>OX940902.1:19065107-21921357 GCA_954871355.1 Cabera pusaria
TATAACAATGAAGGTAACTGAATTTCTCATGTGTCATCAGACACAAGAAAATATCTTATAATTTGCAAAAGACCTAATGGTTAACAATCCTCAATAATTAGTTTACTTATCAATTATAATTAAATACAATGAGAGCACACACACAATTTCTCGTTCCCGCCAAAAATCCTGAAATTGTTGTCCATAAAAAAATAATCACGCCATATTTAGTGTTACCCGATCAGATTAAATTAATCGTACTTGTAAATTAATATTACCGCGTAAACAAAGTTATTTACATGCCAAACACGTAAATAACTAAATAATACTGATGAAGATTATATTAATCTTGTTAAGAAACAATGTGGCAGAAAAAAGAATATACTTCCTAAGTCTAGTGAATAACGTCGTTCATTTTTAAATTTCTACCAAACTCAATTATTTGCTATAATGCAATGGCAATTGGTTAAACAAAGACACTCCCACTACGTTGTATTATTATCTTTTCTATGCTCCCACCTAGGTGCCTTTCGTTTGGGCCATTTTGTTGTACAAAGCAATTACAACTTATGGTTGGTACACACGGATTAAATTGAATTTGTCAAAACATATGCAGTGCACCATCAGTTTATATTACGTCTATGGTAGAAATAGAAATCTATTTGTGTATTATAATATAGATATTATGCATATAAAATCTACCATATTTTGAGGTGTTCTTTGTATTGATTTCAAAATATGACATATTTATATGAAATTATTTGGTAGTAAAATTATATGAAAATGGTACGATAGAATTCGCTTATAGTAGAACTGTTGGCTTAGGGTGTAGCAACATTATTCCCTCCAAGCAGAAATGTCAAAATGGCGTCAACGCAGGACGCTTGGTATATTTCTTTACTTGGTTTAGCTGAACATTTCCGTACATCGAATCCTCCTGACATAAAAAGTTGTATTCAGTGTTTACAAGCAGTGTTTAATTTCAAACCACCACAAAGAGTCGAGGCGAGGACACATTTACAACTCGGGAATATACTCTTGACACACACCAAAAACATCGACTTGGCGAGAACGCATTTGGAGCAAAGTGTAAGTTTTTTTTACTGTTATTTGCTTGGTGCTGTGCGTGAATTGTATATACGATCAGTATTCGTAGTTGTTAATGTATTTTGAGTGTTAATTTGGGCATGTAGTTATTATTGTCGATGGAAACTTTCTGAAAGTATGTAAACATAGTTGAAGTGGGTCATAAATGCAATAAACAGTGTTCTGGTTGCAGTGGTGCCTCTCGCAGACGATAAACGGGTTCGACGATGTTAAGTTCGAGGCAGCGAGCGTACTGGCCGAGCTGTTCGAGCAACAAGGACAGCCCACACACTCTAAACCCATCCTCAGGAAAGCCATTGAACTATCACAACACAGCGTTTACTGGCACTGTAGACTTATATTCCAATTGGCAGTAAGTATTACATTATTATTGTGGTATGGTGGAGTTAATTAGTAGTATGATAATGTTTATGTTATGATGGTATTGTTTATCATAATAATATTGTAACTGTGAAAGTTCAGTAGTCTTGGCGGGTAATTAATATATCTATTGAGATAAAACATTTGCAGTATTATATAAAAGCAGTTGTTGTTGTTTAACTATCTGATTTTGTTTAAAAGGCATGCAATAGGGAAGATACATAATTAATTTTTATATATTTTAAGCAATTAAAATTTACATACATACATTAGGCCTTTCTCCTGTCGGTGTAGGCAGATACTACTTCTTTCCACATCCTACGATCCTCACATACCTCTTTTGCTTCTTACACTTTCATTAGTGCCTTCATAAATGCTTGCCAGTTATAGGTAGGTACTTTTGACTTGGTGATTAAAATTTAATAACTCCTATAAATAATGTTTTAATTTATAATAAAGATTGAAGATCTTTATTATAAATAAACTAGATATTTTGATTTGGAGTTACGTGAAATGGAACATATTTTAAAACACCTATCAGCATCTAGTGACATATGCACTGTATATAAATATATATTTTTTAAGGTAACAATATTCCCGCCTAATTTTCTTCATAGCTATTGGTTTATGTTGCTTTGTTTGATGGCTTGTCTGTAACAATATGTTACTTTGGCAAATTATGATAATGTAAACTAAATACAGTGGTTTGCATGGAAGAATTTGACGAAACCAGCAATGGTGACATCATCAATGTTGGTCCATTGTCGCACCATTATATAAAGTAGCAGTGAGGCAACAGGCGGTCCGTATCTGGACCGCGGAAGGTTGATCCACACTTAGCACTTGCTGTTTTTTATGGACCTCGATACATTTTTTCAACATTATCTGGAACCTACTTAAAACTACTTGCCGACCCCTGAGTTAAAGATTAGAAAATTACTTTAAATTACATTTTTTTGCATAAAATTTGTATTATAATTCTTTTAATATACTTGAGTTCTCCAGGAACGAACATAATTCTTATAAAGAATATGCCTGATTTTCTTAACATTTTTATTTCAGCAAATCCATGCAACAGAGCGAGAATATGAAGTGGCGAGCAGTTTACTGGGGGTTGGTGTGGACTATGCTCAGATCTCTAATGCAGCGTACACAAGAGTACTTTTCTTACTCAGTAGGGTAATGGTGAGTATATTTATTGTAAGTAATTACTTGTTTGTTCAAGTGCATTCTAAGTGGGTGATCGAAATATGAGTATACAGTATACTGCTGTTTTAGGAACAATGGCTTTACACGCGGCTCGTTGGTGCTGATTGACTAGTGAGCGAAACAGTCTGTCTGAATGAGAATTGAGGCAATGTAATGCTACATGCAGTTTTGTACAACAAAAAGCTAACATGACGAGCGTTAGCCAGGCTCGCCATTATGTTAAACCATGGTATTGCAATGATACACCGGCAAGCTTTATCGACGAGCCATAAAACAAAGGTTTTACTTGCCTGTCGATCAGGGGCTTCGGGTGTCAGTCTTAAATGGTGTAAAATTAAAAACACAGCCTC
This sequence comes from Cabera pusaria, assembly GCA_954871355.1. Taxonomy (NCBI): domain Eukaryota; kingdom Metazoa; phylum Arthropoda; class Insecta; order Lepidoptera; family Geometridae; genus Cabera; species Cabera pusaria. Next base: position 19,068,113 of record OX940902.1, read on the forward strand.
GGCCAAAGATGTAATCTTTGGGGTTTTGTGGTAAAGCTATTTACTAAAGTAGACTGATGTAAGCTGATTATGATGATGATAAATCCGAGTGTCCATCCATTTGGATCTGAGAATTGGACACTGACCATGCGACTGAGCAACTGATGCAAGGTGAAATAGTGAGCTATGGAATTGGCTAAGCTCGAAGTATCTCTGAAGAATCTAATTCTTTTTAACCGACTTCCAAATAGGAGGAGGTTTTATGTTTGTATGTATATTTTTTTGTGTATGTTCATCGAAATTTTTGCCAATTGTGAACTGATAAAAAAAATATTTTGTAGTTCGAAAGGGTATACTCCCGAGGTAGTCCCATTGTAATTTCTTCGAAATCTGATAAGTATCTCCAGAGATATGACGATAAACGTCTCAAACATGCTACTAAAACTGACTCGTTCAGCATGGAAGTCGCTTGTTTTAGTTTTTAAATTATCTTATTATTTGTAATAAAGTGTTATCATTAATTAATTTGATGTCCTTCTGTTTCCAGTTATTGTTAATAGACAAAAAGATCCAAGAGGTGTTACCGCTGCTAAACCAGGCCGGACACCTAGTTGACACGTGGACCGGCAGTCCACATCAGAAGGAGTACCTCAAGGTGTTCTTCCTGGTTTTACAAGTAAGTAAGGAGAAAACTTCACGTGCAGCGTGATTCAGTTTTAGTAGCAAGTTTGAAATGTTGATTGCCATATCTCTGGAGATACTTATTAGATCTTGATACAATTTTAATGAGACCAGCTCAGAGATTTTAACCCTTGACAAAAAGAAGTTGGAGTAACTAATGGATGAGGTGAAGAACAGCGTGATAAGGAAACATTTTGGTGTGATAGATGATGTAGTGACAAAGATAGCGAAAGAAATGCTGAGATGGTTTGGACATCTAGAGAGGATGAATGAAGGAAGAGTGACGAAACAGATTTATGCGAGGAGTATGAATGGGCCAGCTGGTAGAGGCCAACCTAGGCGAATGTATCACGACCAGATCGGAGACGTTTGAAAGAACGGCCAAGTCAAAAGTAGCATGTATGAAAGCACTTGTGATAGTAGAAGAAGCGAAAGAGGTATTTCAGGATCATAGCATGTGGAAAGAAGTAGTCTCTGCCTATCCCATCGGGAAGAGGCGTGATTGTATATATGTATGAATAATAGAAAATTAAGGGAGTTTACGTCATGTTAATATATATTTTTTGTTGATGGAAATAAAAAACTTTTTAAACACATTTGTTCCAAAAATGCATTTACGAAGGCTGTATACATAGTTCTAAAGTAAATAAAAAAGAGTGTGTGTACTTATGTACACGCGTTAGAAGTTATACTTCTGTGGCGTATGGAAAAAAAATAACTAAAATGCAGTAGTGATTAACGATAAATATTAAAATTAATCAAAAAGATTTTATTGAAATAAAAAAGGTTTTATTAACGTAAAAATATGATGTTAAATATGACATATACAACTTGAACATAGTCATGCCACCTAGAACTAACTTCACGGTGTAGAATTTAGGTGTCGGTGTGCGCGCGCATCGTAAAAATTTACTCTCATCATTTTTCTCTATCGCGCCAAAAGAAGTATAACTTCAAAAATTACGCACCATACAACGTAGCGTGCGGTAAAATAGGTACTCCCACCTGAGTACTTACTTACCGCCCGCTCTGTACCCCGAGCACGAAAAATCATCGAATTCGTATCGTAAAGGTATCGAGTCAACGATACAATAACGTGGTGTTACGATAGGCGGCAGCACGAAGCACACTCTGACAGCTATCGAGAGGTCGATACGATTATGTTAGTAGCGTCATCCTAATGTAAGTAGGGACGAGCCGTTGTGAATGAAATAAACGTCTTATTGAATGAATTATTCGTTCAAAATTAAATTGAACAGTGAACTTTTTATTACTTCTGGCTTAGCTTTCTATTTATCGGAAATTATATTTAAAAAAGTACTTTAACAGAATAAACATCTTCAAAAATGGTATGAGTGATATTAAAATGCATTTTATTTGAAAAAGAGAATAATATTTAATACCTTTAAAAATATATATATCAGTTTATGAACGAAAGATATAGCGTCACCAAAGACTTGATTCTTTGGAGTTTGGGTTCCGTATTTCGAAAGGAAAACGACGGCTCGAGGCTTCCCCACATCACAGAATACTTAATAATACTACGTACCCACACCACGTTCATTCTATCAAGCGTTTCTTTGTCTTGTAACATTGTTCATAAGGTTTATAATGTCTTGTCATTTCTGATCGTCTTGGCGCGTCGCGTCGCTGCCTATTCAATATGCATTGAGCCATAGTGTTCATATAATTGAAGAGTGTTGTGGTGAATTAAGAATTTCATATATTTATTATTACATTGTGTTGTGCGGAACCCTTAGTGGAAACCCGACTCACACTTGGTATATTTTATTATTTTCTTTGTTTTTGGCGTTGGTATATTTTATTTATTTACATGGATGGATGACATAGTGACAGTGTCGAATTTGAAGTTTGATAATCAAATATGGTCGCTGACAACGATGAAACTTGTCAACTTGGAACGAAGGTTTTATTAACTCGAAGGAGGATTAACTATGAGGAAAGATTTTTTATGTTTTTATTTTCCCTTAATTTCAAGTAAACTTGCAGCAAGAAGATAATAAAGAGAACGACGTTGGTAAAGCGGGCGGTATTTGCATTTAATACACGCAAAAAATATGTTTTATGCAGTTAAAAAAAGTTTCGAAACTTTTCTCACCGGAAAATCCTAAGTGAAAAAATATTCGACTATGCTCGATAGCCAGCCTTCGAAATTAACATTACCGTACGTCAAAATTAAGTTCATGCTCGCATTTTGTTAATAAAATCTCAAGTATCGTTTACGTAACGATACGTTTGCGACACGAATCTAATCAAAATCGTTCGTGCTGCCGAATTTAGTTACTTTTATGCACGATAGGGGCGCTGTACAAATTTCATACATTTTCAAGTCGATGACGATACGAATACTTTTTCGCAAGTAGTTCGTGCTCGGGGCACTGTTGTATGGCGCCGTGCGTATCCTTTACGTTTTTTTTTATTTCCATAAAACCTACACAAGAATTCCACCAAATAGTTTCACACAGAGAATAAATAAGCTGAATGTTAGAACCTCCTTAAAAGCGCTTTTGCTTAATATGCTTGTCTCACTTTAAAACTAAAGAGTAAATGAGACGAAAGATGTTGTTTTAATTTTTAGGGTTCCGTACCCACGGGACCCTATTACGAAGACTCCGTTCTCCGTCTGTCACCAGGCCATAACTCATTAACCGTGATAGTTAGACAGTTGAAATTTTCACAGATGGTGTATTTCTGTTGCCGCTAGAACAACAAATACTAAATCCAAATTAAAGTTAAAAATTAAAGGGGGTCCCCATACAAAAAACGTGTTTTTAAACGCCATCTATCTAATTAGTTTCGGCAAAATGACATAGATGGCGCCAGTAAACGAGCCCCGTCTTTCTAGATCGCGACCAAACCAAATATTCTTGGTAATATCAATTAATCAAATATATGAGGTTGAAACTTTGTTATGTTTCGTATTGTACGGAACCCTCCCTAAGTGTGCGATAAGAGACGCGATGCTGACTCGCACTTGGCCAGTTTTATTACTACACTTGTAGCCATTTGCAATTTCGCGCTTTTTTCATATTAGAAACGTCAAAGATTGTTTCGACTTTTAGATTGTTTGTTTTATTACCAATTGTAGTGTTTTGTCGCAAATTTGTTGAAAAACGTTGTATGACACATGTGCTGGTATTGGTTTTTACTCGTAACTATGGTAAACCCTCGACTTCGTCTCAGGCTTACATTCGTCTACTCGTTTGTTAAAACCAACTTACTGCACTAGTATCATAAATAACTATTTTAACACATTTGCTCAATAAATACATTAACGAAGCTTGCTGGCCTATCACGAAGTTTGACAGTGGATTATTAAATGAACGAAATGACGGAGACGCAGCTATGTAGGCTGTATAGCTCCATCTGTCATTGTGTGATCCATAGGTCGCTGGTTCAATCCGGCTCGAAGGTTGTTGACTATCTCGCGGAATGTGAAATGATAACTATAATTACGCTATGAACTATTTATATTACACTATATAAATAACGCTAATAATGGACTGTATGCTATAGATGTATGCTAAAGATACGCTAGATTAATATGATAGAAATGTGTGCGCTCGGTCGCTGCTGCTAATTGACACTGGTGTGACCCACTAAGACCACGAGCCACACCAAAAGCTAAAGTGCTGTTCGGTGCAATTTGTATCGAGCATATTGCTCTAGATACATAAAATGCTGTTTGGTGCATTTTGCATCGAACATGCTCCCGAGGGCGCAAAAGGTGAGAAGCTGGAGATGATGCTTATAATAAATTGTTAGTCGCTTAGATAATTCTAGTGAGGGTTAGTAGTACACAAAGTGATGATGCTTATAAATTGAAATGCTTAAGTAATCAAAATGCCATTTTAAATGTCTTTGCTGTATGCCACACGCTGCTTCGCCTTAGGCGACGTAGATCTGTCCGCCTTATTTCTAAAACTAGACCCCGCTTTTGGTAAATTAAGTCTTGATGTATAGTTTAAAACGCTCAGTTCTTGCTCGGGCAAGGAACTGCTACCCGCACTAGTTGTAGGAACTGCCGGAATGTCTAAATGGAGAGTACATTGAGGGGAGGCACTAATATGTTCGGGGGGACATGGTGGATTGGCCGATCCATGATTGTTGGCGTCGGTCCGCGCGTCGGTTCGTTCATTTCAATCCCTATCAAACTTCGTGATCATCATCATCATCATCGTCAGCCTGTATCAGTCCACTGCTGGACATAGGCCTCTCCTAAGATGCGCCACTGAGCCCGATCTTCGGCTCTTCTCTTCCAGTCACTGCCCACCGCTTTGCGTATGTCGTCGCTCCACCTGGTCACAGGACGTCCTACGCTACGTTTGCCGATTCGCGGTCTCCACTCTGGGACAAGTCTGCCCCAACGGTTATCAGTCCTGCGGCAGATATGACCAGCCCACTGCCACTTCAGCTTGCTAATCCGTTGAGCTATGTCGATAACTTTAGTTCTCTGGCGAATTACTTCGTTCCGGATTCGATCCCGCAGAGAAATACCGAGCATAGCTCTCTCCATAGCTCGCTGAGCGACTTTAAACTGGTGGACCAGTCGGACTGTGAGTGTCCACGTCTCGGCTCCGTATGTCATCACAGGTAGGACGCACTGGTTAAAGACTTTTGTCTTTAGATACTGTGGTATAGGCGACGAGAAGACTCGACGGAGTTTTCCGAATGCTGCCCAGCCCAGCTGAATTCTTCTCTGGATTTCCTTCTCGAAGTTATGTTTTCCTAGTTGGAGCGTTTGCCCTAGGTAAACATACTTAGTGACAACTTCGAGTGGGATTCCATCTACGGCAATCGGTTCCGGAACAACGTGCTCGTTGTACATGACTTTGGTTTTGTCCAAATTCATCCGGAGACCGATGCTACGAGAAGAATCAGCTAGGCCATTCAACATCCTTTGTAGGTCCTGCAGCGTCTCTGCCATAATGACGATGTCATCTGCGAATCGTAAGTGAGAGATGTACCTGCCGTTGATGTTAATGCCACGATCTTTCCAGTCCAGCGTCTTAAACATATCCTCCAAGGCGTTAGTGAACAGTTTCGGGGATATGACGTCCCCCTGTCTCACTCCTCGACGCAGGTGGACATGTTTAGTTCGCTGGTTCTGTACTTGTACAGTCATCGTTGCGGCATTATATAGACATCTCATCACTTCGATATATCGCCAGTCGACTTGGCAACGCTGCAAGGACTCGAGAACAGACCAGGTTTCGATTGAGTCAAAGGCCTTCTCATAGTCCACAAATGCTAAGCACAGGGGCCGATTATACTCTTCGGTCTTCTGTACAATCTGCCGCACCGTGTGGATGTGGTCTATGGTGCCGTAACCGCTTCGAAACCCGGCCTGTTCCGGAGGTTGAAACTCGTCGAGTCTTCGCGCAAGACGGTTCGTGATGACCCTTGAAAACAGCTTGTAGACATGGCTCAGAAGCGAAATCGGGCGATAGTTTTTCAATAGGGTTTTGTCTCCTTTTTTGAAAAACAAAACCACCATGCTTCTGTTCCATGCCTGTGGAGTTCTCCCAGTAAAAAGAACGGAATTAAATAGCTGCTGCAGCTGTTGAACTGCTGGAGCTCCTCCGGCTTTTAAAAGCTCCGTTGTGATTCCGTCTTCTCCTGGGGCTTTTCCATTTTTGAGTTGTTTAAGGGCCATCACGATTTCGTCTCGGCTAATTTCGGGCAGATCTTCTGTGAAGTGGCGGGTTAAGGTGGCTCTAGAATCCTCAGTATCGGGTTCGGGCCTTGAAGCATGCGATGCGTAGAGCTTGCCGTAGAAGTCTTCAACTTCCGACAGAATCTCCGGCTTGGATGCGACGATGTTCCCCGTTGACGTTGTCAGCTTTGTGAGGTGGCTTCTACCCAGAGGCTGGACGAACACTTTCGACCCCCGATTCTGCTCAATTGATTCTTTAATCAAGAGCGTGTTAGAGGATCGGAGGTCGCGTCGTACCAGCTTCTTTATGGATTTGTTGCGCACCAGGTTAGTTGACAAAGCTGACAAAGGGTCTGTTCGTCTCTCTTCCATTAGCCGAAGTGTTTCTGCCGAGAGTTTGGACTTTTTGCCCGTACGCTTGCTCTCGCAAAACTTCGTCCCTTCATCCCTGAGGATTTCCACCACTTCTTCGAGTTTCTGGTCTACGTCATCTGTGGTTTCCAAGGCAGCGAATCGATTTTCCAATTTTAATTGGAATGTTTCGGACCCAACAACGGTTTGGAGTAGGTTCGGACGGAGCGTAGACTTCATCAATCGGAATCTCTCGGCTTTAAAGTCGATATCCAGAGTGCCTCGTACAAGTCGGTGATCACTTCCAGTATTAAACCTAGTGATCACTGAGACGTCTCTGAATATGCGCCGTTTGTCCGTAATGATGAAGTCAATCTCGTTTTTAGTCACAAAGTCGGGGCTTTGCCACGTCCATTTCCTTTGGGGCTGTTTCTTGAAGAACGAGTTCATCAAGAAAAGCCCCTCTCTCTCGAGGAAATTGACGAGCATTTGTCCCCTGTGATTCCTACTCCCAAATCCGTGTGGTCCTATAGACGATTCGCCGCAAGTTTGTACTCCCACTTTGGCGTTAAAGTCTCCCATGACAACGTTGTAGTGAGCCTTGGAGGTGGAGTGTAAAGCTCTGGAGATATCTTCATACATGCTCTCCACCTCATCATCCAAGTGTGTCGAGGTCGGTGCGTAGACCTGGATAACCTTGAGGCTGTACCTCTTGGTTAACTTAATTATGAGGTACGCTACCCTGGTCGACACACTGGAGATTTCTACAACGTTGTCACTGAGAACCTTGTTGACCAGAAACCCGACGCCGCCTTGGGATGGCTGATCTCCTTCTCTGTAGTACATAAGATGGCCCGATTCTAAGGTTATGGTGTCCTCTCCCTGTCTTCGGACTTCACATAACCCCAGAATGTGCCATCTTATGTGTTTCAGCTCCTCCTCTAGCTGCGCCAGATGATCGTCCAGCCGAATCGTGCGTCCATTGTACGTTGCGAGGGTCAGTTTGTTCTGGCGGCCTACCGTAACCCGGGGATTCTTAGCACCCCCTGCCCTGCCGTTACCGTGACCGCCGCCGTGGTCAGGAATAGCAGGGCGGCCGGGAACTGGGGGCCGCGGCTTATTGTGACTTTCCATTTTATGCATGCATCCCTTGGGAGGGATATGCCCTAATCGCCATGCTGGGCAGGCGTGTTGGCGATCGCAGGACGTAGCTTCTCGCACCGGTGACGCTGCTGCCCGTCACCGGCCTGTAGAATTTGGCTACGCCATAGATATGAAATGGTTATACCGCCATTTGTCGGTCGCCAGAGCCCCGTCTGTTGGTCAGCAGGATGCACCACGGGCAGGTGAGGTTGGCTGGGAGCACCGAGGTCGTATTTGTGCTCCCTTACATCCCTTACATACATAAACTTCGTGATACATTACATTATTTACAGTATTTACTTTCGAACAATGTATACAGGGGGCCTGTATACATTGTTCGAAAGTAAAAAAATACGCTCCATGCAATACCACGGAGCGGGCGGTAAAATAAGTACTCTCACACTATAAAGTATTTATATGATTTTTATTTATACATATAGTCAAATGATTAAATACAAATGATAAACCTGGCTTTTTTGTATAGTTTATTTACTTACAAAAAATACTTTAACTATCCAATAAAATAAAACCTCTAGTCAAGTTATGTATGTCACAGTCGACATCACGACAAGGTTAATGACTCACGCAATAGGTAATATCGCGAAGTGCTGACATTGTTTTGTTATGCCTTGTTGTGCCATTTGTCCATTAGGTACTCCTGCAGGGCTATTCACAATAATTCTAATAAAAAGATTATGCCGACGCATTAACAGATATTAGACAGACGGACAATCAAATTCCTGTTAACCCTTGGAGTAACGACTAACCCGCCAGCGGCTTAGAATACCTGAAAATCGCCAAAGTAATGTAAATTGTAATGTAATGTCAAAAATGAAGGTAATGGCGTGAAACATTCGCGAATGACATTTGCTGTCAAAACCTGAGGGGCAGATTATGATATATACTGTGATCAGTACACGATTTTTAGCGTCTTCATACTAGCTCGCTGGTTATAGGTACTTTTGACTTGGCCTTTCTTTAAAACGTCTCCGATCTGGTCGTGATACGTTCGCCAAGGCGTTGTAGGCGCTCATGAAAGTGGCAGAAGCGAAAGAGGTATGTCAGGATCGTAGCATGTGGAAAGAAGTAGTCTCTGCCTACCCTAACGGGAAAAAGGCGTGATTTTATGTATGTATGTGTAAAATGTTTTATTTTTATTTTTTTTCAAGTAAATGTTTCAGCTAAAAAATAATAAACTGAGATTCACTTTGACGCTTTTGACAGTGACATCTCAGAAGGTTCGCATGAAAAGCCACATAGGGAGTATAGTCAAACTATTTTTTAAAATGAAAACTGTTCACTGTCAGGCTTGTATTTACAAAAAAAAATATCAAAATCAGACTACTCCGTAAAAAGTTATGCGTGGTCACACATTGACGTTACACGTTGACTTGATAACCTCCTCCGTTTTTTTTTCGTCGGTTAAAAAGAACGGCAAATGAGATGAGGCGGCAATAGCCCAATGGACAGGGTGTCGGACTGGCAATCGAGAGGTCGTGAGTTCGAATCCCACCCCACCCATTGCACTATTGACGTGAACCCACTCCAGACAAGAATATTTAGCTTAGTTGGAGGGGTTAACAAGAATACTAGTAATGTGCAACCCACATTGGGAGTCTCTCTTCTTTAAATAAATAAATAATAAATTCTTTAATTACATAAAAATTTCTTTATATAATTTTATAAAAAAATTAAAGAAAAAAAGATCATCTTCCTACCTTTATCCCACTTAAGTGGGGTTGGTGCAACATGTCATCCACTTAAATGAAGGTCTATCTGTAGTCATTTCTATATCCACTCCTAGTACAGCCATATCTGCCACCACACAGTCCATCTACATTTTCTTCAGTCTTCTTCTTCCTCTATAACCGTCCACTTTCATGTCCATTGGCTTTCTAATCACATGGTCTTCATTTCTTCTCATAATATGTACATACCTGGCTAGCCTATTGATTATTAACTTTTCTATCACTGATGCTACTTTCAGGCTTCCCCTTACATACAGTTATGCCGTTCTAACAGAATCTTCCAGAAAACGATAATAGCCGTGGGAAAAATAGACTGCTTGGGGGCTACAAACATCCATCCGTGATAAAAAGTAACCTTCCTGGAATTGAGACCCTAGTCAACAGACCTAGTTTTGTAATTATGTATACAGATTGAACTTTATTCTTAAGTTATTAGAGACCAAATTTGCATGTATGGTAAAAGCTGTTTACCATACATGCAAATTTACACAGTATTCTAGAAAATGATTGTGGCCCTAAATAACGCATCGAACCGCAGCGTTGAGTCAGTCTTTCTTTGGAAGAGACAGTGAAAACATCTAATCGCGGATAGCAACCAAGTGATTGTCAAGTGTGATCAGTGAACAAGTGTTTGTGAAGTGCGAACAGTGAAATAAGTGATTGTGAATAACCGACAACCTCAGTGTGTGAATTTCAAATTCATGGGAATAAAATCTACCGCAGCGCTTCAACTGCTGTGCTGCTAAATAGTTCTTCATGTTTAGCGAGATGGCGCTAAACCAACTTTTGATACACTTTTAATACTCACTCACACATACGAATACATTGCAATTATTTTAAGATTTTTATGTCTTTTTGCAGTTTTAAAACGTTTCTTTTGTAGTAAAACTGGATAATAGCCAATTAGTTGTTACTTATAATCTATATATATAAAAGAAAATCGTGTTAGTTACTACACTTATAACTCAAGAACGGCTGGACCAATTTTTATGATTTTTGTATTTATGGAGTTGTCTTTGTCAGGAATAGTATAATAAGTATTAAAAACAATGAATAATGGACCTAAAAAAATATATAAGACAAATTATTTTGCCAAAATGTTCCTGGGTTAAAAAACTGCCAATAATTTGATGTTCAATTGTTTATCCCGTCGATACGGTAAACCGCAAATTAATAAGGGTCACGGCTCCACACAATTAGTGTATGTAGCCAGTGTCAAGTACAAAAATTCTTCAAGTTTTTGTGATTTCAAGTTATGTACATTTTAAAAATGTTAATAAATTTTAAATACCGTCATTAATTACATATTTATTGATTGTCAAATATGCGTGTGTTTAGAAATGTATGCTTACGAGTTTTTGGCGGGAACGTGAAAACGTGTGTGTGATCTCATTGTATTTTTTCCTAAAACTGGTGTTCTTCCGCGTGTGTTAATGTGCAATAAATGTGGATTATTAAGCATTATGTGCCGGTGAATGTGTGCGAGTGTAGGGAAACAGCACAATGTTGAAAAACATGCTATTTGCGTTCTCACCAAAATTCCACTGAAAATCTTCAGTAAACACCACATCTTTAATGAAGGTATGACTTAGACTAGACTTACTTGAAAACTGACCTGAAATGTGACTTTAACCCATCTCTACGACCAAAATTGATAAAAACTTGAAAAATTTTAATACTTGACACTGGCTAAATACACTAATTGTGTGGAGCCATAATGAAACTTAAAAAATATATGCAAGAATGTGATAGTCATTTTATGAATGCCGTATGTATACATCTCTTCGTCTTATCCATAAGGCAAAGAATATTAGACAGTTATTCATGAAATAAGTACCTATACTTATTCAGAATTAAAATTAAATACTGGTGATTATATTTTTACAATTAAAATTAAACTCAATCGAACTAATTTCAAGTTAATAACTTATCTATAACAACAATAACATTGTTTCATTGCATCATGTCTTGCTGACACGCGGTTGAAGTACTTGATTGTTGTATTTTTATTCTATTTCTGTATTGCCACAACTTTGATTATTTACTTGATAATCAAAGTGCCATACATTACTAAACTTAATATCTCTTTTGTATTTATTGTATTATGTTCATAAGAGCCTAAATTAAGTTCATCTAAACGGTGCCACGACATTCATTGTCTGGGTGGTACGAAGTTCGCCGGGCCAGCTAGTATAATAATATAGAAGAAATTATATCACTTCTATCATCGTAATTGGTTCCTTAAAGTTTGTATGGGAAATGATATCGGACCATCCACCTTAACGGACATTTGATAATTGTGCAAGACGATTTAGACAACTACTGTGGAACATTGTGTTAACCTAATGTTCAGTGGAAATAAACATTCATCTCATCTGATTGGCATTTTAATACAACCCCACACGTAACAATACTCATTCAGAATTTTATCCGTTCTTGTAACTCTTAATATTAGTTATAATTTTCAAATATTAAGGTCTAATAGCCTAGTAAGATTATTTGCCTATTGTCAAATATTTATAATGTTTTGTTGTCCACAGGTATGCCACTACTTAATGGCCGGACAGGTGAAGAGCGTGAAGCCGTGTTTGAAACAGCTACAGCAAAGCATACAGACCATCATGGCGCCCACGTGGCCTGATGACGACGGTAAGACGACAAGTGAGACAGTAGTAGTGGTCAACCGCTGACCTATAAAATATAAAGAAAAGAAAAAAAGAGTATGCTCGCAAGAACAGGAAAGAAATATGTGACTTCATTCATATGTCTTTCTCTTCCCATACTCTCCTACCTCCACTATAAGATGTCACCCCCCTATAAGGAACCTCATATATTTCAGCTTCATATGAGAGCTGTGCTAAGTTAATTATTAATACTTGACTTGTATTTGTATGTAAAAATCAAAGTATTGTGAAGTATACCAAGCTTCATTATCATCATCATAATCAGCCTGTGTCAATCCACTGCTGGACGTAGGCCTCTCCCAAGATACGCCACTGAGCCCGATATTCGGCTCATTGGGAGGGGTATGTCCTTATCGCCACGCTGGACAGGCGGGTTGGCGATCGCAGGACGTAGCTCCTTGCACCGGTGGCGCTGCTGCCCGTCACCAGCCCGTAGTATTTAGCTACGCCATAATTTGAAACGGTTATACCGCCATTTTTCGGACGCCAGAGCCTCGTTTGTTGGTCAGCAGGATGCACCACGGGCAGGTGAGGTTGGCTGGGAGCACTGAGGTGGTATTTTTGTTCTCTTACATCCCTGCATTTTGTCAGGAACTAGTGAAACTGGCCCTTAATGTTGTATGTGTCTCTAACATGCATACTAAATACTAACTTGCAATGAATCCAACTCCCTCCCTCTTCCTTAGCGGTATGCGGCGGCGCGGCGGCAGGCGGCGGTGAATCCTTCGTGTGGGTGTCGCGACAACAGCTGTACGTGCTGGTGTATCTGGTGACAGTGATGCACTCTGCACAGGCTGGATACATGGACAAGGCTCACAAGTACACAGAAAAGGCGCTGGCGCAGATTGACAAGTTGACATGTAAGTGAATAGTGACAGTGATGCTGAATCAATATCTAATGATTAGTTTTCTTTAAAAAAGTATATATTTCTGGAGACTACAGAAGGCTCTCAAAATGAACGCAATGGTCTGACACTGTCATACTGAATACATCTGACAAACTTTTGCTTTTGATTGATGTCCATACACCGCTTTATCTATATATTTCTGACATTTGTAATCTTCGGCGACTTTTGCTTCAATAATTTTCAGTATGTTCCCATCACAAGCCATCTACAATAGTGGAACTACTTTCTTTTTAGAGTTCCGTACCTCAAAAGGTAAAAAAGGAACCCTTATAAGGTCACTTTCTTGTCTGTCTGTCTGTCCATGTGTCACCACCGATTTTCTCAAGAACGGGTGGACCTACCAAGTTGAAATTTCTACCAGATACTGAAGTCTATAGTCCCTATTAGGTGTATAAAAATCAAGGTCCTGAGTCAACACTATAAAAAGATATGGGCAAATTTAGATTTTCGCGAAAACTTGTAAGTACCAAAATTTACCTTAATTTAATTTTTTTTTTAAATTTGGATTTTTTCCTTTACTTGTGCTGTAAGAGCTTGCTTATACCCAAAATTGACAATTCTAGGTCAACCGGAAGGACCCTATAGGTTTTGGGTCGAAAACCTATAGGGTACTTGCCGTTGACCTAGAATTATGAAATTTGGCAAGAAGCAAGGTCTTACAGCAGAAATAAAGTAAACATTCCAATAAATAAAAAAAGTTGAAAATTAATGGGTGTCCCCATACATACATAGTTTACGCCAGTTAAGATAGGCCTTATATGAGCGCTCATACAATTTAGAGGTCTGGCTTAATTGGTACTTACTAACGTTGGTACGGAAGCCTCTGTGGGCGAGTCCAACTCGACTTGGCCGGTTTTATTTACAGTTGACGTTCATTTCAATCCCTATCAAACTTCATGATAAGCCCCCAGGCCACCGACAGTTTGACGTGTTGCAGTTTCTGAGAAAGCACAGAATAAATTATAGTAGTACTCTATAGGCAGATGATAGATACATTATACATGATTATAGGCAGATGACAGATACATATTAACAGACGAGCTTTTAGCTTGTGTCTTGCCTGTGACCCCATATCATCACCACATATTATAAAAGAAAGTCCTCCGCCGCGTCTGTCTGTCTGTTCGCGATTGATTAAAAAACTACGAACCGGATTTTCTTGCGGTTTTCACCAATAGACAGAGTGATTCACAAGGAAGGTTTAGGTGTATAATTCATTAAGGTATTGTGTAAATTGGTTGAAATATGGCGATGATTGTTACAGTTATGTTAATTCATACTCGACGCAACAAGCTGATGAAAAATGTGTAGGCTTTACCCGTGCGAAGCCGGGGTTAGTCGCTATCTATAAATAAATAGAAGTAAATATTATGTTTCTTTAAAGTGTTACACACTTAATATCTTTGTAAATTGTTAAACACAATCCAAAATTTCATCGTACCAACGGGACTTGAACCCGCAACCTCCGGAATAACATGTTCCGGTGCTTTGCCAATTAAGCCATGGTGCGAAGTGACGTTACGACGAAATTAGTGGATTGCATTTGTTAACCCAATTATGCATTGGTGGCGCCATCTATGACTACTTATTACGTAAGTTAATCATTCGGAAGAAATCATTACAGTTTTCAAATCCGACAAGAGATGTTGCACTGCGTAAATCAAATATTATGTTTCTTTAAAGTGTTCACACTTAATATCTTTGTATTTTTTTGTATCGTACCGTTGGTACGATGAAATTTTGGATTGTGTTTAACAATTTATAAATAGAAGTACTAAAAGTTGTGATAATAAGTACTTGTAAATGGAAATGAAAAATGTTTGGAATCCTTTAATCTGAACTGAACACTAATTATTAACTTAAAAACTTAATTAATGATTCCTTAATCGATACTTCTATAGCAATATTATAAAGAGAAAACGTTATGAAACGTTTTCTATGAGTTCAAATTTTAAGATGTTGGATGACGAAGCAAGTGCATCAGATTCCAACATCGTGGAAAATATCGTTTGCGCGATGCAGGATCTTATACATTTAGGCAATATTTACAAGGAGAGCTATACAACCTACTCTAGCGCCATCTACATGCTTTTATCTGAACTAATGTGAAGAATTAAGAGGAATATTTTATTTTTTTGTTTGTTTCAATTTAACTCAAAAACGCGCGAGGTGCAACTAGTACTGGATAAATGTATCAAAACTATATGCATTATGAGTAGAGTTTTGTGGAAGTTTGTTAATTTGTTTGTATTGTTGTTATCCAGCTAGCGGGTGTGAAGAGACCCGCGGCGGCGCTCGAGGCGGGCCGGTGCTCGCGTGGCGGCTGCGGATGGCGCTCGTGGAGCACGCGGCGCTCTGCCGACTCGTTGCGGGGGGCAAAGCCCTAGCGCTCGCAGAGATTGCGCGCGCCGCGCATCTGTTACACGTCGCGCCGACACGTGAGTGAGAAGTGCAAAAAGCTTGTTTATTTTTAAAGTGATTGTCCATTAACCACGTGAGGCTCGAAAGGAGGGGGGAAGCTATTCGGAAAAAAACACCTCGGAATATCACAATAAGGGATGGGGGGACGCTCTATATAATGAGATATCACGTGTATTCATTTTTCGTTGAACGCACCATTTATATAATCCAAGATAATATTCTGAAAATTTTAATATACTCTGTACCGAAAAAATACACGTGATTTTGGGTGGGGGAAGGGGATATCACTATGGTAAAAGTTGCTAAACAGCATCACGTGAATAATAGACGACCGCAAAGTGATATCTTCAAATCATGTAATCCTTACTTAATATTATAAATGCGAAAGTAACCGTCTGTCTGTCTGTCTCACTTTCACGCCAAAACCACTGAACCGATTTGGTACACAGATAGTCTGAAGCCTGAGAAAGGACATAGGCTACTTTTTAATGCGAAAAGAGGGTTGTAAGGGGTTGAAAGGGGGCATGAAAATGTGTATGGGAGTATCATCATTTGTAAAGCTAGAAGCTTGATTTTTTTTTTAGGCTGTTGATTCAATAGTGTAAAATAACAATATGGAATAGGGGATGAAAGTTTATATGGAAATATGTAAGGTTCTACTCACCGGACTTAAATGAAATTTGGCACACAGATAGTCTAGAGCCAGAGAAAGGTCTGAAACACAGTCTTCTTTTTAATGCAAAAAGAAGTAGTAGAGTAGTTGTAAATGGTTGAAAGGGGGGTGAAAAGTTGTATGGAAGTATCGTCATTTTTAAAGCTAGAAGCTTGAAACTTATTTTTTAAGCTGTTGATTCGATATAAATAAATATGACATTCAAAGTGTGTTAGGGGTAAGGGGGAGTAGAGCGGGAGGGTAGGGGGATGGGAAGTGTGGGTAAGGGGGAGGGGGAGGGTAGAGCAGTGGCGGGGAGGGTAGGGGGAGTGAAGGGGAGGGGTGGGGGAGTGAGGGAAGGGGGTATTAGCATGGCGTGGTAAGGTGCGGTGTAGCTGGGATACGTATGTGTCTTATTAGTTAATGCTACCCAAAGACACTATTGTACGTGGACGAAGTCGCGGGCACAGCTAGTATTTAATAAAAGATGTGTGTGTATATTTGCAGCTCAAACAGCAGCCGCGCACACTCCACAGCTGCACTGCCTGCTGGGGCTGTACGCGATGTCCATGAACTGCATGGAAGCTGCAGAAGCGCAGTTCCATACCGCTATACAAGTATGTCACCTAATGTATTATCTAGATGTCATCCTAACTTTGTAGACCTAATGGCCTCAACAAAAAGATAATATTCACATTTACTCAAGCTGCAATAGCCTTATGGCTAATGCGTTGGCCTGGCGATCGAGAGGTCGTGACTTCGATACCAACCCATCGCACTATTGACCTGAACCCACTCCAGACAAGCATATTTAGCTTGGTTGGAGGGGTTAACAAAGCTACTAGTTGTTTACCCACATTGCTAGTAAGCTTTATAAAAAAATAACTACTAATATTTACTTTTTAGTTTATTTTGGTCAATTATTTATAATCAAGTCACTCATGGCATCCGTGTCTATAAGGTCAATGCAACCAGCCTTCCAGTGCCGTATTTTCGCCTAGGCCTACAAGGCACCGGCCTAGGGGCCCAGAGTCCAAGGGGCCCTGTTCACCCAGACCGATTTTTAGGGTTCCATACCCAAAGGGTAAAACGGGACCCTATTACTAAGACTCCGCTGTCCGTCTGTTTGTCTGTCCGTTTGTCCGTCTGACACCACGCTATAGCTCATTAACCGTGATAGTTAGACAGTTGTTATTTTCACAGATAGTGTATTTCTGTTGCCGCTAGAACAACAAATACTAAAAACAAAATAAAGTTAAAAATTAAAGGGGGTCCCCATACAAAAAACGTGTTTTTAAACGCCATCTATCTAATTAGTTTCGGCAAAATGACATAGATGGCGCTAGTAAACGAGCCCCTTCTTTCTAGATCGCGACCAAACCAAATATTCTTGGTAATATCAATTAATCAAATATATGAGGTTGAAACTCTGTTATGTTTCGTATTGTACGGAACCCTCCCTAAGTGTGCGATAAGAGACGCGATGCTGACTCGCACTTGGCAAGTTTATTTTTATCAACCTACCCTATTATGTTTTTCTGTTCTAAGAAAGGTCATTCATTCACTTTATTTTTCCTAACGTTTTATACCTTATTGAAATACGTATACAGCTTAAAATCGTAAAATTAGACAAGGTTATAAATGATAAGGATCCTTAACATACTCATACGACTATGTATGTCAGGATCCTAATAGGATCCTGGGGTATAGGATCATCCTATACCAACACAGATTAAAGGTTTGTAAGGTAATCAGTAATTTTTTTTTTAATTGTGCATAGTCACTTTTTCTAAGGGGCCTTTCAAGTATTACGTAAGCAGATTTATTACAATTATTTACCCCCCCTCCCCTCTTGTCAGCAAAAGTAAGCAAAGCTCTTACCCCTCCCTCCCATTCTTACGTAAACATTGGTTGTCCTTTATGCATTTTTTTTTTAAATTTGGACAAGTGAATAGCTCGCGGTATTTCCCCTACTCGGTCTAAGCGAGTACCTGAACGTATTCATTATTAACGTATTCCCCGAAAATGCGTTTCGTTTTCAAGTATCGACAATTTGTGGATTGCCATATGCGTAAAGAAATAAATAACTATTGCTGACGTAATCACCATCTATACCCCCCACCCCCTATGTCATCAAAAATAAGCAAAGGATAAACCCCCCCGCCCCCCTATAGTGCTTACGTAATACTTGAACGGCCCCTAATTTGCAAAACAGCTTTATGATATAGCGGGGGACCTCAAATGTCTAGCGCCTAGGGGTCCTAGGTCTCTAAATCCGGCCGCGCAACCTTTAGGGCTAGAAACCACCCTTTCAACCCAAACAAAAATCATGCTCCACTACTCGTAACTACCCTTAACCCTTGTAAGGGAAGCAGACTTTAGATCATGAAAATTAACAATATTTCCTCTATTTTCAGATGTCGCAAGAGAGAGATTTATGGATGTTTGCGAAACTGAACCTTGCGATAGTTTACCTTCGGGGCCGGCGGGACAACGACCTCGCGCAGCTCATGGAACAAGTATGTCTGAATTACATTCATCATCATTGTCAACATATCTCTGTCCACTGCTGGACATAGGCCTCGTCTATGGCACACCCCTGAGCTCTATCTTGAGCTCTTTGTTTCGAACCGCTGCCAGCCAGCTTGTTTCACTCGGTGTTTGGCAGCCTATCGTAGCCCGGGGATTCTTAGCACCCCCTGTCCTGCTGTAACCATGACCGCCGCCTTGACTAGGAATGGCAGGGTGACCGGGAACTGGAAACCGTTTTTAACCGCCTTAAAAAAAGGGAGGAGGTTTCTCAATTCAACCGTATATAATTTTTTTTAATGTGTGTTCGCGGATAACTTCGTCGTTTATAAACCGGTTTTGATGATTCTTTTTTTGTTGGAAAGGAAATATCCCAATGGTGATACCATTGTAATTTAATCGAGATCTGATAAGTATCTCCAGAGATATGTCAATAAACGTCTCAAACTTGCTACTGAAATTGACTCGCGTGGCATCGAAGTCGGTTGTTTTAGTATTTAAATTATCTTATTGTGGTATGCTTTCCATAAGTAGTAATATGCCCGTGATCACCACACGCTGGGCAGGCGGGTTGGGTGATCACAGAACGTAGCTCTTGCAACGGTGACGCTGCTGCCCGTCACCGGCCTGTGGCATTTAGTCTACGTTGTTTAGAATGGTTATACCGCCATTGGTCGGTCGCCATAGCCTCGTCCGCTAGTCGGATGTACCGCATGCAGGTGAGGTAGCCTGGGAGCACTTAGATGACATTATGATCGCTTACATCCCAAATAACATTACTAGAACCACAGAATAATGAATAGTACAAGTACAGAAAATGCACTCCTTGCGAGTAAAAATGAGATATTAAACCTAGTTACAACGTCGGTATCGTTCAAAATACGCTACACGCCTCGGATGCGACCTTGAATTTGCGTCACAGAATAATCTAATAGTAACTAGTAACCGCGTGTTGCCACCGTAAAATGCACGTAAACTTACGGTGCATTTTACGGTGCCAACGCGGTGCGAGATTCTGTATCACTCGGTCAACTTGCGGGGCTGTCGGCTGTCTCTTACTATATGGTTGAGTGTTGTGAGAAAACAGATTGAATAGTAAGTAAAGCGCGCGTCCGATCGAGAGCGCGCGTGACACTACTGACTGGACTTGTAGCCCACTGGCTGCCGCTGAGGTATTAGCATTTTCATAGCTACCGCGTGGAGTGCGACAGGCCTGCTATAACGTAACTAACGCTCGTGACAAATTTTATAGTTTAGAACTTGTCACAAGTGTGTCGCACTTACACAAAAACATTTCGTGCCCATAGTACTACAATATTGGTCAGCTCAATGACTGAAGAAGTGCCGAAGCATAATTTAGAATTTCGTGATTAGTCGATATGAAACGTCTGTACATTTTCACCTATTTTTTGTCCTATGTAACTCATCTAGCCGTGGAATAGGTCGAGTCAATATGTGTGGATTAATAATGGGTGATTATAAATAGGTGGCAAACTACTATCATTATCACACATTTTAATCACGTGGGTATTGTCGCGAGGTGCAATTAAAGGCCTCTACACACCAAAGGCTTGTGATACGTGCAAATCTTGCCGGAGGTTGTCGCAAAACAAGCCCGCTAGTCCTTTAAAAAGTTACATTTGGGGTTGCATTTTTCAGATAAAGCAATTTTATTTTTAGACGTCAAGGTCCAACGATCCAAGTTTGTAGTTTTCGCAACCTTTGTCCCACGGCCACGGCATCTAGGAAAAAGAAGTGCAAATGGTTTTTATGGTTTATCTGGCAACAAACACACATTTTGTAAAACATTTAGGGCCAGTTTCACCGGTTCTTGATAAAGTATCAGATAGTTATCTGACAGATGACAACATACAAAATCTGTCAGAGAAGTTCCCAATAGGGCTATCAGGAACCAGTGAAATTAGCCCTTAATGTTGCAAATTAAATTATCTACAACTTTGGTCATGTAATTTTCTAACCCTGTGAGCTATGTCGATAACTTGATACATAATATAGTGTATAATTTACAGGTACGACCGGAAGCCCTACCTCCATACGCGCACGGACTCCGCGCCGCCTCCTACTATGTTTTGGGACTACAGGCATTTTTCCAGGCGCGGTACAATGAAGCCAAGTAAGTTTATCTTACTATATTTTATGTTCTCGAAACAGAGGTCTTTAATTATGGTGCTCTTAGGTTATGGTTATCTAATTATTCTTCATAGTTATTTGTTTCCAATACCTCGGATTTAGATATGGTGATTATTGTTGAAGCTGAAAAGGCCAACGCCTTCTTGATATCAACACCAATATTATAAATGCGAAAGTCAGTTCGTATATTTGTTTGTTTGTTTGCGACTTCTTCACGGTCTAACGGCTGGGCCGATTTAGCTGAAATATTGCACAGGAATAGCCAGTAATATGGATTACATTTTAACGCGGTCGAAGCCGCGAGGCACAGCTAGTCTCATAATCTTTTTAAACATGCAGTGCAATAAGCACTGTAAAACTAATTCGCCTTATTGTAACATTCATAGAAAATTACGGTGTTAAAACGCTCCGACACTACACAAATGTTTACGCAATCTTAAAATAATTGATTTGCATTTTTTCATAATTTGAATACATTAAAATTAATGAATATCCCTTTCCAGACGATATCTCCGAGAGACTCTAAAGATGGCGAACGCAGAAGACCTGAACCGACTGACGTCATGTTCCCTCGTACTGCTGGGACACATCTTCCTCTCCATCAACAATTCCCGGGAGAGCATGAACATGGTCACCCCCGCCATGCAGCTGGCCAGCAAGATACCTGATGTACACGTCCAGCTGTGGGCTTCAGCTATACTTAAAGGTACAAATTTTTCTTTTATGTATCAGTAACAGTATTTTTGCTGAAATTTTACATGAAATCAGTAATTGTTCTTGTTGTTAACTACTAAAAGTTGGATAACTAATTTAACCAATAGGATAACAGGTAAAGACAATTTTTTTTATTGACATTATGCTTCGTGTGATGACCATGGCTATAACTAGCTTAAAAGTTTCTTATGCTAACACGACGCTGTTGACTTCAATTCAAAGAAATAACCTTTACTTTTTGCCTACATGACTAGTTTAAATTATGTTGTGACGACCTTAAATTGAATACTTACGCATGCTTTACAATGAATGTGGTACAGTAATCCGTGAAATTGATATTACAGACTTGTACCGGCTAGCGGGCGACACGGAGCGAGAGAACGAAGCCTATCAAATGCACTGTAACTTCTCGCAGGGCCTCTTAAAGGACCACTTCCAAGCGACGCAGATGCCGCAGCACGCGCTCGTTCATTGGACAAGCGGGCCGCCCCCCGCGTTACCGCCCCCGCCTAGCGCCGGCCCCACGTAGTGACGTCAGTGAACTGTGATCAGTGGACTATATCTAGACTAGACTGTGACTGAGTAGACTAACAAGTCCGTGAACTGTGATCCTGTGATCAATTGAATCAACATCCGAGAGCCTGCCACAAGGTTCGATGGAGAGTGGGAGGTTTATTATTATAAGCTTGGATTTTTCTTGCAATATTCGTGTGTAAGTTGTCCATGATTTACAAACTATTTTTTTACCATTTGCTGATATCCGATTGAGCTGAAATTCGGCATACTGTTGTTAGCTTGACAATGCAATATTATAGTACCATTCAGCTGATCTGATAATGAAGCCGGGATGTAGGGACTCGAACTCTCCGATGGCAAGTAGAACAGTCGAATTTGGGCTGGCGTGTTGTGTTATCATGATATCTTTCCATTACATGTGATTACCAAACTTCTTTTAAACATATTATTTTATGATTTAGGTAGCAGATGAAAGACCTTTCTATTTTTATTTTTTTAATTATCCTATGCATGCTAATAATCAAAACGTCTGTAACAGATACTGTGCAAACTAAAACTAAGGATTTCCAGCATTCCGGCAAGGTTGGACACATTACACGGAGCCCACCATCCCAAACATACATACATGTTCAGTCTCACATACCCTGGAATTCAACTGATAAGGATGAGATATATCTCATCCTTATCAGTTGAATTACTCTATAGAGTAATATATTATATGGATATAGATTACTCACTGTCCGACTCAGTAACACTAACATTATTGCTTGAGATCTTGGGTAGGCCCCCACAGCAGGACTAGCATGGCCTTATCCCCGGGGGAAAGACAATCCCTGTTTTTCGCCACTGACAGGAGATCAACACAACAATTAAAATGCTTGGTGAAGTTTAACCCCGAGTTATGATTTTGTTTCGTATTAAAAAGTAAAAAAAAGAATTGATTAAAAGTCAGCGGGCGTTTATAATTGTCGAAAAATTTTACTTATAATTTGCCTTCTCCACCAAACAAAACACGGATAGGTGGAAAGACAAAATAGTCCCCTTGCCATGCTAGCCCTGCAGGATGATTAGTGAGATTCCAATGTAAGGATTTGATGTGAGATGACTGCTTATTTGTTGTTATGGAAATGCAATATTCCATAGTGGCAGTAGGATGCCTATGCAAGTATTATTGCACCTTTGCTGTTACCAATAAATTAACAATTAACGGTAAACATATAGAATCAAATATTCACAACCAACACTATAAGGCCTTAAGGTTGTCGCTGGCTATTCCCAAACCGCAAATGTAAGCCTTATGACGTTTGCTGTAGACAGACTATACATTGTAATCACAAAGACTAGACAGCGCTGTCTCCTCTCTATGTTGTCAATGTAAAGTCTGTCCACTGTGAACATCATAAAGCTTACATTTTAATGAATATTTTTTGCCAGGTGTGAGCGGTGTGGGAATAGTCAGCAACAACTTCCACAGTGCTTCATATGGTCACCACATATTGTCATTCAAACATTGATGACAATACTTGCGCGACAAGTCCACCACTATGTGTTTCTTTACAATATGGTTGTAATTCTCTGGTGACATCTGAGTGTGATTAATTCTGTCAATGTATATATTTTTATTGCCATATGAATCTTCAAGTTAGACTCTGTGCAAAAAAAGAACCATCGTAAAAATTAAGGTCGCGTCAGTCGTTTTAATTCACTGTTTTTGTTGCATTGATAACACTGCTGTCGTTACTAATACGACAAAATGTTTAATACTTGGTACTCTTATCATTATCGTGTGCTACTAGGTAGGTATGCATACTTCCTTCCTTACTCTTGAATGTTAGTTCATTGTAACGCCACAATGGTTCTCTTTTTGCACAGACTACTCAGAGTAATGCGGATTCACTTTTCTTGAAAAACTTTCTGATACTTTATGGGGTCACTATTTCCACACATGTATATTGTAATTGCGGATATGTTATTCCATATTGTTGCTTATTGAATTGATTGACAATCTGCAATGCCAATCGCGGGGAATTTCCCCGATTTGGGGGGAATTGAGGGTTAGCGCGGGGAATGAAAAAAATCGGAGAATCCAGACCAATATTTTTTGGTAGGCTTAAACTAATTTATGTTGGGTAATACTTATTACTTATAGCTAAAAAATCACGTTTGGAATTGGCAGATACAGCTCGACACTACTTACATTATAATTCGAACCTAAACGAAATATGATTATTGCGAAAATATGTCAAATAATATACTAAGTATTCCAAATAAAATAAGGTTCACTAAAGATTTAATGTTGTGTTAAACAGTGTTTTTATTCCAAAAATATAATTTCGAGGATTTTTTGGGAAATAAATAAAAAAAGCGGGGAATTTCGGGGAATTGACAACACCGAATCGGGGAGTCGAGAAAATTTTATTGGCAGCCCTGTTGACAATATAATTTTTAATTAAAATTAATTATTTAAGTTTGTAAAATGGTATGTGACATTTATGTACAATTTAAATTTATATACAGAGAAAGTAATATATTGAATTTGAATGTAATAGATAATGCAGAAATTTCAGTCAACCTTGGCGACCAATACTTGATCATATAACATTTAACTGGTATATCTTTTTTGACATTTCTTATGTTTTAATTAAACCCAAATATCACCAGATTGAATTTGATAAGGCTAAAAATGAATTCAGTTTAATGATATCCGGGATTTAACTGGATCATATACATAAAGTTGTAAGTTCAACCGTATGTACAGAAAACTCTTCAAACCATGTTCTTATTGAACTGCATCTGATAGTCGGATGGCCAGATATTGATATAAGGATTTTTGCATTATAAAAGTGTATTGGGAAGCTAAAGTTGAGACAATAAAATCGTATCACACTGTGTATTCCGTTATGAGTGATTGTCGGATCTCATTTATCCATCCACCACTGTAGTCATGGAGACAGCCAGGTTTTAGTGTCGAGAGGAGGGGGTTCAAGAAAAAAAAAAGCAAATCCAAGTACTGGAATTGCCAGGCGGTGCAGAGTACAGGTACGGCCGCAGAATAGATATAGACGAAAACCGAAAATATACAAAGCTTACCGAATGAGATGTGGTGTCATAATACAATGGTGGCAACGCAGTAGCAGTCGTTCTATTAGTACTGCTGGTTATGCAGTAATAAACACGTTATGCCATGTATCAACACAAAGACCTTGACCCTAGAACTTCTTCGCACATTCACTTCATAAAGGAGCTGGGTAGCGGTAGTGGTAGAAATTCACAATACACCCCAATGCCGGATCTATCAGTCGCCCCTCAAATTAAGTTATGATGAAAGTTCATTGTTTTTGATAAAGCCAACTGGATTTATTGTGTTCAAGTATAGGCTTGGACATAGAAACTAAAAAAAATGCGTCAGCATTTAGGCTGCGACATCGTAGCAAACTCAAATATGCTGATATTGAACTGTGGTTGCCGTCCACCTCAATATAAGTGTAAAGACAATTAATTGAAATGCGACAAATGCTGCGATTTGTCGGTCAGTTTTTTTCATGATCAGATTGATATTTATAATGCTTAAACTACATTATGTATTTAGAAAGAAAGGCGCATAGCTGGTCTAAATTATTTTCAAATATGTAACCTGAATTTGTCATGGTTTTATTTTAATTTATGTCACTGCAGGTGTTATATTTTTTCCGTATGCTTCAGTGTAATTTAGTATCTAAAATATTGTGATCGGCTGAATGTTTGGTTTAAATGAAGCAGAATTAAGAAAAAAGAAAGTAGGTATAATAATTATTTTATTAAATTGTATCTAACCTGAGTTTGAAATGTAAAACCCGCCGACTTTGGTTTATTAGTTTACATTTAACTAGGGTTGTGCTCCTACTTTTAATTAAGGTTGTATAAATGATATATTTCTGTCACTATACGAAAAGTTAAGACTGTATCGAGCAAACACTGAGAGTGTCGAGCCGAGTAGGTATATACCGCAGCTCGCTAGGTTCACTCGCCTATGTGCGTGACAAAGTTCTCTTAAAGCCGTGAAGTTCAAAAAAAAGTAAGTTACATTTTGAAAATTTAGAGTTGTTTTTTGAAAACTTATTACATCCAATGCACTTTTGGAAACCGATTTGAATATCTAATTAATACTTTAAATAAGGAATTATTTTCATGTACGATAAGTGGATTAGGTCTTAGAAGAAACACTAATTATAAATAACCTTCTGTTACTTATACGATTTATTGTAATTTCAAAGAAATTAAATATAATTCCGCTATGTTGAATTTTAACAGCTTTGTTAAATATCTGATCCACATTCTTAGAATTACTTAATCTTTATATATAAAAATTAATCCCAATTTCCCTTGGTCACGGCATCACGCGAAACCGGCTGGACCGATTTCGCTAATTCTTTTTTTGTCGTGTTTTTTATCGTCGGGAGATGGTTTTTATGAAAAAAAAAAAATTTAATAAATGGAAGTTGTTTTTAACGCAGGCGAAGCCTGGGGGACAGCTAGTAATATATATAATTATAACCGACGAGCATGTATAAAAGCACTCATGAAAGTGGAAGAAGCGAAAGAGGTATGTCAGGATTGTAGCATGTGGAAAGAAGTATTCTCTGCCTACCCCAACGGAAAAAAGGCGTGATTTTATGTATGTACGTGTTAAATTATTGATAACTCGGAAATATAACTTAATTATTCTCAGCTAACTAAATATATTTTATGAATCAGAAGCTATCAGAAGTGGATTAAATCTTTAATTTAATTTTAAATTTAATAAAAAATAAACAAAATGTGTTACTAGAACAATTATTTGCAATTAAAAAGAAATTTTAAAATATTAGCTAATTATCTAATCTGCATTTTCTATATGCAACCGCAGTTTTAGATTTGAAATTAAAAATGTTGATTTTGCACTTATGACATTTCAGTTCCACCGCCGTTGATTTGAATACTGATAAAAAATTAACCCTCTTGTTTTTAGTCCATTAGGTAATTTCTTTAAATTAAATTACATTTCCTGCTCAATTTTCCTGTTATAATAGTCTTCCCTAAGCTTTCCCATTTTCACACAAAACTTTTTTTTTGCACATATTTATTTATACTTGAGTAGGTGGTGGTCCTGTGTTAAATTTTATTGAGTCGCGCGGCATGTGAAGTCGGTTTTTTAACATCTTATATCTTAGTTATTATACAACTTGTAGTGTATGAATTAACACATTATTATTTAATTTTGTATGTCAAATAATATTGTAGGTCATACATAACATAACTTATGTCATATATGACCTATAATATTTGTTGTTACCTAAGAACTATTTACCTACAATATTTGTCGTGAAAACCATGATTACAGTTTTGAAACATTTTGCACGACGCAGTCTTAACATTCCCAGGCACATAATGTAGTACATAATTCAGTTTTTGTTTGTGCCCATTTGATGTAAAACGCACGTATGAGATCATTATATCACACTTTAGCAATATCTAGGCTTTTTGTGGACATTTCTACCAAACATAGAATTGGACAATTGTCACATTGTTAATGTAAAGTTAATAAAGGCGGTGTCACGGACTGATAACTATAGTGTACATAAAGTATCAATTGTGAGAATGAACAAAACCATCTCATATTTATTAAAATTAATTAATTTTTATTTTTATAGTAGGTACATATTGTTCAGTATCGAGCGAATGTTGTTGACGATAACTGGTTAGTTGATTAATTTGTGTAGCATTTGATAAATTATTGGTTGTGTTTCAATGGATGTATTTCTTTGTATCATAATCCCAATAATTGTTTAAGTTTTCACGTTCATATTTTATAGGCACCTAAGGCCGAGTAGACTACAGCCGCTTTCGTTCGTATCATATTGTATTTCCTGTGAAATCCATCCATTGGAAAGTGTATTTGAGATGTATGGCGTCGAAATAGTAAAATACGTTCATATAATATGTGAAATTCCCTTGGAACAGTCAGTTGTGGCCTTAATAAAGGGACACTTGCTGTTGTTAATATGTAAATAAAAGTTGAATATTGTAAATAAATAAAAATATATGTTTTTTGCTATATTCTTGTGTATTATTTGCATTCGAATAAAAGCTTGCAAAGGCAGGTAAAAACTTATTTGCCTAGCAAGCTTCTATTCGAATTGCCAATAAAAAGCCGGTTCTATATCTAAGTCTGCAACCACATGACTATACTATGCATTCCTGCTAAATAAAATTAAATTACCACACACCAAATTATGCACTTTAAATAGCGTTATTACGAAGTGCATTATTTACCGTCGGGTGCATTGTGACATATTTTTACAAATATACAATACAAAACATTTTTTTGAGCATGGAAAATGTTTAAGTGGTATTTGTAACGGTGACTGAAGTAAGATCCGACTTTACAAGACAAACAAAACGTGCCTTTATTAACTCACAAGTAAGGATTGTCAACATATTCTTGTTAGATGGGCGATTTGAACTACGGCTGAAATGTACCTTTAGTGGGTCGTCACCTATTTGGTTTTATCCAGGGATCATCTGCGAGATAATGTCTAGGCCTACGGACACCGTAGCACGATCGCTGCAAAAGGGAGACACCTGTGTATAGGATGTAAGGCCGGTTTAAAACCAATCCGTTTAAAACGAAAAAAATCGTTGGTGTTGATGACCTTTTTTTTATCATAACTACATTTTCTTGATTTTACAGAGGTAGAGATATAATATAACGTAGTACCATCGACTTCATAACAATCGATTAAACCTATGAACTGTGTTTAGATTTTTGAAATGTGTGACATACTGATATTGATAGAGAAGCGTAGTTATTATATTAAGTAAGTTATAAAAACTCTAACGATAAGTTAAAAACTAATGAAATATTTAAATTATTGGTTTATAAACTAATTAAAACGAAACATGACATGCCAGGTGACCAAAAATTACCCATAATTAAGTGTAAATCAGTTTTTTTTAAAGGCAAGTTTTACTTTTCAATCGTTTAAAACGATTTATTTGGGATTTTAAATGGCAACATTTCATTTAAAACGTTTTAAATAGGTTATTAACCCCCGACATGTACATAGGGGAGTGTTGGTTCCCACACTCATGTATGGGTATGGCAGAAGAAGCATGAAAGTAAAATTAATGCTGTAGAAATAAGAAGTTTGAGACGTATGATTGGAGTGACTCTGATGGATAAGTTGGAGAACAGCGTGATAAGGGAATGTTGTGGTGTGGTAGAAGACGTAGTGACAAAGATAGAGAAAGGGCTGAAAGATGCTTAGATGGTTTGGACATCTAGAGAGGATGGATGAAGAAAGATTGACGAAACAGGTTTATGAAAGGAGTGGAATGGGCCAGTTGGTAGAGGCCGACCTAGGCGAACGTATCACGACCAGATCGGAGACGTTTTAAAGAAAGGCCAAGTCAAAAGTACCTATAACCAGCGAGCACGTATGGAAGAAGCGAAGGAGGTATGTCAGGATCGTAGCATGTGGAAAGAAGTAGTCTGCCTACCCCAACGGGAAAAAGGCGTGATTGTATGTATTAACCCCCGACGCAAAAAGACGGGGTGTATTAAGTTAGACGTGTGTATGTGTGTCTGTCTGTGGCATCGTAGCGCCCAAACGGAAGATTCGATTTTGATTTAGTTTTTTTTTGTTTGATAGGTGTCTTCATCGAGAGTATTCTTAGCTTTGTTTCATGAAAGTCCGTTCAGCCGTAAATATTATCAGCTCTTTTTTGGTTGATGAGACTACGACAGCAACATTACTTACTAGGCTTTGAGCGCGGACGTCAAAAAATCAAAATTGCGCTACATACCCCTCACTTTGCTGGTGTCTGTTTAGCGTAGTTTACATTAGTCAAATCAAATGTATTATTAATTTGAAATTCAGTATCCTGTTACTTCAATGATATTGCAAGAATATGGTAAACTTGACCTAATGCTGAGACATCTCCTTGAATCAGCAGAAATCTCCTAACTCCTCGTCTGTAATGTAGTGTTTTAGGCTCATTGAAATGGTCTCAATGAACAAATTATGCAAATACAAATCAGTCAGGGTGGTTTATAAATTTAAGTATTATTTTACATCTATAATCCTGTGTAGAGAGAAGCTTGCGCTACCCAGTCTGCCGTTTGATTTATGTGGTATATTCCCATATTGACTAGATCAATTTCGAACCTCCGAAAGGTGAAGAAATTACTTTTCTTGCAGCATGGTCGCACTAGCGTCATATAGATTATGAATCTTCAACTTCGATACTGGCGCGGCTTGGAGAAATTATTTTTTATACGTGTGCGTTCGCCCAGCAAAAAGTATCGGCTTTTCAAGAATTGAATGATGCAGATAATTAGTGCCTTATGTCGTGTAAATGTGCCCGAAATTTTAAATTTGTGCCTCCAACGGCTTCGGAGTTATTTAAGAAAAACGGATTCTGCTGCCGAACGTTCGCCCAGCAAAACTTTTTTTAAAAGATGGGTCTAGCTGTATATTAAATATGCAAAAAGGTAGCTTAAATACGAGTATAAATGTAAATTGTTAAACACAATCCAAAATTTCATCGTACCGACGGGACTTGAACCCGCAACCTCCGGAATAACATGTTCCGGTGCTTTGCCAATTAAGCCACGGTGCGAAGTATCGTTACGACGAAATTAGTGGATTGCATTTGTTAACCCAATTATGCATTGGAGTATAAATGTGCCGTGAAAGCCAAATTTGTGCCTCTTAAGATTCCAGAGATATTTAGTTTTTATTTTTTATTTCCTAGAAAAGGGAAAAATGTTCTGGCTCTCGAACGAACAAGACCAAGGACTTCGCGTTAGTGCCGACTGGTACCCGTTATATATTCCCAGGATCCTGTAAAGTTTCGCCGGCCTACTACATATCATTGGCGAGTTCATAACGATTTGGTCTTTTTTTGAGGTTATTTTGAGTGACATTACTTAGAATACGAAAACACTAGTTTGCTGTGAGCTGGCTTATTACACGCTTCTACAAATAATTAGAGCGCTATTTTAAGAATACGTATGCAAAAAATCATTTATCACAAGCATTTATATCCATTACTTTAGACAATAATGATAAAAAAACCATTCGAAATATTTTTGGTAGATTACCCGATACTTTTTGCTGGGCGAACGCACAACTAGAATAGCTGACCCGACGAACTTCGTACAGCGAATATGAATACAGGGTTCCGATTGAACAAAATTAGCCGGAAAAATAGGTTTCTTGTATGGGGATCCCCTTTAATTTAATTAATTATTATTTGATCTTGCAGCCATTGCAATACACACCATCATTGATAAAATAACCACACCATAACTCAAATTCAAGTCTTATATCTATTAAAGTTTGTAAGACCAAGCGTAAAAAGCCTTAAAAACTCGTTTCTTCTATGGACCTCCTTTATTATTTAATTTTATTTTGTGTGTATGTTACGCGATTACTCCGTCAATTCTGAACCGATTCTAATGATTCTTTTTGTAATCGGTAGGGTACGTTTCCGAGGTGGTCCCATTGTAATTTCATCGAGATCTGATAAGTATCTCTAGAGATATGACGATAAACGTCTCAAACTTGCTACTGAAATTGACTAGCGGGGCATTGATGTCGGTTGTTTTAGTTTTTAAACTGTCTTAATTATTATACGCAAATAGCGAATACCCATGTATGGAAGCGCCATAATGACAACCATCAAATTATATATCAATACAATGACAAAATTATTTCTCAACAAACCAACAATGACAACCTGAGACAACCATCAACATTCAAAATATTAAAATTTAAATATTTATGCGACAATCCGAGTAATGTGGATATAGGATATAAAGTAGGTAGAACAGTTTATATGGGAAAAATGAAATTTTTGTTTTTACTATCTTCCTTGCAATTTTTCGAAATTTTCTCACCGTTTAAACCTTCCCTGGTGTATGACAAACATTTTAAAACCAAAACCAGCTAAATCGGCCCAGCCGTTCTCGAGTTTTAGACTAACGAACAGCAATTGATTTTTATATATAAAGATAGGTAAGCGTTTGACCACTATCTCACCTGATAGCGATCGACGATGTAGCACGTTTACCTAGAAGATACCTGCTCACTCGCGATTGAAGACCCCCGGGTTATAGTTACTGGGAAACTCGGACACCGGCAAGGAATTTCATTTCTTAGCAGTACGTTTCCACGAAATCCCAAACGATTTACGTTATTATAGCTATCAGGTACCGACCAGCACCGCCTCGTCGTTCTTCACTTGTCGGCAGGTGATCCACGGGTGGAGGCCGCGTGGTCGCGTGGCGATGAGCTGTCCCTCGAAATTTTTTTCATAAGAATACCTGCATTAGTACTATCCTATGTTGACTAGCCCAATCCTGCCTTCAGAGCCCTTCATTCCGATAGGAGGAGATAATAACAAAACAACAGCATAATAAACTAACTCCTCATTTATTCATCAATGGTCAAAGCTCCAGAGTTGATGTCATTTATGAGGTCATGTGGGGGCCTGCCTTCGACTGTGCAGCCCACCGACTGTGCAGTTCCGAGGATCTCCTTCACGGAGCCAGAGAGTTCACGGGCCATTGATCTGGGCCGCATGGTCTTAGCGATGCTAACCACATCTTCAAGAGTGATGTTACCGTTGTGTTTGACTGGAAAATAGAAAAATGGCTTATCAGAATGTTTTTGGGAAATTTAAACTGTCTTGTAGAATAGTCTTGTCATAAAGAATACTTTATAGCATAAACTGTGAATTATGTGAATCAGTTAAGATTTGACAGAGTTCTGAGATACAAACATAAATAATATAATAATACAGTCGAATTCAGAACCTCTTCTTTTTTCTAAAGTCGGTTAAAAATTACCAAGGATCAATTGCTCCATCAGTTAAATGATTTGTTGGATAATATGCTTGAGTATAATAATTTTATAAAATTTAAATCATACATTCATTTTCCATAGTGGAAGTGGCATCCTACCATTCCCTTTTATCCAATATTACTGTACAGGATTAAATTTAAATAGGGAATATGCATGTAGCTCAGATTTATTAGAAATTTTTTTTTTTCGGATCTTTGTTTTCGTGGAATTATGTGTAAAATCTTTTTCAACCGACTTCCCAAAAAGAAGGAGGTTCTCAATCCGTCTGTATGTTTTTTTTGTGTGTATGTTACGCGATTACTCTTTTAATTGTGAAATGATTAGAATGGTTCTTTTTGTAATCGGTAGGGTACGTTTCCGAGGTGGTCCCATTGTAATTTCATCAAGATCTGATATGTATCTCTTGAGATATGACGATAAATGTCTCAAACTTGCTACTGAAATTTATATTTTAATTCCATTGTATTGGCTTAAAATAATAAATGAAAAATGCAATGTAAGCTAGGGAAATTTAAGTTTGTAAAATAGATCACTAGTCGAATCAAAAATTGACATCATAACTCACTAAGTCACGTGATAGAAACATTGAGCGGAATTTTAGCAGGAACATAAAAATTAATGTCTTATTGTATTTATTTTCAAATATTGTGTTTGCCGCATATTATGAGCCCGGGAAATTATGACGTTTAAACTGCTCAAATTTATTTGTATATTTAAAAAATTATTAGACCAATTCCAGCAGTATTTTATTTTTTTATTATGTTATATCGATATAATGAGTGAAATAAAAATATTAAAAAAACCATGCATATTCCCTATTGTACTAATAGGACCAACACAAGGATTTATAATGAAATATTATAGGAGTACTTGTATTGGAACCCTTAGTATGAGTTTTCATACCAAACTCAATATTGTATATGAAAACTCATACTAAGGGTAATACAGGTCTTATGAGGCTCTAAGACGATTAATGATAACATGATTAACAATGGATTATTCACAATGTAGTCGAAGAGATTCTCACTCAAAATATGATTACAAGGAAATGATAAGAATTTTAATTGTTCGAAGGTTAGATAAGGGATAAAAATCTCAATTGGTACTAAGGGAGACTGGTGAAAATAATGAACTAACTACCTTAACCATACAAATGGGATTACCTATTTGAAATACATAGCCCAAGTACAAATAAAATCATTATAGTTTGAAAATGGGCATTATGCATGACTTGACCAAGTAGTGAATATAGTGGTCAGGATTTATTTCAAATCACAATAGTTTAAAAAACATACAAGTTTTTACAATGAATTCATTATATAAAATGTTAAAAACTTACTGTTCTTTTGCTTCTTCCTGTCACGTGGGGGCTCCTTCAGAGCTCTGATGATGAGAGCAGCAGCGGAGGGTACCACGGAGATCTGTGCTTGTCTGTTCTGGACCGTCAGCTGTACGGTGATCTTGAGACCTTTCCAATCACTCGTCGCCTTGGCAATGTCGTCACCAACCTTTTTGGGGGACTGTACGCAGAAAATAAGTTAGCATCGAAGTTAATGTATTAAACATTAAATATCATTTTGTTTTTATAATCTGAACTGGAACTGAAAACTAGCTGAAGTTTAAACTTTAGTAAGCATAAAATTCTCATTTAGAAATGTGACTCAATGATGAATTTAGCATTAATATTCCGTAAAATACATTATCAACAAATAATTTTAATCTACATTTAAGATCCACATGTCTCAGTCCATTTCTGTATCAGCACTGAAACAAGGAGTTTAAAATTAAAGTTTTAAACATTGAAACATTTTCACACACTTCCACATCAAATCATCTCATTTACACCAGATATTGTACTACAAAGCAAATTTTTTTTTATCACAGATAGATTAAAATAAATTCTTACTATTTGATGTTAGACCTAGACTAGATTATAAGAACAGAAGGAGATTTAGCCACTTCTTAACTACATTTATCCAGTCGTTGATGGGCATTTTACCTATATAACAAGCATGGCAGTAATGTGGCCTGGTCCGCGACTCCTTATTGGGCATTCGGAGTAGCCGCGACAGGGATCGGATCCTGAGTCACGGGTTCCTTCCATCCGCCACCCGGAAGGACGCGCTTGGTAGGGCGGCACCCCCCAAGATCATTCAATCATCGTATATCATCACAGGCATCTAGACCATACTTTAATTTACGAACAGACAGACAGACGCTAATAAAGCCTAACCTCTTCCGCCAATTCATCATAGCACAATAATAATACTAATACTACACAGTATGGATGGGTCACCCCGCGTAGATACAGGTTAACTTAAGGTTTACTTGGCATGCTCAGAGGTTAGGTTATTTCATTCATCCATTCATTTATATACTCACCAGACCAAGGGGTCCGATTTTAGGAGCCAGCGATGATGTGGCACCAACTTCTCCACCGATACATCTCAGGTTAACTGCAAAATACACACATACGTTGAAGAAAACTTTCACGATAATCACCGGTGAACAATTCACTGGACACTACGATTTCACGATTCTCACCAATTTTAACTTCGTTAGGATCGAACTTGGGCGGCATTTTGGGATTTATTCACAACGTTTAATTGCAAATAAAAGAAAAATCCAAGTGGATGAACTTGGATTAAATATGTGAACCGCCGAAAGGACGTTATACAAGGTTGCCAACCCAACGAAAAAGAATTAGAATTAGGTTAGGCCACAGATGACTATATGAGTCAGACAGTTATGGGTCCCCGAGACGATCAAGTGCACTTGACAAGTCTACGTGCTGGAAGTGAATATTGATCGTTTATAGCATGGCTTGACAAGTCCCGTCAAGTGATCTACGGGCTTGACCATACTTGACAGAAATTTTGATTGACGGCTCAGATCGGTAGGGTCGATAGGCGAGAGACTTGACAGCACCTCCAATAGTCGTCAAGTCACCCATCAAGTCGCGTCAAGTCCCTCGTCAAGTGAAATCGTCAATCACGTGAGACTTGTCAAGTGCACTTGATCGTCTCGGGGACCCATTAGGCTTACAGAACTTCACAGAAGTCACAGATGCTAATGGGTCCCCGAGACGATCAAGTGCACTTAACAAGTCTACGTGCTTGAAGTGAATATTGATCGTTTACAGCATTCACTTGACAAGTCCCGTCAAGTGATCTACGGGCTTGACCATACTTGACAGAAATTTTGATTGACGGCACAGATCGGTAGGGTCGATAGGCGAGTGGCGTAAGCAGACTTGACAGCACCTTCAATAGTAGTCAAATAGTCGTCAAGTGGCCCATCAAGTGAAACCGTCAATCACGTGAGACTTGTCAAGTGCACTTGATCGTCTCGGGGACCCATAATGCTACGCATGCATAGACGTAATATAATATTCTCATTCAAACTTTTACAAATTTCCATCCAAATAAATCCTTACTTTATATTATAAATGCGAAAGTAACTCTGTCTGTCTGTCTGACAAGAGACAAGATATTAGAGCTATCCTGATGTTTACGGAGTCAAAATACAAAAATCAACGGAGTCATAAAATGCCTCAAAAATTCGTTTCTTGTATGGGGACCCCCTTTATTATTTGATTTTATTTTACTTTTATAGGTTTTTGATACAAATAGCGACTACCCATGTATGGAAGCGCTATAATGACAACCATCAAAATATGTCAATACAATGACAAACATTTCTGAACGGACCAACAGTGACAACCTGGGACAACCATCAAAATTCAAAATATATCAGAGTAATGTGGCTATATTATGTTGTCGATTCAAAACCCTTAATTCAATACGTGCTTCAAATTTCAATTCGTGAGTCGGAAAGAGTCTACCCTACAGTACAGAAGGGACGAACGTCAAATGTTTGACAGGAAAGTAGGTAGAACAGTTTATATGGGAAAATGTTTTTTTTGCAATTTTTTCAAATTTTCTCACCGTTAAACCTTCCCTGGACTACGAAAAACATTTCAAAACCAAAATCAGCTAAATCGGCACAGCCGTTCTCGAGTTTTAGCGAGACTAACAAACAGCAATTGATTTTTAGGGTTCCGTAGTCCTGACAAGGAACCCTTATAGTTTCGTCATGTCCGTCTGTCTGTCTGCCCGAGGTTTTGCTAAGAGATCGTTAATACGAGAAAGCTGTAATTTTGTAGGGGTATATATATAAATTACGCCGGCAAAGTGCTGAAATAAAATTTTGAAAAATATTTTTTTTAGGGTAGCTCCCCTATATGAGAAGTGGGGATGATTTTTTTTTTCATCGTCTACCCCATCGTGTGGGCTATCGTTGAATAGTCCTTTTGAAATGACTTCAGGGATGCTAACAATATTTTTCGATTGAATGCTCCATTTACGAAATATTAAACTATAAAGTGCAAATTTTTGTTCCAGTAGGGCGTCCCCCCCCCCCCCCCTCTAAGCTAAACTGCTGGCTTGAAAAATCTGGAAAAATTCGTGATAATAGCGCATTTTATGAACTTTAAAGGAAAATTATAGACGTTAAGATAACTTTATTAGTTTAGCAGTAATAGTCGTTGAACTTGGGTGTTGGATAAATTTGTAGCAAATACAAAATCCTTAGAATAAAACCTTCAAAGTGACAAAGACGGAGTACCTAGTTGCTTGTTTATAACGGGTAAAAACTTGCATTGAATAACAGGCTACTACGGAACCCTACACTGCGCGTGGCCCGACACGCACTTGGCCGGTTATTTTTTATATATAAGTCTAGCTGACCCGGCGAACTTCGCACCGCAAATATAAATAAACTGTCCAAGTGCGAGTTGGACACGCACACCCAGGGTTCCGATTGAAAAACATTTTCCGGAAAAATACGTTTCTTGTATGGGGGGGTCCCCATTTTATTGTTAATTTAATTTAGTTTTTATTATTTGACCTTATAGACATTGCAGTACACTTCATGAGTAAATTTCAAGTGTTTGTTTATTAAGGTTTGTAAGATCGAGCATAAAAATTCTAAAAAACACGTTTCTGGTATTCGTTTATTATTTTATTTCAATTTTATCGGTTTTTATACACAAATAGCGAATACCCATGTATGGAAGCGCCATAATGACAACCATCAAAATGTGTCAATACAATGACAAAAAATTCTATCAAACCAACAATGATAACCTGGGACAACCATCCAAATTCAAAATATTAAAATTTAAATACCTACGCGATAATTTGAGTAATGTGGATATAATAGGTTATCGATTCGAAACCCTTATTTTAATAATTGCTTCAAATTTCAATTCGAGAGTGGATCAGAGTCTACCCTACCGTACCGAAAGGACGAACGTCAAAAGTTTGACAGGAAAGTTGGTAGAACAGTTTATATGGGAAAATGATATTTTTTTGTTTACTATCTTCCTCGCAATTTTTTCAAATTTTCTCACCGTTTAAACCTTCCCTGGACTACGACAAACATTTCAAAACCAAAATCAACTAAATCGGCCCAGGCGTTCTCGAGTTTTAGCGAGACAGCAATTGATTTTCATATATAAAATTCATAAAAATCCTTGAAATCTGCCACTTTTCGGAATCGTCAGCTCAATCTGCCAGAGTTAAAATTTAGTTCCCAAATCTGCCTAAATGGCAGAAATCTGCCACAAATGGTCACACTGATACCAGACATCATTTGGATGTAAAGATGTAAATTCTTTAGATTTCCAACAGATGGCGTTAGTGACTAAACATTATGTTCGCAGCGAAGTTAATTCTTAGATCTTCTAACGGATGGCGTTAGTAGTGCTTCGTGCAATTGTCAAACTCTAACAAAAACAGACAGCATCAAATATCTTGGTGTCTACATCGATCATATGCTGACCTGGAAGACTCATATAGACTCACTCACTTCTCGCACCAGGAAAATAATCTATATATTTAAAAAGCTGCAAAATGTCGCAGATCCTGACACAATTAAAATGGTTTATTATTCCTTGGCACAATCCATTCTTGCTTACTGCTCCACAACATGGGGCAATGCGTGCACCACTCATATTCTTCAAGTCGAGCGTGCGCAACGCGCGGTCCTAAAAACCATGACAAACAAGCCTATCAGATACCCAACAAGCATTCTAGAAACTAGAGTCCTAACTGTCAGACAGCTGTCAATCTTAAACACAATTTTGCGCAAGCATAGATATATGTATTACGACCCGAAATTAGATGACGACATTCGAAGGCGAAATCGAGTTTGCATCACCACTCCTACTCGCACGCTATTGGCTAGACACTACGATATTCTAAGCTCTAGGCTCTATAATAAACTAAATGCGACACTTCATATCTATCCCCTCACTTATTACAAAGTGAAAGGTGTTGTACAGAGTTACCTTTTAAACCTAAATTACATAGAAACAGAGAATCTAATAAATTGTCGTCTATAAATCCCGTACAACTGTACCTATATTCAATGTCAAAACACACAATCTTATATAATACATTAACACACACATATACGCACCCCCCCCCCCCCCCCACACACACACACACACACACACCGCACACATATACACTCAAACACACACGTACGCATCATAGCTTAAATGTGTAAATAATCACTAAAAATGTGTCACATAATAAAATACTTACCTAATTAAATATGTACAGCTAATGTCATAGTAGTCTAACGGAGGGCGATGGTGTCTGTGACACAGTTTTTTAAACTTCTACGGACACCAACGAACTTTTAGAATATAACTTAGTTACAAAAAAAAAATGTACATGAATATTCTAAGGACATAATGAAATTGTAATAATTAGTCAATAAACATTTATCTTATCTTATCTTATCTAATAATATTCTATCCTAGAAACAAAATTGTTAATCTTCATTTTTTTTAATGGTAATATGATACTTTTTACTGATAACATTTACAGATGTGAATTTAAATTACTATGTTAAAGCACAAATCAATAGGCGTGATAGTTTTTCAGTAAAGTGTACCACAAAAGTGCTCAGGTTGTGGGATAGTGTTAGGGCTCGCTTCGCTCGCCCTAATAAGTTGTCCATACAAAAGAAAGGGACAAACTCCGTTCAAGGTCGGTCTCATTGGGGCCGGAGTACGCAGTCATGTTTAATATTAAGTAGCAGGTCTGTGTACGCATGTCAGGCTACTAGGGATGGGGAATTAGGGAATGGGGATGAGCGATGTGCCGATCCGATCCAACGTGTATATATATATAATACACCTACTATATATATATCTATCTATAAAAACGTCCGAAGTCAGCCGAGATGAGATCGTGGTGGCCAGCTCAAAAATGGAAAAGCCCCAGGTGAGGATGGAATCACAACGGAGCTTTTAAAAGCTGGAGGAGCTCCAGCTGTAAGCCAGCTGCAAGAGCTCTTCAATTCTGTTCTCTTCACTGGTAGAACTCCACAGGCATGGAACAGAAGCATGGTGGTTTTGTTTTTCAAAAAAGGAGATAAAGCCCTATTGAAAAACTACCGCCCGATTTCGCTTCTGAGCCATGTCTACAAGCTGTTTTCAAGGGTCATCACGAACCGTCTTGCGCGAAGACTCGACGAGTTTCAACCTCCGGAATAGGCCGGGTTTCGAAGCGGTTAACGCACCATAGACCACATCCACACGGTGCGGCAGATTATACAGAAAACCGAAGAGTACAATCGCCCCCTGTGCTTAGCATTTGTGGACTTTGAGAAGGCTTTCGACTCAATCGAAACCTGGTCGGTGCTGGAGTCCTTGCAGCGTTGCCAAGTCGACTGGCGATATATCGAAGTGATGAGATGTCTATATAATGCCACAACGATGACTATCTATACAAGTACAGAACCACCGTACTAAACATATTCACCTGCGTCGAGGAGTGAGACAGGGGGACGTCATATTCCCGAAACTGTTCACTAACGCCTTTGAGGATATGTTTAAGACGCTGGATTGGAAAGATTGCGGCATCAACATTAACGGCAAGTACATCTCTCACAATTCGCATATGGCATCGTCATTATGGCAGAGCTGCTGCAGGACCTACAAAGGATGTTGAATGACATAGCTGATTCTTCTCGTCACACTCGACACGGTCTCCGGATGAATTTGGATAAAACCAAAGTCATGTACAACGAGCACGTTGTTCCGGAACCGATTGCCGTAGATGGAATCCCACTCGAAGTTGTCACGCAGTATGTTTACCTAGGGAAAACGCTCCAACTAGGCAAACACAATTTCGAGAAGGAAATCCAGAGAAGAATTCACCTGGACTGGGCAGCATTTGGGAAATTCCGTCGAGTCTTCTCGTCACCTATACCACAGTCCCTAAAGACAAAAGTCATTAACCAAAGCGTCCTACCTGTCATGACATACGGAGCCGAGACGTGGACACTCACGGTTCGACTAGTCCACCAGTTTACAGTCGCTCAGCGAGCTATGAAAGAGCTATGCTCGGTGTTTCTCTGCGGGATCGAATCCGGAACGAAGTAATTCGCCAGAGAACTAAAGTGATCGACATAGCTCAGCGGATTAGCAAACTGAAGTGGCAGTGGGCTGGTCATATCTGCCGTAAGACCGATAACCGTTGAGGCAGACTAGTTCTAGAGTGGAGACCGCGAATCGGCAAACGTAGCGTAGGACGCCCTGTGACTAGGTGGAGCGACGACATTCGCAAAGCGGTGGGTAGTGACTGGAAACAAAGAGCCGAAGACCGGGCTCAGTGGCGTGTCTTGAGGGAGGCCTACGTCCAGCAGTGGACTGATACCTGCTGATAATGATGATGATGATGATATTAGACATTAATCTTCGTTATTTTATTTATTTTTATTTATGTTGACTTGTTGAACCAACCAACCTTTTTTGTTTAAAATAAATATTGTATACTCATGCGATTTTTTTATCGATCCTTCGAAAATTGGATCAAATCGCGGATCGGCTCGAGACGTTGCGATCCATTACGATCCATAATATCAGATCGAGCTTAAAAAATTGCATTCCCACGGGATGCCGATGCTCGAGGGCTTGATGTTTTAATTTCTAACATCGTTTTGACATCGATAATCGATTTTATTAAGATCATCGATATCATGAACTTCATTGACAATTTTCATAATAATTCAAACTTACATCATCATCATTATTAGCCAGTTTCCGTCCACTGCAGAACATACGCCTCTCCCATGGTACGCCACTGAGCTCGATCTTCAGCTATGCGTTTCCAACCGCTGCCAGCCAGCCAGCTTGCGTCGTCCGTTAAATGTAGCCAGGGTCAGTCGGTTTTGGCGGCCTTCCGTCGCCCGGAGATTCTTAGCACCTCCTGCCCCGCCGTTACCGTAACCGCCGTCTTGGTCAGGAATAGCGGGGTGACCGGGGGGCCGTTGTGTCTGCCATGAAGGTTGCAGTGCAGTAAAACTTACATAAAGATTTATAAATCATTCGTATTTATGATAAATAAGTACTCGATATAATTATTATTTTCATTTCTAATAGAGCTCAAAAACTCTCACTGTGTATATTCTTGTATTAGGTAATGTGGGAAAAAACATCGATGTTGAATAATATTAGTATACCCATATGTATTGTGTATACTCTATACAATCTGTGAAAAACATCGATGTGTAATGTTTGGGTAAGAAATATAGATATCTGCGAGTTAATGCATGTGGATTATTACTAACCATTATGTGGCGGTGAATTTGTGCGAATGTAGGGATACAGCCACAGACAGATCAAGGATTTCACTATATAAAGTAGTGAAATCCTAGATCTGGTAACAGGGCCCCCAGACAAAATCCAATTTCCTGTTTTCATTCACGCTAACGCAAGTTCAAAATGTATGGAATGACATTTATGTTTCTGCAACAAAAATGTCATTCCCATACATTTTGAACTTGCGTTAGCGTGAAGGCAAACAGGAAATTGGATTTTGTCTATGGGGCCCAGCACAATCTTGTAAAACGTATTTTTTGCGTTCACACCACAATTTGGCTCGACTGTACGACTTGAATTTACTAAACACTCGTCACCCAGGCAGGTTGGCCTTTGCATCGTTATCTCGTACGATGGGATAATCCGACAAGCTGACCCACATCATGGGACCGTCAGTTTATAATGGGCTCCCCCCACGTGCTTAGAGCGTTTGAAGCGCTGGCTTATCCAGCAAGCCTCCTACACATACGAATTACGAAGATTTCATTTACATTCATAAAAAATAAACTTAATGACATCTTATATGAAAATATTTATATTATATTTTAATATTGTTACATGCGCGGTAGTATAAAAATGCCAATCCGATGAGATGAACGTTTATTTCTACTGAACACTAGGTTCCACAGTAGTTGTCCAAATCGTCTTGCACAATTATCAAATATCTGTTTAAGTTGAGGTCTGAGAGGTCGTTGTTAATTCACAATCACTTATTTCAATTTTCACTGTTTACAGTTCACAACACTAGTTCACTGATAACACTTTAGAATCACTTGGTCGCTATCCGCGCTTAGATGTTTACACTGTCACTTCCAAAGAATGACTGACTCAAAGCCGCGGTGCGACGCTTTATATAGGGCACAATAATTAGCTAGATCTTTCCAGCATCCAGTAGAAACAAAATGAAAGGGACTAAAACAAAGCAATAAAATCACAAACAATCGCACGGCTTTCCGTTGAAACATCTGAACTTTACAATACATGCCAAATTGATCTCTAATAACTTGCGACTAAGGTTCAATCTGTACACTTCATTACAAAACAAGTTACATTGACTAGGGTTGAAATTCCAGGAAGGTACTTTTATGACGGTCGGGTGTTTATAGCCCCTAATTAGCCTATTCTTTCCCACGCTAATTTTTTGTTTCGGCGAAACTTCGCGTCTCGACGACGCCATGTAACAATATATGATATATGTGTATGTATATAATATATGATATAACTAAAGAGCATAGACGTACATAAAAGGATGGTGCACTGCAGATGTTTTGACAAATTAAATTTAATCCGTATGTTCTAGCAATTAGGTTGTAATTGCTTTGTGGAACAAAACGGCCCAATTGAGAGCCCCCAGGGAGTGTGTCCTTGTCTAACAACCTGCTACTGCCTGCTAGTGTTATATATGTTCTCTACTTTATGTATAGTATATATATAAGTTGTCCATACAGAAGAAAGGGACTAACTCCGTTCAAGGTCAGTCTAATGGGGGCCGGTAGCAGGTCTGTGCTAAAGAGTAAAGATGGTCCTCACTATGGAGTGTTCTCATTGTTTTCCATCACTATACTCCCATCTACGTTTTCCATACATCACAACTGACGGCTGCTGCAGGCCTATCACGAAGTTTGATTATGGAATGAACGAAATGAACTAAATGACGGGGACGCAGCTATTTAGGCTGTATAGCTCTATCTCTGTAATTTCAATCCCTATCAAATTTCATGATAGGCCCCCTGGAGTCAGTCAGCTGACCGCACCGCTAGTGTTTTTGACGCTTTGTCTTGTCAGAGT
Source organism: Cabera pusaria (assembly GCA_954871355.1). Taxonomy (NCBI): domain Eukaryota; kingdom Metazoa; phylum Arthropoda; class Insecta; order Lepidoptera; family Geometridae; genus Cabera; species Cabera pusaria. The sequence continues at coordinate 19,112,623 of OX940902.1, forward strand.
CACCGTCACTTTGACACTGACAGGACAGTAATTTTATGACATTGATTCTCCTTTAAGTCTGACAGATTTGTTGATGATGATGTGATGATTGGTTGGTTATTCTAGCCAGGATTGGAATTTCAAGTGAATTTGTGATTTGTGGAGTAATTTTACTGAATGTGATTTTGTAAATTTGTACGTAATAGACATTATTTTTATTAATCATCATGGCGAACGATGAAGTACTTCTAAAACAATACCTTACGAAATATAAGCATCGCGATTTTACCTGTCGAGAAGTGGTAAATCTCATACAAGTTTATCGAAGTTTGGTGTATCGTCTGGAGGCCTTTGTCTTTAACTCGGGAGCAAGAAAAGACCTCCTCAATCTTGAAGGTACGATTCCAGTGAATTACAAAGGCGCTTTCTATAACATACCAGTTAAGATCTGGCTTATGGACACGCACCCAGCTAATGCGCCGCTGTGTTTCGTCAAGCCAACGGCGGACATGTCGATCAAAGTCTCCAAATACGTCGATAGCAACGGCAAAGTGTACCTGCCGTATCTACACGAGTGGACTCAGAACGGGTCTACGTTACAGAAGCTAATAATGGTCATGATCTCCGCCTTCGGGGAATTACCTCCGGTGTATTCAAAGCCGCGCAACGAAACCAGACCGCCTTACCCCGTGAACTCGTTCATGCCGCAGCCGGCGGGCTTCCCTGGCTACCCTCAGATGACGCCACAGCAGCAATTCCCAGGGGCCACTCCATATCCGACATCAACTAATGTGCCCTACCCAAACTTTGGATCTCCCTACCCAGGATCCACCACCAACGGGCTCCCATATCCCACGACATCCACTCCAACACCTTACCCCCCAGCAGTGGGCTACACACCCGGGCCAGATGTTGCTGGAGGAACCATAACTGAAGAACACATCAAAGCATCTCTGCTCTCCGCAGTAGAAGACAAGCTGAGAAGGAGACTCAAGGAGCAGTCGCAGCAATCTCAAGCTGAGTTGGACACCCTCCGTCGCACTCAGCAGGAGCTCCGAGATGGCAAGACTCGCCTCGAAGACATAATGGGCCGGCTGCAGAGGGAAAAATCTGAGTTAGACAAGAATGTCACACTCTTGCAAGAGAAAGAGAAGGAACTGGAGGCTGCGGTGGAGAAGTTGGCAGGACAAGAGGGTGTGGATGTTGATGAAGCGGTGGTCACCACGGCTCCTCTGTACTCACAGCTTCTGAATGCGTTTGCTGAAGAAGCAACATTAGAGGATGCTATTTACTACATGGGCGAGGCACTCAGGAAGGAAGTAATTGATCTGGATACGTTTTTGAAGCAAGTTCGTACGCTGGCCCGCCGCCAGTTCACGCTGCGAGCCCTCATGCACAAGTGCAGGCAGAAGGCACAGCTCGCATGCTAGTACTCACCTGAGATCATTATCTGTGAATTTTAGACGCTAGTAGTCAAAATAACACTGAGATATATTGAAATACCAATTCATAGTTCGATAATGTAATTATAATTTTTTTATTTATACGATTATTTTATGCTTATCGTTAGGATGTAAAATCTCCACAATAGGAGTCATGAATATTTAATTTTATTTAATTATGTTTTATGATTTCGGTGTTCGTTAATTAATCTTATGAATTGAAATATCTTGGAAACAGGTAACACATTGTCAAGAATACATTATATACAATGAATATATATTAAAAAACCGACTTCACATACCATGCGAGTCAGTTTCAGTAGCAAGCATGAGATTTTTATTGTTATATCTTCGGAGATACTCAGCAGATCTTGAGAAAATTTACTACAACTATGGAATGGAATGACATTTATGTTTCTGCAACAAAAATGTCATTCCCATACATTTTGAACTTGCGTTAGCGTGAAGGCAAACAGGAAATTGGATTTTGTCTATGGGGCCCAGCACAATCTTGTAAAACGTATTTTTTGCGTTCACACCACAATTTGGCTCGACTGTACGACTTGAATTTACTAAACACTCGTCACCCAGGCAGGTTGGCCTTTGCATCGTTATCTCGTACGATGGGATAATCCGACAAGCTGACCCACATCATGGGACCGTCAGTTTATAATGGGCTCCCCCCACGTGCTTAGAGCGTTTGAAGCGCTGGCTTATCCAGCAAGCCTCCTACACATACGAATTACGAAGATTTCATTTACATTCATAAAAAATAAACTTAATGACATCTTATATGAAAATATTTATATTATATTTTAATATTGTTACATGCGCGGTAGTATAAAAATGCCAATCCGATGAGATGAACGTTTATTTCTACTGAACACTAGGTTCCACAGTAGTTGTCCAAATCGTCTTGCACAATTATCAAATATCTGTTTAAGTTGAGGTCTGAGAGGTCGTTGTTAATTCACAATCACTTATTTCAATTTTCACTGTTTACAGTTCACAACACTAGTTCACTGATAACACTTTAGAATCACTTGGTCGCTATCCGCGCTTAGATGTTTACACTGTCACTTCCAAAGAATGACTGACTCAAAGCCGCGGTGCGACGCTTTATATAGGGCACAATAATTAGCTAGATCTTTCCAGCATCCAGTAGAAACAAAATGAAAGGGACTAAAACAAAGCAATAAAATCACAAACAATCGCACGGCTTTCCGTTGAAACATCTGAACTTTACAATACATGCCAAATTGATCTCTAATAACTTGCGACTAAGGTTCAATCTGTACACTTCATTACAAAACAAGTTACATTGACTAGGGTTGAAATTCCAGGAAGGTACTTTTATGACGGTCGGGTGTTTATAGCCCCTAATTAGCCTATTCTTTCCCACGCTAATTTTTTGTTTCGGCGAAACTTCGCGTCTCGACGACGCCATGTAACAATATATGATATATGTGTATGTATATAATATATGATATAACTAAAGAGCATAGACGTACATAAAAGGATGGTGCACTGCAGATGTTTTGACAAATTAAATTTAATCCGTATGTTCTAGCAATTAGGTTGTAATTGCTTTGTGGAACAAAACGGCCCAATTGAGAGCCCCCAGGGAGTGTGTCCTTGTCTAACAACCTGCTACTGCCTGCTAGTGTTATATATGTTCTCTACTTTATGTATAGTATATATATAAGTTGTCCATACAGAAGAAAGGGACTAACTCCGTTCAAGGTCAGTCTAATGGGGGCCGGTAGCAGGTCTGTGCTAAAGAGTAAAGATGGTCCTCACTATGGAGTGTTCTCATTGTTTTCCATCACTATACTCCCATCTACGTTTTCCATACATCACAACTGACGGCTGCTGCAGGCCTATCACGAAGTTTGATTATGGAATGAACGAAATGAACTAAATGACGGGGACGCAGCTATTTAGGCTGTATAGCTCTATCTCTGTAATTTCAATCCCTATCAAATTTCATGATAGGCCCCCTGGAGTCAGTCAGCTGACCGCACCGCTAGTGTTTTTGACGCTTTGTCTTGTCAGAGTCACCGTCACTTTGACACTGACAGGACAGTAATTTTATGACATTGATTCTCCTTTAAGTCTGACAGATTTGTTGATGATGATGTGATGATTGGTTGGTTATTCTAGCCAGGATTGGAATTTCAAGTGAATTTGTGATTTGTGGAGTAATTTTACTGAATGTGATTTTGTAAATTTGTACGTAATAGACATTATTTTTATTAATCATCATGGCGAACGATGAAGTACTTCTAAAACAATACCTTACGAAATATAAGCATCGCGATTTTACCTGTCGAGAAGTGGTAAATCTCATACAAGTTTATCGAAGTTTGGTGTATCGTCTGGAGGCCTTTGTCTTTAACTCGGGAGCAAGAAAAGACCTCCTCAATCTTGAAGGTACGATTCCAGTGAATTACAAAGGCGCTTTCTATAACATACCAGTTAAGATCTGGCTTATGGACACGCACCCAGCTAATGCGCCGCTGTGTTTCGTCAAGCCAACGGCGGACATGTCGATCAAAGTCTCCAAATACGTCGATAGCAACGGCAAAGTGTACCTGCCGTATCTACACGAGTGGACTCAGAACGGGTCTACGTTACAGAAGCTAATAATGGTCATGATCTCCGCCTTCGGGGAATTACCTCCGGTGTATTCAAAGCCGCGCAACGAAACCAGACCGCCTTACCCCGTGAACTCGTTCATGCCGCAGCCGGCGGGCTTCCCTGGCTACCCTCAGATGACGCCACAGCAGCAATTCCCAGGGGCCACTCCATATCCGACATCAACTAATGTGCCCTACCCAAACTTTGGATCTCCCTACCCAGGATCCACCACCAACGGGCTCCCATATCCCACGACATCCACTCCAACACCTTACCCCCCAGCAGTGGGCTACACACCCGGGCCAGATGTTGCTGGAGGAACCATAACTGAAGAACACATCAAAGCATCTCTGCTCTCCGCAGTAGAAGACAAGCTGAGAAGGAGACTCAAGGAGCAGTCGCAGCAATCTCAAGCTGAGTTGGACACCCTCCGTCGCACTCAGCAGGAGCTCCGAGATGGCAAGACTCGCCTCGAAGACATAATGGGCCGGCTGCAGAGGGAAAAATCTGAGTTAGACAAGAATGTCACACTCTTGCAAGAGAAAGAGAAGGAACTGGAGGCTGCGGTGGAGAAGTTGGCAGGACAAGAGGGTGTGGATGTTGATGAAGCGGTGGTCACCACGGCTCCTCTGTACTCACAGCTTCTGAATGCGTTTGCTGAAGAAGCAACATTAGAGGATGCTATTTACTACATGGGCGAGGCACTCAGGAAGGAAGTAATTGATCTGGATACGTTTTTGAAGCAAGTTCGTACGCTGGCCCGCCGCCAGTTCACGCTGCGAGCCCTCATGCACAAGTGCAGGCAGAAGGCACAGCTCGCATGCTAGTACTCACCTGAGATCATTATCTGTGAATTTTAGACGCTAGTAGTCAAAATAACACTGAGATATATTGAAATACCAATTCATAGTTCGATAATGTAATTATAATTTTTTTATTTATACGATTATTTTATGCTTATCGTTAGGATGTAAAATCTCCACAATAGGAGTCATGAATATTTAATTTTATTTAATTATGTTTTATGATTTCGGTGTTCGTTAATTAATCTTATGAATTGAAATATCTTGGAAACAGGTAACACATTGTCAAGAATACATTATATACAATGAATATATATTAAAAAACCGACTTCACATACCATGCGAGTCAGTTTCAGTAGCAAGCATGAGATTTTTATTGTTATATCTTCGGAGATACTCAGCAGATCTTGAGAAAATTTACTACAACTACTCAATAATTATTATATATATTAATTTTCAGTTACAAGTATGAGGTGTTTTTTTTAGATCTCCATGAAATGTATAATAGGGCCACTGTAGAAATGTACCACCATGCAAAAATAATAATCAGAATCGGTTCACAATTGGCGGAATTCATGACAAACATACAAAAGAAAACATACAGACAAATTGTGGTCCTACTTTTTGGAAGTCTGTTGAAAAGTAGGTATCTATTTCATTACTGTTATTACTGTTACTGTTGTTAATTTCTTGTTAAAGTATGAGTACACATATGTGTACTTATATCCCACTATTTATACCTTATAAAGCAGGGGTAACCAACTTAACTTGATTAGATCCAAGATTTACTGATTACTGACGAAACCCTGTGCGATCTACCAACTTAAGTACTTATATGTTTTTTGCCTTGCCACGATCGACCGGACTAAGTATATATATATTTTCTGCCTTTCCACGATCGACTGGACTAATAGCCGCAATCGATCGGTTGTGTACCTGGTTATAAAGTTTTATATGTGAAATAAATACCATAAATATAATGTTTTACAGAGAATGTAGTGAATTAATGTTTTATTCATTCATAGCACGGAAATTATTTATTTATGTTCTTGTTTGGAAAATACATTAAATATAATCCATTTATCTAATTAAAAAGGCATAGATTGCTTATCACTATGTTTATAACAATGCTGTGTTGTTTGCAAATAAATGTATACATCATAATACTTATTGCAATAAATATATTTATTGCAAGGATTGTTGTGTATACAATTATGCATTTATTTATAAAGCTCAGTACTCACATATGGTATTACTCGGTAGTTTTATTGGAATTAAACCAGTGGACCACTGTCATGAATTTTACAATCAATATCTTTATTTTTTACTTGCTTTTCCGTATAACTGTTGAGTAATATATATTACTGAGTTTGACAGTTCTTATAAGATGTTTAAATGTTCTTTATTTTATATACAGTGTGTGCAATGGTAGCTTTGACTAAATAGTGAATAATGTCATAGCTCACTTAAACTAGAGAACACCTACACGGTAGAAGAATGAATATTCAAATATTGGCATAAAGTTGATCAAATAAATACACTATATAATGACATACTATAGTAACCAATGAGGTTGATGTAATGTAGTCACTGTTCTTGACGCCACACTTGAAATATTAAGCGTGCGGTGTGTAAGCTTGTAAGTGGCCTATTCAATGAGAGGCCACGCGTGGACATAGAGCTTGCTGTTAAGCCTCAGTGTGAGATTGGAAATAGACCCGTGCTAGAGAGGATTTTTTAATGTGAGCTGCGACCTTTAGTTCACTCGCCACAGCACTACCTATATTGGCTAATCAGTAGTAGATTTTGGCTTAATTTGTACAGGTCGTGTCATGTAAAAAGAACGCTGGCGGTCAAGCTGCGCATTAGGCGATTTATTGATCTATTTGGTGATATGAGGTGCGTCGCGGGGCGGGGGGTCATGCGCCACATGCTTGCCGGTGCGCTATTGGTTCTCGTCAGTCGACCTTTGCTTTACCGCGCTGTGTTGTGCGCGAGTTTGTGTGCGCGAGTGTACCCATGTGCAAACCACCCCCTCCACTTTCTTCCAGCGCTCTTTTTACTTGACGCGTACTATATCTATTATCTACACATGTAATATTGTAGCTATTCAGGGGTGTTTGACAAATTAACTAAATTACCTATCTCGAACTATGTCTTATATCAAAGTCAACTCTATCTTAAACATTCTACATCTTAACTTCTATAATAATTCTAATTTTTTAATCATTTAATTAATTTTATTATTTATAATATTTTTTTTTTAATTTTGTAAAATTCTATGTAACTTCTATATCTTAAACACTATCGATTTATATGTATAACTACCGGCACAGATCAAAGTAACTGAACTTTAGATTCCAGTGGTCAATTTTAGGTTTGTTTGGGAGTACCCTCGCGCGTCTGTGATTAGTCTATCAGTGACAAAAGTCCTATATATATAACTAGCAGTACTTCGCGGTTTCACCCGCGTAGTTCCCGTTTCCGTGCGAATACGGGGATAAAATATAGCTTATTTTACTCGCTGATAATGTAGCTTTCCATTAGTAAAACAATTTTTAAAATCGGTTTAGTAGTTTTTGAGTTAAGTCGAAACAAACAAATAAATCAAATCTTTCCTCTTTAAAATATTAGTTTATATGATATGACTCTACGACTTACTGCGTTGTAATTACACAAAAATGCCTCAGTAATATTATCTATCACTACCGTGACATGCTTCACGCCTTCAGATCCGTGCCGGGGTGTATACAGGTTGATTTGCATCGATATATTGATAAGTGTGTAGCTTTACGTAATGATCTTAGAAAACTATTTATCTCAAAATTATTAGTATCTTAGCTCATAAATATCCTATTCTTTATATTGTTAACATTTTTAGATATATGTGTCATAAGCAGAAGAGAAGTGGCATACTGGGCAACTTTTTGATGAAAACTACTTTTATTTTATACTCGTCGAAATGTATGTTAGCAAAGGAAAACTAATTTTATATTATTCGTCATTAAGTTGCTGTAATAGTATTGTGAATAAGGATGTTTTTAATTTAAATGCCTGTTAGAATTTGACCCTTAAAAATGTTTTTATTTTACACAAAAAGGAAGGATGTTAGAGAAACGAGAACGAGATCAGTCGTGAAATAGCAGAAAGAAGAGGGTTAAATTTAAAATAAATACACGTCTATCGAAATAAAGTTACCGCTGGTCTAAATTAATACTTTCCCACTGGGTTTCCATGGCAAAAATATAATGCTAATAATAATAATAATGAATAGTTAGTCAAGTACATAAAAACACCCTGTATACCTACTCTAAATGTATGAATGAGTAAGTAACGGAAACATTACAGAAAACGAATGTTATATTTATTTAGGGAAAACAATGCAATAAATAGGTCTTTATAATGCGTTTCAATTCAATTAGGTATTTACTAAATAATCAAGATAGTTTAAAAACTAAAACAACCGACTTCCATGACGCGCGAGTCAGTTTTAGTAGCAAGTTTGAGACATTTATCATAATATCTCTGAAGATATAGATCTCGAAAAAATGTAAATGGGACCACCTTGGAGATGAACCCTACTTTTGACAAAAAGAATCATTCAAATTTACAATTGGCGGAATAATAGCATAATATACATACAAAAAATATATATAGACGAATTGAGAACCTTCTCCTTTTTTGGAAGTCGGTTAAAAATACGCCGGCCGCATCTTGGGCCATGGGATCTCGATAACATTTTTAACCGACTTCAAAAAAAGGAGGAGGTTTCTCAATTCGACCGTTTTTTTTTTTTTTAATGTTTGTTCGCGGATAACTTCGTCGTTTATGAACCGATTTTGATTATTCTTTTTTTGTTCGAAAGGAGATATCGCAAGTGTGATACCATGGTAATTTTATCGAGGTCTGATAAGTATCTCCAGAGATATTGAGATAAACATCTCAAAATTGGTACTGAAAATGAATAGAGCGGCATTGAAGTCGGTTCTTTTTTAGTTTTTAAACGATATTATAAGGGAACACTTTGCAGGCCTATCTTATACAACCCTTCTGAACAAAAATAAAACAAACAAATAGCGCCGGTTTGAAGACGTATGTGTCTAGCATACCTAGTGCATTATACTTTATCAGTGGTGACCAATTATTGCATCTGCAGACGTCAGTTAATGACTCACACGCTTACCCAAAATCTCAGTTGCCACCACTGATAGGGTCAATTTATGCTAGAGCAGAGTCGAAGCGCATCGAAGCGTCGATCCAAAACTGAACATAACAAATTCAACCTTAATTCCACAGCGTAACGCACACATTACTGAGATTGAGATTCTGAGATTTTAAAAAGAAGCGCGCATTCTTCCGAATTCGCGCGTCTGCGCGTGACCAACGCTGATTGGTTGTAAGTTGAGTTGTAAAGAATTTGACGCTTCGACATAGAAAAGATAATAATACTACGGCTTCGATGCGCTTCGACTTTGCTGTAGTATAAATTGACCCTTAACACGTTCTCTGCCGGTAGTATAAATGACAAAAATTACAAAAAAACTTTTTGATGGAAATATAAGCGTTAGGTCAAAATATGAACTTTGATATAAGATAGGGTTTGACCAGCAATGGGGTTCCGTAGATATTAAAAAAAAATTCTTAAGTGAAATTCAGGTCTGCCTTGAGGTCACCGATGCCCTACGCGGCGCCTTAATCCAGTCGAGGTGAGGTCGCCGATGACCTACGCGGCAGAGAATGTGTTAATGTTGATGGTGGCAACTGGGAATGGCATCGACGTCCTAGCAATTGCTGTAATGTCTTTAGGGAATGGTTTTGATTTGGCTTGTGACGAATTTGTGTACATATTCACTCACTGTAGATTAACCACATGCACTTCGTCACAGCAAAATCGACCTTTATTATTGTTATCGTTCATAAACAATTTTATATAATGACTTAAATGTAAATAGTGTAAGTTTTGCATTGCATATTGTATCGGCGACTGATATTTGTCACAATAAACACTGAAATTATATCCAATTGATGTTTCATTTCTATCTTTGTGTATGACCCAATTTTTGATAGTAGGTCATTGATAAAATAACCAGATATTGGACCCCACTCCTCTATGTGGACCGCATGAATTAGGTTCGCGAACATAATTCGACCTTAGTCACCATCGAATTGTAGTTAGTGTAGCACGTGCACAGATTTGTTCCAGATCTCAATTTATAAATTGCAAAATTGCCTTCCTGCTCATTTAAAAGGTGCACAAATAGCTCTAAAACCAAAAACAAGTTTCATGGCATAAGTTTTGACTCGTAAGTATATCAAAATTAATAATTTTCTTTAAAATTCTTCAGATTTTAATTTCGCCATTTGTAGAAAGAAATAGAAATATACATTCGGATGAGTGCGAAGCGACAAGCATCGGAGCATGCGGCCTAAGAGTAAAACACATTGGTCGTGCAGATACGCCACTGCCTCTAATGACGTAACCTGATTTTGTAAAAAATAGTATAATTAATATAATATAATAATTATTTTATCAATGTAGTAGGTAGACAAGTCTACTGTACATTATCAAACACTATCATTCAATATACTTAATTGTTGTTTGATTTAACTAAATAGATTTTATAATAAGCGTACCAGTTATGTACTTTGTTCTATTATTTTCCTGTTCTTTTATATTATAAGTATCTTTTCCTGTACTTGATTTGTAGGGAGGTATATCTTAACGTTTTTACCTAAACCTTTTTTCGTGTAAACCGTTGCTCCGATTCGGCTAAAGTTTTTAATTCCCATGGATAGTACGGTAGAGTAGCATATACGATAGGTAATTTATTTTGCAGGGTGCTTAACAAGTCACACCCTTCAAAATAAAGTAGTTACCTATCCTATCGTCGGTCAAAAATCGCCTATAACCTTAGAGATATTTTATAATATTATCACTTTCAGGACATTACGTCTTGTCAAGAAAAGTATAGCCAAAGCAAACGTACCAAACATTGGTCTTCAATTATTGCATTAGGATGTTTGCGGTTACGTCATGCATTGAGCATAATGACGTCACGTTTAACTACCGCCTTACTTTTAACCTTCAGAGTTAAATTAAATCGTGAGATAGTAGATCTCACTCGCGATGACAAGGAAGTCGATAATAGTGGCACATGCAACGCAAGAGTGAACGGGATAGAAGATATAGGTTCCTACTTCAGAATAATGATAAAATATTCTGAGGCCCTACCTTCGTCTATTACAAATTACAACCGTCAAAAAGGGTAGGGTAGACACGTAGATGGGAGTATAGTCTTCTCTCTCTACGGGTAGACATAATCAAGATCGGTTAAAAATACTTAAAATGCTGCGCTAGTCATTCTCAGTCTCAAGTTTGAGGTTTTTATCTCTATATCTCTAGAAATACTCATCAGGACCGGTAGATTATTATCTTTTCTATGCCGGTAGTCTCTACACCAGTGGTCCGCAAGAACTACAATAATGTGTTCCGCGAAAGGGTCCAAACTGACGAAAAATTAATATGACACGAGCCGTTTGACCACTATCTCGTCTGATGATGGTAAATGCAGGCTTGAAAAATTAACTGTGATTGCAAGAGTAAGGCAACATAGAATTAGTTAGAAGGTAATGTAAATATATTTACTTCTGAAGCTACTATTAACGAAAGCACATAAGAAAACATCAACATATATCATCTGCAAATTATATATGTTGAAAACGAATTTCATCGTTACCAGAATATGTATAACTGTATTAGCAATACAGAAGAATCCCTTTGGATCGGTTGCTAGAGACGCTGAAAATCACAGAAACTGTAAGAACGCATATAAATCTAATTAGGAGGAGCAGTTATAAAAAAGTAATTTAATAAATAGAATAGCGTTGAATTTCGACCGATAATCGTCGATAAGAAAAGAGATATAGTATTTATATTCTCTTTGAAAAGAGATGCAGATGAGACAACTGTCTAGATGCATCTCCTCTAGGACGATGGATTATAACCATCATCCTAGCATCTCCTTCTACAAGACGTTTGCGATGACAGGACGCATGACGCATCGCTATCAATGTATAATAGAGACTTCCATCCCAGGAAATGGGATCATTTCGGAATAAACCTCTTTCGAACAAAAAAATAATCTTGCAAATCCATCTATTAAGCCGGCTTTTCTCTAGTATGGGATATAATATAATCCTTACTAATATTATAAATGCGAAAGTAACTCTGTCTGTCTGTCTCACTTTCACGCAAAAACCACTGAACCGATTTAAATGAAATTGATGAAATAATTAACACAGATAGTATTGAGCCTGAGAAAGGACATAGGCTACTTTTTAATGCGAAAAGATGGTTGTAAAGGGTTGAAAGGGGGTATGAAAAGTTGTATGGTAGTATCGTTATTTTTAAAGCTAAAAGCTTGAAACTAATTTTTAGGCTGTTGATTCGATATAAATAAATATGACATTCAAAGTGTATGAGGGGGAAGGGGGAGGGTAGGGGGAGTGGAGGTGGAGGTGGAGGGGAGGGAAGGGTAAGTTAGGGGAAGTGGGAGTGAGGGGAGGGGGAGGAGAGGTGGACGTGAGGGGAAGGGGGGATTAGCATGGCGTGGTGCCGTGCGGTGTAGCTGGGATACGTATATGTCTTATTAGTTAATGCTACCTAAAGACACTATTCCACGCGGACGAAGTCGCGGGCACAGCTAGTTTATATTATAATATAGTGTATATTATATCTTGAGATATACAATTTTATCGCTCGTCATACATTTTGTATGAGACCGTTTACACTAACATGCTATAATATATATTACATACCAAGCTCGTCGTTATCGTCATATAACATCACGCCCCTAGAAAGAAGTAAAGAAAATCCAATTTTTGTTCTCATTCACGCTAACGTAAGTTCAAAATGTATGGAATGATATTTATGTTTCCGCAACAAAGATGTCATTCCCATGCATTTTGAAGTGCAGAAATAATATTTTGTCTAGGGTGGCAGGTCAGATAGCGGTCAAATGCTTGCCTATCTGATATATATATTTAAAAAAAAAATGGATTTCATATAGGTTCAGAGTACAAACTATCTTCATTCCAAATCCATCTAGCCGTTTGGAGTGACAAACAGAACAAGTGCAAACTATCATTCAAAATATTGCATTTATAATATTATATAGTAACTGTACCCCACGGCTTCACCCGCATTAAAAAGTATCATCATCAACATCATTATTAGCCGGCATCAGTACACAGCTGGACGTAGGCCTCCCCCAAGACACGCCTTTGGTTTTGGGGGGTTATGCCCTGATCGCCACGCTGGGCAGGCGGGTTGGCTTAATTCTATAGGATTAGGGTATCTATAGATAGCCTAATCGATAATACTGGCTGTCCCTGTGCAAAATGTCACCTCCATCCGTCCAGCCGTTTGACCGTGAAGAAGTCCCAAACAAAAAAAATGTATAAACTGACTTTCGCATTTTTAATATAGGTATTGTTTTAGACACTTCGTAATAAAAAATCTTATATCATAACTGGCATTAATTTATTGGAATACCAAAACAAGTTCAGCGTAAATAAATAAAAAAATTGCTCTGTGCGGAATGAAGCTGTTCTTCAGCGAAGCTACTTCTTGTCTTGTTTCTTGCCTTTCTTGGCGGCGGCCGCGGCTTCAAGGTCAATGGGAGCTGGCTTCACGAACGGGATCATATCCTGGTACTGTTCCGGCATCCAGGGCTTCAGAGCTTCAGGCACCTGGGAGGGGAAATACGTGTGTTATAGTAGTCTTGAAAGATACTAGTATATAGTACGAGTCCGTCCGTAAATATTACATAACCAGCCTCACCCCGCGCATCTTAGTAAAGAGGCAGTTACAGTTACCCTGACTCCCTCCTCTGTCTGGTACACCTCCAGCACAGCACAGATGAGATGAAGCGCGTGGTGGCGCACATGGTAGCGTTCAACATGTGTACGTGATCAGTTGTTACGTTCATCTTTGTAAAGAGGTAGTTACAGTTACCTTGACTCCCTTCTCTGTCTGGTTCACCTCTAGGACCGCACAGATGACGCGCGTGGTGGCGCACATGGTAGCGTTCAACATGTGTACGTGTTCAGTTGTTACGTTCATCTTTGTAAAGAGGTAGTTACAGTTACCTTGACTCCCTTCTCTGTCTGGTTCACCTCTAGGACCGCACAGATGACGCGCGTGGTGACGCACATGGTAGCGTTCAACATGTGTACGTGTTCAGTTGTTACGTTCATCTTTGTAAAGAGGTAGTTACAGTTACCTTGACTCCCTTCTCTGTCTGGTTTACCTCTAGGACCGCACAGATGACGCGCGTGGTGGCGCACATGGTAGCGTTCAACTTGTGTACGTGTTCAGTTGTTACGTTCATCTTTGTAAAGAGGTAGTTACAGTTACCTTGACTCCCTTCTCTGTCTGGTTCACCTCTAGGACCGCACAGATGACGCGCGTGGTGGCGCACATGGTCGCGTTCAACATGTGTACGTATTCAGTTGTTACGTTCATCTTTGTAAAGAGGTAGTTACAGTTACCTTGACTCCCTCGTATGTCTGGTACACCTCCAGCACCGCACAGATGACGCGCGTGGTAGCGCACATGGTCGCGTTCAACATGTGCACGTATTCAGTTGTTACGTTCATCTTTGTAAAGAGGTAGTTACAGTTACCTTGACTCCCCCCTCTGTCTGGTTCACCTCTAGGACCGAACAGATGACGCGCGTGGTGGCGCACATGGTAGCGTTCAACATGTGTACGTGATCAGTTGTTACGTTCATCTTTGTAAAGAGGTAGTTACAGTTACCTTGACTCCCTTCTCTGTCTGGTTCACCTCTAGGACCGCACAGATGACGCGCGTGGTGGCGCACATGGTAGCGTTCAACATGTGTACGTGTTCAGTTGTTACGTTCATCTTTGTAAAGAGGTAGTTACAGTTACCTTGATTCCCTCCTCTGTCTGGTTCACCTCTAGGACCGCACAGATGACTCGCGTGGTGGCGCACATGGTCGCGTTCAACATGTGTACGTATTCTGTTGCAGCATTCATTTTCTTCGTTTGACCGTATCTGAAAAAACACAAAATGTAGTACATTATTTAAAGTAGCGTGAGTAGGTTTTATATATGTACTTCTGAATGAAAAACGTGAGACATGCAGCTATGAAGCCGAATGAATCTCTTCCATTTCGATGATTACGACCACGATCGGTATTCAACGATATGGACACAGCATGGCCACGGTTATTGGTTATGCGTAGCACTTTACTACTAGGGGGACGTAGGGCACAGGGGGGCGTAGCACTTAACTTTACCCGTTAATGAAGTACGACATTATCTGTCGTACATGTTACCGGAAAATGCGCACCTTCATGGGTGTGAGCAGGGGGGGGGGGGGGGGGGTTAGGTCGTTATTTTGCTCAGAACTAACCCTAACCTGGCCACCTGTCCGGTGAGCAGGTTCGGTGAATGGTTATGGAAAGGAGCGCAGGTCGTGTAGGCATCCATAGCAAGTCTAAGTAGTTTTCCTTCACGTGGTGCCGCCTTGTTCTTGATCTGGTCCCCTAAGGAACAGATGTAACAAAAACTACGAGGCGTAATTCTTGAGACTCCCACCCACCCATAATCCTTCCTATCCTACCTTCCTACCAAACATCCCAACAAGTCCGCTACGGGAACAACGTGGTCTGTTTCTGTGGGCTTGTTATCCCCGGGGACTGGTCAGGGTTGGTACCGCTCCCTTAGCAACACTCCTCTTCGGTGCGGATTTCTTCCAAAACGGGAGGGCAACGGTTAGCCGACTTTGCCTATTCAGTACGGGCGACAGCCTTCAGCTTTGCCTGGCTAGAGGGGGGGACCGATGGGGCCTACAGCCGGCGATGCTCGCTGTTTCTGGCGGGTTTGGCGTCGGATTGGTTAGTGTCGTTAGGCTCGTGGGTAACGCGGTCACCACCTCTATATCTTTCTCGGTAGCCCTGGTGTTGCTACAACATCCCCAAAGGTGCGGGCTCCGTGGAGGGTGGGGAGCCGAGAAGATGAATCGAATTAAGCTAAACATGGATCTTGTCGAGTCGAATAACCAAACAAGCGCAGCCGCGAAATTATGTTTACCCCCAATTGGGGAGGCGGTGGAAAACCTTGCTGCGGCTTTTGCCGTAGAGGAGGAAAACACTGCTGCCTGGAGGGTCGTTAGGCCGAAGGGCAAAAAGAATAAGGGACCCCGGAAGGAGAGGAAACGAAAAACGAAAAAGCCCACAGCTGAAGCCTCAAACTCAGGAGTCGCCTCCTCTCAGGCTGTTCAAGCCTCGGGAGGGAAATTAACAAAGAGTCAAAAACTACGACTTAAACAGAAACGAAAACGGGAGGCAGCAAGGGAGGCGAAACTCAGGGAACCGATGTCAGTGGCAGAGGGACCCAAGAGGAACACGCCAGGACCCAGCTTCTTCTACAAAAACAGGCAAAACAGCAGGGATACTGCTCCAAAGTTGGTTGCCCCGCCAGCAAACTCCACGGACCAGTCCGTGGCAGTAGCCGGATCCGTGGGTCGAGACGAGGAGCGTGGATCCCAGCAACCAAACAAAGCCCCCAAACCTGTCGCCCCCAAAGCGAGCTCGTCGGAGGCATCTGACGTAGCAGCTGAAGGAGCACATACAGGTAAAGGGTATAAATACAGGCACAAACGTGACAATCGCTACAACCGCAAAAAGCGAGCAGCCATCGCGATCGCACGCTCAGCGGAGGCTCCGGCTCATAACGAGCCAAGCAAGCGGACGCGACTGGACGACACGGTGTCACCGAGGGAACGTAAAAAACCTAAGCTGGACAGCTCCCGCCGAACCGCGATCAGCTACTCGGAGATCGTCACGAACGAACTCTGTGTGGCGGTCACGCGGGCGGACAGCAGACCACTTAGTGTAGAACAAGCGACCACAGTGAAGGAGTTCCTGAACCGTCAAATTCTGGAGGACGTCATGGACCCTAATAACTCCCAATTTTTTTTTCCAGTTTGATTTCGCTCCCAATTTTAGAGGTAAACCCATCATAGGGGATGGGGCTCTAAAGTTGTGGTGCGAGAACGCTGCCTTACTGGAGTGGCTACGAACGGCCCTAAGCCGAATACCGAAGACGACAGGCCCCAAGCTTGTTGTCAAAAAGCAGAGCGAACTGACCAGGAGGGTCAGAGCCGCCTTATTCCTGCCAGACTGTAAAGCCAACGTTGGGCACACAAGCTTAGTCCTCAACAAGCAGAATAAGTGGGCAATGATTCCTACCTGGACGGTGTACAGCCACACTGCACAAGAGGATGGGAGCCTCTTCCTGACCCTGGGGATCCCAGAGACTGTTGTTCCCATTCTCCTAGACAACGAGCGCCGTCTGGGACACAACCTCGGAAATGTCTACGTGCGGTTCTATGCGGCAGATGGGTCGCTGCAAGATGAGCCGCCGTCGACTAATAAAGACAGCGCGAGAAGTGACCAGCCGGGACCGAGCACCAAACCCGATTCGCAAAACACTGATGACGGAGGCAAGGCAAAAGCAGCCACTCCGGCACACTCCTCTGTTGACGCTGAACCCAGGACGGATATCTGGAGGAAGGATGAGGATGTGCTAGGAGAGACTGACGAGGACGAGGATGAGGGGAACCTAAATGATGGCGACCCAGACACCCTCGACTTACAGTAACGTCATCCAATGCAACCTCCAGCATAGCCTCACTGCTACGGCTAACCTGCGCAGAGTGCTGGGGGTAACAAACAAAAACGAGACCGTCGCCTTAATTCAGGAGCCGTGGATTAGGGCAGGGCGTGTGTGTGGTCTACATAGCTTAGGCGGTAAGTTGGTTTTAGATTCAAACTGCACTAACCCCAGAGCTTGCATTTACATTCCCAGGAATATAACAGCACTGCCCCTCACTGAGTACCTTTCCAGGGATCTGGCCACCGCCAGACTCTTGAGGAACACTGGTGAGGAGGACAAGGAGGTGATCGTGGCGTCAGCCTACATGCCCGCTGACGAGGACATCCCACCGAAAAACGTCACCGACCTGGTAAGATACTGTGAACTAAACAAATTTAAACTTATCCTAGCTACTGATTCCAACGCTCATCATCCCCTATGGGGTATGCCGGCAGCAAACAACAGAGGAGAAGAACTGGTAAACTATCTTTTTACTACAAATCTCACTCTAGCAAACATCGGTGCAGAACCTACTTTTGTGACTAAAAGGTGTAGTACCATCATAGATCTAACTCTGGTAACTAGCAATGCTCAAGACATCGTCAACAATTGGAGGGTGTCGGAGGAATCCTCGTGCTCGGACCACAGATGGATCAGATTTGAACAAAAAATAAGCAACACACCAACAGTACCCAGACGTAACCCCCGTAAGACCGACAAGGTAATTTTCAAATCTTCCTTGGAACACAACCTAACTCGGCACACACAAGGTACACACACAACAAACACGGAAGAGATAGAACAAACAGTAACACACTTAACCAACAGTCTAACCAAAAGCTTTGAAGTCGCATGTCCGCTGACCACGCCTAAGCCCACCACAGGGAATCAAGGCTGGACTAGAGACCTGGACAGACTAAGTGCTACGGTAAGAAAACGCCTCAACAGAGCCATGAACACCTACGACGATGAAGACTGGGACAAGTACAGAAAAGCACAGTCCGAATACAAGAAACGCATAAGGCGTAAAAGTCGAAGGTCGTTCAAAAACTACTGCACAAACATAGAAAATAATTCACAAGCGAATAGAGTCAGGAAAATCCTATCCCTAGATGCAAATCGCAGCATAGGAACACTCAAACGCAATGACAACACATACTTGGTGTATGTACAGAAACTGAAACTAACACCCTACTTTTGGAAACCCATTTTCCGGGCTGTCTCATCACAGACACCGTTACATGGGCAACCACGAACCGGATAGACCCCCACGACGACGACTGGAGCGTTGCGAAACGGGTCGTGACGGAAGACAGAATTGGGTGGGCAATTAACACGTTTCAACCTTATAAAACTGCTGGCCTGGATGGGATCTTCCCAGGACTTCTCCAATGGGGAGCTGAACTTATAATAAGTACACTGGCAAGTATCTTTAGGGCTTGTATCGCTCACAGATATATACCCAAAGGATGGCGTGAAGTCAGAGTCTTATTCATACCCAAACCAGGCAAAAGCGACTATACTAATCCAAAATCTTACCGGCCGATAAGTCTCACATCCTTCCTTCTCAAGACACTGGAAAGGTTATGTGACCGGTACATCAGAGACAACTATCTAAACACAATTCCACTTCATGCAAACCAGCACGCCTACAGCTCGGGTAAATCAACTGAGTCTGCTTTGCACCAAGTGGTAAAAAATATAGAATGCAATATTAATAACAAAAATCTGTGTCTAGGCGCTTTCATTGATATAGAAGGAGCTTTTGACAAGACTAACATCAGTAGTATCAAAGCAGCCCTAGATAAACACAGGGTAGAACAAACACTAGTAGAGTGGGTCATCAGCATGCTTCAATTAAGATTGGTACAAGTAGAGACAACAGGCGCCACCAGAGGGCTGGTCTCTAGAACATATTTGCAAACGACCTCATCACTAAACTAAACAGACAACGCTTTCTCACAATAGGATACGCAGATGACCTAGCTATACTAATACCAGGTCATTTTGCTAGCGTAACATGCAATCTAATGAACAATGCACTGAAGATCGTAGAAAAATGGTGCATAGACTACGGACTAAACGTGAATCCAGCAAAAACAGAACTGGTCATGTTCACGAATAAAAGAAATCTGGGCAGCTACGCCTTACCGCACCTCTTCGACACCGAACTAAAACTGTCAGATGGTGCGGTACCTGGGCGTCACCCTCGATAGCAAACTAAATTGGGCGAAACATATTGATAACAAAATAAATAAGGCTACCATATCATTTTGGCAATGTAGAAGAATGATGGGTAAGACATGGGGACTAAGCCCAAAGATAACCCTATGGCTATACAATACAGTAATAAGACCGTCTGTCTCCTACGGAGCCCTGGTATGGTGGCCTAGAACTAAATTAAACACCTGCATAAACAAACTATTAAAATTCCAGAGATTAGCTTGTGTAGCGGTAACGGGTTGTATGAGAACCACCCCGACAGCAGCGCTTGAGGTTTTGATGGGTCTGGCCCCGTTGCACCTACACATTCAACAAGAGGCAGCCGCGTCTGCCTACAGGCTTAAAGCATTAAATCTCTGGGAAATAAATTATCAAGCAACCCACACACATATAATAAACGACATCGCCACATCTAATACAATGATGAAATCTATATATGATAGGGTACCTAAACAATACTTTTTCACAAAACACTATACCATACAACTACACGAAGATCCTAGTGATTACTCTAACATACATGAAGTGAGGATATACACAGATGGATCTAAAATGAATACAGGATCAGGTGCGGGGGCATTCTCAGACGACCTCAACATCCACATATCAACACCCCTGGGCGCACACAACTCCATATTCCAAGCGGAATGTGTAGGTATAATCCAGGCGGCCTCAGCTGTGCTACAAAGGAAGGTATATGATCAAACCATAAGAATTCTCTCCGATAGCGCAGCTGTACTACGAGCCCTGCAAAGGTATGACTTCTCGACGGGGCTGATCATACAGTGCCATCATCTTCTGCAAGAGGTGGGTAAACACAACCGTATCATTCTTCAATGGATAAAGGGCCACAGTGGATCCAGAGGTAATGACGCGGCAGACGAACTGGCAAGGAGAGGCTCTAACCTGCACCCTGCAGGAGTAGAACCAATGATACCTATACCGTTCAGCCAAATCAAAGCCTGGATCAGAGAAAACATCAGGAAACAACATCAAGACTACTGGGCAGGTATTAAGGAATGTCGGCAGTCGAAGGAGGCATTCCCGGACCTAAATCCGAGATACTCCCGTAAACTGCTCAACCTTAAACGTGACAAACTCCGACAGATCGTCGGGGTAGTCACCGGACACTGCTCATTTAATAAACACCTATTTACCATAGGTGTCACCGACAGTCCTCTATGCAGAGGCTGCATGGAGGCCGAGGAAACGGCCGCGCATGTACTCCTGGAATGCAGTAGCGTGGTGTCACAGCGGAGGACACTCCTCGGGTCACCGACGACGATGCGAGGGGCCTGCGCCGGCATCAGCGAGCTGCTGGCATTCCTCGCTGACATCGGGTGGCTTGAATAAGCGCGACCAACCTCACGCAAAAAGGGCCGATAAACGGCCTAGTTGCGGAAACCAGCCCGCGCACCAAGTACCAAGTAAGTAAGTAGGGTGTGAGCTGTTTAAATTATCATCCTAAAATTGATTACATATAGTATGACGATGAAGGAAACAAAGAGCCGAAGATCGGGCTCAGTGGCGTGTCTTGGGAGAGGCCTACGTCCAGCAGTGGACTGATACCGGCTGATTATGATGGTAATGATAAACTCAAATCATTTAATCAGTATATGGGCAGATTAGAAATCTGCACTTACACACGTCAAATAACATTAAATAGATCATATCAATAATAATTACTCTAAATATAAAAAAAAGGATCTGCTTTGAATTTTAAAAAACAATAGCAATGAGCCATTAAGTTTTCATTCAAACGTCACACTTATACCCGTTGACGACTCAAGAATCTATCTGCAAGATATATTTTGAGATTTTGATGCCCCATGTTGCTTTATTTGAGATATTTTGAAATCTTAGGCGATCCTAAGATTTCATATAATCCTAAGATATCTCGCAGATAGACTAATGATCCTATCTTATCTATATATATTGAGATTCTGGTATCTGGGATTCGTTTATTTTGTGATATTTTGACAATCTATGCAAACAGCCAACAAGCTTTAAATGATGAACCTCTGATTAATGTAGGGTTGCCAAGCGTGCTGTTATGGTGAAGTTAGAGAACTTAGAGAAGAAGACAGTATGATGAAGTTCAGACTAACCTGACCAGCAGTCTCCTAGCCTGATACTCCAGACAGTTACTGCAGGACACCAGCTCCCTGAAGGCCGCGGAGCCCGGGAACCAAGCCTCCAGATCCAGCTTCTTGGCTGCGGCGTGGTTGAGCGCCCCAGACACGATGTTCACCACGCGGTACGGGATGCCCAGCAGTTGGTAGAACTCCTCCGCGTTGGCTATCATCTCGTCCATCATCTTCCACGAGGCGTCGTCGTGGGGAGATGTTAGCACGAATTGTTCTACCTGAAATCATTGTACATACATACATTCACGCCTTTTTCCCGTTGGGGAAGGCAGAGACTTTCCACATGCTACAATCCTGATATACCTCATTCGCACAAAGCATCGTATTCCTTGTTTAAAACCTTTTTATGTATATCATATAGGCTACCGGTCGAAGATGGTAGCACGCTAGAATGGGAACGGGCTCCCAAGGATAGCTCACGGAACTCATTAGATGTTTGGCGACATATTTTTTTTTATTTAACTTGAGAGTGGTAGCTGGCCAGACGGACACTAGATATTGTCCTACCACCATGCAGGGGTTTTTAACTATGTTTTTCTTAAAATGCCAAATTTGAACTATTTTTAAATTGTTTTGTTGGCTAATTTTGGGACTGCTGTTATAATTTCTACATGTAAAAATATCAAATATGTGATGTCACACTTGGGAGGGGAGTGATCAACTGTAGTAATGGTAGGACTTCTGCTAGTCCGCCTGGGGCGGTACCACCACTTTGCCAATTAATTTTCAGCCGTGAAATAGGAATGTTTTTCGGTTGAAATAGCAAGGTGTCCAGTGAAATTACAGGGCATGTGAGACTCAACATCTTTATGTCTCAAGGTAACAGGCGCAGTGCAGTGACAAGCAAAATTCTGGCAGTTCAGAATTTTGCGCTGTATCTGTTATAGGTAGACGTCATCGCTTACCATCAGGCGAGCGTAGTGCTTGTCCTGTAACCTTTTACCAATAAAAAAAAACTGTGACAAGGACGGGCTATAGAGGGGTCAAAATATCGCGAAAATAGTGTGACGTACTTTATGGATGACCCTAAATTGGTCATTCAAATCTGTTGCTGGCTTACGGACTAACCTTTTCAAACTGATGTACCCTGAAGATGCCTCGAGTGTCGCGTCCATGAGAGCCCACTTCTTGTCGGAAGCATGTTGATAGTCCAGCATACCTGTCATTAATTTATAATCTTCTTTAGATAGTATAACACAAAGTCTCTTCCTCCGTCTGTACGGTTAGATCTTTTAAACTAATCAACGTGGCGAGGAGTTTTGGCGAGAACGTGGAAAAGTGTGTGTGATCTTAGTGTATTTTTTCCTAAAACTTGTGTTTTTCCGCGAGTTAATGTTTAATAAATGTGGATTATTAACAATTAAGTGCCGGTGAATGTGTGCGAGTGTAGGAAAACAGCACAATGTTGAAAAACATGCTATTTGCGTTCTCACCAAAATTCCACTGAAAATCTTCAGTAAACTCCACATATTGACTTAGATTAGACTTTTACTTGAAAACTGACCTGAAACGTGACTTTGACCCATCTCTACGACTTAAATTAAAAAAAACTTGAAGAATTTCAATACTTGACACTGGCTAAATACACTAATCGTGTGGAGCCATAATAAAACTTAAAAAAACCGTGGTCGAGGATAGTGAACATGCTAGGCCTAGAATGGTTTACTTTTATTGACACACTAGCAGCGCCTCGCTATTTCACCCGCGTAGTTCCCGTTCCCGTGAGAATACCGGGATAAAATATAGCTTATGTTATTAGCTGATAGTGTAGCTTTCCATTAGTGAAAGATTTTTTTTTAATCAGTCCTGTAGTTTTTGATTTAAGTCGTAATAAACAAACAAAAATCAAACCTTTCTTTTTTTACACTGAACTGAGTAGCACTTGACCACTATCTCACCTGATGTTAAGTGATGATGGAGCGTGCTTACCCAGAAGATACCTATTCGATTAAATTGTATTTTACACCTTACCATTGTACATTATGATTGCAAATAAATTATTGAGAATTCACTCGCGATTTGAAGACCCCCATATTGTACTTAACCGGAAACACAGGCAGGGTATTCCATTCCTTGGCGGTTCATATGATGAACGAAGAAGCAAATAGTTTTGTTTGGGTAAATGGTATATCCAAAATGGTATGCAGTAAATGGTATATCTTATTTATAAAAATCAATTGCTGTTTGTTAGTCTCGCTAAAACTCGAGAACGGCTGGGCCGATTTAGCTCATTTTGGTTTTGAAATGTTTGTCGTAGTCCAGGGAAGGTTTAAACGGTGAGAAAATATGGAAACATTTCGAGGAAGATAGTAAAAACATTCAATTCAAAACAATTTCATTTTCCCATATAAACTGTTCTTCCTACTTTCCTGTCCTGTTTATTTGACGTTCGTCCCTTCGGTACGGTAGGGTAGACTGTTCCACTCTCGAATTAAAATTTGAAGCACGTATTAAATTATGGGTTATAAATTGACAAACAATATATCCACATTACTCGGATTATCGCGCAGGCATTTAAATTTTAATATTTTGAATTTTTAAGGCCGTCCCAGGTTGTCAGTAATTGTTGGTTCGTTCAGACATTTTTGTCATTGTATTGATATATTTTGATGGATGTCACTATGGCGCTTCCATACATGAGTATTCGCTTTTTGTGTATAAAAACTGATAAAAACTAAATAAAATTAAATAATTAAGGGGGTCCCCGTACAAGAAACGTGTTTTTGAGGCTTTTTATGCTCGAACTTACAAACCTTAATAGATAAAGACTTGAAATTTACTTATGGTGTGTATTGCAATGGCTGCTATAAGATCAAATAATAAAATGTAAAGTAAATTAAAAATCAAGGAGGTCCACATACGAGAAACGTATTTTTCCGGCAAATATTGTTTAATCGGAACCCTGGGTGTGCGGGTCCAACTCGCACTTGGACAGTTTATTTATATTCGCGGTACGAAGTTCGCCGGGTCAGCTAGTTAGTTTATAAAAACAAACTGACTTGATAGGCAGAGAAGCTTCTGGCAGCCACTCATCTCTGTGGTAAGCAGCAATAGGCTGCTCCGAGGTGGCGATCAGGTATTTCTCCTCTATGATTGTGTCGCCCTTGTTCTCAGATCCTTTGCCAACCACTTTGTACAGTTCCTCGTCAAATTGGGCCAGTTGAGCCACTTCTTGCATCACCTGTAATAAGTTGAAAGGGAGAGTAAATAATTGGCAATGGGGTTGGGTTGGTCAGGTTGGTAATGTGTTCTAAGGGATATATATATATTCTCAGGGCTGTAGCTAGAGTCGAATTTGAGGTAGGGCGGAAGTTAAAAATTAAACTGCCATAAATCGGTATTTCGGCAAAACATTTTCAAATTTGGTAGATCTACCGAAAAATCAGTAGGTTTTGCAACGCTGCTACAAACAATCATAATCAATCAGTGCCTTAGCGTGGGATTGTGCCACCAGGGGCTGAGGCAAATTTTGCCGCCCCATTAATTAGGTATAAAAATTTAAAACCTAAAATAATATTTCAACTAAATTCAATTTGTTAAAGTTACTAGCGGACTGCTTTTATGCGTTTGATTAAGGGTAAGAAGACAACTGAATCTGAACACTGAAAACTTTGCCACCACCCAAAACGCCTGCGCGGTACGGCTTGTGTTAGCGCGAAGCGCGATTTGGAGTTTTAAAAGTGATTTTTTAATTTTTTACTTTATAAATCGCGGCTTGCTGCCGCCGCTTTTCGTGTGCCGCACGGGGCCATGGAACCACGCTACTCCACTGTAATCAATCTCTAGTTTATGTTTATTTAGTTTAAAAGGGGATTCTCCGTACCATAGATTGCAATATGGGCTATATTGCAATCTGTGGTACGGGGAATCCCTTCTGCATCACAGATATTATAATTAAATAGACGGAATAGACCCATCGCTTCATGTGATGGCGCTTCAAATGCCATCTATACACAGAACAAACAATTATTATAATATGAAATGAATGTCACAAACTGTAGTATATTTGGAAAAGTTTAGATACCTATTGCTACAATTTTTTTGCCCCACAATGACCCCCCCTCCCCTAGCTACGGCCGTGTATATTCTAAAGAATAAATAATTGACAGAGCGAGCGAAGCGCCTTAGTTTCGTGATTGGCCAAAGAATGCAGGCAATGTAATGTTATGTAGGCAGTGTAATGTAGACGAGAACAAACGGACGGATAAGCAGTAAAAGCAGAGTAAAAGCAGTTTTCGAAACCGAATTTGCTTTCGAATGACTGAGAATAACCTTGCAAGCCGCATTTTTCAACCAATTTTAACTAAAATTGGCACACGAGTTCCTTCGCGTATTAAAGGTTCTGAACCCAAAGGGTACCAACGGAACCCTATTACTGTCTGTCCGTCTGTCTCTAAGCTGTATCTCATGAACCGTGATGGTTAGACAGTTTAAAATTTTCACAGATGATGTATTTCTGTTGCCGCTATCACAAAAAATACTAAAAACAGAACAAGGTTAAAAATTAAAGAGGGTACCCATACAAAAAAGAACGTGATTTTTACGATATCTATGAACGCGATGCGCTATCTATGAACGATTGTTTACCTTAATTATGATATTAATTACCTACCCTAACACCTTTGTGTTAACGTTCACTTAGTTGGTGTTAGAAGTTCGTTAGATGGCGTTGTAGTTAAAAAGCATGTTTAGTATTGACACGGTAGTATAATATAATATTACCGTGGTATTACCGTTATACTGCGGCATAAAAAAGAAAATAATTGACTGCGGTTCGGGACTCTCCGTGGCGAGACAAAAGCCTGACTTGCACTTGGCCAGTTTTATTTAATAGTGGAGAAAATAGGGGGGAAGTTTGCTGTAGCGTTATTTATAGACGGATTTTAATCAAATTTGAAAGGCACACAAAAGACTTTATTTTACAAACGCTGTTGCGAAAAATAATCGATAGCAATTAAGAAAGTCGTAACGTTTATAACTGGGTGCGAACTTAAATAGCGCGAAGGTTAAAACGCGGGCGTAGCCACTGGCCACAGCCAGTTATTTAAAATAATGTTAAACTTACCTAAAATGTACAATGTAAATGTAATATTTTAGAAATAAATATCTTATCTTACCTCTTTACGCATGAAGAATGGAGTATAAAGCGGCGTGTATCCTTTCTTGAGCAGTATCCTGAGAGACAGTTGTATGAGCGCCTGTTCGAGGAACACGGCCGCACCCTTCAAGTAGTATCCGCGACCGCCCGCCACCGCCGTTCCTCGCTCGCCGTCCATACCTGCCGGCCATCATTTCTTAATTATATATCCTCTAGAACAGTGGTTCCCAACCTTCTTGTAACCAGGGACCAGTTTAAGTTTATTATTAATAGCAGGTACCACAAAGTAAAGAAGTAAACTGTATAAATCTAATTTTTAGTATAATTTAGTTTTTTAGTAGACCCTTGCACTGCAGTGGGACAGAAAAGGCTGAGAGAAAAATAGTTTGTGTCAATAAGATTTGTGACCTGGCAATTTCTGTACCAATTCTTGAATTGGGGTGATATTTTTGCTCATTTATATAGAGCATAATTATTGTTTCGTTAGTTTTAAATCTTTCGCTGACCATATTTAAGTTCTTGCGGACCACTGGTTGGGAACCACTGCTCTAGAAATAACACTGTACATTACTAGCAAAACCTTTCTTCTTCAGAACTTAGTTAAACTTTATTTGCCAAAGAGTTTTTTCCAAAGAACCAAAGAAGTTTTTTCTTTCGTCGCGTTGTGTATGGGTGAACAAAAATCATGCAACTCGCGTCATTGTCACCGAACGCTTCTCAGGAGCTATACTCGTATGTATACTGTGTATCTCGACAATACAATTCATGAGTTTCTTAGTTTTCACTTCTATTGGCAGTCCTTAAAGACTGCTGTATTTTTTTAATAGTATATAAGCAAGCATTTGACCACTGTCTCACCTAATGTTAAGTGAAGATGTGATTGTCCATGAAGCACGCTTGCCTAGAAGATACCTGTGCACTCAGATTGATTATAGATATTGAAAAGACATTGAGTCCCAAACAAGACACTGTATCTGTCTTGTGTCCTCAGAATTGCACAACATTTGTCCTTTTTAAAAATTGAACAGTTGCAGAGTTGACCTACAGATTTGAGAATTTAGGATTTTTAGGAGGTGTTTGAATCGAGATCATTAATAAATAGGTGAAAAATATGCCAAGTGCGAATTGAACTCGCGCACCGAGGGTTCCGTAAACACTTGTAGGTAGACGTTATTTCTCTAACAAATAAGAAAAAGTTAACTTTGCCATTCGATCCCTACTTTCCTAGACACGGTTATTGCAGCAACCACAAATAATAAGTTTATAATGAGACATCTTTTTGTCTCAAGGTAAAAGGTGCAGCAGTGCAGTGACATGCAAAATTCTGCAAATCGGGTACAATATCATGGTGAGTAAAATAGTAGTGATGTAAATGAAATCACAATTTTATATCGTGACTTCATTTTACATCACAATAAATGCCGAATTAACATCACCTTTAACATCATAAAGTAAATTAAGTACATTTGTTTGCTCAAGTGTTGCTTTTAAAAATGTGTTGCAATGTATTGGAGATACCATTTTCATCTGTTATCAAGACTAAATGGATATTCTGTTTTCTTAGTTTTATGCTTTGATTATAAGTGTTCTTGTCTTTAAAGGTTGTATGTTAACCTATAGAAATATTATGAAACAAAAATGAAAATTGTTAAGTTGCAATTGTGATCTCATCATTATCAGCCTATACTAGTCCACAACTGGACATAGGCTTCTCTAATTATACACCATTTCTTAATCTCATCCAGCTCTTGCCAGCCACCTTGCGAACATTGCTTCACCTAGTCTGATTGTGATCTCAATCTGGTTAAATGTGTGGCAAGATCTGATAAGATTAGGAAATTCAACCTGAGAAAAGATCGTAAATCTTATTCACCCATAAACGTCTGACTTCGATAAAAAATATAGGTATTGCAAATGCTAGTAACTAAAAATGATTTATAATCAATACACACCATCAATCATACAAATGAGATCCACATGTGAGTATTTAGTCCGAAACTCGCAGTCCCCGTGTGTTCGCTCCACTTTATTGTGGTCTTCATCATCATCAACTGGCACTGATGCATGGAGATGGTTGCCGACTTCTCGGAGAGCTGTGGAGCGTGCCTTCTCTGCTGCTACAAGACCCTGTTCGTTTTTTGTGATGGCTTCGTCAATTAAAATTCTAACCTGAAAACATTATTTACAGATTTAAAGTAAGCTTGTTAAGTATATTTGACTATGGTTTACTGACTGCAATGTAGCTTTGTTACCTATAAAATTATGTTTCTATATATTTTTTAACTAACTTCAAAAAAAGGAGGTTTCTTTTCGACCTTATATATATTTTTTTAAGTTTGTTTATGGATAACTTTGTTTTTTACAAACCGATATTGATGATTCTTTTTTTGTTGTGATGGAACGGAGATATCCCAAAGGTAGTACCATAGAAATTTCATTGAGATCTGACAATTATCTCCAGAGATATGGAAATAAACACCTCAAACTTGGTACTGAAAATTAATAGCGCAGTCTAATTCTAATTCTAATTGGTGATGGGGGCGATAAGACCTGCACTGACGTCCCGCTTGGGGTGTATTGTGCATTTCCCCCTGTCAGCGATCACCCAAGCCAACCCAGCTCCTTAATGAAGCGTAGCACGGCTTCATTAGCGCTTCCAGTGGTGAGGGTGTTATTATTGATGGTGAAAATGACGATGATGATGAAAGCTGTGGATGAGTTTGTGTGCCCGATGTTGCTGGCAGTGCTAAGGCAGATAGCGATGATGATGATAGTAATGGTGATACTGTTAATCCTTGTCGTTGTTGTTGCCGCGGCTGGTGTTCTTCATCTATGTCTCGGACGTATAACCCGGCTGTGGCTCTTACCTCATCCAGGACTGTGAGATCACATGTGCCACGGTCTCGTTTTCAAGCATGCAGCCTCGACACAGAGGACTATCTGTTGCGCCAATTTTGTGGAGGTGATAATTTAGATTACAGTGTCCCGTGATGAGGCTTACTATTATATGAAGATCATGTCTTTGTAATTTTAGCAATCTGTTTGTAACTTTGCTGTTTAAATTCGGAAAAGCTGCTTTTGTGTGCTTACAGCTTATCATGCTGTTCCACAACTTTTGTTGTTCGTTTTCGGTATAACGCCGTAATAGGTCTCTGACTTCCATTGCTGACGGTCGACAGAGATCCATCACGTCATCGCTTACCTGTTGTGTTGTTCCTTCTTTAGCGAGTTTGTCAGCCGTGATATTGCCAGCACATGATGCATGGCTTTTCGTCCATCTTACCTTAACGTTATACTTGTTTGCCAATGTTTGCAGAGTATCGTGGCATTTAGCCAGCACCTTAGATCTCGTTGTAGGTCTCCTGAGTGCGTATATAGTTGCTGCACTATCAGTGACAAATTCTATATTGATTTCATTTTGATCATTTTCTAATAAAGACTGATTTATGGACTGAACTGCTTGTGCAGATAGTAACAGTCCCATTGTTTCGGCCTGTAAGACGGTTATAGTCTTGTTCAGCGCTATCGATGCCGAGAGTCCAAGGTCTTGCGAGTAGTACCCGCAACCTGCTCCTGTTTCGTTTTTTGCAGCATCAGTGTATATTTTGTAAGACGGCAGTGCCGCTTCAGACATCTTATCCTCAGTTATTAGTTGGTACTTTTTATTATCTAGATGAGTACTGGCTGTCCTGTCCGTGCCTTTACTGGCTCTCGGAATGATCATTGTCGCTTTTGACAGTATTTTGCAGTGGTTTGTGGTCGTTCCTGTACCTTTCCATTGGTTTGTAGATTTTATCCTAATCGCGGAAGCCATTGCTTCCTGTTGTATATGTAGGTGCAACGGCGTCATGCCTAGGATAACGTTTAACGCGTCAGACGGCGTCGTCTTCGTGCAGCCACTGATAAGTGTGCATGCTAATCTTTGTACCTGCTGCAATTTGGTTACTGCCGTAATTAAGTTTGTGCGCGTCCACCATACCACGCATCCATAAGTAAGTACAGGACGCACAATTACAGTATATAGCCACTTACACAGCTTTGGTTTCAGACCCCAGTCTTTGCCAATTGCTCTCATGCTCTGCCATAAGATGTTCGTAGCTTTTGTAGTGATATGGTCTAAGTGTTTCGCCCATAGAAGTTTACTGTCTAGCCATACTCCTAGGTATTTTACTTCTTTACTTAGCGTAAGCTTAGTTCCAAACAATGTCGGTGGTTTAAGTTTTGCTAACTTAGTTTTGCGGGTGAAAAGAACAAGTTCTGTTTTCTGCGGGTTGACAGATAGTCTGTGTTTGCCGCACCAATTTTCAACCGATCGTAGCGCCTTCTGCATTTTCTCGCAAAGCGTGGATTCAAAGAGTCCCGAGACCATAATGACAAGGTCATCTGCATAGCCAATTGTCGTTATACCTTCCCGATTTAAGAGATCTATCAGCTCGTTTACTACCACTACCCAGAGTAGTGGTGAAAGTACTCCCCCTTGTGGGCAGCCTCGTGTAACAAGACAGCGTGTTTCTTTTGAGCTTTCTATGCAAGCTACTCTGCTTGACAACATGTTCGTTACCCATTTGTTCACTCTTCCGTCAACTCCTTGTGATGTCAGTCCATCTTCGATGCTGGGAAAGGTCGTCTTATCAAATGCGCCTTCAATGTCAATAAAAGTCACGAAACATGACTGTTTGTTTTCTAGTGTCGACTCAATTTTGTGCACTACATGGTGCAGGGCAGTCTCCGTCGACTTACCAGTCTGATAAGCATGTTGATTGTTGTGGATTGGATATTCTTTTAGTGGTCCACTTTTGATATATTTGTCGCATAAACGCTCTAAGGTTTTTAGTAAAAATGAGCTCAAGCTTATTGGCCTGAAAGATTTCGGGTTTGTGTAGTCTGTTTTCCCCGGCTTTGGTAGAAACACCACTTTTACTTCTCTCCAGGCTTTGGGAACGTATTTCCAAGCTAAACATCCTCTGAATATACCCAGTAGCTGGGACTTTATCTTATTCAGACTCCACTGTAGCAAGGCTGGGAAAATTTCATCTGTCCCTGCAGATTTATAAGGTTTAAAAGTACTCACAGCCCAGATAAGTGCTTCTTCGGTGACTATTGTGTCGACAAAAGCCCAGTCTTCAGAACCAGGCTCATGAGATCTCTGAATGTCCCATGCACCGTCGCCGTCGTTTATACGACATTCCGGGAAGTGTGTTTGAAGCAAGAGCTCAAATTGCTCCTGCTCCGACACCGTGTAGGTGCCGTCCGCCTTTTTTAATGAACCTAATTTTACATGTGAATCTTTCGATAAGATTTTTCTTAGTCTAGCTGTCTCACTCTCTGATTGTATCGAGTTGCTGTAATTTTTCCAAGAGCTGTTCTTGCTCTTGTTTATTTTTACTTTTAGCCTGTGTCTGGTTTTCCTGTAGTCTTTCCAGTCGGTGTCGTGATTTGTGTTCATGGCTCTGTTAAAGTGATGCCTTGTTTTCTTTCTCAGCTTAGTGAGTTCTCTGTTCCACCACTTGTCCTTTTTGTGTTTTATTCCGCTTGTCTCTGTTCTGAGCGACAAGCTTTTTTATAGCTATTCTTCATAGCATTTGTCAATTCATTTAGAGTATCCTCTATATCTTGCGGTTTCAGTCGTGAACTTATGTCAATTTCTGCTACATTCATTAATTCTTTTTCGAGTGATTCTCTGTATAGTGTCCCATCAGTGTTTTTTGGGTTTCTGTATTTTTGGTTTTTGGTTCGTGTTCTCCCACTGTCAAACTGAACCTTATTCTCCTATGATCTGAGCAGGAGATTTCGTCAGTAGCTACGTGCCAGTCCTTGATCAGGTCGGTGATACCGCTGGTCGCTAAGGTGACATCAATGATTGTCCTAGCTTTAGAGGTCACGAACGTAGGTTCAGAACCTCGGTTTAGCACGTTGAGGTTGTATCTTAGGATAAAGTCCAGTAGATCTTTACCTCTTTCGTTCGTATTTGAACAGCCCCAGATAGTGCAGTGGGCGTTTGCATCGCATCCTAACACACATTCGAGATTATTCGCTTGGCAGTATTGTAATAGATCTTCTAGTGCTGACGGCGGTGTTTCGGCCGCTATGTCCATGTATACCGAGGCCAGTATGATTGTTTTGAGCCCACCCGAGCCCTCCCATTGCGGAGGCAATCGTCCCACAAAGTCGGTGAGCCAGGCGAGCGAATAGTCATCCCTGGGTTCATACTTTATTCCGCCTCGTTGTAGTCTTGCAACATGATAAAAGCGCGGCATCGTCATATTAGTGCTGTAACCGCTCTTTATAAAAATGTCCAATATCTCCCTCTCTACCTTCAATCTCAACTGGATCATTTGGTCCTCATTTATCGGTATGCGGTTGCGGTCAAGCACAATGACTTTGTGTCCCGTCCTGACCGCATCCGCATACGAGCGTTCTGTTCTGGCCTGCCCGGGGCCGGAGGACTTCACAACTCTCGCCGCAAAGCCAGTGGCGGTGGCACTGTCCTCTACGCATACCTTTTTATCCGCCGCCACGCAGCCGGTCGGAGACACAAAGTCCGAACTTCGCTGCCGCTTTGCGCCTCGGGTTGCTCCGTCCTCCCGCCCCGAACCTTTTGAGTCGTCTACATTTTTTACAGCCACCGGAGTTCTGGGTGCGTTGCTGGCAGATTTGGCACCTCCCTTCCGTCCTTTTCCTTTGCCTTTTCCTTTAGAAGGAGCCGGCTTGGGTGTTGGGTCGGACTGACAGCCCTCTGCATGCGTTGCAGCCGTTATTCCGGTGGTCGCGTTTTTTGCAGTGTGATACGGATGCACATTGTCGAGAGTCGCATTAGTGAAGGATCCCTGGGGATGCCTCGTAAAAGCCGGAGCTTGCGTACCATCCCGGACAGGTGCAGGGATCTCACCCAGCGGGACGGCACGGGCCATGCATGCTACGACCGGCGGCGCTAGGGCCGACGGACCGGGCAGCTGGAGCACGCCTTCCCGCTGTCGCTGATAGAAAGGTTCTATCAACGCGACCTCACGCCTTCTGCGCTCCTTGTGTAAAACTCGGCGGTTTACGCCGCGATGGAAGCTTTGGGCGGGAACGGTCGGCTCGGCCGGCTCACATAATAGCGCAGTATTTGAAGTCAGTTCTTTGTTTTTTAAATGATCTTATTATATGAGCAAACGGGACAAACTTGAGAATTCAGTATGCAATAACATATACCTATAACAGAACAATAGCATGCAAAAATTTGGTTTACAAATTTTGAATATCACTACACCGCAACCATTACGTTGAGACAGGAAGATATTGAATCTCACATAATTTCACTGTCACTACAAGTAATTTCACTTTAAACATAAAAAATCTATATTTATGATTCCAGCAGAACAACAGAGAAAGAGAAAATAGAGATGTTTTGACCCAGCCCTCTACGAAAAGCTAATTTTTGTTATTGTTCACGCTATATGCAACTTCAGTGTTTTCTCCTAACTGCAGTTCCAATTGTAGTATTGTAAATAATGTATTGATTTGAATGACCCTATGCTTTTATATGCGATGGCATACGCAAGCTGGCTGGCAGCAGATAGAAACTAAATGCTGAAGATCGAGCTCAGTGGTGAGCCATATGAGAAGCCGATGTCCAATGATGGACAATACTGGCTGTTAATAATGATTACTTCACTATTGGACTTTAAAATATTGTTTGTAAGACTAATTCCTATAAATTAATTAATGTAGGTCCAATACATAGTGCAGGGGTGATGCAATAACAATCTAAAAATGGAGGTAAACATTGACTCATGTGTAGACAATATGACTAATAAGAAACCAATAAGAAATATATAATCTAATCAGCCATAAAATATTATCAAGCTTTAAAAAAAGTTTGAAAACTATCTGGATAGAACTCTGGAACCATATGGAAAAAACCTAAATATTTTTTTTTACTAAGTTTTATTTTGCATTAACTTATTCACTCAGCTACTGTGCAGTGTTAACAAAAATATTTTACTCTAAATAAGTCTTACCTTTTTTATTTGATTTACAGTAAGTGGCTTGAGATGATCACCGGTGAGATCGATGAGGTTATCGGCGACTTCACCCGGTACCTGTTGGTCCTCGGCCCCGACCGGTTCCTTCGCCTTCATCTTCAGACCGATCTCTTTGCTGCACACGTTCTTCAGCTTATTCAAGTTGTCAGCGTCGTGTCGCAGCTTCCTCCAGAGAAGATCTTGATCCACAACAGTATTAACAAGAGCGACATCTTTGTACCGCTTACGTTGGTTTTCCCGGATTTTTTCTGGGTCACCGTCTTTGTCGGCGCGGAACAGGTCCAGGTCCAAAACCATGATGCGTGGATCTGGATATTTGGATAACGTGGCTGGTAATTATAATTTTATACAAAAAGAAATACAGTGGCACGTCACAAACAGCTGCATGCGGCAGTGAAAGGGCACGTTCAAAAACTAAAATCATACAAGATAACCGTTTACTTTACTAGTCCGAAAACTAAAATTAGAGGACTTGGTCAATTTGGTATCGGATCTAGAAAAATATCGCAGAATGTTAAAAATTATACCAACAAACAAAGCATAAAAAAGTATTAAGGCCAGTAAGACACAACGCGCCAAGTAATAAGAAAGATGCGAGTAAATCCAGTGAATCCACGGACTTCCGACGTACTATGATATTATCTACATCCAAACTTCATCGATGAACGATACTTGTATTGTACTATTCATTATTCTGTGTCCATGAGTAGATCGAAAATCACAGATTACTGCATGAGTCAAATCTCAAATCTCAATAGGTACCAATTAAACTAATTATTTTTAGGTCACACATTGATGAATTTGAACGCACACTTTCTTTGTTTTTTTTCTTGACGTTGTTGTCAGTTGTCAGTTTTGACGTTTTGGCTCTCACTCGCTGTCATGTATAACCCGACCAAATTACGTTGTTCATTTTATCTTATAGCTGGCATATGTATCACGTGTTCATCGTTTTAGTCGGGTTATATCTCTATAGCTATTTCATTCGCATACGCTAATGTTCTCTCTAATATATATACTTACTTTCTCTATGAGCGTGATAGTGATCGGTGGTTTTTGAGTTTTCATTTGTGGATGAAAATGTTGTCGCAAATCGCATAAAGAGATTTAGCCTGATGTCCTTTAGATCTCTAGTATCTTAAAATATATTTGCACCCCATTCTGTTTAAAAATATATTAAATAATAATGTAAAGTAATTTGTTATTCGGATGTTACGGTTTTCAGCATCCCTATTGACTTTGACAGATTAATTATTTTCAACTGGCAATACTATCAACAAGCTGTCAAATTAATATAGTAAATCGGCCCTCTTTTACGATATTCTTGTTCGTATTTTTATTTATTGTCTGAATTATGTGGATTTCTGCGGATAATAGCTAAAAGTATTCAAGCTTTTAAAACTACCAACAAATTGTAAGTATCATTTTAGCCCTGTATGCCATCATATATAACAAAAAATATGTCGCGCAGTCCCTTGTTTACACGTCTTCGATGTTCAATGGTTTCCCGATCTATTTACAAAGGGGCAAAGGGGAGGATTATTGCAAATTAGGTACCCGGCATGTTGCCGTATTCATTCAAAGTCAATAAATTATGAATGGCACAGTCGGCTTGGCAATGTGGTGGTGTCATTTCACTATAATACACGTAATTATTGCAAAAAAAAAGTTTGTTGTTGTATTTTGTAAGGCACTTGTTCAGTATAAAGTAACATTAAGTGCTGTGTATTTTTAAAGGCAATGTTAAGATGATTCCGATAAAGGATAATCAAGATGTGGCGTCATTTCTCGTCACCAAACACTCTTGGAAGGGGAAGTACAAAAGGGTATTTTCTATCGGGACCCATGGAATCACCACTTACAACCCGGACCGCTTGGAGGTCACCAACAAGTGGCTGTATGCAGACGTTGTCACAGTTGCATCGTCAAAGCATTCAAACTCTGCAAACAACCATGACTTCACACTGGTCATGAAGAAAGAGAAAAAAGTGGATACTATGAAATTTTCTTCAGAACACAAATGTCTGATTCTCACAGAGGCATTCAGATACAGACATTTATTTGCTGAGAAACCTAAGGATGTTTTTGTAAGTACCTATTCATTCTATGTTTTATCTTCATTTAATATAAATCTGTTTCAAGAGTCACAAACTTACTAACTCACGCATACTCAAAAATGTTTGTATTTGTCTTCATCATCATTATTAGCTTTTGTTAGTCCACTGCTGGACATACACCTCTCCTATTTATTAGCAGTTTTTTTCCAGTTAGGTTAGCATTTGACCACTATCTCGCCTGATGTTAAACAATGTTATTAGTTATGTATTGTAAAAAAAGAAACTACTTAAAATAAATAAAAGCAAAAGAATGATCATCACACTTATCATTCTGTTGCTTTTTTGTTACAATCAAAAGTAAAAGAAATCTTTTGCATGTAATTTGGTAGAACCAAGTTGTACAGAATTTCGTTTATGAATCATCTTGTGGTAATATTTGGTAATTAGTAGATAAGTTTCATGGGTTTTTTATAAAAACACTAGCTGTGCCCCGCTGCTTCTCCCAGGTTTAAAAGTATCCTATAATAAAATAAAGTTTATTTTCTCTCATCTATACTAATATTATAAAGAGAGAACATTTGTATTATTGTATGTTTGTAACGATTTGGCTCAAAAACTACTGGACCGATTTAAAAAATTGTTTCACTAATATATAGAATGGACTTTCGAAATGAAAATAGGCTATATATTATCCCGTTTAAATTTAATTAGCAACCTAAGTCGATAAAAAAACGGTCGAAAAACATGTTTCGTACGAACGCTGCTCAATTGAAAATAGATGGAAGAATATTTTCTATGGAAGAGTTGTACAACTTAATAAGACCTACAAAAAAGTCCACGACAGCATATGTCTATCTGTTAAGGTTGACTCACAGTAACCATTTTAATCTTTAATTTTTTGTTAAAAAATATTACATAACTTCCAAGGCTATTTTCAAGTATATAGTATTAATCCTTATCCAAATAATTACGTTTATTAGGTTGGTCACATATTATAGATTAAATTGTCCTTTACAGTATATAATTCAAATTAAAACTAGAAGATATCACAGATTTCACATACGCGCATCGCAAAATTAATAAAATATTTGCAGTGAAACCACAGATTAGGTCATAGTTACTACTAAAATATTATTATAAGCTTAGCTATTCTGTAGATCCCCACCGATTACAATCAATTTGAAGTCAATATAGTATAATAATATGATCTATTGTATAAAATAATATTCATCTATATATATAATAATATAGTAATTTAAGCCACCCCGACTGATCTATATATAATCTTTTCATTAAAATCATTCCAATGACTCTAAACACGACATTTAAAATCTGAGCTGTAAGTTGAGTGAGGATTTGAGTATTCTGTAGAGTCCAGGAGATGTCCCAGCATCAGGTCAATGCTTCCATGTTCTTACAATATCGTTGAAGAAGAAGATTTTCGAATTGATCAGATCTATGAAAGTTGATTTCATAGCGAAATTAACTAGAAAAAAGCTCATAGTTTTATAACGATTAAACGAATTTTCATGAATCAAAGCTAAGAAAACTCTCGATGAAGACATCTATCAAACAAAAAAAAAATTATCAATAGTATCTATCTAACTATAAAACTATCAAAATCGGTTCATCCGGTTGGGTGCTAAGATGCTACAGACAGACACACAGATACACACGTTAAACATATAATACTACTACTTTTTGCGTCAGGGAACGCCGTAAGGTTACGGCAACAGATGTTCTCCTTGGTGGTAAGCTACTTTTTAGGGTTCCGTAGCCGAATGGCAAAAACCCTTATAGATTCGTCATGTCTGTCTGTCTGTCCGTCCGTCCGTATGTCACAGCCATTTTATTCTGAAACTATAAAGACTACAGAATTGAAACTTGGTAGGTAAATGGTTTCCGCGACAAAATAGCTCACGGATTTATCAATATTAAAAATTAATCTTCCAAATCCGAATAAGTTTTCGAATTATTGATAATCAGGGGACTGATAATCATCTCCGGAGATAAACAATATAAACAAATTTGTATACCTTGATGACATGATTATGGCTATATATATAGCAACACTCAAGCTGCATATGAGCTGTATTTCTGTCTGCTGTGTATACTTAAAGCTGCTTAGGAGCTGCAATTAAGGCTGCACATAGGCTATACAAAGGTAGTGACAGCCGCTATAACACCAAAGATGTATTCTGTGAACCGCTTTCCGATTTTTATGAAAAATTCAAAATATAAAAGTTTAAGAGGGGCATCCCATAAAAAGAAGTGAAAGTGAAACAAAAATTCTCAAACCTTACATAGGTTTGAGAATTTTTGTTAAGACCTATTCATAGACATGTCTATGAATAGGTCTTTAAAAATGACATTGAGGTTCCTTAAATCATTTTTTCTCATAGTCAATCATTGAAAAGATAAGCGCGTCTAGAGTGGTAAAATGTGTCTTCCCCCCCCCTAACTTTTGTGGTTTAAGACATTTATTTCTCAAAAGAATTACAAAAATTCACTTAAATGAGAAATTTAAATATTTACAATTTGTTATTTAGACTAGGCATCTAATACTATAAGAATCTTTGTCCTGACATACTGACTGACTCACTGACTCACTGACTCACTGACTCACTGACAGACAACGCACAGCCTAAACCGCTGGTCGTAGAGAATTGAAATTTGGAGGGTATATTTGTCTTAGTACGTAAGGGTGCACTAAGAAAGGATTTTCCAAAATTCACCCCTTAAGGGGATGAAATGGGGGTTCAAAGTTTGTATGGAGAAACAAGATTAGATCGTCTTTTCTATCCGAAACTTCACATAAGTGCTTCAATAAAAAAATAAGTAAAGATGTGTTTCAGGTTTTTTTGGAATTCCACCCCTAAGAGGGTGAAATGGGGTAATAAAGTGTAAAATCAATATTGTTTCGGATTGCGCTGAAATTTGGCATGCAAATAGTTATTACGACGTTAGTTCCCACTGAGAAAGGATTTTCCAAAATTAACCCTCGAAGGGGATGAAACGGGGGTTCAAAGTTTGTATGGAGAAACAAGAATAGATAGTCTTTTCTATCTGAAACTCCACACAAGTGCTTCAGTAAAAAAATAAGTAAACACGTGTTTCAGGTTTTTTTTAATTCCACCCATAAGAGGGTGAAATTGGGTAATAAAGTGTGAAAATCAATATTGTTTCGGATTGCGCTGAAATTTGGCATGCAGATAGTTATTACGACGTTAGTTCCCACTGAGAAAGGATTTTCCAAAATTAACCCTCGAAGGGGATGAAACGGGGGTTCAAAGTTTGTATGGAGAAACAAGATTAGATAGTCTTTTCT
The DNA here is from genome assembly GCA_954871355.1 of Cabera pusaria. Taxonomy (NCBI): domain Eukaryota; kingdom Metazoa; phylum Arthropoda; class Insecta; order Lepidoptera; family Geometridae; genus Cabera; species Cabera pusaria. The sequence goes on from OX940902.1 coordinate 19,153,054, forward strand.
ATCTGAAACTCCACACAAGTGCTTCAGTAAAAAAATAAGTAAACACGTGTTTCAGGTTTTTTTTAATTCCACCCCTAAGAGGGTGAAATTGGGTAATAAAGTGTGAAAATCAATATTGTTTCGGATTGCGCTGAAATTTGGCATGCAGATAGTTATTACGACGTTAGTTCCCTCTGAAAAAGGATTTTCCAAAATTGACCCTCGAAGGGGATGAAACGGGGGTTCAAAGTTTGTATGGAGAAACAAGATTAGATAGTCTTTTCTACCCGAAACTCCACACAAGTGCTTCAGTAAAAAAATAAGTAAACACGTGTATCAGTTTTTTTTTAAATTCCACCCTTAAGAGGGTGAAATGGGGTAATAAAGTGTAAAATCAATATTGTTTCGGATTACGCTGAAATTTGGCATGCAGATAGTTATTACGACGTTAATTCCCTCTAAGAAAGGATTTTTCAAAATTAACCCTCTAAGGGGATGAAACGGGGGTTCAAAGTTTATATGGAGAAACAAGATTAGATAGGCTTTTCTATCCGAAACTTCACACAAGTGCTTCAGTAAAAAAATAAGTAAACACGTGTTTCAGGTTTTTTTGTAATTCCACCTCTAAGAGGGTGAAATGGGGTAATAAAGTGTAAAATCAATATTGTTTCAGATTGCGCTGAAATTTGGCATGCAGATAGTTATTACGACGTTAGATCCCTCTTTGAAAGGATTTCCCAAAATTAACCCTCGAAGGGGATAAAACGGGGGTTGAAAGTTTGTATGGAGAAACAAGATTAGATCGTCTTTTCTATCCGAAACTTCACATAAGTGCTTCAGTAAAAAAATAAGTAAAGACGTGTTTCAGGTTTTTTTGTAATTCCACCCCTAAGAGGGTGAAATGGGGTAATAAAGTGTAAAAATCAATATTGTTTCGGATTGCGCTGAAATTTGGCATGCAGATAGTTATTAATTACGACGTTAGTTCCCTCTGAGAAAGGTTTTCCAAAATTCATCCCTGAAGAGGATGAAGCGAGGGTTCAAAGTTTGTATGGAGAAACAAGAATTGATTGTCTCTTATATTCGAAACTTCACACAAGTAGTTTAGTAAATAAATGAGTAAATACGTGTTTCAGGCTTTTTGAAATTCTATTCCTAAAAGGGTTAAGTGGAGTAACAATGTCTGAAATCAATATTGTTTCGGATTGCGCTGATATTTTGCATCCAGATAGAAATTTTGACGTAGGTATCCGCTGAGAAAGGATTTTTCAAAATTCACTCTTCAAGGGATGAAGCGGGGGCTCAAATTTTGGATAGTCATTTTATTCGACATTTCACACAAGTACTTCTGTAAATAAATAAGTAAATACGAGTTTCAGACTTTTTCAAAATGCCACCCTAAAGAGTGAACTGGGGTAAAAAAGTCTGAAAATCAATATAGTTTCGGATTGCGCTTTATTGGGTTTTCGGGTTTTAAAAATATGAATCCTGATTTGTCTTAGTCACGCGATAACATGAAAACAGGTGAACCAATTTGGCTAATTTTTATTTGATGTCTTTAATGATAGAATCGTTTTTACAAAAGAAAAGTTTTAAGTAAATAAAAGGAGTTTTTAACGCGGGCGTAGCCGCGGGGGACTTCTAGTATTTAATATAATAAATAATTATTAGTGTCTTCTAACAAAAATATAATTTGCATGTAGGTAGATAGAAAAGTAGTGTAATAGCGGACGATTTGCTTCTCGCATAACTGGTTCGACCAATGCTTACTGATAAGCGTTACAAAGAATTAGATGTTACTTTACTAGATGTGGTATGTTATTGTATACAATATTACTTAAGGTATTATATTATTAGCTAATTAAACATTTAATGCCTTCAACAGTTGATGGCTTTTATTTATTTAAACATTACATTTTATTTGATTTATGTTTTTAATTTATTTTATGATTTTATTTATTTAAAATTGAATGCATCTCAAAATAATATATTTTGAATTATACTATCAATATGTGATTGATTCTGTTAACTTCTGATGGCTTTTAAAATTATAATATAAAGGTGAACATTTTATTTATTAGCAAGGATATTTGTGTATATGATTTTTTTTTTATATAGTATAATGTTTTAATGTAGTTTATATTTTTATAACGATTTTTGTATTTCAGTTTTGTGTTAGCTATTGTATTCATTATTTAAAGTAATAATTTATTGTACCGATTGTTTTTATACATTTATATGTTAGTGCTTTTGTTGTTTTTTATGTAATATTTTAGTAGCTTTTTTAAGGTTTTTAATGATTTACTTTCTTTAATATCTCTTGGCAGTTTGCTGTAGATTTGAGCACCCTCGTGCATTAAGTTTTTCTTACCATAGTTTGTACGTGGAGGGAATAGATTTATATCATTTGCATTTCTTAATCGCTTTTGTTGTATTTGATGTTTTTTTGTAAATACTATTTGTGTGTGTATGTCTTTATTTACTATTTTTCAGTCAGTACACAATCAGTACACAAGTATTGTAAATGTATGTTTGAGGGATGTTAAGTAATTTGGTTTCTTTGTATATTTTTTTGGTTGGCGTCATATAATCGTAATGAAATAATGTTTTAACTAGTTTATTTTGAGCTATTTGGAGTAATTTTAGATTTGTTTTGTAAGATGTTCCCCAGATTTCTATTAGAAAGTCAATATGTGGTTTCACCAATGAGAGGAAGACATCGCACTATACCACGTAGTGCACCCGTAAGAGAACTTAATTTCGATTTGATTTTTATTAGATGTGGTTTCCATGTTAATTGATGGTCTAAAACTAGACCAAGATAATTTTCTTGGTTAGTTCTTTTGATTGCTTGATTATTTAGTGTTAAAGGAGGAAAATCTTGTATTTTCTTATTTTTGGAAGCAAATATAATATAATTCGTTTTGGATACGTTTATTGTTAAAAGATTAGTTTTGATCCATTCATCTAATAATTTTAAATCCTTTTGAGCATTGTCTATGATTTCTTCAATTGTATTGCTGAAATAAAATAGACAGGTATCATCCGCATACAGTGTTATGTCACCCTTCAGTCCAATTTGGTTTATACCGTTTATATAAATTATAAACAGGAGTGGGCCTAAAATAGATCCTTGTGGAACGCCGTATGTAAGTGTACTGTAGCTGCTTTCCGATTTTCCAATCTTAACTACTTGGCAACGATTTCTCAGATATGACGTGAACATGTCGTGAGCTGTTCCTACAATTCCAATATCATTCAATTTTTGTAATAAGATGTCGTGGCTAACAGTATAGAATGCTTTTTTTAAATCTATAAATATACCCAGTGCTATCTTTTTCTTATAAATATTAAGTTTTATATTTGTTACAAGGTCCACTGTTGCTGAAAGAGTATTCGATTTTGGTCTGAAACCGTATTGTGTGTCATTAATTAAATTCAGAACATCTATGTGATCTTTAAGGCGCTTATATAAAACTTTCTCGAATATTTTTGAGAGCACTGGGAGTACTGAGATAGGACGGAAATTTCCTGGATCTGATTTGTTACCAGATTTATAAATTGGTGTTACTTTAGCTACTTTAAGACTATCTGGAAATGAACCGAGTGTTAAGTATTTATCTACGCATTCGGTAAGTTCCTGTATTATGATATTTTTAAGCGATTTTATACATTTTACCATTTAGATACCATCTAATCCAGAACTGGTATTTGTTTTTAGGTTTTTAATTATTCTGGCAATTTCGTCTGTTGAGCAAGGTTGTAATTGAGTAAGAGTGAGTAGATTATTAGTTTCATTTGTTTCTATTCTAGAGTTAACTATTCTATTTTTTGTAATTAGACTAGCCAAGGTCGAACCAATTTCTGCAAAAAAGTCGTTAAAACAGTTGCAAATTTCCTTTTCTTCAGTAATGTATCCGTTCAGGGTTTTAAGTTTATTGGGGCCGGTGTTTTCTTTTACTCTATTGTTTGATATGTTATTGATAAGTTTCCACATTTTGGCTGGCTTCTTTTTGCAGTCATTAAATGCTTTATAGTAATATAGTTTCTTAGTTCTCTGTATTTGTCCTGCAACATCGTTTCGTTTATTTATAAATAGTTCTTCCTTTATCTTGTCTTTCGAATTTATTTTGTATAGTTTCCATAATATAGTATTTCGGCTATTTATTTGATCTGTGATTTTTTCTCTGTGATTCTTTGGTTTTCTTTATACAGTGTAGTAATCTCTCTTCTAATAAATTAAATACGAATTCTGTATTATTATTTTTTTAACTTTTAAAGTTTTGGAGTCTTCTGTAGATCTCAATAAAAACGTTCATCGAAAATTGGTTTGAACGAGATACAGTCAGCAATTTTTTGAGATAAAGCAACCGCAAAGATAAAGATAAGATCGTTTTTCATACAAACTATGAAAGCAAAGTTAATTTTTTGGTGGCGTAAAATTAAAGTTATGAAATACTATACTGTTACGGAACCCTACGAGTGCGAGTCCGACTTGCACTTGGCCAGTTTTGTTAGATTTAATGATCCCACTACCTTTGTACGAAAACCCATGATTCATGAATGCACATAAATCTTTCATTGGTAGGTATATAGCTAGGATTAGAACCAATGACCGTCGGGTCAGAATCAGGGTAACTATCCTTTACGCCAAAGGGCCGTCCAATATCACTTCGTAAGTATTATAAAACAAAGTCCATCACTGCTTCTGTCTGTCTGTTTGCAATAATCTCAATAGCTACTGAACGGATTATCGGTGATAAGTGGTTTTCACCAATAGCCAGAGTGTTTATGAGGAAGGTTTAGGTGCATAATTCGTTAAGGTTTGGTGTAAATTGTTTGAAATATGACGATGATTGTTAAATATGTTAATATTTTATATTCAATGCAACAATCTGATGCAAATTTTGTAGACATACGAGTATATGTTCTACCCGTGTGAAGCCGGGTCGGGCTGCTAGTTTTTTATACATTTGAATATGCAACCTATCTTTGTGAGAGACTGGTGCCTGAAATAGGTTTGAAATACCTGTAGTACAGGTCACCAGTGCCCCCCGCGGATTGTTGTATATAATAATGCATTTAATTTTAACCAAAGTTAGTTTAACCTCATTCATTTTATAAGAATGCTGTGGCGTGAATAAAAAATCTTAGTTTAAAGTTAGTCCATAAGATAAGTACTATCTAAGATTATATTATAACAGCACCGTTGTGAGTATGTATGTGTTTTTTGTGTGCATGTGTGTGTCCTATAGCCTAATCCATACTACTGGCTATCCCTGTGCAAAAATTATATACAAATTGACTTTAGCATTCATAATATTGTTGTTGATTATTATATTTCTAAAATTATTATAATTAAAAAATGTATCATACTATATAGTCCGGCAATCTCGTGCGCGACCGTCCCGCGGAGTGTCAGACGGTGGCGGGGACGAGGTACCCAAGATGTCAGCGGGTAGCGGGGAAGGGAAGCGTGTGTAGCCGTGTCACAGATTATATAATAGTTACTACCGCTACCTCATCCCGCCACCGTCTGTCGCTCCGCAGGAAGGTCTTCTATTTTTTTTCTTAAAGTTAAAGCAGTTAGTACACATTTTTACACACAGCTTTATTGCGTAAAACACAAAAATATCAGCATACAACTGATTTACACATAATATAAGATTTTACATTTAACTATTAATTTATTTTTATTTTTGTGAGTTATTACTTACAAAAATTAAATTTGTCTTTAAATTTTGTTATTTCCAGAGATACCAAGCCTACAAACATCATTGGAGCGGCACTAGGCTACCCGTAGTACTGGAAGTGGGCCCTTGTGCCTTAGATCAATTGGACCCATCTACTCACACATTGCTAGCCAGCTATCCCTACTGTGACATACAAGGGATCCTGCCAGTACGAGACGTATCAGGAGGGTTCGTGCTAGCCGTGGGAGGCTACAGCCGTCTCCATCTGTTCTCAAACTCCATGGAGCACCAGGTTATCATCAACAAGATGTTGGAAATGGCGAACCTGACCCTAACTATAAGCATCAAAGTGTTGTCCGCCACTATTACTTTGGATGATTATTTTGATCAGAGATTTGGAAAGTTCAGGTAACTATGATTTTGTTATTTATCGAGAATTAGTCGCGTCCAGCTGCTTCTAGTCTTCTTTCAACGCATCTTATGTCCAACTCTACCATATTGACTTTCATTATTGGTAAATTTTCAGTCAAATTGCTTAAGTTGTTAGTCATGAGAGGTAACATACAGACAAAGTTACTTTCACATTTAAAATATAAATTATAAATTCGTTATTTGAACCTGCATCTTTTGTACATAAACAGCCTATATAATACAATACAATACAATTCTTTATTATTATTATCAGTAAAATACATTTGTACAGTAACTCGTCAAGCTGCAATACTATAGGCAAGCTAATCGCTAAAAGCAACATTTTCCGGTCAAAGATAGAACCAGTTCCAATGTATGCCTGGTGTGTTACCATCTTCTCTCTGTCACTTACCAACAGGTGAGATGGTGGTCAAATGCTAGTCTATATGATAAATAAATAAAATAATGTATTCTTTAATAAGGAGCATTGAGTTTAAGCAGCATAATTTCAATTCAATGTTACAAGTTATCATGTATATGTTGCAGGCAGGTAGCTTAATAAGCCGTTCAATCGACAGCCTAGCCTCTTTACTAAACAGCGCCGTTTAACTAGATTCCTGAATGATATCCAGCCATTTAATCAAACAGCCAGGCAAATGACTTGGATTAATGACGTTTCATTACACGCCTAGCCTGTTCATTAGTCTGACATTAAGGCAACACACTAGGAACAGAGACCACCGCGTGACGTGCGCCGACGAGCGTAGCGAGGAGGGGAGCTGCGGCAGGCCGCACGTCACCAGAAATATATGTATATGCATATATATATGTATACATATGCATATACATATGTATACATATGAATATACATATGCATATATACATTTATTACTGCCTGCATATACATAACATTTAAATGTTCTATTTATATTTAACTCTTACATATTTTTATTATATTATGAATGGTAAAGGTAATCCTATACTTAGATTACTGTAGTTATATACATGTTAAACAATGTATTTATGGCATTTATTATATGCATTACCATTTGTTTTGTTTGAGTCTTTCAATAAAGGCTGATTCACACAACCTTGGCTGTTACAATGTTTTATCTAAATGTTGTTTCATCAATGTTATCAGTATCATTATGATGCCATTTGGAGAAACATGAGTAGGTTACTGGATAAACTATTGATTAAAATAGACAAGTTTTTAACCATTTGTTAATGAACTCTGAAAGTGTATAATCAAGTCATAAGATTAGATTATACATTCTGATCAGGGCCCCTAGACAAAATCCATTGTATGGAATGAAATTTATGTTTCCGTAACAAAAATGTCATTCCCATACATTTTGAACTTATTTTTTTTGAACATTTTTAAAGTAGGTACTTATGGAAGTACCTACTTTTAACATTTTTAAACATGCTGGCAATACCTCTAGCATTGCAGGCGTCCATAGGAGGCGGTAACCACTCTTTATCAGGTGCGGCCGTCTACTTGTTTGTCATCTATGACATAAAAGAATAAAATAAAAATAATAATGATGTCGATGTCAGGAATAGCCAGGACGCAGACCTATACCACATTATTTAGCTATTTATCCCGACACGTATTGTCCAAATCAGTGATTTTTATTGATATTGAAGAGTTGGACTATCATGTCACATAATTAATCGCCTTTTTAACCGACTTCTAAAAAGGAGGAGGTGTCTCAATTCGACCGTATATATATATACATATATATATATATATATATATTTATGTTTGTTTGCGGATAACTTCGTCGTTTATGAACCGATATTGATTATTCTTTTTTTGTTGGAAAGGAGTTATACCAAGTGTGGTACCATGGTAATTTTATTGAGGTCCTGAGTTGAGATACTTATGCATCTCCAGAGATATGGAGATAAACTCCTCAAAATTGGTACTGAAAATTAATAGCGCGGCATTGAAGTCGGTTCTTTTTAGTTTTTCATCATTGTGTATGAAATATGTGTTTTTGACAGTGGGGACCAACACCAAACGTCTCTCAGCGAGTTCATCGTGCACAAAGTGAACCCGGCTCGACACATGGAACCGATGAGACGTACCCTGTGTCTCTCAGATACATGCATACTGGAACGCGACCCACAGACTTACTCGGTAACTTTTATATCTCTTATCTTTACATACTATAAAACAATAATATCATCATCAGCCTCTGTCAGTCTATTGCAGGACGTATGAACAATATAAAATAAAACGAACGAAGCGATTTGCTTCCACATTCCTCATACGTACCGCCAGGGATTGGATCACCTTGCCCGAGCCTGTGTTTCCGGAAAGGCACTATCTGGGGGTCTTCAAGTCGCGAGTTAATAAGTATCTTCTGCAGATTTTAATGCAGTTATCAGAAATTATCATAATCAGCCAGTGTCGGTCCACTGCTGGACGTAGGCCTCTCCCAAAATACGCCACTGAACCCGATCTTCGGCTCATTGGGAGAGATATGCCCTAATCGCTACGCTATGCAGGCGGGTTGGTGATCGCAGGACGTAGCTCCTCGCACCGGTGACGGTGCTGCCCGTCACCGGTCTGAAGTGGTTATACCGCTTTTTGTCGGTCGCCAGAGCCTCGTTTGTTGGTCAGCAGGATGCACCACGGGCAGGTGAGGTTGGATGGGAGCACTTAGATGGTATTTGTGCTCCCTTACATCCCCAGTTACATCATACAGTTATTCATACAGTTATCAGAAATAGATATAGTGATTCCACTTGATGGAAGGTTTATAACCAGGATTAAATGCTGGAAATGTCGCGGGGCGTCAAATGATATCTACCTATGTCCGTTATAGACTTTGAAACCACCGCGCGAAAACATATTCACGAATTAATAAAGCAAAGCGATGTATATACTGTAAACACACGCAACTGCCATAAACTTAGAGTGCCATTGTCTAGATTACAAAAATCTAACAAATCTTTTATGGGTAACTCAATTCACTTCTCCAATAAAATTCCAAAAGACAATAAATCTGAATGAAACTAAATTTAAAAGCTATATAAAAAAATGTTTAACTAATAAAGCATACTATAACTACAATCACTAGACGATAAAGATATCTGTAAATTGTCCAACTATTTGTTAATGTAGACTTAGTATATTTGTGACTATAAGCCCCTATACAGCTGTTTTAGAAACCTGACAAAGCCCTATGCTGCTTACTGCGTTACACAATTTTCAATTTGTTATACTTTATTTTTAGACTAGACCAAGTGTTCTCTTATGTACCTATTTATGAAATAAATGAATTTGATACTGAATCTTCCAACTGATGTGCCCCAAACCGGTTTCATTATAAAGGCTATAATGCGAAGATGGTTGTAGACTACTAAAACGATGCATCAGGCATATTCAGTCACATATCTTTTTTTAGCGTAGTAGCACACGCCGGGTATCCGCCAGTTAATTAATAATTAGTTCATGCATCCAACAACTAAATTAAGTCTACATGTGATCCCTGGGTAGTGTTTTGGTGCGAAATGGATAATCACTCATGTAGGCTTCGGCAGTGTTTAAAACTGGTGTCCGATCGAAACAGGTTTTTCAGCCGAAAGCGAAACCGAACTGTCGGTCTTGTCTCAGTTTCGGCCGAAACCTAAACCGAAACTTGTACAAATGTAAAATGTCTATTGTTTTTTTTCACGTTTATTTGCATGTACGGACAGTTAAGAAGTGTTAAATACAAAATAAAAAAAAGAATTGAAGTATCCTACAAATATATACTTTTTCTTTATTATGTCATTGTGTCATAAATAATGTACCTATAAATATACATATAGTTTTACGCAGACACAACCTCAACTCAATACAGTCAACGATGGACGGCGGTGAAAAGTGCCGGCGGCGTATCGGGCGACCAGAAGTTAGCCCCAAAGTTAGCCGAACAATGTACGACAATTCACGAATACCTAGTTTCGGGGCGGCCGAAAGTTCGGCCTACTTTTGGCCGAAACCGAAACTAAAGGCGACACTAGATTTTTTAACCGAAACCGAACTTCATTAGTTTAAACCACCCACCGAATAAAGGCTTATGATATGACCTATCAGTTCACCGACTTGTTAAACGCTAGCCTATCACTACATATTATAAAACAAAGTCCCCCGCCGCATCTGTCTGTTTGCGAAATATTCAAAAACTACTCAACAGATCATTCATACCAATAGGCGATACGCCGAATAGAGTGATTCATAAGAAAGTTTTATGTGTAACATTCGTTTAAGTTTTGTGTAAATTGGTTGAAATATGTCGATGATTGTTGAAGATTTTAATTCATATTCGATGCAACAAACTGATGCAAACAGATGCACGCATATAGAGTCCGTGCAAAAAGAGAATCGTTGAAGAAATTGAGGTGGCGTTGATCGATGGTCGTTTTAATTTACAGTTTTTGTTGCATTGACAACACTGCTGTCATTACTAGTACGACCAAAATGTTTAATACTTAGTAGGTACCCACCTACTCTTTTCATTATTGTGTGCTACTAGGTAGGTAGGTATGTACCTTCCTTCCTTACCTTTGAATGTTAGTTCATCGTAACGTCACGACGGTTCTCTTTTTACACAGACTCTATGCTCTACCAGTGCGAAGCCGGGGCGGGTCGCTACGTCGCTAGTTAGATGAAAAAAAAAATTGTCTCCTCTAATCAATGTGTATGTTTTCAGGTTGTGTGCTTGAGACCATTGAGCGACGTATTCGCACTGGTTAGAGACTCGGAACATCCACAGGAGTTCTCTATAGAGTATCTCAATGGACAGACGAGGAGTTACTTAGCAGGCGAAAGGTAACACACGGTTATTCAATCCTATTAATATTATAAACGCAAAAGTTTGTAAGAATGTATGGATGTATGTTTGTTACTCTTTCACGCAAAAACTACTGAACCGATTGAACAGAAATATGGTATGTACATAGCCTAGACCCTGAAATAACACATAGGATACTTTTTATCCCAGTATTAGTAAAACCACGGGTCACAGCTAGTATTCATTACTTTTGAGTATTGGTTATTATATATAGTTTATTTTAGGTTTCATTTGAAGCTAGTTTAGCGTTTGACCACTATCTCACCCTTTTTATGATGTAAGGGAACCCGACAAGTACGACGCTCGCCTGATGGTAAGCGATGACATGTACCTATTAGGCCGGGTTCCCACTATGCCGGACCGGCAGATCTGTCGGAAACCGGACACCGGACAGAGTGTTCACATTACACCGGATCCCACAAGAAAATCGGACAAGCACCTCAGTTGAATTTGGACCTGTGCCCACAATGGACGACGAAATTGTTGTGTTGTGGTGGTGGTGGTAGTACAGAAGGCAAAATAAAAGAAGAAAGTATTGGGTACATCCTATTTTACAGGTAAGATTTTCACTTGGGACATTTGAAACATTGATGGGGAAGTTAGAAGTGACGGATCAAAGTTCTTCAACTGGTTCACATTACTCCGGTCCGGTGATTTTGCCGACATTTTGTAGTAACAAAACGCTGGGAATAAATGCCGCGCTCGGCGAAAAAGCCAGACTCGGGATCATGTGAATAGCTTCATACAATTTGAACCGCCACTAGGCCTTCCGGAAATTTTACCGGACCGGGAGATCTGCCGGTCCGGCATAGTGGGAACCCGGCCTTACAGAATAGCGGCATCTGCGCCTGTTACTTTGATACTAAGATGTTGAAGTGTTGAAGTCTCGCATGTTGAAGCTCGCATGTTGCAAGAAATGTTGAAGTCTCGCATGCCCTGTAATTTCACTGGACATTGCCATTCAAACCAAACAACGTTCCTATTACATAGCTGAATTCCCAATGCACTATGCATTGGGAATTCAGCTATGGTACCGCCCCAGGTGGACTAGCAGAAGTTTTATTATAACAAAAAAATCCATATTGTCTATTTTAGGTTTATTTTTTAGGTAGAGCGGTTGACCACTATTTCACATGTCGGTAAGTGACGATGCGGTCGAGGATGGTAGCACGCTAGGCCTAGAATGGGAAACAGGCTCTCAAGTGCCCTGTCACCATTGCACCACCAATATGTAGTGGTGCTAGCATATGCACCAGTATGTGGTCATAGATGGTAAACACGCTAGGCCTAGAATACTCTAGACTCTTAAAGGCTGTGTGCTGCCGGAACACCGTAAGGTAATGTCGGCAGATTTTCTCCTTGACAGTGGTAAGCTACTTTTTGGTAGCAAGTAAGGGGCAACATTCAAATGTAAACGAACATGCGTGTTAGTATTTGAACTGGCGATCTTTCGCTTAGAAGTTAATCCTTTACCGTTTACACCAACGTGGTTCAAATTATCGCATTGCTCCACTATTATCGTTTGTCTTCCTAGGTCATCATCATAATTATCAGCCAATTTCTGTCCACTGCTGGACATATGCCTCTCCCATGGCACGCCACTGCACTCGATCGTCAGCTCTTTGTTTCCAACCGCTGCCAGCCAGCTTGCGTATATCATCGCTCCACCTAGCTGGAGGGCGCCCTGCACTACGTTTACCGAGCCGTGGTCTCCGCTCTAGAACTCGTCTACCCCAACGGTTTTCGGTTCTACGACAGATGTCATACCGAAAAGCTTCATCATCATCATTAACAGCCAGTATTCGTCCACTGCTGGACACAGGCTTCATCTATGGCACGCCACAGAGGTCGATCATCAGCTCTTTGTTTCCAACCGCTGCCAGCTAGCTTGCGTATATAATAGCTCCATCTAGCTGGAGGGCGTCCTACGCTTCGTTTACCGAGCTGTGGTCTCCTAATGTCAGTAATTAAAAATACTTTTTTTTAAATACTAGATAGGTAAGCGTATGACCACTATCTCACCTGATGTTAAGTGACGGTGCTGTCGTCAATGTAGCACGCTTACCTAGAAGATACCTGTTCACTCGCGATTTGAAGATTTTTGATTTATAGTTACTGGGAAACACAGACACCGGCAAGGAATTCCATTCCTTGGTGTATGATAAATGATTTAGCGATACGTTTAAGAAACTTGGTTTTGTATACAGGGATGCGCTTCTAGCGTCTCTGTTGGACGGCGTCCGATCAGCGGGTCAGAGAGACGCTCACGTCAGATCGACTCCCACGCCGCGCGGTCGTCGCCTCGGCCCGTTACATCACGCAGTCGACGAGGAGACAGAGGCTAGCCATCTCAGGTATGATAATGTTTTTTTTTTTAATATCTTAAAGGCTAGCATTTGACCACTATCTCACCTGTTGGTAAGTGATGATGCGGTCGAAGATGGTAAGCACGGTAGGCGTAAAATGGGAACTGTCTCTCAAGGATAGTTGCCGGAACACAGATGTTTGACGACAGATTTTCAACTTGAGGGTGGTAGCTGGCCAGGCGGACACTAACGATAAGATTATCTTAAACATAATCATAATATTTTTTTACAGAAATGTAGTACAAAAGATGGTGGTAAATAAAATAATGCCCTTACATTCTACCAATTAACATTGGTGTGCAATCAATTGTATGCTTGGGCTACAATTTCAGATGAAATGAACCTGAACATAATTATACTAAAGAGAGACAGCATGCAATACAGTAAAGTCATAGATTGAATATATAAAAATGTTTATGTCAGATATAAATTATTAAAACACACAAAATAAATTAAAAAAAAGGTATTAAAGGTAAAAAGATTTAAGATTTGATGATTTGATCCAGACTTCTCATTTAAAACTAATTTAACTGAAATGGTCTGATTCGCTTTTAAAATAATTCGAATATGGCGGTCATCGGTCGGTATTTGGTTCCGTAAGTGGCGCTATATCTGATAGACTAGCGTTTGACCACAATCTCGTCTGGTGGTAAGCGATGATGTGGTCAAAGATGGTGAACACGCTGGACCTAGAAAACTCTGACTCTCAAAGGCTGTCTGCTGCCGGAACACCGTAAGGTTATGGCGGCAGATTTTCTCCTTGATGATGGTAAGATACTTTTTGACAGCAAGTCAAGCGAAACCATCGATATAATTACCCTGCCACCTGTGGAATAGAATATGGAATAACCTGTAGAATATAACATAACAATAGAGAAACAAGTTACGCCCAAAGCCACTATAATAGACATCGCGCTCCCAGCGCGTCTGTCTGTTGTTTAAGGTTTTGGGTAAATTTGTTGAAATATATATACAATGATTGTTGAAGATGTTAATTAAAACAAACTGATTCGAATAATTGAGATAGTTTAAAAACTAAAACAACGACTTCCATGCCGTGCGAGTCAGTTTCTTAGTTTAAGACGTTTATCGTCATATCTCTGGAGATACTTATCAGATCTCGATGAAATTACAATGTGGCCACCTCGGAAATGTACCCTACATAGGTAGGGTACATTTCCGAGAGATAAGAATCGTTCGAATCGGTTCACAATTGACGGAGTCATCGCGTAACATACATACAAAAAAAATCAAATCGTGAGTGAACAGGTATCTTCTAGGCAAGCGTGCTACATCGTCGATCACATTTTCACTTAACATCAGGTGAGATAGTGGTCAAACGCTTGCTTATCTACTATGAAAAAAGAAACATATAGGCGAATTGAAAACCTCCTCCTTTTTCGATAAGTCAGTTGAAAATGTAGGCATATATGCTGTACCCGTGCATAGCCCGGGCGGGTCGCAGGACGCGCAGGTTATTATGATTTGAATATGTTTTTTTTGTTGGTCAGGTTATTCCAAAACCCCGTGGGCATGAATCGAGCAGAAGTGATAGACCGGTTCAACGCCAACGTCGGGTACAGTGGACTCATATACTCTGTCAGTCAGGACGTAAGTTTTTTTACTATTTATATAACTATCATGTAATAATGTTTGTAACATATACTATGATATTACTTGTAGATACTAAAGCGTGTTCCAGACGGATGTAATCCAGCGTCCCAACAGAGGTGACCTTGATTGTTGCCATCCATCTAGACTGCAGATGTAATCCAAATTTTGATTTGACCTTCAACGTCCTTGGAGTACGGGCGCGTCTTCCCATCCGTAGCGTGTTGGCGCGTGTGCGGATTGTGTTTCGGCTACAGTAGCCGAAAGACAATCCGCAGATGGAAACTAAGTTCCCACCAAGGTCACCTCTGTTGGGCCCCGCATTACATTCGTCTGGAATACGCTTAACTAATAGATAAATAGATAGATTAAGGGCCAGTTTCACCGGTTCCAGATAGACCTATTAGAAACTTATCTGATAGATTTTTGACAGATTTTGTATGGCGTCTTCTCTGAGATAGCTATCTGAATCAAATAAACGGCGAAATTTATGACGACATGCACATTCATTTCATTTTCATTCATTCATCACATCACTTAGGGCCAGTTTCACCGGTTTCTGATAGCTTGATCAGGAATTAATCTGACACGATTTTGACAGCTTTTATATGGCGTCATCTGTCAGATAACTATCTGTCACTTTATCATGAACTAGTGAAACTGGCCCTTAGGCTAAAATTCATAATGGCGACTCGGCCTTAGCTCGGCTAAAATTCAACCAGTTCAGAATAATGTCTACCAATAAAGCTCGGCCTACACTAAAGCGGAGAGCAGATGTGTGTTAACTACCAATTAGGCTTTCATTCCGCAGTCTAATAACGCAGTATGACAAAATGGTAAAGCCTAACAGCTGCATATAGATGATTTGCAAAAATTGCTATTCAAAGTTGTATTATAGACGATTACTCCAGCGTGGGTCTGCTTTTCGTATGGCTGAGTTGCACATCTTACTTTACCGGAACTATAACTATAACCGGTGATTTTGTATGGAGTTTAACTGACTTTTCTTATAGTTAAAGTAAGTTGGTGCAACTCAGCCTAAGGCTATTTGATTGTTTTTTTTTAATGCAAAAATGGCGCTTGATCACTATCTCACCTCATATTAAGTGACGAGGCGGTCGATCATGTTGCGCGCTTGCCCAAAAATACCCCTTAACTCGCTGGTTTAATGGCGCCTGGTTATCTAATCAAATAGCACATCCAATGCTAAGAGCGAATCGATGTAAGAGTATGGTTCTTATTTACTTTGTTTTTGGTTGCGTAAAATTCAAGCTTTCCGTAAGTCACCACTTGCGTCCAAATAGACTTTATTAAACTTTGACTAAGGCCAACTTTCCACTATGGATTTTCGCCTTAAACTCCGCTTATGTGTTCCTTTTGAGTTGCTGTGTTATATTTAGGGCATACATGGTATGTTCTGCCTTTGTAGGCCCCCCTGTTGTGGCTGTTTCTTACGTGGGATCTTGTAAGTCCCCAACTGTTTATTTTATTTTTCTGTCCTATGTAATTGCTTTAGTTTGAAATACGCTTTCTTTGGGAGTCAACCAAATGTTGCGTAACATGTTGCGTAGCATGTTGCGACACACTGCTTGTTTTTATAATTTATTGTTTCTAAGTAGGATGCTAAGAGTTAAGTAAGGCACGACCGAGACTGACTTATTTGTCTCGGCCGAGACCGAAACTAATTAATATGAGATAAATAAATGTTTTATTGTTTTTCTTAATACAGTGTGTCCAGTGGTCGATATCGGAGCCTTTGATAATACATTTACGGTCAATGTTATCGACAAATTACCCCCTAAAATAAAAGGCCTTAGTGTTATGATGAGGGCTTAAATAGCACTGTTTGGTTTGTGTACTCGATAGCGGTATCAATCTATCTAATACTATAAGAATCGTTGTCCTGACATACTGACTGACTGACAAACAACGCACAGCCTAAACCGCTGGTCGTAGAGACTTGAAATTTGGAGGGTATATTTGTCTTAGTGCGTAAGGGTGTACCCTTACGCAGTAAGAGAAATATACCAGAATAAGAAAGGATTTTCCAAAATTTACCCCTTAAGGGGATGAAATGGGGGTTCAAAGTTTTTATGGAGAAACAAGATTAGATAGCCTTTTCTATCCGAAACTTCACACAAGTGTTTCAGTTAAAAAATAAGTCAATACGTATTACAGGTATTTTTTTTAATTCCACCCCTAAGAGGGTGAAATGGGGTAACGAAATGTGAAAATCAATATTGTTTCGGATTGCGCTGAAATTTGGCATGCAGATAGTTATTACGACGTTAAGTTTACCTCTGAGAAAGTGATTTTCCAAAATTCACCCCTGAAGGGAATGAAACGGGGATTCAAAGTTTGTATGGAGAAACAAGATTAGATAGTATTTTCTATTCGAAACTTCACACAAGTGCTTCAGTAAAAAAATAAGTGAATACGTGTTTCAGGTTTTTTTTAAATTCCACCTCTAAGAGGGTGAAATGGGGTAACATAGTGTGAAAATCAATATTGTTTCGGATTGCCCTGAAATTTGGCATGCAGATAGTTATTACGACGTTAGTTACCTCTGAGAAAGGAAAAGGAAAGTTTGTATGGAGAAACAAGATTCAATAGTCTTTTATATTCGAAACTTAACACAAGTAAGTAAATACGTGTTTCAGGCTCTTTCGAAATTCCACCCCTAAAAGGCCCCCACTTCACGTGGGGTAACAAAGTCTGAAATCAATATTGTTTCAGATTGCGCTGAAATTTGGCATGCAGATAGTTATTTTGACTTAGGTATCCGCTAAGAAAGAATTTTTAAAAATTCACTCTTCAAGGGGATGAAGCGGGGGTTCAAAGTTTGGATTGTCATTTTATTCGACATTTCACACGATTACTTCTGTAAATAAATAGGTAAATACGAGTTTTAGACTTTTTCAAAATGTCACCCTAAGAGGATAAACTGGGGTAATAGTCTAATAATCAATATTGTGTCGGATTGCGCTGAAATTTAGAATGCAGATTGTTATTATGACGTAGGTATCCGCTAAGAAAGGATATTATAAAAAAAACCTCCCGGATACGGAACGGGGATTCAAGGTTTGTATGGCGAAACAAGATGAGATAAACGTACGTGTTGTAGGATTTGTAGGTACGTGTTGTAGGATTTTTCGAAATAGGGTAAGTAACAAAGTCTGAAAATTTGGGATTTTCGGTTTTTATAAACATGAATCCCGAATTGCCTCAGCCACGCGATAACATGAAAACGGGTGAACCGATTTGGCTAATTCTTATTTGATCAATCTTATGCAGTTTATATAAGGTTCTATACTAAAATTAGTTTTTTTTTTGCCTGTTTGTAATAGATAAACTAAAAAAATACTTGAAATTTTTTTCAAATGATTTCACACAAAGCTTCGTTATCTATCAGCAAATAATATGGGCCATATTTCGCAGGCGAAACTATGAGGGGGTTAAGCCATATTTCGCGGATAAAACTGAGACGGGAGTTTGCTAGTTAGCTTACATAGTTATAAATGAAAGCGTATTTCAAACGTAATCTTGTGCTAGGATCGTTACGTTGGGTTTCTATCATGTAAGAAATCTTATCATTTTGGGCTTTTTGTAAATAATCTTATAAATATCATTATTTTAAGTCATTATAATTAATTGTTACAACACAATTTGTAGATGGCTTGAGGGAGTAAAACTTGATATGCTAAATATTTTACAAATATCGACACTTGGTCATGTTTTAAGAATTAAATTGAATACGTAACTAATTTACATGGGCGTCTACCACGAAAACTAAAATATTGTTTTTTTTAAATAATAATATTGTTATTTGAGGGCCCGGTGGCGTGATCGGGAGAACGTTCGGCTTTAATGCCGTGGTACCGAGTTCAAACCGCCGTGTACCAATGGATTTTTCTGTCGAAAAATTTATGTGCGCTTTTCACAGTGGCCCTTCGGTGAAGGAAAAACATCGTTAAGAAACCAACAACCCCCGCATGGTGGTAGGACATTATCTAGTGTCCGCCTGGCCAGCTACCACCCTCAAGTTAGAAAATCTGGCGCTAAAACATCTAATGTGTTCCGGCAGCTATCCTTGAGAGCCAGTTCCCATTCTAGGCCTAGCGTGCTTACCATCTTCGACCGCATCATCACTTACCAACAGGTGAGATAGTGGTCAAACGCTAGCCTATAAGATATTTAAAAAAAAAAACAAAAATGTTATTTCAGTATATCTACACAATAGAGAGAGATATACAGAGGACAGGGAGAGAGAGAGAGATAAATAAATAGAAAGCGTAATATGGCAATACCTCTAGCGTGAAACTAAAATGTAATGTTAGTAGGCCCTAAAACGTGTCTTTCTTATACGAAACTATGAGAAACATGCTCAACTCTGTGTCAATAGTAATATTTCTAGCATATCGAATGTTACACCCCTGCTCTTCACTCAAATGCTACTTTGAGACTCTTTCGTAATTTCTCCAGCGCTTGTTCGCCGAAAACAAAGAGAAGTTGATATCGGGAGCGTTGCAAGCGCTCGTGAACAGTTCAGCCTCGGCGGCCAATTTGCCGCTATGGGAGTTGGAGGCTCAGTTCCACGCACTGAGACGACTCTGTGCCAGCAAGGTTGGGTTTGCTGCCTTCACTGCTTTACCTGGGTAAGTTGTGCTGTTACTAAAAAACCGGCTAAGTCGAGTTGGATTCGCCCACTGAGGCTTCCGTACCAACAACTCAAACTAGCGCAAAGGACAAACTTAACTTTTCAGTTCGATCCATAGAAAATGTACTGAACCAACCACAAATAATAAGTTTGTTATAGTAAATTAGCTTTTTGATTTGTTATTAAACTACATATTTACAGTTTTCAGTTATTTATTCCTATATAAGTGGTTCAATACCTTGCTTCTTGCCAAATTTCATGATTCTAGGTGCACGGGAAGTATCCTATAGGTTTTGATTCCCTTGTGAAATCGCAAAATATGCCAAAATATGCGACATAAACGGTCATATATTTTGATCGCGTTGACTTACAGGTTTGATTTTTTCACAGCCGAAAGATACCGTAAACCCAAGTATTACGTATAAGTTCAAGTTGATATCTCTACACATTTGGGAGATAAAAGGTCTTGACAGACGGACAGACAGAGACAGAGTAATAAGTTACTTTTTGGTGGCAAGTAAGGGGGAACATTTTTATAATATGTTTCTAACACCTGTGGAACTAATCTGTAAATGACCTTCCCTAGGTTCAGAGAGTGGATAGGAACATCAGTAGTAGCGGCGCTCCGTCGCGGATCGTCCGCCTGTTCACTGGCAGCACTTGACGCGGTGTGTGCGCTCATGCAACCAATGCACGCCGACCCTGACTTGAGACAAGAACAGCTGAACAAAGCCAGCATGCTATCGTCACCTGCCTTCTTGGAGTCGCTTCTAGCGATGTGGGCGGAACAT
Source organism: Cabera pusaria (assembly GCA_954871355.1). Classification (NCBI taxonomy): domain Eukaryota; kingdom Metazoa; phylum Arthropoda; class Insecta; order Lepidoptera; family Geometridae; genus Cabera; species Cabera pusaria. The sequence continues at coordinate 19,173,412 of OX940902.1, forward strand.
GTGGTATGTATTTTACTTATAATAATATAGTATATTACGATACGTGTGACTTAAGTAGTCTATTATTGCACGGCGTGAAGTTGGCACACGAGCGCAGCGAGGGTGCGAGATAATCGACTATTTAAGTCACGAAAAAGCGTGCGTAAAGTGCGGGTTTAGGTTACACTGTGCTATAAAATAAATATTTTTATTGCAGTTTCCAGTAACATATAATCGCCATCGCCAAACTACCTTTGTTTTTGTTACTACTCCACACTTGGTTGTCTGGAAGAGATCGCTTTATTAAATACATTGATGATTAAATAAATTTTAATATGTCTTGATTTAAGTTTCTTTCTTGGTATACAATATGGAGTTTATCTATCTATCTATTTATTTATTAAATACATTGCTACATATATTACTACATAAATCGATGTAAGACAAGAACAGCTGAACAAAGCTAGCATGCTATCGTCACCTGCTTTTTAACCGACTTCAAAAAAAGTAGGAGGTTTCTCAATTCGACCGTATATATATATTATTATTTTTATGTTTGTTCGCGGGTTACTTCGTCGTTTATGAACCGATTTTGATTATTATTTTTTTGTTGGAAAGGAGATATCCGAAGTGTGGTACCATGCTAATTTTATCGAGGTCTGATAAGTATCTCCAGAGATATGGAGATAAACACCTCAAAATTGGTACTGAAAATTAATAGCGCGGCATTGAATTCGATTATTATTAGTTTTTTAAACGATCTTATTTAGGGTCGCTTCTAGCGATGTGGGCGGAACATGGTATGTATCAAATACATTTCTGTATATGCACTGATGTAAGACAAGGGCACCTGCCTTTTTAGAGTATGAATTTCATTGTCCGTCTTTATGTCTGACTAGCAGCCCGCCCCGGCTTCGCACGGGTAGAACATATATGCCTACAAAATTTGCATCAGTTTGTTGCATCGAATATAAAATATGAACATATTTAACAATCATCGTCATATTTCATCCAATTTACACAAAACCTTAACGAATTATGGACCTAAACCTTCCTCATAAACACTCTGGCTATTGGTGAAAACCGCATGATAATCCGTTCAGTAGCTATTGAGATTATTGCGAACAGACAGACAGACGCAGTGATGAACTTTGTTTTATAATACTTACGTAGTGATATTGGACGGCCCTTTGGCGTAAAGTACCCTGATTCTGTCCCGACGGTCGTTGGTTCTAATCCTAGCTATATACCTACCAATGAAAGTTTTATGTGCATTCATGAATCATGAGTTTTCGTACAGTGGTTGTGGGATCATTAAATCTACCAAAAAGTAGCTTACCATCAAGGAGGACATCTGCCGCCGTAACCTTACACCGTTCCCCGACGCAAAATGTAGGGGTAATTACGTTTAACGTGTGTATCTGTGTGTCTGTCTGTAGCATCTTAGCACCTAACCGGATGAACCGATTTTGTTTTTATTATTGATAGTTTTTTTTTGTTTGATAGATAGTTATGGTTACCCCTCACCCTTCAGTGTTAGACTGAGACAGCTTGCTCAGCAAAAGCTGATGCATTTCTTGTAATGCTGAGCAAGTATTCCAAGAGATGTAAGTAGACTTAAGCTTAGCTAAGAGATATTGTAACTAGATTTAATTCATTAATATTAAAGCCTCTAGATCGGCAACACGTATTTTAATTTTGATTTTAATTAGTTTTTAAAAAGTCTTTAGAGTGCTCCCCAATTTGACTGGCGCAGCCGGTAGGATTTGCTATTAAAGGCTGTGCCGTCTTTTCGTGATTTTAGGTATCCAAATTTACCTTTTCCGTGATTACGGCGCGAATAGCTGCAAGGCAAATCCTCGAACCAAAACAAATTCGTCAAAGGGACTCTAAGAGAGCTGAGTATGGGAGCGACCGGTTGGTGAGTGAAATTTTCGCCATCCTAATTTTCCTTCCCATATTTTTCATTTTCATATTGTGTTATTATTGAGATAGATCTTCGCTCATTATAACGTGACTGGTTTCTCGGTATTAAACTCTACCGTGCCTTCTTATCAGTGTAAGCTGATACATATAACATAGAGTAGTGTAATGTAGAGAATACAGAAAATTATTAATCTGTAATAATTATAGAATAGTGTATAATCATAAAATTTGGTCTCTATATAAATCTTAATTACTAATCTGGTGAATAAAACTTTTGTTAGGAATAAAATAAATGTATTAAATAGACAATATTTCTATTAAATTTCTACAACTTTTACAAAAATTGTGTATATTAATTAATTATTGTTTATTGACTTTATAAGCTGTGTCTATATTATATTTGTGTGTGTATTACGCTATATTTTATTGTGTGTGAATTTACTTGTGTGTAATCTCTGACTTGCTAATTACTCTACCTAAAAATGGCAGAAGAAATCGTAGCTATTCCGAATGAAATGTTACGTCTGATCCCCTTATTTGGAGGAGATAAGAGACAATTAAATCTATTTTTGCGAAAAAGTGAGTATGTAATTACCAGGTATAGAGGCAATGAGGCTCAAAATTTATATGTGTATCATGCGATAACTAGTCGCCTCACGGATAACGCATCTGCGCTATTATCGGAGCGTGATGATGTTGCGTCTTGGTCCGAGTTAAAAGAACTGCTCGAACAGCACTTTGGAGATCCGCGTAGTGAACAGTGTATTAGTATTGAATTAGAATCATTAAAAATAAAATCCGGGGAAAGTTACTTAGATTTTTGTAACAGAATTCAATCTGTTCGATCATTATTAATTTCAAAAGTTAATCTATTAAATGATGTGGATTTAAAACGAGCTAAAATTGCAATATATAATAACATGTCCTTGAATGTGTTCTTATACAATTTGCCTGAAAATATGGTTAGGATAGTGAGACTTAAATCCACTTCGACCTTGGAGAATGCACTTAGTACAGTACTGGAGGAAGTAAACTTCCACGATCAGTATAACATGCGGAATCGTATCTTTGGTAGTGGTAGTGTGCAACGACCCTTATTAACGGCAATTCAGGGTCAAGGTTTTAAGTTTGGTGGTAATCCACAGCCGAGTCAGCAACCCACTGGGTTTAGATTTGGGGTTCCGTTTGCTAATAACAATGCGGCACCCAAATTTAATTTTGGTGTTCAACCAAGACCTTATAGGATGCCCCAATTGGCTCAAGGTCAACCACAAAATTTCGGGTACCGTCCTCAGCTAGGCTATCAACCGCCACAGTTCGGTTACCGCCCGCAATTAGGTTATCAGCCACAACAGGGCTACCGCCCCCAATTCGGAAACAACCCGCAACAATTCGGTTATAAACCAAATTTTGGAACACAGCAATTTGGTTACAGGCCTCCTCAGGTTAACAAACCAAACTTTCAATCGACAGATGTAACGATGAGAACAGCCCCGCCTAGACCTCAAGGTTTTAGACTTAACGAGCTAACCTTGAATGATAACGGTGACGTAGTACAGTGTTATCAGGATCAGGATACTTGTGACGACTACGAATATGACGCATACGACAACGACGCTTACGGTTATGACTTAGGTAGTTATGATGACTCTAACTCGATGCCTTCAGCTTCAGCTTATGACGGACAAAATGAAGACATGACGTATATGCCAACTCAAACAGATTCTTCTCAAGGTCAAGCAGTTGAAAATTTTCCTATGCGTGCCTCGACCAAAAACAAGAAATTATAGAGTTAAATTGTGACCCTAATCTCAAATTACCCTATATCTATATACCCGAAATCAACTCAAAAATGATGATAGATACTGGTAGTACAAGGTCGTTCTTGAGCCCTCAAATGGCTTACCAAATATTTAAAGAAAATATTCAGCAAGAACCATTCGAAGTTGTCAGTACGCACGCATCTAGTAGACACAACGAGGTCATTGTGATACCACTTCTACCAACATTCAAAAGTAGTGAGTACCACAAGTTTTACTTGTATGATGTTGATTCTCGTTATGACGGACTTATAGGTAATGACCTCTTACAACAGTTGGATGCAATTATAGACCTTAAGAACCTGGTGTTAAAAACAAAAACCACTTGCATTCCAATTGTTAATAACAATCTGGATTATGTTATTGAGTTAAACCCACGCTGTGAACAGCGCGTGAAGTTACCTACCGACCAATATTCGGGAGAAGCTATAATTGATTTTATAGAGTTTGGACCTGGCATCCGCACGCCAAGCGCGTTAGTAAACTGTATAAATGGATACGCCTCAACTGTTATACAGAATACTTCAGAAAAACGCCTAGCGTTGACCATAACACAACCTATAGCGGTAACTAAACATTTGAATACTAAATGTGACTTAAACTTTACTACAGACACGACAGACATACAGACCGACAAGTTACTTGAGGAAAATTTAAATAAACTCCGACTAGACCATACTAATGACGAGGAACACAACAAAATATACAGACTGTGCCAAGAGTACAAGGATATTTTTCACTGTGACCAACTGCCTCTCAGTTTTACCAACCAAGTTAAACATAGAATTCGAACGAAAAATGAAGACCCGATTTTTGTCAAACCTTACAGACAAGCACCGGTACAAGCCGATGAAATAAATAACCAAGTGCATAAACTATTACAAGACAACGTCATACAGGAATCACACTCTCCATGGAATGCACCCGTGCACTTAGTGCCTAAAAAGACAGATGCATCCGGTGAAGTGAAATTTCGTATGGTAATTGACTACAGGCGACTTAATGACATAACGATAGATGACAAATATCCCTTACCGAACATTAACGACTTATTCGACAAGTTAGGTAAAAGTACATACTTCAGCACGATAGATTTAGCCAGTGGCTATCACCAAATTGAAGTCGAAAAACAGGACAGACAAAAGACAGCTTTTAGTACACAAAATGGTCATTTTGAGTTCCTCAGAATGCCATTTGGACTTAAGACCGCACCCGCAACTTTTCAACGCACTATGGACAATGTACTAAGAGGACTACAAGGACTGCACTGCATGGTGTATCTGGATGACGTCATAATATTTTCATCCAGCCTAGACGAACACCTGCAGAAACTAAGACTAATTTTTGACCGACTCCGACAAACTAATCTGAAAGTTCAACTTGATAAATCCGAGTTTTTAAGAAAGGAAGTACTTTACCTAGGTCACACTATTACAAAAGACGGACTCAAACCCAACGATGACAAAATTAATGCTGTACTGAATTTCCCATTACCTAAAACTACAACTGACATCAAAAGCTTTCTTGGACTAGTAGGATATTATCGCCGATTCATACCTGACTTCGCCAGAATAACGCAACCACTGACATCTTGTTTAAAGAAAAGAAACAAAATTATTATTGACCAAAAGTACATTGACGCTTTCAACAAATGCAAAGAACTCTTGACGAACGCCCCATTGTTACAATACCCCGACTATGAAAAACCATTCGTGCTAACTACCGACGCCTCAAATGTAGCCTTAGGCGCCGTCTTGTCTCAAGGCCAAATAGGAAGCGACAAACCTATAGCGTACGCCAGCCGTACGTTAAGTGATACCGAAACACGCTATAGCACGATAGAACGGGAATTACTTGCAATCATCTGGGCAACAAAACATTTCAGACCATATTTGTACGGTCGAAAGTTTTACATTTATACTGATCATCGCCCCTTAGCGTGGCTTAACTCCTTGAAAGATCCAAACAGTAAACTTACCCGTTGGAGGTTACGCCTACAGGATTTCGATTTCGAAATCATTTATAAAAATGGCAAGCAAAACACCAACGCAGATGCTCTATCAAGAATAAAAATTAACGCCTTAAATTCAGATGACGAAGGAAGTTCGATGATGGTTAACGTAGACGATAGGGAACAGAGACTTCAGGAACATTTAAATGATGTAGTTAAAACTATAGAACAGATCACAACAAAAAAACCGATAGCACACAAAGACGATACTTACAAGATAGCAACCGTGACTATCTCGGATAGCAGTACGGACTCCGCAGGGAACGAGTCTATTTCTGATGCGTCAACGTTCTCAAATACAGAACGAATATCTGATTTTGAAAAAACTGTAATACCTTCCGCTTCAGGAAGCAGTAGATCCGAAACTATTCACTCAGCTATAGATATGGAATCCACGGGGATACCAATTTTGCAAGAGGCTATCGACACTAAACCAAATCAAATACTAGTATTTTCATGGTTCAGAAATGAGTTGAATGTCAAGGACATTTCTCGAGATAGACATAAAATTTTAGAAGCATTTCTACCTACAAACAACCCTGAACTTATCAAAGAATTCCTAAAAAAATACATTAGACCAAAGATTAAATATTTTATTTATTTCGAAGAGGACGAACACCGTAGACAATTTAGTAACATCGTTATTCAGCTGTTCAAGAAAGATATGGTACAACTGTATGAGTGTACTAAACGTGTAGTATTCGTGAAGGAAGAGTATGAACAAAAGGCCATAGTATTAAAGTATCATGAGGGTAAGACTTGTCATCGCGGCATTAAAGAAACGTTAACTAGGCTTCGTAGAAGTTACTGTTGGGATAAAATGCAAGAAACGGTTACAGCGATTATTAACGCGTGCGAAGCTTGCAGTAAAATGAAATATGATCGAAAGCCCATCAAACCGGTTATTCAATTGACTCAGACGCAAGATGCTCCGTTTCAAGAGATATTTATCGATCTCTTTTCAATAGAAGGCAAATATTATTTGACGCTCATCGACTCATTTAGCAAGTTAGGACAGGCTGTTGAAGTATCCAATAAATCAACACCTGAAGTAATAAGAGCACTTATGAAATACTTTTCGTTTTACGGAATTCCAAAAAAGATAAGCTCAGACCCAGGAATGGAATTTAATAACGAGTTGATGAAGGAGTTCTTAAGCTTACACAAAATTGAACTACATATAGGCACCATCAACAACCCCAACTCGATGGGACTTATAGAGCGTTTCCATTCGACTATTACCGAAATTTATAGATTGGCGAAATACGAAAAAAGGTGTACAGACGCGGCCTCAGTCATGACATACTCGGTCATGGCTTATAATCATACCATACATTCCGTTACCGGCTTAACACCGTTCGAAATAGTTTTTGGACACACGGATACAAATAGTCCTTATAATATAGATTTTGAAAAGATGTACATGCAACAGTTAGTCAAAGATCATGAAAAGCGTACTAAATGTTTATACAAACACTTAGCTGAAAAGATGGCAATTAACAAAGAAAAGGCTAGAGAAAAGAGAGGTGGTGAAGTGGAAATGGAATTTCCAATAGGAAAAACCGTGTTTGTAAAAGGAGTCAATAAAAGAAAAAGTAAAGACAAGCCAAGGTATACTAAAGCAGAAGTAGTAGATCAGGTTGAAAGGAATATAGTTCCGATCAAGATAGGTGAAAGAAATACAAAAGCGCCCATTATAAACATTAAACGCCCTCCACAGGTGGTGCATTCTGCTCATGATAGGGATGCCGGCGCAGGCCCTTCATCTTCAGGCTCTTGAGGGAAACCCAGGCATACTACCAATAAAGGAAGGTCAAGCATATGTTCAAATCGATCATTGGACAATAATCAAGGTCATAAACTTAGAAACGATTTATAAGGATTTAAATTACATAGTTAATAGTTTAAACCAACTAAGCGAATTAATCGATTGGAAAAAGCCATATCATAAGGAATTTCTAAATATAAGAATGCATACAGAGTTCATACGTGACTTAACTACAGATAAATATAGGCAACTCTTTCCGCAACAACGCTTTAGGAGAGGTCTGGTTAATCCACTGGGCTCTATAATTAAAATTATCACAGGCAACCTCGATCATGCTGACGCTTTAAAATATGATAAATTGACTACTGAGTTAAAATATGATCAAACAATTATATCTAAGAAACTTACATTGGTCTCCAAAATGTTTAGTAGTTTTATAAATATTACAGAAACTATGACTAATAATTCAGCAATGTTTAATGATCGTTAAAAAGAATTGAAGTAATGTTAATAGATTTAGCTGCAAAGGAGGACAATTGGGTATATGCCACATACATTTTAGGTTTATTTAACATTCTTATAAGCAGTTTTCGTACCATTTACATTAGGCTAAGCGAAATTGAAACCGCTCTAGCATTAAGTAAGAACTCTATATTACATATGTCTATTATAAACTCTACTGAGCTATTAACTCATTTGAAACTCATATCTAATTCTGAAAACCTAATGTATTCACCTACTGAAGAAAATTTGGTAAAATTAGAACAAAATATTTGTGTAAAATCATATGTTAAGAGAAACCGAGTCACGTTCATTATGGAAATTCCTCTTACAGATAATAGTACCTATAATTATTTTAAAATATATTCCTTACCTATATTCAATGAAACCGAAAATAGAACCCTATCCATATTTCCTAAGTACCCTTACCTTTTGGCGAAAGGAATAAAATACCTACCGGTCTCGAAACCATGTCGCTCTCTCGCCGCTAGAAACCAGTTCCTGTGCACTGATGAGGAGATACCTATGAATCCTGGAGTCACTTGTGTGCAGCAACTTATGAATTTTAGCAACAATCTTACCTGTTGTTTGCAACATCAGATTAACATTGAAGAGGTTAAGGTGCAAAAGGTCGATCCTGCAAACTGGATACTATATACAAGACTAAGGACAACTATAACTCAACAGTGTAACAACGAAATAAGTAAGCACCCTGTATTCGGATCCTATCTCGTAACTCTCGACGAGCCCTGCAAGTTAGAAATCCATGGAATTTGGATGCGTTCACATCGTACCTACATTGAGACGAACTACTTTCCAATTCCTATGATTAACCTACCGTCACTGCGTAACGTGAGTCTATCAAGTGCACGCGCACTTAACATGCACGCGGTCAACCTGGATGAAGTGAAGCATATGTCATACGCGTTACAGAATAGTGAAATATTGAATAGTGCTATTGACAGGGAAACAGACTCTAAAATCAGTGTTTTATTTTATATTACCTTAGGCCTTGTCATCATATGTTTAATTGTAACTTTATTGCATTTTTATCGTTTAAATATCATGAAAATTGTGCAAAATTATCGGAAAACTTCTCAAATCGATAATTCCGATAATTTCGCTCTTAGGGATGGAGGAGTTATGGTTACCCCTCACCCTTCAGTGTTAGACTGAGACAGCTTGCTCAGCAAAAGCTGATGCATTTCTTGTAATGCTGAGCAAGTATTCCAAGAGATGTAAGTAGACTTAAGCTTAGCTAAGAGATATTGTAACTAGATTTAATTCATTAATATTAAAGCCTCTAGATCGGCAACACGTATTTTAATTTTGATTTTAATTAGTTTTTAAAAAGTCTTTAGAGTGCTCCCCAATTTGACTAGATGTCTTCATCGAGAGTTTTCTTAGCTTTGATTCATGAAAATTCGTTCATTCGTTATAAAACTATGAGCTTTTTTCTAGTTAATTTCGCTATGAAATCAACTTTCATAGATCTGATCAATTCGAAAATCTTCTTCTTCAACGATATTGTAAGAACATGGAAGCATTGACCTTATGCTGGGACATCTCCTGGACTCTACAGAATACTCAAATCCTCACCAACTTACAGCTCAGATTTTAAATGTCGTGTTTAGAGTCATTGGAATGATTTTAATGAAAAGATTATATATAGATCAGTCGGGGTGGCTTAAATTACTATATTATTATATATATAGATGAATATTATTTTATACAATAGATCATATTATTATACTATATTGACTTCAAATTGATTGTGATCGGTGAGGATCTACAGCATAGCTAAGCTCATAATAATATTTTCGTAGTAACTATGACCTAATCTGTGGTTTCACTGCAAATATTTTATTAATTTTGCGATGCGTGTTTCTGAAATTCGTGATATCTTCTAGAGTTTTCATTTGAATTATATACTGTAAAGGACAATTTTAATCTATAATATGTGGCCAAGCTAATTAACGTAATTATTTGGATAAGGATTAATACTATATACTTGAAAAAAGCCTTGGCAGTTATGTCATATTTTTTAACAAAAAATTTAAGATTAAAATGGTTACTGTGAGTCAACCTTAAGAGATAGACATATGCTGTCGCGGACTTTTTTGTAGGTCTTATTAAGTTGTACAACTCTTGCATAGAAAATATTCTTCTATCTATTTTCAATTAAGCAGCGTTGGTAAGAAACGTGTTTTTTCGATCGTTTTTTTGCCGACTTAGGTTGCAAATTAGGTCTCCACGAATGTACCTTTGATTTAAACGGGATAATATATAGCCTATTTTCATTCCGAAAGTCCATTCTATGTATTAGTGAAAGAATTTTTTTAATCGGTTCAGTAGTTTTTGAGCCAAATCATTACAAACATACAAAAATACAAAATACAAAAATACAAATGTTCTCTCTTTATAATATTAGTATAGATAAAGAAGTAAGAATATTACACTAGACCTATGAATTAAGATCGTATAATTTTTTTTTAAGCCACACCAAGTATTGGATTCTATCCCATACCGCGCCATAAGATTTTTCACATCACAAACCAAGCGAATTGAGAATCTCCTCCTTTTTTGAACTTTGTTACAAAGGGGGTTACATTTTATTAGTCAGAGAAAACCGTAGCGCGCTATCCGCATGTGTATATGTATTTCTCTTACAGAGTGCGGGCACGGGCGCGCTAGTGGTGGCGGCCATGTTGGATTTCCTGACGTTTGCGTTGTGCGTACCATACAGCGAGACTACTGACGGGAAGCAGTTCGACCAGCTACTGGAAATGGTCGCTAATAGGGGACGAGTGCTGTTCAAACTGTTTGAGGTAACATACATACATAAAATCACGCCTTTTTCCTGTTGGGGTAGCCAGAGACTACTTCTTTCCACATGCTACGATCCTGAAATACCTTTTTTAATACAGTTGCTCAAAAAGTGGCGTATTGCAGGGACGTATAGCGTTCGGGATGTGGGCTATTACACACTCGTGCTTTTTCTTTACCTTTCCCGAACTCGTGCGTTCTCTTTCCCAACTGTCAAAATAATGTCTATTAAAAAGAAAAACCAACCATGAACTTTTTACTAAAAAAATTCAAAGAAGTTTTTATGATTCATGCAAATACGTATATTTCTAAAAAGAAGCTACTAATTTGTTTCAATAACAGATTTAATGATTTGATGGAATGAGTTAGGTTAGGTTTCATTTCATTTCATCTCATTAAATTTCATTTTCATTTCATATCAATAAAAAAATTCTACTGAAGACTTGGCTGTATGAGCATAGTTCCCTTTGCCTACCAGAATGGGTGAAAAAAAAAAAACTCTGCTTATATTCTACGGTAGACGGTTGGCGCCATTTTTCAGAAATGTTCTATGCGAGTTTAGTTGTTTGTTGCACAAAATGAGTAATATCGACCCTAGTTTTTTTGAATTAACACCACCGGAACTGTATCTCTCACCGGAAGTATAATTGCACAAAATGCTTCGGAGAACATTTTACCGGAAAAGTCAAGAAGTCGCTACATATCATATACGACGTATACGACGAATTTATTGCGTGGAGAGAAGAGAAAAAAGCAAATAGTTTTTCAGAAAATGTTATGTTGGCATACTTTTCCGAACTCTCAGCAAAATTAAAACCTTCTACGTTATGGTCGAGGTTTTCGATGATAAAAAGTATGCTGAAAATAAGAAACAACGTGGATATAAGTGAATACCCAAAATTAACGCCATTGTATGACAAATATACATGAACAATCATACGAAATTAATAATAGTTTGTCTCAAACAGTAAATATGCAACCTAAAACTTCCCAAGTTAGTATAAAGTAAAAACTGTACCAATTTCAATGTATATGTGAATTATAAATTTATAAGAAATAAATGTTTAGTTAGGTGAGTTTATCGTGTTTTTATTATTTTATTAAATTGCTTAATTTTTTCGCAACTGTATTAAAAATAGTCGTTCAGTACACGTGCGGAACCGTCATTGCAACTTGTTCCGACTGTCAACCCTCGCCTTCGGCTGCGCCTCGGCTCGGGTAGACATTTGTCGGAACTCTTTGCAATGACAGCCTTTCCGCACTTGTAATGAAATATACTATTTCGCTTCTTCCACTTTCATGAGCGCCTTCATACATGCTCGCCGGTTATAAGTACTTTTGACTTGGCCTTTCTTTAAAACTTCTACGATCTGGTCGTGATACGTTCGTCTAAGTCGGCCTCTATCAGCTGTAATATATCTTGTAAAAAGAAAACCTTGAGACCGTCTATTATGCCTGGTTCTATTTCTAATAATAAATTAAACCAATCGATGTATAATTTACCTCTAATATTGCCTATAAAAGATTGCCAATATGCTCTTCTGATAAAATAATAAAACTGGCCAAGTGCAAGTCGGACTCGCACTCGTAGGGTTCCGTAACACAGTAAAGTATTTTATAACTATGATTTTTCGCAACTACAAAATTAACTTTGTTTTTCATATAGTTTGTATGAAAAACAAAGTTATATTTGCGGTCGCTATATCTCAAAAACTGCTGACTGTATCTCATTCAAACCAATTTTCGTTGAAAGTTTTTATTGAGATCTACAGAATATATTTTTTCTAGATTTTTCACTCCCTTACTTTAAAAGTTATGGGGGGGGCACATTTTACCACTTTAGACGCGCCTATCTTTCAAATGATTGACTTAGAGAAAAAAATATTTTAGAAACCTCAATGTCATTTTTAAAGACCTATCCATAGACACCCCACCCGACACGTATAGGTTTGAAGAATTTTTTTTTCGTTTCAGTTCCATGTATGGATGTATTCCATGTATGGGATGCCCACCCTTAAACATTTATATTTTTTATTTTTGTATATAAATCGGAAAGCGGTTCACAGAACACATCTACCTACTTAGTTTCAATTCTGTAGTACTAATAATTTCGGAATAAAATGGCTGTGACATACGGACAGACAGACAGACATGACGAATCTATAAGGGTTCCGTTTTTTGCCATTCGGCTACGGAACACTAAAAATGCCAACTCTTTGAAGCTAAAATATTTGGAGAAAAATGCAACTAAAAACTTGGGTTTATGGCAGAAACTTACCAGCGGCCATTTTGTATAATTCTGTCATAATAAAAAAAAAAACTAGCTTCTTTTACCACAAAAATAGGTCTAATAGGACATTATAATTGTCTATGTTGTTAAGTTTGAAGATTTTCGAGAGAAATTCATGGTGAATATGTACTTATTACCTTTCCGTTATTTTAATTTAAGATATGCTCCGACCAAGTTTCGCCTTAATACGTTTATGTGTATTTTACACGTTATTCCATTGATTTTACTACTTTAATTTTGTTTTCACTTTTTTTTAATAATATTAATTTTGATGATTTGAAATTAAATTTATTTTGATTTATTTTATTTAAAGTTTTATATCGACATATAAAATCCGCAGCACCCATCAATGGCGATAGTAAAAGGCGCGGGTCTAGTAATGAGAGCATTAGTGGAAGAAGGCGGCAGTACAGTCGGCACTAGAATGCAGTCGCTAGCACTGGCAGAGGCGGCGCTCCCGCGGCACTTGTTGACTGCGCTGTACGCGGGGGCCAGGCTTCATCACAGACATCTGGCGAGACATCTGCTGGCATTGTGGATGGTTGATCATGCTCCTGCGCATAATTTGTTGAAGCGGATCATGGTAAGTTTTTTTTTTTTTTTATACGTTATAGGCTAGCGTTTGACCACTATCTCACCTGTTGGTAAGTGATGATGCGGTCGAAGATGGTAAGCACGCTAGGCCTAGAATGGGAACTGGCTCTCAAGGATAGCTGCCGGAACACATTAGATGTTTGGTGACAGATTTTCTAACTTGAGGGTGGTAGCTGGCCAGGCGGACACTAGATAGTGTCCTACCACCATGCACTTCAACCATTCAACCATTCACTTCAAGTGTTACTTCATATGTTTTTTAGGGTTTAGTTTTAGGAACCCTATTACTGAGACTTCGCTGTCCGTCTATGCGTCTGTCTGTCTGTCCGCCTTTCGGGCCGCAAGGGCTGTATCTTAATACTCAATAATTTATTTGCAATCATAATGTACAATGGTAAGGTGTAAAATTAAATTGTTTTTAATGTCAACATTATGGCTCTCATAGGGCGTATGCAAATGCTGGAAGCGAGCGGGCTGATCCATTAATAATACAGTTATTTTTATCTAAATATTAATTTAATGTATAAAATGCTTTATTCAGCAGAAAAGATTTTAGTTTTTTTTTTTATGAATATTGGCTTTTTTGTATGCTTTTAATGTCGTCTGGGAGTTCATTATAAATGTTTAGGTACAGCCATTTTATTAGGACGGGTACTATGGATTTTCAGCTTAGAACTTGGCAGAACTAAGTCATGTTTATATCGTGTTGCGTGTCCCCGTCTTTGGGGATCCGAAGAATTGGGGATATTTGCGCAAATGCTTGGAAAGTTCTAGGATATCATCTTCTTAACCATAATAGGTAGATACTTGAAATTTTCACGAATTATGTATTACTATAGGGGATTTTACAACAAATACAAAATTTAAAATAAAATTAAATTTTAAAAGGTTATTCCCGTTTGATATTTAATTTTATTTTGTTTACCATACAAAAAACATGTTTTTTCTGCTTTTTTTGCTTGAACTTATGAACTAAGTTTTTCCTAAATGAATACTCATATTTCAGCCGTCCGGCCTTCTAGCATTTCTAGAATCGACAGAGGCGCCTCCCGCGGCCGCCTTGGAAGCGGATAAGTTAGAAGAGCGAGACAACTTGCAGGTAAGTTTCAGTGAAACGATATTTTAGACATTGTAATTTTTTTACTGACTTCACATCACAAATAAGGAGATTCTCAATTTTCCAAAATTTTTTCATAGCTGTCGGGTCTGATCAGTATATGAATTTTGAGAATAGCTTGATATAAATGAATTTTCATCCATCAGCCTATCTCTGTCCACTGCTGGACATATGCCTCACATATGGCACGCTACTGAGCTTTAACTTCAGCTCTTTTTTTTCCAACCGCTGCCAGCCAAGCTACAAGCGGTTATGAGCTTTAAACCTATACAGAGAGAAAAAGATATACATCTTGAAAATGTATCCTTTCGAATAAAGTATGTAAATAAATGATGTAGTAGTTTTATGCGAAAATCTTAAAAGTGATTAACATTCCAGCTTGCGCAAGCGACAATCAAACAACGCGCACCGCATTGGGAGGCGTTGGAACGACAAGTCAAATACGTCGAGAAACATCTAGAGGTATGAATATAATATATATATAACACTGTGCAGTATTTGCTGGCTCACTTACTATGTAGCTTAAGGTAATGTCAAAGTTTTATAAGAAAAGTAAGTAAGTGAGAGCCTGGTGGCGTAAACGGGAGAATGGTCGGCTTTGATGTCTGAGGTACCGAGTTCAATCCCCGCCGTGCACCAATGGATTTTTCTATCGAAACATTTATAAGCGCTTTTCACAGTGGCCCTCCGGTGAAGGAAAAACATCGTTAAGAAACCAACAACCCCCGCATGGTGGTAGGACACTATCTAGTGTCCGCCTGGCCAGCTACCACACTCAAGCTAAAATCTATCGCCAAACATCTAATGTGTTCCGGCAGTTATCTTTCAGAGCCAGTTCCCATTCTAGGCTTACCGTGCTTACCATCTTCGACCGCATCATCACTTACCAACTGGTTAGATAGTGGTCAAACGCTAACGGAAGCGGGTCTCCGTTTCAGCTTGGACAAAAATGCTTTCGTATGTCCGGAAGGAACTTTTTTGTGTGAGCAGATTTGTCATCCGATAAACTTCAAGGGTACGGGGGTATGTTAATAAGTGTTTAGCTAGCGTTTGGCCACTATCTCGTCTGGTGCTAAGCGATGATGTGGTCCAACATGGTGAACACACTAGACCTGTAATACTCTGACCTGAACCTCAAGGACTGTGTGCTGCCGGAACACCGGAACGGCCGGAAGGTTATGGCGGCAGATTTTCTCTTTGATGTTAGAAAGTTACTCTTTGGTAGTAAGTCAGGCGGAACATCGATAGGTATAATGTTCCTACCACCTTTCAATAATGCCCCTACCACCTGTCTATAATGCCCCTACCACCTTTCAATAATGCCCCTACCATCTGTCTATAATGCCCCTACCACCGGTCTATAATGCCCCTACCACCTGTCTATAATGCCCCTACCACCTGTCTATAATGCCCCTACCACCTGTCTATAATGCCCCTACCACCTGTCTATAATGCCCCTACCATCTGTCTATAATGCCCCTACCACTTTTCTAAAATGCCCCTACCACCTATCTCTAATGTCGCTACTGCTTGTCTACAATACTCCTACCCTACCACCTGTCTAAAATTCCCCACCACTTATTTATAATGCTCCTATCATCAGTCTACTAAAAATACTCAAGATAAACAAAAGGGTATTTTACATCCATTTTTGAAAAGTATCTCAATTACATTCTATAGTGCTAATGAACCACTTAAAAATTCATAACATTTTTATTCAATCGTTAAGTACCTTAAGATTTTTTCTCATATAGAGTAAAATACCCTATTTCCCCAGCCATAGACGTAATAAAATGACTGCGCAAAATGGCCCTGATGAGACCGACCTAGAACGGCGTTTGTCCCTTTCTTTTGTATGGACGACTTATACTACGACTATATACATATAGTATAGAACATATATAGCACTAGCAGGTTGTTAGACAAGGACACACTCCCACCTGGGTACCTTTCGATTGGGCCGTTTTGTTCTACAAAGCAATTACAACCTTATTGTTAGAGAATACGGATTAAATTAAATTTGTCAAAACATCTGCAGTGCACCATCCATTTATATTACGTCTATGTCCCCAGCACTACGCCCAACTAGCCCTTCAGCACTGGATGCAAAGATCGGGTCGAGGCGCGGCGGAGCGTCGTGACGCCGTGCGGCCCGTGTTGCTGCGCCGGCGTCGAGAGAGACTCAAGTCCACGGCCAACTGGCCGCTGTTCTACTTCCAGTTCCACAGAGACCATGCACTGCCCAACCTCATATGGAACCATACTGTAAGTTGGAAAACTCCTTGTTGGCGAGTTTAAGTCTAGCTGAATAAAGACACTTACCTAGTATTATATTCATAAGACGCGGCAATAGCTCAATCGCTAAAGGTCGTAGCGCACTTTCACGACCCCGCTCCAACACCGCTCCCGCAAAACACCGCCTTATATGAAGGTGATTACTCGATGTCCACGCGCGGACAGCTAGCAGGGCCCCAGCTGTCTACGCGCTTACAGCTGTCAGTCTACTAGCTGTCTCCACGCGGGCGCCTCGCGCCTCTGCCGCGCACTGACAATCTAGCAACGTGCTTCAAGCGAACAGTCTGCGCCGCGCGTACGCCGCGTGGGCCGCTCGTTGGAAGCGCGCAGTAAGCAAGCGGTAATCGAGACGTCAACTAACGAGTAGTACGCTGGCGGTAAGCTCGGGTACAGCGAGCTGTCTGCTAATTGATGTTGTCAATGTTAAGTCTGTCTACAGGAGGTCCTGTTTTAATGAACATTATTTTGCCGGGTGGGAGCGGTATTGTATAAGTTGGCTACGACTCTTAAGGCCACTAGGCCTTGAGGGCTTGAGTTTGATCCATCGCACTATTGACGTAAACCTACTCCAGACACAAGAATATTTAGCTTAATCGGAGGGGTTGACAAATTTAGCTTTGGTAGAGGGTTGCAACCCACATTACTAGGAAGCTTTAAAAAAAACTCGCGACGCGATTTGCTGAGTTGTCAGCATTAGTAGCTCGAGTGCATGATGATTTCAACTAGTCGAACTCTGTAGATCGAGTTGTCATTTTGAATCGGATAAGATCAAAGCTGATTAGCATCGCGTGTGTACTTGTGTACTTACATTTCAAGTGAAAACTTTCGTTTGCGATTGGTCAAATCATCGATGCAATAAAATCAAGATTAATTTTGTCATGCAATTTTTAGGAGAAAATTCATCATCATAAGCCTGTGTCAATCCACCGCTGAACGTAGGCCTCTCCCAAGATACGCCACTGAGCCCGATCTTCGGCTCTTCTTTTCTAGTCACTGCCCACCGCTTTGTGTATATCGTTACTCCACCTGCTCACAGGACGTTCCACGCTACGTTTGCCGCGCTCCATTCTAAGACAAGTCAATTCTATCAGTCCTGCGGCAGATATAACCAGCCCGCTGCCAATTCACAATCACCATTAACAGCCAGTACTCGTCCACTGCTGGACATTGGCCTCTCCTATAGCACGCTACTGAGCTGGATCTTCAACTCCTTGTTTCCAACCGCTGCTAGGCCAGCTTGCGATTAATAGATAGATATTAAACTAAATGAAATGAGTAAATAATAAGAGCTAGTCTGCCCTTTCTTCCTGGTACGATTACAAATTATAATGCGACAATTTAATTAACAGACGCGAGAAGAACTCCGCAACGCTTTAGAGAACGAACTCCGCGCGTTTACGTCAGACCGTGAAGTGGCCGGCAATACTCTCACCTCGTGGAACCACGGCGAGCTAGAGGTGCACTACCAGTGTCTGCAGAATGAGGTCAAGATTGGAGACTATTATCTGCGAGTCTTGTTGGAGCGGGACTGTGATGACAGCCCTATTAGGAAGTCGTGAGTATAACGAGCTGTTTGAAGTATATACATAAGAATTATAGAACCACGGCGAGCTAGAGGTGCATTACCAGTGTCTGCAGAATGAGGTCAAGATTGGAGACTATTATCTGCGAGTCTTGTTGGAGCGGGACTGTGATGACAGCCCTATTAGGAAGTCGTGAGTATAACGAGCTGTTTGAAGTATATACATAAGAATTATAGAACCACGGCGAGCTAGAGGTGCATTACCAGTGTCTGCAGAATGAGGTCAAGATTGGAGACTATTATCTGCGAGTCTTGTTGGAGCGGGACTGTGATGACAGCCCTATTAGGAAGTCGTGAGTATAACGAGCTGTTTGAAGTATATACATAAGAATTATAGAACCACGACGAGCTAGAGGTGCACTACCAGTGTCTGCAGACTGAGGTCAAGATTGGAGACTATTATCTGCGAGTCTTGTTGGAGCGGGACTGTGATGACAGCCCTATTAGGAAGTCGTGAGTATAACGAGCTGTTTGAAGTATATACATAAGAATTATAGAACCACGGCGAGCTAGAGGTGCATTACCAGTGTCTGCAGAATGAGGTCAAGATTGGAGACTATTATCTGCGAGTCTTGTTGGAGCGGGACTGTGATGACAGCCCTATTAGAAATTCGTGAGTATAATGAGCTGTTTGAAGTACAAATAGTTAGTCTGAAGAGTGTTTTGATCACTATAAGTAAACAGATGAAATGGCATCAAAAAAGTTTTTGAGTAATTTGCCAATTTTTCGCTGACTGAACAGTTTTTGAACGCAACTCTACTGTGAATGCAACTCTAAGTGTGGTCAAAAATAATGGATAGTCTTCTCAAGAACTCTTCAGAACATTTTCTTGTAGCCACAAAGGAGCCCTGTAGCCTCAAAATTCTATGCTGTATAGTTCAAATCAAATAGGTATTGGGAATTAAGAAATAGACAATTTGGAGTTTTACTATGGCAATATCTCTTATCAGAAAGTCGTAATAAATACTACAATACATGGCTGTTTATAAGGATTACAGAGGTGTATGAAAAATTAAAAAAACAATAGTATATTACGATACGTGTGTCTTAAGTAGTCGATTATTGCACGGCGTGTAATAATAGACAACTTAAGTCACGAGTATCGAATATTGTTTTATAGAAAGAAAGAAAGAAAGAAAATCGTTTTATAGCTTTCAGTGTGACATAAACCCGCACTTTACGCTTGCTACGCTTTTCCGTCACATAGTCGATTTAGCACCCGAGCGCAACGTCGTGCAATAATTGACTATTTAAGTCACGGAAAAGCGTGCGTAAAGTGCGGGTTTAGGTCACACTATGCTATAATAATCTTATATATAAAATCAATTGCTGTTCGTTAGTCTCGCTAAAACTCGAGAACGGCTGGGCCGATTTAGCTGACTTTGGTTTTGAAATGTTTGTCGTAGTACAGAGAAGGTTTAATTGGTGAGAACATTTGAAAAAATTGCGAGGAAAATAGTAAAAACAACAATTTAATTTTTCCCATACAAACTGTTCTACCTACTTTCCTGCCAAACATTTGACGTTCATCCCTTCCGTACGGTAGGGTTGACTCTCGAACTCTCGAATTGAAATTTGAAGCACGTATTAAATTAAAGGTTCTGAATCGACATCATAATATATCGACATTACTCGAATTATCACGTAAGTATTTAAATTTTGATGGTTGTCCCAGGTTGTCATTGTTGGTTGGTTCAGACAATTTGTCATTGTAGTGACATATTTTGATGGTAGTCATTGTTGGTTGTCATTGTTGGTTCGTTCAGACAATTTGTCATTGTAGTGACATATTTTGATGGATGTCATTATGGCGCTTCCATACATGGGTATTCGCTATTTGTGTATAAAAACCGATAAAAACAATATCAAATGAAGTAATAAAGGGGGTTCCCATACAAGAAACGTGTTTTTGAGACTTTTTATGCTCTCTTACAAACCTTAATAGATAAAGACTTGAAATTTACTCATGGTGTGTATTGCAATGGCTGCTATAAGATCAAATAATAAAAACAAATATTGTTCAATCGAAACCCTGCGTGTGCGGGTGCGACTCGTACTTGGACAGTTTATTTATATTCGCGGTACGAAGTTCGCCGGGTCAGCTAGCCTTTAATAAAATCATGTAAATTTGTAATTTATTCCAGGTACGAATTCTTCAACGACCTATACCATCGCTTCCTGTCAACTCCAAAGATCGAGATGAAGTGCATGTGTCTGCAAGCGATGACCATCGTGTACGGACGGTACTTCGAGGACATCGGACCGTTCGCCGATACCAAGTACATCGTACAGATGTTAGATAGAGTAAGTTTATTACTTTGACCCATCGACTTCATAACAATTAGACCCCGCTTGAAAGGCGAACACTTTCCGCTAAATCATCGGACTTATGAGTCTTACATAAATCCACGCCCACAAACGCGATGTTAGTTTCGACCAGTACGGTGACCTGTAAACACCTCCGCGCTTAGTAACTTAAATTTCTTAAAAAGTCGTTGTGATGGCTCCTTGCAGTGTAAGATGGTATGGAAAAACCAGTACAAACTCAAATTTTAAGGCAAACGGTATCACATTTCACCGGTAGGTCAATAAATGTATCTAATCTTTAAAAATAAATTTTAAGCAAAGCTCAGCTTATATTTGTCGGTCGGCAGTTGTCTTTAATCACTATCTCTTTTTGTCACGGGCGATGTTTAATAGTTCTATCCCGTTTTTGCGTGGATTTAGTGTTGCGCCTCTGCTGCAGTGATACATATCGATAAACTAGGAATATTGTCGATATTCATTTAACAATTAGGTATAATTTGTAAATTTGGATGGATGTAGTGTGTCTCCTGATCCCACAGACCATTTAATATGGCTCCACACGATTAGTGTATTTAGCCAGTGTCAAGTATTAAAATTATTCTAGTTTTCGTAAATTCTACGTAGTTTTTTACTTTATCATAACAGTTAACGCATAATTTTTAATGACATATTATATAATCTATATAATTATAAGCGAAAGGTTAGTCATCACGAAATCTCGAAAACAGCTGGACGTACAAAGATGAAATTTGGCAGGGAGGTAGTTTATAGTTAGTAGACGTCCGCTAAGAATGGATTTTGCGACAGGGCCGGATTAAGGGGTCTAAGGGCACTCGTAAATTTTTTTGTGGAAGTCCTTCATGTTTTTGCTATAAACTTGAAATTTGGCCAGAGATATTTGGTAAACGTTTGCTTAGAACGGATTTTGCGACAGGGCTGGATTAAGGAGGTCTTAGGGCTCACGCAAGTTTGTATAAAAGATCTTAATTTTTTAACCGACTTCAAAAAAAGGAGGTGGTTTCTCAATTCGACCGTATATTTTTTTTTAATTTTTTTTTTAATGTTTGTTCGGGGATAACTTCGTCGTTTATGCACCGATTTTGATTATTCTTTTTTTGTTCGAAAGGAGATATCCCAAGTGTGGTACCATGGTAATTTTATCGAGGTCTGATAAGTATCTCCAGAGATATTGAGATAAACATCTCAAAATTGGTACTGAAAATCAACATTGAAGTCGGTTCTTTTTTAGCTTTTAAACGATATTATTTTGCTACAAACTTGAAATCATGAACAGAGGTATTTTAGTAAACGATCGCTACGAACGAATTTTGCGACAGGGCTGGATTCAGGAGGTCTAAGGGCTCTTGCAAGTTTGTACGAAAGTCCTTCATTTTTTGTTACAAACTTGAAAATTGGCACAGAGGTAGTTAGTAAACTACCTAAGTAATTGGAAATTAACTTAATGAAATAGTAAAATAGAATAATTGATTTTATGATTTGTTGCAAAGATTGGTATAAAAAAGGTAATGAATAATAATATACAACCTAAGTTGCTGATATAGCTGATAGGTGTGCATTATTGGGCCTGAAACCTAGGGGTATAACATTTCGCTAAGTACATATTTTGCGACAGGGTTCTGCCCCTTTCCCCTCCTCTTCCACCCTTTCCCCCACCTAAAATAGAATTATTGATAAATTATTAGTACTTAACCTCAGAATTTTCAAATATTCATATCTCCTGAAGAGGGGAGTGGGGGTTCCTCAACTTTTCCTTCAAAGGGGGGAGTTCTACAGCTTTGTCTGCCCGTCAAAACTAGTCGGCGCCAATCACAAACAGCTCCCCGCGACCGCATACCTCGGCCAGTTGCGGAATTGATTGTACCGTGCGCCAATAATGATTAGGGGTCTAATTGTTATGAAGTCGATGCTTTGACCCAACTCGCCGTTGACTTTATAAATAATGAGGTTAAGTACGTGTTAAATTGCTTTTACATCTCTCATATTCGGTAATTAGGTCCTTATTACCCCCAAATGGGGCTTGTAGTTAACCAATTAGCTCTCTAGGGTAATAAATAATGTAGCTAAAAAAGCCCTAGGGCGGTAAGTAATTTAAAAAAAAAACTCTTCACTCTTTCAAAAAGTTCGCGTACATCTAACCATCATACTGGCAATAGACATCATGCATTCAGCCCAATGACAAATCAAGAGGTCGCTTCGCTATTCAGCCTTGTCTTCGTATGAGTATAATAGTCATCAATTTTAAATATCGAACGAAAGAAGCCCAATTTTGTTCTTAAAAAAAAAGAAAGATGAAAAAAGGCGGGAATAGAAAACTTTTACTTTAAATATTGTTTGTTTTTGGGATTTTTTTATAATTACGTGCTAATTAGGAAAAAACATGAGTTCTGCAAATGATGAAGAAATAAGCTGCACTCCCGATTCAATGAAAATGGAAGCTGAAGCAGCAATTGACAATATTTTGCCTGAAAGTTCTAAAGAGAGATATTTGAAAACTTACGACGAGTTGATGAAGTGGCGAAAAGAAAAACGAGTAAAGTCTTTATCTGAGATTGTATTTTTAACATACTTTAGTGTGTTATCAAAAAAGCTGCAGCCATCTAGTTTGTGGTGCATTTATTCAATGTTAAAAAAAACACCTGTCTCTAAAATTTGAAAATTGTTTTCATTTCACTATAAATTTTAACTAATAAAATGTTTTATTCTTGTAATACCGGTTTTTTTCTACTTACCTCACAATCGAGATGTAAAGCAGAGTAGTTAGCTCGGGTGTAAGCATCAATTGCACCCTCGAACTATAGGCGCCCTCGCTGCGCTCGTGCGCCTAAATATCTCGGGCTGCAATTGATGCCTTACAGCCCTTGGCTACTAATCTACTATTCAACCGACTTCAAAAAGAGGTTCTTTTTTTAATATCATATAGGCTAGCGTTTGACCACTATCTCACCTGTTGGTAAGTGATGATGCGGTCGAAGATGGTAAGCACGCTAGGCCTAAAATGGGAACTGGATCTCAAGGATAGCTGCCGGAACACATTAGATGTTTTGGCGACAGATTTTCTAACTTGAGGGTGGTAGCTGGCCAGGCGGACACTAGATAGTGTCCTGCCACCATGCGGGGGTTGTTGGTTTCTTAAAGATTTTTTCCTTCACCGGATGGCCACTGTGAGAAGCGCACATAATTTTTTCGATAGAAAAATCCATTGGTGCACGGCGGGGTTTGAACTCGGTACCATGGCATCAAAGCCGACCGTTCTCACGATTACGCCACCGCGCCCTCTAAAAGGTTCTGCCAAGAAAGAGTTCTCATCAAGAAAGAGGTTCCCAATTCGTCTGTATGTTTTTTAAGTGGGCAGTGGGCTGTTCACATCTGTCGTAGAACCGATAACCGTTGGGGTAAACGTGTTTTAGAGTGGAGACCACGGCTCGGTAAACGTAGTGTAGGGCGCCCTCCAGCTAGGTGGAGCGATGATATACGCAAGCTGGCTGGCAGCGGATGAATAAAAGGAGCTGAAGATCGAGCTCAGTGGCGTGCCATAAGTGAGGCCTATGTCCAGCAGTGGACGAATACTGGCTGTTAATGATGATGAAATGATCTTAAATTACTTTGACTATTTCTTATTTATTTTTTAATTAAATTGCGAAGACACTTAGAAAATCTGTCACGAAACATCTAATGTGTTCCGGCAGCTATCCTTGAGAGCCAGTTCCCTTTCTAGGCCTAGCGTGCTTACCATCTTCGACCGCATCATCACTTACCAACAGGTGAGATAGTGGTCAAACGCTAGCCTATAACGTATAAAAAAAAAAAAAAAAAACACTGTATTTTATTCAAAATGTTGGAATGGCTGAAAACCTAATTTGTAACATATTTTAATGTGATTTCAGACCTGTGATAGAATGGAGAGAGATAGACTTGTACAATTTCTAGCTAAATTAATTCTACATAGAAGAAACGTCAGTGAAATATTAGAATGGAATGGTATTAGGTAAGCATTTACATTGTTTTGTATATTCTCCGTATAATTAAGGTAAAGTTAACTTTTATTTCTTAAGAAAACAAACAGAAGTTTAACAAGAAACAAGAAGAAGGAATAGACAAAATTACTTTTACTTATATTAATTAATAAAACCTAAAATGATTAAAAAAACACAAGCTATCGTATTAAGCAGCCCAGTGAAATTATTAGAAATAATATGAAACTTAACATATGAATGTTTCAAGGTCAAAATGAGCCTACCAGCAATAAATACCCATTTATCACCACCTATGGATCTAACGATCTATAATAGGTAAATGTCATCGCTTAATATCAGGCGAGCATCGTACCTAAATCATAAAAGAAAATTGGTTGTCTGTCAAGTTGGTTTTCGGACGATAGTTTAACGTGACAACGTCATAACAAAACATTGATGAAATCGGTGCATGCGTACAATGAGCGTAACGGGACACTCTTTCGTGCATGCAGCCGGCGTTCATCGATTATGCTCATGTTCATATTCATATCCATATTCGCATTCATACAACAAAACATTGATGAAATCGGCGCATGCGTACAATGATCGTAACGGGACAATGAGCGTAACGGAACATTTTTCGTGCATGCAGCCGGCGTTCATTGATTTATTAAACGTTGTCACGTCGAAAGTGTATCTGATACACTTTACTAGTAATTTTTCTGCTGTTCGGGAGCGGTGCTTTATAAATGGGTTAAGACTTTAAATTGAGAACTGGCTCGGAAAGTTGGTACACATTACATTTTCAGAGATAGATCTTCCAACTTTTCGTTTGCAGAATATTAGTAGAGCTAATGACGTTGGCACACCTACACACGTCGCGAGCGATGGTCCCGGCACAGAGCAACGTGATCGAGGGCCCTCAACAACCGGGGGGTACCGACCGCGAGTGGTTCTACAACCTCGACGTTGGAGACAAAGTGCAGAGGAAAGGGCCGGTCAGCTTCCAACAGGTCAGTTAAGCTTTGGTCTCTTGATCGGAACATACAACTAATACTGATTTGAGATGGGGGCGATAAGTCCTGCACTGATGTCCCGCTTAGGGTGTATAGTGCATTAACCCCCGACCGATCGTTTTCACTGCACAGAAAACATGTTGCAAAACAATCTCCGTCTCTGTCTAACAGCCTATGAGTAACAGAGCGTAACTGAGCGGGCAATTGTTTTGCAACATGTTTTCTGTGCAGTGAAAACGCACGGTGACTGCAACTAACCAAGCCATCCCAGCTCCATTATGAAGCGGGGATAGGCCTGGGGCTGCTGGCGTCTCTGGTGCGCAGGGTGCGGGCCAGTGACAACATCGTCCTAGCCATGATTGCAGCGAGAGTCGACTGCCCTTTCATTAATCATTGTTGTTTGAGACATGCTCCCACAGTACAATGATTGATTTTGAAAGTTGATTCAGATTTGAACAAATGACCATATTCTTCTGTTTCACTTTTATTTTATTTTTATTTTATTATTATTTTGTATTGATCTTTGTATTTTGAATTTGAATTGTGATTTATTTTATGTGTATTATGCAATGTTTATAATATGAGTTTTGAATAGCTTGAAATAAATGAATTTTGAATTTGAATAACGCTCCCAGTGAATTAGATGGTGATGGTGTTGATGATGTGGAAGCAGACGACATAATGGAAACAATGGAACGCACAATGTTGCGATAAGTGGTTCCATCCAACATAGCGTCTGTAATTACTTCTCACCGCTGACGCTAACTGCGACTTTCTCTCATTTTGGCCAACTTATGCCTTCCAACTGAGTGGAATCAACTATTTCAGTGGCGTGCCATAGGAGAGGCCTATGTCCAGCAGTGGAAGGAATTTATCTGATAATGATGATGATGCCTTCCAACTTATCAAGCATGCGTGTTCTATAATAGAAGCAAATCTGTTTGCAAATTGAAGACTTGGCGGAACACAATTTTTCATTTCATTTCAATTTCATCGAGATCTGAGAAGAATCTCCAGAGATATGGAGATAAACACTTTAAACTTGGTACTGAAAAAGACTAACACGTCATTTGAAGTCGGTTCTTTTAGTTTTTTAAACGATCTCAAATTATTTTGAGTATTTAAGTTTTTACTGAGTTTCTCAGATTGAAGTCTCTCAGATTGAATAATGGGTAGGTGAAAAATTGTTGTCTCTTCCTCTCTTTCAGCTCAAAGACCTATACAAATCTGGCGAGATAAACAACAAGACGAAATGCTGGGCCAACAGTATGGAAGGATGGCGGGCGGTCGGCAGCGTCGCTCAACTCAAGTGGACTTTGTTGGCTAGAGGGACGGCGGTGCTCGATGAGAGTGCCTTAGCTGCTACCATACTGGACCTGCTGATTACTTGCTCCAGATATTATCCTAGCAGGTGAGAGCACAGAATAATGAATAGTACAAGTACAGAAATTGCACTCCCTGAGAGCAAAAAGGCGAGATTAAACCTAGATACAACGTCGGTAACGTTCAAAATGCGCTTCACGCCTCGAGTGCGACCTTGAATTTGCGTCACAGTATCAACTAATAGTAACTATGAACCTCGTGTAGCGCACAGTGAAATGCACCGTAAGTCCGCACAGCGAGAGTCTGAATAACTCGGTCAACTCGCGGCCTCTCCTATAGGGTTGAATGTTATAAGATAACTTATTGAAGCCTTTAATTGGTAGCAGAATACTTTAAGGTAGAACAATGTAATGAGTATATTTAAAGTGTTTCATCATTCATGTTCAATGTCGAGGTAGGATAAAAGTACTACAGTTATACTTTAATTAAGATAGTTTATGTGATAGTTTAATTAAGATAGTTAAAACTAAAACAACCGACTTCCATGCCGCGCGAGTCAGTTTCGGTTGCAAGTTTGAGACGTTTATCGTCATATCTCTGGAGACCCTCATCAGATCTCGACGAAATTACAATGGTACCACCTCGGCAAAAGTTTGGAAAGTCGGTAGAAAATAATGTTCTACGTTCAATTGAAAATGAGTATGTAAAAACGTATAAGTATGTATAAACGTATGGTACGCAATGCTTTGTAGCCCTTCGTTTAGACATACTGCATAATTTTTTTGTATGTTAATATCGTAAGCCAGGAATATAATAATGAGGTAGGTACAAGTAAGGCGCGCGGCCGATCGAGAGCGCGCGTGACACTTAACTGACTGAACATGGACCCGAGAGGGTGCGCGGAAGTACTTGTAGTTTCATAGCTACAGCGCGGAGTGCTACAGGCCTGGTGAGAGTTACGCTTATTTGAGGGATGTTAAAGACTTTTCCAATAGCCAGGTCCAGACAATTAATTGATTCTTCGCCTGGGTCTGTGTTTCCCGATAACTACCACCTGAGGGGTCTTCAAATCGCGAGTGAATAGGTATCTTCTAGGCAAGCCTGCTACATCTTGGACCACATCGTCACATAACATCAGGTGAGATAGTGGTCAATCGCGTTGTTGCGGTCAAGGATGGTAGCACGCTAGGCTTCGAATGGGAACTAGCTCTCAAGGATAGCTGCCGGAACCCAATAGATGTTTGGCGACAGATTTTCTAACTTGAGTGTATTAGCTGGCCAGGCGAAAACTATGCCTACAACCATGCGGGGTTGGGAGTTCTTAACGATGTTTTTCCTTCACCGGAGGGCCACTGTGAAAAGAGCACATATATTTTTCGATAGAAAAATCCATTAGTGCATGGTGGGGATTGAACGCGGTACCTCTGGCGTCAAAACCCACCATTCTCCTACTACACCACTGTGCCCTCGAAACATAATGAATGTACATGTATGAAACAGTATTCCTTTATTGTGATACTCTATTTCAGAGACGAAGAAGACGCAGTAATAAGACCTCTGCCGAAAGTGAAACGGTCGCTATCGGAGCCGGCGTGTTTGGCGCACGTCGTGCAACTGTTGCTCACCTTCGACCCTATACTGGTGGAGAAGGTAAATGGTACCTCCAATATTATAAACACATGCAAACCCGTTCCTTCTTTGTTTGTTACCTCTTATCGCTTACCAGATCCACTGATTTGTCAGGAATTATAGACTTACTCATAAGTTTTAATTGTATGAATACTCGAAATCAAAATTATTTTTACCATTGCCACTCAAAAAAGAGCACTTTATTCATCGATAACAGTGAATAAAACGCTCTTTTACTCACTCGGTGATTAAAAACAATTTGAATTTGGAACAACAACATAATACGAATTATTATAAAAAATAAATGAAACTTGCTAAAAGTTCATACTAGCTGGCTAAACGGAGGTATACGATAGAAGCTATATATATTTCAATAAAAATAAAAATCCCGCCAATTTTTATAAAATTTTTTTTTCGTAAATTGTTAAACACAATCCAAAATTTCATCGTACCAACGGGACTTGAACCCGCAACCTCCGGAATAACATGTTCCGGTGCTTTGCCAATTAAGCCATGGTGCGAAGTAACGTTACGACGAAATTAGTGGATTGCATTTGTTAACCCAATTATGCATTGGTGGCGCCATCTATGACTACTTATTACGTAAGTTAATCATTCGGAAGAAATCATTACAGTTTTCAAATCCGACGAGAGATGTTGCACTGCGTAAATCAAATATTATGTTTCTTTGAAGTGTTACACACTTAATATTTTCGTAAATTGTTAAACACAATCCAAAATTTCATCGTACCAACGGGACTTGAACCCGCAACCTCCGGAATAACATGTTCCGGTGCTTTGCCAATTAAGCCATGGTGCGAAGTAACGTTACGACGAAATTAGTGGATTGCATTTGTTAACCCAATTATGCATTGGTGGCGCCATCTATGACTACTTATTACGTAAGTTAATCATTCGGAAGAAATTTTTTTGTTTACATTTTGCACCACACGATTAGTGTATTCAGCCAGAATAAATATTATAAAAATAATTCAAGTTTTGGTAAATACAAGTCATAAAATTGAGTCAAAGTCACATTTCTGATCAAGTTGAAGTCACAGTCTAGTCCTAGTGATACTCATAGT
This sequence comes from Cabera pusaria, assembly GCA_954871355.1. NCBI lineage: Eukaryota > Metazoa > Arthropoda > Insecta > Lepidoptera > Geometridae > Cabera > Cabera pusaria. Next base: position 19,203,456 of record OX940902.1, read on the forward strand.
AAAGATGTGAACTTTACTGAAGATTTTCAGTGCAATTTTGGTAAATACGCAAATAGCATGTTTCTCAAAATTGTGCAGTTTCCCTACACACGCATTCACCGGCCATTTAGTATGGTTAATAATCCAGCATTATTACACATTAATAATAACATATGATACATATAAATAGGTACTGTAAGTAGGTACTATTATTAATTTTCTCGCAGTCAATGGTAAATACACGACTCGTGAATAAAAAAAAAAATCTCGGTCCTTGTATCCCTCGCTCCGCTCAGGATTCTAATCTACTCTAGAATCTACTGTAGAATCCTTCGCTTCTCTCGGGATCCAACTTAGTCCCTCGAATTAAATTGCCTTTTTGTTCACTTGTTGTATAATCTACTATTATTTGCCAGAATATGGTACAAATAGGTCTTAATATTATTTTAGCCAACATATTCTACCGTTGCCGGTGTACAAATACTTTGCAAGCAAAATCTTTATAATTTAAATTAATTAAAACAATTCCAGAACAAGATTACATTACATTACTCTTACACTCATACACAGCACATTTATATTATTATGAACATGATGAATTAAAACACGATTAAAACAATTTTTATTTATAATTAACTAATGTCAAATGTCAATTGTTTATTGTTTGTCAAAAAGCGTGGATAGAATATATCTCAGAATTCTGATTAATGAAATTATGATGTCAAAATTAGGGATAACATATAAAAAAATATATATAGGTCAAATTAAATAAAACGAGATGTCAAGTTAGATTAATTAGAAAAATAATTATTTATATTCTCATCCATAAATTCATTTACAGAATAAAAACATTTGTCACTTGTCACATTTGTAGTGATAAGGTTGTATATATATGATGATGGTATAAATGACAATGTTTCAATAGCGATGTGTTCGCGCAGGTAGCGACCCTCCTGTACGAGGTGATGCAGGACAACCCCGAGATCTCGAAGCTGTACCTGACGGGCGTGTTCTACTTCATGCTGCTGTACACCGGCTCCAACCTGCTGCCCATCGCCAGGTTCCTCAGACTGACGCACATGAAGCAGGCCTTCAGAGCTGACCAGGTAGCTTTAACTAGAGATGTGATAAACGGGCTTTAAATTGACAACACGTTTAAACGTTGCGCTTTTTTTTAAAAGCGCGCTTAAAAAGCGTTTCGCTTAAACGCAACTTCACAAAAAAGGAGGAGGTTCTCAATTCGTCTGTATGTTTTTTTTTTTGTGTATGTTACGCGATTAATCCGTCAATTGTGAACGGATTCAAATGATTCTTTTTTAATAGGTAGGGTACGTTTCCGAGGTGCCATTTTAATTTTATCGAGATCTGATTAGTATCTTCAGAGATATGGAGATAAATATCTCAAACATAGGAGAATGTACTGGTTTTAGAAGAAGAGTTCCAAGAAGATTATACACAATGGAGGTTGCTATTGCATATACTTTCGAAGACTAAAAAATATGACCTTGAATTATGTTTTTACATCTTTCTTCACGTTGATTTTGGTTTTTGAACTCTCGAGGCAAAATGAAGGAGTTTTATAAGTTTGACGTGTGTATCTGTGTATCTGTGTGTCATCGTAGCGCCCAAACGGATGAACCGATTTTGATTTAGTTTGTTTTGTTTGATAGATGTCTTCGTCGAGAGTGTTCTTAGCTTTATTTCATGAAAATCTGTTCAGCCATTTAAATATTATCAGATTTTTTTGGTTAAAAAAACTACGATAGCAACTTTCGTAAGCTCGTAGTCCTTTGACCGCGGACGTCAAAAAATCAAAATGGCGCTGTCTCAGTATCTTGTTATTTCAATGATATTGCAAAAATATGGTAAACTTGATCTAATTCTGAGACATCTCCTTGGAATGGTCTCAATGTACAAAGTTATACATATGCTTTGATTATAAACTCGGATTACATATACAAATCAGTATTTTTGACAGATATTCTTACGGTAACTGTGAGCGAGATAGAAACAAAGGTGGGGAGAATTAATTTGTCTTCACAGGAATGTTCTACCAGGCAAAGTCTTGTTAATGTGCAAAGTTTTTGAGCATACCTAATATTTTTTGACATGACATGACGTTTGTCGAAGATGGCGGCCATATCAGACCCGCGATACTGCATACATAATTAAATAACTCAGAATTATGAACGTACTTTGTACCAACCAACACTGCAAAAATATAAGCGTAATATAAGCATAATACCACAGATTATATAATAGTTACTAGATAAATCATACTTTCCGTTGTTAGGTTGGCTACACAGTGCTTTCATAATTCGGGTATTAACAATGTAAGGAAGTGCCAACTCTTATAACGTAGTAGAGTGATTCAGACTGTGCCTATGTATATATATATATATATAATATGGCGGCAATTAATGTTAATAATCGCAAATAATACTTTTTAATATTCATTTTGGAATACAACTAGTCCGTGTTATAAAAGTATATGGAATTATTGTAAATAACAATTATTGTAAAAAAGTCAGTTAATTATCGTGTGTCTCAGATGCTTTTATTGCATTGGGCCATTTTGGACATTGTCCTTTGATACCTTGATGACATCATTATGACTATTGAATATTTTCACTAGCGTGGCATTTAAAGTCAATTTTTTAGGGTTCCGAACCCAAAGGGTACCAAATGAACACTTTCTGAGACTTTGTTGTCCGTTCGTCCGTCCGTCCGTGTGTCTATATGTGCGCACTTTACAGATGTACCTTCTTAACCGTAATAGGTACATACTTGAAATTTTTACAAAGTATATATCCGTCAGTGTATAACGGCCCAGACACGAAATTTTATAGATGCATGTAATTTAATTAAAACTTGTGTTGCACTAAAAAGGGTAAAATAAAATACTTTCAAAAAAAATAAAACCGACTTCATTACCACAAACAGGCACTCAAAAGCGAAAAATAAATTACTTAATATAATTATTATAAGCGCTACCCACTTATCTATTTGAAGTCGGTGCCAGCCAAGTCTAATAGGTAGTAGATAGATACTACCTACATGTATGTACCTACTTACTACTACTACATACATAGTATCTAGTGATATTGGACGGCCCTTTGGCGTGAAAGATAGTTACCCTGATTCTGACCCGACGGTCGTTGGTTCTAATCCTAGCTATATACCCACCAATTAAAGTTTTATGTGCATTCATGAATAATGGGTTTTCGTACAGAGGTGGTGGGATCATTAAATCTACCAATAATTAAGATAGTTTAAAACCTAAAACAACCGACTTCAATGCCCCTCGAGTCAATTTCAGTAGCAAGTTTGAGACGTTTATCGTCATATCTCTGGAGATACTTATCAAATCTCGATGAAATTACAATGGGACCACCTCGAAAACGTACCCTACCGATTACATAAATAATCATTCGAATCAGTTTACAATTGACGGAGTAATCGCGTAACATACACACAAAAAAAAAGAAAAAAAATACATACCTACAGACGAATTGAGAACCTCCTTCTTTTTGGAAGTCGGTTGAAAAGTAGCTTACCACCAAGGAGAACATCTGCCGCCGTAACCTTACGGCGTTCCCCGACGCAAAAAGTAGGGGTATTTATACGTTTAACGTGTGTATCTGTGTTTCTGTCTGTAGCATCTTAGCACCCAGCCGGATGAACCAATTTTGATTTTATTATTGATAGTTTTTTTTTTGCTTGATAGATGTCTTCATCGAGTGTTCTTAGCTTTGATTCATGAAAATTCGTTCTATTGTTATAAAACTATGAGCTTTTTTCTAGTTAATTGCGCTATGAAATCAACTTTCATAGGTCTGATCAATTCTAAAATCTTCTTCTTCAACGTTATTGTAAGAACATGGAAGCATTGACTCTACAGAATATTTAAATCCTCACCAACTTATAGCTCAGATTTAAATGTCGTGTTTAGAGTCATTGGAATGCTTTTAATGAAAAGATTAATACATAGATCAGTCGGGTCGGGGTGGTTTAAATATTATATTATTATACTATATTGACTTCAAATTGATTGTGATCGGTGGGGATCTACAGAATAGCTAAGCTTATAATAATATTTTCGTAGTAACTATGACCTAATCTGTCGTTTCACTGCAAATATTTTATTAATTTTGCGATGCGTGTATGTGAAACCCATGATATCTTCTAGAGTTTTCATTAGAATTATATACTGTTAACGACAATTTTAATCTATAATATGTGGCCAAGCTAATTAACGTAATTATTTGGATAAGGATTAATACTATATACTTGAAAATAGCCTTGGAAGTTATGTAACATTTTTTGCCAAAAAATTTAAGATTAAAATGGTTACTATGAGTCAACCTTAAGAGATAGACATATGCTGTCGCGGACTTTTTTAGGTCTTATTAAGTTGTACAACTCTTCCATAAAAAAATATTCTTCCATCTATTTCAATTGAGCAGCGTTCGAAAGAAACGTGTTTTTTCGACCGTTTTTTTGTCGACTTAGGTTGCAAATTAGGTCTCCACGGATGTACCTTTGATTTAAAGGGGTAATATATAGCCTTATTTCATTCGAAAGTCCATTCTATATATTAGTGAAAGAATTTTTTAAATCGGTCCAGTAGTTTTTGAGCCAAATCATTACAAACATACAAAAATACAAATGTTCTCTCTTTATAATATTAGTATAGATTACTGTATGAAGGGAGTTATTTTCAAAATAATTCCAAATTTCAGTATTGCCGCTTCTCGACATCTTAAAATATAAAAGTTAACATTTCACAACACTAATTTACTACAACAGTTCACTTCGCTAACTATGTTACACTTTACAGTTTCCTAACCTATGTTTTAGTTATATTATATACAATGTTCAATTATTATAGTTCGATAATTGAGCAATTGATTGCACCATTGCGCAATTTAATGAACAAAACATAAAATAAATTATAAATTGTTATATGGAATATAGAGACTTTAACAGTCGGGACACATTAATCCCCATTCGTTAAGCCATTAATGTGTCCCGACTGTTAAAGTCTCTACATTCCATATAACAAAGTATAATTTATTTTATGAGTGTATCGACCGAGAAATAATTTATATGGTATAGTATTTTGATATCCCTAAACAGAAGTCTAAACTACTAGACTTACTTGTTTTTTTCTTTTCAGTTCGTTTTTTAACACTTAACTTTTTGCGCAGTCGGGTTTTTTGATTTCTTAATTTAATGTTTTATTTGAATATTTCGAAATGACACCTCGCGCAAGCGCTCTGCGCTCCGTCTTACGAATTTTCGTCTTACGATCAGGACACGTGACCTTGACGCGAGTTTAACATTTTTTACCCATCCCAAGAAAAGTGCACAACGCCGCTAAAGAAGTTTTCACTTCAAAAATAAATAAAAATTAATAAATAGGTCTCTCTTTTATAGGTGTTGTTTACTTTATTTAGAATTAGATATATCTAGCTGTGAGTGACGAAACATTTGCTGAAAAGGCACGTGAAAACAAAAGGTAATGCTTATAATGTTTCCAGTCAACATCCGACATAATGCAGCGCTCGATCCTCGGGCAGCTGTTACCGGAAGCGATGGTCTGCTACTTAGAAAACCACGGAGCTGAGAAGTTCGCGCAGATATTCTTGGGAGAGTGGGACACGCCTGAGGCTATATGGAACTCGGAAATGAGGTTTGTTACTACCTATGTTAGTTGTTAGTAATGTTAGTTACATAAAACTAAACTATGTTATTGAACTATGTGAATTGGACGGATTGAACTAGACTCACAGGTTCACACTCACACGTAGACACATGTTTTACAAAGGGACTTAGTAATGTGTCTAGTATAGTTATGATCAAAGCACCAATGAGAATCAAATCAAATCAAAGCATTTACTCAGTATGTAGGCAGTATTAATATACGCACATATACATGTAAACATCATATAATAAATCATTATCAATTATCAAGTAAACATAGCAAAAGCAGAATTTAACGCTTTGATTTAAAAAAAAACAATACAAAAGTAATAAACCATTCAGCTGTCATCCAATCGTTGACGTCAGACTATTTTATATTATTATATATTATTTAAATATTAAAGTAGGGTTGCCAACCATACACATACCTGTGTGTTTCAGTACTTCAGACGATTTTTATATTAAAAAGTGAAATAGTAAAACACAACTTAAAGAAACGCATACCGATCACAGTCCATATCAATTTTTTGCAACATAAATTTTCACTTTTCCCGTTTGATTCCCAGACGCATGTTGATAATGAAGGTATCAGCGCACATCGGCGAGTTCACCCCGCGGCTCCGGTCGCACATCGGCGCTCGCTACCCGTACCTGGCCATCCCGGCCGTGTGCTACCCGCAGCTGCAGCACGAGCTGTTCTGCAGCATGTTCTATCTGCGGCACCTGTGTGACACGCACCGGTTCAACGAGTGGCCTATACCCGACCCGGTCAGTGTTGAATACATACTAGCTGCACCTCCGTACCATCCCGGCCGTGTGCTACCCGCAGCTGCAGCACGAGCTGTTCTGCAGCATGTTCTATCTGCGCCACCTGTGTGACACGCACCGGTTCAACGAGTGGCCTATACCCGACCCGGTCAGTGTTGTATACATACTAGCTGCACCTCCGTACCATCCCGGCCGTGTGCTACCCGCAGCTGCAGCACGAGCTGTTCTGCAGCATGTTCTATCTACGGCACCTGTGTGACACGCACCGGTTCAACGAGTGGCCTATACCCGACCCGGTCAGTGTTGTATACATACTAGCTGCACCTCCGTACCATCCCGGCCGTGTGCTACCCGCAGCTGCAGCACGAGCTGTTCTGCAGCATGTTCTATCTGCGGCACCTGTGTGACACGCACCGGTTCAACGAGTGGCCTATACCCGACCCGGTCAGTGTTGAATACATACTAGCTGCACCTCCGTACCATCCCGGCCGTGTGCTACCCGCAGCTGCAGCACGAGCTGTTCTGCAGCATGTTCTATCTGCGCCACCTGTGTGACACGCACCGGTTCAACGAGTGGCCTATACCCGACCCGGTCAGTGTTGTATACATACTAGCTGCACCTCCGTACCATCCCGGCCGTGTGCTACCCGCAGCTGCAGCACGAGCTGTTCTGCAGCATGTTCTATCTACGGCACCTGTGTGACACGCACCGGTTCAACGAGTGGCCTATACCCGACCCGGTCAGTGTTGTATACATACTAGCTGCACCTCCGTACCATCCCGGCCGTGTGCTACCCGCAGCTGCAGCACGAGCTGTTCTGCAGCATGTTCTATCTGCGCCACCTGTGTGACACGCACCGGTTCAACGAGTGGCCTATACCCGACCCGGTCAGTGTTGTATACATACTAGCTGCACCTCCGTACCATCCCGGCCGTGTGCTACCCGCAGCTGCAGCACGAGCTGTTCTGCAGCATGTTCTATCTACGGCACCTGTGTGACACGCACCGGTTCAACGAGTGGCCTATACCCGACCCGGTCAGTGTTGTATACATACTAGCTGCACCTCCGTACCATCCCGGCCGTGTGCTACCCGCAGCTGCAGCACGAGCTGTTCTGCAGCATGTTCTATCTACGGCACCTGTGTGACACGCACCGGTTCACCGAGTGGCCTATACCCGACCCGGTCAGTGTTGTATACATACTAGCTGCACCTCCGTACCATCCCGGCCGTGTGCTACCCGCAGCTGCAGCACGAGCTGTTCTGCAGCATGTTCTATCTACGGCACCTGTGTGACACGCACCGGTTCACCGAGTGGCCTATACCCGACCCGGTCAGTGTTGTATACATACTAGCTGCACCTCCGTACCATCCCGGCCGTGTGCTACCCGCAGCTGCAGCACGAGCTGTTCTGCAGCATGTTCTATCTACGGCACCTGTGTGACACGCACCGGTTCACCGAGTGGCCTATACCCGACCCGGTCAGTGTTGTATACATACTAGCTGCACCTGCGTACCATCCGGCCGTGTGCTACCCGCAGCTGCAGTCAGTCAGTTTACTACCGTAGTTCCTCATTCATTGTTTAACGACAATAGTTATTAGCTATTTAAAAGAGAAAGCAAACTAAAACTTTATTAAACAGTTATTCGGCCTCAGTCTGACGAGCTTATATTTCGTAATATTTTAACGAGTTGAGCATTCCTATAAAAATATTAATTAAAATACAAAAGTTTTAACGTGAATCCCAAAGAGGCGTTAGAAGGCAATGGTATATTCATGAACTTTAGGCAGTGCTATAGTTCTAAATTTTATTGTATGCACGCACTGTTGTTAGTCTATAAACTTTCTCACTCCACTATCCACTCATAGACTAACAATCCATCCTACAGGTGCGCCTCCTAAAAGACGTGCTGGAAGCGTGGCGGCGGGAGGTAGAAAAGAAGCCGCCATCGATGACAGCTGGCGAGGCGTACGCGGCGCTCGGACTTACCACCAACCAGCGAGACGAAGCGGCTGTCAGGAAGGCGTACTATAAACTAGCTCAGCAGTTCCATCCTGATAAGAATCCGGAAGGGAGGGTGAGTCACTATCCATCAAAATATTGCCGCATAATGTGACATTTCATCATTTATCATAAGTACTGCCAAGGAATGAAATTCCTTGCCAGTGTCTGTGTTTCCTAGTAACTAAAACCCAGGGATCTTCAAATCGGGAGTGAATCTTCTAGGTAAGCGTGCTACATCGTCGATTGTATCGTCACTTAACATCAAGTGAGATAGTGGTGAAACGCTTACCTATCTAGTATAAAAATACTTCTTGTAGCTTATGTAATGCAGCTCCCTATCACGAACTTTAACAGTTGATTATTAAATGAACTAAATGAAGGGGAGGCAGCTATGTAGGCTGTATAGCATCATCTCTGTCATTTCGTTCTTTCAATCCCTATCAAACTTTATGATAAGCCTGCTGTGACTCACCGGACACGCCGGGGCTGAAGCGAGAACGCTGACTCGAGGGAGATGGAGCAATACGCCTGTATAGATGCGTCTTCTTCCATTGAAGGATTGTAGTAGCTGTTGATTCTGGTCTACTTTCTTCAGTCACAGCAGTTAATAGTTACTGTCCTGAACCATGTTTCTGTGCATTTTGTTTTTTTTTTAAATATGTTACTATTTTGTAATTTAATAAATAAATGGTCAATTCTTTTATATCTGCAGGGCTAGGCATGGCAAGGGGACTATCCGTGTTTTGTTTGGTGGCGAAGGCAAATTATAAGTAAAGTTTTTCGACAATTATAAACGCCCGCTGACTTTTAATCAATTCTTTTTTTTATACTTTTTGATACGAAACTAAATCAAAACTCGGGGTTAAACTTAACCAATCGTTTAAATTGTTGTGTTGATCTCCTGTCAGTGACAAAAAACAGGGAAATCATTTCGTCTTTCCCCCGGGGATAAGGCCATGCTAGCCCTGCTGATAGGCTAGCTTTTGAAAACTATCTCGCCTGGTGGTAAGCGATGATTTGGTCGAAGATGGTGAACACTCTAGGCCTAGAAAAGGTAATTGATTGTACATATATACATACAATCACGCCTTTTTCTCGTTGGGGTAGGCAGTTACTACTTCTTTTCACATGCTACGATCCTCACATACCTCCTTCGCTTTTTCCACTTACATGAGCGCTTTCATAAATGCTCACCGGTTATAGGTACTTTTGACTTGGCCTTGATTGTACTAGCCATAAAACCCGTTTATTTTTAAACAGACTTCACAAAAAAGAAGGAGCTTCTCAATTCGATTGTTTTTTTAAAAATGTTTGTTACCACGGAACTCCGTCAAATCTTGACACATTTCAAAAAATATTTTTTCGTATGAGAGATTATGCCTCCTGATTGGTCCCATTCAAATTTTATCGAGGTATGACAGTTATCTCCGGCGATATAGAGATAAACATGTCAAACACATTACATACCTTGATGACATATGCATTTGACATAATACTACTGGCTATTTTGACTATCGCGGCATGTGAAGACGTTTTTTTGTTTGTTTTGTAAACCATCTTAAATTATTATCAGTAAGTTATTACCAGTAAGAACATTACCCTCAGGATCGTTTCGAAGCAGTGAACCAGGCGTACGAGTTCCTATGCAGTAGGAACGTGTGGACCGGCGACGGACCGAACACTAACAACATCGTTCTAATTCTGCGCACGCAGACTATACTGTTCCAACGGTACTCTGAAGGTATGCTAATCTATTAGTAACGTGGATGGAGGATATTAAATGGATCTGGCATTTAAATAACAATAATAATATGAGAAAGATAAAACTATAAAATCACTAGTATGAGAGAGCGAGATGGACAACATTTTTTATCCTTCTCTGCGTATGCGATTTTATTGTTTGGAGCCAGCTCTGGCTCCCAGTTCTAGTGCACCCATTGGCTGTCATGTATGACCCGACCAAATTACGTTGTTAATTTTATGTTATAGCTGGCATATGTATCACGTGTTCATAATTTTAGTCGGGTTATATCTCAATAGCAATTTCATTCGCATACGCTAATGTTCTCTCTATTTAATTTTCCCTCTACGATTAGTAACAACATTTACGTGAGATGATTCTATATTAGTTTTTATTTATATACGCTAAAGAAGAAATGCATATTTTTTCTCAGGCATTGCCATATGTTAAACAGCATCGAGCAATACACTTCGTAGAGTTGTGATTAGTTGGAGGGGTTAACAAGACTACTAGTTATAAGCAAGCCACATTGCTAGTAAGCTTTATTATTTTAAAAAAACATGAATACCTATTGTCAGGCGAGCATCTTGCTCGTCCTGATACTATATTAATGTTATTATATAATAAAAAAATTATCGCTTAAACCACAGAAAAGATAATAGTCCACAACAGAACATGCACTCTCTGACAGCAAACATGCGAGATTAAACCCAGTTACAACGTCAATAACGTTCAAACTACGACTATCGATTGTATCGTGGACGATACGCGAAGCGGTAGGAAAAAAACGCGAGTGAATGACGCCTGCTTAAACTTATAAAAACTTCATATATATAATTTGTGTAACTTTCCCCTAGACCTATCCCCATACAAATACGCGGGCTACCCGCAGTTACTGAGCACGGCGCGGCTGGAAGCTGAAGCGGACCAGTTATTCGCAGACAAGGACGCGCCCGCTCTCCTGCCCGCTGCGTGCGAGCTGGCGCATGCCACCGTCAAGTGTTCTGCACTCAATGCTGAGGAGCTGAGAAGGGAAGGAGGTCTACAGGTTAGTTTATATAACTCCCGGCACAGAACTGAAAGTCTGGTCTTTTTTATTTATTTTTTTTAGTTTCGCTATGGCTTCACACGATTAGTGTATTTAGCCAATCAAATTCTTCAAGTTTTTTGCATTTAAGTCATAAAAATAGGTAAAAGTCACATTTCAAGTCAAGTTGAAGCCATTGTCTAGTCCAAGTCATACCCTCAGTAAAGATGTGTACTTTACTGAAGATTTTCAGAGGAACTTTGGTGAGAACGCCAATAGCACGTTTTACAACATTGTGCTGTTTTCCTACACTCGCATATATTCATCGGCACTTAATGGTTAATAATCCACATTTATTACACATTAACTCCCGGAAGAACACAAGTTTTAGGAAAAATTACATAGAGAAAAAGTTTGTGTACTCTCAGTACACAAACTTTTTCTCGTTCCCGCCAAAACTCTAGTCTGGCCTTAACATACGCAGTAGTCAATTTTATGCCTGTTTCACATGAGAGCAGAACAGTGAGGCAGGACAGTTGGACAGAACAGTTTGAAAGGACGGTGGCGTTTAAATATAGGACAGTCAGTCCTCGTAGCAATGGAGCACTGGACACTGTCCTGCTCTTGGCACTGCACTGCCCTAGCCTGTTTACACGAGTTCAGCCACAAGACAGACGAGCGAGAAAGGTGGTGGGGGAGCAAACTGCCCCGATAAAATAGGCCGGCGAGCTATTAATTCTTCTGCCTTGGTTACTGTCAAGATAGTACCTGTTCTGTACTGTTCTAGTGCGTTCCAACAGTAGCAGTACTGTGCTGCCTACTGTTGTGCCTCATTGTTCTGCCCTCGTGTGAACCAGGCGTTAGTCTGTTGGCGAGAAGAGTGCGGGTGTTCGCGCGCTGCTTTGATTGGTCCGTCAGTGAGAGTTTGGTTCCCGCGCTGTCATCACGTGACTGTAGCGTTTCGCAATATTTTTAATTTAATTAGAGGCTCCGCACGATTAGTGTAATTAGCCAGTGTCAAGTATTAAAATTCACCATATAAGTTGATACTAGCTAAATACATTGTGTGCAGCCATAAATAATAAAACTATAAAAATAAAATAAAAAAATCGTTCTTTTGGCGAATTAAAAGTCAAATTTAGATACTCCTTTAGTCAAAATGTCAAATGGTTGTAAATCGTCGCTTTCGCTTTAAAATCTATAGCACTGCGTAAGATTATCTCCTTCTCACACTATTAGCGTGAAGATAGTTACAAAACGACTACAGAATACAGATATCTAACTAACTGATAAAAGCACATTGAAAAATCGAAAGTTTTATACGGGTGTTTAAATGGGCAGATAAACATATTGCATGGGTAACTATCTGGCCGTTTTTCTGAGGATTGAAAAATCGGCCCTAAAACTCTATTAAGAACCGGTGACACTGACTAAAGTATATGAATTCAGTTTGAAATTTTTATCTACTATAAATAATTTCTCATTAACATTCGCAGGTCCTCCACGAAGCTCTGTCCCGTTGTGTGCCAGTCCTCTCGCAAGCCAGCAAGCCGGGTGACATTTCTTCCTCAGTGTGTGCGCACGTCGCGCGTTGCTTCGCCGTCGCCGGCGCGTTCCCCGAGTGTCGCAAAGTTTGTGCCGAGATGACGCAGCTCTGTGCTGATATTGTGCCGCTGTTACGGAGACAGGTAACTAACTAACTATCATATAATTCGTGATGGAATCGCAGGGAACAGAAAAAAAAACAGGGCATGTGACACAGATAATAATAATTTTAAGATAATGGGCTCACGTTTACCATAGACACAACGTCCTCGACCACGTCCGTTGAAGTGTCTTCCCAATAGAAAAAGTCAGCGACAGTGTACTTTTTAAAAACACATAATCTTTCTACATGAAATGTTTATGGTGAATACGCTAGGTCTATAAAGCCGGCTTTTCACTTTGGGATATAATACGAGTATACATATTACATTTTGGGATTTAAAATGTTATCGCTAGTTATACATTTTTGTACGAGACCGTTTACACTGTGCAATAATTTATATTACATCCCAAACTATAATAGTAGATTAGTAGCCAAGGGCTGTAAGGCATCAATTGCAGCCCGAGATATCTATAGTTCGAGGGTGCAATTGATGCTTACACCCGAGCTAACTACTCTGCTTTACATCTCGATTGTGGGGTAAGTAGAAAAAAACCGGCATTACAAGAATAAAACATTTTATTACTTAAAATTTATAGTGAAATGAAAACAATTTTAAAATTTTATGAGAGTTCAGCTTATTTCTTCATCACTTGCAGAACTCATGTTTTTTTCCTAATAACACGTAATAATAAAAAAAATCCCAAAAACAAACAATATTTAAAGTAAAAGTTTTCTATTCCCGCTTTTATTCATCTTTTTTTAAATTTTTTTTTCAAGAACGAAATTGAGCTTCGCCGTTCGATATTTAAAATTGATGACTATTATACTCATACGAAGACAAAGCTGAATAGCGACCTCTTTTGTCATTGGGCTGAATGTATGATGTCTATGGCCAGTATGATGGTTAGATGTACGCGAACTTTTTGAAAGAGTGAAGATTTTTTTTTAAATTACCTACCGCCCTAGGGCTGTTTTAGCTACATTATTACCCTAGAGCGCTAATTGGTTATCTACAAGCCCCATTTGGGGATAATAAGGACCTACTTACCGAATATGAGAGATGTAAAATATTTTTTCGACCGACTGAGCGATATTTTTGAACGTGTATATTTTACCTCACGTCCCCGGACACCGCCACCAGGCGAGATAGTGCCTATAAGATATTTGTATGTAAACAAAACATAAACATAACATAATGTTCCTACAACCTGTGGATATTATCTCATCTGTTCCCAGCATCTAGGCGACACCGCGTGCGCCGGCGCTGAAGCGGTAGCATCGTTAGCACAAGACGAGCAGTGCAGGGCTCAGTTCGCACAGGCGGGGGTGCTACACGCTCTGCTACCGGCCGTGCTGCAGTACGATTATACGCTCACCGAGTCTGGCCTAGATACAGATACGAAGGCTAGCAAACAGGTACGTTGCATTACACTTAAAACTCTCTTATATTATTATAGGTTTTATTTTTATTTTAAGAGCGTGCGTCGATTATTTGAATTGCGAGTCGAGATATTACGTGAAAACTAAAGCTTTCGGTCTTTCTTAGGATTCCAGTCCGCGGATGTCTCGGGTTAGAGTGCACTTGGCATAATAAAATAATCTTGGTTGATACAGGTACATTATTTTTCCTACGTATAGTAAACTAGCTGTTCCTGCGACTTCGTCCGCGTGGAATAGTGCTTTGGGTAGCATTTTTAATTATTTAGGCTAATTATTTTACAAATAAGACACATACGTATAAATACTTTATCGTCGTCTGTCTGCCCGTACGGATAAGCACACTTAGGTATATTTTCCCATCTACACCTCGCCGTACCGTGCCCCCCCCCCCCCCCTCCTCTAGTTAACTTCACTTTCACATTTTGTATTGACTCCGTAAATGTTACATCAGGATAGCTATAATATTTTGTCTCTTGCTGTGCCCCACTCTTCCGTGCGTGCAATGAGCTTAAAAGGTACATAAAAGGGTTCACGCATTAAAATATGTATTATTTTTATACAGGAAATAGCAAATCAGCTAGCCAAGCAGTGCGTGCTGGCTCTAGCCGCCATGTACGGTCCACACGCGAGCCCCACGCCGGCAGACGAGCGACTCCGCTCCGCGCTACACACGCTGCTGACGCCGCATCTCTGCGTGCGGCTGAGCAGACCTGATACACACGAGGTGGGGCTACTTTGTAGTATAGTGATAGCTATGTGTCGTCACACGCGAGCCCCACGCCGGCAGACGAGCGACGCACAATTGCGGATGCCTACACCGCATAAGGAATGACCTGTCAAATTTAGCTCCGAGGGTCTCATAGTTATTGAGATGCCTTGATGTGTCAGTAAAATTCTATCCTGCTAATCGAACCCTAAACTGGTGAAACTGTGTATATAAATATGCTTACGTTGATATAATTAACGAAAAACTGATATAAGAAACACCAAAACAATTGAAATACAGTAATTTGTTCACCATGTGGAGCGACGATATACGCAAAGCGGTGGGTAGTGACTGGAAAAGAAGAGCCGAAGATCGGGCTCAGTGGCGCATCTTGGGAGAGGCCTACGTCCAGCAGTGGACTGACACTGGCTGATGATGATGAATTCATTCAAATATCAATAATTAATTATTTAAATCATAAGAAAACAATACATAAACTAAGTTAAACTACGAAATTTACAAACTGTTAGCACTTGACCACTATCTCAGATGTTAAGTGATGATGCGGTCGATAATGGAGCGCGCTTACCCAAAAGATACCTATTCACTCGCGATTTGAAAACCCCTATATTGTATTTAGCTGAAAGCGTAGACTCAGGCAGGGAATTCCATTCCCTAGCGGTTCGTATGATAAACAAAGAT
This sequence comes from Cabera pusaria, assembly GCA_954871355.1. Lineage (NCBI taxonomy): Eukaryota > Metazoa > Arthropoda > Insecta > Lepidoptera > Geometridae > Cabera > Cabera pusaria. Next base: position 19,219,178 of record OX940902.1, read on the forward strand.
GAAAATTGCTTCGTTCGGGTAGATGACATGTCCACCATAAATCGGTGGCGCCTTTCAGTGTCTCTGGATGTCTGATAATAAAATGGAGAAGGTGGAATCAAATTATACAGTTCCATAGTACAATCCCCAAAATGTAACCGATAGAAAACCGATAAACAAGCGACTTTGCGGCGATGCGCGAGACTTTGGAGTCTCTTGCTTACTAGTAGGTCGTCACTAACGAGCTTCTTTGCCCTCCTCTAAATGGCTTCTAGTGTATCTATTTTTTGTTGATACACAATACCGCTCAGCTCAGTTTTAATGTAATCAGGCCCTTACTGCCACTAGGTCAGATAGATGTCATCAATCAAAAGATGGCGTTAAGTTACAAATATTTCAACATCGCTTATCGACCTAATTTTTACTTCAGCCAAAGATCAATTTAATTTAATCTGTGATGGTATTGGTGTTGGCATAATTTGTATGACAACGTTTAGTCATCTTTTCATTGAACGTATCAGCTATGTTACAAATATGCCTGTAGCCTAAATAATTAAATGAATTAAAATTTGAGGGAAAACACGGGATAATATTTATAAAAGAGGTTTGCTTTCAAACAAATAATAATAATAATAATAATCCCGCAGGGGCGGCTTTGTGGCGAGCCGACGGTGAGTGGCGACACCGCGGACCCCTATCCCGTGAGGGCTAAATGAGACCCTCTGACCCCCGGCTTGCCTTGACCGGCCGGCCGGTGGTGGGAATCGCAAGAGCTAAGACCAAAGCTCCAGGGTGGAAGTGTTAAAGGCATAAAGCCGCTAGTAGCGTTTAGTGAAAGTGCAGCACACCTCTCAACACCCTTAGCTATCCACGCCAATGTTGCCCCTCGGCGCCGACATAACGGTCCGCCTTTATGGGGGGTCCATTCAGTGTATAGCTAGTCACCACTCGCCTTAATATTTTGAAATGAGGCATAATTGGCGGGTGCCGTACCTCATCCCATAGACCAGAAAACAGTCATCAAGCAGCACACATTCATAGCCATAATAAATTATAGTACCATCTTTTTATAGTTTTTCATGTCTCCATCCACAAATCATATTTTTATTTAATTTAATATTGTAAAGGGCCTCTTGACGTTGGCTTCGGCTCCGTCAATGCCTTCCAAAGGTCCGGGCGATTTGCAGCCCGTGATGTGAATTGAATAAAGAGTATAATAATAATAAAAAAAAAAAAATAAAAAAAAAAAATTGACACCGCTCAGACGAGACGTCTTTTAGAATTTTATTTTCTTTTATATTACTTTTATTTGTGAATTTTGCTATTTCAACCTTGATTATACCATAAAAACAGTAAATACAATAAACAAATAATCTTACATCAAGAAAATAGTGTTCAAAATTCAGTATACATTTAATTTAATCTACATCGTTTTTCTGATTTGACGTATCATGTCATATATCAACAAACCCAAAATAATGTGCAAGCAAAATAACTACGATAAAAGTGATAAAAAATGATAACGAGATCTCGAAGATGTCTAGCGGAGACAAGAAGCGCGCACCCACCACCTCCGCCCGCCGCATCATCTCCGAGCACATCGTCGGGAGACGAGTTTGTCACTCCCCCGGAGGGCAGCTCGTCGAGTGATGACGACGGGCCTACGCCGCCGCCGCCGCCACCACCATCTACGCGACGACGAGGACGGCCACCGCTACCGGCACGCTTGGGGCCTGTGGGGCATTCTGCTCCGCGCCCGGCCCTCGCTACCGGTGGTGTAGCGCGTCGCATGCGATGGACCCAGTCTTTAAATGAGAACTGCATGCGCGCCTACTACGGGGCTACAGAGGGAGGAACTAACCTGACCGCGTACCGCGATAGGATACTACCTCTGTTTCAGGCCCTTGAACCAGCCGTCACCGTTACCGCACAACGACTATCGGATCAGGTGCGGGCCATCCAGCGGCTCAAGCTGTTGGACGACTCTGCGCTTGATCGGCTGCGTCTGGAGGCGTTACCTATTATTCCTACTACTTCTGCTTTAGCGCGGGACCCGCCCAGTGTGTCGTCGACGCAGGGGCCGACAGGCTCGGCTTCGACGTCTGCCCCGGCGGATGCCGCGCTAGACGCAGACGATTGTACGAATACTAACGTAAGTACCCAGACTAATGAGCATTTGAGGAGGGCTTTGGAAGACGCGATTTTGGAGTATCGCACTACTCCTGACTCTAGGCCGCGACTACCACGTTTGCCAATGAATAAACGTAACCTGGCGTTAATGGGAGCCCTAAACGTTTTGCTAGTCCCATATATGCAGACTAGTGAAACATTAGTTGATACACACTCGATTCTTTACTGCGCGGCTATAGCGGCGTGTCGCGTTGTTCGCGTCAAGTTTCCGGATACTGACCGAATACCGCGACGCCCCGCTATCCCTGCGTGGCAAGAACGAATCGAGTGTCGCATCAATATGTTTAGGACTCTTATTGCGAAGTTGATCTGCTTCAGAGGGGGTAATCATCGCCCCCGAGTCATGCGTTTCGTGAATCAGGCCTTTGCTGGGACCGGGATTAGACCTCGGGACTACATGACTTGTGTCACGGAACGCATTGACTTTCTGAAGCAGAAAGTTTATGCATTGGCAAACCGTATTCGTCGCTATAGAGCGCGTGTAGATCGCTATTATCAAAATCGCCTCTTCCAAAGTGAGCAAAGGAAGGTATACCGAGGTTGGGAAGGAACCAATCAACGTGTGAATGAGGAGCAGTGTCCGGATACTACTACCATGAATAACTTCTGGCGTAGTATCTGGTCGGTGCCCATCGAACACACGGAGGGCGATTGGATGAGCGTCGTTGAGCGCGCGTGTGAGCCTATCGAATCCATGGGGGCTATTAGTATTAGCCCCGAAGACGTTAGTTGTGCGATCCGTACGGCCCAGAACTGGAAAAGTCCAGGACCGGACGGATTACACAACTTTTGGATAAAGTGGATTCGATGCTCACACGACTGCTTAGCGGCGCAATTCCAACAAGCCCTCGAGGTTGGTTCCTTGCCAACATTCATGACAACCGGTGTCACCTTCCTGCTCCACAAGTCCGGTAGTACCACGGAACCGAAGAACTATAGACCCATTACATGCTTGCCAACGCTGTACAAGCTTCTTACATCTATTCTGAGGTTTAAAATTAATTCGCACATTGTTGCGCACAATATTTTGGCCCCCTCTCAGAATGGATGTAAGGTTGGGTCCCGTGGTACTAAGGAGCTCCTCCTCATCGACACGGCCATTTGCCAACAAGTCCGGCGGAACAAAGGTGCTCTCTCCACCGCCTGGATTGACTACAAGAAGGCCTATGATTCAGTGCCTCATACCTGGCTGGAGAGGATCTTGGAGTTGTATAAAATTGATACAACTCTGAGGTCTTTTCTAGGTTCTTGTATGAGGCAGTGGACCACAGTCCTTCGTCAACCGGGTGGTTGGGACAGTCTCTCTGGTCCGCAGGACTTTATAAGGATTGAGCGAGGCATCTTCCAGGGTGACAGTCTGAGTCCGTTGTGGTTCTGTCTAGCCCTAAATCCTCTAAGCACATTATTAGAGGATTCAGGGCTAGGCTATCGGCTTAGGAGAGAGGGTGAAGTCATTTCACACTTGCTGTACATGGATGACCTCAAACTTTTTGCACCGAAGCGCCATGATTTGATGGAGTTATTGAAAGTCACTGAGACTTTCAGCAACGCCATCAACATGGAGTTCGGTGTAGATAAGTGTGCGGTCATGCACGTGCAGCGGGGGAAAGTTGTTAATTCAATGAATTTACAACTTTCTGATACAATGACTTTCAGATCTCTCTCCGAAGCCGACACCTATAAATACCTTGGTATGTCAGAGTCATTGGGTATCGAGAGTGGGGGGATAAAACAGTCGGTGAAGGAACGTTTCTTCGGTCGCCTGACAAAAGTACTTAACAGTCTTTTGTCAGGAGGCAACAAGGTACGTGCCTTCAACGGCTGGGTTATGCCCCTACTTATATACACCTTTGGCATACTAAGGTGGACTCAGACTGAACTAGACGCCCTGGATAGAAAAGTTCGAAAGCAATTGACATCACATCGCATGCTTCACCCACGCTCGTCTGTTATGAGACTGTATATCCCACGGAAATGGGGTGGTCGAGGCTTTTTAAATGCCAAGACACTCCACAACCGTGAGGTATGCAGTCTCCGGGAATATTTCCTAAACAACGAGTGTGGGATGCATTGCGATGTGGTGTCAGTTGACAAGACTTTCACCCCTCTGTCCTTAGGCAAAGAGAACTGGCGCAAGCCTCAGGTGCTGAGCACCGAGGACCGCAAGGACGTATGGAAGAGCAAGGAGCTGCATGGCCGGTTCTATCGAGTCTTAACGGGACCCGATGTGGACCTGCTCGCGTCGGTGAACTGGCTACGATTCGGGGACCTCTTTGGGGAAACCGAAGGTTTTGTTTGTGCAATTGCGGACGAAGTTATCAAGACGAACAACTACCGGAAATATATTATGAAGGACGGTACGGTCGACATATGTCGGGCATGCCGCCGTCCCGGAGAGTCACTCAGACATATCATTTCCGGTTGTTCTCATCTTGCTAACTCCGAGTACTTGCACAGACATAACCTCGTAGCCAGGATCATCCACCAGCAACTTGCTCTTCAATACGGCCTTGTCGAGTCTGAGGTGCCGTACTATAAGTACGCACCTGCGCCAGTTCTTGAAAATGGTCATGCTTTGCTCTATTGGGACCGATCGGTTATCACGGACAGGACTATTGTCGCCAATAAACCTGATATCGTGATAGTCGACCGGTCCCAGCGGCGGGCAGTGTTAGTTGACATCACCATCCCGCATGACGAGAACCTCGTGAAGGCTGAAAAGGACAAGATCAGCAAGTACCTTGACTTGTCTTTCGAGGTTACCGCCATGTGGGATGTTGATTCGACTAGCATTGTCCCAATAGTCGTTTCTGCGAACGGCCTAATAGCGAAGAGTCTCGACCAACATCTCAAGAGACTCTCGCTAGACGGCTGGATCAAGGGCCAGATACAGAAGGCAGTACTTCTTGACACGGCACGCATCGTCAGGAGGTTCCTCTCTCTGCAGCCCTAACCACCGGTAGCTTGGGCCCTGCCCCGCTGCTGGCGGCACTCTAGGTTTAGGTTTTTTTATAATATTGTTTATTTGTAATGATTTTTTTCTATTTTTGTTTGGATATCTTTATTGTAAAAAAACCTAAAACTAAGAAAGAAAATAAATATCGTGAATAATAATAACATAACCTCGTAGCCAGGATCATCCACCAGCAACTTGCTCTTCAATACGGCCTTGTCGAGTCTGAGGTGCCGTACTATAAGTACGCACCTGCGCCAGTTCTTGAAAATGGTCATGCTTTGCTCTATTGGGACCGATCGGTTATCACGGACAGGACTATTGTCGCCAATAAACCTGATATCGTGATAGTCGATCGGTCCCAGCGGCGGGCAGTGTTAGTTGACATCACCATCCCACATGACGAGAACCTCGTGAAGGCTGAAAAGGACAAGATCAGCAAGTACCTTGACTTGTCTTTCGAGGTTACCGCCATGTGGGATGTTGATTCGACTAGCATTGTCCCAATAGTCGTTTCTGCGAACGGCCTAATAGCGAAGAGTCTCGACCAACATCTCAAGAGACTCTCGCTAGACGGCTGGATCAAGGGCCAGATACAGAAGGCGGTACTTCTTGACACGGCACGCATCGTCAGGAGGTTCCTCTCTCTGCAGCCCTAACCACCGGTAGCTTGGGCCCTGCCCCGCTGCTGGTGGCACTCTAGGTTTAGGTTTTTTTATAATATTGTTTATTTGTAATGATTTTTTTCTATTTTTGTTTGGATATCTTTATTGTAAAAAAACCTAAAACTAAGAAAGAAAATAAATAATGTGAATAATAATAAGTTATTTATTTGCTCATAATCAAAGCTTAAACTAATACAACAGACCATAAACACCCTTACACTATTTAAACAATAATAGTTTTTTTTTAATGCAGTAAGTATTTAAAAGAATTTGGACATCATGTTATAATTTTAACATTAACTTGGCTCAAACGGGTCACTTAAATATCAGTATAGGTTCATGTCTGCGGCCTAACTCCTAACTAGGTTTCCCTGTATTTAGGATATTATAACCCTTCCAGTCACCGACTAATTAATTTGATTTTAAATTGTGTAGTTATTTTTTTTTAAGATGCAATTTACTCAATCAACAATTAATACTATATTGATGGTAAGGTAGAAAATATTATTTTGTTTCCAAACAGTTAGCTAAATTATGGAATACTATCGTTATGTTTCTAATACTCAAATTTAGCACTCGAAATATTCTACTGATGCAAATAAGCATGTGCGTTATTTCCACAGCTCCTCAAAACCCTCACCTCAAACTGGAAGACGCCCTACCTCGTATGGGACAACAGTACGCGCGCGGAGTTGCGCGAACAGTTGCGCAACAGTCGCGCCACAGTGGCCGACGATGAGCCACTCATCGAGCCGTTTGTTTATTCTGCACACGAAGGATTGTTGGCCGTTGGAGGGCTGTATGTACAGATCTATAACGAGCAACCGGACTTCCCGATAGAGGTAAGTTTTTTTTATACTGACTAGCAGCAGCGACTAGCGGTTTCACCCGCGTAGTTACCGTTTTCGTGAGAATATGGAGATAAAATATAGCTTATGTTACTCGCTGATAATGTAGCTATCCATTAGTGAAAGAATTTTCGAAATCGGTCCAGTAGTTTTTGAGTTAAATCCTAACAAACAAAAATCGAATCTTTCTTCTTTATAATTTTAGTTTATATTAGTTGATTAAGGGGGTACGATTTCCATACATATAAAAGTATAATGCACAAATATAAGTAACTGGAGAGAAAACTTGCACTGAAATCACATCTATTGGTCTTTTATAAGTCTTTACGTGTCGGGAAACGTATTTACCAACATGATTTGATTGATTAAGATGAAATTATTTTAAATAATAATAAAATAAAAAATAGAATTCCCGACATGTAAAGACTTATGATGTGATTTCAGTGCTGGTTTTTGCTCCGTTTAGTCATATTTGTGCATTATAGTTTTGTATGGAAATCGTACCCTCTTAATATTTAATATGATACTTACGTCCAAAATTAATCCATAATTCCTTATTGATATCAGTATCATCGGTCAAATCTTTGAAGATATTATTACTGACACTGCAAAATTTCTAAAAAGATATTTTGCACCGTTTTCAGTGTTCCTTACCCTTAAAGGAAAAAAGGAAACCTTATAGGATCACTTTGTCGTCCGTCTGTCTGTCTGTCCGTCTGTCAAGACCCTTTATCTCCGGAATGCGTTGAGGTATCAAACTGAAACTTATACTTAATGCTTGGGTGTACGGTATCTTTCGGCTGTGAAAAAATCAAACATAGAAGTCAACGCGATCAAAAGATATGACCGTTTATGTTGCATGCTTTCGCATATTTTGCGAGTTCACAAGGGACTCAAAACCTATAAGGTACTTCCCGTTGACCTAGGATAATGAAATTTAGCCAGAAGCAAACTTTTGAACCACTTTTAAAGAAAAAATCTGAAAACCATCAATATGTAGTTTAATAACGATAAAAAAGTGAATTTACTATTGCAAACTTATTATTTGTACTTGGTGCAATACATTTTGTATGGATCGAACTACAAAGTTAAGTTTGTCCTTTAGACCTAGTCTGCGAAGTTGGTACGGAACCCTCGGTGCTAGAGTCCAACTCGCACTTGACCGTTTTTTTTAAATGAGTATGACGTGTTACAGAACCCCCAACAAGTGATCCTGGACCTGCTGAAGTTCCTCCTGGAGCAGACGAAGGAAGATATGAGCAAGGACAGAGTGGAACACATCACGTTGTCGCTCAGTGCGCTCGCTAATATCATCATGAAGAATCCAGGTAAGGAGGGTGCTCTTTGTGAGTGCTATAAGTTTGACGTGTGTATCTGTGTATGTGTGTATCTGTCTGTGGCATCGTGGCACCTTAACGGATGAACTGATTTTGATTTAGTTTGTTTTGTTTTATAGGTGACTTAATCGAGAGTATTCTTAGCTTTGATTCAGGAAAATCCGTTCAGCCGATTTAAGACTGAGCTTTTTTGTAGATGATGACGCTATGAGATACACTTTTATAGGTCGGTTCAATTAGAAATTCCGTATCCTCTCACTTCAATGATATTGTAAGAACATGGAAGCATTGACCTGATGCTGTGGCATCTCCTGAAATCTGCAGAATACTCTACTCCTCATCAACTTATAACAGAGATGACGAGTTTAGGCTCATTGGAATGGTCTCAATGAAAAGATTATACATATATAAATCGGGGGTTGTTTTAAATTTTTAATGTAAGTATTGTTATAATTGATAACTTTATTTTTGTGTGTGTGTATAGAATTATGCTAAGATAATTATGCCAAATAAAATCTAAAGTTTGACGCATCTGGCAATATAACTACCAAAAAGTAGGTTACCACCATCAAGTAGAAAATCTGCCAACATTTCTCACGAATTGAGTACCTCCTTCTTTTGTGAAGTTGTTCAAAATCATCATCATCAGCATATGCTAGTCCAATGCTGGACATAGGCCTCTCCAATTGCACGCAACTGAGCACGATTCTCGGCTATTTTTTGCTTCTGTCAGCCACCCTGCGATGATTATCGCTCCACCTAATCTGAGGGCGTCCTATACTACGTTTGCCGATCCATGGTCTCCACTCAAGAACTCGTTTACCCCAACGGTTGTCGGTTATTCGCCTGAAACGTCATCGCTAACATATACTTTTATACTTCCCAGGTGTAGAAATCCAATGCATAGGCCAATTCGGGTTAATATTCGGCATGCTCTCGGCCCGTCCACACCCATCCTTGCAAGAAGCTGCGTTACGCTGCGTGCTCGCCGCGGCCGGCAGTCGCGAGTGTGTCGAGGACATAGCGGCCAGTGCGGTGCTGGGACATCTACTGGCCATGTTGGGAGAACGTCCGCCTAGACCAGAGGTGATGGCCGCGTTGGCTGCTTTGCTGGCCAACACTGCGCTCGTGAAGGAAGCTTTAGCTAAAGGTGAGAGAACATTAACTGTAAAGCCAGTACTTTTCTAGAGGTGGTGGGCGTATAATATTATATCTATGTATCCGCTTAACTTGCTACCAAAAAGTAGCCTACTACCATTAAGGAGAAAATTTGCCGTCATAACCTTACGGTGATCGGCAGCACACAGCCCTTGAGAATCAGAGTCCTAGAGGCCTAGCGTGTTCACTATCTTAGAGAATCCTGGTCGGCAACACATACACGAGTGTCACCTCCAGTTTTTCAAGTGTTCATAGGCGACGGTAACCACTTCATCAGGTGGGCCGTTTGCTCGTTTGCTACCTATATCATTAAATAAATAAATAAATAAAATTATATCTATAGTCGAATTTTAAATTAAACGGAGTAAAATGACATAATGAGTATTGCCACTTTTTCATGAAATAAAAATAGGCTCGTGGTATAAAAGATTTAGTTCATCACGTCATATCAATTCAGTGAACTATTTCATTCATTCACATTACAGTCTTCCTAATAATTGTAATTTCTGAGTTATTTATTGTTTATACCATCTAGTAAGTGGTATGAAAAAGATTGCATTGTGCTTAAACTTATTTTGCCATTTTTTTGTTTTGCTATTTTTATTACTTATTTTATCATCCTTATTCAACTACATAGTATGCTGCACTTTAACGGCCTTACTAATAAAGTTTTTTCACTCTGTATACACGTTGTATACTACAAAAGCTGACCAATAAAAATATTTTTGACGTAAACGTTGGGTAAAGTTGGTATACAGATGTGCCAATATCAAATGTGTGATGTGGATATCCATTTCTTAAACAGCCTGGGACCCTAGTATAGCGAGTGGGTACGGGATTAAAATGGCGGATTTCTCTATTATCAGCTGATTGAAATCATGTCTAGACATAGTAACTATTATTGAATCTGTGTCTAGTATTCTGTGAAATAACGTTTTGATTCTTCAAACTTCAAAAAGTATGCTGTAATTTGAGGATCGTTTGTATGTGTTAGATTTGTTCTCATTGAAATTGATTACATAAATTATTTTGACATATTTGACCATTGGGAGATAGAGGAGGCAAATAGAAAAATCGAAAACATTATGAAGAACATACAGATCAATTTTTTTAACGATACATATTTTTCATTTTATGTCCAGGTAGAGTACGAAAAGCTATATGAAAGAAACTAAACGCAGTGATTATATTCTCTTTGGAAATTGACAATTTATCCAAAGATGGCTACCACGATGGCTAAAATCATGTTGACATTGTAGCCATGGAGACTAGCAGTGTCAACAGCATAGACAGAGGGAAACAGTCAATTTGAGTGTTTCGTTCTAAATTTATTGTAAGTCTTCCACTCCAGCAAAAAGAAAATATTTTTCATTAAATCAACTAATTTCAACAAGGATTTCCAGAAACAACGTAGTTTGATTAATATTGCATTCCTAAAACAAAATTTTATGTGTAATGTTAATAATTAGTGAAAATTATGAATAAATAATTTACGGGACTATTGAAGACGAAAACAGTTTCTAAACGAATTGACTAATAGTTGCCAGATGAAAAAGAAAAAAGTGTTAAATGTCTATGTAGATACCCACCGCCTATTCAACGTTTATTAGTCAAACAATGGATTGACGCGTGTTTAGCGCTTATTCATTGTGCAACTTGCTAACAGTTTAACAGGTGTTTGGGCAAATTTTTATTAGGAAGGCCGTTAATGTTTATGCCTAATATATTTATCAAATTCATAATCAGTTACCATTAATACGTAATAATGTATAGTTCAGTTCTAATGAACGATTAAACTGAACTAGATCATCACTACGATTTGAATGCTAGCAACATTAATTTGCTAAGTGACATTTTGACCTGTCAGTTAACTCCGTCTAATTAAAAATTCGACTATACGTCTACCTCTTCTTAAACATAACACTTAAAACAATAAAATCGCTAAACTTTAGTGTAAAATAAACTCTGTTACAGGTGCTGTGATATATTTACTAGATCTATTCTGCAACAGTAAATCTCCAGAGACGCGGGAAGCCGCCGTTGAACTGCTCTCCCGAATGATGGCTGATAAACTACACGGGCCCAAGGTAAATAATATACACTGCTGGACAATATGGGTATTCATTACACTCTATTTTGAAATAGTAGATTGTATACCAAGGGTGCAATATAGTACGTTTCTGCGAGGCCACTTTTCTGAATCCAGAGCGAAGCGAAGGATTTCAAAGTAGAATCCTGAGCGTAGCGAGGGATTCTAAAGTAGAATCCTGAGCGTAGCGAGGGATTGAAAGTACGTCGGCCGAGAGAAAATAATATTGCAGCCGAGTTTTACACTCTGCTTTTCATCACCCTCTATGAGAAAAGGGAATAGACAAAAGGCTATATAATATAGCAATTCAAGAGCATAATATTGTAAAAGACGCTGACTAACATAAACAAACGTAATAAACCAATAAATACATACAGTTTGCGATACAACTTCTCACCTTTTACAGTTTTCACCCGATAAACATTTTACACTGAACTCATTGACATATTATACATAAGGACATGAAATACCTACATATAAAAAGGTATATCTAAACCTAAAACGTATGCCATTAATTATCCTTTGGTAGAATCAAGGTCCTCAATGGACCAATGGACAATCAATGGCAGTCATATTAGGTTCCATTATGACTTCTAAGCACTTTTTTTTTAAGTTTATCCATACAGACGGCCAGAGTCAATTAAACATGTTATGGGTAGGACGAGACAGCTGCACAAAAGCGTGTTCTGTATGGCACCAAGCATATATAATAAAATTCCAGATACTATAAAAAGCATCGGTGATATAAATATATTTAAGAATATGCTCAATCGTTTTTTAATAAAGAAAGTGTACTACTCAATGACTTTTTAGATGACAAATTCAATTATGTAAATTTAATGTAATTATTATTTATTTCACTGCCTCCATGACATTTTGACATTATAATTTTGTACTAGGACGTAAATAAGCAACAATATAAAAGTATGCATGAATATAACTAGGTATAAGTAATGCTTGTAGACTTATTAGCGGATCTAGGATATTATTGGATCATTTTTACACCACTGTATGTCCTACCTAGACCCACAAGCAAATAAATCATTTCATTTCATTTCACAAGCAAATGTATCGCAGCACCTCCACGTCTATATGTATTTCCTACTCCATGGTTAAATGTGTTATTATAACAGTCTGTGACCACAGACTAAAAATGCCAATAATTCTAGCGCTTTTTCTTCTTCTTGGCCACCACAAGATATGTGCATTGTGCCACTTTGCGCGCTTAATTTTTTTTTTCACTTGTTTCCCCGTCTATATGACGTTGCGGCATTTTTTTTAACTTAATTAACGCCACACGCTCTCTATTTAATAGGACAGTAACATTTCCCGTACAATATTATTATTGAACCTCTTTAGACATGGCACTATAAAAGAACAGTCATAAGCCATAAATTAAAAAATTACTTTTCCTCCCTAGGGCGGCAAATACCTATTTTGCGCGCACTTATCGAGGAAAAAACGACCACTTTTCGAATAGATGGGATGAAAAGTATTTTAAATTATTCGCAGAGTGGTATTGAATCACAGATATCGTATAGTTACTTGTACGCTAGATAGGCTTCGCTCCTAGACAGAGTATATTAAAATAGACTTGTCCTTAAAATAATAATAATAATAATAGAGGCTTTTTAAATGCCAAGACTCTCCATAACCGTGAAGTATGCAGTCTCCGGGAATATTTCCTAAGCAACGAGTGTGGGATGCATCGCGATGTGGTAGCAGTTGACAGGACCTTAACGCCTCTCTCCTTAGGCAAAGAGAACTGGCGCAAACCTCAGGTGCTGAGCACCGAAGAGCGCAAGGACGTATGGAAGAGCAAGGAGCTGCACGGCAGGTTCTATCGGGCCTTAACAGGGCCCGATGTGAATTTGCTCGCATCGGTGAACTGGCTACGATTCGGGGACCTCTTTGGGGAAACCGAAGGTTTTGTTTGTGCAATTGCTTACGAAGTTATCAAGACGAACAACTACCGGAAATATATCATGAAGGACGGTACGGTCGACATTTGTCGGGCATGCCGCCGTCCCGGAGAGTCACTCAGGCATATTATTTCCGGTTGTTCTCATCTTGCTAACGGCGAGTACTTGCACAGACATAACCTCGTAGCCAGGATCATCCACCAGCAACTTGCTCTTCAATACGGCCTTGTCGAGTCCGAGGTACCGTACTATAAGTACGCACCTGCGCCAGTTCTCGAAAATGGTCGTGCTTTGCTCTATTGGGACCGATCTATTATCACGGACAGGACTATTGTCGCCAATAAACCTGATATCGTGATAGTTGACCGGTCCCAGCGGCGGGCAGTGTTAGTCGAGATCACCATCCCGCATGACGAGAACCTCGTGAAGGCTGAAAAGGACAAGCTTAGCAAGTACCTTGACTTGTCTTACGAGGTTACCGCCATGTGGGATGTTGACTCGACTAGTATTGTCCCGATAGTCGTGTCAGCAAACGGCCTAATAGCGAAGAGTCTCGACCAACATCTCAAGAGACTCTCGTTAGACGGCTGAATCAAGGACCAGATACAGAAGGCGGTACTTCTTGACACGGCACGCATCGTCAGGAGGTTCCTCTCTCTGCAGCCCTAACCACCGGTAGCTTGGGCCCTGCCCCGCTACCGGCGGCACCCTAGGTTTAGGTTTTTTATAATGTTTTATGTTTTTATATTTGTTTTCTTTATTATTTTTATATGAAATATTGTAAAAATCCTAAACTTAAGAAAAATGAATAAATTATGTGAATAATAATATGAGAAGGATAAAACTATACAATCATGATGAGTATCAGAAAGCGAGATGATCAACATTATTTTATCCCTCTGCGTATGCGATTTTGCAAACTGGCTCCAGCACTGGCTCCAAGTTCTAGTGCACCCATTGGCTTTCACCCGCTGTCATGTATGACCCGACCAAATTACGTTGTTCATTTTATCTTATAGCATATGTATCACGTGTTCATCATTTTATTCGGGTTATATCTCTATAGCTATTTCATTCGCATACGCTAATGTTCTCTCTCTATATATATATATACTTTCTGTATGGCTTCGCTGTATTTGTTGCATGATTCCATTTGAAGCAGGATGTCAAAACCCTAGTTAAACCTTTCCAATGACAGGATGTAATTGGAACTAAATTTGAGGATATTGACCACGGAGGATAGAATTATTGACATAAAATTGTCAGTATTTGCAAATGGCTGACGCTGCAGCGCTGTGAAGTGAAATTAATATTGATAAATTATCGATATTTTATTTCGAAATAGCTTCACGCCATTAGTGTATTTAGCTGAGTGTCAATTTTGGCGTAATCGTTAGTCGAAAACCATAAATAGAAAAACTTGGTGATTCTTGGAGAGACTTAATGTTTCTTAATTAATTCACGCTATGTTTAGTTTGATGAAACGTGACAGGGATTCGACACAAGAGAGAAACGGATCTATTTAACTATATGACTTTTGGCTTCGCACTATACATACATAAAATCTCGCCTTTTTCCTGTTTGTGTAGGAGAGTCTACTTCCACATGCTACGATCCTGACATACCTCTTACGCTTCTTCCTTCGCACTATAAGCAACATAATTTAAATAGTTGGAGCACTTGTCCCCAGGTCCGTCTAACAATATCCCGCTACATCCCGGGCGTGTTCGCCGAAGCGATGCGAGAAGGTGGCGCCACCAGCGCCGTACACATGTTCGACGCTACGCACGAACATCCCGAGCTAGTGTGGAGCGACGACGCGAGACTGAGACTCGCGGGACACATCGCTTCTCTGAGAGACAGGTGGGTGACAATATCCCAAAACATCCCAGTACATATTGCCAGTTTAACCTAGAATCTGTAGAGTGCATGGTGGTAGCTACTAGATAGTGTCCGCCTGGCCTGCTACCACCCTCAAGATAGAAAATCTGTCGCCAAATATCTAATATGTTCCGGCAGCTATCCTTGAGAGCCAGTTCCCATTCTAGGCCTAGCGTGCTTACCATTTTCGACCGCATCATCATTTACCAACAGGTGAGATAGTGGTCAAACACTAGCCTATAAGATAATAATAAAGAAAAAAAAGTCTGTGCTAAAAGAGAACCGTCGTGGCTTTACGATGAACTAACATTAAAAGGTAAGGAAGGAAGTTATACCTACCTAGTACCACGCGGTAATGATAAGAGTAGTTACCTACCAAGGTATCAAACATTTTTAGTCGGATTGGCAATGACAGTGCAATTTTGTCAACGCAACAAAAACAGTAAAATAACCATCTACACGCGCGCCCTCAATTTCTATGACGGTGCTCTTTTTGCATAGACTCTACCAATTCCGAGCGCTAAACACTTCGCTCGGATCGCGAGCGCAGCTTTCTTCCTTCCCTTTTAAGAAATAAGGCTCGAAATCCAAAATTTTACTATTGCGGCATATGACTCACTTAGATGTTACCGTATCTTCGGCCTTGCCGCGTAATTTTTATATAGAACTAGCTGACCCGGCGAACTTCGTACCGCAAATAATAATAAACTGACCAAGTGCGAGTCGGACCCGCACACGCAGGGTTCTGATTAAACAATATTTGCCGGAAAAATACGTTTCTCGTATGGGGATTTAACTTTTAATTTACTTTTAGTTTTTATAATTTGATCTTACAGCAGCCATTGCAATACACACCATGAGTAAATTTCAAGTCTTTATCAATTAAGCTTTGTAAGATCAAGAATAAAAAGCCTCAAAGACACATTTCTTGTGTAGGGACCCCCTTTATTATTTAATTTAATATTGTTTTTATTGATTTTTATACACAAATAGCGAATATCCATGTATGGAAGCGCCATAATGACAACTATCAAAAAATTTCAATACAATGATAAAAATGTCTGAACGAACTAACAATGACAACCTGGGAGAACCATCAAAATTCAAAATAAAAAAAATTAAATACCTACGCGTTAATTCGAGTAATGTTGATATATTATGTTGTCGATTCAAAACCCTTAATATAATACGTGCTTCACATTTCAATTCGAGAGTGGAACAGACTCTACCCTACCGTACCAAAGTGAGGAATGTCAAATGTTTCACAGGAAAGTAGGTAGAACAGTTTATATGGGAAAAATGAAATTGTTATTTTTACTATCTTCTTCGCAATTTTTCCAAATTTTCTTACCGTTTAAACCTTCCGTGAACCACGACAAACATTTCGAAATCAATATCATCAATATTTTATTAACTTCAATGTTGATATTATTTTCAGGTGACCACAAATTGTTGTATCTAGCTAGATCTAAACTAATATTAAAATGAAGAAATATTTAAGTTTTTGTTTGTTTGTTACGATTTAACTCAAAAACTTCTCGACTGATTTAGAAAAATCTTTCACTAATAGAAAGCTACATTATCAGCGAGTAACATAAGCTACATTTTATCCCCGTATTTTCACGGGTATGGGAACTACGCGAGTGAAACCGCTAGGCGCTGCTAGTTTATTATATACTCTTCTATTGTAACAAAATAAACCTTTTCAGACATCAATCAAACCAACTGCGCGACGCGAACACTCCGTTCGAAGACCGCGAGACCGCAGACCGCGCGAACGCTGGCTCCGTGGCGTGGGCGCCGCCCGGCGAGGTGGTAGTGGGCGGAGTCTACTTGAAACTATACCTTCAGAATCCTCACTGGAGCCTGCGGAGCCCCAAGCGCTTCCTGCAGGACTTGCTGCCGGAGACTGTGGCCAGCTTGAACAAGGACGCCTCCGAGGTATGTGACCGCGTGAACGCACACTGTGAGATCGCGGCTGAAGTGCACGTCATCAGTACTTTTGTTTATTCCCGATTTTACATACACATACGATCACGCCTTTTTCCCGTTGGGGTAGGCAGATACTACTTCTTTCCACATGCTACGATCCTGACATACCTCTTTCGCTTCTTCCACTTTCATGAGCGCCTTCATACATGCTCGCCGGTTATAAGTACATTTGACTTGGCCTTTCTTTAAAACGTCTCCGATCTGATCGTGATACGTTCGCCTAGGTCGGCCTCTACCGGCTGCCCCATTCCCACTCGTCTCATAAATCTGTTTCGTCAGTTTTTCTTTATCTATCCTCTCTAGACGTCCAAACCATCTAAGCATTTCCGGATTTTGTTTGTTCGATATCAAACATTTTCTACTATGTTAAACTTGACTGCAAACTGAACCGCAAAACCGGCCCACATGTGACCGACCTTAAACGGAGTTTGTCCCTTTCTGTTGTATGGGCCACATATATACTATACATATAGTTATAGTACATTTATAGCACTGGCATGTTGTTAGACAAGGACACACTCCCACCTAGGTGCGTTTCGTTTGGGCCGTTTTGTTGTACAAAGCAATTACAACCTTATGTTTATAGCATACGGATTAAATTGAATTTGTCATAACACATCTGCAGTGCACTATCTTTTTATATTAAGTCTATGTTCGATATATAGGCAAACCTATCTGCCTTCCTTGAATATTTTAAAGCTTACTAGCAATATTTGTGTCATATTACTAGTAATCTTGTTAACGCCGTCAACTAAGCTAAATATGTTTGTGTCTGGCTGGAGTAGATTCACGTAAATAGTGCAATGAGTGGGGATCAAACTCACGACTTCTCGATCGCCAGGCCGATGCCTTCTTTGTTCTGATTCAGCAGGGACATGCTTTAATATTCATCGTGTAACAGCAGAGGCCATTCAACAATTTTGTCTTGCATGCATATCTTGTACGTATTATAACATTACGAATATGTAATAGGTCTAAGCTACGACGTATCCGATACATTTTTTCACTAAGGGGCCCATTTAACCGACTCCTGGTATATGTTGTATACATACATAATTATGTTCAAGTTTACATATGAAAATCAAAATATTTATTGCCACAACAAAATACATAATTTAATAACAGAAATGCACATAGAATGTTAATGGAATACGATAACAAGAGAACTGTGAAATCCAAACTAGGCTCGAGGCCTGTATCTTGGATTTCCGAGTGTGTAACAAAATAAATAATCCAAAATCACTACATAGTACAAAGTAGCTTCCCGCTGTCTGTCCCTATGTATGCTTAGATCTTTAAAACTAAGCAACGGAATTTGATGCGGTTCTTTTTAATAGATAGAGTGGTTCAAAAGGAAGGTTTATTTGTATAATACATGCATAATATAGTAGGGAAACACTGATAATTTTAAACGTTTCTATTGTGATGTCGTAACTAAACAATGTTTTGCGCTTTGCACTATTTTTTTACACAAACGCTGGCTGTGCCGTACGAGATCAAAATAATGTACTATAATATTGTACACCTTAAAAAAGTCTACAAAAAAGTTCACGGTAAAGATCTTGAATCAAGTCGCCTTCGTAGGAAGATAGGAGTAGTCGAGGTAGGTGAGGGGAGTCCCTCCCAATTGTGCATATCAAATAAACGGCCACATAGCTAGTATATATCTAATCTAAGTTTATATCACACATGTTGTCCACAGGGCAGTCGCGGTGCGATCTGCGCAGCGGCGCTGGCCACGCTGGTCCGGTCCCGTCCAGCGCTGGGCGAGACGTGCGCACAGCTGGGCGAGCTGCCCAGACTGGCGCGACTGCTGCCCAGCTGCCCGCTACACGCCGTGCCCGTCATAGCTGCGCTCGCTGACACTCAGGTTTACTTTACAACATTTTAACCACCACCCCTATAACATTATTTTACAACTTGTTGGTGAGGCAGTATTTCACACCGGGACAGCTGCTCAATTTGTATCAAGCACAAGTCCGATCGTGCATGGAGTACTGTTCTCACCTCTGGGATGGCTCAGCTAAATACCAGCTGGAGGCGCTGGAAACAATTGAGAATAAAGCTAAGAAACTCATCAATGACGACAATCTTGTTAGTAAAAGTAGCTCCAGAGCCTAGGCATCGCCGCAAAGTAGCAAGTTTATCGGTTTTTTATCGGATACATTTCGGAGAGTGTGCCATCCAATTGCACGAATTAGTCCCACCATCCCCCTTCTTCTATGGGACATCCAGACATACCGATATGCGCCATCGATTTATGGTGGACATTCCATCTACCCGCACAAAACGTTTCGATTTATAATTTATCATACGTACTGCCAAGGAATGGAATTCCCTGCCGGTGTCTGTGTTTCCTAGCAACTAGAACCCCGGGGTCATCAAATCGCGTGTGAACAGGTATCTTCTAGGTAAGCGTGCTTCATCGTCGATCGCATCGTCACTTAACATCAGGTGAGTTACTGGTCAAACGCTTACCTATCCAGTATAAAAAAAAAAAAAAACTTGTAGCAAGTCAAAAACAAAACTCAAAACTGTCATAAAGCTACATAAAGTGAAGTACGGCGTTGTGAACTTTTTGGGATGGCTAAAAAATGTTAAAATAGCGTCAGGACTTTGCGTCAGGACACGTGACCTGATCGAAAATTCGTAAGACGGAGGGAGAATAGACCAAATGCACAACGTTAATGTTCAAGTTTTCACTTCTGCCGGTACTCCCGTTGTTTTTTAAGGTTCCATACCTCAAAAGGTAAAAAAAGGAACCCTCATAAGATCACTTTCTTGTCCGTCTGTCTGTCTGTCCGTCTGTCACCACCGATTTTCTCAGGAACGGGTGGACCTAGCAAGTTAAAATTTATACTAGATACTGAGGTCTATAGTCCCTATTATGTGTATAAAAATCAAGGTCATGAGTCAAAACGATGAAAAGATATGGGCAAATTTAGACTTTCGCGAAAACTTGTAAGTACCAAAATTTACCTTAATTTTCAACTCTTTTTATTTTTCGGAATTCTTCCTTTACTTGTGCTGTAAGACCTTGCTTTTGACCAAAATTGACAATTCTAGGTCAACCGGAAGTAGGTCTTCGACCCAAAACCTAAAGGGTACTTCCCGTTGATCTAGAATCATGAATTTTGGTAAGAAGCGAGGTCTTTCAGCACAAATAAAGGAAAAATTCCAAAAAATAAAAAACGTTTTAAAATTAAAGGGTTTTTTTTTTTTTTTTTTTTTTATACAGAACTGGGTAGCACTTGATCACTATCTCACCTGATGTTAAGTGATGATGCGATCGATGATGGAGCGTGCTTACCCAGAAGATACCTATTCACTCGCGATTTGAAGACCCCCATATTGTACTTAACCGGAAACACAGACTCAGGCAGAGTATTCCATTCTTTGGCGGTTCGTATGATGAACGAAGAAGCAAATCGCTTCGTTCGGGTAGATGGTATATCCACCATAAATCGGTGGCGCCTTTTAGTGTCTCTGGATGTCCGATTATAAAATGGGGATGGTGGAATCAAATCATGCAGTTCCCATACATACATTGTTTCGCCAATAAAGATAAGCCTCTGAGTTATATGAGCGCTCATACAATTTAGAGGTCTAGCTTAATTGGTACTAACCAACGTCGGTACGGAATCCTCGGTGGGCGAGTCCAATTCGACTTAGCCGGTTTTTTTATAATGAGTTATCTACTTCACGCAGATATCTCACTACCATTACAATCTAGCCTTATAACAACAAGGCCAATCAGTTATTTGATTTTGACTTAATTTTTTATTAGACTATTACTAAGAATGTGTCCATTAATACTTTACATTGAGGGGAATACACTGTGTTCTTGTATTCTTTTTACAGCGTTCACTATCACTACACTTTGTTCACTTGATAAAGTATCACTAAAGTAACTCGAAAGGTTTACCCTTTTTAGTCTTGCCACTATGTCCGTGTTGTCGAGGTTCTTGGATATTGACATACCACTTCCAATGGTAACTCTGCATCCATTTTATTCTGCATCACTTACGGCCGGTTTCTGAGTACTTTTATTGAGAGTTGTTCTACGCAAAAACGCTACGATTGAGTAGATAAACTCTCAATAAAACCGGCCACTATCGGTCTAGCTTATATTTCCTGATACATGTATGTATATTCACAGGCGTGTGTAGCGGCGTTTACACAGACAGACGTGATGGTGGGACTGAAAGCTGCCATAAAGTCGTGTCGCGAATGTGTCGGGGGCGCGTGTGAAGCGCTCGCCTCTATATTCGGCAGCACAGTCAATACGGACAGACTTGTCTTACAGGTATGTTTGTCTCTTTCATTATTAAAACTACCGTGAATATATTCCATAATTTATAATTAATTTAAACGGCATGAGTCATGTTATACCTATATCTATAGCACCAAACAATAAACCGGTTGGAGGCCTCAAAAGCCTTTTCGACTGAGATTACGTGAGTCAAGCCGTTTAAATTAATGTATAAATTATATTTGTCTCGTTTCTATTAGGTAACGGATAAAAAAATGCTCGGCAATGATACTGTTGCAATAAACAGATAATGTGACTGTTAGGAGCTCGAGCTGGTAGGAATCTTCTATTGTTGCGGATTATAAAATAAAACTCCGAATTGGTGGACACGTTGTATTTCTGGTAGGTGTCGTTGCGGAAAAGGGTGAATGAACCCAATACAATCATAGATTATCTAAAGCTTATCTAAGTCACAGATAATTTAATTAAATGTTTCTAACATATTCCCTCACAAGAATGAAAATTTAATAATTTATACAAAACCTTGATTACAATCAAAGATAAAATAGACTTAGATTTGTCTCCTATAAGTGAATTTTAAATAAACATTTACTTTTACATTATACTGTTTTTTAATTCTTTTTACTTTTTTTATAACATTAATTTTTTGTATAGAATTTAAATAAGCCTTATTGATTTATCAATCTCATACAAACTACCTTTCTTAAACACAGTATTTGTTTCGATGGACTGTAATAATTTTCTAGATAATACTCATGCAACTAAAAGGTAGATTATACTAACTTATATCTTACTGTAACTTTTAATGTAGATAATCTTAACATTTATACATGACTGTATTCTTATGCAGTTAAATTAAATGAGGTTTTTAAGATTGTACATTTTAACATAATTGAGTACATAACTCAAAATGACATGACTCTCTTAACTTATAGCAACTTATGACAATTGATTACTTTATGCACAGTAAGGGCATAACGTAAAAATACCTTTATAATGTTGTATGACTAAATTATATATAACAAATAGCAAAACATCCCGTATAAGTAGGTAGGTATACCTAGAAGAATTTTGGTTGACATCTTACCAGCAAATAAACAAATAATTTATGAAACTGAATAATGAATGAATTTGAATTATTTTAAATATAAATTTTGTTTAACATTGGTACTAGAGCCTATTTTAGTAAGCTTAAAATTAAACCTAAGTATTTATCTAATACTCTTAATAAATATCTACTTATTCAATAGGTAGAATACAAATTTTTGTGATAGAAGTCGTATGGACCCTACCATTAGCCTTTTTAACTTCCAAGCCTCGTACTAAACCATCTGCCCCTTCAAAGACTTTAGTTACCCGTGCCATTGGCCAGGTCATTAGAGGGGTAGCTAACTCTCTTAAAAGTACTAGTGCACCTACTTTAACATTGGGATGGCTAACCTTCCACTTTGGTCGATTTTGCAATATATTTAAGTAATGTCTGGACCAATATCTCCAAAACTGTTGCTGAATCGCATTGCATTTGCTCCAGAAAGTAAGTCTATTTTCAGGAATGTTAGTGAGGTCCTGCTCTGGTATACAGTTTAGAGGCTCACCCGTTAAAAAATGACTCGGTGTCAAATAAGACAAATCTTCTGTATCTGATGACATTGGAGTTATTGGTCTGGAGTTTAAAATTCCCTCTATTTGGACTAGCACTGTATAAAGTTCTTCATATGTAAAAACATGTGAGCCTAATACTCTTTTTAACAATGTTTTTGTGCTTTTCACACCTGCCTCAGCAAGTCCAGCGAAAACTGGTGAAAAACATGGCACAAACTTAAAATTAATGCCTAACCTAGATGCTGCGGTTTGAACCTGCATCTGGTGGGTTTTAGAGCTATATAGCTTATAAAGTTCAGCGAGTTGGGTATTTGCTGCTTTGAAAGTGCTAGCATTATCACAATAAATTTCTGATGGAACATTACGTCTGGCAATGAAACGTTTCAGAGCTGCTAAAAAAAAAACTTGTTTCTAAACTTGACACAAGCTCGATATGGCAGGCGTGTGTGATGAAACATACAAACAGGCATATATATGCACGAGACGTTATAACACCTGTAATCCTAGATTATTTTACCGTTATTGGACCGGCAAAATCTAGACCTACTTTTTTGAAACATCTATGAATATTTACTCGGTCAGCAGGTAATGAACCCATCAGCTGCTGAGCAGTGATACCTTTGTGTCTAAAACAGGTGATACATTTGTGAAGAAACTTTTTTACTAACCTTAAACCGTTAACTATCCAATAGCGTTGTTGCAGGCTATTTAAAACTAACTTTTGACCGGAATGTAACAATTTGAGATGCTCATTTTGAATGAGAAGATGTGTCACTGCTGACTCTTTAGGTAGTATTATTTGATGTTTATGGCTGTAAGGCAGCGCTGAATGTTGTAGCCTACCACCTACTCTGAGGATGCCTTCAGTATCAATAAATGGGTTTAAAGATTTTAAATAGGAGGAAGCTGGCTTGCCTTCCTTCAACAAGGCCATATCTTGCTGAAAATACTTTTCCTGTTCATTTTTAATTAATAAGTGCAATGCCTTGCTAGCCTCTGCATATGTTATAAAGTTTTCTTTTACCTTTGTTGACCCCAACTTAGTATTATTTATAAACCTGAGGAGGTATGCTAAAACATTGACAATTTTATTAATGTTAGAATATTTTTCTATGTGTAAGTCTAAAAAGGACTGCTGCAGGAGGAAGGTGATGCTGCACACACCATTTTGCTATTCACAGACTCTTTCATCTCAGGCAAGTTTTTTGATGACTCATACTTAAATTCTTTAAAGCAATAATCTGGGTCTTTTAAGAAAGACGGACCTGACCATCACAGTTGGTTACATTGTAGCGCCGTGGGTGCATAGATCTTTGTTAGAAAATCAGCTGGATTTAAGTCACTAGCTACATATGTCCATTTGCATGATGTTGTGAGCTCTTTAATTAATTTTACTCTATTTGCAACATAAGCACTTAGCATTGCTGGATCAGTCTTTTGCCAAGCTAATACCACTTGGGAGTCGCTGTATAAGTACACACTTTCAATTTGCCTCTTTTTACTTAGAGTTTCATGCACTCTAGAACTTAACTTAGCCAACATTACTGCAGCGTTTAACTCTTTTCGCGGTATAGAAAGTTTACCTGTTTTTGATGCGATTTTTGACTTTGAACAGATCATGGACACCGTCACCTTTCCTTGGTTATCAATAGCGCGCAGGAATACTGCACATGGCACTTATTGCAGCATCAGAAAACCCAATGATTTGTAAAATTTTACTATTTTCTGGGCAAATATTTCTTGGTGCTGTAATCTGCGCCATCTGCTGTAAACTATTGTAAAATAGCAACCATTCATTTTGTATTTTTGGTGGGAGTACTGAGTCCCATGATACAGAGCTCTCATTCCACAGTTTTTGCATCATTATTTTAGCCTGGACAACGACCGGACCTGCAATGCCTAGTGGATCATAGAATTGACTGATGTAGCTAAGTATTTGTCTTATTGTTTTAGGAATTTCACTTGCCGGAGGACATGTGATTCTAAATGAGTCTTGCTGAATATTAAATTTCAAACCTAAGGTTTTTAAGTCCTTATTGAATTCCACTTCCTCAAGACTTTGCTGCTGCTCTGGTACTTCTGACAAGATTGCCTTGTGGTTTGATGACCACTTATGCAATTGAAAACTTCCTTTACTAAGAAGTTCTATTAACTGAGATTTTGTTGAAATAATCCTTGCTAAGTTATCATCTGTGTGAAGCACATCGTCAACATAAGTTGAATTGAGCAGCACAGGAGCTGCAAGGGGGTACTGTTCCCCGAATCGAGTGGCTAGCTCTATTAAGCATCGTGTGGCAAGCCAAGATGAACACTTGAGACCGTATGGAACGGTTGCTAGCTGGATGCATTTAATTTGTTCAACCGGGCTGTCCCGCCACAAGATGTTTAACAGAGATCTTTGAGTTGAAAAAGCTGAAAAAGTACCTGAAATGTTTGTGGAACACGTCTGAACAACAATACGTTGAGAAGTATTTCACCGATACTGTCAAGTTAGAAAATGATCAGTTTGAAGTTTCAATGCCATTGAAACTGCCTCTTTGTGATATAAACAATGCTCTAGGTGATTCACTCGGTCTAGCTTTAAAAAGATTTTTAAATCTCGAAATCAAATTTCACAGAAAACACAAAGAGATTCACAATTACAGAAGAAGAGTACAAAAGCTTCATTCATGAGTACCTTGAATTAGGCCATGCCTCTTATGTAGACATTACTCTTTATGATCTTTCAAAGGATCCGATATATTTCTTTGCACATCATGCAGTAATAAAGCAAGATGCAATTACAACTAAATTGAGAACTGTATTTGATGGTTCTATGAAAACCAGCAACAAAATTTCATTGAATGATTTAATGTTAAATGGACCTATAGTCCAACAAGAATTGTTTGACATTCTGTTGTTATTTAGGCTCCACAAATACTTTTTTGTCTGTGACATCAGACGTATGTTCCGCAATTTAATAATAGAAAAATCTCAAAGATCTCTGTTAAACATCTTGTGGCGGGACAGCCCGGATGAACAAATTAAATGCATCCAGTTAGCAACCGTTCCATACGGTCTCAAGTGTTCATCTTGGCTTGCCACACGATGCTTAATAGAGCTAGCCACTCGATTCGGGGAACAGTACCCCCTTGCAGCTCCTGTGCTGCTCAATTCAACATATGTTGACGATGTGCTTCACACAGATGATAACTTAGCA
The DNA here is from genome assembly GCA_954871355.1 of Cabera pusaria. Lineage (NCBI taxonomy): Eukaryota > Metazoa > Arthropoda > Insecta > Lepidoptera > Geometridae > Cabera > Cabera pusaria. The sequence continues at coordinate 19,245,266 of OX940902.1, forward strand.
AGGATTATTTCAACAAAATCTCAGTTAATAGAACTTCTTAGTAAAGGAAGTTTTCAATTGCATAAGTGGTCATCAAACCACAAGGCAATCTTGCCAGAAGTTAGATATTGTGGAATTTATGTTAGTTTCGCATTCCTGACAGAACAGAGCAACAGCAGAACCCTTAGTAGAGGAATCAGGGACACTACCCGCAACAATGTAACCAAACTGGGTGTGCAGAAGCTGTGGTCGTGCAGCATCACCTTCATCCTTGTCCTGTACTTCTTTTAACTGTTCATCTTGCGGCAGCAGCGCCTGAAAAAATATGCCAGCTCCGAGTAAAATATCTATAATGCTTGTGATATTGAAAGAATCATCGGCTAGATTAATATTTTTAGGTAATTTTATTTTTGATATATCAATGGGGCATTGAGGCAATTTTGATGTTATTTGGTCAACTAGCAACAGATTAGCCCTCACTTTATAAGGATAAGCACATGAAAAGATGTCTAACTGCATTGCATGTCTGATCGTCTTTCCAGTGTTCGCTATACCTACTACATTGATGTGGTTTGGTATTAATTGCTTTCCTATCGCTCTAGCAACGCTAGAGGTTATAAATGATCATTGGCTAGCCGAGTCCAACAACGCTTTTACTATTATTTCTTCCCCACTTTGTGAGATCAACTTAACCTTTGCAGTAGGCAATAAGTTTCTTTGTGTTGAACTCACTCACACCTATATTTACTACATTTGAGTTTATAACTCGCTCCGCAGAACGTGTATCTTGATCATTTTCATGAAGCAAGCTATTGTGGCAGCTTTTCTTGCATTTTGTGCATCTAAAATGAAATTTGCATTTATTTGAATGTGCATTCAAACATATCTTGCATAATTTTTTGTTGTTTACAAACAATAGTCTTTCCTTTATGGAGGCCAGAATGAAACTAGGGCAAGTATATAACTTGTGAGGCTTACCGCAGAAGAGGCAACCGGCGTCCTTTGCATGTACTACATGTGTTGCAACCTTACCCGTTGTACTGGTAGTGGTCGTGGAGCGAGCTGTCTCATCAGCTTCAAGAGCCATTGCCCTTGATTCTAAAAATTGTATTAGAGCAGCGTTAGTATTTTGTATTGGCTGAGGCTGAGCAAGAGCAAGATGATATGCATTGAGTGTGAGTGCATCAATTTTTCTTGTAATAATGCATACAAGTAAGCTATCCCACTTATTTACGGGCTCCCCTAAGTTCTTTAATGCTGCAAGATGCTGTTTGACTGATGAAATTAGTGTTCGTAGCGAGCTAGCACTTGATTTGTTGAAGGCAGGCAAGTCAAGCAGTTTGCATATTATGCTCATTTATAATTGTTTGCTTTTTATTATACCTATCTGATAGGATGCTAAGCGCTTCTTTGTAGCTAGAACTTATAACAGGCAAGTTTTTAATTAAATCATAGGCCTCCTTCTTAAGAAAGCTTCTAAGATAGAAAAACTTTTGAACATCACTGAGGTTTTTATCTTTATCAATGAAGGTAGAGAACATTTCTATGAATGGTTTGTATTCTGAATATTGACCTTCAAAGGTGGGAATTTCTACTTGCGGCAGCTTTATTTTCCCTACCGATTTTGATGATGGGCTAGGACAAAGGTCCGTCTGCCGTGCTAAATGCGCTAGGCGTGCCCTAATTACAGCTAAACACTAAATACGTCGTCTCAGTCGCTGATGGGTCCTCACTTAGCTCGCCTAAATCCATATTAATATTTTCGTACTCACTGTAAGTAGCAATGGTTTTTTCTTCTAATATATGTAGCATTTGTAGACCAGCGTCTTCTAGATGCCCTGCGTTAACACGCGTGGCCATTCTAGTAATATTGCCCTTTAGGGCTGATCGTCTGCCAAGCAAACGCTTGTGGTCTGGGTCTTCCGCCATTTTCTGTAAGTTTGGCGTCTTCTTGGAAAAGGCTATTTGCTGGCAAGATGCGTATACGCGGTACAAAACACTTCAGGTTCAGAGTTATAACGTTATAAAGGTTATTGTTAATGTAAAAACGGTAACAACAGAAAAATAATTGTTACATTACATACTGAGTATAAATTGATTAGCTTAGAAAGAAAGCCGAAAATAAATGAAGTGAAACGGGGACCACAGATTACTATTTGTAATTGTATAACGCTATTCGATCTTCTGTATGAACTCGTTCCTTTCCTTGTTCACTCGAAGAAATTGATTATTGCTGCCGACACCCGTATCATAAAAATCGCATGCGCCAATCATCAGTCTTCATCGAAGAATGTCCATAGATTGAAAACAGCTGTGACTGAACGAGTAAGATATTACTCACTCGCTTATGCAGTTCACAACCCGAACTTTTTCTATCGTTTTGCTGTGGACTTGATCTGCTTGACCGACAGTGCGTGGATGACCGATGGGCACCGGAAAGACCGGATCTGATTACGCGTGTACTTGCAGCGACGACTAAGCCGACGCGACGATCAAAATGGCCGCGCGGCTTTGATGATTCTTCGTATTTGTCGTCACTGTTTGCGTTCCACCTGGAAAAATTCTCACCGATTCCTTGATTCTTTTTCGGTAGAAGGACCATTTGTTAGGAGCTCGAGCTGGTGGGAATCTTCTATTGTTGCGGATTATAAAATAAAACTCCGAATTGGTGGACACGTTGTATTTCTGGTCCGTTGCGAAAAAGGGTGAATGAACCCAATACAATCATAGATTATCTAAAGCTTATCTAAGTCACAGATAATTTAATTTAATGTTTCTAACAGTGACAAAACAATGGAATGTCATTGATGATTAAAGGAAATGCAAAGGGGGAATATCACGTCTGGAATAGTGGAAGCGTGCCGTGTCTCGTGATATCCCGATTCCTGTATGAACTTTTCCGCGATTGCGCGGATTTTAGAAAGGTTGTAAAAATGTGAGGTTATTCTCACCTGACGATGATCGGCTCACATACAAGTGGGGGTCCGATCTTATTAACTAATGTGGCCACCTGAAATAATAAAAGTGTACTTCCCTGAAGTCACCGTGATGAGTGCTCCAAATCCAAGGCGTGGTGGACGACGATCACAGGTTACCACGTTTGCCGTCACAAACACAAACTTATCCGCGTATATTAGATATTATCAGCAAATCCAAAACAACAAATAATTGTACGGCACACAGAACACAATGAGAAGCTACGTCTCCAATTAAACCGCACAACTAGTGGTTTTTCTATTCCAAAATTAGGATTAATTAAACAACAAAAAACGCCTACGCGTTGTAAAACCAATTTGATGACTCATGACAGCCGCGAAGTGACAGACGTTAAAAAGACATGTAGCCCAAATGTCACCGCGCACGATAGACGTATTTCGCCAAAGGACAGGCGATGTAAAAATGGCGCGAAATCAAATTTGGTACGGGAAAAAGTCATAATTTTGCACATTGCACCCGTTACCTTATATAAGATATAACGGTTGATATTTCAATCAATTGAAATTTCATTCGCACTGTAATTTCACTAGACAGTCTGGACACAGCGAAAAATATTACATAACCTATCTACAGAACTAGGCGATAACTGTAAACTGGACCACTTAACAATATTCTCAGTCATAAATTGCTTAAAAGTTTATTATCCGGTAATCTTTTTACTTCCTCAAAACTTAATATGAAAATATGGAAATAACTCACCTACGGAAGTAATCATTTCCAAGATCTTACAAGCCCGGAATTTTTGGTCCTACGAGCCGGATCAATTAACTACTTTTTTCTCGTTTCACAGGCTTTAGAAACGGATTTAATCGGCGAGCTTCTATCCCTACTAGAAACGAGATTAGAAGGTCAAACCGCGGCACAACTGGTGAACGCTTTGAAGGCTATGTCTAGATCTGCGACGCACGGGGAGAGAGTGAAGGCAGTGCTAGCTAAGAGCACTGTATGGGGACAGTATGCGGCGCAACGACATGATCTGTTCATATCATCAGCACCACAACATCACTCGCTAACAGGTAGGTAGTTACGTAGGTTTTCTTTAGTTATATACGAGTCGTATAGTACCAAAGTCAACTTAAGGTAAATTTACAGTATGCATTTTTTTTCTTTTTGCTTTTTGGCAACATTGGAAAACATTAAGAATATTGTATAGTATTTTGTTGTCAAAACATGATAAATCATTAAAAACCTATTGACTCGTACAAATAAAGTACAAAATCTTATTCCGAAGATTGGGTTTGACCTATTTTGAAAACAAAGAGAGAATTTGTCTTAGTTTGATAGTTAGGTTTGTTGATTTGACTGCGTTTGAATGTTAGCTGAGCGACAATAATATCAACATGGCGGACTCGCCATAGAGAATACTAGAAGCTGATTGGTCGATTCGGATTTGACTAAATTTGAATGTCAGTAGTGTTGGATTTGGCTAATTTTGATACCAAGGCCATTTTTTACAGTAATTTTTCTATAGTAAAAATTTGGATTACACTGCATTTGATATTCTCTATTTTTAGATCTTAGTGCGAAGAATATTGCTACATTAAAATATTAAAAATGGTAAATTTTGGATTTGACCAATGTTGATACTAATCGACTCATATGTTCTATCCTCTCCGCCCAAAGGTTGTCGATGTTGATTTCAGTGCAAGTGTTTGATCCATTTACTCATATATATGCATTATACTTTTGTATGGAAATTGTGCCCCTTTAAAGAAGTAAAATAACAATGTTGTGTAACAGGTCCAGTCCCGCACTCTGCCGGGTACTTGACCGCGCCGCCCTCCAATATCCCCGCGCAGCCGCCGCCCATCGACTGACGGAGCTCGCACCACCTGTGTATCACCTCATTACGTATGTTTATTATCACTACATATTATAATTAAGATATTTTAAAGACTAAAACAACCGACTTTCATGCCCCGCGAGTCAGTTTCAGTAGTAAGTTTGAGACTTTTATCGTCATATCTCTGAAGATACTTATCAGATCTCGATGAAATTACAATGAGACCCCCTTGAAAATGTATCCTACCTATTAAAAAAAATATTATTCATTCGAATAATTATTTTTTTAATACGCGATTACTCCATCAATTGTGAACCTATTCAGGTTCACAATTGATGGAGTAATCGCGTAACATACATACAAAAAAAAACACAACATACAGACGAATTGAGAACCTCCTCCTTTTTGGAAGGCAGTTGATAAAACAGTCTCCCGCCGCGTCTATCTTAAGCGCAATACACACCAAATCCGCCGACCCGCCGACTCAACCCGTAGACCGATGTATAACTTGTCGGTTGGCTAGTTATAGACTGTAACTAGAGTCTTTTCAAAATGAAAACCGTTGTGGCGTTACGACGAACTAACATTCAAAGCTAAGGTAAGAAGGTACATACCTACCTAGTAGCACCTGATAAAAATAAGAGTAGGTACCTACAAAGTATCACACATTTCTAGTCATACTGGCAATAACAAAACAGTATTGTCAATGCAACAAAACAGTAAATTAGAACACGCGACCTCAGTTTCAACGACGGTTCTCTTTTTGCACAGAGTCTAGCCCGCCGACAAGTTCAAAGACTGAGTTGCCGACATTGGTCGGCGGGTTTGCGGCTTTGGTGTGTATTGCGCTTTTCGCGATAAACTCAAAAACTACTGAACGGATTTTGATGCTGTTTTCACCAGACAGAGTGATTCATGAGGAAGGTTTATGTGTATAATTCGTTAAGGTTTAGTGTGAATTGGTTTAAATATGACGTCATCGTCAATTGAAGATGTTAATTCGTATTCGATGCATCAAGCTGATGCAAAAAATAGTCATATATGATCTACCCGTCCGAAGCCGGGGCGGGTACTTAGTTTTACTGCAATATTGATACAAATATTACAAATTGTTGTAATGGATTACCAAATCGGAAATATCAGTATAGGCACGATTGTGTATGAACCACTAATAGGATTTAATTCCGCTGCGTGGTTTTTTAAATACTGAATCAAAGAAAAGATAATAGTCCTACGAACAGAACATACACTCCCTGACAGCAACTGTGACAGCAAACATGCGAGATTAAACCTATTTACAACGTCGTTAACGTTCAGAATACGACTGTCGGTTGTATCGTGGACGATACGCGGTAGGAAAAAAACAGCGAGTGAATGACGCCTGCCTGACTGAATAGGCAAGCGGTTGAAGCGATTGATTGCCCTAGCGTGTTTACCATCCTCGAACACATAATCTCCTACCACCGGGCGAGATAGTGTTCTAACGCTAAGCTATCAGATACAAAAAAATATTAACAATGAATGTTTTATTGCTAGCGCTAAACAAAGTAATACATTAATTGGGCTCTTGAACTAAAACACCGTTTATAGCACAGTGTGATCTAAACCCGCACTTTACTCACGCTTTTCCGTGACTTAAGTTGTCTATTATTGCACGGCGTGGCAGTAGTAGCGTAGCGTAGCTAACTTCACGCTGTGCAATAATCGACTAATAAAGTTACACGTATTGTAATATACTAATTTTGAATGTTTATTTTTTATTGTTTTCAGCAAAGTTGCAGTCGTGAGTGTTTGAAATTATGACGCAGGCACGTAGTTGATTTTGTCATTACCAACCTTTAGTATTTAAGTTAAGTATTTTCTTTAGTGCTACAACACTACTAGTGGATGTAAATAAAATATATTTACACCCATAAATGGCCTATTATATTCTCATATTATTTTACGTAGTTAAGAGTTTTGTTATCATTATTATTATCAGCCATGATAGGGCAAGATTTTAGTTTTCTCTTTATTTTGTACATTAATTATTATTTGGTTTGAATACTCGATTTATAAATAATATAGAATTTATAAATAAATAAATACTATTTGTACTTATGTATGATATAGTAGCAGTATATTAATTATAGAGCAAGAGCTAAAGACCGCGAGACCCTAGTCTGTGCAAAAAGAGAACCGTCGCGGCGTTACGATGAACTAACTTTCAAAGGTAAGGAAGGAACCTTCCTTCCTTACCTTTAAACGTTTTTAACATACCTAACCAGTAGCACACGATAATGATAAGAGTAAGTACCTACCAAGTGTCAAACATTATAGTCATTATATAACATTATTAGTCTTACTAGTAATGGCAGCAGTGTTGTCAATGCAACAAAAACAGTAAATTAATACGACCGACGACCGACGCGACCTCAATTTATACGACGGGTTTTTTTGGACAGACTAGTTAGTTTCTGATTACCGAAATGTGTGGGATCGTTTTTTTTATGATAATGGCAGCATAAAGCAAACGGCCTACCTGATGGGAAGCGGTCACCGTCGCCTATGAACTCTTGCAACACTAGAGGTGTCACTCATGCGTTGCCGACCTGTCAACATTCTTTTAATGCCACTTTTGAAGTTATACTCCATGTTATAAGCTCTGTGGGAAAACAGACGTACAGTGCCACAAGTATAACTTGGCGGTGGTTGTTTTTGGAACCAATTCCGAGAGATTAATTAATTATATTATTAATTGAGACATTACCGCGACATTATTGTTGATAAATCTGCTACATTAAAATAGTTCCATAATGCCAAAAGTAATTAAAAGTGGTTTAAGAGAAACTGTTATCAAAGTACAAAGTAAAAGCACAGTGGCGCACAGCCGCGCCACGTTATACTTGCCGGACTGTATAGTACTTATGAGTAATTATATAATTAAATAAAATATGTTTTTTCTTTATGTCAAAGTTGACAAACAAGCAAGCGGCCCACCGGATCTGAAGTGGTCACCGCCGCCTATAAACACCTGCAACACAAGTAGTATTGCACGTGCTTTGCCTACCGATTATAAATTTATAAATTATAATAAATAAATTGAAGCCTAAATAAATTATTCACATCATATAGAGTGCAATTCAGATGACAATACAACAAAAGTCCTTCTTTTTAACCCATAGATGAGCAAGTGAAATAAAAGAGCCAAATTTATTATGTCTGAGAAAAAATAAGTAAGTGTAATTTCAATGAAAATAGGATTATATTTTACAATCGTTAAAAAAAATGGATATTCTGTCGCTATGTTGTAATTGTAAGTTCCCTGAGTATCGTATTTTAAACATTAAGAATCAGACTAAAAGACACAATTATTATTTTGCGAGTTAATCGGAAAATACCGTCTACCGAGAAGAGTCTGGCAGTATTCATTATTAACAATTAAAAAGTACATACAAATTAGCAAAAAAAAGTAAGTAAAGTTTTTAGGTTATCTTTAGTACCTAAAAACGGTTAAATAATGGGTAATAGATCTAAAAATAGCCGTTTGTCCAAGCTAGTTTTATGCATATATTCAAATTACATAATATCAGTAAATTATCCCACACATTCCGTAATCAAAAAATAAGAAAGGTCTGACGGTCCTGCCCCCCTAGTCAAAGTCCAATTTCTATTTCCATTCACGCTAACGCAAGTTCAAAATGTATGGGATTAATATTTATTTTTCTGCGTTTCCTTGCGTTAGCGTCAATGGACCCAGAAATTGGATTTTGTCTAGGGGTCCTGGGCTCTTAAACCATTGTAATTATAACACTGAGTAAGTAAGTGTTAAATCATGCGTTAAGATAAAAATAAAACTGTAAAGCAAAATTATATTCTAAATAGAGATACACCAGTGAATACTGTAGGTACTAGAAAGTATTATTTGCCAAAGGTTCCGTATGAAATATCGAAAATTAAAGTATGCGTCGAGCTAAGTTCTCTTTAGTATTATTTATGTTTAATTCCAATGATTACTATTATAGTATGAAATATAATTTCCTATAAGTAAAGACAGATAGATGTGATTTCATTGCAAGTGTTTGCTCCATTTACAAATATTTATGCATTATACTTTAACATGAAAATGGAAATCTTGAACATCAAAACTATCCGATCTACTTGTTTAGGATACTATAGTCCCCGTCACGAGAAGCTATAAATTATGTAAACAAACATCTTTTACTAAGTAAACATTTTATACTGCGAGATAATAATAAATTGACCATATTCAATCGACATGAAATATAGACGGGTTATATGAAAGTAACAACCTATTTAATTTAGTCGGATCATATTTTAACGACGCAAAGCGCTATCGTTTGTGTTTCTTGGTACCGGACGCAGGGATTGTAAACTATCGGGACGCCATTTTGAAATAAACGCGTCATTCGAGTTTCGAATGCGTACGAGTACGAAATTCATTTTTTTTGTTGGTCCAAATGTTGTGAACTCCTGAACACTTGTTTACATAATTTATAGCTTCTCGTGACGGGGACTTTAATGATATGACGAATGATATGATAGACGTTGAGTTTAATCAAATTTTCCGTAAAATCTTATCAAATGGAACTGGTACCGCTGTTTCATCCGCGAGGACGAAAGGTAGCCCTTTGTCTGTCTCCAAGATGTACTATATTTCTATGCTAAACTTCATTAAAATCGGTTCAGCTGTTTTGACTTGAAAACGGAACATACTGACTGACATATTGTATATATACACATATTGCATATTTATTTCTATATTGTTAAAGCATTGTAGCATTACAGCTTCTCTATATTTATTTCACTATTACCAATAGATTTACAAATCTCGACGCATGTAAGAAGTATGATCTCTTAAAGGCAAATTGCAACGGCATTCCTAAACGCTAGAATAAGTTTTGTAACGTTAAGGTTTCGTACTTTTGTATTATCTGTAAACTTTAGATAAAGTAGCGTACTGTTTCGCTCAGCTAACACTGAAGACTCAAGGTATTCTAGATATTTTCTGTCACTTTCTGATACACCACGATAGAACGTGATAGCACGCTAATAATACCGGCATTACTGTCAGTGCAACTGTGTAAAAAAAAAACATGTATTTTCGCATCTATTCTCCACTTAAAACAAATTATGTGACGGAAGACTTCTAGAACAAGTAATATTCTTCTATGTTTGATAACTAAATTATGACTTCATTTGTAACGAATATCTAAACTAATTTTATAAAGAGAAAAGATTTCATGTCTTGCTTGTTTGTTTGTTACGATTTAACTCAAAAATTACTGGACCGATTTAGAAATTCTTTCACTAATGTAAAGCTACATTATCAGCGAGTAACATAAGCTATATTTTATTCCCGTATTCTCACGGGAACGGGAACTACGCCGGGTGAAACCGCGAGGCGCCGCTTGTACCATATATAACTGTCAAAAAGTCGATGCTTAAGTCTCCTCATATTACCACAAATTTCAACGTTTGAAACCTAAAAGAACCCCCTCTTCCCCCCCTGACTAGTGTAAAGCGTTAAAAAGCCTCGATACATTACAAACAAATTTCGCATGTCAGACTCCGCTTTTAGGCCGGTATTTATAGAACCATACTCAAGTATCATCTCTTAACTATAGAGTTAAGCAAAGAAATGGCTTCAATAAAATGCTAATTCTATGTAAATCGATGTTTGAGTATCCTTTTGTAATACGGGCCCCTATGTCCCCATTCTTAGCCTTTAAGCACATGAAAAGTCTAATTTAATAATATCACTTATGAAGCTTTTAAGTATTATATTGTAAGGCTGTCTTGCCGCTAACGTTTTGCCTACTAGAGACTGAATGTCTTATTTAATCTAAATTCCAACTAAAATTGTTTTAATTTTTTATTTTATAAGAACCGATTTATGTTTATTTTAAGTGTTAACTACACTTTATATTTTTGTACATTGTTATATACAATCCAAAAAATCATCGTATTGTATATGATCATTGTACGTCGTATCGGTAGGATCGTATTGTAGCTGAGTTGGTACGGCGCCGGGCGTAGTCCCCAGAAGGCGCAGGTTCGAATCCCGTCGATATGATGACATTTTTGGATTGTAGAAAACAATGAATCGATTTGATTAGATAATTCGCAGCAGGTTATTTTAATCATAAACTTAATATCATTGTACATGTCAAAATGTCCTACACTTATGTTGGAGTAAAAATAATAATTACAAATGTGTAAATAACATTAATATAGCCTATGTTTAGGATAGTGAGTTAATTTGATTAGTATTTTTGAAGGCTCTCTTAAATGTTTGTTTTATATAATTAAATCGTTTAATAGCATTGCTGTGTCATAGGAGTTATGTAGGTAATCATACAATTTATTATCATTAAAACGGAGCGCCTTCAAAAGCACACATTAGTTGAGGTATCTGCCCATTACATCGCGCCACGCGTGCTAGTTATTGTATCAGCTCAAGCAAAAGTATAATTTCCATAAATGCATTTATATTACGCCCATAAGATCATTCCGTGACCGACCAGAGTTTCATATCCGGACCGACGGCAAAATGTACTGTATTATTTGTGCCACGGGCGCCTTAAAAAAGTTATCCTCTCTTCTACTACAGACATACTACTAATGAAATGAAATTTTACACAGGGTAAAAATAGTGTATAACTGCAATAGGTAGGGAACTCTGTGTCACGGGAGACTTCACTCTTCAAACAAACAAATCACGGACACAATTACAACCAAACTATATTTGTGGATCTTACAAAGAATTGCCTACACAAAGTATTTAGTTGTGAAAATACAGCTTAACATTTACACACAGAACTTAACATACAGCACGACATAGGGACTTTCGAATTTATAATATTAGTATGAATAGATGCTCTTTTGGATGTAGACTTAGTTGTCTGTCACATCTTCTTTATGTGTGATACGGTCGCAACTAGTTCACGGTAATGGTACGGTGTAGTGCACGGAAACCTCTTTTAGGGATGAACTATGCCTATCTGCATTTTCGATGTTGATTAAATCAACTTGTGGAGTAGTCTACATTTATGTTATTTTCAAGTATTTTAATTGTGAGAAAAGTTAATTTAACTCATATCATTACAATAAGATAAGAAGTTGGATATCCACTCAATACAACGTTTGAATAAAACCGGCAACGTCGAGTTGGACTCACCCACCGAGGCTTCCGTACCAACGTTGGTAGGTACCAATTAAGACCTCTAAATTGACTCTAGGCCTCTAAATTGACTCTAGACCTCTAAATTGACTCTAGACCTCTAAATTGACTCTAGACCTCTAAATTGACTCTAGACCTCTAAATTGTATGAGCGCTCATGTAATTCACGAGGCCTATCTTAACTGGTTATAACTATGTATGTATGGGGAATACCCTTTAATTTTCACCTTTTTTAGGGTTCCGTACTCCTGACAAGGAACCTCCGTATAACTTATAGTTCCGTCATGTCCGTCTGTCTGTCTGTCTGTCCGAGGTTTTGCTAAGAGACCGTTAATACTAGAAAGCTGTAATTTTGTGGGGGTACGAGGGTCGTTCAATAAATACTTAGCCTACAAAAGAAAAACGAAAATTTTCGAAAAGTGCCGATTTATTTTTCTACATAATCTCCTTTTAACTCAATACACTTGGCCCAGCGATGCTCCAACTTTTTTAACCCGTCTAAAAAATACGTTTTCCTGAAGTCTGCAAAATAGGCCTCCGTGGCGGCGATAACCTCCTCATTCGACCCAAATCTTTTTCCGCCGAGTGACTTTTTCAGGTTTGGAAACAAAAATAAGTCACAGGGGGCCAAGTCTGGAGAGTAAGGTGGATGGGGCAGCAATTCGTAGCGCAATTCGAATAATTTGGCCATGGCGACAGCAGAGGTGTGAGCCGGCGCGTTGTCGTGGTTGTTGTCCAGTGTGAGCAAACGCGGCACCCATCGCGCTGACAGCTTTCTCATGCCCAGTTCTTCGTGGAGAATATGATGCACCGTTCCTTCTGCAATGCCCACAGTGTCAGCTATCTCGCAAACCTTCAATCGGCGGTCTGCCAACACGAGATCGTGGTTTTTTTTTATGTTTTCCTCCGTAGTAGCCGTTTTCGGGGCACCTGGGCGTGGCTCATCAAAAACCGACTTGCGGCCACGAGCAAACTCGTTAAACCAATTCTTGACGGTTGCCATCGAAGGAGAAGAGTCACTGTACACAGCATCCAAGCGATTTTTAATTTCACTGCGCGTTTTCCCTTCCAAAAATAAAAATCGAATCACCGAACGATACTGCTCTTTTTCCAATTTTGTTAAACTGATTGACACGTTCGCTTTCAAAGGCTATTAAAACAAAACTAATAGAGGTCATTGTTTAAAACTTTGACAATAGGCTTCAAAAACATTGCACTGTACTATGGTAAATTTTTTTTGTAATCGCAGTGCCATTGGGCGATGAGGCTACGTACTTGTTGAATGAGCCTCGTATGTATATAAATTACGCCGACAAAGTGCTGAAATAAAATTTTGAAAAATATTTTTTTTAGCGTAGCTCCCCTATATGAGAAGTGGGGACGATTTTTTTTTTCATCGTTTACCCCATCATATGGGGTATTGTTGAATAGGTCTTTTAAAATGACTTCAGGGTTGCTAATACCATTTTTCGATTGAATGCTCCATTTACGAAATATTAAACTTTAGAGTGAAAATTTTTGTCCCAGTAGGGCGTCCCCCCCCCCTCTAAAAGCTAAACTGCTGGCTTGAAAAATCTGGAAAAATTCGCGATAATAGCGTATTTCATGAACTTTAAAGGAAAATTATAGCGGTTAAGATAACATTATTAGTTTAGCAGTAATAGTCGTTGATTTTGGGTGTTGGATATTTTTGTACCAAATACAAAATCCTTAGAATAAATCATTTAAATTGACAAAGACGGAGTACCTAGTTGCTTGTTTATAACGGGTAAAGACTTGCATTGAATAACAGGCTACTACGGAACCCTACACTGCGCGTGGCCCGACTTGCACTTGGCCGGTTTTTATTTACATTTGACATCGACCCAAAACCTATAGGGTACTTCCGGTTGACCTAGAATTGTCAATTTTGGTCACAAGCAAGGTCTTACAACACATACAAAGGAAAAATTCCCAAAAATAAAAAAAGTTGCAAATAAAGGTAAAAGTTGGTACTTACAAGTTTTCGCGAAAATCTAAATTTGCCCATATATTCTTATCGTGTTGACTCAGGACCTGGATTTTTATACACCTAATAGGGACTTCAGTATCTGGTATAAATTTCAACTGGCCTAGGTCCACCCGTTCCTGAGAAAATTGGTGGTGACACACGGACAGACAGACAGACAGACGGACAGACAGACGGACAAGAAAGTGATCTTTTAAGAGTTCCTTTTTTTACTTTTTGAGGTACGGAACCCTAAAAATCCCCAAAGGATTTGTTTTTATCTACGTGAAATTGCGAATTTTTTGGATTGGTTTTGTAACCGATTTTGTATTCGTGGGTATTCGCTGTATAAAGTCGAATGCATACAGGCCTTAAATATTTCTATTGTACAAAAATCTTTACATTTTATGTAGGTTTAACCTTGCCTTGTTTACAGTTCCGACTAAAATATTTGACACCTGTGTGTATTTAGTCTGATATGAAAAAAAGTGCTCTGTATTATCTGCTCATAAAATAATCGAGTTCGTCCTAATTGTATATTTTAATAACTAGTTGATAAGGGTACGAAAATCTGTATGATGTATGCGAGCTCTGTACTCTAACTATAGTTGAAAACTACACTGATCAAACTCATATAAAATGTATTGATGTATTGATGTTTGGTTATTATTTCTTCAAAAGTCTTCCAACGCGTTCTCATTTAATGTTGACCTGCTATATGTATATATGTATTTACTTTGGTAGCCATGGATTTGCAACTGGTCTTCGTTGTATAGAACGAGATGCAGTTACCGCTGTCTAGCTCCATCTCCCTCTATGAAATGTTTGCAATGACATCGGTTACTATCGCTCTAAGTATTTACCTACGCCTTCGGTTCGGTTCGGTAGCAAAATAATCGCTTTCAATGTAGGACTTAGTAAACTAGGCGAAAAACGGCTAGACAAATTTAATTTGGCAATCTGTGTATACAGAATAAATAAAAGTACCTACTAGGTAATTTATATCGACAAAAATTATACTACATATTGTTATAAAGGCGAAAGCTTGTATGTATGTTTGTAATTTCTTCAAGCTAAAACTACTCAACCGATTAAGCTGAAATTTGGTATGTAGATAGTCTAGACCCTGGATTAACACATAACAACACATACTTTTTATCCCGATATTAACACGGGAACGATGTCTACGCGGGTAAAACCGCGGGGCAAAGCCAGTTGACCTCTAAAATCGATAAGTCGCTACTAGACTCGAATTTTTTGTCAGAAATATGAATGACGAATACAGATTTGCTCTGTGTTTAATTGATATCAGTGCTGGATTTAAATTTTTTATAAGTGTAGGCCACTTTATTTCCGCCGCCCCATGTACCTTTTTTTAAATAAGTGGGCGTCCTCTGAAATATCTGCCGACCCTAGGACGCTGCCGCCCCTAGGCCGCTGCCGCCCCTAGGCCGCTGCCGCCCCTAGGCCGCTGCCGCCCCTAGGCCGCTGCCGCCCCTAGGCCGCAGCCTATACAGGCTATTGACGAATCCAGGACTGATTGATATCGTATTGTCTCCATATGTTTAGTTTTTGATGACTTTATTATTATATTATTACATGTACTTATATTAAAGAACATACATTTGTGGACAACCTATCTACCGTGATCCATCGATAGAGTACAGTGCTTGCAATGTGTGTCAACGAATGGTAAGGCTGAGCCGCGAGCGATGTCGGGTCGTAGTGATCATATTGAATATTTTTATATTTAGCGCTAAGTATATCCTGTAATATATACCTATGGAGTTAATATAATTTCAATCTATATACTGTGATTTTTATTTTTATCCTTTTAGATTTATTTTATTCTATTTGTAGGACTTATACACCACTATTTTATTTAAAGGCAGTTGCAGGTGGTATTACCGATGATGAAAATGCTGTCAGATTTTTTTTACATATTCACATAGTTATGGAGTGTATTTTTAACCGACTTCATGTTCCCAAAAATCCGTATAAATATATGTATGGACACAGTAGGTACTAGAAATACTACATGTCTTTCCCATTCGCACTGCATTCATTGTCGCCCCGCCCACGCACAAGCCCAAGCGTATCTTATCGTATATATTTTTTTATATTATATAGACTAGCGTTTGACCACTATTTCACCTGTTGGTAAGTGATAATGCGGTCGAGGATGGTAGCACGCTAGGCCTAGAATGGGAACTGGTTCTCTAGGATATCTTACCAGATAGGTAGGCGCCTCGTGGTAAGTGATAATGTACTCGAAGATAGTGATCGCGCTAGACCTAAAATACTCTCGACCCTCAAGGGCTAATTTTCACCTTGTTGGTGGTATCAATGACATTTCACTATAATGACTATGCACTGCCTGCCCGACAGAGACCGACACTTGCGTGGAGTTTCTCCCTTTCTGTTATAGGGGGATCGCCGCGCTCGCCGTGTACGGACATCTCCACTGCAGGTCGCCTCCCGCTTTGTCTTCGTTATTTCGTGAGCAAATAATCGTCGAGGGCACCCGGAGCTCCGTGCTTCGGAGGGGACAATCTGCGCCTACGATAGCCGGAGGGGTCGGTATGCCGGTGGTGTAGTAACAACACCACCTAGTACTGGCCTCTTCTCGCGTCACGCGGAAGCTACAGAGGATCTCAACCGAAGCCATGGACCCGCCTCCGGGCTCGTCCAAAGGCCCTTTTCAGGGCCAACCGCTACCTAGCTCCGGCGCCTCGGCGTCGGAAACTAGAAAAGCACCCACTAGTTCGGAAGCTATGGTAACCATAGAAGTAACCGGAATAACCACCGGTAGCGAGCCCGGCCCTTTTCAGGGCCCTACTGTAACCCCGCCGGCACCGATAGACCTGTCGTCACCGGTGTCTCACCTGCCAAAGGGCTCGATACCGGCGTCATTCTGGCTGACGCTCACACGCGCTTTACGAGCGTGATATGCTCACGCTTGCCCGTCTTATACAAGCCGGGGCCCTCTCGGAAGGGATGCTACGCTGGATGGCGCTGTTCCTGCGCCTGGAGGAGGCTGTTCTGTTCCATTTCGGAAGGGAAGGAGCTGTCCAACAACGATCAGGTCGCACTGCAATTCGCGCAGAAAGCACTGATTACGTTGCCGCCCGCGCCCGAGCTGAGAATACGTGGGGACATCCCACCGCCGCCGCCCCGCACCGCCAAGGGGAAAACGCCGCCGCGCTCGATCGGCGTCGCCCAGCCCTCCGATGACGCGTACGAGGCGCAGGACACCTAGCCCGAAGCCCGGACCGTCCGGGGCTTCGACGCTAGACGTGGCACCGCTGCCACAGCGCCCGAGTTTCGCAGAAAAACTGCGTGAATCCGGGCGCGAGAAACAGACGGCACGCGCCGCGCAGACCGTCACTGACATACGGCATCGCGACGTAGGCCGCTCAGCGGCCCCCGCTCCCTCCACCCGCGCGGCTACCGTCGACGCCCGCCCGAGTGTCGTAGGTCGAGCGTCCGATCGCGCGCCCGCGACCTGCGCCGCCTCCGCCGACACCCGCGCACCGGCCTACGCCGCCGCTGTATGGGCTGGGCCGACCGCGCGCGCGCCGCCCGCCGGGCCCGCTCGCCCGACCGCCGTCGACGCTCGAGCAGCCGTCGCACCCGCCGCCGCGAAAGCGGGTCGTCCTCCCGCCGCGCCCGCGAAAGCCGGCCGCGCCCCTGCTGCGCCTGCCGCCGGATCCGCCGCACCCGCGCCCGCCGCCGCCGCGCCCGCGCCCCCCGTCGCGCCCGCGCCCGTTCCCGCGAAATAGCGCTATCCGCCGCTTATCGTCGAGAAAATTGATAACTGGACGAGACACTTCAAGCTACTTGGCGACAAGCTCGGGTGACCGCCTAATGGACGCCCCTATGGGCAAGGAATCCGATTTAGCCCCGAGGATGAAAATGAATACAGAATCATCCAGGCCTACTTCACCAAATTAGAAAAAGAAGAAACACATAAATTGGTTCTGCTACTCGCTGCCGGCCGAGCGAAGTCTCAAGGTGGCGATCCGCGGTCTCCCTGCGGATACGAAAACGGACGATATAATCCAAGACTTAAAGGATAAGGGATTCGAAGCAGAATACGTGAAGGCCATTCACGGGCGGCAAGGACGACCGGGATGCGTATTTTACGTAATGCTGAAGAAAGCCCCTGGACTGCTACCAGCTATTTACGATGTCTCCGAAATACTCATGATGCCTGGAGTAAGAATTGAGGCGTGGCGCGCCAAGAAAGGCCGCGCACAGTGCCACCGATGCCAAAAGTTTCGCCACAGCTCACACAATTGCCACCGCGATCAAGCCTGTGTACGCTGTGGCGAGGAGCACGCGGCAAAGGAATGCCCGCGCCCCAGAGAGGAAGCCGCCACCTGCGCCAACTGCGCCGGTACCCACCCAGCGAATTACGGCGCATGTCCAGTATACCGCAAAGAGGCGAGAAACAAGAGAGCAGGGACAACAGCGCAGACTCTGCCAGGCAGGCGCGGGCAGGCCCCGGTCGTCCCGTCTACCATAGAAGAGTCCGCAGCGGCGTCACTAATGGCCCCGGCTAATATACCCAACACTCAGAACGCCAAGAGGAAAAGAGCGAAGAGAAACCCCGCACCGAAAAATGAGCCCGAAAAACAGACGGAAACAAAGCCCGCTAGGCGCAGAGACTCCTTCGGTCAGACCATCGGCGTCCTTAAAGAGATACTGGAGGCGGTACAATCCGGCACAGACGCCGAGACCGCAACCCTAATGGGCTTAATGTGAATTTTAAATAAGGATGGGAGACACTAGGATTGTTTTTTGGAATGCCCAGACGCTCACGGGGAAGCTAAGAATGCTGACCAACTTCCTCCGTGAGCAAAACGTCGACATAATGCTGGTCAGCGAGACACACCTACATAAGAATGCGAAGCTCAAGGTACCCAACTACCACATCTACAGGCAGGACGAAGCCACCCCAGCCGAGGTGCCATACAGAGGACTGGCGGTCATGGTCCACCGAAGGATCATTCACCAACCTATCCCTGCTGTGCAGTTTCAATCTATACAAGCCCTCGGAGTGCTCATCCAAGTCGCCGGCAGAAACAAGAATATTCGCAGTCTACAAACCTCCGAACCTGACGCTAGACACATGCGAGCTATGTAAAATGCTAGACTCAGAGACACCAACCATTATAGCCGGCGACCTAAACAGCAAGCACACATATTGGAACTCCAGCAGGGTGTGCCCCAACGGAAAGAAGCTGTACCAGGACTCGGTGGACCATGACTACGCAGTAGCAGGCCCAACGACGTGGACACACCATGACAGACAAGGAGGCGATGTCTTAGACGTGGCAGTTTACCAAGGCCTAAACTCGCTACCGACGCTCACCACGCTGCCTGATCTCCCATCCGACCACAGGCCCATTATGATGACGATCCAGGAACCTCCTAGCAGAATAGCGGCGCCAGAGAGGAGACGGAAAATCTGTTGGGAAACCTACAGGCGTGAAACTGAGGAGAGACTGACCACACGGCCCATAAGCACGGCCGAAGACGTTGAAGTCGCCACAGAAAGCCTAACCACTGCGATACAGGAATCCCTCACAGCTGCCACCATCACCACCTCCACCTCGGGACAGAGACTGGACCCCCTGCCCAGGTGGATTAGGGATCTCATAAAAGAGAAGAGGGATACCAGAAAAATATGGCAAGAAACAAGATGCCCAACCACCAAACACGAGCTAAATAAACTTGTGGATAAAGTTAAACCCGCTCTAAACGACAACGCAGCCACAGGATGGGCAAACCATATCGCCCAGATAACCGACGATATGCCGTCGGTACACCGACTGTGCCGACAGCTCTCAAATGTTAAACCGGCAACCCATCCCATGATCGGGAGTGACGGCCAGCTCAGGTTTACAGCGGAGGACAGAGCCGAGATATTTGCAGACCACCTGCAAACTCAGTTCACGCTTAACCCGACTACTGACACTGAGCAAGTCAAAACGGTAGAAGACTTCAACAGAGTATACTTCAACCCCGAATACATACCAAGAAGTCTAACAAGCGACCAAGGCAGCAAGGACGAAGATGAGGAAAACCTATTCCTCACTCCGGGCAACATCCAGCGACTCATCTTAAAACTACCAAGAAAGAAAGCTCCAGGATTAGACGGAATATCGAACGAAGCTCTCCGAAACCTACCGTACAAGTCCATCGCCGCCATAACAAGGGTGTACAACGGCATACTACGCTCTGGCCATTTTCCGAAGAATTGGAAAGTAGGCAAGGTGGTAATGATCAAATTTAACTTTGTAGTTCGATCCATAGAAATTGTATTGCAAAAACTACAAAAAGTGCTTGAAGACCTTGAATCTCGCCAAATTTTATGATTCTAGGTCAACGGAAAGTTCCGTACCTATAGGTTTTCGACCCAAAACAATAGGGTACTTTTGGTTGACCTAGAATTGTCAATTTTGGTTAAAAGCAAGGTCTTATAGCACTAGTAAAATTAAAATTCCGAGAAATAAAAAAAGTTGAAAATTTTGGTACTCACAAGTACAAGTCGCGATATTGCTGCGTGAACTCCCAAGGATGTGTATCAGACATGCACGAAACCTAGTTCGAGACAGTCGAAAACAAACAGTGTTGAGTATAATAGTCGGTGTTTTATAATCATGATTCAAACTCACGATAACTATTTATAGTAGATTTATCTAAAATACTTACAAGTTTTCGCGAAAATCTAAATTTGCCCATACCTTTTTATCGTGTTGACTTATGAACTTGATTTTTATACACCTAATAGGGACTACCTCAGTATCTGGTATAAATTCCAACTTGCTAGGTGAAGACCTAGCAAGTTGGAATAGCAACCGGAACGGGTGTTCCGGTATAAATTTCCGTCCTGTGCCGTTCCTGAGAAAATCGGTGGTGACACACGGACAGACAGACGGACAAGAAAGTGATCTTATAAGGCTTTCTTTACCTTTTGAGGTACAGAACCCTAAAAACTAGGTTTTGTTTTATTGTAGGGCTCCGTCAGATGTTTGTTTTTCCAATAGGGTTCCGTCTCCAAAAAAGTTTGAGATGCGCTGCCTTACGCCCACGGGCCGTCAAAATATTGTAAAATCATAAGGTGGTTGTTGGGTTCGGTTAGGTACACTACAAAAAATAAAACAATACTACATTAGATCAAATCTTCACTTTTATTACAAAACTTATACATCTACTTACAGTAATAGGAAAAATCATCTTACA
This sequence comes from Cabera pusaria, assembly GCA_954871355.1. Classification (NCBI taxonomy): domain Eukaryota; kingdom Metazoa; phylum Arthropoda; class Insecta; order Lepidoptera; family Geometridae; genus Cabera; species Cabera pusaria. The sequence continues at coordinate 19,266,446 of OX940902.1, forward strand.
AATACAAATATTTACAATTTAGTGGCTACATTGTACACTGTACATTTGTATGATACCCTGTATTCGTTATAACAATGGTCACAGCATATTGTCAACCGACTTCCAAAAAGGCGGAGGTTCTCAATTCGCCTGAATTTTTTTTTCATATCACTAGAACTAAATAACTACTTTTACTATTCAGCTTACGTAGTAACTAATATATAAGTAATCCATGATTCAGCTTTTTACGGGCGAATAAAAATCTCATTACTTGACATATTATACATAGATTAAAAATTTCCTAACTCCCGGAAAATCGCACTTATGTGCGATTTTAGTTAGGCAATTCGGCAATAGGCCAGTATAAACTGGCTTACAGCTTCGAAAATAAAAAAACACATTGCTGATATTTTTCTTCGAACTACCAACCAAATATTTAAAATTTAAATACCAAAATATTTCACCGTAGAAACTGACCATCAGTTCAAGTGTCTATCATCCAACATTTAAGAGATATATAAACCATTTTTCTTATTTCAGAATGTGTTATATTCTCAACAGATATCCACTGAACTCGCATGTACGTATCTCCAATATAAATTCCTTTCATAATACTGTGTTCATATTATATGAACGTCTCACCTTTGCTCAGTGACATAAATCAATATTGCTTATTGCTTACAATTATTTCAATAGAAAAATTGGATGCTTTGAAACCGCTGTCGGTCTTCCCGCACATTCGTTCGATACAAACTAATTTAAGGCTGTGGTCACACTGCGGTTTTATTCGATAATCTGTGAAGAACAACAATATACAAGAGTCCGCGCTCTGCGAAATCGAAATCGTTCGTACCTATTATTTTGTACGTAATTTGGATTTATTTTTGAAACGAATAAATCATGGTGCTCGCTTAGCCTAAAAGCTGGAAACCAAATCTAGTGTTCAAACCCATTCGTACATGGTGTACCTAGACTACAAAGAAAGACCTGGAGAGTATTAGGCGTCAGTCATACGGGTAATTTGGTAGCTGGGGGAGAAGTGTAGTGGTTGTGAACTTTCAGAGGGCGCTCATAGGTTTCACCGCGCGTCCAGTTGCGTTTCGCTCTGCGGGATAAACGAACAACGGTAAGTTTAACAAATATTTAATTTAAGCAGTGCGACATCTCTCGTCAGATCTGAAAACTGTAATGATTTCATCCAAACATTATTAACTTCGAAATAGTTGTCATAGATGGCACCACCAATGCATAATAGGTTAAAATTCAATCCATTAATTTCGTCGTAGGTATTGATAGGATGGTACTGTGGCTTAGTTGGTTAAAGCGCCTAGGCATGTTTCCCAGGAGGCGCGGGTTCGAATCCCGGCGATACGATGACATTTTGGATTGTGTGTAGCAGTAGCAATGTACAACAACATAAAGTGATTGTAACACTTAAAGAAACATAATATTCCGTATTTTCAAAATGCCGTCGTTTCGTCATCCAGCTCAAGACAGAGGTACGAGTACTATTCACAGCTCGACGTATGTGTTTACAATTTTACATATACCTTTTTTGTGTGGTATATATATATAGGCAAGCGTTTAACCACTATGTCACGTGTTGGTAAGTGACGACGCGGTCAAGGATGGTAGCACGCTGGGCCTAGAATGGGAATTGCTTCTACTAATTGGCCCCTACCTCACGATTATACGGAGACTATATCTGTGAGGTGAGGTCGTATACATATACAATAATATATTTATACGTAAAGCGAAAACTTTCTACGACTTTTTAAGAAATTTGCGCGAACGTAACGTGAAATTTGAAATAGGCTGAGTTGCACCATCTCACTTTAACCATAACTTTAACTATTAACCGGTGTTTTATATGGAGTATGACAAATTTTTGACGTTTGTTATAGTTTAAGTAAGATGGTGCAACTCAGCCTTAAAGTTTATATGGAGAAGAAGTGCATAAAGCTTTTTTTTAATATTATGGTCGATTGTCGACTACTGAACGACCACAGCTGGTGTACATAGTTACCTCATGATCATGCATAGATCTCTATGACGTCTGTTCGTCTGTGTTATAGGACCATAGCTTATGATCATACCACATCATACGGAGATATCTGTGAGGTATATTGTACGTGTGTCTTATGATCATACCACATCATACGGAGATATCTGTGAGGTATATTGTAAGTGTGTCTTATGATCATACCACATCATACGGAGATATCTGTGAGGTATATTGTACGTGTGTCTTATGATCATACCACATCATACGGAGATATCTGTGAGGTATATTGTAAGTGTGTCTTATGATCATACCACATCATACGGAGATATCTGTGAGGTATATTGTAAGTGTGTCTTATGATCATACCACATCATACGGAGATATCTGTGAGGTATATTGTACGTGTGTCTTATGATCATACCACATCATACGGAGATATCTGTGAGGTATATTGTACGTGTGTCTTATGATCATACCACATCATACGGAGATATCTGTGAGGTATATTGTAAGTGTGTCTTATGATCATACCACATCATACGGAGATATCTGTGAGGTATATTGTAAGTGTGTCTTATGATCATACCACATCATACGGAGATATCTGTGAGGTATATTGTAAGTGTGTCTTATGATCATACCACATCATACGGAGATATCTGTGAGGTATATTGTACGTGTGTCTTATGATCATACCACATCATACGGAGATATCTGTGAGGTATATTGTACGTGTGTCTTATGATCATACCACATCATACGGAGATATCTGTGAGGTATATTGTACGTGTGTCTTATGATCATACCACATCATACGGAGATATCTGTGAGGTATATTGTACGTGTGTCTTATGATCATACCCATCATACGGAGATATCTGTGAGGTATACTGTACGTGTGTCTTATGATCATACCACATCATACGGAGATATCTGTGAGGTATACTGTACGTGTGGAGGTACAAACCTCATGATCATGCGGATATATTTGTGAGGCCGGGCGGCGGGAGGCGGCTCGTCGTCCAGTTCGAGACAGAGGTACTGGTCGGCACACGCGCTGTTCAGCAGCTCGTCCAGCCGCGCGTGCAGCTCGCTGAATGTTGGCCGCTCGCGTGGGCTGGACTGCCAGCATGACTGCATTAGCTCGTAGCTGCGGGATAACGAGAGGTTTGTTAAAACATATTTAAATTAAAAATTGTTTACGTGGACACAAACTTGGGTAACCTAAGTTTATCGTTTTATTATAAAGCCTCGCAGCATTATGATTCTCAATCCTTTGGAAGCAAATTCAGATTCGGAAACTGCCTGGTGCTAAATGATGAGGCTGAATCAGTATGACCTTTAGATGCGCAGAAATCACGTTTTAGGTCTGTTTGGCGGTACACGGTTCGAGAGGAGTGTAGGTGTTCGCGCACGGCTGTGATTGGTCCAACTTTCAAATTCAACTTACTTCAATTTTTTAATCAAGTAGGTATACACTTTTTAGTTCGTCAGTAAGAGTTTGGTTCTCGCGCTGTCATCACGTGACAGTACCGATGTACGACAACTTAGCCTCGCGCATAGATCCGTGCCGGAGTGAATCTATATATGTAATGTTACTTACAGTTGTGTGTTACAGTTGGTAGGTCTGGGCATGCGGTACCCGGCACGCAGCAGGCGCGGGAGCCGCTCCGCCGGCACGCCGGGGTACGGCGCGCCGCCCACCGTCACCACCTCCCATACCACCACGCCGAATGACCATCTGTATCAATAGATAGATAGGTAAACACTTTATTGATCACCACTTAAAATAAAAACAGGAGTAGCTACTTCTAAGGAACTAAACAGTTTAATGGTTCCAGTTCACCGATTCCTGACTCACGACGCTATAAAAGATCTGGCAAATAAGTTCCTAATAGAGCTATCAGGAAACAGTGCAATTGATCCTCAAACTAATATAATCAATAGGCGATAAAACCGAAGATAATTTATAGGAAACTAATGGATTCGCAATAAAAAAATTGAAACAGCTGCAAATATCCGTATTATTTACCCCTGCTAAGACATTTGAGTTGAGCTTCTTTTGGACTTAGCCAGAATGTACGAACTAGTTAAAAGACACACCTTATTTTAAATGGTTTAAAAACGACCGAACACCTAATAACGTATTTTCTGATGATCCAAATCTCTGATACGCTAGATGCTAGCTAGCTGGCAGCGGCTGGAACAGAGAACTGAAGATCAAGCTCACTGGCACGCCATGGATGAGGCTTATGTCCAGTAGTGAAAAGATATAGGCTGATGATGATGACGAAATCTCTGAAGATACAGATAAGATAGTACAACTTAATACATGCAGGTAAACAAATAGGTCCGCATGATCTTTCCCTTTTAATAAAATAGGTTATTAATGCATACATACACATCACTCTGCGATGTATAAATCCTCCTCGTCAGCGACTCCAACGCCATCCATTTCACGGGCATCTTTCCATTGCCTGTCTGTTTGTACTGATTCTCTTCATATACATCTCTGGAGAGACCGAAATCTGCTATTTTTAGCGTTCTATCTCCTGTCACTAGAATGTTCCTAGCAGCTAAATCTCTGTGGACAAGTCTATTTGAAGCTAGGAATTCCATTCCCATAGCTATCTGTCTGCAGAATGATAGAAGGTCTCTTGAAGTAAGTTCAGTATCGCAGACTCCTTGCAAATCGTACATTTTGTTAACGACAAGTCTGGTATGCTCCTGAACCTTGCATTTGAACAAATCGTTGCGATAATCCGATGTGTCTATGTTGTTATTGTAGTACTTTGCGTTTCTCTTGGACACCATCACGTCCCAGGAACATCTGGGAATAAACAAGGATTACATTTTGTGTAATTTGACATATTGGTTAACTAGGAAAAAAAATATCGGCCTAAAGTATGAACCTTGTGGTACACCTGTGTCACCTGAGTGTAATACAACCTTCTACATTTTGCAACTTTGTTAATAAGCATGTCTTAGGTTTTAAAATAAGAGATAACATTGAAACTTTCTATTGAACTTCGCAGAATTTTAGTTTTTGTAAGCAAAATATTTAGTGTACCGTGTGAAAGGCAGGACTAAAATCCACTCCTTAAATAATGACGAAGATCAGCAAGTCTGCATGACTACAATACTCTATGATCATACCTGAGGGAGCTCAGGAAGTCTGCATGACTACAATACTCTGTGATCACACCTAAGTAAGCTCAGCATGTCTGCATGACTACAATACTCTATGATCATTCCAGAGGAAGCTCAGTATGTCTGCCTGACTAAATACTCTATGATCATACCGAGGGGGCTGAGGAAGTCTACATGACTACAATACTCTATGATCATACCTGAGGGAGCTCAGGAAGTCTGCATGACTACAATACTCTGTGATCACACCTAAGTAAGCTCAGCATGTCTGCATGACTACAATACTCTATGATCATACCTGAGGGAGCTCAGGAAGTCTGCATGACTACAATACTCTGTGATCACACCTAAGTAAGCTCAGCATGTCTGCATGACTACAATACTCTATGATCATACCTGAGGGAGCTCAGGAAGTCTGCATGACTACAATACTCTGTGATCACACCTAAGTAAGCTCAGCATGTCTGCATGAATACAATACTCTATGATCATACCTGAGGGAGCTCAGGAAGTCTGCATGACTACAATACTCTGTGATCACACCTAAGTAAGCTCAGCAAGTCTGCATGACTACAATACTCTATGATCATGCCTGAGGGAGCTCAGGAAGTCTGCATGATTACAATACTCTGTGACCACACCTAAGTAAGCTCAGCATGTCTGCATGACTACAATACTCTATGATCATTCCAGAGGAAGCTCAGTATGTCTGCCTGACTAAATACTCTATGATCATACCGAGGGGGCTGAGCAAGTCTACATGACTACAATACTCTATGATCATACCTGAGGGAGCTCAGGAAGTCTGCATGACTACAATACTCTGTGATCACACCTAAGTAAGCTCAGCATGTCTGCATGACTACAATACTCTATGATCATACCTGAGGGAGCTCAGGAAGTCTGCATGACTACAATACTCTGTGATCACACCTAAGTAAGCTCAGCATGTCTGCATGACTACAATACTCTATGATCATACCTGAGGGAGCTCAGGAAGTCTGCATGACTACAATACTCTGTGATCACACCTAAGTAAGCTCAGCATGTCTGCATGACTACAATACTCTATGATCATTCCAGAGGAAGCTCAGTATGTCTGCCTGACTAAATACTCTATGATCATACCGAGGGGGCTGAGCAAGTCTACATGACTACAATACTCTATAGTCATACCTGAGGAATATCAGCAAATTTGACTGACTAGACTGCTCTATGGTCATACCTGAGGAAGCTCAGTAAGTCTCCTTTACTACAATACTCTATGATCATACCTGAGGGAGCTCAGGAAGTCTGCATGACTACAATACTCTGTGATCACACCTAAGTAAGCTCAGCATGTCTGCATGACTACAATACTCTATGATCATTCCAGAGGAAGCTCAGTATGTCTGCCTGACTAAATACTCTATGATCATACCGAGGGGGCTGAGCAAGTCTACATGACTACAATACTCTATAGTCATACCTGAGGAATATCAGCAAATTTGACTGACTAGACTGCTCTATGGTCATACCTGAGGAAGCTCAGCAAGTCTCCTTTACTACAGTACTCGGCGATGATGAGCGGCTGACGACCGCTGCAGCAGCCGACAAGGCTGACCACGTGAGCGTGGGCTCCTACACTCTTCATCAGCTCCATTTCTAGACGAAACGCGCGCATCTCGTCTGGGGATGGGAATTCTGGAACAAGCACAAAAAGCGTTAAGTGTAGTTGTAGATTTTGCTCAAAATTAATGCTATCGTCTATCCTACTTCCTACTAATCAACACCAATATTATAAATGCGAAAGTCAGTTTGTTTATTTGTTTGTTTGTTTGTTTGTTTGTTGGACTTCTTCACGGTCAAACGGCTTGACGGATTTGGCTGAAATTTTGTACAAAGATAGTACATAGGGCAGAATAGGATATAGGATACTTTTATTTTGGCTATCGAGTCAGGGGGTCCAGATATTTTTAATTGGATTTTGTAAATATGAGACTTCTTCTCGAATAAATGGCTTGACCGATTTGCCTGAACTTTTGTATGAATACATGTCATAGGGTATAATAGGATATAAAATACTTTTTTTTCGGCTGTCGAGTCAGGGGGTCAAAATATTTTTAATTGAATTTTGTAAATATAAGACTTCTTCTCAAATAAACGGCTTAGCCGATTTGCCTGAAATTTAATATGAATACATGTCTTAGAGCAGAATAGGATTTAAGAAACTTTCTTTCTGGCTTTCGAGTCAGGGGGTCCAGATATTTTAAATTGAATTTTGTAAATATAAAACCTCTTCTCGAATAAACGGCTTGACTGATATGCCTGCAATGTTGTATATAGACAGTTCATAGGTAAGAATAGGATATATGATACTTTTTTTTGGCTATCGAGTCAGGGGGTCCAGATATTTTTAATTGAATTTTGTATATATGAGACTTTCTACTCGAATAATGGCTTGACCGATTTGCCTGAAATTTTGTTTGAATACATGTCATAGGACAGAATAGGACATTGGATACTTTTTTTTTTGGCTGTCAAGTCAGGGGGTCCAGATATTTCAAATTGAATTTTGTAAATATAAAATCTCTTCTCGAATAAACGGCTTGACCGATTTGCCTGAAATGTTGTATGCAGACAGTTCATAGGGTAGAATAGGATATAATATACTTTTTTTCTGGCTGTCGAGTCAGGGGGTCCAAATATTTTTCATTGAATTTTGTAAATATAAGACTTCTTCTCAAATAAACGGCTTAACCGATTTGCCTGGAATTTTGTATGAATACATATCTTAGAGCAGAATAGGATTTAGGAAACTTTTTTCTGGCTGTCGAGTCAGGGGGTCCAGATATTTTAAATTGAATTTTGTAAATATAAAACCTCTTCTCGAATAAACGACTTGACCGATTTGCCTGAAATGTTGTATATAGACAGTTCATAGGGTAGAATAAGATATAGGACCCTGTTTTTTTGGCTGTCGAGTCAGGGGGTCCAAATATTTTTATCTGAATTTTGTAAATAAAAGACTTCTTCTCGAATAAATGGCTAGACCGATTTGCCTGAAATGTTGCATGAATACGTGTCATAGGGCAGAATAGGATATAGGATACTTTTTTTATGGCTGTCGAGTCAGGGGGTCCGGATATTTTAAATTGAATTTTATAAATATAAAACCTCTTCTTGAATAAACGACTTGATCGATTTGCCTGAAATGTTGTATATAGACAGTTTATAAGGTAGAATAAGATATAGGACCCTGTTTTTTTGGCTGTCGAGTCAGGGGGTCCAAATATTTTTAACTGAATTTTGTAAATATAAGACTTCTTCTCGAATAAATGGCTAGACCGATTTGCCTGAAATGTTGCATGAATACGTGTCATAGGGCAGAATAGTATATAGGATACTTATTTTTCGGCTGTCGAGTCAGGGGGTCCGGATATTTTAAATTGAATTTTGGAAATATAAAACCTTTTCTCGAATAAACGGCTTGACCAATTTGCTTGCAATGTTGTATACAGGCAGTTTATAGGGTAGAATAGGATATAGGATCTTTTTTTTTTGGCTGTCGAGTCAGGGGGTCCAGATATTTTAAACTGAATTTTGTAAATATAAGACTTCTTCTCGAATAAACGGCTAGACCGATTTGCCTGAAATGTTGTATGAATACATGTCATAGGGCAGAATAGGATATAGGATACTTTTTTTCTGGCTGTCGAGTCAGGGGGTCCAGATATATTAAATTGAATTTTGTAAATATAAGACCTCTTATCGAATAAACGGCTTGACCGATTTGCCTGAAATGTTGTATAAAGAGAGTTCATAGGAAAGAATAGGATATCGGATACTTTTTTTCCGGCTGTCGAGTCTAGGTGCCCAGTTTTGCAAATGTGTGGCCTACTCTCGGTCAAACGGATTAACCTTTTTAGCTGAAATTTTGTACATAGACAGTCAATAAGACATGGAAGGACAACGAATACTTTTTTTTGTTGGCAATTTCGGGTGTCTAGATTTTTATTATGGAATTTTGTGAATGTGTGGCCTCTTTTCGGCCAGACGGCTTGACCGATTCAGATGAAATTTTGTACAAAGAATAATAGTATAGTATATAATAGGGCATAAAAGGGCAGGGAATACTTTTTTCGGCAATTAGGTGTGGGTGCCTTTATTTTTTGTTAACTTTACATAGAGTTTGCATAATCATAAAAGTTTGACCTTAGGTCCATCTATAATGACTAAACTTAAGATGTGTCCTAATAAGGCCATAAAACTGTCAGGGTCATTATAAGCCATCAAAATTTACGCGATAGCTTTGCTTGCCCAACGTGTTTTATCTGCTTTGTGGGAAGTAATTCAGAAACATTCGTGTTAACAGCCACATTTAACCTTAGGGTCATAGGTGTTGACTTAGTAGGTCATCAAAACTAAAACTGTCATAAAAAGCCTTAAAAATTTTTCGCGCTCGCTGCCCTCGCGCAAACATTTGTTTTGTCTACTTTGTAGGTAATATTTCAGCATTTTTTGTATTTTAATAGCCACATGCATCAAATCGAGTCATAGATTAAAACAGTACAGCCTTCAATAACGATAAAGATTATTAACCATAATAATCATAATGATTATTAACTTTAAAATAAGTATCAAGTTTAACCTTAGGGTCATCGATGTTGACTTAGTAGGTCATAACAACTTTCTGGGTCATAAAAAGTTAAAAAAAATTTTCGCATTCGCGCTAGCACTTCTTTTATTAACTTTGTAGGTAATATTACAAAATTTTTTTGTAATTTTTAATAGCCAACCACATGCATCAAAACGAGTTTATAAATTGAAACAGTACAACCTTCAATAATCATAATGATTAATAACATTAAAATAAGTTAATATCAAGTTTAAATCTTTGTGTCATCAGTGTTGACTTATTACGTCATAAAAACTGTCTGGGTCATAAAAAGTCGTAAAAAAATTTTCGCGCTCGCTTCGCTCGCGCAGTGAATGCGCCCGCTGTGCTCGCAGAAGATTTGTTATATCTACTTTGTAGAAAACGATTCAGCAACTTTTGTATTTTAATAGCCACAGGCATCAAAACGAGTCATAGATTTCAACAGTACAACCTTCTATAATGATAAAGATTATTAACCTTAAAATAAGTGGATATCAAGTTTAACCTTAGGGTTATCGGTAATGACTTAGTAGGTCATAAAAGCTGTCAGGGTCATAAAAGGTCGTCTACATTTTTCGCGCTCGCTTCGCTCGCGCAGTAATAGCGCTCGCTGCGCTCGCGCAAGCATTTGTTTTACCTACATTGCAGGTAACATTTCAGCAAGTTTTGTATATTAATAGCTACATGCATCAAAACGAGTCATAAATTAAACAGTACAACCTTCAATAATCAAAATGATTATTAACTTTAAAATAAGTATCAAGTTTAACCTTAGGGTTATCGATGTTGACTAAGTAGGTCATAACAAATGTCTGGGTCATAAAACGTTGTAAAAAAATTTCGCGCTTGCGCTAGCACTTCTTTTATTAACTTTGTAGGTAATATTTCAACATTTTTTGTATTTTATAATAATAGCCAGCCACATGCATCAAAACGAGTTTATAAATTGAAACAGTGCAACCTTCAATAATCATAATGATTATTAACATAAAAATAAGTGGATATCAAGTTTTACCTTTGTGTCATCAGTGTTGACTTATTACGTCATAAAAACTGTCAGGGTCATAAAAAGTCGTTAACATTTTTCGCGCTCGCTGCGCTCGCGCTGTGTTAGAGCCCGCTATGCTCGCGCAAGCATTTGTTATATCTTCTTTGTAGAAAACATAGCCACATGCATCAAAACGAGTCATAGATTAAAACAGTACGTGGAACAAATAAGTGGATATCAAGTTTAACCTTAGGGTTATCGGTGTTGACTTAGTTGGTCATAAAAGCTGTCAGGGTCATAAAAGGTCGTGAAAAATTTTCGCGCTCGCTTCGCTCGCGCAATAATAGCAAGCATTTGTTTTATCTTCTTTGTTGGTAATATTTCAGTAAATGTTGTATATTTATAACCACATGCATCAAAACGAGGAATAAATTAAATCCTTCGCGCATTTACCAATGGAGATGTTAACGTTGTAATCCGCAAACATTTTTTTCTGCCGATACTTACGGGGGACGAGGTAAACACGCATTGCACACACACAAATCACACTAACTTGAAACACGCACACAGTATTAAAAATACAGCGTAGTTACGCACGCTCATATGGCCAAAAATGGCTATATGGCCAGCAAAGGGGAACGCCTTGCGTTAACTTCTCAATTGGTAAATGCTCGAAGATTAAAACAGTACAACCTTCTTTAATCATAATAATTATTATTCTTAAATTAGTGGATATCAAGTTTAACCTTTGTGGTATCGGTGTTAGGAGGTAATAAAAACTGTTAGGGTCATAAAAAGTCGTAAACATTTTTCACCATCGCTTCGCTCGCGCATTGATAGCGTAGATTGCTAGCTACGCTCGCGCAAGCATTTGTCTTATCTTCTTTGTAGGTAATATTTTATCATTTTATGTATTTAAATAGCCACATGCATCAAAACGAGTTTATAATTTTAAACAGTTCAACCTTCAATAATTCTAATCATTATTTTACCTTAAAATAAGTGGATATCAAGTTAAACCCTAGGGTTATCGGTGTTGACATAGTAGGTCATAAAAACTGTCAGGGTCATAAAAGGTCATAAAAAATGTTTGCTCGCGCAGCTATTTACCATAATTTCTTTGTAAGAAATGTATCAGGAACTTTTGTGTTGAGTCAAACAATTAAACAGCACAACTTCGTATACCTAACAAAAATGATTAATGACTTTAACAATAGAGGATATTAAGTTCGACTTTGGGGTCATCTATGGTGACTTGGGCTAAGAGATTATTGATCTAGACCTCAAAGGTCATAAATACACAATAACGCGGGCGAAGCCGCGGGTAACAGCTAGTATTATATATACGAAAGTTTGTAAGAATGTATGGATGTACCTATGTTTGTTACTCTTTCACGCAAAAACTACTGAACCGATTGAACAGAAACTTATGTTTATAGCCTGGACCCTGGAATAACACATAGGATACTTTTTATCCCGATATCCCCATGGGAACAATGTCTACGTGGGTAAAACCGCGGGGCACAGCTAGTATTTAAATATGTTTGTACTGAAGATTCTGAAAAGCTATCAGATGTACTTAGTTATATTATAGTAAGCTGAAACGGTTGTCAGCAAACATCAAGGCATCTTAATACACACATACTTTACGAACATTTTTTTTCTTACATGGTAACGACTTTAACTACGATCTATATCAGAAAGGTCACGTAGTTTTTAAAACATTGCAACAAAATTCTTACAATCTACTGCCTTGATTTTAACTACAAAAAAACTTAAAACAGGATAACCGTGCAGCGCCATCTGGCTTCAATCTTTGCAAAAACATTGTTTGCAAGTTGTTAACTATATCATAACATTCTTAACATATAAACTACTAGCTGTTACCCGCGGCTTCGCCCGCGTTATTGTGTCTTTATGACCTTTGAGGTCTAGATCAATAATCTCTTAGCCCAAGTCACCATAGATGACCTCAAAGTCGAACTTAATATCCTCTATTGTTAAAGTAATTAATCATTTTGGTTAGGTATACGAAGTTGTGCTGTTCAATTGTTTGACTCAACACAAAAGTTCCTGATACATTTCTTACAAAGAAATTATGGTAAATAGCTGCGCGAGCAAACATTTTTTATGACTTTTTATGACCCTGACAGTTTTATAATCTAACAATCAAGTCACTGTAGATGACTCTTAGGTCGAACTCGATATCGTCTATTGTTAAAGTCATTAATCATTACTTGGTAAACCTAAGCAAGGTTTACCAAGTTTTGCTGTTTAAGTATTTGAGTCAGTCTAATGTATGAGGCTGTTAAAACACGCTATTATATGCTATATAGCGTTATTACTGCGCAAGCGAAGCGAGCGCAATTTTTTTTTATGATCTTTTATGACCCTGACAGTTTTTATGACCTACTATGTCAACACCGATAACCCTAGGGTTTAACTTGATATCCACTTATTTTAAGGTAAAATAATGATTATGATTATTGAAGGTTGAACTGTTTAAAATTATAAACTCGTTTTGATGCATGTGGCTATTTAAATACATAAAATGATAAAATATTACCTACAAAGAAGATAAGACAAATGCTTGCGCGAGCGTAGCTAGCGCTATCAATGCGCGAGCGAAGCGATGGTGAAAAATGTTTACGACTTTTTATGACCCTGACAGTTTTTATGACCTCCTAACACCGATACCACAAAGGTTAAACTTGATATCCACTAATTTTAAGATTAATAATTATTATGATTATAGAAGGTTGTACTGTTTTAATCTTCGAGCATTTACCAATTGAGAAGTTAACGCAAGGCGTTCCCCTTTGCTGACCATATAGCCATTTTTGGCCATATGAGCGTGCGTAACTACGCTGTATTTTTAATACTGTGTGCGTGTTTTAAGTTAGTGTGATTTGCGTGTGTGCAATGCGTGTTTACCTCGTCCCCCGTAAGTATCGGCAGAAAAAAATGTTTGCGGATTACAACGTTAACATCTCCATTTGTAAATGCTCGAAGGTTTTAATTTATTACTCGTTTTGATGCATGTGGTTATAAATATACAACATTTACTGAAATATTACCAACAAAGAAGATAAAACAAATGCTTGCGCGAGCGCAGCGAGCGCTATTATTGCGCGAGCGAAGCGAGCGCGAAAATTTTTTACGACCTTTTATGACCCTGACAGCTTTTATGACCAAATAAGTCAACACCGATAACCCTAAGGTTAAACTTGATATCTACTTATTTTAAGGTTAATAATCTTTATCATTTTTGAAGGTTGTACTGTTTTAATCTATGACTCGTTTTGATGCATGTGGTTATTAATATATAAAAGTTACTGAAATATTACCAACAAAGAAGACAAAACAAATGCTTGCGCGAGCGAAGCGAGCGCGAAAATTTTTTACGACCTTTTATGACCTTTACAGCTTTTATGACCTACTAAGTCAACACCGATAACCCTAAGGTTGAACTTGATATCCACTTATTTTAAGGTTAATAATCTTTATCATTATAGAAGGTTGTACTGTTTCAATCTATGACTCGTTTTGATGCATGTGGCTATTAAAATACAAAAGTTGCTGAATTATTTTCTACAAAGTAGATATAACAAATCTTGTGCGAGCACAGCGGGCGCTATCACTGCGTGAGCGAAGCGAGCGCGAAAATTTTTTACGACTTTTTATGACCCAGACAGTTTTTATGACGTAATAAGTCAACACTGATGACACAAAGGTTGAACTTGATATCTACTTATTTTAATGTTATTAATCATTATGATTATTGAAGGTTGTACTGTTTCAATTTATAAACTCGTTTTGATGCATGTGGTTGGCTATTAAAAATTACAAAAAATGTTGAAATATTACCTACAAAGTTAATAAAAGAAGTGCTAGCGCGAGCGCGAAAAATTTTTTAAACTTTTTATGACCCAGAAAGTTGTTATGACCTACTAAGTCAACATCGATGACCCTAAGGTTAAACTTGATACTTATTTTAAAGTTAATAATCATTATGATTATTATGGTTAATAATCTTTATCGTTATTGAAGGCTGTACTGTTTTAATCTATGACTCGATTTGATGCATGTGGCTATTAAAATACAAAAAATGCTGAAATATTACCTACAAAGTATATAAAACAAATGTTTGCGCGAAAAATTTTTACGGCTTTTTATGACAGTTTTAGTTTTGATTACCTACTAAGTCAACACCTATGACCCTAAGGTTAAATATGGCTGTTAACACAAATGTTTCTGAATTACTTCCCACAAAGCAGATAAAACACGTTGGGCAAGCAAAGCTATCGCGTAAATTTTGATGGCTTATAATGACCCTGAAAGTTTTATGGCCTTATTAGGACACATCTTAAGTTTAGTCATTATAGATGGACCTAAGGTCAAACTTTTATGATTATGAAAACTCTATGTAAAGTTAACAAAAAATAAAGGCACCCACACTTAATTGCCGAAAAAAGTATTCCCTGCCCTTTTATGCCCTATTATATACTATACCATTATTCTTTGTACAAAATTTCATCTGAATCGGTCAAGCCGTCTGGCCGAAAAGAGGCCACACATTCACAAAATTCCATAATAAAAATCTAGACACCCGAAATTGCCAACCAAAAAAAAGTATTCGTTGTCCTTCCATGTCTTATTGACTGTCTGTGTACAAAATTTCAGCTAAAAAGGTTAACCCGTTTGACCGAGAGTAGGCCACACATTTGCAAAACTGGGCACCTAGACTCGACAGCCGGAAAAAAAGTATCCGATATCCTATTCTTTCCTATGAACTGTCTTTTTACAACATTTCAGGCAAATCGGTCAAGCCGTTTATTCGATAAGAGGTCTTATATTTACAAAATTCAGTTAAAAATATTTGGACCCCCTGACTCGACAGCCAGAAAAAAAGTGTCTTATATCTTATTCTACCCTATGTACTGTCTATAAACAATATTTCAGGCAAATCGGTCAAGCCGTTTATTCAATAAGAGGTTTTATATTTACAAAATTCAATTTAAAATATCTGGACCCCCTGACTCGACAGCCAGAAAAAAGTATCCTTAATCCTATTCTGCTCTAAGACATGTATTCATACAAAATTTCAGGCAAATCGGTTAAGCCGTATATTTGAGAAGAAGTTTTATATTTACAAAATTCAATTAAAAATATTTGGACCCCCTGACTCGACAGCCAAAAAAAAAAGATCCTATATCCTATTCTACCCTATGAACTATCTGTATACAACATTGCAGGCAAATTGGTCAAGCCGTTTATTCGAGAAAAGGTTTTATATTTACAAAATTCAATTTAAAATATCCGGATCCCCTGACTCGACAGCCATAAAAAAAGTATCCTATATCCTATTCTGCCCTATGACACGTATTCATGCAACATTTCAGGCAAATCGGTCTAGCCATTTATTCGAGAAGAAGTCTTGTATTCACAAAATTCAGTTAAAAATATTTGGACCCCCTGACTCGACAGCCAAAAAAACAGGGTCCTATATCTTATTCTACCCTATGAACTGTCTATATACAACATTTCAGGCATATCGATCAAGTCGTTTATTCGAGAAGAGGTTTTATATTTACAAAATTCAATTTGAAATATCGGGACCCCCTGACTCGACAGCCAAAAAGAAAGTATCCTATATCCTATTCTGCCATATGACACGTATTCATGCAACATTTCAGGCAAATCGGTCTAGCAATTTATTCGAGAAGAAGTCTTATATTTACAAAATTTAGTTAAAAATAATTGGACCCCCTGACTCGACAGCCAAAAAAACAGGGTCCTATATCTTATTCTACCCTATGAACTGTCTATATACAACATTTCAGGCAAATCGGTCAAGTCGTTTATTCGAGAAGAGGTTTTATATTTACAAAATTCAATTTAAAATACCTGGACCCCCTGACTCGACAGCCAGAAAAAAAGTATCCCTAATCCTATTCTGCTCTAAGATATGTATTCATACAAAATTCCAGGCAAATCGGTTAAGCCGTTTATTTGAGAAGAAGTCTTATATTTACAAAATTCAATGAAAAATATTTGGACCCCCTGACTCGACAGCCAAAAAAAAAGATCCTATATCCTATTCTACCCTATGAACTATCTGTATACAACATTGCAGGCAAATTGGTCAAGCCGTTTATTCGAGAAAAGGTTTTATATTTACAAAATTCAATTTAAAATATCCGGACCCCCTTACTCGACAGCCATAAAAAAAGTATCCTATATCCTATTCTGCCCTATGACACGTATTCATGCAACATTTCAGGCAAATCGGTCTAGCCATTTATTCGAGAAGAAGTCTTATATTCACAAAATTCAGTTAAAAATATTTGGACCCCCTGACTCGACAGCCAAAAAAACAGGGTCCTATATCTTATTCTACCCTATGAACTGTCTATATACAACATTTCAGGCAAATCGGTCAAGTCGTTTATTCGAGAAGAGGTTTTATATTTACAAAATTCAATTTAAAATACCTGGACCCCCTGACTCGACAGCCAGAAAAAAGTATCCTTAATCCTATTCTGCTCTAAGATATGTATTCATACAAAATTCCAGGCTAATCGGTTAAGCCGTTTATTTGAGAAGAAGTCTTATATTTACAAAATTCAATGAAAAATATTTGGACCCCCTGACTCGATAGCCAGAAAAAAAGTATCCTATATCCTATTCTACCCTATGAACTGTCTGTATACAACATTTCAGGCAAATCGGTCAAAGCCGTTTATTCGAGAAGAGATTTTATATTTACAAAATTCAATTTGAAATATCTGGACCCCCTGACTTGACAGCCAAAAAAAAAAGTATCCAATGTCCTATTCTGTCCTATGACATGTATTCACACAAAATTTCAGGCAAATCGGTCAAGCCATTATTCGAGAAGAAGTCTCATATATACAAAATTCAATTAAAAATATCTAGACCCCCTGACTCGATAGCCAAAAAAAAAGTATCATATATCCTATTCTTCCCTATGAACTGTCTATATACAATATTGCAGGCAAATCAGTCAAGCCGTTTATTCGAGAAGAGGTTTTATATCTTCAAAATTCAATTTAAAATATCTGGACCCCCTGACTCGACAGCCAGAAAAAAAGTTTCTCAAATCCTATTTTGCTCTAAGACATTGATTCATACAAAATTTCAGGCAAATCGGTCAAGCCATTTATTCGAGAAGAAGTCTCATATTTACAAAATTCAATTAAAAATATCTGGACCCCCTGACTCGATAGCCAAATAAAAAGTATCCTATATCCTATTCTGCCCTATGTACTATCTTTGTACAAAATTTCAGCCAAATCCGTCAAGCCGTTTGACCGTGAAGAAGTCCCAAACAAACAAACAAACAAATAAACAAACTGACTTTCGCATTTATAATATTGGTGTTTGGTGTTGATAGCTCAGTTCAACGCCATCTTGTTTCAAACTTTGCAATAAAACTACACTCTAGCTAGTTTCCCCTGTACCTTTGAGCATCTTGACGGCGACCTCCCGTCCAGTAGGCGCGAGGGTCCCCCGACGCACCACTCCGAAGGCTCCCTCTCCGACCACCTCGTGCAGCCGCACTCGATCCGACATCACCTCCCACGAGTCTTTGCATCTATCATCCACTATCTTCTCCGGCTTCTCGGGCTTTGGGCTCGGCTGGGAGAAAGAATATTTTCATCAAATATTCTGTATTTAATTTTACACAAAAAACGAGAATAGTTGAAAATATTAGACGGCAGACGTGATAATATCAGAGCCAGCAGAGTAGAATTGGACTTAGAATCTTATATACGCGGACAAAGCCGCGGGAAGCCTCTAGTTGAACGTATGTATGTACTTATTATATTTATAATGTGGGTGAGCTGCGCAGTGCAGCTAGTAACTAGGTTTTATATTAGGTTTGCCAAACTGGTTACAAAAACACAAAATTCCAATATTTTTGTGATTCCTGACAGACAATTACTTTACCATTATGTCACGTTATGGTAAATGACGATGTAGTCTAAGATGTAATCGAATTTCTTTCTACATTATTGTTACAACCTAAGTCTAGCCATGTTAGGGCTCAGTGGCGTATCTTGGGAGAGGCATTCGTCCAGCAGTGGACTTGAACCGGCAGATTATGATGTTGAGACGTATAAAACTAACGTGCAATTTAATTATTTATTTCTTCTTTAATTTTTCATTGTGTATTGTTATTGTGTTATATTGACCATTGACCACCATATATAAACATGACCATTTATTTAATTATAACTTCTAAATGTACCTATTCATCACTACACACA
The DNA here is from genome assembly GCA_954871355.1 of Cabera pusaria. Taxonomy (NCBI): domain Eukaryota; kingdom Metazoa; phylum Arthropoda; class Insecta; order Lepidoptera; family Geometridae; genus Cabera; species Cabera pusaria. Next base: position 19,285,501 of record OX940902.1, read on the forward strand.
ACAGCAACAAAAAACATAAAGCATGAAAGCACACTGAAACTGAATGCATTTGTTATTAGAATAAAAACCGCTCTAAAAATGTCTCCGGCCCATGAAGGAATATAAAGTGCGGAACATTATAAAAAAAACGTGCAATTTAAGTAGTCTGACCTCAATGGCAAGAGGCGGCTTCTTCCTCGCCCGCAGACGGAGCGCACAGAGCGCGGCGAGGGCAGCGCCTGCGGCCGCGCCCCACGTCGCGCCCGCCCAACGCCATCCGCCGCCACGCCACACGGCTGACAACAACATACATAAATAAAACTGGCCAAGTGCGAGTCAGCATCGCGTCTCTTATCGCACACTTAGGGAGGGTTCCGTACAATACGAAACATACCAGAGTTTTAACCTCATATATTTGATTAACTGATATTACCAAGAATATTTGGTTTGGTCGCGATCTAGAAAGACGGGGCTCGTTTACTAGCGCCATCTATGTCATTTTACCGAAACTAATTAGATAGATGGCGTTTAAAAACACGTTTTTTGTATTGTGACCCCCTTTAATTTTTAACTTTATTTTGTTTTTACTATTTGTTGTTCTAGCGGCAACAGAAATACACCATCTGTGAAAATTTCAATTGTCTAACTATCACGGTTAATGAGCTATAGCCTGGTGACAGACGGACAGACAGATAGACAGACAGACAGACGGACAGCGAAGTCTTAGTAATAGGGTCCCGTTTTACCCTTTGGGTACGGAACCCTAAAAACTAATAGAACCGACTTCAAATGCCGCGCTAAGTTGAAGACGTTTATCGTCATACCTCTGGAGATACTTATCTGATCGCGATGAAATTACTATGGTACCACCCTTGGGATATCTCATTTTCAACAAAAAAAGAATCATAAAATCGGTTCATTAACGGCGAAGTTATCCGCGAACAAACATAAAAAATAAATATACGGTCGAATTGGGAAACCTCCTTTTTGAAGTCGGTTAAGGGACCATCCATAAAGTACGTCACACGTTAAGGGGGAGGGGTCGACGAAGTGTGGCATTATGTGACAAGGGGTGGGAGAGGTCCTAAGTTTTGTGAGGTCACATTTCAAAATCTAATACATCTCAGTGTTGAAATTACTTTCAAACTAAGTTTCAGATTAATTACATTTAATTTATAAGGGCCCTGTGGTGTAGTAGAAGAATGATCGTCTTTGACGACAAAGGTACCGAGTTCAATCCCCACCGTACACCAACGCATTTTTCTAAATCAAAATATATGTATTGTTAAAAACTGTGTACAAAACTAAATGGTAAATTTGTTTCGTGGTAGTATCAACAGTTTGCTCTTTTCGGGCGTACAATATATTATATAAATCTAAGCTAACTAGTACCTGTATATAAATATAAGTTAATAAAATATATTACTTACTAATATTAAGCTAGTACTAACGTTTAAGTATTTACACATTTTATGAGTATGACAATTATTAATTATTTGGTAGACAGTTTAATAAGAAAAAAAAATTATTGAAAAACTCATTTAATGTATAAAAGCTCTTAATAAGCAACCAAGATTTTAATTGTTTTTTTAATTGTGGGTTCGTTAACAATTTAATATTTGATGGCAAGTGGTTGTAGTTTCTGTCGAAAATGTAAGTGCGCTCTTCACAGTGGCCCTCTGGTGAAGGAAAAACAGACGGTAGGACACTGTGTATGTGTAATGTCACCCTGGCCAGCTACGACCCTCAAGTTAGAATCATCATCATTGACCAACAGGAGAGATAGTGGTCAAACGCTAGCCTATGGTTTATTTAAAAAAAAAACACTTATATGAGATAAAGTTGTCAAACATTTGTAAGCTAAGTTAAAATACGACGCCCTCTGACAACACAGAGCGACGACATACGCAAAGCGATGGGTTGGGTGACTTTAAAAGTTAAACTGTCGAAAATTGGGTTCTTTCGAAGATTAGGAAATCAAGGCACGCCAATAAACCCGATCTTCGGCCATGTCCTACGGCCACCGTCCAGCTGTGAACTGATACCGGCTGATTATGATGATGATGAGGGCTATATATCAGGAGCATAAGTGTGAAATTGGGCCTAAGTAAAACAGCTAAGAGCATAACAGGACGTAAGGAAGAAGGTGCTTTTAGACGACAGTAAAATAAGCACGACTTACCTGGGAACAGAGCCGAGCAGCCGGTGTGAGCCACATCTTTGCCCAGTATCGATTCAATAGAAACGTCGTAGAGACCAGTCCCCGATATGTCCGGGATTATCACCTCTGTATCATTCTGAGAATAAATATTATACTTTTCACCTCACAAGCTCGGAAAGGTTCTGTATCATTTGAAAACTGCGTGCAAAAGTGCAAAACTGCGTGCAAAAAATAACTATTATTTCTTGTTGATTTGACCAGCTTAATTACTTATTAAGGAGAAAATCTGCCGCCATAACTTTCCAGTGCTCCGGCAGCACACAGCCCTAGAGAGTCAGACCATTCTAGGCTAAGCGTCTTTACCGTTTTCGACCATACCATCGCTTACCACACCAAGTAAGACAGTAGATAGTGTTCAAATGCTAGCCCATCTGTGTTATAATAAAACGGAAGAACGGGCGGAAGGATTTGACTGATTCTTATTTTGTTGTGTTTGTAATTGACAGTACAAGGATTTTATGATAGAAAAGCTGAAAGTAGTTTTTTAAAGCGGGCGAAGCCGCGGGGCATAGCTAGGGGATCATCCATTAATCACGTGATGTTTATTAGCAACTTTTTAACTCCCTCTTCCGCCCAGGTGATACGTGGTGAGGTTTGAGACCCCATTCCTACCCAAAATCACGTGTATTTTTAACCGACGAAAAAAAACGGAAGAGGTTCTCAAGTCAACGCGTATATTTTTAAATTTTTTTTCTTAATTTATGACCGCGCATAACTTTTTACAGAGTAGTCTGTAAAAAGTCATGCGTGGTCACTAGTCTGATTTCGATAATTCTTTTGTTTTTTATTTATTATTTGTTATTGGAAACGGTATACCCCCAAGGTGATCCCATTTAAATTTTAACGAAATCGGTCGAGCGGTTTTGGATAAATTAACAATAATGAAGATAGTTTAAAAACTAATACAACCGACTTCCATGCCCCGCGAGTCAATTTCAGTACCAAGTTTGAGACGTTTATCATCATATCTCTGGAGATACTTATCAGATCTCTATGAAATTACAATGGGACCACCTCGGAAACGTTAACGTTTTTGTAACGTTAACGTTACAAAAATAATCATTCGAATCGGTTCAGAATTGACGGAGTAATCGCGTAACATATACACAACAAAAAGAAAAGAAAAAAAAAGATTCAGACGAATTGAGAACCTCCTTCTTTTTGAAAGTCGGTTGAAAAACAAAAAGAGACGAAAATCGGGCTCAGTTGCATGTCTTGAGAGAGGCCTATGTCCAGCAGTGGACTGATACCGGCTGATTATGATGATGATGATATTTTACAGGTGGTACCATTTAAATTTAATCGAGATATGTTCAGTATCTCCATAGATATGAAGATAAACACCGCAAACTTAGTATTGAAGTTGACTAGCGCGACGTTGGATGTCGGTTCTTTTAGTTTTTTTAATGATCTTAAATTATTTTTAACCGACTTCAAAAAAAGGAGGAGGTTTCTCAATTCGACCGTATATATTTTTTTTTTTTTTTTTTAAATGTTTGTTCGGGGATAACTTCGTCATTTATGCACCGATTTTGATTATTCTTTTTTTGTTCGAAAGGAGATATCCCAAGTGTGGTACCATGGTAATTTTATCGAGGTCTGATAAGTATCTCCAGAGATATTGAGATAAACATCTCAAAATTGGTACTGAAAATGAACATTGAAGTCGGTTCTTTTTTGGTTTTTAAACGATATTATTATTATTATTATAGAGCATAAATGTTCTTTAAAACGTTTGTCAAAGCCAGGGGGTAAGCAGTGACGCCTGCTTATAACATAGTAGATTATGGCCACAAAAAATTATAAAATAAAACTATTTAACAAAAAAATTTAACCGCCGGAAAAACTGATCAGCAAAAAATAATAAACCTTTTTTATTTAACCTTAATAACAAAGTTCTTAAACTACTGTTAGTATACCTACGTTAATTAAGTTTAAGATTAGTAAGTGTATTTTTGTAATTGTTTTGCGTTATTAACTAAACATGATAACTAAGTTCCTAACACGTTAGCTGCGGCACCAATTTTTGCATACTTTCCGTTCCTGCGGCACGAGGTATAATCGGCCCGTACCGTGACCAGACGTTAGGGCGACACGCGGTCTATTAGACCCCACCTCCTTTTACAGACTAAAATCCATTTTCTGGCGCGAAATCAAAGATAAATGAGAATTTTGGTCCTTATTGATATAGACAGTGAATTGATGAACCCTAATCCACCGTCGCCCCGGGATCTGATGGCTAGTTTAGGAATTATTAGCAAAACAAAATATGGGATCTTATACACCTCGTAACGCACTGAAATAGGGCAAATTTTCGCTGCGATTAGTGATGGGAAAAATAATATCGACGTTTTTAAACTGTCTTAACTACGCAACGACTTGACCGATTTTGATCAATTATATCTCATTAGATCGTTTTAAGGGCAAAACCTGGCAAAACAACACAAAGCTATCAAAGGATACATTTTTTTTTAAATAATCTAAAAGGACGTGCTCTCCAATCGACGTGATGCACAACACTGGTCGCGGGAAGCTCGCGTTGAGTGCGGTACGAGGTCAGGGGGGATATGGGACGTTTTAGCCTCGTTCCGCACTGCATTAAAATTATATTAATTCAGTGCGGCACGAGGCCTAAGACATCCGGTACCAAGGTAGGTACACCACCGAGTCCGGAACCATTAGTGATCTCAAATATATATTTATCTCTTTCCTACACAGGACCAAACCAAAGCTATGCCATTCGCACGACAGAGAAATTCACTTTTTTGCTTGCCGCACCACAGGGAAGTTGCATCAGGGGTGATTTAGGCCTCGCTTCGCACTTAACGTGTTAAACTAATGTAAGTATGTATACATACCTAAGTAAATTTTAGTCAGCGCCAAACAAGCAAATTAATTAATTACGTAAACAGTGATGCGCGGCGGAGGCATGGTGCGATACGCACAGACTTCTATGGTGGCGACACGCCAGTTCGCCGGAAAATGCCGGGTGTTGACGAAGTTAATGTCAGCGAGATAGCTACCCGAACGGGCACCACATATAGTAATCTGTGACGGCCTGTGACGGGCACACGTCGTTGCGAGTGGTCGTGCATCTCCATTTAGTCTATGGGTCGTGTGGAAGCGCATTTTTTGGAATGTTTATGTTCATCGCTGGAGATTTCACGTTGCATTGTTAATTTTATTTGATTATTTCTTTATTTGATTTCATATAAGAATATTATCTTGGTTGGTTTAGAAATCGTGCGTTCAACAAAAAATAAATACACGTGGATCTCATTATATCTATCCCCCCCTCCTTTTTTCCGAACACCTCCGCCCTCCTTTTCGAGCCTCACGTAATGAATGGACAATCCCTAGTCAGATATGTATATAACAAAGTCTGAAATATAAAAGCTGCTTACCCCGTTGACTACTACAGAAACGACATTTCCAGCGAGCACGGTGACGTTGTAAAAGTCAGGGTTCTGTCTGGGCGGGTCCCAGGCCACTCGCACGGACCAAATCTCGCCAGCTTCTGTCGCTTCTATGTATATGTTCTTTACATACTGGGATTTTGCTTCGTCTGGAGAGTAGTGAAAGACATTTTTAACCCGCTTTTATTAGCTTCACTTGTAAATAACTAACAAACAATGTAGATAGTACGAGATAATATTTTTTTTTACATACTTATGTACTTCTAATTGTCGTATCTAAATGAAACATTGTTTGTATGTATATAAGACTAACAGCGCCTCGCGGTTTCACCCGCGTAGTTCCCGTTCCCGTGAGAATACGGAGATAAAATATAGCTTATATTACTCGCTGATAATAAGCGTTCCATTACTGAAAGATTTTTTTAAATAGGTCCAGTAGTTTTTCAGTTAAATCGAAACAAACAAAAAATCAAATCTTTCCTCTTTATATTATTAGTTTTGATAAAAACATCTAGATGGCGCTAGAGTAGGTTGAATGACTCTTGTAAATATACAGGCAAGGCACAGTATAGAGCTCCGTGGATTGGGCTAAAATTAGTTATACAGCGCCGTAGGACTAGTATCTTTTCTAGGCCAGCGCCTCGGTGCTGTATTTCCTTTTCTGGACAACCACGATTTTACCTAAAACCGCCTCATCATCATCATTTAACATCAGATAAGATAGTGGTCAAACGCTAGCCTATCTTGTATAGCATAACTTTAGAACGGATGGACCGATTTGGCTAATTCCTTTTTAGGGTTCCGCACCCAAAGGGTAAAACGGGACCCTATTACTAAGACTCCGCTGTCCGTCTGTCTGTCTGTCTGTCTGTCTGTCCGTCTGTCACCAGGCTATAGCTCATTAACCGTGATAGTTAGACAGTTGACATTTTCACAGATGGTGTATTTCTGTTGCCGCTAGAACAACATATACTAAAAACAAAATAAAGTTAAAAATTAAAGGGGGTCCCCATACAAAAAACGTGTTTTTTGAACGCCATCTATCTAATTAGATGACATAGATGGCGCTAGTAAACGAACCCCGTCTTTCTAGATCGCGACCAAACCAAATATTCTTGGTAATATAAATTAATCAAATATATGAGGTTGAAACTCTGTTATGTTTCGTATTGTACGGAACCCTCCCTAAGTGTGCGATAAGATGCGATGTTGTGCGATGCTGACTCGCACTTGGCCAGTTTTATTATGTTGTGTTTGTAATAGTAAGGTTTTATGGAAAAAGTTTTAAATAAATGAAAGTAGTTTTTAAAGCGCGCAAAGCCGCCGGTACGGCTGCTTGAAATAAAAATCAGATGACATTGTCCAGGGTTTGTTTGACTGGCATGAAAATATGTAGGTACTTATATTGTAAGGACATACCAGTATCGTTGGTGATAGGAGTACGGAACTTATGGGTGGTAGCCCCGAGCATACCGGTTACTTTCACACGACATGAGTCGTTCAGAGGAAGATCTTCCACTCTCACGCTTCGTAGGGAGTCTGGCTGGAAAAAATATAACTATTATTAATGATATAAACCGGCTGTAATTCACGTACCTATACGGAGTGAGGTCACGCGGTGAGATCGCGATTTCACTCACTCCCGAGGAAGTGTGACGGACTTGCTCGAAACCAAGGTCGAGAAAATCCCACTAAAGGTACGTGAATTACTGCCGGTATATAACATTAATAATGTTACAAAAATAATTATATTGTTACGGGCGGGGTGGTATTAAAATGCCAATCCGATGAGATGAACGTTTATTTCCACTGATCACTAGGTTAGCACAATGTTCCACAGTAGTTGTCCAAATCGTCTTGCACAATTATCAAAAGTCCGTTAACACACACTGAGGTCGTTGGTAATCACAATCACCGATTTCACTGTTCGCAGTTCACAACACTAGTTCACTGATAACACTTAACGATCACTTGGTCGCTATCCGCGCTTAGATAGTTACACTGTCGCTTCCAGAGAAAGACTGACTCAAGCCGCGGTTCCAACGTCTTATATAGGACGAGAATATTTCTACAGAAATTTCCAGTATTGACTCGAAACAATAGACAAAAGACGTCGAAAACAAAGCAATAAAAATCACAAACAAAAGGGGCGGCTTTCCTTTGAGCATCTGACGTAAACAACTTTACCATACATGCTAATTTGATCTCTAACTACTTATGAATAAGGTTCAATCTTAACTACAAAACTAGGTACATTGACTAGGGTCTGAATTCCCGGAAGGTTAACTTTTATGACGGTCGGGTCGGGTGTTTATAGCCCCTAATTAGTCTATTCTTTCCCACGGTATTTTTGTTCGAGAAGCTTGGCGAAACATCGCGACTCGACGACGCGATGTAACATTATCCCCTTCTTAGTTATGATCGTCCCGATCATCATTTGTTCCATGGTATCGTGTAAGTCGATCGATGTGTACTACCCTCGGCTTTCCTCTCTGGCCTCGTTTAATGCGGTAGGTAACGTCGTTTATCTTCGTGATAATCTGGTATGGTCCTTCCCAATGAGCCTGCAGCTTCGGACTTTTTCCTTTCCTTCGTAGTCGGTTGTGCAACCAGACGAGAGTTCCTTCTTCGAAACCCATCGTATTCGCTCTACGATCGTACCGGGTCTTCATTTTTTCACCAGTTTTTAAACTATTCTCTCGAACTATCCTGTGCACTTCGTCCAGCTGACTACGAAGATCACTGACATAGTCGGTTACAGGCTTCGGAGCATCTGGCGGGGAACCAGTGATGGCGTCGATAGGAAGTCTTAGTTCGTGTCCAAAATTCACATTTGCAGGAGTCATACCAGTGCTGTCATGGGTAGCGGAACGGTATGACAACAAGAACAGAGGTATGTACTGATCCCAGTCACGTTGATGTGCGTCCACGACTTTAGCCAGGTGATTCTCCAACGTCTGGTTAAACCTCTCAACCATTCCGTCTGACTGTGGATGAGCTGCCGTTGTCCGCGTCTTTTGGATCCCGAGGAGGGTGCACATTTCCTGAAATAGGGCAGACTCGAAGTTCCTTCCTTGATCGGAATGCAGTTCCATCGGTACACCAAATCGACAGATCACTTCTTGCACCAACTTCTTTGCAACTGTCTTTGCTTCCTGGTTTGGTGTCGCGAAAACTTCGGGCCATTTGCTGAAGTAATCTTGCACTACGATGATGTACTTGTTGCCTTCTTCGGTCTCGGGAAATGGCCCGGCAACATCCACGGCAATGCGCTCCCATGGTGCCCCAACATTGTACAATTTTAGTTGTCCTTTACTTCTTGTCTTCGGTCCTTTTACTGACGCGCAAGCGGTGAACTTCCTGCACCAATCTTCTACATCCTCGCGGCTGTGTACCCAGTAGAATCGTTGACGAACCTTCACAAGAGTTTTCTTGACTCCTAGATGTCCACCAGAAACTCCATCATGAATGTGTCGTAGTAGAGATGCCACTTTACTCCGGGGAACAACGACCTGCATCGTAGTTTCTTTTCCATTGCTGTTTTCCCATTTTCGGTACAAGATTCCTTGTTCCAGAGTCAGGCTGTCCCACTGAGCCCAGTAACTTTTTGTGATTGGGCTGCAAGCTGACACGTCGCTCCACTGGGGCTTGTTTCCAGACTTTATCCAATCCAGTACAGGTCGTAAATCTCTGTCCTCCAATTGTGCTTGTCTCATATTTTCGCCGTTCCATTCGTCATCTGTTCTGTCCATCCTGATGACTCTGACTTCTTCTTGAGACTCGTGCTTCTCGCAGTGTTTACAGTCATCTGCACAAGGTCTTCTTGACAGGGCATCGGCGTTGCTATGGCCCTTTCCACTGCGATGTTCTGTCACGAAGTTGAACTCTTGCAGTTGCTCGATCCATCGTGCCACTTGACCTTCCGGGCTCTTAAACTGTAGAAGCCATTTTAGAGCGGCGTGGTCAGTTCTGAGCGTAAACTCCCTTCCGATGAGGTACTTGTTGAAGTGCTGAAGAGTCTTTACCACGGCTAGCAACTCGCGGCGGGTGACACAGTAGTTTCGTTCTGGTTTGGATAATGATTTACTGAAGTATGCTATGACCACTTCTTTGTCTCCTTGGATTTGTGAGAGAACTCCTCCAATTCCCGTGTTGCTGGCATCAGTGTCCACAATAAATCTTCCATCTCTGGTAGGGTATCCCAAGATCGGCGTTTCACACAGTCGCTGCTTTAGATCGTTGAAGGCGGTTTCACACTCCAAGTCCCATACAAATGTGCGCTTTTCTTCTGTCAGCCGATGTAAGGGTTTGGCAATTCCAGAAAAGTTCTTGACAAACCGCCGATAGTAAGCGCATAGTCCCAAAAACGACCTTACATCAGTTTTATTCTTCGGGGTAGGCCAAGTTTGAACAGCCTTGATTTTGTCAGGATCAGTTTGTACCCCGTTTTCCGAAATGATGTGTCCAAGGTAGCTGACTTTGGATTTAAAGAAGTCACACTTTTTGGCACTCAGCTTCAGGTTTGCTTCACGTAGACGGTTCAGAACCTTCTCCAGATTCTGCAGATGTTCAGTAAAATCACGGCCCAAAATGATGACGTCATCCAGGTACACCAAGCATACGTCTCCCAGTAATCCAACCATTACTCTGTCCATGAGACGTTTGAACGTTGCTGGAGCATTACACAGTCCAAATGGCATGACGTTGAATTGCCAGAGTCCATTTCCAATGCCCGTACTGAATGCTGTCTTCTCTTTGTCTTCTGGACTGATTTCTACCTGCCAGTAGCCACTTTTCAGGTCAACCGTTGAAAACCACTTCATTCCACTGAGCATGTCCAGTGTATCGTCTATTCGAGGCAAGGGGTAGCTATCCTTCTTTGTGACTTCATTAAGCATTCTGTAATCTACGCAGAATCTGGTGGAGCCATCTTTCTTTTTCACCAGAACCACTGGCGATGACCAAGGACTTGTAGATGGTTCGATGACTTTTTCTTTGGCCATGTCTCGTATCATGTCTGCAACTTCAGCTTCTTTCGCCCATGGAATCCTTCGTGGCCTCTGTCGTATAGGTCTTGCGTCGCCAGTGTCAATTTTGTGTTTAACAAGTCCGGTACGTCCACAGTTGTTTCCAGCGGCGAAGACGTCTTTAAACCGCATCAACAGACGTTTTGCTTGTGACAGCTGAGCGAACGTTAAGTTGTCTTTGGATGATTCCAGCAGCTGTGATATTTGATCTTCCGAGCTTGGTTCCGTAGAAGTAATATCCGTTCGTCGCAGGTACTTCACTTCTTGACATTTTCCAATTATGCTGTTTTTCTTCAGATGAACTTCTTCATTGCCCAGGTTGAGAATTTGCACACTGGCCGTTCTGTTTGTCATGAGCAATGTTCTTGCAGTAATCCAGGTCGGATGTGTGCCCTCATCTTCGGCAACTACACATAGTCCACTCTTGACTGTATTTGGAAATTTCACTCGAACAATATTTTGCGATTTTGGAGCCAACACGACGTCCTTGAGACAGTAAAGCTTACACGGTGCCGTTCCTTCGAAGAACACTTCTTGCTCGGGAAACCGGAGAACACCACGGGCCACGTCCAATATGCACTGCTGCTTCTCCAAAAAGTCCAATCCCAGAATGCAATCATCAGTTATGTTGGCAATCAGTACAGGATGAATGTATGAGTGCTCACCGATGACTATCTCCACATCTGTATCGCCAAGGACAGGTACTGACTGGCCGGTTGCTGTCCGTAGTGAGCATGCTCTGCAGATCGATGTTTCCGTGATATAAATCGTTGCAGGAATTCAGGCTTCACAATTGTGCGCGATGCTCCTGTGTCCACTGTGAACTTGCAGGTCTTGTTGTTCAAGGTGCCCTCGACGATTAAGCTGTTCCCGTTGCACACTTGTGTCACAGTGATGGCGGGGGCTCTCTCTCGATCAGACGGCGCCCGTCCCGCAGCTATGACGACGTTTCTTCTGCCACTTGGGTCCTGTTTCTTCGTCTTCGGGCAATCAATCCGAATATGCCCCTCTTCTCCACACCCGTAACATGTCGGTCCATAACGGGGCTTCCTGGGTTCAGTAACCAGTTCTTGAACCCTATACGGTTTGGTGTCTCGTCGCACAGTTTCCACTTCCAAAGCATGAACCAGGGCGTTCTTGAGTGTCTGATGATGTCCCAGTCGTACAGCAGCGCGTACTTCGCCATCCCTGATTCCATCCACAAAGTGCTGCAGTGATGTAACCTCGATGACTGATGGTGTTGACACGTAGGCTCGTCGGACCAACCTCTCGATTTCATCTGCCCACTGTTGCAATGTCTCTGTGGGCTTCTGGGTGCGCTCTCGTAGTTGTGCCCTGTACGCATGCTCCATGTGTTTGTCGCCATAGCGTGTTTCGAGGGCTTCCAGCAGGGTCTTCAGCGTCCTTTCCTCTTCAGGTATGCGTTCCAGGACAAGCTGAGCGTCTCCTTTCAGCGCTAATGTGAGCGCTGTATTTGCGTGCTCGTCTGTCCAGCCGCAACTTTTGGACAGCGTTGTGAATTGGAATTTGTAGGCTGCCCACGAAGATGTTCCGTCGAAGTGCGGCAAATCTAGCTTGAAGGGCGAGGTCATAGTGGGACCCTGGCTGCTATGTCCAATTCCTCTTAGCTTCAGTTTCTGAAATTCGTTGGCCAAGTCATTCACGGTCTGCTCATGTATGTCAAGCCGCCCTTCTACTTCCTTGATACTGGTTTCCACCATTTTGATCTTCTCTCCCATGCCGGCAAGCCCGCTCTGCAACTGACGTCCAATTGTCTCTTCCAGTTTGCGGCTAGCTTCTTGTTGGGCCATCTGTACAGCCTGTAGTGCAGCCTGTTGTTCCTGGCGAGCCTCCTCCTGTTTGCGGCTAGCTTCTTCTTGTGCCGCTTGTACAGCCTGTAGTGCGGCCTGTTGTTCCTCACGTACAGCTTGTAGTGCAGCCTGTTGTTCCTGGCGAGCCTCCTCCTGTTTGCGGCTAGCTTCTTCTTGTGCCGCTTGTACAGCCTGTAGTGCGGCCTGTTGTTCCTCACGTACAGCTTGTAGTGCAGCCTTTTGTTCCTGGCGTGCAGTTTCTTGTCCAGCTAGGATAGCGGCTAGCATGGCCTCCAGGCCTCCATCCGTAGTTCGACTCGCCGGCGGTGGTGTAGGTGGCGCTGCCATTGGTGTTGCTGCTGGCTCTTCCAATGTGGATGTTCCTCCTCCCGATGCTTCAAGCTCCTTCTGCCGGGTTGCATCCATCTCCGCCTGTCGCCTGGTGCGTGGAGTACGCGTATCTTCCCTCGGAGTGATTGGCATCCCACTTCTGACACCAATTGTTACGGGCGGGGTGGTATTAAAATGCCAATCCGATGAGATGAACGTTTATTTCCACTGATCACTAGGTTAGCACAATGTTCCACAGTAGTTGTCCAAATCGTCTTGCACAATTATCAAAAGTCCGTTAACACACACTGAGGTCGTTGGTAATCACAATCACCGATTTCACTGTTCACAGTTCACAACACTAGTTCACTGATAACACTTAACGATCACTTGGTCGCTATCCGCGCTTAGATAGTTACACTGTCGCTTCCAGAGAAAGACTGACTCAAGCCGCGGTTCCAACGTCTTATATAGGACGAGAATATTTCTACAGAAATTTCCAGTATTGACTCGAAACAATAGACAAAAGACGTCGAAAACAAAGCAATAAAAATCACAAACAAAAGGGGCGGCTTTCCTTTGAGCATCTGACGTAAACACCTTTACCATACATGCTAATTTGATCTCTAACTACTTATGAATAAGGTTCAATCTTAACTACAAAACTAGGTACATTGACTAGGGTCTGAATTCCCGGAAGGTTAACTTTTATGACGGTCGGGTCGGGTGTTTATAGCCCCTAATTAGTCTATTCTTTCCCACGGTATTTTTGTTCGAGAAGCTTGGCGAAACATCGCGACTCGACGACGCGATGTAACAATATCTAAGCACCTGGTTGGTCAAGTCGGAAAATCTGTCTCCAAACACTAGCGTGTTCCGGAGAAAGTAGACTGTGTGTCCTTAGGAGTCTGCAGTTTTCATTCTAGGCTTAGCGTGCTATCATCCTCGACCACATCGTCACTTACCAACAGGTGAGATAAATATCAGCTGGCAGCTTTTTATTTTAATGTGTACGTACCGGCTTTTGTTCGCGTGTATTTACTTCGGAAATGTTCCGACCAGGTTTCAACCTATTACGTAGGTCATCGTCTGGGAGCGGCTAGGATGGCGGCAACGCACGTCGTATTGCCCGCACTTCCCGGCGCAACTGATCCCGGTACGTTCACATTAAAATGAATAATTTTCGCGAAAGGTTTATATTTCATCGATAGACGAGCACGGATGCATAGTGGTGAAACTGAATCCGCTAAAAACGAGCTCGAGCCTCGAGCATCGGCGTAGAGTAGCAAGTTTATCTGTGTTCATTACATCTATCGCACACTCACCGAAATGTATCCTACATTTCGGTGAGTGTGCGGTAGAATTACATAATCTTATTCCTTCTTCCCCTTTAATAATGGTCGAAAGTTTGCCTGAAAATTATTTAACTTTACTAAAATTATTGGGCGAACGGTCTCAGACTTATGCTTACCAAAATATTCGAGTACCGAGGCAGGATATTCGCAATATTCCATTTGTCGCATGAAGTATCAACTTCGAAACACGCATCCAATTCTGAAAGAATAAAAACGTAGCAAATTGTAATTGTCAAATAATTGTCTTATACACCAATCGCCTGGTGACGGGGCCGACCATATCGGCCCAAGAAGTGTTGGGGTAAACTAGTTCGTAAGTGGAGACCCGGCCCGGATAGATAAGCGTAGTATAGGACGTCCTCAGACTAGATGGAGCGATAATTTTCGAGCAGTGGCTGGCACGAGCTGAATTTTTGTTACCTATTTTTTATTATATTAGTTAGTCTGGCGTTTGACTACAATATCACCTGTTGGTAAGTGATGATGCGGTGAGTATGCACGGCACGCTTAGGTTCAAGCTACATTGAATTGGCAGAGACGCGAAGAGCCAAGCACAGAACTCGCGACGTCACCTCGCGCCGTCTCGCGACCTGTATATTCTATGGATGCGAGACTGCTCGCGACCACGCGAGTCTGCTCAATATGGCGCTAGGCTTTATCACACCTCGTTAATTCTATCAAGCGTTTCTATATCTTGTAAGATTGTTCATAAGGTTTATAATGTCTTGTTGTCTCGTCGCGTCGCGTCGCTGCCAATTGAGTGTGCATTAAGCCTCAGCCTAGAATGGGCCTAGAAATTTGACATTTACAGATAGTTTATATAACTTGGATTTTTTTATTCGAGATAAGCAAGCGTTTGCCCACCTGATGTTAAGAGGCGATGTGATCGACGATTGGCACATAGGAAACTTTTAAAGTAAAGTTGCGGTCACAGCTAGTGTGTAAACAAAAACTTACCACCATTCCGATCCCAAGTAATAACTCCATCAGTAAAATTATTCATGTTTTCAAAATTCACTGTAATGTTATATTCACTGAGTGGTGAATGCCATGCGACCAAGCTTCCTTCAAAATGCCACATGATCGGAGTTCCTCCTTCGTCCAAAACACTCGAGTATACTTTGTAATCTGTTTCTTGAAGTGGACTTATTTTAACTAAGGTACTGTTTGGTGCGACTGAGTTGTAGATTATCTGGAAATTAATAACTTTTTGAGTTACACTAACATTATAAAGAGCGGTGTTTTATTTGTATAGCGCATATTCTGTAAAAAAACGCACTGAGACACTGAGTTTTTTCCTCTACCAAAATTAATATTTTATTTTGGTGTTTTACGAAAAGAATTACTTAAAACTTTTATTAAAGCAAATAAAAAGGAGGAACAACGATAATGATTTGAAGATAAATCCAAATAGATGAAATAAATAAATAAATAATAAGTCATCTTATAAATAAAATAAACGATTAATATTAATTATTTAAGAATTGCTAGGATGCCCTCCTAGAAGTTTTCGTAATATGCTAAGAGTTTTTGTAATAGCAAATCAACTTAAATACATTGCTATTGACATTTAACAGAGAGGACCAATAGTGAGCTTTCTGATGCCAAATCTGGGCAAAAAATTTGTATTGCTTTCTGTAGTACTGGTCATAATATTTTAATATACTGATAATTGTGGCCAGAATCTATGGAAAAGGTCTATGTCAGTCAGCGCTTTTCCGGCTCGTCGTCGACTCTAATGTAGGTATTCTTAGGGAATTCGTGATTTTGGCAATTTTAAATTTATACCTATCTTTCGAGCTATAAGTACCTAAAAGGGGTATTACAACACGCTGAATCAGGGTCCCCAATTCGCCTGACTCCCTAAGTGTTATTGCACTGCACATATATAGGCGGACCGGTTCCTCTCTTTCTCCCTAATTAGAACCCTTACTGTCTTACTCTTATTACATCTCCCTGGAGTTAGTGAAGTTGATTCAATGTGGGTAGTGTAATACCCCTTTAAGTAGATAGACAGCTAGACGTTAATGCCTGCTATGACTATAATGTATGGGCGCCGCGATGATTATTTTCAGGCGGATACATAACCCTGGGGTACATGAGAAAGACAATTATTATACTTTTTAGGGTTCCGTAGCCGAATGGCAAAAAACGGAACCCTTATAGAATCGTCATGTCTGTCTGTATGTCTATCTATCTGTCTGGCCGTATGTCACAGCCACTTTACTCCGAAACTATTAAGACTACACATTTGAAAGGTAGGTATTCTGTGAACCGCTTTACGATTTTGATAAAAAAATTAAAAAAAATATATGTTAAGGGGGGCTATGAAACTGAAACAAATTTTTTTTTTATCAATGCTTTGCGTCTATAGATAGGTCTTTACAAATGACATTGAGGTTCCTAAAATATTTTTTTCTCAAAGTCTATCATTTGAGAGATAGGTACGTCTAAAGTGGTAAAATGTGTGCCCCCTCTAACTTTTAAAGTGAGCGAGTGAAAAATCTAAAAATAATACTGTGATACGGAACCTTACGAGTGCGAGTCCGACTTGCACTTGGCCAGTTTATTATTGTTGAGCAAGGAAAACGTGACATTAAGTGGTCTGTGCTGCATGCTCAGCGTTCACAAGATCACCGATCTCTTGAAGACGCCTGAACCGATTTGGAAAATTATTTTGTTTTAAAAGGGTATACTTCCCAAGTAGTCCCATTTAAATTTTATCGAGATACGTTCAGTATCTCCAGAGGTATGGAGATAACACTTCGTAATTGGTACTGAAATGTCTAACGTGACGTTTGAAGTTTGAAGTCGGTTCTTTTAGTTTTTAGGGTTCCGTACCCAAAGGGTAAAACGGGACCCTATTACTAAGACTCCGCTGTCCGTCTGTCTGTCTGTCTATATGTCTGTCTGTCTGTCTGTCCGTCTGTCACCAGGCTGTATCTTATGAACCGTGATAGTTAGACAGTTGAAATTTTCACAAATGATGTATTTTTGTTGCCGCTATAACAACAAATACTAAAAACTGAATAAATTTAAAAATAATAGAGTGTCCCTACGAGTACGAGTCCGACTTGCACTTGGCCAGTTTTTTTAGACCAACCAATTGCAAATAGAAATATGACCCTTGAGATTTCTAGGCTTATATATCTTGGTGCAATTGGTTGGTCAAAAAAAGCAAATGATAGGGGCGTAGCTACAGCATACCTTGATTTAGAAGCATTTATCCAGGGAGAAAACGGGGGACTATATTTGTATGGAAAATTGCACCCTGCGTTCCCTCTTAATAATTTCTTTAAAATTAGCATGGAAAAAATACAAAATATGGGAAGGTTTGTTTCTCATTTTTAGGGTTTCAAACCCAAAGGGTACCAACAGAACCCTATTACTGAGACTTCGCTTTCCGTCCGTCTGTCCGTCTGTCGGCACTTTACAGGAGCTGTAATAGGCACATACTTGAAATTTTCATGAAGTATTTTACTATAGGGGATTTAACAACAAATACTAAAAATAAAATACTAAAAGGTGTTTAAAAAAACTCCCTCTTTTAAGTATTTACAAGAAACGTGTTTTTCGGCATTTTTTGCTTGAACTTATGAACCATAATATATAGAGACTTGGTATCTTTACAAAGTATATACTACTATAGCCGCTATAACAAAAAATATTAAAAACCTAATAATATTTAAAAATAAAAGGGGATCGTCATACAAGAAACGTGTTTTTTTCAGGCGTTTTATGCTCGATCTTACAAACCGTAAAAGATAGAAAATTTAAATTTGCTGTTAGTATGTATATTACAATGGTCGCTATAACATCAAATAATATTGTAATGTGTTCCGGCAGCTATCCTTGAGAGCCAGTTCCCATTCTAGGCCTAGCGTGCTACCATCTTCGACCGCATCATCACTTACCAACAGGTGAGATAGTGGTCAAACGCTAGACTATAAGATATACAAAAAAATTAAAAAGATTTTGTTCATTCGGAACCCTACGTGCGCGAATCAGACTCGCACTTGGTCAGTTTATTTTATACCGCATAGATAAGCTCTTGGCCACTTTGAGTATTCAGCTTGGCCACGATCTCACCAGATATATTATTAAGTGATTATGTAGTATAATATGGAATCGTGCTTTTCTGGAAATGGTGGTAGGACACTATCTAGTGTCCGCCTGGCCAGCTATCATCTTCAAGTTATAAAATCTGTCGCGAAACATCTAATGTGTTTCGGCAGCTATCTTTGAGAGCCAGTTCCCATTCTAGGCCTAGCGTGCTACCATCCTCGACCGCATTATCACTTACCAACAGGTGAGATGGTGGTCAAACGCTAGCCTATATGATATTTAAAAAAATGTAAGATATCAACTTTCTGTGTTACTAGGACGGCTAAGCGTGGATGCTGGGAGAGGTATGCAAGACCTAGAGCACTGACACCCCCTGCCATGAAAGAAAAATATTTTTTTTATAATACTTTAAGACTGTTTAAATAAACTGGCCAAGTGCAAGTCGGTCTCGCACTAGTAGGGTTCCGTACCACACTACAGTATTTTATAAGATCGAGCAAAAAATACCACTATCATTTTTCGCCAGCAAAATATAATAATTAATAAACATTTTATTTCTTATAACGCCATCTAACGTTTAACAAAGGTGTTAGGGATCGACATTTCAATATAACGCCATCTATGGGATGTTTACCTAACTAAGCGTTTATAGATGGCGTGAAATGCCGAAAAAAACACGTTTCTTGTATGGGGACCCTCTATAATTTTTAACTTTATTCTGTTTTTAGTATTTTTTGTTATAGCGGCAACAGAAATAAATCATCTGTGAAAATTTCAACTGTTTAACTATCACGGTTCATGAGATACAGCCTGGTGACAGACGGACAGACAGACAGAAAGACGGACAGCGGAGTCTTAGTAATAGGGTCCCGTTTTACCCTTTGGGTACGGAACCCTAAAAAGCGAATGATAGGGACGTAGCTATAGCTGTTATGCGATAAAATAAGGTAAATAATTACGATATGCTAAGTGGCGGCAATTTGACTACCTGTTTGAAAATAGATACCGACAGATTTCTCATGAAATATTTAGGTGTTCCTTCTCCAGCTAACAGATCCTGCCTGGTAATACGTGTCAATGAAAATCCATTTCGCTGTTTTATATCTCCTTATATTTCTTCGGTTGCACAACAGATTATTATATTTGTATAGCAAAGAGTATAATAACTGTCCTGGTTACACTATATCCTCGATTGATTTGCTTAGTCTTTTACAAATATCCAAAAATTTCCAAGGGCTTTTGTCGGCCATAGCAAAAACAAGATAGCACAGATATATATTAACACATAGAGTAATTGCCCGTTTATAACAAAAGTGTTGCCAATGTATAAGAAACTTTATCTGCTACACACTCGTCCGACATACCGCCCACCAAGGACATAGACATATGTCCTTACACAACTTGCGCATGCTGTGAGTTACAAAAATATATTATTTATCTTTTACGAACTAATTCAAATTACAACTGCTCACCATGAGATGAGGGCAACCTTAAACAAATCCATTTATAATATATTATGAATTTACAATGTACAATTTACAATATATGGTATACAAAGTATTTACTCAAATTACAACCGCCCACCGTGAGGTGAGGACAACATTAAAGGAACGTATTTAGAATATGTTATTAAACTACAATGAAACAGGGAGAACACACAGTTTAGATGTTGGCCTTTTGATGATAGAGCCGTTGCATTTAAGAGTCACCACTCGCGTGAAACCATCACCACCAGAATGCTTTGTCACTACTCTACCCATAAGCCACCGAGAAGGAGGCAGACCATCTTCTTTTACGAGCACTACATCTCCAACATTGGGTTCAGGTATTTGCTTAGTCCACTTGTAGCGTTGCAACAAGTGGACCAAGTATTCCTTGGACCAACGTCTCCAAAAGTGCTGAACCATACGCTGCGTCACCTGCCATCGTCTCAAACTACTGACATTAGAGTTTTCATAATTTCGGTCAGGCAACGTGATAAGTGGTTCACCAACCAAAAAATGACCCGGAGTCAGCGGCATTGGATCGCCAGGGTCCTCAGACATCATTGACAACGGCCGAGAATTTAAGCATGCTTCTATCTGTATCAACACAGTGGCAAGTTCCTCATAAGTGAGTGTTGAATTTCCAATAACATGTCTTAAATGTCTTTTTGTTGCCTTAACTCCTGCCTCCCAAAGACCACCAAAGTTTGGAGCATGTGGTGGTATGAAATGCCATGATGTCCAGTTGTTTCCAATCCATTCCCTTATCTCTACAGCCACAGTTGATTGTTCTACTGCAACTAAGTGTTTCAATTCCTTAGCAGCTCCTACGAAGTTGGTACCGTTGTCGCTCCAGATGTCAGTTACTGCTCCCCTCCTAGCTACAAATCTTTGAATCCAGCAATGAATCCTTCAGCTGACAAGTCACTAATTGCCTCTAAATGAACCGCCTTGGACACCATACAAACAAAGACACAAATGTATCCTTTGTAGGACTTATTTCCTCGACCTTTAGCCACTCTTATTTTCACTGGACCTGTAAAATCAACACTGCTCCGGCGAAATGGTCTAGCTGGGGTAACTCTGCAAGTTGGCAACTGACCCATTAATTGAGTTTGGCTTGATGTGGCAAACCGTTTGCATTTGACACATTTATGTACATATGCCTTTACTAATGATTTTGCAGATATGATCCAGTACTTAGTACGCAATTGGTTTAACATCAGAGTTGGACCACCATGGAGAGTTCTTTTGTGACAATCAGCAATAACCAAATTAGTGAAAGAACTATCTTGCGGCAAGATTATAGGATGTTTTGTATCTATGTCTAAGTTGGAGTTCTCGATTCGACCACTGACTCTTAAAATTCCTCTGCTATCTATTACTGGACATAGTGGTTTTAATTTACTCCTCTGTTTCACATGTCCCATCCTCTTCACATCATCAATTTCTTCCTTGAAATATTTATTTTGTACATATTTTATGCATACCACTGTCGCTTCCTCTAATTCTTCATTTTGTAAACAGACTTCATATCTTTTCTTTCCGTGATACTGTTTTTTCCATCTCAAGACTCTTCTACAGTAAGCTATCACTCTCAACAATCTGTTCAATGTTGAATATTTAGACCACATCGGATTTTCTTCTGGGTCTTCAGTCGCTACATGAGCCTTAACTGTTCTCAGTTCCATGTTGGTTGCAATTGACTTCGGTCTACAATATTCAATTGTATTATTCATAAGCCATGAAGGTCCTTCAGCCCACAACTTATTTGTTGACAATTCTTGTGGTGTACTACCTCTTGAAGCAATGTCCGCTGGGTTCTGAGAGGACTGCACATGAGCCCATTCTGTATTGTCAAAACTAGTAAGAATGGTAGAAACACGGTTTCCAACAAAGGTTGTCCATTTACTAGGATGTCCACTGAGCCACGCCAATACTACTGATGAATCTGTCCAGAGATGTACATTTTCCTTTGGTATCTGCATGACCTCCGCCACCTCACATGTCAAATCAGATAATAATGTTGCTCCCATCAATTCAAGACGAGGAATGGACTGTTGCTTCACTGGAGCGACTTTAGTTCGAGCAGTGACTAAACTGACCCTTATCTCTCCTTGTCTGGTGACAACTCGGATATATAAAACTGCTGCATAAGCGAACATTGATGCGTCGCTAAATCCATGAAGAGACACAGAATCATCATCCACTGTCGTTTGTATCCACCTGGGAACATGAAAATTACAAATTTCTAATAAATTATGACGGTAACCTTGCCATTCTGACATCAATTCTGGTGTCAACTCATCATCCCAGCCTAACCCGGAAAGCCACAGCTTTTGAATAAAAATCTTGGAAACGACAACACAAGGCGCCGCCCAACCCAGTGGATTAAATATGCGGGAAATGTCTGAAATTACTCTTCTCTTTGTAATTGGTGTTTGCAACAATGGCAGATTGACTGAATACTTAAATTCATCGCATTTGCGATCCCAAGAAACTCCTAGAATTTTCATCACCTCATCTAATTTTATATCCTTAACTTCCTCGTTATCTCTTTCTCCTGATACTCTCTCTCTCTCTTTTCCCTCTTCCGAAATTTTGGCATTTAAATCGTTGCAGCTACTCACCCATTTTTGCAGCTGAAATCCGCCTTTGATAAGTACCTCTGATATTTCTTTATATAACTTTAGGCCTTCTTGTACTGTTTGACATCCCGTCATCAGGTCATCTACATAAAAGTCCTTTTTTATTTTTTCAGATACATCAGGATACTGTTCTCCTTCATCAGCTGCGGTCTGCTGCAAGGTTTTAACTGCAAGATAAGGTGCTGATGCTGTTCCAAATGTTACTTTTACTAATTTATATTCTTCAATTTCAGCTTCCGGACTATCACGCCACACTACCCTTTGAAATTCAGCACGTTCAGAGGCAACCTTCACCTGCCTGTACATTTTCATAATGTCAGCACAGAGACATATGGGATGCATTCTCCACCTCATAATGATGTGACGTAACGGCAACTGCAAAGTAGGACCCACCAGAAGATCATCATTGAGAGATACCCCATTGAAGCCTTTCATCGATGCGTCAAATACTATACGTACTTTGGAAGTGGATTTGTCATCACGGATGACAGCATGATGTGGCAAGTACACTGCTGCTTCATTAACAGTTTCATCAGCTGACACACGTTCAACATGTCCAAGTTCTTTGTATTCGTTGAACACTTCTGCATATCTTCTCGCTAATTCTGGATTCTTCTTGAACTTGCTTTCCAGATGCAGAAATCTTTTGGTTGCTAAGGACTTGGAGCCTCCAAATCGACATTGCGGATCTTCACTGCGGAATGGAAGTTGAACAACATAACGACCATCTTTATCCCTGACTGTCGTTTGATTATAAATATCTTCGCATTGCTGTTCATCTTTGGATAATATTTTCCGTTGATTTTCAGGATTTACTGACTCAATTTCCCAAAACTGTTTCAGTAATGTATTTTCATCGACGTGATCTGGTTGACATAAGACAACATGATGACAACTAATAATGTCACTGGTCGATGAAACCTTCCCTGACAATATCCAGCCCAATGCTGTGTTTTGGGCGACCGGCAAACCCGGTGGACCGCGGATTAATCCTTCTCTCAAAACCTGCCCGTAGGCCTCAGCACCGAGTAAGATGTCAATCTTATTTGGTGTGTGATACTCAGGATCTGCTAATCCAATTGCCTCCAATTCAGGCCAGTTTCCTGGTACAATCTGTGCTGATGGCAAGAGTGATGTTATGTTACTTAAAACAAATGCATTTACCTTCAAGCTAAACTTGGGATCTAGGTGTGAGTTGATAGTAACAGTCACCGTATGTTCTGAGGCTAACTCGCCTTTCTCACCACCTATTCCTGAAATCACTGATCGAGTAGGCGTCCTCTTCAGTCCCAGTAACTGAACTGCTGAATTTGTTATGAATGATGCCTGAGATCCTTGATCCAATAACACTCTCAGCAGCTGTGTCGAGCCCTGCTTTGTCTGCACCTCGACAAGAGCAGTGGCCAACAAAACCTGTGATGAGGAGACTGACTCTCTGGAAAAATGTGACACTACATTAGTTTCACTTGGTGATGACGCTGCCTGATCGGTTGTTGAATTCATTTTAACTTCTATATTGTTACAACTGTTTGAACTTGAAACAACTTTAGGATGCAGCAACGAATGGTGTTTACGGTTACATATGCGACAAGAAGTATTTTGGCGACAAAACTTAGCGGAATGATTAAAACCCAGACAATTAAAACATAAACCGTTGGTTTGGATGAAATTTCGACGCGAGTCGCAACTCTCTTTTGCAAATTGTTTACAATTGAAAATCTTATGTTTATCCTTACAAAACGCACATGACTGGTTGTTGTTATTAACCTTTTGTTCAGATGTCAAACTATGATATACATGCTTGTTAACATTGGCATTAGACTTATTTTTGCTGGCTGCTGGTATACTCAAAAATTCTAAAGCCCTAAATCGTGCTTCCAGAAACTCCTTAAATTGTGAGAGTGTGGGTAACTCATCCATACAACTTATTTGAGTCTCCCACTGCTTTCTCGACTCAGGATCCAGTTTAGCACCGATTATGTATATTATGAGAATGTCCCATGTACTGACATTTATACCTAGATTTTTTAAACCGTTCAGACATTCCATTGTTGTATCCAATAGATTTTTAATGGCAATTGAATTCTCTGATACATTGTTTTGGCTCATTAAACGCCTTAGAAGGCAATTAGACAAAAATCTTTTGTTGTCATAGCGACTCTTCAAAATAGACCAGCATTCAGAGTAGTTTGACGATGTGACTAAGATGTGCCTTACAAGTTGCTCTGCTTCACCTGTAAGCAGGCCCTTCAAGTAATGCATGCGTTGAACATCATCTAAACCTTGATTGTTATGAATTAATGACAAAAATAAATCTTTAAACGTTGGCCACTCCGAGTATAATCCAGAAAAATTTGGAATATTTATTTTTGGAAGTTTTACATTATCATGATGTGAATTAGACTTAAGCTCATCATTCTTACTGCCTAGATCCTCCAAGGCTTCTAACAACTCAGTTTTATATAACATATATAATTCTTCCGTTACCTCATAAGTGTCACTAGTAAAATATTCACATTGCAGATCTGATTTTTGTGATATGATATCATAATGTGTAGCTAGGAAGCTACTCCATGTATTTTCCAATGTCTCTAACCTGGTTTTGATATAAACATGAGTGATACGATCTCTTGGTGACTTCTTGAAATTTACTCTTGCTTTACTGATGACAGATTTCTTATCAAATTGTAGCTTGTATAACGACTCCATCTTGATGTCTTTCTGTACAACGAAATAAACACAACTTGAGACCGCTGACCGAATACCAGACTTCTGATTGGTGTGTTACACTTCACTTTCTTCACAAATTGATGAATGGACTGTATAATTCAATAATCCGACTACGTGGGACCATGTTCCTTCTCCAGCTAACAGATCCTGCCTGGTAATACGTGTCAATGAAAATCCATTTCGCTGTTTTATATCTCCTTATATTTCTTCGGTTGCACAACAGATTATTATATTTGTATAGCAAAGAGTATAATAACTGTCCTGGTTACACTATATCCTCGATTGATTTGCTTAGTCTTTTACAAATATCCAAAAATTTCCAAGGGCTTTTGTCGGCCATAGCAAAAACAAGATAGCACAGATATATATTAACACATAGAGTAATTGCCCGTTTATAACAAAAGTGTTGCCAATGTATAAGAAACTTTATCTGCTACACACTCGTCCGACATAGGTATTTCTGAATTACTAGTAGGTCTATGATTGTGTTGTATGCGGGTGCTAAAACCAGATAATACGCAAATTAATGTGAAAGTGAATTTTGTGTGTAGGTATGTACATGCTATCGATATTGCATAGAATTTCAGGGTTTCCTTTATACATTTCAGTGATAACGTACTTTATCTATATATACTGTTACATCGTGTCGATAGGTCTCGAATTTTCATAACGCTTCTCGCAGTAAACAATAATAACCGTGGGAAACAAAAAAATAAACTAATTGCCGGCCATAAACCGACCGTCATAAAAGTAACCTTCCTGGAATTCCGACCTTAGTCAATGTACCTAGTTTTGTAGTTAAGATTGAACCTTATTCATAAGTCGTTAGAGATCAAATTAGCATGTATGGTAAAGTTGTTTACATCAGATGTTCAAAGGAAAGCCGCCTTTTGTTTTTTATTTATTGCTTTGTTTGTCTGCTGTTTTTATTCTTTATTGATCGAGGATTTTCTAGAATAATTATTGTACCCTATATAAAGCGTCGCACCGCGGCGTTGAGTCAGTCATTCTTTGGAAGCGACAGCGAAAACATCTAAGCGCGGATAGCGACCTAGTGAAGTAGCAAAGTGTTAACGGTGAAGTAGTGTTGTGAACAGTGAATTTTGAATTACCGACGACCTCAGTGTGTGTAACGGACATTTGATCATTGTGCAAGACGATTTGGACAACTACTGTGGAACATTGTGATAACCTAGTGTTCAAGTGGAAATAAACGTTCATCTCATCGGATTGGTATTTTAATACCACCCCGCACGTAACAATACTTTACTTTATGTATGTAATATTACGGTTGGCAATGGCAACCGTACATTAATCAGGGGAATTAAACATTTGTTTTAAGTGTGACGTTCGAAGTTTAGATGGTATCTAGCTAAATGGCTCATTACTTTTGTTTCTTTTTTTAAATCAATGCAATAAGTTATGTTTGTTTGTGTTTTATTGTATGTTTGTATTGTATGTGTTATATTTAGAATAATTATTATTAATATGATCTATTAAAATGTTATTTGACGTATGTAAGTGCAGATTTTTAATTTGCTCATATACTGAATAAATTCTTTGACTTTTGACTTTTATCTATGATGTACAACTTGGACTAACATTCTTTATTGAGGCATTTCTAACGGATTCTAGGCTTAGAGTGATCGCCACCTTCGACCACATCATCGTTTACCACCAGGCAAAATACGCAAATAAATGTGAAAGTGAATGTTGTATGCAGGTGTGTATGCTACAGATATTGCATAGAATTTCAGGGTTTCCTTTATAAACTTAGTTTATCTATGAAGTACAAGTATGCTTTTTAGAAGCATTTATTACTAATTCTATCTACTAGGCCTATCGTGATCACCATCTTTGACAACATCATCGTTTACCACCAGGTGAAATAGTGGTCAAATGCTAGCCAAATAGATATAAAAAAATTACTTTATGACAGGACATACATGTGAAATGCTCGCCTAATGGTAAACGATGACGTCTGCTTATAACAGATACTGTGGCACGCAAAACTCTGGCTTGCCTTAAGTTTTAGGGTCCCGTACCTTAAAAGGAAAAAAGGAGTTCCTTTTTTCCTTTTAAGGTAGGTTATAGGATCACTTTGTTGTCCGTCTGTCTGTCTGTCCGTCTGTCAAGACCCTTTATCTCCAGAACGCGTAGAGGTATCAAGTTAAACTTATAATAAATACTTCGGTTTACGGTACCTTTCGGCTTTGAAAAAATCAAACCTGTAAGTCAACGTGATCAAAAGATGACCTGACCTGATATGATGAGAGAAAAATATGCGATATAAACATATCGCATATTTTGCGATTTCACAAGTGAATCAAAACCTATAGGGTACTTCCCGTTGACCTAGAATCATGAAATTTGGCAAGAAGCAAGGTCTTGAACCACTTATATAGGATTAAATCCGTGAATATGTAGTTTAATAACAAAAAAAAGTTGATTTACTATTACAAACTTATTATTTACGGTTGGAGCAGAACATTTTCTATTGATCGAACTGCAAAGTTAAGTTTGTCCTTTAAATCTAGTTTTAGAAGTTGGTACGCGTTTGCGTTACTGTACTGTGCCCGTTACCTTGAGACAATGCCAACTTTTCTTGCTTTACTGGCATGCCTCGGCAATTGGGCTCGTATACATAATACATTTAGGACCGGCATAAGTGGCATTAAATAAATTAGCGCTATACCATAGAAAAGATAATAATACTACCCTATACGCAGCCTCGGGCGCATTTTCCTATAGGGCCGACTAGGCTCTAGCCACAGTTTTAAAATTCATATCGTAAAACTGTGGCCCTGGCCCAGGGTGGTAAGACTTGGTGGCGTGCCGTAGGTGAGCTATGTCCAGCAGTGGATAGAGACAGGCTGATGATGATAATGGTGAAAATACTTACAATGATTAAAATAATGGTATCATTTAAGTACAGACGGTTATTGTTTTTGAATATAATTTGATCCTTATAGATCTGTCAGCTGTTTTTATTTTATTACTAGCTGTGCCCCGCGGCTTCGCCTGCGTTAAAAACAACTTTTATTTATTTTAATTTTTTTTTCATAAGAACCATCTCCTTACGATAAGAAACACAACAAAAAAAGAATTAGCGAAATCGGTCCAGCCGTTCACGCGTGATGCCGTGACCAAGGGCAATTGGGATTCATTTTTATATATAAGAAGATTATTTTTATACTGGATAGGTGAGCGTTTGACCACTATCTCACCTGATGTTAAGTGACGATGCGATCGACGATGTTCGTGATGTCAAGGGAGTATGAGGTGGCAATCTTGCATAGACCTGGGGCATCTGAAGAATCAAAGCCGCCCCTGTTCCCAGCATTAGATAAAATAAGGCTGATGTTGATAATAATAAAATGGACTATTAGGGTGTGACTCACACTGTAAGGGTCGTTATTATTAGGATCTGGAAGCAGCATGACGATTTGGTAGAGTTGTGAGGTGGGCACCTCATATGTGACGCTGTCGTTGGACCGGCATCTCATCTGGAACCCTGACTGATCTTCATCTGCAAACATATTGTATCTTCATTGCATCACTAGCTTCCAAAATTAAGATTTAAAAACTAAAACAACCGACTTCCATTCCATGCCGCGCGAGTCAGTTTCAGTAGCAAGGTTGAGACGTTTATCGTCATATCTCTGGAGATACTTATCAGATTTCAATGAAATTACAATGGGACCACCTTGGAAATGAAAAAAACACTACCAATTAAAATGAATCATTCGAAATTGGTTTACAATTGACGGAGAAATCACGTAACATTCGTACAAAAAAAAACATTCAGACAAATTGAGAACGTCCTCCTTTTTGTTTGTCGGTTGAAAATCTACACTATCAGGTGCTTCAATAACCATATTGAGTAAGGTTTTTTACAACTGATAGGCTAGCGTTTGAACCCCATCTGGCCTGGTGGTAAGCGATGATGTGGTGGAAGATAGTGAACACGCTAGACCTAGAATAGTCTGACTCTCAACGGCTATGTGCTGCCGGTACACCGTAAGGTTATATTATTGTGGCGGCAGATTTTCTTCTTGGTGGTGGTAAGCTACTTTTGGTGACAAGTCATGCCGAACATAAATATCTCTTACCACCAGTGGGCGAACATCCATGAATTCACATAGAAAAATCCATTGCTTCACGGCTAGTATATGAACCGGCGGGCGACCTTTCGGTTAGAAAAAAGTTAGTGTTGGCTTGCATCGGCCTTTACAGCTTTTCATAATATTTTCATAATATGAACCCCAGTGAAGATGTAAAAAGCTTATTCAGACTCTAGAATCCAGAAGTTTATATCGGGGTCTTAATGAACTTTTTAATGCTACGCGGGGAAAGGTCACAGAGGGCTCGGAAGAAAAACCTTTGCGTTATTTTGTAACCCTTCGTTCCGGAACAGATTTAACATGAAGTTTTTCATTTACTAAGTATAGAATTACAGAAATACACTATAGAGATTGACACTAGAGATGGGCGTTGATTAAACGAACTAGTTAAAAAAACCGTCCATCGACTGTCAACGTTTCGACCGTTAACCGTTTACCGATCAACTAGTTGAATCCATAGACGGCAAATTTCAAGAGTATAGAGAAACGTATCAGTTGACGTCAACGAACGGAGGCGCGTTGCGCGATTAACTGTCAACGTGATTTCGAACGGTAACATTAGTTTTTAGTCTGAGGGAATTTCAACTGCGTAAGTATTTTTTTATAGAAAAAACAATAGCTCTTTATTCAAAGACTTAGTATTTTAATTTCTTAGAAATATACGTCGTGAGTAAAACTTAAAATCAAAATATGTTTATTGTTAAAAAAATTAAATTACAATTAACGTACAGCGCTATTTGGATTAAACGATTGAATTATTAATACTTCGTTAGCGGTTGAATTCATACATGCATATGTGAAACCGACTATAGTTGAAGCATTAACTAGTTAATCAATTCAACTAGTTAATTTTATTAGACTAGTTGACGGAGGTTAATTTAACGGACTAGTTGCGTTAACGAAAAATACGTCAACGACCCATCGCTAGTTGACACCACTATATATTCGCACTTACCCATTTCCCATCCAAAATTATTTATGCATCTCTGGAGGGCTGTCTAAAACAAAAGAAATATGTATATATATATATAGTAGTACAAGATCAAAGTTCAAATGCATTTAATATAATAAAACAATCATTATTTTAGGCAGTTTATGATAAATACATACATGCAAAACAGAGTCAATAGTTCATTTCAATAAATGCTGCATACCTAGATAACAACCTATCATTAAAAGATAACATAACTACGAAGACTTATCACAACGCATTGGATTAAAAAAAAAGGTCAAGTGCGAGTTAGAGCACCGAGGCTTCCGTACAAATTTGTCACACTAGGCTAAGGACAAACTTGTAAACAAAAGTTCAAACTTGTAAACAAAAGTTCGATCCATAGAAAATTTATAAAAATAATAAGTTATGCAAATAATAAGTTTGTGATAGATATTTTTTTTGTTTTTACTACGTATTTATGATTTTCAGATTTATTCATATTTATAAGTCAAAGAGATCGTAGACCCGAGTATTTGATATATGATTCAACATGATATTTCTACGCGTTCCTCAGAAAAAGGATCTTGACAGACGAACACAGAAATACAGACAGAGGGACAACAAAATGATCCAATAACGGTTATTTTTTGCTTTTGAGGTACGGAACCCTAAATAAGTGAGTCAAATATTACCATCTATTTGTCGAACGAGAGTCGAGATCTAATGTTTTATGGTGGACTTCTTTCTGGACAAAGTATTTATTTCTACTTTCATCATTCGTACTGCCAAGAAATCGAATTCTTTTTGAGGGTCTTCAAATTACGAGTGAACTGGGTTAGGGTACTTCAGTTCTTACTTCTCATGCAAGGGTGCTATATCTCATCAGTAGGTTTTTTTTATGTGTGTGTGTTCTGTTCTCCGATTTCTCTGTCAATTGTGGACCTATTTTCAAAATCATTTTTTTATTCGAAAGCATCGAATTTATTACCTAGGTATAATTCGATGTTCGAAAGTATATTTAATATTTGTACTCCTGAAGTATGGTAGTAAGTATGGTCCCATTGTGAATTCATCGACATCCGATGAGAATCTTCAAACCAGGGATATGGAGATAAACACCTCAAACGTGATACTGAAAATGACTAGCGTTTTTAGGGTTCCGTACCCAAAGGGTAAAACGGGACCCTATTACTAAGACTCCGCTGTCCGTCTATCTGTCTGTCTGTCTGTCCGTCTGTCACCAGGCTATAGCTTATTAACCGTGATAGACAGTTTAAATTTTCACAGATGGTGAATTTCTGTTGCCGCTAGAACAACAAATACTAAAAACAAAATTAAATTAAAAATTAAAGGGGGTCCCCATACAAAAAACGTGTTTTTAAACGCCATCTATCTAATTAGTTTCGGCAAAATGACATAGATGGCGCTAGTAAACGAGCCCCGTCTTTCTAGATCGCGACCAAACCAAATATTCTTGGTAATATCAACTAATCAAATATATGAGGTTGAAACTCTATGTTGCGTATTGTACGGAACCCTCCCTAAGTGTGCGATAAGAGACGCGATGCTTACTCGCACTTGGCCAGTTTTATTTTAATTATTTACGAATACGGTATAAGGAAGGTTGATTTTTTGTTTCATGCGATGATTTATCTACATGACGTAGATATCTCACTGCCATTACAATCCAGCATTAGGTATAACAACTAGGCTAGTTACTACGACTACCTTCTTCGACAAATCCTTCACGGTACAGGCTGCACGCCTGTGGAACAGTATCTCTGTTGAAATAAGACAATCTCCATCTCCCCATACTTTCAAAGAAAGATTAAGGAAATGGTACTTATCTAACGATGACTGCTGATCCTGTTACTGTTTATTAATTTGGAAATGAATATTCAGATAATTATTTTCTATATTGTATTAATGTATTACATTATGTAACTGTATGTATTATGTGATATGGATATAGGTATATATGTGTATATATATGTAAGTATTTGTGTAAATGTATATGTATATTTGCATGTATGTTTGTGCATACACGTGTATTTATGTATATATATAACTATATAAATAGCTAAGATTTAAAATAGATATGCCACCGTCCGTCACAGCTTCTCTCAATATCACTATCAGTTTGGTTGTCTGGAAGAAATTGCTTTAAGCGATAAGACCGCCCTTTGCATTACTTAGAATAAGTCTGTTACCTTAAGTATTTTCTGTATTATTGGTGTGCAAATAAAGTGTTTATCTATCTAGTTAGTAATTTGATTTTGACTTAATTTACTATTAGAATATTATATTAGGAACTTGTCTCTGTTAAGGGGAAGACACTTTGTTCTTGTGTTCCTTTTATAGATTTTAGGAAGGTTGGTGTAATGATGATTTAATATTATGTTTCTTTGAAGTGTTACACACTCTATATTTTTGTAAATTGTTAAACACAATCCAAAATTTCATCGTACCGACGGGACTTGAACCCGCAACCT
The DNA here is from genome assembly GCA_954871355.1 of Cabera pusaria. NCBI lineage: Eukaryota > Metazoa > Arthropoda > Insecta > Lepidoptera > Geometridae > Cabera > Cabera pusaria. The sequence continues at coordinate 19,318,117 of OX940902.1, forward strand.
CTGGAATAACATGTTCCGGTGCTTATAATTGGCAATGCAATGCAATTTACATGATGATTTAATGCCTCTATTTAGGGGAAGACACTTCGTTGTTGTGTTCTTTTTATAGATTTTAGAAAGGTTGATGTAATGATGATTTTGGTCGCACCATTCGCTCAGATGTTGATAAACAGTCGAAACCTGCAATGATTCAACGTGCACCCGTCAACCCGTCGGAGTTTGTAAACACTGGACACACGCATTTGGATTCTTTCCCACCTGGAATTCGTGGAATCTTAATCCCATGTGATTAAAGTTTGTAATAAGGTTGGATGAATCGCCCCGAGTTTGTTTTTATTTAATTATTTTACATTTTTCTTCTCTTTAACATTGGTACGATTATTAGGCAGATCATTGTACTTAAATCAAATGTGAAAAGTTCTTTTAAGAATAAAATTGTTCTGACACATTTTGTCTTAAGATACACCATTTCTGAGGCGATTCAGAAAGTTGAAAATCTTTTTGTTCTTCATAATACGCACGAGCACTTCGCGGCTACTCATACTACATGGTTGTGGCCGACTAGTCGAACACCGCTCCCACCCGGCAAAATAATGTTCATTAAAATGTAAGCCTTAGGACGTCCTGTGTAGACAGACTTTACATTGACAACACACATTAGCAGGCAGCTCCCGGAGCTACGTCATAAGGCTTAGGTACATTTTAATGAACATTATTTTGCCAGGTGCGAGCGGTGTTGGACTAGTTGGCTACGATCTTAACTCTGCTTCATAAGTTGTAATCACCAATGGAATGGAATTCGCTTCTTTATTTTTGTATGTGGAACTCCAAAAACATGACCTACTTGAAGAAAGTCTGTCGCCATAGCCTTACGGTGTTCCGGCAAGCAAGACACAGCCCTTGAGATTCAGAATATATTCTAGGCCTAGCGTGCTTACCGTCTTCGATCACATCATCGCTTACCACCAATCGAGATAGTGGTCAAACGCTAGCCTATGAGATATTAAAAAACCCATACTACGTAATCTGTGATGTACTCGGAGGCATAACTTTGTAATTAACTTTGTAAATGAGCGCATGTGCTGATATTAATGAGACTTTAATATCCTTAGAGAACGGGAAGTTTTGTGAACACAAACTGTAATGAATACTTCCAGTTTATTCCCGAACTAAAAGTTGTGATGAGAAACTATTTTAGAACCTAAATAGTCCTAGCAAAAAATAGCAAAGGAAATTGAGTCAAAGGTAGTTCTGATTTTGCACATTTCGTTATAGGAACTTTAGTTCTAATAACATTCTAATAAAGGTAAACTACAAAGAACACTAATGGACCATTCATACAAGAGCCATGCCAGTAAGCTAAACCACTGAGACAGTCAAATCAAGCATTCGTCGATGCAAGAATTAAATCGAAGTCTAGGTCAAGACTATCTGGCTATAACGAAATGTTTTTATTTACATTACACTATGCCAACTCTTTTTGTCTCACTGGAAAGGCTCGTGTATTGGCCTCGTGTAAATGGCTCGTTATAAGCTTAGATTACCAACAATAAGTTATTCTCAAAGGTTGTCTGCAAGACACCGCTTCAAGCAATAAGACCACCTATTATACTGCCCTAGATAATAATATTTGTTCTCTAAACTGTGCAATAAAGAGTTTTTCTATTCTATTCTATTACAAGCTTTTATTTAACTTGCAATGTATGTATGTATGTATGTCACTATGTTTGTTCGGGTGGAATCTTGGAAGCTAAATTAGACCAACTTCCCGATGTCCGATTGGTCTTAAATTTGGTGTACTTGTGTATCTTCGGTGACAATACAATGATATGGTACCATGGAGCTGGTCTGATGATGGAGACGGAAGGTGGCCACGGCATCTCTGTGATAAAACAACATAACCCCACCGAGTTTTGGCTCGATTGATTTGTCTTGAAGAGAACTTTACGCCTAGATGATATCCAGGGTCTGATGATGAAGCTGGAAGGTGGCCACGGCATCTCTGTGATAAATCAACATAACCCTACCGAGTTTGGGCTCGATTGATTCGTCTTGAAGAGAAATTTTCACCTAGATGATATCCAGGGTCTGATGATGAAGCTGGAAGGTGGCCACGGCATCTCTGTGATAAATCAACGTAACTCTGCCGAGTTTGGGCTCGATTGATTCGTCTTGGAGAGAACTTTACACCTAGATAATATCTAGGGTCTGATGATGAAGCTGTAAGATGGCCATGACATTTGTGTTATAAAACAACATAGTCCCACCGAGTCGATTGATTTTCCTTAAAGAGCAGTTTACCCATAATCACATCAAATATCCGTAGAATATTTCATCATGCTTTCTCTTAAATACTTAGGTAGTAGGTAGGTAATCGGTATCTATACCTACCTACTAAAAAGTTAAAAATAAATTATATGTAAAAAATATTTTTAAAAACAAGCTTGTATCTGGGATAATGAACTAAAATGTTAAAAATAAATTCTAGTAAGTATTTGGCGTGTAGGTACTTACCTATATTTTAAAAGCTTGAGGCACTGAAGTATAGTAATTACCTAGCCTGAAAAACGGGTAGTGCTTCAAGCTATTAAGAATATAGGTAAGTACCTACACGCCAAATACTTACTAAAATTTATTTTTAACATTTTAGTTCAATGTCCCAGATAAAAGCTTGTTTTTAAAAATATTTTTTACTTATAATTTATTTTAATAATAAACTTCTCCTTACTGACAGTCATCGGGAACCCCGGCTGTAATTCTGCATTTGCAGGATAGACTTAATATACATATGCATTAATATGCACCAATAAATAACTAGGTCTGTAGCATAAGAGTTTTAGAATTATATATATTCAATGTGTAGGAAATAGTTTAAACTTTTAAGTAGGGCTTTTTAAAATGGTGTAATATTACATAACAAGCTAGGATCCAGTCATTTGGCCATAACTTTTTTTAAAACGCGTTTTACACATTTTTGGGCAACTCAATCTAATTTTCACAATTTTTTACTAAACCTTCCTTTTGTGTCTCAAGGATTTAAGGATGTGATCCCTCAGTCCAGATGCACAATAATGGCACTAAGCAGAGAAAGATCGTAGGGAGGGAGTGTAGGGAATCAGGGAGCACATAGTAGGGAGGACGGTAACGAAAACTTAAATTAGCAGGCGCGATAAATTTAGACAAGGTCTAAATTTATCGAAGAAGTGCTTTTAAGCGCTTCTTCATTTTACAGAATTTTCATTCGTCAGAAATAAAAGTAGGCTTTAAAAAGCCTACTTTTATTTCTGACGGCAGTAACGGCAGTAAGACGAGGCGCTGGACAATAAGACTTTAGTCCAATCCACAGAGCTCAATTCAACCCGTATTCCATTAATTACAGTAGAACCTCTATAAGTCGAACCTCAAGGGAAACGCCAAAAAATTCGAGTTGTAGAGTTTTCGACTTATGGAGGATTTCGACTAACGCGGATTTTAATTCGACTTGTAGAGGTTAAGATTCATAATGGTAAGATTCATTCCTAATAATTTTGAGTTTTCAGTTTACGTTTCACAGTACTCATGGCTTAACAATTTTATTTGTAAACTGTTCTAAAAATGATTTGTATGTATTGCGGTAGAACTAAACTACTTCTGACAATTTTTCAATCGACAACAAATAACTTGCTTCGGTAAAGTTCAAATGAAATCAAAAATAATAAAAATTAACACCTGACACCAAGCAAGCAAGTACGTGTTAACGTGAGTCATGCATTCCTTAAGGGTAAATCCTATTTATTGTATACTCCTAAATTGTTTTCTAAGAAACAATGGTGTACCTACTTACATTGTCGACCATTTCTTAAAGCCGGCAACTTATTTTTCTTCGAACTATAGAAGGTAATGAGTTTCAAATAATAGAGTTGTAAAAGTTGTAAAATTTAAAAAATGCTATGTTCGAGATACAGAGGTCAAATTATTTTTTTCGAGTTATAGAGGGAAAATACGTCGAATTTGCTTATAGGGACTCACTAATTATTTCGACTTATAGAGGGTTCAGATTTCGAGTAACCGAGGTTTTGGGGCTTGAAGGGAAGGGTACACACACTGTTTTCGAGTTTGGGAGGTTTTCGACTTATCGAGGTTCGACATATAGAGGTTCTACTGTACATTCTGGCTGGCACTAAACAGCCTTTTAACCGAATTCCAAAAATGAGGAGGTTCTATTTTCGTCTGTATGTATGTAAAGGTATACTCCCGGGGTGGTCCCATTGTAATTTCATTGAGGTCTGATAAGTATCTTCAGAGATATGACGATAAAAGTCTCAAACTTGCTACTGGAACTGACGGTTTCGCGGGGCATGTGAGTCGGTTGTATGTTTTTAAACTACTTATCTTAATTTTTAAGCTAAGTCGATTCTGAGCGGAAAAGCTACATTTGGGTTGAATATACCAAAAATTCCTACCAACTAGTCTATTAATATCTGAAGTGTTTTCCATGCTGTACATAATTATTATCTATGTTATAGTAATAAGTGGCCACTTGCGGCACTCAATATTCGTCCCGTCGATTGCAGTATCGGACTATCGGTCGTCCAAATACATGTTATCTATCAACGAAATACGGAGCGACCTTCCCTGGATAAGGTCGGAAGAGGTCGTTTGGGAATTTCAGATGTCTACGTCATTTGTTTCTTTTTATCTTAGAAGGGCTGATTATCTCCTTAATGGTTGTAAGCTTCTTTTTAATTTATTTATAATATTTAAAAAAAACAATGGCTATCTCCGGAGATATGTAACGCAACACCTCAAAACACTAACACTCATGCGGCATGTGAAGTAGGTTATTTTTATCCACTTAAAAATAGGAAGTTCTATGTCCGTATGTACCTATATTCGTTTTTGAATGACATTTATCAAAGTTTGTCAATACATACGATACAATACAATAACTCTTTATTTTAACCCATTAATTATCTAACGAAAGTTATAATAAATAAATCTAAGGTATATACAATTATAAAAGAGATTTTCTAAGACAAAATTGGCAGGTATATAATTTAAGCTCGTTTACAAAACTAGAAAAACTGACTTCACATGCCGCGATTGTGAAAATATCCAATTAGTCATAATCATGTCATGGTATCATATTTGTTTATATTGTTTATCTACATATCTCCGGATATGATTATCAGATCTCAATAAAATTTGAATGGGACCAAACGGAAGGCATAACCTCTCAAACAAAAAAATAATTTTTTAAATTAGTTTGGATTTTATTATATTGTAACAAACATAAATAAAAACTTCCAGAGACAAGAGAGAACCTCCTCCTTTTGTATGAAGTCGGTTAAAAATAGTTAAAAATACGCAATTATGTTATCAGGATTATTGTTATGAATTAAAATACGTATTCAACTTGATTTTAGTTATCTAAAAGTCCGCCCAGTGGTTGAAATTTGGCAAAAATCAATAAGTTAATTTTAATGCATATACACATATCATTTTTATATTTCTACGCCTCATATCCGTATAAATATAACTTTGAGAGCCCGTTTCACCGCTTCCTGATGCCGCTTCCTATGGGAACTTATATGAAATATTTTTGACACTTTTTATATAGCTTATTGTCAGATAATTTACTTAAGATTTTATCAAAAACCAGTAAATCTGACCCTATTTAACACTCATGCTCGTGATATTCTAAGATTTTGCCTCACGAATAATACATAAAGCGAAAACTATACGGATCTCTTTTTAATGTATAATAGGTTGTATTATACTAGGGTGACTTACCTCATCACTTTGAAGGTAAAATTCCATGTCTATACACACGGCTTCCGGTATATGCTGCTTTTGCGTCTCGCTTGCGGGTAAATGCGCATTTTTCGCATTTTCCATGTGAGTAGAGATTTTCTCGACGTCCACATTACGCGCACTTACGGTAAAGATAACGAGTTGGATTAAACACAACCGCGACGTAGCCGACATTTCGTATAATTATAATAATAAATTGTATAAAAAAATATTTAAAAAAAAACAATAATATAAAACGTCGCTTCAAAGTTCAAGCGCACAATTTTCCTTTAATTTTCAATATCTAAAACAAATTTCTATAATTTTTACAGTTTAACAACAATCACATTGACTGGCCACTAATAAAAATAATATTAGGACGATAGACTATCAAATTGAAACTGGCATATAAAATTTAAAAAAAAAGAAATAAGTCACTATAGTTTTCCCGCCGGAAAAGTAGGCGGCAATGCGGTGTTCCGCGGCGACCGCCCTTCTGTCAATAACTGCACAGTTGCCCAGCTCGCTCTAGAAGCTCGCGCCAGGGGCTGCGAAGCTCCTTTCATTTTCGACCCGAGACCGTTTGTAGGGTTCCGTAGCCAAATGGCACGGAACCCTTATAGATTCGTCATGTCTGTCTGTCCGTCCGTATGTCACAGCCACTTTATTCCGAAACTATTAAGGCAACACAGTTGAAATTTGGTGGGTAGATGTATTCTGTGAACCGTTTTACGATTTTTATACACAAAATAAAAAAAATAAAAAATGGGAGGGGACTTACATCCCATGCATTACATGGAACTGAAACAAAAAAAATGTTAACATACCTTTACGTGCGGGGTGTTTACATTACATTACATTACTTCTAAAGTGGTCAAATGTGTGTAGGATACACACACTTTTGATCTCTCTAAATTTTAAAATAATAGAATTTAAAATCGAAAAAAGTGGATCTCAATAAACACTTTCAACGAAAATTTGGTTTGAATGAGATATAGTCAGCAGTTTTTAGGGTTCCGAACCCAAAGGGTACCAACGGAACCCTATTACTGAGACTCCACTGTCCGTCTGTCTGTCTGTCTGTCTGTCTGTCCGTCTGTCACCAGGCTGTATCTCATGAACCGTGATAGTTAGACGATTGAAATTTTCACACATGATGTATTTCTGTTGCCGCTATAACAACAAATACTAAAAACAGATCAAAGTTTAAAAATTAAAGGGGGTCCCCATACAAAAAACGTGTTTTTACTATAGCGCCATCTATGTACGATTGTTTACCAGTGTTTCTCAATCTTTTTTATGACGCGATGCGACCCCCTTAGTATGAAAAAAAATCGACCTACTTGCACTGTTTATAATTTGTATTTTGTTATATTTCTAGCTTCTACCCGCGGTTTCGTTCGTGTGGCCTACAGGAAACAAATTACATATTTTCTTTTAAACCAAAAATTATAAGCACTCTCAGTCAAAACACCTACTTTACTCACTCTTTAATGAATATTTTCTTTAAAAGTCTGTTTTCAAACTTTGTTTTTTTCTTTTACTGACACTTCGTGACTCCCTTATAGAGGCTTTGCGACCCCCAGGGGTTCGCGAGTGGCGCGACCCACACGTTGAAAAGCACTGGTTTTTTGTGTTAACTAGAGATGCGCTGAATATTCGTTTGGTATTTCAGAGTATTCGGCATCTTTTCCATAAGGTTAAACCGAATAATATTCGGTATTCGGTAATTCGGTGAAACCATTCTACGGCGCATCTCTAGTGTTAACGATAACTTAGTTGGCGTTAGAAGTTCGTTAGACATTCATTAGATGGCGTTGTAGTAATTAAGCATGTTTAATATTGACACGGTATTTATATTATCGATGTTCTTTGTACTTTATTTTCCGGCAAATGTTGTTTAATCGGAACCCTACTTGTGCGGCTCGACTCGCACTTGGCCAGTTTATTTTATAAATAGCACATTTTCAAAACCGCAACCTAGCTTTGTTTTTCATGCAAACACTATGAAAAACAAAATTAATGTTTTGGTAGCGAAAAAATATAGTTATAAAGTACTCTTCTGTGTTTCGGAACCCTACGAGTGCGAGTCCGACTTGCACTTGTCCAGTTTATTTATGTTTATAATTTTATTATCGTAGTTTGTACTTTGACCATTCAGTTTGATTCTGTGACTCAGTATTGAGGGGACGGTAGGTATACGTAAGAGTACGTCAACGTGGCCGATTCCAATAATCTATCGAAATTTCAGGCGCAATTGAATACGTACAACACAACTAAAAATCCTGTAACTTGTGTCAACGTTTCAATAAACTATTGGAGTGTCGTCCACAGTATCTCTAACAGTGATGCCATCGAAGTGTAGGTATAGGTACTTAATTCTTTGAGTATACTTTCTGGCTGTATACTCAGACTTAATTGAATGAGCCGTTTTTAAAGTGAATCTTCTTTAGGCGCACTGGGGTAAAATTTTAGAAAAGTGAGCGTCAAACAAAGTCCGAATCAAGGGAAGTGACATTAGCACCATGTTATCTATACTAATCTATACTTCTATACTAATATTATAAAGAGAGAACATTTGTATTTTTGCATTTTTGTATGTTTGTAATGATTTGGCTCAAAAACTACCGGACCGATGGACCGAGAATGGACTTTCGGAATGAAAATAGGCTATATATTATCCCGTTTAAATCAAAGGTATATTCGTGGAGACCTAATTTGCAACCTAAGTCGACTAAAAAACGGTCGAAAAAACACGTTTCTTACGAACGCTGCTCAATTGAAAATAGATGGAAGAATATTTTCTATAGAAGAGTTGTTTTTTTTTTAAATATCACATAACTTCCAAGGCTATTTTCAAGTATATAGTATTAATCCTTATCCAAATAATTACGTTAATTAGCTTAGCCACACATGATAGATTAAAATTGTCCTTTACAGTATATAATTCAAATGAAAACTCTAGAAGTTATCACGGATTTCACATACACGCATCGCAAAATTAATAAAATATCTGCAGTGAAACCACAGAATAGGTCATAGTTACTACGAAAATATTATAATAAGCTTAGCATTTCTGCAGATCCCCACCGATCGCAATCAATATGAAGTCAATATAGTATAATAATATGATCTATTGTATAAAATAATAATGATCTATATATATAATATAATATTTTAAACCACCCCGACTGATCTATGTATAATCTTTTCATTAAAAGCATTCTAATGACTCTAAACACGACATTTAAAATCTGAGCTGTAAGTTGGTGAGGATTTGAGTATTTACTTTGAGTAGAGTCCAGGAGATGTCCCAGAATCAGGTCAATGCTTCCATGTTCTTACACTATCGTTGAAGAAGAAGATTTTCGAATTGATCAGACCTATGAAAGTTGATTTCATAGCGCAATTAACTAGAAAAAAGCTCATAGTTTTATAACGATTGAACGAATTTTCATGAACCAAAGCTAAGAACACTCTCGATGAAGACATCTATCAAACAAAAAAAAATATCAATAATAAATCAAAATCGGTTCATCAGGTTGGGTGCTAAGATACTACAGACAGACACAGATACACACGTTAAACGTATAATACCCCTTCTTTGATCCCATGATTTGATTGATTTTGATTCCATGATCCCACTACCTCTGTACGAAAACCCATGATTCATGAATGCACATAAAACTTTAATTGGTAGGTATATAGCTAGTATTAGAACCAACGACCGTCGGGTCAGAATCAGGGTAACTATCCTTTACGCCAAAGGGCCGTCCAATATCACTACGTAAGTATTATAAAACAAAGTCCATCACTGCGTCTGTCTGTCTGTTCGCAATAATCTCAATAGCTACTGAACGGATTATCATGCTTTCATGTTTTCACCAATAGCCAGAGTGTTTATGAGGAAGGTTTAGATGCATAATTCGTTAAGGTTTTGTGTAAATTGGTTGAAATATGACGATGATTGTTAAATATGTTAATATTTTATATTTGATGCAACAATCTGATGCAAATTTTGAAGGCATATATATTCTACCCGTGCGAAGCCGGGGCGGGCTGTTAGTATTTTATATTTACAAAGACCCTCTAAGAGTTTTGGCGGGAACGTGAAAAAGTGTGTATTTATTCTCTCATTGTATTTTTTCCTAAAACTTGTGTTCCTCGGTTCTTCCTCGAGTTAATGTGTAATAAATGTGGGTGGATTATTAACCATTAAGTACCGGTGAATGTGTGTGAGTGTAGGGAAACAGCACAATGTTGAAAAACATGCTATTTGCGTTATCACCAAAATTTCACTGAAACTCTACAGTAAAGTCCACATCTTTACTGAGGGTATGACTTAGACTAGACTATGACTTCAACTTGACCTGAAATGTCACTTTGAGCCATCTTTATGACTTGAACTTACAAAACACGACACTGGCTAAAATTAAATACACTAACCGTGTGCAGCCATAATGAAAGCAAAAAAAAAAACTCTTTTTAGTACGGCTGTGGTACGGCGAAACTACGAAGTACGAAGACGTATTCACAATCATTCGAGCCACATTCGGGCATTCGTCCCGCTAAGTTCAACACATGGAGTTGATAAAAAAAACTCTGTTAAGGAAGATTCACTTCTAACGCGTGGCTTTGAAGGCACTCTCTTTCTTAAAAAAAAATGTTAGTACCTGGATACACTATGTCATGGTGGTAGGACACTATCTAGTGTCCGCCTGGCCAGCTACCACCCTCAAGTTAGAAAATCTGTCTCCAAAACATCTAACGTGTTCCGGCAGCTATCCTTGAGAGCCAGTTCCCATTCTAGCGTGCTACCATCCTCGACCGCATCATCATTTACCAACAGGTGAGATATAAAAAAATATTATAAAAAAAGACTCAACAGATGACATCTTATCTCAGGTACGCATCAAAAACCACCTAGCGAGTGTACTCGAACTATTTTTTTTTTATGCAAACAGTTCATTGACACTTTGTCGATCCTCTAGGTAGGATTAGGAAGTTCCCAAATTCTCAGTGCACATGTAGGTAAACAAACAATTACGTTCGGGGGAATTTTATTTTACCTATACGAGGAATTTACTTAAATTTTATACGATGTTATTTATTTATTCAAGTTTGCTTTAATAAACATTATTTGGAATCATGTCCGACTGTGTTTAGTTTAGGGTTTCATTATTGTAAGGAAAACAAAAAAAAACAGTAAAAACTGTATTTTTTTAACTTAGCCGAATTTCCGAGGTGTGCTGTGCTTGTGCGCATCATTAATACATGTATCGACATTTTTTATGGTATTTTTAACTGACTTCAAAAAAAGGAGGACGTTTCTCAATTCGACCGTAAATATATATTATACATTTTTTATGTGTTTGCGTCGTTTATGAACCAATTTTGATGATTATTTTTTTGTTGGAAATAAGATAACCCAAGGGTACCATTGTAATTTCATCGAGATCTGAAAAGTATCTTCAGAGATGTATCGATAAACGTCTCAAACTTGCTACTGAAACTGACTCGCGCGGCATGGAAGTTGGCTGTTTTAGTTTTTTTTTTTGTTTTAGTTTTAACGAATCTTATGTATTATAATGCATATGATATTAATATTTCCATGATATGCATATTGATATTTCCATTTTTGTCTAGAACATTTTTAGCAGTATTTTCGGGTGACCCCGAAAGTATAATTATCATATATTTCAGTTATTTTGCACAAAATTCACAAAGTCCTATATAGGAAGCAGCTAGTTCTGAAAATGTAAAATATCCTACTTATAGGTATTTTTAATGTTTTATACTTCAACTATGATCGTGCAACATTTCATGTACTTGCTTTAATTAATATATAATATATTATTGATTTTTTAATTAATATAAATATATTATTATGTAACTCTGTCACTGTTGTCTGTTTGTTACCTAATCACGCCTATACGGATGATCCGATCTTACTGAAATTTAACAAGGAGATACTTTATGGCATGCGGAGGATGAACATAGACTATTTTATGTGAAAATAAAAACATGATTTTTAATTTTTTACACATAACTTAAATAACTCAGATCCACAAATGTAAATCGGCAAACGTAGCGTATGACGTGCTGTGACCAGGTGGAGCGAAGGTATACGCAAAGCGGTGGGCAGTGCAGTGACTGGAAAAGAAGAGCCAAAGATCGGCTCAGCGACGAATCTTGGGAGAGGCCTACGTCCAGCAGTGGACTGACAGCGGCTGATTGTAATGATGTTGATGACACAAATATTGCCTGAGCTTTTCAGTGATAAAATTCTTGGTGTACGAGAACGAAGTCGAGGGTATCAGCTAGTACCTGTACCTATATGTTACCGGGAATGTATGAAATCTAGGAATTGTATACTAATCCAATTGTATACAAATCAAATTGTATACAAAAAATAGAAAATGTATACAATTCCGAAGCTATTTAGAAAATGTATAAAATATTGTTTCAAAAACTATTTAATACATAAATGTCCTAGGAAATTTGTAAAATTCCTAGGAATTGTATTTACATAATTCCAATATCGGATTAGGAACTGTATAAAAATAATGCTTTCTGTAATAAAACACGTTGTTAAAATGAGAATAATCACTAGTTGAGACAACAACAACCTAACCTTTTTTTTATTTTAATAAAAAAAACCTAACCCCGCGTACCCATTAATATCTCAAATATTTTACATTTCCGATTGCTATTTAGGAAATGTATAAATTTCCTAGGAAATGTGTCTAATATAACACATATCCGTGCGATTTTAGGAATCATATACTTTCGTATCGGTAACAACATAAAGACGGTAAGTAGGTATGATATTGTTAATTTGCATCATGTCGTAGTTTATTATTTTTATATGAAGGTAGGTATATTATATTTTCTCCGAATGTATAAACAATATGAATTCATATTACGCATAGAATCAGATTCCATACAGCTTTCCAGAAAGATAAACTCTTATCAGTACTACCGCTGTCCTACCACGAAATCCCGACCATGACCTTTTATCACATAAAACGTCATTCCGAAAATTATTGTAAATATGTACCTAAATAGGCAAAAACAACCAGAGGAGTGCGTAAACCCCCCGTATTCATAAACAATACTTTGATGTGTCACAGCGCTCTCGAACGCATAGGTAGTGTCATTTAAACCAATATATTTTTGATATTAACTGTTTGAGTAGAACTTTATGAATACGGCCAAATAACTCGCTTATTGAGGGTACCGTACCTATACATTGTTAATTTGCGTTACGTTTTTGTTACTTTCTTTCTGCAATATTTAGAACTAGCTGTACCCGCGACTTCGTCCGCGTGGAATAGTGTCTTTGGGTAGCATTTTTAAATATTTAGCCTAATTATTTTACAAATAAGACACGCGTACCCCACCTACACCGCACCATACAACGCCGCGCAAATCCCTCTCCCCTCTCCCTCCCCCTCACCCCTTCCCTCCCCTCTCCCTCCCCCTCACCCCTTCCCTCCCCTCTCCGTTCTCTGTCCCCCTCCCCTTTCCCCCTACTTCCCCTCCCCGCCCCTCCCCTCTATCTTCACTCCACTTTACCCTCCCCTCACTTCCCTCTCCCCTCCCCTTTCCCTCACCTCCTATCCCCCTCCCCTTTCTCCTTCTCCTCACTTCCACCTCCCCTCACTTCCACCTACCCCTCCCCCTTCCCCCTCACAAACTTTGAATGCCATATTTATTTATATCGAATCAACAGCCTAAAAAATAAGTTTCAAGCTTCTAGCTCTAAAAATGACGATACTTCCATACAACTTTTCATCCCCCCTTTCAACCCCTTACAACCCTCTTTTCGCATTAAAAAGTAGCTTATGTCGTTCTCAGGCTCTAGACTATCTGTGTACCAAATTTCATTTAAATCGGTTCAGTGGTTTTGGCGTGAAAGTGACATAGACAGACAGACAGACAGACGAGAGTTACTTTCGCATTTATAATATTAGTTAGGATTTATTGGATTGGAAAGACCATTATTTTCACCTTTCATAACGTTAAGTCAACAGGGAACCCGAAATCCACTGATGTTCACTAAAATATGTAAATAGGGTAAATCATAAATTTTTAGAGCGATGATAAAATAAATGGGAATCCTCATTTTTAACACTCCAACAACACAAATCTATGTCATAGAAAAATTATAGATGGATGAGTGACTGACGAAGGTCGCCAAAGCCTTATACCAAGTTCACACTGGGCAATTTGTTTTTGTTCAACGACGCACTTTTCTTTCGATTCCAATAACTTTTAATGTCGATACTTTGGAATCGATACTGTGTAGGTACCGGTTAAAAGTACTCGTCTCCTTACTTAATTATTTTCTCAGAAGAACATTTAGGCTGGACTTATATAACGATAATAAGGTCTAGAATTAAGCTATTTGATTGGCAAATCAAGCGCGATTTAATCGATTTAAAAGTATCGAATGGGTATCTCCTCGTATCGTACATCCCTAGGACGTTGAACAACTAAATTCACCTGGGCCGGTAGTCTCTACATGAATAGCGATGAATTTTGGCCGATAATCGTCGCTAAGAAAAGAGATGTAGATACAACTGTCTAGCTGCATCTGCTTCTACTAGACGTTTGCGATGACAGGACGCATCGCAATCAATGTCATCAGAGAGAATCAATCAGAGACTTCCACCCTTGGGCCGGCAGTCTCTACATGAATAGCAATGAATTTCGACCGACGATCGTAGTTAAGAAAAGAGATGCAAATTTACAAATGTCTAGCTACATCTCCCTCCATTCGAAGCTTGCGATGACAGGACGCGTCGATATCAATGTAAAGACTTCCACCCCTGGTCTGAACCTGGTATTAAGCATCGCCACTTTTTAGTGCCTTTCGACTACTAAGTAGTTCAAAGCTTACTGTTTAGCTTTTTGGATCTCCAGTCCATTACCTTCCAACGCTTCCAGTTGGCAGGTATTCAGTGAAACTGTCCCACATAAGAAAAGCATCATGCGTAAGTGCGCAACAACTGTATTTCCTCAAAGAAGAGAGGACAGGAGAATCTCTGCACACTGCATGACGATAGTAGCCTTTTGAGTGTTGTTTAGTCGCAATGACTTACCATATAATGAGATTAATTGTCATGAAACGAATACGTTTCGGCCGGGACAAACGCGATAGACACCGTTTAACGGTGAATAAACATGCCTGGGCCGGTGGTGTCTACAAAAATAGCGATGAATTTCGACGGATGATTGTCGTTATGAACAGAGATGCAAGTATACAACTGTCTAGCTGCATCTCCTTCTACTAGACGTTTGCGATGACAGGACGCATCGATATCAATGTAGAGACTTCCACCCCAGGTGTCTATGTTACATTTACTTGTAGAAATCTGAAGTTCAAGCGCTTGATCGGTGCCTTAATTAAACATAATATAAATAGATCAGACGCATAGCCATCAATGAGTGAAGCTCCTGAAACTCAGCCGGTTCCGTAGGAAATCTGATATCGCACACATTAGCCAAAAAAGGGGCCCAACGATGGGAACATGACCAAAAGGCCGAGATGTTAAGAGAACTGGTCGGTCAGTCCCCATGTTAATCGATAGTGTTAGCCCCAAAGCGCATGGCCTACGCATCTAGGAAATCCCAAGTAGACCAATTTCGACAAATCATATTTTACTTTCCTTGTAGTAATATGTTACACCATCTATAATTTGTTCAATAAAGATGTGTTTAGATAAAAAAAACATATTATTAAGATTACACCACATTTACCTAATACGAACAAACCGGCGATGAATCACTACTACAGGATTTCGTAGTAAAACGCGTCACATATAAAACTAAGTAATTTAATGAATGTCGCTCCACAGACATAGTCTACTTGGACAGAATATCAACGAGTTCTGCGGAAGTTAGTGAACTATGCAAATTAGGAGTATAATATATCACACGGATGATAGAACAACGGGTGAATCAAGTTCATTCAAGTTGGAATAGGTATTTTCGGCTAAGTGTTTGTCGGTTTGTAAGTGGTCTTCAAAAGTTGAGCGTCATGTGACATTCCGTGACTTATAATGTCCAAACAGGATGTTAGTTAGACGTGCACAGTGCCTGTAGGAATGTGGAGTACCTACTTTGTCGAGACAATGTTTTATTAGATCGTAGCTCTTATTAGTATATCTAGTCATTAGATATGGGATGATATTGGACTGGACTTTTCAGATACATAGGTAGCGTAAAGTAGACACCTATATAATTACTGTCATTATCATTGATGATTTTAAAGCTTAGGGAAATAGTCATAGTTATTTATTTTCATAACACTTGTTACAGATTATATAACAGTTACTGCGTAATCAAAGCTGCATTGTACGACAGTACAATGAGTTAACAAAAATGTAAGTAATCAAATATATTATCATAAAATATAAATCACAAATGTTTAATCATTATTTATTTTTTAAATTAATTACATGTATACAATCCCTTCTCAATAAGCACCTTTTTAATAAAGCATTGGTTTTAGGACCTCATGATCCTAATATCCAACATAATATAAATGTCTTCACTGTCATCTATCTTATCTTATCTCTCCCAAGATATTGATAGATTAGTGAATCTTGTAATTATGAATATTTTATGCATGCTTTAGTGCTCATTGCAAAAAAAATAACCTCCCAAAATCAAATGCAGATGATAAACAAAAACTATAAAACATTACCTACACTTCTACGAACACCTGTGAAGTTTGCAATAATTTTGAGTTCTTGGCACCGACTATACCGCTGAGCAAAAGACTTCGTTTAGGTCCGTTACACTGCTCGACTCGACAGAACGACGGTGCGCTAGTCGGTCGCTCTCGACATCTATATGGAAACAAATAAAACCTTACAGGGATACACTGACAAGGTTTTATGTATTTCCATATAAATGTCAAGCGCCACACATGCGCCGACCCACGGTTTGTCGAGCACTGTAACGGACCATAATTCTTACTAAGCCAACCATTCGCCTCACCACCTAACGCATTGCACTCAAAACTCGTTGCTAACTTTACATTTTTGTCGCACCATTGTACCCAGATCGGATAAGTGGCTCTGAGCAAATTGGGCTTACTTTCTTAATGAGTCCTTTCACAACGCGCCAAATAAGCTGCTAGTCAGCGATCACACGCGTAATACCTCGGTCAATACTCTAATGACCTGGTATGGCCACACTTTTGATATTTTTGAGACCGTCGTGAAAAAGAAAACCGTATGACATAAGTTGGATATCCTACAAATTCCAGAAGATGCCACAATATCAAGTAAAGATAACAAAGGTCTTGCATGCTCTTCGAAGTAACAAGATACCAAATGTTTAATCAATCGCATACCTTCATAATTTAAAATAAACTGGCCAAGTGCAAGTCGGACTCGCACTAGTAGGGTTCCGTACCACACTACAGTATTTTATAAGATCGAGCAAAAAATACCACTATCATTTTTCGCCAGCAAAAAATAATAATTAATAAACATTTTATTTCTTATAACGCCATCTAACGTCTAACAAAGGTGTTAGGGATCGACTTTTCAATATAACGCCATCTATGGGACGTTTACCTAACTAAGGGTTCATAGATGTCGTGAAATGCCGAAAAAAACATGTTTCTTGTATGGGGACCCTCTATTATTTTTAACTTTATTCTGTTTTTCGTATTTGTTGTTATAGTGGCAACAGAAATACATCGTCTGTGAAAATTTCAAGTGTCTAACTATCACGGCTCATGAGATACAGCCTGGTGACAGATGGACAGACAGACAGACAGACAGACAGACAGACAGCTGAGTCTTAATAATAGTAACCCTAAAAAACCAAATGAAATCGGTACATCCGTTTGGGAGCTTCGATGTCACATATTCACAGATACACACACGTAACGTTGTATTTTTTTCGTCAGAGGTTAGAAATACTAACTAGCGTACTACACACTATGCTACTTATGGAATCCAAAACATGACCGCCTTTTTTCTCCAGTAAATTTAAAGGCAGACCATTCTTGGCCTAGCATGTGGAAATATAGTCTCTGCCTACCCCAACGGGAATAAACTGGCCATGTGCAAGTCCGACTCGCACTCGTAGGGTTACGTAACACAGTAAAGTATTCAATAACTATGATTTTTCCCAACTAAAAAATTAAATTTGTTTTTCATAGTGTAAATATGAAAAACAAAGTTATCTTTGCGGTCGCAATGTCTCAAAAACTGCCGACTGTACCTCATTCAAACCAATTTTCGTTGTTAGTTTTTATTGAGATCTACAGCATATATATTTTTTAGATTTTTCACTCCCATACTTTAAAAGTTAGAGGGGGGCACACATTTTACCACTTTAGACGCGCCTATCTTTCATATGATTGACTTTGAGAAAAAATGATTTTAGGAACCTCAATGTCATTTTTAAAGACTTATCCAAAGACACCCCACCCCAAACATATAGGTTTGAAGAAAAAAAATCGGAAAGCGGTTCACAGAATACATCTATCTACCAAGTTTCAATTCTGTACTCCTAACAGTTTCGGAATAAAATGGCTGTGACATGCGGACGGACAGACAGACAGACAGACATGACGAATCTATAAGGGTTCCGTTTTTTGCCATTCGGCTACGGAACCCTAAAAAGGCGTGATTTTATGTATGCAATATTTGTTGAAAATGTCTACAATAACTCCTATTTGCCAAGTATTATACGCCAGTCAAAACATACAATCATACGAGAGTGGTTGTCAAAATAAATTAAAGATTATTATGGTTTTATTATACTTACAAATAATCGAGGTATTGCTGGAGACCAGAACAAAACTACACATGGCGTTACCTTTTTAAAAATCTTCATCTATATGAATGAACTCACGGCAGGCAGAAATAGGTATTTAAATACACGTTGATTCAATTGATTCCATGCAAATTGTATGATCGAAATAAGTTTGCTGGGTCTGCCTTAACCGCGACGGTGTTATTATATCTTCTATAATTCTGCAATACTGTTATTTTTAAATTCATGCCTAAAAAACATACCTACTTTAGTATTTTATGACATTTAATAAAAACATATGTACTCGTAAGTATAAGTTAAGATTATAACCGACTTCAAAAAAAGGGTGTCTCATTCTGACCGTATTTTTTTTGTTCGCCGATAACTTCGTTGTTTATGAACCGTTTTGACGATTCTTTTTTTGTGAGAAAGGAGATATCTCAAGAGTAGAATAATTGTAAGTTTTTTTTTAATAAAAGATTACTCGCGATGTGGATTGCACATTACTAGTATTCTTGTTAACCCCTCCAACTAAGCTAAATATGCTTGTGTCTAGAGTGGGTTCACGTCAATAGTGCAATGGGTGGGGTGGGGATCGAACTCACGACCTCTCGATCGCCAGTCCGACACCCTATCCATTGGGCTATTGCCGCCTTCTCGTTTTCACTTCACACAATTTCATCGAGATCTGATAAGTATCTCCAGAGATATGGAGATAAACACCTTAAACTTGGTACTGAAAATTAATAGCGCGGCATTTTAAGTCTGTTCTTTTAGTTTTTTAAACGATCTTATGTTCTTTTTAGGGTTCCGTACCCAAAGGGTAAAACGGGACCCTATTACTAAGACTCCGCTGTCTGTCTGTCTGTCTGTCTGTCTGTCTGTCCGTCTGTCACCAGGCTGTATCTCATGAACCGTGATAGTTAGACAGTTGACATTTTCATAGATGATGAATTTCTGTTGCTGCTATAACAACAAATACTAAAAACAGAATAAAGTTTAAAATAATAGAGGGTCCCCATACAAGAAACGTATTTTTTTCGGCATTTCACGTCATCTATGAACGCTTAGTTAGGTAAAAGTCCCATAGATGGCGTTATATTGAAATGTCGATCCCTAACTCCTTTGTTAGATGTTACATGGCGTTATAAGAAATAAAATGTTTATTAATTATTACTTTTTGCTAGCGAAAAATGATAGCGGTATTTTTTGCTCGATCTTATAAAATACTGTAGTGTGGTACGGAACCCTACTAGTGCGAGTCCGACATGCACTTGGCCAGTTTATTTTTATTTTATGCCTAAAAACATACTTAAGTAATTTACGACATTTAATAAAAAAAATATGTAAATACAGTTAAGTTTATCCATAGTTGTATATTGGACCATAATTTTTATTTTGCAATTATCATAAAAAATAATAGGCATCCTACAGCGGTACTTACCGATCTACTTTCAACAGTTGGTCCACGAGTTCGATAACACTGCTAAACTTATTATTTTTAATTGCACTATTATAATCGGCAAAGTTCATCGACCTTTTACTTCGATTAGTTTTATCCATTTAGAAATTTTCTCTAACGATGTCACTACTCAATGAATAGAGACGATGTAGGTAAAATATGGTTATGATTTAGCAATTCTGAAACTTCGAAGCTATTCAAAGCGTTTTATAGGTATCACGTTTTATTATACGAATTCAGATCCTGGAAAAGTTTTATTTCTCTATGTTAGTCTGGAAGCAAGGCTAGCCATACATAACCAAAGTTTTACATGGATTGTAAAACAGTGACATAACTATGTCAGTCTGTAGTCACTTCAATAGTGCCTACTTACTACGTTGTGTGTAAGTTATGAAGACAGATCTAAATCTATCAACAATTTTATATGTTAGATATCTCTAAAGTTCAGGTATAATATCAAGCAAAACACTTAAAATTATGCCAGTATTTTTAAATAATAATCCATAACAATCTAGCTAATCTCGCGATCATCATACGATCACGTCTAGACAGCTTAGAAAAACTAGAAGGCATTTACCAAAAAAGGATCGGGCACCTCCAATAGTCGGCTAGGAGCGTAGTCTAAAAGGTCATCGTTCGTACAGCGGTCCCCTTCACAGTTGGTTAATTAGGTCCTATCCGTCGGGTCACCTTGTACGGCGTCGTCCCGGACGTGTGAAAAAAAAGCGCTTTTTCTGCACACGTCTCGACCTCCACTGCAACCAAGTTCATTACCAGCAGAAGCCCTGCGGGAGCTGAGCCTCTGAATTTATTTGCTTCCAACTTGCATAATGATTTTTTATGCGCCGTCGTGATGGCTGATCCACACACGAATGTTTTACATGTTTTTTCAGTGTGTCAAAATGGGGCTTTTACAATATTTTTTGACAGTTATTTTACCCAGGAATTTTCATTCAGTTTTACATACGAACATCATGTGGATAAGTATGAAAACACAATAGGCATTAGCAACTACCTACATAAAATTCTTGAGATGACATTTAATTCCGTTGTTTTCGATATTCATCAAAACAAGCCAAATATGCAAGGAAAAAATAAAAAGTTGTCATATCGCAAATATAAAACGAGAAGAACCTGTATGAAGATGTCAGTGAGCATGAAAGTGCTTAAATTATTATTAAGTGATTTGAGTCACAAATGTGACCAATTACTCAAATATCATGTATACTAGCGGTAGCGACCCACCCCGGCTTCGCACAAGTAGAGCTAGGATAGGTGTAGAACATGGCTATTTGCATCAGTTTGTTGCGTCGAGCATATTGATTAACATCTAATGTGTTCCAGCAGCTATTCTTGAGAGCCAGTTTCCATTCTAGGCCTAGCGTAGTACCATCCTCGACCGCATCATCACTTACCAACAGGTGAGATAGAGGTCAAATGCTAGCCTATATGATATTAAAAAAAATCTTCGGCAATCATCGTCATACTTCAACCAATTTATACAAAACCTTAACTAATTTTACACCCAAACCTTTCTCATGAATCACTTTATCTATTGGTGAAAACCGCATGAAAATACATTCAGTAGTTTTTGAGTTTATCGCGAACAAAAAGACAGACAGACACGGCGGGGGACTTTGTTTTATAATATGTAGTGATGTTTTGCATCAACCAGCGTCGACCTCTGTGGTAGGTAGAACACTTGAGACGTAGGTAAATCATGATATATTATGGCCATCCACGAAGGTAGATCAATGTCTGCTAAATATTCGTATCGCCGCCGAATGGTAACAAAAACTTTGCATTTTCAAAATTGTATCATGTGGCGACGAGATTGAATTTGTCTCTGACATTTATTAAGCTAGTCGACTTTCGGCTGTTTTGTTTTGACCGTTCTGATTGAATAGTTTTGCTGATCCAGACGAAGTGAGATTAAATAACGTTTATTGGTTGAATAAAGCTTTTAGATTTAGCATACTGACAACGTATGTACGTAACCTGCATTTACCACAGAAAAAGTCTCTATTTGCTGAGCTTAGAGTACAAATAACTTCTTGATTTCTGTTTTAAAGACCATTGGCAGTATCTGCGTGCTGACATAAGAGCTCGACAATACCAGCAGGACCAATAGCTGAATGCCATGATTGTGGAGGTTACCTACAATTTTACCTCTGACTCAAAGGAGTGTTTACAAGTAAGTATACTTAACAGTTGATGTATGTATGGAATCGTAGCACCTATCTATTATTATACAGTTTTCAGTGTGAATCCATACTTACTATTAAAACCGAAAGTAACTGTCTGTTACCTCTACTGATTTCGATATAAAAGTTTGAGACCGGAGAAGGACATAGGATAGTTTTTATCCGGGAAATCATCCCTTAAGAGGGTGGAAAGGGGGTCGATATATGTATGGAGAATCAATAATTTCTCCAGAATATAATATATAGGCATATATAAAATGAAAAATTATCCTAAATAAATGATCCTTCAGTATTAAAGTGTCAGCTTAAAGTGTCTTTGCTTCAGATGCGACAAATGATAAATAATCTAAGTAAGTACGAGAATTCGACGGAATTAAGAATTCAAATTTCGTTTGTTTGGAGCATTGCTCTTTGTCTCAAAAGTTTTCAGCTTGAAATCGTATAGTTTCGCTTATATCTGTGTGAATTTGTTTAAGTTCCCATATCCCGCAGCGAGAGCAACTCAGCCGGCCAAAGAATGCATAATATATCAGTGTTTGTCCCTGATAAGGTGATAAAACACTGGATTCGGGTCGTTTTGAATGCTTGTTGGCACAATCTAGAAACTAACCTTTCAAGATTGTTTTGTTGAATTAACACTGAACCGAGGCAAATGTTCAGGTATACCTTTTTCTGGCCTTTACGAGATTGCAACGAATTGCTAAGTATCTAAGTGACTTCTTTATAGTTTGAAATTTGTATACATACCAACTTACAGGGCCATGAAGCCTGCTATTCTACAGCCTACAAGAGTTTAAAATACAGAAATAATACAAAGCGATATCGTCCCAGACTTCGTTGATCGAGACTCAAATAGCGCAGTATGTGTAGGACTTAGCGTGGTTAAATCAAACCTTTGAGTACATAGCCAGAACTCAAAGAATCAAACAGAATAAGTAGAGTTCCTCACAGAATAGTTGCCCAGGTCCAACAAAATCAGGAGCGTAGACAAACTGCACGTCATATGGGTCATGACATCCAGGCCATAGAAGAAAGTAGGTAGCTTAGGTTAAATTTTAGATTGCCTTCCTTCAAGTAGTTAGGTACCTAACCATGAGGACCCATGGGGAACCATTGAAGCACTGAGCTTAAAAAAGTATCTGTTATTTCAAACTCCTTTAAATATATATTTTAGAAAAATTAGAATCCCGTTTAGAAATAATAAACTTGCTTGAATTAAAATATTCTAAAGCTTAGTTTAAAATTGCAAGCAGTGCAAATATTCACAGGTTGGCTATTGTGTAGATCTCTATGGATCATAATAGCTTCGTATCAAAGAATGGCCACATTTCATTTAAAATCAGGTAGTATGCAGCTGATACTTGCCTATAGGGTAATGTTCGATTAATTCGCATTCTTCAAGTTCAAAAACCAGGTACCTACGGTTTGACGCCCTTTAATTATCGAGTTGAATAATTTAGTGCCTACCTACGGATATACCTAAACCGAGGGGGAAAACGATCCATATTAAAATGGTTTAATTTAAAACTTTAATAAGCGGTCGAAGACCTGCGCTGAACTGACAAACAGTTCCGCAAGGTATAAAAAATATATGATTTTTTTTATACCTATTTTTTTTTTGTTTCGAGGGCAGCGCTCCACCGCGTTACCTTGAGGATCCAGATGTCTCCGACACAACCTTCGGATTATTTCATCATTAGAACCTCGGTCGTCGAACTCGTTCGTGATAATAGCTGAGTACCTCCTACCTATTTTAATACGATTATATCATTTACGCAAGAGAATTGCGTACTTTGTTAGATGTTTACAACTTTTAGGGCCCTCGCAAAAAATACCTCTCCTACTACTACTACGTTTCCATGAGAGTATGGCTTGTCAACGTGTCTCGTTTGAAAACATGTATCCATTAATACGCATGAAAGCCACGTGCTGTTTAACTCACCCCATATAGGTACCTATCTGTGCATGAACACTTTCGAATCATACATAGGTAACTACCTACCCCACGTCTGCTGATCTACCTAATTGCGACTTATTACACGTACTTATGAGAACTAAGAACCTTTCGATGAAAAAAAATACATACACCTCCTTCTTTTTTAAAGTCGGTTAAAAATATATGGTCTATTTTAATTTCATGCTAAGCACGTGGTTTGAATATAAATGTATACTTTTGAACGTGTACCAAGATGTTGACTGATGTTTTGAGCCAAACCCCTTTCTGTTAGCTTAATTCTTAGCATATAAAAACATACGCACCACTCGAAGTGGGTCTAAACTCCAATATCTATCCCTAATAAACTTACAAGCTTACAAAACTACCAGCAGGCTAATCCAAGCGATTTCCGTTACATTTTCCACCTATTCAGGCCCCTCATAAATAAATACGAAATTCAAGAATAGGTAACAAACAACGCGCTCAGACTACGAAAAAAACATGTCACGCCATATAAAAGAACTCGGTGAATAAGTTGTATTAATTCTTTTATCTTATAATTTAGGTATGCATATACCTCTTTGTAAATGATTGATCACTATAAGTATAGTTTGGCGCCTAAATTCCGTGTAAAAAAGCGGCGACCGACCGTGACTCTAGCGCGCAAAAAACACTAGATGGTTTTGAGTATTGAACTCAGGATTCCGATATCAATCTACGAAGCTTGAAACGACGTTTTGATTATTATAATGAGTTTACTGTTCGACAGATAAATTGATCGCGTTGCCTTTCAGTAAAGGTCGAAGATCCTGGGAGGCAAGGTCTCAAAAAAACTTATGCATCGCAATTTGTTTTTAATTTACGATCGCACTTGCGTATTGAGTATATAGTTAGATAGGTAAATATTCAAAGGTATGAAGTAATGATTTTATTTATATAAGGTATATATAGGTTATTTTCATGATAGGTTTCTATCGACTTCACTACCTACTTTTGAGCTAACTAGATATTTTTAAACCACTCTAGTTTATTAATTGGTAGCCACTTCATATAATATAGATATTTGTTTATTTCCTAAAGTATGAATATTGCAGAGACATTAAAAAAGTTACTGGTTATAAATTATGCACCTATTATGAAGTAGGTACATTAGGGCAGATCGCGCACATGGGTTGCTTTGCTTTTATTCTTCCGCACGGTAGAATGAAAAATATTATATGAGTGGTAGCTGGCCAAAAAGACATAAACAGTGTCCTACCACCAAGCCGTGGGTTTTTAAAGATGTTTTCATCCCATCTATTCGAAAAGCTCCCACTGCGCCACTGGGTCCTCTAAGCCGTTATAAAGATTATTGGTTATCATCGACCTAATACTGCACCTATCTTGTACTGTGTTGTAGTACCTACCTAAAGACGAATTCGCACACAAAATGTGTATGAAGTTCTCGTAATAATATTGTGGGTGTTGTAGTGGAAGGACTTCTGCTACTCCGCCTCGGGCGGTTCTGTAGCTTTGTCTGCTGTTTTCTACAGACTTCCAAAAAGGAGGAGGTTCTCAATTCGCCTATGTTTGTTTGTTTGTTAGTTTGTTACGCGATTATTCCACCAATTGTAAACTGATTTAAATTATTATTTTTACATTGGTAGGGTTCATATCCAAGGTGGTCCCCATTTAAATTCTATCCAATTAGGTACGTTTTAACGCAGGTAAAGTTCGGAGCATAGCTAGTGGATACTTAAATCATAATGTACTATGCTAATGTATGTAGCTGTGCAGAACACGTTACCAGACGTAATGAAATAGAGTGGTATTGGTATAATACACACAGAACATGTGGGTGTATCTTATAGTTCACTGAGTGGCCCAGAAAGGGTCGAAAAGATCGAGGACATCCAAAGGCAAGATTTAGACGATATTATGTACAGTAGGTAGTAGAAGAATACAGGTGGTGTGAGATACTGGAGTACTAAGGAGGCTATATGATGTGGATGAGCCCTAACATGAATTTCGGTGGAAAGGAGCGCCTATATAATTTTAATAGCAAAAATTATTTAAATCATTCTACTTTCATCAGGCGTTAATATCGATGGCCTGTAATAATAGTGAGCAATCTGATAATGTTATGGATTATCTTTATTTGATTTATGAAATACTGCTAAAATAATTGTGCGCATATGTGACCCCTGAGTTGTCTTAAAGTATGACTAGTGTATGCTGGTAGGATACGAATCCGTCGCGAACCTCGCATTAAATTAAATATAGACATCTCGCTACTGACTTCGCCAAAGTTCGGTGTAGCTTTGTTGGATGGATATCTAGGTAGATAGGACTAGACTAGACACTACATCTTTGAACATTTTTTATATCTGACTAGAAGTGCCCCGCGGCTTCGCCCGCGTTAAAGACTTCTTTTATTTACTTAAAACATTTATTTTGTAAAAACCTTTCTATCATAAAATACATCAAAAAAGTAAAAGCCAAATCGATTTAAACTTTGAACCCCCGTTTCATCCACTTAAGGAGTGAATTTTGAAAAATTCTTTCTTAGCGGATCTTTCTCAGGGAGGAAGGGACAAAATTCTGTGAGACGCGAGGTGCTGCCATGCTGGCAAGAAGTCCAAGCTTTCAGAGGAATCTCTGCAGCTAATACAAAAGCGACGTGAAAACCCTGCAGTCACTTCGTCAGATCAACGGACCCCAAATAAAAAGATTTTTAAATGGTACGACGTGACCTCCGGAGCTCCAACACACGCTCAATTAAAGAAGCGATCGCGCAAAACCGGGTGTCAAAAGACTTTGTCCAACGACGAAGTGACGAAGTTGACCACTTCTAGCGGGAGTGTCGTCGCTTCTAAGCCAGAGATTCTTAGGGAAGGAAAAGACTTCTACAGCCAATTATACACCTCACAAGCGTCCCTTCCCCAACCCGGCATCGAGGACCCTAGAGCCACTCTGACCCGCCACTATACCGAAGATTTTCCAGAAATCAGCCTAGATGAAATTGTGATGGCTCTCAGACAGCTTAAAAACGGAAAAGCCCCCGGAGAGGATGGAATTACAACGGAGCTCTTAAAAGCCGGTGGAACTGCAACGCTACTACAGCTTCAGCGTATTTTCAATTCCGTCCTCTTTTCGGGGAGAACTCCGAAGACGTGGAGTAAGAGTGTGGTTGTTATGTTCTTCAAAAAGGGAGACAAAACCCTTTTAAAGAACTATCGACCTATCTCGCTCTTAAGCCATGTCTATAAGTTGTTTTCGAGAGTCATCACAGATCGTCTCGCGCGTAGGCTCGACGAATATTAACCCTCCGAGCAGGCTGGGTTTCGAGGAGGATACGGCACCATAGACCACATCCACACAGTGCGGCAGGTTATACAGAATACTAGAGAGTATAACCAGCCCCTGTGCTTAGCGTTTGTGGACTATGAGAAAGCCTTTGACTCCATTGAAACCTGGTCTGTTCTGGAGTCTCTGCAACGGTGCCAAGTTGATTGGCGATACGTCCAAGTGTTGAGAGTCAATATGACACCGCGACTATGACCGTCCAAGTACAAAATCAGCAGACTGAACATATCCACTTACATTGAGGAGTGAGACAAGGGGACGTTATTTCCCCCAAATTGTTCACAAACGCTCTAGAGGATATGTTCAAAACGCTGAACTCGAAAGGACGGGGCATAAATGTCAATGGCAATTACCTCTCACACTTGAGATTTGCGGATGACATCGTCATCATGGCTGAAACCGTGCAGGACCTGCAATACATGCTGACCACCCTCGCCGATTCTTCTGCACGCACGGTCTCCGGATGAACTTGGATAAGACCAAGATCATGTTCAACGAACATGGTATTCCGGAACCGATTGCCTTAAACGGAGTTCGTCTCAAAGTTGTTCACGAATATGTCTACCTTGGGCAAATCTTGCAATTGGGCAGAAACAACTTCGTGAAGGAAGCTCGCAGAAGAATACAGCTTGTATGGGCAGCATTCGGAAAACTTCGTCTAGTCTTTACATCGCCCATACCACAAAGCCTGAATACGAAAGTCTTTACCGAGTGCGTCCTACCTGTTATTACTTACGGAGCCGAGACGTGAACACTGACAGTGCGACTAGTTCACCAATTCAAAGTCGCTCAGCGAGCTATGGAGAGGGCTATGCTCGGAGTTTCTCTGAAGGATCGAATTCGAAACGAAGTCATCCGTCAGAGAACCAAAGTAATCGACATAGTTCAGAGGATTAGCAAGCTGAAATGGCAGTGGGCCGGTCACATCTGTCGCAGAACCGATAACCGTTGGGGTTCGGCAAACGTAGTGTAGGACGCCCTCCAACTAGATGGAGCGATGATATACGCAAGCTGGCTGGCAGCGGTTGGAAATGAATAGTTGAAGATCGAGCTCGTGGCGTGCCATGGGAGAGGCCTATGTCTAGCAGTGGAAATTGGCTGATAATGATGATGACGATTAGTACGAGTTTTCATACCAAACTCGATATCGTATATCGAACAAATTTTGTATGAAAAACAGTACAACGCCTCTAGTGGTAACTACACTTCACTAAATTTAGACCAATCAGGGAGCCGGAATAAGTCGAAAACTATGTGAGATCTGTCAAAAGCGTTTACGATAAAAACCCGTACTAACCGTACCTGTACCCAGGTGTGTTTTTTCTACAGACTTCCAAAAAGGAGGAGGTTCTCAATTCAACTGTGTTTTTGTTGTATATGTTACGTGATTACTCCGTCAACTGTGAAACGATTTTATTTAATTGATAGGGCAAGCGGTGGGCAGTGACTGGAAACAAATAGCCGAATATCGGGCTCAGTGGCGTGACTTGGGAGAGGCCTATATCCAGCAGTGGATTGATACCGGCTGATTATAATGATGAATTGATAGGGTTCATTTCCAAGGTGGTCCCATTGTAATTTCATCGAGATTGAGATTGAAAAGTATCTCTTGATATGACGATAAACGTCTCAAACTTCCTACTGAAACTTCCTCGCGGGGCATGGAAGTCGGTTTTTATTGTTTTTAAAGTACCTATCTCAATTATTTAATGAAAGAATAGGACAAACATGACCCTTGCTGGTATGCGATGACGTCTACCTGTAACAAGTACTGAGGCACGCAAAACTCTCCATTGCCAGAATTTTGCGCGTCCCTGCACTGTGTCTTGTACTATTCATTATTCTGTGTATGTACTATTCATTATTCTGTGACTGTGTCTACTACCCTGAGACATTGAGATGCTAAAGTTCTTAGACATTGTCACTTTCCAATTGAATATTCTTCATTTGCTAGAATATAGCAGAGTATAACAGATATTATTTTTAAAGTAAGTCAGCTTATTCTACCATTGCTGATCTAATATACATTGCAATTTGCAATGAAATTAAGTGCTAGTCTGTCTTCAACTAATGTATTTGGCCTTTGACGTCAGAGGTAATACAATTTACCTCATTAAAAATGTAAAAAAATCCTATTAATAAAGGTAAAGAAGCAAATAAAGTCTAAAATAATAAATATATGCTAGCTTGAACTCGTTCAGGTTGGTACCCTCAACCAATAATTAATATTAATGTAGGAATAAGTCTCCCCTCAAAAAATAAATGGGTTCCTTTCCCCGCCGTGCACCAATGGATTTTACTATGGAAAAAAAATGTGCGCATTGCACAGCGGCCATCCGGTGAAGGTTTGATATATAAAGCAGTGTATAAAAATATGTAGCATCAAATTAAAATATAGTCCACACAGGCTTATTTATTTCTTGAAAATACTATAAGCTCCAAGAACAAACACTGCAGTGTTCTGACATTAGTAAGCGTCAATCCTAGGCGATTTATATTTATCTTCTCCCTTGAGAGTCCCTGCGGCTATCTGCTTGTTTCGTTCAGCCCTCATTGCCTGCAAAAATCACCTATACTTTAAATTGAAGGCTTTGTGGAACAACCTAACGTAAATAGGGTCAGTTCGCTGGTTCGCGGCCCTTCGTTAGTTTGCGGCCTTTGAAGGCGGCCTGTTTAGATAATGGTTGAAAAAAGGAATGCCATCTCATTTTTTCCAATATAACTTAACTTTATTATGAAGTTGGATAACACTAGGTACCCAATCTTTTGAAATTGCTAAAATAATAATAAAGCGGGAGCAACAAAAGCTCGTTCAATTCAGCGGTCTCGATGCACGTGCCCGCACGTTGCCGAAACTACGGAAAAAATAGCTGACACGGACTTGTTCAAGGGTATGTTATATCGTAATACAATAATTTGTTGTGGTGATAAGTGGATTTACCTACGAGCTGATGAATTCTACATTGAATTTTTTTATGTATATTGTGTATGAATTAAACAACTGTGCAAAATATTGGGTGGTCGCCTAGTGAATTAGGTAAAATATAATTGTGTTAGTTTACGGCCGGCCGGCCGGGTTACTGACGCGTAGCAAGTAATTTGATTTCCTACGTTCTTTTGCTACGTACATATAATTATATCATTAACTTTTGTTTCATGTAGGTGGCATTCTGATGTTATTATTTTTTAGTTTACGGCCGCCAATATCTCCCAAATTCGTCAAAAAACTATATAGGGGGCCGCATTCTAAACCCTCCGTGTCAGATTACGACCGTGTAAAAATGTATGGAAATATGGTGGCCGCCAACTAAACACAGCCAGCCAATATGTCATTTTGCGTCCACCCAACAGGTAACGGGATATTCGAAATGTATTATTTTTATTAATTTAAATGGTGAGATATTCACTTAAAACAGAATCGTCAGGTTAGGTTCATCTTATGTAAAAAAATAGTACATAATTCTATCCTACTAATATTATACATGCGAAAGTTTGAGAGTGAATAAGTGACAGTAAAGGAGACAGTGCGATATCCACGGATGACCCCCCACAGCTACCACCCTCTGAGATCTCCTCAGCAGGGCAATGGTTTTCAAATTGGGGCCCATTGAAAGCCATGGACAATACCACTCCCACATAGAGGCGGCGAGCACTCGTCTTAGGCCCCCGCAGTTGGGCAACAACCGCTTTAAGGCGGCTGCTGCACCAATCAGTCGGAAGAAGAGGCGCTTGAAGTGCTCGTGGAAGTTCCACCGGCTGTCGAGGACGAGTCCGAAATATTTTATCGAGGACCCAACCCCGATTCAGGCGTCGCTGATGGTGAGATGAGTATCATGCGGCAGGGCTCCTCTCGGACCTTGAAAGCATATAGCCTCCGCGACTCACCCAGTGCCACGCGAAGTCCCAGCAAACCAATTCGGTCGACGAATCGTGTCACGGCCAATGTTGCAAGACGGGCAGCCTCCTCATACGTGCTCCTCCGGGCCATGACCAGCGTGTCATGAAGGTTGAAGCAAAACGTTTTGTGCGGGTAGATTGAATGTCCACCATAAATCGATGGCGCACATCGGTACGTCTTGTTGTCCGATAGAAGAAAGGGGATGGTGGGATTAATTCGTGTAATTGGATGGCACACTCTTCGAAATGTATCTGATAAAAAATGGCTGTGACATACGGACGAACAGACAGACATGACGAATCTATAAGGGTTCCGTTTTATGCCATTCGGCTACGGAACCCTAAAAAACCGATAAACTTGCGAGTTTGCGGCGATGCTCTAGGCTCTGCTAGGCTATTCTGTAGGGTATCTCGACAGCGGAATATGCGGTGAGATTCGAATTTCGTACTACGAAATTAAATCGTATCACGTTCGTAATACGGTTGAATTCCGTAATACGAAATTCAAATCTCACCGCGGATTCCGCTGTCGAGATAGCTTACAGAATAGCCTAGCTGGAGCCTTTTACTTACAAGTTTGTTGTCATCGATGAGTTTCTTAGCTCTTCTCTTAATTAGTTCTAGCGCCTCCGGCTGATATTTGACTGAACCATCCCACAGTAAGAACAGTACTCCATGTACGATCGGACCTGTGCTTGTACAAATTGAGCAGCTGTCCCGGTGAGTGAAGTACTGTCTCACCTTAGCCAGAATACCGAGCTTTTTTGAAGCCAACTGGGCCTTGGACTCAATGTAGGATCCAAAGTTGAGTCTGGGTGTTAAAGAGATGCCAAGAAGCTCAAAGTAGTTAGTTATCGGCAGTGTGGAGGTCTCCCCACAACACCCAGTCAGACCTGACCAATGTTCCACAGGAGTGGCCCTAAGACCGAGCCTGCGGAACACTGTATGACATCTCCCTATGAAGAATTCGGCCATCCCGCCCTGAGTACGAGATTTACCTTTGGCACAGGTAAGCCCCGACTATGCGGTTCAAGTAGGTAGGCACGTCATTAAACTTCAGTGCCTCCCCCATGCACGATCACGGCAGGGAATTGAATGCATTAGCGATGTCTAAGGACACCGCCAACAGCACTCCAGCCCCCGCTACGGCCTCGCTCGAGCTGGCCTTGACGCGTTTAATCACGTCAATACACGACCAGCCAAACCGAAAACCGTACTGGTCATCAAACAGGTAGGGAACCACATCTCGGAGTTCCTTGACCTTGTCGGCCTCATCAAGCATCACTATAGGGCGGTAGGTGGAAGAAGATTCTGTGGGGCGACCATCCTTCCTCAGAAAGACTGCCCGTCTTGCAAATTGTTGGGAACATTCCCGTCTCCAAACAGGCACTTAGAAGCCTGCGGAAACGTTCACCCAGCGCCTAAAGCAAACCCAGACGTGGTTAAAATGCCATCAGGCCCGGAGCTCGATTTTTGGCCCAGAGCTTAAAGATGGCAGCGCCCGCCTCGCTCACCGACACCTCCGGCACGTCCTCGCTCGTTTCACTCTGCCCCACCACTCGGGCGGTTAACATTTAAACGTATATTCCACCCTGTTTGGAAACCGTATGCACACAACGTCCTCCACAAGCTGAGGAAGATAACTCTCTGTAACGGGAGGGGGAATCGTCCATGGGCGCAACATCCCCCTGACGACTTTGCAGGTTCGTACCCACGAGTCGTGGCTGAGAGTCTCCAGCTGCTCTTCCCTCGCTTGGGTTTTGAAGTAGAAAATCGCCAGCTGTAGGTCCTTTACGTACTGTAGGACTCGTACGGCTGACTCTCCACCTCTACGTCCTGGCGTCTAAGTCTCCGGATCCTGGAGTACCGGTATAGGCGGAACTAATGCGTAGGTCAGCGATCGCCTGGTTCCACCAGTAGACCTGCTTAGGAGGACGTGTCTTGGCCTGGGATTTGCCAGCGTCCCGCCACTCCGCCTCCTCCTCGACCTCCACGGGACCTTGGGGAGGGTTAGACCACGCCTAGACAATTGAAGCCTCCACCAGCGCTTCACTATCAAGGTCCTGCATACCCCTAGCCTAGCTGCCTAGCTCATGCAGGCCAAACGTAGATAATAACTGAAAATTATGTTACTGATTGTTTTAAAAACATAAGATTACCTCATTATAACGAAAATATGTTCCTTTAGTTATATAGCTGATTGTAATGAAAACTAGTGCATTTTCATTTATTTTCTTGAAATAGCGATTAAGTTATCTACGGCCGCGATCTAGCATATTGATGGTCGTATACTGAAAAAAGCGGTCGCAAACTGACGTTTTGCCCATTTTTCGATGTTTAATTAATTATAAATTATTTCTTAGAATAAACTCATGATACTTTTGCATCTAATTCAAACTAGATTATATATACTACAACCAAGCAAAAATTCAGAACGCTGAGAGTTTTATATCTATATGAAAATTGAAAACCTATGACGAAGTAGGGAACTCCACTAAAAGGCCGCCATCTAGTGAACTGACCCTACAGGATATTCAATGTCAACGCACCGGCTGTTTTTCGCGCTATATTTATTTCGGTTATTATATATGCTCCGACCAGGTTTCGGCCTAATACGTAAGCACTTATTATTAAGACTTCTGTGTACATAAGCTATCATCTGAGAGCGGCTAGGATGGCTGCGAGCCACGTCGTGCCGCCCGCGCTTTCCAGCGCATCTCTATAGTAGTCTATCTAAACATTCTAAACTAAATTTGTTCACTAATGGAAAGCTACATTATCAGAGAGTAAGATAATCTATATTTCATCCTCTTGTTACTAACGAGAACTACGCGGGTGAAACCGTGAGTTGCTGCTAGTCCGAAATAAATATAACGCGTAAAACTACCGGTACGAAATACAAATATGAATAATTCTCGCAAAAACTTTCAAAGTAAATACAGGTGTTAAATACAAGTTTCCCGTCACGGAAATACCTAACTTCCTAAAGCCGGCGCCATACATTGGCTATATTTGCACCAAGTTATAGTATTGGACCCAAGACGCCCATGTGAATATCGGTCTTGGACAGATATTGGATGGTGCCTTGGTTCCAAAATTATAAATTGGTGCAAATATAGCCAATATGTGGCGCCGGCATAATGTTGTGTTGAGTAAGTACACTCTCTGTTTGGCAAAGTCTTCCAACTAACCACCAAGATATTCCATCCAAGATATAAAGCCCTACAGAAAAGTTTTAGAAGTTTGGACAACTGCCTTAGAGTGCTTCATCATCATCTATAAATCAGCCTATATACCTAGTACACTGCTGGACATCATTTCTTTTCATTTCATGCAACTGAAAATGATCCTCGGCTAATATTATCCAGCTCCTCTCAGTCACTTTTTATTTTTTATCATACTAGCTGTGCCCCGCGGCTTCGCCTGCGTTAAAAACAACTTTCATTTATTTTAATTTTTTTTTTCATAAGAACCATCTCCTGACGATAAAAAACACGACAAAAATTAGCGATATCGGTCCAGCCGTTCACGTGTGATGCCGTGACCAAGGGAAATTGGGATTAATTTTTATATATAAGATAGGCTACCGTTTGACCACAATCTCACCTGTTGGTAAGTGATGTCATCAGGTCATCATGTTTCATCAGTTGTTATTTGTTCTGTCTGGAAATTTGTAGTCTCAAGAACATTTTTCCTACTTCAGGTTTTACAGCTCGAATGCATGCTTATACAAAATTGTTTTATTTATAATATTGGGTAGGATCTGTATATATGCTGGCTCTCTCACCTCATAGTAGGAAGTGTACAGAGTGTACCTAAAATGGATACTATGGCATGCTAAACTGCGTCTGTACTGCCAGAATTTGCATGTGTCTACACATCGTCCATAACCCTTAAGCATTTAAATGTAGTCACAAAAGTCCTGTAGTTTCACTTGTACTTCACTTTAGTACACCTTGTTGACTTTCAAGGCAAAATTTATTAATATTTCTCAATTGGATATCCTTTTTTAAATGTAATAGTTGGCAAACAAGATAGCGGCCCACCTGATGTTAAGCCGTTACGGTCTCCATGTGAACATTTGCAACACCATGGGTACTGATGTGTTGCCAACTTTTAAGGAATTTATAGACACCTCAAAAAGCCTCCATTCTCAAGCTCAAGGGCTCAAAGTCTCATAACTTACAAAGTAGTAGCGCCGGTTGGACTAGTAGAAGTCCTACCACTATTATAGATTTATTATACCTACTTAATAAGTACCTACTTCAAAATAATTTGTGAAAGAAAACTTACTACAAATCGTGCATATTGCTTGAGCAACTTCTGGCATTCAAATAAATCATCCATATATATCGCACATTTCTTTCTGCCCCGCTCGATGCCATATGCTTCCATGCAGTCCATCACAGCCATCTCTTCCGATTGACATGATCCAAGCAGCTGGCCCGATATCATCCCTCCAGTTATATCCGTGAACGGAGAACGGAAAAATGGTGATATAGTATTTGGCATTTTGATAAATAAATATCACTGATTGGAACGAGTTAAAATTTCACAAGTTACAATCTATTTTTACACAAATGTTACAAAGTTATTTTGTAATAACAGGACCGGAATAAGAATATGCCAATGTGACAGACAATGTCAAATAAATTGCATCGTTTTTTGATCTTAGCCAGCATTATTGGTATTTGAAAAATATGTTTAGTTTATGTAGAGGTTTATATAAAATAAATGTAACCTTGAACATAATGGAATTTGATCATTCTATATTTAAATTGCTGAAAACTTTTAAGACTAATAAAAACAAATGACAAGCTTTAAATTAAACTTCTGCTGATTTCGCTTAAGATTTTTAATGTAACTATTTTAATTAAGATGTTATAACCTTGCATTTTTTACAGATTAGTAAGCATCAATTCTTGGTGTGACATATTTAGCATCACCTTTCAGTTTGCCTTCGGCAATCTGCTTGTTTCTTTCAGCCCGCATCGCCTGCAAAGTAAATCTATATGTTTTACCAACACCAATAAATTCTGTTCAGTCATACTATTATAGCTATTGAGGTAGACATGCATGTAAAGTCTAATAGGTTATTGATACTCACTACGAATCGCTTGAACTGAGTAACCGAGGTCTGGCATTCCTTGAAGTCATCAATAAGATGGTGACATTTGTTTCGGCCGCGGTCTAAGCCGTACGCCTCAAGGCAATCCATATACCTAATTTCCTCCTTCTGACAGTCACCCAAAAGTTGGTGAGAGATCATGCCTCCAGTAATGTCCGTGAATGGAGACCGAAGAAATGGAGACAGCGACATATTTTACTCCTGAAAAGTTAATTTTATAGGTTACAATTACGTAAACAATACACTCATAATGGGTATATGTAATTTTTTGAATTATTAGTTTATAGGATATATAAGACATTTTAGATGAGGTGTTTTCAATTACCTATTTGCAAAGAGAATATAATTACTACGTATACGTAACGTTAACGTAAGCCTATGCTTGCTTATTTAATTTTGATTCATTCACTTTCATGAAGCAATAAGCAATTCAAACAACAGACATTGACAACACCTAGTCAGCAGGTTTGTGTCAGTCTATCAAGTGTCAACTGTCAAAGTCTCAAAGATGTTTGCCATGTCATATGTTGTCATATTAATTTTGACAGCTCACAGTATGTTTGGGTTGTGTATAATCGTTAATAAATTTATTCGAACTTATAATCGATTATTCCCATAGAACTTGGAATCGATAGTTGGCATGGTAGTCTGGTTAACAAGTTTAACAACGTGAATAATAAACATAAAGCTCCTAAAAATATAATAATATAATAGAAAAAGGAGTACGAAGGATTTCACAGCACGTATAAAATTGCGATTGTTATTACCAAAGTAAGTAGGAAAAAATTAACCATTTAGTTTTTTGTTATAAACTTAACAACTAGGTATTAGCATTTAAGACATTTTGAATAACGATCCTTAAAGAAGAGGAAATCCAAACAAAAAGCTTTTGCTCTCGGAACTCTATCTCCATTATTTATAACTTTAATTTAACGTTAAAAATAGTGCTCCGCGAGGCCAAGCGCACTGCTGCAAATATAATATTGTCACATAAAATAATGTTTTTTTTAGTATCTAATGTTATTTTAAAAAAATGAAATTTAATAAATAAATATGTATAAATATAAATAATAAATAAATATAAATAAATTTAAAAATTGAATAAATTATGGTATCATCTGGACACTTGAACGAATAAATTCCCGAAGAAAAAAAACTTTGAGTCAAATATTCAAAAAGTTATACTATTGTTAATTAACAAATTTCTTTCCAGTCTATGTTTACATAAATAACGACATAAAAGTTTAAATAATTGACCTAAAAATATTCAGCTTCTAGAAGCCCTTATAACATACATACGTAATAAGATAACGTGATGAAAGTTTATTATTTTGTTTATTATAACTCAAGAAAAATGAAATGTCCCAAACATTTTGTTTTAAATTTTTTTACTAATGTTATATTGTAGCCATTTTTACATCTACCAATGCCAGTCGTTGATATTAGTTAAAAAAAATTACGTCATTTGTTTATAAACTATTTATAAACTAATATACAAATTTAATATTTTCGAAGAATTTTTTTTACTATATTGTTCTTTATAATAATGTAATAAAAAATATTTATAAAGAAATATTTTTTTGTTAACACATTGAAAGTACCAAAGTAGAAGGTGTGTATCGTGGCCCTAAAAGAAAAGATTCGTCGTGAAATCAACAACAGTCAACCAAGCTTGCTGCAGAGTGTGGCACGAAACACGAGGCTTCGTTTTGAACAATGTGTGCAACTCAATTGAAGACATTTGGATTATTGATTTGGGAGATGCCTACGTCCAGCTGTGGACTGACACCGGCTGATAATGATGATATATCGATAATTGTATGGAAAAATATCGATTTTTTTATATATCAAATTTTTTTGCCCATGCCTATTCTATTCGTGCCATATACTAAAGGAGATGTTTTATATAAAATTCTCGTGTCACAGTTTTCGTTGCCATACTCCTCCGAAACGGCTTGACCAATTTTGATGAAATTTTTTGTGCTTATCCGGTATCTATGAGAATCGGCCAACATCTATTTTTCATCCCCCTAAATGTTAGGGGTAGTCCACCCCTAAATTTTTTATTTTATTTTTTAGACAAAATTTTTAATTTCTATTTTTTTATGATACAACATACAAAAATACATACAATCCTCAATTTTCACCTTTCTACAATCAACCCTTATTTTTTAATAGTCATTTTAGTAATTTAATCATTTTTCCTCCATACATACTTACAATAAGTAAGCTATTTTTTGTCTACACTAGAAATTACTACGAAATTATTTATATGGCAAAACAACGTTTGCCGGGTCAGCTAGTTATATATAGTATACAACCGCATATTCCGCGAAGACCGTGGTTTTCACATATTAGGTTCTAGTATTATATTCTCTTTGATTAGGTTTAGCAAGGTTGTGACATCAATTATTATAAGAATGCGTTTGGGCCATACCACCTGTCCTGCACACCTTGCTAGATTTAATATTGTAGACAGCACTAAATGTGAATGTGGTCATGACTATGGGGATCTGGATTCTGGACCATAATATTTTTTGCTCCAAATATGACCGTAGTTCCTTTTACAACACATTGATATCTCTCCATGTTCCCTTACCCACAAACATCAAAGTTCTTCTTTGCAATATTAATCCAAATGTATATAAAACTCTTTCAGATTGTATTGTTTGTAATAATATAAAATTGTTTTAACCTCCATAAAATTCATATAATAACATAAGCACACGTTAATATGCAAGATCAAGATATAAAACAAGACTCTGGCAAATGCACGAACGTGTGACGCCAAAATATTCCCTTGACTGGGAAAGAAGAAAAAAAAATCTGGCAAAGTGCAAGTCGGACTCGCACTCGTAGGGTTCCGTAATACAGTGAATTATTCTATAACTATGATTTTTCGCAACTACAAAATTAACTTTGTTTTTCATAGAGTTTGTATGAAAAACAAACTTATATTTGCGGTCGCTATATCTCAAAAACTACTGACTATATCTCGTTCAAACCAATTTTCATTGAAAGTTTTTATTGAGATCTACAGAATATATTTTTTCTAGATTTTTCACTCCCTTACTTTAGAAGTTAGAGGGGGGGGGGACACATTTTACTACTTTAGACGTGCCTTGACTTTGAGAAAAAATGATTTTAGGAACCTCAATGTCATTTTTAGGGGGTTCCGTACCCAAAGGGTAAAACGGGACCCTATTACTAAGACTCCGCTGTCCGTCTGTCTGTCTGTCTGTCTGTCTGTCTGTCTGTCTGTCTGTCTGTCTGTCCGTCTGTCACCAGGCTATAGCTCATTAACCGTGGTAGTTAGACAGTTGAAATTTTTACAGATGTTGTATTTCTGTTGCCGCTAGAACAACAAATCCTAAAAACAAAATAAAATTAAAAATTAAAGGGGGTCCCCATACAAATCGTGTTTTTAAACGCCATCTATCTAATTAGTTTCGGCAAAATGACATAGATGGCGCTAGTAAACGAGCCCCGTGTTTCTAGATCGCGACCAAACCAAATATTCTTGGTAATATCAATTAATCAAATATATGAGGTTGAAACTCTGTTATGTTCCGTATTGTACGGAACCCTCCCTAAGTGTGCGATAAGAGACGCGATGCTGACTCGCACTTGGCCAGTTTTATTATAAACCTATCCATAGACACCCCACACGTATAGGTTTGAAGATTTTTTTTTGTTTTAGTTTCATGTATGGGATGCCCACCTAAACTTTTTTTTTTTTTAATTTTTGTTTAAAAATCGGAAAGCGGTTCACATAATACATCTACCTACCAAGTTTCTATTCTGTAGTCTTAATAGTTTCGGAATAAAATGGCTGTGATATACGGACAGACAGACAGACATGGCGAATCTATAAGGGTTCCATAGCCGAATGGCAAAAAACGGAACCTTAAAAAGGGGATGTTAACGCAAGGCGTACCCCTCTGCTGGCCATATAGCCATTTTTGGCCATATGAGCGTGCGTAACTACGCTTGATAAATGCTCGAAGTTGGTAAATGCTCGAAGGTTACATTACATTTACATCATGGATTTACACTTTCTCTATGATTTACATTTATTATTATTATTATATTTTCTTTGATTATATTATTTATTCCGAATTTCCGTTCTATTGTCTCTACGTCTGTGTCACAGAGTACTTTTTATGTCTGTGTAATGTGTATTATTCTGCATTCTCTGACACATATAGTAATCTGTGTTCTGCATCTGCCTGCACCTGCTAACGTAGTATTGTATTATATTCTCTTTGGCACCTGCGATAAAATAAACTGACATAGTGGTTATATTCTCATTGATAAACTGCGATTATTATTATTTCAGGCAGGATTACACGTTTTTCAATATTGTATTGTAACATTTGTAACTCAAATTCTAAAGCAAAGTGAAATCAGCTCATGCAGCTATGGATCAATGGATAAAAGAAGGACTTTCCAATATATTGGATTTTGAAGTTCCAGATGATCTAATTCAGTAAGTACTTACTATTTTTTTTCATAGTAGGAATACCTACAGGTTAGTAGAGCTCCTTGGAAATAAACGTAAAAGTAAATAATTAATGAAAAATGAATTAATTAGTTACTTACCAATACAATGTAATATCAAAATTTTAATTTTCAGATACATTTTATCGATTGGGAATGAGAGTGACTTGAACGAATACATGAAAACCTTGCTGGATTTTGACAATTCTCACCATAAAAATTTCTTTTTGGAATTGTCAAAAAGAAAGTTTCCTGGCAGAGGTACATAAATCTGTTTTATTAACCTTTTGAGTGCCAAAGTCACATATACGTGACAAGCACATGCGGGCCTGGGCTCCAATTTATTTAATACGCCCCGCGGCTTTGGCCACGTTTAATCCTGTTTATAAACTTTATTCTTGAATCACCATCTATTGCTGAAAACTGCATTAAAATATGTTGCATAGATTAAAAGATCCAAGCATTCTAAGTGTACAGGTAGCGGGAGCAACTTTGTTTTATACTATGTAAAGATAATGAGTGAATGAGCTATTATAAAATTATTTTATTTGGAATCAAAACTTTGTATATTTAGCCATTAGATGGCATGGAGATCTCGTAACTGGGTATTTAAAGGTTATCAAGAGAAATTGTTACAATAACGTTGTATCTTGGCCTCACAACTTACAATGTCCTGGGTCTCTGCCTGAGGTACATAATTTTGGTTTAAAATGGGAAAATAGTGATTCATTTTCGCATTTATCGTAAAATAATAATAAAAACATAACATTGTGACAACAACACAACCATAGAACAAACATGAATATAAAATGCCGCAAAGCAAGCAACAAATAAAAACATCACTAAAACAAAAGTAATTAAAACAGTTTAGTCCAGTAAAAAATTTAATGAAGTTCAAGAAATTTTCAAAATTAGCTTGAGATGCTACTCATGTTCTGAGAGAAGGTAGATCTGCATAAATCCTAATCAAAAACTTTTTATTTTTAGGAAACTTGCTCCCCAAGCAGCCCAAAAAGAAAATAGCAAAGAACAAATCCCAACAAGATATTGTGACACCTGAAGTTCCTCAGACACCAACAGTCAGTGATGTTGATTCCAAGTCTAAGAAGAAGACTAAATATGTGAACCTCTACTCTCAGGAAGGGAAGAATGCCCAAGTGGTGATGTTGAAAGGTATCTGTTTACATTCACATTATTTTAACTGTATGTATATTTGCGGGGAAAATCTATAGCTACTTTGGCAGCCTTTTAGGGTTTTGTAGTCCTGACAAGGAACCCTTATAGTTTCGTCATGTCCGTCTATCTGTCTGTCTGTCCGAGGTTTTGCTAAGAGACCGTTAATACTAGAAAGCTTTAGTTTTGTAGAGGTATGTATATAAATTACGCTGACAAAGTGGTGAAATAAAATTTTGAAAAATCGTCGTCTACCCCATCATGTGGGGTATCGTTGAATAAGTCTTTTAAAATGACTTCAGGGTTGTTAATACCATTTTTCGATTGAATGCTCCATTTTTCATCATCAGTCCTGCGGCAGATATGACCAGCCCACTGCCACTTCAGCTTGCTAATCCGTTGAGCTATGTCGATAACTTTAGTTCTCTGGCGAATTACTTCGTTCCGGATTCGATCCCACAGAGAAATACCGAGCATAGCTCTCTCCATACCTCGCTGAGCAACTTTAAACTGGTGGACCAGTCGGACTGTGAGTATTCACATCTCGGCTCCGTATGTCATTACTGGTAGGACGCACTGGTTAAAGACTTTTGTCTTTAGACACTGCGGTATAGGCGATGAGAAGACTCGACTGATTTTTCCGAATGCTGCCCAGCCCAGCTGAATTCTTCTCTGAATTTCCTTCTCGAAGTTATGTTTGCCTAGTTGGAGCGTCTGCCCTAGGTAAACATATTTAATTACAACTTCGAGTGGAATTCCATCTACGGCAATCGGTTCCGGAACAACGTGCTCGTTGTACATGACTTTGGTTTTATCCAAATTCATCCAAAGACCGATTCGACGAGAAGAATCAGCTAGGCTATTCAACATCCTTTGTAAGTCCTGCAGCGTCTCTGCCATAATGATGATGTCATCTGCGAATCGTAAGTGAGAGATATACTTGCCGTTTATGTTAATGCCTCAATCTTTCCAGTCCAGCGTCTTAAACATATCCTCCAAGGCATTAGTGAACAGTTTCGGAGATATGACATCCCACTGTTGAACTGCTGGAGCTCCTCCGGCTTTTAAAAGCTCCGTTGTGATTCTGTCTTCTTCTGGGGCTTTTTTATTTACGAAATATTAATTTTTAAACGGCAAATGTTTGTTTCAGTAGGGCGTCCCCCCCCCCTCCCCTCCCCCCTCTAAAAACTAATAGTGCATTTCACGAACTTTAAAGGAAAACTATATATTTTTTCATATTTATTTATTCCA
The DNA here is from genome assembly GCA_954871355.1 of Cabera pusaria. Lineage (NCBI taxonomy): Eukaryota > Metazoa > Arthropoda > Insecta > Lepidoptera > Geometridae > Cabera > Cabera pusaria. The sequence goes on from OX940902.1 coordinate 19,361,571, forward strand.
AGTAACAATATACATTGTATAGGAAATTACAGACATTGGACTTACACGAAATCACATAAAATAAAAAGAAACAAAAATAAGTTACATTAATTACAAAATTGTTGCATACTTAGGAATTTTTAAAAACTAATTAATTACTTTAATAATTCTATGTAAATAATAATTAGTACATTTGGTAAACAGAAAATTATACATGGTATGTCAAGTTAATAATATGTTATAAGATATGCTATATATTCTGTCAGGCATGTTCATCGTCAGTCATTGTCCTAAATAAAATGTCATAGAAGAATTATAAAAATGTCCTTATAACCATAATTCAATTTTGTGATAAAAAAAAAAAGAAAAAAAAATAATTATTTTTCGGTTAGGTATTCGGTGACTGAGTAGTAACATTTTTCCAAAAGAAAGGCCTTTAATTTATTTTTAAAAGTATGACTATTGTACTCAGTTTTTAGAAAAGTTGGTAATTTATTGTATAGTCTAACTGATTGAACTCTTACAGTATGATCTACCACTCTTAAGGTGCTCACAAATGCATTATGTAAGTCCTTTCTACGTGTTTGTTCCCTTTTTTGCCGATCCTCTTTGGATTCAAACTTACTTAAGTGTTTTACCAGGTCAGTTAATATAATTAGGATGTACAGGCATGGTACTGTCAATATCTTTAAAGCTATAAAGTGTGGCCTACATGACTCAGTTTGTGGTATGCGAACCATAGTTCGTATGGCTCGTTTTTGTATAATAAAAGCGGCCTCTGTATTATATTGATAACTGTTGCCCCAGAACATTACACTATAACGAATCTTGGATTCTACCAGAGCAAAATAAACCTGTCTTAAATGTTTTATATTAACGTCGTCTCTTAAATTTCTAATGGCATAACATGCTGAACTCACGCTACTCTCTATCGCTTTTATTTCGTCTTTCCAATTAAGGTTGTTGTCAATGTATACACCTAGAAATTTTACTATTTTAACACAGTCAATATTTGCGCCGTTTAGTTTAACGTTAAGTCTATTTTTATGTCTTGCTGTGGTTTGAAATAGCATAAGATTCGTTTTGCCGGTATTTAATTGCAAATCATTTATTGTAAACCATTTGTGGAAAAACTCTAGGGCTTTGTTTATTTTAAGATTTAAACTATCAATAGTATTAGATGAAATAATGGCATTAGTGTCATCTGCAAATAAAGTAAGCTTGATGTCAGGATCACATCTAAAGATGAAGTTTACTAAATCATTAGTAAAGGTAAAAATATAGGCCCTAAAATCGAACCTTGAGGTACTCCCACTTTTAGTTTTGTCAAATTAGATTTATATATCGTTTCCTCGTCATTATCAATCGTTTTTAATTCTACAAATTGTTTGCGATTACTTAAGTATGACTTAAATAATTTGTATGTATTATCTCTTATACCATAGTGTTCAAGTTTTTTAAGAAGAATTTCGTGATTTATGGTATCAAAGGCCGAGCTTAAATCCAGGAATATTCCTGCTACCTTCTGTTTATCATTTAACTTAACAGCCACGTCATCAACAAGTTTATTGATAGCGTCAACAGTACCAACAAACCTCTGATAGCCAAACTGCCTATCATTAAGTATTTTGTTAATTCTTAAATGTCTAAGTAGTCTAGATTTAATAAGTTTTTCGAATATTTTGGACAGTGTTGGCAATAAAGTATATATATATATATATATGTATAAATATGTTATATATATGTTATAAATATAATTATGTTATAAATATATATCCCAGCATCAGGTCAATACTTCCATGTTCTTACAATATCGTGATCAAAGCTGATGAATCAAAGCTCGTTACTCAAATGAATCAAAGCTAAGAACACACTCGATGACATTATATAAAAAAATAACTATCAATAATACAATCAAAATCGGTTCATCCGGTTGGGTGCTAAGTTGCTACAGACAGACACACAGATAGACACGTTAAACGTATAATACCCCTACTCTAAATCAAAATCGGTTCATCCGGTTGGGTGCTAAGATGCTACAGACAGACACACAGATACACACGTTAAACGTATAATACCCATACTTTTTGCGTCGGGGAACGCCGTAAGGTTACGGCGGCAGATGTTCTCCTTGGTGGTAAGCTACTTTTCAACCGGCTTCCAAAAAGAAGGAAGTTCTCAATTCGTCTGTATGTTTCTGTTTTCTTTCTTTTTTTGTGTGTGTATGCTACGCGATTACTCCGTCAATTGTGAACCGATTCGAATTATTATTTTTGTAATCGGTAGGGTACGTTTCCGAGGTGGTCCCATTGTAATTTCATTGAGATATGATAAGTATCTTCAGAGATATGACGATAAACGTCTCAAACTTGCTACTGAAATTGACTCGCGGGGCATTGAAGTAAGTTGTTTTAGTTTTTAAACTATCTTAATTATTGGTAGATTTAATGATCCCACGAAAACCCATGATTCATGAATGCACATAAAACTTTCATTGGTAGGTATATAGCTAGGATTAGAACCAACGACCCTCGGGTCAGAATCAGGGTAACTATCCTTTACGCCAAAGGGCCGTCCAATCCGTCCACCGGCCGTCACTACGTAATTATTATAAAACAAAGTCCATCACTGCGTCTATCTGTCTGTTCGCAATAATCTCAATAGCTTCTGAACGGATTATCATGCGGTTTTCACCAATAGCCAGAGTGTTTATGAGGAAGGAAGGTTTAGGTGCATAATTCGTTATGGTTTTGTGTAAAATGGTTGACATATGACGATGATTGTTAAATATGTTAATATTTTATATTCAATGCAACTAACTGATTCAAATTTTGTAGGCATATGTTCTACCCGTGCGAAGCCGGGGCGGGCTGCTAGTACAATATAAAAAGAAATGTCATAAAATGCGTACTTCCCTCCAGGCAGACATCGTTGCGACTGTCAGGCATCTAAGCATGAGTTGGTGAACAACTGTCTGCAGTGTGGCCGCATTATCTGTACACAGGAGGGCTCCGGACCTTGCTTGTACTGTGGCAATCTGGTAATTACATATTGTATAACTCGCGTCACGTAAAAAGAAGGCTGGCGGTCAAGCTGCGCATTAGGCGATTTATCAGTCTATTTTGTGGTATGTGGAAGGCGCGGGGCGAGCGGGTCACTTGATACTTGCTTGTCGGTGCGCTATTGGTTCGTCAGTCGACCTTTTCTTACCGTACCTTTTCTGTCCTTTCTTTTCTTCCGCGCTGTGTATCCATTCGTGCGCGAGTGTACCCATGCGAAAACATACCCCCTCCACTCTCTTACAGCATTATTTTTACGTGGCGCGAGTTATATTAAGATTTTGTTTAAGGCTTAAATATTCCAAATCGAAAAGTTTTTAAATCAACAGCAAACAATTAAATATTATTTGTTTTGATGAGAAAAAAGTATATGATTAGTTCAAGAAACATTCTTGATTATTTAATGGTTCAAAACACGATATTTACGACTTGGCTGGATCATTAAAAATTACTAAAACAAAGAAATGTAAATAGTTTTTTAGGTATTACTTAAAGTACATTAAACTCTGACTCACACAAAATATGCCGAAAACCAGGGCAAGAAATGGATAGTTTTTTTAAATAGTCCTTATTTTTTTATTACAATATTATATAACAAAGCGGCCAGCGCGCCTCTTTTCAGTAGCCCGCGAGGCGTCTTCGAGGTAGGACCTGTGTCACTTTTGCTAGCTGGCTGACAGTTCCCCGCTACGCGATTGGAATATCCGTCATAGGGACAGAGGTATCGCTAAATGGAAGTCGGTTGTTTTAGTTTTTAAACTATTTATTATTTTCAGTAGTCATTTTCAGTAACTTTGAGGTCTTTTCCCCATATCTCTGGAGATACATATTAGATCTCTATAAAATTACAATGAGACCACCTTGTAAATGTATCCTACCAATTAAAAAAAAAATCATTCGAATCGGTTCACAATTGACGGAGTAATCGCGTAACATACAAACAAACATAGAGACGGATTGAGAACCTCCTTCTTTTTGGAAATTGGTTAATGACTTGCGCGGAATTTGAAGTCGGTTTTTTTCGTTTTGTAAACGATTTAAAATTATCAGGTGTGTACACCACAAGAGCAAAGGGAAATCAACGCGAAGACCAAAGCGAGCGCAAAACTGATGGAATCCCTGTTAGAGAGAAATCGACCTGAGGGCTGGGAGGATGCCTTGCTGCATCGTAACAAACTTCTGGAGTATGACAGAACGAGGTATGTTATTGTTTTGATCTAACTAGTTGTGCCCCGCGGTTTTACGCGCGTAGTCATCGTTCCCCTGTTAATATCAAGATAGCATAAAAGTATCCTATGTGTGATACCAGGGTCTAGGCCATCTACCTTCTCCTTTTTTGAAGTCCGTTAAAAATAGTGGCTAAGACCTAATCGGCCTGACGAGCGAGAGGTCCCACACACACACAAACACGAACAGGCACAAACACATTACTATCGCATTTATGTAGGATGTATTTTGTCGCAGTTCACGTCGTACCAAAGTGACTGACGACGACAGCGACTACTTCCAAGCGAGCAGCGTGTGGCTGAGCGCGGCTGAGAAGCAGAAACTAGACAACTACCAACAAGCTTTACACGAGAGGAAACACGCCTCTAGACTTACCAAGAAGATGACCTTTGATTTTGGAGGTGAGTCACCTAAAAAGGAATTCCTTGGCATCTTTTTTTTTAACCGACTTCAAAAAAAGGAGGAGGTTTCTCAATTCGACCGTATATATGTTTTTTTTTTTATGTTTGTTCGCGGATAACTTCGTCGTTTATGAACCGATTTTGATTATTATTTTTTTGTTGGAAAGGAGATATCCCAAGTGTGGTACCATGGTCATTTTATCGAGGTCTGATAAGTATCTCCAGAGATTTGGAGATAAACACCTCAAAATTGGTACTGAAAAATTAATAGCGCGGCATTGAAGTCGGTTCTTTTTAGTTTTCAAACGATCTTATTTTATCATATTTATGTTCATCAATTACTCAAAGACGCTTGAACCGATTTGGATTTTTTTTTTGTCTGAAAGGGTAAACTTTCCACTCTTCCTAGGCCCCATATAAATTTCATCGAGGTATGTTCAGTATCTCCAGCGATGTGGAGATATCATCATCATCATCATCAGCTTGTGTTCGTCCACAGCTGGACGTAGGCCTCTCCCAAGGTGCGCCACTGAGCCCGATCTTCGGCTTTTCTTTTCCAGTCACTGCCCACCGCTTTGCGTATGTCGTCGCTCCACCTGGTCACAGGACGTCCTACGCTACGTTTGCCGATTCGCGGTCTCCACTCTAGGACAAATCTACCCCAACGGTTATCAGTCCTGCGGCAGATATGACCAGCCCACTGCATATTCAGTTGGTTTTATCCAAATTCATCCGGAGACCGATGCGACGAGAACAATCAGCTAGGCCATTCAACATCCTTTGTAGGTCCTGCTGCGTCTCAGCCATAATGACGATGTCATCTATGCATTTTTTAGGGTTCCGTACCCAAAGGGTAAAACGGGACCCTATTATTAAGACTCCGCTGTCCGTCTGTCTGTCTGTCTTGTCTGTCCGTCTGTCACCAAGCTATAGCTCATTAACCGTGATAGTTAGACAGTTTAAATTTTCACAGATGTTGTATTTCGTTGCCGCTAGAACAACAAATACTAAATCAAAATAAAGTTAAAAATTAAAGGGGGTCCCCATACAAAAAAAATGTTTTTAAACGCCATCTATCTAATTAGTTTCGGCAAAATGACATAGATGGCGCTAGTAAACGAGCCCCGTCTTTCTAGATCGCAACCAAACCAAAAACTCTTGGTAATATCAATTATTAATCAAATACATGAGGTTGAAACACTGTTATGTTTCGTATTGTACGGAACCCTCCCTAAGTGTGCGATAAAAGACGCGATGCTGACTCGCACTTGGCCAGTTTTATTAACCCAATTATGCATTGGTGGCGCCATCTATGACTACTTATTTCGAAAGTATTAACTTTGGAAATTAGTAGTCATAGATGGCGCTATTAAGTTCGGAATAAATCATTACAGTTTTCAAATCCGACGAGAGATGTTTGCACTGCGTAAATAAAATATTATGTTTCTTAAAGTGTTTCACTCTTTATATTTTTTAGAGTCACGTCGGTACGATGAAATTTTGGATTGTGTTTAACAATTTACAAATACAATCTCTCGTCGGATTTGAAAACCGTAATGATTTATTCCGAATGATTAACTTTCGAAATAAGTAGTCATAGATGGCTGATGCAAAAGATATAGGCATATATGCTCTACCCATGCAAAGCCGGGGCAGGTCTCTAGTTTAAAAAAAACCTCAACATAAATCCTTAAAACACCTCACGTTTAGTATAATAATTGTAGGTCGTCAGATAGTAGAAGACCGTTCGATAGACCACGAGCCCGATGAGGACAAGATCCGAGAGATGAGTGGCCCCGACAGTGCCGCCCTGCCGCCGCCCCTGCTTTCTGATAGAGATATTGCCCCTGGAGGCGGCCTGCCCTTGCTTCAGGTAAGTTTAATAAAGATTTCTGACCTTTCAACTGACTTCCAAAAAGAAGGAATGAATTCTCAATTCGTCTGTATGTTTTTTTTGTGTATGTTACGTGATTACTCCGTCAATTGTGAACCGATTTGAATGATTCTTTTAATAGGTAGGGTACGTTTCCGAGGTGGCCCCATTGTAATTTCATCGAGATCTGACAAGTATCTCCAGAGATATGACGATAAACGTCTCAAACTTGCAACTGAAACTTACTCGCAGAGCATGGAAGTCGGTTGTTTTAGTTTTAAAACTGTCTTAATTATTTCGTTTTAAGTCTGAAGGTTTAGTCTTTTAGATCTCAGTGATTCGATTCCTCTCCCCTCTGTAGAGGGCGCGTCGCCGTAGACTGTAAATTCCCTTGTTTGTTTTTTAGCTTAATTTGAAGTACTCAACCGGCTAAAGCCGCCCACGACATTTACGTGGCGTTATTGGTATTTAATCCAAGAGGCAACAGATAGGCCTTTGTCTCATACGCCTGACTTACATTTGAGTTAAGGTACGGCCACACCGCTGCAATCTGAGGGCGCGGGCGTGCGCGTGATCTACTTTTATAAATACTATATGTACTATCTCAAAGTGCTCGCGAACAATACTTGAGTGAGGTTTATCACTACGCGTTTGTCAAAATCTTCTGAAATCTGGGTTACAGTATCCTTACATTTTTTTATACTCTCTTTCCAGTTCGATCCGTCGGTATCAAGTCAAGCCTACGCAAACGCAACTAAAGCCCCAGTAGGGTTGTCACACACGACACGAGTACAAGACACAGAGCTGCAAGAGATGAGCGACACGGGACGCTGTCTGTCCATGCACCAACCCTGGGCCTCACTACTGGTGGAGGGCATCAAGCTGTGAGTATACAATGCAACACTAGAGTTGTTACAGTACTTGTACTGTAACACAGTTACATGACACGAGACGCTTAAAAGGGGGCTAGCTGGAAGGCTGGTTCTGCCTGAAGTATGCCCTGGCAGGGATTCACTAAAACACTTTTTCGTTCTTGAGGCTTCTTTTATTTCCTTTTCCTAAGGCTTCTTAAAGTGAACTGAACTGCACTGAACGATTTTACAAGCAAATGTTCCTACCTATATTTAAAAGTAACTTGTTCAACTATTGCATATACCGATAGAGTTCACAGTACTTTGTGCTAAAATTTTCTACAATTGTTACTTGTTATTGCCGAGTTACGTTTCAAGGTCAAGTCGTGAACAAGTCTGGACATGTTCAGACCTGGCTGGTCATACATTTTCGCTTTAGATTTTCCTATCTGATTTCGATGCTAATAGGTGAGGGTGATAAATAAGAGTTTTCCTACCTATTAATTACAATTTTTCCTGTACCCTACATTATTTAAAACTACTTTTTGGATGATTTATTATATACAATTTTACCTTATTCTAGCGTTATTCTAACTTATTTTACATGGAGTTACAACTAATTATAAGTTATTAAACGCGACTTAGCTAATTCTATCATCAACTTACATTGAAATTTAGCTATTCATACATCATTAGACGCGACGTGTTAACAACGCTTTTTCTAATAAGCGATAAATTATGCTAGTTTTTAATTTTCAGAATAATTAGTCTAGTAAATTATATTTGACTTATATAGTCTGTGCCAAAGAGAACCGTCGTAGAAATTGAGGTCGCGTCGGTTGTTGGTCGTTTTAATTTACTGTTTTTGTTATTTTGACAACACTGCTGTCATTACTGGGCCCAGTGGCGTAATCGGGAGAACGGTCGGCTTTGATGCCGTGGTACCGAGTTCAAACCGCCGTGCACCAATGGATTTTTCTATCGAAAAATGTATGTGCGCTTTTCACAGCCCTCCGGTGAAGGAAAACATCGTTAAGAAACCAACAACCCCCGCATGGTGGTAGGACACTATCTAGTGTCCGCCTGGCCAGCTACCACCCTCAAGTTAGAAAATCTGTCACCAAAACAGCTAATGTGTTCCGGCAGCCATCCTTGAGAGCCAGTTCCCATTCTAGGCCTAGCGGGCTTACCATCTTCGACCGCATCATCACTTACCAACAGGTGAGATAGTGGTCAAACGCTAGCCTATAAAGTATTAAAATAAAAAAAATTACTAGTACGACTAAAAATGTTTGATACTTGGTAGGTACCTACTCTTATTATTATCGTGTGCTACTCGTTAGGTATGTACTTTTCTTCCTTACCTTTGAATATTAGGTTATCGTAACACCACGACGGTTCTCTTTTTGCACAGATAAGTAATCTATAAGTATAAGTGCAAAATTTAATCTGCCTCTATACAGAATAATAGCTATGAAATAAAAAGTAGTAGCAAGTAACCTACACTCTACTTAAATACTCGGAGTAGGTCGCGTCTCATGCCGTCGCGCATCAAACAGGCTAGCAAAACTTAAAGCATTTATTCAGTATATGGGCAGATTTAAAATCTGCACTTACACACGTCAAATAACATTAAATTATCTATTTAAACATAACATTAAATTATTAATTCTAGTTATACCTGTGCAAAATTGCAGCTAAATCTCTCCAGCCGTTTAACCGTGAAGAAGTCCCAAACAAGTATATAAACTGACTTTTGCATTTATGATATTAGTGTTGATTATCCCAATTTAAAATAACCGGCCAAGTGCGTGTCGGGCCACGCGCAGTGTAGGGTTCCGTAGTAGCCTGTTATTAAATGCAAGTCTTTACCCTTTTTATAAACAAGCAACTAGGTACTCCGTCTTTGTCACTTTAAAGGATTTATTCTAAGGATTTTGTATTTGGTACAAAATTATCCAACACCCAAGTTCCACGACTATTACTGCTAAACTAATAAAGTTATCTTAACCGCTATAATTTTCCTTTAAAGTTCATGAAATGCGCTATTATTACGAATTTTTCCAGATTTTTCAAGCCAGCAGTTTAGCTTTTAAAGGGGGTGGGGGGGACGCGCTACTGGAACAAACATTTGCATTTTAAAGTTTAATATTTCGTAAATGGAGCATTCAATCGAAAAATGGTATTAGCAGCCCTTAAGTCATTTTCATTTTAAAGATTTTTCTGACCGTGACGCTACGCCCACTTCCGTTGCATTTTACCCCAGTGCGCCTTAAGAAATTTCACTTAAAAAAAATCCTTTGACGTTTACTCCTCGCCTCGTCGTTTGCATTTTTACATGGGAATAGTATGCTGCAAATACTTTAATACTTTTTTTGTGCAATTATCTCTCGGACCCTGCTAGTTTAAAGTATCAAAATGAGTCAGTCGAAGTTTCCTTCGCAGTTGGGCGTAGACGGAAAATTTATTAGACAAGACATTAGCGTATGCGAATGAAATAGCTATAGAGATATTATAACCCGACTAAAATGATGAACACGTGATACATATGCCAGCTATAAGATAAAATGAACAACGTAATTTGGTTGGGTCATACATGACAACGGGTAAAAGCCAATGGGCGCACTAGAACTGGGAGCCAGAGATGGCTCCAAACAATAAAATCGCATAGCAGAGAAGGACAAAAAAATGTTTTCCATCTCACTCTCTCTTACTAGTGATTGTGTAGTTTTATCCTTCTCATATTTTTATTGTTATTTTAATGCCAGGTCCATTTAATACTCCGTCCACGCAGTTCGGGCTGCCATACTGTTTTTTTTAATTTGCTGCACGTTTTCATTCTCTACTTTTGTTAGCCAGACTCTTAAATAAATACTTATAACTAACGTATCTCCCACCACCAGACACGAAGGTCGCACGTGGTACACGAGCCACCGCGGCCGACTGTGGATCGCCTCCACAGCCAAGCCGCCCGACCAGGACGTTGTGCGAGCTTTGGAGAACCAGTACCGAGTGTTGTACCCTGGTAAGTTTATATCATCATTCATCATCAGCCTATATTAGTCCACTGCTGGACATAGGCCTCTCCAATTGCACGCCACTGAGCATGATTCTTGGCTACTCTCATCCACCTTTTTCCAGCTACCTTGTGAAGATCATCGCTCCACCTTTATTTTTTTTTTTTGACGTGGGGAAAATTTGTTCGTGGAGAGAATCTTTTGGATAACACTCCGGCACGGGAGTGCCAGATTTGTTATGCAGGAATCTTACCGGCTAATAACCCCACGTGTGAGCAGTCACCCGCCTAAAGTGGGGTTTGATGGGATCGCGCTAGAATTCGCCATCTTGCCCCGGCGGTAGGCCCGGATGAGAAATCCTGGCCCCGACACAAGGACAAGGGTCCTTGTATATTATCATATTATCACAATTATTTTTAATTTTTTGACATTTTTAATAATTGAATTGAATTGCTTGTTATTATATCATGTCTATATTTTTAATGCTTTGTTATAATATAATGTAGGTAGAATAATTAAATATGGACATAAATAATTTAATATAATATGTAAATAATGTAATTTGTGTAATTCATGCGTCATAATATTGTGACAAGATAGACGGACTTCATATTCCATAAAATATTCCACCTGAATTCTACTCCATTTTATATGAATGAATAAATGATTATGATTATGTGTCGGGGCCTGGATTTCTCATCCGGATCTGATCTCTCCTGCTGGATTTTTCATCTCATCTTTCATGACATCGCTCACCAAGGATACCCCTCAGACCTGTGGGGGGGTTGTGCAAGCCGGCCGAAAGTCTTCGACCTTCGGCCGGTGACTCCACTATGAGGGAGACGGGAGGAAGCAGGCAAACAGCCTCCTCCGTCCCCCGTACGTCAACGCCGGAGCGGGTCAGATGAGGCGTCATCTTCCCTGGCCCGCACCGCGGTCTCCTTCTGCGGCATTTTAAATTCAAAACTATATTACTTATGGTTTTTAGGGTTCCGTACCCAAAGGGTAAAACGGGACCCTATTACTAAGACTCCGCTGTCCGTCGTGTCTGTCTGTCTGTCTGTCCGTCTGTCACCAGGCTGTATCTCATGAACCGTGATAGTTAGACAGTTGAAATTTTCACAGATGATGTATTTCTGTTGCCACTATAACAACAAATACTAAAAACAGAATAAAGTTAAAATAATAGAAGGTTCCCATACAAGAAACGTGTTTTTTGGCATTTCACGCCATCTATGAACGCTTAGTTAGGTAAACGTCCCATATATGGCGTTATATTGAAATGTCGATCCCTAACACCTCTGTTAGACGTTAGATGGCGTTATAAGAAATTAAATGTTTAAAAATGATAGTGGTATTTCTTGCTCGATCTTATAAAATACTGTAGTGTGGTAGTTGTGGTACGGAACCCTACGACTGCGAGTCCGACTTGCACTTGGCCAGTTTATTTGTATTTGAATAATTATTATTTATATGATCTATTTCAAGTTATTTGACGTGAGTAAGTGCAGATTTTTAATCTGTCCTTATACTGAATAAATGCTTTGACTTTTGACTTTTAGGAAAAAATACAAAGAGAGCACGTAATCTTTTACGTTCCCGCCAAAAAATCTTTTAACTATCTTTCGTTATGCTATGACATTTGCTGTCTCCTTCTGATTTATCGATAGTATCTATTAATGCTGAGATAGAGTTCCTTTTCGACTTACTTATTAATATAGTTGTGTATAACTAGACATGCAGCTGAAGTTCCCGTCGTTCTATCCCACCGGCTGCCTGCTCGGATGTGTCAACGTCGACGACTGTCTGCCGCAAGAGGAGTATGACAAAAAGTGAGTTTACATCATAATTTCATTTATTCCAAAAACAATCATCATCATTGTATAGGAAATTACATTTACATCTATGTTTACATAATCAAAATAGCAAAATCAAACCAAAAAAATCTAGGAAAAATGCCTAGGAAAATCATCATAATCATCAGCATATACTAGTCCACTGCTGGACATAGCTCTCTCCAATTGCACGACACAGCACATATTTGCTTTATATAGTTTAACTAGCGACCCGCCCCGGCTTCGCAAGGGTAGAGCATATATGTCTGCATCTGTTTGCATCAGTTTGTTGCATCGAGTAGGAATTAATATCTTCAACAATCATCGTCAATCGACATCACTGGTAACGGAATCCGCGGTAAGATTTGAATTTAGTATTACGAAATTCAACCGTATTACAAACGTGATACGATTGAATATCGTAGTACGAAATTCGAATCTCACCGCGGATTCCGCTGTCGAGATAGCTTACAGAATAGCCTAGCAGGCGTCGCTGGCGATCGAGAAGTCGTGAGTTCGATCCCCACCCATTGCACTTTTGACGTGAACTCACTCCAGACACAAACAGCTTAGTTAGAGGGGTTAACAATACTACTAGTAATGTGCAACTCACATTGCTAGTAAGCTTTTATAAAAGAATCATCATTATGAGATGTGTGAAATTTATAGTTAAAGGAAATGTGCAATAGAAATGAAAATAAAACCGGCTAAGTCGAGTTGGGCTCGCCCACCGAGGCTTCCGTACCAACGTTGGTTGGTACCAATTAAACTAGGCCACTAAATTATATAAGCGCTCATATAACTCAAAGGCGTATCTTAACTGGCGAAACTATGTATGTATGTATGAGGACACCCTTTAATTTTCAACTTTTTTTATTTTTTTTTTATTTTTCCTTTATTTGTGCTCTAAGACCTAGCTTCTTGCCAAATTTCATGGTTCTAGATCAACGGGAAGTAGGTTTTGGGTCGAAAACCTATAGGGACCGGTTGACATAGGATTGTCAATTTTGGTCAAAAGCAAGGTCTTACAGCACAAGTGAAAGAAAAATTCCGAAAAATAAAAAAATTGAAAATTAAGGTAAATTTAGGTAGATTTTCGCGAAAATCTAAATTTGGCCATATTTTTTTATCGTGTTGACAGGACCTGTGTGAGTGTGTCAGGACCTTGATTTTTATACACTTAATAGGGACTATAGACCTCCTTTTTTTTCCCTTTTGAGGTACGGAACCCTAAAAACGTGTAAAAATGTATCGTATAGACGATCGTATGGACGATACATTATTACACGTGCTTTAATTAACATTTTAATTGACCAGGTACCCAGACGGTGAGAGCGATAGTCCGTACGTGTTTATCTGCTCCAACCCTATCAGCTTGAGGCTTCGGTTCCCAATTAAAGGACAGCATAAGATATGTAAGTTTGGTACTATTTAAATACATATTATTGGCTTATTAAACTTTAGTTTAGTGTAGCGCATGTTTTACTATAAACATGATCGTGCACAGCACAGACTAAGAAGATAGCAGATTTTTGACATATTCAATTTAATCCCTATGCTCTGTACCCTTAGTACGAGTTTTCATCGTAAACGCTTTTGACAGATCTCACATAGTTTTCGGTTTATTCTGGCTCCCTGATTGGTCTAAATTTAGTGAAGTGTGAAAACCACTAGAGGCGCTGTATCGTTTTTCATACAAAATTTGTTTGATATACGATATCGAGTTTGGCATGAAAACTTGTATTAAGGGTACCTACTGGATAAGGTTGTAATTACTATGATACATCAAAACGGCCCGAGCGAGAGGATGTTCGAAGGGAGTGTGTCCTTTTCTAACAACTTACCAGTGCGTATGCATAGAATATATACAAATTTCTTTAGTATGGTTCCAACAAAAGAAAGGGACAAACTTCGTGCAAGTGTTGGTCTCATTCGGGCTGGTTTTGCGCCTAATGCACTGTCAAGTTTATTTATAGTAAAATGTCATTGGTGTAGTGTGACAGCCCTAAATTATTCGAAAATCAATATGACTGGCAACCATAGAGTAGTTGTTGTAATAGAAATGTCACTGTTTTTGTGGTGGTGTATGTAACTTAACGCCTACCAAATAGTTATGGCAATTTATTATTTTTGCTATGTAGCAGTCCAGTGTGCATATCTACCGCACGCAAATAAAGGAATCACTTTACTGCCAACCAGTGTTTGAGTTCCATCCCGTTCCCTTGTTTTAGCTATATTTCCGAATCCTGGACAGTTCAGTTTTATTGTTTTTGTCCATGATTTCATTTGTTTTTACAATTTCTTTGACGATTATCGCTGATCCAATGTATTTGTTGTATGTATGTAGAACTCTACATTCATCAAAGTGGTAATTATTTATATTTGTCCACATCATCAGCCTGTCTTTGTCCACTGGTGGACATATACATTGTTGTTAAATATCAATCTACCAAGGCTCAAATTACTGTTAGTATAATTTTTTAAATATTTTTTAATATAGTTATAACTTTTTTTTTATATCTTATAGGCTAGCGTTTGACCACTATTTCATCTGTTGGTAAGTGATGATGCGGTCGAAGATGGTAAGCACGCTAGGCCTAGAATGGGAACTGGCTCTCTAGGATGGCTGCCGGAACACATTAGATGTTTTGGAAATCAAATAATTATAAATGTAATATTTGAAGCAAACAACATGCTTGTTAGTACATCTACATACATTCGTGTAAGTCTATGGAGTTAAGAAATTTTTAAATTTAAATTCTTTCATCAAAGTCACATTGGACATTGAAATTTCACTTTTGTCATTAAACCATTTCTATCGAAAGAAAATATGGAATATTTTTCTTTCTTGGTTCTCTCTTTTGTTAATAACAGGAAAGGTACCTGTGTACTTGTGTACTTGTGGCACTTGTGGAGCATCTTGGCATATCTGTAAATACCTACATTCTTACAAATAAAATTGGTTTTGATGTTTGACATATTGACAGCCAATTTCCGTCCACTGCTGAACATATGCCTCTCCTATCTCACGCCTCTGAGCTTCAGCTATTCGTTTCCAACCGCTGCCAGCCAGCTTGCATATATCATCGCTCCACCTAGCTGGAGGGCGTCCTACACTACGTTTGCCGAGCCGTGGTCTTCACTCTAGAACTCGTCTACACTTTTGGTATAGATAATACTTATTTTAAATGATTTTTTATTAATTTCAGATACTTTGGATAAGACCATCCACTTTGCTGCGATGAAATCCATTCAAACAACGGCCAAACTACAGGCTCAGGAGGCAAATGCTGGTTAAACTCAACTATTACTAACTAACTACTACTAACTATTTACCTTGTATTTAAACTGTTACTATTGCTTATAAAAGGTTGAATAAAACTTTGATTCAAAAAGAAATAATTTATTTACATATCCTATACTAACACATAAATATTTTAAGGTTTTCGTTCATACATCCCATACACTCGCACAAGTTTACATTCTACACTTAGTTTAGTATTATTTCTTACATCTAAATGAGCACCGATATTATTAGATAGTAATTTATATAAGAAACAGTCTAGTCGCCACTTGTGTGGTATTACATGTTAAAAAATGCTTTTAATTTGTGAGATTCTTAGTTAATACACACTTAACTTTTAACCCCTAGGAGACTGTATAAAAATTAAGATATGAATATCCTTATGAATCAACTTTAGAGGACAATCTTTTGTTACTTACCCCTTTTTTGTTTGATACTGATTCTTCATTACTATTGCATACCTGAGTTAGCACTTTGAATATAAACAGAAATGCCTCTTAGTTAGTTACACAAAATATCTATAAAAGAAGTAGCTTTGGCAGTAGAAGAGATTTGGTTTTGTTTTGTTAACTAATTAGGAACGTTACGATTCCTTCTTCTGATTTAACTGGGGGAAGAAAGCTTCGATCGGCAGAATGGGGTCGTCCGTCGCTATTGTGAAGTAGTTCGGTATTCTCCGACTGTTCGCGGAGACTGTTTTAAACATTCCGGGCTTATTGTAGTCTTTGCTAGCGGCTAATGTTAGGTCCGAGACTCGCTTGGAGTGTTCGAATAGATGCTCCGCGTGGTCGTGATGCTTCTTGTCGGCTATCTTCATGATAGCACTCTCGGAGCGAGTCCTCTCCGACGTGATGTCTCGCTGGTCCGGCACGATGCTCTCCGTTACTACAATATCTTGGACTGACTCCTCGATCTCGGAGTCGGTGATCTTTTTTCTCAGCGGCCGTCTTGTAATGAGCGTAGTCGGCAGTGGTTCCGTCGTCTCCTCGGTCGGCTTCGGTCGACGGTTGCCGTTCCTAATCCGAGCTGATATCTTGGTTGTGCTCTCGGCTTCGATCGTCGTCTGTCTCTGCCGTGGCGGTCTCACCGTGTACGTTTCCTGGGTCCCGTCGGAGTTGTTGATCTTATTTCTCGCGTCTTTCGGTATGAACCTCTTTCTTTCGGTGGTGGTCTCGGTCTCCGAGGTGGAGTCAGTGAACGGCCTTCTGTAAGGACCTCTCACCTTCGGGGTGCTCTCGGCCGGTCTATCGGTCGTAGTTGTGGATCCCAGTCTGTTTTTGTAGTCTTTGACGCTGAATTTAGGCCTGTTGAATTTGTTCCGCAGACGAGGTCTCAGTATCTTTCCGGCTTGAGTAGTGTCAGTGCGTGGCACGTACGTGGTCACTTCGATGTCGTCGTCCGTGGTCGACTCCCTGTAGCGGCTCGTCACCGGCTCCAACTTGGCTTCGATCGGCTTAACGTCCTTGTGGAACGCGAATTCTAGATCGGACTCCACGGTGGCGCGGAGCGTGTCGGGCCCCGACACGTCGCTGGTGGGGGTGTCCTTCTCGTCTTGTTTGTGAGTGTAGTCCGGAGTTTCCTCGGTTTTGTATTCGAAGGACGATAGGGTCGTCTTAGGGTACGGCAGACGGTTGGCGATCTTCATGATGGGAGATTCCTTATTTGCTTCGTATATCTTGAAGGCTGTGATCGTGGTGGCCTCGCCTCTGTCGGCGGGAGTGGAAGTGGTCAGCGGACGACGGACGAGCTTCTTTTTAATGATCGTTGGCGCTGTGGGGGAGATGGTGGGCAGGGCGCTGGTGGTCAGGTCAGTGGTCACGCTGGGGGTCGTAGACTGGGACTGCAGCTTTGCGTTCGTCGTCGGTCTCACTCTGGGCTTGATCGTGTGGACCTCTTCGGCTTCCGTTTGCGTAGTCTCGGTCAATCTCGTCGTCGGTAACCGAGTGCTGGATTCGTCCCTGTTGCGGTTGGCTAGGGGCGGACGACGTCTGCGGATCTTGTTCCTCTTACGAATTCTGTCCTTGTCGATGGTCGGCGGTTCGGGCGTGCTCGGGTTCGGGCGCTTGAAGTGCTTGTTGGGCGCCAAGGTGGGCAGTGGCTCGGGCGGCACTTCGCTGCTGACGGTGCTCGCGGTCGTGGTCTCCGACGTTGTGCTGCTGCGAGTGGGCTCGGTCGGCTTCTTGGTTCGTGTGGCCGCGCCGCCGTAGTCGTCGTACGCCGCTGTCGACACCTTGTAGTAGTAGTCTTTGAGCTTGTGCTTGCCGATCGGCTCGAAGTCGTCGCCAAGGGGTCGTCTGCTTTGAGATTCGACCTGTCCGTCGTACCCCAAAGAGTTCTGGTACCCCTTTTCGACCTCCGTCACGATGGCGTACTCTTCAGGTGGTTCCGGCACGGGAGTCGGGTTCGGTCGGCCGTAGTCGGAGTATTCTTGGTTGTTGATCGTTTCCTCGGTCGATTTGAACGTGTCGTACGGTTGGGACGTCAGCTGCCACGGAGGCGGCGAAGACTGGGTAATGACGTCGGAATCCGTGGTCTCGACCACCTCGTAGGTGGGCCGGATCTGTGAGTTCAACGTGGGTTCCTTGTCCGGGCGGAATGGTTTAGCGTACTGTTTGGTCACCTGGGACTGTAGGTTGCCACCCGCGGGTATGCTGTCGTGGATCTTCTGTTTCTTGAATTCGTTACTATATTTGAGGTTCTGTTGGGTCTGCTGGACGTTGTAGTAGTTCGGGTCAATGTACTGCGCGTTGTAGCTGTAGTCGTACAAGTTCGACGTCGTCTGGATCGGGTTGTACGTCGTTACCTTATTATAATCGTTGTGATGGTTCTTGGAGAAGGGATCTTGTGGGCTTGCCTTGAAAGATACCTTGGCGTCCGCGTTGGGGTCTATCTTTGGCGGCGACGAGACCTTCGTGTAAGGAGAAGGGGTTGTTTTGAAGTCTGTGTACGTGGACCCGAACTGGATATGGTTCGGAGTAGTCTGCAGTCGCGGCGTGGAGCTCGGGGAGCTGTACTGGACGTTGTGCGGGAGGGCCGGCGTCGTCTTGAAGTTGGGGGAGTAGTTGAAGGAGTTAAAGATGGTGGTCTTCGTCGCCTGCTGTGGTAAGAATGTGGCCTTCGTCGGGTATATCGGATCTCGTCCTTTCACCGACTGCACTCCGAAGCTGCCGAACGAACCTGAAAAGGAAATTTGTGTCGGTTAGAATGTTTTGCTTGTAGTAATTTTATGGTCAAACAGAACAGCGACTTCAAATCGTTCTCACCTAGAATATTGGATGGGAAGACGGCGTCCTGAAATGAATACTGAGGGTAAGTGTTGTAGACTTGATTTTGCCCAGCAAAGTTCTGCTGCTGCGCTGTCTTCACTTGCTGGCTGAGTGACTGCGAGGCCGTGTCACTGTCCGGCAACTTGAACACTTCAGGCTTGTACGTCTCTATTCCATTAGGCTGCTGCTTCTTAGCATCGTTCGGCCTCGCATAGTTTTCTACCGGTTTCGCGTAAATCTCCACAGGCTTTTGAGTTTGATAATGGCCGAATTGTATGGGCTGAATGCTCGTTAACTGCTGGAAAACGTTGTTCTGCAACTGTTGCTTGTATTTTTGCGGGTACTTTTGGAAGACAGGCCTTGCAGCGTACGGGTTATGAGGGTTGCGGATGACGACACTGTCGAGGGGATAGTTCTGAACATGTTTGTAGTAGTTCAACGCGTTATTAGGGAATATCGCGTTGCTTTGGATTGCGAACGGGTTGTGGTAGGAATTAATTGGCTGGTTTAAGGTTTGTTGCGTGGGGACTGTTCGGAGGGTAGTTGGGCGGTAGGACTGCGCTATAGAAGTCAGTTTGGCCCCGTCTTTCGCCGAGAGTGGACGTGCGGAGGACGCGTATTGTTGGATGTCGAGCACGGGCACTGGGATCTTGTAGTTATGGACGGGCGCGTGAAGCGGCGCGGTGCCGAACGACCCGTATATAAGCCCGTTGGAGCCCACCACTGGACGCCACCCGCCTTTTGATGGCAATGACTGGAAAAGAAAAGGAAACTATTAATAAAATATGGTTATTATTGCTTAGTAGTTTCTTGCAAAACATAGTCGTTGCAAATGATAAATAGACACTCTTAACGATATGCTAATTTATTTATGCTATTTACTGGTTTGTAACGACTGGTTCACACCAAACGCGATCAGAAAACGATTGAAAAGTACTGAGATCGCGCCCGCAGGACGCAGGACGCCGCGGTGTGGCCGTACCTTTATTAAATATAAAAACATCAACGCCAATATTATTAATGCAAAAATCAGTTTGTATGTTTGTTTGGGACTTCTTCACGATCAAACGGCTGAACCGATTCAGCTGAAAATTTGCTTAACGCGGGCGAAGCTATGGGGCACAGCTAGTACATTATAATTTTCAATGAAAGTGAATGAATGACGGAGTTTTGAGATAACACACATAAAAAACAGTAAAATTGATAACCTCATCCTATTCGTGAAGTCGGTTAAAAAATAATGTAATGAGTCATTCAGCTTCATAGGATGAGTCGACGTCAGATTATTTAAAAAAGGGATTTAAGTGGCATATCTATGAAAACAAGGAGCTGAAGATCGAGCTCAGTGGCATTCCTATGTCCGAATACTATGAGCAGTGCACTAATACTGGCTGCTTATGATGATGATGGTCTGTAGAGGTAATAGCTAATTAAATTGCTGCTTACCGCCTGTGTAGCCATCGATCTGCGATGGTGACCGCCGTTCACCGCGACTAGCACCATTTGAACCACGGCTGCGGCCACCCATAGCCGCGTACCTGGGAACGAATACATAACATCATCTGTGGTTATTACATTTCCTAGGAAAAAGTAAGCAGTAGGTTTCTTAACATAAATGTGATAAGATGTCACGACCAAGCGATGCGCTTTACATACAATCAACATAATACCTACTACATAATTACATAATGTTACATTTAAAACAATTTTAACCGACTTCACAAAAAAGGAGGAGGTTCTATTGAGAACCTCCAGACGAATTGTCGTCTGTATGTTTTTTTTTGTGTATGTTAAGCGATTACTCCGTCAATTCTGAACCGATTCGAATGATTCTTTTTTCAATCGGTAGGGTACGTTTCCGAGGTGGTCCCATTGTAATTTCATCGAGATCTAATAAGTATCTCCAGAGATATGACGATAAACGTCTCAAACTTGTTACTGAAATTGACTCGAGGGGGCAGGAACTCGGTTGTTTAAATCTTATTATCAGTACCAAGTTTGAAGTGTTTATCTCCATATCTCTGGAGATACTTATAATCGATTACAATGGTACGACCTTTGGGATATCTCATTTCCAACAAAAAAAAAAATCATAAAAATCGGTTCATAAATGACGAAGTTATCCGCGAACACACAAACATATGTATAATATATACATATAAACACGGTTGAATTGAATAAACCTCCTCCTTATTTTTGAAATTGGTTAAAAATATGAATTTTTATTTCAGCAGTAGGTACTTAATAGTTTTTTCTGCGATGTGCTCATTAGAAGCACATAAACCATCCTTCTAATAATCAGATAACGTTCTGCGAGTCATCAAAGAGATTCGCTTGTTAAATACACATTTAAATTATACATTCGAAAGTAGGTAACGGCCGGCTCGCTACAATATGTTCTACCTACTATTTAGACTAGCAATTTTATTTTCAACCGACTGCCAAAAAGGAGGAGGGTCTCAATTCGTATATACTTATTTTTTGTTTTTGAAAGGAAGAAAGAAAACTCATTTATTTTGCAACAAAAAAGCATAATTACACTACTGCTACACTTATATAAATAAAACCTGCTAAGCCGAGTTGGACTCGCCCACCGAAGCTTCCGTATCAACTTCTCAAACTAGCTGAAAGGACAAACTTAACTTTGTAGTTCGATTCATAGAAAATTTATTAATTATTAAGTAATGCTAAATTCACTTGTTTTTGTTATTAAACTAGGTAACTACATATTTACGGGTTTCAGATTTATTTCTTTATAAGTGCTTCAAGAACTTGCTTCTTGCCAAATTTCATGATTCTAGGTCAACGAGAAGTACCCTATAGGTTTTGATTCCCCTGAAATCGCAAAATATGCGAAAATAGGTGGTAAAAACGGTCATATCTTTTGATCGCGTTGACTTACAAGTTTGATTTTTTGACAACCAAAAGAAACCATTGACCTAAGTAATTGATATACATTTTAACGTGATACCTTTACGCATTCCTGAGTAAAAGGGTCTTAACTTGACAGACATACAACAAAGTGAAGGCGGCAATAGCTCAATGGATAAGGTGTCGGACTGGCGATCGAGAGGTCGTGAGTTCGATCCCCACCCCACCCATTGCACTATTGACGTAATCCTACTCCAGACACAAGCCTATTTAGCTTAGTTGGAGGGGTTAACAAGAATACTAGTAATGTGCAACCTACATTGCGAGTAATCTTTAAAAAAAAAATAGAAAGTGATCTTATAAGGGTTCCTTTTTTCCATTTGGAGACGGAACCCTGAAAATAAATAATAATGTAGCAAGTCAGGCAGAACATCGATATAGTATGTTCCTACCACCCATGAAATGTAAAACACTGACAGATCAGTTCCAAATAATGATAATCTATAATCGGGCTAAATCTAGGCACCGGTGAAACTGGCTCTATTAAAAGTGGCTTACAGTGGATTAAACCGAAAAGCTTGAAGTTTGAGCTTAGTGATGTACAAAGGGAGAACTCCCTTAACAATTTTTCGTGTCAGGCAAGAACTTGATCACTATTACACCTGATTAAAAGTGATGATGCCGTCTAGGTCTAAATCGACTATCCCAACTCGGAGCTTAACTATCATCCCAACCCGTCTTCCAAACCTAGATGCAAAACGGGTTGATGACTGACGATGACTCACGAGAAAGCTTAGATTCTATAGTTAGAGTCAGTGCACGTTGCTTATTACTCTAAGACAAATTACATTTGTAATTTGAACACTCCCTGTAATTTATATACGTACCACTCACTTTGACCTTCAAACTTCAAAATTGCTACTTCACAGAATTAAGGAATTTATAAAACAACATATAAATGTAAGCTTCGAACAATGGTCTATCAAGTATACTATAGTACCTACTTATTTATTAGTGCTCAATCATCAGAATGACAGGCAGGGTCATACTTTCTACAGATTTGGGCTTATTGCAGGGTATTGGATGGTAAACTATGAAAGTTGTCGCTTGGGCCTCCGTAACGTCGAATTATGTGCCATTAAGTGTAGTGAGAGTTTGTCAGATTGTAGTTATTCTATTAGGTATTTCGACTCTTTTAGCCAGTCACATAATTCTAAAGATATGTCTTCTTCTACTTCGGTGAAAACACGTAGCCGGTCTACGTCAGAAGTTGACAAACTATATATCGACAGATGCCTTGATCCAGGAATATATTCGAAAGCTTGAGTTATAAGTATTTTACAGGTTAAAGTAAACATTTATCAGATACGATTTTCTCGCCTATTTTGAACAAAAAACATTTGATGCCATAAAAAAGAGCTGGAGTAAGCAAAGTCATATCGTATACGATTTACATCACTTGCTTTGTTCGAGATAATCTTATAATAAAAAACAACGTATATCTAGTGCTGTAAATAAAAGTGATCTAATAATAAATAAAATATATAAAAAAAAATTAAAAAAAATATTCTTGATTTTCACTAAAATAGGTTTGTTTATAAACTCCTAGCCTACTCATAAACCTATATATAGAGACTATAAATAAATCGTGAACGTAGGTATCTGTTTCAGTCAAAATAAAAAAAATTCATGAAACCGAACACAGAATTGAAATGTAATATTGTAGTATAGTACCTAAATATTATAATCATTAAAATCATACAAACTCTTCCTAATAATTCTCAATCCGCGCTAGTTTTCTTTCTGAGAGTGGCAAACGCCAACAAATCGCTACAGATATCAGCTATCTAGAGCAGAACAGAAGAGAGCTGTTCCCACGCCTTGGACTCGTTACTTGTCACTTGTAGGTGCTAAAAAAGAAAAATTCGGCTTCCGTAAGTAATGCGTAATATCTTCGCTTGCTTAGAATGACACTATGCGATCGGTAAGTTTATTTGTTGCGTTGCAAAGAAGCAGAAGGGCTGCTGGATGGTAAGCGGTAACCGATGTCTACAACGTTCAAGGTGCCAACCATAGATTTAAAAAGGTAGGTGCGGTACTCACTCCTATGCCACGTAAACATAATGGAACTAGAAACAACTACATGAAAACACGAATTTCTAATGTCGAGCTTGATGTGCATGAAGAACAGAGGAAGGCATTGTTGCTAATTATTTAACTAGGATCTGCGATAATTGCACATGTAATTCTGTACGTGCTTCGCAAACGCCAGTTCGATTGTGACTAAGGTGAAATTAGGTTCGCGAACCTAATTCATACGGTCCACATTGAGGAGCGGGGGGTACCTTATCTCCCTTTTTTATATATATCGATGGTGCAAACCTTTAAAACTTTTGTACGACACGAGACAAGTAGTCAAAACATTATTACCGTAATTAACAAAACCATTATAAGAATGTAGTGCTTTTTTCATTACAGTTTTACGACAGTAGAAAATATATACCTATATAATTTATGTAGCGTTGAGGGCTGAGGCTTATATAATAAACTGCACATGTATTTAATGAATTAGTACCGGAAGCGGTTATTTAATTATATTATTAAGGGAGCTTGCGTAGGTTAATTAGGAGCAATAGTATACTGATGAGACCGTTTATATTGCGTCATAGTTAAATAGAGTTTTTTTTTTATGAAGCGCAAAAGATATATTTTAAGATTATCAATGAATTTAATCATTTCAATGGTACTTTAATAATAAAACTAGTTTAATCAAACTAAACTATTGGTAAATTTAGAAAGTAAACAGTATGTAAGTAAAAAAACCGAAACAAAAACATTTATCTTATTAATAGTGATTTTGTTTAAAAGGTTTTTTATATCTTATAGGTTCTGGCGTTTGACCACTATCTCGCCTGGTGGTAAGCGATGGTGTGGTTGAAGATGGTGAATACGTTAGGCCTAGAATACTCTCAAGTGCTGTTTGTTGCCGGAACACCGTTATAGCGGCAGATTTTCTACTTGATGATGGTGTCGAGCTACTTTTTGGTAGCAAAGAAGTATACATGATGGATTGATGTTTGTTACTATTCAACTTAAAACGGCTGAATAGATTTGGATGAAATTTGGTATACAGCACATACTTTTAAACCTGGATTAATACATAGGATACATAAAGCGGGTGAAGCCGCGGGGTGCAGCCTGTAATTACATAAATAATTTCGACAAATTTATTTAGGTATAGCTATACACATTTTATCAATATCAATGAAGATTATAAAGTACCGACTATTATACTCACAGAAATATAAATAATAAGGTAGTATTATTCATACTACCTTCTTATCCATATATCTGTGATTATACTCACTTTTGTTTGTTGTCCACTGTCTCGACCTAGGTTTCGTGCATGTCCGATGCACTACCTCGGGAGTTTACGCAGCGAGATCGCGACGAGCACTGAGATCAGTAGGGCTATTCAGTAAGCTATCTCGGAAGCGGAATCCGCGGTGAGATTTGAATTTAGTATTACGAAATTCAACCGTATTACAATCGTGATACGATTGAATTTCCTAGTACGAAATTCGAATCTCACCTCGGATTCCACTGTCCAGATAGCTTACTGAATAGCCCTACACACTGGTCAAAACTCCCGAGGAGTGCATCGGACATGCACGAAACCTAAGTCGAGAAAGTCCACAACAAACAGTAGTGAAATATTATGTTTCTTTGAAGTGTTTCACACTTTATATTTTTGTAAATTGTTAAACACAATCCAAAATTTCATCGTACCGACGGGACTTGAACCCGCAACCTCCGGAATAACATGTACTTACAAAAATATAAAGTGTGAAACACTTCAAAGAAACATAATATTTGATTTACGCAGTGCAACATCTGTCGTCGGATTTGAAAACTGTAATGATTTCTTCCGAATGATTAACTTACGTAATAAGTAGTCATAGATGGCGCCACCAATGCATAATTGGGTTAACAAATGCAATCCACTAATTTCGTCGTAACGATACTTCGCACCGTGGCTTAATTGGCAAAGCACCGGAACATGTTATTCCGGAGGTTGCGGGTTCAAGTCCCGTCGGTACGATGAAATTTTGGATTGTGTTTAACAATTTACAAAAACAGTAGTGAGTATAATAGTCGGTGTTTTATAATCATGATTAAAACTCACGATAACTACGAGTATAAATCTAAAATATCAATTATTTACGATTAAAGTTTAATTCTGAGAATGTTGACGAAAAACATGATACAGTGCTGTAAAAGTATTTTATCTACAGATCTTATGGGCACATCCTTCCCTAACAAGTGTGTTAGTAACGACGTTTTCTCAGAAACTGTCCATTTCCACTTTAACTAAACCTCGAACTAGGGAAACTGGTAACGTCGGCCCATAGTGGAACATATTGGTATCACTTTCCCTAGACGAGGAGCAAGTTGTAGCTAATTGTTTTAGAAACTAATATTTAGAAATATAAGTATATCGCAAATAGAAGCTTACCACCGTCAAGGAGAATGTATACCTTACGGTGTTCCGATATTATAGCTCACAGCCCTTGAGAGTCAGACCATTATATGCTTAGCGTGCTTACCATCTTTGACCACATCATCGCTTACCACCAGGTGCAATAGTGGTCAAATGCTAGCTTATCACCTGCGTATTAAAAACAGGTAGTATAAGTACAAATCGGATCGTACATGGCACAAACTCCCAAATGATATTCCGAACTGGCACCAAACATTATTCGACTTCCATTGGGTTGTGTGAACTTCGTAGAAGTGTGAAAAGACATAACACTTTGGTCTGATGATAATCGTCATAATCAGCTTAAGACTAATCTAATAATATGTATCTAATAACATGTAATAATCTAAATGCAGCTAAATATTATACAGTATATATTTACGAGTAACTGTACTTACTGTAGTATACTGCAGTACTTATAAGTATAATATACTGCTGTAAGTACACCTAACTAATCAAAAGCTCAACACAACGACTTTCCTAGCCAAAAGAAAAGAAAAATGTAAGCCTAATATAACATTTAGCTGAGTCACTCCCGTACAACACGTACCACGTACTTACTTCGTAACTTTCATCATACTGTCTTGAATATCACGTACACATTTCTATAACGCATGCTCTTACATTATATTTGTAATGGTGTCCGGTAGTGGACATGATAAGAATTGTAAATTACATGTTTCCATTGTTGTTTCCCACGGGGCTGTAGGAAACTTGAATGGTGACTTATGTCCACATTAATGGTACTTAGGTGTAAGTATCCATGTTATTGCAGAGTTTTGACGGGAAAAGGGACAGCTTTAAGACAAGACGCAAGTATAATTTTCGAATCCTAAGATAAATTAATATTTTATGTTAACCTTTTAATGGATCGCCAGAAAACCATACCTATACCAAACCAAAAAACATTTTTTTTATTGCACTCAGACAAGCACGTGACCACTTTCTTATCACTTGATATTATGTGACTATATCACTTAAATTTAACATACATTGTATCATTATTACCTACTTAAGTTTGTATGAAAACAAAAATTTACGATTTTTCAAAATGGCGGAGAATGCACATCGGAAATCTTGGTTGACAATTTAAAGTTAGCTTTTCTAAGCCCTCCTTACACAATATCCAAAATGTTCACGGTTAGTTTGCATTTCCAAATGTACCTATCCAATGACTGGACTACTTACTTAACTTAGGGAGTTTTCGCAGCTAAATTGCGACGACTTCTGACTTCTTAAATCATGATCAAAACTCACAAAAACTACATTTAAAATAACCAATTGTTACGCAATATAAATTAAAGACAGTTATCATTTTACACACACATATCATATTTCATGATAATTATAATGTCGTACCATAAATATATTTATGACTATTATGTGACATCGTAAAACTCACTTATGTGTTGAGAGTGAAAGTTAATCCAAAACCATAGACATGTTGCATAAATATGTTAGACATGGTTGTATGATATAATTTGATATATCATACATCATATAAATAAACACTTGTTAAACTGATGATAAATGTTGTTATGAATATTTTATGCTGTTAGTCGTTTAGTATTTTTTGTACGATTTGATGAATTTTCCTCAGAAATTAACAATGTATTAAGTCACACTAACAA
Organism: Cabera pusaria; assembly: GCA_954871355.1. Taxonomy (NCBI): domain Eukaryota; kingdom Metazoa; phylum Arthropoda; class Insecta; order Lepidoptera; family Geometridae; genus Cabera; species Cabera pusaria. The sequence continues at coordinate 19,389,425 of OX940902.1, forward strand.
GTTCCAAAAAGGAGAACGAGTGAAGTCAACATACAGTATATTTAACTTTTCATATAGGTCTATATCATATATGTCTCAAACTACCATAAAAAAGGCAGACGGAGCCGTGCCTAACACCCGAGTGAACGCAAGTTCAGTAATACTAAATGCTTGAGTAATACGCTTCCGCACTCAGTTTGCTACCAAGCGGCAGCAGGGACGGACGCGTCCGTGCGGTATTACTACGCAGCGTTGCTTACGTAGTAATCATGCCGTATTGACTATGCCGGACTGAGCGCGGAAACTTATTACTCAAGCATTTAGTATTACTGAACTTGCGTTCACTCGGGTGTTAGGCACGGCTCCGTCTGCCTTTTTTATTGTAGTCTGAGGTATATGTATGTTTCATTTGTTATTAATAATTTTAAAACAATTATATGATTCTCGATTATGTTCTCGATCGATGATACTGATTCTCATGAAATTAATTCAATCAATGTTATCTTGCGTGCCTACACTATACCACCTACATTTAATTTAGTAGAAACAACGATAAAATAATAACATATTAAATATATTAAATTGGTACAATTTGATAAAGGTAAAAATTACTTTTATTACTAACAATCAATGTTATTAGAGATATTCATAGTTATTTGATATCAATCACGACCGTATGTATGTATGTATGTAATAATTGAAAGTACTAGAACAAATTTTATTTTATATTATGTTTCTTGGAAGTGTTACACACTTTATATTTTTGAAAATTGTTCAACACAATCCAAAACTTCATCGTACCGACGGGACTTGAATCCGCATCCCCTGGATAACATGCGCAGGTGCTCTGGACTGGACATGTTATCCAGGGGATGAAATTTTGGATTGTGTTTTACAATTAACAAAAAAATATATTTTTATTAAAAAACGTGTTGTGTACATAGATATACCGGAATAAATATTGTAAATATATTGGATATAGATGTTCACACTATATCATGAAGTTAGCCAACAAATATCCCTTTACATTTATATTTAACTTCATTGTGTAGTCCAGAAATCCTGTCGCAGTGCGCGAGCATCGTAAGAATTTACTCGCATAATTTTCCCTATGCTACGCGGCATAAGTAGTATAACATAAAAAATGTTAGATACATTATTTGGGAGCATAAAGGGACAAATTAATATTGTAAGACATAACTTATTTCTGAAGTAATACATGGGAACTACATAAGTTAATTACTAAAACAGAAATCAGCGAATAATTTTTAATATAAAATTAATCATCATAAGCTTTATTTAGCGTACTACACTGGTAAGGGAACAGGTTTTTTATTAAAACAACCTCAACAATGATTGAGAATAAATAAAATTACAGTGATATTAGATATCCGCTGCTTAAGAACCGGACGCCCGTGATAAACAAAACCTTGTAACTCCCAAAATTGGTAGTATCCTCTCCTAGGATGATGGATTATAATGGATGGCGTCAAAACTTTGGCAGCATGTCCATTTTCTGTTTGTGTTAGTGTCTAGAACTGCTAGAGTGTGCCTGAGTAGGGAAGTGATCGCTAGTGTAGAACACATCGATAAAAAGGTGAAAAATGTAGAAAACTAAAACTTATGTAAAAAGAAAACAATTTATGTGATAAAATACGTAGTTACTTTATTGAACTTATGGAAATTAGTTATTGATAAAAAATGCTACAGTACTTAACTGTAATTAGGCAACCTTAAATCTGGCGGTATAGATTTCTTAGCTTTTCTTTAACACAAATCTTAAATGTTTTTGCCTTTTCAATACGTCAATTAAATATTACAAATTTGAGCTACAAAGCTATATATACTTCTATACTAATATTATGAAGAGGTAACATGTATGTTTGTATTGAGTTAGCTCAAAAACTACTGGACTACAGGACTATTATTTTTTTCTCTCATATATAAATATATATATGGTCTTTTAGAATGAACATAGGCTATATATTATCCTGTTTAAAAGATAGGTATATTCGTGAAGACCTATTTTGCAACTTAAGTCGCCAATAAAACGGTCGAGAAAACACGTTTTTTACAAAAGATGATTAATCTGAAATAGATGTAATAAAGTATGTATCGAAGAGTGGTACAACTTAATAAGACCTACAAAAAAGTCCGCGATAACATATGTCTATCGCACAGACTCACAGTAACTATTTTAATCTTTATTTTTTAATAAAAAATGTTACAGAACTTTCAAGGCTATTTTCTTCTATACAGTATTAATCCTTAGTTGAATAATTACGTTAATTATCTTGGCCCAATATCATGGATTAAAATTGTCCTTTACAGTATATAATTTATATCAAAATACTAGAAGTGCCCCGCGGCTTCGGTCACGTTAAAGACTTCTTTTATTTACTTAAAACTTTTATTTTTTGAAACCTTTCTATCATAAAAGACATCAAAGAAGTAAAAGCAAAATCGGTTCACCGGTTTTTAAGTTATTGCGTGACTAAGGGAAATAGGGATTAATATTTATAAAACCCAAAAAACCATATTGACTGTCAGACTTTTTTACCAATCCCTTGCAAAAATCTTGCAACACATATTTACTTATTTATTTATAGAAGTACTTACGTAAATCTATAAGTTTTTATATATTTAATTATAAATAATAAGTTATATCCGCGGGGAATTTTTAGAAAATGCTTTCTCAGCGGCAACCTACGTCATAACAACTATCTGCATTTTAAATTTCAGCGCAATCCAAAACAGTATTGATTTTCAGACTTTGTTACCCCACTGCACCCTCCTAGGGTGGCATTTTGAAAAAGCCTGAAACTCGTATTTACTTATTTACTTATTTATTTACAGAAGTACGGTTTGTGTGAAATGTCGAATAAAATGACTATCCAAACTTTGAACCCCCGTTTCATCCCCTTAAAGAGTGAATTTTGAAAAATCTTTTCTTCACGGATACTTATGTTAAAACAACTATCTGCATGCCAAATTTCAGCGCAACCCGAAACAATATTGGTTTTCAGACTTTGTTACCTCATTTCACTCTTTTAGGGGTGGAATTTTGAAAAAGCTTGAAACACGTATTTACTTATTTTTTTACTGAAGCACTTGTATGAAGTTTCGAATAGAAAAGACTATCTAATCTTGTTTATCCATACAAACTTTGAACCTCCATTTCACCCCCTAACGGGGTGAATTTTGAAAAATCCTTTCTTAGTACACCCTTGCGTACTAAGACAAATATACTCTTTAAATTTCTCTGTCAGTCAGTCAGTATGTCAGGACAAAGATTCTTATAGTATTAGATAAATTATCATATAAAAAACGCGCATCGCAAATAATAAAAAATATGCAGTGAAACCACAAATTAGGCCATACTTACTTTGTAAACATTAATCAGCTTTTTTATTGTAAAAGGTAACAGGACAAGCACAACTCTCACTTGATGGTAAGCGATGACGTCTACCTATTACAGATACAGCGATACAGGAAAATTCTGGCAGTCCAGAATTTTGCATTCCTATGAAAATTAATTGGCAAAGTGGTGGTACCGGTCCAGGCGGACTAGCAGAAGTTCTACCACTACAGAAAAATTAGCTCATCTCTTTTGTAAATGCTAACGATATAAAGTAATTTGATGTCAATATAGTATGATCTATTGTATCATCATCATCATCAGCCAGTGTCAGTCCACTGCTGGACTGTAGGCCTCTCCCAAGATGCGCCACTGAGCCCGATTTTCAGATCTTCTTTTTCAATCACTGCCCACCGCATTGCGTATGCCGTCTCTCCACCCTCTCACAGGACGTCCTACGCTACGTTTGCCGTTTCGCGATCTCCACTCTCCAATACTCAAAATTTGAAATCACCCCGACTGATCTATGTATAATCTATAATGAAAATTAAAAATATTCCAATGAGTCTGAATACGACATCTCAGCTGTAAGTTGGCGAGGAGTTGAGAATTCAGCAGATTCCAGAAGATGTCCCAGCATCATGTCAATGCTTCAGTGTCCTTTGTCGTTGAAGAAAAGGATACCGAATTTCGAATTAATCACTATGAAAGTTGAATTCATAGCGCCATCAACTAGAAAAATGCTACTACTACTACTTTTACAACGGCTAAACAGATTTTCATGTATCAGAGCTTATAACACTTTCGATTAAAAAACTTTCAAAACCGTTTCATCATCCTTCATTGCGCGCAGAGGAATATAATAGGAAGACTTATAGGAAGACTTTCTATCTTGACTCCACTAGCTTCTATTCTTTTCCGTTTCCTCGGTGTCAGTTCCAGCTTGATTGATAATCTAGTAGGTACAAAATTGATTTTTCAAAATGTTTAGAACAAAGTTTGAAGTGTTTAGTTGGATCCTAATTTTCACGCCTTACTGCCTTTATCCACTTGATTGGATTTTCGGACATTTTGGAAACCTACAAAAAAATGATATAATATATTAATGTGGTAAACTGTGACACATTTTTCATAAAAATATATAATATATTGGCATTATCATAAGTAATAATAGATTGAATACGAGTAAGTATCAGTGCTGATAATATAATTAGGTACCTAGTTACTACTAATTTTGCGCATAATTACTTTGATCACTTTTTATAATATTTTAAGATCGTTCACAAAACGAAAAAACCAACTTCAAATGCCACGCTATCCATTTTCAGTATAAAGTTGGAGGTGTTTATGTCCATATCTCTGGAGATACTTATCAGATTTCAAAAAATGTACAATGGGACCAAACGGGCAGAATAATCTATCGAAAAAAAATAATTTCCAATCCGGTTAAGAACTTGCGGAGTTATGAGATAACAAACATAAAAAAGGCGAACTGAGAAACTCATCTTTTTATTGTGAAGTCTGTTAAAAATGTTCAAATTTCGTTCTTATCAAGGCTTTGAGCTAACCGTTCCATCCTTAAAAAAAATCTTCATATTATAAATCAACTAGCTGGGTCCCGCGGCTTTGTCCGCGTTTAATGACAGCGGCAACATGCGCGTGGGCTGTGCGCGGTAGAAAACACTGCTTAATTTGCACATTCCCTATTTGAATCAGATATTGTTCCCTATTTCATTAGCTTCAATTTTGATTTCGCGGTACTTTATTTTTTTCTAAAATAAAAGTAGCCAAGTTACTTGGTAGTTAATATTTTAACATCAGCATTTTACTAGTGAAAGTCCCGTTAAATTGGTCCAGTCATTTCAGAGATAAACCGGAACAAACAGACAGACAGACAAACATTTAAAATTTTGTTTTTGATGTAAGTACCGTATATTCTTTCATATGCATTTAGTGAAAAGCTGTTAATTTGAAATTACAAACAGACACTTCAATTTTTTATATGTATAGAATTAGTGTAAAATGTATATAAACGATTTATATATTTATATAGTGTAATATTATAATATTACACTTAAAGAAATTTATATATTCCTTTTTATAAGGGTATCAACTATATTTATCGACAAAGTTTTGGAGGGTTCTCGTACATCACTAGCCGGGCGGCGTAAAATAATGTTTGTTATTTACATAAATTAAAGCTTTAAAATGATAACCATTTACCACTTCGGTAGTTATATGACGAAAAAGATGTATATAATGTAAGCAAAATAAATATTTTGATTCAAAAAGTGGTTATATATGAGAATAAATGCCCACAAACACTTACGTGTGAAATGATAATTCTGGATCTTTTACGCCTCCTTTAGTTGTTCTTGATGGATAAAACACAGCACAACACGATATAAATTAACCATGTAACAGGGTTTCAGTCTTTAAAGCTATGTTTCTATTTAATTTTTAATTTATAAGTATGATGCGTCGCTATATTATGGCCTGCTAGCTGGTCAAAAATGGACACGATCACCCATGCGCGAGGTTGTCAATTTGATATTAGCTTTCTCGTTTACTCTTATCTCGCAACCCCTGTGATAGAAAGGGTAGGACAATGTGTTGATAGAATGAAAGTCGATCTGACAACGTCACATGGCTGACATGGCGCCATCCATTATAATCCATCATCCTAGATCCTCTCTAATATCCGTAGCAGCAATAACTCTATTTCGCGACAATAGTTTTCCGCCTTGCCGACAATCAGTGCCATCTAGGGCTGAACAATGGAAGCGAAACGAGCTGGTGAGCATGAAGTCACGCACTCTAGGCATAGACTACTTCCGATGATAGAACAGTCGTCTTTTTGAGGCTTCACTAGTTTTGTGCAGGCAGAAAAGGTCGCGACCTGATTCTTGGACTGTGACGTTTGTTTGTCTTTCTCTTGCCCTTGATCATTTGGAGCACCATATTATTTAGGGTCGGCTCAACGTTACTAATTAAGCAGGGAAATATTTTGCGTTCGTCATTACTAACTTTCACTGGGAATTCTCATTATTGGTTTAGACACGAACTTCATTTGATACAATTAAGAAGTTAAAAAAAATTAAAATACCGACTTCACATGCCGCACAAGACAATTTCAGTAGCATGTTTGTAGCAAGGTTTATCTGCGTATCTCTGATAGATACTTATCAAATTTAAATGTATCATATTAAAACCTTCCACGAATCCATAAATAAGAAATATACACTTAAATAAATAAACAAACGAATTTAAATGAAATCCCCCCCATCCATATTGAATCAATAGATTTGAGAAAGTCACCGACATTTATAAACAGAACATACGGGTCCTTTTTTGAAGTCAGTCAGTGAATGAACTCAGTTAAAAGGTGTTGTTGATATTTACCGAGGGCCCGGTGGCGTAATCGGTCGGCTTTAATACCGTGGTACCGAGTTTAAACCGCCGTGCACCAATGTATTTTTCTATCGAAAATGTATGTGCGCTTCTCACAGTGGCCCTCCGGTGAAGGAAAACATCGTTAAGAAACGAACAACCCCCGCATGGTGACACTATCTAATGTCCGCCTAGCCAGCTACCACCCTCAAGTTTGAAAATCTGTCACCAAACATCTAATGTGTTCCGGCAGCTATCCTTGAGAGCCGGTTCCCATTCTAGGCCTAGCGTGCTTACCATCTTCGACCGCATCATCATTTACCAACAGGTCAGATAATGGTCAAACTCTAGCCTATAAAGTATTATAAAAAATCTATGCCTTATTTTTAACGGACGACATCTACCTACCATAAGTCATAATTTCAATATTTGTATTAAACTTTTATACACTAACTTACAGTGACTCTACTTTAAATTAATCCCTGGAAAAATGTGGAAATAAGCAAAAATAAAGGGTTATGATCAGATTATGATCAGATGATCAGATATGGCACGAGATGTATACGACAAGGCTTTCAATGGCTTTGTAAAATTAATTATTTTATCGCAAAAATATAGTTGCATCGATCAATAATCAAAAAGTATTCTAGCCATGAGATGCAATTTTGAACATTTAAAGGTGTTCGTTTACTGCTATGAATCGAAAGGTTATTGCAATATTTTCCACAATGCACTCGTATATTCTCAGAACGAAGCCAATGTTGGCACCACATCATTGCAAGAAAATACACCTCTATAGTAATATAATTGGAATTGAAATCATCTCGTAGACACACGCCGCGTAGCATAAGAACGCGTTGAGCTCTTTTCCACGACTGTCTATATTCTATAGAAAAGACGTCAACGCGCTCCAGGAAAATTTTCACTTTGTGCTTGCTAAATTGCTAATTATTTTTTAGAGTTGTATCAGCCTTCAGACTTTATTTCCTATTTATTATATACGAGTCACAGAAATATTAATAATAAGTTATTAATATTTCTGGGGGTAACAGAGTTCACAGTGGATTTAAAATTGATTTCTAAAATAAAATGTATTTAAGTAAGCGCCTACCTATCAAAAAGTAAATAAGTATGTGTAGGTAACGAATTATTATATCCTATCAGAAATTAAAATTTAATACAATATAATAATCATAAATCAAATTTTCGTAGATGTTGAAATTGTAAACTAAAATTACTAATTTAATAATAATCAAATAAATAATTTACCTTTAGTTAAACCCGTTTCTTTACTCATGTAGTAAAATTGTATGTTTTGTTTGTAGGAATAAAATCAGATAAAATGCACATGCCAAGATAACATGGTATAAAATCCATTGTTATCTTGGCATGTGCTTTTTATCTGTTTTTATTCCTACAAACAAAACATACAATTTTACTACATGAGTAAAGAAACGGGTTTAACTATAGGTGAATTTGCTTGTCATGTTACACCTTCACTTATCGATGTGTCAATTAGACGTAACAAACTTGCGTGACCCCTACGCTTGTTAGTGTTGTCACATTAGCGAGAGATGCAACTTTTTTTAAATCCCCAGTCAAGTGGTTGAACGGTCCCATCGCGTTCGTGCTGCTCCTTAGACCGTAGCACGTTTCACTACAGTTATTCGCATCGAGAAAACACTACCAACCACATTTTTATGCTTTTATCTCGCTCGAGAGAGCACACACAGCATATCGCACGATAAAACGAAAACAAACTGTACAAGTCAGAAAATAAAAGTAATTTTTGCTTCTGTATCATGACAGCTTAAACACGAATTCGATTTATAAATACCGATTTTAATAATCGTTGATAAAGATTACAGATCGTTGGCTTTGTGGAAATTTGAATTAATTTGTGTGATTCTGTGAATCGAAGTAGTTGTTAATTTCAAATTCAAATTAGAATTATTTATTATCTTGTTGAACTGTACGACGAGAGAAATTAGCGCTTGATTTTATTTAGATTTATTTACCTAACTGTAAATTATGTGTCTATGCATATAATTATTGTTTAAGAACGTATACAATTTTACAGGGTATGCTAATTATAATTCTATCTGTTAAGTTTCTTGAGCATAATTATCGTTGTTTCGGTAAAGATTTGTGCTCGCTCGTAAATACAAATGATTAGGTATAATTTTGTGTTTAGTATTTTCTCTTTGATTTCCAAAATAAAAATGTTCATTTGGACTATTTTTATAGCTCTATATATCTGGAAATATTTTTTACATTTTACTTGAAATGAAAGCAACCGTTTTAAATTCATCTTTCAGTTCTTTTTCTGGTTAACGAGCATTTAATTTGTGTTTTCTGACGGACATACACGTCTTGACCGCTGTTTCACCTGATCCACAGATCCGGTCAAAGATGGAATCGTGCTTCTGAATCAAAAGACCGATAGACAACTGACTTTAGTCCCAGACTATACTCACAGAGCGAAAACTATCCCAGTTTCCTTACTGGCTGGCGCTGACCATCGGAACTCTTCGGACCGACATATCGTTGTTCAAAGAGTGGTTTAATCTACGGCGAAAGCCCACCAACAGTGTTTACTACCCATTTAGCAATACTGCACATGATCCTTGGGAGATTAAGGCATACAGACGCAGGCAGGCAACAATGACCTTCCCGTGGGTGGTAATGACTCATCTCATGGTTTATTTTAGTAATATATATTGCCTGAATCGTAATTTAATATGTTTAAATACCGTAGTAAACTACCATTAAGTATGATATCTTTCCTCCCGCTTTCCTGCAATCTGTAGTAGTAAAGCATCGATATATATAAAAAAACGGAGATGTGGTATCCCGCTCCTCAAAATGGACCGCATGAATTAGGTTCGCCAACCTAATTTCACCTTAGTCACAATCGAACTGACGTTTGTGCAGCAAGTACAGAATTACATGTGCAATTATCGCAGATCCATTTAAATAATTAGCAACAATGCCTTCCTCTTCATGGACATCAAATCAGTTTTATTATGTTTACGTGGTATAAGAGTGAGTACCGCATCTCCCTTCTTATATCGATGGAGTAAAGTATATATTATGTTACACTTTGAAAAAGGACGGAAGTGTGTAACAGGAAGTCAGGGAAGTGCGCGCTGTGGTAGATGTCAGATATTACACCCTATTACGACTAGTCTAAGACTCGCTTTTTTTTATGTTGAGTTAAATTCTGTCATAAAGCCTTAATTACGTACTCAAGTGTTCCAAATAAATACAAACATTACATTTATATTACACACTCTTTGCCAGAACATTTTAAACATTATATGCGCAACAAAATGTTTAAAATGTACTGCTGTCGTGATGAAAAGTAATAAAATACAAAACATGTTCAGCTTGCATATTTAATAACGCTTACTGCAATATTTTAATCTAGTAACCTAAAAACCAAGACTGTGACCTCTTAATATGTATTCAATAGTGGCCGTGATTGGATGGTTACTTTGGTTAAGTTTTCCTTCAGGTACGGCCACACCGCGGCGTGCTGCGATCTGCGGGCGTGATCTCAGTACTTTTCAATTGTTTTCTGATTGCGTGCGGTGTGAACCAGTCGGTACAAATACTACTGCGCTATCTGATCGCCGCCTAGATCGCGCACGCAGGACGCTGCGGTGTATCCGTACCTATATAACAATTTATTTATTATTTTTTTTTAAATAGCCATAAGGACTTTTCTTTTCCACGTTTATATATTGTAACTAGCTGTTAGTTTTCCTTTGATAATAAAATAATATAATAAAATAAAATAAAATATTGCTAGCTTGCCTAGCACTATTCTTTCAGCTAACATCGTCACTTAACTTCAGCTGGTGAGACAGTGATAAAAATAAGATATAACAAATACGATAAAATAAAAACGAATAATAAATAAGTTATTTTTCAAAAAAAATAAAACCGACTTCATAACCACAAAAAGGCACTCAAAAGCGAAAAATAATTTACTTAAAATTATTATAAGCGTTACCCACTTCTCTATTTGAAGTCGGTGCCAGCCAAGTCTAATAGGTAGTAGATAGATAATACCTACATGTATCTACCTACTTACTAACCTACTTACTACTACTACATACATAGTGTCTATCTAATATCCAATAGGCTTGGCTGGCACCGACTTCAAATAGAGAAGTGGGTAACGCTTATAATAATTTTAAGTAAATTATTTTTCGCTTTTGAGTGCCTTTTTGTGGTTATGAAGTCGGTTTTATTTTTTTGAAAAATAACTTATTTTACCTTTTTTAGTGCAAAAAAAGTTTTAATGAAATTACATGCATCTATTAAATTTCGTGTCTGGGCCGTTATACACTGACAGATATATACTTTTTGAAAATTTCAAGTATGTACCTATAACGGTTAAGAAGATACAGATCTGTAATGTGCGCACATATAGACACACTGACGGACGGACGGACGGACGAACGGACAACAAAGTCTCAGATAGTGTTCATTTGGTACCCTTTGGGTTCGGAACCCTAAAAAAATTGACTTTAAATGCCGCGCTAAAGTGAAAATATTCACTAGTAATAATGATGTCATCAAGGTATCAAAGGACAATGTCCAAAATGGCCCTGTACAATTAAAGCATCTGACACACACGATAATTAATTGTCTATTTTATTACAATAATTCCAAATACTTTTATAACACGGACTAGTTGTATTTCAAAATGAATATTAAAAAGTATTATTTGCGATTATTAACATTAATTGCCGCCATATGGCCAACAGAGTACTGAATCACTCTACTACGTTATAAGAGGCACTTCCCTATATTGTGGATACCCGAATTATGAAAGCACTGTGTAGCCAACCTAACAACGGAAAGTATTATTTACGTAGTAACTATTATATAATATGTGGTTTTATGCTTATAATTTATTTTTGCTGTGTTGATTGGTACAAAGTACGTTCATAATTCTGAGTTATTTAATTATGTATGCAGTGTCGCGGGACTGAAATGGCCGCCATCTTCGCCAAATGTCATGTCATGTCAAAAAATATTTGGTATGTTTAAAAAAGTTTGCACCCTAACAAGACTTTGCCCGGTAGAACATTCCTGTGAAGACAAATTATTTATATTTATATATAATTATTTATTGATGGCCCGGTGGCGTAATTGGGAGAACGGTCGGCTTTGATGCCGTGGTACCGAGTTCAAACCGCCGTGCACCAATGAATTTTTCTATCAAAAATATATGTGTGCTTCTCACAGTGGCCCTCCGGTGAAGGACAACATCGTTAAGAAACCAATAACCCCCGCATGGTGGTAGAACATATCTAGTGTCCGCCTGGCCAGCTACCACCCTCAAGTCAGAAAATCTGTCGCCATACATCTAATGTGTTCCGGCAGCTATCCTTGAGAGCCAGTTCCCATTCTAGTCCACTTCTCTATCTTCGACCGCATCATCACTTAGCATCAGGTGAGATAGTGGTCAAACGCTTGCCTATAAGATATTAAAAAAAATTATCCCCACCTTTATTTCTATCTCGCTCACAGTTACCGTAAGAATATCTTATATGCAATAGCAACCTCCATTGTGTATAATCTTCTTGGGACTCTTCTACTAAAACTAGTACATTCTCCTATGTTTGAGGTATTTATCTCCATATCTCTGGTGATACTAATCAGATCTCGATAAAATTAAAATGGGACCACCTCGGAAACGTATCCTGCCTATTAAAAAAAGAATCATTTGAATCCGTTCACAATTGATGGAGAAATCGCGTAACATACACACAAAAAAAAAAAAAACATACAGACGAATTGAGAACCTCCTCCTTTTTTGTGAAGTCGGTTAAAAACAACGGACTTCCATGCCGCGAGAGTCAGTTTCAGTAGCAAGTTTGAAATGTTTATCGTTATATCTCTGAAGATACTTATCAGATCTTGATTAAATTTAAATGGGACCTTGAAGTTGAACCCCTTTCTGTGACAAAAAAGAATCAATCAAATCGGTTTACAATTGGCGGAGTAGGTCGGGTAATATACATACAAAAAAAAACATACAGACGAATTGAGAACCTCCTTCTTTTTGGAAGGCGGTTGAAAATTATTTCCTATCATCAATAATAAGATAATAATAAGACTTCCATGCCGCGTGAGTCATTTTCAATAGCAAGTTTGAGACGCTTATAGATATATCTCTGGAGATACTTATCAGATCTCGATGAAATTACAATGGTATACTACCCTTGGGATATTTCGTTTCCAACCAAAAATAATCATCTAAATCAGTTTATAAACGACGAAGCTATCCGCAAACACACAAACAAAAAAAACTTATGGTCGAATTGAGAAACCTCCTCCTTATTTTGAAGTCAATAAAAAACAAATTGGTGCCAACGAAACCATAACTGCTGACGAGTAGTTATGGAGAAAATATTGTATAATAACTGACACTAACATTATTCACTTAGTGGTTACTAGCGTTTTCTATAATAATGCAAAAGAACTAAAAGCTTTATATAAATAGAAATGCGGTTAGTTTTTAAATATTTAATTTTGTTTACGAAATGTGACTAATCACATTGATTTCAATTTGATCTCAATTTATGTATCTGATATTCTACCTAATTATCAGCTTTTCTTCAGGTAATATATATAAAAAATGGGATTTTTAAATATGTATTTATAAAATGATAAATTTATGATAATTATGTAAAAAAAATAAAGGTAAAGGTGAGGCCTATGTCCAGTAGTGGACAGAGATAGGCTGATGATGATGTAAAAAGAGTGTGTGTACTTATGTACACGAGTTAGAAGTTATACTTCTGTGGCGTATGGAAAAAAAATAACTAAAATGCAGTAGTGATTAACGATAAATATTAAAATTAATCAAAACGATGTTATTTAAATAAAAAAGGATTTATTAACGTAAAAATATGACGTTAAATATGACGTATACAACTTGAACATAGTCATGCCACCTAGAACTAACTTCACGGTGTAGAATTTAGGTGTCGGTGTGCGCGCGCATCGTACCACCTAGAACTAACTTCACGATGTTAAATTTAGGTGTCGTTGTGCGCAACGTAAAAATTCACTCTCATCATTTTTCTCTATCGCGCCAAAAGAAGTATAACTTCAAAAATATAGTCCCACTGGACCATATTTTTTTACATCATCCGTCCACTGACGGAGATGGCTTGATGTTAATGTTGTAATTAAATATTGAATAAAAAAACAAGCAAATCAACTTTGGTGAAAAAAATATGTTTTATTTGACAGTGACCGTATTGAATAGGACAACGACCGGCAGAAGGCCAGTTTCACACGATTAAAAACAATCGATTAGATTCACAATGACAAGTCACTTTCGTTGCCAGTTCAAAAAACACTGGCTGGGTTAACCTGGGAACATAGACAAATCATTGACTCCGTTTACGCGGGAAAACTTCATCGTACGAACATCTATGCAAAATGTCTTCGTAATATCATAGGTTGCGGCAGGTATTATGCAAAAGTGCATGAATGAGTTAATGTATAGCAACTGTAGAGAATAGCAGCGTAATTCTTGCGGTTTTCTTTTCTTTTGTCAGTTGCATTACGAATGATTTGTTTCACACGTTTTGAATATGGTTTTACGATTTTGCAATGATGCTGCTAAAACTGCATATTAGAAAACAGAACTAGGAAGACGGTTGCCTGATGATAAGCGATGATATCTGTCTATAACAGATACTGTGTCATATAAAACATGAATTGCCAGAATTTCGATCTTATACTATCTAATGTATGAAAGCATTTGTTAATAAAAAAAAATCATAAAATATATTACTTTTATCAACCTTTACAGATACAATGACTTAGTTGATACATCTTATAAAATTAAAGCAAAAAAAACAAGGTCTTATCGCTGAAAGCGATATCTTCCAGATAACCATTATATATATATATAGAAAGATATTTTTATAATACTTTTTTTTATATCACTAGCTAGCTAGCTAGGCTAGCGTTTGATCACTATCTCATCATCATCATCATCATCAGCCTGTATCAGTCCACTGCTGGACATAGGCCTCTCCCAAGATGCGCCACTGAGCCCGATCTTCGGCTCTTCTCTTCCAGTCACTGCCCACCGCTTTGCGTATGTCGTCGCTCCACCTGGTCACAGGACGTCCTACGCTACGTTTGCCGATTCGCGGTCTCCACTCTAGGACAAGTCTGCCCCAACGGTTATCAGTCCTGCGGCAGATATGACCAGCCCACTGCCACTTCAGCTTGCTAATCCGTTGAGCTATGTCGATAACTTTAGTTCTCTGGCGAATTACTTCGTTCCGGATTCGATCCCGCAGAGAAATACCGAGCATAGCTCTCTCCATAGCTCGCTGAGCGACTTTAAACTGGTGGACCAGTCGGACTGTGAGTGTCCACGTCTCGGCTCCGTATGTCATCACAGGTAGGACGCACTGGTTAAAGACTTTTGTCTTTAGACACTGTGGTATAGGCGACGAGAAGACTCGACGGAGTTTTCCGAATGCTGCCCAGCCCAGCTGAATTCTTCTCTGGATTTCCTTCTCGAAGTTATGTTTGCCTAGTTGGAGCGTTTGCCCTAGGTAAACATACTTAGTGACAACTTCGAGTGGGATTCCATCTACGGCAATCGGTTCCGGAACAACGTGCTCGTTGTACATGACTTTGGTTTTGTCCAAATTCATCCGGAGACCGATGCTACGAGAAGAATCAGCTAGGCCATTCAACATCCTTTGTAGGTCCTGCAGCGTCTCTGCCATAATGACGATGTCATCTGCGAATCGTAAGTGAGAGATGTACCTGCCGTTGATGTTAATGCCACGATCTTTCCAGTCCAGCGTCTTAAACATATCCTCCAAGGCGTTAGTGAACAGTTTCGGGGATATGACGTCCCCCTGTCTCACTCCTCGACGCAGGTGGACATGTTTAGTTCGCTGGTTCTGTACTTGTACAGTCATCGTTGCGGCATTATATAGACATCTCATCACTTCGATATATCGCCAGTCGACTTGGCAACGCTGCAAGGACTCGAGAACAGACCAGGTTTCGATTGAGTCAAAGGCCTTCTCATAGTCCACAAATGCTAAGCACAGGGGCCGATTATACTCTTCGGTCTTCTGTACAATCTGCCGCACCGTGTGGATGTGGTCTATGGTGCCGTAACTGCTTCGAAACCCGGCCTGTTCCGGAGGTTGAAACTCGTCTTCGCGCAAGACGGTTCGTGATGACCCTTGAAAACAGCTTGTAGACATGGCTCAGAAGCGAAATCGGGCGATAGTTTTTCAATAGGGTTTTGTCTCCTTTTTTGAAAAACAAAACCACCATGCTTCTGTTCCATGCCTGTGGAGTTCTCCCAGTAAAAAGAACGGAATTAAATAGCTGCTGAAGCTGTTGAACTGCTGGAGCTCCTCCGGCTTTTAAAAGCTCCGTTGTGATTCCGTCTTCTCCTGGGGCTTTTCCATTTTTGAGTTGTTTAAGGGCCATCACGATTTCGTCTCGGCTAATTTCGGGCAGATCTTCTGTGAAGTGGCGGGTTAAGGTGGCTCTAGAATCCTCAGTATCGGGTTCGGGCCTTGAAGCATGCGATGCGTAGAGCTTGCCGTAGAAGTCTTCAACTTCCGACAGAATCTCCGGCTTGGATGCGACGACGTTCCCGGTTGACGTTGTCAGCTTTGTGAGGTGGCTTCTACCCAGAGGCTGGACGAACACTTTCGACCCCCGATTTTGCTCAATTGATTCTTTAATCAAGAGCGTGTTAGAGGATCGGAGGTCGCGTCGTACCAGCTTCTTTATGGATTTGTTGCGCGCCAGGTTAGTTGACAAAGCTGACAAAGGGTCTGTTCGTCTCTCTTCCATTAGCCGAAGTGTTTCTGCCGAGAGTTTGGACTTTTTGCCCGTACGCTTGCTCTCGCAAAACTTCGTCCCTTCATCCCTGAGGATTTCCACCACTTCTTCGAGTTTCTGGTCTACGTCATCTGTGGTTTCCAAGGTAGCGAATCGATTTTCCAATTTTAATTGGAATGTTTCGGACCCAACAACGGTTTGGAGTAGGTTCGGACGGAGCGTAGACTTCATCAATCGGAATCTCTCGGCTTTAAAGTCGATATCCAGAGTGCCTCGTACCAGTCGGTGATCACTTCCAGTATTAAACCTAGTGATCACTGAGACGTCTCTGAATATGCGCCGTTTGTCCGTAATGATGAAGTCAATCTCGTTTTTAGTCACAAAGTCGGGGCTTTGCCACGTCCATTTCCTTTGGGGCTGTTTCTTGAAGAACGAGTTCATCAAGAAAAGCCCCTCTCTCTCGAGGAAATTGACGAGCATTTGTCCCCTGTGATTCCTACTCCCAAATCCGTGGGGTCCTATAGACGATTCGCCGCAAGTTTGTACTCCCACTTTGGCGTTAAAGTCTCCCATGACAACGTTGTAGTGAGCCTTGGAGGTGGTGTGTAAAGCTCTGGAGATATCTTCATACATGCTCTCCACCTCGTCATCCAAGTGTGTCGAGGTCGGTGCGTAGACCTGGATAACCTTGAGGCTGTACCTCTTGGTTAACTTAATTATGAGGTACGCTACCCTGGTCGACACACTGGAGATTTCTACAACGTTGTCACTGAGAACCTTGTTGACCAGAAACCCGACGCCGCCTTGGGATGGCTGATCTCCTTCTCTGTAGTACATAAGATGGCCCGATTCTAAGGTTATGGTGTCCTCTCCCTGTCTTCGGACTTCACATAACCCCAGAATGTGCCATCTTATGTGTTTCAGCTCCTCCTCTAGCTGCGCCAGATGATCGTCCAGCCGAATCGTGCGTCCATTGTACGTTGCGAGGGTCAGTTTGTTCTGGCGGCCTACCGTAACCCGGGGATTCTTAGCACCCCCTGCCCTGCCGTTACCGTGACCGCCGCCGTGGTCAGGAATAGCAGGGCGGCCGGGAACTGGGGACATCACTATCTCGCCTGGTAGTAATCGATGAATGATGTGGTCGAAGATGGTGAACACTCTAAGCCTAGAATACTATGACTCTTTAAGGAAATATTCGTTGTGTCCAATGAGATATGAGATGCATTGCATAGCTGTCTAACTGCATTATATTTCTGAATTGCAATGACAGAAAAGCGTCGATGATGTAGAGACAACCAGTCTTGGACAGTCTATACTATACATTAATTCTCCATCGATTTGTGTATGATAATCCTCATGCTAATTACGATAAGGCTCACGTAACGTGTGTTGCAATCTCGCGACTCGCGCTGATCGTTACCGTCCGCCATTGACCTTCGGCGGTCACTTTCCACGGGCCAGACGTGTTCGGAATCACTCGCTCTGGTTACGGATGTATCCGACACTTTCTTTTGTTTTGGTTGATGATTTCATCGTTGTTCCTGAATGTACTTAGTAGAAAGATTAGATAGACTTTTCACAGAGTACCCCTTCGGTAAAGGAAAACGTCATGAGGCTAAGTAAACTCGCAGTATATAGGTGCTGGAAAATTGTATATCAGTCTGTACCTCTGTATTCTAATGTGCGTTAAAGTGTTAATCTATCTATCAGTCTTACATAACACTCTGAACTGATATTTAGACTCAAGACATAAACATTTCCAGGTTGTATTTCG
Organism: Cabera pusaria; assembly: GCA_954871355.1. NCBI lineage: Eukaryota > Metazoa > Arthropoda > Insecta > Lepidoptera > Geometridae > Cabera > Cabera pusaria. The sequence goes on from OX940902.1 coordinate 19,407,793, forward strand.
GGGCAAAAACTGTCGAGGGTAGATCATTCCAATTTTTGGCAGTTCTAGTGATAAAAGTAGAACCTAACCGCTTCGGGCGAATTCTAGGTATTTTTACCATTTTACCATAAATGCCTATACAGGACCATGTTTGCTATTTTTGCGTTACAATTATGGGGTGTCAAATTCGTCGCTGTCAGGTAACATGAAAATCATTATCATAAAGTTCATTATATATATAATTATAAAAAAAAACATTATTATCTGCTTGAAAGTATACATAATAACAGCTTGTATTAATGACACGTAGGTAATTAATGACAAAAATAACTGCAACATTTCTTTAAACACGCACCTTAAATGCCAATGACTCAGCTAAATGTAAAAATTATTTGATATTTTAATCAATAAAATTACCGCTGTATTGTACATAAGTGAGAAATTGCACAAGCTTTTTTATTTGTCTGAGGAAAGTTAAAAGTTTCTAACGAGATTTTAGCTGTGTGTAGTTTTTACACACTCATGTTCTTACAGCGGTGCAATGTACCGACCCATCTATTGATTAAACATGACGTCGTCGCACTATGTTACAAGAATAATTTCTAGACATGTTTTCACTCTATCCTGAAAAATAAAATCCTCTTAGTTATACTTTTTTAATGAAAATGGTAGCTGAAAGCGTAAAGTACGTAGAACTATTAAATTATTCTGTGCGTGAGATGTAGATAAATAAAAGATAAATAATTATTAGTCATAGTTAATATTTTAGTTTAATAAGTTTTTTAAATTATGTTGAGAAATAAAAATAGTCCAGTAAAGAACTGAAAGTAATACAACAACGATAAATAAAAACAACGGGTTGCACTCCGGGAGTGCCGGCAGAAGTGAAAACGTCGTGGCTCAAATCCTAGCACGGGTGTTCGTCCCTAAATAGTAGAACCATAACATATCAATGTTCCACCTGACTGAAAATCTGCCACCATAACTTTACAGTGTTCCGACAGTATACAGCCCTTGAGAGTCAAAGTATTCTAGGCCTAGCTGGTTCACCATCTTCGACCACATCATCGTTTACCACTTATTATAGGTAAAACTAATTCACTATATAAAAGTCGATCGCCAGGCCTTAATCCATTGGGTCATTGCCACCCAATGGATTAACGCCTGGCGATCGAGAGGTCGTGAGTTTGATCTCCACCCATCGATTGATTGGTTGATAAATAGTTTATTCTTACGACCAAATTTACAAGTAAAATTATAAATTTTGCTAAAGCTAGCGAATTAAAAATAAAATACATATTATTTTAATATTAAATATGTACTATGATTTGAGAAATTGCACTACTGATGTGAACCTAGTCTAGACACAAGAAGACTACTAGACACCACCCACATTGGTAGTAAGCTTAAAAAGATATATTAACTCTTTTCCATTAAAAGCATGTTAATTTACTCCAAAATCTTTACCAAAATTTATGTAAATCTTGTTATTTTATTAGTTTAATATTTTATTTTACTCAGAGTAGAAAATTTAACAATTTTTTGTAATCGTTACCAGGCTTTATATGCATATGTAGCGTGTGTCAGAGGTAAGAACCTCCGTGATGTCACTTTGGGGTCCCAACAGAAGACCAGCGTTGGTTATATCATTCATGACCAACATTATGCTGAGGTGGGTCGGGTCCTATTTTGCACCAAATAACATTTGTTTAATTAATATATAAGTAAGTAATTAGTTCATTGTATTTGATGCAAAATAAACATATTTTCTTTCTTTATTTCTTTCAAAAAAATATTATCTTTACCATCGCAAACGTTCATTTTCAATTGGCATTACAAATTGTATCCCAAATTGGGCTAACTATGACGACACAGTGACTCCGCAGCCATAATTTGTACTATATCGAACTATGATTACAAAACAGTGCCGTCCACGGTAGTCCAACAGTGAAAGTTAATTAACTACTCCATACAAAGGAGGTGTTCTGCCATTTAACATGATTAGCATCGCGTTAGAAAAGATTACAGTCATAGTAAAGAAAACACTGTGGTAATAGTAGTGGTATATGACGTAGTTTAGATGTTTTACCGCTGTATTCATAAAGGTTTTGACTATCGCATAGCGGTGGATTGACGCAAGTAATGCCAATTAGTACAACATAGTGTTATTCGTGAATACGGGATTTAATCCCAAACAACATTATCAACATATTATTCTACCTACATAATTATTAAAATCTATTATTATACAGACTGTTTATAAAATAAATAATAAATAAATAAATAATTACTTTATTTCGAAAAATGGTTACAACAATTATACTAGAAGTTGTGAGTCAATTATGATCATGTTCATTCTTGAGTATCTGCTGCTGAGATAGGCTCATCACCTGTGTTTCAGCATACAGCGCTCTCCCCCGAAGGTTAGCAGTTAGCCGTACTTACAAAACAATTGTATACAATTAAATCTTATAATAAGATATCTAAAGACAGACTGTTTATGTTGGCAAAGTAAGGTAAGCATACATAATAAAGCCAGAACTAGTACCTGTAAAAATAAATAAACAAAACCTTTTTCAATAGGTGTAAGTAATGTTTATAAATGTCGTCGAGTTCCAGCATTTTGTTCGGTGAACTATCTTTGAACACGGGTCGGGATAGTTAAATTGTTGCGCTATGTGGCTTGGACTAAAGTTAGTTGCTCTATCCTATGCTTAGTCTCGATAAAGTCTTCCATTTTCACACAAGCACGATTCCATCTTAGACATCATCGTCAATTAACATCTAGTGAGATAGTGGTAATACGTACGGTAAGTACTTGTTTATCTGGAGTAAAAAAGATGGTACAATGGTATGATACGATACTCGATACGATATCGTATCATACCATCGTACAACTTTTTAGATTAACAAAGACCTGGATGACCGAGCTTTCTTCTGTATTGTTTTTGTAAATAGTTTTTTCTTTGGGAAATTTTGGCACTCAATAATAGTATATATATAATAATAAATAATTTTTTCACAAAAAAAGTAACTTGAATAAAAAGGCAAAACAATAATCATCTCATCTGGACTCGAACCGAACCCTCTGGTTTTGGGACCGCCCGATTTTCCACCGAGCTATCATAACCTTGAGAGGAGGTGGCGGAATTGAAAATGATATTGTAGCAGTTTTTCATTGCCTAAAAATACGGATAAAACGACGTTTTCTAAAAATTCAATCTAGATCGATTGATCGCCCCCGAAACCCCCTGCATACTAAATTTCATGAAAATCATTGGAGCCGTTTCCCAGATTCAGATTAGAGAATTGCTCGTTTAAAGGTATTAGATACTATTTACTAAAAAATAAAACTATTTCAGAGTTGTATGTGTCAGTAACACATGAACTCGATTACGATCTGTATTCGATGAAAATTGTAATTAATTTTGGACACCATTACTTTCGTAGGTAAAAAATTATGACTTGGATATATATAGAAAAGTACCTATAGTATGAAAATAAAAATAAAGATTACTCACTCTTTACCGAGAAAGACATATAGGTATTTTGGAAATTAAACCAAGATCTGAGACGTTGCAGATGTAAAATTGAAGTTACTCAAGTTTTTTTTTTTATATCTGAATAAGTAAAATATTAAAAGAGTTTTAAAATACCAAACCGCAGTTCTGGTGAGATTTTAATCTACTAATTTGACTAGTACGGAAATGCTAAGCCAGCTACTTATTTACATGCTTTTACATTAGAAAGCGGTCTGAAGTAGCACTGTAAAATGCAGGCGGAAGTCTAAGCCAGTTTTTAAATAATTATATATAATTGAGAGGACAAAAGTGTCAGTTCTCATACGCTTATTTATGCTACAAGAAATATTAATGTTTATTGTAGAAATTGTAGGTATTTAAACTTGTAGAGGTATATAAGTATATGCACATTTGTAAAGTGGATAATAATTGTTTTCAAACCTTGTTAACCCACCCCGTAGGAACTTTCTTTACATATTTAACCCCAACAGAGGATGTAAAAAATACAAAAATCTTACCATTTCTTTTATTATTATACTAGAAGTGCCCCGCGGCTTCGCGCGCGTTAAAAACTTCTTTAATTTACTTAAAACTTTTCTTTTGTAAAAACGATTCTATCTTAATTAGATAAAATAAGAATTAGCCAAATCGGTTCACCCTTTTTCATGTTATCGCGTGACTAAAGCAATTCGGGATTCATATTTATAAAAACCGAAATACCCACATTTTCAGACTTTGTTACCTACCCCATTTCAAAAAATCCTACAACACGTACTTTATCTCATCTTATTTCGCCATTTTTGCCAACTTTGAATCCCCGTTCAGTATCCGGAAGGAATTTTTAGAAAATCCCTTCTGAGCGGATACCTACGTCATAATAACTATCTGCATTCTAAATTTCAGCGCAATCCAAAACAATATTGATTTTTGGACTTTGTTACCCCACTTCACCCTTTTAGGGGTGGAATTTCGAAAGAGCCTGAAACACGTATTTACTTACTTAAGTACTTGTGTTATGTTTCAAATATAAAAGACTATCTAATCTTGTTTCTCCATACAAACTTTGAACCCCCGTTTCATCCCCTTCAGGAGTGAATTTTGGAAAATTATTTGTTAAAGGGAACTAACGTCATAATAACTATCTGCATGCCAAATTTCAGCGCAATCCGAAACAATATTGATTTTTAGACTTTGTTACCCCATCTCACCATATTAGGGGTGGAATTTTTAAAAAGCCTGAAACACGTATTTACTTATTTTTTTACTGAAGCACTTGTGTGAAATTTCGAATAGAAAAGACTATCTAATCTTGTTTCTACATACAAACTTTGAACCCCCGTTTCATCCCCTTCAGGGGTGAATTTTGAAAAATCCTTTGTTCAGAGGTCACTAACGTTGAAATAACTATCTGCATGCCAAATTTTAAGCGTAATCCGAAACAATATTGATTTTCACACTTTTGTAACCTCATTTCACCCTCTTAGATGTGTAATTTAAAAAAAAAATTGAATCACGTATTTACTTATTTTTTTACTGGAGCACTTGTGTGAAGTTTCGGATACAAAAGACTATCTAATCTTGTTTCTCCATACAAACTTTGAACCCTCATTTCATCCCCTTAAGGGATGAATTTTGGAAAATCCTTTTTCAGGGGTAACTAACGTTGTAATAACTATCTGCGTGCCAAATTTCAGCGCAATCCAAATCAATATTGATTTTCACACTTTGTTACCCCATTCCCTCTTAGGGGTGGATTTAAAAAAAAACTGAAACACGTATTTACTTATTTTTTTACTGGAGCACTTGTGTGAAGTTTCGGATAGAAAAGACTATCTAATCTTGTTTCTCCATACAAACTTTGAACTCCCATTTCATCCCCTTAAGGGGTGAATTTTGGAAAATCCTTTCTTAGTACACCCCTACGTACTAAGACAAATATACCCTGCAAATTTCAAGTCTCTACGACCAGCGGTTTAGGCTGTGCGTTGTCTATCAGTCAGTCAGATTCTTATAGTATTAGATGTTTCCGATATTTCGGCTCTGTTGCATGCGCCATGATCACGGATGAACAGTTCACACATCTAATCAAATACTATAAGAATCTTTGTCCTGACATACTGACTGACTGAAATTTAGAGGGTATATTTGTCTTAGTACGTAAGGGTGTACTAAGAAAAGATTTTCCAAAAATTCACCCCTTTAGGGAATGAATTGGGGGTTCAAAGTTTGTATGGAGGGTGAACAAAGTCTGAAAATCAATATTGTTTCGGATTATTCTGAAATTTTGAATGCAGATAGTTATTATGACGTAAGTATCCGCTCGGAAAGGATTTTCTAATAATTCCTCCCCGAAGTTTTAAGTAAATAAAAGGAGTTTCTAACGCGGGCGAAGCCGCGGGGCACTTCTAGTAAATAATAAAGGTACGGACACACCGCGGTGTCCTGCGTGCGCGATCTAGGCGGCGATCAAACAGCGCAGTAGTATTTGTACCGACAGGTTCACACCAAACGCGATCAGAAAACAATTGAAAAGTACTGAGATCGCGACCGCAGATCGCAGGACGCCGCTGTGTGGCCATACCTTAAAACACATGGTAAATATCCCGTTAATAGTTCTCTATTAACAGTGTCAGTGACCATAAAAACCTAAAAAACGTATATTTCTCAGTATGCTCATAAATAACGTGACGTAGTACTAATACTTATGTAATTCATATGTAGAATTTCATGATTCGAGAAGTCAAAAGTCAAAGAATTTATTCAGTATATGGGCATATTAAAAATCTGCACTCACACACGTCAAATAACATTAAATAGATCATAATTATCAATAATAATTATTGTAAAAATAAAATAAATACGGTATATAAAATATAGTAACAAAATAAAATAAAATATAAAATTATGCCCGTTTGCACTTAATTTAAGAATCGCCTAAGATTTTAAAATATCTCAATTAAAGCACAGAAAAGATACTAGTCCTACGATTAAAAAAACATCGGGAATCAAAATCTCAAAATAAATCTTGCAGATAGGCTAACGACAAACTAGGGCGATTTTTTAATTTAGTGCTAACGGGCATTATATGATTTGAGCTCTGCGTTAATGTGGCTGCCGCTATTTTAGGTTTTCCCACTTGTGGCGATCAAAACTTTTTTCTGAGGAGGTCCTAAATCCCTAAAGTAGTATTGACTCTAATTTTAATTTTATTACGTATTTAACTTTTGCATGTACTGTGGGAGTAATTTTTTGGTTCAAAGAATTTCACTTAAATCCCGAGTTTACAGAGTTTACATATTATAGAAAAAATATACATTTTCTTAAACATTTTACAGGATTTTATGAGGGAGCTTTTCTTAAGCATTATTAGTTGTCTAATAACTTACTAGAAAACAACATTCAATGTAGTTAATGCAGTAGAGTACATCGACTTCTGTGCGTCGGTATACGTAACCATTTTCTATTTTATAAAGCTATTTTAGTTCATTACCTCCCATCTCTATATGAGTTCGTTGTATCGAACGTAATCGGTTGAACATTTCACTTAAGTGAAAAAGGCATCTGCATTATTTATAGGTATATATTGTATGTATGAGTGTATATGCCTGTGGAATTTCATCAAGTGCTTAAGTAAGTAATATATAGTATTGTTTTGTCATTTAGTGTGTGTATGTCTCAAATGAATAATTTTAATTGCCTTATATTGTAATTCCATATGAGACTTTGACACTTGAAATAAACATATTTTATTTTATTTATTTTGATCGATATTTACTTACTTATTGTGAGCAATTCATAGCTAACTTTTCTTCGTCCAGTCAACAAAGATCCAATTTTTACGGTAGCTGCAACAAGTTACTACCGTCGTCATAATCGTGATGATGATAATAAAATGCCGTCACAATAGCCTAACAATAATGTCTACAATTTAATGAGCAGGACCGTTTTACAGAACAATAAAAGTGAAACTGGATAATCGATCACGATCTGCTTTCTATTCTCATAATAATAAGATCTATTTTTGGTATTACCTTTGAAACATTGTAGCGGGTTTAAAACATGGCAAGAATTTATATTAACGACGTAGATATTAAAATAAAATCCGTAGATTCAGAGTTATCACTAAAGACTAAAATGAATAGACGTTTGAAAAGATTTACATTTATATCATTTAAGATCATTTTTTGAAGATAAAACTTCTTTAGCGGCGTTGTGCACTTTTCTTGGGATGGGTAAAAAATGTTAAACTCGCGTCAGGTCACGTGTCCTGATCGAAAATTCGTAAGAGGGAGTGCAGGGCGATTGCGCGAGGTGTCATTCCAAAATATTCAAAAATGAAGTTTTCACTTCTGCCGGAGTATCCCCGTTACCCGTATACCCGTTGTTTTTTTTTAAATCTTACTAGCAATGTGGGTTGCACCTTACTAGTATTCTTGTTAAGCTAAATATGCTTGTGTCTGGAGTGGGTTCACGTCAATAGTGGGTGGGGATCGAACTCTTGACCTCTCAATTGCCAGTCCGACACCTTATCCATTGGACTATTGCCGATATATTATCATTGATTCAATGATCTCGAAATGATTGATAATCACCATAAATTACTATAATAGTAGTTCCCGTATAGTGAAGTACTTACCTCGCTTGATCAGACAATTAATCAAGACTCGATAAAAATCTCTACCTACTTAGTAATTATGTGTGCTCTCATTTTAAATCACTTCTGTTCTCGATAAAACCAACACGCAGCTTCCGGGAAGTACCGGTACTTTTATGCATACTTGTATTATAATCCTTTAAATCGATAGTAGGTAAATTATTTACTTATATAGGACTAGCTGCGCCCTGCGGCTAAGCCCATGATAAAAAGTATCTTAGTGCTGATACAAGCCATAAACTATTTGTGTTTTCCAATTTAATTCAAATCTTTTCAGCTGTTGTTTGTGTAAAACAGTACAAACATTTATCCATTCATACTAACAAACTTTTGAATCTATAATAAATTAGGATCAAGTAGAACTTAGTACCTCAATGCCAGTCATAATAAGTAAGCCGAACTTCATTCTTAAGTAGTGTGAATGTGGAAATCTAGTAGTCGTAGCGGAGACACCTACTGAAATGGCATTGTATTCGAGGCTGGCTAATTTAGATTGGAAAATTGGGCTACGTAGAGAAGGATGAAGGAGTCATGAAAGCGCCTAATTTTGCTGCCTTTATCAGTCACAGTTTATCGTGATTGCATCTAAGATGGCATCTCCATTAAGCATCATTAAGATGCAGTGCCTGAGCATTATTAACCCCCGACGCAAAAAGCAAACAGAAGGGGTATTATGGGTTTGACGTAGCTATGTATCTGTGTGAAGTCTGTAGCATCGTAGCGCTCAAACGGATGAACCGATTTTGATTTATTTCTTTGAAGTGAAAACTTCTTCTGCGGCGTTGTGTTTTTTTCTTGGAATGGGTAAAAAATGTTAAGCTCGAGTCAGGTTCACGTGTCCTGATCATAAGACGAAAATTCGTAAGACGGAGCGCAGGGCGCTTGCGCGAGGTGTCATTCTAATATATTCAAAAATAACGTGTTCAAGTTTTCACTTCTGCCGGCATTCCCGGAGTGCAATCCGTTGTTTTTTTAATACGCTTTTATTAGCTTCAGACGTATGTATGTTTGTATGTTAGTATGTAACGGAATCTTTGAACATGATTTTAACCCCCTTCAAAACGTCGGATTAACTCGAAATTTGGCATACTTATTAAGGACCATGACAATAAATAAATATTTTTTTTTTTTTTTTAATTAAAAAAAAAATCTAATAAAAATTGAAAAATAAATAATAGTTTAATGATTTTATTGTAAATAAAAGCGTGGGGTGCTTTTCAGGATATTATCAAAATAACCCTTCTAGTCATATCTGTTCATAAAATATTTGGAACTATTGATGTACCCCACGCTTTTTTTTACAATAAAATCATTTTTTCTTACACTATTTTTAATTCAAATTTATTAAAATTTATTTTCTATTTTTTAGTTGGATTTTCTATAAAAGCGTATTTTTTTAGTTTTTTTAAACTATTATTTATTTTTGTTTGATAGGTGTCTTAATAGAGTGTGATTGTTGTGTGATTCATAATCGTTCAGCCGTTTTAAGACTATAAGCTTTTCTCAAGTTGATGACGGTATGAAATCAAATTTCATAGGTCTGATCAATTCGAAATTGGGTATCCTCTCAATCCAATGATATTGTAAGTACATAGAAGCATTGACCTGATGCTGGGACATCTCCTGGAATCTGCAGAATACTCTACTCCTCACCAGTTACAGCAGAGATAACGTGTTTGGGCTCACTGGAATGGTCTAAATGAGCTGCATATGCATAGGTTAGTCGAGGATGGTTTAAAATTTTGAATTTAAGTAGATATTAAGGTATTATATTAGTCGCAAATGTTGTTTGAATGACAAAATGTCCGGACATGTACGGACACACCGCGGCGTCCTGCGATCTGCGGGCGCGATCTCAGTACTATTCTATTGTTTTCTGATCGCGTTTGGTGTGAACCAGTCGGTACAAATACTACTGCGCTATCTGATCGCGCACGCAGGACGCTGCGGTGTGTCCGTACCTTAACTATATGCAGTTCAGTACCACTGTACTCCATATATGAAACAAAAATTATGAATGATTTACTCATCTGCTCATATTGTCCTATTATACATTTTATAGCATAAATTAAACATAACTTATGGAATTATGCAAACAGTCACGCCTAGAATACTTAATGTTAAAAATTCGTAGAAAGTTTGGGTTTGTATTTAAATTTTTTAGTATCACTTTCAATGAAAGTTACATCATTCGGCGACTATATGGCCCTCCGAGATTTTTAGTATCGATTATAGTTATTAAATAATCGAATGTTTGATTACCAATACAATTAATTAATCGATATGCGTAAGCAGGTAATTTATTTTGGTAAACGTATACCGTTTGAATAGTCTTCGAAAATCGTCAAGTAAATACTTCAAGGAGCTTTTCAGATTAGAAATACGAAATGTACCTTGTAATCTAACTAAAGTACATAATACCTAAAACTTATTAAAAAAAACAATTATTACGTCCGTTTTTTTTATCAGAAAATTTCTTACCATTCATTTTCACAGCACAAAAAGTCCTTATCATATTTCCTAAGATCACTGCCTCATCACTGTCACTTCACTGGAGCGAGTCACTGCGCACTGGAAAGCGTCGCCGGCGCAGGTTCGCGGTCGACTGGCTCGACTACCTACTCGCCGCAACCTAACGGGGTAGTGGTAAGGGGAACAAGTGTCATAACCACAGCTACAATACTCCATATACTACAAATGCAGCGAAAGTTGAGAAATGCTTGGACATATATAACTTTGATAATATTTCTTGAAAGGTTACACGGTATTAAGAAATTTAAAATTATTATCGTTACACACACGCACGTGCGTCGTTTTCCGGGATTAGTTGCAATAGAAAATAGTAGGTAGTTACTTGCGCAAATATTATTGGTAAACTACTTTATTCTATGGTAAAGATTGGTGGACTAATAACATTTTTAAAGGGAAAACTTCTTTAGCGCCGTTGTGAATTTTTTTAGGAGGGTAAAAAAAATGTTGCACTCCCGTCAGGTCACCGCCTCAGGACGTGACCTGATCGAAATTTCGTAAGACGGAGGGAGAGTACACCAAATGCACAACGTTAATGTTCAAGTTTTCACTTCTGCCGGCACTCCCGGAGTGCAACCCGTCGTTGTTATTTTTAATCTTACTTTTTTTAATAGCTGATACCCGCGACTTCGTTCACGGACACCAAGAATTTAGTAGCCTATGTTCATCCTAATGCTATAAAGTATCTCCTTGTTAAATTTCAGTAAGATCGGATCGTCCGTGTAGTCGTGATTAGGTGACAAACAGACAGAGTGATAGAGTTACAAACGTTTTTATAATATTGGTGTGGATGGATGTTATCGGCTAGCTTGACCACTGTATTGGCTGTTGATAAGCGACGATATAGTCGAAGATGGTGAACACGCTAGGCCTAGAATACTCTGACACTCCAATTCTCTGAATTAACATCCGAATTGAGCTATAAATATAGCCCTCCATAGAGTCATAAACAAATTGTCTATTATGATATATGATCCAATATTGGAATTGCGAAGGAATTTATAATATTTTTGTTAATTAACACGACCACAGATGAACAAAACGAAACGCGACTTATTTCATTACTGATACCGTACACTAGATTATATTCAACTAGGCTATATTCAACAAGATAATAAAGGCCTATTCGCTTCGCAAGGGTGTTATCTCAAGGCTATAAACCATAATGCTGTAACTGGTCTAAACCAGGAACTTCTCAATGGGTCAATAGCTCGGCCCTTGACCAACTGGTTTAACTGCAGGTGTAATTGGGTAATAGCTATCTAAAATCGATAGAGACGTACTTACTCTACTTTGATACATAATTAGAGCTGATTGAATATGGTGTTATAGCTTGTAGGCACGTATTGATTATGGAATTTTTATTAGATACTAAGCAATATGGCCTGGTGTGCTGATATACCTACAGCTTATGAATAAGCACTAAATATGCATTGTACATATGTATTTCTGACTGTATACAAAAGCCTAAACACTAATTAAGTAGTAGTACTTAGTATAATTATTTAGTAATTAAGTAGTAGTAAGTAATATCCATTCTATTTTATTTTAATCCTCACCTGGTTGTCTGGAAGAGATCGTTGCGATAAGACCGCCCATTGACACTTTTATTTTAAGAAAAATGTTTTGTTGTAAGTTACTTGGTGTTAAATAAAGAGTAATAATTATCTATTTCTCTATGTAACGCATCAACGCAAAACAGCTAGTCTCATTTGTATTATACCTGAGTACTTCCCGTTTAGTCTCATTTGTATTATACCTGAGTACTTCCCGTTTAGTCTCATTTGTATTATACCTGAGTATTTCCCGTTTAGTCTCATATGTATTATACCTGAGTACTTCCCGTTTAGTCTCATTTGTATTATACCTGAGTACTTCCCGTTTAGTCTCATTCGAGTTACCTAGTAATAATAAACGATAAAAGATGCTTAATACATTGTGAAACTTCTACATTTTATTTCCAATGTAGGTCTTGACGACTAGTCCAGAGTTCAAACCAAAGTCCAGATACCAGAAAATGTATAGCCTGACCCGGCTGCGCACAGGTAGAACATATATGCCTACAAAATTTGCATCTGTTTATTGCATCGAATATAAAATATGAACATATTTAACAATCATCGTCATATTTCATCCAATTTACACAAAACCTTAACGAATTATGCACCTAAACCTTCCTCATAAATACTCTGGCTATTTGTGAAAACCGCATGATAATCCGTTCAGTAGCTATTAAAATTATTGCGAACAGACAGACAGACGCAGTGGTGGACTTTGTTTTATAATACTTATGTAGTGATATTGGACGGCCCTTTGGCGTAAAGGATAGTTACCCTGATTCTGACCCGACGGTCGTTGGGTCTAATCCTAGCTATATACTATTTGCTACCTAGCAATGAAAGTTTTATGTGCATTCATGAATCATGAGTTTTCGTACAGTGGTAGTGGGATCATTAAATCTACCAAAAAGTAGCTTACCACCAAGGAGAACATCCGCCGCCGTAACCTTACGCGTTCCCCGACGCAAAATGTAGGGGTAATATACATTTAACGTGTTTATCTGCGTGTCTGTCTGTAGCATCTTAGCACCTAACCGGATGAACCGATTTTGTTTTTATTATTGATAGTTTTTTTTTGTTTGATAGATGTCTTCATCGAGAGTTTTCTTAGCTTTGATTCATGAAAATTGCAAAACAAGCAGATGATTTTCCCAAACGGTTATAGCGGAAGTGCTTACGAGTACGTACGGGAAATTTACCTACTATTTTTCAGTGTAAGTATCAAGTCAATTAATAATATTGATTCACAGAAGAATGCAAATACGTGTCAAAGTTAAGACATTTTAGATATTTATTTTTTCATCAAGCATACCTATTAACTTTTTCAAAAACTATCATGGTGCTTTTATACAGAACTAGCGTGGCCGCGGCTTTGCCTGCGTTAAAAACAACATTTATTAATTTTAATGTTTTTTTTTCATAAGAACCATTTCCTGACGATAAAAAATACAACTTAAAAAGAATTAGCGAAATTGGTCCAGCCGTTCACGCGTGATGCCGTGACCAAGGGCAATTAGGATTCATTTTTATATATAAAAAAGATGAAATGTAAAGTTATATTACCGAGTATAAGAATGTATTATTACTTCATCTATTTAAATAATAATTCCTAGTTAACGAATTTCAGATGTCCTAGACCTAGAGTGAAGACCGCGAATCGGCAAACGTAGCGTAGGACGTCCTGTGACCAGGTGGAGCGACGACATACGCAAAGCGGTGGTCAGTGACTGGAAAAGAAGAGCCGAAGATCGGGCTCAGTGGCGCACCTTGGGAGAGGCCTACGTCCAGCAGTGGACTGACACTGGCTGATGATGATGATGATGAACGAATTTCAAATCATTCAAATACTATGAAAATAATCCCACCCTTAACTGTACCCGGTACAAAGGCAACCATAACGCTGGCGGTGTTTTCGCGTGGGATAGCAAAGGACAACCTTTGCATCTGGTACGAGCTGGAGCGAGAGTCACCTGAGTCAGTAATAAGAATCCCAGCTATCATATTTGAACAGCAGTAGGATACTAAAGATTCCATAAACGTAGATGTTTCGAGGTAACCGCCTTAAGTTAAATTATTCAAGTATTTATGTGATTCACCGCCGTTAAATTCCAAACCAATTGCACAACTAAGTAATCCATTCGTATAGAAATCTTTAATCCATTGAAAAACCCTTTGATAGAGTCCCATACAGATCGCCACCGGCATATAAATGAGAAAAAGGTGCTATGTTTTGCATCGATAAATAAATTAATATCTATTGTTGCTTTCGAAACTTATTTTTATTCACTGCAAGTGCGCCGCACATATGGGCCCCAGCGATATAATTTCTCTCGTCCCATCGAAAGTATGGAAAGTGGTTCCTGAATATTTTTGGCTGATCGATAAAATAGAAAGTCAATTAGTTTTATGGTTGTTATGTGACAAGGAATGATGAGCTTATGTAATGTACTCGTAAGTATTATGGAGAAGGGTCTTAAAGCCTAAAGGACTTTGATAGCGGAATTTATTTGTCACAGAGTTCATAACATATCTACGCAACGAGGTTCACCGAATGATCGACGGCGCATAAAATCACACTTTTAGGTGAGTGGACGCCTTATGGTTTATTCTATATTCTGAGATTCAGGAAAAAACACAAATTCAGGAAAATCTGTTTTGCCCGATAGATAACAAGTCAACATTAAGGTCAAGTCACAAATAAATAGGTTTCTTCTACGAAAGCGTGCGACATCCTCAATCACTTCCGTCAGACACGATGTGATGGTCAAACGCGGCTTATCAATTCATACAGGTGGTTAGAGCATTATTATATTGATGTTCCGCCTGACTTACTACCAAAAAAAGTAGCTTACCACCATCAATGAGAAAATCTCCCACCCCTTTACGGTGTTCCGCTAGCTCACAGCCCTTGAGAGTCAGACCATTCTAGACCTAGCTTGGTCACCATCCTCGACCACATCATCGCTTACCACCAGGCGAGATAGTGGTAGACACAGATATATATATACAATATGTGGTGTTAGATATATCAGATATAACAAAACATATTTTTGATTCAATTATTCTCGCTCCTAGAATACGCCAAGAGGAATCTGTCAGTTTTATTCGCTAACTATAGAAAAATAAAACGCAATTTCAAACATATCAATTTAATTAAAATCAATCAACATTTTATAAATTAACATTAAATTCACAGAATAATCTCATTAACAATTTCAGTAATCTTCTGAACTGCTTCTTTCTGATCTTTCTCTCCTACCAAATTCTTCTTTACCATCAACATTGTTCTTGAAACCAAGCTATTCTTCTTCAGTTGACTTCTACCCTGTTCTTGATTCTTTATCGTGATTTTGAGAAAAGTTAGCCAATTCTGGAGAAATGTTAGGAATTCTGCAGAAATCTGCTTCGTGACATGAAATTGTACGAGAGTGAAAGTCCAGGGTTGTGAAGTGAGCGTGGCTATCAAGTTTGTGTCGCTTTTGGAGATGGCGTGTTTGAAGATTGCGCTTAGAGTCTTCCAGCCAGCTGAGGATTGGTCTTTTGAGTCCTAGAAGTATAATAGTAGTTTATGAAAGAAGAGGTCTAACCAGGCGAGATAGTAGTTAGATTAATCAGATAAATAAAAAACTATAGGCGTCGGCCTGGCAGTCGAGAGGTAGTGAGTTCGATCCCCACCCATTGCACTATTGACGTGTACCCACTCCAGACACAAGCATATTTAGCTTAGTTGGTGGTTTAACAAGACTACTAGTAATGTGCAACCCATATAGATAATAACTAGTAAGATTTATTTACTAAATTTAAGTTTACGAAACTGTTGCATAATGAGACACCTAGCGTGTTCACCATCCTCGACCGCATCATCGCTTATCACCATGCGAGATAGATAGAGTAGCCAAACGCTAATTTAATCAGATCAATAAAAACAAAAAAGAAGAAAAGATCTACCTCTATTTGTTACTTTGCTGGTTTAACTGTTTAAGCTTAATTTTGTACAATGACATGTAAAAAAAAAATTTGAAACCTTTGAAATCCTTACCCTAGTACACAACATCAATTGAATACTAAACATCAGAGCTCTCAGCGCGCTACATTGCTGGGTGTCAACCGGCGCGTCTTCAACATCACATCCCAAAGCGAGCGGTGTATTAACACCGGAGTTTAACACCATATATACGAGCTGTAAGACAGAAGCGCCTCGCTCGCTCGCACTGTCCCTGTGTAGGGATGTGACGATTTGGTGCGTTTGAATCTGTAGAACTGATTTTGGCTGAAATAATTGAAATAAATTATGTTTACCATACCTCCCTCAAAAGGAAAATAAGCTAAATACCAATTTTTGTTATGGATCTGGGTAGTAGGTATAACGCGGTATAAGTAAACTTTAAAAAAAAAGAGTGTTACTTATGTACACGCGTTAGAAGTGATACTTCTGTGGCGTATGGAAAAAAAATAACTAAAATGCAGTAGTGATTAACGATAAATATTAAAATAAATGAAAAGATTTTATTTAAATAAAAAAGGTTTTATTAACGTAAAAATATGACGTTAAATATGACATATACAACTTGAACATAGTCATGCCACCTAGAACTAACTTCATGATGTTAAATTTAGGTGTCGGTGTGCGCGCGCATCGTAAAAACTCACTCTCATCATTTTTCTCCATCGCGCCAAAAGAAGTATAACTTCAAAACGAACGAAAAAAAAACAGCATCCTGTATTTAATGATAGTAGAAGTACACATACCGTATAATTGTTCTTCGTAAAATAATGCACAATATATGAGAGTAGCTGCAGGGCTGCGCTCGCTACACTCTCGTCTGCGCTGTTGGTGACTGTTAACACGCTCGGGAGGAAACCGACTCGGTTCACAAATGTTATTAGTACTGTAATAGATACATAATATACTTTTTCTTATTACAATAATGCACAATATATGAGAGCAGCTGAAGAGCTGCGCTCGCGAAACTCTCGTCTACACTGTTGGTGACAGCTAGCACGCTTAGGAGGAACCGATTTGCTTATCTTCCATTCCATCATTACATCTCACACACACACTAAGTTAAGAAACCTTAGTGTATTCGGCGATGTTGTCTAACTAATTACTGGGAACTGCAACAAATTATATGGATTTGACTTCTTATAAAATACATACCTCGATTATCATTAGCATTGTTAGCCAGACCCAATAAATACAGGCACAACTTCAAGCACACGCATTGAAAGTGGTATGTGTTTCCTTCCACCTGTGCATTGTTACAGAATATCACTGTTATTAATAGAGCTGTCTTCACACACAGAGTCGGGTCTAACTCCAGAGGTACGTAGGAAGTGGCTAGGTCTAGTAGGTAGGTTATGTTTGTGGCTGAAATGTAATAAAGAAATAATACTTAATACGGGTGTGGTGCTCACCGAGAGCACGCGTACTCGCTGTTGACAAAGTAGTGCGAATCACTATTTAGCCAGTCGTTGACACTATCGACTTCGACTTTATCACGTGTACCAGTTCATCATCTTTATCAGCCGCTGTCCGTCCACTGCTGGACACAGGCCTCTCCCAAGGTGCGCCACTGAGCCCGATCTTCGGCTCTTCTTTTCCATACCTATTTACATATTTTAGTGCACCGGTTATATCCTACTAATTTTATAAAAGCGAAAGTTTGTGAGTGTGTATGTTTGTTACTTCTTCACGCTACAACCACTCAACCGATTGTGCTGAAATTTGGTATGTGGATAGTCTAAACTCTAGAAAAAAACATAGGGTACTTATTACCCCGATATTCTTACGGAAACGATGTCTACGTGGGTAAAACTGCGGGGCACAGCTATATACTCACGATACGTTTAATAAAGTTGTAAGAATACTTAGTTCTTTTATATCTTATAGGTGTTTGAGCACTGTCTTAACTGTTGGAAAGTGACGATGTGGTTGAGACGGCTTGGCACATTAGAACCTAAGGCTTGGAATGGGAACTGGCTCTCAAGGACGGCTGTTGGACCACACTACTGCTTGGTGATAAATTCTCCGACTCGAGAGTGGTGGCCAGGCGGACTCTAGACAGTGTCCTACCACCATGCAGGGCGTTATTAATCTACCCTAACGGTGTATTGTAACAGCTGTCCTAGAGAGCCAGTTCCTATTTTTTTTAAAAGGAGGAGGTTTCTCAATTCGACCGTATATATATATATATTTATGTTTGTTCGCGGATAACTTCGTCGCTTATGAACCGATTTTGACGATTTTTTTTTGTTAAAAAGAAGATTAAGACACGGGACCAAAATGCTGGCATGTATTTAGCTCAAATACTAAGCATCACCATTCAACGGGGGTATACAGCCAGCATTTTGGGAACTTTACCTACTGGTAGTGGTTTGGTATACAACATTTTAGTTTTTATGGTTTTTTATTAGGTATATTTATTTGTTTATAGTTAGGTAGTTTTTAAAATAAAATAATGTATATAATGTAATTGATAGATTGAATATTTTAATTAAATATATTTCATATTTCAATTTTTCAATTTCAATTTATTTGTTCCATTTGGGTACATCGTACACTTATGAACGTCATTTAAATACAATTAAGTACAAATAGTGACTAATACATTGTATTTGTTTGTCATTGTATTATTAATGTTTAATAACAAAAAAAAAAAAAAAAAGATAAGAGTGGTACCATAGTAATTTTATCAAGATCTGATAAGTATCTCCAGAGATATGGAGATAAACGTCTCCAACTTGCTACTGAAACTGACTCGCGGGGCATGGAAGTCGGTGTTTTAGTTTTTAAACTATCTTAATTATATTATTATTATTTATACAATTTTGTTCATTGAATTCAATAGAAACATTTTAATATTTTACCAATAAGCCGTGCCTATTCTAGGCCTAGCATGCTCCCACATGGTCACTTACCAGCAGCTAACATAGTGACGTGAGATAATAAAGGTAGTTGCTTAACGTAGTAACTGCTTTAGGTAGTTATATTTTTAAAAGTAGTTTAGTAGGGTAGGCACTTTGTTTGTTATAATATGGTTACAAGTAATATCATAAAAACCAGTTGTTCAAAATAAGCTTTGTGTAATATATCATTATGTAATTGTTATAACTATACAACCACCGTATACATTACACCGTACCAATGAAATGTTGGATTGTATTTTGTAACAATGTACATACAAAAATATAAAGTGTAGTAACACTTGAAGAAATTATTAATATTATCTCATTATATATAGGGTAAGTAATAAAAATCCCAATAGTAATAGTAATTAAAACAATCCCTATCTATAGAATATGCAGCATACGGACGGATGGACATAATATTAAACTTACCCAGTTGACCTTCACCAATAATCGCCTTAGAAAGCACATCAGGTAACAAAACCCACACTAAATTAGTGAAATGTTCAGTCACTTCATTTTCCGCGTCTTCAATACAAACGTGTAAAGACTCCATACAGTTCTCCACGACAGTTCTGTCGTTGGATTGTACAACGATGTTTAACAAAAGCTCCCACACTATTGGATCAGTTGTAAGGTCGGATGGGAGAGATGTCTCTAGTTTTAGCCATTGGGATAGCTGCAAGATGAGGGGGTAAAATTAAGTTACTAAAAATATGTTTAGCAAACTAATTATGTTAACAGGATTTTTATTTGGTAATTATACTTTAGTCAAGCCAAGTGTCCCTGTTGGCAGAATGTTGTTTTAAATAATTGATTATTATAGCCGCATTTTCTTGGCCATCAACCATACCTACCATTTTTCAGCTTAGGGTGAAACCTAACTAAGTCTTAAAATCTTGCTTTGAAAAAGGCAAATTTCGTGTTTTAATTTTTCAAAAATTGAAATGACTAAGACTTTCGGAAACATATTATATTAAAGACTAGCTGTTACCCGCGGCTTCGCCCGCGTTATTTGTGTCATTATGACCATTGAGGTCTAGATCGATGATCTCTTAGGCCAAATTACCATAGGTGACTCTCAAAGTCGAACTCAATATCCTCTATTGTTGAAGTCATTAATCATTTTGGTTAGGTAAGTATACGAAATTGTGCTGTTTAAATGTTTCACTCAATACAACAGTTCCTAAAACATTTGTTACAAAGAAAATAAGGTAAATAGCTGCGCGAGCGTAGCAAGCGCTATTATTGGGCGAGTGAAATTTTTTTATGGCTTTTTATAACCCTGACAGTTCAATGACCTAATAGTCATCAAGTCAATATAGATGACTCTTGGGTCGAACTCGATATCGTCTATTGTTGAAGTCATTAATCATTACTTGGTACTTGGTAAACCTAACCAAGGTTTACCAGCGAGCGCTATCAATGCGCGAGCAAAAAACGCGAGCGCGAAAATTTTTACGTCGTTATATGACCCTGACAGTTTTTATAACCTACTAAATCAACACCGATGACCCTAGGGTTAAACTTGATATCCACTTATTTTAAGGTAAAAATTCATTATGATTATTGAAGGTTGTACTGTTTCAATTTATAAACTCATTTTGATACATGTGGCTATTAAAATACAAAAAATGCTGAAAAATTACTTAAAAAGTAGATAAAACAAAGGTTTGCGCGAGCGCAGCGAGCGCTATCAATGCGCGAGCGAAGCGAGCGCGAAAATTTTTACGTCATTTTATGGCCCTGACAGTTTTTATGACCTACTAAGTCAAGACCGATGACCCTAAGACCGATAACCCCACTTATTTTAAGGTAAAAATTCATTATGATTAATGAAGGCTCTATTTCAATTTATAAACTCGTTTTGATACATGTGGCTATTAAAATACAAAAAATGCTGAAAAATTACTTACAAAGTAGATAAAACAAAGGTTTGCGCGAGCGCAGCGAGCGCGAAAATTCTTACGTCATTTTATAACCCTGACAGTTTTTATGACCTACTGAGTCAAGACCGATGACCCTAAGACCGATAACCCCACATATTTTAAGGTAAAAATTCATTATGATTATTGAAGGTTTTGTTCAATTTATAAACTCGTTTTGATGCATGTGGCTATTAAAATACAAAAATGCTAAAAAATTACTTACAAAGTAGATAAAATAAAGGTTTGCGCGAGCGTAGCGAAAGCTATCAATGCGCGAGCGAAGCGAGCGCGAAAATTTTTACGTCATTTTATGACCCTTACAGGTTTTTTGACCTTCTAAGTCAACACGGATGACCCTAAGGTTTAAACTTGATATCCACTTATTTTAAGGTAAAAATTATTAAGGGTTATACTGTTCCAATTTATGACATGTTTTGATGAATGTGGCTAATAAAATACAAAAGTTGCTGAAATGTATCCAACAAAGTACATATAACAAATGCTTGCGAGCGCTATCACTGCGAAAAATTTTTACGACCTTTTATGAACCTGACAGTGTTTATGACCTTCTAAGTTAACACTGATGACACATAGGTTTAACTTGATATCCACTTATTTTAAGGTAAAAAATCATTATCATTATTGAAGGTTGTACTGTGTCAATTATAAACTCGTTTTGATGCATGTGGCTATTAAAATACAAAAAAATGCTGAAATATTACCTACAAAGTAGATAAAACGAAGGTTTGCGCGAGCTCAGCGAGATCTATCAATGCGCGAGCGAAGCGAGCGCGAAAATTCTTACGTCATTTTATGACCCTGACAGTTTTTATGACCTACTAAGTCAACACCGATGACCCTAAGGTTAAACTTGATATCCACTTATTTTAAGGTAAAAATCATTATGATTATTGAAGTCTGTACTGTTCCAATTTATGTCATGTTTTGATGAATGTGGCTATTTAAATACAATAATTGCTGAAATGTATCCTACAAAGTAGATATAACTAATGCTTGCACGACCGGAGCGAGCGCTATTACTGCGCGAGCGTAGTAAGCGCTATCACTGAAAACGAAACTGAAATCACGAAAAATTTCTACGACCTTTTATGACCCTGACAGTTTTCATGTCCTACTAAGTCAACACTGATGACACAGAGGTTAACTTCATATCCACTTATTTTAAGGTTAATATTCAATATGATTATTGAATTATATTATTATATTAATATATGAAGGTTGTACTGTTTTAATTTATGGACTCGTTCTGATGCATGTGGCTATTAATATACAAAAGTTGCTGAAATGTTTCCTACAAAGTAGATATAACAAATGCTGCGAGACCGGAGCGAGCGCTATCACTGCGCCAGCGAAGCAAGCGCTATCATTGCGCGAGCGAAGCGAGCGCGAAAAAATTTACGACCTTTTATGACCCTGACAGTTTTTATGACCTACTAAGTTAACACTGATGACACAAAGGTTAAACTTGATATCTACTTATTAAAGGTTAAAAATCATTATGATTATTGAAGATTGTACTGTTTTAATTTATGGACTCGTTCTGATGCATGTGGCTATTAAAATAAAAAAGTTGCTGAAATATTACCTACAAAGTAAATCAAACAAATTATTGCGCGAGCGCAGTGCCAGCGAACGCTATCACTGCGCGAGCGAAGTGAGCGCAAAAAATTTTTTCGTTTTATGACCCTGACAGTTTTTATAACCTACTAAGTCAACACCGATGACCCTAAGGTTAAATGTGGCTGTTAAAACACGATTGCTTTTGAAATACTTCCCACATAGCAGATAAAACACGTTGGGCAAGCAAAGCCATCGCGTAAATTTTGATGACTTTTAATGACTCTGACAGTTGTATGGCCTAATTAAAGCACTTATTAAGTTTAGTCATCATAATCTATAAACCTAAGGTCAAACATTTATAATTATGCAAACTCTATGTAAAGTTAACAAAAAATATAGGCACCCACACTTAACTGCCGAAAAAAAGTATTCTTTGCCCTTTTATGCCCTATTAAATGACTTTGTACAAAATTTCATCTGAATCGGTCAAGCCGTTTGGCCAAAAAGAGGCCACACATTTACAAAATTCCATAATAAAAATATAGACAACCGAAATTTCCACCCAAAAAAAAAGTATTCGTTGCCCTTCTATGTCTTTTTGACTGTCTGTGTACAAAATTTCGGCTTAAATGGTTAACACGTTAGCTGCGGCACCAATTTTTGCATACTTTCCGTTCCTGCGGCACGAGGTATAATCGGCCCGTACCGTGACCAGATGTTAGGGCGACACGCGGTCTATTAGACCCCACCTCCTTTTACAGACTAAAATCCATTTTCTGGCGCGAAATCAAAGATAAATGAGAATTTTGGTCCTTATTGATATAGACAGTGAATTGATGAACCCTAATCCACCGTCGCCCCGGGATCTGATGGCTAGTTTAGGAATTATTAGCAAAACAAAATATGGGATCTTATACACCTCGTAACGCACTGAAATAGGGCAAATTTTCGCTGCGATTAGTGATAGGAAAAATAATATCGACGTTTTTAAACTGTCTTAACTACGCAACGACTTGACCGATTTTGATCAATTATATCTCATTAGATCGTTTTAAGGGCAAAACCTGGCAAAACAACACAAAGCTATCAAAGGATACATTTTTTTTTAAATAATCTAAAAGGACGTGCTCTCCAATCGACGTGATGCACAACACTGGTCGCGGGAAGCTCGCGTTGAGTGCGGTACGAGGTCAGGGGGGATATGGGACGTTTTAGCCTCGTTCCGCACTGCATTAAAATTATATTAATTCAGTGCGGCACGAGGCCTAAGACATCCGGTACCAAGGTAGGTACACCACCGAGTCCGGAACCATTAGTGATCTCAAATATATATTTATCTCTTTCCTACACTGGACCAAACCAAAGCTATGTCATTCGCACGACAGAGAAATTCACTTTTTTGCTTGCCGCACCACAGGGAAGTTGCATCAGCTAGCTAGCTGCTAGGCTATTCTGTAAGCTATCTCGACAGCGGAATCCGCGGTGAGTTTTGAATTTCGTAGTACGAAATTCGAATCTCACCGCGGATTCCGCTGTCGAGATAGCTTACAGAATAGCCTAGCTGGGGTGATTTAGGCCTCGCTTCGCACTTAACGTGTTAACCCGTTCGACCGAGAGTAGGCCACACATTTACAAACTTCAATTTAAAAATTATGGACACCTGGACTCGACTGCCAGAAAAAAAGTATCCTATGTGATTCTATGCAATATAAACTGTAATATGTACAAAATTTCAGCTGAATCGGTCAAGCCGTTTAGCTGATAAGAGGACACACATTCACAAAATTCAATAAAAAAATCAAAACATTCAGACTCGATGGACAAAAAAAAGTATCCGATATCCTATTCTGCCCTATGAACTGTCTTTATACAACATTTCAGGCAATTCGGTCAAGCCCTTTATTCGAGAAGAGGTCTTAAATTTACAAAATTGAATTAAAAATATCTGGACCCCCTGACTCGAAAGCCAAAAAAAAGTATCCTATATCCTATTCTACCCTATGAACTGTCTTTATAACACATTTCAGGCAAATCGGTCAAGCCATTTATTCGAGAAGAGATCGTATATTTACAAAATTCAATTAAAAATATTTGGACCCCCTGACTTGATAGCCAGAAAAAAAGTTTTCTATATCCTATTCTGCCCTATGAACTGTCTTTATACAACATGTCAGGCAAATCGGTCAAGCCGTTTATTCGATAAGAAGTCTTATATTTACAAAATTCAATTAAAAATATTTGGACCCCCTGACTTGATATCCAGAAAAAAAGTTTTCTATATCCTATTCTGCCCTATGAATGTCTTTATACAACATGTCAGGCAAATCGGTCAAGCCGTTTATTCGAGAAGAGGTCTTATATTTACAAAATTAAATTAAAAATATCTAGACCCCCTGACTCGACAGCCAGAAAAAAAGTATTCTATATCCTATTCTGCCCCATGAATTGTCTTTACACAACATGTCAGACAAATCGGTCAAGCCGTTTATTCGAGAAGATGTCTTATATTTACAAAATTCAATTAAAAATATCTGGACCCCCTGACTCGACAGCCAAAAAAAAAGTATCCTATATTCTATTCTGCTCTATGAAATGTATTCACACAAAATATCAGGCAAATCGGTCAAGCCGTTTATTCGAGAAAATGTCTTATATTTACAAAATTCCGTAAAAAATAATTGGACCCCTGACTTGATAGCCAGAAAAAAAGTTTTCTATATCCTATTCTGCCCTATGAACTGTCTTTATACAACATGTCAGGCTATTTGGTCAAGCCGTTTATTCGAGAAGTGGTCTTATATTTACAAAATTCAATTAAAAATATTTGGACCCCCTGACTCGACAGCCAGAAAAAAAGTATCCTATATTCTATTCTGCTCTATGACATCTATTCACACAAAATTTCAGGCAAATCGGTCAAGCCGTTTATTCGATAAGAAGTCTTATATTTACAAAATTCAATTAAAAATATCTGGACCCCCTGACTCGACATCCAGAAAAAAAGTATCCTATATTCTATTCTGCCCTATGACATATATTCACACAAAATTTCAGGCAAATCGGTCAAGCCGTTTATTCGAGAAGAAGTCTTATATTTACAAAATTAAATTAAAAATATCTAGACCCCCTGACTCGATAGCCATAAAAGAAGTATCCTATATCCTATTCTGCCCTATGTACTATCTTTGTACAAAATTTCAGCGAAATCGGTCAAGCCGTTTGACCGTGAAGAAGTCCCAAACAAACAAACAAACAAACAAACAAACAAACAAACAAACAAATAAACAAACTGACTTTCGCATTTATAATATTGGTGTTGATTCCGATGTAATTATTTTTTTTAATTTACAAATCTTCTGTAAGTCATAATAATGCGTTATTTTTAGAAATAAAACATATTATCTATGAATTTCATTTATAAAACTTTGAGTTACTTATAAATTCGCGTGTTATTTTCTCGTCTCTCGGAATCCAATTATACACTTGAGATATGCTCGAAGCTTGAGATAGGTTAGAACTAACTGTTATACATACATTAACACCCTTTAATTAAGAATGGAAAAATGTAAAAATGGAATTAGCTTTTGCTCTGAAGAGATAGACAAATAAATAAAGATAAATAAATAAAGATTTATAAAGGTGAGACCTATTTCCAGCAGTGGACAGAAACGGGCTGATGATGAATAAAAAGTAATTAAATTCTTTAAGTAACTCGACTTTTATCTTTACCTACTTAACTAAGTATGATTGCTAAAAAACGGAGAATCAGAAGCCTGAAGGAATGATTTTCATTATGTAAAGCAAAATATTGTACATATTTTATTTATATTCTTATCGTAAAGTTTTGTTTATGAATTTAGAAATAGTAAGTCACATAACAAACTTTATGCATGTACAACTGAAATAAAATACAAAAGTTTTATTATGATTCTGATTTCATAACAAAATAATGCTCTTAAATAACTTTATATATATAATAAAATAAATAGTACACTTTAGATCGACCAACTAGTTTTTAGTCCGATTTTTATCATTGTTTATGGGGACCGATGTTTACTTGGCGCATGCGCGGTTGACCTATTATGGTTACGGAGCGATTGTTGTGTTTGTTAAGCCAACTTTTTGGTAGCTTTAGTTTTTTACTTGAATAGGTAAAACAACCTATTGCTCGAGTGTAGATAAGGAAGTTTATGAAACTGCACATAACTAGATACCCCTCATTATGCAACAGTTTCATAATCTGCCATTATCGACTTGGTTAGTTTTCGCTGTACGGGGACGAAGTGTAACTTTTTAACTTACCACTTGGAACCTGACAAAATGTGGAATCCTCTGCGAAATGAAGCCCCACAGCAGTATAGCGGGGTTGTGTGTGTAGTACACAGCTGGTTCCGGAAGTAGCAAGCTCACCAGACGGTCGGTGGCTTGCTCTGTGTACACTCTGTGTTCCACGGACTCTGGGGCTACCTTTGATAGTGTTGACATCTACAAATTGTTGTATTGATTATTTTACGAATAGAGACAGAGAGAGAACATCGTCAGAAACACTGCTTGATCAATTATCGAATTAAGTACTAAGATTTCTTTCAAATTAATCATTGAAAAGTTTACGTTAAGTTACAAATACAGAGGGAAGAGGGAGGGATGTGGTTAAAGAAAGAAATAGAGAGAGAGAAAAATAAGAGAGTGCATGAGAAATATTATTTTGATAATCATTGCCAAGTAATAGATTTTCAAATTAAAGTAGGTACTCGGTTTATCCACGAATTTTCAGCCGAGTTAAATGTGTATATATTATGGGTAGCAAGTAGATAATACAGTCTTATAGATAGTACTCGATTGAACTAAATTAATATACTAGGTATCTATAGACATATGTATCAAAATGAGGCAAGCGTTTGACCACTATCTCACCTGTTGATAAGTGATGATGCGTTCGAGGATGTTAGCACGCTAGGCTTAGAATGAGAACTGGCTCTCGAGGACACATTACTAATAATCCTTTATTACTATATATTATATCATATCATATCTAATATCAATTCAGTCAATGTCTGAAATGGGGTACCTATATTGTATTAAAAGAAAAATAATATAATTTAATAGAATTACTGCAAAAACAAGCCAAAGAGCTTTAATGATGTACGGTGGAGGTTTGAACGATTTCGGCAGTCGTAGAATATGTTCCACTAAATATGGAAGTAGTGGTGCTGTTGCTTCCGCTGGACTGGAAAACATACAAATATTAATAAATGTAATATAATAACCCACAGGGGCGGCTTTGTGGCGAGCCGACGGTGAGTGGCGACACCGCGTACCCCTATCCCGTGAGGGCTAAATGAGAGACCCTCTGACCCCCGGCTTGCCTTGACCGGCCGGCCGGTAGTGGGAATCGCAAGAGCTAAGCTCCAGAGTGGAAGTGTTAAAGGCATAAAGCCACTAGTAGCGTTTAGTGAAAGTGCAGTTCACCTCTCAACACTCTTAGCTATCCACGCCAATATTGCCCCTCGGCGCCGACATAACGGTCCGCCTTTATGGGGGGTCCATTCAGTGGGTGGCAAGTCACCACCCGCCTAAATATTTTGTAATGAGGCATAATTGGCGGGTGCCGTACCTCATCCCATAGACCAGCAATCCGACATTAATCAGCTCATCCAATAGTCTCATAAAATAATGTACCATCTTTTTATAATATAGTTTCCCATATCTCCTCCTCATCCATTAATAATACCTAAGTAAACATTGTAAAGGGCCTCTTTATGTTGGCTTCGTCTCCATCAATGCCCTCCAAAAGACCGGGCCTGTACCACCCGTGAGTTAAATTGAATAAACGTATAATAATAGAATAATAATGCAATATTAATAGCAATATTCTAGGAAAGGAAAGAAAGTATAAAGCTGAAACGATAGGCATGATGCACAGCACAGAGTAGCACAGACCCGTTGCAAGAGCTCTACTAAAAAGGGTATTACACCACACTGAATCTGTACCTACCTGTACTTATCAGGCGGGCACCTAATTTGGGGCACAGATGTACTACACATAAGTCTATACTGCACATAAATTATGTAGGCGGACCGGGCCTTGCTTCCTAATTAGGGACTCTTCCTGTCTTACTCTTATTACACCTCCTTGATTAAGGAGTTAGGGGCCCTGATTCAGTGTGGTGTAATACCCCTTAAACTGCAGAAACATCTATATATAATGATATCGCATCATGGCGCCGCGGACGGGCAGCGGGTAGATGCGGGCGGGGTCATTTGGCAGATTATAATGTTAGGATTTTAGCGAGGTTCGGATTAGCTTGGGTACGGACTATCGAGGCTCTACTGCAAATATCACTGAATTTTTTTTATCTGTTTATTATTAAAGCCTAAATATTGAATTATATTACCCGTGTTTATTTTATTATCATAAGCGAAATAAAAAATATTTAGATAAAATAGAACTATAAAATAATGCAGTCCACCATGATATGCTGAACGCCAATCATAAAGAATGACGTCACTTTAGAGTAGAAATAACCAAATTAAATTAATTTGTCTTTTACACCTATTCTACACAAACGTGACGTCATCAGCAAACCAAATAATGGAAAAATAATAATAAGCACCATAAAGCGTTTTGGCGGGAATTTAAAATGTGTTTTGTGTTTTTTTTAATATTAAATCATTATGTCTTAGAATAAATATTACAATTTATTTGTTGAAAAAAGAAAAAATCCTAACATTATAAAGCACTTTTTAAAATTTTGCCAACATGCCTATTGTTGAATTATATGAATTTTGTTCTTAACATATTATTAGGTAATAACTAGTAATAACTAACGTGTAAAAACTACCAATAAGACAGTTTTCACATTCTGTCATTGAGAATTCAATGTAATGTAGTGTAAGTATAGTGTATCTAAGTGTAGTGTATTCCTTTTTTGAATGAGAAATAATGATTTGTTACCACATCGTCATTCGTCACTACGCTGACCTAGCTCATCATAAAACTTGTTTTTTTTTTATTAGCTTTTTATTAGCTTCACCTGTATGTTTGTATGTTTGTAACCGACTTCTTTGGGCGCAATTTTGACCCACTTTAAACGGCCAGATTTCGTTCAAACTTTGTAGATTTATCGAGGACCGATGACAATACACTAATTTGATAAAAAATTATTCCATTTTTCAACTAAAAAGTAGAAAGTAAATAATAGTTTAAAAAAACTAAAAAATGCTTTTTATAGAAAACCGAACTAAAAATTAGAAAATAAATTTTAATTAATTTAAATTAGGAAAAGTATTAAAAATTTCAATAAATATAAATTAATAATAGTGTGAATAAAATATTTTAAAAAAATATTTTTAAAAAAGCGTGGGGTGCTTTTAAGATATTATCAAAATGATAATCACTCTACTCATATCTGTCAATAAAATATTTATAACTATTGACACCATGCACTTCAGGCTTTTTTTTATTATTTTTTTTATTCACACAATTATTAATTTATATTTATTGACATTTTTAACACTATTCTTAATTTAAATTTATTAGAATTTATTTTCTATTTTTTAGTTCGGTTTTCTATAAAAAGCGGGTTTTTTAGTTTTTTTTAACTATTATTTATTTATATACAGAGTGTAGAAACACTCTACTAAGAATAGTAGTGTTTTTTTAAATAGGAGTTATTGAAATTTGTCCATGTCAGCTGATTTAAAATGTGCTTAAAATAGATAATCATAAATACTTACTTTTCAGAAGACTGGCAGTAGAAATAGATGTAGATCAGCAAACTATAGGGCTGGCTCTTTTGTAGTTGTATCCCGATTGATTGCGGCTTTTCTATACCATACTGTAGCTCTACTAAACCCATCTACAAGTAAGTATTTATTCATATGAAAACTGTTCTCTATGGAAATAACTTAAAGTAATTTCCATAGACAACAGTTTTCAATATCAATTTTTGTTCAATATATATGATGGATGATAATATGATGGATATCCTCAACAGTCCCTACTGTTCAGGAACAGTAGGGACTGTTGAGGATATCCATCATATGGAATGTGTAATGGGTGCAAATGAACGCGAATCACACATAAGTAAATTCAATATTCATTAAAAAATCTTCTAATACTATAAGAATCTTTGTCCTGACATACTGACTGACTGACTGACTGACAGACAACGCACAGCCTAAACCGCTGGTCGTAGAGACTTGAAATTTAGAGGGTATATTTGTCTTAGTACGTAAGGGTGTACTAAAAAAAGGATTTTCCAAAACTCACTCCTTAAGGGGATGAAATAGGGGTTCAAAGTTTGTATGGAGAAACAAGATTAGATAGTCTTTTCTATCCGAAACTTCACACCAGTACTTCAGTAAAAAATTAGTAAATACGTGTTACAGGTTTTTTTTAATTCCACCCCTAAGAGGGTGAAATGGGGTAACAAAGTGTGAAAATTAATATTGTTACGGATTGCGCTGAAATTTGGCATGCAGATAGTAATTACAACGTTATTTTCCTCTGAGAAAGGATTTTCCAAAATTTACTTTACTATTTGGGATGAAATGGGGGTTCAAAGTTTGTATGAAAAAACAAGATAAGATAGTCTTTTCTATCCGAAACTTCACACAAGTGCTTCAGTAAATAAATAAGTAAATATGTGTTTCAGGTTTTTTTTAATTACACACTTAAGAGGGTGAAATCGGGTAACAAAGTGTGTAAATCAATATTGTTTTGGATTGCGCTGAAATTTGGCATGCAGACAGTTATTTTGACGTAGGTATCCGCTAAGAAAGGATTTTTCAAAATTCACTCTTTAAGAGGATGAAATGGGGGTTCAAAGTTTGTATGGAGAAATAAGATAAGATAGTCTTTTCTATTCGAAACTTCGCACAAGTACTTCAGTATATAAATAAGTAAATACGTGTTTCAGACTTTTTCGAAATGCTACCACTAAAAGGGTGAAGTGGGGTAACAAAGTCTGAAATTAATATTGTTTCGGATTGCGCTGAAATTTAGCATGCAGATAGTTATTTTGACGTAGGTATCCGATAAGAAAGGATTTATCAAAATACACTCTTTAAGGGGATGAAACGGGGTTCAAAGTTTGTATGGAGGAACAATATTAGATACGTTTTTTCTATTCAGAACTACGCACAAGTACCAGTAAATAAATAAGTAAATACGAGTTTCAGGTTTTTTTGAAATGCCACCCATAAAAGGGTGAAGTGGGGTAACAAAGTCTGATATTAATATAGTTTCGGATTGCGCTGAAATTTAGCATGCAGATAGTTATTTTGACGTAGGTATCCGATAAGAAAGGATTTTTCAAAATGCACTCTTTAAGGGGATGAAACGGGGTTCAAAGTTTGTATGGAGGGACAATATGAGATACGTTTTTCCTATTCGAAACTACGCACAAGTACTTTAGTAGATAAATAAGTAAATACGTGTATCAGGGTTTTTTGAAATGCCACCCCTTAAGAGGGTGAAGTGGGGTAACAAAGTCTGAAATCAATATTGTTTCGGATTGCGCTGAAATTTGGCAGATAGTTATTTTGACAGAGGTATCCGCTAAGAAAGCATTTTTCAAAATTCACTCCTACTCAGCTTGAATTGCAAGATATGACTTATACACATAGCAAGTTTAACAAAAATTCGGATTCAGTATGCCAGCAGTTAATATATATACAAATATATATATATATATATATATATATATATATATATATATATATATATATATATATATTAAAGGCTTCCCAAGTGGTTTTATTTAATTCATCGGGATATATTCAGAATATCCAGAGATATGGAGATAAACAACTCATTAATAGCGCGGCATTTGAAGTCGGTTCTGTTATTTTGTAAGCGATATTAATTTAATTTTTCAAGTTATACTTCTGGCGCGATAGAGAAAAATGATGAGAGTAAATTTTTACGATGCGCGCGCACACCGACACCTAAATTTAACATCGTGAAGTTAGTTCTAGGTGGTACGATGCGCGCGCACACCGACACCTAAATTCTACACCGTGAAGTTAGTTCTAGGTGGCATGACTATGTTCAAGTTGTATATGTCATATTTAACGTCATATTTTTACGTTAATAAAACCTTTTTTATTTAAATAAAATCTTTTTGATTAATTTTAATATTTATCGTTAATCACTACTGCATTTTAGTTATGTTGTATAACTTCTAACGCGTGTACATAAGTGCACACACTCTTTTTTTTATATACACATAGTGAATGACCAATGAAACTTACATTAATATCTTTAGCACATGTGCCGTTACTGTCTTCCACATCAGTAACATTGAGATACTTATCAGCTAGCACTTTTAGTAACTCTCCTAAAACTAGCGTACTTGCTTTACGAACTGTTGAATCGTTTCTGGAAAACATTTTAACACAACTATGAACTAACATAAAAAAAAAACTCGGTAACTATGGAACGCAGTAAATAATACTAATACAAATAGAAAGCATATCTAGCATAACATATACCAAATAGGGTATTTTACTCAAAATGAGAAAAAATCTAAAAATATATTATTGAGATAGCTTAGGCAAAAAGCAGTCAGCAAACTAAATTTTAAAATTCAATTTAAAGGTTTCAGCTTTTTTAATCTGTTTCATAATACCATTAAATAGTAGTCGCCAGTAGTCGCCATGTTATTACGTCATACGGCTATGTAAACTTAGAAGTGTCAACTGTCAACTACCAATCATATCACTGCATTTTTTTTACACAGCCAACGACGTAATGACCATAAAGCAATATGGCGTCCACTGCGTCCAGCATTTTTGTCAAATTACACGCAAAATTTGAAAATGCAAAATTAAAATGCATTTTTATGGCACTTAACGATTAAATAAAAATTTTGTACATTTTTAGTGGTTCATTAGCATTAGAATCTAATTGAGACACTTTTAAAAAAAAGGTGTAATTGGCAACACTGGCTGAAACCTTGGGGCATCGTTAGTATAGGTATAGAAAATAATAAAAATAAATGTAAAATAAATAAAACAAAAGACTAACCTTATAATCTGCGCCTGTGGCAACATAGTAAGGTATCCACCAGAAAACAGCATATCACAGAAGTCGGGCAACACGTCAGAACTGGTCTCGTAGAAGAAATTCAGCAGAAATTTTAGAAACTCTCCGTATTCTGTCGTCTCGATGTCGTTTTGATGTTCCTGTATTTACCATAAATGAACACTGCTTACTAATATCGTTTAAAAATGTTTATTAAAAAGACCAACTTAAAATTCCGCGTAATAATAGGTTTCGTGTATGTTTCTTACCTTACTTATGTTTCTTACATTTTAAACTTCATTTTTCTTTTTACCCGACTACGGCGAAGCAAAAGGAAGGGGTTATATTATTTGTTGTTATAGCGGCTATTAAAACTTTTAGTTAATATTCTGTCTAAATTTCAATTGTATACCTCTTATGGTTAAGGAGATACTGCCCTGTGACAGACGGACGGACGGACAACCAAGTCTCAGTGTTATGGTTCCGTAGGCACCCTTTATTTATTGTTTATTGTCAGGTATCGCAAACTTGTTGTAGACAAACGTATGTACTAGTTTAATACAATACAATATTGTATTAAACTTGAAACGCATCGAAAAGAAAATTAAAGGTACGGCCACACCGCGGCGTTCCGCGTGTTCGATCTCGGGGGCGATCAGATAGCGCAGTAGTATTTGTACCAACTGATTCACACCAAACGCGATCAACGGCGATAAAACGATTGAAAATCAGATCGCGAACGCGCACGCGGACGCAGGTCGCCGCGGTGTGGTCGTACCTTTATCATCGTGAGATAGTACAAATTCCATGTATTAAAAGACATATAGATACTTTTAAGAGGTAACGCAGGGTGCACTTTTCTATACAAATGTATTCCCCCGTTTCCTCCCTGGAAAATGCTTCTAGAGAAAAACCTTTTTCTACAAAAAATTAAAGTCTGCTGTAGCTGTAGCGCCCCTATCACTTTCTTATTTTGACCAACCAATTGTAAATAGAAATTATGACCCTTCAAAAATCTTAAAGTGGACATTAGAAGGCTTATATTTATCTTTGCAATTGGTTAATCAAGAAAAGCAAATGATAGGAGCGTAGCTACAGCAGACCTTAATTTTTTGTAGCTTAACAGATTTTTTGTAGAATCAAATTTTGCTCTAGAAGCATTTTCCAGGGAGGAAACGGGGGAATACATTTTTATGAAAAAGTGCTCCGCGCGTACCCTCTTAATACATAGATTTAAAATATATGACAGTACATTATAACTTCTTTGTTACCTTAGTAAATAGTACAAGTTCGGATACCACACGTTGTATGGCGCCGCTCATTTCAACGGAACATTGCTTCAGTACGTTGATATCTTGATCGTCTGCTAGTATCGCATGTACAAAATCTACCTTCTTCTCACCGTGGTTTAGCAGTTTTATTAGTCTAAAATGTGTACATACATTGATTGAATCTCTTCTTTCACATAAGGTCATTTAAAAAACTAAAAGAACCGACTTCAATTGCCGCGCTATTAATTTTCAGTACCAAGTTTGAGGTGTTTATCCATATATCTGGAGATTCTTATAACAGACCTCGATGAAATTACAATGGTACTACTACCCTTAGAATATTTCCTTTCCAACAAAAAAATAATCTTTATTATTATAAAAACTCACGATCATTTTAAGCTTACAGATTTAAAACGGGAATTTAACGTGACTTACGCGATGTCGATATAGCGATCGACATATGTTTCGGCCTCATCCGGAGGCCACTGCGCAGTGCGACGCTGAACGCGTCGGCGAGCGCCCCGCACTCAAGATCCTAAAGAAGGCCTCCGGATGAGGCCGTAACATATGTCGATCGCTATATCGACATCGCGTAAGTCACGTTAAATTCCCGTTTTGAATCTATAAGTTTAAAAAAAGAATCATAAAAATCGGCTTATAAATGACGAAGTTATCCGCGAACACACATAAATATACAGAATTAATTTTTCAAGTGGGCCGGATGGCCAAATCAGAAACTGAGGTATATGGAAAAATGCTCAAAGGAGTCTCGGGCTTGGATTTTTGAAAAATCAATATTCCTAGCTTGGAATCGAACCCGTTGATTTTGAAAAAAACAAACCCTGTATTATTTACACCCATAGAAATAAGAATAATATTCCTATTTCTGTGATTACACCATTCGATAGTGTCGCTAATAAGGAACAAATTATTGGAAGTAATGACATACGGCAAACTTAAAGCAAACGTTAGATTTTAATAAACTTCACATTTTCAGACAATATCTTTGGCGTACTGCGTGCGTGATCTAGGCGGCGATCAGACAGCGCAGTAGTGTTTGTACCGACTGTTTCACACCAAACGCGATCTACGGCGATCAAAAAGCGATTGAAAATCCACCAGGACGCCCATAACCCAGGACGCCGCGGTCTGGTCGTACCTTTATAGATATATTCAATAGAAATATAGGTAGATATCAACAGGGAGGTTAGAGGAGGAGGAGTATATTACCTCAACGTATCCATCCCAAGTTGACATACAACAACATATATCATCCCCGCACCTTCTCCCATCAACACGGACCTGTTGAGAGCCGCCATCAACAGTTCCAACCACTTTTGTATCACACCTAACAGCGCTTTAGCTGTGTTACTTGATATGTATAGGCCAGCTGAAATTACATGAGATCGTTTAAAAAACTAAAAGAACCGAATTCAAATGCCGCGCTATTAATTTTCAGTACCAATTTTGATGTTTTTATCTCCATATCTCTGGAGTTACATATCAGATCTCGATGAAATTACTATGGTACCATTCTAGGGATATCTCATTTCCAACAAAAATAAGTTATCAAAATCGGTTCATAAACGACGAACTAATCCGCGAACAAACATAATATATTTATATTATGTTTCTTCGCGTTTGTTTTTATCAAATCGATCGTATATATACATATACATATGTATATATACGATCGAATTGAGAAATCTCCTGTTTTGAAGTCGATTAAAAAGTATTTTCTTATGATTTTCTCGATACCTTGATTGCATTCGTCGCTTTCAGAGATGGCCACATTAAATCCGGAATTCCGTTTAGAAATTTCGAACGGAGTAAATCCATCTACATCTACAGACCTATCACATTAAGTAAGTATGTGATAGTGTTCCGTTCGAAGTTTACCCTTCGAAACGGAATTCCGAATGTATATGGCCGGTAACGGAATCCCAATTCGATATTTCGATTCCGGAATTCCGAAATAAATAATAATACTAATAAAACTAAAATAATACAAAAATAATAACACCTACATTCACGAAATATTAAACTTTAAATTGAAATTTTTTGTTCCAGTGGGGCGTCCCCCCCCCCCCCCGTCCCCCTCTAAAAGCTAAACTGCTGGCTTGAAAAATCTGGAAACATTCGTGATAATAGCGCATTTCATGAACTTTAAAGGAAAACTATAGCGGTTAAGATAACTTTATTAGTATAGCAGTAATAGACGTTGGACTTGGGTGTTGGATAATTTTGTACCAAATACAAAATCCTTAGAATAAATCTTTTAAAGTCGCAAAGACGAAGTACCTAGTTGCTTGTTTGTAACGGGTAAAGACTTGTATTGAATAACGGGCTACTACGGAACCCTACACTGCGCGTGGCCCGACACGCACTTGGCCGGTTATTATCAGTTTATTTCGAAACATCAACATGGTTTCATCAAAAAAGGTCAACTAGCACAAATTTGATAACTTATACGGAAGCACTTGTTGAGGCAATGGATGTTAATAACCAAGTTGACGTTGTTCACACCGATTTTAGTAAAGCGTTTGACAAA
Source organism: Cabera pusaria (assembly GCA_954871355.1). Taxonomy (NCBI): domain Eukaryota; kingdom Metazoa; phylum Arthropoda; class Insecta; order Lepidoptera; family Geometridae; genus Cabera; species Cabera pusaria. Next base: position 19,445,301 of record OX940902.1, read on the forward strand.
GTATCACATTCCATACTTCTTTTAAAACTTTCTGCATATGGTTTCACAGGTAACATGTTGGAATAGACTAGTTCATATTTAAGAGGCAGACGATTCTTAGTTGTGGCAGCTGGTTCAACAATATTTCCAATTAAACATTCAGGTGTTCTACAAGGATAGAACCTGGGCCCTCTGTTATTTATTTATATGTCACAACACACGTTTATTTTTCTCGGTAGTAGGTTTCGCCTATAAATTACACCATCTACTTAACTGAGGAATTAAATTTACACACTACAGTTACCTATCAATTAAGTTCTCACATCATTTGAAATTTTGGCAGAAAAGTACTTATAGGCAACTCATAACAATTTAACATTTTGAGAACCCCGTTAGCGTAAAGGATGGCTTGCTTCTAAGTGAGAGGTCGCCGGTTCCAAACCTAACACGGATGATCGTCCACAGGTGGTAAGGGGATATTATATCGTTATGTTATGTTCGTAGCTTGCCACCATCAAGCAGAAAATCTGCCGCCATAACTATACGGTGTTCCGGCAGCACTCAGCTCTTGAGAATCAGATAATTCTAGGCCTAGCGTGTTCACCATCTTTGACCACATCATCACTTTCCAACAGGCGAGATAGTGGTCAAATGCTAGCCTAGTATTCGTTTCTGTAATTTGGAATCTTGTTTATTCATTTATCCTATGCTACGAGTGCTACGGACCCCTTTATGAAATATAGGTATGACCAAAAAACCCAACCTTATAACACCATGATGTTAAATTGTTTATTAGTATAGAATAGTTTCTTTATTAGTATATACGGTAGCGTTTGATCACTACTCGTATCTCGCCTGTTGGTAGGTGACGATGTGGTCGAGGATGATAGCACGCTAGGCTCAAAGTGGTTTGGTACACATAACACTCCGGAACTGTATCAATCTTACCTGGTTGGTAAGATATGAGAGCTTCAAGCACTAAAGCGCTTGATAGCACTGTATTAGGATAGGCATTCATTTGTGGAACCAATGCATTCAGGCAAGCGAGTAGCTGTTCAGCGCTGTAAGCGCTTTGATGGGATAAAGGTGATATTGCTTTGTTATTGCTGATCCTGAAATTTGTAAAAAGTTGTCGGTTGTAGCACATAATAATTAATAGTACTACGTACAGAAGATTTACTCTTATAGGGCCTTAGCGGTGTAGCGTATTTTGAACGTTACAGACGTATCGAGGTTTAATCTGGCATATTAACTAACGCGGAAATTACATGGAGTGAGACAGGCCGGGTTGTAGTAGTAAAATATTACAAATCAAGTCTTGGGTCCATAGGCTTCTACGCTATATTTCAGATGTCAGTAGCTCCCCACTATTTTATGAACTTCGAAGTTAGGTGTCGGTCTGTACCTATTTCCTAGCTTGATGGTATTTACGGAACCTTAAACAGACATTAGTACCAAGATAAGTTTGTACTTTAACCTAGTTTGACAAGTTTGTACGGAAGCCTCGGTGCGCAAGTCTAACTCACTCTTAACCGGTTTTTGTTAATATCATATAGGCTAGCGTTTGACCACCATCTCACTTTTTGGTATGTGATGATATGATGCGGTCGAGGATGGTAGCATGCTAAGCCTTGTACTATTCATTATTCTATGGCTAAGCCTAGAATGGGAACTGGCTCTCAAGGACAGCTGCCGGAACACATTACATGTTTGGCGATAGATTTTCCGACTTGAGGGTGGTAGCTGGCCAGGCGGACACTAGACAGTGTCATACAACCATGCCGAGGTTGGGCCTTATTAACGATGGTTTTCCTTCACTGGAGGGCGCCACTGTGAAAAGCGTACATACAAGTTTCAATAGTAAAATCCTTTGGTGCACTCGCCTGAACCTAACCTAACCTTGAACTTGATTGAACCTTATACTATTACAAATACAAAAGATTGAGAGTATGTGAAGTTCTATCTATATCATACCCGTGTAGTAGATCGTGTATGAAATGCAAACAACAGTCGACGGCTACAGGCGGCCCACTCGCCGCGTAGTGCGCCAGGCTACGAAGCACCGCGCTCAATGAATGAGCGCTGTGTTCTTCCACGAAGAAACGCTCCGAATGCCACAACCGACGCAAACATGATATTATCAGTCTATTAAAAAAAAGAAAACACTTATTTTCAACGACGAAATGCAAGCGTGGAATTGAGGCTTGGCCGACGACTATTTTATTTATTTTTTATAGTATTCATCATCATCATCATATGCCTATATGAGTATATGAGTCCACTGTTGGACATAGGCCTCTCCAATTGCACACCACTGAGCACGATTCTCGGCTACTCTCATCCAGCTCTTTCGAGCCGCCTTGCGAAGATCATCGCTCCACCTAGTCTGAGAGCGTCCTACGCTACGATTGCCGATCCGCTGTCAGTGGCCCACTGCCACTTCAGTTTGCTAATCCGCTGAGCTATGTCGATAACTTTAGTTCTTTGTCGGATCACCAGATTTCGAATTCGTTCCTTCAAAGAAACTCCGCGCACAGCCCTTTCCATAGCTCGCTGAGTGACTTTAAAATATAGTATTCATACTTATAGTTACTATGCGTTGGACCATTATCTCACCCGTTAGTAAGTGACGATGCGGTCGAAAATGGTAGCCTCGGAACAATGACTAAAGCATCATTGTTCCGAGATGGTAGCACGCTAGGCCTAGAATGGGAACTGACACTGAAGGACAGCTGACAGATGCTTGGAGACAGATTTTTTAACTTGATGGTGGTAGCTGGTAGCTGGCCAGGCGGACACTAGACAGTTTCCTACCTCCATGCAGAGGCCGTTACTTGATTGATACATGCTTGCTCAACACTTATATGCTGTCCTGCCGGCTAAACTGAGCCAGACGTTTTTTTAAACGATATTTTCTTTCACAGGAGATGAAAAACGGTTGAAGGAGATCTAAATAAAATGAAACAATCGAGACAAAGAATATCTAGCACCTGAAAAAAAAGGGTATGGAAGGCCGTCAAGGGCGATCGAAAACAAACAAGATAAATGTTAAGGTGTAGGAGCAAAGAGATTTTTTGTATTTGTGTGACGACTGGTGGCCTTGCCGATCACGGACGGGACTCGGACCACCCGCCGAACAATCACATGGCGCCAATCGGTTCGTAGCTTCGAGCATTTACCAATGGAGATGTTAACGTTGTAATCCGCAAACATTTTTTTCTGCCCATACTTACGGGGGACGAGGTAAACACGCATTGCACACACACAAATCACTCACTTTAACAATCCCGCACACTAGCTTGAAACACGCACACAGTATTAAAATACAGCGTAGTAAAAAAATACGCTTATATGGCCAAAAATGGCTATATGGCCAGCAGCGGGGTAAGGCTTGCGTTAACATCTCCATTGGTAAATGCTCGAAGGTTCGTAGAGTTCTGGCGGTGTCTGCCAATTGGGACGACAGTTGAGATAGTTTTGAGTATGCTAAAGGATTTAAAAATTAAGTTAAATATGTGGTTGATAACTATAGTTACTAAATAATTACAAGATTGCCTTGATTTAAGATTAAAGATTGATTAATATGTTATAAGCTTTAAAAAGTGTCTAGCTTGTAAAGCGTTTTATTTTATTACATTATTGTATTTGTACAATTGTTTTAAAATTACAAGATATGATAATTATTATCTACATTTGAAAGCCTCATTACTTACTTAAAAAGTGAAAAATCCAAGTTTGACGTAGCTTCACACAAGAAAACAGTGATATCATTGTCTAGCAAATATTCTATCGTTCGGCCACCTTCTTCTGATTTTTTTTGATAACGGCTTACTACTTCTATCAAGTACCCGATAGCTTTACTTTGAGCCGCTGTGTCCCGCGATGTAAGCAATCTTTTGATTTCTGATAAAACATTTTTTCTACCGCTCGGATTATAACTTCTGTTAAAATTTGAATTTATTAGACTATTCATTTCAATTTGCCGTTAACAAAACTAATTAATATTTTTTAAATTTTGAATTACAATGTTCGAATGCGATAAAATTTCATTTCCCGCGCTCTGCTTAGATATTGAATTTATGGCTTATAGCATTTTTTTAAGATAAGATGTTAAATTTACCTCCATGGATTTTGGATCCAGATGCACGCAAAATCACGCCCGGAGCACACATTCTTAAATTTCTCACACAACCTTTATCTTAATGTGAACGAAAAAAATTATTTAAAAAACCGATTACATTATCGGCATAAATACGCAGCACAAACACTACTTACAATCATTTAAAGTACCTGGCAACATCAAATTAATGTCAAAAATGTGTGTGTCAATGTGCTTGTGTCAAATATGTCAATCTCATCTGGAATGGTTGCATTCTCAGGTGCAGATAATTAAGAATTTTATTTGTGTAATATTTTCATTACTGTAAACAGTGTAAACTATAGCCTATTGATAAATATTTAACCGAACTGGGTTATATCATAATATAATCAAAATGGTGAGATACTCTAATACTCGATGGTTTTCTAGTAAAAGTGGTAACCATCAAGTTGTTTGCCTTCAATTCCTTCCATCAGGTGCTTTGACTACATTCTTCGTTTCTGTTTTCAGTCAGTAATAGAGTTTTTGAAAGACCTGCCCTCTTACGACGAGCATAACTTCACGCTATTCAATACGGATCATGGAATTAGAAATTGTTCGAAACGACCATCGATATATCTACCAACTAAGGAAATTCCTTCAGAACAGAGTTGAGTATCAGTTTTTATGACATATTTACTTCATATTAACTCATCACCACCACTCGAGTTGGTTTAGCCACGACTTGGAGTTAAGAGTAAATACTTCTATTGGATTATTTCTCAATTGATTGTATGTATATTTGGATAATGTATTCAGCCTACAAAAATTATATTACCCTTAGATTTTTCTCAATGCCTTTCTAACATCATGAAGCTAACATATGTAATATAATAGATGTTAAACTGTTTAACTATTTGACTGTTTTAATTAATAATCTAATTAGGTAATAGGCTGTATAACGAGAGACAGTAACAATTTACACCAATTGGCCTTGAACAAAGGATGAAAGGGCATTCTGTGGGTTACTTTATTAGTGTTGTTATTGATATTTCTTAAAATCGCTATCACCATCAATATGAATAATGTAAAAATCAGTTTATTTATTTGTTTCTTTGCTCTTCATGGCTATAGTAGACTGATTGTGACTGAAAAATTGCACAGCAATCCTTACTAATATTATAAATACGAAAGTTTGTATGTATGGTTGTTACTCATTCACACTATAACTACTGAACCGATTGAGCTAAAATTTGGTATGTAGATAGACTACATCCTGGAATAACATAGGGATTGGAATATGGACTAACTGGAATAACAACACATATAGGGTACTTTTTATCCTGATATTCCCATGGAAACAATGTCTACACAGGATAAACTGTGGGGCAGAGCAAGTTTTTACTAATTATGATTATATAAAACATTCAGGGCCATTTTCACCGGTTCCTGATAGCGCTAATATGAAGAAATCTGACAGATTTTTGACAGCTTTTATATGGTGTCATGTGTCAGATAACTATCTAACTCATTATCAGGAACTGGTGAAACTGACCCTAAGTATGAAATTAAGGCTAACGGTATGAATTGCTCATTCAACTGTTTTTTTTAGTTCTAAGCATTAAATGATTATACATTTTTTTAAATTTAGCATATATAGTGTTAAAATCTATTTGGATATTGATTGGCGTTGTATAAGTGCAAATTTTTAAACTGCATATACAGAATAAATGCATTGAACAGTAATACATTATTATAGGGTTTACACCTAAACTTCAATATGCATTTAATAATTATCTTTTATTTTTCAGTAATTGTCACAGAAAAGACTAACATATTATTAAGATATCTACACCAACAATGGGAGAAAAAGGTAATTTGATCTTATATCTGATAGTCTAGCTTTTTACCACTATCACTCCTGGCGGTAAGCAATGATGTGGTAGAGGATGGTAAACACGCTAGGCCTAGAATACTCTTACTCTCAAGAGCTGTGCTACCAGAACTCCGTAAGGTTATGGCGGCAGATTTACTCCTTGATGGTGGTAAGCTACTTTTTGGTAGTAAGTCAGGTGGAACATCGATATAATAATATGCCATCTGTGGACGAACACCTGTGCTAGGATTTGAACTGGCATCCTCTAGCTTACCATTCAAGCCAGCTATCCTTTATGCCAATGGGGTTCTCAGAAATTATTTCGATCTAGTAATTCAGTTTAGTACCTTACTATTATGTTCTTAATCTTGAGAATACAATTATAACAACAAAATAAGTTAATCATTAACCAACATAAGATCGTTTCAAAACTAAAAAAGAACCGACTTCAATGCCGCGCTATTAATTTTCAGTACCAGTTTTGAGGTGTTTATCTCCATATCTCTGCAGATACTCATCAGACCTCGATAAAATTACCATGGTACCACACTTGGGATATCTCCTTTCTAACAAAAAAATAATAATCAAAATCGGTTCATAAACGACGAAGTTATCAGCGAAAAACATATAAAAAAAAACATATATACGGTCGAATTGAGAAACGTCGTCCTTTTTTTGAAGTTGGTTAAAAATAAGCTATCTTTTATTCAGCATCTTGTAATCATGACTGATTTTTATTTTGAATTTGAATTTGAATTTTTGAATTTATACAAAACAAGCTGATACCCGTGACTTCGTTCATGATGACGTAAGATGGGATCGTCCATTTGGTGGTGATTAGGTAACAAACAGACAGAGTGACAGAGTTACAAACGTTTTTATAATATTAGTTTGGATATAGGTAGGTTAACATTAATCTAAAGTACCTTTTTGTAGTGGTAGGACTTTTGCTAGTCCGTCTGGGGTGGTACTACCACTTTGTCAATTTATTCAGCCGTGAAAAAGGAATGTTTTTTGGTATGAATGGCAATGTGTCCAGTGAAATTACAGAGACTTATCATCTCTTTGTCTTGAGGTAACAGATGCAGTGCAGTGACATGCGGAATTCTGAAATTCTATCCTGAATTTTGCATGCTGCTATATATATATATATATATATATATACGCTCCATGTATGTATATAATAGCTAGAAGACATCACTTACCATCAGGCGAGTGTGGTGCTTGTCCTGTTACCTCTAAAAAAAACCCTTAAAGCTTACCTCTAAAAAAAACCCTTAAAGCTATAATCTAAATTTCCTATACATTACCATCACTGTAACCCTATTATGTTTCAGAACAACTCTCCAAAGAAGCGTGATCAGACCCACCTAGAACAGAACGGTGAGGAAAACCGACCTCGCAAGAGGCCCTGTCTCAACTCTCCGCTCCACTGAAACCGGCCCTCCGCTAGACGTTCCGCTAGTTTGTGCCTCAGTTAAAGACATTTACAAGTGTACCGGCATTTTTATAATCGTATTATAATTAAGTTGATTAAGCAAGCATTTTGTTAAACATAATATCAACTCTTGAAAAATTGTGAATGGCTAGTTTTTGTCTTGGCAACAAGCTTTGTCAAAACTACTAAACAGTAATGTTTCAAAGCATATATTGATGAAAATATAATCTTAAGTTATTTTACATGTCTTCAATTATTTCGTTTAAATAATTATTATTCACTAGCAACCCGCCCCGGCTTCGCACGGGTGCTCTGTAGATACTAATGTGGTGTCGGTGTGGAGTAACAATTCCATTATACATTATTTTGTTGTGGTTCAAAAGAATAAGACAGCATTTTCGATGAAAGCTCTCAGTTTGCTTGATTTCTTCCGATATCTTGAACAATTATCGTCATATTAATGTCGCAGGCAGATAGCTTAATAAGTCGTTCAATGAACAGCCTATATATACATATACATATGCGTAGACATATATATGCATATACATATATTTCTGGTGACGCGCGGCTACTACCGCGGCTCCCCTCGCTACGCTCGTCGGCGCACGTCACGCGGTGGTCACTGGTCTCTAGTGTGTTGCCTTAGTGTCAGACTAATGAACAGGTTATGCAAGTAACGAAACGTCATCGATCCAAGTTATTTGCCTAGTTGATTAATCAAATGGCTGGATATCATTCAGGAATCTAGTTAACGGCGCTGTTTAGTAAAGAGGCTAGGTTGTTGATTGAACGGCTTTTTAAGCTTATCTAATACTATAAGAATCTTTGTCCTGACATACTGACTGACTCACTGACTCACTGACTCACTGACTCACTGACAGACAACGCACAGCCTAAACCGCTGGTCGTAGAGACTTGAAATTTGGAGGGTATATTTGTCTTAGTACGTAAGGGTGTACTAAGAAAGGATTTTCCAAAATTCACCCCTTAAGGGGATGAAATGGGGGTTCAAAGTTTGTATGGAGAAACAAGATTAGATCGTCTTTTCTATCCGAAACTTCACATAAGTGCTTCAATAAAAAAATAAGTAAAGACGTGTTTCAGGTTTTTTTGGAATTCCACCCCTAAGAGGGTGAAATGGGGTAATAAAGTGTAAAATCAATATTGTTTCGGATTGCGCTGAAATTTGGCATGCAAATAGTTATTACGACGTTAGTTCCCACTGAGAAAGGATTTTCCAAAATTAACCCTCGAAGGGGATGAAACGGGGGTTCAAAGTTTGTATGGAGAAACAAGATTAGATAGTCTTTTCTATCTGAAACTCCACACAAGTGCTTCAGTAAAAAAATAAGTAAACACGTGTTTCAGGTTTTTTTTAATTCCACCCCTAAGAGGGTGAAATTGGGTAATAAAGTGTGAAAATCAATATTGTTTCGGATTGCGCTGAAATTTGGCATGCAGATAGTTATTACGACGTTAGTTCCCTCTGAGAAAGGATTTTCCAAAATTGACCCTCGAAGGGGATGAAACGGGGGTTCAAAGTTTGTATGGAGAAACAAGATTAGATAGTTTTTTCTACCCAAAACTCCACACAAGTGCTTCAGTAAAAAAATAAGTAAACACGTGTATCAGGTTTTTTTGAAATTCCACCCTTAAGAGGGTGAAATGGGGTAATAAAGTGTAAAAATCAATATTGTTTCGGATTGCGCTGAAATTTGGCATGCAGATAGTTATTAATTACGACGTTAGTTCCCTCTGAGAAAGGTTTTCCAAAATTCATCCCTGAAGAGGATGAAGCGAGGGTTCAAAGTTTGTATGGAGAAACAAGAATTGATTGTCTCTTATATTCGAAACTTCACACAAGTAGTTTAGTAAATTAATGAGTAAATACGTGTTTCAGGCTTTTTGAAATTCTATTCCTAAAAGGGTTAAGTGGAGTAACAATGTCTGAAATCAATATTGTTTCGGATTGCGCTGATATTTTGCATCCAGATAGAAATTTTGACGTAGGTATCCGCTGAGAAAGGATTTTTCAAAATTCACTCTTCAAGGGATGAAGCGGGGGCTCAAATTTTGGATAGTCATTTTATTCGACATTTCACACAAGTACTTCTGTAAATAAATAAGTAAATACGAGTTTCAGACTTTTTCAAAATGCCACCCTAAAGAGTGAACTGGGGCAAAAAAGTCTGAAAATCAATATAGTTTCGGATTGCGCTTTATTGGGTTTTCGGGTTTTAAAAATATGAATCCTGATTTGTCTTAGTCACGCGATAACATGAAAACAGGTGAACCAATTTGGCTAATTTTTATTTGATGTCTTTAATGATAGAATCGTTTTTACAAAAGAAAAGTTTTAAGTAAATAAAAGGAGTTTTTAACGCGGGCGTAGCCGCGGGGGACTTCTAGTCTAATACTATAAGAATCTTTGTCCTGACATACTGACTCACTGACAGACAACGCACAGCCTAAACCGCTGGTCGCAGAGACTTGAAATTTGGAGAGTATATTTGTCTTAGTACGTAGGGGTGTACTAAGAAAGGATTTTTCAAAATTTACCCCTTAAGGGGATGAAATGGGGATTCAAAGTTTGTATGGAGAAACAAGATTAGATAGTCTTTTCTATCCGAAACTTCACACAAGTGCTTCAGTACAAAAATAAGTAAATATGTGTTTCAGGTTTTTTTTAAATTCCACCCCTAACAGAGTGAAATGGGGTAACAAAATGTGAAAATCAATATTTTTTCGGATTGCGCTGACATTTGACATGCAGATAGTTATTACAACGTTAGTTACCTCTGAAAAATGATTTTTCAAAATTCACCCCTGAAGGGGATGAAACGGGGTTCAAAGTTTGTATGGAGAAACAAGATTAGATAGTCTTTCTATTCGAAACTTCATACAAATGCTCAAGTAAAAAAATTAGTAAATAAATGTTTCAGTTTTTTTTTTATCCACCCCTAAGAGGGTGAAATGGGGGTATCAAAGTGTAAAAATCAATATTGTTTCGGATTGCGCTGAAATTTGGCATGCAGATACTTATTACAAAGGAAGTTCCCTCTGAGAAAGTATTTTCCAAAATTCACCCCTGAAGGGGATGAAACGGGGGTTCAAAGTTTGTATGGAGAAACAAGATTAGATAGTCTTTTATATTTGAAACTTAACACAAGTACTTAAGTAAGTAAATACATGTTACATGCTCTTTCGAAATTCCACCCCTAAAAGGGTGAAGAGGGGTAACGAAGTTTGAAATCAATATTGTTTCGGATTGCGCTGACATTTGGCATGGAGATAGTTATTTTGACATAGGTTAAGAAATAATTTTTCAAAATTCACTCTTCAAGGGAATGAAGCGGGGGTTCAAAGTTTGGATTGTCATTTTATTCGACATTTCACACAAGTACTTCTGTAAATAAATAAGTAAATACGAGTTTCAGACTTTTTCAAAATGCCACCTTAACAGGATTAACTGGGGTAACAAAGTCTAAAAATCATTATTGTTTCGGATTGGGCTGAAATTTAGAATGCAGATAGTTATTATGACGCAGGTATCCGCTAAGAAAAGATTTTCTAAAAACTCCTCCCGTATACGGAACGGGGAATCAAAGTTTGTATGGCGAAACAAGATGAGATAAAGTACGTGTTGTAGGATTTTTCGAAATGGGGTAGGCAACAAAGTCTGAAACTTTGGGTTTTATAAATATGAATCCCTAATTGCCTTAGTCACGCGTTAACGTGAAAACGGGTGAACCTATTTGGCTAATTCTTTTTTGATGTCTTTATTGATAGAATCGTTTTTACAAAAAAAAGTTTTAAGTAAATAAAAGAAGTTTTTAACGCGGGCGAAGCCGCGGGACACTTCTAGTTAAACTATACATATAAACCTCACTCTATTTTTATGAAACAGCATTAAAATCTGTTACGTAGCCTTAAATATCTAATACCCGCTCGACACATCGGTATGTGTGGAGGGTATATTTGTTAAATTGTTCGCGTATTTGGACCGCCTAGCAAATAACAAACATCCCTTACCGAGCATCTGTCGGTTTTTAAGGCACATCAAAGAACACAAATTGACAAACACGCAACACAAATAGGCAAACACGCAACGCAAATACGCAAATATACCCACCAAACATGGTCCAGTAACTGTATTTTCTTTGAGGTTTTTAGAACTCCTATCCTATCAGTTGCTCCCATGTATTCCAAGGACTCAAACCTTGAAAATGAGCGGCATCAACAACAGTTAACTTTGTGAAACATGTTTTTTGTATTGTTCGTTTTTATTTGGCTCCATGTGTTGTATCGCCTATTTGTCCGTACCACAAATATTCCGCGAATATACTGCCAAATAGCGAATACGTATGTGAGGACGCAGCATAAGTGTACAGAGGGAGGAACAGATAGCTTTGTTTTATACTAATAAGAGATTTTAAAGTTCCATTTGAGAAATCTTTATACATAACATATCAACCTGAAAATAGAATTTTGCAGTAGCAATTTTAAATTAGTTAAAAAAATATTTTAAATTTTCCATTACGTTTGGATTTTTCTTTTTACCAATATGTGCCTGTCACTATTTCCTATATTGATTAACTTTATTTACCGTCCTATCTTTTTCATCCTAAAAATCTTTTGTGAAAAACATAAGATGTAAGTTGATTTCATTGTGTTACGAAGTGTAAAAATTTTATAAGACATCTTCAGGGTTATTCTCAATCATTTGAAAGCAAACTGATTCGGAAACTGCATTTCCTTCGAGTTGGATCTTTGCAATTCACAATGCTCCGATCGGTTACTTTTGAATTTTCAATTCGAAAAAATCTGCGATTCTAATAGGGAATATGCATGAAGCTCGGATTTATTGGAAATATTTTTTTTTCGATTCTTTGTTTTTCCTTTCTTTGTCCTGGAGTTATATGTAAAACCTTTTTTTTTTATTTCATTCCATTTTATTTGCTTAAAATAATAAATTAAAAATGCAATTTAAGCGAGGGAAATTTAAGTTTGTAAAACAGATCACCATTGGTCGAATCGAAAGTTGACGTCATTATGCACTACTCCACGTGATAGAAACATTGAGCGTGGGAACATAAAAATAAATGTATGGTGTGGTCTTATTGTATTTATTTCCAAATATTGTGTTAGCCGCGTATTATTGTGCAAAAATGTATATTACTAACCATTTAATATAGATAAAAATGAGGACGAGATTAGAGAAACTGTATAATTTAATAAAAACATGCCATCGGCTAAATACAATAATCGCGCGGAGTCTTAGTAAAAAAAAAAGCTAGTTTGCTTCATGCGGCGTGTGTCTGACGTAAGTGCGTGACGTCACAATGCATCACCAAAGAGCCCGGGAAATGATGACGTTTAAACTGCTCAAATTTATTTGTATATTTAAATGTTGATTTAAAAAATAATTAGACTAATCCCAGCAGTATTTTATTTTTTTATTATGTTATATGGATGTAATGAGTGAAATAAAAATATTTAAAAAAAACATGCATATTCCCTAAAATAGCTCACGGATTTATCAATATTCAAAATTAAAAATGAATCTTCCGAATACGTTTTCGAAAGATTGATAATCAGGGGGCTAATGTGATGAAATATTTCGAGATTGAACCTGTTTGGTTTCGATCTTTGGCTTTTCTTATGCTTTATAACTGGAGCTAGTTCTCAAAACTCATTCTTGGTATAAATGTATGGTGTTTTATTTAAATGTGTTCTTAAATAAGAGTAAATTTACTTTATACATTTGATTCTATTATTATGTTAAAAAAGTTTTTCATATATTTCCATCTTGATGTAGATTATTTTCAGTATTTATTTTAAGATATTTCAATAATTTTTTGCAGCTAATTTAGTTTAGAGTCCTGCTTTTATAAACTCACTTTTTACATTGAAATGTGTCCATATAAATCTGTAATGAAAAATAGATAAATAGTTATATTGTAATACGGGACTTATCGCGCTAAAAACATAATTTTATTTACCTCGACGTTTTGATCAAGTTGCATTGACCGCGACGGGCGACCGTGGTCACGAGAAGACAGTCTTCTCGTGACCACGGTCAATTACATTTGTAAATTTACGTTGTCAATTGGTGGATATACTATATACCCGACCTAAGCGATTTGCATCTTCGTTCATCATGCGAACCGCCAGGGAATGGAATGCTCTGCCTGAGTCTGTGTTTCCGGCTAAATACAATATGGGGGGTCTTCAAATCGCGAGTGAATTGGTGTCTTTTGGGTAAGCGCGCTACATCATCGACCGCATCATCACTTAACATCAGGTGAGATAGTGGTCGAGTGCTACACAGTTCTATGCACAAAAAAAACATACGCAGATACGTATTACAATATAATGACGTGTGTAAATCGCGAATGTTTAAAATTAACTAAATAACATAATACTATAAACCATAATAAAAAATAACCCAGCTTGCATAAACTTGGTTTTCTTGGACTTGGAATCAGGCGATAATTAGAGAGTATCATAGACATTTTTTGTAGTGGTAGGAGTTCTGCTAGTCCGCTTGGGGCGGTACCACCACTCTGCCAATTAATTTTCAGCCGTATTCAAAACTAGAAAAGAACTAATGATCTTCAAACGGCTAGGCTGAATGGATTTTCTTGAATCAAAGCTAAGATATAGATATTATTGATTAAGTCACCTATCTATCAAAATAAACTGGCCAAGTGCAAGTCGCACTCGTAGGGTTCCGTACCATACCACACAAAAATACCACTATCATTTTTCGCCAGCAAAAAATAATAATTAATAAACATTTTATCTCTTACAACGTCATCTAACGTCTGACAAAGGTGTTAGGGATCGGCATTTCAATATAACGCCATCTATGAACGCTTAGGTAAACGTTCATAGATGGCGTTATATTGAAATGCCGAAAAAAACACGTTTCTAGTATGAGGACCCCCTATTATTTTTAATTTTATTCTGTTTTAGTATTTGTTGTTATACCGGCAACAGAAATACATCATCTGTGAAAATTTCAACTGTAACTATCATGATTCGTGAGATACAGCCTGGTAACGGACGGACAGCGGAGTCTTAGTAATAGGGTCCCGTTTTACACTTTGGGTACGAAACCCTAAAAACTAACTCAAAATCGGCTTATCCGTATGTGTGCTACGATCCCACAGACAGACAGACACACATTAAGTATATGGACACGTCAAACTATTAACACCCCCTCTTGTGTCGTCTTGTGTCAGGGGTTACATTTCAAATCCGAGAGTGTTGTCTAATGATAGTGAATATAACTAACCCAATAATTTAAATATGAGGATCTGGCCACGAGAACATGAATGGGTCCTTAAATCGCTAGGATCGAGGGGTCCACTTATACTAGACGGAAAATAATTTTAAAAGAAATCGTCGATTATCACCATTTTACGAAGACCCATCTCTTGGCTCTAATGTAGCGGTTTTAGGACTTTAGGTAAGTTTGTACCACAGCGGGCGCACCAAAGGGCTGGTCCTTACGCTAGTAATATTATGTCTATAATATACTCGAAATATACTATACTGAAGTGGCAAGTCTCAAAATAGATAAATACCTATTTAAGAGGGTACGTGGGGTGCACTTTTCCGTACAAATGTATTCTCCCTGGAAAATGCTTCTAGAGAAAAAAGTATTTCTACAAAAAAATCAAGGTCTGCTGTAGCTACGCCCCTATCCATAATTTTTTGACCAACCAATTACAAATAGAAATATGACCCTTCAAAAATCTTAAAGAGGAGATTAGAAGGCTTATATTTCTTTTTGCAATTGGTTGTTAGCTACAGCAGACCTTGATTTTTTGTAGAAACAAATTTTGCTCTAAAGTCTGACTGAAGCATTTTCCAGGGAGGAAACGGGGGAATACATTTGTATGGAAAAGTACACCCCGCGTTCCCTCTTAAACATGAAGCTGTGTTTAAAACAACCTTAATTATAACCTAGCTGCATAGAGAATTGTACTTTTATAGAATTGAATGAGTTTATTTGCATACAGCTCGACTTGTAGAAAAATTGTCATTATTTTCATTGTATTTTCCAAGACGGTTACAGGTGAATAAATTAATTTACGAAATAATTTATTGTTTTTATTTTTATTATTATATATTTTAATCAAAGTTATTAACATCGATATGAACGTACCTCCATGGTTATTAATATCTTTTTATTTGAGGATAACCTCAAAATAAAAATTTTAGACATATACCTATTCGTTGTAATTTGCAATATCTTTCTTTACATAGTATAAAACGAAGTCGCTCCCGTTTCGCCCACTTTTAAACTACCTACATAACAGATTTTAATGCAGATTTCAGCAATAGATAGACCGATTCAAGAAGAATGTTCATTTATACTAGGACTAGCTGTACCCGCGACTTCGTCCGCGTGGAATAGTGTCTTTGGGTAGCATTTTTAAATATTTAGGCTAATTATTTTACAAAAAAGACACATGCGTATCCCACCTACACCGCACCGTACCACGCCGTGAAAATCCCCCCCCTCCCCCTTCCCTCCCCTCCCTATCTCTTCCCCCAACTCCCCTCCCCTTTCCACCCACCCCCCTCCCCTCCTCTCTCCAATCCCTCTCCCCTTCCCCTCCCTTCCCTCCCCTCATTCCCCCTTCCCCTTCTCCCTCCGTCTTCCCCCTCACAAACTTTGAATTACATATTAATTTATATCGAATCAACAACCTAAACAATAAGTTTCAAGCTTCTAGCTTTAAAAATGACGATACTTCCATACAACATTTCATCCCCCCTTTCAACCCTCTTTTCGCATTAAAAAGTAACCTATGTCTTTTCTCAGGCTCTAGACTATCTGTGCACCAAATTTCATTTAAATCCGTTCAGTAGAACATTCACAAAAACCTTACATATTTCCATACAAACTTTCATCCTTTGTTCCCTTTTGTTATTTTTACACCCTTGAGGGTAACATTTTTACAAACTTCGAATGTCATATTTATTTATATCAAATTAACAGTCTAAAAAATAAGTTTCACGCTTCTAGCTCTAATAATATCGTTTAAAAACTAAAAAAGAACCGACTTCAATGTTCATTTTCAGTACCAATTTTGAGATGTTTATCTCAATATCTCTGGAGATACTTATCAGACCTCGATAAAATTACCATGGTACCACACTTGGGATATCTCCTTTCGAACAAAAAAAGAATAATCAAAATCGGTGCATAAATGACGAAGTTATCCCCGAACAAACATAAAAAAAAATATATATATATATACGGTCGAATTGAGAAACCTCCTCCTTTTTTTGAAGTCGGTTAAAAATTACGATACTTCCATACAACTTTTCATCCCCCCTTTCAACCCTCTTTTCGCATTAAAAAGTAGCTTATGTCCTTACTCAGGCTCTAGACGAAATTCCATTTAAATCGGTTCAGTAGAACATTAACATAAACCTTACATATTTCCATACAAAATTTCATCCCCTATTGTTATTTTACACCCTTGAGGGTAAAACTTTTACAAACTTTGAATTTCAAATTAATTTATATCAAATTAAAAAATAAGTTTCAAGTTTCTAGCTTCTAAAATGACGATACTTCCATACAACTTTTCATCCCCCCTTTCAACCCTGTTTTCGCATTAAAAAGTAGCCTATGTCCGTTCTCAGGCTCTAGACTATCTGTATACCAAATTTCATTTAAATCGGTTCAGTGGTTTTGCCGTGAAAGTGACACAGATAGACAGAGTTACTTTCGCATTTATAATATTAGTTAGGATTAAGCGTGAGCAAAGCCTCGGAGTGCCGCTAGTAGCTATGATTCAATTATGTGTGTCTGTCTTTCTTCGATGCATCAAGCGACAGCCGTAATAAAATGATGGCAATTGCCATTATTTTATTAAAGTAATCTTCAGCACCACCCAGAATTACATGTAGGAGTAGGAATTAATATCTATATCTCCAGCCGTGCTCAAACCACCTACCGGACAAAGACATGTCGCCAATCGATTCGCCGAGTTCCTGCACGATGTTCGGTCCGGTACTTCAGTATTGGACTAAAGCCATTGTTCAACAGCTCCTCGTCTCGATAGTACTGTCTTTCAATCCCAGGCAAGTAAAGTACGACTTCATCTTAAGCTGGGATTCCGCAGGATGCGGCAGACGGTGATGGCATGTGCCGAGACGGCGAACGGCATGTCTTTGCAGTTAGCACAGAATCACAGAGTACTTTTTTATATAGCACAGAATAATAAATAGTACAAGTACAGTAAGTATTAATTTGTATGAGACCGATTCCGGCATACGACCACAACTGCCGCGTATCTGGGCCCCTAGACAAAATCCAATTTCCTGTTTGCCTTCACGCTAACGCAAGTTCAAAATGTATGAATAGAATAGAATAGAATAAATTTTATTGTTCAATAACTGTGTTTACAAAGGTCTTAATATTGGGTATGAAGTACCAACAGTTTGTTCTTTACGAACATACAATAATATTAAACGTCTAATTAAAATCTATACAATCTATCTTATTATTATTATTATCTTATTATCGTATCTTATTATTTTAATCTTCAATTGCGATATTATAATGATACCAGGCAGAGTTAAAGCCGGACATTTTGTAAGTTTCATTCATCAAAATATTCTTTAAGACTGTAATATGATATATATATATATGTATATGGGAATGGCGTTAGCGTGAAGGTAAACAGGAAATTAGATTTTGTCTAGGGGACCTGTTCTGTGGCCGCGCGTAGTGTCGTGAAATGATTTGCACACATTTGCTGCAACCCCGGATCTACAATTTTTTCGAACCGGGGCAGAAACGTGATAGTGGCGCCCTTCTCTCCAGCGTTTGAGATAAATTACTTAAAAATCTCACATATACATAATGGTTAGAATTTTTTGTGAATGGGACAATATGAATCCATTATAATTCGCTTAAGTTGTGGGCCTATGTAGCAACTGTTTCTTACAAGTTGCAGTGGGCCAACCAGGCTTCTGTATGCTAGGTGCTTTGTGAAGCAAGTTTTTTATTTTTATCTATACTATATTATGATTTTGGGGCCCTCTGAAACTGCCGCCCGGGGCAGGTGCCCCGGTTGCCCCCCTAAGATCCGGGGCTGATTTGCTGTCGGCCGTCTGCCGTGTGCCGCGTCCTACGGAAACCCACCTTTTGACCGCATGTTCAACTAACATCAGTCGAGATAGCGATCAAGTCACAGACATATGATTTAACTTAAAAGTAGTGAAATCCTAGGTCTGTGGGTCAAGTGCTTGTCTCATCTATAACTCGTCAAATCTTGTACTCTATTAGGAATAACCCAGTAGCCCATTACTTATCATTTACATAGGAGTGCAACGATCTTTTAATAAACTGGCCAAGTGCAAGTCGGACATCTTGGATCACATCGTCATCAGGTGATATAGTTTATATACCTATAGAGTATTATTATTTTTTCTATACCTATAGTATTATATAGTCAAACGCTTGACTCAGTTTATGTAAAACTATGGCTTGACTATCCAAAATAAATAAAAACTCTTCTTCTATCTTCAAGACGTACCTACCGACTTATAATAGAGGTTGTGCCACACTCTCTCTCTCTCTCTCTCTAATCTAAGTACGGCGGCCAGCAGCGGTCGGCAGAGTGTACGCGCTGTCATCCTCTTCTGAGCCATTTCAGTGTGAATTGAGCCTTACCACAGAATAATGAATAGCACAAGTACCTTACTCTGTATGACACTCTTCGAGCATTGGGGAATGTTCGATGACACTATATAATCTTAAATATCATATAACTAAGATACTTTAAAAACTAAAACAACCGACTTCCATGACACGCCAGTAAGTTTCTTAAATACTAAAACAACCGACTTTTATGCCGCGCGAGTCTGTTTCAGTAGCAAGTTTGAGACGTTAAAATCGTAATATCTCTAGAGATACTCATCAGATCTCGATTAAATTACCTTGGGAGTATAACTAAAAATATTTTTTTTTAAATCGGTTCATAATTGGCTAAAATATTGATGAACACACATAAATAAACTGGCCAAGTGCAAGTCAGACTCGCACTCGTAAGTCGTAGGGTTCCGTACCACACTACAGTATATTATAAGATCGAGCAAAAAATACCACTAACATTTTTCGCCAGCAAAAAATTATAATTTCGTTTCTTATAACGCCATCTAACGTCTAACAAAGGTGTTAGGGATCGACATTTAAATATAACACCATCTATGGGACGTTTACCTAACTAAGCGTTCATAGATGGCGTGAAATGCCGAAAAAATCGTTTCTTGTATGGGGTTGGGGACCCTCTATTATCTTTTTAGTATTTGTTGTTATAGCGGCAACAGAAATACATCATCTGTGAAAATTTCAACTGTCTAACTATCACGGTTCATGAGATACAGCTTGGTGACAGACGGACAGACAGACAGCGGAGTCTCAGTAATAGGGTTCCGTTGGTAACCTTTGGGTACGGAACGAACGAAATAAATACAGACAAACATAGAACCTCCTCCTTTTTGGAAGTTGGTTAAAAAGTGGACATAAGTGTTGTTGATTGTTACTGTTAAATTAACATTTGTTTTAATCTGGGTTAACAAATGAAACTCCAAAGTATTGACTGAAAAATAACTTTATTCTAATTATACTTAGTTCACAATTTGCAGATACTCCACAAGCTGTAAAATGAAAGTTAGGTCTACAACAAGTACCTAATGGAATTATTCTTACAAGTTTACTTAAGTCCTTACCTAATTATAAACACGAAAAGTCACTAGATCCAATTACCTAGAAGCTTTAAGGCCAGAATACACTAGTTTCTCAGTATAACTTTTCTCATACATTTTGTAATATTTTAAAAATCAATACACAGCTGCTTCTTTAGAACTAGGTAGTAGGTACAGGTGTATTCTGCCTTTATAAATTATTCTGATAAAATCGTTAGCATGTTTTATCCATTACAAAAATACCAATCGAACTTAACATTATTGAGGACATGAAGCAATGCAACGTTAAAACATAAAATAGATTTTAAGATTTATCCAGGTCTTAACATCAATAAAACATTTGAATGTCACAAAATTATTGTAATTAGTCCTTGGCGGGCACTTCGATCACTCGGGGCTTGTCGATGATGCGAGCAGTGCGGTTGCCCTTCTCCACGATACCTATGATCCAGGCTTGGTAGCCTTCTTGCTTCTCAATGTCTTTACAATATGCAGCAGCTTGCTCTCGGGGCAGGCAGATAAGGAGTCCTCCAGATGTCTCGGGTGCGTGGCCTTGCAATAACTGAAACATGTTACCACAAGCCTTGGCAACTGCGGCCATCTTGGCGATTACAGGAAGATTATGAATTACAAAGGATACTTCGTTCTTCTGATGGGACGCGAGGTTCTGTGCATGTCCAAGAAGTCCAAATCCGGTTACGTCAGTAGAACCATGAGCATTGTACTTGTGCATCAGGCGGGCAGCGATTCGGTTCAGTCTACTCATGGAGTCCATCGCTCGATGATACGCTTTACGGACATCTTCTTCAGACACTACCAGCTTGATACGGTTCCAACGTTCCGGTTGGTCAAGCCATTGGTGAGCATTTACAGCCACTTGAGTTCCAAGAGGTTTTGTAAGAACGAGCACATCACCCATAACAGCATTATCTGGGACGATGTACTCGTTGGGTTGACAAATAGTAGTAGCAACTCCTCCGATAGTGCACCATGGGTTGATAACGGTCTGACCGCCGGTCACAGAGGTACCAGCTTCTAGAGCAGAGTCCTTGAATCCTCTCATGATAAGAGGGATGACGACGTCACGTTCCTTTTCTGTCATTTTGGTAGATACGCCGAGCAGCATCAGCATATTGTCACATTCCGTCACTCCCATGGCGTATAAATCGCTAAGAACGTTGGCACAAGCGATCTTACCCATCATGTAGGGATCGTCGACGAGGGGATAGAAAAAGTCAGTTGTTTGCACCAAACATAGCCCGCCGTGTCTCAGCGGTGTCACCGAACAATCCAGACCGATGCCGATGCGCGGGATCGCCACATGCATGAACTGGTCATCTTGTTGCGAGTAGTCCTGCTGCAGGGATTCCACAAGTTTACCCAAAACATCCTGAGGAACTTTACAGCTCCTTCCTTTTAGGTCGGCGAAGCGAGTCAAACGAAAGCTTGCCTCCAAGTCGTGCGCAACCGGATCGAATGGCCGTCGCAAAGC
The DNA here is from genome assembly GCA_954871355.1 of Cabera pusaria. Taxonomy (NCBI): domain Eukaryota; kingdom Metazoa; phylum Arthropoda; class Insecta; order Lepidoptera; family Geometridae; genus Cabera; species Cabera pusaria. The sequence continues at coordinate 19,466,905 of OX940902.1, forward strand.
CAAAGTGTTAGGGTTACCGGACATTTCTAGTTGAGCCGCAGCTAGTGAATCCTGTGCTACACTTGACTGATACGACATAGTCCGCGGAAACAAAACAATACTTTAGTTTGTGGATGTATTTCGGGCTAAAATGCAGTAATCCTACACGCCGCCAAGTGACGCTTGCAAAATGGCGTCTCCTTTACAAAAGATAAAATGGCAGAAAATCAAGAGATATTTCAATGCTTGTGATTGGTTGTTTATACAAATATTTTTGTGATTCTTGCCTTTGATTGGTTCATTTTTTTCATATACTACCAAGTCTTCGTAAACGAAAACGTATTGAGAAATATTTGAACTATTTAGTTTACGTTTGGAAATAAGCTAAGCAAATGTATATTAAGATACTGCTGCCACATCAGTCAATTGAATCGTCAATTTGGCTACACGTCATGAATCAACTGCGGGGACCATCCATAATAGAACTTACTCCAGACATAAGCATATTTATTATTTAGCATAGTCGGTTGTCTTTTTCAAACACGATGACTAATTACTAGTTAAGTGTAACCCAAATATACTAGTAAGCTTAAATAAATAAAAAAATCCTTCCGTTTAGAGTTATCAGAAGCTACACATAATATTGACAATCTGTTCATATTTTAAGTTTAAAATTTTAAGCATTATTTGCATGATTATTTTCAGTATTCAGCCATGAATACTCAATGCATAATTAAAAATGTCGGTAAAAGTATCGATAATTTCGCAATACCTATACTAGTAAGTACCGGTATTTCTACTGGTATACAAATTTATATCAGCAGGCCTATCACGAAATTAGGCTGAATTAACGAAATGAACTAAATGACGGGAACGCAGCTATGTAGGCTGTATAGATCCATCTCTGTCATGTTCGTTCATTTCAATCCCAATCAAAATTCGTGATAGCCCCTCAGCATCGGGGATTATATCAATACCAAGTTAGGCGGGGCAATGTGACAATATTCTCAACATCGTGCATACAATTATACTTACAAAAAAATCAACCCCGAGTTGACTAGTTGCAGAGTCAAAATATCAAATATCTACAACCTATCTCTGTCCTTATTTATTTCTTACAAAATCATTTCGGATTTACTTACTCATTACCAAAATTATAATTATGATGAAATTGATAAGATGAATAATTATTAATATGAGAACAGTTACCATACTATCAGTATTTTTATCGATATTTCAATACTGATACCACATTTTTTATTATTGGAGATACAGTCTCCTTCTGAAACGGAGTTTAGTCTATAGCACACCCCGGACACTTGCTAAATCTCCATACAAACTAGCGTTTTAACGACCGACACTGAGACTAAGACACAGACACTACACACGGGTCGTTTTTCTATACGTGCATTTGTATGCGTGATGTCTAAGGTAGTCGCCCGTAATCACCGTATCACAGATTATATAATAGTTACGTCGTACATACGTACTACGTACTGACCGTATGAATATTTTTTTGTACACTTACCCAAAAAGCTTTTGACACTAAAAATATTAGTCGCTATTTCGTAAACCATCATCGCCAGGTCCAGTCGACTTGCATAGAACAAACTGCACCACAGTAACTATTTTTTATTCTGTGTTGGGCGGCCAGCCAGAGCTGTACGAAACAATGTCGTGTGTCTTGCTCGCACGTTAGAGCGACATCAAGTAAAGAGAATATAAATACTACGTACCTACATCAAGTTCCCAATTGCTGTGTTATAAAAATGTTTAAACGTGAAAGTTTTTTTAAATATTTTACAAATTAAGCGTTATTTACGCACGAGTATATATATCGTTGTTTCATTTATGAAAATGAATTCTAAAATACGAATATGTAGGTAGGTATACTAATATAATTAAGTGTTTATTATATACCTACGTAATAAGAACCTACGTAAATTTGAACCTCCAGTGTCTACTGGTCCCAACATAAATGTATGAAGTTGATGGTCTTCTCTCCGTGAGTAGTAATTGTTCTATAGTCGTACGCGTGTGGCGTCCTTGCTCAGCGCAGCTCCTCGACAGCTCCAGAGCGGTGGCGGGGTGAGGAAGCCCGGAATTGGTGGGGGAACAGAGTGTCCGTTCTATACGTAGTATTATTATCTTTTCTATGTCTATAGCTTGGATGTGGATTGCTATTCAAATTGAATGGTGTGACAACTTTCTCGTATTGACTGACATATATTATTCTAATCGATGTCATTGTCAAATGTCATTGAATTATTTGAATATTTTTGTGGCGGTTAAAAAAAGTTTGTAGTTTTGTGATTTGCGACAAATAAATTATTCCATAGATTTTATTTTAAATTTAAATTAAATCTTCTAATGAAACCAGCGTCACTCTATTTTCACGATCTAATTAATAACAATAATGAGTTCAAGCAATTGGAATAAAGTTGAAAATGAAGCTGGATATCCTCTGTATATTGAGTACGACCTTACTTTCTCTTCGCACTTGGCTACTGTATTTGAAGATATTTATATTAAATTTATCATGGCCTACGTACTTTGTAATTATTTGATATGTTTACAGCAATGCAACTGGCAAACAGCAGTATGACCATCCAGAGTTTGTTAAGATTATGAAATGTATTGAAGATTGCGATGGAATAAAGTACAGTGCTTATCGTATAGCTTTGAAAACATTTTCTCTCCAAACGGAACTTAAAGGTAGCTTAATTTGCCATTTCGAAATTTTACTGCCTTGTGCTAAGATCTCAGATGGAACATGTCTTAAAGTTTTGGACTAGTTATTTAGATCCTTAGAAATAAGTTTAAAAATCTTAAAGAACAAATAAAGTCAAATCATGTCAAATGGCTGGACCGAATTAGCTGATATTTTGCATAGAGATAGCCAGTACTATGGATTAGGCTTTATGATACTTTTTGAGGGCACAAGTAGTATAGTATAAGTGCTTTGACTTTTATAAATCCATTTGCAATAAATGTTGGTACTAATTAGTGGAGTTAGATAATACTATAACCTTTGCTTACCATTTGAGATTTGTAATAATAGCACATGATAATGCACATTGCTACTTTTACTATTTATTTGTACTGTTTCTATTATCTTTTATAATTTATATTGAAACTTGAGTCAGTTATAGTAATCAGATCTGCTTGTTTACAATACTTTTTGGCTGTTTTTCATTTAACATGTAGTTTTTACTGAACAATGCATAGTTACAATATCTGAGCTGAATTTGCCTGAAATTTGCATAAGCATAGCCAGTATAATGGTATAGATTGAATACTTCCTACATTAGCAAAGCAGCGGCCACTAAAGTATAAAACAAAGTCTCCCATTGTCTGTATGCTTAGATTTTAGTTTTGTTTATATGTTTAGATCTTAGTTTAAGATGTAATTGTATACAATTGTTTTATAAGTATGGCTAACTGCTAACCTTCGGGGGAGAGCGCTGTATGCTGAAACACAGATGATGAGCCTATCTCAGCTGCAGATACTCAAGAATGAACATGATCATAATAGACTCACAACTTCTAGTATAATTATTATAATTTTTTTTCGAAATTACCGATTCGTATTTTTACCTTTTAAACTACACGACAGATTTTTATGCAGTTTTCAGCAATAGATAGAGTAAACTTTAAACTTTCGCGATTTGAACACATAGTTATAAATAAAATATCTAACTGAAATATTTTTTTTTTATTATTAGATATTTATGTTGAATGTTTTAGTTGAATATTTCAGTTGAGTGTTTCGGTTAAATATTACAGTTAAATATTTCAGTTAGATATTTTATTTATAACTAATAGATAGAGTGATTCAAGGTTTATAACTAAGTTTAAGTGTGGGCAAAGCCGCGCGATGCAGATTGCAAGCAAAGCCGCGCAATGCAAATTATAATTTTTTTTCAATTCCAGTGCCTCCACTTCGTATAAGTTCGGGAGTGTTTGCTCGTCACCAACTCAGCTTATCTGAGAGCAGTCTCTCCCTTGACACAGCTGCATTAGAGTCAGTTCTCTGTGACATCTACTTTGCTGCAAAGCAAGAGGGATATTTTAATGGAGACGTGGACCTTGTTGTTGATCTGGTTATCAATTTGTTACTTAATGTTTATGATAAGTAAGTAGATATAATTGTTTTAGAAAACTTAATACAGACTTATAAACCTTAAAAATAGTGATTAGGAGTTAGTCAGTTTGACACAACCTGTGTTACACACCAACACAATATATTAAAACTATTAAGAAGAAACATTTTAGTTTAACTGACCCAGATGTTGCTTTTCAAGCCTCAATATGGACCTGATGTCATTACATATAGTTCATTGGCCTAGGTGCATGTTGTAGGTATTTAATACCTACTGAACCTGCATAATATATATTTACAGTGCATGTACTTCCAACAGCAACTTTTCAATGCTGTTCCCAAATTGGCACACAAATTTTATTTGCATTTTTATACTACTTACTGCATGAAGGTTTTCTTTTTCTCCCTCCATTTCTTTTTGTTTAAAGCTTCGTATGGCCTATCCAACGGACCAAGCAAGATTAGTTAGGCTTGTCTCACAATTAATGGTCTATAACAATTGCTGAAATGTTCTGTACATTTTCAGAGAAAGGACAGAGCCAATCCGAGTGCTAGCAGCGAAAACTCTTCTAATCTGTTTGAGTGAAGACACAGTGGCAGACAAATGGGTGGCGCTGGCTAGCTGCTGTGCAGATCACAACAGCTGTGTTTCTCCTAAAAGGCTGGCTTCCCTGTTAACGCATGTGAATGCACTGGCTCAGTTCCTAGGAAATGGTGCAGATATGCTGCAGAGCGATGTTGATGCATGTTTTGAGAAGGTAAGAACCTGAGAACTCATAATGCAACCTTTAGTTTTTTCTAGCAAACCCTCCTTGGGGTTTTCACTCGTGAAATATGGCTTATGTTACTTGCTCATAATGTAGCTTTTGGCATATGAAAGATTTTTTTTAATAATGGTTCATAATAATCATTTTTAGGGTTCCATACCCAAAGGGTAAAACGGGACCCTATTACTAAGACTCCGCTGTCCGTCTGTCTGTCTGTCCGTCTGTCACCAGGCTATAGCTCATTAACCGTGATAGTTAGACAGTTGAAATTTTCACAGATGGTGTATTTCTGTTGCCGCTAGAACAAAAAATACTAAAAACAAAATAAAATTAAAATTTAGAGGGGGTCCCTATACAAAAAACGTGTTTTTAAACGCCATCTATCTAATTAGTTTCGGCAAAATAACATAGATGGCGCTAGTAAACAAGCCCCGTCTTTCTAGATCGCGACCAAACCAAATATTCTTGGTAATATCAATTAATCAAATATATGAGGTTGAAACTGTTATGTTTCGTATTGTACGGAACCCTCCCTAAGTGTGCGATAAAGACGCGATGCTGACTCGCACTTGGCCAGTTTTATTTGTTATTTAATGTATCCTTTAAAAACAAACATAAAAAATCTCTTTAAAATAGATTTTTTTTATTAATTTACCCTTCTATAAAGCAACTTTTTTAATATTTTTTTTAATTTTCACTGATTTTTCACCTGATGTTAAGTGACAATGAGCATGTTTGTCTAAAAAAATTATCTCTCTATGTAAAGTCTAACATGGCATGCTTCATGTGCAACTTTTGAAGCGGCAATAGCCCAATGGCTAAGGTGTCGGCCTTGCGGTCGAGAGGTCGTAAGTTCGATCCCCACCCATTGCACTATTGATGTGAACCCACTCCAGACAAAAGCATATTTAGCTTAGTTAAAGAGTTAACAGAAGTAATTAATGTAAAACCCACATTGCATGTAAGCTTTTTTTCTAAAAAAAAATATTGCGTCTTGTACACATCCTACACGCCTTAGTGAGTCGAACAGGATATTTTAAATATGACTTAGGCTACAGAGCTCAATAAGTTTCTTATCTACAGAGTGCAGGCATGCTGGGCATCTCATCCTCATCAGTAGCCGAATGGGGCGCGGCTAAATGCAAGAGTACTCAATGGCTAGGAGTAGTCACACGAGTGACAGCCAGCAGACAGTGCAGTAATGCCAACATCTCTTGTAGCTGCTGCGCTTTACCTATTGCAAAGGTGAGTTTTTTACACTTTTATTTATATTGCATTGTTTGTGTGGACATTGACAGTGAAAATACGACTGACTCTAATAAATGATTGGAAAAAAAGCAGGAGGTTCTCAGGTTTTGTCAGGTTTGTCGGAATCTTTTTATATGTATCATCATCATCATCAGCCGGTGTCAGTCCACTGCTGGACGTAGGCCTCTCCCAAGATATGTCACTGAGCCCGACCGTCGGCTCTTCTTTTACAGTCACTGCCTACCGCTTTGCGTATGTCGTCGCTCCAGCTGGTTACAGGATGTCCTACGCTACGTTTGCCGATTCGCGGTCTCCACTGTAGGGCAAGTCTAACCCAAAAGGGTTGTTCCATATAAATTTCATCAAGATCCGATGAGTGTCTCCAGAGATATGGGGACTCAAAATGACTAGCGCAGCATTTGTGCTGTTCTTTTAGCTTTTTAAATGATCTTTAATTATTAAGCATTTGTTGGAATGTTATTATTTTTAGCATATGTTCTTAGATGTCACCCGTATTATGGTATACACATTCGCATCGAATTTATGTAAAGAGCTGTTGGTTGAAGTCTACATATATATGAAGCCATAACACAGATACTATCTTTATTAAAACTACTGATAAAAATAAAACGTTATCCTCAATTAAAACAGTAATGTAGCACTTCATCCATGTAATAACATCGTTTAAAAAACTAAAACAACCAATTTCAAATATGCAGCGCTATTAATTTTCGGTACCAAGTTTGAGGTGTTTATCTCTTATACTTATTTGATCTCAATGAAATTACTATGGTACCATTCTGGGAATACCTCCATTCTTTACTTTCTTCTTCTACGGGTCATAAACAATGAAGTTATATGCGAACAAACATTTTAAAAAAAATGTGTATATCTATATGGTCGAATTAAAAAACCTCCTTTTTCTAAAACGGTTACAAAAGATTTGTCATAAAAATGTTAAAACAAAGTAAAACATGTGATAAATATGTAAGAGTATTAAATCAAACACTAACAATAGGCTTATACGATTTTATTTTCATATCTTGCAGTAAAAAGTAAATAAAATGATTCCACTAACACAGCAAATGTTTTGTGTTTGATTAAAGATAAGACTTAGCATAAAGATGTTGAAGAAATATGGTCATTACTCATGTACTTAATATGTACCTTTATTTAACATCTGTAGCAACATTTAGAAGTGCTCATTATTCAACTTGGGAGCGGCTTGTAGAGTCAATAACGACTTCTCCTGCAACAGCAATAACTTCAATCTCGATAGCTCCATCTAAGGGTAGTTTGTCCACTTGATACGTTGACCTGGCCGGGAAGTCTTTCTTGAAAACTGAAAAAAAAAACAACGCTATGATCCACCATCACCTTTACCATCGTACTCTGCTTCATCAAGGAGCTGGGATGGATTGAGTAGATGCTGGCAGGGGGAAATGCACGATACATCCCCAGTAGGATGTCAGTGCAGGTCATATTGTTGCCCCACTACCAGTTAGGATTTGAATTAGATCCACCATAATATGAGGACCGAACTCAGCGTTTATCATTTTCAATGACTCAAAACACATTTTTTAATGAAATTAATAAAAATTTTGCAAAGGACCCATCTGATGGGAAACGGTCACCATCAGCTATGAATATTTGCAACACTAGAGGTGTCTCTCATGTGTTGCTGACTTGTCAAAATTCTTGTAGAACCCCTTTTGAAGAATTCCATGTTATAGCTCTGCAGGAAAATGACAATTGCGATTGTAATAAAGTGCTTATTTTGTCCAAAATATTTACATATGAAACGGCTTCATAGTGGATAACTATCAAAATGCACAAAGCGATTTACTTACACATTTATCGTACGTAGACGTCTTCACTTACCATCAGGCGAGCGTCGTGCTTGTCCTGTTACTTTATATCATAAAAAAGTACCGCTAAGAAATGAATGAATAGCCTTGCCTGAACCTGCCTTTCTGATGTGTGTTTTCAAATTGCAAGTGATTAGGTATCTTCTAGACAAGCGTGCTTCATCATGGACTTCATCTCTTAACATCAAGTGATATAATGGTCAGACGCTTGCCACATACGGGATTATCTTTCCAAAGTATAAAACAGTTGCTTCCGCTGTATATAAGTGTATATACAGCAGAAGCGACTTTGTTTTAAAGATCTAGGTGTAGATCTTTTAATCTATGCAACGGATTTAAATGCAGTTTTCAGTAATAGGTAGAGTGATTAAAGAGGAAGGTTTATAACTAAGATTAAACGTGGGCAAAGCTGTGGGGCGCAGCCAGTAAATAATAAAAAGATAACTTACATTCAGAATAAATCTTATTAACGTCTTGGAAGTCATTCAAGTCGGCCAGGAGTATGGTGGTCTTCACCACTGACTCTAAGGAAGCACCTCCAGCTTCGAGGATATGCTTCAAGTTGTTCAAAGCCTGCCTGGTTTGTGCTCCAGCTCCACCAAGCACCATCTTAGACTGTGCATCTAGACCTAGCACTCCAGATACATATAGTGTCTTGTTATCCACCAGGATAGCTTGACTGAAATCAATAAAATTAATTTTTGTTAAGTACCTATAAATAATATCATTGGTTTAGTTAGACAGTTGATGATGGTGATGGTGTTTGGCATTGTGTATAGGTAGGTATAACTAATTACTGGAAACTGCAACAAAATATGATAAATTCATTTTGTAATAAAATATACACAACTAGTAGCGCCTCTAGGTTTCACCCGCTCAGTTCCCGTTCCCGTGAGAATACAGGTATAAAATATAGCTTATGTTACTCGCTGATAATGTAGCTTCCCATTAGTGAAAGAATTTTTGAAATCGATCTCGTAGTTTTTGAGTTAACATGTTGCCTGCTGAAAACGCACACCGTGTGTTTTAGTAACGTTACGCGAGTGCGGGCGCGAATTTTACGTTACGGCTATGCGGCGCCACACAGACGGTGAGTGTGGCGCGTCTGGCGCCGCCACTGCAGTGCGGCTCACACACCATCTGTGTATATCTCAGCAGTAATAATATTAGTAAAACACGCCTGGCGTGTAAACCGCACACCTGTACCGAAAATGTTCTCACAACTGGTGTGTGCGCCCGCACTGCTGTTTAATTTTTGTTACGATCCGACGCCAGTGCTACGAAACATAGACGTCTTGTGTAAATTCGCAATGTTGCGAAAATGGCACCGCAGGCAAAGTGATCGTAACAAACAACAAAAAATTAAATCTTTCCACATTATAATATAACTTTATTAGATGTATAGGCATACGAAATATACCTTAACGTAACATAAACTTTTTTATTATACAATTATACATATTATATACTACATACACACATTCTTACACATACATTTAGGCATTATTATATATATTTAATTTATTTAGGTACATATATGTATTTCTTATTTTTGACTATATACCTACGTATATTGTCAAAAATAAGCAACTACATACATATAAATAAACAAATAATTGTAGAAATATAGCAGTGTATAGCAGCATTGACTCGGTTTGAGACAAGTAGGGCGACATTTTTAACCTAAAATTTAAATAACGATGGAGATATAATTATAATATCAGGCAGCTCAATCCATTAGTCAGTCCAGTAAATAAAACTTTGTTTTAAAAAAAAAAAACATAATATTATCATCACCTTATCTATCCAATGCTGGACATAGTCCTCTGATTTAGTTACCTACTTTATCGCGTAATTTCTATACATATATTTATACCTATATATATTTATATGATATACCACGGGTTTTGAGCCTAGTTTAAGTGTCAAGTGTCCAATTATATAAAAATATTCATTTGATGTAACTTTCCCTCAATAATTTTTTTTAATTTTTTTTTTATTCTAATGTATGCTGATATTGAATTTGTATCACTTATTTCTGTTTGTCTGCCCATGAATGCGGCATATGTAGTTAGTCCATCTGTCACTGTCAGTTGGTCTGCCTCAAATTAGTGTATAGTTTAGTTTATTTATAACTTCTAGGCTAACATTTAGTTACTATTAAAAACATAATTTGTATCAAAGAAGTAACTTCTTTGGTCAATATAAGTAAAGGTTTATGTTTTTCATTCTACTGTAATAGTCATAATCAAGCTCAATTCAAAGTAATCAAACGACATGTCCCATGCATGCAAGCCAACGTATTAAATCGACCCAATATGTCACTTTATTAGCTGTACTCGTATTGTACGAGACTACAGAATTAACTAGATCTATAAATAGGTACCTATAATATTCATATAGACTGCTAGTGGCTTATTAAATTAACATAACCTCTTCCTTCCTTAAAAGAAAGGTGTTGAGACGAAACGATTTCTTATCTGATGACCTGAGGACTAACAAACAGTGTAGGTATTTAATAACATCTTAATCGTATAGAATAGAACAAAACAAGTCCTCTATCCTATACGCCGGCGCGACTCTAATTTCATTTTATGCATGTGTATCGTTTAATAATACCGACATAGGTACTGAGTATGATTCACCCTAGTCAATCTTTACGTGATAACAACATACTTTAAAGAAAAACAAATGCATCCACATACCTGTAAGGTCCGACCGGCTTATAAACATGTGGAGAAGTGACAATGGTTTTCGTCACTTTTGAGAGATTACTGATTATAGCTGCTCCAGTTTTTGACATGTTGCTACAATATTTCACTTCAACTTCACTCACAATACAATACGTGCAGCTCCAATGGAAGCGCGATAATTAATGATTGATATATTTTAATGTATTGCACACGGTCGGGTCAAAAGATTACTCAACCTTGAGTTGAGTGAGTAAACTGATAAAAATTGTAGACAGTGATGTACAAGATATACCATATAGAACGTACCTATCTGGAATACTTTAAATGAAGTATATTTCAAATACCAGATATCAAATACTTTCTGGAAAGGTATCTGAAATACTAGATACAAAATTCGTATCTATCAAATACTTTTTAAAGATAAAATACTTGAAAACAACATTTTATTGAGTTTAAGTTTTAGTTTTTTACGTGAATTATTTAGTAGCTACTATTAGATCGAGTTGACCGCGCAAATGTGACAAGACAAAATATTACAATTTAAGGTTATTATTCAAACTTCAAACATTTTATCATTTAATCGGTTATGATTTTTTTTAATCAGTATTGAAACGCAAATATGCATAATTTTTGATATAGGATATATTAATGGATATAACGTGCCTTTTTGAGTGAGTTTCTCTACAAAGTCTGCTGTCTGAGACACAACTGACATGGATATCCCGGATACACGAAGCGGATATGGATATACTAATCAATATGTGTCTTTAATTGGCAAGATATATGGCATATCTATTCTTCTGTCAGATCGATATAGTTTACTATATCCAAGACCACCACCCATATATACCTCACTATACCCAAGCCTATTATGAATAATAGGGGGCAGGGAGGGACTTTATAGCAGATGACATTTGTAGAAAGAAAGAGTCGCCATCTATAAATTTGTCCCAGACTATGGTTTAAACGGTGCGTTCAGTTTTATCTATGGAGACATTGACATTTAAAATTAATGTCACCATAGAACCTCACATTTTTCGAAAAAATGCATAGATAACTATTACAAAATGTATTTTAGCAAAGTATTTACAAAATACTATAATAACAAACAAAAGGTACTTTTCAACCGACTTCCAAAAAGCAGGAGGTTCTCAATTCGTCCTTACCTGTTTTTTTTATTTATTCATTTTTTTGTATGTATGTTACGCGATTACTCCGTCAATTGTGAACCGATTCAAATGATTATTTTTGTAATCGGTAGGATACGTTTCCGAGGTTGTCCCATTGTAATTTCATCGAGATCTGATTAGTACCTCCAGAGATATGACGATAAACGTCACAAACTTGTTACTGAAATTGACTAGCGGGGCATGGAAGTCGGTTGTTTTAGTTTTTAAACTTATCTTAATTATTTAAATGCAAATTACAAGAGAATATAGATGAAGTATTGTAGATAAAAGATGAAAATACGTATTTTGTATCTTGCACCTGTATTTCAGATACTTGTATCTTAAATAAGTCACATGTCTGATTGTTGATAATGTGTTATCTACACTTACATCACTTATATCTTACATCACTTACATCTTACATCACTATGCTGCATTGTTTTTCAAGTTCGTTAATTTATTCGTCGCCGCCGTAAATTAAATAGTTATGCTGATGAATTACAATAGGGATGTTGCCTGGGTCGAAAAATAGTAATTCTAATTAGTCCGTCAGTTAGATTATCATAAAATATTGGACACGTATTTTTAAAATTTAAAAATCAATAGAAATTGACATAGATAAAGAGCGTCAAAGTTCGGGAGTGGGGGCTCGTGACGTCACTAACCGCTAGAAAGTATTAGGTTTGTGATGTCACGCGGATTTCAACGCTCTATATCTTCGTAATTTTTTGTTTAATTGAAAAAATAAAAAATACGTAACCAATATTTTTTTGATAATGTAAATGACGGACTAAAAAGTGTTTTTAGTAAACCAGCCTACTGAATATGGTGCTACATCTTCTGTTTTCGACTGACAGTCCATCGAAATGTTACATTTTTAGGCTTAGCGTGCATATGTCAGAGGACACAATTTTTATTTTTTAACCAACTTCACAAAAAAGGCAGATGTTCTCAATTCGACTGTATTTTTTTGTTTGTTACCTCAGAACTCCGTCAAATCTTAACCGATTTGAAGAATTATTTTTCTTTGTTTGACAGATTATGCCTTCCGTTTGATCCCATTCAAATTTTATCAAGATCTTACAATTATATCCGGAGATATGGAGATAAAAAATAAAAGCAAATTTGTATACTTTGATGGTATGATTATTACTTTGACTATCGCGGCATGTGCAGTCGGTTTTTTATAATCATAAATTATTAGATATCAAGGGGACGTTAGTGTTAGGGTTAATCCAAGTTTGTGGGGTCGCAACCCTTGTCCCGCGGCCGCCATCTTGGAAAAAGGGTACGCAGATAGTTTTTATGGTTTATCTGGCAAACTATTGGTTGCACAGAACATTTGTGAAATATTTTTGGTGCAAATTAAACATGCATATTATTTCTTAAATATGTATATTAAACCTGTCACTTTTAGCCGTAGAATCAAAACTAAAAATGTAATTTAAAACGAAAGTAGAATTTTTTGTCAAGTTTCTTTTTATAGCTTTTTTTCTAGTGGTCGTATGTTATTATAACATACGACCACGGGTATCCACTGAACACAACTATGAATATGTATGAAATACAATAAAATATTTATTACAAGTTAGTTGTTTGTATAATACACGATACATATTGTACATAGCGATCTCAGATGAGAATATTTTCTTGTTTCATACTTTTTTTTCAGTAGTCGGGTTTTAGTTTTTAAACTTATTTTTTATTTCATATATATATTGACATGCCACTGTGAGAATTTTAATCTCCTTAAATTTTTCACAAAGTGAGTCTCGCGACTTCATGGTAAATATAGATCGAATAGTTCTTTTTTGTAAAACAAATATAGATTGGATTTTGACGGCTTTCCCCCACAATAAAATGCCATAGGACATTATACTGTGGAAGTAACTAAAGTAAACCAATCTAGCAGTGGATTCGTCAGTCAAGTTTCTGATTTTACGTACTGCGTATGCAGCGGAGCTCAATCTACCAGCTAGAGCCGATATTTTAGAACCCCATTGTAGCTTTGAGTGCAGGGTGATGCCCAAGAATGTATGCGGATTCAACAAATTCTGGTGGTACGTCGTTTATTAATATCCTGCTATTAATGACACCTTTCTTACATTTGGCAGCGAAAATTTAATACATTTAGTTTTTTTTGGCGTTCAGTAGTAAGTTATTGGTAAACCAATTCAAAGCCTGTGTGATTGATTTGTTAACATCGTCAAATTTAGGCGCAATCCTATCTATTTTAAATATTAAGGAAGGTATCATCCGCGAACAAAACAATGTCACATAAGTTTTGCACGATAGACGGAAAGTCATTAATATAAACTAGAAATAAAAATAGTCCTACTCCTAAGATCGATCCCTGCGGAACTCCCATTTTTATGAAGGATCCAGATGACCTGACGCCATTGACCTCAACCATCTGTGAATGATTTTAATGATAATAAAGAAGTTTAGAAAATTACAAAATAATATTGTATTTATTATTGACGTGATCTTATTATTTTTACAAGCTTTTATTTAACTTGCAATGTATGTATGTATGCCTGTATGCATGTATTTTTATTCTAAAGAAGTTACTATACTTCATTGTATATACGCCCGAGAACTTAGATAACACTGCGTCATAGGTTAGACAGTGGAAAGTGGGCCCTAAGTCGAACATGCTTATTTTATATCCAAATGTTATTTGACCCAACGCAAACATTAAATTTACATAACTGACATTTCTACAAGTGGTAGATATTAGCTCAAGTCAAGGTTTTAATTTATTATTGGCAATCCGACGTAATTCACACACCTTGTACCTACCTAAAACATGATTTACAAATAATACATTTCAAAACTTTGGTAAAAAAAGTTTCGATTTGAAGTTTGATGTTTAGCTATAAGAATCGTGATATGATATTATACATACACACCTTTCAATATTACTACATTACATTTATGTTACACCAACATCGAACCTGTGAGCATGCGTAGAGATATCAGGTCTCTCTGTATCTATCTTCTACCGCTTTTATAACGTTTTCTGAAGTACTAGTCAATCTGATCTGAGATCAGCGTTCTGATTTTACCATCGCACCTCTCGCCATAGATAACACGCTCATTCACATATTATAGAGACTTGGACTTAGCACACATCTCGATTCAAGCGATTCGAGCTATTCAACCTACCCTAGCGTCGTCTAGATGCTTTTATAAAGACGAAAAATTTGATTTTTTGTTTGTTTTAATTTAACTCAAAAACTAAAAGATTATAAAAATTCTTTCACTAATGGAAAGCTACGTTATTAGTGAGTAACATAAGCTATATTTTATCCCCGTATTTTCACATGAACGGGAATTAATGCGGGTGAAACCGCGAGGTGCTGTTAGTTAATAATAAAAATATCATACGAGTACATATGTAGTTATACTACATTTAAGTTTGAGCTAGAGAACTGACTGTTATAGTAATAATCTTCAATAACTGTCATTAAGGGATAAATACATTTACTTTCAGATGCTGAAGTTCCAATGCGCAAAATGCAGTGAAGTGTATTTTTGTGAAAAATGCTACCTATATGACAAAATCGCTATTTCTGCAAGGGGACACAAAAAGGACCACATTATTAATGAAATTGTTGACACACAGGTACATCTATACTAATATTATAAAGAGAGAACATTTGTATTTTTGTATTTTTGTATGTTTGTAATGATTTGGCTCAAAAACTACTGAACCGATTTAAAAAATTCTTTCACTAATACATAGAATGGACTTTCGGAATGAAAATAGGCTATATATTATCCCGTTTCAATCAAAGGTACATTCGTGGAGACCTAATTTGCAACCTAAGTCTGCAAAAAAACGGTCGAAAAAACACGTTTCTTGCGAACGCTGCTTAATTGGAAATAGATAGAAGAATATTTTCTTTGCAAAAGTTGTACAACTTAATAAGACCTACAAAAAAGTCCGCGACAGCATATGTCTATCTCTTAAAGGTGACTCACAGTAACCATTTTAATCTTAAAATTTTTGTTAAAAAATATGACATATCTTCCAAGGCTATTTTCAAGTATATAGTATGAATCCTTATCCAAATAATTACGTTAATTAACTTGGCCACATATTATAGATTGAAATTGTCCTTTACAGTATATAACTCAAATGAAAACTCTAGAAGATATCACGAATTTCACATACACGCATCGCAAAATTAATAAAATATTTGCAGTGAAACCACAGATTAGGTCATATTCATCTATATATATATATATATATATATATAATAATAATATAATATTTTACCACCCCGACTGATCTATGTATAATCTTTTCATTAAAAGCATTCCAATGACTCTAAACACGACATTTAAAATCTTAGCTGTAAGTTGGTGAGGATTTGAGTATTCTGTAGAGGATTCTGTCCAGGAGATGTCCCAGCATCAGGTCAATGCTTCCATGTTCTCACAATATCGTTTAAGAAGAAGATTTTCGAATTGATCAGACCTATGAAAGTTGATTTCATAGCGCTATTAACTAGAAAAAAGCTCATAGTTTTATAACGATTGAACGAATTTTCATGAATCAAAGCTAAGAAAACTCTCGATGAAGACATCTATCAAACAAAAAAAAACTATCAATAATAAAAACAAAATCGGTTCATCCGGTTAGGTGCTAAGATGCTACAGACAGACACACAGACAGATACACACGTTGAACGTATATTACCCCTACATTTTGCGTCGTGGAACGCCGTAAGGTTACGGCGGCAGACGTTCTCCTTGGTGGTAAGCTACTTTTTGGTAGATTTAATGATCCCACTACCACTGTACGAAAACTCATGATTCATGAATGCACATAAAACTTTCATTGGTAGGTATATAGGTAGGATTAGAACCAACGACCGTCGGGTCAGAATCAGGGTAACTATCCTTTACGCCAAAAGGGCCGTCCAATATCACTACGTAAGTAAGTATAAAACAAAGTCCATCACTGCATCTGTCTGTCTGTTCGCAATAATCTCAATAGCTACTGAACGGATTATCATGCGGTTTTCACCAATAGCCAGAGTGTTTATGAGGAAGGTTTAGGTGCATAATTCGTTAAGGTTTTGTGTAAATTGGATGAAATATGACGATGATTGTTAAAAATGTTCATATTTTATATTCGATGCAACTGATGCAGATTTTGTGGGCATATATGTTCTACCCGTGCGAAGCCGGGGCGGGCTGCTAGTTGTATATATATATTTAAGTATATCTTATAGGCTAGCGT
This sequence comes from Cabera pusaria, assembly GCA_954871355.1. Classification (NCBI taxonomy): domain Eukaryota; kingdom Metazoa; phylum Arthropoda; class Insecta; order Lepidoptera; family Geometridae; genus Cabera; species Cabera pusaria. Next base: position 19,483,985 of record OX940902.1, read on the forward strand.
TTGACCACTATTTCACCTGTTGGTAGGTGACAATGCGGTTGAGGATAGTAGCACGCTAGGTCTAGAATGGGTACTGTCTCTCAAGCACAGTTGCCGGAAGACATTAGATGTTTTGGCGACAGATTTTCTAACTTGAGGGTGGTAGCTGGCCAGGCAGACACTTGACAGTTTCCTATCATGCAAGGGCCGTTACTAGACTGATAAAATCTTGTCCAACACTTGTATCCTGTCAGTTTACTGAGCCGGTTTCTTAACAATGATATTTTGCTTCACCGGAGTGCTACTGTGAAATTGTCATTGGTACATTGGGATTTGAACCCACTAACTCTGGCGCGCAAGGCGACCATTCTCGCAATGCACTAACTAATGATATTTAGCGACTGGTGATGAAGCTGGAAGGTGACCACGGCATCTCTGTGATAAAATAACGAAACCCCAGTGAATTTGGGCTCAAATGATTTGTCTTGAGGAGCACTTTACACTTAAATGATAGCCAGGATCTGATGATGAAGCTATAAGGTGGCCATGGCATTTCTGTTATAAAGCAACATAGCCCCACCGAGTCGATTGATTTTCCTTGAAGAGCACTTTACCCATAATCACATCAAATATCCGTGGAATATTTTAAAACATCATGCCTTCTCTTAAATACTTAGGTAGTAGGTAGTCGGTATCTTTACCTACCTACTAAAAAGTTAAAATAAATTATAAGTAAAAAATATTTTTAAAAACAAGCTTTTATCTGGGGCAATGAACTAAAATGTTGAAAAAATTCTAGTAAGTATTTGGCGTGTAGGTACTTACCTATATTTTTTAAATTTTAATATTTTGAATTTTGATTGTCCCAGGTTGTCATAGTTTTAAATACCTACGCGTTAATCCGAGTAATGTGTATATGTTATGTTGTCTATTCAAAACCCTTAATTTAATACGTGTTTCAAATTTCAATCCGAGAGTGGAACAGAGTCTACCCAACCGTACCGAAGGGGCGAACGTCAAATGTTTGTCAGGAAAGTATAGAACAGTTTATATGGGAAAATTGTTGTTATTACTATCATCCTCGCAATTTTTCCATATTTTCTCACCGTTTAAACCTTCCTTGGACTACGAAAAACATTTCAAAATCAGCTAAATCGGTGCAGCCGTTGTCGAGTTTTAGCGAGACTAACGAACAGCAATTGATTTTTATATATAAGAGAAGATAGGCTAGCGTTTGACCACTATCTCACCTGTTGGTAAGTGATGGTGCGGTCGAAGATGGTAAGCACGCTAGGCCTAGAATGGAAACTGGCTCTCAAGGATAGCTGCCGGAACACATAAGATGTTTTTATTTATTTAAACCTTCAAATATTTCAGCCAAAACCAACCGGAAGCAGCCTCATCAAGACCATTAAGCATTTTTTCTTCTGCACGAAGACGGGTAAGCGAAAAACTTCCAAAGGCACCATTGTACTGAAAAAAAGCGACAAACGACGAGACCGTCCCGATGTTTATACATCTACGGTGGGGAAAGTTTCCGGGAAAAAGGATAATCCCGCGGTAGTACTGGAAGATATTATTGTGCAGTTGGAGACGCAGAGTAGGTGAGTGTGTATAATCTATATAATATGGGCATGAGCCTGAAATCAATACATGTTAATTTAATTTATACACCTAAGTTTAAGTATTTATTATCTATGGCATTTTTTTTTGGAAAAAAGTGCACGGTAACTGCATATCTTTTACATATCTTTACATTTATTTTTTAATATATCTTATAGACTAGCGTTTGACCACTACCTTATCTGTTGGTAAGTGATGATGCGGACAAAGATGGTAAGCACGCTAGGCCTAGAATGGGAACTGGCTCTCAAGGATAGCTGCCGGAACACATTATATAACATATGACAGATGGCCAGGCGGACACTAGATATGTTCTACCACGATGCGGGAGTTGTTGGTTTCTTAACGCTGTATTCCTTCACCAGAAGGCCACTGTAAAAAGCTCATATCCATTTTTCGATAGAAAAATCCATCGGTGCACGGCGGGGATTGAACTCGGTACCTCTGGCGTCAAAGCCAGCCACGCCCACCTACACCACCGGGCCCTCATAGTATAAAACAAAGTCGCTTAGATCTTTTAATCTACGCCACGGATTTAAATGGAAATTTCATCAATAGATAGAGTGATTCAAGACGAAGGTTTATAACCAGGATTAAACGCAGGCAAAGCCGCAGGGCGCTGCTGATTATATTATCTTTAAAAGATAAATTCTTGTATGGCTATGAGAGCCAGTTCCCATTGTAGACCTAGCGTGCTAACATTCTCGACCGCATCATCACTTACCAACAGGTGAGCTGTGACTCTGTCACCAGACATCACACCGGAACTTGCCGAACTGATTGGCGTCATATTATGTGGCTTTTCAGTGGGTCGAGACATGGCAAAGTCACCAGCAGCCCATGTGAAGCATTAAAAATAGTCTCAAATTGATGAAAAGATTAACTCGTTATTTGCGCAAATTATAAATGTTGAAATACAAGAACAGAAACTTGTTTCTTTTTATTTGTTTTATTAATATACTCTATATTATTTTACATCTCTCATATTCGGTAAGTAGGTCCTTATTACCCCCAAATGGGGCTTGTAGGTAACCAATTAGCGCTCTAGGGTAATAATGTAGCTAGAAAAGCCCTAGGGCGGTAAGTAATTAAAAAAAAACACTTCACTCTTTCAAAAAGTTCGCGTACATCTAACCATCATACTGGCCATAGACATCATGCATTCAGCACAATGACAAAAGAGGTCGCTTCGCTATTCAGCCTTGTCTTCGTATGAGTATAATAGTCATCAATTTTAAATATCGAACGAAAGATGCCCAATTTCGTTCTTAAAAAAAAAACATGAAAAAAGGCGGGAATAGAAAACTTTTACTTTAAATATTGTTTGTTTTTGGGATTTTTTTATAATTACGTGCTAATTAGGAAAAAACATGAGTTCTGCAAATGATGAAGAAATAAGCTGCACTCCCGATTCAATGAAAATGGAAGCTGAAGCAGCAATTAACAATATTTTGCCTGAAAGTTCTAAAGAGAGATATTTGAAAACTTACGACGAGTTCATGAAGTGGCGAAAAGAAAAACGAGTAAAGTCTTTATCTGAGATTGTATTCTTAACATACTTTAGTGAGCTATCAAAAAAGCTGCAGCCATCTAGTTTGTGGTGCATTTATTCAATGTTAAAAAAACACCTGTCCCTAAAATTTTAAAATTGTTTTCATTTCACTATAAATTTTAACTAATAAAATGTTTTATTCTTGTAATACCGGTTTTTTTCTACTTACCTCACAATCGAGATGTAAAGCAGAGTAGTTAGCTCGGGTGTAAGCATCAATTGCACCCTCGAACTATAGGCGCCCTCGCTGCGCTCGAGCGCCTAAATATCTCGGGCTGCAATTGATGCCTTACAGCCCTTGGCTACTAATCTACTATTAAACATGCAAAGGGCATTGTTATTGCTTTTCTATATGTTATAAGCTAGCGTTTGATCACTACCTGTAATTTTGTTCCGCTGTATTCTCCTCCGATATGGGGCCGGAGACTTTTTTCGAGCGGGTTTTAATACGTAGTACGTTACGTCGTCTACTTGCATACAATTTATAGTGTATATTGTTTTTATTCTTCGAGTGTGTTTAGTTTAATCGCCTGGTTGCAAGAGATGATGTAATCGAGGATCACGCAAGGCCTAGAGTACCTACTCTGCCTCTCAAAGGCTGTCTGCTGCCGGAACACCGTAAGGTTATGGCGGCAGATTTTCTTCTTGATGGTGGTAAGCTACTTTTTGGTAGCAACTCAGGTGGAAGACCAATATAAATTACTCCTACCACCCGTGGAAATAAAGTTAAAAGCAATTAAATTAAGCTTAAAACAATTTCACTCAAACAACGGAACAATTATTAAACCTAGCTAGAAGCCTGTATCTTCATACCTGAGTAATGTTTTAATTCAATATTTTGTTTCAGGAACCTAAAAGATCTAACAGAGCAGATAGAAAAGTTGACAAAGTGTGACGACGAAGGGTTACAAGCGAAGTTGGTGCAACATTGGTCCGAGATCTCTACGCAAATCAACCGGCTCAAAACATTAAATGTATGTAGCCAGATATCTACTACTTTGTATAACCTGGTGAAACTAGATATACCTGCTTAGAATTTAAAAAATCATTCAATAAAAGTTTTAACGATGTTTTTCCTTCACCGGAGAGCCACTGAAAATTGCACATTCACTTTTCGATAAAAAAATCCATTGGTGCACGGCGGGGATTGAACTCGGTACCTCTGGCATCAAAGCCGAGCATTCTCCCACTTCACCACCGGGCCCTCAAAGCCGCTCCTGCGGGATCATTATATATATCATAATACTTATTATTATTATCTCATCTGATATACGTAATCGCTTAGTCGAGCACCTTACTTACTCAGTTATCTAATACCATTAACTAAAAAATGTCATATTACAGGACAATCTAACAAAACCAGCCCCCGAGAAATCCGATCGGCCGCCAATGTTCGACCTGTTCAGTCCGATCACAGACGACGACAAACAGTCCAAACTGACCGAGAAGAACAAGCCGCGAGTGCTCAGTCTAGACTCGGGTGTTGTGTCTTCTGGATCTACGAGCAGTCAGAATCTGTTGACGGTATCTGGAGATGCTTGGAGGCCGGTGGTGACTCAGCCCTCTTCGGATAGTATATCTCATGTGTCTATTAACGATATTAGCTCCTGGTATAATGGTAAGTATTCCACAGCTTGAAATAGAATAAATAAGATAGATTAAGAACGAAATAATGAAAAATCCACAGATATATATATATATATATATATATATATATATCACAATAGATAATGAAAACGCGTGTACTTCCCGTGTCTGAACCCCGACCAAACGTCAAGGTTGGCCGCCTCTACTTAAAGTCCACGCGTGTCTGTTTTTGCAGCCTGACGGCCGCGAAAACTATAAACATGCCTCGTTACATGATTATTCACTGCAATAGCCCAAACATTTCGAGCCCCCAAAGGCAAGGACATATTTCCTATAACTGTTTCCGTCACTACATTTCGACTGTGCCGTCACAGAATGTATTGAAAATTTCATACGCTTAGTTTCAATACAAATCGTGATACTTGCGTTATTTATTGTACATTATATCTGTGGAAAAAAACCGATTTGAAATGCCACGCTAATATTTTTTTGTCCTAAGTTTGAGGAGTTTATATCTCTGGAGATACTCATTAGATCTCAATGAAATCACAATAGGACCAAACGGAAAATAACTCTCAAACAAAAAAAAAAAAAAAATATTCCAAGGCGGTTTTGTTTGGTGAGATGACAAATTTAACTTTCTTAAACTTTACAACACTATTACACGAACGTATTTTTTTGGGTTTTTTAATATTTTATTTTGCAATTTCTTTTTACATTGAATTTTATAGGAAATATCATGGCATCAATATAGTGAGAATGTTCTAAATCCACTAAACAGCTGTTACGGAGGCTTGTCTTCATATTTCTGGAGATACTCATCAGATCTCGATGAATTTACAATATATATATATTTTTTTAAAGAATATACTCGCAATATGGGTTGCACATAACTAGTATTCTTGTTAACCTCCAACTAAGCTAAATGTGCTTGTGTCTGGAGTGGGTTCACGTCAATAGTGCAATGGGTGGGGTGGGGATCGAACTCACGACCTCTCGATCGCCAGTCCGACACCTTATCCATTGGGCTATTGCCGCCTAAAATTAAAAAATTAATTGACAATGAGACAAAACGGGTAGTTTACCCTCTCAAACTAGAAAATAATTTATGCAGTCGGTTAATTAATCTCCGTCATTTATTAAAACTGACTTAATAAATTATTATGATATAGATATATAGAGATATAGATATGATATGATGTATATGAGGCGACAAAATTTGCTGGAATTCATTGAAGAAATTCCGTTGTCTGCATTGAGGTGGTGGTCTGTATGTGTAACAAAACTCATCAACATATTTTTATGAAATCTATATGGGACTATTTCTAACTAAACCTCATTTGAACAAAGGAGTTTTCAAAATAATATGCTACAGTTACAGAGCAACCTGGCCAACAATCAACATCACAGAAGCGCTCCGTGGTAAAGCCTTCCCAACAAAATGGCACACGTCAGTACACGGCAAACACCCTCTCAGTACCGGCCAACATCAAACCCGCGCGGGAACAACAAGTTGAACTAGACGTTGTGCTCGACAGACTGCAGAAAATATTGGCTAATAATTTTGACGGTAAGTTTTTTTTTATGGTAAAAGGTAACAAGGGAGAAGCACGACGCTCGCCTGATGGTAAGCGATGACGTCTACCTATTACAGATACAGCGGCATGCAAAACTCTGGACTGACAGAATTTTGCATGTCACTGCACTGCGCCTGTTACCTTAAGACATAAAGATGTTGAGTCTCACAGAACAGTACAAAAAAAAGTGTACCAATTATTCTTAGAAAAACTTATAGTGAACGTGAAATAGTGTGTGCGCTCTCATTGTATTTTTTCCTAAAACGTGTGTTCTTCCGCAAGTTAATGTGTAATAAATATGGATTATTAAACATTACTGAGGGTTATGACTTGAACATGACTATGACTCCGACTCTTAACTTGAAATGTAACTTTGATTCAACTTCATGACTTGAATTTACAAAAACTTGAATGCTGGCTTAGAGTAATTTCATCTACTATACTGTGGAATAAGTAGTTTATTGGTAACATCTAATCTACACTAATATTATAAAGAGGAAAACTTTGTTTGTTTGGTTGTAATGAATATGCTCAAAAACTACTGGACCGTTTTTAAAAATTCTTTCACCATTCGAAAGCCACAGTATCCACGAGTAACATAGGCTAAATTTTATTTTGGAAAAAAATAGGGTTAGATATTTGGGTTTTAGCAAAACAACGTTTGCAGGGTCAGCTAGTATATATATATATCGAATGTATGTTTGTATAATCAAACATCTAATGTGTTCCGGCAGCTATCCTTGAGAGCCAGTTCTCATTCTAGGCCCAGCGTGCTTTCCATCATCACTCACCGACAGGTGAGATAGTGGTCAAATGCAAGCCTTAATTATATAAAAACAAGATTTACTTGTCGTACCGATGGTGGGTACTACTGGTGCAACACCGGTACTGTGGCTCCAACCACCCTCCGGACTAAGACATGAAACACTAATTTACAAATTAAAATACTACGGTGTTGAAGGTAAGGCACTTGATCTGGTATCATCATACCTCTGTAATAGAACACAGATGGTTGAAGTTAATGACGTCAGGTCATCTGGATCCCTCATAAAAATGGGAGTCCCGCAGGGATCGATCCTAAGACCTTTTTATTTCTAGTTTATATCAAGGATTTACCATCATTCGTACAGAACCTATGTGATATTGTTTTGTTCGCAGATGATACTTCCTTGATATTCAAAATAGATAGGACTACACCTAACTTTGACGATGTAAACAAATCAATAACACAGGCTCTGAATTGGTTTACAACCAATAACTTATTGTTAAACACAAAAAAAACTAAATGTATTAATTTCTCTCTACCAAATGTAAGAAAGGGTATCCTAAATAGAAGTATATTAATAAATGATGAACCATTAGAACTTGTTGAATCCACAACATTCTTGGGCATCACCCTGGATTCTAAGCTTCAATGGGGTTCTCAAATATCGGTTCTAGCAGGTAGGTTAAGCTCCGCTGCATATGCAGTACGTAAAATTACATTTTTAACGGACGAAGCCACTGCAAGATTGGTCTATTTCAGCTACATCCACAGTATAATATCTTATGGCATTTTATTGTGGGGGAAAGCCGCTGAAATCCAATCAATATTTGTTTTGCAGAAACGAGCTATTCGCTCTATATATAGTATGAGGTCGCGAGATTCACTTCGTGAAAAATTTAAGGAAATAAAAATTCTAACAGTGGCGTGTCAATACATTTATGAAAATATTATGTTCATACGCAAGAATATAAATGATTATAAGAAAAGGTCTGATGTACATAATTTTAATACAAGACATAAAAATAGATTAATTATACCTAATTTCAGACTGCAGAAAGTTAGTGGTTCATTCATGGGGAACTGTGTACGCCTTTACAATAAGCTACCTAAAGATATTAATCAATTGCCTATGAGCAAATTTAAAATCTATGTAAAATACAATTTGATGAAAAAATCATACCATACAATAGGTGACTATATGGATGACAAAAATGCATGGCCTGAAAGCCCCAAGTTCCAAGAACAAATATAAATTGTATTATAATTATTAATATATTGTTAAAATTTAAAAGCTGACATGTACAATTAATTTAAAAAAAGATAAAATGACAAGACAAGCCCCATAGAGTTTCTTGGTGTTTCTTCTCTGATGGGAGTATTTCCGAAACACCGGTAGATTCAACAGCCATTCAGTTTTCCCCTTTTGGCCGCGGATTTTCTTTCTAGGCTTGCCATTTTTATTTTTATTTAAACCATATTATGCAGCTGACAGACGGACTATCAGTTCCATTCGGATCATGATATGTACTGTGATCGGTATGCATTTCTCTAAGTTGTGTTTCACTATTTCACTTTTTTTATTTTTTTTTTATATAAAAATTGTCTGAAGTACTGAAACACACAGTTACATGTATGGTTGGTTTTAACGTACTTAATTTTTTTTTAAATATTTTGACGTAAACGATTGGATGACAGCTGAATGGTTCATTACTTTTTTTTTTCTAATTCAAAGCGTTAAATTCTGCTTTTGCTATGTTTACTTGATAATTGGTTATGATTTATAATTTTGACGTGTATATGTGCGTATATTAATACTGCCTACATACTGAATAAATGCTTTGATTCTTGATTCTTGATTCATGTCGTCAATCGTTTCGACGACTTCTGGCGTGATGTTCCGTGCCATCCTACTACCTGTCTGGTGCTAGTAGTCTCACACTTGTCTTCCAATTCCGACAAGTATAATTCCATCCTAAACACCATAACTGAACATCGAGTGAGACAGTGCTCGTCTTTCAAAATTCAGTTTGCAAAATAAACAAGGATATCTTACATCTTGGACGGCCCGTTGGCATAAAGGATATATAACTTGACTTTTGACCGGTTGGTCGCTGGTTCAAATCGTAGCCGAGCATTAATGAAATTTTCTATCTGCATGGGATTTCTACCACAGGTGGTACGAGCGATATATCGATGTTTTGCCTGACCTGACCAGAGAAAATCTGCCGCCTTAACCTTACGGTGTGCCGGCAGAACACAGCCTTTGAGAGTCAGACCATTCTAGGCTTAGCGTGTTCACTATCCTCGACTACAACATCGCTTACCACCAGACGAGATATACCCGGTTCCTATAACATAATATATATATATTTTTTTTATATTGTATAGGCTAGCGTTTGACCACTATCTCACCTGTTGGTAAGTGATGATGCGGTCGAAGATGGTAAGCACGCTAGGCCTAGAATGGGAACTGGCTCTCAAGGATAGCTGCCGGAACACATTAGATGTTTTGGTGACAGATTTTCTTAGATGTTTTGGTGACAGATTTTCTAACTTGAGGGTGGTAGCTGGCCAGGCGGACACTAGATAGACCACCATGCATGCAATCGGTTAAATTTGACACAAGAATGTTTACGTCTCGTGTCAAATTTAACCGATCGTAAGCAAAACTATACGTTCTTATTTTATAGGAACCGGGCAATAGTCAAACGCTAACTTATGAGATATAAATAAAAGAGCGAATAAACGATATGTTTTTGTTTCAGAATCGTGTGACAATACTCAGCTCCGTGAAACAGCGAATGAGATGGAAGGTTTGATCGGCACGCTAATACGTGGGGTAGAGCAACGTGCTACGCTCAACGCTACTAAAGGACTCGTATAGGTACCTAGATATACCTACTACAACTATCTAGAGTCAACCTGGCGAGCCGTCAACCCTCAAGTTAATCAATAGCTCAATGGCTAAGGCGTCGGCCTGGCTATCGAGAGGTCGTAAGTTCGATTCCCACCCATTGCACTATTGACGTGAACCTACTCCAGACACAAGCATATTTAGCTTAAATTACTACACACAATCCAATGTCCTCGTCCTGTCGGGACTCGAACTCTCGCCCCTGGGTAACATACCTAGGCGCTGTAACCTACTCAGCTACGGTACGATCCTATCAATACGACAAAAATAATAGATTGCAGTTTATCCAATTATACATTGATGGCGCCATCTATGATCTGTGCCTGATTTCATCAGGGCGATGAAGTTTTGGATTGTGTGTACAAAATTTGTAAAGTATGTAGCACTTAAAGAAACATGATATTTATATTTAGCTTAGTTAGAGTATTAATAAGACTACTATAGTAGAGTCAATTTAACAGATCACATTTGACACTTCATTAAAATTCAACAACGTAACCTTGTCAAGGAGTGCACCTCATTTTTTTTTTTAAATTTGTATCTTTTTATTTAAAGAATTTTTTCAGTTAAAAATTTATATTTATTGTAATAAGGATAAAAGTAGACAATTTTACGATTTATTTTGACTGATAAACCATTCTATACAAAATAAATATTTTTTTTCTAAGAAACTGAACGTTGCTGCAAGGTTACGTCGGTGAACCCTTTTTCTTTTTAAACACTAGACATTTCTATATATTTCCGACTTCCGATATTTTTAGTAGCATTCTACTAGAAATATCGGAAGATTGATTCGTCGATAAGTTGAATTGATTAAAATAATTACATGTGAAGGAATGTTTAACCATAAATGAATAACCACATTGTGAATATAATAAAATATATTATATATTTATAATATAAACAAAAATAATGAAATAGAAACAAAATTAATGATGTTATATTTTTTACTGTTTACATTGTTTGTGATATTTTGTTTCCTAAATTAATATTGATAATATAATAAATAATAATAAGAAACAGGGAAATAACTAATGAACAATGAAATAGGGAAATGATCATTTATTGATTTCATTTGATTTCGAACTCAATTATACATATTGTACCCATTAGTACGTGTTCGCAATAACTGCACCAAATTCGTTGAATGTTTCAAGACTGAAGTATCGATTCATTAAGTCGATCGATGTTTTTAAGCACGTCACCTCACTATGAAGCCAAGATTGACAAATGTCAAATGTGATCTGTTAAATTGACTCTACTATAGTTATGTGCAACCCACTTTACGAGTAACCTTTTCTATTAATAAAAACATACCTACAACTAATGTGTTCCGACTGTGACCGATAGTTGAAATACTATGTATTACATGTTCGGGGTTCAATCGCTTAGTCCTTGACCCTTGATCAAAGGTTCTGCTCGATTGAAGAAATGTATACACTTGTTTCCCCACTATTATAAAGAGAGAAAGTACAACGGTTTATAAAGATGCCAACAGATTATGATTTTGACGATGGTAATTTTAACTCGATATCGTTTGTTTTCACGATCGATAAGATCTGAATAGTACCAACAGATTCGCTTGATTTGAATTATCATGATTACTCAAGGACTGCGAATTGTGACGGTCGATTATCTCACTTACGTATCTATCGAAAAAGTTTATAAATAAAATACTATGGCGATCGTCCCTTGCTTGCATATTATATTACCTGCTCGATTTTGTTTGGTTACACGTTTGATCGTTAAAAATCGAGGAATGCCTATTCCTTGATTTTTAACGATATATACGATTTTTATACGATAGTTAACTAAATAAGAACGTTTAAAAAACGAAAAAGAACCGACTTCAATGCCGCGCTATTAATTTTCAGTACCAATTTTGAGGTGTTTATCTCTCCATATCTCTGGAGATACTTATCATACCTCGATAAAATTACCATGGTACCACACTCGGGATATCTCCTTTCCAACAAAAAACGAATAGTCAAAATCGGTCCATAAACGACGAAGTTATCTTCGAACAAACATAAAAATAAAAAAAAATATTCGGTCGAATTGAGAATCCTCCTCCTTTTTTTGAAGTCGGTTAAAAAAGTTTTTAGTCCATCATTTACATTATCAAAAAATTTTGGGTATGTGTTTTTTATTTTTTCAATTAAACAAAAAATGACGAAGATATAGAGCGTTGAATTCCGCGTGACGTCACAAACCGCTAAAAAGTAGTAAGTACTAGGTACTTTCTTACCTCACGAGCCTTCCACTCCGAACTTTGACGCTCTTTATGTTTATCAATTTCTATTGATTTGTAAAATAAAAAAAATACGTGTCCAATATTTTATGATAATCCAACTGACGGACTAATTAGAATTACTATTTATTGACCCAGGCAACATCCATCATTCATTTCATCTATTATGTGGTACTTTAGTAGTAGTACCTTAAAGTCGGCGTTTGTCGACAAGACTTATTTTGACGGGACATACTGCGTCGATGAACAGAGAATAGGCTCGCAAAGGTCCATGTTCCCACTTCCCCTAGAGTCCGTCTCACGACAGACACAGTTTACAGACGCGGCGCTACAGTGTAACGGGACGTTGCTAGCATAGTACTGCTTTAGGCTCCCAAATCTGGAATGAATTTAATTTCAAATTCGTTTTACTTAATTCAATTGATAAATATTAAGAAAAAAATATATTGATATCGCCATAGTTGCCGGACTTATTTGGCGCTGGATTATTCTCGTGAGATAGACTCTATAATAAGCTGTTGAAGTTTCATTTATTTCTGTTTTATTTATTACATACTTCGTATATTTCTATGTCTTTTACGAATGAGTTCGCTGGCGATAAACACTAGTAAAACATATAAAGGGATACCGTTAGTTACTCTTCATTTCATTATTTTAGGCTTAATTTACACCGCCGCGGAATGGAATGGAATGGAAGCGTCAATTTCGCCTCATGACGCGAAAAGTCGCGCGAATTCGTTGGAATGCTCGAGTATTCTCGCGTTCATTATGCTATGTACAGTTTCGTTGCAAAAGGTCGCTTCCATTCCATGCCTCGGCGGTGTAAATTGAGCCTTAACATCCAAAGCCTAGAATGTATGTGGCTGTTGCTGAAGTCGATGTTTTTATTTGTTTAAAAATACAGCTTTATTTGTAAACATTATTTCTTATGATAATTATGTAGGACTTTTGAGATTATTTTCATATTATAAAGCTACTGATTTTTATTTACCTGGGACAGGGTAGGCGGACCTTTATGTATCAACGTGCCAATTTTTCTAAAGAAATGTTTAATGAGGCCCGCGCACCGCACCCGAACACCCCGTACCGTAGGATCACTCGCTTTCGCTCGTCAGATACCCACTTCACACTTTTTTTTTCTTAGTGTATACCGTGGATGGAGTATTAAATGGATTTGGCATTTAAATAACAATAATAATATGAGAAGGATAAAACTATACAATCACTAGTATGAGAGAGCGAGATGAACAAATTTTTTTTATCCTTCTCTGCGTATGCGATTTTACAAACTGGCTCCAGCACTGGCACCAAGTTCTAGTGCATCGATTGGCTGTCACCCGCTGTCATGTATGATCCGACCAAATTACGTTGTTCATTTTATCTTATAGCTGGCAAATGTATCACGTGTTCATCATTTCAGTCGGGTTATTTCTAGCTATTTCATTTGAATACGCTAATATTCTCTCTATATATATACTTTCTCTATGGTATATACATTTTGTGAAATGTGACGTGCCTAAAATATTGTGTCGCGTGCCATTGGTATATCAATGGCCTAGGATCTATGTTCTTTCTAGATATGACTTATGTCATAAAATATAATAAGACTTGATTATAAAAGATACTCACTACTAGACAGTACGACACCAAATAGTAGTGAGTAATAATAGTCGATACTTTTATAATCATGACTCAAACTCACTGTACCTATAATTCTAAAAATATAAGACTTCTTTCTAGTGTTGTGGCATTAGTATTATTTAAGTAAATCATATAATTTTATTAAGAATACCGTCCAGTACTGGTGCTCAATTTTTTATAAGTTTAAATATGTATTTTGATAAGTTTTTGGATTTGATTTTTAATAAAAGAAAAACTTAGAAAAGTAACATGCCGTATATTTTATAAACATTTACATTATACATCGTGGTTGAAATAAAAAATATTATATAAATTAATCATATTGTTATTTAGATTTATTGCTATTTCTTTTGTGCGTGCTAATTATTATGTCATTATTAGATAACTACGCAAAGTCGCGCGTTTTATTCATTTAAATTTTAATCTGTGGTCAACTTTAGATAATGTGTAGCAGTGCCATAGACAAAGTAACTTATCGACTTTTTACCGAATAATATGTTCAACATTACATATTAATATACTCTTCTATATGTTAGCACACAACGTTTTATTAAAACCAAGCACTACTGAGTCCCATTTATTTCGATTTTATAAACAATATCGAAAAACAGATGTTAATTGCTTTGTCTATCTTCACAGGCTAAATTTATCGGAGCCATAGACAATAATTTGACGTTAAAAAACGCGCGACTTGGCGTAATCATTCAAACAGGGCTTATCTGAATATATTAACTCTATAAGATTAATTTATTTATGATTAAGCGTATAGATTGTTAAGAACACTTCTTTTTATAAAATTCATTAAAATCTGTTATTGAATCTTGACATTATAATTTTATAATATCTTAAAATATTGCTATAACATATATTATTTGGCAATGGTAGCCGTTACAAAAACTTAAAATCTACGTGCAAAAATTTATACAAAACTATAAAAATTATAAAAAAAGCAATTAGATTGCCTCGACACAACCTTAGTACTTAAAAATATAAATCGCTTATCAATACGTATTCTAAAATTTACATCGAATATAAAAATGTATAAAAAGTTAATAATAAAACATTTTTCGTAAATTGATTATTTTTATTTTATATACTTAAGTTATTCTAATATTACTATACATTTGGGTAAAGTTGCTGAAGTGAAGGTATAAGACATCTTAGTCAAGATTCAGTTATGAACCCTCTGGTGTTGAAGTACTTACTTCTTTTATTTGTGTTATATTCATTATTAAGAAAAAATACAATTATATTTTATAAAACAATTTTAATACACCTTTGACCACATCATTGCTTACCACCGGGCGATATAGTGGTCAAACGCTAGCCTATAAGAAATAAAAAAAATGCGGGTTAGATCATCAACGCCCGTTTTCAGTGTTGAATCTATATGAACTCTTGCGGCGGATTGCATGCAATTTCTAACATCCCATAAAATAAATTCCATAAAAAGCTTAATTTAACATGTGTGATTGTGAAATTATTGCTATATATATTATTACATAACCAATAATTTGACTAAGATATTTGCAATATTGCATCTGCAAATGTTAATTTTGATTTTAAATTTGTAAACAATTTTGACACATCGAGAGCTTTGATATAGATACATTTTTGAGAAGTATTTAATGATAAGGTTTATTATCAATTTCATTTAAATATTATTTAATGGTAATTTCAAAATATTATAATTCAATCTCATTATTCTGTGATATATACTGGATATTTAGTTATCCAGTATTCGAGCACTCTACAAAGCTATAAAGCGCCATCTAGTTGTCCAATCAATATTTCTACCTTTACATTTCATTACATTAAAAATTGATTCTTATAACTCAGGTAATAAGACTCCAATCTTGTGATTCTTTTTCTAGGTATACGTAGACAATATAACCTTAAAACTTGGTCATACAAAATGCATCTTAAAAGTTAAGACCATAGGGTTCTTAATTCCTCTTGCTGCTGTTTATAAGGTATTTGCAACAGTGTGTGAGGAGATGTTTTTCTTTTTCCGTGGAACCGTTTTGGTGGATTGCCGTGGGACCGCCTCGTTCTCTCGTATAGATGTCTAGTCCATATTGTCCTGTGAGTAAAAAGGTTTTGATTAAGATATTGGTATTCAATTGGTTACCATATCATCATCATCAGCTTATCTCTGTCCACTGCTGGACATAGGCCTCTCCTATGGCACGCCTCTGAGCTCGATCTTCAGCTCTTTGTTTCCAACCGCTGCCAGCCAGCTTGCGTATACCATCACTTAATATAGCTGGAAGGCGCCCTACACTACGTCTACCAAGCCGCGGTCTCCACTCTAGAACACGTCTACCTCAACGATTATCTGTTTGACGACAGATGTGACCAGCCCACTGCCACTTCAGCTTGCTAATCCTTTGAGCTATTTCAATAACTTGGGTTCTTTGTCGGATGTCTTTATTTCCAATTCGATCCTTCAGAGAGACTCCGAGCATAGCCCTCTCTAGCTACTTTGAATTCTGAGTGACTTTGAATTGGCCACCTTATAGAATGTGAAAATTCTATCTATGGTGGCAAATACTTTTTTTATATTAGCTTACAGAACAGGCATGAACTTCGCATATTGATAAGCGAAGACGTTTGCTGCCTATAACACATAATGTGGCACGCAAACTTCTGGATTGCCCAAGTTTCGCGCGTCACTGCACTACACTCTTTACTGACATCTCAAACGCCCTGTCATTTCAATGGCACACGTAGGTAATACCTACGCTTTTTGCAAATTACCTATTGGCCAGCTAGTTCTTCAGGTAGACTAGAATAATTTAATAACCGGCCAAGTGCGTGTCGGGCCACGCGCAGTGTAGGGTTCCGTAGTAGCCTTTTATTCAATGCAAGTCTTTACCCGTTATAAACAAGCAACTAGGTACTCCGTCTTTGTCACTTTAAAGGATTTATTCTAAGGATTTTGTATTTGGTACAAAATTATCCAACACTCAAGTTCAACGACTATTGGGGCTAGTGGGGTGGAGATCGAACTCACGACCTCTCGATCGCCAGTCCGACACCTTATCCATTGGGCTATTGCCGCCTTACTATTACTGCTAAACTAATAAAGTAATCTTAATCGCTATAATTTTCCTTTAAAGTTCATGAAATGTGCTATTATCATGAATTTTTCCAGATTTTTCAAGCCAGCAGTTTAGCTTTTAGAGGGAGGGGGGGGGGGACGCCCTATTGGAACAAAATTTTTCAACTTTAAAGTTTAATATTTCGTAAATGGAGCATTCAATCGAAAAATGGTATTAGCAACCCTTAAATCATTTTAAAAGACCTATTCAACGATACCCCACACGATGGAGTAGACGATGAAAAATAAAATCATCCCCACTTCTCATATAGGGGAGCTACCCTAAAAAAAATTTTTTCAAAATTTTATTTCAGCAATTTGTCGGCGTCATTTATTTACATACCCCCACAAAATTACAGCTTTCTAGTATTAAGGGTCTCTTAGCAAAACCTCGGACAGACAGACAGACGGACATGACGAAACTCTAAGGGTTTCTTGTCAGGACTACGGAACCCTAAAAACTGACTTACATCAATAAATTTGGCTCATCATACACGTACTACGTAAAAGATAATTTAAACGTTGGATACGTTTAAATTATCTTTTAAAAATGGTCAGCTAAGTTGTGGTTAAGTTAACTTACCTTCTTCAGGGAATGTGATATAAAACGACACGATATCATCAGAAACGTTTTGTTGGACGTATTTTGAAAGTCGTTTCTCGTCGACACCGTTCTTGTGTAGTGTGGCCATGAAGTCCGCGAGTGGTCGGGACATGCGGAACTGGAGCTCGAGCTCTCTACCCGCGAATACTAGGGCCTCCTGGAACACGAAAAACATAGATTTTTATTAAAAAAGAGGGGTGAGAGAAAGCTAAGCGTTAGAAGTGAAACATCCAAGTTCATTCAATGTATTTTTCTCAACATCACTAATTATTTTTTGTACAACTCCATCTGTTGAACTTTAGCGAATACATCTTTGTAGTTACGCCGTTCTACAATAGAGAGCGTTTATAAACCTCGTCACAAACGTACAATATATATTAATATGCGATAATATAAGTCACGGTATAAGTTGGTGACGTCATAGAAATATATAATATAGCTGCGTGTGCGGTCACTTGAATATTTCCATAATAAATAAAACGAAATATGCCTTGCTATAATTTATATTAATATACATTATAGCTACGTGTGTGACGGGCTTAAATATGGAATATAACATGACGCTTACGTCACTACCGTCAAATATTATCCCAGTCCGCCTAAAGAGGTTTTATTATTTATGAACATACCTGATGAGTGATGGGAACAAGTCCAAAGAGTCTGGTAGCCTTGGTAGGTCCCCACTCGCCGCTCGCGCAGTCTGGGAGTGGGACCATCACTGTTTGCAGTTCCGCGCAGCAAATCTGAAATATCAGTTATTATAAGTATACCATGATCAAGTTTAATCCTCTTAACTATTATGAAAAGTACTAGCTGCACCCGCGGCTTTTCCCGCATTCAATCCGGGTTGTAAATCTTCATCTTGAATATTTCTATCTATTGATGAAAAGTGCATCAAAATCCGCTAAGAGTACAGACAGCGCGAGCGACTTATTATATTCTATGTAAAAAAGATGTATGATAATGATTCCTGATAATTTTTAATGTTACGTGTCGGTAATACATTTAAATACTTGTTATGTGGCTAAACGTAAAGCAAACTCGAGAATTAAATCTCAGAGCAGTTAAACCTTGCGGATTAAGCTTTTTGGATACCACCTTCACCTTTTTAACCGACTTCAAAAAAAGGAGGAGGTTTCTCAATTCGACCGTATATATATATATATATATATTTTAATGTTTGTTCGGGGATAACTTCGTCATTTATGCACCGATTTTGATGATTCTTTTTTTGTTCGAAAGGAGATATCCTAAGTGTGGTACCATGGTAATTTTATCGAGGTCTGATAAGTATCTCCAGAGATATTGAGATAAACATCTCAAAATTGGTACTGAAAATGAACATGAAGTCGGTTCTTTTTTAGTTTTTAAACGATATTATTACTAAGTACGATTCATGGTTGCATTTACAAAAAGAATCATGCTACCTGCAAAAAATACTAACGTACGTATGGAGTTGAGATAACGATAAATGCAAACTACTAGGGTGCTTTTATTCTTTACTACCTTTTTGTGTGTCCCTTTTCCACCAAACCATTGCACTTGCATGGTGGTAGGACACAATCTAGTGCCCGTTTGACCCTTAAGTTAGAAAAGTCTGTCGCCAAACATGTAATGTGTTCCGGCAGCTATCCTTGAGAGCCAGTTCCCATTCTAGGCCTAGCGTGCTTACCATCTTATTATACCCTATTTTAAGTGCAATAAAGCGTATTCTATCTATCCTCGAACGCATTATCACTTGCTTACAGGTGAGATAGTGGTCA
This sequence comes from Cabera pusaria, assembly GCA_954871355.1. Lineage (NCBI taxonomy): Eukaryota > Metazoa > Arthropoda > Insecta > Lepidoptera > Geometridae > Cabera > Cabera pusaria. The sequence goes on from OX940902.1 coordinate 19,503,345, forward strand.
AACGCTATCTTATACTACGATACATAAAAAAAAGAACCCCACAACGCAACGCACTTATCATTTTCTAGCTCTATTGTCAAATTCTATCTCCCTCTTATACTAAAAGCATATTTACCTTGAATTTGCAAACACTCTTGAACTTCATAGGCTCGCCAGTGAGGTATTCCCGTGGAGTGACAGCGTTCGCGAATATATCCAGTAAAAACGCACCGCTGCACGGCGCGTGCACTCGGAACGATACCACGTTGCCTACTACTGACTGAAAATAATAAAGATAGTTTAAAAACTAAAACAACCGACTTCCATGCCCCGCGAGTCAATTTCAGTAGCAAGTTTGAGACGTTTATCTTCATATCTCTGGAGATACTTATCAGATCTCGATGAAATTACAATGGGACCACCTTGAAAAATAACCCTACCGATTAAAAAAGAATCATTCGAATCGGTTCAGAATTGACGCAGGAATCGCACAAAACATACAAAAAAATAAAAATACAAGAAACATACAGACGAATTGAGAACCTCCTTCTTTTTGAAAGTCGGTTGAAAATAAGCACAATTGACATTTACAAATAGACAGGACTAATTATTTTATAAAAAAAATAGTTACTGGGAACTCAACAGATGGCTTACAAAATGAACACAGTGATCCGTCAATGACATTCATCTGCCTCTTCATTCGTTTCCTTCAAGCCGCTTTTATTGCATAAATTTATAACATTTGTCATTTTCAACGACCTTTGCTATAAATAAAATATTTTCGTGAAAAAGATACCATCTGAGTAGGTTCGCATTGAACGCCACTAAGCTAAGCAATAAGCACTAAATAAAATAAACTGGCCAAGTTCAAGTCGGACTCGCACTCGTAGGGTTCTGTACCACACTACAGTATTTTATAAGATCGAGCAAAAAATACAAATATCATTTTTCGCCAGCAAAAAAAAAATTTTAAACAATCTGTCTTACCACAAAAATATTTTTAAACAACATTTCGACACCTGTTTAATTAGACAGTGTCTAAAAGTTAAATAGTTTTTGAACGGGTGTTTTATTTATCTTACTACAAAACTTAGATCAACGATTGGGGTTGTTTTAATTTAAACATGTGTTTATGGCATGTTTACCCTTAGGCAAATGTTAGACACGGATTTATAGTACGAAATTTCTGAAACATCTGTTCATTATGCCGTGTCCAATTCTTTTGTGGTAAGACTTTTTATTTCTTATAACGCCATCTAACGTCTAACAAAGGTGTTAGGGATCGACATTCCAATATAACGCCATCTATGGGACGTTTACCTAACTAAGCGTTCATAGATGGCGTGAAATGCCGAAAAAAAACACGTTTCTTGTATGGGGACCCTCTATAGTTTTTAACTTTATTCTGTTTTTAGTATTTGTTGTTATAGCGGCAACAGAAATACATCATCTGTGAAAATTTCAACAGTCTAACTATCACGGTTCATGAGATACAGCCTGGTGACAAACGGACAGACAGATAGACAGACAGACAGACAGACGGACAGCGGAGTCTTAGTAATAGGGTCCTGTTTTACCCTTTGGGTACGGAACCCCAAAATGAGCCAGTTAATTAATTTATTAGAATGAAAACGGTTTATTATGAAAATAATACCGTTTAATTAATATAGAATATATTCAATAAATGTTATCTTAACTGCAATGTCATCACCATCAGCTTGCTTCCGCCCGGGCTGGACATATGTCTGTGCCATGACGTTTTGACATCGTGACATACAGAGAAGCTCACGGTTAGACATCTTTGCGATACGTATATGGATTGTAAAACTGTGATACGTACCTGCATAACAAATCTCTTGAGGCTGACTCCGTCGAAGCCGTCTCCCTCCGTGTCGTAGAACTTGAGGTTATAGTGGAATATCAGCGAGCTCTGCATGTGTGCAGGCATGGCTATACGCATAGTCGCCGCACCTGGACAAACACATCAGCTTGTTGACAACACCCTATGGCTAGAACGTTGGAAGGATAGAGTGGCGCAGTGAAAGAATAGCCGGTTTTGACGCCTGAGCGAGTTCAATTCCCGCCGTGCACCAATGGATTATTCTATCGAAAAGTTTATGTTCGCATTTCACAGTGGCCTTCCGGTGAAGGAAAACATCTTTAAGAAACCTCTAAAGGTTGTCGCCGACTATTCCGACACCGCTCACACCTGGCAAAAAATGTTCATTAGAATGTAAGCTTTATAAGTTCATTGTAGACAGACATTACACTGACAACACAAAAGAGTAGACAGATAACCTTTTAACACCGCATAGTGGTATGACATGACACTATCTAGTGTCTGCCTGCCTGGCCAGCTACCACCTAATATTTGTCACCAAACATCTAATGTTTTCCGGCAGCTGTCCTTGAGAGCCAATTCCAATTCTAGGCCATGCGTGCTACCATCCTTGACCACATTATCACTTACTACCCGGTAAGATAGTGGTCACCTTCACGATACAAAAAAAGGATATTGTCCAATACCTAAGCCTCCAGTTATAAAACTTTGTTTAGATGGCCTAAAATGGACTCTAAAACTCACCAGTAGAGTCAGTAAACATAACCGCCTTAGTATTAGGATCGCTGAAGTACAGCCCGTATCGGAAGAACAGCGATCTGACGAAAGGCAATTCCTCGAAGTCATGCAGCGTGATGGGAGTCTTCAGCAGCTGCCAGTCTGCCTGAAGAGGGAAGAACTCGTAGATAAACTCGCGAGGGTCTGTCAGGAAGTAGTGGTCGTCGTATTCGTATCTGGAAGGGTAAAAGTTAGTGCCACTTTTATACGAAATAGGTTAGTGCCAATTTAATACGAAATAGGTTAGTGCTAAGTGCCACTTTAATGCAAATTAAGTTAGTGCGACTTTAATACGAATAACCGGCCAAGTGCTTGTCGGGTTCCATAGTAGCCCGTTATTCAATGCAAGTCTTTTCCCGTTATAAACAAGCAACTAGGTACTTAGTCTTTGTCACTTTAAAGGATTTATTCTAAGGATTTTGTATTTCGTACAACATTATCTAACACCCAAGTTCAACGACTATTACTGCTAAACTAATAAAGTTATCTTAACCGCTATAGTTTTCCTTTAAAGTTCATGAAATACACTATTATCAGGAATTTTTCCAGATTTTTCAAGCCAGCTGTTTAGCTTTTAGAGGGGGGGGGGGGGGGGGACAGACAGACAGACAGATGGACATGACGAAACTATAAGGGTTCCTTGTCAGGACTACGGAGCCCTAAAAAGGGTAGTGCCACTTTAGTATGAAATAGGTTTTTTATATTGCAGATAGGCTATCATTTCACCAGTATCTGTGGAAAGTGACGATGCGGTCGAGGGTGTAGCATGCTTGCCTAGGAGATACCTGTTCACTCTTGACTTGAAGAGATCCAAGTTATAGCTAGCGACTCGGAAACAATTCAGCCGGCAACGTGTTCCATTTTTTGTGGTTCGGATTATGAAAGAAGAACTAAAACGTTTAGTGTAAAGGTACATCTACAAACCTACTTTGTGCTACTTTATTGCTTCTGAGTTCTGTTCTGACTTCTTTATGTTTCTATATTATTTTGGAATACATATTTTCTTAATGACGTCTGCTTTTAATAGCTTAAAGCTTTATTTAAGTTTTAGAAGCTAAGTTGAAGTTATACATATTGAGCAGACATGCTGAAAACCTTTACATAAAACTTTTGCGATCTTAACTCATAGTTGGGAATGAGAATTTCAGTTTGTTTATTTGTTTGTTTGGGACATCTTCACGGTCAAACGACTGGACCGATTTAGCTGAAATGTTGTATAGGGATAGCCAGTACTATTAATTAAGCTATAGAATACTTTCTAGCACAGTGTGACCCAAACCCGCACTTTACGCACGGTTTTCCGTGACTTAAGTAGTCGATAATTGCACTGCGTTTAGCAAACGAAGAAACAAAGAAACGGCAATCATCGAATATTTGACGGAAAAGCGTAGCGTAAGCGTAGCGTAAGCGTAAAGTGCGGGTTTATGTCACACTGCTATGTCTGCTATCTATAAAATAATATACGATACTCGTGACTTAAGTTGTCTATTATTGCAACTTCAGGCCGTGCAATAATCGAATACTTAAGTCACACGTATCGTAATATACTATTTTAGCGCGAGTGAAGCCGCGGGTACAGCTAGTCTACCACAAATCTAGCGACGTTTAGTATCTCTGGTTGTCCGATTTTAAAATGAGTCGTCTAGCATACATTTTATTAAAGCCAGTGTCCTACTCACCTCAAACTATCACTCTTCCCTCTATTCCCTGGTTTCGGGGCATCCTTAGCGTTAACAAGATGCCTGGCGCCCCAGTTGCACTGCACGAATCTCCACGCCCCGGCGACGTACACTGCATTCCAAGAGTTCCTGAAGCGGTTGTCTTCGAAGCGCACTCCTGGCTGGTACCCCGCGGATTTACTGTACCCTTTTATGACCACACAGTGGAGGCCGGCATAGCTGGAATTAACAGAGAAAACGCCATATTTAAGTAAGAAAAGTAGTTGTATATAAATAGCGGCAATACCGCTAAGGCGTCGGCCTGGCAATCGAGAGGTCGTGAGTTCGGTCCCACCCATTGCACTATTGACGTGAACCCACTCCAGACTTAAGTATAATTTAACTTAGTTGGAGGGGTTTACAAGACTACTAGTAATGTGCAACCTACATTGCAAGTAAGCTTTAAAAATAAAACTGGCCAAGTGCGAGTCAGCATCGCGTCTCTTATCGCACACTTAGGGAGGGTTCCGTACAATACGAAACATAACAGAGTTTCAACCTCATATATTTGAATAATTGATATTACGTTGGTTTGGTCGCGATCTAGAAAGACGGGGCTCGTTTACTAGCGCCATCTATGTCATTTTGCCGAAATTAATTAGATAGATGGTGTTTAAAAACTCGTTTTTTGTATGGGGACCCCTTTTAATCTTTAACTTTATTTTGTTTTTAGTATTTGTTGTTCTAGCGGCAACAGAAATACACCATCTGTGGAAATTTCAACTGTCTAACTATCACGGTTAATGAGCTATAGCCTGGTGACAGACGGACAGACGGACAGACAGACAGACAGACAGACGGACAGCGGAGTCTTAGTAATAGGGTCTCGTTTTACCCTTTGGGTACGGAACCCTAAAAAGACTTATAACTTATAGATCATTTATAAGAAAATTTAATTCTACTTAATTGGTTAATAGTAAAAGAAGTGTCTCAAACCAATAAATTTTAAAACAGTGCAAACAATTAATTACTTAGATTTTTCATAAGTTCTAATTCCCAAAACGCATAGATTGTTATTTTCATTTAAAGCACTCGCGTAGTAGTAAGTAGTACCTACTACCTACTAGATAAAAGTAAATGTGTCAATAAAATGTACAATTGTACATTGTGATTATCTGACTGACTGCCAAATGACCTACTAGGTAATCGATTCTTCAACAACTTCGCTGCAAGAGAATGAGCAGTTTTAATTAAAAAAAAACAAAAGTTCGAATACACTCCCTAGGTGGCTTTTGATGCAAATCTACTTTAATTTAATTTCTTTCTACAACGCAGACTTTAGCGTTCATTTTGAAAGCAATCTGTTGCGTCAACAGGAACTATCATGATTTTTTTAAAAGAAAACGCCACATTGGATTGTCTAGTTTTCAGTAAACTTAGTGTTTACCTGGATAATTCCATTCAGATACGTAGGTATTTAAAACAACAGTAAAAAAAATCGAGCTCTGAATTAAACGAACGTAAATTGTACCTTGTTTCTTACCTGTCTAAATCTAGACATGACGATTTCACGAAGGTTTAATCTTCGTGAAATCGTCATATCTAGATGCAAACGTGTTTTAAGATTAAGTTGGCTCACGAGTTGACAGGACATTATGATCTAAGCCGGGTACAGATTATATAATAGTTACTACGTAAGCCCGGTATCAAATAAATACCTGCATAATCTCTTAAAGAGAACATGGTAACTCTCAGTCCCGTGCTTGATGCCCCTCAGTAGACCGAGTGGTGAATCTCCCCTCAAGTTGTCGTCAAACTGGATGTTGTTGAGATTCTTCACCGTGATCCAACGGAAGATGGTCCTCGCCTTCTCCACGTCACTGGCACATCTACCCACTAGCTGCCGGACTAGGTCTGTGAATGTTTTTTGGTCTTCTTGCGCTACCTGCGGGAGAAACAGATCTCGTTTAAGGTCATCGCCGACTTTTCCCGCACCACTCCCACCCGGTAAAAAAAATTCATTAAAATGTAAGCCTTATGACGTTCACCGAAGACAGACTTTAAGCCGGCTTTTCACTATGGGATATAATGTAAAATTACATCTTGAGCTATATACTACATCCCGCGATTGCTGTTCAGACTGTAAGATATATAGTTTAGCTTTCGTTGTTTATGGTTTCATTCAAACACTGGCTAAATACACTAATTGTGTAGAGCCATAATAAAAATTAAAAAAACTGAGGGCGAGGCAGGGGGAGGCGCGGTGTCCGGGGAGGTGAGGTAAAATATAAACCTTCAAATATCGCTCAGTCGGTCGAAAAAATATTTATAGCTTGGGATGTAATATATATTAAAGCATAGTGTAAACGGACTCATACAAAATGTATGACGAGCGAAAAAATTTATATCTCAAGATATAATATACATTATATTATATCTCATAGTAAAAAGCCGACTTCACATTGACAACACAAAGAGGAGACAGCGCTCTCTGCTCTTTGTGTAGTCGGTCTTCGGTGAATGTCATAAGGCTTACATTTTAATGAACATTTTTTGCCGGGTGGAAGCGGTGCGGGAAGAGTCAGCGACTACCTTTAAACCTTACTAAGAACAACTTCTAGAACGATCCTACCTATGTGAAGTGGGAATGAATTTTTTTCGTCGTCTGCGATCCTGTGGGGTATCTTTGAATAGGTTTTTTAAAATAACTGTGTGGTTGCTAATACTATTTTTATATGTAATGGAATCTACATTTAAGAAATAATAAACTTTAAAGTACAAATTTTTGTTCCAGTAGGGTGACCCCCCCCCTCGCAAAACTGGTTTTATTTATGTATAGTTTTATTATTTTATAGCGTTTGATAACTATGTCACCTGTTATTCGAGGATGATAGCTCGCTAGGCCTAGAATGGGAATTGGATCTATCATAATGTAACGTCTCTTAAGCAAACTCGACCTTCGATTCGAGGCCCGAGGCTCCAGGCCCCGGAGGTGTAAGTGGGAGAATGGTCGGCTTTGACGCCAGAGGTACCGAGTTCAATCCCCGCCGTGCACCAATGGATTTTTCCATCGAAAAATGTATGTGCGCTTTTCACAGTAGCCCTCCGGCAAAGGAAAAACATCGTTAAGAAACCAACAACCCCCGCATGGTGGTAGGACACTATCCAGTGTCCGCCTGGCCAGCTACCACCCTCAAGTTAGAAAATCTGTCGCTAACATCTAATGTGTTCCGACAGCTATCCTTGAGAGCCAGTTCCCATTCTAGGCCTAGCGTGCTTACTATCTTCGACCGCATCATAACTTACCAACAGTGGTCAAACGCTAGCCTATAAAATAAAAAAACTCACCGAAATAGCAATTTTATCGACATCAGTGAACTCCGCGGGGTCTGTATAGATGTGGAACTTGGAGACAAGCGGGGGCTGCGGGGCCGGCGCGCGCGCGGGGTACGGCGGGGCCTCCTCTCCGTCCACGTACAGGGAGGACCCTGCCATGTACTCTGATCTCCGCTCCTGGATCAGCTCCATCATCTCGTGGCTTTGCTTCTCCACTAGAGCTGCTGTTGCGGCCCTGGAACGATTGGAAAAGGATGATAGTAACTTCTAAGGATTAGCAAGCTGAAGTGGCAGTGTACTGGTCACATCTGTCGTAGAACCAAAAACCGTTGGGGTAGACGTGTTCTAGAGTGGAGACCATGGTCGGTAAACGAAGCGTAGGACGCCCTCCAGCTAGGTGGAGCGATGATATACGCAAGCTGCAAGCTGGCTGTCAGCGGTTCAAAACAAATAGCTGAAAATCGAGGTCAGTGGCGTGCCATAGGAGAGGCCTATGTCCAACAGTGGACGAATTTTGGCTGTTAATGATGAACTTCTAAGTATCATCATTATAAGCCTGTATCTATATACAGTAGGCCTGGGGAGTGACCGTTGTCCAGCAATAAGCTCAGTGGGAGACTCTGTAGCGAGTAAAAGTCCGAGTGCCTCCTAGTGCGAGTTTATTTAGATTGGTTTACTTCGTTGAAATAAACGTTGATTTGTATGGAATTATTATATATTTTATATATTAATGGCGCCATATGGTGTGCATAATAGGTAACATTATGATTTCCATACAATTCTGCGTTTACTTTAATGTAATCGAGTACGGAGTAAGTAAATAAAGCTAAAGAAACTCGCATTAAGGCACTCTTCAGTTTAGGCGTTCTTCAGTTTTTCATTTCTAGTCACTGCCGATAGCATTGCATATGACTTCGCTCCACCTGCCCTGAACCTGATTATCAATCATTCCAAAACCTATTCGGATTCGGAAGCTTAATTTTTAATTTTGTATATTGACAAATCCGTGAGCAATTTCGTCGCGGAAACCTTTGCAATTAGAATTACTGATTTTATTGAATTGAAATATCAAAAGATACCGATCGGAGTATTGTGAAGTGTAAAGATTTAAAAAAGAAAAAAAAAAAAAAAAAGCTCCAAGTCGAACTATAGGCAGTTTCCGAATCGGAATTTGCTTTCGAATGATAGAGAATAACCCAGCAGGAATAATTACAAGCAACTAGCTTTTGTCACTCATCGTTGCCCTTTCAAGTGGCTTTGTAGAGCATATCTTATAAGTACCTATACGGATACAGTATAACAACGATATTTATTTCTTGAGTATGCTATGCACCCATTAAATAACTGGAGTCATGTTTATAATTACACCTATTATATAAATTAAAATAGCATGAAAAGGTTTGTTCCGGTCGCTGACTTTGTAGGAGGTGTCGCGAATGTTATTAAATTATTATAATGTACTGCACTGACTTTGAAGACTGAACACCATAATTATTCGTCTCGGTTTTAATTGCGAGCGATATTCGTTGCTTAAAACAAGATGCAACTATCTATGTCTAACTGTAATCATAGTCGGCCGGTATCAGTCCACTGCTAGACATAGTCTTCTCCCAAGCCACGCCACTGAGCCCGATCTTCAGCTTTTTGTTTCCTGTCACTGCCCACAGCTTTGCGAATATCGTCGCTCCACCTGATCACAGGGCGTCCTACGCTACGTTTGCCGATTCGCGGTCTCCACTCTAGGACAAGACCACCAGTCTCAACCAGTCTACCAGCTAATTGGAGCTAATTGTTGGTAACAGCTCTGGCAAATAAAGCCGCCCCTTTAGTTAGGTTTAAAAATGTAAAACCTAAAATAAACATTTCAGCTAAAGTCATTTGTTCCAGTAACAATTGTAGCTAATAAACCAAAAAATCAAGCTATGTAAACACAAAAATTCCCGTAAATCAACCTAGTCGGCAACGGACGATAAGGGTCAGGCTTTTTGTATGCCGCCCGCGGCCATTGCCTCCCTACCAAGAACGCTACGAATCAAGAATCAAAGACGCCACTGTAAATAATTATATATAATATATACTTAGTTGTTTTACCTTTCATGTTCCAACATCTTTCTTGTCAAGCTCTCTTTCTTCTTATCTCTTCTTAGCGTCATATTCTTCTCTAAGTCAGCACGTTCTTGTTGATGCCGTAACGTCAAAGCCCCGATCTCTGAGTCGGGCCGCCGCTTCTTCACTTGCATCTCTTGTTGGAATCTGTTCGTGAGCCTTTCGAGCTCTCTTTCCCATTCATCCTGGAATATTCAAATAGTAGGTTTTAGCCATTGACCTAGAATTTATATTACCAACAATAATATCGTTAAAAACAAAAAAAGAACCGACTTCAATGCCGCGCTATTCATTTTCAGTACCAATTTTGAGACCTTTATCTCAATATCTCTAGAGATACTTTTCAGACCTCGATAAAATTACCATGGTACCACACTTGGGATATCTCCTTTCGAACAAAAAAATAATAATCATAATCGGTTCATAAACGACGAAGTTATCCGCGAACAAACATAAAAAAAAATAAAAAAAATATATATACGGTCGAATTGAGAAACCTCCTCCTTTTTTTGAAGTCGGTTTTAAAAGAGATAAGCAATGACTGCCATTGCTAGGTTTGTGTTAAATAAGGTCATCAATGGACAATCAACGGCAGCCATTTTATGTGCCATTATGACATTTTGGTATCCACCTCTTTTTGTTGTTATTTCTATTCAGGCAAATGTATCGAGGCGCCTCCTTGTTTATAAGTATGTATTTCCTACCTCCATGGTTTTAGCATAGATAAATAATCTGTGGTTTTAGTGAGTTGAAGTAAACAATTTTAGCCTGTAAAGGGGGACACCTATCACTAAGGTAAGGTAAATCGTCAATGGGAGGGCTCAGACTAACATAAATGGGAGGGTTACATGGCATTATCAGAAAGTTGAATCTTTGAGTATTTGGTTTATTTATCTGAGCGTTGAATAGATAAACAGTGGTGGTAGGCTTCGGCCGTGGTTAGAACCACCTACCAACCAAAGACAAACAGTCGCAAATTGGTTCACTTACTTACTATCATATTCGGAGTCAATATCATATTGACAATATGGAAGACAGATTGAGATAGTTGCGCTGAGTGGGTTGGACAAAAGTCATTTCATCCAGCGCATCACTGATCTTTCATGTTAAGACAAGCACAATTTTAGTACATTGTTATATACAATCTAAAATGTCACCGTGCTGACGGGAGTCGCGCCTCCCGGGTAACTTGCTCAGGCGCTGTACCAATTGAGCTACAATACAACAGTACTAACCTATCGATATGACGAAACTAATGGATTAATTTGAGACCACATTTTCACATAAAACTAGGTGTGATGGTGGTTAAACGCTTGTCTGTCCAACATAAACAAATTGTAATGTTTACATTCACAACTATAATTTAACCGTATTGAGGTAAGTACTTATAGCATCACTTGTTCTCATAGACGTAATATAAAAGGACGGTGCACTGCAGATGTTTTGACAAATGAAATTTAATCCGTATGTAATTGCTTTGTAGAACAAAACGGCCCAATTGAGAGACACCAAGGGTGGGAGTGTGTCCTTGTCTAACAACCTGCTAGTCCTATATATGTCCTATACTATATGTATGGTATATATATATAAGTTGTCCATACAAAAGAAAGGGACAAACTCCGTTCAAGGTCGGTCTCAAGGGGGGCGGTGTACGCGATCAAGTGCAGGTCTGTGCTCGTTCTATAGTGCTGTAAGACTTGAATAAAATTATTTTTGCAAACAGCTCATGTATAAAAATTGTGGGTAAGTATTGTTAATCACCTGTATTTCTTCTCGTATTCTTCTGTTCTCTTCTTCGCGATGTTTTGAGAATTTTCTGTACAAGTCATCTTCTTCTTGTCTGTGTTTCATTTCCAGTTTTGTTTGTTCATCTCGATCCTAAAATAAATAAAATATGCGTGTTAATAATGCGGCTTATGTGGCTAATAAATAAAACACTCAGACTATCATAAAAAAGGCAGACATATTCGTGCCGAACACCCGAGTGACCGCAAGTTCAGCAATACCAAATTCTTGAGTAATAAGTTTCCGCGCTCAGTCCGGCATAGACAATACGGCATGATTACTACGTAAGCAACGCTGCGAAGTAATACTGCACGTAAGCGTCCGATTTTGCTGCCGCTTGGTAGCAAACTGGGGCCTTATTCAGTATGACCAATAAGATAACGCGTTCCTTAACGCGCCACGTCACGTTATTGAAAAATTGTATTCTGTATGCCACACGATCGGTAAATTATACAAAAGGCGCGCGCGACACACGTCCTCATATGTCACGATATTTTGACAGCTCAAAACGCGCTCATAACCTTACTCTACCGCGTTTTAATTGGCATAGAGAATACCATAACGCGGAGGTAACGTAACACAGCACGGTAAGACTTTAAAATGGCCATACTGAATAAGGCCCCTGAGCGCGGAAGCGTATTACTCAAGCATTTAGTATTACTGAAACTGCGTTCACTCGGGTGTTCGGCACGAATCCGTCTGATTTTTTTATGATAGTTTGAGAAAAAACAATATTCATTATTGTTGAAATAGTTTGCACGTTTGACATTTATTAACAACTTATAAAACGATTTCATTCTAATCTAACGAAAAGAAGGAACCACTGAACATAAAAGACTAGAGAGAAAGAGGAAGACTTGGACAAGACCAAAAATGATGTGACATATCATCAGTAAAAAAGTGATATAAAATTATCAGAAATATAATAAAGACGTGACAACGATGGTGTTTACTGTTTCAACAGATAGAAGGACAGTCGACAAAGGATATCGCTTACCACCAGGCAAGCGTCGTGCTTGTCCTCTTACTTTATATCACGGTAATATTATTAATTTAGGTATAAATATTACCGTGCTTATATCTTTGAAAAAAGTTTACAATTTGTAATAAGTACTTTCGGGCTGATATCAATAGGTAGGTAAATTTTATTTACTTCAACGTTTCGATCAAGTTCACAGACTAAGTAGAGATGCTACGTATATCAAGTTGTGTTAACCGTGGTCACAAGAAGACTCCTAAACTTTAAAGCTATCTACCACTTCTCTTGATCTATTATTTATTCAATGACAAGGGTTATAAAGAATTATATAATGCGCGGAAACAAGGGCCATAAACACTAACTTAATAATTTCAATTTAAATTAAATGACGTTTCCCAATTTGTATGGGTGGGCAATTTGATTTGTAGTCTTATTTGACCATATTGATCAACATTCCTTATTAAGCTATTATTAATATTCATAAACATGTCAGCCAGGCCAGCAGCAGTAATCTTTCAAATGGTTGGCAAAACGATGGCATTCCTCCCACACTATAAATAAGCTAAGGATTCGAAGTAGATGAATGAAACCTTAACATTTGCATAATATTTAGTTGATTATAACTGTAACTTAATAATATTTGTTTTTATTTATTATTTATAATTACGTTTATTTAATTTTTTAAAACAGCATAATCATAAAGAAAATATAAGATTTACTTATAATAACTAGAATAAAATGCATAATAATATTATTTCGAGGGTCCGGTGGTGTAATCGGGAGAACGGTCGGCTTTGATGCCGTGATACCGAGTTCAAACCGCCGTGAACCAATGGATTTTTCTATCGAAAAATTTATGTGCGCTTCTCACAGTGGCCCTCCGGTGAAGGAAAACATCGTTAAGAAACCAACAACCCCCGCATGGTGGTAGGATACTATCTAGTGTCCGCCTGGCCAGCTACCACCCTCAAGTTAGAAAATCTGTCGCCAAAACATCTAATGTGTTCCGGAAGCTATCCTTGAGAGCCAGTTCCCATTCTAGGCCTAGCGTGCTTACCATCTTCGAACGCATCATCACTTACCAACAGGTGAGATAGTGGTCTGACGCTAGCCTATAAGATATTAAAAAAAAAACTGCAAGTGCAATTCGCTATTATTTTGTTTCAAAATGAGCATATAACTGTCTTAAATAACGCCACCATACGCACGCCATTATAGTATGCATCAAATATCCAATTTTAAATCACTTTGTTAATTACGTTTGTATGATCCACAGAAATATTAATAACTTGTTATTTATATTTCTGTATGGTCATTCATAATTTCATTGCTGGCCTCTTAAGTTGCAGGTGTCGCCACCTGTCGGTCGAACTGCTCCGAAGTTTTCCGAAGCTTGCCGAAGAAAGTGAAACGTTGTTGTGTCGTTCACCTATAACCGGTCGGTAGCCTTTACTAGTTTGCTATTTGATTTTTTAATATCATATTAATCGCGGTCTATTGTATTCTCTTATGTTATTGTTTTGCTTGTTTGGTATGAGCCTATCTAGGAATTAGGTATAAGTAACTGATTTATTTTCATATTGTGGTAGTTAATGAGGATATTGGTAATAAGGTGAGTACAAGATTTTTTAAATGCATAAAAATGAATGAAACACCAGTAGCAGGTAGCGTAGGTCTTCAGAATAATAACATCAACCTAGTCATCTAACCTATCAACAGTACCTAGAGATAATCCGAAATCCGAACTTTTTAAAATCAAACCCTTGTTGTTTGGTCAATGTTTTGTTTTTTGTTTGAACTCACCAACTATCGAAAACAGGCATAGAAAACTTGGTCAAATGAATGCCAAACATTTGAAAATAGCACTTAGCACTAGAAATACATACTACTATACATAAGAGCCTGATTGTATTAGATTTGGCTTATTTGACTCACGAAGCGTTAGGATAATACGTAGGTACACACTTTTTTGCGATAGTTAAAGTTTGAATTTCACTTTAGGTGGATAACTTAAGGGGCAGCTTACCAACCCCAAAACATTACTTTGAAAACTACATTGACTTAGGTATCCTGCTTACTGACCATATTTACATTTTAATGCATGAAAGTTTAGTATATAACAAACAAAACAACCGAGGCTATAACAAGATAAAATGGAATCCAAAGATACTTCTCAAAATTAGAAATTCCCTTTGTATTCCTACATCTCAAGGTATTTCTAAATTATATTTCATAAAAACATTGTTTAAATAATTTATGAGTACCGTTACAATATTTCAAATAGGTGAATAATTTGTTCTTTATTGTATATGTCGCTTACATTATTGAATTCCGAGCAGCTTTAACATCATGACGTCTCTATTGCACTCGAGTATTTGCATGGTATTTGTCTATTTGCATCACGTTCGCTCGCATTCCACGGCTTTTTGTTTTTACCTAAGTCTCTGAGCTGTGAGCCTGGTCCTTTTTTTTTATATCTAATAGGCTAGCGTTTCCACTTCCACTTAGCGACCACTATCTTACCTGTAACACCTGTAAGTAAGTGATGATGCAGTCTAAGTTGGTAAGCACGCTAGGCCTAGAATAGGAACTGGCTCTCAAGGATAGCTGCCGGAACACATTAGATGTTTTGGCGACAGATTTTCTAACTTGAGGGTGGTAGCTGGCCAGGCGGACACTAGATAGTGTTCTACCACCATGCGGGGGTTGTTGGTTTCTTAACGATGTTTTTCCTTCACCGGAGGGCCACTGTGAGAAGCGCACATATTTTTTTCGATAGAAAAATCCATTGGTGCACGGCGGTTTGAACTCGGTACCACGGCATCAAAGCCGACCGTTCTCCCGATTACGCCACCGGGCCCTCAAATCCTTAACCAGAATTGCTAACTAAAATTACAAATTAATGTATGTGCACATCTGTTTTGAGCAGGCTATTGTTGGACGCAGTCGACTTCATTTGTTCACGAAAATGCAATACGCATAGCACTCTTATCCGGTTAATAGCAATTTGCATCTTGAATCTCAATTTACAATGTAGGTCATGTCATGGCATCGTGATTGAATGCCCATTCAAGGAGATACAACTTACTCGACGCATACAAAGCACCATTTCGTTTCACGCAACAAAATGTTATGCGAAAATTACGACCGCTGAATGGAGTCTCGAAACCGATACGTAACAGTATGTAAATATTACGCAAACCGACCGCTCGTACAATAGGACACATTATCATTACATACATACATAATGCGAGTTTTAATCAGTGCGGGTGTCGTCGAGCGAGGAATTTGTTTTTGTACAACTTAATCGTACAGATAACGGTTCTACATTATCGGCAGTAGCGCGACTGCGGGCCGCGGACCGGTCGTGTGTCGCCTCAATACACTTGCAAGCGAAAATGCTCAAACTAGTAAGAGGAGTTCGGCGGCTCGGCGCCCGAAGCCGCCACAGCCAAGCTACCGTCATCGGCTCCGAGATAAACCGAGCCGACCCTTATTACCAGGAGAATAAAGCTAAAATGGACGAGCTAGTTGACGAACTCCGCCAAAAAACGAGTCAGGCCATCAAAGGCGGGACCGAAGAAGCGATAAAGAGGCATACGGCGAGAGGTAAACTGCTCGTGAGGGACAGGATTAACCGGTTGGTGGACGAAGGCAGCGACGTTTTGGAATTGAGCACGCTGGCCGCCAACGAGATGTACAAGGGTCAGGTACCGGGCGCCGGTATCGTCACCGCCATTGGCAAGGTTCACGGTCACGATTGCATGATCGTCGCTAACGACTCCACTGTTAAAGGCGGAACTTACTTTCCCGTTACTGTGAAGAAACATTTGCGGGCGCAGGCGATTGCGCAAGAATGCAGGCTGCCGTGCATATATCTAGTGGACTCGGGCGGGGCACATCTGCCCGACCAGGCTGATGTGTTCCCGGACAGAGAACATTTTGGAAGGATATTTTATAATCAAGCAAATATGTCGGCGGAAGGAATTCCTCAGATATCGGTCGTCATGGGCTCTTGCACGGCGGGCGGTGCTTATATCCCGAGTATGTCAGACGAGAGTATTATCATCAAGAATCAAGGAACTATCTTTTTAGCTGGCCCGCCTTTGCTAAAAGCAGCGACTGGAGAGACAGTATCCGCCGAAGACCTCGGTGGAGCGGATCTGCATTGTCGCAAATCTGGAGTTACCGATCATTATGCGCTGGACGATGAACACGCTTTACATCTCGCTAGAAATGTGGTATCGAATCTAAATTGGAACAGCGATCAAAGAGCGACAGTGTATGCATCCGAAGTCGACGAGCCAGTTCATGACGTGAATGATCTTCACGGTATCGTTGGCGCTAATTTACAGAGACCTTTCGACATGAAAGAAGTCATTGCCAGGATCGTGGATGGAAGCAGGTTCCACGAATTTAAACAACTGTACGGTGAATCATTGGTGTGCGGACTTGCAACGCTTTATGGTCACGCAGTCGGTATCGTCGGTAACAATGGCGTGTTGGAATCCGAAGCAGCATTGAAAGGGTCTCATTTTATACAGCTGTGCGCTGCACGAAAAATTCCGCTTCTATTCCTGCAAAACATTAGTGGATTCATGGTCGGCAGAGAAGCAGAGGCTGGTGGTATTGCCAAGAATGGTGCTAAACTGGTGACCGCTGTCAGTTGTTTT
The DNA here is from genome assembly GCA_954871355.1 of Cabera pusaria. Taxonomy (NCBI): domain Eukaryota; kingdom Metazoa; phylum Arthropoda; class Insecta; order Lepidoptera; family Geometridae; genus Cabera; species Cabera pusaria. The sequence continues at coordinate 19,520,478 of OX940902.1, forward strand.
AAAGGTCCAAAGATAACCGTACTCGTAGGAGGCAGTTTTGGTGCTGGTAATTATGGAATGTGTGGGCGGGCATATTCCCCCAATTTTCTTTACATGTGGCCGAATTCTAGAATTTCTGTGATGGGTGGGCCGCAGGCTGCTACCGTGTTATCGGTTGTTGCACAAGAGAAAGCTAAGAGAGAAGGAAAAGTATGGACTGCAGAAGATGATAAGAAAATACGAGCTCCTTTGGAAGAACAGTTCGAAAGGGAAGGCCGACCTTACTACAGTACAGCTAGACTTTGGGATGATGGAATACTGGCTCCTAAAGATACGAGAAAAGTTGTTGGCTTAAGTTTGTCTGCTGCTTTGAATGCTCCATTTAGAAATAGTAAATTTGGAGTGTTCCGAATGTGAAGTGGTCAGAACAATTGTGATTCAAATTGTTTTTTGAAATGGTTGTTATCTTTAGTCATTAAGCGTCGTGTTCAGATTTGTTGTTAAATTAAGTATTTATCTTATCGGAGGACTGATAAACTGTTGCTATACTTATTTGATTTTATCTCATGATGGAGTCATAATAGTAAAAATATAGTTAGACGTATTTTGTTAATTGATAAGAATGTATAAAATGTGATGAGAATTATACTTTTGTATTTACATATTACCTTTGTTTACTTGGACCACGCCTCTTAGTGCATCAGTTTATTAAGAACCTACTCACATGCAATATGATTCAAATGCTTATATTTTTACCCATTCTAGTAGCAATCGTGGACAACAATACTTCCTTGTCTCCTTTATTCTAATCAGCTAACAATTTCCCAAGTTTATACCTGTCTGACTGTCCACCCAGACACCTAAAACTGCATCTAATTTGTCACCTAAATCTAAGACAACTGTGTGAAACCTACTATTCACATTGGCCGCGTCGGTACTGTGTGAATATCTGTCATAATTTGAATGTACAATAGCGTCATTAACAGTTTCTCTATTAGCATGGTAATGCTTGCGTTGACCCGCACAAAGTTCAAGTTTAACAAAAGGACTGCCACCCACCGCTCACTTTTACACTTGACTAGAATCAAGGTCAATTCGTTTGTATTTTTGATTCATTGTATGCAGCTCCATCGCCCGTTTAATATTCATATTTACATTGAAATCATTTTTTGTTGGTGTGATGAAAAATATCCAGCCTGATTTGTCTTAAGGTACGACCACACAGCGGCGTCCTGCGTGCGCGATCTTGGTGGCGATCAGATAGCGCAGTTGTATCGACTGGTCCACACCAAACGTGATCTACGGCAATCAGAAAACAATAGAAATTCAAATCGCAAACGCGCACGCGGACGCAGGACGCCGCGGAGTGTTCGTACCTTTAGTTACGTAGTAACTATTATATAATCTGTGCCTTTAGGGTTTACAACACTTTGAATATAATTCTTAAATACGTTTTATAATAAGAACTAAAAGTATGTAATAGGTACTTACTATTAAATGAAAAAAAACTAACAACCAAAATCAATTGAACCAGTGATTCGTGATCATTAAATTTATATGTGTACGTCCTTATCGGTTATTAATTATGCAAGAGAATGCAAGATACCGTAATTTAGCAACATTGCATGTAATTTTCTGCAAACGCAATAAATGGTAATATTTATTTAATATCTACAGTATATTTTTTTAATATCTTATAGGCTAGCGTTTGACCACTATCCCACCTGTTTGTAAGTGATGATACGGTCGAAGATAGTAAGTACGCTAGGCCTAGAATCGGAACTGGCTCTAAAGGATAGCTGCCAGAACACATTAGATGTTTGGCGACAGATTTTCTAACTAGAGGGTGGTAGCTGGCCAGGCGGACACTAGATAATGTCCTACAGCCGCGCCATGCGGGGGTTGTTGGTTTCTTAACGATATTTTCCTTCACCGGAGGGCCACTGTAAAAAACGCACATACATTTTTCGATAGACAAAATCCATTGGTGCACGGCGGGGGTTGAATTCGGTACCTCTGGCATCAAAACCGACCGTTCTCCCTATTACGCCACCGGGCCCCATTTACTTACAATTTATTTACTTTTTCAATATTTTTCCAATAATCTAAATATATAAAAGAAAGTCGTGTTTGTTACTACACTTATAACTCAAGAACGGCTGAACCAATTTTTATGATTTTTGTATTTTTGGAATTGTCTTTGTCAGGAATAGGATAATAAGTATTAAAAACAATGAATAATTGACCTAAAAAAATTATATAAGAAAAAATATTTTGCCAAAATGTTCCTGGGTTTAAAAACTGCCAATTATTTGATGTTCAATTGTTTATCCCGCCGTATTTTTTTTGTATAATTAGGTATAGCTTCACACGATTAGTGTATTTAGCCAGTGTTACGTAGTATTATTATCTTTTCTATGCCAGTGTCAAGTAGTAAGTCAAGTAAAAATTCTTCAAGTTTTTGTGAATTTAAGTCATGTAGATTTTAAAAATGTCAAATTTTGTCAGTAGGTAACGATAATTGTTTGACATATTTATTGATTGTCCAATATGCGTGCGTTCAGAAATGTATGCTTACAAGCAACATAAAAATGTGTATATATTTCCAAAATCCATTTTTACCAACTTTTATTCGATATCTGTATTGCCATATATTACGTTCTTAAAAGCCTAAACTAAGTTCATCTAAAAGGTAACACGACATTCATTGTCTGTTAGGTGGTACGAAGTTCGCCGGGCCAGCTAGTCATTTCATAAAGAGGAGCAAGAAAGAAGAGGAGGTTTTTTTTAACAAAATCAGTTAAAAATAATAATGCTAATAAAATATCTAGCATTTAAAAAATGTCGCCAATAATTTATTAAGGCGTTGATCAAGTTTCAGACACGCTCGCGTAACCTTTAATTTTATTACTTAAATATTTAAGTTATAAAGAATTCATGTCACGTATTTATAAATTATGTTATCAGTCAATATTGAATCAATCGATTGAATACAAAATTTACGACTGAACGGTTTCTCACAAACATAATTACTTAATGTACAATTACATAAATGTTAAAAGATCACTTGTAATTTTCTTAACGGTTGCATCAGAAGAGCACAGACTTTGCATTCAGTGTACTACATTTAACTGTAGGTTACGCTACATATGCGTAAAGGAGATGTAAGTACCTACCTGATTAGGTACAATATACCTACCTGATTAATTTTGTGAGTACTTACTTAGCTGACAGTCATAGTCAGAACACAGACCTATTACTATAGGTAGATAAGTACTTTCCAGGTGGAAAACTGACAAGTAGATGCCTCTGGTTTAGATTTCTTTTGCCACCTAATAGTTAATCTTACTTGGTAAACTTATAGTCGAGAGAAATAACATAACATAGCGGTAAAGATATATGTTATACCTATATTACGTCTATGGTCTATATAAAGCTATCTGTAGAGTGGTCCGAGCGTGATCTATGCAGCAGGCTCGCTATCTTGCTACAAATTTAATCTATGGTCCCTGTCCCACATATACAAAAAAAAAGAAAAACCAATATGTCTGCCCGGGAAATTCGCGCCATTTTTACGCTTTCCTCGCCGCAAACAACGGTCCCGCGTAGATTTTTTCTAAAACATTCCACACAAGAAAATTGATCCGCGTCTACCGACGTCTATTAACAGAGTTAATTAACTGTATGGCGAGTACGCTGGTGGCCTGATTTACAAGTTTTTGTTGTAACGCTTTGTGTATTGAATCTCTAGATCACGCTTCGCAAATGTTTCTATTTAGACAGCATTAGAATTTAAGTCTCTTTTTGTTAAAAGTTATCCGTTAAATTACATAGCTTTTAGCATTAGTAAACTTAGCGTTAGAATGGTCATAAATGCTAAAAGAGAATTATCGTATATTGTCAATGTGGCCATCGCTCGGTAATGTCGCCTCGGCAGGATTTTTAAGAGAGAACAGTTTCCAGGTGATCTACCGTGGGTGTTCTGTGCATGATAATATTCCCATCATCATCATCATCATTAATTTAAAAATTGTACGAAGTATGTATGTGCATAGATAGATACGAGGTACATCTTCGACCTATATTGACAAGGTATACTCAATAACAATGTCAAGAATAATTCTAAAATATACAATGCGGTAATATTTTATTAGAATAGAAGGAATATGTTTTTTCTAGTATCCACGACAGGAGTTAAATACAACAATCACATAAATTGACTCAGTCAAAGATAAGATGCATCGTCGAGCCCCAACGGTATGACATGAGTATTTTTTATTTATATGCCATATAAGGTAAGCGCTAGACCACTATCTCGCCTGATGTTAAATGACGATGCGGTCGACGATGTAGCTAGCTTACAATCAACGAAAATATATGGCGTTGATCTAGTTCTGGAAAATACTAATTTACGCTGGTAATCTACACATCAATTACATTTTGACGTTCTCCCACCAGAAAGCAATTAAATGTAGTACGTGTACCGCTCATCGCAAACAATGCGTTCTTGTAACCAACTTTTTTAATTTATTTTTTAATGGCAACGATGCGATGGTGCTCACGGTCATAGACCCAGAGACGACAGCCAAAACCACATTTACCAAAACCGTGGCGTATAGTGAAAGGACTATCGGCGTTGTTTTTATATCAAAATGTTCGATCACTAACTAATATTGTTTAAAACAAAAAAAAAACCTAATTGCCGCGCGAGTCAGTTTCAGTTGCAAGTTTGTTAATTTTTATCGCCATATCTCTGGAGATACTCGTCTGATCTTGATAAAATTTACTAAATGACCTCACAAAAGAATAATTCAAATCCGTTCATTTTTAGTGAAAAGTTTTACAAGTTATTATAGTAGTAGTTTACATAAAGTTTATCTCCATATCATCAGAGATATAATTTACAATTTAAACTTAACATTAACTTTACTTTTTAACTTCGTTCCTCATACGAACCGCCAGGGAATGGAATGCCCTGCCTGAGTCTGTATTTCCTGTTTAGTGCAATATGGGGGTCTTCAAATCGCAAATAAATAGATATCTTCTGGGTATAGGCGCTCCATTATCGATCGCATCATCACTCAACATCAGGTGAGGTAGTGGTCAAGTGCTACCCAGTTCGGTGTAAAAATAAAATATTTATCAGATATCAACTAATTGTATCAAGGCAAAAATAATCATTCGAATCGGTTCAAAATTGGTGATTCAAATTCAAGTAATCGTGTAACAAACATTAAATAAATAATAGTTTAAAAAAACTAAAAAAATACGCTTTTATAGAAAATCCAACTAAAAAATAGAAAATAAATTTTAATAAATTTGTAAATATTGTAAAAAAGAAGCGTGGGGTGCATGGTATCAATAGTTCCAAATATTTTATGAACAGATATGACTAGAAGGGTTATTTTGATAATATCCTGAAAAGCACCCCACGCTTTTTTTTTACAATAAAATCATTTTTTCTTACACTATTTTTAATTCAAATTTATTAAAATTTATTTTCTATTTCTTAGTTAGATTTTCTATAAAAGCGTATTTTTTTAGTTTTTTTAAACTATTATTTATTTTTCATTTTTAGTCGAATTTTTTTTTTAATTTAAAAAAAAAAAAAATTTTATTTATTTATTGTCATCGGTCCTTAATAAGTATGCCAAATTTCGAGTTAATCCGACGTTTTGAAGGGGATTAAAATCATGTTCAAAGATTCCGTTACATACTAACATACATACGTCTGAAGCTAATAAAAGCGTATTAAAAAAAGTTACAGACGATTGGAAAACCTCCTCCAAAGTTTTTGGAAGTCGGTCGTATAATGGGATTTTGTTGTGTTGCGCCATGTGAGACAAAAGAGAAGTCGTTAATATTTAATTCTTCAGTCTTAGCTGGAGCACTCCCTAAGCCATGCATGCTACTCGGTTCATCATATGCCGGCATGATGTTTGGTTCTAGCAAGTTTGTGTTAATTGACCGCCAATTGTACGGTTCAATTTATGTATGTTAAAACTTTTATATTTGTTAACTAGTTATGTCCGGCGGCTTCGCCCGCGTTAAAACTAGTTTAATCTATTTAAATCTTTTCTTTAAAAAACTTTCTTTAATAAAACACAAAAAGAAGTAAAATAACCAAATCGGTCCACCCGTTCTCCAGTTATGTGACCAAGGAAAATAAGTATTTATTTTTATATTGATTTTTAGACTCGTTATCTAAGTACCCCGTTTAGGGGTTGAATTATGAAATTGTCTGGAACTCGTATGTACTTTTTTTATTTACCGAAGTAAGTACGAACGAAGTTGTGTGAAGTTTCGAATTAAAAGAATTTCGAATAATCATGTTTCTCTATACAAACTTTGGACCCGCATTTCATCCCCTTAAGCTCAAAGGAGTTTTCTAAAATACACCCCCAAGGCTTAGGCGGTGTATTTTAGAAAATCCTTTCTTAGCGGAAACCTACCTTATAACAGCTATCTGCGTGCCGAATTTCAGCGTAATCCGTTCAGTGGTTTGAGCTGTGTTGATAGATCAGTCAGTCAGTCAGTCAGTAACGAGTGCTTTTTATATATACAGATATCATGTAAGTTGTGGTGTACAATAAAGAGTTATATATCTATCTAACGTCATCTCCCGGACCACAGGTAAAGCTGCGTTCGTTGACTCGAGATAGAAAGTTGTTAATGAGTCGACTGATCGGACTCTGATTGTGTAATAGAACGCAATTGATCGACCATGTTCCTCAATGGAACAGCTCTGTAGAACCTTGGTCAATTCTACGAATTTCGTTGCACTCTTGTTTTTCTTTTAAGCAAGGTAGGTAGATACCTAATGAAAATTGCCTTGTTATAAGTAAATAATACATGAAGGTATAACTTACCCTTTTTAACTGACCACAAAAAAGGAGGAGGTTCTCAATTCGACTGTAATTTTTTTTATTTTTATTACCTTAGAACTCCGTCAAATCATACACGATTTTAAAAATTATTTTTTTGTTTGAGTGATTATGACTCCCGTTTGGTCCCATTAATCTCCGGAGATATGGAGATAAACAATATTACCAAATATGTATACCTTGATGACATGATTATGGCAGTGGCTATTTTGACTACCGCGGCATCTGAAGTCGGTTTTTTCGTTTTGTACGATCATACATTATTAGTTATATCATAGTCATATTTTTATTATATGGAGTACAGGACTAGCAAGACGTTCACCTGATGGTAAGCGATGATGACTTTCTATATATTAACAAAACACTGCAGCGCGCCAAATACGAACACGGTAATGTAAAATAGTGTTAAATACCTTGATACTGAATTGCAAGATTTTTTGCACTGCACTGCGTCCGTTATAGCCTGAGAGTTATGGTTTAATATATTAAGACCGTTTACAAAACGAAAAAAACCGTGAAGTCGGTTTTCGGAAGAAAAAAACCGACTTCACATACCTCGCTAGTAATTTTCAGTACCATGTTTGAGGGGTTTGTCTCCATATCTCTGGAGATACTTATCAGATCTCGATAAAATTACAATGGAACCAAACGAGATGTATACTCTATCAAACAAAAAAATATTTTTTACATCGGTTAAGAATCGACGGAGTTCTGAGGTACCTAATTGAAAACCTCCTCCTTTTTTGTGAAGTCGGTTGAAAACTGACATTTAACGTCACTTTCGCAATGTCGATACATTTTTGTCTACACGCCCTGTAATTTCACTGGACACCAAAACATATCATTATTGTATGGGTGTTTAACTCAAAAAGCTCCTCTTGTAATAGGAGCTTTGTCAGTTACACAACAGATATGTAAGTAAACCTATGCTTTTTTAAATTTATTTTTCTATTTTTTATTTTACTTGTTATCCAATTACTAGTAGAAAATGAAAAAACTAATTGTATAATATCTAATATTGGTTTATTTTTGTATAAAATAACATGTTTTTTTACCCCCTGGTACAGTTTTCTTATCGCCATATTTACGATGTGATGAACAAAAACAAATAGTAAAATTTCCATTTTTAAAGTAAAATATTTTCTGTTTATATGCATATACTTTAATATATTGCCCTGTATTATCAGCTTTATTAATGACTTTAAGTCATGTCATGAACACATCTTAGGTAAGATAAGGAAGTGTGAAACCAGCACAAATAAGGAATAGCCTCATTAGCAAGGACGGTCGTCGTCTGACGCCAAGATTATTCCGAGCGGCAATTGCATAAGTGCAATATCACATAAATTCCAATCTAGTTTGCAACATGTCGGCTTGTTGCAATACGACACCGATCAAATTGGCGCACTTACGTGGAGTCTGGCAATACTGATACTAACCTCAGTATTACAAACAAAACTATGAGATCTCACAGTGCTCGCGTACGCATAATTATTGACATTACTTGTGTCAAATTCACCCACCGCGTCAAAATCTGCATTAATAGGTTATTGACATTTGACGTATATTTAGAAACACCTACAAAAAAATGGTGGATACCTAAACGTCATAATGAAACTTAAAATGGCTGACATTGATTGCATAGACGTAATAAAAAAAATGAGGCGGCAATAGCCCAATGGATAGGGTGTCGGACTGGCAATCGAGAGGTCGTGAGTTCGAATCCCACCCCACCCATTGCACTATTGACGTGGACCCACTCTAGACACAAGCATATTTAGCTTAGTGTGTGCAACCCACATTGTGAGTAATCTTTATAAAAAAAAAAAAAAGTATGGTGCACTGCAGATGTTTTGACAAATTCAATTTAATCCGTATATGTATTCCATATATATAAGTGGTCCATACAAAAGAAAGGGATAAACACCGTTCAAGGACGGTCTCATGGGGGCCGGTGTACGCGATCGAGTTTAATATGTAGCAGGTCTGTAATTGATTGTCCATTGGTCCATTGCTAAGATTGTGTCATTCAAGGTCATCAATAGACCGATAGACAATCAATGGCAGCCATTTTAAGTTCTATTATGACGTTTAAGTATGCACCTCATTTTGAAGTAATATCCATATAGGCAATATAGGCAAATGTATCGTGGCCTTGTTTATATGTATTTCCTACCTCCATGGAATACGTACGGCCAAGTACCTACACTATGATCGAAAGAAATGTCATTGTAATTTTTTTAATGCTGAAAAAAACGAGCACTTTACCACTATCTCACCTGATGTTAAGTGACAATGCAGGCTAAGATGGGATTGTGCTTGGTTAAAAATGGAAGACGTAAATGAGACGAGACTATGTCCAGCAGGGGACGGAAATTGGCTGATAATGATGATTATAAATGAGAGACGAAACGCAGGACAACTGACTTTAGCCCAATTCACATAGCGCTTCTCAATCAACGAATGTCGGTGATATGAGGAAGCATAAATTAAAACAAGTAACAAAATGAACATTTTGAATAAATACCCACGATAATGTCTTTTAGAAAATAAACGTCATAACATCTATCTAAGAACCACCACTGATTAGTTACGAACCGTTTAAATACAAAATCGAACTAGTAGTTTTGGAGAAAAATGGCAACATAGATTTGCACAAACAAATGTTTACTGCATCGCCCCCTGGTGTGTCGACACCGTAACACCTATCTAAGAAGATGCACCAATTACATCCGAACCCATAACTGAAAACTGCATCAAAATCGGACAAGTAGATTTGGAGAAAAATGGCAACATGGATTTGCACACACAAACAAACGAACAAACAAACAAACATCCTCTCACCCCAAACGCATATACAGTCTCCGCTCCGTCGTGGGTAAAAACATTATCAACACAACTGAATCCTAGCATAACAGGTGGAAGAAAAAGTTTTCTTTGTTTTTCCACAGACAAAGACAATATTCCTAGTCTAGATTACGACAGAAGATATGATATGTAATTTTAAAATGCACGCACAGCATTGAATGCCTGTGATTTATTTACATAGACGTAATATAAAAGGATGGTGCACTGCAGATGTTTTGACAAATTCAATTTAATCCATATGCTTTAATAATAAGGTTATAATTGCTTTGTAGAACTAAACGGCCCAATTGAGAGACACCCGGGTGGGAGTGTGTCCTTGTCTAACAACCTATTAGTTCTATATATGTTCTATACTATATGTATGGTATATACATAATCATAAAAACTTCTGGGTCTCATGGGGGCCGGTGTACGCGATCAAGTTTAATATGTAGCAGGTCTGTGTTTATTTACAATCCTATAGGTACGCAGTGAAACACCTAAACGCTGTGTTTGAAGATCCTTGCAAACTTTCTATGCGATATTATTATGAAGACTGTCTTAGTTTTTTAAAATGAATGTAGGTACATTATTTTGGATAGCAAACACCTCTTATTAATCCTACAATTGAAATCGACGACCAAGGTCCTAATAATATTATAAAGGCGAAAGTTCGTGTGTATGCTTGTTACCTCTTCATGCTAAAACGACTTAACTGATTAAGCTGAAATTTGGTATGTAGATAGCCTAGAATAACAAAAAGGGTACTTTTTATCCCGATATTCCCACGGGAACAATATCTACGCAGGTACATCCGCGGGACAGCTAGTAAGTTTATAAAGAGGACGTTTATAAAAAATACGAACTGCGCGGCTGATGTCATAGACGAAAACTCATAAACGTCCAAAACAAGCGCGATGACCAAGCGTTCCATTTTACTTCAAAATGAACATGTAAGGCTAACACACCAGCGGACACCAAACATGTCCATGTAAAGCGTGTCACAAGAGATGATAACCTAATTTGGACTGGTTACGTCATCTAGGAACCTTGTCAGAAGCCATGTAGTAAAACTTTAACAAATGGACTAGGGTAAACTTACCATGTTTTGGCACTGGGGCCTTATTCAGTATGACTATTTTAAAGTCTTACCGTGCCGTGTTACGTTATCTCCGCGTTATGGTATTCTCTATGCCAATCAAAACGCGGTAGGGTAAGGTTATGAGCGCGTTTTGAGCTGTCAAAATATTGTGACATATGAGGACGTGTAACGCGTGCGTTTTGTATAATTTACCTATCGTGTGGCATACAGAATACAATTTTTCAATAACTTGACGTGGCGCGTTAAGGAATGCGTTATCTCATTGGTCATACTGAATAAGGCCCCTGGTCCATTTATTAACACCAGAGTTTAAAATCGAAAGAAAATATGGTTATTTTGTATGATTAATGCATTTTCAAGTTTCAATTCAACTTATATAAAAATCGTGCACAACAACTTACAGTTTAGATTTAAAACTCAGGTGATAATAACTGGACCATTGCCAATATTAGGCCCTTTTGCCTTACCAAGAACTAAAGTCATGCTTCGGAACGCACGATTTTGTAAGTCAGCGGACAACTTTGGTAAATCCACTTGTAAGTTATGCCTGTTGCAAATATGTAGTTTGAAATTGGAACACTGACTTATTATGGTGTTTCGATTTGGAAATATTTTAATGCGAATTTCCTTTGAGTAATTTGAGCTTTGGAGCCAATTTTGAGGTGTATTTTACTAGTAGTATTTCCCTGAACACATGCATTAACGACTCGTTTGAGCTGTTGGACAAACAAATGCCAATTTTCATCGCTATAAGTTCAAAAACAAATAACTGTCATGCTAAAGTTTTCACCCCATTTATCCCTCTTCGGGGTGGAATTTCCGCAAATCCATTCTTAGTTCCCCCTACGTACTAAGACAAAATGTACCCTCCAAATTTCAAGTCTACGACTAGCGGGTTTAGGCTGTGTGTTGACTCTATATCAGTCAGTGAATCAGTATGTCAGGACAAATATTCTTATAGTAATTAGATCGAACGACTCTGTGAACCAAAACCAAACCAAGGTTAATGTTTCCAAAACTGACCCTACAAAATTAAAAGAACGCAATAATAAGGCAGCTTATACGCGTACCTGCAAATTGCAATGAATGACGTATCACTCGACGCGAGACAACGGTCCGACATGGTCCGGCGGTGCTTCCTACCATATTACCGTACGGCTATGACTGATTTTACCGTCCGCTTCACAACACGTGTACTGACTGCTTTTAATGCTAGCCGTGACGCATTATAATATGCGTTATTAGTTTCGTAACGTGAACTGTTATTCATTAAGGTTGTTCTTGCGAGTTCAAAGGCTATTTCCAGTTTCAAAGACACTTTGGTAGATATAGCAAAAGAAATCCTGTAATAATTTTTTGTATATAAAAATATCAAAAATTAACAATAAAATTATTACATATTGAATTAAATTAATACATTTAAATTATACAATTGCAATTAACAATTATATACATTGGTAAAACAATTTAACAATAAATGTGAGTCAATTTTGAAATATGCAAATAGTCAAATTGATAAAAAAATAATCAAATAAATAAAAGTATTTAATGAATATAAGTATAATAAATATAAGTATTTAATGTTCTCTTTAACAACGACTTGGACGAAACATTATTTTATTGTCGTGTGCTCTACCATTGTGTTCCTTATACCATTAGTAAATTATTCAACTTTACAATAATCAAGCTACCATCCTACATACTTATTTAAATTCATCGAGAATTGCTGGCGCTACTCTGTAGTTAGCATAAAGCTTTTTCGGTATTTTAGCAGTTAAACCAGTGTGTGGGACTCGCGTAGGATAAGCATTAGGTTATTTACGACCCGCCGTGTTGTGTTTCATGTAGGATTGTGTAGACGCCGCTTTAGGTCAAGGATTATAGCTTGCGCTTCGGTCAGATTATCAAGTTGGTAGGAGGTAAGCATTAATTTCTTTGGCATATTATATCAAAATGCATAACTAACACATAAGTAATTATTTAAATTAACAACTTCTTAATTTTTAAATAATTCTAATACGACATTGTATATAGCTCACAACTTCTCTATCTACTAGAACTACCTTAAATTCAAAATCGTTTAAAATACGAATAACACAAAAAAAAACACACAGACGAATTGAGAACCTCCTCCTTTTTTGTGAAATCGGTTAAACACCAAACTCCAAATGCCGCGCTAGTCATTTTCAGTAGCACTTACGTTGTAACTATTATATAATCTGCGTTAGCACGTTTAAGGTGTTCATCAAAATTGGTCCACAGTTGATAGATAAATTGGCTAACATACAGAAAAAAAACAACTCCGGTCCAGAGTGCCAGTAGAAGTAAAAACTTGAACACATAATTTTTGAATATTTTGGAATGAAACCTCGCGCAGGCGGCCTGCGCTCCGTTGGAATGACACCTCGCGCAAGCGCCCTGCGTTCCATCTTACGAATTATCGATCAGAACGCGTGACCTGACGCGAGTTAAATATTTTTTACCCATCCCAAGAAAAGTGCACAACGCCGCTAAAGAAGTTTTCACTTCAAAAATACACACAGACGAACTGAGAACCTCCTTCTTTTAGAAGTAGTTTAATAAGTGGATAAAATACTTAATTCAACAATTGTATTGTATTGCAATTTAAGAATTGTGTAGGTAATAAGATCGTACCATAGTTTGTTTTTTATTCGCGCATACTGGTCGCAGTAAATTCTACAACCACAGAAGAATAAAACTTTTTACTATGTGTGTCACGGACAGAAAGACTTCAATTGAACTGTACCAGTTATCTACACTAAACGAGAACTTGGTTTATTTAACACGGTAACTAAATGTGATTACATATCATAACCTCTCAAGGTCTGGAGGTCTGAGAGAGAATCTGTGATTAAACTGTAAATCGCAACAGAGCATCCATTCATTACAAATTTTACAATCACAATAATAATCAAGGAAAAGTGGTTATGCCGTCCAAAATGCTATTTAAAACATGACCTTTCTCTTTTAGGCAGATTCCCACGTCTGGGCGTCAAATGTACGGTTATTTATCACAATAATGCACATTTTGGAACGTACAGATATTATCTCTGACGGAGACATGAATAAAGGCCATTTGATGTGCATGTGTATGTGTGTATGGTGTTTTGAATGTTTTTATAGCCAGATCTTTATTGTAAAAAATATCACACTGTTTCCTCTTCCTGACTTAATAGTTCGACAATATTTGGTGATTTTTGTTGGGTCATTTGCTTAGCGACTTCGGATATTATGATATCAACAAAGAAACAATTTAAAATTTTACGCTCGCATATTTAGGTAAATATATGTTAATTTCGAAAACTTGGTTGAAAGCGATAAAATATTGTGGTAAGTTGGTAATTTTAAAAATTAAACGTTTGACAAGACATCATTTTAGAAATTTAGATATTATTTTAATTATAAATTAAAGCTTATATATTCCAAATCGACAAGTTTTTAATTCAACAGCAAAAAATTAAATATTATTTATTTTTGATCAGAAAAAAATATATGATGTAGTTCACATTAAACTCTGACTCACAAAAAATAGGAAAATAAGTTTAAAAGGAAATTAAATAGATAGTTTTTTTTAAATATCCTTATTTTTTTAACACAATATTATACAAAGCGGCCAGCGTGCCTCACTTCAGTGGCGTGCGAGGTTGTATTCTCTTTGGCGATGGCGCGAGGCGTCTTCGAGGTAGGACCTGTGTCACTTTTGCTAGCTGACTGACAGTTCCCCGCTACGCGATTAGAATATTTGTGACAGGGACGGAGGTATCGCTAAATACCTACTGTAACGTAACAGTGCGTATGTAACATTGCGCTCCCAGCAAAAGCAATGAGCTGAGCATAATCAAATTCGTAACGTGTCAATACAAACATGCAATCACAGATAACTGTTTGTGTTATGTATGTATGAATATGTACGTGTCTCATCAAACACTCTTACTTGCACTTTCGCTTGCCCAGATGTCGCTTTTAATGACAGATGCTTACAGTTGCGTGATTTAAAAATTGTACTCGACGTTTTCTTATTTATGATGATTGTATGAAAATCAATGTTTATTTTCATATTGATTTATTTATAGTTTTCTACGCAATCTTAGCCTATTGAAGTAAGTAGAGTTTAGTAAATATTATGCAGCTGACAGACGGAAAATCAGTTCCATTCGTATCATGATATGTACTGTGATCGGTATGCGTTTCTTTATGTTGTGTTTCACTATTTCACTTTTTAAATATATATAAAAATTGTCTGAAGTTCTGAAACACACAGTTACGTGTATGGCTGGCAACCCTACTTTAATATTTTTTTAATAGTCTGACGTCGACAATTTGATGACAGCTGAATGGTTCATTACTTTTGTTTTTTTTTTAATTCAAATCGTTATATTCTGCTTTTGCTATGTTTACTTGATGATTGATTATGATTTATTTTATGATTTTGACGTGTATATGTGCGTATATTAATGCTGCCTACAACTGAATAAATGCTTTGATATTGATGGAAAACACATGTTACATCTACGTTTGTAACTAGGCCATTCTAGGCCTAGCGTGCTTACCATCTTCGACCGCATCATCACTTACCAACAGGTGAGATAGTGGTCAAACGCTAGCGTATATAAAAAAAACTACTTAAATAGTAATTAATAAGAAAAATAGCACCAAAAAACTTGCAATTATTCAAATGAAAAAAAAAAACGAAAGACAGGAGGTCCGATCTTGTAGAATAAATAAGATGTAAGTACATTGACGCTGGAAATGCAAACAATGTACGTGGCCAAGTTTTTGAATGGAGAAAGAACATACATAACAAAATGCCATATTTTTCGACATTGTATCATTTACCATACACAAAACACATTTCACATTTATGTGCACATTAACATGCGGAAGAACACTAGTTTTAGAAAGTATTCCTTTGTGTTCGCAGTTAGATAAAACATATTTCAGCATGACAAAGTCGAAAAGAACGATACATAGTAATTCAATTTCAATTTACATTGACCCTTTAATACATGGAGGATTCTATCAAAGAATCAAAGAATCAAAGCATTTATTCAGTATGTAGGCAGTATAAATATACGCACATATACACGTCAAAATCATAAATCATAAAATAAATCATAACCAATTATCAAGTAAACATAGCAAAAGCAGAATTTAACGCTTTGAATTAGAAAAAAAAAGTAATGAACCATTCAGCTGTCATCCAATCGTTTACGTCAGAATATTTAAAAAAAATTAAAGTAGGTTAAAACCAACCATACATGTAACTGTGTGTTTCAGTACTTCAGACAATTTTTATATAAAAAAAATAAAAAAGTGAAATAGTGAAACACAACATAGAGAAACGCATACCGATCACAGTACATCCTCCGTGCTTTAATACCTCTTATGTCTGGATGATGTGATAAGCCGCAGAGGGATAGACACTACCAGACTCTACCAAGACCATAGACGTAATATAAAAAGATGGTGCACTGCAGATATTTTGACAAATTCAATTTGATCCGTATCATCTAATAATAAGATTGTAATTGCTTTGTAGAACAAAACGGCCCAAATGTAAGGCAGGCGGGTGGGAGTGTGTCCTTTTCTAACAAGAACAACCTGCTAGTGCTATATAATATGTTCTGTACTATATGTATAGTATATATATATAAGTCGTCCATACAAAAGAAAGGGACAAACTCCGTTCTAGGTCGGTCTCATCAGGGCCGTTTTGCGCAGTCAATTTATATTATGTCCATGACCAAAACTGAACTGACAAGAAATGTGTCAAGGAAGAGAAGAAGTCTCACCAAACACGTTTCCTGCCGGCATTAATACGTAGTACCTATTATTATCTTTTCTATGCTGCCGGTCTGTTAGGACCGATTTTTATATTGTACTGATCTTATTTTGAACAAATCTCAAAATTACCTATTCCCAAAATGACTGATTTTCTAAATTTCTTTGTTATGAATGTCCGAAAATCGTAATGCCTGACAGGATAAGTTTTACCCTAATTGAACCATGCAAGGTAGAAAATTGCTGTGAACACATTTTCAATCACCCTGGATTTGATTATATTGCGCTCAAACTTAGGTACTTAAGAATATTACGAAAAAAAGAGGCAAAAATACTTAAAAATCCCATCGGTTGTTAATACACACTCCGCAACTTATTATATTATTTATTGTGTGATTTTGCTCAGCTTTTATCTCTGACGAGCCAGATCAGCCTGATGGTTGGTCTCACACCACCCACCGAATAACACGGTGTCGCTGATCGGATTATCGAGCAACATAGCACAATTTGCCTTGTTGTCCTTTGTCATTATTGTCCCAAGCGTCGTTACCGCGTAAGTAATAAAAATCATACACCTCAACGAATGAACGGAGTACCTAAAGACGACGCAGCTATGTGAACTGTATAGCTAAGTACCTACTTATTATTAAGATTACTATCAGAGTTGCACAATAAGGCAGCAGTACGAATTACGGTTTAGGTTAATTGCGGCAAAGTCTTCAATTAAATCAAGTCTTAAATAGGTACCTACGAGTAGGTACTTTAGTACAGTAGATTAAAACCATTTTCATCTCGTCGGTCAGACGGCATACGTAATAGGTTCTCATAAAACTAAACAATACCATTGTTACCATCTTCCTCATGATAAAATGTCTTCCGGATAGCCTGTCCCTCTTCCACAATTAGATTTAACATTAGAGTGAAAAAGATGACGATATGTACTAGGAAAGTAAAAGTGGTCTGATTATTTTGATCGAGACAGTTTCAGTGCATAATGAAACTAAACTCAATTGAGTTTGTTTTTACAAACTTTAATTAAACTTGCAACTTTCATATGTTTGTATTAGCAGGGTGCCGTGGTTTCGCCCGCGTTTAATATTAACTTATCAAAACCTACGTTATTCCAGATCATACACTATATGTGTGTCAAACCACCAGTTGTACCAGCACAAACAACAAATAGTTTATTGGTACTCAATTCTTTGTATAACATGTATTATATATTAAAGATAAATAAATTGAAAAAAAAAAATGTCATCATACCTATCCGTTCAATAGTAAGTTAGCGTTTCGAAATTGCAACCAAATTTTAACCACTTGCTATACGATTGTGCTGTGACATACATAAGTAGGTTACATGTACTATTAAATATACTCTGTGGTTTGGTGTATTTCGGTGAATTTTTTAACCGACGAAAAAAAAACGGAGGAGGTTGTCAAGTCGACGCGTATATATTTTTTTTATGTATGACCACGCATAACTTTTTACGGAGTAGTCTGATTTCGAGAATTATTTTTTTATTGGAAAGGGTATATCCCAAGGGGCCCATTTAAATTTTAATGAAATCGGTCGAGCCGTTTTGAATAAATCAACAAAAATAATGGATAAATGTGTCATTATTTTGATGATTTTATCATATCATCAATGTATGTCAACAAACACTGGAAAAAACAAAGAGCCGAAAATCGGGCTCAGTTGCGTGTCTTGAGAGAGCCATATGTCCAGCAGTGGACTGATACCGGCTAATTATGATGATGATGATATTTTACAGATGGTACCATTTAAATCTAATCGCGATATGTTCAGTATCTCCAGAGATATGATAAACACCTCAAACTTAGTATTGAAATTGACTAGCGTGACGTTGGAAGTCGGTTTTTTAGTTTTTTATGTGATCTTAAATTATTTTAATAATTATTATACAGCATAAATGTTCTATATAACGTTTGTATAGGCCAGGGGTAAGAAATGACGCCTGCTTTTAACATAGTAGATTATGGCCACAAAAATAAAAAAATAAAACTTTTTAACAAAAAAATTAAACCGCCGAAAAAACTGAAAAGCAAAACATAATTACACTTTTTTATTTAAATTTAATAACCAAGTTCTTAAACTACTGTTAGTATACATAAGTATATATTTTTGTAATTGTTTTGAGTTTTTAACTAAACATAAGAACTAAGTTCTTAATCTAATGTAAGTATGTATACCTAAGTACCTAAGTAATTTTGAGTCGGCGCCAAAGAATCAATAAGCAAAGATCACTAAATAACCTCTTAAATTTAAAGAAATATTCAAATCAAATTAGCAATGTTATTTATTTATTTATTTAATAACAATTAGAACGGCGTTAGCCAATTACACTAATTAATGAATAACAATGCAACGTGAAATCTCCAGCGATGAACAAAAACATTCCGAAAAATGCGCTTCCACACGACCCACAGACTAAATAGAGATGCACGACGTATGCCCGTCACGGGCCGTCACAGATTACTATTTGTGGTGCCCGTTCGGGTTGCAGTCTCGCTGACAATAACTTTGCCAATACTCGGCATTTTCCGGCGAACTGGCGTGTCGCGCCATGCCTCCGCCGCGCATCACGTTTTACGTAATTATTTAATTAATTTGCTTGTTTGGCGCCGACTCAAAATTACTAAGGTATACATACTTACATGGGATGTAAGGGAGCACAAATACGACCTCGGTGCTCCCAGCCAACCTCACCTGCCCGTGGTGCATCCTGCTGACCAACAGACGGGGCTCTGGCGACCGACAAATGGCGGTATAACCATTTCATATCTATGGCGTAGCCAAATTCTACAGGCCGGTGACGGGCATCAGCGTCACCGGTGCGAGAAGCTACGTCCTGCGATCGCCAACACGCCTGCCCAGCATGGCGATTAGGGCATATCCCTCCCAAGGGATGAAACCAAAATGGAAAGTCACATTAAGCCGCGGCCCCCAGTTCCCGGCCGCCCTGCTATTCCTGACCACGGCGGCGGTCACGGTAACGGCAGGGCAGAGGGTGCTAAGAATCCCCGGGTTACGGTAGGCCGCCAGAACAAACTGACCCTCGCAACGTACAATGGACGCACGATTTGGCTGGACGATCATCTGGCGCAGCTAGAGGAGGAGCTGAAACACATAAGATGGCACATTCTGGGGTTATGTGAAGTCCGAAGACAGGGAGAGGACACCATAACCTTAGAATCGGGCCATCTTATGTACTACAGAGAAGGAGATCAGCCATCCCAAGGCGGCGTCGGGTTTCTGGTCAACAAGGTTCTCAGTGACAACGTTGTAGAAATCTCCAGTGTGTCGACCAGGGTAGCGTACCTCATAATTAAGTTAACCAAGAGGTACAGCCCCAAGGTTATCCAGGTCTACGCACCGACCTCGACACACTTGGATGATGAGGTGGAGAGCATGTATGAAGATATCTCCAGAGCTTTACACACCACCTCCAAGGCTCACTGCAACGTTGTCATGGGAGACTTTAACGCCAAAGTGGGAGTACAAACTTGCGGCGAATCGTCTATAGGACCACACGGATTTGGGAGTAGGAATCACAGGGGACAAATGCTCGTCAATTTCCTCGAGAGAGAGGGGCTTTTCTTGATGAACTCGTTCTTCAAGAAACAGCCCCAAAGGAAATGGACGTGGCAAAGCCCCGACTTTGTGACTAAAAACGAGATTGACTTCATCATTACGAACAAACGGCACATATTCAGAGACGTCTCAGTGATCACTAGGTTTAATACTGGAAGTGATCACCGACTTGTTCGAGGCACTCTGGATATCGACTTTAAAGCCGAGAGATTCCGATTGATGAAGTCTACGCTCCGTCCGAACCTACTCCAAACCGTTGTTGGGTCCGAAACATTCCAATTAAAATTGGAAAATCGATTCGCTGCCTTGGAAACCACAGATGACGTAGACCAGAAACTTGAAGAAGTAGTGGAAATCCTCAGGGATGAAGGGACGAAGTTTTGCGAGAGTAAGCGTACGGGCAAAAAGTCCAAACTCTCGGCAGAAACACTTCGGCTAATGGAAGAGAGACGAACAGACCCTTTGTCAGCTTTGTCAACTAACCTGGTGCGCAACAAATCCATAAAGAAGCTGGTACGACGCGATCTCCGATCCTCTAACACGCTCTTGATTAAAGAATCAATTGAGCAGAATCGGGGGTCGAAAGTGTTCGTCCAGCCTCTGGGTAGAAGCCACCTCACAAAGCTGACAACGTCAACGGGGAACGTCGTCGCATCCAAGCCGGAGATTCTGTCGGAAGTTGAAGACTTCTACGGCAAGCTCTACGCATCGCATGCTTCAAGGCCCGAACCCGATACTGAGGATTCTAGAGCCACCTTAACCCGCCACTTCACAGAAGATCTGCCCGAAATTAGCCGAGACGAAATCGTGATGGCCCTTAAACAACTCAAAAATGGAAAAGCCCCAGGAGAAGACGGAATCACAACGGAGCTTTTAAAAGCCGGAGGAGCTCCAGCAGTTCAACAGCTGCAGCAGCTATTTAATTCCGTTCTTTTTACTGGGAGAACTCCACAGGCATGGAACAGAAGCATGGTGGTTTTGTTTTTCATAAAAGGAGATATTGTTGAAGATTGGAGATACTATTGAAAAACTATCGCCCGATTTCGCTTCTGAGCCATGTCTACAAGCTGTTTTCAAGGGTCATCACGAACCGTCTTGCGCGAAGACTCGACGAGTTTCAACCTCCGGAACAGGCCGGGTTTCGAAGCGGTTACGGCACCATAGACCACATCCACACGGTGCGGCAGATTGTACAGAAGACCGAAGAGTATAATCGGCCCCTGTGCTTAGCATTTGTGGACTATGAGAAGGCCTTTGACTCAATCGAAACCTGGTCTGTTCTCGAGTCCTTGCAGCGTTGCCAAGTCGACTGGCGATATATCGAAGTGATGAGATGTCTATATAATGCCGCAACGATGACTGTACAAGTACAGAACCAGCGAACTAAACATGTCCACCTGCGTCGAGGAGTGAGACAGGGGGACGTCATATCCCCGAAACTGTTCACTAACGCCTTGGAGGATATGTTGAAGACGCTGGACTGGAAAGATCGTGGCATTAACATCAACGGCAGGTACATCTCTCACTTACGATTCGCAGATGACATCATCATTATGGCAGAGACGCTGCAGGACCTACAAAGTATGTTGAATGGCCTAGCTGATTCTTTTCGTAGCATCGGTCTCCGGATGAATTTGGACAAAACCAAAGTCATGTACAACGAGCACGTTGTTCCGGAACCGATTGCCGTAGATGGAATCCCACTCGAAGTTGTCACTAAGTATGTTTACCTAGGGCAAACGCTCCAACTAGGAAAACATAACTTCGAGAAGGAAATCCAGAGAAGAATTCAGCTGGGCTGGGCAGCATTCGGAAAACTCCGTCGAGTCTTCTCGTCGCCTATACCACAGTGTCTAAAGACAAAAGTCTTTAACCAGTGCGTCCTACCTGTGATGACATACGGAGCCGAGACGTGGACACTCACAGTCCGACTGGTCCACCAGTTTAAAGTCGCTCAGCGAGCTATGGAGAGAGCTATGCTCGGTATTTCTCTGCGGGATCGAATCCGGAACGAAGTAATTCGCCAGAGAACTAAAGTTATTGACATAGCTCAACGGATTAGCAAGCTGAAGTGGCAGTGGGCTGGTCATATCTGCCGCAGGACTGATAACCGTTGGGGCAGACTTGTCCTAGAGTGGAGACCGCGAATCGGCAAACGTAGCGTAGGACGTCCTGTGACCAGGTGGAGCGACGATATACGCAAAGCGGTGGGCAGTGACTGGAAGAGAAGAGCCGAAGATCGGGCTCAGTGGCGCATCTTGGGAGAGGCCTATGTCCAGCAGTGGACTGATACAGGCTGATGATGATGATGATGACATACTTACATTAGATTAAGAACTTAGTTATTATGTTTAGTTTAAAACTCAAAACAATTACAAAAATATATACTTATGTATACTAACAGTAGTTTAAGAACTTCGTTATTAAATTTAAATAAAAAGTTTAATTCTTTTTTGCTTTTCAGCTTTTTCGGCGGTTTAATTTTTTGTTAAATTTTTTTATGATTAGACATTATTTGTCTTCGATGACTTATCTTTACTTTCTACGAAATACATAGTACCTGTAGATGGGAGTATCTCTCTCTACGATAGTACCTAAGACTAAGCTTTTTTAAAGATATATAAGGTAACAGGACAAGCACGACGCTCGCCTGATGGTAAGCGATGACGTCTACCTATACAGCTATATAGCACCTATACAGATACAGCGGCATGCAAAATTCTTAACTGTCATATTTTGCATGTCACTGCACTGCGCCTGTTATCTTGAAACAAAGATGTTGAGTCTCACTAAAGGTATAAGTAATTAGCCTTTACATGTCTCATATTCGGTAAGTAGGTCCAATTATTACCCCCAAATGGGGCTTGTAGGTAACCAATTAGCGCTCTAGGTAATAATGTAGCTAGAAAGCCCTAGGGCGGTAAGTAATTAAAAAAAAAAACTTCACTCTTTCAAAAAGTTCGCGTACATCTAACCATCATACTGGCAATAGACATCATGCATTCAGCCCAATGACAAAAGAGGTCGCTTCGCTATTCAGCCTTGTCTTCGTATGAGTATAATAGTCATCAATTTTAAATATCGAACGGCGATGGTCAATTTCGTTCTTGAAAAAATTTAAAAAAAATAAGATGAAAAAAGGCGGGAATAGAAAACTTTTACTTTAAATATTGTTTGTTTTTGGGATTTTTTTTATAATTACGTGCTAATTAGGAAAAAACATGAGTTCTGCAAGTGATGAAGAAATAAGCTGCACTCCCGATTCAATGAAAATGGAAGCTGAAGCAGCAATTGACAATATTTTGCCTGAAAGTTCTAAAGAGAGATATTTGAAAACTTACGACAAGTTCATGAAGTGGCGAAAAGAAAAACGAGTAAAGTCTTTATCTGAGACTGTATTCTTAACATACTTTAGTGAGCTATCAAAAAAGCTGCAGCCCATCTAGTTTGTGGTGCATTTATTCAATGTTAAAAGCAACTATTTCACTATAAATTTTAACTAATAAAATGTTTTATTCTTGTAATGTCGGTTTTTTTCTACTTACCTCACAATCGAGATGTAAAGCAGAGTAGTTAGCTCGGGTGTAAGCATCAATTGCACCCTCGAACTATAGGCGCACGAGCGCAAAACAGTTTTGGTTTGCCACAAATGATACCGCAGAGGTGCTATATTAGAGGTATGGTCTCAGATTATATAATAGTTATACGTGTATGATGACTTAGTTTGAATTTCTGATATCTATGGTAAACTCACTGTGTAGGCTAGAATGGTAACTGGCTCTCAAGGACAGCTACGAGTATACCGGAACACAGATGTTTGGCGATAGCTGTTCCAACTGAACTAGAGGCCTTAACAGGTAATAATAACATACACGTACGTGTGCATAAAACCACATTCTAACAAATTGAGAAGCTCGAAGTTGTTGAATTATATGAGTATTGCCTGAGAACTAGGCAAACAACAAAAGTGTCCGTAATATTACCTATAAATAGATTGTTTTAGCAGACATAAGGTCAAGATGACGTCAGTAGACTGACCTCACTCATAGCTACTCCAAAAAACAATGCATCTGCGCAACTGAAACCAATCGCAAACATAATATTAAAAGTAATGCACTGGCCTTAAAGACAATTTATTCAAAGGGGGTAAAAATCACAATTATTATCCTCTTGGGCATTGGCATTTGGCAATGGCTAAGGCGTGTCGGCCTGGCGATCGAGAGTCGGCCTGGAGGTCGTGAGTTCGTTTCCCAACCCATTGCACTTTTAACGTGAACCAACTCCAGATACAAGCATATTTAGCTTAGTTGGTGGGGTTAACAAGACTACTACTGATAGAAACTTTGAATTTACGCGCTATTTCAGTATTCTTGTGACTACAATTATTGCAACTTTATCGAAACGCCGACGCACAGAGGTAAATAAAGTTCTAAGTTTTTGGCGCGATAAGTCCCGCATTACAACATAAATTAACTGAGCAAAGTCAAAACAAAAACCAACTAGCTATTGATTCAAGGCCGGTATTCCAGAACGACCTGGACGACACTTGAAAACCTAATCCGCGCCCAGCTTAAAGTGCAGCCATTTGATTCATCATACATTGTTTAATCGTGTCTTGATCTAGATAACAAATAAGATGTCTTAATAGGCGACAAATTAGGCGAGCTAACTTACAAAATCGCGATACACAAGACGCGGCGCTTCGAGAGCTTGATTCAAGTCTTAACTACTACCTACTGAAAGGTGTTTCAAAAGAATTAACGAATAATCTGACAGTTAAATATAAGATCCAGCGTTCATCGAGCGGCTCGACTCGCTGTACTGACAAGTGTAACACATTACAAAAACTGGATACATTACAAACAAATGTTGCAAGTCAGTCTCCGCTTTAAAACTAAGTTTTTGGCTGCAGTTTCTGTCTCGATCGAACGGCCATCTTTCCCGCAAGTCATATTGTGTATGGCACGACAACTCGTCTGACAAGTTGCACAAAGTGCATTCTATGGGCAAGTTGTTGACATGCATGTCTGGAGTATCAATGAAGACAGGTTCTCTTTCATGTTACAGTTACTAGACATTACTAGACAATAAAGAACCATCAAGCATGAATGTGTTTCTTTTGCAAGCAGTAGCGGTTCTGAAGCGATAAATTAAACCTGAAAAGTATAATTGGTATTTGTTTGTCTTTTTCTCTTTCAAAAAGATTTCGAACTGTTTTCGACAACCGCGTGACATGATCTCAATTCTCATCTTATGGGAAATGAAATTTCGTGATTAGTAATTTTTCTGAGGACTTGACGAACTGCCTAATTAATATTTATTTAACATAGAATAGGGTAGTGAACTATACCTTGTCTAATATAGGATGATATTTGACGTATGAATTTTAGTATTTTTCCGGTAAAAAATGTCCAACTTCATTGACGGGTTCATTTCAATGCCCACTTAGAAACGTGCCACGCATACTGAACAATCACTAACTACCGATAATCGGTTTGAAATATAATTTAAGATCGTTTTAAAAACTAAAAGAACCTACTTCAAACGTCGCGCTAGTCTAAGTAGCCAGTAGACGTTGTAACTATTATATAATCTGTGCCAGTAGTTAATATGTCGTCCAGGGGCCTTATTCAGTATGACCATTTTAAAGTCTTACCGTGCCGTGTCACGTTATCTCCGCGTTATGGTATTCTCTATGCCAATTAAAACGCGGTAGAGTAAGGTTATGAGCGCGTTTTGAGCTGTCAAAATATCGTGACATATGAGGACGTGTAACGCGCGCGTTTTGTTTAATTTACCTATCGTGTGGCATACAGAATACAATTTTTCAATAACGTAACGTGACGCGTTAAGGAACGCGTTATCTCATTGGTCATACTGAATAAGGCCCCAGGTATGTAAATGTATCGTAATACAAATGTTGATGTATTAAAAACGGCTCGACGGATTTCGTTAAAATTTAAATGGGATCTGGGAAGGGTACCCTTTGAAACAAAAAAAATTTTCCAAATCGCTTCAGACATCTTCGAGTAATCGGTGAACATACATAAGAAAAATAAAACTGGCCAAGTGCAAGTCGGACTCGCACTCGTAGGGTTCCGTAACACAGTTAAGTATACCATAACTATGATTTTTCGCAACTACAAAATTAACTTTGTTTTCATAGTGTTTGTATGAAAAACAAATTTATCTTTGCGGTCGCCATATCTCTAAAACTGCCAACTTGTATCTCGTTCAAACCAATTTTCGTTGTTAGTTTTTATTGAGATCTACAGCATATATTTTTTTTAGATATTTCACTTCCATACTTTAAAAGTTAGAGGGGGGGGGACACACATTTTACCACTTTAGACGCGCCTATCTTTCAAATGATTGACTTTGAGAAAAAATGATTTTAGGAACCTCAATGTCATTTTTGAAGACCACCTATCCATAGACAGCCCACCCGTTAGGTTTGAAAAAAAATTTTTTTTTTGTTTCAGTTCCATGTATGGGATGCCCCCCTTAAACTTTTATATTTTTTATTTTTGTATAAAATTCGGAAAGCGGTTCACAGAATACATCTACCTACCAAGTTTCAATTCTGTAGTACTAACAGTTTCGGAATAAAATGGCTGTGACATACGGACGGACAGACAGACAGACAGACATGACGAATCTATAAGGGTTCCGTTTTTTGCCATTCGGCTACGGAACCCTAAAAAGGTTCTAACCAATGGGGAACCTCCTCCTTCTTTGTGAAGTCGGTAAAAAATAAATCGAACATTATTGTATTGATTAAAATTGTTAAACTTGTTCAGGTTATATCAAGACAATATTAATGCCGTGTCAAGTGTCAAGTCTAAAGTAACGGAACAATGACAATGTCACATGAATAGGTCATCAAACTGGCAGGATACCTGGTGACCTTGTTGTGCCCACGCATCCTTGTTCTCATGCGTGTTTAACTAGGTAGGACCACAGAATTAATAATAGTACAAAGGTAGTAACTTATATGAACAGGACCAGCGCTTAAAGTAAGTTCACCATCTTTTCTTTATCTACGCTCACGGACTCAAACTGCACCAAAGTTCAGGATTACTTTCGATTTAATTGAATGGTCCTTTCTTGTACACAAACATACACTTTATGATACTACGCTACTTAGTATTATTATCTTTTCTATGACTACGCTGCTATGATATTAACGAACCAAACTATAGGTTTCAATTTAAATTTGTACACTGACGGACTCGGAAAGGAAAGTAATCCCGAACTTTGATGCAGTTTATGAGTCCGTGAGTATATATGTGAGTGTATATATTTATTCACTACACGGAATCCACTCTTATAAATATTTCGAACTAATTAATTAAAATGTTTTCGACATATCAAGTTATAATTTAATTAACTTACAAGTAACAAAATTAAAATTTTGAATAAACACCCACGACAATGTCCTTTAGAAAATTAACACCATAACATCTATCTAAGATCCACCACTGATTGATTAATTACGAACAGTTTAAAGACAAAATCGAACTAGTAGTTTTGGAGAAAAATGGCAACATAGATTCGCACACACAAACAAACAAACAAACATCCTCTCACCCCAAACGCATATATACAGTCTCCGTTACGTCGTGGATAAAAATACATTTGGAAAAGCTTTGCGAGCTTGAAAGTTAGTGTGACACAGTGGTGAGTGAGTGATGAGTTGATTACGCTACGCAAAACGCTATATTATAATGTATTTTAAAAAACATTCAGAAATAAGTCTTCGCAAGATTCGGCTAAAAGATTTGTTAACAAAACTAAGGCCCGGCGCACACGGGCCACCGGCCACAAGCCGCCACCGGCATATTTCCTATAGTTTTCATACTTTTTATATGGACTCGCCGCACACGGTTGACGCCGGTGGCCGCCACATGCTACATGATAAATGTATGAAAACTATAGGAAATAAGCCGGTGGGGGCGTTTTGTGGCCCGTGGCCCGTGTGCGGGGACCCTAAGCAATGGAAAGTATTACCCAATAAGCCACCTTGTCCAATGACATCGACACTCGACAGTACAACAATAACAATGTCACACAGTCTCAGTATGAATGGTTTGCAAACAAACAGGACGCCAGCCGGCCTTGCACCTACGCATCTAGTGCATGTAACGTTATATCTTTACTTAAACGTACTAAGGACCTCATTCATGAACAATACTTAGGTACCTACTAAGGAACTACAACAGCGCATTATCCTGCAAAAATGTGAACAACAAAATAGGCATGTATGGATTGACCACTGGTACACGCAATCCTGAGAAATTCGTGCAGAGGTCATGCAATATTTTTTGTGTTTTGTCTTGTGGTTCTTGTTCCTTTTTATTATACAAATTTTATTTAGGAGTTTTGGCTAAATACAGCTATGATAGTCACGTATCAGCTTACAAAGGAAAGTAAACATAACCTACCTTACCGATAAATGTTCCTCAACCATAAAGCATTCTGGCTGCGTCCGATGATGGCGCAGATAGTACGCTCTGAAATATGCCCATATCAAGGTGGTTGATTCCAAACTACTCGAAAATAACGTTTCTTAGATTTTGAGTAAATGCGCATTCATTTATTAATCAGGAAATTAAAAATATCACGACATTTCCGCAAAGGTTGCATCCGGACTGTTTAGCGTCTCAAATGTTGTCTTGCTTACTTACTTTAGTAATGTTCTTGAGTACGGTTGTTACTTGTAGGTGTTTACTTTGAGGAACATTATTTGTAATGTTGTGATTAAGATTAGCTGTACCTGTCAACTGCATGAAAAATGATGTGTGGGAGTTACTTTCAGTTTTATACAGTGGATTAGTGAAACGTTTCGAAGGTTAATATTCCAATTAATTTAAACAGGTGATCTGTTATGTAAGCTTTATTAAACACTGTTGTGGATAATGGTTATAAGATAGATAAATTAAAGTGGTAGTAGAATTGCTAACAAATTTTTATTATTATTTTTTAATTTTAGATTCAGAAATGGTCTAACATCAAACCCAACAACATCAATATCATAAATGCGAAAGACAGTTTGTTTATTTGTTTGTTTGGGACTTCTTCATGGTCAAACGACTGGACCGATTTATCTGAAATTTTGCAGAAAGATAGCCAGTATTAATCGATTATGGTCTAATTTACAATACTGCATGGCTACGATGCCCCTCAACCCCCTCTCCACCGTCCTCGGGCCGAAAATACCTGCCAATGAGAAAGATGTGCTTGCTTTTCTAAGCAAAGCTTCTCAAAACGGGGCTCCAGTTTTGAAATTGCCACTCTCACTTCTCTACGTCTATTTTTCTATCTGTACTTATTCTTTACTGCAACTACAAAAGACAAAATGCGCTCGGCGCCCACTCGACCCGGTCGCATTGACACACGACGCCCCTGGGACATCGCTGCGACGCCTCAGGGCGTCCCGATGCATAGTTTGGGAAATCCTGGATTAGGCTATAGTATCCTTTTTGACGCGGGCGAAGCCGCGGGGTACCGCTATTAATAAAATAATTTAGACTCTAAGTGTATGCATGCAAGATCGGTGTAAATCTTTGTACAAACCCAAATGAATTAAAAAAACATAATGAACTAATAGAATATTTCTACAAAAACCAAAGTATTTTGTCTCTGTTTTCACGTGTTTACATGCAAGGTATGTGACATATATCCATTAAGTTTTTGTGCAATTAGAGTAGATTTTCACCCAGATACGTATTTGGCAAAACATGCGATCTAATATTAGATTGACATGCAATTCTGTTATTAACGTTTCGTTATATCGAATGTTTTCATTCATGATTTCCACTGATTGGCATGCGTAAAGATTTGCCCGATTTGTGATGAGCAAATTATAGAAATTGAGCGAAAAAATATTGCTGTAAGTGTTATTGTCAACCGAATTCAAAGAAGAAGGAGGTTCTCAATTAGTATGTATGTTTTTTTTTGTATGTATGTTAACCGATTACTCCGACAATTGTGAGCCGATTCGAATGATTATTTTTTCAATCGGTAGGATACGTATCCGAGGTAGTTCCATTGCAATTTCATCGAGATCAGATAAATATCTCCAGAGATATCACGATAAACGTCTCAAACTTGCTACTGAAATTGACTCGCGGGACATGGAAGTCGGTTGTTTTAGTTTTTAAACTATATTAACTATGCTTCAAAAGATTAACTATGATAAAGCAAAGTATATCATTCTGCAGGGAGCCTCGTCTTAATTGCCATCGGTTGAATGCTAAACTAAAACAAACAACTATAAGTTATGTTGTTTTTTATAGAAAAAGTACCCAACTCTATTGTAGCAGATTGTACTAACGCTCACACCCAAACTTTTGTATTAGTAGTCCAACTTATGCATAAATCTTTCTAAAAAATACTAACCTTATCTGAGATACAAATAATATCGTTTAAAAACTAAAAAAGAACCGACTTCAATGCTGCGCTATTCATTTTCAGTACCAATTTTGAGATGTTTATCTCAATATATCTGAAGATACTTATCAGACCTCGATAAAATGACCATGGTACCACACTTGGGATTTCTCCTTTCGAACAAAAAAAGAATAATCAAAATCGGGTCATAAACGACGAAGTTATCCGCGAACAAACATAAAAAAAAAAAAAAAATGTACGGTCGAATTGAGAAACCTCCTCCTTTTTTTGAAGTCGGTTAAAAATACTACAAAACAAACATGCGAACATGCGCAAGTAATGTGACTGATGCCAAAGCTTCTAGATCTTCAAAGATCCAGAAATTAGCTCAAGCTAGTTCAAATTGGCACGAAATGGCTCCAACTTATAAGTCTGATTCAATCTCCCCGACTATGACACAATAGGCATGACGACGGTATCAAAAAATCGAAAATTTAATGATATTAGGGAACAATCTTGTATTAAAAAAATTTAAAACGCTAGTTTAGTTTTATTTAAAAAATTGAGATTAATAAGATTTTCAATAAAATGAAACCTTAAAATACTGCAATCGGCCATTTTGATTGAAACACCAATCACAGCGCATGACGTCACGCCTAAGTAAACTCCTCTGTTTTGTTGTTGTGAATACTACTGAATACGCATTTGGATAGATTTTTTATTCGTTTACGTGTGATTTATCGACTCCTCCCGACTATTACAATGGAACCAAGCTTTGTTAAGGCTAACAGGGGCCTTATTCAGTATGATCATTTTAAAGTCTTACCGTGCCGTGTTACGTTATCTCCGCGTTATGGTATTCTCTATGCCAATTAAAATGCGATAGGGTAAGGTTATGAGCGCGTTTTAGGCTGTCAAAATATCGTGACATATGAGGACGTGTAACGCGCGCGTTTTGTATTATTTACCTATCGTGTGGCATACAGAATACAATTTTTCAATAACGTGACGTGGCGCGTTAAGGACCGCGTTACCTCATTGGTCATACTGAATAAGGCCCCTGCTCAAATTTGCCCAGGATTGATATTGGGCGATTTCCTCGTAAAAAATTAATAATTTTGCTCGTCTGAGTTTAGGAACGTAAAAACTTCCTTGTAAGTTTATTTTTTATTTATCTTTACTACTTGATACAACCAACTTAGATATATTCTAACTCCTTTTGAACTGACGTGACTTTATTGAATTTACTTTCATAGCTTATTTTTACAATAAACCTGTCATTGTTTATTTTTGAGGTTAACTTCCTCATAACTTGTAAGTTGCTACTTTAGAGTTATTAGCCAATAAAATAAGTAAATTTCTATAACTTTTTTTTTTTTTTTTTTTTTATACCGAACTGGGTAGCACTTGATCACTATCTCACCTGATGTTAAGTGATGATGCGATCGATGATGTAGCGTGCTTACCCAGAAGATACCTATTCACTCGCGATTTGAAGACCCCCATATTGTACTTAATCGGAAACACGGACTCAGGCAGGGTATTCCATTCCTTAGCGGTTCGTATGATGAACGAAGAAGCAAATCGCTTCGTTCGGGTAGATGGTATATCCACCATAAATCGGTGGCGCCTTTTAGTGTCTCTGGATGTCCGATTATAAAATGGGGATGGTGGAATCAAATCATGCAGTTCCATTGCACACTCTCCGAAATGTATCCGATAGAAAACCGATAAACAAGCGACTTTGCGGCGATGCGCGAGACTCTGGAGTCTCTTGCTTACTAATAGGTCATCGCTGATGAGTTTTTTGGCTCTCCTCTCAATAGCTTCCAGTGTCTCCAGCTGGTATTTAGCAGAACCATCCCATAGGTGAGAACAGTACTCCATACACGACCGGACTTGTGCTTGGTAAAGATTAAGCAACTGTCCCGGTGTGAAGTACCGTCTCACTTTAACCAAAATGCCAAGCTTTTTTGAGGCTAGCTGGGCTCTAGACTCAATATAAGAGCCGAAATTGAGAGTTGGTGTCAAAGAGATGCCAAGAAGCTCGAGATTGTTACTTATCGGAACGGACACATCCCGGAAAGTAGGAGCCAGTAGAAATGGGCTCCGTTTAGCGGAGAAAAGACACGCCTGGGTTTTCGCAGCATTGAACTTGACCAGATTGGCATCGCCCCAATCAGAGACTGCCTTCAAAGAAAAGTTCAAGCGATCGACCATCGCTTCTCTATGAGACTGGATTTGTAATGCACTGGTTCGTGCGTTGGATGTATAACTCTCTACAACAGTGCTGTCATCTGCGTACCCAAAGATACCGGGTTTAAGCAGGTCATTAATATGCAGCAGAAAAAGTGTTGCAGAGAGTACTGATCCTTGAGGGACTCCGGCATTTATGGCCAATTGGTCGGAAGAACAGCCATCGATGACCACTCGAATCGACCGATCCCTTAAGAAATCTGCTATCCAAACACATAAACCAGTGGGCAGGCCGTATGAAGGAAGCTTGCTAATAAGGCTATCGTGCCAAACCCTGTCGAAAGCCTTCGAGATGTCAAGAGAGACGGCCAGCGCCTCGCCGTGGTTCTCGATGGCTTCGCTCCAGATGTGCGTGGCATACGCTAGAAGATCCCCAGTAGACCGGTTTCGGCGAAACCCGTATTGTCGGTCACTGAGGAGATCGTTCACTTCTAGGTATGCCAGGAGCCTGTGGTTCAGTACACGTTCCATAGTCTTACAGAGTATGGAAGTGACTGAGATAGGCCTGTAATTGACAGGGTCTGCACGACTACCCTTTTTCGGCACGGGTTGCACGTTTGCTTGCTTCCAGGACTTAGGCACTTGACCAGTCGTCATAGACAAGCGAAAGAGGCGTGTCAAAATAGGAGCCAACTCAGGCGCACACGTCCTCAAGACTACAGCTGGTATACCGTCTGGACCACTAGCTTTGTTCACGTCTAGATTGCGCAACGCTTTGCGTACTTCAGTCTGACGAATGCGGATTTCCGACATAAACGTCCCGCAAGTCGGCAGACTAGAAGGTACAGCATTGCCAGCATCTAAACGTGAAGACTCCGCAAACAGAGTAACAAATAAATTCGCTTTCTCTTCAGCCGAGTGTGCTAGTGATCCATCGGGTTTCAGTAGTGGAGGCAGTGAGGGACGGCAGAAGTTCTCTTCGATCGACTTCGCCAGGGACCAGAACGCTTTGCTACCCGAGGGGTAAGAAGCAAGTTTGTTCCCTGTTCGGCGTATGTGATCGAAGCGAGCCTTCTTGAGAGCCTTTTTGCAGGACTTGGCGGCTAAGTTAAAGGCTTTCTTCTTTTCGCGTACATCTCTTGTCTTGCGGGTTCGAGCATCAGCCCAGGCTAAGTAAGCTTCATGTTTTGATGCTTCTGCATCTCTACATTTGGCATTAAACCATGGACGAGCTTTGCTTGACACCGGAACGTCAGAAAATGGTATGAAATACTCCATACCCTGACGTAACACTTCTGTCACAGCATCCGCGCAAGCTGAGGGATCGCTCGAAGAAAAACATACCTGCCGCCAAGGATAAGACGCGAAAAAACAACGCATCTCATCCCAATCTGCTGACCTGTATCGCCACACCCGCCGGGTGCCTTTTTGGCTGGGATCGGGCGGGGAGTAGACGGATACAGACTTCACCAGACAGTGGTCGGAGCTACCTAAGGGTGATGAAACCGACACCGAGTAGCGGTCTGGTTCTGTTGTCAGCAGAAGGTCCAAGCAATTGGCTGTATGGCCATCAACGTCCGGTATCCTTGTTGCTCCCTGGACCAACTGAGTGAGGTCTAGCGTTAAAGCAAGCTTTCGCATCTCTCGACCAGCGTGGTCAGTGCTCTGGTATGGGTATAGCCAGTCTTGATGATGGGCGTTGAAATCCCCCAGAAGCACTAATTGAGCAGAAGGATACCTCTGATGGGCCACATCAGCCGCCTCACTGAGGTGGTTTGTGAGCCTGTTTGTCTCCTCGTCTCCGCTGTGCGAACGGTAGACACTAGCATAAAGAATTTTCTCTATGCCAGTGTCCACCAAAATCCACATGACGGAAAGTTGAGGGTCTTCAAGGTTGCGGAGACGCCGATAGCAAATGTCATCGCGGGCATACATACAAACTCCCGCCCTCGCCCTAAAGTTATGCTCTAGAACATAGCCTGGGTAGGCAAGGTACGCCGCGTCAGCTGGACATTTGATCTGCGTCTCCGTGAGGAACAGAATATGCGGTTTTTCGGTCTCAAGGTGGTGGTGGACCGAGAGGATATTGGAGTGCAAGCCTCGAATGTTTGAGAGGTGCACTTGAAGGGAGAGGGCGTGCTTCCGCTGTTCAACCTTTATTCTGTTTCTGCCTTTCATTTTGTGGGGAGTGAAGTTAGGTAAGGGAAACGGAAGTGGAAACGAGGCGCTAATTACCAACCCGTGATACATATTAGGTCTTTTCACCTATTGGGAACCAATCCTGGAGACCGCGGGGACGCCCGAGCCCCCCCAGAGGTGTCCATCGGGTCCTCTCGTCCGGTCGCCAACCGGCACGATGGCGCACCTCCGGGATTTTTCGCGAGATGGCGGGGCAGCCTTTCATGAGTGGCTGGCTCACTACTTGGGCCCCCAACTATCTGCGGTCGGCCAGCGGAGAACCGTGCCTCGGATCCCGCTGCTCTCCAAGATTGGCTGCCAGGTAAATTGACCTTCTATGTATCACGACTAGCTATAGTAAGCAACGCAACTGTTTCCGACCCGTTCCCCATAATGGCTTCACCAAACATTCATGCCGTAAAGCGACCGCTTGGCGGCATGGCTTTGTCTGGTGGGTGGTAACACGCCGCGGCCTAAGCCTACCACCTGAAAAGTACTGCTCTTTTGGCGCCACCCAGGGGACACGTGTAGGACATCGAGGGCTAAATCCTACGGACGCGAGCAGTAATAGTCCCCCGATAACTATAAAACACCTACTAGTAGTTTTTTTTTCATAATAAAAACTTAAAATCTGATAAATCACCAAGTCAATGTGTATTTGTTCTAAGTAATTTCAATTATCTCAGGTCTTTAAGACCAGCATATGGGGATGATGCAATTACAAAAAAATAGTTATGTACAACTAAAACGGGAAGGAAGCATTTGTACAGTAAAGTGCAAGATTTGTCCGAGCATAAAGTCCATGCAAAACTATATGCTGTTACATTGATGGTTGATGAAAATGTACCCAAGTGGTCTAAATAAGTGTTACTTTTGCGCTGCAGACACAAATTGTGCTGATAATACAAATGTTGAAATTTTATGTAACTTTTGATGAGCAATATGTGTATATTGCTAATGTATGTCAGGTTTTTTTTGATAATATTATTAAATTTTGGAAAACCCATGTGTCTCCATTGTTATATAATGTCATTTACCTGGGCGCGACGTCACAGCCGTCGCCTTGACAGCTACGAGCTGTTTTCGCGCACTAAGTATTGAAAAAATGTTAGAAAAATTGCTTTAAAATTCGTTAAAATTAAGTTTATTACCGAAATAAAGGTTTTTAAGTAAACGTTTTCCCACATTACGGAAGAGGATTTCAAAATCTTTCGTCAGGCCTATAATAATAATACGAGTACGTCGAGATTTAGTCGATATAAAAGTTGAAATTTGTCTGTGGACACTATGATAGGGCTCTATCTAAAATTTAACATTCCAAACCCATTTTCTAATCTCCAAGGAGATAGTGACAGCCCTTTCTAGAAATTTACCTGACATATTAATACACAGTATGCAGGTCCGGTTTTCACTACCGAAGAAAGGATGCTTCGGGCTTGGTAGGAGTGGAGAAGGTTAGCGGAAACGGAAAATACATAAACGAAAGTTGAGTTATGGAGAAAACAAATTTCCTAGAGGTGCTGTAAGCACTTGATGGTAACAGTGCTGGATTTAAATGTTTTATGAGTGAAGGCCACTTTATTTTCGCCGCCGCATGTTCCTTTTTTACAAGCTTTTATTTAACTTGCAATGTATGTATGTATGTATGTATGTCACTATGTTTGTTCGGGTGGAATCTTGGAAGCTAAATTAGACCCACTTCCCGATGTCCGATTGGACTCAAATTTGGTTTACTTATGTATCTTCGGTGACAATACAATGATATGGTACCATGGAGCTGGTCTGATGATGGAGACGGAAGGTGGCAACGGCATCTCTGTGATAAAACAACATAACCCCGCCGAATTTGGGCTCGATTGATTTGTCTTGATGAGAACTATACGCCTAGATGATATCCAGGGTCTGATGATGAAGCTGGAAGGTGGCCACGGCATCTCTGTGATAAATCAACATAACCCTACCGAGTTTGGGCTCAATTGATTCATCTTGAAGAGAACTTTTCACCTAGATGATATCCAGGGTCTGATGATGAATCTGGAAGGTGGCCACGGCATCTCTGTGATAAATCAACATAACCTTACCAAGTTTGGGCTCGATTGATTCGTCTTGAAGAGAACTTTTCTCCTAGATGATATCCAGGGTGTGATGATGAAGCTGGAAGGTGGCCACGGCATCTCTGTGATAAATCAACGTAACTCTACCGAGTTTGGGCTCGACTGATTCGTCTTGATAGCAAGGATCTGATGATGAAGCTGTAAGGTGGCCATGGCATTTCTGTTATAGAGCAACATACAACAACATTGGTGGGGCACCAAGTCGATTGATTTTACTTGAAGAGCACTTTACCCATAATCACATCAAATATCCGTGGAATATTTTAAAATATCATGCCGTCTCTTAAATACTTAGGTAGTAGGTAGGTAGACGGTATCTATACCTACCTACTAAAAAGTTAAAAATAAAATATAGTAAAAAATATTTTTAAAAACAAGCACTGAACAAGGCACTGAAGTATAGTAATTACCTAGCCTGAAAAACGGGTAGTGCTTCAAGCTTTTAAGCATATAGGTAAGTACATACACGCCAAATACTTACTAGAATTTATTTTTAACATTTTAGTTCATTGTCCCAGATAAAAGCTTGTTTTTAAAAATATTATATAAGTCTATAATATTATTATTTTTACTATAATTTATTTTACTTTTAACCTTTGAAATGGGCATCTTCTGAAATCTGCCGCCTCTAGGCCTCGGCCTATACGGCCTATTGACAAATCCAGGACTGGAAAGTAATATATATAAAATAAAAATAGTTTGAAAACGTTCAAAAGTAATAATGATTTTTATCGTGTTTTCCTGGCGAAATATGAAGTGGACATGAAATATATGAAGGAAAGTTACAGTAGGTAGGTATGCGTAAAGTGTGTACCTACTACAGACTGTGTGTTGTACATAGTCCGTAAACAGTCACTACATACTTCAAATAATCCGCACAATACCGTTCCATCTTACGCTAAGCTGTCAACTGGCTTAAGATTACAGCATGATTAATCCGAACAGTATGTTGATGCGTTCCAATCTATATAATCTAATTTTGTGTAATTTTTTCACTATGTTACATTTTAAAATAAATGTGGCAGTTAACTACTGTTTCTTGTTTTGTTGCAAAATTAATGATTTATCTTTCTTTCTTTCATGTATTAGGTATGGTTCTACGGTTGTCATCATCATCATCACAATCAGCCGGTATCAGTCCACTACAGGACATAGGCCTCTCCCAAGACGCGCCACTGAGCCAGATCTTCGGCCCTTCCTTTACATTCACTGTATAAGGGTGCAAATTCTATCAATACGCTATACTATTACAATCGAACCACACCCTACGTTGGACCGAGTTCATCCACGGGCCATAGTGGGTCATAATCATGTTTAATTCAATGCGCATTGCGCCTGCGCCGGTCTCTGTGTAGTTTGACTTGAGGATTGATGGCGTTTTCGAACGACCACTTTTTATATAACTTCTGATTTTTGGGAACGAGTCTTATGCAGGCAGGCTTTTGATGATTTACGAGTTTCGCAGGGGAATAAAATTACTGAATTTAAGTCTGGTAAAGAATGCAGCCGTGAATCGTTCGTCGTAATAAAACTTATATTGGTCTTAACTTCTGGACATTAGTATGTGCTATGTTTTTAACCCCGACAAAAAAGGAGGTGTTATAATAAGTCTGAGCTGTGTATCTGTGACCTGCGTGTCTGTCTGTGGCATCGTAACTTATAACGGATGAACCGTATTTAGTTTTTAGACGCTATGAGCGCAATTTTCAAAGGTTTGATCAATTCGAAATTCGGTATAATCTTACTTCAATGATATTGTACGAACATTGATATGATGCTGGGGCATCTGCTGTATTCTACAGAATACTCAACTCCTCACCAACTTACAGCATAGATGTAGTGTTTAGGCTCATTTCAAGGGTCTCAGTAAACAGATTAGGCACGCATAGATCAGTCGGGGTGGTTTAAAGTTTAAGAATGAATTCTCAATAATGTGTTTTAGTAAGGCCAATGAAATGAAGAAATATATTTTTTCTCTTTTTATATTTTATCACTTTCGTAAAGGCTATAAGATATACAATATAGTACATAAATGCGCTCTAAAATAGAAACGTATGTGTCTAGAAGTAAAAGATGACAGTGAGAAGAGGAGCTGAACAACGTGGATAGATAGATAGAACGTACATTTGTTTATTTATTTATTTTGTTATCCTGTCTACCGAAATAGCTTGTACATGCACATGATGACAGAACCCAGCGCTCTTTTGACCAGGCGGTGGTTCATGCCACTTTCATAGAGATATAATAAATACGGGGGCCACTACATATGCCGCCACCATCCACAATTGATTACCATAAACAATAGTGATATAATAATCAAACGCCTATCTGACCGTTATCTGTTGTTTTTTTTAATATAAAATATTTTAAAGAAAAGTTAACGTTTGACCACAATCTCACCTACTGGTAAGTGATGATGCGGTCGAGGATGATAGCACGCTAGGCCTAGAATGGGAACTGGCTCTCAAGGATAAGATAAGAAAAATCCATTGTTGTACGGCGAGTATAGAACTCGGTACCTATGGCGTCATAGCCGACCATTCTCCCACTACACCACTGGCATCTTTTGGCAGGTATCAATAGGCGTGATGAAAGATTTAGAAATCCTATTCCGCAAAGTGGGAACACATTTACTATTCACGAAAAAACCTATATTTCGGTAATTAACTTAAGTTTAATGAAGTTTAAAGCAATTTTTCTAATATTTTTTCAATAGTGCGCAAAAACAGCTCACATATGTCATGGCGTCGGCTGTGACGTCACGCATACCTAAATGACATAATTAACGTAGTAACTATTATATAATCTGTGAAAATAAATACATGGGTTTTCCAAAATGTAATAACATTTTCAAGAAAACCTCATAAGAGGATATAGTCGTGACGTCATGCGCTGTGATTGGTGTTTCGATCAAAATGGCCAATAGCAGTATTTTAATGTTTTATTTTACTGAAAATCTTAATAATCTCAATTTTCTAAATAAAACTAAACTAGTGTTTTAAATTGTTTTAATATGTATTTTCCCCTAAAATCATCAAATCTTTGATTTTTCATACTGTCGTCACGCCTATTATACCATCTGCTCTGGAGATCTAAACATCTGCTGCACGAGTACATAACTTACACTAAAACTAAGTGCAAGTAAGTCAGAACAATCGGAGGCCAACCAGACAATTACAAGAACAATATTTATGTACAAGAAGTAATCTCCCATGGTAACTGTACAGTGTACACCATTGTTGCATCATGAGGATCTTCACACAGGCATGGTGGGGAAATCAGAGTCGATTGAACTTGTTGGGCTGAGTTACCCGTGAATATCTGCCTTGTGTTATTAATGCATCAACAAGCGGCAAAAGTCTAATCGCTAAGGCGTCAGCATGGCTATCTAGAGGTCGTGATTTACATCCCAACCCATTGCACTTTTGTCGTGAACCCACTCCAGTCATAAGCATATTTAGCTTAGTTGGAGAGATTAACAAGATTACTAGTAATGTGCAACTCACATTGGTAGTGAGCTTTTTAAAAGAAAAATGAGTAGAGACGCCTCGCTGCTTCGCCCGAATTAAAAATCATATGAGTTATTCCAGGTTATTAACTATTGGTAATTCATTTAAATTCAAGATTATTTTTCATGTTTTTCCGTTCAGCCCTTTTTTCGTGGAAGAGTAATAAACGTCCATCCTTCTATCCATACTTAAACTTACTTTTTGGTACTTTTAAACGATAAAATTATACTCTTGCCCATTGCATTAACCTCGGTTGAGGAACTGAAATGAAATGAAATTAAAACGAAATAACATGAAATGAAAATAAAAATAACAGCTATAGCCAAATTACAGATAAAACTCTTAGAATTATACAATTAACAAACAATAAGATGTCTAAAGCTGATAGAATAATCAGAAACAAACAATGATTTGTGGAATCCACACTAGGCAAGCCTGTATCGTGAAGACCTACGTTTTTGACAATAATATTTAAGAAATTTTAGTGTTGACATAACAAAAATTAACTAATAACTATTATTAAATTAATTAGTTGTCACATGTCAATTTGAGGAACCTTCTAGAAGTATCTATATACGAAATATACAGCTACCCGTTCTGGTGAAATAATTTCGATTCAATTCAAACGATCGACCATACATTACTCTGCGCTGCGACCATACTTGGACGATGTACATTGGTTACTACGTTCAAGTTTGGTCATATACGTCGAGAGGACATGAAGTAATGGTAAATGTTGTGATAGTGCTGTCGGGATCGGGGACAGCTTATTCTGGTTCAGAATTTCTTGGTATATAAATGTATTAATAAAATAAAATCTGTACGCGATATCTCTTGCGATGGTGATAGTTTAGATACTTTTGCTTTGCACTTATTGATATGCCAAAGGAATATAAACTACTGTTTATTGAGCTCATCCTAAATGTATAAAATGAGGAATTAGCTTGGACAAATATAGAATGTATGACCAGTGCGGCAATGGTCCAATGGCTAAGGCGTCGGCCTGGCGATCCAGAGGTCGTGAGTTCGATCCACCCATTGCCACAAAATAATTAATAGCCATTGCACTATTGACGTTAACCCACTCCAGACACAAGCATATTTAGCTTAGTTGG
This sequence comes from Cabera pusaria, assembly GCA_954871355.1. Taxonomy (NCBI): domain Eukaryota; kingdom Metazoa; phylum Arthropoda; class Insecta; order Lepidoptera; family Geometridae; genus Cabera; species Cabera pusaria. The sequence continues at coordinate 19,562,209 of OX940902.1, forward strand.
AGGGAAGCTTTTTTTAATAGTGACGCTCAAAATACGCAATTTCTTAAAATCAGGTAAACTTTTTACTTTTACTATTAAAATATTATTTAATAAAATGTTGGAATAAATACTGGTGCAAAAAAAGAATCGCTTCTAGAATATGGACATGTAAAATCTAAAAAAAACAATGAGTAAAAATTAAAACATTTAATATTTAGTACGGTTTATCGGTTGGTAATTCTTAAGTTAATAAACGACAGAACTAACTGAGCCCCGCGGTTCTACCCGCGTAGACATCGTTCTCGTGAGAATATCGGGATACAAAGTACCATATGTGTTATTCAAAGGTGTAGGTCTAGGTTATCTACGTACCAAATTTCAGCTCAATCGGTTGAGTAGTTTTAGTGTGAAGAAGGTAACAAACATACACACTAACATTTGCCTTTATAATATAAATTGGATTTAACAAGTTGGCAACAGTGAACGGTGACTAACCCATCCCATCAGATATGCCATTGCCTACTTATGCATCCTGTGACTATACAATATATTTTTTTAATATTCCGAGGCTCATTAGGGCCGACCGCTAAGTCCGTGGCTTATTACAAGTGCCTCAGAGAAATTGTTTTCTTATGCCATGGCGTTGTGGTTTCCGGGACGGAAGAATTTATCTTAGTTACACAATTTGGTTGACCAGAGTCCAGTCACAAAGTTTAACAATCACTGTAGTTAGGTAAATACATTGATTACTTTGTAAATTGTTATTTCTAGTAAAAGCTCTAATATTTATTTAATTGAGAAGCTTATACTCAATCTTTTTGATAAGGCATTTTAGTATTCATAAATTCCAACTTAAAGGCTGGTTTACTAGGTTTTCCACCGACTCCCAAAAAGAAGGAGGTTCTCATTTCGTCTGTATGTTTTTTTTGTATGTATGTTACGCGATTACTTCGTCAATTGTAAACCAATTCGAATGATTCTTTTTTTAATCGCTAACGTTTCCGAGGTGGTCCCATTGTAATTTCATCGAGATATAATACGTATCTCCAGAGATATGACGATAAACGTCGCAAACTTGCTACTGAAATTGACTCGTGGGGCATGGAAGTCGGTTTTTAGGGTTCCGTAGCCGAATGGCAAAAAACGGAACCCTTATAGATTCGTCATGTCTGTCTGTCTGTCTGTCCGTCCGTATGTCACAGCCATTTTATTCCGAAACTGTTAGGACTACAGAAATGAAACTTGGTAGATAGATGTATTCTGTAAACCGCTTACCGATTTTTATACAAAAATAAAAAATATAAAAGTTTAAGGGTTCATAAAAGTTCATCCCATACATGGAACTGAAACAAAAAAAAATTTTCTTCAAACCTATCGGGGTGTCTATGGATAGGTCTTCAAAAATGACATTGAGGTTCCTAAAATCATTTTTTCTCAAAGTCAATCATTTGCAAGATAGGCGCGTCTAAAGTGGTAAAATGTGTATCCCCCCCCTCTAACTTTTAAATTATGGGAGTGAAAAATCTAAAAAAAATATATGCTGTAGATCTCAATAAAAACTAACAACAAAAATTGGTTTAAACGAGATACAGTCAGCAGTTCTAGAGATATGGCGACCGCAAAGATAACTTTGTTTTTCATACAAACACTATGAAAAACAAAGTTAATTTTGTAGTTGCGAAAAATCATAGTTATGGAATACTTAACTGTGTTACGGAACCCTACGAGTGCGAGTCAGACTTGCACTTGGCCAGTTTTTTTAGTTTTTAAACTATCTTAATAATTGATTAAGTACACAACCTTTTCACTAAGTTTTTTTATAGTAGATAAGCAAGCGTTTGACCACTATCTCACCTGATGTTAAGTGAAGATGTGATCGACGACGTAGCACGCTTGCCTAAAAGATACCTATAGAAGTATTCTAAACAAAGAAGTTTTATTATTTAATTATGTATTTTTATTGCCCCAGTTTCAGTAATATATCTGTAATGATATTGAGTGTGATTTGTATAATATAACAAACATTTTGGAAACCACTTATAAAAATTCAATCATTATATCAAAAAAAGAAATAAGAAAAGTCAAGCCTAAGCGTTAGTGAACGAATGATCCATTAGTTTCTCATTCATTACATTCACTATCTTATGCACGTTAAGCCGCATCATTCAAAATATTTGAATAATCAGAGATTCCGGCTCGGCAGAATAGGCTATTTTGGTAATTGGATAAACTCGTTCCGAGTATTTGGACATATTTAATGTTTTACTATATAGTGGCCACCTGAGACTATGGTGATGTAAAAGTATTTAGGAATACGAACGTTGATAGATAACTATACATATTTCGTTATTTTCATTGGTACGCTGATACATTTTTTTGTATAGCTAGATTTTTACATAGCTAGCTATTTAGCTAGTGTTTGATTACTATCTCACTGGTTGGTAAGTGATGATGCGGTCGAGGATGGTAGTAATGGATGGTAGAGCTGGCTCTTAAGGACAGCTGCCGGAACACGTTAGATGTTTGGTGACAGATTTTCCAACTTTAGGGGGGTAACTGGCAAGGCGGGCGGATAGTATCCTACCACCATTTAAAAATGCATAATGTTAACGGTAACATGTGTGAAATTAATATATGAACTTTCTATGTACCTGCCTCCTTCATACACTTTTGTAGTGGTAGGACTTCTGCTAGTCCGCCTGGGGCAGTACCACCACTTTGCCGATTAATTTTCAGCCGTGAAATAGGAATGTTTTTCGGTTGCAATGGCCAGGTGTCCAGTGAAATTACAGGGCATGTGAGACTCAACATCTTTATGTCTCAAGGTAACAGGCGTGTGCAGTGACTTGCAAAATTCTGTCAGTCCAGAGTTTTACATGCCGCTGTATCTGTTATAGATAGACGTCATCGCTTACCATCAGGCGAGCGTCATGCTAGTCCTGTTACCTTTTACCATAAAAAAAAATACTTTTGATTAATAAGTTTTGTAATAATCTCAGAAGTTGTTTACTAATTAAATAAGATACTATACTTTGTAATAATACCGTATTTCATTAAAATTTATGTTTTAGATTTTAGAATCTAAAAAATAACTATTAAGTATGTTTTCTTCATAGATTTGTAACTCCATCAATCTTCATAGGCGATATTTTTAATGAGCACACTTTGTTGTGAAAGATATAGATGTTCATCGGACCACCTGCCAATGATTTATATTCGTTAATTATGTTTAATTACCGAGTTGATGAGTTTAATCAGTTAGACAAATTGATCTAAGAGTGATCTGATAAAATAGCTTAAATAACCCATATTTAAAATACCAAGTTTTATTGATGTTCACACTCAGTTTAAATACGTGGCGACTCGATAAAAACCTGATTGCAATATTAATATTCGGTTATAGTTTAATATTCATATTGATGTAATGTTATAGTTATAGCTATAATGAGTATTATTAATTAGAGGATATCATGCATATCTACTTCCGAAGAAGAGCGACAGACTCGGTCGAAACCTAATTTGAGAAAATGTATATAGGTAGGTATCTATATCGCTATCTATACGTGAATTACATGGTATGTAACACAGAATATTTTTAATATCCAACATTACCTATTCAAATTAAAAAATAATTGTACATTTCTAGTGTAAGTGAAACCTAGAAGTGACACAATTAATGTTACTATTTGCGTTTTAAGTTTAAAAATTAAAACGTTTAATTAGGTAAAGACGCCTTTTCAAAGCTTACTCGTACTTTACACAGAATATCAGAATGTAAAAATGTTGTCTGTTCTTTAACATATAACGTCACTGTATATATTTTTAGAAATCTTAGGCGATTCTTAAAAAGTTAAGAGCAAACGCGGGGTGCAGTTTTCCATACAAACGTATTCCTTTCCATATATAAAAAAAAAGTAGTAAGCAATATTCCCACATTACCTACAGGTCTTATGCCCGTTTGCACTGCTTAGTGCAGGAGTTCTTAAGAGCGTACGCGGGGTGCAATTTTCCATACAAACGTATTCCCCCGTTTTCTCCCTGGAAAATGCTTCTGGTGCAAAAGTTGTTTCTACAAAAGTCAAGATTTGCTGTAGCTATGCTAAATAAATATCAGCCTTTTTATCGCCTCGTTAAGATTTTTGAAGGGCCATTATCTCTATTTACAATTGGTTGGTCTAAAAAAGCAAATGATAGGTACAGCAGACCTTGATTTTTTGTAGAAACAAATTTTGCTCTAGAAGCATTTTCCAGGGAGGAAACAGGGGAATACGTTTGTATGGAAAATTGCACCCCGCGTACGCTCTTAAGAACTCCTGCACTAAACAGTGCAAACGGGCATAAGACCTGTAGGTAATGTGGGAATATTGCTTACTACTTTTTTTTAAACCACTTACACGTCGAAACTAAAGCCTTAGTCCAACGTGGTTAAGCATTTTATCGTCTTAATTGTTCTACATGCAGTATGTATTTTCTAACCAATGTTTAGTCCAAATACTACTGGCCAACCATGACATGTCATTGTTTTTGCAATATCCCATATAGGCTGTGATGCAGTTTAAAACTAGTACGGGGACAGACGCTCACAAATTCATTAACATTGTGTTAAAGAATGGAATAAGTATCACTATTCTTATATTATTAATATACTGTACACCGAGATATAAATAAATAAATAATTATTATTTATTTTGTATATAGCCTCTGACGTAGCCTTCGAATTAAACTATCGACACGGACGTCATAGACGGCCCAATAACTAACAAAAAGGTTAGCCCCTTCAGTTCATACACTAGCCAGCCTCTATACCGGACCTCCTAGTCTATGGATAGCAGGTAGTCCCAAGCCTATCCACATTAGCGTCATCATACAGGAATGCCGTTTTCTTCCTACAGCGTAGTCTTACCAATTTCTACAATAAAAGCTCTCTGTAGGTAATCACGGCTGTGGCAGATTTCTGCGCTAAATGATAGCTCCTGATCTTGGAGAGTTATTTGTGGGGGAGACGGGAGAGGCGGCAAGCGAGTACCTTCCCACCGCCTTCAAAAACGAGGCAACAATATTTTTCAATGTTATCTACCTCAAAACTTCGTCAATTATTAACGGATTTGGAAAATTCCTTCTTTGTTTGATATAATATACTTCCCTTTTGGTCCCATTGTAATTTCATCGAGATCTGATGAGTATCTCCAGAGAGATGGAAAAAATACCTCAAACTTGGTAAGTGCTGAAAATAACTAGCGCGGCATCGGAAGTCGGTTTAGGAGTAGCGTTAGACTTACATAATTGCGTTGCATGAAGCCAAGATGATTTTAATAAGTTTTTTAAATTATTTTACTCAACAAGTAAATATAATTAATAAATTAATATTCAAACTTAGTAACCATAAACTTTGCTATAGTTTGATATTATTTTAAATGAGAATGTTTGAAGGCGCTCATGAAAGTGGAAGAAGCAAAAGAAGGAAGTAGGTATGTCAGGATCGTAGGATGTGGAAAGAAGTAGTCTCTGCCTACCCCAACAGGTAATAGGCGTGATTTTATGTATGTATGATATTATTCTATTCCGTATTTGTCCTGAGACAGGAGACTTTGTTTGTGATAACAACGATAATGAGAGTAAACAATTACAACGTAGAGGTTGCGATTGCATCTTACCTATCCTCAATGAGGATAAAATATTTGCGAAAGAAAAACATCATAAAGAAATCCCTACACTTAACGATGAGGAATACTCAGAGTTAACTCACAGAATAAATAATAGTACTATATTTCTGCGCTAAATATAGGGATTTTTGGGCATGGAGACACATGCATGCACCTCGCGGTTATTGAGGTTTTGAAAATGAGTGCGCTTCTAGTGAATCTAATGAATTCTAGTCTCTAGTTAGGTACCTCTAGGAGTCTAGGCTCTAGTGAGGGGTCTAGTAGACCTCTTGTGTCTTGCACCAGAGGAACAGCGAGCATTCCTTTAGCACACGCGATCGGTTCTACTCTGCAGCAGTGGAATGCGATAGATTCGCCGATACCGCACCGTCGTTCCGCTCGAAAACCTGCTTTGTCAGTGTGCTTACATCGAGAGTTACCTACTCATTATTTGCTTGATATTTTGTGGTGAAGCTGCTCATTTTTAACCGACTTCCAATAATTTTAATTCAATACTTAATTTTCATTAAGACCTGATAAGTATCTTCAGAGATATGATGATAAATGGCTCAAACTTGCTACTACTGAAACTGACTCGCGCGGCATGAAAGTCAAGTCTTATGATGTTTAATTTCCTATTAGATATAGATACGGATTTTATCAAAATTCTGTCTAATATAATATAACATATAATAAAATAACATACGACGTTAGATGGTGTTGAGTTTATCTGTAAATGGAAAGTAACAGTGAGATTAGGTATACGTACGTTGGATTAGTAATGGACTTAATAATTCAAATAACGAAATTTTCCTGTCCTAATCCATTTTCGGAGTCCTAGAGAATTCATTTTAGAGACGACTTTTTAAGCCAATTTATTTGCAGACCATGCCTCACTTACTTGCGGTCAACAATATTTTAAGTTGTCCACACAACAATTCACTCTTTTTTCTTGGTTATTCATCACACAAAGTGGTGGGATCAGTTATCTGGCTCGTCGCTTTGACTTTTATATCAAATTCTAAAGCTCACACTTATCTACTGGTCGTTCAACACCACATTCTTTCACGTAGTTTTTCTTCTGGGTCGTATTTACCAAGAACAAAGAACTGTAATGCCATATTTCCTCTTGTCATAAATTTACTTTTCTTCTGTATGTATATTTATCGATTACTCCGCCAATTGTAAACCGATATGAACGATTATTTTTTGCATAGTAAGGGTTAATCTTCATGGTGGTCCCTTTTAATTTTTTTTAAGATCTGATAAGTATCTCCAGAGATAGGACGATAAACGTCTCAATACTTGCTACTAAAACTGACTCGCGCGACATGGAAGTCGTTTTTTATAAAGCTAAAAAAGTCTAATGGGGTTAGTCCAAGAGAAACAGACCTGTATCTTAACAAAACCACAAATCACCTTGCAAAACTGCTAGAATTGCGCACTCACATCAAAACATTATATAGTGGAAAACGGGCCGTGATGAAATTTTATTAGATCTATCATGCGTAGCGAATATTAGCGTGTGCAATCGTGGTAAATGCTTTTCTCTCAGGGAAACTGTATGGTATATACTGGTAACGAGTTAATGACTTCGTAGAATATGTAAACTGTATAGAATCGAAGACGTGTGCACACGAAATGGTGCTTAATGATATTGGTTAATTGCAGAGCTTCGGCGTTAGAATATAGAATTAATATTTCTTAAAGCGGCAATAGCCCAATGGCTAAGACATCGGCCTGACGATCGAGAGGTCGTGAGTTTGATTCCCACCCATTGCACTATTGACGTGCACATCCCACTCACGACACAGGCATATTTAGCTTAGTTGGAGGGTAACGTGCAACTCATATTACTAATAAATAAGTTTCTTTAAAAAAAGTCAATACTGAAATTCAACTACAAACTCGAGCTTTGATATTTTGCGTATCACAGAACAGTAAGTGTTGGTACTAGAAACAATAGTGTTCTGTCACACAGATAATGCTGCAATAGGCTGCAATGGATCAACGTTCATGTGATAAACGAAAAACATGATAAAAAATCCCAGTTCAGGCACATGAGTAAAGAAAAGGAACAGAGACCAAGCAAAAGGAGGACAAAGATTTGTCTCTGTTCCATTTCTTTACTCATGCGGTTCAAATAAGTACAGATGAATAAGTTAGGAGAGCGAATTTAAATAAAATTCGAGTTCAATTGTTTTTTAAGGATACAAAAAGACTCCCCCAATAAAAAAAAATGCAAAAGTGTACATAGTAAAAGAAATCCATTCCTTTTAACAAATACACAGCTACGCAGATGTGTATGTGATTAGAAGTGAGAATCCTAACCGTAGCATGAGTACCCTAAGAAATCTAACTACTGCATTATGTGTAGCAGTGGGTAGAGGTCTTAATTTCCTTGTTTTAATGACTACATCTCATTGGAGCGGGTCTCATAATGTTGCTGTAAATGTGTTTATCTGAGTGGCTGCATGCAGATTGCAATCACAGAGCTGTTGAAATGGTCGCTTTCATGAGCCACTGGTCTTAAGACTCCAGCGACTGCCGCTCTCTACTGCAATTTAAGCGTGTGTTCCAGAGTGCCAAAATTATGAACGTAAACATTATTATTATCTATATTTTGTTGGTAATTTGTCATTTAACACTATCATAATTTCTAGATATCAAATTTAAAAGTCGTTGCGTCCCGCGTCTTTATCAGCATTAAAAAGTATATGGGATACTTATTAATTACTAGCTGACCCGGCAAACGTTGTTTTGCCATATAAATAAATGGCTATTAAAAAATAAGGGTTGATCGTAGAAGGGTGAAAATTGAGGATTGTATGTATTTTTGTATGTTGTATCATAAAAAAATAGAAATTAAAAATGTTGTCTAAAAAATAAAAAAAAATTTAGGGGTGGACTACCCCTAACATTTAGGGGGATGAAACATAGATGTTGGCCGATTCTCATAGATACCGGATAAGCACAAAACATTTCATCAAAATCGGTCAAGCCGTTTCGGAGGAGTATGGCAACGAAAACTGTGACACGAGAATTTTATATATTAGATTAATAGGCTAGAGGCCATATCATACTGCTGACCCCTGTCCAAGATTTCAGCCAAGGCGCTGCAGTCATTCTTGTCGTGATAACGTATTATATAGACAAAGGTATAAAAGTAAGGCCACAGTGCAGTAGTATTTGTACCGACTAGTTCAAACCAAACGCGATCTACGGCGATCAGAAAACGATTGAAAATTAGATCGCGCCCGCGCACGCGGAAAAAGGTCGCCGCTGTGTGGTCGTACCTTAACTCCTGGTACGTAGTATTATTATCTTTTCTATGCTCCTGTCACCAATCTAAACGTCTAAGTAGCAGCAGAAATCAATTTTAGGCCTGTTTCGCGTCTACATCGTCATAAAACTTTGCACAGCTGTAATTGGTCCGTTAGAGATAATTTGGTTCTTGCGCTGTCATCACTAGACGGTACCGATGCGCAACAATTTTGCCACGTGCTGAGAGCGTTTTATTAAATTTAAAATATGCGTATGGGTCTTCCCGGAATTAGAAAGAAATATTGATTATTGATGCTGAAAATACGTTTGTTATCACATTAACTATTATTTTTGCGATAAGACAAAATAAAGGAACCTAAATTGATGAGTATTAAATTCAAATAGCAGTATCGTATGAGGGAAATATTTTAGTTTTTTTTTTGTTTTTGGCTGTTTGAGGGATTTTGGTATTACGTTTATGTTGACTGTTATGGCCGAGTAGCTTGTCGCCGGCGTCTTAATCGCAAGTTATTCTATTTTATTAAGATTTGATAGAGCTAGAATGTCGGGTTCGGTCTACCAATAACGACATAATTAAGTATAAAGAAGTAGTGCATTTATATATACGTAGTGTTCGAAAGTGGTTATTCTAAATTTCTATCACATTTCTATCCTGGTTTGTGACACCCCCCCTTCCCTTCTAAATCATGGTCTATGCATGATAGATACAGTAGCAAGAAAAGTTTTCAAGTTGGGTTCAAGTTTCGATTTTATTGCAAACGATTGACCACTTTTAGATCAAAATTCTGCTTCATTATAAGCCTATGTTATACGTCTATACTTAGATACAAATTTCTTCAACTGTATGTCACTACACGGTCACAACTCCTTTCATCAAGTTCTTGCCAGCAAACTTGTAAATTAACATCACTTAAGACCACTTTCACCGGTTCCTGGTAGCGGTAATATAAATAAATCTGACAGATTTTTGACAGCTTTTATATAGCATCATGTGTCAGATAACTATCTAACGCATTATCAGGAACCAGTGAAACTGGCCCTAAGTCTAAGAGCAAATTATAGCGACTTGATAATTGATGATTATGTAGAGATTGCGCCATGTTTACACCAATAAAGTTTCTTGTAATGCTGAGCCAATGTTAAAACTTATAAGCTATACTATCTCTTTCACTCACCAAGTAACAGTCTATAGGCTTCTCCCTCGGTCGATGGTAAGCTTTCTGCAGCTCGGTCTGTTTGAGTGCATGCGCTATGTGTAAAGCACTCGCGTCGAACCGCCCATACTGGTAGTCGGGTACATCGCGGGATATCTCCCGCGCGGGAGACGCGTGCACACTGCCGCCATTTGTAGTACGGGTGGGAGATACTGGGGAAGAAAGAAAACAAATATAAGATCGTTTAAAAAAATAAAATAACCGAGTTCAAATGCCGCGCTATTAATTTGTAGTACCAAGTTCGAGGTGTTTAGCTCCATATCTCTGGAGGTACTTATCAGATCTCGATGAAATTACTATGGTACGACCCATAGGGATATCTCCGCGAACGAAAGAAATATGTTCAATTTAGCAGTATATATATATACGATAGAAACCTCCTTTTTTTTAAATCGGTTAAAAATTATGTTATAATTTACCATTGTAACCTACTTTTTATTATTACAGCGCGTGTCTTTAGACTTGTTCCATCGCTGTTGCGAATTATCTACAAAGTAAAATGGTGGTAGGGTCACAGGGGTACAGTCTATGAGAGAGATGTTTTCACTCTGTCAATGAATATTTGAATTGTAATTGATTTGAAATGTATTGCGTTGCGTTATAATTTTTAATTGACATTTTTTCTTTCCTAATTTAAAAAATATTTTGACATGGTATTTTTCAAATTACATTTATATTATTAAATAAATAGATAATTGCGCACATTTGAATTTGTGACGAATTTTATGACATTAGTATTATAATTATAAAGTAGAGATGGGCGTTGATTAAACGAACTAGTTAAAAAACCGTCCATCGACTGTCAACGTTTCGACCGTTAATCGTTCACCGATCAACTAGTTGAATCCATAGACGGCAAAACTCAAGAGTATAGAGAAACGTATCAGTTGACGTCAACGAACGGAGGCGCGCCGCTCGATTAACTGTCAACGTGATTTCGAACGGTAACATTCGTTGTTAGACGACTAAATTCGATAGTAGAAAAGGGAATTGCAACTTCGTAGGTATGTTTTATAAAAAAAAGAGGTAATAATGTATTTAATGTACGTATTTAGTAACATTAATAGACTATGGTTAAAGCATTAACTAGTTAATTAATTCAACTAGTTAATCGACTAATTGACGGAGGTTAACTCAACGGTCTAGTTGCGTTACCGAAAAATACGTCAACGACCCATCGCTATTATAAAGTAGGTAAATCATGTAATCAAATAATATTCTATATAATTCGAATGTAACTTGTATATATAAGTGTCTAATTTGCATGCCGCGATGCGGCAAAATGTTCATGGAACTTTTAAACAGATATGTAACAGCTTTTTGTACCAACATTTTGTAGCAAATAAATGTATTATTTATTATTATTATTTATTTATTATTGTGTCCGCCTGGCCAAGTCAAAAAGCCAAGAAGCCAAGAGTCAGTTCAATTTGTTAACCGACTTCAAAAATGGAGGAGGTTTCTCAATTCGACCGTATTTATATTATTAGATTAGGCATACTTGCCCAGTTTTATTCAATATTAAGTACATCCATATATTAAAAACCCAATGAGAAAATAAATAAAATATAAATTTGAGGACCCGGTGGCGTAATCGGGAGAATGGTCGGCTTTGATGCCGTGGTACCGAGTTCAAACCGCCGTGCACCAATGGATTTTTCTATCGAAAAATTTATGTGCTCTTCTCACAGTGGCCCTCTGGTGAAGGAAAACATCGTTAAATAAAACTGGCCAAGTGCAAGTCGGACTCTCACTCGTAGGGTTCCGTAACACAGTTAAGTATTCCATAACTATGATTTTTCACAACTACAAAATTAACTTTGTTTTTCATAGTGTTTGTATGAAAAACAATTATTTTTGCGGTCGCCATATCTCTAAAACTGCTGACTGTATCTCGTTCAAACTAATTTTTTTGTTTTTATTAAGATCTACAGCATATATATTTTTTTTATTTTTCACTCCCATACTTTAAAAGTTAGAGGGGGGGGGGGACAAACATTTTACCACTTTCGACGCGCATCTTTCAAATGATTGACTTTGAGAAAAAATGATTTTAGGAACCTCAATGTTATTTTTGAAGACCTATCCATAGACTCGTATAGGTTTGAATAATTTTTTTTTTTGTTTCTCATCCATGCCCCCCTTAAACTTTTATATTTTTATTTTTGTATAAAAATCGGAAAGCGGTTAACAGAATACATCTACTTACCAGGTTTCTATTCTGTAGTCCTAACAGTTTCGGAATAAAATGGCTGTGACATACGGACGGACAGAAAGACAGACATACAGACAGACATGACGAATCTATAAGGGTTCCGTTTTTTGCCATTCGGCTACGCTTAACCCTAAAAACCAACAACCCCCGCATGGTGGTAGGACACTATCTAGTGTCCGCCTGGCCAGCTACCACCCTCAATTTAGAAAATCTGTCACCAAAACATCTAATGTGTTCCGGCAGCTATCCTTGAGAGCCAGTTCCCATTCTAGGCCTAGCGTGCTTACCATCTTCGACCGCATCACCACTTACCAACAGGTGAGATAGTGGTCAAACGCTAAACTACAAAGTATAAAAAAAAAAAAATAATAATAACGAGTTGCACAAAACCACCGTGAGGTATGTAAAGTCAGTTTTTCCTGGGCATTTATTATAAGCGTGGGATCAGCTATAATAATATAATAATCCTATCCTACTTATCAACACCAATATTATAAATGCGAAAGTCAGTTTGTTTATTTGTTTGTTTGGGACTTCTTCACGGTCAAACGGCTTGACCGATTTGGCTGAAATTTTGTACAAAGATAGAATATAAGGCAGAATAGGATATAGGATACTTTTTTTTTGGCTAATGAGTCATTGGGTCCAGATATTATTAATTGAATTTTGTAAATATAAGACTTCTTCTCGAATAAACGGCTTGACCGATTTGCCGGAAATTTCTTATGAATACATGTCATAGGGCAGAATAGGATATAGGATACTTTTTTTTGGCTGTCGAGTCAGGGGGTCCGGATATTATAAATTGAATTTTGTAAATATAAAACCTCTTCTCGAATAAACGACTTGATCGATTTGCTTGAAATGTTGTATATAGACAGTTCATAGGGTAGAATAAGATATAGGACCCTGTTTTTTTGGCTGTCGAGTCAGGGGGTCCAAATATTTTTAACTGAATTTTGTAAATATAAGACTTCTTCTCGAATAGGAGTCAAACATTTAAACAGCACAACTTCGTATACCTAACCAAAATAATTAATGATTTAACAATAGAGGATATTGAGTTCGACTTTGAGGGTCATCCATGGTGACTTGGCCTAAGAGATCATCGATCTAGACCTTAATGGTTATAAAGACACAAATTACGCGGGCGAAGCCGCGGGTAACAGCTAGTAATATTATAAAGGCGAAAGCTTGTGTGTAACTTTGTTACTTCTTAACGCTAAAACTGTTGAACCGATTGAGCTAAAATTTGGTAAGTAAATAGTCTTGACAATGGAATAGCGTATAGAGTACTTTTTAACCACGGGAAACAGTTACTAAACTCATAAAATACGCCCGTAACGATCAATCAAATTTATTTCCATTGAACACACTTTAAACCTACATATTATTTAACTAAACCAATCAATTAGCAAGATAATGGTCGTAAAATCGCTAAAACAGGCGCATTAAGTCGTGGACACATCCGCTAGTATTTTATTAGTAAGTAAACGATCAGTTTCCGGTTGACTGCGCAGTTGATTCATACCAATGCTTCCTAATGATCGATTGTGATTCACTGACCGTGTGGCCTGGACCTTATCGGCCGTGAAACGTGAAATTAAGGCTTTATGGTTTTTTTCTATACCAGACAGGTAAGTTTAGTATTGCCATGTCGCCAGATCTGAACTCGGCAAATAAGTTGGCCAAGTAGACATTTTGGCAATTATTCGGTGGGCGGTCCGAGCTTACCAGTGATTCGTGTTTATTCCTATTCGTTTATTCCAAAAACATTAATTGTATTGGAAACTTACAAACACATAAAAAGTTAATCAAAAATCAAAGCATTTATTCAGTAGTAGGGCAAATTAAAAATCTGCACTCACACACGTCAAATAACATTAAATAAGTCATATCAATAATTATTATTCTAATTATAACAAAAACATAACGTATTGCTGTGAATTAAAAAAACAAAAACAAAGCCATTCAGCTTTCATCTAAACGTCGAACGTCATACTTAAAAAAAATTATGTTATTCCCCTGATTAATGTAGGGTTGCCAACCGTACTATTACGTGCACCCCTAATGCATGTTTCAGTACTTCAGACAATTTTTATCCATAAAAATTGTGAAATAATGAAAAACAATAAATAAATAAAACGCAATATAATCACAGTACAAATCATAATATTACGGACATATAAATTCATTAAAAAATTATCAAAAACCAACAAATAATTACATTTTCAAATAAATTAATATATTAAAATAAAACAATTGAAATTAAACAATTAAATTACCATTTATATATATATATATATGTTAAACAAATTTTTTTGAACGTTTCAAAAGTGCCTATTAGTAAAACAAGACATAAAGTTGACATATAAGATCGTTTTAAAAAACTAAAAAGAACCGACTTCAATGCCACGCTATTAATTTTCAGTACCAATTTTGAGGTGTTTATCTCTATATCTCCGGAGATACTCATCAGACCTCGATAAAATTACTATGGTACCACACTTGGAATATCTCCTTTCCAACAAAAAAATAAAATAAAAATCGGTTCATAAACGACGAAGTTATCCGCGAACAAACATACGAGTAAAAAAAAACATATAAACGGTCGAATTGAGATTTTTTTTTTCCTTTTTTCCTTCTCCTTTTTTTGGAGTCGGTTAAAAATGTTAATAATTTGCAACGTCATTGAGACCGAGTGATATCATGTCTACGCCTATAAATGTTAATTGCATGTATTTCTCGGTTCATTCACAATTTATAACGCTGTTATATTAGATCCAAGGTAAACTGGATACCTTGCATTCAAACATTAAACTTAAGTGTACACATCACGATATTAAATGTTCGATATAAGGTTTTAGATGTTTAAGCGACAAAAAATAAATTGCATACCGTATTTACCTTTTTAGGGTTCCGTACCTCAAAAGGTAAAAAAAGGAACCCTTATAAGATCACTTTCTTGTCCGTCTATCCGTCTGTCTGTCTGTCTGTCTGTCTGTCTGTCTGTCTGTCTGTCTGTCTGTCTGTCTGTCTGTCCGTCTATCCGTGTGTCACCACCGGTTTTCTCAGGAACGGGCGGACCTAGCAAGTTGAAATTTATACCAAATACTGATGTCTATAGTCCCTTTTAGGTGTATAAAAATCAAGGTCCTGAGTCAACACCATAAAATGATATGGGCAAATTTAAGTTAATGCAAAAACTTGTTAGTACCAAAATATACCTTCATTATCAACTTTTTTTTATTTTTCGGATTTTTTCCTTTACTTGTGCTGTAAGATATTGCTTTTAACCAAAATTGACAATTCTAGGTCAACTGGAAGTACCGTATAGGTTTTGGGTATTAAATTTGGCAAGAAGCAAGATCTTACAGCACAAATAAAGGAAAAATACCAAAAAATAAAAAAGTTGAAAATTAAAGAATGTCCCCATACATACATTGCTCCGCCAATTAAGATAGGCCTCTAAGTTATATGAGCGCTCATACAATATAGAGGTCTAGCTTAATTGGTGCTAACCAACCTTTGTACGGAAGCCTCGGTGGGCGAGTGCAACTCGACTTGGCCGGTTTTATTTTTATATCTTATAGGCTAGCGTTTGACCATCCCAGAACGTTCACAAGGCCGCTAAAGAAGTTTTCACTTCAAAAAACTTATATATGACCCTAAAGTAGGAAAATCTGTTGCTAAATATCCAGCGTGTTCCGACCGCTGTCTTTGAGGCCATAGCATACCAACCATCCTCGACTACACAACGGAGTGCCTAGTGCGAGTATTATAGATTGGTTTACTTATTCGATCACTTACGATTTGTATGGAATTAAAAAGCGCCATCTAGTGTGCAAAAGAGGTAAAGTTGTAATTTCCATACAAATCTGCGTTTACTTTTTTAATTTAGTAAATAAATCTAAAGGAAGTCGCACTAGGTTCTCAGATAAAAAAGTAGTCAATGGCTATATTCTTTAAGCTATAAATAAAGTCGTAGTTTAAATATGTAATATTAAAAAGATATGTAAGTTTTGCTTTATTAACAAAAACGTTTTACCAATGTGCCTCTTAGTTTGGTTTGGACCTTAACTAATATTTTACTGTTAGAAAAGAGAAAGGATTTTGCTGTTAAAAATTAAACAAATTATAAATAATTTTATTACCTTTTCTAGGTATCTATTTTCACTGCCATGCTATAAAAACCTATCTATCCTACCCAGACATAAAACCACAGGCGATATAACATTTAGAAATAAAAATAAAACTGGTCAAGTGCGAGTCAGCATCGCGTCTCTTATCGCACACTTAGGGAGGGTTCCGTACAATACGAAACATGACAGAGTTTCAACCTCATATATTTGATTAATTGATATTACCAAGAATATTTCGTTTTGTCGTGATTGAGAAAGACGGGGCTCGTTTACTAGCGCTATCTATGTCATTTTGCCGAAACTAATTAGATAGATGGCGTTTAAAAACACGATTTTTGTATGGGGATGTTTTGTATTGTATCTTTAATTTTTAACTTTATTTTGTTTTTAGTATTTGTTGTTCTAGCGGCAACAGAAATACAACATCTGTGAAAATTTCAACTGTCTAACTATCACGGTTGATGAGCTATAGCCTGGTGACAGACGGACAGACAGACAGACAGACAGACAGACAGACAGACAGACAGACAGACAGACAGACAGACAGACAGACAGACAGACAGACAGACAGACAGACAGACAGACAGACAGACATACAGACAGACAGACGGACAGCGGGCTCTTAGTAATAGTCTTAGTTTTACCCTTTGGGTACGGAACCCTAAAAATAAGTCTGCCACACCCAGATTCTAAAATTTAACATCCAACAAATAAATATCAATTAACACTATTGTTGATCACTCACAGATCCTAGATAATATGAATTTTAAATTGGTTACAATAAAGTTAATAGTTGCGTAAAAGCGTGACAATTTGTAATAAGGTCATTGACCTACTGACTACTATAGACTATAGGCTACTGTTATGTATTCTGTACCATGCGTTACATACCGAAGTACTACTGTCTATTCTATGGTAGGTACTGACCTCGATTCTGAACACCATAACTTAAAAAATCTTTTTCCTTCTGTTTTCATTATACCTTAAGAGGGAACGCGGGTCGCACTTTTCCATACAAAATATTCCCCCGTATTCTTCCTGGAAAATGCTTCTAAAGCTAAATTTGTGTCTATAAAATATCAAGGTATGCTGTAGCTACGCCTCCTATAATTTTCTTTTTTTGACCAACCAATTGCAAAAAGAAATATAAGCCTTTTAATCTTCTCTTTTAGATTTTTGAAGGGTAATATTTATATTTACAATTGGTTGGTCGAAAAGGCAAATAATAGAGGCGGCGTATAGCTACAGCAAACCTTGATATTTTATAGAAGCAAATTTTGCTCTAGAAGGGAGGAAACGGGGGAATACGTTTGTATGGAAAAGTACACCCCGCGATCGCTCTCTTAATGTCTATAGTAAATTAACAAGCACTATACCACCAGCTTTTGGGGGACTATTACTGCTCGCGTCCGTAGGGTTTAGCCCTCGATGTCCTACACGTGTCCCCTGGGTGGCGCCAAAAGAGCAGTACTTTTCAGGTGGTAGGCTTAGGCCGCGGCGTGTTACCACCCACCAGACAAAGCCATGCCGCCAAGCGGTCGCTTTACGGCATGAATGTTTGGTGAAGCCATTATGGGGAACGGGTCGGAAACAGTTGCGTTGCTTACTATAGCTAGTCGTGATAAATTGAAGGTCAATTTACCTGGCAGCCAATCTTGGAGAGCAGCGGGATCCGAGGCACGGTTCTCCGCTGGCCGACCGCAGATAGTTGGGGGCCCAAGTAGTGAGCCAGCCACTCATGAAAGGCTGCCCCGCCATCTCGCGAAAAATCCCGGAGGTGCGCCATCGTGCCGGTTGGCGACCGGACGAGAGGACCCGATGGACACCTCTGGGGGGGCTCGGGCGTCCCCGCGGTCTCCAGGATTGGTTCCCAATAGGTGAAAAGACCTAATATGTATCACGGGTTGGTAATTAGCGCCTCGTTTCCACTTCCGTTTCCCTTACCTAACTTCACTCCCCACAAAATGAAAGGCAGAAACAGAATAAAGGTTGAACAGCGGAAGCACGCCCTCTCCCTTCAAGTGCACCTCTCAAACATTCGAGGCTTGCACTCCAATATCCTCTCGGTCCACCACCACCTTGAGACCGAAAAACCGCATATTCTGTTCCTCACGGAGACGCAGATCAAATGTCCAGCTGACGCGGCGTACCTTGCCTACCCAGGCTATGTTCTAGAGCATAACTTTAGGGCGAGGGCGGGAGTTTGTATGTATGCCCGCGATGACATTTGCTATCGGCGTCTCCGCAACCTTGAAGACCCTCAACTTTCCGTCATGTGGATTTTGGTGGACACTGGCATAGAGAAAATTCTTTATGCTAGTGTCTACCGTTCGCACAGCGGAGACGAAGAGACAAACAGGCTCACAAACCACCTCAGTGAGGCGGCTGATGTGGCCCAACAGAGGTATCCTTCTGCTCAATTAGTGCTTCTGGGGGATTTCAACGCCCATCATCAAGACTGGCTATACCCATACCAGAGCACAGACCACGCTGGTCGAGAGATGCGAAAGCTTGCTTTAACGCTAGACCTCACTCAGTTGGTCCAGGGAGCAACAAGGATACCGGACGTTGATGGCCATACAGCCAATTGCTTGGACCTTCTGCTGACAACAGAACCAGACCGCTACTCGGTGTCGGTTTCATCACCCTTAGGTAGCTCCGACCACTGTCTGGTGAAGTCTGTATCCGTCTACTCCCCGCCCGATCCCAGCCAAAAAGGCACCCGGCGGGTGTGGCGATACAGGTCAGCAGATTGGGATGAGATGCGTTGTTTTTTCGCGTCTTATCCTTGGCGGCAGGTATGTTTTTCTTCGAGCGATCCCTCAGCTTGCGCGGATGCTGTGACAGAAGTGTTACGTCAGGGTATGGAATATTTCATACCATTTTCTGACGTTCCGGTGTCAAGCAAAGCTCGTCCATGGTTTAATGCCAAATGTAGAGATGCAGAAGCATCAAAACATGAAGCTTACTTAGCCTGGGCTGATGCTCGAACCCGCAAGACTAGAGATGTACGCGAAAAGAAGAAAGCCTTTAACTTAGCCGCCAAGTCCTGCAAAAAGGCTCTCAAGAAGGCTCGCTTCGATCACATACGCCGAACAGGGAACAAACTTGCTTCTTACCCCTCGGGTAGCAAAGCGTTCTGGTCCCTGGCGAAGTCGATCGAAGAGAACTTCTGCCGTCCCTCACTGCCTCCACTACTGAAACCCGATGGATCACTAGCACACTCGGCTGAAGAGAAAGCGAATTTATTTGCTACTCTGTTTGCGGAGTCTTCACGTTTAGATGCTGGCAATGCTGTACCTTCTAGTCTGCCGACTTGCGGGACGTTTATGTCGGAAATCCGCATTCGTCAGACTGAAGTACGCAAAGCGTTGCGCAATCTAGACGTGAACAAAGCTAGTGGTCCAGACGGTATACCAGCTGTAGTCTTGAGGACGTGTGCGCCTGAGTTGGCTCCTATTTTGACACGCCTCTTTCGCTTGTCTATGACGACTGGTCAAGTGCCTAAGTCCTGGAAGCAAGCAAACGTGCAACCCGTGCCGAAAAAGGGTAGTCGTGCAGACCCTGTCAATTACAGGCCTATCTCAGTCACTTCCATACTCTGTAAGACTATGGAACGTGTACTGAACCACAGGCTCCTGGCATACCTAGAAGTGAACGATCTCCTCAGTGACCGACAATACGGGTTTCGCCGAAACCGGTCTACTGGGGATCTTCTAGCGTATGCCACGCACATCTGGAGCGAAGCCATCGAGAACCACGGCGAGGCGCTGGCCGTCTCTCTTGACATCTCGAAGGCTTTCGACAGGGTTTGGCACGATAGCCTTATTAGCAAGCTTCCTTCATACGGCCTGCCCACTGGTTTATGTGTTTGGATAGCAGATTTCTTAAGGGATCGGTCGATTCGAGTGGTCATCGATGGCTGTTCTTCCGACCAATTGGCCATAAATGCCGGAGTCCCTCAAGGATCAGTACTCTCTGCAACACTTTTTCTGCTGCATATTAATGACCTGCTTAAACCCGGTATCTTTGGGTACGCAGATGACAGCACTGTTGTAGAGAGTTACACATCCAACGCACGAACCAGTGCATTACAAATCCAGTCTCATAGAGAAGCGATGGTCGAACGCTTGAACTTTTCTTTGAAGGCAGTCTCTGAGTGGGGCGATGCCAATCTGGTCAAGTTCAATGCTGCGAAAACCCAGGCGTGTCTTTTCTCCGCTAAACGGAGCCCATTTCTACTGGCTCCTACTTTCCGGGATGTGTCCGTTCCGATAAGTAACAATCTCGAGCTTCTTGGCATCTCTTTGACACCAACTCTCAATTTCGGCTCTTATATTGAGTCTAGAGCCCAGCTAGCCTCAAAAAAGCTTGGCATTTTGGCTAAGGTGAGACGGTACTTCACACCGGGACAGTTGCTTAATCTTTACCAAGCACAAGTCCGGTCGTGTATGGAGTACTGTTCTCACCTTTGGGATGGTTCTGCTAAATACCAGCTGGAGACACTGGAAGCTATTGAGAGGAGAGCCAAAAAACTCATCAGCGATGACCTATTAGTAAGCAAGAGACTCCAGAGTCTCGCGCATCGCCGCAAAGTCGCTTGTTTATCGGTTTTCTATCGGATACATTTCGGAGAGTGTGCAATGGAACTGCATGATTTGATTCCACCATCCCCATTTTATAATCGGACATCCAGAGACACTAAAAGGCGCCACCGATTTATGGTGGATATACCATCTACCCGAACGAAGCGATTTGCTTCTTCGTTCATCATACGAACCGCTAAGGAATGGAATACCCTGCCTGAGTCCGTGTTTCCGATTAAGTACAATATGGGGGTCTTCAAATCGCGAGTGAATAGGTATCTTCTGGGTAAGCACGCTACATCATCGATCGCATCATCACTTAACATCAGGTGAGATAGTGATCAAGTGCTACCCAGTTCGGTATAAAAAAAAAAAAAAAAAAAAAAAAAGCTCACCTGGGGCCTTATTCAGTATGACCAATGAGATAACGCGTTCCTTAACGCGCCACGTTACGTTATTGAAAAATTGCATTCTGTATGCCACACGATAGGTAAATTATACAAAACGCGCGCGTTACACGTCCTCATATGTCCCGATATTTTGACAGCTCAAAACGCGATCATAACCTTACTCTACCGCGTTTTAATTGGCATAGAGAATACCATAACGCGGAGATAACGTAACACGGCACGGTAAGACTTTAAAATGGTCATACTGAATAAGGCCCCTGATGTTAAGTAACGTTGCGGTCTAAGATGGGATCGTGTTTATTTCGTATCAGAAGACGGCAGTAAGAATTGACACTGGTCAACAAGTTCAACGACCTACATTTGTCTTATCCATAACTTACACCGAGCTTGCTGACATGGAACTTCACGTGGAAATGGGCCAACCAATTGGCTACATGTCTTTGTTCAGTGAGTGGTTTAAACCACGGCCGAATGCTACCACCCTTTTACAACTACCCAGGTAGGTATCTTAGCTTACATAAGTACCCTTTCCGTGGGTGACAAAGAAACATGAATAATTTCTTCATATTATTCAACACCCTTTAGAACGTATTTGCAACATGAATTTAATGATAATTGTATAGATATGATACTATTTTTAATCAAGGACTCGTTAGATATTACTAATAATTGAAGAATGAGCTTCTAATTACCTAGCTGGTACTATTATGTGTTTCATCTAACATCTACGTAAAAATGCCTCGGGGTATCGGACGCAGTGCAGAATGTAAGCTTTTTTTAACCGACTTCACAAAAAAGGAGGAGGTTCTCAATTCGTCGGAATCTTTTTTTAATTTTTTTTTATAGACGTTATCATAATAACTAATCAAACGTAGGCACAGATGATGACAATATATACTAGCCCAAATTCGACAGTCCTACAATTTTGAACCGACTGCACAAAAAAGGAGGAGGTTCTCAATTCGTCGGAACCTTTTTTTTATGTATGTTCATCGATTCTTTTTTTGTTTCAAAGGGTACCCTTCCCAGGTGGTCCCATTTAAATTTTAACGCAATCGGCCGAGCCGTTTTAGCCGCTTATCTCGACGACTTACTATTACTAACTACTGGCACAGATTATGTAATAGTTACTACGTCTACAGGCTTGCAAATTGCATTGTCACCGAAGATACCAACGTAAATATATTACATTTGGGTCTAATTGAACGAGAAGATAACGAAATTCTAATTTAGCTGCCAAGATTTGGACCCACACAAACATACATACACACATACTAACATGGCAACTAAAAGCTTGTAAAAATGCATTGCAAAGCATGACAGTAAAGCTACATGATTAACTATAAGTATGCATGACTACCAATTTTTATGTCAGGCCTACATAAACGAATAAAACGCACACACCCAAATTCACTCCATGTAGAGATGATTGCACAACATGGGTGCCGTATGTGAACCTTATGGATAGAGGTGAACCATACCGGTATTAGAACTGGTATTTCGATATCGAAATACCTTCTTGATTCAAGAAGTTGAATCATTTCTTAACTTAATTAGTTTATCTTAACTTATTAGTGGCTCTAATATTTTTGTAGGGGACTTATGTATTGTCCTACATAATTATGTCATAAATAAAATAATATATGAATCAAAATTATCGTTATATATGCTTAAGTATGGTTCTTCTCATGACCAAAGAGCTGGCGCTTACCTCGGCCAACGGATTAGCCTAGCAATTCAACGAGGTAACGTCGCCAGCTTTTTGGGAACGTTACCGGCAGACAGCTGCGACCTAGGTGTTGTTTTTTATTTATAACTACTTTAATTTTTATTTATAACATTTCATTTATACTCAGTTAATTAGTTTAATTTATTTTTAAGTTGTATATATGTACCTTCTGTAAATAAATAACTAATTGATTAGTATGGTTAAGCAGAATAGATGAAATTATTGTCAAAAACGTGTTGTGTGTGACATCAGTCATCACACACTTGATTACATGATACTGCACCTTGGCACGCAAATCAGTAAAACATTATCACCCATATGCAGAGTTATTTTCTTGAGACCTCCTCCACTCGACCTTAGTCGAGGTCACCTCAAGGAATTCTTGAAAACACCCTTGAAATTAGTATGTTCAGTTACGGCTTCACCCTCCAGTGAGGAACCTCCATTCGAGACATTTATTATTGTCTTTTCTAAATCGAAATCTTCTTAGGAATTCCTCATCATCAGCTTTATGGGACGATATTTATTATGTATTAAAACTTGAAATAACCTCAGAAATAACGTAAAAAGCGCTGATAACAAGCTTTGAGGAGACCTTAAGGTAGATCACGACGTACCTTGAGTTTAACAGTTTTTTACTCGACTCGACTGAGAAATTTGCTCAAGTCGAGGATTTCAAAAAAAATCTGCATACCGATTTTATCCTTGAGGTTGAGTCAAATAACATTCGAGTGGAGGAAATCTTGAGGAAGCGACTATGCATATGGGTGTAAATCTATTGCTACACCTTTACTCTGAGAAATGTAAACGTCCAAATTATTTTTTCATTTAACTTTTACATTTTTAATTTTTAGTCAATGGCCCACCTGATGGTAAGCGCAATAGTAAGCATTCAAGGTATTAAAAGTACTTACATACTTAAAGTATTTGACTTCAGTATTTAATATATTTCACTATATTTCATCTCTTAATACTTTAACAAGTCTTTGAGATCTAACCAAACTAAGTCAGTATTAAATCAACCAGTTGCATAAGTAACTCTGGATATAGATAGAGTCCTTGCCCAACATTCTTCGTCTTACATAAAATTACTTAGAAAATAAGTTATAACTTGAATTTACTTAGCAAATACCTTGGCTAGGTAAGCTGATAGTTGGATAACATATGTTTACTTAGAACTAACTTAATTATCTAGCTTATTATGTAGGTTATGTATTAACAGTAGGCTTACTTAACGTTAACCACTTAAGAGGTAATAACTTACCGACAACTTATTATTTGTGAGTAGCTAAATAACATAATTTTCTAAAGTATTTATTAGTAAATCATAACTTATTAGTAATTATATGACATGCAGTTAATTTTGTGCAGTTATGATGTAGGATATAGAGTTATTCTTAATAAAATTATGAAACTTACTAATTAAATATCTTAAGATGGAATACTCTTAACGAGTTTGTGTAACATAAATGTAACTTAGCAAAATAACCTTTTTTTAGAGAATCGATCGCAGGGTGCAACTTAGAGAAATTGTGTTTATTGCCACTACAGAAAAAAAAAAGATAATGACATGATTATAACATACATAAGTAAGTAAGTACACAAATATTGTATCGGTTTATAATATTTTCACATTTAATGTATCCTCAGGAGAATACAGAAAATACTAAAATCCGTGTTCGACCGTAATATCAAGCGACGCTCTGTGTCCAAAAATCGATCCCAATATCTGCGCTCGCTTCCCTAAGCGCGTGAAATTACACTATTGAAGAGTTTTAGTGCCTTCACTTTTATGTGAGTTGACGCTTTCTGGATTATTTGTGTATTCTGTATCTAATAAATCTTGAAAGTCAGTGAACGCATATGTTTTATTTGCTTTCACTGTTAAAAGTAGTAATATTATATTTTGCTATTTGTTTATGCTATTATTATGTGCTATAATTTTATTATCTCTTTGAAAATATTAGAACTAGACGTGTTTTCTTAAATAAGTCATTTTACATAAGGTAGTACATGACATCTTTTAAACGTCTTAAGGTACGGGCTCACCGCAGCGTCTTGCGTGCGCGATCTAGGCGGCGATCAGATAGCGCAGTAGTATTTGTACCGACTGGTTCCAACAAACGCGAGCAGAAAACAATTGAAAGGTACTGAGATCGCGCCCGCAGATCGCAGGACGCCGCGGTGTGGCCGTACCTTTAATGCATTCATGTAACATATGCATGCACGCTTCGAAAACAAAATAATAACCATCAAGGATATTCCGTCATAAAACAAGTTATTGATAAAATTACATAATGATTGAGGAAACGAAGTCTAGATTCAATCTAGGTTGAAAATATATCTAGACATGGTGTATAACACAGCATAAATTAAAGAGCGGAAATTATGTTGTTAAAACTGCATTCTTTAGCTTGTTTTGTGTGTTAACTGTTATGCACAATGTTGTGGTATTTTATCGCTAAAGAGTGTGAAGCTGGGATATGGGTGGGATTCCGTATACAATTCCTTAATTATCTCACTAGATTAATATAATTATGTATTCTTACTAATTTGATATACGTACAATAACCGAGTACTTAAATCACATCTGATATTATATACGCAATATTGAGTTAATAATGCGATAATGTGTTCGTTTATTCCCTATCGAAAAATATTTTAAATTTTAATTTTGCTCAGTACAAATTAACGCATTTTTTTTTGCTTTTGGAAATCATCGGCTACATTTATATAAATCCAATTAATAATAATAATTTAGGTTCCACTTTTAAAGAAGTAGTAGTAAAGAGATATATAATTATAAGATTTTATTTAACTTGCAATATTTGTATGTCTATTCAAGTCAAATCGAATCGAATATTATTGTGGTTTATCCTCTACCGATTTAGTTGAAATTTGAAATATTATGTTCATGCAATATGATGGTACCTTAGAGCTGACCTGATGATGGAGCCGGGGACTGGACGGAGGAGGGAGAAAAATAGGGACTGGAACATCCTAATGGTAAATGGTAGAACAGTCGAAGTTGGGCTAGTATCTATTGTTATTATTACTACCTACTTATTACTACGGTTCCAGGGGGGGGGGGGGGGGTCATGGGGGTCATGACCCCCCCCCCCCCTGAGCTGGTTCTAGGACTTAGGGACATCTAATTGAACATAATGATTTTATTTATATATTTTGTCACCATAGAGATTTTATGTAACTTCAATATTTAATTAATTTAATATAATAACTTTGTATGATGGCAAATGTTTGGGGAAAGAACGCATCGAAAAGTTGAATAAGCCCCCCCCCCACCCCCGACTATGTGACCCCCTCCGGGCGCCAAAGCTGGATCCGCCCTTGATTACTACTTTACTTTACACACGATGACGTCTTCCTAAAAGCTTGTGGTTACAAAATATATTTCCACTTAATTTATTGATAAACTTTTAAGCTTTTGGCATTATTTTAGGGCCGATTAACTTGTGAGTGAAAACGCAATTTATGAAAGTATGTAGGTAAAGCTTTCATAAGGAAATATAATTAAATAATCGCCCGACAAAAATTTGAATAAAAATAAATTACTTGAATTGAAACTATACCTACGAGTACATACTTTAAGATCGTTTAATAAAATAACCGACTTCAAACATCGCGATAATCATTGTCAGTACCAAGTTTGATGTGTTTATCTCTATATATATATATATATAATATACCCTTACAAACAAAAAATAATTTTCCAAATCGGTTC
This sequence comes from Cabera pusaria, assembly GCA_954871355.1. NCBI lineage: Eukaryota > Metazoa > Arthropoda > Insecta > Lepidoptera > Geometridae > Cabera > Cabera pusaria. Next base: position 19,589,153 of record OX940902.1, read on the forward strand.
AGGTGTCTTCGAGTAACGTGAACATACATAAAAAAACGATTCCGACAAATTGAGAATCTCCTCCTTTTTTGTGAAGTCGGTTAAAAATTGGGCATCATACTACCAATATGAATTAGAAAACCATATTAGGAATCTCCGTCACCTCTTGTTTCTTTTTTAAACGTCTCCGTTTGGGTAGCATCCTCAGAGCAATAATTACTAAAGTACTTTAGTAATTATTGCTCTTTGGTAGCATCTCAAAACAATTTTAGCATTTAAATCTTGCAAAGGCAATATAAAATGCACTCATACAGTGCTATTTTAAAGAACTGCCACTGAAAAGTGGATATTTGAAAGACGTTTATGCTTGCAAGAATATTTGTAATAAAATATGTTTTGACAAAATGTACGCCAACGATAAAAGAATAATAATGATAATATTTGAAATAATTCTCGTTAAATATAAATATGATCATTGGTAAAATTAAGCGGCAGTAGCCTAATGGCTAAGGCGTTGGCCTGGCGACCGATAGATCGTGAGTTCGATCCCCACCCTATTGCACTATAGACGTGAACCTATTCCAGACACAAGCATATTTAGCTTAGTTAGAGGGGTTAACAAGACTCTAGTAGCCTAGTTGTAGTAGCCACATTTCTAGTAAGCTTTAAAAATGTTTTTGGTAAGTACACAGATCCGACCACCTTTAGGTCACTAGGCTGCTAACGGAGGAATGCGCCGACGACCGGTTGTTTTGCAACAAGTTCTCCTCTCTCTTTCACTTCTTACAATGTCGAACATATCCGAAGCGCTCCGAAGCGAGTAGTAGAGCCTTCTTCGAATGTGCGAAAGGAATCTTTGATAAAAAAAGAAGGATTTAATTTTAGGTCCGTTATTTAGGGTCTCTGTAGAACAACAACCATGAATACAATTTTTCTAATCGTGAGTATCACTTACTACTAATTTATGATCGCACAAAACGAATAAACCGACTTTACATGCCGCGATTGTGAAAATATCCACTAGCCATAATCATGTCATCGAGGTATCAAATTTGTTTATATTGTTTCTCCATATCTCAGGAGGTGATTATCAGATCTCGATAACATTTGAATAGGGCCAAACGGAATGCATAATCTCTCAAAAAAAAAAAATTTCAAATAAGATTTAACGGAGTTCTGAGGTAACAATAAAAAAAAATCAACGCGTTGCACTCCGGGAGTGCCGGCAGAAGTGAAAACTTGAACATTTTTGCACACGTTGTGCATTTGGTCTACTCTCCCTCCATCTTAAGGTCAGGTCACGTGTTTTGACGCGAGTTTAATTTTTTTTACCCATCCCAAAGAAGTTCACAACGCCGCTTAAGAAGTTATCACTTCAAAAATAATAATACAGTCTAATTGAGAACCTCCTCATTTTTTGTGAAGTCGGTTAAAAAGATCTAAAATTACTACTGTTATTATGATTGTAATTGTAATTAGCATTTGACATCTATGATGTCTAACCTGTTGGTAAGTGATGATTTGATTTACATAATTACTTATTGAGATATCGGGGTCGAGATGCCCGAGGTTTTGTTAAGGAGTTGTCCATACGCCTAATTGACATCACCCGTGACACAGTTTTACAATCATACCCGTGACCAAAGAGCTGGCGCTTACCTCGGCCAACGTATCAGCCTAGCTATACAACGAGGTAACGTCGCTAGCTATTTGGGAACATTACCGGCAGGTAGCGACCTAGGTTCTGTCTTTTATTTGTAGTATAGATATTATTATTGTACTTTATATAATTTTGATATTGTCATTAGGTAATTATTTTTAAGTATGTGTAATTTACTTATATCAATGAACATAAAAGTGGACGGCTAGGACGAGGAAGAGGAAGACCGAAGAAAGTATCGATGGACTGTGTGATGGAAAAAGTGGTTTTATAAACATTTATCAGAAGATCCCAATTTGTATTCTGTTGTTCTTTGATAATGTTAACTTAGAATTTAAGATCGTTTAAAAAAACAAACTTCAAATTGACTTTCAATACTTATTTTCAGTAGCAAGTTTGAGGTTTTTCTCTCCATATCTTTGGAGATACTCATCAGATCCCGATGAATTTACTATGAAACCACCTCAAATATCGATCTCATACTCCAATTAGGTCACTAACCTTAGGAATATAACCTTTGAATAAAAAAAAAGTTGAAAAGATAAATTTTGAAAATCGGTCAATAATAAAATCGACGGAGAAACTGGTGAAAATAAAAAAATAATAATACATACAGACAAACTGACAACGTAGAAGATAAGAGTAGGCAAATAATAGATAACTACAAGTTATAAAGCATTGTAAGATTTTAGTAAATTTTCCCCCTTTTTAACCGACTTCACAAAAAAGGAGGAGGTTCTCAATTCGTCGGAACCTTTTTTTTTAAATGTATATTCACCGATTCGAATCCGGAACGGAGTAATCCGCCAGATGACTAAAGTTATCGACATAGCTAAACGGCTTAGTAAACTGAAGTAGCGGTGGGCTGGTCATATCTGCCGCAGGACTGATAACCGTTGGGGTAGACTTGTCCTAGAGTGGAGACCGCGAATCAGCAAACGTAGCGTGGGACGCCCTGTGACCAGGTGGAGCGACGACATACCGAAAGCGGTGGATAGTGACTGGAGAGGAAGAGCCGAAGATCAGGCTCAGTGGCGCACGTTGGGAGAGGCCTACGTCCAGCAGTGGACTGACACCGGCTGATGATGATGATGATGATGATGATTCACCGATTACTGGAAGACGCCTGAACCGATTAGGTAAATTCCTTTTTTATTTCAAAGGGTACCCTTCCCAGGTTAAAGTTAAAGTTAAGTTAAGTTAAAGTCCCATTTAAATTTAAACGAAATCGGTCGAGCCGTTTATTAATTTATCAACATTTGTATTACGATACATTTACATACCCTGGACGACATACTAACTATTGGCTTAGATTATATAATAGTTACTACGTCTTTTGGCCACTTTGACTAGCGCGACGTATGAAGTCGGTTCTTTTAGTTTTTTAAACGATCTTAAATTATTCCCCTTTAGTTTAATATACTGTTTTCGTGCCGAACTTGCCAGTAGCAATTGATAAAAATAATCATAATAATTTGTTTAACCATAAAATTATTTTTAAGTTGACAACTTTAGGGATAGTCCTAATTATGGCAATAAAATTTAATGGAGAAATCGCCATTAATTTCGCATAAGGAAAAAGTTACGACCAGTTGTAAATTCGATTTAACGGTATATTATGACTCAGTCATTGACTCGCTGAATGAATGAAAAAGTAAGTTGTATGAAATTGAGAAGAAAAAATCGCGAGGAAACAAATACTTTACGCAAAAACTTAATTGGATGTAACCCAGAAATTTCATTTTATTTGAAAATATATTTATTTGTAGCCGTTTCAAATGAGCATCACGTGACATGATGAGCGGATATGGAAAGTATATATTTTTTATTATAATTAGTTAACATAACAAATGATAAGCTCGCCTGATGTTTAGTGGTGTCGTCGGCTTCTAACAAGAAACTGTGGCACTCAGTAACTTTTGTAATTATTTTGCGCGCAAAATTCATGCCACCCAGAGTAAGCTTTTTACCTTGAAAACTTTCAAGGAGAAAATCTGCCGCTATAAATTTTGGTGCTCCAGCAGCACACAGCCCTTGTGACTCCGACTATTCTAGGCCTAGTGTGTTCACCATATTATATATTAAAAAAAAACACTTGACATTTTTCCCTTCAGACCGAAAGCATTACTATTTCTTGGTTAAGTAGGCTGTTGTTGTTGTTGTCGTTATTGATAACTCTGCTAAGCTAAAAACATCGTTCGGAAACCAACAACCCCGCATGGTGGTAGGACACTATCTAGTGTCCGCCTGGCCATCTACCACCCTCAAGTTAGAAAATCTGACGCCAAATATCTAATGTGTTCCGGCAGCTATTCTTAAGAGCCAGTTATCATTATAGGCCTAGTGTGCTTACCATCTTCGACCGCATCATCATTTATCAACAGGTGAGATAGTGGTCAAACGCTAGCCTATAAGATATTAATAAAAACCTACGTTTTAATCACATTTGTTACTTTTGTTCGAGCTTTTTAGTGATTGACATAGTTCAACAGTCATAGGTCATTTCTGCCGCAGGACCTATAACTGTTGTGGTAGACTGGTTCTCCATCATGTGGAGACCGCGAATCGGCAAACGTAGCGTAGGACGCCCTGTGACCAGATGGAGCGACGACATTCGCACAGCGGTCACAGTGATCGGGTGGTGTCTCGGGAGAGACCTATATCCAGCAAAAGACTGACACCGGATCATGAAGATGATGATGATCGCTGTTACAATATGACGATGCAATTTGTGCTTCATCATTCATCATCATTGTCAGCTCATTTCCGCCCGCTGCAGGGCATAAGCCTCCTTCCTCTTACGCCACTCATCTCTGTTCTGAGCTACTCATGGCCAGGTCCTACTTGCGTACTTTTTGATGTCGTCGACCCACCTCTGTATTGGTCTGCCGCGGCTTTGTTTTCCTACACGAGGCCACCATTCTGTTAGGGACTTCAATCTGCCATCACCACATCTTGCAACGTGTCCAGCCCACTGCCATTTCAGTTTAGTTATACGGGATCTGATGTCTACCACCTTCTTATTCGGTTCGGTTCTCTTTCTTATCTCCGTATTTCGAACTTTATCGCTTAACGTGATGCCTAACATGGCCCGTTCTGTGACTCGCATCTTGCATAGTTTGTGGTTACAAATAAAAATAAAATGAAAATCTACTTACATTCAGTATCATGACTGTTCCTAGCGAGTCCTCTAATCTGCTCATTGACGTAGTTGTTACTCTTTGGGACGTTGAGGGCGCTGCGGATGCCCACTGAGGAGTTGTCGAGATGACCAGGTCCGATCTTGGGAACGTGACTTGAGCAGTATACCTCCTTGTCTTCTGTCCAGTGCTGGTTGTTGTAGTATGTCTGTGGGATGAAAAGATAATATCATTTAAGACCATATTTTAAGAGTGCTGCGCACAGCTATTTCTAAGCATACTAGGGTTGGTTTAGAACTAACTGTGGGGCGGAGAGTGTATGTAGGTATTTTATGTATAATATAATGTTGTAGCTGTACTGTAGTACTATTAAGTATTCTGTGGCTGTACAGGACACCTCTGAAACATTTATATATAAGACCCTGTCCATCCAAAGGTTGTCTAGAAGAAATCGCTCCAAGCGATAAGACCGTCCATTGCCATTGTTTTCTTATAAAGTATTTTGTGTTAGTAGTAGTGTAGTTCCATTTGGTGTACAATAAAGGATCATTCTATTCTATGATTTTTTGGAAAAAGGATTTTTTAAATGTGCCTATTAGGTCCTTTCATTTGTTACCGTTACCGTTACGTAATTAATGTAGGGTTGCCAACCGTACCATCACGTTTACCCCAATGCATGTTTTAGTACTTCAGACAATTTTATTTGTAGTAAGTAGTAGTAGTAGGAGTAAAATATTCTAAAATGCATAGGCCTCGTTGAGTGAGTCCGACATGCACTTGGCTGCTTTTTTAACCAAGCATGTTCACTCGGCCAGGTACTAACACTATAAATTGTCAATACGACAATAAAGACCAACGGAGCTTGACCCCTGATTGTCATCACTATAATTTTCAAATAAGGCAATTGTGAAATAATGAATGGATTCAAAGGGATCTCTTTTTGTTGGTTTTGTTATAAACGCGTATAGATAATTCGTGACAACAGTTTGAATTAATGGCTTTGTCATCGTTTGTTGGTTTGTATTACTAGAAGAATAAAAAATAAATGCATGTTAGGATTTTGAAGTCTGATATTCTGACTGTCTAACATCTAATTTTTCGATGATAGTCGGTAACTAAAGAAAACATATTAAAAAAAAATGTTACGCTATTTTTCCGCCAAATTTGAACCGATTTGAATGACCCTTTTTTTGGTTCCGAACCTCAAAACCGTTTATGTTGCATATTTTGAGATTTTACAAGGGGATCAAAACCCATAGGGTGTTTTCCGTTGACTTGAAATCGTTGAATCGTTGAATCATGAAATTTTGCAAGAAGCCGATGTCTTACAGCAGCTCACATGTAAAAGGAAAAAATCTGAAATCCGTAATATGTAATTTAATAACGAATTAATATTTACAAACTTAACTTAATAAAAAATAATTTGTATGTGTAGAAAATGAATATTTTCATTTTTAAAGAGTTTTTCTCGCATTAGGGATATTATAAATATTTCAAAATCCCTGTATCGAAGTGACTTTACAATAATTAAAATCACGGGCTTTGTTTTATGCTATTTTTTATGGTAAAATGTAACAGGACAAGCACGACTCTCGCCTGATGGTAAACGATGACGTCTACCTATTACAGATACAGCGGCATGCAAAATTCTGGACTGCCAGAATTTGCATGTCACTGCACTGCGCCTGTTACCTTGAGACATAAAGATGTCGAGTCTCAAATGCCCTGTAATTTCACTGGACACCTTGCCATTTCAACCGAAAAACATTCCTAATTCACCGCCAAAAATTCATTGGCAAAGTGGTGGTACCGCCCAAGGCGGACTAGCAGAAGTCCTACCACTACAATTGTATGATTGATTAATTATTATCATTTATTAGAGATACGATTACGAATTTGGCAATAAGGATGCAGTCTAGCAGTTAATGATCTGTCTGGTCTACAAACACTAAGTTTAAATCCATGAGTCACTCGCGAATCATATGATCAATACAAAGTGACTCATATTATTTACTCTCTCAAAATACTTGAACATGCCGCGTACCGTAAAACATATGTTTATGTACAAATATTAGCATGGAACATATATTTAAATATGTACGTGTATGTTGCAGAATTTTGTGTTGTACCATTATAGGTTCTTACTGATGTATGTAATTTTGGCATTAATTAATGTTGGAGTCAAGGAGTTGAATAGTTTGCTTTGTCGAAGTTGTATCTTTTTGTTTATGGAATAGACAAACTCTCCTCTGAGATATTAATGGATTTTATACCCGACTACGAAAAGTTATTTTTTTTTATCTCAATATCTCTGGAGATTCTAATTAGATCTTTACGAAAGTTCACTTCGACCCTTTCGGGATAAGCTTTTTTCGAACAAATATAAAATTGCAAATAACGGGGTTATGCCTGAACATATATAAAAAAAAAAAAACAACCGAATAGTGGTATTCTCTGCCAGCGTCTGTATTAAGTGTTTGCTGTTAAGTACAATCCGAGTCAAATCGCAAGTGAACAGGAACCACAGAATATATGAATAATTATTCATAAATTTATAATAATTTATATATAATAATTATTCATAAATGTATGTGACAGGAACATATACATTTTAGGCAAGCGTGCTATAAATACATCGTCGAACACATCGTCACAGTATATTAGCAACTTTATCTGTAACTCCTTTTACGTACGGTAGGTATGCCGGCTGTCGTTCTGCCCTATGGTAGATCTCACGTTGGCGTGTGTGTCTGGCTGGTAGAATCTTGCCTTTGTACCCGTTTCTCCGTAGCACGCTACTCACATGTCGTAGTTCTTCTTGTAAATGTTCCTCATCACATAAATAATATGCGCGGTCAGTGAGAGTAGTTACCACAGAGTTCAGGTGACGCGGGTGATGATGCGAGTTAGCATTTAGGTAGCGGTCAGTGTGAGTCGCTTTTCTGTAAGACACACACGCCAACGTGAGATCTACCATAGGGCAGAATGACAGCCGGCATACCTACTGTACGTAAAAGGAGTTACAGATAAAGTTGCTAATATACTGCAAAAATATTCAGTAAAGACCATCTTTACTCCTTGGAAGAAACTGGCTCAACTCTTACGTACACCAAAGGACGTGTTTCCTTTAGAAAAACCGGGGGTCTACAAGATCAGTTGCAGCTGTGGGAGCTCCTATATAGGCCAAACGAAACGCACCGTTGCATGCCGGGTAAAGGAGCACATTAAGGCAGTCAGAGACAATGACTCACATAAATCTGCGATCGCGGAACACCTATTGGACTCTGGCACCAACCACTGGATTGAGTTACACAACCCTCAGATACTTTCGACGGAACGCCACTACATACCAAGATTGGTTAGAGAAGCGATTGAAATAACTAAATTCAAAAATTTCAATCGTGAGGATGGGTTCAAACTGTCGAATGTCTGGCGTCCAGTGGTAGGTCTGTGTCAGCTTCAAACAAAATATGTAGTCCACAACAAGAAGCGTGAAGATACTGTGAGTTTTGTGTGTCGTGAACGAGTTTCATCGATAACAAATGGTAGGGGCACCGAACGACCGAAACGAGTAAAAAAGCGGGTAGATCGCTTTGTTTGCTCGTGATACCCTCTTCACCCGCAATCTTCAGTTCGTCCGTGAACATGGCGCTTGTAACAGCACCGAAATATCGGAAACTCAAAACAAAAGAAAAACATGGTAAATATCCCGAAATTAATATTAATAATAATGTCAGTGACCATGAAAACTTAAAAACTTATATTCCAAATTTTATGTTTTTAAGTAAGTACTGATAATAAATTAAAATATTTCTATTAAATAACAAGTAACAGATAAATAACAGGAGTTAATAAGATATGCTGCTTTACATTATATGAGTACTTATTAACATTTGTGTACGCCATTATAAGACTCGCCTACATAGTGTGAACTAATTAAATTATTTATTATTGAGATGAGATGCAAAAATAAGCCTCTACACGTAGCATTTTTTTAGCTGCAACGGTAATTTGTCTGACATTCACTAAGCAGAGATAGAAGCTTTCCATCAAAACTTTGTGTTTCAGTAACTTTTTTCTTCTTCTTCATCGTATCACTCTTGGCAGAGCGGTCGTGGTCGTCACTTCAGTATTATTAATTAGTGGCACGCTTAACTATTCGTCGCCATTCCTCTCTCACGGTTGCATTTCTTGTGCACACATTGATGGAATCTTCGACCGATGCTTTAATTTGATCAGTCCAACGCATGGGCGACCTGCCACGAGCTCGGGTACCTTCCACCTTGCCTTGTACTACAAGACGTTCCAAGGACACATCTCCGCGCCTCGAGACGTGACCAAAGAATGCAAGAATGCGAGTCTGTACGATAGAAGATAGACGCTGCTTGATGCGGAGTTCTTCAAGTATTGAGTGATTAGTTCTGTATTCTGTCCAAGATACCCGAAGCATTCTCCTCCAGCACCACATTTCTAGAGCGTCAATCTTCTTCTTTTCGCTCTCTCTTAACGTCCACGTTTCAGTAACTTACTGGAGAATAAATACACTTATATACTAAAAATACAACAATTTTATGTAGTGTTCTAAATAACTGATTAGCAGAACGGTTTTTACAGTGCTTGTCCTAAAATAAGTTAAACCTAAAAATATCTATTATTTAAAGCAACTTTTAACTTTGTTAACATTGACTTGGAGTGTTTCAGATAGATTCTGAGAATATGTTTGACAACGCCAAGGCTGAGGTAAAGCCCTTGAAAGTTAGGCCATACTAGACCTAGCGTGTTCAATATCTTATAATGACCACATCATCGCTTATCACCTAGCGTGATAGGGGTCAAACGCTAGCCGATCAAATGCAAAAATAAAATAAAAAAGTGATCGTATGTTAGCCTGATGCTCAAGAAGAGTAAGTTAATTAAATACTAGACGAAGAGAAGACGATTACAACATTTCAATCTTACTACACGGAAGAGAGATAAAAGCCGAGAATGCCGCGATAACATAATTTATTCTTGCTCTTTCTAATGCTTCCTAGACGGAAGAGAGTAAGAGAGATGCTGCTAGATCCTATAATGCCATCTTCTTCCTTCAGAATTAGATTGAAAACAGATGATGACGAGGTTATTAAACTTTTGGTAGCGCCCGTGGTCCTACGCCAATCATGGCGCAGTAGGATGTAATTCTAGGCATAGCATGCTACCATCTACCATCCTCAACCACATAGTAACTTACCAACAGGTGAAATATGGGTCAAACGCTAGCTACACTATGAAAAAAAAATGAATATTTTGGGCTTCGCAGTAGCAGAAGTCTTACTTTAAAAACGCTTATTGTAAATTTTCTAAGTCGTCTAATCCTGTAGACTTCGAGAGTGGGCAAGGTCGATAAAATGCCACTCGTGAAGACTAACAAGGCTAACAGGTCACTCGCCGGCTCTCTAGGAAACGACGGGTTTTACCATTGTTATATAACTATCTATACTCAAATGTTATTGTAAATACTTACTATGATTAGCAAAAATTGGTTGGTAGTTATGACACAGATTATATAATAGTTGCTACGTAAGGTATGTCCTGTCTTTTAAGCTAAATATTATGATGACAAATTGCTATGGATTGTAATCTTTGACTGTTCTTTAAGTTGGTATTTATGGATCAAATAAGATTAAGGTACCTACATAGGGAAAAAGCGTATTTTATGTTTGATCTTATATTTAATTTTTTTACCGATATTCAAAACGGAGGTGCTCAATTCCTCTGTGTGTTAAATAGTGCACACAAACAAGACCGTGACAACTATTACACCTGATATTACGAGTATGTGACGATGCAATATTAGATATAATTGTGATTTTCTTGAAGTGGAAAAGGTCATTGCAATGCGGCGCTGAACAACGGAGTTTCAATCTCGTTTAATCTACATAATGTATCCTGTGTATCTATCATATCATCATCATCATTAATGGCCTATATTAATTCAGTGGACGTAGGCCTCTTCTTAGGAACGCCACTTGGCTTGATCTTCGTTTTCTTTAGATTTGTTTACTAACTCGACCACGTTAAAGTAAACGCAGATTTGTATGGAAATTACAATGTTACCACTTATGCACACTAGACGGCGCTCTTTAATTCCATACAAATCTGCTTTTATTGTAACGTGATCGAGTAAGTAAACCAATCCATAAAACTCGCACTAGGCAGTCAGTCCCTTCTAGTCGTTCTTACGCAGATCGTCTCTCATCCTGGCCTGAACCCACGCTGTCTAACATATACCGGTCGTCCAATCTCCTGCTCATAGGTAGCTAAAAAATAAATAATACAATAATCTCACCTTCAAAGTCAGTTTAGTCCCGCACACGGCACATTTGAAGCACCCACTATGGAAGAATGTGAAGTCCTTCAGTGGACCGACCCGGTCCACTTGGTACACGATTTCATTGCACCTGAAGCAAGTGCTCTCGTAGAAGTTTGGTCGGTACATGGCTCTTGTACCTGGTAACTCTACTCATTAAGAAACCTGGTATTTTTAAACTGGCCAACTCACGTCATCTATCAATCTTGTATGCTTGACATAACAGTCGTCTAACAATTGGTATTTTATTTCACCAAATTTATTAGACCAGGTATTGTTCTGAATCTTATTTATAAGTGGTATTTATAACAACACGTAGCAAATACTGGTATTTTTTGGAATATGCTTTGAAAGTTATCTCAATGACTTGATATTTTCACGTATCTAAAACTGAAGTAGTTTATCGTAGACCTCTTATTCAAGTCATAGTTAAAGTCACTTCACTGTCACTGCACTGTAGTTCAATTTAAGTCACTGCACTATTTCACTAGACACTTTTGAACTTTCACTCGTACATGGTGCCTGTAAATAAAACACTAGGTAAAATGTGGTTTTTTCTAATGTTTTGCAATTGAACGAAATTCCAACGTGTGTCTTATAAATTGTTTGGTTGAATAGATTTCATGGATTTTATTTTGTGCCATGCAAAATATGCCTTTTATGTTTATTTAGTTTGTTACTATCATACATTCCCGCATTTCTAGTAATTTTCAATTAGTTGAGATCGTCGTTCTATTCAAAATATTAAATCCTACTAATCGACACCAATATTATAAATGCGAAAGTCAGTTTGTCATAATACATATAAAGGCAAAAAGTGTGTATGTGTGTAATTGCTTCACGCTAAAATTAATCAACTGATTAAGCTGAAATAAAAGAGGAGAAGAGAGCTTCCTAGCTAGTATTTTAATATGGTGGTGGAGCTTTCAGACTCTTTTCTCTCCACTTCGTTCTATCCTTGACGTTAGAACTTAGGTGATTTAACTTCTAGTATTTACCTCATCAACATCTTTCATCGGAATACCTAGTGCTAGTACCTAATTGTCCCTTATCTATTTGTTTAGCATTTTAAGCTATTGTCTGAAGTACTGAAACACACGGTTACATATATGGTTGGCAACCCTACTTTAATAATTTTTTAATAGTCTGACGTCAACGATTGGATGACAGCTGAATGGTTCATTACTTTTGTTTATTTTTAATTCAAAGCGTTATATTCTGCTTTTGCTATGTTTACTTGATAATTGATTATGATTTATTTTATGATTTTGACGTGTATATATACGGACATATACACGCATATTAATATTGCCTATATACTATATAAATGCTTTGATGTGATTACTATCTTTATCGATACAGCTCAATTTAATCCATCCTACCCTATCTACATTCAAACGTTTATAAGAGGAATCAGTAAGGAATCAGTTCATTGCTCTTTTATGAATAACTAATTACCAAAAGCGGTATAGAGTTGACCACGCAAACCTATTGATTTTTCTTCCCCTTGTTACCCTTACCGCAGTATTACGCCTTACTGGCCAGCCCTAAACTCATTTCTTTCCGCTTGTTAATGGAAGGTACTCGTGTCCACTTTTCTGAACGCGGCTTTGCCCGCATGGCTATAAACCTTCCTCTTGAACCACTATCTAAACTAAACTAACTAAATTGCGTAAGTAAGTAGTTTAAAAGATCTAAGCGTACAGACAGCGGCAGCAACTTTGTTTTATACTATGTTATAAAAACTATGTAAAGATTCTCTGTAGTTTGGTTTTAACGTAGTTTAACGTTTTTTTTTATTGTATAAGGTAACAGGACAAGCACGACGCCCACCTGATGGTAAGACGTCAAGATGTTGAGTTTCACATGCCCTGTAATTTCACTGGACACATTGCCATTTCAACTGAAAAACATTCCTATTTCACGGCTGTAAATTAATTGGCAAAGTGGTGGCACCGCACCAGGCGGACTAGCAAAAGTCCTACCACTACAAAGTTATATTGAATACTTAACATTAGCAATTTTAACCAATAACAAGGGTCAAGTCAAAGATCATTCACAAAATATGAACACACAACGAAACTCATTTAATAGAAAATATAACTACCGAGTGCTAAATATTTTTAGGACTTACAGCCAATAAATTAAATTTAAATTATATTTGATCAGTACAAGACATTTATCAAGTACATATTTTAAGTACCTACCTATGAAACCATACTTTTAATAAGTACTGTAAGTAGTTTTTTCTACGTTTGTGTACAGTTAGCAGAATACGGTAAATAAGATGTACCGAGCTATACATACGTACCGCGAGCTATCATTATATAGACACGTTCCAATAGTCGCGGCATTCTTTTATAATTGGTACAACACAAAGGCTGAAGCGATTTTGGTTCGGACATGTACTTTCGTTTAGGCTAGCGTTTGAGTACTATCTCACATGTTGCTAAGTGATGATACGGTCGAGGATGGTAGCATGCTAGGCCTAGAATGGGATCTGGCTCTGAAGAGCAGCTGCCGGAACACATTACAGCACAGATTTTCTTGCGTATAGTTTAGATAACTATACAAAATTTCAGCTTTAAACTACGTTAAAACTGATGATTCCATCCACTTTAGATTAAACTGTGCGTAGCACGTTTGCCTCGAGATTTAAATGAGAATAAACTGTTAATCTCTTTTATAAAACGTTTGTGTTTATTAACCGACTTCAAAAAAAGGAGGAGGTTTCTCAATTCGACGGTATATATATATATTTAAAGGAGATCCTTTCGAACAAAAAAAGAATAATCAAAATCGGTGCATAAATGACGAAGTTATCACCGAACAAACATTAAAAAAAAAATTTAAAATAAAATTACCATGGTACCACACTTGGGATAGATATCCCAAGTGTGGTACCATGGTAATTTTTTTTTTTTAATTTTATCGAGGTCTGATAAGTATCTCCAGAGATATTGAGATAAACATCTCAAAATTGGTACTGAAAATGAACATTGAAGTCGGTTCTTTTTTAGTTTTTAAACGATATTATCGTACGAAAGTTCTCAACTAAAGCATAGCTAGTATTAATTTCTTAGCACTATTTTAATTTTATTTTCAGTAATACTATCCAGCTCCCTACTACCTTTTAAAATATCGATATGATAATAATAGCCAATATATTAGGCAGGTATTTTAAAACAGTGCGTCCGGCGTCAATCTGTTCTTAGCATAGAATGGAGCCATTTGATTGGTCAAATTGCAGCTAGTTAACCAATCAAATGAATTGATTTTGTGTTGGGAGCAGATCGTCCGTCGACGCGAGACTGTCGTTCTTTAGAGTTCGTTTTTCGAGCAGCTACATTCTATGGGTTTGCTTGTGTCTTACACCGGTTTCTCCCTGAGGCATCGAACGAACAGAACTAAGCTCTGAATAAACTGGCGCGAGTGAGATTGCCTGCGAAATTAACTGTTCGCGATGAACGTGTGGAACGGCCGCACAATGCTTACCAGAGATTTGAACAACTAAGTTGTGTTTTGTTTGTATTTACGTAGAGTTATAGTTTAGAAAAGTTAAGAAATTGGGAGTTTAAGGTACCTTTGGTCACGGGACAAACTAACGCTATCCCAGTAGAAACTTTGACTCAAGTCGATCGCTTACTAGTTACTATCTATCATTAGGTACCATTGCTAGAAGGTTAATGACTACGTCATTTAATAGCACAGGCTAAGCTGTGCCCTTTCAATCAATCCACTTGGCCTGAAAGGGCAATGCAGGGCAGGGTGCAGAAAGAAGTAACATTAATCACTGTCCCCACGTTTAAAGGACAAATTGCAGGCAGAATATTGTAGGTATCTGTCTATTTTTTGTGATAACCCTAAATGAAAATATGAAATATAATGGATAAAAGGCGCAGTTAGTGTATGCATCAGTTAATGAATATTGCAAGAAAGATGAATTAAAAGGGTTAAACGAGTGAAGAAAGTTTGTTTGACACGAGTAAATTCAGGGTGCTACTAATAATTTTCTCCTACATTCCGTTAGATAGAAAATGACATCACCATA
This sequence comes from Cabera pusaria, assembly GCA_954871355.1. Classification (NCBI taxonomy): domain Eukaryota; kingdom Metazoa; phylum Arthropoda; class Insecta; order Lepidoptera; family Geometridae; genus Cabera; species Cabera pusaria. The sequence continues at coordinate 19,604,332 of OX940902.1, forward strand.
CAGACATACGGCAGTACAAATAAGGACATTTACAGCTAACGACAAATCATAAATGGTCATTTGAATATGAATGCTAATGGGAAATTTATACATTAACGATCCTGATGGCCGAAGAATAGCCTCTTCACTGATTGATTAAATATAATTATTATAGCTTTAAAGGATTATCTACATGTGGAGACTCTGATTTTAGTTTTTTTTTTACCCGACTGCGAAAGAAGGAGGGTTATGTTTTTCGAGTGTATGTATGTATGTTTATGTATATTTCTTTGGCACGCCCTAGAGCCTAAACGGCTTGTCGTATTTTTATGTGAGTGGTGTCAATAGGTTCGTCTTAGTCGTGGTAAAGATACTGGGTACATAAACATAAAAAAAACAAAATTAAGGATTTTTGGCGCCAAAAAGTAATATCAAAATAACGAGATGAACATTGCGTTTCGACTATTCGGAAGGAAAAACAAGTCACGCATTGAAGTCTTTTGTATCGCAAACTTGCAAATTGGGATTAGCAATACAATAACACCAACAAAAAAATATATTTTCAATTCGAGGGTGTGGTATCAAATTAAAGAATTTTAACGGTGATTATTACGAATATTTATATAACTTATGTTTTATTGGAGTTTGGGATAGTTTATTTACTTAATTTTTATAATGCAGACGGGTTTTTTTCTCGTGAGTCGTGAGTTCGATCCCCACGCATATTTTGCTTAGATTACTTGTAATGCGCAATCCACATCGATATTAAGCTTTAAAAAAGTTTTTATATATTGTCGTATTCACAGTCTATCTGTCTAAATTTTCAGCCGAGATTTTACCCATCACCGTGGTACTGGTTATCGAGAACAAAATATCCTTTGAATCATCCACCCCACTTCCTAATTCTCTGACCCAAATTTATCTAACAGAGGCTTCGAGCATTTACCAATGGAGATGTTAACGCAAGGCGTACCCCTCTGCTGGCCATATAGCCATTTTTGGCCATATAAGCGTACGTAACTACGCTGTATTTTTAATACTGTGTGCGTGTTTCAAGCTAGTGTGCGGGATCGCTAAAGTGAGTGATTTGTGTGTGTGCAATGCGTGTTTACCTCGTCCCTCGTAAGTTTCGGCAGAAAATAATGTTTGCGGATTACAACGTTAACATCTCCATTGGTAAATGCTCGAAGAACAGAGGCGAAGCATTTAGGTAAGATGAATGGATAACATTTGAATTAGATGAATGGGTAGAATTTTGATATAAATACAAAATCAGTAACAGATTATCTTTTCAATAAAGATCAATTTTTTTCAACCGATTTCCAAAAAGGAAGAAGTTATCAATTCGTCTTTCTCGTCGTTCTTCTAAATTAAAATTGGTATGATTAAGTAGTTTTGATGACAATAGTAAGTTTTTTTGGTATTTTGGAGCTGATGTGATGATGGAGCCAGAAGGTGGGCAGTTGGGCAGTGGAACTACTCAGTGGCTACTAGTAAGCCCCCCGAGATAGAAATCATTTGATTCATTTTAAATAGTTCAATACAATCTATTGAACTATTCAAAACTAATCAAATGAACTGTAGGGTCTGCGCGATGGTCAATGTCTTAGTGACTAGGTCTGATGACGGATCCAGGAGTCATTTAGTTCTAGCGTGTTTTATTTATTTTTTTAATTATACCGTAGTTCATTCGATTATTGTTGTATTATATATATAAGCGATCGTGGGTTCTCAGAAACTACGACCTAGAGCGTTTAAACATCTTGACCAAATTTTAACGCCACAAAATAATCACTTACGAAACAGCAACAATAGGCTATTTCGTTATTTATATTTAAATATAGTAGGAGAACATTATGGCCAGCGATGGTCAATGAAAATGTGTAATATATGGCGTGCGTGGGCAACTGTGGGCCGACGTGGGATCGGCAGGGCAGACATTTGTAAAAACTACTTTTACTTATTGCTTAATGGTTCTTGATCAGGGTGACATTGTCATAAATGAAATTATCATACGGGTGGCCTCGAAGTCGTGGACAAAATATAACCCAAGATATATAAAAAAACATTATCAATACTCATATCGTTAAGTTCTGGTTAAGAATTAAAAAATAGTAGCACAATGATTAATGAATAACACACTTTACGCATGAACAACCCAAATTGAATTAAAAAGTGTTATGTTGTATCCTATACAGATTTCATGCTATACATTTCTGATCGACCAAGGAGTTTTTAGTTCGATTTTTATCATTGTTTATGGGGACCGCGCTGGGGCCTAGGGCATATGCACGGGTTTACTTGTCCGTTGGATACGGAGCCATTATTATGTTTGCTTAGTTAACTGTTTGCTTACTATGTTCTTTATTTGAATCAGGATCAATCCAATCAGAAATCAGTCAGTAGAATCAACCGTGACACCCGTTCTTTCGAAGTTCTAGTAAAAAGCAAGTAGCAACCAAAATCCGCAATGTTATAAAATGTTACATTGCAATTTTCTCAATCGTACGTAGGTATCGATCGATCGATATTGCGATTCCTTTGTGTGTTCCTTTTTTATGTGTAATAAATAAACGTTTTTTGTAGTGGTAGGACTTCTGCTAGTCCGCCTAGGGCAGTACCACCACTTTGCCAATTCATTTTCAGCCGTGAAATAGGAATGTTCTTCGGTTGAAATTGCAAGGTGTCCAGTGAAATTACAGGGCATGTGAGACTCGACATCTTTATATCTCAAGGTAACAGGCGCAGTGCAGTGACATGCAAAGTTATGGCAGTCCAGAATTTTGCATGCCGCTGTATCTGTAATAGGTAGACGTCATCGCTTACCATCAGGCGAGCTCGTCCTGTTACCATAAAAAAAAAACTTTTATACATGTCACCTAATGTAACCATGCGGCCTACCATGTAACACGCTTGCCTAGAAGATACCTATTCACTCAGGATGTGTTGAATTTTGAAACTGAACCAAATATGTATCACAAACAGCTGAAACTAGCGTTATCTAGTTTCCTCTAACATTAGCATATAGTATGCGAGCGTCGCAAGGTATGCAGTTTGCCCACATCGTTGCGAAGGCTGGCAACATTACCATATTCATTAACTGTACTTGTGGGACCTACCTCATATCTTTAGCCGTACTTTGTTTAGTACATTTGCTTTATTTAGTTTTAGTACTTACAGTGATTAACTTTATCGCATTTCTCAAAAGAGCAGGCAACGCACCAGTATTGTCTCTGGTATCGCAGGTGTCAATAGGCGGTGATGACCATTTACCATCAAGTGGGCCGCATGCTTGTTTGTTGCTGTATATTTATTTAAAAAATTCAAACGACTTCAAGAAAGGAAAGGTTTTCAATTTGACTTTTTTTTGTTTTTTTACCTCATATCTCCGTCATTTATTAACAGATTTAGAAAATTATTTTTTTTATTGAGTGATTGTATTTTCCGTTTGTTCTTATTGTTTGTTCTTTTGTATGTTTGTTACCCGATTACTCCACCAATTGTAAACCATTTAAATTTTATCCAGATAATTATCTCCAGAGATATGACGATAAAAGTCTCATAGTATAGTCATAGTAGTCATGATGAAAGTCTTCAACACCCCGAAATCTTTGATAGTTTGCGGTGACTTTAATGTTAATTTAATTGAGCAGTCACCGCTCAGTGATAAGTTAAAAAATTTATTTCTTAGCTTCAATTTAAAGCATCTTTTTAACCAGCCGACTAGAATCACTAGCTCATCAGCAACCTGCTTGGACAATGTGTTTTGCAACTGTGAACCTGAGAAAATTGCAATCTTTGATAAACTTGGCTCCGACCATCTGGGACAGAGTGCCACATTTTCATGTAAAACATCCACCAAAGGTCAAGAATACACATACAGGCCCATTACAACCAATCGGGTTGAACAGTTTGTGACAAGACACAAGAGCTGGGAAAATTCGGTTCGATGACTGGGCTACTCCTGGTATTTACAAAAGTAGAAATAATTTGTACAACTTATACTCACAAAAACAAATTAATTTACACAATACTAAATTCATAAATCACTTAAAACTATATTCCAAAACTTTTAAAGTGGTTTGTCAGACAGCAAAATCTTTGCATTTTAGTAGAAAAATTAAGCATGCTGATGATAAAATAAAAACAACATGGAAAATCATCAATACTGAAACTGGAAAAATAAAACAAAGAGACAGTAAGATCATCTTAAAAATTAACAATAAATTAATCATGGATAGTAATGAGGTTGCCAATACATTTGATGAGTTCTTCTCTCAAGTACCCATTACTACCACTCAGTCCATAAATTCTAGTCCCGCTGATGCTTATTCTATATTATCAAAGTGTGTAAATAAATGTGATACCTTGTTCCAGTTCAAACACGTAACTGCAGACTCAATTGTGAAAACATTTAAAATGCTCAAACAAAAGAAAACCGAGGACCTGTGGGGAATGTCAACCACAGTTCTCAGTTACATTATTACTGTTATTAGCCCATACTTAGCTTTTATTTTTAACAGATGCGTTGATCAAGGTGTCTTCCCGGATTTGATGAAAAAAAGTAAATTGATTCCTTTATTCAAATCAGTAAACAAAAATGATCCATCTAACTATAGACCAATCTCTATACTACCGGCATTGAGTAAAATTTTTGAAAAAGTAATATTAGACCAGCTTTTAACACATTTTAACATGAATGATCTTTTAAATAGCAAACAATTTGGATTTACTAAAGGGCGTTCTACTACTGATGCAGGAATAGGTCTTCTTAAACATATATTTGATGCATGGGAGAAAGCACAAGATGCTATTGGCGTGTTCTGTGACCTATCAAAAGCATTTGATTGTGTCTGTCATGAAACACTAATTTACAAATTAAAATACTACGGTGTTGAAGGTAAGGCACTTGATCTGGTATCATCATACCTCTGTAACAGAACACAGATGGTTGAAGTCAATGGCGTCAGGTCATCTGGATCCCTCATAAAAATGGGAGTCCCGCAGGGATCGATCCTAGGACCTTTTTTATTTCTAGTTTATATCAATGATTTACCGTCATTCGTACAGAACCTATGTGATATTGTTTTGTTCGCAGATGATACTTCCTTGATATTCAAAATAGATAGGACTACACCTAACTTTGACGATGTAAACAAATCAATAACACAGGTTCTGAATTGGTTTACAACCAATAACTTATTGTTAAACGCAAAAAAAACTAAATGTATTAATTTCTCTCTACCAAATGTAAAAAAGGGTATCCTAAATAGAAGTATATTAATAAATGATGAACCATTAGAACTTGTTGAATCCACAACATTCTTGGGCATCACCCTGGATTCAAAGCTTCAATGGGGTTCTCAAATATCGGTTCTAGCAGGTAGGTTAAGCTCCGCTGCATACGCAGTACGTAAAATTAGATTTTTAACGGACGAAGCCACTGCAAGATTGGTCTATTTCAGCTACTTCCACAGTATAATGTCTTATGGCATTTTATTGTGGGGGAAAGCCGCTGAAATCCAATCAATATTTGTTTTGCAGAAACGAGCTATTCGCTCTATATATAGTATGAGGTCGCGAGATTCACTTCGTGAAAAATTTAAGGAAATTAAAATTCTAACAGTGGCATGTCAATACATTTATGAAAATATTTTGTTCATACGCAAGAATATAAATGATTATAAGAAAAGGTCTGATGTACATAATTTTAATACAAGACATAAAAATAGATTAATTATACCTAATTTCAGACTGCAGAAAGTTAGTGGTTCATTCATGGGGAACTGTGTACGCTTTTACAATAAGCTACCTAAAGATATTGATCAATTGCCTATGAGCAAATTTAAAATCTATGTAAAATCCAATTTGATGAAAAAATCATACTATACAATAGGTGACTATATGGATGACAAAAATGCATGGCCTGAATGCCCCAAGTTCCAAGAACAAATATAAATTGTATTATAATTAATAATATATTGTTAAAATATTAAAGCTGACATGTACAATTAATTTAAAAAAAAAAAAAGATAAAATGACAAGACAAGCCCCATAGAGTTTCTTGGTGTTTCTTCTCTGATGGGAGTATTTCCGAAACACCGGTAGATTCAACAGCCATTCAGTTTTCCCCTTTTGTCCGCAGATTTTCTTTCTAGGCTTGCCATTTTTATTTAAACAATATTATGCAGCTGACAGACGGACTATCAGTTCCATTTGGATCATGATATGTACTGTGATCGGTATGCGTTTCTCTATGTTGTGTTTCACTATTTCACTTTTTTATTTTTTTTATATAAAAATTGTCTGAAGTACTGAAACACACACTTACATGTATGGTTGGTTTTAACCTACTTTAATTTTTTCTAAATATTCTGACGTAAACGATTGGATGACAGCTGAATGGTTCATTACTTTTTTTTTCTAATTCAAAGCGTTAAATTCTGCTTTTGCTATGCTTACTTGATAATTGGTTATGATTTATTTTATGATTTATGATTTTGACGTGTATATGTGCGTATATTTATACTGCCTACATACTGAATAAATGCTTTGATTCTTTGATTCTTTGATTCATAGGTGATTGCTACTGAAACTGACTCGCGCGGCATGAAACTATATCTTAATTATATTAATTAATTTACTAAGGTATTTACGACAAAGAATGTACGCACAATGTATTTAAATATCTAGAGTGGTACAGTTTATTTAGTTTATTTGATGAAGTAATAAAATATTTATGATCTTCAGTAAATATTGGCATAACCAAACGAGTATTCTTTACTATCTTAGAACTAAGAGAGACATTTCTTAGACATCGACAGATTGTTTACATGGTATGGGCACAAAATAAATAGTGGTACATGAATGGGCCTATAAGATATTAACAATTTTAAAATATTTGTAAAGGCAGCGTTGAATTTAGTACCTTTACTTGTGTAATAGAAAATCATTTCACCAAAAATATAAATGTGATGTTTTTTGAACTGAAATCTTCTTTAGCAGCGTTGTGTACTTTTCTTGCGATAGGTTAACAATTTTAAACTCGCGTCAGGTCACGTGTCCTGATCGAAAATTCGTAAAACTGAGCGCAGGGCGCTTGCGCGAGGTATCATTCCAAAATATTCAAAAATGACGTGGTCAGGTTTTCACTTCTGCCAGCACTCGGCACTCCCGGAGTGCCACCCGTTGTTTTTTTTATTGTACATGTTTGATTATCTTTTATTAACCGACTTCCGAACACGAGGAGGCTTTCAATTCGTCAGTATGTTGTTGTTTTTTTTGTATTATGTGACGTTATTTCTCCGTCAATTGTGAACCGATTTGAATGATTATTTTTTTATCGGTAGGGTACATTCCCGAGGTGGTCCCATTGTAATTGTTGTCCCATTGTTTCATCGAGATCTAATAAGTATCTTCAGAGATATGACGATAAACTTGCTACTGAAACTGATTCGCGGGGCATGGAAGTCGGTTGTTTTAGTTTTTTATTTTAATTATTAAGTATGTAATTATAATGTAACTTTAATTAGACAGCTAGATTTTTTTATCTGTCACTAAACATGAGTTTAGATGTGTGTAAGTGCAGATTTTTAATTACTATACTAAATAAACGCTCTGAGTTTTGAGTGTTTGAGTAGGTAACCACCTTTGTTCAGACAGCTGTCGGTGAGAGCCAATATACACTAATATTATAAAGAGGAAAACTTTGTTTGTTTGGTTGTATTGAATAGGCTCAAAAACTACTGGACCGTTTTTAAAAATTCTTTCACCATTCGAAAGCCACATTATCCACGAGTAACATAGGCTATTTGGAAAAAAATAGGGTGCCGTAAAATATTTGGGTTTTAGCAAAACAACGTTTGCCGGGTCAGCTAGTATGGTTATATAACTAGAGTCTTAATGTTACTTACTAATATTTGTATCTACAATTTAAGATCGTGTAAAGAACCAACTTCAAACGTCACGCTAGTCAAAGTAGCCAGTAGCAAGTAGCATGTCATCGAGGTAATTAAATGCATCGTAATACGAATGTTGATATATTAAAAACAGCTCGACCGATTTCGTTAAAATTTAAATGGGACCACCTGGGAGGGGTATCTTTTGAAACAAAAAAGAATTTTCCAAATCTGTTCAGGCATCTTCGAGTAATCGGTGAACATACATAAAAAAAAGATTCCGTCGAATTGAGAACCTCCTTTTTTGTGAAGTCTGTTAAAATGCTTTTAAAGTTTTAAATATAATTGATGATTAATAATAATAATAATTAAAATATATTAAACAATTGTGCATGTACACAATTGTTGTACAATTGTACATATACATTTTATATAGTACACAAATTATAATTGTACAACATATAATTACATACAATTAACATATAATTGTACAACAATTCTACATACATATATACATTTTAATAATTATTATTATTAATCAATTATATTTAAAACCTTAAAAGCTTTTTAACAGACTTCACAAAAAAGGAGGAGGTTCTGAATTCTTCAGTTTTTTTTTGTTTTTTTTTTATATGTATGTTCACCGATTACTTGAAGATGCCTGAACCGAGGATAAAAGATTCCGACGAATTGAGAACCTCCTCCTTTTCTGTGAAGTCGGTTAAACATTGATGTTAAATATTGTATAGTTTTGTAATCATAATAATTTTACATATACATTTTAATAATAATTATTATTTATCAATAATATCTAAAACTTTTAAAGTTTTTGGTACATGGTAAGTAGGTTCTGTTGACAGTTTCCGGTAAAATCAAATTTACAAATTATGTCAGCTAGTTAAGTCCCTGACATTTGTTTATATCGATTTACGTATTTAATAATATTGTACTGATAATAATTTATAATTACGTGTTTGTACTCTTGTAAAAGTGGACGATCAAGAGTGTATCTTCACATTAAACTACAAAGTTTACTATTATTTGTTAGAAATTACGTCATTATGACTCCTCCACGGTAACGTTAGAAAAAAATGACCTTATACGAATGCGGGTGTACAAAAATGTCTAACTAAAACTAAACAGTTTCTTTTATACCTTTAAGATTATAGACAGTACGCTAAAAAGAATAACCTTACAAGCAACATATTAATTTTTATTCGCGTAGCACGGTTAAAAATAAGGGCATATAAATGCTGCAACAACTTTAACTTTAACGCGTCTGTAACTGAACTGAAGTTGATCCAACGGAACAAAAGCCTTAGAATTCTCAGAGCATCTTTTAATAGGTACTTTTTGAAGTCCTAACTTCAAAGTAGCGTTATCTTAGAACGAAACTAAGTAAAAGTCAAATCTACCTGTTCAAATAAAATGTACAGACTGTGCTACTTAAATAAGTAGCATAAATAAACGCATTCCTATTTCAGATTGTTGAAATCACACACAACACTGGCACAAAATAAGAGTACTTTTTAATTGTGACGTTGACGTTGACACATGGGAGCGAGGGAAAGTTTTTTTTAAGAAACACGAAAGAAGGTTTATTTCACAAGGCACCTGTCGACGTTGCGCGGTCGCCGATCGCGGGGGCCGGGCGAATACTGGCCGCCGGTGTTTACGGTATGAGGGGCAAAGAATCGATGACAGGTTGCTGTAGGCTCTATTGGATAGTTGATGAGAGCCTCTCCGAGAAGTTTAAGTAACTTTGGGACTTCTGTCGTCCAGAATAAGCTGTTTGCAAAGGCTGCTTGTTATATTTCAGCTCTCTGCCTATTATTAACTAATTACCGTCTCAGTTTAGAATGGAACAAAACTATATGTTACTAAGAATTATTTTTATATTTACACTAGCTACGCCCCGCGGCTTTTAAATGAAATCCTGGTGATAATAAACCTTCCTCATGAATCACTATCTATTGCTGAAAATATATTTTTACATTACTCTCGCATGTAGCGCTGTCACTGTCTTATTGACTTAGTTGAATGTGACTTCATACTTTATCAAGAGCCTCCGATCCAGTGGTTGAATTGGCTTTGTACAAATTGTGATTAGGTACAAAAATAGATTTAAGTAATGGATTTTGTCATACCTCATACGATTTTTTTTTAAGTTCTTATTAAGCATATATTTTAGCAGCACATAATACATTTTAGCAGTGCTTAATAATTAGCCCCAGCAAACGACTTTACCTGACTGAAAAAGAAGATTCATCTACACTCTCTACTCTTTGCAAACTCGGTAGATGGGCTAGCGCGGCAAGTCCGCACATCGGGCATTCCGAAACATCGTCCACAAGGGAAAGTAAACTTTAGCATGCTTTGGCACTTGCGTTTGTCCCTTCTATTCATTCTAAACTCTATGACACATGTACTTAAGGTTGTGAATTTAGTGTTATAGTCTCTATTAAGAAGTTGTATGATGTTTGATATTATGATGTTCTTAAGGCGCCTATATTTATGGCATTGTAATATGTAATATTTTTGTAATGGGTATTAGTACTGTTTATATTTTATTTATTTTAGTAGTATTTTTCGAATATTACACATTACATTATGCTTCCTTTAGAGATAAAACAATCACAAACTATATATACATTCAAGGAACGCGTTAAGTCGTATTATATTGGTAGGTTATATTACATACGTTTGTTATATACACTCCTAATAATATGTTATATATATGTATATCCATATATATATATTATATATATGTGTATTATTTAATTTATTATGTATATGTATCAAAGTAATTATTATTATTTTCTTTGTATTAATTTAGTATCCTTTAATAGCTTATGTCTTATTTACTTATACACTGTACACCGCCGTATCTATTTACATATTTCTCCATCTAAAGGTTGTATGGAAGAGATCGCTTTCAGCGATAAGACCGCCTGTTGTTACACTATTATAATTAGTTGTTAAGTAATACTCTGTTTCTTTTAATAAGGTGTTCAATAAAGTGTTTCTATCTATCTATCTATAGGCCTAGCGTGCTACCATCCTCGACCGCATTATCACTTATCAACAGGTGAAATAATGGTCAAAACGAATATGTTTTAAAAAAATATTTCACAAGTGAATGATGTAATAAGCAGTCTAGATTCAACAAGGACGAGCTATTCGGGCTTATTTAACCCACTTCACAAAAAAGGAGGAGGTTCTCAATTTGGCTGTATTTTGCTTGTTACAATTTTGCACTGTTTTTTTTTGTTCATACAAATCATCCACACAGAAGACATCAACGCGCGCCGAGAAGATCGTTATAAAGATATTTAGAATAAGTTATTTAAAAAAAAAAAACCGACTTCATAACCACAAAAAGGCACTCAAAAGCGAAAAATAATTTACTTAAAATTATTATAAGCGTTACCCACTTCTCTATTTGAAGTCGGTGCCAGCCAAGTCTAATAGGTAGTAGATAGATAATACCTACATGTATCTACCTACTTACTAACCTACATGTATCTACCTACTTACTACTACTACATACATAGTATCTATCTAATATCCAATAGACTTGGCTGGCACCGACTTCAAATAGAGAAGTGGGTAACGCTTATAATAATTTTAAGTAAATTATTTTTCGCTTTTGAGTGCCTTTTTGTGGTTATGAAGTTGGCTTTTTTTTTTAAATAACTTATATTACCCTTTTTAGTGCAAAAAAGTTTTAATGAAATTACATGCATCTATTAAATTTCGTGTCTGGGCCGTTATACACTAACGGATATATACTTTTTGAAAATTTCAAGTGTGTACCTATAACAGTTAAGAATATACAGATCTGTAAAGTGCGCACATATAGACACACGGACGGACGGACGGACGGACGGACGGACGAAATGTCCAAAATGGCCCTGTGCAATTAAAGCATCTGACAAAAACGATAATTAATTGTCTATTTTATTACAATAATTCCAAATACTTTTATAACACGGACTAGTTGTATTCCAAAATGAATATTAAGAAGTATTATTTGCGATTATTAACATTAATTGCCGCCATATGGCCAACAGAGTACTGAATCACTCTACTACGTTATAAGAGGCACTTCCCTATATTGTGGATACCCGAATTATGAAAGCACTGTGTAGCCAAACTAACAACGGAAAGTATTATTTACGTAGTAACTATTATATAATATGTGGTTTTATGCTTATAATTTTTTTTTGCTGTGTTGATTGGTACAAAGTACGTTCATAATTCTGAGTTATTTAATTATGTATGCAGTGTCGCGGGACTGAAATGGCCGCCATCTTCGCCAAATGTCATGTCATGTCAAAAAATATTAGGTATGTTTAAAAAAGTTTGCACCCTTGCAGACTTTGCCCGGTAGAACATTCCTGTGAAGACAAATTATTTATATTTATATATAATTATTAATATATAATTATTTATTGTGGGCCCGGTGGCGTAATTGGGAGAACGGTCGGCTTTGATGCCGTGGTACCGAGTTCAAACCGCCGTGCACCAATGAATTTTTCTATCGAAAAATATATGTGCACTTCTCACAGTGGCCCTCCGGTGAAGGAAAATATCGTTAAGAAACCAACAACCCCCGCATGGTGGTAGAACATATCTAGTGTCCGCCTGGCCAGCTACCACCCTCAAGTCAGAAAAATCTGTTGCCAAACATCTAATGTGTTCCGGCAGCTATCCTTGAGAGCCAGTTCCCATTCTAGCCCACTTCTCTATCTTCGACCGCATCATCACTTAGCAACAGGTGAGATAGTGGTCAAACGCTTGCCTATAAGATATAAAAAAAATATCCCCACCTTTATTTCTCTCTCGCTCACAGTTACCGTAAGAATATCTTATATGCAATAGCAACCTCCATTGTGTATTAATCTTCTTGGGACTCTTCTACTAAAACTAGTACATTCTCCTATGTTTGAGGTATTTATCTCCATATCTCTGGTGATACTAATCAGATCTCGATAAAATTAAAATGGTACCACCTCGGAAACGTATCCTACCTATCTATCACAATTGATGGAGAAATCGCGTAACATACAAAAAAAAAAAAAAAACATACAGACGAATTGAGAACCACCTCCTTTTCTGTGAAGTCGGTTAAAAAATGTATTGTTTCAAAAGTCAAAGTCAAAAGTCAAAGCATTTATTCAGTATATGGGCAAATAAAAAATTTGCACTTACACACGTCAAATAACAATAAATAGATCGTATTCAATAAAAATATAATAGATATAACAGAAAAATAACTTATTGCTTTGAATTTACAAAAAAAAAAACAAAGGTATTGAGTCATTCAGCTTTCATCTACTTAGACGTCGAACGTCACACTTAAAACACATGTTTAATTCCCCTTATTAAAAAAGGGTTGCCAACCGTACTATTACGTGCACCCGCAACCCAGTGCATGTTTCTTTTACTACCTACTTACTGTGTTGAATATGATCAATGTTGAATGAATGAATGAATGAAAATACTCTATTGCACATAAAAGAAAACAGGACAAAAAAAGAATACATAACTAAAAGTACACACGACGGTATTATCGCTAAATAGCGATCTCTTCCACGTTGGTCGTTAATAAACATTTATTATTTATAAATACTATTTTGTACTTCACTTCACTAAGTAAATCATGGCTATAGATACGTTATATCTACATGATGGGTACATACATAAAATGATTTTTTATCAAAAATATGTGAATATATATTTTTTAAAGCTTACTCGCAATGTGGGTTCCACATTACTAGTATTCTTATTAACCCCTCCAACTAAGCTAAATATGCTAGTGTCTGGAGTGGGTTCACGTCAATAGTGCAATGGGTGGGTGGGAATCGAACTCACGACCTCTCGATCGCCAGTCTGACACTATATCCATTGGGCTATTGCCGCCTTGCATAATATGAACGTACAATATTTAACAACTATCGGATACCCGGCGTACTGCCCAAGTAACGCAAATTAGCTGCATAAAAGCTTTAGAGCCAATCTGATTATGCCCTAAGGTGCTAAGACCCAAGCACTGGTACCGTGCTCTGCAGACCTAACGCAGCAACTCTAGCGCTATTTTGGGCACAATTTTATGCAGCTCATACTTCCATATGAACTGCACAATAGTAGGGCAAAGGTGCCTCAAGAGCTGCAACGAATGATTAACGCCACACTAGCACTCTTATGCCGCTACTTTTGTGAACAAGTTTACGAATGAATGTAGGTACTTTATGAGATCAGTTCAGTATTTTGAGTGTTTGTAAAAAAAATTAAGCGTTTTTATTTTAGTGATCAGCCATCAGCGCCATTACTAAAATATAATTATTTGTACAGTTTTAATTACATACATTACTGGTTGTGGTATATGTCAGCGGCGAAAAACGCTTCCAAGTTTACTGTGCATGTAGATGACCGTTTTTGAGTAATTTTGAAGCGCTTTTAAAATATCACAAAAATGGGAAAAGGTATGTAAAAACATTATTATTTTTTTCAAGGTTATATTTTTTTCTATTATGTATTGACAGTGTGCTATCTTCAAATATGTCGTTGGTATGTGTGAATAAAATGTAATATAACTTTGCTGAAATACATTGAGTAATCTCTAAAAGTTGCAAGAAAAATATATTTTTTTTCCTATAAAAATAATGGCCTCAATGCAGTGCAGCTTTAACCCGCAGGTCCCACTCCCAAACTTCATCTATGTGGATTAAAGCTCTAATTTTAACTCTTGTACAGGTCCAAGTGATTTTTATATCTTTAGTGCAGCTGTCATCATCAAAAGGGCTACAATTTCGCTCCTCTTGCTTGCGGGAGAACGGTCGGCTTTAATGCCGTGGTACCGAGTTCAAACTCCGCCGTGCACTAATGGATTTTTCTATCGAAAAAATTATGTGCTTTTCTCATAGTGGCCCTCCGGTGAAGGAAAACATCGTTAAGAAACCTACAACCCCTGCATGGTGGTAGGACACTATCTAGTGTCCGCCTGGCCAGCTACCACCTTCAAGTTAGAAAATCTGTCGCCAAAATATCTAATGTGTTCCGGCAGCTATCCTTGAGAGCAAGTTCCCATTCTAGGCCTAGCGTGCTTACCATCTTCGACCGCATCATCACTTATCAACGGATGAGATAGTAGTCAAACGCTAGCCTATAAGATATATAAAAAAATATATATACGTGTTACATACACGTATATTTTTAATAATAGGTATATACAACGTGTAACATAATAAGCGCAAGACCTCGGACACCCCAATTAGAATATCGAATCCTAATGTAATAACAAAAACGTAAACTCATTTCGAGACATGTAATCATTTTGTTTTTAAGATATTAGATATACCAACTTACCACAAAATTTGTGGTCGCACTAACACGTTACTTAGTAAATAAAACTTTTCTGTCACTCTCGTATCACACTTCGCGCGCATATAATAAATATAAAAATATTCGCTTCTCACTAGCACTGGTATTGGGGTTTTCGCGATTACAGCAGACAACTTATTCATTAGCTTATAGTTTGCTAATTTACTGCGATGCTGAATTTAATCGATATTAAAAGATTTTATACCAAAACATGTAATATAATCGTATGACAGTGTCATAGCGCTCATGTCACCTAGAAGATTTGATTGTTGTCATTTCGTGAAAACCCTAATGAAACTTTTTATTTAAACTAACACCACAGTTACTTAATAGTTACTTCGAAACGAATACTACAATTTAGTACAAGTAGAAATGAGTATTACGTGTTTGAAATAAGGTTCAGTTTCCTAATTCAAACAACCGATTGAATCGTAAGCCTAAAAATAAATATGATTTCAGATATACTAATTACTGATTCGGTGAAAATTAAATATGAATAAAAACCACCAAATCGGATTCAGTAGCCGATTCTTAACAAATTATTTTCAGGTATTGCGTTTAATATGTTACACGTTGTATATACCTACAGTTTTCGTCCGTGTGATAAGCTAAGAGTTTTCCAGCAGGCGTTTACAGGCGAACAATAATAGTCACTACTTATTATAAACAAAGTCCCTCGCCGCGTCTGTCTGTCTATCTTTCCGCGATAAAGTCAAAAACTACTACACTTACGGATTTTTATGTGGTTTTCACCAAAAGACAGAGTGTTTCATGAGGGAGGTTTAGGTGTAAACCTTGGCGAATTTTACACCTAAACTTTCCTCATGAATTCATGAAAATCCGTTGTCGTTTTTTTTAATTTATCGCGTAGAAACAGACAGACAGACAGATGCGGCGGGAGACTTTATTTTTTAATATGTAGTGACAGTGATAATAATAGCTCGATGGATCCAGTAGTTTATTCTGGCTGATCAAAATTGTTTACTTTATAGGCACTTAGAAATTATTTAGCCTTCCCCCATGACTTCCACGCATCTCTATCCTGTGCTATTGTAGACCAATATAGCGCATCTCACCATTTTCTATAACGTTATCTGCCGCGTCGGCAGACTTAGCAATGATTAACGAAAATAATACTATGTAAAAAGGTTCTTATATAATTAAAATAGTTCAATAATTTATGATCGTAGAAAACGAATAAACCGACTTCACATGCCGCGATACTCAAAGTACTGGCTAGTTATAATCATGTCATTTAAGTAATACAAATTATATTGTTATATATTACTTATATTGTTTATATCCATATTTTCAGACATAATTGTCATCGCTCGATAAAACTTTAATGGGATCAAACGGGAGGCATAATCTCTCCAACAAAAAAAATATTTTCCCTATCGGTTAAGATTTGACGGAGTTCTGAGGTAATAAATAAACATTAAAAAAACAGTCGAATTGAGAACCTCCTCCTTTTTTGTGAAGTCGGTTAAAACCTAAAACAACCGACTTCCATGCCCCGCGAGTCAATTTCAGGAGCAACTTTGAGACGTTTATCGTCGTAAAGATACTTATTAGATCTTAATAGATTTTCGAACTTCCGAAAAGAAGGAGGTTCTCAATTCGTCCGTTTTTTTGTAATTATATTACGCGATTACTCCGTCAATTGTGAACCGATTCGAATGATTATTTTTTTAATCGGTTCGATACACTTCCGAGGTGTTCCCATTGTAATTTCATCGAGATTTGATTAGTATCTCCAGAGATATTCTGATAAAGGTCTCAAACTTGCTTCAGTTCAGAAGAATCGCGGGGCATGGAAGTCGGTTGTTTTAGTTTTTTTTTACTATCTTAATTATTGGAAGTCGGTTTATAAAATTTTGTATACAACTTTCACAGTCACATTACTTTAATCGAAATTAATAATGGGATTATTTTTTGAGAGTTGTTGATATCTCAATACAGTTCAGCAAGCGCCATGTTAACGGATGATCTCGGAAAATGGTTCTATTTTTAAGACAATAAAAAAATAAAACAAAGAAGGATTTGGTATTATTTTTTATATTTTACCCAATAATGTGATATGTATTATGTAGTACGTAAATCAGAATTACAAAAATAATATCAATTATATTATTGATATTTTAGATTTATAGTTATCGTGAGTTTGAATCATGATTATAAAACACCGACTATTATACTCACTACTGTTTGTTGTCGACTGTCTCGACCTAGGTTTCATGCATGTCCGATGCACATCCTCGGGAGTTCACGCAGCGAGATCGCGACGAGCGCACTGCTGTGTAAACTCCCGAGGAAGTGCATCGGACATGCACGAAACCTAGGTCGAGACAGTCGACAACAAACAGTAGTGAGCATAACAGTCGGTGTTTTATAATCATTATTGATATTTTACAAAATGTTGCTATTTATATTCTTTGACAAAAATAATCTTGGCCAATCTGAGTGCATTCCAGTTATTTTCAATAGCTTTATGCATATGTTTATCATTGAATATTTTTTTTGTTATTAATTTATATAAACTTAAAAAACTAAATTAAACTTTAATATTATATTAAATACGTTGATACAACGTGTTGGACTATCGACTAGATAGGCTGCATTTTGATCAAAATTAATCAAAAATTGCCTAGCATATACACACTCTGTACTTATTTTACAAAGGACAATATGTATCATAATGCATAGCTTGGTAAATATTACGCACATTAACAGCCAGTATTCGTCCACTGTTGGACATAGGCCTCTCCTATAACACGCCACTGAGCTCGATCTTCAGCTTTTTGTTTCCAACCAATTGGGCACATACTCGCCGTCAAATCACTCAGTTCTACGAAATCGTATTGCCTGTCGACAGACATCCCTGCTTCCCTCCGCTCTGTTAGAGTACCTACAACAGGCCTTAGTGTGATATTTGGTAAAATAGCACGTAACAGTAATTTCACACAAAGAAGCGACGCAACGATGCTTGTGGTTATGCACCACGCAGCGCTGCGACACGCAGCGCAGCGAAACGCCGCCAAAAGATCTCAATGATATGTGAATCTATTTGTAATAAAATAATGTTTGTACATAAAGTTATGTTTTGTATCGCGTCGCGTCTCGGTGGGAGCTGACCCTTAAAAGAAAATTGAGATAAAAATTAACTGCACAGTATGGACACAACTATGTACGATATGCTCTAAATTCAATGCGCAGTTTCGATAGTGTTGACTTCAAACTGCGGTAACGCTGCGTGGATATCCTTTTTCTTCACGAAGTCTGTGCCCCAGAACTGTAATAAAATATTTATGATGTTAGTATATTATACACTTACTACACGTGGGTTCACGTCAATAGTGCAATGAGTGGGGTGGGGATCGAACTTACGACCTCTCGATCGCCAGTCCGACACCCTATCCACAGTGGCGCAATGGCAGAATAGTCGGCTTTAACGCCAGAGGTAGCGGGTTCAATCAGCCGAGCATCAATGTAGTTTTCTGTTCCGGGAACGAATCCGGCCCTCCGGTGAAGAAATCAAAAGACATCTTTAAGAAACGCCTAACACCAGCGTAAGGGCTAGCCTAGCTAGCGTTTGACCACTATCGCACCTGTTGGTAAGTGATGATGCGGTCGAGTATGGTAGCAAGCACACGGCAACACGGAGGTAATACTTAGTAGCTTATCGTAGTAAAGCTGTATTTTTCGATTAGGTACAACTTAAGATACGACCACACCGCGGTGTCCTGCGTGCGCGATCTAGGCGGCGATCAGATAGCGCAGTAGTATTTGTACCGACTGTTTCATACCACACGCGATCTACGGCGATCAGAAATCGATTGAAAATCAGATCGCGAACGCGCATGCGGACGCAGGACGCCGCGGTGTGGTCGTATCTTTAGTGGTCTTCATATCGCGTGCTACATCATCAACCGTATCATCACTTGACATCAAGTGAAACAATGGTCAAGCAGTAACCATTTATGCACGAAAAAGAAAAACTTGGCTGATAATGTCTGTAAAACACCTAGGTGGATGAACCTTTAGCTGTCATAGATAACACAGATACAAGACGTGACTTATCGGTCTAGAATTTCGACTAGATTTGCTATTTTATATTTAAACAATATGAAATATGAGACATCAAATTCACCACGACTCTATCGAATGAGATATCTATGTATGTCTTTTGTCGACGTCATGAAACATCAAAAGACAGAAAGGTAGATCACGCCTACATCGAGTGCAGTGATAAGGTACACCTTTTTTACGTCTTCTTCGTATTGATAAGTCATTTTGCACAACGATATCAGGCTAAATAAGTTTTATCTATGACTCAAAACATAGGACTGATGAGAATGATTTGATAGGTAATAAACCGGAAGTTGAGTAGGGATTGTCTTGTATTGTAATATAAAGCGTCTAATACAACATTTAATTAAAAAGCTGGCTAATGCTTACGCCATTCATACAATTTTAGGTCTTTACGCCATTAGAATTAGTGCTGTGGACCTAAAGTATCACCCAGCTATTGTATTAGACGCTACGGTTGAATATCATTCAGGCCGCTAATTGAGCGGCACCGTTTTATAAAACGGCCAGGCTGTTAATAGAACGGCTAATTAAGGTAGTTGGCTGTGACAGCTCCACCTAGTCACATCATTGGTCCTAGCTTACCAATTAGTGATCTTCACTCTAGAACCAGTCCTCTCAACGATAATTGTTGTTATATATAAGCTTTTGTATTATATAGAATTCGCTGTGTCCCGCTGTTTTACCCGCGTAGACATCGTTCCCGTGAGAATATCGGGATAAAAATTACCCTTTGTGTTATTCCAAGGTCTAGACTATCTACATACCGAATTTCAGCTCAATCGATTGAAAATTTTTAGTGTGAAGAAGTAACAATAATCGTACAAAACTAAAAAAACCGATTTCACATGCCGCGATAGTCAAAGTACTGGGTAGTTATAATCATGTCATATATGTATACAAATTTGCATATATTGTTATCTCCATATCTCTAGAGGTAATTGTCATATCTCGATAAAAATTTAAATGGGACTAAACAGGAGGCATAATCTTTCAAACAAAAAAATAATATTTCAAATCGGTCAAGATTAACGGAGTTCCAGAACTCCGTTAATAACAAACAACAAACATAACATGGTAACAAACATAAAAAAAAGAAAAAAAAAATACAGTCGAATTGCGAACCTCCTTCTTTTTTGTGAAGTCGATCAAAATACACACTCACAAACATTTGCCTTTATAAAATTAGCAGGACACTAACCATAAGCACAGCCGTGGCGAGTCCTAGCCCGTATCCAGCTACGACATCGCTCCAGTGGTGTCTATAGTCAGACACGCGGGACAGGGCGGTATACCAACTCAGCATCACCACCGTGAACTGTATCATATGACGCAAGATCCGGGAGCCTCGCCATACCATGCGTTGTTCTAGGTACAGCTGGAAACAAAAATGGTACTTATTAATGAGGTTTACGGTTTTTTCGCTCACCAGGTGGCGCCACTGAGTTAAATAGTCAAATGGTGATAGCTGTTAAACTATTCAATTTTATAATGAAATCTTAAAATGTCTGTTATGTCAATCAGTTAAATCGAAATTCATGTAGATGTCAATAGTTCAATTTGAGATAAATCCTAAACTATAAATGACGTTGACATTTCGCGGTCCATGTTGTGTCCACCAGCGCCACTGGCGGTAAATTCACACGATCGCGTGTGAATTTACCGCCAGTGCGCGTCCTAATGTGAGCTATCGAGCCCACATTCGGTTTTTTTTAATGGTAAAAGGTAACAGGACAAGCACGACGCTCGCGTGATGGTAAGCGATGAGTTCTACCTATAACAGATACAGCGGCATGCAAAATTCTGAACTGCCAGAATTTTTTCATGTCATTGCACTGCGCCTGTTACCTTGAGACATAAAGATGTCGAGTCTCACATGCCTTGTAATTTCAACCGAAAAACATTCCTATTTCCAGGGTGAAAATTAATTGGCAAAGTGGTGGTACTGCCCCAGGTGGACTAGCAGAAGTCATACCACTACAAAAAGGTACCTTATGTCGACACTTAGGGGGGGTACGATATGAGTAATATGGAAAAATTATTTAACTATATAATTTGATTGATTGGGATGAAATTATTTGAAATAATAGTAAAATTCAAGTTCAAACAAAAATATTGATTGAATAATATGTTTATATTTTTCATTTAAATCATGTAGGTAAATATAATTCCCGACATGTAGACTTTATAAGACCAAAATATGTAATTTTAGTGCAAATTTTTGCTTCATTAATACATATTTGTGCATTATAGTTTTGTATGGAAATAGTACCCGCTTAATAAGTATCGACATAAGATATAATTCATAATAATTCATAATTCATTCATTTACTTCATGTGGGTACACTGTACACTTATGAATGTCAGTCTTTTTCATTACACATTATAAATACAATAATTAAAATACCTACGCTTCGTTCTTCATCAATTATACTTACAGCCAAATAGATCATAGTAAAAGCAGCCCACGAAGAGTGCCCGCTGAGGAAAGATTTCCTCATGTTATTGAACTTGTCGGTCTGACTTCCGGTGCAAGTGAACTCTGAGGACTGGATGTAGCGACCTTGGAACTCTGGGAGGCTGCAGTCGATAGATGGCTTGCACAGCTAGAACAGATTTGGAATTATACATTAGATACATTACTTTATCATCATCATTATCAGTCTGTATCAGTCCACTGCTGGACATAGGCAGAGGCCAATGTCCAGCAGGAGAGCCAAAGCTTGGGAGAGCCCAAGACACGCCACTGAGCTCGATTTTATACAAGGTGCATATATCTCGAAAAACACGCTGACGGATTGAGAATCTCTTCCTTTTAAACCGACTTTACAAAAAAGAAGTTGACGACTATTTCGCTTGGTGGTAAGCGAAGATGTGATTGAAGATGGTAAATATACACTACGCCTAGAATACTCTCACTCTCAAGGTCTGTGTGCTGACAGAAAACCGTGTAAGGTTATGGCGGCAGATTTTTTCCTTGATGACAGTAATTATCGACTTCATAACAATGACGTCGATGGCGGTAATCTTATATTAGGAAGCAAGTCAGGCGGAACAAATACTATTATATATTATAATATATAATTATAAAAAAGCCGCTAAGCAACAGTTATGACAACAGTGTTATCAGAACATAATTAGTTTAACTAATTGATATAAAAAAATTAAGACACTCAATTACTATATTGTATACCTACTCGAATGAGTACTTTGTTTTTAATCTTTGAAGGAAATTTAAACCTTATTCGATAAAAAAATGTGTTATCTCCTTTTATAACCTTCTATGAAATTATGAAGTTCGATTCTTAATTTTTTTTTAATTCTCTTATCGTGCTGTTGCTAACACGATGACGCCTAGAGTGAAATAGATATTTAGGTGCATCGATTTAAAATAGGATACATTAATACAATGAACGAATAGATTTTGTTTTATTTTAAGTTGGTAAATATGAAAGTGATATTGAGCGAAGAGTTTTGGCTGGAAACCAAGTGAGTGGGGCACTGCATAACTTTATGAGAAGTCAGAACGTGTCGAAAAAAGCACGACTGGCTGTACATAGGGGAGGGTTCCCACACTCATGTATGGTAGTGAATGCTGGGTATGGCAGAAGAAGCATGAAAGTAAAATTAATGCTGTAGAAATGAGAAGTTTGAGAAGTATGATTGGAGTGACTCTGATGGATAAGTTGGAGAACAGCGTGATAAGGGAATGTTGTGGTGTGGTAGAAGATATAGTGACAAAGATAGAGAAAGGGATGCTTAGATGGTTTGGACATCTAGAGAGGATGGATGAAGAAAGATTGACGAAACAGATTTATGAGACGAGTGTGAATGGGCCAGTTGGTAGAGGCCGACCTAGGCGAACGTATCACGACCAGATCGGAGACGTTTTAAAGAAAGGCCAAGTCAAAAGTACCTATAACCGGCGAGCATGTATGAAGGCGCTCATGAAAGTGGAAGAAGCGAAGGAGGTATGTCAGGAACGTAGCATGTGGAAAGAAGTAGTCTCTGCCTACCCCAACGGGAAAAAGGCGTGATTGTATGTATGTATATATGTTAAGTTGCTTCTATACTTTGTATATAACATTATAGATTATATTCTGAATCAAGACATTTTACAAAATAATATTAGAAGCTGTAGGAGTATGAAATAAATATGCTTAAGAGTTTCCTCATTTACATGGGGTTGCTTTGAATCATAGTTTACTCTCTAAGAAATGATGCACTATGCAGAAGACAGAAATGCATCATTATGTCCTTAACAACGATCCCAGTAGATTTAGTTTGACGTGCTGCGCGCTTTTTCTATTCTGCTTGTGATATCTGTTGGAGGTTGTAAGCAATAAAGTGTTCCAGCAGCATACCCTTGAGAGTAAGACCATTCTAGGCCTAGCGTGTCCAACATCCTTGACCACTTCATGGCTCACTACCAGTACCCCTAGTACGAGTTTTCATCGTAAACGCTTTTGACAGATCTCACATAGTTTTCGACTTATTCTGGCTCGCTGATTAGTCTAAATTTAGTAAAGTGTAGTAACCACTGTGTTTATAATACAAAATGTGTACGGTATACGATATCGAGTTTGGTATGAAAACTCGTACTAAGGGTACAGGCGAGATAAAAATCAGATATAAAAAATACAACAAATAAAACAAAACTTACATCAAAGAAATGCGGCCTCAGTCTTCCAATGGTATTCTTGGCTATTTCAGCAGCCAGCTCGCTGAAGCAAACCCCGACGCCAAAGGACACGCATGTGCAGTACAGCCCTTGAATCCACGCTGGGATTCGAAGTCCAAGACAACGCTGCTCGCTGCGGACGTTGCGTAACACTGCCCATTCACAGATCACGAACTGAAAATGAAAAAATATAAACATTAGAAAATTATTCTTTAATTCGAAATTTAAAACCACCTTCCACTAATCTATGTGTAAAATCTGTTTATTGAAACCAAAGACATTGAAATCATTCCAATGAGCCCAAACACGACATCTCTGCTGTGAGTTGGTAAGGAGTAGAGTATTCTTGAGGCTCCAGGAGATGTCCCGGCATCAGGTCAATGCTACGACGTTTTTACAATATCATTGAAATAAGAGAATATGATTTATGAATCAAAGCTAAGCACAGTGTCGATTAAGACACCTATCAAACAAAAAAAAAACCGGCCAAGTCGAGTTGGACTTCCCCACCGAGGCTTCCGTACCAACGTTGGTTGGTACCAATTAAGCTAGAACTCTAAATTTTATGAGCGCTTATATAACTCAGAGGCCTATTTTAATTGGCGAAGCTATGTATGTATGGGGACACCCTTTAATTTTCAACTTTTTATTTTTTTTCTTTATTTGTGCTGTAAGACCTTGCTTCTTGCCAAATTTCATGATTCTAGGTCAACAGGATGTTCCCTATAGGTTTTCGACCCAAAATCTATAGAGTACTTCCGGTTGACCTAGAATTGTAAATTTTGGTCAAAAGCAAGGTCTTACAGCACAAGTAAAGGAAAAATTCTGAAAAATAAAAAAAGTTGAAAATTAAGGTACATTTTGGTACTTACAAGTTTTCGCGCGAAAATCTAAATTTGCCCAATCTTTTCATCGTTTTGACTCAGAACCTTTATTGTTTTACCTTATAGGGACTATAGACCTCAGTATTTGGTATAAATTTCAACTTGCTAGGTCCACCCGTTCCTGAGAAAATCGGTGGTGACACACGGACAGACAGACAGTCGGACAGATAGACAGACAGACAGACAGACGGACAAGAAAGTGATCTTATAAGGGTTCCTTTTTTTACCTTTTGAGGTAGGTACGGAACCCAAAAAAAGACTAAATTAAAATCGGTTCATCCGTTTAGACGTTACAGTATAGTATAATATACGTTAATCTCTAAACACATTTCTATAGATAGTATTGTTGTTTATCTTTAAGATGTAGTGACGTATTATTTATCACTTCCTATGTTGCGCTCGCGCACGTGGGCTGGCGTGCATTGTTATCGGTCAGACTTGTCACTCACTACCAGTGTAATGACACTGTTTACGGGTCGTTTACTATCCAACTCATTAATGTTTTTATATACATATTTATTTACGATTTGCAGGCATCGAGCTACGTAGTACATTCATATTGATGTTTGCAGGCAAATAACAAGGTTATTTTTAATCAGTAATAATTGGATGTTAGTTAGTAAGAAGAGCTATATTTACTATTGGATCGTAATCTCGAATTTAAATCTTAATTAAGCAAAATAGTTTAGTGATACACCGATATAAATAAACTGGCCAAGTACCCATATCAGTAAACGTAAGGTGCCAATTAAATAAAATTTACTGGAAAAACACTTTTCTTGTAAGGGGAAATAAAATTAAATATTAAAGGGGGTAATATTTAATATCTAATTTAATTTCGTTCTTAGTATTTGTTAATTTCCCCATAGTAATATATAGTTTATGAAAATTTCAAGTATCTACCTTCGCTGTCCGTCCGTCCGCATTTCACAGTGCTGGAGATACAGCACTGTTAAATCCGGACGGACGGACAGATGAACAGCGAAGTCTCAGTAACAGGGTTCTTTTGGTACCCTTTGGGTACGGAACCCAAAACGGTACTTCAAAAATAACTATCATAGTACTAGCTTTGCCGGCGGCTTTGCTTGCAATCAAATATATCACTATTTCCGTACAAAATGTGTGCCAAAGATTTATAATCGATTGAATGAGAAAATAGAACAAATAAACTAACAGACTGTCTCCATTTATAATGTTGGTTGATGTCTATGTCTGCAGCTGTATAAAAAAAATCAAGTACTGATTAAACTATGAGACACTGTGTTTTTAAAATGTTTTGGCCTAATCTATAGGTGAACAAACTGTAGTCAGTTATGATTCATTGCTTGGGATAATCTAAAGCGGATATGATAGTCGTATGTGGCTGAGCTGAGAATGCATACAATAGACCGGATATTCCATTACTGCTTTTGTCAAAGAATCAGTCTATCTGGAGGTTAAATTGAAACACACAACTGTCTAAATCCGCACCGACCGGACTACGATCTAACGTTATATACGGTGCAGCGCCCCGAATGCCGAAATATCTTTGTTTGTTGGGCTATGCAAATTACTCGTGCAGCCATAATGTCATCATCAGCCGGTGTCAGTCCACGGCTGGACGTAGGCCTCTCCCAAGGTGCGCCACTGAGCCCGATCTTCGGCTCTTCTTTTCCAGTCACTGCCCTTCGCTTTGCGTATGTCGTCGCTCCACCTGATCTCAGGACGTCCTACGCTACGTTTGCCGATTCACATAAACACATAGCACATAGCGATCACGTTTCATTTAGTTTTATTAAATATTTTATTTAACTGCACTTGTATGAATGTCCTCGAATGCAATCAATTAACCCACTTCCACTGAAGATATCGGGTTGAAAACGGTACCTACAAGCTTTTTAAAATTTTCTATTGAATTAACATTAAGTATACATGATCACAAGAGAATTCATGTAAGAAACATAATTTTTTACTAGCAATCTCAGAGAAGTAAAATCAAGAAAGATTCTGTCACGAAAGCCAGGCTATTACAATCATTTATTTTTATTTATAAACATATAATATCTAAAACGTTACCTATGAAACGATGTATCTAAAGTTAGGTAAAGTAACCATTGACTTAAATTGGCAGATATGAGCAATTGTACAGCATCCGGAAGGTCTAAGGCGGATAGCTCTCATTGCGTTCCGCGTGGATGCACAAACTCTTAGACCACTGTTACATTATATGCTAAAGAAATTTAATGGTCACAAAAAGGCTCTGACATTTGTGATAGAAAAAAGTTTTTTTAATTATCTTAAACAACAAGAAGTGACAATAGGCCGGCCACATTATCACAGACAACCGCTGGGGTAAATGTTGAAATGCGGTCTCCACTCAAGAACTCGTTACCTCAGCGGTCGTCTGTGATAATACATCCTCAGACTAGGAGGTGCGATGATCTTCGCAAGGTTGCTGGCAAGAGCTGTTTGATTTGACGTTTGATTGGAGAGGCCTATATCCAGCAGTGGACTAGTATAGACTACAGGTAGGCATATAAATGGGATAAGTACAAGAATTAGGTTTTTAACGAGATTAGGCCGCACCTAATCAAAAGATATCACATTATCGTTCCACGGATTCCACATGATCCCAGGAACAGTAATATCAGGAACGCAAAATGCGTGTTACAAATAAAGGATCACTTTGTTGTCCCTCTGTCTGTCTATCCGTCTGACTGTCTGATAATTTTTCCTTTACTATCCTAAACCTGAACCAAAGTATGAAAGAAATATTTTTGTGGAAATTATTTGTAGGTGTTTTGAAATTCGTGAAACATAGGAACGCAAATTTATTATTAACTAGTATCAGTTTAGTTACCATCCTCACCGTCTTTATGGATATCATACCGATTACGTAAGCATTAGGTGGATTAAATGGAGTATATATTTCGATTAGGTACCTATGGGGATTAGCATTGATGATGTGGAATTAATCCCAGATTTACCTAATAGAACACATATTAATGTACACTGACGATGTACAAGAGGCTTTAGGCATCTAGGAAATAATTGTAAAGTCATTGCCACCGCACTGCCAATCTGTTCTGTGGCGCTGCTACGCCAGTTGCGTCAGCCATGCTACGTCACGCGTAGGGTTGTCAGAAATAGATGACCCTCGTCTATTTCGCAATCGATAACTTGCCTATCTATGAATTAATAGGTACTAGCTGATACCCGCGACATCGTTTACGTACACCAAGAATTTTATTACTGTGTATAGTCACTCTGTCAATCAACATTTGTGTGATCTGAGTTGAAAAATAATATTACCATGATTTTGATGTGTCCAAATCATGATTTTATTTTTACAAAAAGTAGCCTATGTTTATCCTCATGTTATAAAATATTTCCTTGTAAAATTTCAGTAAAGGTACGACCACACCGTCCTTCCAATTTCAATCGTCTTCTGATCGCTGTAGGTCGCGTTTGGTGTGAACCAGTCGGTACAAATACTACTGCGTTATCTGATCGCCGCCGAGATCGCTCACGCAGGACGCCGTGGTATGGCCGGACATTAAGATCGGATAGTCCGGTTAGGCGTGATTAGGTTACAAACAGACAGAGTGAGAGAGCTACAAATGTGTTCATAATATTAGTCTGAATAATACTCATACTAGCCAGTAGCCTTCAATTTTCACGGTTACAATTTGCAAGTTAACCTTGCTTAGAAAATTATAGCTTATTAATTAGTTGAGCTACTATCCGTTATATATTCTATTATTTATAAACTATATACGTATTATATATTCTATAAACTATATAACTAGGCAAAAGTTATCTTTTACCTAGGTATAAGCTTATTAGTGTTTCGAATTCTGGTCTAATTGGTAAGATGTCTGCTAGTCTGTCTGAAACGGTATTATCGCTTTGTCAGTTATTTAACCGTTAAAGAATAATGTTTGAAATAAAATTATACTTTCAAACATCCTATCCAAGGCTATTCTTAGATCGTGTATTATGGATTTATAATGGCTAATATTATTGAAAACGCTGTACAATTTTGCATGCCAGATTTTGGCTGTAAAATTTGTCTACAACTTTTACTTACCATATTGTTACATCGTGTCGATAGGTCTCGAAGTTTCGCAACGCTTCTCGCAGTAAACAATAATAACCGTGGGAAACAAAAAAAAAACTAATTGCCGGCCATAAACCGACCGTCATAAAAGTAACATTCCTGGAATTCCGACCTTAGTCAATGTACCTAGTTTTGTAGTTAAGATTGAACCTTATTCATAAGTCGTTAGAGATCAAATTAGCATGTATGGTAAAGTTGTTTACATCAGATATTCAAAGGAAAGCCGCCTTATTGTATTTGATTTATTGCTTTGTTTGTCTGCTATTTTTATTCTTTATTGATCGAGGAGTTTCTAGAATTGTGAATTGTGTCCTATATAAAGCGTCGCACCGCGGTGTTGAGTCAGTGATTCTTTGGAAGCGACAGAGTAACCATCTAAGCGCGGATAGCGACCAAGTGATCGTTAAGTGTTATCAGTGAACTAGTGTTGTGAACAGTGAAATAAGTGATTGTGATTACCAACGACCTCAGTGTGTGTTAACGGACTTTTGATAATTGTGCAAGACGATTTGGACAGCTACTGTGGAACATTGTAAAACCTAGTGTTCAGTGGAAATAATGGTATAAACGTTCATCTCATCGGATTGGCATTTTAATACCACTCCGCACGTAACAATATTAAATGCAAAATATACTATGTGTTTCATTTTATTTGCGGATTCCAGCATATAGTGCACGGTAAATTATTTTTTAAATTAATATAAAAATCAATTCTATTCTGTGTTACCAGTTGCACTATTTATTATACTGGCTATTCCTGTGCAAAAAATTCACCCAAAGCTGTTTAGTCATACGCACAAACCCAAGCTAGAATTATACTGTCTACGCTAAGCTATAAATTTATTGCAAAAAACAAACTTACTGTCGTAGTTTTAATATTACGTCACAAAAATCAAATATAATATTAAGTAAGTCTACAATAATTCTTTCAGATTTCTATTAACGTCGTTACTCATGTTTTAGAAATACAGGAAAAGTATAAATTTAATAAGGAAAATATCTTGTTATTGACAGCGGCCCCGCAGTTTCCCATAAACTATCTTAATTCCAAATTTCATTCAATTTATTTAAACCTAAAAATACTTAATACATTAATAAATTGCGTATGTAAAAATCTTTAATACATTTTCTCGTATTGACTGACGATAACGCTTCTGTATTTTTATTGATCTTTACATGACGTCAGATAGAGATAGAGATTAGTTTAAACACTGTCGGGACCGGTTCGATTGTATTAAGCCTAGCTAATATAAATAATAAAAACTTGAAAACTTTGTCACCGCAATTAGCGACCCTATCTTATATTAATTAGAATCGTATTTTTACAATTTGTTATTTAACTGTTGTTAACTGTTAATACAGAAGCTCATGAAAAAGGACTTCATCATCATGTCAATGTCGAGGCAATCCAGCTCCTTGACCATACAAATATAATAAGAAGACTTAAGCGGACAAAACCGTTCGAACTAGTATATACATAACAATAAAGGTTAGTGATAAAATACTAAAAGTGCTATACGTATAAACACTTGAACAATGTGTATACATCTTTCTTAGAGACAATAAGAAAAGTGGTTCTACACATTCTGAGTATAGTTCGCGTATTAAGTTTAGGCTAAAGTAAAATTGCTTATTAGCCGAAAAGGCTAGATTGTAGTGACAATAGGGACATGTTATTAAGTAGTATTCTCTATAATCATTAAAAAAAATGTAAACCATTTTTCAAATATAAAATAGCATTCAGATCATTCCTTGATAGTCCTTGAGTATTCTAGGCCTAGCGTGTTTACCATCTTCAACCACATCATCGCTTACCACCAGGCGAGATAGTGTTGAAACGCTAGCCTACCTTTATACATAGTATAAAACAAAGTCGAAAAGTCGCTTACTGCATTTGTACGCTCTTTTAGAACTACGCAACGTATTTTAATGCAGTTTTCATCAATAGGTACATAGAGTGATTCAAGGGAAATGCTTATAACTAGGATTAAACGCGGGCAAAGCCGCGGGCACAGCTAGTAAGATATAAACAAGTAATATTTAAAAAAACCTTTTTAAACACAAGCTTTTACATAATAGGTTATGTTAAAGCTTGTGTTTAAAAAGGTTTAAAAAGGGCCAGAGTAAGTCAAGACAAATCCAACGAGCCCAAACACGACGGGTATAACATGTGTAGTTTAGGAGTTCCTTTGGCCACCTTCCAGCTCCATCACCAGATGTCAGAATCGGCACCATGTCATCATAATATTGCATTTTCACGCGATTTCCACATCTATGCAAAATTTCAGCTCAATCAGTAACCGGGAAGTGGATCAAATTTAATTTGCAAGATTTGATGACACACATCGGGACAGGTGAAACTAACAGTCAAATCGTCCGAATATTTATTGATTATTTGTTATTTTTTCATTGATATTCCTTGCCTTCGATTCGTTCGACGCGTTCGGCTCGGATAAGTGTGCGTTCACCTTAATAGAGAAATCAAGCGCTGCAGGGCTAGCATGGCAAGGGGACTACTTTGTTTTTCCACCTATCCGTGTTTTGTTTGGTGGCGAAGGCAAAATATAAGTAAAGTTTTTCGACAATTATAAACGCCTGCTGACTTTTAATCAATTCTTTTTTTAAACTTTTTAATTCGAAACAAAATTAAAACTCGGGGTTAAACTTCACCAAGCGTTTAAATTGTCGTGTTGATCTCCTGTCAGTGGCGAAAAACAGGGAAATAATTTTGTCTTTCCCCCGGGGATAAGGCCAGCCCTGCTGAACGTCATTGGTTGGAAATAAGGAACTTAGGGCGTCTACACATTGCAACGAAATGTCAGTCTGATTTTGTCTCTTGAGCGGTGCGGACTGCGGAGGTGTTGTATGGCGCTTAACTCAATGTGTTTACAGTGTTCGGTTTTAAGTTGACCCGGCTTATTTACTGGACTTATTCCTGCTTACTTCGTGATTTGTCTTACCTACTGGACTGATTCTTGCTCCACATACAATACAAAAAAAGAAAATATAATACAGTGGTTGAGTTATAGTATCGCTTAGCCCGCGTGACAATAACCTTTTGATTTTCTGCTCCTAGCATCGTTTAGCCTCCAAAGCTCAATTTAATTAAAACTAGGTAGGTACTTACAAAAACAAAAGGCAGTATAAGCCCCACAGTTCTCAGCATGAGAACAGTGACCGTGTCATCTTTCAAGGGGAACATCAGAGTCTCGTCGCCACAGAAGAATCCTCGCTGGAAAGGCTTCCATAGTAGATGTACTGCGAGAAGACATAGTAGTACTGAAACAAAAGTTAAATAAGTTTTAAGCCAGGGTGAATTTTTCTAAATTTTTTTTTAATGGTAAAAGGTAACAGGACAAACATGACGCTCGCCTGATGGTAAGCGATGACGTCTACCTATAACAGATGGCATGCAAAATTCTGAACTGCCAGAATTTTGCATGTCACTGCATGCACTGCGCCTGTTACCTTGAGACATAAAGATTTTGAGTCTCACATGCCCTGTTATTTCACTGTACACCTTGCCATCTCAACCGAAAAACATTCCTAATTCACGGCTGAAAATTAATAGGCAAAGTGGTAGTACCGCCCCAGGCGGACTAGCAGAAGTCCTACCACTACAGATGAATAATGGTGATGTTAAGATCGTTTGTAAAACGGAAAATAAACCGGTCAAGTGCGAGCAGACTCGCGCACCGAGGTTTCCGTACTAACCTGTCTAAACAAACTTAACTTTGCAGTTCGGTCCATAGAACGATGCCTAGACATGACCATGAATCAACCGCAAAAAATAAGTGTGTTATAGTAATTTTGATTTTATTTTTGTTATTTACAGTCCGGCAAGTATAACTTGGCGTGCCTGTGCGCCACTGTGCTTTTACTTTGTACTTTGATAACAGTTTCTCTTAAACCACTTTTAACTTTACTTTTGGCATTATTGAACTATTTTAATGTAGCAGATTTATCAACAATAATGTCGCAGTAATCTCTCAAACGCCAAACTCACAGTTTCAATTAAAAGAATTAGTTCCAAAAACCACCACCGCCAAGTTATACTTGTGGCACTGTACATATTTACGGTTTTATCTTCTTCTTTCTTTCTTCTTTCGATGTTTTACGAGTAAAATTTTTTCACAGCTGAAAGATATCTTAGACTTGAGTATTTGATATAAGTTTCAAATTGATATCTTTACGCATTACTGAGAAAAGGGGCCAGACAGACAGACCGACAGATAGATAGAAGGACAACAAAGTGATCCTATAAGGATTACTTTTTTCCTTTTGAGATACGGAAACCTAAAAAACGAACTTCCACTGACAAAGTGGCGATACTGTTTCATATTGTGTCTACAGGCAGAAGTCCTATTCGTATATACTGTGCATTATACTTTGATTCATAAAGAACAAGTAGGTACATATCTTTATATATATAAATCTCCAGTGTGTTTACTTGTAATTAAACTCCTTCTAAGCGGCTGGACCGATTTATATTAATTTTTTTGTGTGTGTTCAAGTGGATTTGAGAATTGCTTAGATTTACAATTGTACCTGATAGGTGGCGCTGAGATCGGGCAGAACAACGTCTGCCGGATCCGCTAGTATAAATATAAAACAATAACAAGATATAGTACTATAGGTAATTAACATTACAACATTTATTACTTGTAAAGTATAAATATGACACATTATAACGCTCGTCTTCACACTTATTTCCCCACAGTGTAGCTCTTATTGTTATGAGAAATATATGCACCATTAATATTCATAACAAGACACGTGAGATACATACAAGCATACACATTTTTTATTTAATAATAGCGTTTCACAACTTTAACGGTAATTCAGTCACTGCCGTACGAGCTAATTTCAGCTACAGCTTTAATGTTTTGCTACATTTTTAACCGACTTCACTAATAATTAAAATAGTTTATAAAATTAAAAAAACACCCCATTCCATGCCCCGCGAGTCAGTTTCAGTAGCAAGTGTGAGACGTTTATCGTCATATCTCTAGAAATACTAATCAGATCTCGATGAAATTACAATGGGATCACCTCGAAAGTGTACTCTCCCGATTAAAAAAAGAATCATTCAAATGATTTTACAATTGACGGAGTAATCGCGTAACATACATACAAAAATAATAAAAAAAAAAAACATACAGACGAATAGAGAACCTTCTTTTTGGAAGACGGTTGAAAAGGAGGAGGTTCTCAATAATTCGTTGGTTATTTTTTAGGGTTCCGTAGTCCTGACAAGGAATCCGTATAGTTTCGTCATGTCCGTCTGTCTGTCTGTCTATCTGTCCGAGGTTTTTCTAAGAGGCCGTTAATACTAGAAAGCTATAATTTTGTGGGGGTATGTATGTAAATTACGCCGACAAAGTGCTGACATAAAATTGCGAAATGTATTTTTTTTTAGGGTAGCTCCCCTATACGAGAAGTGGGGATGAATTTTTTTTCATCGTCTACCCAATCGTGTAGGGTATTGTTGCATAGGTCTTTTAAAATGACTTAAGGGTTGCTAATATC
Source organism: Cabera pusaria (assembly GCA_954871355.1). Classification (NCBI taxonomy): domain Eukaryota; kingdom Metazoa; phylum Arthropoda; class Insecta; order Lepidoptera; family Geometridae; genus Cabera; species Cabera pusaria. The sequence continues at coordinate 19,638,877 of OX940902.1, forward strand.
ATTTTTCGATTGAATGCTCCATTTACGAAATATTAAAATTTAAAGTGCATATTTTTGTTCCAGTAGGGCGTCCCCCCCCTCTAAAAGCTACATTGCTGGCTTGAAAAATCTGGGAAAATTCGTGATAATAGCGCATTTTATGAACTTTAAAGGAAAGTTATAGCGGTTAAGATAACTTTATTAGTTTAGCAGTAATAGTCGTTGAACTTGAGTGGTGGATAATTTTGTACCAAATACAAAATCCTTAAAAGTGACAAAGACGGAGTACCTAGTTGCTTGTTTATAACGGGTAAAGACTTGCATTGAACAACAGGCTACTACGGAACCCTACACTGCGCGTGGCCCGACACGCACTTGGCCAGTTATTTTATATGTAGGTATGTTCACCGATTACTCGAACGTGAACCGATTTTGAAATTTATTTTCTTTGTTTGGTTAACAAGGGTTAACATATTATACTTCCCAGGTGATCCAATTTAAATTTCATCGAGATATGTTCAGTATCTCCAGAGGTATGGAGATAAACACCTCAAACTTGGTACTGAAAATTAATAGCGCGGCATTTGCAGTCGGTTCTTTTAGTTTTCTTAAACGATCATAATAAATTATTAAGGTTTCGTACTCAAAGGGTGCTAATGAGACCCTATTACTGAGACCCTTATCATCATCATCAGCCGCTCTCTGTCCACTGCTGGTCATGGGCCTCACCTATGATACAACACTGAGCTCTATCTTCAGCTCTAATCTCTAACGAACCATAATAGAAAGATATTTTTAATTTTTAGTTATTACTACTTAATTACTACAGTTATTACTACTGAGTTGTTATTACTTTTCTGTAACAACACTTATACCTAAAAGAAAGAAAATAAAGTTAAAAATTAAAGGTGGGTGCTCATACAAGAAACGTGTTTTTTGACGCCTTTTATGCTCGATCTTATGAATAGAAAAAACTTAAACCATGAAATTTTTCACAGAATTTATATTATTATGGCCGTTAAAATAATTAAAAATAATTAAGAAAAAATCAAAGAAGTTCCTCCATACAATAAACGAGTATTTTTCAGCATTTTCACTCGATTTTGTGAAATATCGTACGGCTGTATGAAAAAAAAATTAAATATTACGTCAGACTATAAATTCAAGCTGCAACTACTAAGACTGAAATTAGTACCACTTACTCTACTCACAAACACGACACTTTTCCTCTACGAAGAACTAACTCTGACCTTAACTTTAAGTAGGTACTTACATCCTCCCAGTAAAAATCCATCGACGACCACCTTCCTCAATATATGAATCGAAGCTTCATCTCTCGCCATAATCACTGTTTACTAATAACTATTCAATAAAAATAACGATATTACGTAAAGTAAGAGGAAAATCGTCGCAACGAGTCAAACGGGTGCTTCGTTTGAAAGAAGCGAACGATGTGAGTCATTGGTAGCTCCAACAGCTTTATAAAGGAGCTACTATCGGTAAGTAACTGTTGTTTATTCTGTGGCTCAATTGATAGTAGATTGCGTGTAGTAAATGTTATCTACATTGAGGAGGGGTGACCAGCCCTTTTTCGGATCCGTTACGCTAAGCTGAACTGAGCTATAAGGTTGGATTTTACCCTTTGAACAGAAAATGTCAAAGGTTTTCCTTACGCTAGGTATAACGGTTAGGCGCTAACGCCTACATATTCTAAGATATTCTAGTAATTTTAATTCAAATTATTGTATTGCTTCTCTACAATGCATAGTTTTTAGGGTTCCGTACAACGTCGTCCTGACAAGGAATCCTTATAGTTTCGTCATGTCCGTCTGTCTGTCTGTCTGTCTGTCTGTCTTTCTGTCCGAGGTTTTGCTACGAGACCGTTAGTACTAGTAAGAAAAATTCTCCGCGTAATTGATAAACACATTACGCCGAGATTTTTTTTTTTTTAGGGTACATGGGAACATGGGAACAACCCCTACATGGGAAGTGGTGATGATTTTTTATCGTCGTCTACCCCATCGTGTGGGGTATCGTTGAATAGGTCTTTTAAAATGACCTAAGGGTTACTAATACTATTTTTCGATTTAATGCTCCATTTACGAAATATTAAACTTTAAGAGGAAAAAAGCAACCTCTACACAAACCGGTGTCTAAATAAATTATCCTACAATAATATTCAATTATATCTCTAAATTTAATGTTTTTATTTATCTAGTGACTGCTTTGTATAATTGTAATTTTATTAAGATCTGACTACGCGAGAAATGAGATGGAGACAGAGAAATGGAGATAAATACCTCAAACTTAGTACTGCAAATGACAAGCTCGGTATTTGATGCCTGTTTTTTTATTCGTTTTGCAAACGATTTCATAAAGAATGTAGTAACCTATGTTCATCATCACTCTGCAACTGCTAAGAGACGGGCACGATCTACGGAGCTAGAACTCGTTTGTAATAGATTCTTCCGTGTTAGCTCGCAGATCGGTCCGTCCCAAAGCCACTGTGATGACAGAGTTTTGGGAAAATCAGTGTTTGGGCAGGATAATGTCCACGCATTCTTGGCCTCGTCAATGTATGTGAGTCTTAGTTGTAGGTAGCGACGCTGCCAGTATTTTTTTGAAAGCTCAGCAATACCATGGACGGAAGACAAGAAGGCGGGGAGTGCTACACCTGAAATCGATCTAACCCCTAGTCCTCCCATACGCACAGGTATGAGCGCCTGTACCCATGCTTTCTCGTCCAATTGTAAGTTCAAATCCGATGCTAAAGTATGTTTTATTAAGTTGACTAAAGTGTTTAGGAGTATACTGGGTGGTTCCAGAGCTGAGAACAGCGAATTGTTTACGTACATTTTGGGACAAAAAGACAGAATTTAATAATAGTAAAAACCACGTGTGTGTTAATTTTGAATAAATTATTCGAGCATTCAGTAAAATTTTGAGTTTTTTCGTTAACAAATTATTGGAAGGATTCGTCTAAGATAGATAGATAGGAACCCAATAACCGTAGTGAATATTTATTAATAAGTTTTATGTTGGGTGCTATGGAATTGAATTTTTTTGATGATCTTTGGTTATTTTTTTTGTCGGTATAATTCGGTATATTGTATATATTGTATATATTGTATATATTGTATATATTGTATATATTGTATATATTGTATATATTGTATATATTGTATATATTGTATATATTGTATATTATTGTATATTATATATATATGGTATATTATGTATTTCGGTAATAAAGAGGTAACATTTTGAGAAGTTTTGTTCCAGGCGAATTGAATGAATATCTTCTAAAGGTAAAAGAAGATCGTTATAGACTCTATCTGTATCGCCACCTAAATTACCATTATCCAAGTTCCACACATCAACCTTGACTTATGACATATTATGTTTCTTTGAAGTGTCTCACACTTTATATTTTTGTAAATTGTTAAACACAATCCAAAATTTCATCGTACCGACGGGACTCGACTTATGACTTTGAATGATGGGATGGAAGACCAAAGACTGCTGGTCCTAGGGGATCACCTTGCTTACAGCCTACAGCAGAGCTAATTTCATTGCCCACATATGTTAATTTTGAAGGAGAGTCATAACATTGTCAAAGAAATTGATATAAATTTGAGACTTTGTCTTTTTTTTGCGTTAAAAAGGTTCCTCTATCTACGGAATTACAAGCGTTCTTAACATACGCCTTCAATAGCTCATCTCTAAAATTTTGATGTATAACGAACAGAATGAATGGCGGCCTCGCCACCTCCGCGTGACCCAAAACCTATCTGCAAAGGCTGAAATATATTTGTAAAATCTTGCACCGATTTTCTGCATCAAATGTTGGCTGCCGAGCGGTGGTATGTCATACCGACAGCTATTGGCCGAATGCCTCCGTCCTTCTTTTTTAAAGCGCAAAGGCTAGCACCGTAAATATTTGCCGTTGTTTACTCGCCCTGATAACATAAGGTTCATCAGGTTTGTTACCTCTTTTAAAAGTTACTCACCAATTTCGCCATTACCACCACTCGTGAGGTCTTTTAGATGCTGAGGAGTAATCAAACAACATTAGGGGGCATCCAAACCTTCAGCGGATCCATTCAAAAAAGAAGCAACAGCCGAAGAAACGTCCAGGGCGGTGGCTTCAACAGAGATATCTAGCTCTTGCGGTGGCAGAGGCAATTTGTGATTTGCTGAAGCAGATGTTTCGCTTCTAGAGTTATTAGAGTTTCAGGTGCAGTAGGTACAATTGTGTCATTGGAAAACAGAATTCTAGCAGCGCCTTTAATGTCCCCATCGCCAAGTTTACGTTCCACAAGTTTGTAGATCACTGACTCGCTACAAGGTTTCACTAAAGATTTGGAATTTTGGTAACAGAGTGTCGGATTGTCCGAAACGGTAGAAAAGTCTTCCTTTGTGCTGTAACTGACGCAGTTTTCTTTAACTCTGTTACTAAGTGATGTTTTGTTCTTTGAATCTCGCCTGACGGGCTAGGGGGGCGGGATTGGGAACTCAAAGGGGTATGGTGGTATTTTTGTGGCACGTACTTTGGTGTATTTTCAGACCTTTGAAATGACGAGTTTGAGGCACTGGGCCAGATTTTCCAATGACACAATTGGGTCATCGTTCGCTTGGTCGCGGCACGGTGGTATGTTACTTGATTTTTCATATTTTTCAGTATCTTAGTTAAAATATACACAAATAATAAAAAAAAGTTCAAAATATTATTATTTCCTTTGTTTTTGGCTTTTGCGATAATGCTAAAATATTATTATTATTATTTCTTTGTTTTTGGCTTATGCTAAAATATCCTAAAGTAAACAAACATTCATAGTGACATTCCTGTTGACAGTGGCGCTCACAGAATACTATTTACTCGGGGAGGTGGCGTTCCGAACACGCCGCACAGGCGCACTGGAACGCCCTGCGACTCCGGTCTCATTGCTGAAGAGAAGAATAACTTAATAACTTTTGAGGGCCCGGTGGCGTAATCGGGAGAACGGTCGGCTTTGATGCCAGAGGTACCGAGTTCAAACCCCGCCGTGCACCAATCGATTATTCTATCGAAAAATTTATGTGCGCTTTTCACAGTGGCCCTCTGGTGAAGGAAAACATCGTTAAGAAACCAACAACCCCCGCATGGTAGTAGGACACTATCTAGTCTCCGCCTGGCCAGCTAGCATCCTCAAGCTAGAAAATCTGTCGCTAAACATCTAATGTGTTCCGGCAGCTATCCTTGAGAACCAGTTCCCATTTTAGGCGTAGCGTGCTTACCATCTTTGACCGCATTATCACTTACCAACAGGTGAAATAGTGGTCAAACGCTAGCCTATAAGATATTTAAAAATAATAATAATGACTCGTAGAATTTATTTCAAAGACGATTATGGTTGATTCACACCACGGAGATTCGCACACACGTAGAATTTTGTATGTAGTATTGTATTTTAATGACACAATTTCAATTACATATTATATCAAATATATATACCGTTATTATGACGTACATAAATAATTATTAATATTTTTCTATTGTTATAACTAAACAAGAAATTGTTGTGATGGTGTTATATGTATACAAAGATTATTATTTATCGCATGGTTCCTATTCTCATGATTATCAGAATCATAATATATTATGTTATTATAATGATGTAAGTAAATAAAATAATATAATTTGCATTCTACGCATCGGTTAATATCTGTACTTATACAAGTACAAATATTAATTACTGCAATACTGCTTATACTTACTACTTAGGTTATGCTTTATAAAACAACACCAATATGATAAATGCGAAAGTCAGTTTGTTTATTTGTTTGTTTGTTTGTTTGGGACTTCTTCACGGTCAAACGGCTTGACAGATTTGGCTGAAATTTTGTACAAAGATCAAGAAGAGAAGAAGAACATAGGGGGCAGAATAGGATATAGGATACTTTTTTTTTTGCTATCGAGTCAGGGGGTCCAAATATTTTTAATTGAATTTTGTAAATATAAGACTTTTTCTCAAATAAACGGCTTAACCGATTTGCCTGAAATTTAGTATGAATACATGTCTTAGAGCAGAATAGGATTTGAGAAACTTTTTTTCTGGCTGTCGAGTCAGGGGGTCCAGATATTTTTAATTGAATTTTGTAAATATAAAACCTCTTCTCGAATAAACGGCTTGACTGATTTGCCTGCAATGTTGTATATAGACAGTTCATAGGGAAGAATAGGATATATGATACTTTTTTTTTGGCTATCGAGTCAGGGGGTCGAGATATTTCAAATTGAATTTTGTAAATATAAAATCTCTTCTCGAATAAACGGCTTGACCGATTTGCCTGAAATGTTGTATACAGACAGTTCATAAGGTAGAAAAGGATATAGGATACTTTTTTCTGGCTGTCGAGTCAGGGGGTCCAAATATTTTTCATTGAATTTTGTAAATATAAGACTTCTTCTCAAATAAACGGCTTAACCGATTTGCCTGGAATTTTGTATGAATACATATCTTAGAGCAGAATAGGATTTAGGAAACATTTTTTCTGGCTGTCGAGTCAGGGGGTCCAGATATTTTAAATTGAATTTTGTAAATATATAACCTCTTCTCGAATAAACGACTTGACCGATTTGCCTGAAATGTTGTATATAGACAGTTCATAGGGTAGAATAAGATATAGGACCCTGTTTTTTTGGCTGTCGAATCAGGGGGTCCAAATGTTTTTAACTGAATTTTGTAAATATAAGACTTCTTCTCGAATAAACGGCTAGACCAATTTGCCTGAAATGTTGTATGAATACATGTCATAGGGCAGAATAGGATATAGGATACTTTTTTTCTGGCTGTCGAGTCAGGGGGTTCAGATATATTAAATTGAATTTTGTAAATATAAGACCTCTTATCGAATAAACGGCTTGACCGATTTGCCTGAAATGTTGTATAAAGACAGTTCATAGGAAAGAATAGGATATCGGATACTTTTTTTCCGGTTGTCGAGTCTAGGTGCCCAGTTTTGCAAATGTGTGGCCTACTCTCGGTCAAACGGGTTAACCTTTTTAGCTTAAATTTTGTACACAGACAGTCAATAAGACATGGAAGGACAACGAATACTTTTTTATGGTTGGCAAGTCTAGATTTTTATTATGGAATTTTGTGAATGTGTGGCCTCTTTTCGGCCAGACGGCTTGACCGATTCAGATGAAATTTTGTACAAAGAATAATAGTATAGTATATAATAGGGCATAAAAGGGCAGGGAATACTTTTTTCGGCAATTAAGTGTGGGAGCCTTTATTTTTTGTTAACTTTACATAGAGTTTGCATAATCATAAAAGTTTGACCTTAGGTCCATCTATAATGACTAAACTTAAGATGTGTCCTAATAAGGCCATAAAACTGTCAGGGTCATTATAAGCCATCAAAATTTACGCGATAGCTTTGCTTGCCCAACGTGTTTTATCTGCTTTGTGGGAATTAATTCAGAAACATACGTGTTAACAGCTACATTTAACCTTAGGGTCATAGGTGTTGACTTAGTAGGTCATCAAAACTAAAACTGTCATGAAAAGCCGTAAAAATTTTTCGCGCTCGCTGCCCTCGCGCAAATATTTGTACAAAACAAATGTTTGCTCTACGTTGTAGGTAATATTTCAGCATTTTTTGTATTTTAATAGCCACATGCATCGAATTGAGTCATAGATTAAAACAGTACAGCCTTCAATAACGATAAAGATTATTAACCATAATAATCATAATGATTATTAACTTTAAAATAAGTATCAAGTTTAACCTTAGGGTCATCGATGTTGACTTAGTAGGTCATAACAACTTTCTGGGTCATAAAAAGTTTAAAAAAATTTTCGCGCTCGCGCTAGCACTTCTTTTATTAACTTTGTAGGTAATATTTCAACATTTTTTGTAATTTTTAATAGCCAACCACATGCATCAAAACGAGTTTATAAATTGAAACAGTACAACCTTCAATAATCATAATGATTGATAACATTAAAATAAGTGGATATCAAGTTTAACCTTTGTGTCATCAGTGTTGACTTATTACGTCATAAAAACTGTCAGGGTCATAAAAAGTCGTAAAAATTTTTCACCATCGCTTCGCTCGCGCATTGATAGCGCTAGCTACGCTCGCGCAAGCATTTGTCTTATCTTCTTTGTAGGTAATATTTTATCATTTTATGTATTTAAATAGCCACATGCATCAAAACGAGTTTATAATTTTAAACAGTTCAACCTTCAATAATTATAATCATTATTTTACCTTAAAATAAGTGGATATCAAGTTAAACCCTAGGATTATCGGTGTTGACATAGTAGGTCATAAAAACTGTCAGGGTCATAAAAGATCATAAAAAAAAATTGCGCTCGCTTCGCTTGCGCAGTAATAACGCTATATAGCATATAATAGCGTGTTTTAACAGCCTCATACATTAGACTGACTCAAATACTTAAACAGCAAAACTTGGTAAACCTTGCTTAGGTTTACCAAGTAATGATTAATGACTTTAACAATAGACGATATCGAGTTCGACCTAAGAGTCATCTACAGTGACTTGATTGTTAGGTTATAAAACTGTCAGGGTCATAAAAAGTCATAAAAAATGTTTGCTCGCGCAGCTATTTACCATAATTTCTTTGTAAGAAATGTATCAGGAACTTTTGTGTTGAGTCAAACAATTAAACAGCACAACTTCGTATACCTAACCAAAATGATTAATGACTTTAACAATAGAGGATATTAAGTTCGACTTTGGGGTCATCTATGGTGACTTGGGCTAAGAGATTATTGATCTAGACCTCAAAGGTCATAAAGACACAATAACGCGGGCGAAGCCGCGGGTAACAGCTAGTGCTTTATAAAATAAAACTTGTATTAAGTAAGTTCTATTTTATAAAGCTTTTAAGTTTAGTTTAGTTTATTGTTACACACGTGATTGTTTAGCTGTATAAAATAGAACTTATACACTTATAGAACTTATACAAGTTCTATTTTATACAGCTAAACAATCATGTGTAAATCAATAGTTTTGCGAAACGCAAATATAAGTAAAAGATACTTATAATCAAAATCGTTTAAAAAAACTAAATACTTAAAATTAAAAGTAAAAGAAACTTGTTACACACAATCGTTTAGTGAATTGTTCGACTTCATTAAATCTAATGTGTTCAAACAAACATCTAATGTTGTAACAGAACGGATTTCGAGCTCTACGATTTATTGAGATTGGTTCAGGTTTATGAGGTGATATTTCGAATTTATATTGATTTTAATGATGTACTATGTTTATATTCAAAATAATTCATAAATAAGATCGTTCTCATTTAGTATTTAATTAAATATTTGGGTCAGACAAAACAACACTTGGCGCTATATAGGTCAGCTAGGCTATTCTGTAAGCTATCTCGACAGCGGAATCCGCGGTGAGATTCGAATTTCGTACTACGAAATTCAACCGTATTACGAACGCGATACGATTGAATTTCGTAGTACGAAATTCGAAACTCACCGCGGATTCCGCTGTCGAGATAGCTTACAGAATAGCCTAGCTGGTGCGAAGCCACTGTGCAGAGTTAAAAAAAAGCTAGATTACATGAACTATCAGTGTCAAAAGGGGCTGTCACTTGTGAGAGGGAGAGGCAAGATGGAGATTATTAAGATTATTGTGGTTTTGTTTTGGGAAGAGCGCGGGATTTTCTTGGTTTTTTATTTAGTATTTTTCTTAGTTTATGGCTGCTTTTGAAAAACGAACGTAATTTGCCGCGTAACAAGGGTATTTTTCCGCTAAAATGCAGGGAACTGGACTTTTGGCGGCGAAGCTCGGGGTCACTTTTTGACGGGAGGGAAAAAGAGCAAGATGTTACTGGACGTGTAGTGTTATTTTGAAGTTTTTATGTGCTAAAAAGTGTTAAAATTGTTGAAAAACGGAGCAGTAAGAAGTCAGGGAGTATCCTTTTATCTATTAATGGGAAAACTGCATTGTGGGCTTTTCCAATAACATGAGAAGATGTCACTGTAACGCGTTTAGATTATCTATTTAAATGATTATTGTAATGGGATAGTGCCCGATTTCAAGCGGTTTTACGGTTCAATATAATATTAGGCGTGAAGCTCAGCTACAAAACAAGAAGCTGGTTTGCCAGTTACTTGCTGATGGTAAACAGAAGTGTCTATGTAATGCTTTCAATCTCCAATAATTGTTTGGACAGAGCACTGATGGTTCATGATGCTTTTTCAACCGACTTCCAAAAGGAAGGAGGTTCTCGGTTCGTCTGTATGTCTTTTGTGTGTATGTTGTACGATTGCTTCGTTGGTTGTTAACATCCAAAACTTGCTGCTGGGGCTGACTCGCGGAGCATGGAGGTCAGCTGTCTTGGTTTTTGAACTATCCTAATTATTATGCACATATTTGCTTTCTTATCTTAAGTCTAGGTTTTTTTACTATTATTATTATAAGATCTAGATTTAAAAATAGAAAGTCATAATTGGCTGACTTTCTATCGGTTGGTATTAACTAATAAATTTAAGAAGATACAATTACAAGGTAAAATAAATTTTATCTCCTTGTAGATAGTTTTCTCACTAAATATTACACTTTGAAACTATGAGGGAACTAGCTGACTTTCAATACTACATTATGACATCTAGTATTTGAATTCTTGGTTTATTGCCCTGAATTGGTGAATATATTTGTAATTTTGGTATTGATTATTAAGTGTTCTTTGAACCAACCTGATATAAACTTTTCATACTTGAGATAGATTGGAGGAGGTATTCATTCGTTTAAAATAATTATAATGATTTATTTAAGAGCATAAATTGTTTATGTGTAGGTACGTGTACATTGATAATAATTTTCATTTATCAACTGTGTAATCTGATGTTGTTGATGGTGGTGATGTTGCAACCCTCTTGAGAAACCATAAATTTGTTTATAATTTTAATAATTAATTTATTTCAGAGTATTAATTGTTTATGTGTACGTGAACGATGATAATAATTTTCATATACCAACTTTGCACCTGATGTTGTGAGATGATGTTTAAGTATCTACGTTGTATATTTAAAATGTAATCTCGTGAGATTATTCACCTTTTCGATCATATTTGGGAGTTTGTTACAATTATAAGAGGTAGTGACCCTATGGATCACTCACAAGCAGAATCAATAATTCAAAATTTCAGTACTTCCTAAATTGGTTGATTTTTCATCATTAATTAAAATAATTTATTGGAATTATCGTATTAGAGTGGAGACCTTGAATCAGTAAGTGTGGCGTGGGACGCCCTGTGACCAGGTGTAGCGACAACGTTCGCGAAGCGATGGGCAGTGACTGGAAACAGGGAGCCGAGGATCGGACTCGGTGGCGTGACTTAGGAGAGACATATGTCCGGTGGTCTGATACTGGCTGATTATGGTGATGATTATGATGATTGGAATTATCTATTGTGAAAACGTTTCACTTATTATTTCATTCGAGGTTTATTTATATATTGCTATGGGAAGCTTAGAGATTTTGATTCATACTGAGGGTAGCAACCGTAGGATATTCGTACGCTGAAAAGAATAGTCAGAGATACACGTTTATCACTGACATAAATAATCATGCATCAATAATTTAATATAATTTTATGTACCTGCATCATCGAAGTAATTTGGTGAAAAAGATTAATTTATTATTTATGTTCGAGATTTTGTTTCCTACGGGACGTGAATATTATGTCACGTTGACTTACCTGATATCACCGACATAAATAACCGTACATCAGCATCTTTAAATTCAACGTACCTGATTCATTGGAATGAGTTAATGAGACGGATTCACTTACTAATTATGTACGAGATTTTGTTTCCTACGGGACATATGTGCTTATTGAAGCTGCTCATATGGCGTGGATTCGCCTATTATCTGTTCGTGATTTATTTTCCCTGCGGGGATCGTGGAAGTTTGTGTCACACTACGGGTGGCCCAACCCTGGGGAGACTTGTAAGCTGAAAGAATAGCCAGAGTCTTCTCTAGTTCGTGACATAGACAACCACGCAACGTGTCTTCAAATTTACATATTCTGCGGAATAATTCAGTGAGAAAAGAATCACTTTTACTACATGTTCGAGAATTACCTTCCCTGAGGGGACCGTGAGATTCTGTGTTATGCTACGGGTGGCCCAACCCTGGGGAGACTTGTAAGCTGAATGAATAGCCAGAGTCTTCTCTAGCATTTAACATAGATGATCACGCAACGACATCATCACCAACTACGTCAATAAAGTGATCTTGGACCGCTGGGTCTTTCCGGAGTGGAGAAATAATTTAACTAAAATGCTGGCGAACCTAGCCTACTGGGTTGCTTCAGTAATTATCTTCATTAACCACAATATTAACTACAATTAACCTGGCTCATTGAGTCATTCCTTGTTGTAAATATACTTTGCGGTTCAGGATAGGATTTAGATAGAGTTGGATAGACCCAGTATGGGTTAGTAGGAATGATAGGATAGGTTGATAGGAGATAGATAGGAAATTCTATAGTAGGTAGTGTAGGCAGGGTAGCTAAGATACTACTCACTCTTAAGTAGCTAGAGAGAGTAATATCTAAATGAAACAGGTGGTGATGGATGTTGTGCTCGATTAATAGACAGAGACCTTCTAACCATCCAAGGCAACTCTGTTGTTCGAGCAAGCGAATGTTTCCAAGCTAAATTAAGCTGGAGTGGATGAGTATGTAGGCTGACTAACAGACATACATGTACTATTCTCTTTGATAAAAGATTATGTCCTCTCACTTTAGTTGTGATTCAGTACTGACATACAATTTAAGACGTTAAATTTAATTAAATGTATTACTTTTGTACTACTGACTTTTGACTTACTGTAGACATCACCATGGGGCTTAACCTCGTTTCTAGTTGATGTTTCGATAATGAAATGCAGGTAATTTTGCTAAGCTACTAAACCTCATTTCTCGTCGATACTTCGATTATGAAATATAGGTCATGTCATCTCATGCGCAGTGGTGGTCCCCCATGGATGGTTGCTTGATACTAGATCAACTAGGGGCTACCCAAGTAATTCAGGATGAATGCCATAGCTCGGTAGCGAATGGTGGCGCGCCGATCCAACCATCCATGGTACATGCTGTGTAAAAAACACCCCAAAGACTATCCTCCCTTTAAAAGTACTAAATCAGACATATTTTCATATATACATGTATTTATTTATCACCCTTTTGTCCTCCTCTCTTTTGTTATTGTACATACTAAAATGTTTATACTAAATCTATTGACATGATCAATAACTTTGTCTTTAAAATTAACAAAGAAATTGACAAAGAAAGATCATCAAATTAAAATCTATCGAAGTCCCAAAGAAAGTCTAGAGATAAATATAATTAAGAATGCAAGGTGTGAATGTAAGAGATTATCCAGAGAATATACTATGATGATGATGATGATATTGTTATGGTTATTTCTAAAAAGTAATATTATTAGGGTCAATAGGTATAATGTTGACAAAGGTTGTAAAATATTATTCAATGTTCAGCTGTATTCTATAATGTAGCGTTATAGTACTAATAATAATAATACAACACAAATTAGTAATCATAATAGTGTATTTGTACAAATTAGTATTAGATAAATAATTGGTACTCAGAAATTCACTAGGTAACAGTTGTACCAAAAAGTACCAACAGTAATATTTAGGGTTACAAGTACTAATAATAATAATACAACACAAATTAGTACTAATAATAGCATATTTGTACTGAATAGTATTAGTTAGAAAAATTGGTGCAATCCCTTCACTAGGTAACAGTTGCACCAAAAGGTATCAAATAGTACCAACATTAATATTTAGGTTTACAAGTACTAATAATAATAGAATAACACAAATTAGTATTAATAATAACATATTTACACTGGATAGTATTAGTTAGAGAAAATGGTGCAAACACTTTCACTAGGTAACAATTGCACCATAGGGTATAAAAAGCAACAGTATAGCACAAATAGTATTGTAGCAGTGTTTAGGATTACTTGCAACAATAGAAGCTTTATTTCCTGTATTATTTAGTCTTTAGTTATTATATTAGGTTTGTCTTGAGATTCCCTGAAAAGAATTTAGGTTACATCAACGGTTCACAATGGGTCCTACCACTAACTAATTAGACGATTACAAATGGCCAATATTTTATTCCAGTCCGATTAATATTCCAATATCATATATTCTAATATATTAATTTTCCAGTATTTCAGTAAAAAATATAAAGTAATCAAGTATAGTCGCGTTCAAAAGAAAATATTTAAAAACCAAAAAGGTTTTAAGGGGGGGTTGTTACAATGTGTTCCGTCAGCTATCCTTGAGGCCCAGTTTCCATTCTAGGCCTAGCGTGCGTATGATGCGGTCGAATATGGTAACATCTTCGACCGCATCATCACTTACCAACAGGTGAGATAGTGGTCAAACGCTAGCCTATAAGATATTAAAAAAAGAACTTTCATGTGTAATAAAAACTAAAAATGATAAAATTACATAATAGCCCAAATTCATCAGTCCTACCATTTTCTATTATGGAGTTCCAATCGGTACAGCCCAGCTTCATTATCAGGTCAGCTGGATGGTTAATGTTCTAATGAGTACCTCCAGAGATAAAACACCATAAAGCCGGCTTTTATGGGATATGATGTAAATTACATCTTGAGCTATAATATTACATGCTGCGTTTGCTGTTCACACTATAAAATATATAATTCAGCATTGGTTGTCTATGGTTTCATTCACTGACTAAATACACTAATTTTATAAAACATAATAAAAAAGAAAAAAAAAACTGTTGGCGAGGCAGGGGGAGCTGCGGTTTCCGGGGACGTGAGGTAAAATATAAACCTACAAATATCGCTCAGTCGGTCGAAAAAATATTTATAGCTTGGGATGTAATATTTATTGATTATATTAATATTTTTTGCTATAATAATATAATATTAATATATATGTATGCTATAGCATAGTGTACTATAGTTATATATATATAGTGTATATAAGCTATAGCTATAGCATATATAGTGTATATATGCTATAGCGTAGTATAGCATAGCTTTCAAAATTAAATTACTAAGGTTGGTTTTGACGCATCAGCTATTAAGTGGTTCGACAGTTATTTAAGTAACCGTCGGCAATATGTCGAACTGAAACAGAAAAGTGGTCCCCCTTTAATATCTTCACAAACCGAAGTAAGCAGAGGCGTGCCACAAGGGTCCATACTGGGCCCTATACTATTTATATTGTATAGTGCCGACGTTACAAAATACATAAAACACTCCAAATTTCACATTTATGCCGATGATATCCAAATTTATATACATTATGCACCAGACTTTCTAGACACAGCTATAAAAAATATAACTGAAGATTTAAATGCCATAGTAAGCTGGTCTGTTAATAATTGTCTTTTACTAAATCCCAGTAAGACTACATTTATAGTCTTTGGAAGTAAACATAAACTCTCTTTGCTGCTATATTGGGCGAGAAGGTTGAGAGAGTATACGAGGCTCGCAATTTAGGTCTTAAAGTAGACGTACATTTGCGTTTTGAAGAGCATATTGCAGAGTCAATCAAAAACTGTTTTTATAGACTAAAACCGCTCTATAAGTTTAGACCCTTTTCACCCGACTGTGCGACGCAAAGGAGAGGTAATGTGTTTATCAGTCTATATATGTATGTATGTTTGTTCCTTTGTGGCACACTAGAGACCAAACGCGTGGGCCGATGTTGATAATTGGCACGTTAATAGATTCGCCATGCTAGCGCGAGTGTCAACGAAAACATAAAAAATTGAAAAATTCAAAATGGCGGATTTCAGACACCGAAATTTGGGGTTCAAAAAAAATTTTTTTTTCAAAACCTATTGAGTGGGGTATCGAATTAAAGGTCTTAAAATGGAGATTCCAAATATATTTATAACAAATAATTTATGTTCGTACAAATCGAAAAAAAACGATTTTACATGCCGCGTTAGTCACTTTCAGTAACAAATTTGCGGTGCTTATCTCTGAAGTTACTTATCAGATCTCAATAAAATTACAATGAGACCAAACGAAAATCATATTAACTCAAACAAAAAAAAGAATTTTCCAAATCGGTTAAGAATTGATGGAGTTCTGAGGTAACAAACAACCTCTTCCTTTTGGTTTAGTCGTTTAATAGTACAACTGTAAAGTAAGTAAGCTTAAAAAGCAATACCCTATCTACTTCACGCATTTCGGTTTTTTGTTCAGATTACGGAATTTGCCGTCCTTTACTTAACTAAAAAGTGTAAAATAAAACATTAAATAAAAAAATAAAAAAACCCGACTGCGCAAAAAGTGAAGTGTTAAAAAACGAACTGAAAAGAAAAAAAACGAAATGAAAAGAAAAAAACAAGTAAGTCTAGTAGTTTCGACTTCTGTTTAGGGATATCAAAAAACTATACCATTTAAATTCTTTCTCGGTCGATACACTCATAAAATAAATTATACATTGTTATGTGGAATATAGAGACTTTAACAGTCGGGACACATTAATCCCCATTCGTTAAGCAATTAATGTGTCCCGACTGTTAAAGTCTCTACCGCCACCGGGTTTTTAATTTTTTAATTTAATGTTTTATTAAGCGAAGACCTTCGCATTGCATTGGTTGAATTTTGTCTAAACTTAATTACGTGGCCACTGTGTATGGATCACGATTGCTGTCTCGAACTCAACATTTAGTTCAAAGAGTACAAAACGCTTGCAAGATTTTGCTATAATATCTCCACTAGAGGTCATGTCACACCTTTTCTTAACTACCACTACGCATTGAAAATGAAATCTCGACGTAAACTCCACCTCGCGTCGCTTCTTTTCGGGATTCTTAATTTCGGACAACCGTCATACTTATGCGACAGGTTCATCTGAAGATCCCAGAGAAGGTCGTGTCCCATAAGACAGGTGTCACAGCAGATCTCCACACCGCATCATCACTCCGCCGGTTTTAGGGGCTCTTTCCGCTACTCCGCTACCAGGTGCTGGAATAACATCCCCCCTCCGATAAGGAGTACTAAAACATTAAGATTTTTCAAGTTTACGTTAAAGCAGTACCTGATAGTTGAGCAGCGGAAAAATGCTGATGTAAATAAAGATGTGTCGATCATATAAGTCATATACAATATACATATATAATCTTAATATTCATAATATCTAATCTTAAAAAGTAATTCTTCTCACTCATCTTAATAATTTATTTATTTAGTTCTGCCTTCCAAATGACCCAGCTCTTCCTTTCTAAATTATAAGCCTCCAAATATTTTTCCTTTCCTAATTAGCCCAAAATACATATTTATCAGTTTTATTATATTTTTTCACTCCATTATATATATTTTTTACATATATTTAGTATCTATCAAAATATCTATAAGTGTACCTATTTTATCTATGTATCAATTTATTATTTATCGTTATTATTTTATTTATAAATATTTCGCATTTTTTTCATCACCCGCAGGCTTGTCTGAAAATCAGCGTCCAGGTGTAAATCTAGACATATGTGCTGAGACAAGCCTTTTTGACACCTCACATTGTTTCTTGTTTTTTTTTGTTTCATTGTTTTAGTTAGTATTTTAATGTGTTATGTCAAATAAATGATTTTTCTTTCTTTCTTTCTTTCTTAGTGTAAACGGTCCCATACAAAATGTATGACGAGAAATAAAATTTTATATCTCTAGATATAAAATACATTATATTATATCTTATAGTGAAAAGCTGGCTTAAAATATAGACAGACAAGGAACCGACATTAATTTTTCTCGTGTTTTTATAAATTTTATAGTTTCTTTAGTAAGTCTTATAAAGATCTGATGACTTCCGAGATATGGGATATACGAGTATATCTACAAATCAAATTTGTTATTGAAAAAAATTTATATCGTTTAAAAAACTAAAAGAAGCGACTTCAAACGTCGCGCTAGTCAAAGTAGCCAGTACCACAGAATACTTAATAGTACTAAGTACTATATTAGTAGTAATATATATATATATAGTATATAGTATATTAATAATAGTACGGTAATGAAATGCATCGTAATACGAATGTTGACATATTAAAAACCGCTAAACCAATTTCGTTAAAATTTAAAAGGGACCACCAGGGAGGGGTACCTATTGAAACAAAAAGAGAACTTTCCAAATCGGTTCAGGCATTTTCGAGTAATTGGTGAACATAGATTTAAAAAAACCGATGAATTGAGAACCTCCTTAGTATGTTTGTGGAGGATAAATCTTGAAAGCTAAATAAAAAGCTCTTCCTGACAATTAACTGAAATCAAATTTGGTATACTGTTTTACTGATATTTGCTTCGAGCATTTACCAATGGAGATGTTAACGTTGTAATCCCCAAACATTTTTTTCTGCCGAAACTTACGGGGGACGAGGTAAACACGCATTGCACACACACAAATCACTCACTTTAACGATCCCGACACTAGCTTGAAACACGCACACAGTATTAAAAATACAGCGTAGTTACGCACGCTCATATGGCCAAAAATGGCTATATGGCCAGCAGAGGGGGTACGCCTTGCGTTACCATCTCCTTTAGTAAATGCTCGAAGGATATTTGGCGATAATGCAATGGTATATCGAGCTCGTGATGGAAGCTGATTATGGAGACGAAAGGTAGTTAATAATGTGCTAACTGCCTTAAACAGAGATTTAAGATCGTTTAAAAAACTAAAAGAACTAACTTCAAACGTCGCGCTAGTCAAAGTAGCCAGTAGACGTAGTATATTATATATTATAATCTGATATTTAAATAATTTGAGCCAGTAGTTAGTAGCATGTCGTCAAGGTTTATAAATGCATCGTAATAAAAATGTTGATATATTAAACACGGTTTGGCCGATTTCGTTAAAATTTAAATGGGACCACCTAGGAAGAGCTACCCTTTGAAACAAAACAAAGAATTTTCCAAATCGGTTCTGGCATCATCGAGTAATCGGTGAACATACATAAAAAATATAATAAAAAAAGATTCCGACGAATTAAAAACCTTCTCCTTTTTTGTGAAGTTGGTTAAAAATATCGGCAAAGATATAATTTTAATGCAAAAGACGCGTTTAAATAACCTTAGAGTAATTAATAATGGCCAGTCACCTTAACCACAGATTATATAATAGTTACAGAGTCCTTAACGACAAAATATAAAAAATACCGATTTATTTATAATCATGTCACGCTATTCTCTTATGATACTGATTAGGAACAAGCTCCTGATAAAGCTACATTCACATATGTTTACATACATACATTCATTTACAATGATGCCTTATTGTTTCGATTAAAGGTACGAACACACCGAGGCATCCTGCGTCCGCGTTGGCTGATTGATTGATCTGATTTTCAATGGTTTTCTGATTGCCGTAGATCGCGTTCGGTGTGAACCAGTCGATACAAATTCTAGATAGATTCTAGAGCGCAGGTAGAGGCAGGACGCCGCAGTGTGGTCGTACCTTAATTTGCTCCCAAAAAGTAGCTTACCACCATCAAAAACCTTACCACGTTTTGGCAGCACAGCCCCTGAGAGTCAGACCATTCTAGGCCTAATGTGTTTACTGTCCCCGACCACATCATAGTTACCAACCAGGCGAGGTAGTGGTCAAAAGCTAGTTTATCAAATATAAAAAAAAAAGTTTTGTAGAACACCTCAATGCAGCGGTGGCGGCTATCACTCAGTTAGAAATGCTTACGGTCACCCATCCAAATAACATCCTAGTGATCGAGTTGTCAATACCTACTCAAAAATGAAGTGCCTTTTTCATAGCAATATTTGTCACGTTGAACTTTTCGGCTTGTGCTTTCCATACATTATTATTGGCCAAGTGTGAACGTAGCGTAACACGATATCTACCTAATCCATGGCCCATGATACACCGTCGTGGGGAGTGATAGATATTGGAAAGAGGTTGGTAAACATATTTACAGATACCGTACAAATAGACAAACACTCGGGGGGCGCAGTTAGGATTTAATATCAGGGGCAAATAGACTGCGTGACAGGTATTAAAAATAATTAACGTCCTAAGATATGTTAATTGTTAATCTTGTACTTAAATTGAACATATATAGTCAATAGGATAAAATGGGACATGGCATACTTTTTAACGCAGATAAAGCCGCGGGAACTCAAAAAAAATAACATGTACGGGTAATATAATCATCATCATCAGCCGGTGTCAGTCCACTGCTGGACGTAGGCCTCTCCCAAGATACGCCACTGAGCCCGATCTTCGGCTCTTCTTGTAAATTTCCAACATTGGGAGGGATATGCCCTAATCGCCACGCTAGGCGGGTTGGCGATCACAGGACGTAGCTTCTCGCACCGGTGACGCTGCTGCCTGTCACCGGCCTGTAGTATTTAGCTACGCCATAATTTTGCTATGGTTATATACCGCCATTTGTCGGTCGCCAGAGCCTAGTTCGTTGGTCAGCAGGATGCACTACGGGCAGGTGAGGTTGGCTGGGAGCACTGAGGTGGTATTTGTGCTCCCTTACGTCCCTTACATCGTGTAATATAATAAGTAGTTTTTTTTTTATTTTCTTACAAAGACATATTCTTACACAAGATATAGAGATCAATTTTACGTTAATTAAATGCGTTGTAACTAGGAATTAAAAACAGTGAATTTACTGACGCATAAAGCTGTGCGATAAGCGCAAGTAACAATTCGCAGTTGGTCTGTGAATTTTACCGATAACTGTATATAATAACATGATAGTTCAATATGTGACACTATTTTTAGAAGAATATATTAACCTACTGTAGATAATAATGTCAATATTAATACACTCTTACATCACGACACGCGTACTGTTTAAACGTCAAGTGATGATAATTATAACTAATCATACATACGAGTATACACATCGCTGTTACTAATACTAGTAATAATGTACAACAGAAGCCATAATAATATCGTGAAAAGGGCGAAAGTTTGTGTGTATGTTAGTTACTTTTTAGGGTTCCGTAGCCGAATGGCAAAAAACGGAACCCTTATAGATTCGTCATGTCTGTCTGTCTGTCTGTCCGTCCGTATGTCACAGCCATTTTATTCCGAAACTGTAAGGACTACAGAATTAAAACTTGGTAGGTAGATGTATTCTGTGAACCGCTTTCCGATTTTTATACAAAAATATTCTCAAAGTCAATCATTTGAAAGATAGGCGCGCCTAAAGTTGTAAAATGTGTGTCCCCCCCCTCTAATTTTTAAAGTATGGGAGTGAAAAATCTAAAAAAAATATATGCTGTAGATCTCAATAAAAACTATCAACGAAAATTGGTTTGAACGAGATACAGTCAGCAGTTTTAGAGATAAGGCGACCGCAAAGATAACTTTGTTTTTCATACAAACACTATGAAAAACAAAGTTAATTTTGTAGTTGCGAAAAATCAAAGTTATAGAATACTCTACTGTGTTACGGAACCCTACGAGTGCGAGTCCGACTTGCACTTGGCCAGTTTATTCATGCTAAAATTACACAACCGATTGAGCTAAAATTTGGTATGTAGATAGCCTAGACCCTGGAATAAAACATAGGATACATTTTATCCCGATATTCTCACGAGAACGATGTCTACGCGGGTAAAACCGCGGGCCAGAGCTAGTAAAATAATTTGCACTTGTAGTACGTAGTATCTATATATATCTTTATTTATATATACTTATATATATTATATTATATATAAAATGTTATAAATAAAAAACAGAACCTAGGTCGCAGCTGTCTGACTCAGCTCCTTTACAAAACCTCGCGCATCTCGACCCCACGGACCCATTGTTTCGACCCCAAACGGAAGAAAAATGTAGCCATTACCAATGGCAGCATATTTCTGTTTTTTATTTATAACATTTTACGTATTTGTATCAGTTAAAACAGTTTTTATCTTAATTTCGTTTTAAGTTATATATATATATGTACTATTTGTAAATATTAATTAGTTTTAACTAAAATATTTATATTATATTATATACTATATTATATTTATATATATACTATATTTATATATACTTTTATATATATTTATATATATAGAGTAAGTAGTTAGATTATTCTAATACTTTATAGCTGAATACTTTAATTGTTACTTTCGGCGTTTGTAGCCTAAATTAATATAAAACAAAAATATATTTATTTTTGGTATACCAATTTATTTCCAAATGAGCCAATTCACCAAATTTTTAATTTTTATTATTCCATAATTATTTTAAGCTTACCAGAAACCAGGCTTTTACTTTGTTACTAGAACTCCCGGGTATTGTGCTTGATTGCAATTTATTTAACGTTTTATGTAGCATATTAAAAGTCAAAGTCAAAGTATTCCAAATTTTTCTTACAAAGTAAAAGTCCAAAGGTCGAGGGCATAAAAAAATTTTTTTTAGTAAATTATATTATAAGCCTATTTGCTATCAGACCATTTGCCTTTTCTGTAATAAAAGTTATTTTTCAAATGGCCGTCAATTTAGTTTAGATTTTGACGGTATCTGTAGAAGGGGTGTGTCCAGATTACTGGACATTCGGTCCACGCGTGGTGAAACGTGAAGATAGCGTGGCCTCCATACAACACGTCGATGTCCAGCAAATAAAACACGAATTATGGATAATAAAAGGTAATAATTAAATTAGGGTCGCATATTAAGTTTTCGAAAATGGGAAATCTATTGAAGAAAGAAAACATTAACGCAATTTTAAATTTCCCTTAGGGCAAGGACTAGTAATTAGAATAAAAAAAAGTTATATATATAGTGTAATTAATTGTAATTAATTTATTTTATATGTATGTAAAGACAAACAGTTGTAATTAATTAAGCAAAAAAGACTATGGATTTAATATTTAAAATAAATGATTTGTAATATATTTTTGCCGAAAAAAAATAACGCTATTTATTAAATAAAAACAATTACGGCTTATAATAAAACGAAAAACAATTATCAAAATCAAAAAAATATTTTTCAAATGGAATTTAACAAAACCACAAAAGTGTGTATGTATTACCTACATTACAAGCACGGTGAAGGAAAAACTCGCAATGTAAAAATTTTACTAACCTATTTACACAGAAATAATATACAAACGAAATATAATACTAATACAAAAAAGCTTAAATTTCATTATTCATGTTATAACGTAATCTATACCTACATATTCAACATAAGAAATGTTTCTATCTATGTCCGCTATATAGTTTTATTAGAAAGACAATATATAATGAGATGGTTATAGGCCAAAAAACGCTTTAGGCAAATTCGGTTATATTTAATTTTTTTAGCGTATCTAGCAGTACACGCCGGGTATCCGCTCGTGAGTTATAAAATTTTATTCATGATATATGAATTGAATTGAAAGCATAATTAAAATCCACAGATCCACTGAGCGAGCCATAGAAGAGGCCTATATATGACCAGTAGTGGACGGAAATTGGCTGCTAAGGATGATGATAAACAAACATTGGATAGACGTGAAATAGCAGAGAAACTATCATCAATAGCGTTTCCAAAGAGGGTAAGAAAGTGTCAGACGTGGCCGGCAGTAAAACGTTTGCACAAGTATCTTGAGCCATGAATACGTTGCTCTGACATCAAATAGTTTCTTACGCCAGAGTTAGAGATTGCGTAAGATCATCCTATTTACACGGAAACACACCCCTAAACTCTAACAGATAAGAAGTGATAAGAGCCACGCCCTCTACACGCGGCTATCATTAACCGAAGACGCACGCTGTTATCGTTATCGAACGGTTTACTTAAGACTAATATAACATTGTTTCAGTAATCTACATAGCTTAACTGTACCTATCTAATACGATTTATTTTGTATTCCGTACCTACTGCCGCAAAAGCTGTACGAAATTATGAGAACACTACAGAATATGAAAAAATAACAAATCAATTTGACATAATTATGAATTTATGTTTAATATATATATTCAATTTATTTATTTTTTATTTTAAAGTATTTTGAAGTTTTTGTATAAATGTTTACATGCATATACATGTCAACATACTTACATCGATACATAGTGATCAACAAACACATAACCCTCTCCCTATTGCTTCTTTGCGACGCCGCGTGGGGTAAAAGTTAGTTTTCTTGACTTCGACGGGATATATCTCGCAAACACTACGCTTGACAAAAATATTATGTACTAAACCTATCTTCATTTTAAAATTCCTATTCAAAAATACCACACACGATGGGGTGAGGTGATTTTTTTTTTATTTCTTAACTTTATGCCCCTTAGAGGCGCCACATTCAATTTGTTGTGACGTCACATAGCCTATAACCAACAAACACATAAAACGCCTCCAACAACACCTCATTTGTCAAATTATGATAAGTAGTTTAGAAGTTATAAGGGAACAGATGAACATATTATAAAATACATACATACATACTACTCTTATCTCTACTCTATTACTATTCTCTACACTACTCTATTACTCTATACGTTTTGCTTCGCCGTAGTCGGGTAAAAATAAATTGGAAAAGAACAGCGGAAGATCGAGCTGTACTGCGTGCTGTAGGAGAGGCCTATGACCAGCAGTGGACTGATACAGGCTAATGATGATGGTGATGATCTATGTTGTTCGGTGACAATGCACTATAAAATCTGGATCTCGATGGGAACCCAAAACTATAGATTACAATTTTACCGCTACCCCAAGACATTTTTCATGGTTAAAACTTTAAGATTCGACTTAACATACTTATCACAAATTTTTCATACTTTTGGTGTCAAAGAACCGATAAGTAAACAGAACTATCAGATCACACGTTGTTTTTGTAAATACCTGAAAATATTTGCAATACATTATTAATTTACATTTATAAAGTATTTAGATAACACTGCGATTATGTTCCAATTAAACATTAATTGCAATATTTTTGTCATGTAAGGTTACTGCACTTACAATATTTATTTTTATATTTTATTTATTACCCGGTCGGGAGTCGGTCGATGGACAATGTATACTTAGTATAAAAAGTCGCTTCACGCCGTCTTTGTCCGCTTTACGCATAAAATTCCTAATACAAAAAACCGGACGTTTGCGCTTAACGGAATTCGGAATCTGAATTCCTAATCACGGTACCTACAGCTGGAGTTCTAAATGACCTGGACCTTCATGTGCTTAATACTGGTACAACTCCTACTTTTGACACGATCAGGGGAGGCAAACGTTTCCACAGCTTCGTTGACATAACGGCTTGCTCTGCGGACATGTTACATTTTGTGGAAAATTGGACAGTAGAAGAGAATCTGACGAGTTCCGACCACAATGGAATAGTATTTAGCATTCGACTTCAGAAATCAAAAGGTATTAGCATAATCAGGACTACTAGCAAATTTAACACAAAAAAAGATTTTCAAGCAGAATTTCATTCAAAATTCAACCAATTGAAACAAACATATAAATTAAATAAAGATAATATCGTTTAAAAACTAAAAAAGAACCGACTTCAATGTTCATTTTCAGTACCAATTTTGAGATGTTTATCTATATATCTCTGGAGATACTTATCAGACCTCGATAAAATTACGATGGTACCACCCTTGAGATATCTCCTTTCGAACAAAAAAAGAATAATCGAAATCGGTGCATAAATGACGAAGTTATCCCCGAACAAACATAAAAAAATATATATATATATATATATATATACGGTCGAATTGAGAAACCTCCTCCTTTTTTTGAAGTCGGTTAAAAAAATTGAACAAATAAACAGTAAAGAACAGGCAGAAACAGTAATAAATACATTTACAAAAGCATTAACAGAAACATACACGCATTCTATTCCCCAAAAGAAGAACGAAGAGATACTTACTATTCCATGGTGGTCCAAGGAGCTCGCCGAGATGAAGAAAGGAGTAACTACTCGGAAACATAGAGTTCGATGCGCCGCGCCGGTCCGTAGAGCAGGAGTTATCGCCGATTACCTGAAACATAAAGAGGAGTATGAGTTAGAAGCACAGAAGGCACAGGTCAGGAGCTGGAAGGAGTTTTGTGGGAAGCAGGACAGGGAGGGGGTCTGGGACGGAATATATAGAGTCATAGGTAGGACCAAGAAAAGAGAGGAAGACGTCCCCTTGGAAGAAGGAAGTAGGTTGTTAGACGCTAAAAGTTCTGCAAAATTATTAGCAGAAACATTCTACCCAGAAGACCATGTAGATAGCGATAACACCGAACATAGCCAGATAAGGGAATTAGCGGAAAACGTGAATGCAGGATCATAATATGATTATTGTGACCCACCATTTACGCAAACCGAGCTGATTATGGCTATCAATACCTTCAACCACAAAAAAGCCCCTGGAGCCGATGGATTTACCGCAGACATATGTAAGTGTGCTATCGTGAGCGATCCTGAAACATTCCTGAGTCTCATAAACAAGTGTCTGGAGCTCCATTATTTCCCAGAAATATGGAAAGAGGCTACGGTGATAGCACTGAGGAAGCCGGGAAAAGAGAAGTACACCCTACCGAAATCGTACAGACCGATAGGTCTGTTACCGGTCATGGGAAAGGTGTACGAGAAAATGATCATGGCTCGCATAAAACACTACCTGGTACCAAGACTGAGTGCTCGCCAGTTTGGATTCGTGCCCCAGAAGAGCACCGAAGACTCCCTCTATACCCTTTTTCAATACATCAGAAAAAAGTTTGACCAAAAGAAAATTGTAACGTTAGTGTCATTGGATATAGAGGGAGCCTTCGACAGCGCCTGGTGGCCAATCATAAGAGTCCGGCTGGCAGAGGAAGGCTGCCCAGTAAACCTGAGAAAAGTTATCGACAGCTACTTGAGCGGGAGAAAGGTTAGAGTCAGGTACGCCGGGGAAGAACATTGCAAGCAAACCAACAAGGGCTGCGTTCAACTTGATCCTGGACCCCTTGCTCAAGGGCCTAGACGACAGAGGCAGCTATAACCAAGCGTTCGCAGATGACATCATCTTGGTCTTCGATGGTGAGACGGCATCTGAAATCCAAGAGCGTGCCAATGCTGCCCTTGGGTATGTTCGGACGTGGGGCGTCAGGAACAAACTCAAATTTGCGCCGCAAAAAACTTGTGCGATGGTAACCACGCGAAAACTAATCGCGAAAACATCTGCATGGGCCCCTGCAACAGAAAAATTAGGAGTAAGAAAACACCTTGACGCAGTGCAACGCGGTTTCGCCCCAAAAATCGTTAAAGCCTATCGTACCGTCTCACTCAACTCGGCGCTATTGCTCGCTGGGCTTCTGCCCCTAGATATTAGAATACAAGAAGCGGCTCAGCTCTATGAAATCAAAAAAGGGTATTCCCAGCGGGTAATAGGAGACCGGGAAATTGAGAAACCGGTGGCTTTTGAGAGCTTGATTCATCCAGCTGAACATGAAGAGTCATATTTTACATGCCTGGAGGACGATGCAGCTCTACAACAACATGACAACAACGGCCTAAAAATATTTACAGACGGCAGCAAACTGGGGGGGAAAGTCGGCGCGGCGTTGTCCTTATGGGAAAGCGTCGCGGAGATAAGTACCCGAAAGTTCAAGTTAGAGCAGTACTGTACCGTCTTCCAGGCGGAAATGCTGGCTCTCCTTGAGGCCACGAATCAAGCTCTCAAAAGCAATACAAACAGCTGCAATGTCTATTGCGATTCGAGGTCAGCATTGGAAACAGTTGTTAACAACTCTTCCCTCCACCCCCTAGCCATAAAAACCAGACATAACATCCGTAAATTGAAAGAACATGGCAATACATTAAATCTGTTCTGGATTAAGGCTCACGCGGGGTTGTAGGGTAATGAGCGTGCTGACGAACGCAAAGCAAGCTGCTCTCCGACTTAAAATAAAACCAGCGTACGATAATAACGATAACCGGTTTCATTTGTCAAGCGACAAATCCGTTGAGTCGCTTGACAAATGGAACCGTCGCTACAAGGATGGCGAAACGGCATCTACCACAAAAAATTTCTTCCCCGATGCTATTAGAGCGTATCCTTTAGTTAGACAGATTAAAATTGACACTATATCTACACAGTTTCTGACCGGGCACGGTGTATTCTCAGCATACTTATACCGTTCTAAGTGTAAAGATAATCCATCCTTGTGATCCTCATCCCTTGTGATCCATCAGTCGAGGAGAGCGCAACGCACGTTATAGTGGATTGTCCAATATATGCAAAAAATAGGCATGACATAGAAAATGAAATAGACATAAAAATAAGCATAGAAAACATTTGTAAAATATTAGAGAGCAAAGATATTAGAAATAAGTTTATTGATTACTGTAAATGTATATCGACTAAAGTAATTAATAAAAATAAGACGTAGGAAAAGCTGTACAAATAAATATTTGAATATATGTATTATGTACAACTAGTATTATAAAGCAGAAAATTAAGTAGTAAGAAAAACTGTAAAAATTAGAGAAAAACATTGTCTAGAAAACGTTATTTACCTGTGTAACCTAGCCTGTAAGAAAAAATGTAAAAGGAAATCTCACTCATCTCAGTAATAAAAGAATTAGAGTATTAGAGTAGGGGATAAGGTTGGCACCCACCAACAATGGTATGAATGAAAGAAGGATGCCAGAATTATTATAGTATGCAGAGTGAAAGTCGTCCCGATGTAGCGAGAAATGGTATGTCAGAGGCTCGTAGCAAAGGCTCCCATCCCGTGGAAGGTAGGCACACATACAAAAAAAAAAACCTAATTAGGAAACCGTACGTTTGCGGCCAGCTTTATCCATACCAGCGGTTTTCACCAATATTATACAAACGTTTGTAACTCTCTCTCTCTGTCTGTTTTTTACCTAATCACGCCTAAACGGACGATCCGATTTTACTGAAATTTAGCATAGGGCTACTTTATAGCATGAGGATGTACTCGTACATAGGCTACCAAATTCTTAGTTTACGTGAACGATGTCGTGGGTATCAGCTAGTTTCCATATCATCATAATCATCATCAGCCTATATTAGTCCACTGCTGGACGTAGGCCTCTCCTATGGAACGCCACATGGCTTCCACCTGGCCCGAGGGCGTCCTACACTACGCTTGCATATACGTGGTATTAACTCAAGGACTGGTTTACCCCATATAAATTAAACCCCATATAAGTTTCCATACAAATAAGTAAATTAAGTTCATTTACAGTGCACATATCTTACTTACATTGTTTTGGCACAATAAGGCGTCTATTACACAGTAGGTTATTCGTCATCCAAAACCAAATATCATGACTGTTGGTGGCTCATTTAGCAAATCAAAGTATGTAAATATTGGTCAGTCACCTCAGTCAACCCATTACACGATCAGTTATCCATCAGTCACAACCGTGACTGCCAGCAAACTGACAGCAAAACCTATCGTGTAATCGACGCTTATGGTATATCGACTCACTCAAACATAACAACAAACATAAGTAAACAACTGCACTTTCAAAAAAGCTGAAATTTTGGTTACTTCCTTTCAAAAGAGGGGCAAACAGAATCCCTAGTTATTTTGTTGACGATTCTTTCCATCTCTATGTTGAGGTCGGAAACTTTTCAGACCACCCACGTATTTCGATATCTCAGTTGGCACAGAAATTCTTTGTATCAATGTTGTTTTTTTATGATAAGAGATGACAGGACAAGCAAGATGCTCGCGTGATGAAGTGCGTCTGCCTATAACTAACGGGTAAGTGCGTGTCGTTTAATTAATAAAGACATTAATAGAATTTTCAATTTAGTCCCATATTTTGTGTTTGAAGGTCAAACTTGCAGTTTGGTGACTCGTAAAATTTTAGTATTGCATGGATTTGCGTGCAATAGGATTCACAGGTAATGATGACCACTTTCTATCAAGTGGGCTTCATGTATGTTTTTGACCAAAAACTGCTGATGAAATAAGTTGCTACTGGTAGTAGAAGCATAATATTAGTTTCGCCAGACTTGATACGAAAAATACGAACCTCCATCATGGAGAAAATCTGCCGTCAAAACCATACCGTGCCGTTATATACTTATCTAAAAATCAGAGTTCAGGCGAACACCTGAACTTTTAGTGCTGAGATAGACCTTTTTAGTGCTGAGATAGACCTTTTTAGTGCTGGGATAGATCATTTTAGCACTACACGTGTGTATTTTATTATTTAAGTACCGAGATAGGTTCATAACTTTATTATTTTCTTGTTTTTTTTTTCTATCTCTAAGTACGTTTACTGAGTAGTATAAGTTGTGAAATTTGTATGGTGGTAGGACATTAGTGTCCGCCTGGCCAGTTACCACCCTCAAGTTAGAAAATCTGTCGCCAAACATCTAATGTGTTCCGGCAGCTATCCTTGAGAGCCAGTTCCCATTCTAGGCCTAGCGTGCTTACCATCTTCAACCGCATCACCACTTACCAACAGGTGAGATAGTAGTCAAATGCTAGCCTATAAGATATAAAACAAAAATTGCTGAATAAATGTATTATCTTTCTTTCTTACGGTGTTCTGGCTGCACAGCCCTTGAGAGTCAGATCATTCTAGGCCTACAGAGTGTTTGCAATCCCAGACCACATCATCGCTTACCACCAGACGAGATCGCGGTAAAAGAACTTCATTGCTATGAACCGGCGGTGGTAGGTGGCGGTCACTACTCCCCATCAAGTGGGTCGCATGTATGTTTGACGCAAATTACCAAAAAAAAATTTAATGTTATGAAAAGTGTTCTTTAGGTTATTTAAGCCTATCGTTATCTAACTAAAATGTTTGATATAAAGTTATCGTTTCCGAATAAAAATAACATAATATCTAAATCGTACGATATTTATATAAATAACAACCTACCTAAATATAGTGCGTCTGATAAAATAGAACCAAAATAATATGTTTAAGCACAAAAACGGAGTAAAAGATAATAATGACGTTTGTTAAGTTTTTGTAAACATTTATGTAAGTCACTGACTGGTCAAATACCCTAACTGTTTATTCATAAATATATTTACAACGACCTTAATCTATCGATACATAATGTATATAAGATAGTTTAAAAACTAAAAAAACGAACTTTCATGCCACGCGAGTCAGTTTCAGTTGCAAGTTTGAGACGTTTAGTGACATATCTCCTTTTTTAGGGTTCCGTACCCAAAGGGTAAAACGGGACCCTATTACTAAGACTCCGCTGTCCGTCTGTCTGTCTGTCTGTCTGTCTGTCCGTATGTCACCAGGCTGTATCTCATGAACCGTGATAGTTAGACAGTTGAAATTTTCACAGATGGTGTATTTCTGTTGCCGCTATAACAACAAATACTAAAAACAGAATAAAGTTAAAAATAATAGAGGGTCCCCATACAAGAAACATGTTTTTTTCGGCATTTCACGCCATCTATGAACGCTTAGTTAGGTAAACGTCCCATAGATGGCGTTATATTGAAATGTCGATCCCTAACACCTTTGTTGGACGTTAGATGGCGTTATAAGAAATAAAATGTTTATTAATTATTAGTTTTTGCTGGCGAAAAATGATAGTGGTATTTTTTTGCTCGATCTTATAAAATACTGTAGTGGTACGGAGCCCTACACTAGTAGGGTTCCGTAGCGAGTCCGACTTGCACTTGGCCAGTTTATTTTTGAATAATAATATTTATTGCCTATAAAGGCTAGCGTTTGACCACTATCTCACCTGTTGGCAAGTGATAATGCGGTCGAAAGTGACATCAAATAGAGATGCAGGCAAGTCACACTAATTTTCCTTCTTCCAAAAAGGAGGAGGTTCTCAATGCGCATATATGTTTTTTATGTATGTTCATTACGCAATTACTGTGCAAATTGTGAACCTATTTAAACGTTTTTTTTTCAACCGAGAAGGTTCTCAATCCATCTGTATGTTTTTTTGTATGTATGTTACGGGATTACTCCGTCAATTGTAAACCGATTCGAATGATTATTTTTTAATCGGTAGGGTGCATTTCCAAGGTGATCCCATTGTAATTTCATCATGATCTGATAAGTATCTCCAGAGATATGACGATTAACGTCTCAAACTTGCTACTGAAATTGACTCGCGGGGCAGAAGTCGGTTGTTTTAGTTTTTAAACCATCCTTATTATTAATTAGAAAGGTACGAGTACATCTCAAAGGTGGTCCCATTGCAGTTAGATTGATATCTGATGATTATCTCCAGAGATTTGGAGATAAACACCTCACACTTGGTAAGTACTGAAAATGACTAGCGTGGCATTTAAGATCGTTTTTTTCGCTTTGTGCACGATCTTATTAAATATCGTTGTTGTTAAAATCTGTGCAAGTAGCATAAAGAAATATGGAATTGCAACGAAATTTGCTAAGCCAACTATTTCAGGGGAATCACAACCATCACCATTTGCAGCAGTAAGTAAGTAGGTAGATAAATAAAATTGAAGTGTCTGTTTGTAATTCCAAATTAACAGCTTTTCTCTACATGCATATGAAAGTATATACGTTACTTACATAATATAACAAATAATTTCAGAAATGTTTGTCTATTTGTTGCGGCTAATCACTGTTCACAGTTCACAATCACAGTTCTGCGTAAACAAAATTGAAACCAACAGATAAATAAAATTAAAGTGTTAAACGCGGGCAAATCCGCGGGGCGCAGCTACTACTATAAATAAAGTTATATAGGTTAAACTAGATAAGAAAGTTAAAAGGTTATCGATTGTAACGCGACCACCAGCAAGTTATGATATAGATAAATACAATGACGAAACAAGCGGAAGAAGTTAGATAAATAACTTTTTGTTTCTGTTTAGAGTCTGAGCAAAAAGAGAACAGTCGGAGAAATTGAGGAGGCGTCGATCGTTTCAATTTACTGTTTTTGTTGCATTGACAACACTGCTGTCATTACTAGTACGACAAAAAATTTTGGATACTTGGTAGGTACCAACTCTTATCATTATCGTGTGCTACTAGATAGGTTACCTTCCTTCCATACCTTTGAATGTTAGTTCATCGTAACGCCACGACGGTTCTCTTTTTGTACAGACTCTATAAGACATTGTGTTTGTGACATTGTTTATATTTTCCTTTGACCAGATGGAGCGACGACATACGCAAAGCGGGGGGCAGTGACTGGACAAGAAGAGCCGAAGATCGGGCTCAGTGGCGCACCTTGGGAGATCCTACGTCCAGCAGTGGACGGACACCGGACGATAATGATGATGATGATTATATTTTCAGGCGTTACGGAACGCTTTCACAAGATATTTGAATGGTACATTTACCATGTTTTTAACTATTTATGCGCTTCCGATATTTCGGCGCTGTTGCAAGCACCATATTCACTGAGTAACTTAAATGAATAAGGTAAATATCCCGTTCAGATATCTTATGAAAACCTATCATCATCATCAGCCAGTATCTGCCCACTGCTGGACGTAGGTAGGCCTCTCCCAAGATGCGCTATTGAGCCCGATCTTTGGCTCTTCTTTTCCAGTCACTGTCTTGGGGCCTTGGTTTTGTGTGGACTTACCATCTTTGGTAGCAATATGACCTAGTCGCCAAGCTGGGCGGGCGGGTTGGCGTTTCCAGGACGCTGCTGCCTCTTAGGGCCGGCGCTCACTGACGGCGTGGCGCGGCATGGCACGGCAGGTTGTGCTGCGGCATCCCGCGGCGTTCCGTGGCATGCCGTGGCAGTCCGGGGCATGCCGTGGCATCTTACTGAAAGCCCAGCCAATGTTGTTAGATTGGGGGTACTTTTCGCAATTCTTGGAAATGCAACCTGTACAATGAAACGGCATGACACGTCATGCCGCAGCATCCCGTGGCGCGTCGTGTTATGCCGCAGCATACCGCGGCACATCACGTTATGCCGCGGCATCGTGGTATCAAAATAAAGTAACATGCATTCTAAACTCATTGAAATAAGATTCATAATAACTTGATTAGTAATAAAATCCTTTGCCATGACACGCCGTGCCGTGCCAGCAGTGAGCGCCGGCCCTTACCAGCCTGAAGTATTTAGCCACGCCATAATTTTAAAATGGTTAGGTATACCGCCATTTGTCGATCGCCACAGCCACGTTCGTTGGTCAGCAGGATGCACCAAGGGCAAATGAGGTTGGCTGGGAGCACTGAGGTGGTGTTTGTGCTCTTTTACATCCCAAAACAGAAGCCTATAATCTCTAACTATATAAAGGAGGTCAGTAAATATGGGTTTACGATTAACGGATGGTAATCCGTCATAGCTTCACAAAAATAAGGACTTTTACAAAACTAAATAGGAAAGTTTTTAACATGATGTATATCAGCTAGCTATTACAAAAATATCAAAACGAAATAATTACAACACAGTAAAGGTACGGACACACCGCGGCGTCCTGCGATCTGCGGGCGCGAACTCAGTACTTTTCAATTGTTTTCTGATCGCGTTTGGTGTGAACCAGTCGGTACAAATACTACTGCGCTATCTGATCGCCGCCTAGATCGCGCACGCAGGACGCTCCGGTGTGTCCGTACCTTAAGTTCATTTATTTCAATATTTACAAAAGTACATATGTATAACTATATAATATATGTACAACTGAAAAATAATAACCTAATTTTAAAACAATTAAACTAAAAAAAACAATTAAACTATTGAAAATATGTTATTTAACCGATTTAGTTAATATTATTTATAACACTTTCTCAAAAAATATTATAGTATTCGCAGCGAGAACTGATTCGCCTCGACAATTGTTACTACAGGCGCTTTCTGTCATCGCAATAATATCAATGTGTGTCAGATGCACTAAACTACGAATATTATAACGTAAGTACTAAAGAACAACAATGCGAACCGATTTGAATGATTATTTTTGTCATTGGTAGTGTTCATCTTCGCGGTTGTCCCTTTAACACGGTTTTTTAGCAAGATCTGGTAAGTATCTCTAGATATATGGCGAGAAACATCTCAAACTTGCTACTGAAACTGACTCGCGTGGCATGTGAAGTCGGTGTTTCAGACAACGAATAAGTCTAACAGCCAGTCTTTCTGGTTCCTGATTTTAATATTGCTGAATAGGCCAGCGGTTGAGCATTACATCTTTTGATGATATGATGATTTGAGAGATGTGGTTCAAGATGAAGCACACTTGTCTAGAAGATGTATATCTATTCACTCGCGACTTAAAGACGTTGATAGTTATCAATTAAATATTTTTTTAGATTTAATGAAGGTCCCTGATAGTCTATAAGAACCTATCTACCAGATATGGTATTTATAAGTCAGATAACTGTCTGAAACTTAACCAGGAACCGGTGAAACTGGTCCTTTAGTCTATTTTCTTTTCTAAAATCTTTTTAGGTTTTCTGGTCTAAAATAAACACAGTCTCAGTTGTCACCGCGCCAGAGCTGGTCTCGGTAATATGTTCTGAGGAGCCTCTTCTTCCCAAGATAGTGGCATGTATTTCTTCGGTTTCAAGATGAAGAAGAACTGGAAAAACGAGAAGAATATTAAAACGGTTTTTGACGGACTTCCACCTTCAGACTAGCCTAGCATCTTAAGTAAGCATCTTAGTATCTTAAACTAGTCACTCGCCATCAGATGATGAAAGTCTTATGTAAAACACCTATGTTCCGCCTGTCTATACTAGTGGTAGGAGCATTATATCGATGTTCTGCCTAACATGCTACCAAAAAGTAGCTTACTATTATTAAGCAGAAAATCTGCCACCATAACCCTACGGTGTTGTAGCAACATACATCCTTTGAGAGTCAGACCTTTTTAGGCCAGCGTGTTCTTTATCCTCGACCACATCATAACTTACCATCAAGCGTCACTTCATCAGGAAGCTCTCGTAGCAAGATCGGAACGACAACGATACGCAATAGCGTAAGCTACCCGAGGAATTGTATCGAACATACTAAAACCTTAGGTCAAGACAGTCCACAAAGATAGTTACTAAAGAGTATAAAATAGTCTGTAATTTATAAACATGATTCAAACTAATAAACTATATTATATATATTTTTTATAAAATCAAGAACGATCTACCACATAAGTACTAGGCATACATAAAAACGCCGGTAGTATAAAATACTCACCACAAGGAACCCAAACACTGCTCCAATCAAGAAACCAGCCGCAACATCGCTCCAGTGGTGATAGTGTTCCTGAACTCTCGTCAACCCGACGTACCAGGCGGCTATGAATGTTGCGAACTGGATGCCGTGCCGGAGGAGCTTCGAACCACGCCATTTGCCTTTCACTTGCACGTAGAACTGAAAATGTATTATGTTAAGATTAAAATTAAAATTTGTTAAATTGATAAATATTGCTTTGATCTTGTATGTAATTTGTATAAGCGATTAATACCTCAGATACTCGATTTAGAAAGACTTGCGACACCGCATTTCTTATACCTCATTTACATTCAGCCCCTGCCACTGCCCCTCGCGCTGCCGGCGATAATTCCCTAAATACTGCTGCAGCAGGATCGAGAGGAGTGTGTATACATACTGCCCTACCAAACACTTCGCTTTCAAGTTTCGGCAATGGCAGACGTTAAAATAATTACAGCGGCCGCGCTGTCTCTTTTAGCGATACATAATTATGTTCGATATTTAAAAAGATATCGAATACAAAAAAAAGAATGTTCGTCGTAGACGATGGTGGATGATATCTATCCATTGAAATAGAACTTTGTAAGTACCTTATTATCAACCTACCTACTTACGAACGTCTTTCTCCTCCAGGCGCTCGGCGAGTATTGAGCGTCGGAGCAGAATGTAAACACGCACTGCCGCTCGCGCTGCCGGTCCTTTTATTTCCGCACAAAAAAACGCCATTTTGGGGAGCGCCGGGCAGCGCGAGTGGCAATGGCAGTAGCATGAGAAGTATCGCGTTTACACACTCGTCCTGCCCACTTCCCTGCTCACTACGGCTGAATGTAAATGCGACATTACACTATTCCAATCATAACTATTGTTCGTGGTGATTGTTAGCCATAGCACAAAATAATAAATAATACAAGGCTGACTTCCAAACAGGAGGGGGTTCTATGTTCGTCTTAATGTATTTTTTTGTGTGTTTTTTTATCGATATTTTCGCTAATTGTGAACCGATTTGACTTCCAAAAAGTAGTAGTTCGTCTGTATGTATTTTTTTTTGTGTACGTTCATCGATATTTTCGCCAATTGTAAACCGATTTAAAAAACATGTTTTTTGTTTTGTTCGAAAGGATATACTCCAGAGGTGATAAGTATCACCAGAAATATGACGATTAACTTCTCAAACTTGCTACTGAAACTGACTCGCGCGGCATAAAAGATGGTTGTTTTAGTTTTGAACCTTATCTTAATTATTTTATACATATACAGATTCTAGCAGACTTACAATGAAGAAGACAGAGCAGTACATAGCAAAGCTGGAATGTGCACTGGGGAAGGACAGCCGCATCTCCTTCAGGCGGTGCTCATCGGTGATGACGCAGGTGTACTCCTGGATGTAGCCGTAGCTGTTCAGTGGTGATGATATCGGGATTGGTCTGCACACCTGGAAAATTGATAACCACAAATATAATATAAATGCGAAGCTTTATAATTTGTTTGGAAATACGTTCTCAGCTAAATGATTCAACTGATTGCATTGTAATAGACAGAATAACACAAATAATACTTTTTGATACTAAATATAGTTTTTAATGCAGAACAGCTATGTTAAACCTCACAGCTTAAAATATACATGGCTGATACCCGCGATTTCGTTCACATTCACCAAGAATGTATCACTGCTTATTTATCAGAGCTTTAGCTCTGTCAATCATCATTTGTGTGTTCTGACTTACTTAAATTTTATGTAAAAATCATGATTTTATTTTCACAAAAAGTAGCCTATGTTTATCCTCATGCTATAAAGTATCTCTTTATTAAATTTTCATGTCTTTTCTAGCACGTGGTCATTATTCTGTGAGGGACTTACACCATCTGCTATCACCACATTCTGCAACTACAAGGCACTTACATCATAAAAGTATGGTCTCAGTCTACCAATGGTGTACTTTGTAAAGTCAGCAGTGAGATGCTGCATCACGGCTCCGAACACCAATATCCCTATAGAACAGTATGACTCCCATAGCCATCCGGGTATGGAGGTTCCTCCTACGTTCTTCACTCCAATGTTTTTGCCTCGACGCTCTCGGTCGATCTCGATTATGAGGATCTGGAAATTGATGTATTATGTGGCATAATAGAGCATTTCTTTTTCATAGTAGAGCTTCAGCAGGGTAATTATCGAGGTACGGACACACCGCAGCGTCCTGCGTGCGCGATCTAGGCGGCGATCAGATAGCGCAGTAGTATTTGTACCGACTGGTTCACACCAAACGCGATCAGAAAACAATTGAAGAGTACTGAGATCACGCCCGCAGATCGCAGGACGCCGCAATGAGGCCGTACCTTAAATCATTCGAAAGCAAATTTGGATTCGGAAACTGCCTTTATCTTTACTTATACTTTTGATATTTCAGATCGAAAAAATTTGTGATTCTAATTGGAAAGGTTTCCGTGACAAAATAGCTCGTGGATTTCTTAATATTTAAAATTAAAAATGAAGCTTCCGAATCCGAATAGGTTTTTGAATAATTGAGAATCAGGGGGCTTGTCAGTCTACGGTACCTACTACCGCTTTGTTAGTTATTCATCCAGGAACTAGAAATGTTTTTCGGTTTGAAAGACATTATATTGTCTAGTGAAATTAACAAGTGGTTTTGTGGGAACAGAAGAGCTCGTGTGTCCTTATAACCATGCAATAACCGACATTTTCGTCTTTCTCCATGGCTTAGCAAAGCCATTTCAGAGTTTTGGTAAAATAGTGGTGGTATAAGTTTTAGCGATTACTCGCGCAGAAGTATCAAAAATGTTTAGTCATACTAGTAATGACATCAGTGTATGTGGCAGTGTTATCAATGCAACAAAAATAGTAAATTGAAACGACCGACCGATTTTAATCCGTCCATGTATGCTACAGCAAACTTAAACCCCCTTTCCCCCCTCTGCTCCCCTTTTTGGATTTTTTTTCGCAACATCTGTAGAAGATGTTGTGATCTGACTGATCTGATCAAACGTCTGCCTTTTCCCCTCCTATTTACCTCACAGTTGAAAAAAAGCGATCGACAATTTTTTTTTAAATAAATCAAGGAACTCGAGTGCCAATTTTTATCAAAATAGGTTAAATTGCGACCTGTAGGCGGGAACAGACAGACTGACTAACAAACGGACAATAGCAGTTGTTGGCCAATCTTGAAACTGAGCGGCTTCGCTCGCTCGGTCAATTACAGGGAATAATTGAAGACCAGTTTAATTTAATCGGCTGATAAAGATAAAGATATAGATCTGATAAAGTTTCATATAATGCTATATGAAAGAGTTGTGGGCTATCTGGCAGATAAGTTTATAATAGGCAATCGGGGACTTTATCAGTAACCGGAGAAATTTACTCACATTTCAAAGTAACATGCGCAGAGCTATGACGCACAACATTTTAGTTATACAGAGTTTTGCGTACCACAGTATCTTTTATATGCAGGCATAATCGCTTATCATCAATTGAGCGTTTTGCTTGTCATGATTTTTGTTGTCATAAATAAGAACATGTATCTTACCGCTACAATCAAGAATGTAAATCCGGAAAGGCCCAAGGTCAGCTCAGTGATGGTCTGTTCCTTGAAGGGCAGGCGGATAGTCTGGTCATCCTCAAAATACCCACGCTCGTAGGGCTTGCCGTAAACAAATAGGTATACCATGGGGATGCATACTGGAATCAAATAATCAGCCTTTATCTATAAAGTGAACCGACATCCATCAAAGCAGGAACAACCAATAAGAAGTCGGTCTCTGTCTGTTGGAACGCCGTAAGGTTAAGGCAGCAGATTTTCTAATGGCGGTAAGCTATTTTTTGGTACCAAGTCAGGCGAGACATCGATATAATGCTTCTAGAGCCTGTGGTAATAATAACATTACTTTATTTCTCTTCATAGAGTATGCTGAGAAATTAGTACATTGTATAAATGTGTGTGGCAGAATGGATGTGGATGTGCGCCATAATATGAACAAAATTAAGTCTTGCAAGCTATTATCTATCGTTACTTACTTTTTTTGTAAGTTAATACGGGACTGTCATAGATGTATTTAGCCAAAACCCCCTAAATAAAAGTTGAATAAAAAAAACGCTGCGATCGCTGGGATGTCAATTGGGGAAATCGCATCAGGCATAAAACGCCATCACTGAGATGCGGACTGCATTTTCCCACCATTTCATTAGAGCTTGCCACACAATATGGTGACAGTTTTGTTTTCTGACCCGTGTATTGCCTTAGTTTCCATAAAATGTTAAAATTATTAGGAATTCAAATCAGCACAGTAGTACTGACAACGTAGCTTGTAGTACGCGTAGCCGGCGTAGCCGAGACGAATGCGTCTTCGTAGCTCTTTGCCTACACGCAGCATTATAGGTAGTACAACTTTCTTAACCATTTGCGAATTATTAAAAAGCTACAACAGATATTTATTATATGTGTTTTCCTCACTACTGGCCACTTTTATGCTCTGATAAATTTACCAACCAGTATACTCAAAGCTTTTAAGAGATGTTGCTGATCGATTGTCAGCTTTTCTTTTCGTTGCTCTCATGTTACTCTACTCAGCTAGATGACGTTCCATACTACGTTTGCCGAACTATAATTTTCACCCAGTCGGATTTGTCACTTCCTTTGAGCTATGACATCAACTTCATTCTTTCAAAATCTACGCATGCTAGGGCCACGCTTAGGAAACGCCGTTAATTGTCGCGATGATAGACTTTTTAAAGTAGCCACGACTTATCGCGATAATTTTACAGCGGCATATATGTTACCGTTTGACATTGGGCGATAGCTTGAGTAGCGGTACAAAAAAGAGATTCCCCAAGAATTAATGCGTTGAAGCAGCTACTCTACGTTTTTCATTGTGTGATTGTGCATCGTAAGCGCGACGGGATCGCACGTAAGTACGTGTTTGTCTTTGATAATATATGGAGTGGACTAACCAGAAAGTCATTGTGATTCTCAAAATTCTGCAAACAGAAGCCATGTTTGTGAGATCTGACGCACAAAAGTAACAAGAACCTTTTTCTCAGGAACGCGTAAAGGTATCAAATTGAAACCTATATCAAATACTCGGGGCTACGGTATCTTTAACCTGTGATAAAATCAAACTTGTAAGTCATTGCGATCAAAAGATATCACCGTTTGTGTCGCATATTTTTGCGTATATTGCGATTTCACAAGAGAATAAAACCTATACGGTACTTTCAGTTGACCTAGAATCATAAAATTTGGCAAGAAGCAAGGTCTTGAAGCACTTACATAGGGATAAATCTAAAAGTTGTAAACATGTAGTTTAAATTTAAAAAAAAGTGAATTTACTATTACAAACTTATTATTTGCGTTTGCTGCATTAACCGTGTCTAGCCTCGGTGCGTGAGTGCAACTCGCACTTGGCCAGTTATTTTTTTACATTTTGAATTATTATTTAAATTATTGATATGATCTATTTAATGTTATTAGACGTGTGTAATTGTAGATTTGCCCATTAATCCATTCTGCTTTTATGAATTCTTTGAGTTTGAGTTTTTAACCACTCATCTGTACATACATACATACAATCACGCCTTTTTCCCGTTGGGGTAGGCAGAGACTACTTCTTTCCACATGCTACGTTCCTGACATACCTCCTTCGCTTCTTCCACTTTCATGAGCGCCTTCATACATGCTCGCCGGTTATAGGTACTTTTGACTTGGCCTTTCTTTAAAACGTCTCCGATCTGGTCGTGATACGTTCGCCTAGGTCGGCCTCTACCAACTGGCCCATTCACACTCGTCTCATAAATCTGTTTCGTCAATCTTTCTTCATCCATCCTCTCTAGATGTCCAAACCATCTAAGCATCCCCTCTCTATCTTTGTCACTATATCTTCTACCACACCACAACATTCCCTTATCACGCTGTTCTCCAACTTATCCATCAGAGTCACTCCAATAATACTTCTCAAACTACTCATTTCTACAGCATTAATTTTACTTTCATGCTTCTTCTGCCATACCCAGCATTCACTACCATACATGAGTGTGGGAACCAACCCTCCCCTATGTACAGCCAGTAGTGCTTTTTTAGACACGTTCTGACTTCTCATAAAGTTATGCAGTGCCCCACTCACTTGGTTTCCAGCCAAAACTCTTCGCTCAATATCACTTTCATACTTACCATCTCTCGTAAACTTAGAACCCAGGTACACAAACTCTTTCACTTGTTCCACTCTTTCTCCTTCAATCGTCACATAACAATCAGTCATTCTTTCTTCTCTTTCAAAAACCATTACTTTGGTCTTGCTTACATTCACTTTCATCCCTTTGCTTTTTAAGGAGTCATGCATAATATTAACCATTCTTTGCAACTCCTCCTCCGATGATGCTAATATCACCTGATCATCAGCGTATAGGAGGCATTTGATGGTTAAATTATTCATTCTTAATCCATACACACTTTCTTTCAGATCTGTCAAGCAATTGTCTATGAATAGGTTGAACAGCACTGGCGATGCTACACATCCCTGTCTAACACCTTTTTCGATGTTAAACCAGTCTGTGTACGCTCCGTTTATTCTGACACAAGCACTGGAACCCTCATAGAGTGATTTCAGTGCTCGTATCAAACTGCCGCCCACCCCATACATAGACAATGTTGACCACAATTCATTCCTCACCACTCTGTCATAGGCCTTTTCCAAGTCTACGAATGCGCAATAGACCTTTTGGTGTTTCGCCAAACATTTTTCGGCTATGCTTCGTAAAGAAAAGACCTGATTCATGCATCCCATTCCTCTCCTGAAACCCGCTTGTACATCCCAAATTTTCTTATCAGTTTCATTCGTCACTCTTGTAATCAGTACCTTTGCATACAATTTCCCGACGACGCTGAGTAAGCTAATGCCGCGGTAGTTTTTGCAGTCTTGCTGTGATCCCATTCCTTTGTATAGCGGCACAATGACGGCTTTGCACCAGTCTCCTGGAACAATTCCGTTCCTCCAGCAAAGGTTAAAAGGCGATACAGCTGACTCGCTACCACACCTTGTCCAGCCCTCAGCATCTCGACAGAAATCCTGTCATACCCTGCAGCCTTACCCGATTTCATGCTTTTCAACGCTGTCATTATCGCTTCCATTCTGATATTACTTTCATCGCCATCTTCATTGGCATATTGTATTTGTTCATGGTTTGATATTATTAAATGGATGTATGTATGTATCTGTAGGGAACGAACGATGTGGTCGAGGATGACATCACGCTAAGCCTTGCCTGGGAACTGTTAGGTGGCAGATTTCCTATCTTGATGGTAGCTGGCCAGGCGGATACTACGCAGTCCTTTCACAATGCATCCCCCCGTCTTACAACATTTCCAACACAAAAGTTAGTATTGATCGGCTTTACCAAAGCCAGTTTTCGATTTGTACTTTCTTTTTAATTTAATTGAACTTTTTTTTAAATTTTATAGGCTAGCGTTTGACCACTATCTCACTTGTTGGTAAGTGACGATGCGGTCGAAGATGGTAAGCACGCTAGGCCTAGAATGGGAACTGGCCCTCAAGGATAGCTGCCGGAACACAGTAGATGCTTTGGCGACAGATTATCTAACTTGAGGGTAGTAGCTGGCCAGGCGGACACTAGATAATGTCCT
Organism: Cabera pusaria; assembly: GCA_954871355.1. Taxonomy (NCBI): domain Eukaryota; kingdom Metazoa; phylum Arthropoda; class Insecta; order Lepidoptera; family Geometridae; genus Cabera; species Cabera pusaria. Next base: position 19,682,603 of record OX940902.1, read on the forward strand.
ACCACCATGCGGGGGTTGTTGGTTTCACGGCCACAGTGAAAAGCGCAAATAAATTTTTCGATAAAAAAATCCATTGGTGCACGGCGGTTTGAACTCGGTACCTCTGGCATCAAAGCCAGCCGTTCTCCCGATTACGTCACCGGGCCCTCAAAACTAACTTTCGTAATCTAAAATATAGTTCTACATCTTTATACACTACTTTGGCAATCTCAATAAATTTTATAGAACCCAATATATAATAAATTATTTACAAAGAAAATAAAATTGTTAATAATTAAATTAAAGTAACGATTGGGACGGTCTATTAGCGCTTAGTCCCCGTATTACGTACAGTACTCTGTGGTTCAGACATATGACAAGCCTTGAATGGAAGTGACATGTCACTTCCATTCAAGGCTTGTGAAGTCAAGCATATTATAGGCATAGAAGATAATTAACATAACTGTATGTATAGACTTAATTAAACAACGACTGACTTACACTCTCTTTTCGTTAAAACTGAAATAATTTGGTCAAATCGAAGAGTAAGAATTTGAGCACGACATCCATTTAATAATATAAAACCACGAACAAATATAATTATTAAATAAAAAAAGGACATTACCACATATAAAGACAATAAGGTCCAATAAGAATTTCCACACAATCCTATCCGCCATTTCAGGGTTGTTTCACTACTAAATGTGTTGTGATTTTCAGTGTGTATAAACGCTACGACGAGCTAATGCTTAACACCACTCTTAATTATAAACAGTAGTTACACTTATCAACGACTAGAAATACTCTGCCCAGTTCTCGCTTACGGAGATCATCAAACGCGAAAACGAGACAACCATAGATTTAAGTAACACATAAGCAATGTTTATGAGTAAGGCCCTTACTGATAAAATTATTTTAATCGTCTGCAATGTTACGTCATAATATTCATATTGCAGAGGTGAATAGATAGTAACAAATAGATAATTGTTCTGATTGCTGATATCGTATAAGGTGCGACAGTGAACCTATTTCGTGGTAGAATGTATGAGTCCATTGTGTGTCACCTTAAAAAATGTGTCACCTTACTGAAAGTTAAAATAATTAAGGTAGTTTAAAAACTAAAACCACCGACTTACATGCCGCGCGAGTCAGTTTCAGTTTGAGACGATTATCGTCATATTTCTGGAGATACTCATCAGATCTTGATGAAACTACAATGGGGCCACTTTGGAAACGAACCCTACCGATTAAAAAAATAATCATTCAAATCGGTTGACAATTGACGGAGTAATCGCATAACATACACAAAGAAAAAATCATACAGACGAATTGAGAACCTCCTTCTTTTTGGGAAGTCGGTTGATAATGTGTTAATAAGTTTATCTCTACTTATTTATTTATTATTGCGAAATACCACTGACGACTAGCACACTAGCTGGCTAACATACTGGCTGGCTATCGTGATACATCGACAAGTATAGGTAAGAATTACATACGTCGTCTCGTGACCACGATCAATGCAACTTGGTCGAAACGTCAAGTTAAATAAATATAATGTTTTAGGCGCGATAAGTCTCGTATTTTTAACCGACTTCAAAAAAAGGAGGAGGTTTCTCAATTCAACCGTATATATATATATTTTTTTTTATGTTTGTTCGGGGATAACTTCGTCATTTATGCACCGATTTTGATTATTATTTTTTTGTTCGAAAGGAGATATCCCAAGTGTGGTACCATGGTAATTTTATCGAGGTCTGATAAGTATCTCCAGAGATATTGAGATAAACATCTCAAAATTGGTACTGAAAATGAACATTGAAGTCGGTTCTTTTTTAGTTTTTAAACGATATTATAATATTTATAACTATGTGTTCAAATCGCGAAAGGTTGAAGTTTACAAAAGAATTACATAGATTTTGCAATTACATATACCTAGATAGATAGATTAGATATACCTTCCACAAGCGGAAGGAGCATAGGTGTTATATTGATTTTCCACCTGATTAGCTACCAATAAGTAGCTTACCACCATCAAGGAGAAATGTGTCGCTACAATCTTACGATGTTCCGGCAGCACACAGACCTTGAGACTTCTGAATATACTCTGGTATTCGAGGCTTAGCATGTTGACCATCTTCGACCACATCATGGCTTACCACCAGGCGAGACAGTGGTCAAACGGTAGCCTATAAGATATACATAGATAAAAAAACTACCTATTTTAATAAGCTATATCATACATTAGCAGTGCGGCTCGGTTTCGCCCGCGTTTAAAAGTATCCCTTAGCCTAAATAATAATACTGGCTATCAATGTACAAAATTTCAGTTAAATCGGTCCATCCAGGGCCAGGTCCAGGTTTGACCGTGAAGAAGTCCCAAACAAACAAAAAATAAACAAACTGACTCGCATATTGGTGTTGATTACATAAACCTTTGACTAGCAACTTATTGATTAATTATTATTAGTTAAATAAAATAAAAAACCGGCCAAGTGCGAGTACGAATCATGCACCGAGGGTTCCGTACAAACATGTCAAATTAGGTTAAACGACAAACTTAACTTTACAGTTCGATCTGATGCATAGACACAGTTAATGCATCCAACCGCAAACAATAAGTTTGTCAACTATTACATTACTTTCTTTTTGTTGCTCCAATTTTTCATTATTAAACTACATATTTACGGTTTTCAGGTTTTTTCCTTTATGAGTGCTACTTGCAAAATTATAACTCTAGGTCAACGGTATAGGACGGACCCTATAGGTCATGGATTCCCTTGTGTGATCGCAAAATATGCGAAAACATGCGACATAAACGGTCATATCTTTTGATCGCGTTGACTTACAAGTTTAATTTTTTCACATTTAAAAAATACCGTAGCTCCGAGTCTTTGGTATAAATTACAAATTGATACCTGTTCGTATTCCTGAGAAAAAGTCCTTGACAGACGGGCAGATGGACAGACAGACAGACTCTCAGATGGACAACAATGTGATCTTAAAAGGGATCCGTTTTCCTTTTGAAGTACGGAACCCTAACAAGGTTAACAAAATAACACAATTACATTTAACTTATTTTCGTTTATTAAAAAATATAAAAGTGTACTTCATGAACCAAATACTTGAAATATAAAAAACGCTTAAAATTAAAGTATGTACCTATCTATACAGACAAAAGCGAAAAACAAAATGTGATAACAAGATTCGAATGAACGAAGGTTAGACAAGCTTAACTGATAAAAACTAGCCTTAGAAAACAAAAACACACTAAATGATAACATTGGAATTCGATTTAATAATGCGATAATTTGTCTACTTATCCCATTTAACTTTTCCTATTAATTATTCTGTACTTTGTGATAGAAAATACAGGTAATGAATACCTACGTAATTTTCAACTTAGGCTCTATTTACACTGAGATAGAAGCCGCGGTCGATAGTGAAACAACGCAGCGGCGAGCAGATTGAGTGACAAATTATTTTAAGCTAGATACGAGTAAAGTACTTAACTTAAACTTGATTAACTTTAAAGTAATTTGTATTTCAGTACTAAAATACAAAGCATTACTTGATAGTTTGAAGCTGATATTACAAAATGACATCCAAGCATAAATGCACACAAATAAATATAGATATGATCCCACATTTTGGTTAAATCGTGCTCTTACCAATAGAACACCTACGTGGAATAAAGTTATACAGTAGATCTAAGCTTGAGAACTATAGTTCTGTGAGTCGAGGCAATCGCACGACCGCCAGCGACATCTAGTGACTACACTTGACGAAACTACTAACTAGCCATCAAACTAGATAGACGCTGCCATCTCGTGGTGAATAAACGTATCTATTTATAAAAAATAATTCAAGTAAACTACTAGATGGCTTCGTATTGTAATGATAACGTTGAAAAGGAAAATATTTTCACTGAATGAAATACTCCGAAGACAATCAAAACATTCATTCGTTCCACGATTCAATTCTTTACAGAAACTTGACATTATATATATTCTATATTTTGTTAAGGTGGTCGTTATCATATTTAACTTATTATTTTTAACTTAAGTAATTATTAATCTTTGCCTAAGACGTACAAGTTAAAAAAAGTAAATTAAATGAGAATAACAAGCGCTTATTAGGTTCAACATTCTTCGTAATATGTGATCTGATATTTTTATTTTATTGTAAATTTCGAGTTTCGAGGTATTTTGGTCATATTTCTAGAAAAAGCAAGGCCAGACTACTCACAAAGTGGACTTAATTGGACATTGTTCTATTCCTGGACATTGCTTTATTCCTGATCTAGTTAATCCTTTCTACTTTATTTCAAGAAAATTACCAAAACAGTTTCGCATGCTTTTAGTATAACCTAAAATGGACATTTATTTTCCTTTAGATTTTACACCTTAAACTGTGTTCACTGAATACTGCAATTGCGCTTGCCTGTAAATGCAAGACAGATTGTCTTGACAAAAAAGGCGCTGCTTAAAATTGAGAACTTTAGAAACTGATTCATTACCGTAATTACTTTTTTCCAAATTTAACGGCTGACAAAAAGATGATGCTATTCATACTAGGAGAATTCCTACCACTAGACAATTACGTGGTTAATATGCTAGCATATACAATTGGCATGTAATATCAGATCCTTAGACCAGTGTGTTCTGAAGAAGTCACCGCGCCAGCGCAGGTCTGGGCAACACACTCTGTGGGGCTGGCTCGTCCCAAACTAGTGCTGTCTCGTCATCCTTCGGTTTTAGCACGAAGATGAACTGGAAATTACAGGAATTAATTAAAAAACTCGTCCGATACTACATCTGTAAGAAGGAAGGAATAGAGGAGGCTGAAGTACCTTATTCTCTATCTCGGAAAAATAAAACCGTGGTACCATCGCCATCTGCCTAATAAGCGATAGGTTATATCAGGTAAGATAGTGGTCAAACGATTTAAAAAAAAGCACGTCTGACCATATTTTTTGTATCTGAAAGGCTAGCGTTGGACCACTATTTCGGTGATAAGCGATGATGTGGTGGAAGATGTTGAACAAGCTAGGCCTTGAATGGTCTGACTCTCAAGGACTGTGTGCTGCTAGAACATCGTAAAGTTATTTAAAGTTATTGCGGCAGATTTTCTCCTTGACAGTATGCTACTTTTTGATAGTAAGGCAGATAGAACATTGACATACCACCTGTGGATGGACACCCGTGCTAGAATTTGAACCGTTAACCTCCTGTTTAGAGTCAAGCCATAATATGGCTTGACTCTGAACGGGAGGTTTTATACCCTTACGACATTATTAACGGGGCTTCCGAAATTCACTTTACATCATCATCATCAGCCTGTCAGTCCACTGCTGGACGTAGGCCTCTCCCAAGATGCGCCACTGACCACTGCTCGGCTCTTCTCTTCCAGTCACTGCGCACCGCTTTGCATATGTTCACTTTACATAAATTGTTGCTTTGAGTTAAAGGGTTGCTTTGATTCAATTACTAAATTGCTATGGAATGCTGGTTCAGTCTTTTATAGCTGCTGGCAGCTGGCAGTCATCAATGTCTTTAAATGTTATATAAGTTTATAAGCTTGAAAAACATGTTATAGCCATAGCTTTTATACTCCTAGGTTAATTAATTACACTAGTATGTATAATAATAATAATGTATCATATGACCAATAAAAACATTTAAAAAAAGAAAAAAAAAAGTTTATCAATGTCTATTGAAAGTAGAAAGACAAAGATGCCAGAAATATACAACTTTCATGCTTTAAATCATTCCTTGTGGGATTTTTTTTGGCGCAATCTCATTGATATTTTGGTCGCCGCGGGCGCGAAAAATACTTCTAATCATTTTATATTAGTAAAAATCATATTTTGCGAAAATTAGAGGTTAAAACCAGAAATAGATAAATATACATATAATAATATCGTTTAAAAACTAAAAAACAACCGACTTCAATGCCGCGCTATTCATTTTCAGTACCAATTTTGAGATGTTTATCTCAATATCTCTGGAGATACTTATCATACCTCGATAAAATTACCATGGTACCACACTTGGGATATCTCCTTACGAACAAAAAAAGAATAATCGAAATCGGTTCATAAAAGACGAAGTTATCCGCGAACAAACATAAAAAAAAAAAAAAAAAATATACGGTCGAATTGAGAAACCTCCTCCTTTTTTTGAAGTCGGTTAAAAAACATAGCCCATCTGTCGCGTCACCACGACGTCGTGTTTCGCGCCGTGCGTATAGCAAGTTACCTAAATAATAAGTCAAATTGCTTACGACAAGGAATCCATAAGCTATGCCTATCAAGAAGCCAGCAGCTACATCAGTCCAGTGATGGAAGTTCTCCTGGATCCTGGTGAAGCCCACGTACCAGGAGGCCAGGAAGGCGACCACTTGGATCGAGTGCCGGAGCAGCTTGGAGCCGCGCCATTTGCCTTTCATTTGCACGTAGCACTGGAAATTAATAAAACTCGGTTAACTGGATATTTATAACTAGCGGATAGCCGGCGTCTACTACTACGTATAGGAAAAGTCTAAATTTGACTTAATGATTATGAACCACCTTAGCGACCGTCATCATCATCATCATCAGCCTATACTTGTCCACTGCTGGACATAGGCTTCTCCAATAGCACGCCACTTAGCACGATCCTCGGCTACTCTCATCCAGCTTTTGCCAGCCACCTTGCGAACATCATCGCTCCACTCAAGAACTCGTTTACCCCAGCGGTTGTCGGTTCTTTGGCTATTCTGGATCAGATTTTTCCGAAACCTTGGGACAATTAGATGTTCAGTCTTATGTGCCCTGTAATATTGCTGGACGCTTTTCCCTACAAACCGAAAAACATTATCTACTATTTCACGGCTGTATAACAGAGTGATCGTACCATCCCAGGCGGACTAGCAAAACTTCTATCACCACACGTGACTGAACAATTGCCGATACACACATACAACGTTATACCTACATATTATACAGTTAATTAAATGAAATATTATATGGTCGACGTTACTAGATAAGAACTGCTTTTCACACTATTATTTTTTTATTCATACTATTATTAATTTATATTTATTGAAATTGTTAACACTATTCTTAATTTAAATTTATTAAAATTTATTTTCTATTTTTTAGTTCGGTTTTCTATAATAAGCGTGTTTTTAGGGTTCCGTAGCCGAATGGCAAAAAACGGAACCCTTATAGATTCGTCATGTCTGTCTGTCTGTCTGTCTGTCTGTCTGTATGTCTGTCTGTCTGTCCGTCCGTATGTCACAGCCATTTTATTCCGAAACTGTTAAGACTACAGAATTGAAACTTGGTAGGTAGATGTATTCTGTAAACCGCTTTCCGATTTTTATACAAAAATAAAAAAAATAAAAGTTTAACGGGGGGCACCCCATACATGGAACTAAAACAAAAAAAAATTTTTCTTCAAACCTATACGTGTGTGGTGTTTATAGATAGGTCTTCAAAAATGACATTGAGGTTTCTAAAACCATTTTTTCTCAAAGTCAATCATTTAAAAGATAGGCGCGTCTAAAGTGGTAAAATGTGTGTCCCCCCCCTCTAACTTTTAAAGTATGGGAGTGAAAAATCTAAAAAAATATATCCTGTAGATCTCAATAAAAACTAACAACGAAAATTAGTTTGAACGAGATACAGTCAGCAGTTTTAGAGATAAGGCGACCGCAAAGATAACTTTGTTTTTCATACAAACACTATGAAGAACCAAGTTATTTTTGTAGTTGCGAAAAATAATAGTTATGGAATACTTAACTGTGTTACGGAACCCTACGAGTGTGAGTCCGACTTGCACTTGGCCAGTTTATTTAGTTTTTTTAACTATTATTTATTTTAACTGTGACGTTCGACGTTTAGATGAAAGCTAAATGGCTCATTACTTTTGTGTTTTTTTTTTTATTTAAAGCAATATGTTATATGTTTGTTATTTTCAGAATAATAATTATTGATACATAATGATCCATTTAATGTTATTTGACGTGTGTAAGTGCAGATTTTTAATTGAATAAATGCTTTGACTTGACTTTTTGACTAACTTTGTAAATTGGTGACAATAAAAAGTTATTGTATTGTGTTGTAGGTACTAAATAACTAAAATAGTCTTACAATAAAGAAAACAGCAGTATACATAGCGAAGCTGGCGTGAGCGCTCGGGAAAGAGAGTCTTGTGTTCCTCAGCTGAGCTTCATCAGAGTTGGAGCAGGTGAACGCCTGGATGTAGCCCAGGCTGTTCAGCGGCGAGGTGATAGGGACTGGACGGCAAACCTGGAATCATGATTAGAGATATTGGTGAGATGTTGGTCATATGACTAACAATTTTGCTGAGGTGGGGACGTTTGGTGACACTTAGCATAATACTTATGTCATCATTATAATCAGCCTGTGTCAGTCCACTGCTGGACGTAGGCCTCTCCCAAATGCGCCACTGAGCCCGATCTTTGGCTCTTCTTTTCCAGTCACTGCCTACTAATACTTATGTACTACTTATATAAATCATTAGTTTTTAGGGTTCCGTACTCAAGGGGTAAAACGGGACCCTATTACTAAGACTCCGCTGTCCGTCTGTCTGTTTGTCTGTCTGTCTGTCCGTCTGCCACCAGGCTGTATCTCATGAACCGTGATAGTTAGACAGTTGAAATTTTCACAGATGATGTATTTCTGTTGCCGCTATAACAACAAGATCGAAGGTCTCCATACAAGAAACGTGTTTTTTTCATGCCATCTATGAACGCTTAGTTAGGTAAACGTCCCATAGATGGCGTTATATTGAAATTTCGATTCCTAACACCTTTGTTAGACGTTAGATGGCGTTATAAGAAATAAAATGTTTAATAATTATTATTTTTTGCTTGCGAAAAATGATAGTGGTATTTTTTGCTCGATCTTATAAAATACTGTAGTGTGGTACGGAACCCTACGAGTGCGAGTCCGACTTGCACTTGGCGAGATTTTTTTTTTAGTATTATCATTCTAATTTTGTACTGTGTCATGCTAAATATGCACTAATAAACTTTTTCACTTTCACTTAGATATTCATTTTACAGTTCCCATTTGATTTCACATCCTTACTAATATTATAAACGCGAAAGTTTGTATTAAAGTATGTATGGATTTATGGATGGTTGCTACTCTTTCAAAAACTATTGACCCGATAGAGCTGAAATATGGTATATAGATAGCTTAGACTCTGAAGTAACACATAGAATTTTTTAACTCAATATTTCTACGGGAACGGTACACTATACAGGGTGGATTTTGACTTGGGATCGTAAGGGCAGGTATACCTCTTTCATTGTAATGTAACACGTTTTGAGAAGACTGTCCATTTTTTACTTTTGACTACATTTTGAGCTGTATTATGTATATGCAGCTCAATTACAAAAAATTTACTGTAAGCTCGAAAATTGAAAAACAAAAAAAAGAGGTAAAAAAAACTTTTTTTGATGCCATTCGATCCAAATTCTTTTTAACCGACTTCAAAAAAAGGAGGAGGTTTCTCAATTCGACCGTTTTTTTTTTTTTTTTTTTTTTTTTTTATGTTTGTTCGCGGATAACTTCGTCGTTTATGAACCGATTTCGATATTATTCTTTTTTTGTTCGAAAGGAGATATCCCAAGTGTGGTACCATGGTAATTTTATCGAGGTATGATAAGTATCTCCAGAGATATTGAGATAAACATCTCAAAATTGGTACTGAAAATGAATAGCGCGGCATTGAAGTCGGTTGTTTTTTAGTTTTTAAACGATATTATTAGAGATTCTAAACACTCTTTCGGATCAACTAAGGTAAGGGCACAAGAAAAGTCTGACATTGCAAATCTTTTCCCATACATTTTGTAGGAGATGGAAAAATTAATAATTTTCGCAAATGTATATTTTGATGTCTGACTTCCACTTATAGACAAGCACAAAACGATGCCATCATAAACTACATCATCACTTAACATCAAGTGTTAATTCAAGTATCACAGGAGCCAAGTGCTTGTCTGTAATTATAAAAAACCTTATACCCTAGCATCTAAGCAGAATAAGGTTAAGCTGAGCACGAACAGAAAAGGTATAACATAAGTTATTTTTCAAAAAAAAATAAAACCGACTTCATAACCACAAAAAGGCACTCAAAAGCAAAAAATAATTTACTTAATATAGGTAGTAGATAGATAATACCTACATGTATCTACCTACTTACTAACCTACATGTACCTACTTACTACTACTACATACATAGTATCTATCTAATATCCAATAGACTTGACTGGCACCGACTTCAAATAGAGAAGTGGGTAGCGCTTATAATAATTTTAAGTAAATTATTTTTGCTTTTGAGTGCCTTTTTGTGGTTGTGAAGTCGGTTTTTTTTTTAAATAACTTATTTTACCCTTTTTAGTGCAAAACAAGTTTTAATGAAATTACATGCATCTATTAAATTTCATGTCTGGGCCGTTATACACTGACGGATATATACTTTTTGAAAATTTCATGTATGTACCTATAACGGTTAAGAAGATACAGATCTGTAAACTGCGCACATATAGATACACGGACGGACGAACGGACGGACGAACAGACAACAAAGTCTCAGAGAGTGTTCATTTGGTAGCCTTTGGGTTCGGAACCCTAAAAAAATTGACTTTAAATGCCGCCCTAAAGTGAAAATATTCACTAGTAATTATGATGTCACCAAGATATCAAAGGACAATGTCCAAAATGGCCCTGTGCAATTAAAGCATCTGACACACACGATAATTAATTGTCTATTTTATTACAATAATTCCAAATACTTTTATAACACGGACTAGTTGTATTCCAAAATGAATATTAAAAAGTATTATTTGCGATTATTAACATTAATTGCCGCCATATGGCCAACAGAGTACTGAATCACTCTACTACGTTATAAGAGGCACTTCCCTATATTGTGGATACCCGAATTATGAAAGCACTGTGTAGCCAACCTAACAACGGAAAGTATTATTTACGTAGTAACTATTATATAATCTGTGGTTTTATGCTTACAATTTTTTTTGCAGTGTTGATTGGTACAAAGTACGTTCATAATTCTGAGTTATTTAATAACGTATGCAGTGTCGCGGGACTGAAATGGCCGCCATCTTCGCCAAATGTCATGTCATGTCAAAAAATATTAGGTATGTTTAAAAAAGTTTGCACCCTAACAATACTTTGCCCGGTAGAACATTCCTGTGAAGACAAATTATTTATATTTATATTAATAATTACATTATTATTTATATTTATATATAATTATTTATTATAATTATTAATATATAATTATTTATTGAGGGCCCGGTGGCGTAATTGGGAGAACGGTCGGCTTTGATGCCGTGGTACCGATTCAAACCGCCGTGTACCAATGAATTTTTCTATCGAAAAATATATGTGCGCTTCTCACAGTGGCCTTCCGGTGAAGAAAAACATCGTTAAGAAACCAACAACCCCCGCATGGTGGTAGAACATATCTAGTGTCCTGGCCAGCTACCACCCTTAAGTCAGAAAATCTGTCGCCAAACATCTAATGTGTTCCGGCAGCTATCCTTGAGAGCCAGTTCCCATTCTAGTCCACTTCTCTATCTTCGACCGCATCATCACTTAGCAACAGGTGAGATAGTGGTCAAACGCTTGCCTATAAGATATAAAAAAAATTATCCCCACCTTTATTTCTATCTCGCTCACAATTACCGTAAGAATATCTTATATGCAATAGCAACCTCCATTGTGTATAATCTTCTTGGGACTCTTCTACTAAAACTAGTACATTCTCCTATGTTTGAGGTATTTATCTCCATATCTCTGGTGATACTAATCAGATCTCGACAAAATTAAAATGGGACCACCTCGGAAACGTATCCTACCTATTAAAAAAAGAATCATTTGAATCCGTTCGCAATTGACGGAGAAATCGCGTAAAATACACACAAAAAAAAAAAACATACAGACAAATTGAGAACCTCCTTTTTTTGTGAAGTCGGTAAAAAAAAACACAGACGAATTGAGAACCTCCTCTTTTTTGTGAAGTCGGTTAAAAATAATATGGTCGCAAAGTTTCGGTCACACATTTAATTTACTTTAACTGTAGCGATAGGCACAGAATTAAGGTGTATATGATATACTAGAAGTGCCCCGCGGCTTCGCCCCCGTTAAAAACTTATTTTATTTACTTAAAACTTTTATTTTGTAAAAACCTTTCTATCATAAAAGACATCAAAGAAGTAAAAGCCAAATCGATTCAAACTTTGAACCCCCGTTTCATTCCCTTAAGGAGTGAATGTTGAAAAATCCTTTCTTAGGATAACTACGTTATAATAACTATCTGCATGCCAAATTTCAGCGCAATCCGAAACAATATTGATTTCAGACTTTGTAACCCCACTTCACCCTTTTAGGGGTGGCATTTTGAAAAAGTCTGATACACGTATTTACTTATTTATTATTAAAAGAACTTGTGTGAAGTTTCGAATAGAAAAAACGATCTAATCTTGTTGCTCCATACAAACTTTAAACCCCCATTTCATTCCCTTAAGCGGTAAATTTTAGAAAATCATTTCTCAGAGAGAACTAACGTCGTAATAACTATCTGCATGTTTATAATATTTATTTTACAAACAATATTTATTTTCAGACTTTGGTACCCCATTTAACAACATATAACATTTATCATTCAACACCCCCTTACGGGTGGAATCTCAAAAAAGCCTGAAACACGTATGTACCTATTTTTTTTTATTGAAGCACTTGTGTGAAGTTTCGAATAGAAAATACTATCTAATCTTGTTTCTCCATACAAACTTTGACAATTCTTTCTTAGTACACCTTTACGTACTAATACAAATATACCCTCCAAATTTCAAGTCTCTACGACCAGCGGTTTAGGTTGTGCGTTGTCTGCCAGACAGTCAGTCAGTATGTCAGGACAAAGATTCTTATAGTATTAGATTTACTGAATTCATTCATCACTATTTTCAACCGACTTCCAAAAAGAAGAAGGTTCTCTGTGTTTTTTATTTGTTTGTGTGTTACGCGATTACTCCGTCAGTTGTGAACCGATTGGCATATTTTTTTTTAACGGTAGGGTACATTTCCAAGGTGGTCCCATTGTAATTTCATCGAGATCTGATATGTATCTCTAGAGATGTGCCGATAAACGTCTCAAACTTGCTACAGACATTGACTCGCGGGGCATGGAAGTCGGTTGTTTTTAATAACCTTATTTATTACATCACGATTAAATAAAGTTTATATCTCTATTAACTTTCATCGAGAACTTACATCATAAAAATGTGGTCTCAGCCTGCCGACGACATATTTGGAGAAGTCCGAAGTAAGCTGCTGGCACGCGGCTCCGAACGTGAAGATCCCTAGCGTGCTGTACGACGACCAGATCCATCCAGGGATCAGGATTCCACCGAGGAACTTCTCACCGACACCCTTCCCTTGACGGTCTCTCACTATCTCTATTATCAACACCTGCAAGAAGAATTTTTAAAAGATTAGCTGAATGCTTGTATGAACTTTAAGATCCTCAACGATACAACCTTCCTTTGACGGTTTCTCACTACCTCAATTATTAACACCAGGAAGTGGGATTTTTAAAGGATTAATTGGATGTTGGGGTGTCAAATTTAGGTCACGAACGTTAAGTTACTGAACGTGACGCCCACTTTCATCCAGGGATCAGGCCTCCACCGCGGAACTTCACATCGACACCCTTCCTTTGACGGTGTCTCACTATCTTTATTATCAACACCTGGAAATGGGATTTCTAAGGATCAGTTGGATGTTGGGTGTCAAATTTAGGTCACGAACGTTAAGATCCTGAACGTGACGCCCACTTCCAACCAGGTATCAGGCCTCCACCGAAGAACTTCTCACCGACACCCTTCCTTTGACGGTGTCTCACTATCTTTATTATCAACACCTGGAAATGGGATTTCTAAGGATCAGTTGGATGTTGGGTGTCAAATTTAGGTCACGAACGTTAAGTTACTGAACGTGACGCTCACTTCCATCCAGGGATCGGGACTCCACCGAGGAACTTCTTACCAACACCCTTCCCTTGACGGTTTAACATTATATAAGATCTAAATTAAGTAGGTACAGGTAATGTGGTGGTATACAGCCATAACATTCTGCCAGCTAAGTCAGCCTTGTCGACAGTATGTGACGTGATACAGGTCTCATCACATTATTTTTCTTTACAGTACAAGATGTGAATATTTGTACAAGCTGTTCGAAAGACAGACAATTTTTTTGTGTTCTTCATCTTAGAAAGAGATATATACAGGATGGGAAACTTGGAGGTATACACATTTTTTTTTGCCACGATTTGTTTTGTCTTCAAATATGACAGTTTTGCCATGAACATTATTTTGTGTAGATACGGAAATTATGCAACATGTGGTTCTAACATCGATAGAGATTAGAAGGGAGATAAAGTACCCCCCCCCCCCCCCCCCGCTCCTCAATGTGGACCGCGAATTGTGTAGCACTTACAGAATAACATGTGCTCGAGGTGGACATTTGTCTAAAATTATTTTCCATACTTATTAGCCGGCCCTAATACTATACTTGGAAAAAAAAAAACTAAAAAAATTTATATTTCATAGAATAAAATTTGAAAAATAAAGTGTATACCTGTTATTTGCTCACCCTGTATTAGTGATATTCGACCACATCATTGCTTACCACGAAGCGAGATAGTGGTCAAACGTTAGCCTATAAGATATAAAAAAATAGGTACCCACTGTAAAAATAATCAAAGCAAAGCAGCTGCCACTTAGAACCGCTTCATGGATGCTCTCCTCTCGGTACGGCAGTCGGATGGACGTGTCATTTTCAAAGTAGCCCCGCTCGTAGGGCTTGGCCCATATGTATAGATACAGGAGGGGTATGGACACTGGAAATGAACATCATAAGAACATCATTATTAATAAGAACATCATTATAAATATCATAGTGGATAGATACTTGCTGAGTGAACGTGCAAGCTCATCTGATGAGGTGTGACGAATACGTCACTTCCAATCAGACGAGTTTATGGTGGATTTGAGTTTGCTGACGAAACTTAAAATAATAATAAACTGGCCAAGTGCAAGTCGGACTCGCACTAGTAGGGTTCCGTACCACACTACAGTATTTTATAAGATCGAGCAAAAAATACCACTATCATTTTTCGCCAGCAAAAATTAATAATTAATAAACATTTTATTTCTTATAACGCCATCTAACGTCTAACAAAGGTGTTAGGGATCGACATTTCAATATAACGCCATCTATGGGACGTTTACCTAATTAAGCGTTCATAGATGGCGTGAAATGCCGAAAAAAACACGTTTCTTGTATGGGGACCATATATTTTTTTTAACTTTATTCTGTTTCTAGTATTTGTTGTTATAGCGGCAACAGAAATACATCATCTGTGAAAATTTCAACTGTCTAACTATCACGGTTCATGAGATACAGCCTGGTGACAGACGGACAGACAGACAGACAGACAGACAGACGGACAGCGGAGTCTTAGTAATAGGGTCCTGTTTTACCCTTTGGGTACGGAACCCTAAAAATACCATTTAAGGCGACAGTAAAACGTATAACTACTGATGCAAAAGGCTTACAACTCTGCTCAAGATTTTATTGATAACAGAACGGCTTGGCAAAGTATTGATTGGCTTGAAGACGATAAATAGATTCCTTTATATTTGACAATGAATAATGTTATATGCCTATTTGTTAATAATATAATAATGATTATAATATGTTATATTATATACCTATATAATTTAATAGAATTTAATTTAGTCAGAAGTTTTAAAACATACATTGTGACGGCAAAGCAGGGATTTCATTATATTATAGACAAGCATTTGACCGCTATCTCTTTATCATCATCATAATCAGCCGGTATCACTCCACTCCCAAGACACGCCATTGAGTGCGGTTTTTGGCTCTTCCTTTTCAGTCGCTGACCTTATATTAAGTGAAGATGCGGTCAAAGATGGAACCAAGCACGATTCCATCTAAGACCTCTAGAATAGGAAGACGGTGTGAGATGAGGCCCTGAACGATTTTCCACAGAACGTTCCCAATCTGTTTTCCATACTGGCTGGCATCGAACGTCATGATGTAACTCGGTAAAACGATTGGTGACCTGTCTTAGTCTGACGGTTGGGTCGGGCCCGGCGAAGCCTACCAACATTGGTCATGTGTAGTTTATATTAAAGTGTAAGGCGAGGGATGCAGGATAAAACAATGATCTTCCCGTCACATAATTTCTGATCGTACAGAACGAAAAAACGTACTTCACATGTCGCTATAGTGAAAATATCCACTAGCCATAATCATGTCATCAAGGTACTAGATTTGTTTATATTGTTTATCTCCATACCTCCGGAGATGATATCTGTTAAGATTTGACGGAGTTCTGAGGTAACAAACAAAAAAAAACTAAAAAATATATCGTCGAATTGAGAGAACCTCCTCCTTTTTTGTGAAGTCGGTTTAAAAAATGCTAGGCCTAGCATGTTCACCATCTTCAACCACATCATCACTTAACATCAGGCAAGATAGTGGTAAAACGCTAGCCTATTAAAAAAATATCAAAATTGTATGAATTTATTATAATCGTCGGATACATTCACTTGATGATTCACTTAGGTTTAGAAAAAACTTCAGCGCAAATTACGGGCGGCTGTACGATAAACGAATTAGTCGATACGATATTGATAGCTAAAAGACATTTTTTGATACCATTTTGATACCTATCTGATTATTTAATATTTAATTATATAACAAACATTACCTGAGGTCAATGACAGATTTACTTTATACGAAAGTTCTTAGTTTTGATGAACAACATTACTAGATATAAATGAGGGCCCGGTGGTGTAAGTGGGAGAACGGTCGGCTTTGATGCCAGAGGTACCGAGAAAAATTTATGTGCGATTTTCACAGTGGCCCTCCGGTGAAAAAAAAATATTTCGTTAAGAATCCAACAACCCAACATGGTGGTAGGACACTATCTAGTGTCCGCCTGGCCAGCTACCACTCTCAAGTTAGAAAATCTGTCGCCAAACTATCCTTGAGAGCCAGTTCCTTCAAATTTTAGGTTCTTTCAATTCCAATTCTAGGTCTAGCGTGCTTACCATCTTCGACCGCTTCTTACCAATAGGTGAGATAGTAGTCAAACGCTAGCCTATAAGATATAAAAAAAATAATAACACTATAATTGGCTCACACATACACCCCCTCTCCCACACACATACACACAAACACACGCACACACACACACACACAAACACACACACACACACACACACACACACACACACACACACACACACACACACACACAAATACCAAACGCATGCCCTTAATAGATTGTAATTTTGTACTAACCCAACAGGCAAATGTTGCTCACTATTTATTATGTACAATTGACGGAAGAAGCCTGACACTTATACCACGGGTTTCGAGCCTAGTTTAAGTGTCAAGTGTCCAATAATATAAAAATATTCATTTGATGTAACTTTTGCCTCAATAAATTATTATTAAACAATCTTTTCTGGAGATGCTGAATAATTTAGGTAGTTAGTTTTTTGCGATACCGTACCAAAAGGAAAAAGAAACCTTACAAGATCTCTTCAATGTCTGCGGACCATGTTTCTTATGAACCCGTGGAGATATCAAATTCATTTTAACCGACTTCACAAAAAGGAGCAGGTTTTTACATCGTCTAAATTCATTGTATGTTCCCCGATTACTCAAAGACGCTTTGGCCGATTTAGAAAATTATTTTTTTTTAAAGGGAAGGTAGGTATACTTTCCAGGTGGTTCCATTTAAATTTCACCGATATAATGTCTCAAGAGATATGGAGATTAATACCTCCTCTCGATTAAAACACATATCAATTTATTTAAACAATATTATGCAGCTGACAGACGGACTATCAGTTCCATTCGGATCACGATATGTGCTGTGATCGGTATGCGTTTCTTTAAGTTGTTTCACTATTTCACTTTTTTTATTTTTTTTATATAAAAATTGTCTGAAGTACTGAAGCACACAGTTACATGTATGGTTGGTTTTAACCTACTTTAATATTTTTTTTAATATTCTGTCGTAAACGATTGGATGACAGCTGAATGGTTCATTACTTTTGTTTTTTTTTTCTAATTCAAAGCGTTGAAATTCTCCTTTTGCTATGTTTACTTGATAATTGGTTCTGATTTATTTTATGATTTATGATTTTGACGTGTATATGTGCGTATATTAATACTGCCTACATACTGAATAAATGCTTTGATTCTTTGATTTATTCTTGATTCAAACAAAAAAACTAAATCTAAATCGGTTCATTCGATTGGGTGCTATGATCGTAGTTATTTGTTCTGTGCTACGATCACATTCTTTACTCATGTGCTACGATGCAACAGACAGACACACACATAGAAATACAACCGTCAAACACAAATACCTACACCTCTTCTTTTTGATTGATGTCTATCACGGTAATATTTTCATAATTTCCAGCCACAGAAATATAAATAATACGGTTCATACTTCTGTGTGTCCAGCCATTTCGTATAATTACAAGTGGGCGCACTGGATTTAAAAAAGTCGTTATTTTGTAATGCGGCTGCCGCACTCGACGTCCTACAAAGTTCTCTCTCTAACTAGAACTCTATGTTCTACAAAGCAGCGTCCAACGTTGGAATGGAATTCCCTGCCAGAGTCTGTGTTTCCTGTTAAGTACAATCCGGGGGTCTTCAAATCGCGAGTGAACAGGTATCTTCTAGGCAAGCGTGCTACATAGCCGATCACATCTTCACTTAACATCAGGTGAGATAGTGGTAAAAAATAAAAACGTTTAGCTTTATTGTCAGCAAGAAGCAATGTAGGGAAGGGTGACTATACATTATGAACAACAGGTAAAAAAATTTCAAAATTCTTATAAAGCTAAAAGACACTCCCTCTGCTCGCTCACGCGATGTGTGTTCACTGCTCTAACTTAACCTAACTAGTCTTTGGAGCCATACACATAATATCTTCAATATACTTTCTGCTGCTTTGCCGGCCGCTGCCGCGGGCACGCTCGCTTAGCTCAATCGGCTCGCGTGATTTGTTGTCACTGCTATAACATAACCTAACCTAGTCTTTGGGGCCATACATTATATCTTCAATTTACTTTCAGGGGCCTTATTCAGTATGACCATTTTAAAGTCTTACCGTGCCGTGTTACGTTATCTCCGCGTTATGGTATTCTCTATGCCACTTAAAACGTGGTAGGGTAAGGTTATGAGCGCGTTTTGAGCTGTCAAAATAATCGTGAAATATGAGGACGTGTAACGCGCGCGTTTTGTATAATTTACCCATCGTGTGGCACACAGAATACAAATTTTCAATAAAGTGACGTGGCGCGTTAAGGAACGCGTTACCTCATTGGTCATACTGAATAAGGCCCCAGGCGCATCTCCGGCCGCTGCCACGGCACGCTCGCATCGCTCACTCGGCTCACGCGATGTTTGATCATGATCATTGCTCTAACATAACCTTACATATTCTTTGAGGCCTTACAAAACATCTTCAATTTCAGTGTTCATTCCGGCCGTTCTTATAATACGGTCTGTATACGATACGGCTGCGACATCTTTCAGCGCTTTCATCCCTCTATTTCTTTTGTAATATCAGTGATATTTGCTGTGAATTTATAATAAATATTTTCGCTAAAAATCCGGTCATGTGCGAGTTGACTCGAGCACCGAGGCTTCCATACAAACATGTCAAAATAAACTTAACTTTGCAGTTCGATCCCTACAATGATGCTTAGGCACTGTTAATGAACCAATGGCAAATACTAAGTTTTTAATCACAAGGCCTATGTCCAGCAGTGGACTGATACCGGCTGATTATGATGATGAAGTTTTTAATAGTAGTAAATTCGCTTTTTATTAAACTACATAGTAACGGTTTTCAGATTTTTTTCATTTATAAGTGCTTCAACACCTTTCTTTTTATCAAATGATATGATTCTAGGTCAACGAAAAGTACCCTATAGGTTTTGATTCCCTTGTGAAATCGCAAAATATGCGATAATAAGCGACATAAACGGTCATATCCTTTGATTGCTTTGACTTACAAGTTTGATTTTTTTACAGCCGAAAGATACTGTAGACCCGAGTATTTGATATAAGTTTCAACGACATGTCGGTGAAATTAATGTCTCAAGAGATATGGAGATTAATACCTCCTCTCGATTAAAACACATATCAATTTATTTAAACAATATTATGCAGAGCGTTCCTGAGACAAAGGGTCTTGACAGATGAACAGACAGACCAACAACAAAGTGATCCTATAAGGATTCCTTTTTTCATTTGAGGTGCGGAACCCTAAAAATATAAAGATTCTCATCAAAAGCCACCTTGTGAGTGTAGTATATTATATTTTAAGGAAAACAGCTCATTTCTGAAGTCGGTCAAATGTATACTAGGTATAGGTATTTGTACTATTATTTATTGTGTGGTATAGGCACATATTAGATAATAGTAGTGGGGGTTCTCAGACTACCTAATACCTGAGTACCTACATATCGTAGGTTATCAGTGGTTATCTATGTTAGTATTGATTCATCATATGTACATGTTTGCCCTTGATTATTTTCTAATCTCAACAGATATGGAGAAAAATTGCGTGAGATATTTTTAGTTCCGTGATAGATTTCTATCATAAAATTCATAAAAAGGATATCTATTACTTTATACCGCTTTTGTTTATATATTGAAATATCTATATATCAATAGGTGAAGCCCACACTGTACCACTTTCGCAAACGGATGAACGTGTAATTTGACTGTAAGGTCAGTACATAAGTTAAAATCTTTTTCAGCACATTTTCTCGCAAAATTTACGAATACGCATTTACGAAGCCTGTATACATTGTTCGAATTTAGTACAGTAAAAAACTCTCATGCACGCTCCGTTGTATGGTGCCGTACGTATCCTTTACGGTTTTTTTTTAAATTCCACCAAAGAGTTTCACATTGCGAGAATAAATAAGTTGAATTTTAGAACCTCCTTGAAAGTGCTTTTGCTCAATACGTTTGTCTCACTATAATACTAATGAGTAAATGAGACAAAAGATGTGGTTTAATTTTTACTACACTTGGCACCATTATTTGCAAATCCACGCCATTTTCATATTAGAAAATTGGGAAACGTCTCCAGGATTGATTCGAATTTCCGACTGATAAAAAAATGTTTGTTTTATTACCAATTGTGCTGTTTTCTCGCAAATGGGTTGGAAAACGTTGTATAACACACGTGTGGTTATTGGTATTTACAAACTCGTGACTATCCCCTCGACTTCGTCTCGGGCTTACTCGGGTCCACTCGTTTGTAAAAACTAACTTCCTACACTAGTATCATAAATAACTATATATACACAAACTTCTTGCAAAGACGTTATCATGTGTAATAGAAAGTAGCTTAAATTAAAAAAAAGTAAAAAATGTTTATTGGAAAAAAATGGCATTAATACAATAAATCAATAATCACCTGGTACTTAAACTAGGCTCTAGACCCGTATGATAAGCACCAGGCCTCTTCCGTCTGTTTGCTTGTAATTTATTAAGGAGATGATCTAAAAATGCTATCAGTATAAAGATAGGAACACTAATTTTGTCAACATGCTAATTCGTTCTAGATAGCTGGTCGTTCACATCGATTTGTTTATTCATTGTATTTGCAAAGTCAATAACAGAACCGTAAAGGACTGAAAAATTACTGTATAATATCTACTGTTCGTATAGAGAAATCGGAAGAAGACATTATTGTTTAATGTAAATTCTTATAAACAACAATGAAACAATTATAAAATAAAGGTTTAACACACTCTTTTAATTCCGTGGGTAGATACTTGAAATTTTCACACAGTATGTAATGTACCTATATAGTATACTAGCTGTTACCCGCGGCTTCGCCCGCGTTATTGTGTCTTTATGACCTTTGAGGTCTAGATCAATAATCTCTTAGCCCAAGTCACCATAGATGACCCCAAAGTCGAACTTAATATCCTCTATTGTTAAAGTCATTAATCATTTTGGTTAGGTATACGAAGTTGTGCTGTTTAATTGTTTGACTCAACACAAAAGTTCCTGATACATTTCTTACAAAGAAATTATGGTAAATAGCTGCGCGAGCAAACATTTTTTATGATTTTTTATGACCTACTATGTCAACACCGATAACCCTAGGGTTTAACTTGATATCCACTTATTTTAAGGTAAAATAATGATTATAATTATTGAAGGTTGAACTGTTTAAAATTATAAACTCGTTTTGATGCATGTGGCTATTTAAATACATAAAATGATAAAATATTACCTACAAAGAAGATAAGACAAATGCTTGCGCGAGCGTAGCTAGCGCTATCAATGCGCGAGCGAAGCGATGGTGAAAAATGTTTACGACTTTTTATGACCCTGACAGTTTTTATGACCTCCTAACACCGATACCACAAAGGTTAAACTTGATATCCACTAATTTTAAGATTAATCATTATTATGATTATTGAAGGTTGTACTGTTTTAATCTTCGAGCATTTACCAAATGAGAAGTTAAAGAAAGGCGTTCCCCTTTGCTGGCCATATAGCCATTTTTGGCCATATGAGCGTGCGTAACTACGCTGTATTTTTAATATTGTGTGCGTGTTTCAAGTAAGTGTGAATTTGTGTGTGTGCAATGCGTGTTTACCTCGTCCCCCGTAAGTATCGGCAGAAAAACATGTTTGCGGATTACAACGTTAACATCTCCATTGGTAAATGCTCGAAGTTTTTAATTTATTACTCGTTTTGATACATGTGGCTATGTTTTCTACAAAGAAGATATAACAAATGCTTGCGCGAGCATAGCGGGCTCTAAAACAGCGCGAGCGCAGCGAGCGCGAAAAATGTTAACGACTTTTTATGACCCTGACAGTTTTTATGACGTAATAAGTCAACACTGATGACACAAAGGTAAAACTTGATATCCACTTATTTTTATGTTAATAATCATTATGATTATTGAAGGTTGCACTGTTTCAATTTATAAACTCGTTTTGATGCATGTGGCTGGCTATTATTATAAAATACAAAAAATGTTGAAATATTACCTACAAAGTTAATAAAAGAAGTGCTAGCGCAAGCGCGAAATTTTTTTACAACTTTTTATGACCCAGACATTTGTTATGACCTACTTAGTCAACATCGATGACCCTAAGGTTAAACTTGATACTTATTTTAAAGTTAATAATCATTTTGATTATTAAAAGTTGTACTGTTTAATTTATGACTCGTTTTGATGCATGTGGCTATTAAAATACAAAACTTGCTGAAATGTTACCTGCAAAGTAGGTAAAACAAATGCTTGCGCGAGCGCAGCGAGTGCTATTACTGCGCGAGCGAAGCGAGCGCGAAAAATGTAGACGACCTTTTATGACCCTGACAGCTTTTATGACCTACTAAGTCATTACCGATAACCCTTAGGTTAAACTTGATATCCACTTATTTTAAGGTTAATAATCTTCATCGTTATTGAAGGCTGTACTGTTTTAATCTATGACTCGTTTTGATGCATGTGGCTATTAAAATACAAAAGTTGCTGAAATGTTTTCTACAAAGTAGATATAACAAATGCTTGCGCGAGCGGAGCGAGCGCCATTACTGCGCGAACGAAGCGAGCGCGAAATATTTTTACTACTTTTTTTGACCCTGACAGTTTTAATGACCTTCTATGTCAACACCGATAACACAAAGGTTAAACTTCATATCCATTTATTATAAGGTTAACAACAATAATGATTATTGAAGGTTGTACTGTTTTAATGTATGACTCATTTTGATGCATGTGGTTATTAATATATAAAAGTTACTGAAATATTACCAACAAAGAAGACAAAACAAATGCTTGCGCGAGCGAAGCGAGCGCGAAAAATTTTACGACCTTTTATGACCTTTACAGCTTTTATGACCTACTAAGTCAACACCGATAACCCTAAGGTTAAACTTGATATCCACTTATTTTAAGGTTAATAATCTTTATCATTATAGAAGGTAGTACTGTTTCAATCTATGACTCGTTTTGATGCATGTGGCTATTAAAATACAAAAGTTGCTGAATCGTTTTCTACAAGTAGATATAACAAATCTTGTGCGAGCACAGCGGGCGCTATCACTGCGCGAGCGAAGCGAGCGCGAAAATTTTTTACGACTTTTTATGACCAAGACAGTTTTTATGACGTAATAAGTCAACACTGATGACACAAAGGTTAAACTTGATATCCACTTATTTTAATGTTATTAATCATTATGATTATTGAAGGTTGTACTGTTTCAATTTATAAACTCGTTTTGATGCATGTGATTGGCTATTAAAAATAACAAAAAATGTTGAAATATTACCTACAAAGTTAATAAAAGAAGTGCTAGCGCGAGCGCGAATTTTTTTTAAACTTTTTATGACCCAGAAAGTTGTTATGACCTACTAAGTCAACATCGATGACCCTAAGGTTAAACTTGATACTTATTTTAAAGTTAATAATCATTATGATTATTATGGTTAATAATCTTTATCGTTATTGAAGGCTGTACTGTTTTAATCTATGACTCGATTTGATGCATGTGGCTATTAAAATACAAAAAATGCTGAAATATTACCTACAAAGTAGACAAAACAAATGTTTGCGCGAGGGCAGCGAGCGCGAAAAATTTTTACGGCTTTTTATGACAGTTTTAGTTTTGATGACCTACTAAGTCAACACCTATGACCCTAAGGTTAAATGTGGCTGTTAACACGAATGTTTCTGAATTACTTCCCACAAAGCAGATAAAACACGTTGGGCAAGCAAAGCTATCGCGTAAATTTTGATGGTTTATAATGACCCTGACAGTTTTATGGCCTTATTAGGACACATCTTAAGTTTAGTCATTATAGATGGACCTAAGGTCAAACTTTTATGATTATGCAAACTCTATGTAAAGTTAACAAAAAATAAAGGCACCCACACTTAATTGCCGAAAAAAGTATTCCCTGCCCTTTTATGCCCTATTATATACTATACTATTATTCTTTGTACAAAATTTCATCTGAATCGGTCAAGCCGTCTGGCCGAAAAGAGGCCACACATTCACAAAATTCCATAATAAAAATCTAGACACCCGAAATTGCCAACCAAAATAAAGTATTCATTGTCCTTCCATGTCTTATTGACTGTCTGTGAACAAAATTTCAGCTAAAAAGGTTAACCCGTTTGACCGAGAGTAGGCCACACATTTGCAAAACTGGGCACCTAGACTCGACAGCCGGAAAAAAGTATCCGATATCCTATTCTTTCCTATGAACTGTCTTTATACAACATTTCAGGCAAATCGGTCAAGCCGTTTATTCGATAAGAGGTCTTATATTTACAAAATTCAATTAAATATATCTGGACCCCCTGACTCGACAGCCAGAAAAAAAGTATCCTATATCCTATTCTGCCCTATGACACGTATTCATGCAACATTTCAGGCAAATCGGTCTAGCCATTTATTCGAGAAGAAGTCTTATATTTACAAAATTCAGTTAAAAATATTTGGACCCCCTGACTCGACAGCCAAAAAAACAGGGTCCTATATCTTATTCTACCCTATGAACTGTCTATATACAACATTTCAGGCAAATCGGTCAAGTCGTTTATTCGAGAAGAGGTTTTATATTTACAAAATTCAATTTAAAATATCTGGAACCCCTGACTCGACAGCCAGAAAAAAAGTTTCTCAAATCCTATTCTGCTCTAAGACATGTATTCATACTAAATTTCAGGCAAATCGGTTAAGCCGTTTATTTGAGAAGAAGTCTTATATTTACAAAATTCAATTAAAAATATTTGGACCCCCTGACTCGACAGCCAAAAAAAAAGTATTTTATATCCTATTCTACCCAATGACATGTATTCATACAAAAGTTCAGGCAAATCGGTCAAGCCATTTATTCGAGAAGAAGTCTCATATTTACAAAATTCAATTAAAAATATCTGGACCCCCTAACTCGATAGCCAAAAAAAAAGTATCCTATATCCTATTCTGCCCTATGTACTATCTTTGTACAAAATTTCAGCCAAATCCGTCAAGCCGTTTGACCGTGAAGAAGTCCCAAACAAACAAACAAATAAATAAACAAACTGACTTACGCATTTATAATATTGGTGTTGATTACCACAGTTTTACAATCTACGTATAAACCTGTGCTATTACTATGGCCGCTATAACGAAAAATACTAAAAACAAAATAAAATTAAAAATCAAAGGGGGTGGTTCCCTATTCAATTAAGAAACGTGTTATTTTGGCAACGTTTGTTCAATCTTATTTAATACTAGCAGCCCACCCCGGCTTCGCACGGGTAGAACATATATGCCTACAAAATTTGCATCAGTTTGTTGCATCGAATATAAAATATGAACATATTTAACAACCATCGTCATATTTCATCCAATTTACACAAAACCTTAACGAATTATGCACCTAAACCTTCCTCATAAACACTCTGGCTATTGGTGAAAACCGCATGATAATCCGTTCAGAAGCTATTGAGATTATTGCGAACAGACAGACAGACGCAGTGATGAACTTTGTTTTATAATACTTACGTATTGATATTGGACGGCCCTTTGGCGTAAAGGATAGTTACCCTGATTCTGACCCGGCAGTCGTTGGTTCTAATCCTAGCTATATACCTACCAATGAAAGTTTTAAGTGCATTCATGAATCATGAGTTTTCGTACAGTGGTAGTGGAATCATTAAATCTACCAAAAAGTAGCTTACCACCAAGGAGTACATCTGCCGCCGTAACCTTACGGCGTTTCCCGACGCAAAATGTAGGGGTAATATACGTTTAACGTGTGTATCTGTGTGTCTGTCTGTAGCATCTTATCACCTAACCGGATGAACCGATTTTGTTTTTATTATTGATAGTTTTTTTTTGTTTGATGGATGTCTTCATCGAGAGTTTTCTTAGCTTTGATTCATGAAAATTCGTTCAATCGTTATAAAATTATGAGCTTTTTTCTAGTTAATTGCGCTATGAAATCAACTTTCATAGGTCTGATCAATTCGAAAATCTTCTTCTTCAACGATATTGTTGCCTCCTGGACTCTACAGAATACTCAAATCCTCACCAACTTACAGCTCAGATTTTAAATGTAGTCTTCTTCTTCAGCGATATTGTATGAACATGGAAGCCTCCTGGACTCTACACAATACTCAAATCCTCACCAACTTACAGCTCAGATTTTAAATGTCGTGTTTAGAGTCATTGGAAAAAGCTATTATACATAGATCAGTCGGGGTGGTTTAAAATATTATATTATATTATTATATATATATAGATGAATATTATTTTATACAATAGATCATATTATTATACTATATTGACTTCAAATTGATTGTGATCGGTGGGGATCTACAGCATAGCTAAGCTTATAATAATATTTTCGTAGTAACTATGACCTAATCTGTGGTTTCACTGCAAATATTTTATTAATTTTGCGATGCGTGTTTGTGAAATTCGTGATATTTTCTAGATTTTTCATTTGAATTATATACTGTAAAGGACAATTTTAATCTATAATATGTGGCCAAGCTAATTAACGTAATTATTTGGATAAGGATTAGTACTATATACTTGAAAATAGCCTTGGAAGTTATGTAATATTTATTAACAAAAATTTTAAGATTAAAATGGTTACTGTGAGTCAACCTTAAGAGATAGACATATGCTGTCGCGGACTTTTTTGTAGGTCTTATTAAGTTGTACAACTCTTGCGTAGAAAATATTCTTCTATCTATTTTCAATTGAGCAGCGTTCGTAAGAAACGTGTTTTTTCGACCGTTTTTTTGCCGACTTAGGTTGCAAATTAGGTCTCCACGAATGTACCTTTGATTTAAACGGGATAATATATAGCCTATTTTCATTTCGAAAGTCCATTCTATATATTAGTGAAAGAATTTTTTAAATCGGTTCAGTAGTTTTTGAGCCAAATCATTACAAATATACAAAAATACAAAAATACAAATGTTCTCTCTTTATAATATTAGTATAGAAGTATAGATGATACTGATGTACGACATCCTACGTGTGCGAGTCCAACTCGCACTTGGCCAGCTTATTTAAATTGGTATTTTCAAATAAGTTTTAGTTTATTATGTAATGCATAATACAATACTACTTATATGATAATACCTATTTACCAACATCAATGTCAACATCAACAATAACCACAAATGAAGTCGTAGCTAAATTATTGATTACTTATAAACAGACAGACGTACAGGTCCATTCAAATGTCATTATAGTTCAAAATGTATGGTGTTATTATGTATGGTTAATTAGTTAGCTAGGACTAGCATTAGTAGGTATATAATTTAAAGTACATATCTACCTACTAAAATTTCAGGAAAAGACACTGTTTTTTTTTCAACACAGTAAAATAACAATAACGCAATATGACCGGGCTTCAAAACTATTATAAGTACATAATTGGTTTTAACAATAATGTGTATAATAGCGGTAAAGTTGTATTAATAAAACTGGCCAAGTGCGAGTCAGCATCGCGTCTCTTATCGCACACTTAGGGAGGGTTCCGTACAATACGAAACATAACAGAGTTTCAACCTCATATATTTGACTAATTGATATTACCAAGAATATTTGGTTTGGTCGCGATCTAGAAAGACGGGGCTCGTTTACTAGCGCTATCTATGTCATTTTGCCGAAACTAATTAGATAGATGGCGTTTAAAAACACGTTTTTTGTATGGGGACCCCCTTTAATTTTTAACTTTATTATGTTTTTAGTATTTGTTGTTCTAGCAGCAACAGAAATACACCATCTGTGAAAACTTCAACTGTGTAACTATCACGGTTAATGAGCTATAGCCTGGTGACAGACGGACAGACAGACAGACGGACAGCGGAGTCTTAGTAATAGAGTCCCGTTTTACCCTTTGGGTATGGAACCCTAAAAATAATGTTGTATTTTTGTACTTTGTATTGTGTAACTCTCTATGCTAATTTAATTTTTATTCATCATCTTCATTTATTTGTATCTTACAATAAACACAATCTATACTAATATTATAAAGAGAGAACATTTGTATTTTTGTATTTTTGTATGTTTGTAATGATTTGGCTCAAAAACTACTGGACCGACTTAAAAAATTCTTTCACTAATATATAGAATGGATGAATATATATTATCCCGTTTAAATCAAAGGTACATTCGTGGAGACCTAATTTGCAACCTAGGTCGACAAAAAAACGGTCAAAAAAACACGTTTCTTACGAACGCTGCTCAATTGAAAACCGATGGAAGAATATTTTCTATGGAAGAGTGGTACAACTTAATAAGACCTACAAAAAAGTCCGCGACAGCATATGTCTATCTCTAAAGGTTCACTCACAGTAACCATTTTAATCTTTAATTTTTTGTAAAAAAATATTACATAACTTCCAGGGCTATTTTCAAGTATATAGTATTAATCCTTATCCAAATAATTACGTTAATTAGCTTGGCCACATATCATAGATTAAAATTGTCCTTTACAGTATATAATTCAAATGAAAACTCTAGAAGATATCACGAATTTCACATACACGCATCGCAAAATTAATAAAATATTTGCAATGAAACCACAGATTAGGTCATAGTTACTACGAAAATATTATTATAGGCTTGGCTTTTCCAGTGTTTTTCAGTGTAGATCCCCACCGATCACAATCAATTTGAAGTCAATATAGTATAATAATATGATCTATTGTATAAAATAATAATGATCTATATATATAATATAATATTTTAAACCACCCCGACTGATCTATGTATAATCTTTTCAAGCATTCCAATGACTCTAAACACGACATTTAAAATCTGAGCTGTAAGTTGGTGAGGATTTGAGTATTCTGTAGAGTCAGTAGGAGATCAGGTCAATGCTTCCATTTTCTTACAATATCGTTGAAGAAGAAGATTTTCGAATTGATCATACCTATGAAAGTTGATTAAAGCTCATAGTTTTATAACGATTGAACGAATTTTCATGAATCGAAGCTAAGAAAACTCTCGATGAATACATCTATCAAAAAAAAACTATCAATTATAAAATCAAAATCGGTTCATCCGGTTGGGTGCTAAGATGCTACAGACAGACACAAAGATACACACGTTAAACGTATAATACCCCTACTTTAAATCAAAATCCGTTCATCCGGTTGGGTGCTAAGATGTTACAGACAGACACACAGATATAAACGTTAAACCCCTAATAATACCCCTACTTTTTGCGTCGGGAAACGAAAGGTTACGGCGGCAGATGTTCTCCTCGGTGGTAAGCTACTTTTCAACCGACTACCAAAAAGAATGAAGTTCTCTATTCGTCTGTATGTTTCTGACAGGTGCATAATTCGTTAAGGTTTTGTGTAACTTGGTTGAAATATGACGATGGTTGTTAAATCAACACCAATATTATAAATGCGAAAGTCAGTTTGTTTATTTGTTTGTTTGTTTGGGACTTCTTCACGGTCAAACGGCTTGACGGATTTGGCTGAAATTTTGTACATAGATAGTACATAGGGCAGAATAGGATATAGGATACTTTGTTTTTGGCTATCAAGTCAGGGGGTCCAGATATTTTTAATTGAATTTTGTAAATATGAGACTTCTTCTCGAATAAATGGCTTGACCGATTTGCCTGAACTTTTGTACGAATACATGTCATAGGGTAGAATAGGATATAGGATACTTTTTTTTTGGCTGTCGAGTCAGGGGGTCCGGATATTTTAAATTGAATTTTGTAAATATAAAACCTCTTCTCGAATAAACGACTTGATCGATTTGCCTGAAATGTTGTATATAGACAGTTCATAGGGTAGAATAAGATATAGGACCCTGTTTTTTTGGCTGTCGAGTCAGGGGGTCCAAATATTTTTAACTGAATTTTGTAAATATAAGACTTCTTCTCGAATAAATGGCTAGACCGATTTGCCTGAAATGTTGCATGAATACGTGTCATAGGGCAGAATAGGATATAGGATACTTTTTTTTTGGCTGTCGAGCCAGGGGGTCCTGATATTTTAAATTGAATTTTGTAAATATAAAACCTTTTCTTGAATAAACGGCTTGACCAATTTGCCTGCAATGTTGCATACAGACAGTTCATAGGGTAGAATAGGATATAGGATCTTTTTTTTTTTGGCTGTCGAGTCAGGGGGTCCAAATATTTTTAATTGAATTTTGTAAATATAAAACTTCTTCTCAAATATACGGCTTAACCGATTTGCCTGAAATTTAGTATGAATACATGTCTTAGAGCAGAATAGGATTAAGGATACTTTTTTTTTGGCTGTCGAGTCAGGGGGTCCGGATATTTTAAATTGAATTTTGTAAATATAAAACCTCTTCTCGAATAAACGACTTTATCGATTTGCCTGAAATGTTGTATATAGACAGCTCATAGGGTAGAATAAGATATAGGACCCTGCTTTTTTGGCTGTCGAGTCAGGGGGTCCAAATATTTTTAACTGAATTTTGTAAATATAAGACTTCTTCTCGAATAAATAGCTAGACCGATTTGCCTGAAATGTTGCATGAATACGTGTCATAGGGCAGAATAGGATATAGGATACTTTTTTTTTGGCTGTCGAGCCAGGGGGTCCTGATATTTTAAATTGAATTTTGTAAATATAAAACCTTTTCTTGAATAAACGGCTTGACCAATTTGCCTGCAATGTTGCATACAGACAGTTCATAGGGTAAAATAGGATATAGGATCTTTTTTTTTTGGCTGTCGAGACAGGGGGTCCAAATATTTTTAATTGAATTTTGTAAATATAAAACTTCTTCTCAAATATACGGCTTAACCGATTTGCCTGAAATTTAGTATGAATACATGTCTTAGAGCAGAATAGGATTAAGGATACTTTTTTTCTGGCTGTCGAGTCAGGGAGTCCAGATATATTATTGATCGGTATGCGTTTCTCTATGTTGTGTTTCACTATTTCACTTTTTTATTTTTTTATATAAAAATTGTCTGAAGTACTGAAACACACAGTTACATGTATGGTTGGTTTTAACCTACTTTAATTTTTTTTAAATATTCTGACGTAAACGATTGGATGACAGCTGAATGGTTCATTACTTTTTTTTTCTAATTCAAAGCGTTAAATTCTGCTTTTGCTATGTTTACTTGATAATTGGTTATGATTTATTTTATGATTTATGATTTTGACGTGTATATGTGCGTATATTTATACTGCCTACATACTGAATAAATGCTTTGATTCTTTGATTCTTTGATTAAATTGAATTTTGTAAATATAAGACCTCTTATCGAATAAACGGCTTGACCGATTTGCCTGAAATGTTGTATAAAGACAGTTCATAGGAAAGAATAGGATATCGGATACTTTTTTTCCGGCTGTCGAGTCTAGGTGCCCAGTTTTGCAAATGTGTGGCCTACTCTCGGTCAAACGGGTTAACCTTTTTAACTGAAATTTTGTACACAGACAGTCAATAAGACATGGAAGGACAACGAATACTTTTTTTTGGTTGGCAATTTCGGGTGTCTAGATTTTTATTATGGAATTTTGTGAATGTGTGGCCTCTTTTCGGCCAGACGGCTTGACCGATTCAGATGAAATTTTGTACAAAGAATAATAGTATAGTATATAATAGGGCATAAAAGGGCAGGGAATACTTTTTTCGGCAATTAAGTGTGGGTGCCTTTATTTTTTGTTAACTTTACATAGAGTTTGCATAATCATAAAAGTTTGACCTTAGGTCCATCTATAATGACTAAACTTAAGATGTGTCCTAATAAGGCCATAAAACTGTCAGGGTCATTATAAGCCATCAAAATTTACGCGATAGCTTTGCTTGCCCAACGTGTTTTATCTGCTTTGTGGGAAGTAATTCAGAAACATTCGTGTTAACAGCCACATTTAACCTTAGGGTCATAGGTGTTGACTTAGTAGGTCATCAAAACTAAAACTGTCATAAAAAGCCGTAAAAATTTTTCGCGCTCGCTGCCCTCGCGCAAACATTTGTTTTGTCTACTTTGTAGGTAATATTTCAGCATTTTTTGTATTTTAATAGCCACATGCATCAAATCGAGTCATAGATTAAAACAGTACAGCCTTCAATAACGATAAAGATTATTAACCATAATAATCATAATGATTACTAACTTTAAAATAAGTATCAAGTTTAACCTTAGGGTCATCGATGTTGACTTAGTAGGTCATAACAACTTTCTGGCTCATAAAAAGTAAAAAAAAATTTCGCGCTCGCGCTAGCACTTCTTTTATTAACTTTGTAGGTAATATTTTAACATTTTTTGTTATTTGTAATAGCCAACCACATGCATCAAAACGAGTTTATAAATTGAAACAGTACAACCTTCAATAATCATAGTGATTATTAACATTAAAATAAGTGGATATCAAGTTTAACCTTTGTGTCATCAGTGTTGACTTATTACGTCATAAAAACTGTCTGGGTCATAAAAAGTCGTAAAAAATTTTCGCGCTCGCTTCGCTCGCGCAGTGACAGCGCCCGCTGTGCTCGCACAAGATTTGTTATATCTACTTTGTAGAAAACGATTCAGCAACTTTTGTATTTTTTTAATAGCCACATGCATCAAAACGAGTCATAGATTGAAACAGTACAACCTTCTATAATGATAAAGATTATTAACCTTAAAATAAGTGGATATCAAGTTTAACCTTAGGGTTATCGGTGTTGACTTAGTAGGTCATAAAAGCTTACAGGGTCATAAAAGGTCGTAAAAAATTTTCGCGCTCGCTTCGCTCGCGCAAGCATTTGTTTTGTCTTCTTTGTTGGTAATATTTCAGTAACTTTTATATATTAATAACCACATGCATCAAAACGAGTCATACATTAAAACAGTACAACCTTAAATAATCATAATTGTTGTTAACCTTATAATAAATGGATATGAAGTTTAACCTTTGTGTTATCGGTGTTGACATAGAAGCTCATTAAAACTGTCAGGGTCAAAAAAAGTAGTAAAAATATTTCGCACTCGCTTCGTTCGCGCAGTAATGGTGCTCGCTCCGCTTGCGCAAGCATTTGTTATATCTACTTTGTAGAAAACATTTCAGCAACTTTTGTATTTTAATAGCCACATGCATCAAAACGAGTCATAGATTAAAACAGTACAGCCTTCAATAACGATAAAGATAATTAACCTTAAAATAAGTGGATATCAAGTTTAACCTAAGGGTTATCGGTAATGACTTAGTAGGTCATAAAAGCTGTCAGGGTCATAAAAGGTCGTCTACATTTTTCGCGCTCGCTTCGCTCGCGCAGTAATAGCGCTCGCTGCGCTCGCGCAAGCATTTGTTTTACCTACTTTGCAGGTAACATTTCAGCAAGTTTTGTATTTTAATAGCCACATGCATCAAAAAAAGTCATAAATTAAACAGTACAACCTTCAATAATCAAAATGAATATTAACTTTAAAATAAGTATCAAGTTTAACCTTAGGGTCATCGATGTTGACTAAGTAGGTCATAACAAATGTCTGGGTCATAAAAAGTTGTAAAAAATTTCGCGCTTGCGCTAGCACTTCTTTTATTAACTTTGTAGGTAATATTTCAACATTTTTTGTATATTATAATAATAGCCAGCCACATGCATCAAAACGAGTTTATAAATTGAAACAGTGCAACCTTCAATAATTATAATGATTATTAACATAAAAATAAGTGGATATCAAGTTTTACCTTTGTGTCATCAGTGTTGACTTATTACGTCATAAAAACTGTCAGGGTCATAAAAAGTCGTTAACATTTTTCGCGCTCGCTGCGCTCGCGCTGTGTTAGAGCCCGCTATGCTCGCGCAAGCATTTGTTATATCTTCTTTGTAGAAAACATAGCCACATGCATCAAAACGAGTCATAGATTAAAACAGTAAAACCTTCAATAATGATAAAGATTATTAACCTTGAAATAAGTGGATATCAAGTTTAACCTTAGGGTTATCGGTGTTGACTTAGTTGGTCATAAAAGCTGTCAGGGTCATAAAAGGTCGTAAAAAATTTTCGCGCTCGCTTCGCTCGCGCAAGCATTTGTATTGTCTTCTTTGTTGGTAATATTTCAGTAAATGTTGTATATTTATAACCACATGCATCAAAACGAGTAATAAATTAAAACCTTCGAGCATTTACCTATGGAGATGTTAACGTTGTAATCCGCAAACATTTTTTTCTGCCGATACTTACGGGGGACGAGGTCAACACGCATTGCACACACACAAATCACACTAACTTGAAACACGCACACAGTATTAAAAATACAGCGTAGTTACGCACGCTCATATGGCCAAAAATGGCTATATGGCCAGCGAAGGGGAACGCCTTGCTTTAACTTCTCAATTGGTAAATGCTCGAAGATTAAAACAGTACAACCTTCAATAATCATAATAATGATTAATCTTAAAATTAGTGGCTATCAAGTTTAGCCTTTGTGGTATCGGTGTTAGGAGGTCATAAAAACTGTCAGGGTCATAAAAAGTCGTAAACATTTTTCACCATCGCTTCGCTCGCGCATTGATAGCGCTAGCTACGCTCGCGCAAGCATTTGTCTTATCTTCTTTGTAGGTAATATTTTATCATTTTATGTATTTAAATAGCCACATGCATCAAAACGAGTTTATAATTTTAAACAGTTCAACCTTCAATAATTATAATCATTATTTTACCTTAAAATAAGTGGATATCAAGTTAAACCCTAGGGTTATCGGTGTTGACATAGTAGGTCATAAAAACTGTCAGGGTCATAAAAGATCATAAAAAAAATTTGCGCTCGCTTCGCTTGCGCAGTAATAACGCTATATAGCATATAATAGCGTGTTTTAACAGCCTCATACATTAGACTGACTCAAATACTTAAACAGCAAAACTTGGTAAACCTTGCTTAGGTTTACCAAGTAATGATTAATGACTTTAACAATAGACGATATCGAGTTCGACCTAAGAGTCATCTACAGTGACTTGATTGTTAGGTTATAAAACTGTCAGGGTCATAAAAAGTCATAAAAAATGTTTGCTCGCGCAGCTATTTACCATAATTTCTTTGTAAGAAATGTATCAGGAACTTTTGTGTTGAGTCAAACAATCAAACAGCACAACTTCGTATACCTAACCAAAATGATATTAAGTTCGACTTTGGGGTCATCTATGGTGACTTGGGCTAAGAGATTATTGATCTAGACCTCAAAGGTCATAAAGACACAATAACGCGGGCGAAGCCGCGGGTAACAGCTAGTATGTTAATATTTTATATTCGATGCAACAAACTGATGCAAATTTTGTAGGCATATATGTTCTACCCGAGCAAAGCCGGGGTGGGCTGCTAGTAAATGATAAATGATTTCTATCGTTAGGAATATTGCTATACAAAATCTGCGCTATTTGTGGTCAGAGCGTTAGCCTATTTACCTCAATGTTCTATTAAACAAGGACATAGAGGGAGGCCTACCAATGGTACAAAGCATTGTTATTTCAAGATTCCTATTATACTACACAATTGTGAAGAGAGGATGGTACCGCTTTGGAGGTACTTGACTATGTATAGCTGTTTTTGTATTTATTTTAGTTTTAGAAGAAAAAAAACTGTTGTCTGAATTTGTTTACTTACAACAAATTGTTAACTTAATAATCAATGAAATTAGCGATAGAGAAATATATTTTTTTGTTAACTTATTGAGAAGTACGAATTTTTGTTTTCAAAAATAAAATATTTTCTTACGTTATTATTTAAACAATGGAAATATTTAAAAAAAACTTTTTTTTATTATATAAGGTAATAGGACAAGCACGACGCTCGCCTGATGGTAACCGATGACGTCTACCTATTACAGATACACCAGCATGCAAAATTCTGGACTGCCCGAATCAGCATGTCACTGCACTGCGCCTGTTACCTTGAGACATAAATAGCCCTGTAATTTCACTGGACACCTTGCCATTTCAACCGAAAAACTTTCCTTTTCACGGCTGAAAATTAATTGACAAAGTGCGGACTAGCAGAAGTCCTTCCACTACAAAAAGCAATAAAAACATAAATAATAAAAACATTTATTTAAGAGTTTTTTTTTTCAAATTTGAAATCATTATTTTTCCAGGAAACAATATGGTAAATTTTATATTTATATTTATCTATTTGAATCTCACTAATTTATGAACAAATGACGTACAAAAAATTTACCAGTATCAATTTCTGCCATTGTTAGATGTAACGCGAGTTTGTAAGAAAGTCAAAGCATTTATTCAGTATATGGGCAAATTAAAAATTTGCACTTACACACGTCAAATTACATTAAACAGATCATATTCAATAAAAAATATTATAGATATAACAAAAACATAACTTACTGCTTTGAATTTACAAAAAAAAACAAAGGTATTGATCCATTCAGCTTTCATCTAGACGTCGAACGTCACACTTAAAACACATGTTTAATTTCCCTGATTAATGTAGGGTTGCCAACCGTACTACGTGCACCCGCAACCCAGTGCATGTTTCAGTACTTCAGACAATTTTTATTCAAAAAATTGTGAATAAGAATGTATGGAAGTATGTTTGTTACTCCTTCACGCAAAACCGATTGAGCTGAAATTTGGTATGTAGATAGCCTAGACCCTGGAATAACACATAGGATACTTTTTATCCCGATATTACCACGGGAACGATGTCTACGCGGGTAAAACCGCGGGCACAGCTAGTTTACTCATATTTAGCAGGTACTTTTTAATGGAAATTGTACCCCCTGAACTACTTTTTTTTTACACTGTTGTATATTTCTCATAGAGATTACACAACATTCAGACGTTTAGCACGTCATAAGCCTCTTACTTCATTTCTTACACTCTCTGGTAAACATGATTTCATCTTTGACCGCCATCGTAACTTAATCAGCAGATCAGAAAAGCAAAAACAAGAAATTCCAGGAGCATTTGAATATATTCATACAAAATTTGGGTTGGATTTAGAATCGTTTGGCACGAAAAAGGGGGGGTAGAGGGGTGGAATGGGAAGGGGAGGGTCCCCCCTTCACTACTCTACCACTCCCATTACAAGGTAATGCACAGTTTTTGAGTTATGCCTATTTTTGTTGGGTTTGATTTTGGATTATTGGTTGAATTTAGAATCATTTGGCATGAATTTGATATAAAATGTTATGGAGATGGGTAGAGGTTAGGTCCCTGATTGTAACAATACCATTTCTTTAACAAGGTAATGCATATTTTACAAGAAAACGATATAAACAAAATCTAACCTAAAAATATACTAAACCATAAAAACAAAGCGCAAATAATAATAATAAGGGCTAAAACTTAGTAAAAATTTTAGTAATATTATTTACCATTACTAAATTAATAAGAACACCCCACTAGAAAAAAAACTAAGTTAGGTTAGGTTGAAACTGCGACAACACAACGCGCGAGCCGAGCGAGCGAAGCGAGCGTGCCGCGGCAGCGGCCGGCGAAGCGCAAAAAGTCTGTTAAACATCCAACAAAACAGTGATATTGATCAGCAAAGTGTTAAAAAATAAGTGAGGTTATGATTTTACAAAAATACGCATAACTCTAAAACTATGCATTACCTTGTAATGAAAGTGATGGGAAAAGAAAAGGGGGACCCTCCCTTACCCCCCCCATCACCTCACCCTCCCTTTTTCGTGCCAAACGATTCTAAATTTTTAATAAGTGAGGTTATGATTTTGCAAAAAAAATCATAACTCAAAAACTATGCATTACCTTGTAATGAGAGTGGTAGGGTAGTGAAAGGGGGACCCTCACCTACCCCCTCCACCCCTCCATTCCCCCTTTTTCGTGCCAAACGATTCAAAATTTCAACCCAAAATTTTACTAGCATAGGCTAAATAGGCTCCAAGATTTGCTTTGTAGGATAATAATTACCAGGGGAAATCCCTTGAATCAAAGCTGAAATTCAGTTGTATTTACAAGGCGTATTGGGTTATCTACTGACATAAAATCACAAAAATATTAAATGCATTAGGTATAACTTACATTATTTTAAAAATTAGACCGAGATTATAGATTAATTAATTATTATATTTGGGGGCACGGTAGTGCCTCGCCAATACGAGCTAAGTAAAGCGCAAGGGTTATTATTACTAGAAGATAATCTTTATATTCTATACTCATTAGTTACATACACGGGCAATAAATTATTACTAAGGTGCCTATTCAGTTTACTACTACTTAACAGTCTAAGGCGCAAAGTATTATAATATATGAGTTAGTCAAACAATTATTTAATCACAATAAATAGAAAATCGAACAAAAGAACTCACCGCATGCTAGCACGATAAAATCCAACAAAATCTTCCACACAATTCGGTCGACCATTTTAGTGCCGTTTATTTACTGAATGTATTTTTTTCACCTATCGACGCGCGATAAACTACTGACTGATTACAACGCGGGTAGTCCACTCACTGACTCTTCACAGTTCACACTGACGAAGAAAAAATTATAGCGGAGATTAATTGTCACGACTCATTGAGGTCCTTGCACTTTTTACGCGACAATTGGATTAGATTTTGCACGTAAACTGTTCCTGTATAATTTGCTTTTAAAGTTTCCTACCGGCGATTTGTTTTCGCGGATCTGGAGGTACGTCTTTTCGTTAGCGAGTTGTAGCGAATACTGAGGCTGAGAATAAACAGGAAAGATATTAATTAATTTAGGAGGGTAGTTAGGTACATAAAATTAACATTTTTACGACTTGTCTGCACGTTATCGAATTTTGTTACGAATCCTGTGAGCTAATTAGTTTATTACTTATCTAGCTTTCTAAATATTAGTAACTATACAGGGTGCCCCAGAAAGTAGTGTCAAACGGAAGTCCAGAGGTAAAACGCCTCAACGGGTATCTAAATCAACCCCATGTATGTGCCGCGATTTTTGGTAGTTTATGAGTAATGGCCTTTTTTAACAATTTCTACTAAATGACAACTACAGAGACGTTTTTGGTCATATTGACCTCAATTATAAAGACAATTGGCTGATGTTTTTTTAAATGTAGCTTGAGAGCCAGTCATTAATATCATACTAAAATAACAACCAACAATGTTGCCTAGGCCGGCTAGGTTTGACAAAAAAAAATTAATGAATTCCATAAAGTGAGAAATCATTAAGTTAGGTTCAGACTTTCAAGGCCGATTACATAAAATAAAACTGGCCAAGTGCGAGTCAGACTTTTGTCCCGCACACGAAGGGTTCCGAACGCCATCTATCGAATTCCTAATGAACTTCTAACACTAACTAAGTAAACGTTAACACAAAGGTTGAATAGTATTATATAGTAGTAATAGTAATTGTAGTAATTAATATTATCAAATATCTGGTTGACCGAGCTTTGCTCGATATTTTTTGCCACTTAAACAGACAAATATGACTCTTCCCAACATCTATTGACGAATAATAATACAATTTTTTTTAATTGAGAGCCACTAACTGCTTTACTGACACAGTACTTCTACTCGCCAATAGATGTCGGGAAGAGCCATATTTTTAGTTGATTATTGAAAACACGAATAAAACGACATTTTCTGAAAATGACTCCTAGCTAGATCGATTTATCGCCCCCGAAATCCCCTGTAGGTATACTAAATTTTATTTAATCGTTGGAGCCGCTTCCAAGATTCAGATTAAGGTAAAGACGATATCCAGCGCCATCTTTAATGCTAGCTAGATGGCGCTGCGCTATCGTAAAAAACTTTTTTTAAACTTTTCTTTAATTTTTAACTTTGTTCTGTTCTTAGTATTTGTTGTTATAGCGGCAACAGAAATACATCATCTGTGGAAATTTTAATCGTCTAACTATCACGGTTCATGAGATACAGCCTGGTGACAGACGGACAGATAGACAGACAGACAGACAGACGGACAGCGGAGTCTCAGTAATAGGGTTCCGTTGGTACCCTTTGGGTTCGGAACCCTAAAAATGACATAATATTTTTTTTTCGAACAAGTTTCAAAAACTCTTATTTTGTGTAAAATCTTAAATCGAGTCGTAAAGTAATCTGTGGTATAAATTTGATTAACCTATCTTTAAATAATCATACCTATAATTGAATTGATAACTTACTTCAGTCAGAATTTTCACTTTTTATAGGAGTAACTGAAGTGAATTAAGCTAAAGAAAAATACTCTAATTTCAGTAGGTATTGAAATTGCACCAACTAGTTACTAATTAGTTACTAATAAGTATGTCATCGTAAATTTCAAATAAACTAGTTCATGTAATTTTAGTAGGTACTGAAATAACACTAGAACGAAATAACATTTGCCAAATAAAATTAAAAAAATAATAATTTTATGGTGTAACTAATAAAATTTGTTTTTTTTTTCTTTTTTTTTAATATCTTATTGGCTAGCGTTTGACCACTATCTCACCTGTTGGTAAGTGATGATGTGGTCGAAGATGGTAAGCACGCTAGGCCTAGAATGGGAATTGGCTCTCAAGGATAGCTGCCGAAACACATTAGATGTTTGGCGACAGATTTTGAACTTGAAGGTGGCCAGGTGGACACTAGAATGTGTCCTACCACCATGCAGGGGTTGTTGGTTTCTTAACGATGTTTTTCCTTCACCGGAGGGGACTGTGAGAAGGGCATACACATTTTTCGATACAAAAATTCATTGGTGCACGGCTGTTTGAACTCGGTACCACGGCATCAAAGCCGACCGTTCTCCCGATTACGCCACCGGGCCCTCAAATATTTTTTAAATGGTATAAAATAAGTGAACGAGTAATCGACAGCCGATTAGGGTCTGAGTGCGCATTGTCCAAGAATCACTCAATGTCAAGAGTCTCGACTATCGACCCAATGTTTGCTCTGAGTACGATTGCAGAAGATTACCGCAACAAAAACCGTCCATTGTGTGTCGCATTCTTAAACATGGAAAAAGCGTTTGATCGTGTCCCTAGAGATACGATCTGGTGGAGCCTCCGTAAGAAGAATGTACCCGAGCATTATGTGAACATCATAGCCGACATGTACAAGAATGTGAGATCAATGGTGCGGACAGTGGTTGGGGAGACAAGATCAATAGCAGTTACAGAAGGCATTCATCAAGGCTCAGTACTGAGTCCCTTATTGTTCTGCTTGGTTCTTGACTCCCTCACTGAAACGGCTCAGGTAGCAGCAGCGTGGACTTTCATCTACGCTGACGATGTAGAGATTTGTACCGAAAGCCGGTCCCAGCTTGAAGAGGCACTCGAAGCATGGAAGCGTCAGTTACATACCGGAGGTCTAGTACTAAGCATTTCGAAAAAACCCAGTTTATGACGTTCAACAAGCCAGATCTTAACAATAGTCCTATCATCATCGATGGACAAAAAGTCACCATGTGCGATCAATATAAATATCTGGGTAGTATGATGCACACGAAATCTTGAATGTAACACTCAGCACCGAATTGCCGCAGCGTGGCTTAGGTAAATGGCAGGAAGTAACTGGTGTCACATGTGACCGAAAAATGGCGGTAAAGCTAAAAGGGCAAGTCTATAAGTCAATTATAAGACCAGTTCTGATGTATGGCAGTGAAACGTGGGCAGTTACCCAGAAGCATGTTCATGCTATCCAAGTTGCTGAAATGAAGATGCTTCGGTGGATGTGCGGCGTCACAAGGAAATGAAAAAAAAAATGAAATGAGATGGTATGGACATGTGAAGCGGAGAACGCCGGATTATACAGGTACCTAATTTGGCACTACAGCTTTCCGTTCCTGGTAAAAGATCCAGAGGAAGGCCCAAAACAAGATGGAAGGATGTGTTGCTGAAAGATATGAGTGAATGTAAGCTCTCAGAATCTGACGTCGAGGATAGAGCGAAGTGGAGAGAAAAGAGTCGGAAAGCTGACCCCACCACCATATCAGGTCAATGTGACCAGAAACGTCTCAGTAGTCGTAATTTAGTAGAAATTGTTAAAAGAGGCCATAACTCCTAAACTACCAAAAATCGCGGAACATACATGGGGGTGATTTGGGTACCCCTTGAGTTGTTCTACCTCTGGACTTCCGCTTGACACTACTTTCTGGGACATCCTGTATATATTTTTATATCTACATATTCATGGCTATTTTTGCTACAAAATTGGCTGCCTTGACTGTTCCGTATATAAGCATAATATTTAGTAAAGTTTTACACATAATAAATAAATATGAAAGTTTAAGGTTTCATTTACTCTTCCTACACTTATTAATACTTTTAAACCGACTTCAAAAAAGGAGGAGGTTCTTATTCGACTGTATTTTTTATTGTTATGTCATTTATTAACCGTTATTAATATTGTTTTCGGGATATTTATCATGTTTTTCTTTTGATTTGAGTTTCCGATATTTCGGTGCTGTTACAAGCGCCATGTTCACGGACGAACTCCCGAAAACAATATTAATGATAGTGTCAGTGACCATGAAAATTTAAATTTATTAACCGATTTGGAAAAGTATTATTCGTTTGAGATAGTATACTTTCCGTTTGGTCCCATTGAAATTTATTCAGGATCTAATGAGTATTTAGAGAGATATGGTACAACTAAAACTCTGTACTTACTGAAAATTACTAGCGCGTATTAAAATTACTATTTTTCCCTTTATCTTCAATTATTATTATAGATAAATTAAGAAAATCACCTTAAATGCATATCTTTCCTTAAGATTAGTTTTATGATAATAGAAAACGAAAAAAACCGACTTCACATGCCGCGATAGTGAAATTATCCACTAGCCATAATCATGTCATCGAGGTATCAAATTTATTTATATTGTTTATCTCCGGAGATAATTATCAGATCTCGATAAAATGTTAATAAGATAAAACGTGAGGAATAATCTCTCAAACAAAAAAAAAATGAATTTTTCAAATCCGTTAAGATTAACGGAAGTAACAAACATAAAAAAAAATCAATCGAATTGAGAACCTCCTTTTTAGTGGTCGGTTAAAATACGTATAAAATAGAAAAACAGGCGGCGGGGACTCGAGTAAAAGTCAATATCGCAGTTATAGTATTTTTATTATGCTTTCATAGTTTAACTTTATAGTAAATAAATAGCTGCCTTATGAAATATTCTAAACTATATTCGGCAGTGCATTTAAGGCTTTATCTATACAAGTCTTAGCGCGGTTTATGCTGAAAATATCAATTAAAATATGTGTATAATAATACAATTTAAGAATTACTAGAGCTGCATATGCATATAATAATATTAACTTGTTATATTATCTTGTTTTGTTTACATATAATTTATACATTTTAAATTATTAGTTTCCTTTCGCCCCAGTTGTGTGATAAAAATCGTTTAAGTCATACTAAGGTATTTTAT
Organism: Cabera pusaria; assembly: GCA_954871355.1. Taxonomy (NCBI): domain Eukaryota; kingdom Metazoa; phylum Arthropoda; class Insecta; order Lepidoptera; family Geometridae; genus Cabera; species Cabera pusaria. The sequence goes on from OX940902.1 coordinate 19,727,074, forward strand.
ATCTTAGGGAGGTACGATTTCTGTACAAAGTATAATGCACAAATATGACTAAATGGAGTAACAACTTGCACTGATATGGCATCTATTGATCTTATATAAAGTCCTTTGGAATACATTGGAATTATTTACATTATTAGTTAACCTACATAATTTGATAGAATAATACGAAGTATATATCACTTACCAACAGGTGAGATATTGGTCAAATGCTAGCCTATCATCAATCAATCAATATATATAAAAATCAATGCCACTTTTAGTTGTAATTTATAAAATTAACTCAAGAATGGGCTCACCTATCCAAACCAAATGTTTAGGCTTTGTTCGGACTGTTTAGTAGATAGTTTATGTGAAGTTTGCACAAAATCGGTCGAGCAGTCATTTATCACATTTCACGAGAACTCAACACGGGCAAAGCCGCGGGGCGCAGCTAGTATGATATAAAAATGAAACAATTTTGAATAATAATCAAATTTAAGACCAAAAAAAATCTTGATTGAATATGTTCATAATTATTTAATCAAATTATGTATGTTAATATAATTTCCAATCTTGTAAAGATTTATATAAGATCAATAGATGAGACTTCAGTGCAATCTGTTCCTTCATTTACACTCATATTTGTGCATTATACTTTTGAATTGAAATCGTACCTTACCTTTACCTTATTATAATAATTCTTTTGTGTTTGCCTTTGTCACTGAATGCCTATTAAACGGTTTAACCGATTTTGATTAATTTTTGCGCGTGTGCTGGAGTTGGGCCCTAGATGGTTTAGATACGCCATCTATCTAATTAGTTTCGGCAAAATGACATAGATGGCGCTAGTAAACGAGCCCCGTCTTTCTAGATCGCGACCAAACCAAATATTCTTGGTAATATCAATTAATCAAATATATGAGGTTGAAACTCTGTTATGTTTCGTATTATACGGAACCCTCCCTAAGTGTGAGATAAGAGACGCAATGCTGACTCGCACTTGGCCAGTTTTATTATTATTCTAGTATACTTATAATATTTTTTATTCTTGGTTGCTCACGATATAACTAAATAGTCTATTATTTAGTTTTCTTTGTTTTATACACAACCAATGTAAAAAAAGCACATAAAAATTGGTAGAATATAGAACAAATAACCGTTGATTGCAATACATAATTCATAAAGAATTTTACACTGACATTTTCAGCATAAATCACTCATTAAAATATATCTCTGTAACAATTTCGGGTCACGTGTAAAAAAACCACAGATATTTTACAAGTACATTACTTAACTAGCATCTAATATATAACTTATTATAGACATTTATAATATAATCTGCAATATAATTACAAAAATCTATTTATCACAGAATTAAAATACATTTCTCTGTTACCTTTAAAGTGGCAGAGACACATTCACTATTATAAAAATGTGTAATAAAAAATGTACCATCTGTAAGCACAATGTTGGAGCCATGTTTTTTTAAATATTTGACACACAAGCACTTGACCGGTATCTTACCTGATGTTAAGTGAAGATGCGGTCTTAGATAAAATCGTGCTTGTCTGGAATGGGGGCTATCGCGTGTGAATAAGAGGTTCACGGAATGTCAAATGTAATTTTTAGTTTGGGTTTTATCCATGGATTTACCACACAAGGATAGTGCACAGCAGATGTACATCAAAACGACAACGAAAGGAACCTAGATGGGAGTGTGTCCTTGTCTAAAAACCTGCCAGTGTTATGTATGTACTATGTGTACTATGTATATTGTGGTCCATACAAAAGAAAGGGACAAACTCTGTTCAAGGTCGGTCTCTTTCGGGCCGGTAGTGCACTGTTTTCATATGAAACGTCTTTGGTTTTATCCCAAACTGACATTGACATATCAAACTATTACTTTTTACTTAATATTTTTGATGTAGTTTATTGAGTTATTACGAAATGTTGATTGATCTGTACTTTTGACATTTCGTTATATTTTGTATGACTAAACCATGCTTGTCTCTATTTTTGCATTTATATATAAAAAATGTGCCAACAAAATGTACATTTTATTATTCTGTATTATACATATTTACGTACTTATTTTTATTTAAATAGCAGTTTACAAATAATTTCAGTTAATGGTGTTATGGCCAATATCTGAAACCAGTTTAGTTTTTAAGTTTTATACGCAGTGTGCTTTTACTACTTTTTTTTGTTATGCTTTTCATGTTGTGTCTTCAATGTTTTGAACAATTGCTACACACTCAAAGCATTGTATCAATTATTTGTAGTAGGTACAGTGCATCATAAGAGTAGAAATTAATTATTTAAGAACTAACTAGTCACTCTTACAGGCAACACCAAAAAATTGTATTTATTGCGCGACTACTGAATTTTGATACTTGTTTTCACTCATTGAATAATGCAAGTGAGAAATAAGCATATAAATAAATAAAGAAGAATTTGTATCGAAATAATATACATATACAATTTATATAGATACTATAAAATGTATGTAGATACTTAAAGGTTTTCATTTATGTCTTGCAAATCTTATATTTGCAAAAATAATACAAGCATCAAAAATGTTTGTTTCTAACAAACTGTGTTGCTACATACAAGATACAAAAGCAATAGTGGCGCCCTCGTTTATTGTCAACTCTTTTATGTCGCACTGTATATACAAATATATAAAAATGAGTAGAGGTGTATATTCATTGCTCATTTGAATCTAAAAACTCAAGTCTTTTCTACAAATAAGTCAATTCACATAAAAAGTTTTTAAATGCAAGTTTTTTTCTCAACCCAAATATGTAACATGCATTTTACAATATAAACTAAGTATATAACATCTACTTTAATTGCACAATTTTTCATAAAAACACCACCCTTATTCTAAATCAAATTATTTTAAAATAATTAACTAAAAACTAATTCTGACTAACTAAGCTTAATGTAAAATTGTACTTTACAACTTATTCTGTATAAACTAAATTTAGAAATAAATATTTAATAAATAGTTACAAAACAAAAAGTAGAAAGTTAAGCGTACCCAAATATAAAAAAACAAAAATATAACATCAAGATCATGTACTTTACTATAGCAAAAAATAAAAGTTAAAATTTCGGAAAATAATTTAGTTCGATCAAAAATTAAAATATTATTAGTTAGTGAAGAAAATTGTACTAATTTTTTTTTTACAATTCCTTCTAAATTTACTTAAAGCATGCTTCTTATTATAATAGCATGTTATTTTAACAATACATTCTTAAACTTAGACATATTGTATGAAAAGTCATTTTACGTAAATATTTATAAGTAGTTTTCACCTGTTCTTTGTTTTCATAAAATGATTGTTATATCCATACTAATTTTATAAAAACGTTTGTAACTCTGTTACTCTGTCTGTTTGTTACCTAATCACGCCTAAACGAACGACCCGATCTTACTGAAATTTAACAAGGAGATACTTCAGCGTATGAGGATGAATATAGGCATTGTATTCTTGGTTGTCGTAAACGAAGTCGCGGGTATCAACTAGTATGTATACAACAGGTCTCGATTTATTAAATTTTACGCATCAAATAACTTATTTGTTTTACAAGCACCAATCATTTTTATTTATATGATGATAAAACATTTTCAACATGTTTACCAACAAAAATAGTAAAATATTTACAAACAGTATTAATAGGTCAATTAATATTAACATCAATAGCATGTTATCTCTTTCTATTTTTACACAATTTGTGCACGAATAAATATGACTACAATATAAAACGAAAGTAGAACGCTAATTCATAATAGCACTAAAACGTATGCACTTATATTAGCAGTGTAGTTTGTTCAAGGTATATTACAGTATTTTGCTGCTAATATTTAATATATTACAATAAGATTCACTATTGCAATAGTATATTACGATACGTGTGACTTGTCGATTATTGCACGGCGTGAAGTTAGCACCCGTCGCTGCGCTCGGGTGCTACGCCGTGCAATAAGACAACTTAAATCACGAGTATCGCATATTATCTTATAGTTAGCAGTGCGACATGAACCCGCATTTTACGCTTACGCTACGCTTTTCCGTGCAATAATCGACTATTTCAGTCACGGAAAAGCGTGCGTAAAGTGCGTTTAGGTCACACTGTGCTATAAAGTAATTTAAACAGCAGCACGCCTTTTAACTACAACACTAATAAGTAAGCTCAGATCGATTTCATAAAAATATTCGCAAGTGAATGTACATTTTAGCGTTCCATCATTACTACTACCTAACGTGAAGACAACTTTACTGTACAATTATAAAACAGCATTGTCTCTGTGATTTTTTTTAACTATATTCAGTTATCAGATCTGGGTAAGCCTTTGTAGACTTTAGCAGCATTTTAAACAGTCATCATATATCAGTTAAATTCATGAGCAATGCATAAAATTTTGTGTTAACATGTCTTATAGACTATGGTCACCAAGTCAGTACACATTTAAACTAAAATACTCAATCACAATTAGTCCAATCATGACACTCACTGTTGGTCTAATCACGATTGGCCCGAACACGACCAAGTCCCAACACGATCACTGTTAATCTTACCACAAATACGGCTGGTCTTGCCACGATCACTGCTAATCCTAAGACGTTTTCAGCTAGTGTTGCCATGATCACTGTTGGTCCGTGTATTCGTGTGATATCCACGATATGTTCGGATATCAGGTTTCTCCGCTGTCGCTGCTGGGAGAGCTTTCATGTCAGACTTGAACCCTGGTCGCGTGGCTGTTGCCGTTGGTTACGTGAAGTTCAGCATCGTGGTTGAGGCCTGGCCTGCGAGGTGACTTGCGAAGACCAGAAACGAATGTGAACTGGAAAGGGAATGTCATTTCGTTAGATTTTTTTTTATCACATTGGTTTTGTAAAACATTGGCTAATGCAAATATGAACGCAGAATTTGCCAAATCGATAGACTGTGGCCATAGGCTAGTCCTTATTTATCTGGTTGAATAGTCATAGTAACAGTTATTTAGCAAGTTCAAGCATCATCTAGTGATTACAATGGAGAATAATTCATGAAAGCTGACGTAAACGTGGAGTATACAGATACTGAATCCAGCCTTCACATCGCTACAATGATGCTTCTCCTCATCACCGCATACCAAACTATCACGAACAAGAATTTTATGATAGTTAAAACGACGAAATCATATTAGACTGATGCAGAAGCCAGCCTTCACATCATGTTTGACCAACTACAATTTTATGACATAAGTGTTTAAAGCCGGCGCCAGACATAGCTCAAACATTTGGGCACTTATTTGAACACACGAATATTATGTGAAGCACGGGTATTTGAGTATTTGTTCAAAGTTTGCTCAAATTTTGAATAAAGTTTGGCACTTTACCATTTGGTGTCGGCTTTTCGAGCGCACATCAAAGCGTTCAAAGTTCGAAACTGCAAAAAGTGTTGTTTGCAAAGTATGTGTGGCAGGTACCGCAAATAAGTGCTCAAATATGTGACAAAGTATGTGACAAAGTCTTTGTCAAACATTTGTTTGTGTCTGGAGCCGGCTTTACAATAATATTTACAGATAGCATGGTGTACACCATCAAAAGGCAAGTAGGCAAAAGAGTAAAAGAAGTAGGCAAGAAGTAGGAAAGCCAGCCATCACATCATGATGTACTAGGCTATCATGACCATCAACAACTTTAAGACATAGTTGATAAACAATAATACTTACACTGACGATAGCACAGAGTAGACCGTTGCTGAAGCCAGCCATCACATCATGGTGTGCCAGGCTATCATGACCATCAACAACTTTAAGACATAGGTGTTTAACATTAATACTTACAATGACGATAGCACAGAGTATACTGTTGCTTAAGCCAGCTATCACATCATGGTGTACCAGGCTATCATGACCATCAACAACTTTAAGACATAGGTGTTTAACATTAATACTTACAATGACGATAGCACAGAGTATACTGTTGCTTAAGCCAGCTATCACATCATGGTGTACCAGGCTATCATGACCATCAACAACTTTAAGACATAGGTGTTTAACATTAATACTTACAATGACGATAAGCACAGAGTATACTGTTGCTTAAGCCAGCTATCACATCATGGTGTACCAGGCTATCATGACCATCAACAACTTTGAGACATAGTTGATCAACATTAATACTTACAATGACGATAGCATAGAGTAGACCGATGCTGAAGCCAGCCAGCACGTCGCTCCAATGATGCTTGTAGTCGGAGACCCTCGACATCACCGTATACCAGGCCAACATGATCAGGGTGAACTGGATCATATGACGGAGGAGCTTAGAACCACGCCATGTGAAACGTTTCTGGAGGTACATCTGCAATCGGGAGGGGGTATTTTAGGTTTGATAATTACTATGTCGTATCTACAGGAATTATACAAACCTATTTGATAGGTTTTTTATTGTTTTTACGGATCTGAGTCCTTACGGATAGAAGGCGTGTGTTTTCCCGAATATATTATTATCTTTTCGGTTTCCGACAGTTAGTTTCTTCCCGATTAGATGTGAATCAATAAAACAGATATTTAGAAGGACTCGCTTCTAGTTTTGACTCTCGTTATAGTAACACCTGTCCCTTGATCGACACAACCATAGCTAGCAATGGTAGCCATATTGTGAGCCATGAGTTTTAGGTATGCTTATTTGTTGTATTTGCACTCTATTTAGTATGTCAGTGATTGCAGCGTATTGCGAATATTGTATATCTACCTCTGTCAAACTAGGTTAAAGAATACCTAAGCTTACCTTTGTAGTTCAATCCCTAGTACGATGCCTAGACACGGTTGATGCACCAACCACAAATAATAAGTTTGTAGTAGTCAAATCGCTTTTTTTTTGTTATGAAACGACATATTTACGGTTTTCAGATTTTTTTCATTGGGATGGATGAGGACTGCAAAACCTTGCATACCAAATTTCATGATTCTAGGTCAACGGGAAGTACCTTATAGGATTTGATTCCTTTGTGAAATCTGATATGCAACATAAGCGGTCAAATTCTTTGATCGTGTTGACTTACAAGTTAATTTTTTCACAGCTGAATGATACCTTAAATCGAGCATTTGATATTAGTTTCAACTTGATATCTCTAAATGTTTAAGATAAAAAGAGTCTTGACAGACGGCCAGACGGACAGACAGACAGACGGACAACGAAGTGATCCTGTAAATGTATCTTTTTCCCTTTTGAGGTAAGGAGCGCTAAAGATTATGATGTTATTACTTATGATGTCTTTGAAAACGCAGCGAAAAACGCAGGTTACACCTGCGTTTTTCGCAAATAAAATAAATTATATGAATCAGAATAAAAGTTCGATACTTACTGCAAAATACAGCATAGTGTATGCCGAGAAAGACGAATGCCCACTAGGGAATGAGAGACGCATTTCCTTTAGCAGTTTGGCTTCGTTTCCGAGACACGTGAAAGTCTCAATATACCGCCATCTGTTTTCCAGAAGTGTGCAATCAATGTCGGGTTTGCATACCTGTGGACAAGAATGAAGAAACATGATAAAATATTATATATTTTAATACTTTCTGATCATAATATTACAATTGTATTATAAAAACTCACTTTCATTTTAAACTTATAGAATTAAAAACGGGAATTGAACGTGACTTACGCGATGTCGATATAGCGATCGACATATGTTTCGGCCTCATCCGGAGGCCTTCTTCAGGATCTTGAGTGCGGCACTTGCCGACGCGCCGAAGAAGGCCTTCGGATGAGGCCGAAACATATGTCGATCGCTATATCGACATCGCGTAAGTCACGTTACATTCCCGTTTTTAATTTCATACCTGTAATACAGGTTAAACGAACATTACATCAGAAATTAAATATAATATTTTCTAAAATACTTAAGTATATTATCTGTATCTATATCTAACAGGCAAGTTACTGACTGGCTGACTAATCTATTAACACACAGCCGGATTGCTCTGAAATTTGGCGTGCAGATAGTTATTATGACGTAGGTATCCGCTAAGGATGGATTTTCTAAAATTTACCCCCTAAATGGATGAAACGGAAGTTCAAAGTTTGCATGGAGAAACAAGATGAGATATTCTTTTTATTCGAAACATCACACAAGTACTTCTGTAATTAAAAAATAAATACGTGTCTCAGGAGTTTTCGAAAATTTACCCCTTTTTTTATTTAGGGTGGAATGGGGTAAAAAATCCTAAAATCAATACGTTTTTTGGGTTTTATAAAAATCAATCCCTATTTCCATTGGTTACGCCTTAGCTTAAAAATGGATGGATCGATTTTGTTGATTCTTTTTGAAGTGTTTTGATTAAAGGAAGATTTTTACGAATGTATAGTTTTAAATAAATGAAAGAAGCTTTTAAGGCGGGCATAGCAGCGTGGCACTTCTAGTATTTTATAAGGAATTATAATACAGATACATTTTTCGATTTCGTATAAAACAGCATTTTCTTTTCAGGGAACCAGGGTTTTCAGGGTACTTAGATGATATTTTTTGTTTAGTTTAAAGATCGCTGTGTCCACTGTCCAATGGCAATTATAACAAGCTTATTTTGTATCATTTTGCGGTAAGAAGTATTTGAATACTATCTCCACTGATGTTTAGTGATGATGCGGTAGTATAAAAACCACTTCTTTTTTTGAAAGTCAGTGAAAAGAAATGACCGTTACTTTTGCAAACCACGAATTTTAATTTTTAAGACCTACATAAAAGTATGATGTCATTTATTGGACAAGTTTTTGCAGTGATGATAGTGGGAAGCGACCGGTATTGTCAAGGTGAAGGATTGGGGTAACCTCTACCTGTGGCATAGATGAGTGCGGTAGTTGGGTTACGTCACATTTAGTTAATCTAGAAAATGTTCTTTTTTTAGGACGTTTAGGGGAGATCCCTCACTACGAGATTACGAAGTTTAATGTCAAATAAGATCAGTGGATTGTACCTAGTTATACTCAACTATAGTATTATATTGTATCATTTATTTAAATACATCTTATAGGTTAGCGTTTGACCACCATCTCGTCTGGTTTTAAGCTATGATGTGGTCGAAAATGGTGAACACGCTAGGCCTAGAATGGTCCGATGTCCAAAGGATGTGTGCTACCGGAACACCACAAGTTTATGGCGGCAGGTTTCACCTTTATGGTAGTAAGCGACATTTTGGTAGCAAGTCAAGCGTAACATCGATATAATGCTCTTACCACCTGTATATCAAATTTTATACCATCTGTAGTCTTCTCGTGACCACGGTCAATGCAACTTGATCGAAACGTCGAGGTAAATAAAATTATGTTTTTAGCGCGATAAGTCGCGTATTACAATATAATTATCTGCAGTTTGCTTCTCAATAATTCAGAAAATAACATACGCTAAGTTGTGGTGTCAGAATAAGATGCAGAGATGGAGAAATTGGAATATGAACAAATGTATAATATAATTAGAATTCTTAACCGAGTATAAGAATCATAAATGCATTGTTTTGCCAATAACGATCGGTATAAATATTCTTTGTGGTGTTTGATTTTACGTTTTCGATACTACGCTAAAAAAATATCTGCCAAGAAAATAATAAACACTAGTTCGGGTATCTTGTTAGTGTGCTGTTGTAGCAATTTTACCAATTTATTCATATTCATAATTTAAAACAAGAAGCCATCCATAACTGTTCACATATTATCAGTAAAATTTCGACCATATTTAACAAAAACAATGTCAGCATACGGCCTATTTATCCCAACCTCGTTCGGTAAACAGCCTTACAATTATAGTCGTTTACTTAAAAACAATCTCTTGACTGACGGAGGCCTCAGGGCATAACATTTACGTTGCGTGAGTAAAGTTTTTTTTACGCTTTTTAGGTCTTTGCTAGTTTCCCTTGAGGCGGTAACTTAAGTAAGTATGTTTTGTTCTGAGATAGTTTGATTGTAATTTCGCAAGCAAAAATTGTGGCTTCGTTTAGCCTGTAGACATTAGACAAATAAAATACAAAAATAAAATTTACTGAGAGCTCCGATGGCCTGAATTGTAAGCGAAAGGTCACCGGTTCGAATCTTAGCGCGGGTGGTAGGAGCCTATTATATCGATGTAACGCCTGACTTGCTGACCAAAAAGTAGCTTACCACCATCAAGGAATAAATCTGCCGAAATCACCTTACGGTGTTCCGGCAGCACACAGCCCTTGGAAGTCAGAGTATTCTTGCCCTAGATGATGCCCATATCATCGCTAACCACCGGGCGAGACAGTGGTCAAACGCTAGCCTATAAGATATACAAAAAATATAAAAATATGGCATTACACGGTCTTGATGCTTTTGCTGTGAGGAAATAACAAGGCGCTAAAACTTATTAAAATTATGATAATAATTATTTTTATAATATAGTACACGTATTATAAGTAAATCATTTTAAATCATAATCATCAATAGGCTTGATAGACAGACAGCTGAGGTGGCTGAACTATAAATACAATTATTTCAGGCCAGGCCCGTAACATCGATTCGTGTCTCAATTCGAACACTAAAATTTTAAATATTTGTAATATTTCTAACATATTGCTTCTACAATAAAATAGTAAGTTTCGATCTGATTAAAAAATACTAAAATGACTGAATCACGCAAAATAATGTTATAAATATTTTTTTACAATACTAGGATACACAACACAAGTATTATATCGCCTAATTAAACTACAATCTAGCCTAGGTAGGCTAATAAGTAATTTAAATCTAACATAAACATATACATGGGCAGAAAAAGCCCATCAGCACTTTTCTTATTGTCTCTATTGTTAGGATGAAGACACATTGTTATCGTGTTCCTTATACATAGTACATACACTATATTCCACTAAGGTATAAATATAAAAACTGGCCAAGTGCAAGTCGGACTCGCACTCGTAGGGTTCCGTAACACAGTTAAGTATTCTATAACTGTGATTTTTCGCAAGTACAAAAAATTTACTTTGTTTTTCATAGTGTTTGTATCAAAAACAAAGTTATCTTTGCGGTCGCCATATCTCTAAAACTGCTGACTGTATCTCGTTCAAACTAATTTTCATTGTTAGTTTTTATTGAGATCTACAGCATATATTTTTTTTAGATTTTTCACTTCCATACTTTAAAAGTTAGAGGGGGGGGGGGGGGACACAGATTTTACCACTTTAGACGCGCCTATCTTTCAAATAATTGACTTTGAGAAAAAAATATTTTAGGAACCTCAATGTCATTATTGAAGACCTATCCATAGACATCCCACACGTATAGATGTAAAGAAAATTTTTTTTTTTTGTTTCAGTTCCATGTATGGGATGCCCCCCCTTTAAACTTTTATATTTTTTATTTTAGTATAAAAATCGGAAAACGGTTTACAGAATACATCTACCTACCAAGTTTCAATTCTGTAGTCCTAACAGTTTCGGAATAAAATGGCTGTGACATACGGACGGACAGACAGACAAACAGACAGACAGACAGACATGACGAATCTATAAGGGTTCCGTTTTTTGCCATTCGGCTACGGAACCCTAAAATGTATAAGTATAAAAGAAAATGCAAACAAGGTCCAAACATAATGGATTTTTGCATATAGGACTATAATAATACCACCGTTTATCTCCACCATCTGTCGCACGCATAAGGGATAAATGCAGGAATAATATACATGCCTATACTGTCAACTGGCAATACATTATCGTCAACCAGAATTCTGTGTTGCCAGAATACACACAAGAATAATAACAACAAAAAAAAATTGTTTTGTAGATTTATGTATATATGTATGATAGATGTATAAGTAGAAATGGTTCTTTTCGAGGACAAGTTGACGTGGCATCATAATTTCGCTTTATATACCTAATATAATACCTAATAAAACGCCTCTGACAAACTGTTTATCGTACTTTATCAATTCATCTAGCTTTCTACATGTTCCGTGCCCATAAGGGTGCCAACAATGGGTGCTGCTGTATCTGTAGGTAGGTAGGTAGACGTCATCGCTTACCATAAGGCGAGCGTCGTGCTTGTCCTGTTACCTTTTACCATAACCATAAAAAAACAGGACCCTATATCTGAGACTGCGCTGTCCGTCCGTCCGTCTGTCAAATCTACTGAACCGTTAGAGGTAGAAACTTAAAATTTGCTTGAAAGTGTGTATTACTGTGGCTTCTACAAACAGCAAGTAATAAAAACAAATTAAAGTTTAAAATTAAAGCAGGTCCCCATACAAGAAAAGTGTTTCATTCGGCATTTTTAACTTTGTGTATACTTTTTTACACACAATTCAAAATTTCATCGTACCGACGGGACTTTGTGTTAACTTTTATTGTATGTCCGGAATGGACAAACTGTTAAGACAATATTTTAAATTTAAGACCTAAACTATGTACACAGTTTTTACACATACAAAAAAAATCTATTCTATTCTATTCGAACCGAGTGTGTGACACTTAAAGAAACATAATATTTGTGTATACCATCACTAGATGGCGTTATTTAACCATAAAACAATAATCACACTGAATTTATTTTCTCAAAATAAAATATATTTATTCAAAATTTTTATATGCATTAAAAAAACGACAGAATTCATATTGTTTTAAATATTATGTTTCTTTGAAGTGTTACAATACACTTTATATCGTATAGTTTGTTCAGGAACATATATTAAAAATTGCAACTGGGAGCGGCTGTTGTAATAAAATTATATAATAATAATCGATACTAGCAACACCGCTATAAATCCCCGAGTAATAATAAAATTTGTTTACAATCTCGATAACACGCAGTTACGTGGTACGCAGTCTGAATATATTAGCAACTTTATAAGTGCTGGTTGCCTGTTCAATCATCCAATCAACCTGTGGCGCCCCCTTTACCGACCTGATCAAGTTTTTAGGGTTCGGGAGAAAGTGACAATATGATTATAGGCATGTTACTTATTATGGGTAGAAAACGAGAGAATAATTAACGTATTTATCATAGCAATAAGGAGTGATTAATCACTTACCAACAGGTGAGATAGTAGTCAAACGCTAGCCTATATGATATTAAAAAAAAAGATTGGTGAAAATAACTAAGCCACATCCAGCCGCCAGCAGGTACCTGTTTTTTTTAAATATTAGATGTACTTTAACTACAGCCAGATCAGACACTGTTCAATGCACACCTTCGCTTTATAAAGGAGCTAGGTTGTCTTGATTGGAAATGCACATTGAATGTGCCCAAGCGGAACGTCAGTCACAGGCCCTATCCGCTTACAAGAATTAACTCAATCCCAACCTGGGGTATATAACGTCAGTGTCAGGTCTTATCGCTCCCACTTTGGTCCCAAATCAAGCGGCAATAGCCCAATGGCTGAGGCGTCGGCTTGGCGATCGAGAGGCCGTGAGTTCGATCCCCATCACATTGCACTTTTGACGTGAACCCACTTAAAGTACTAAAAGAATCAGCACAAATAACCGGCGTTCTTAAGAGGGAACGCGGGGTGCACTTTTCCATACAAAGGTATTCCACCGTTTCCTCCCTAGAAAATGCTTCTGGAGAAAAATGTGTGTCTACAAAACTTAAGGTCTGCTGTAGCTACGCCCCTATATATTTTTTTGACCAACCTATTACAAATAGAAATATGACCCTTCGAAAATCTTAAAGAGAAGATTGGAAGGCTTATTTCTTATTGCAATTGGTTGGTCGAAAAAGCAAACGATAGGGGCGTAGCTACAGCAGACCTTGATTTTTTGTAGAAACAAATTTTGCTCTAGAAGCATTTTCCAGGGAGGAAACGGGGGAATACATTTGTATGGAAAAGTGCACCCCGATTTCCCTCTTAACTAACACTATCACTTAATATTATATGAAATCGTGGCAATTGGCAATATCCAATCATAAAAAAGATTAAAAGCGTAAGTGACCGACTTCAATACCGCGCGAGTCAGTTACGGTTGCAAGTTTGAGACGTTTATCGACATATCTCTGGAGATACTTATCAGATCTCAATGAAATTATGGTACCACCCTTGAGATATCTCCTTTCCAACAAAAAAAGAGTCATCAAAATCGGTTCATAAACGACGAAGTTATCTGCAAACACGCATAAAAAAAAATTATATAGATCGAATTGAGAAAGAGAAACCTGCTCTTTTTTTGAAGTTGGTTAAATAAACTTAATCATCCATGGGACACATAGGCTTCTTTTCATATGTCCATGCGGTTAACAGTCCAAGAGATTATTAAAACGTACAGAACCACTACCGTAATTTCGTATTATGATTTTTAATATACCACGATCCCTCAATATGGCTGGTTAGGTACGTAACGGAGCGAGGTATTTATTTTTTGAGGCGAGGTAATTTAGTGATTACAGCGGATTGATGGACGGGTGAAGCCGGAGGCAGTCGTTTATACAGTGCAGGGGAAATGTATAAGTTAGCGTACATTTATTTTACAAAGCCTTTGAAAGAAGGCTGTTGAAGTTGCCTACGATATGATATCCAGACTAATATTATATGAACGTTAGTAACTCTGTCACTGTGTCTGTTTATTATCTAATCACGCCAAAGCGGACGATTCGATACTTTATAGCATGAGGATGAACATAGTCTACTTTTTAGGGTTCCGTAGCCGAATGGCAAAAAACGGAACCCTTATAGATTCGTCATGTCTGTCTATCTGTCCGTATGTCACAGCCACTTTATTCCGAAACTATTAGGTCTACGCTAGTTGAAACTTGGTTGGTAGGTGTATTCTGTGAACCTCTCCCCATAAATAGAACTGAAACTATAAATATTTTTTTTCATCAAACCTTTACTTCTATAGAAAGGTCTTTAAAATTACACTGAGGTTCCTAAAAGCACTTTTTCTCAAAGTAAATCATATACACTTCTGAAATGGTAAAATGTGTGTCGCCCCCTCTAACTTTTTAAGTAAGGAAGTTAAAAATCAAAAAAATATATATGGTGTAGATCTCAATAAACACAACGAAAATTAGTTTGAACGAAATATATTCAGCAGTTAATGACATATAGCAACCGCAAACATAACTTTGTTTTTCATACAAACACTATGAAAAACAAAGTTAATTTTTTGGTGGCGAAAAATTATAGTTATAAAATACTCTACTGTATTACGGAACCCTACTAGTGCGAATCCGACTAGCACTTGGCCAGTTTTTTGTGAAAATAAAATCATGATTCACACATAACTTAATAAATATAATTTAGATCACACAAATGTTGATTGAAAGAGCTTTACGATTATAAAATTCTTGGTGTACGTGAAGGAATCGCGGGTGTCGGGCTTAGGTAGTATACTATAATAATTATATCAGTTTTTCAGGCTTTGTTTTATTTTAATTAATTGCATTTGTTCTCAAATCGTCAAGAACTTAATAATATACATATTGTAGGAATGCAATTTATTTTAGAAGGGAACACTAACAAACTGCTAATAGGTACATCAATAAACATATTATAGTCATTATGATTTATTGTTCGATACTTTATCTCGCCATTAAGTTATTAAAGCAAAATATCCAACTTTATTGACCCATCAAATCTGAGTCTGCAATTTCAAAACAGAATGTAAAACAAGCCGAATATTTTACTCGATAATTTCACATAATCATATCCCAAATGTATAATATCGATAACTCTAATTGAACGTCTCGTATCGATTTTGGTACGATAGATATGAGATGCAAATGTAATAACATCGACTTTTACGCGAACCCAATCATTACACCTTTCGATGTCCATGCTGAGAGCGCATCGATTATAGTTGAAGAGGCAGACAACACTTTTGCTAATGTCCGTGAATATAAAAATGTATAATGGTGTCGATTCTGTGCTATCGTAAATTAAACAATTTGACAGCAGCTATTTCAGTAGCTAGTATTCTTGTTTCATATCTCAAGTACATAAGAACAAAAGAGTTTCAATGCAGTCACTTTAGATTAGTTTAAGCACCATTCTCGTTTAATTACATTCTTCAAAAGGGATCAACTTCACATGTCTCGCAAATGATTGCTCATTTATAGAATATTGATACACAGCACAACCCTTTTTGTGTGTTTAAATTCATTGGTATCCAAAGGTGTCCAAAACCACCAATTGATAACGAATCTTAATCTAACTCAACACCATCACCTATGTCTCAACCATTGTTAATGTTACTTGCTTAGCAACTTATCGATTTTATAAGATGTAATTTCGGAAATAATAAATAATTGAGAAGGAAATTGCTTGATTCACACCGATCTGTGATTTATGAGGCTATAAAAGATAAGCCTGTGGAGGCATCTAATTCTCTTGGGTTTCATTGTGATGGTGTCTGATGGCTTCATAAAGGCGACTTCCTTTGCCCATAATGACCGGATTAACAAGGTCGGTATCTTGATATTTAAAGGCCCACACTGAATTTGGTATATACGAGTAGGCATTGGTTGTCATAGACATCATAGCATTTTGAGATCGAATTGTTGAAAACCTTTAAATAAATTGTGAACTTTGGTTGTTCAAAACACTATTGGACTCACTGACTGACTGACTGATGGACATTATAGGCAGGTTGACGGAAACTAATGTTTAAGAACCTACGACTAAGGTAACATTAATAAAATTAACGACTACTTGTATTTGAGTTGTTGGTTATAGATGATAAACAGTTCTCAATGATTCAGAACTGTTTTCTTCTTCAAATGAAGAGATATTATACTTTCAGGAATAAGACCGCCTATTGACACTAAATTGTTTATTTAAAAGCTTCAATAAAGTAGAAACATCTGTAACTATTTACTTGTATATAAGATGTAGTAATTATAAGGAAAGAAGCAATGTAATAAAACCACTAAATTTATTATAAAATACAATACTCACAGAGAAAGGATGCACAGCAATTCCTCAATCATATTACACAGCATTCACAGCATAACGTTTTAAAAGAAGCGCCCGCGCAGATGTTGCACAAAGAAATGATCGCAAAAAGGACGTCAATGAACGGACTGTCAATCATCATAAACCAAACACTGTAGGACTACGTCACGATAAAAATCTAAAGGCAGTCAATTCAAGAAAGAACATATGAGATTCCAAATGTTCATGATGCAGAGAAAATACCTCCAATATGTAACGCAATTAAAACACTGTTAGTCCACAATCTATGTAAGTATCCTTTATGTACATTGCGCGCACGGAGAATTTTGAAATTTGATATAAGTAGTTAAAATTATAACGAAGAACAAGAGCAGAATGATAAATGTTTGGTGAAATTTCGACCACCAGGCGAAGACTATGGTATTTAAAAATATTTTATCAGTCGGCTTTAAAGAAACAAGTTAATGCTTCACTTCGATAAGGTTCTACAGAGACAAATGGTTGAGATAACAATCTCGCTAAACCAGTTAAGTCTCGTACAAAAAAGTTTAAAAAATTCAATTTGAAAAATACTTTTAAGTTATTGGAGTCATTTAGTACGCATGGTAAATTAAAGATGAAATCTTTTTTAAAAAAAATAAATAAATTTGGAGTACCATGTCGCAGTAAAAAAATATGATGGATCCTACTTCAAGTGGAAGTGACAGAGTGGGAATTGCATATGACAAAGTAAGAAATACATGTGGAATAATGAATAGCAGAACTATAAGTCTGAGATGTCGTGACTGAACAGCCAATTTAGTGAAATAGGTTTCTTGAATTATAGTGTTCATTTTAGTTGCTGTCCCATTCAAACAGATCTTCTGAGAACATTTAATGAATAGGACTGTTTGAAATGAACGGTTAAAATATGGCTGTCGAGAAAATGGTATACTTTTCGCACCTTTTAAGCGTTTTCGTATTTATTAGAAGTATACATTAGCAACGACAAGCAAACTAATTTGTTAAAAATTTTAAATTGCTTTCGGCAGACGATCAAATTGTACCTACAGAAAACGTGTTAACAACATTTCAATATAGGCTATATTATAATCTAAGAGAAAAATAAACGCGAGCTTAATTTTGATGGTAATTTAATTTGTATAATCCCAACGCCAGAATAGTAATAAAAAATTTAAAACGTGAATACAAATAAGATAGTGTGCGAATTTGATATAGATAAATTTAGCATAAAAGTACTTATAAGCAGAGTAAGCAAAAGTCTTAAAGGAACAATGCACTCGTGGGAAAGCCTACAATTCACCGCTAATTACGAATATCCAAACACCGAGAACGGTTTAATATTCTGCGCCTGTTCACATTAATGATTCATGGGCGCATGACAGGTTCTTGACAGTGGCCGATACGATCAATAAACAAAAACAATGCACATTATAGCTATCGGGCGCTTCATCGATAAAGAGGTGGTCATTTAGGCGCCAGAAAGAATTTCAAATGTTATAAAAATCAATGCATTGCCTGGAGTATAGACTCCTAGATTTTTTTTCGATAGATGCATCTTGTGCCTAGATGTTTTGAACTTAAACTATCCAGGCGATGATAATGATGAGGAAAGGAAATTGCAACTTCCAGTTTATTAGATGGGGCCTAACAATTATCTTGATGATGATATCAATAGGGATAACAAAATGTCATCTTTGTTAACTTGTTTGTTGGATGATACAGTACACTACAGATTTCTAGGTGAGAGAACTAATGTCAACTGCCAGATTTGCTGATGATGCACGGTACGATAAATATCTTGATGAAAATGATAACAGGAACAAATTTAAGGTTAACTTTGTCTGGAATGGATAGTGCAGAACCCTATACGGTGATATTGAACACAGATGGTAAGCTACTGTATATCCAACACACACTGAAAAATACTCGAAATATGATATGCAGTTAAGAAAACAAGATGATGCTGATAATGATTTTTCAAATAATGAACAGAATTACATCTGCACAACAGTAAAAATACAACACACAATAAAAAGAACATTCGTGGAAAAGCTCCAACATGTCATACTCATAAATGCCCTTATAATATGAAGTTTAATTATATTCAAACCTCGTCATAAACCTTCTCTGACGAAGTCCAATAAACAAGTGCGCGGTGCGTGTGATGCATTCCAACTTAGCAGCATTTCGTTATAATTGTATCAGTTATTTATTTGGGTTACACTGATGGGAGAATAAAGAAGAGATTCTGGTTATACTCGTGATTCCCTTGGCGATTGCCTTAAAGAGCTGTGATGAATATAAATTGCTCGTTCCGTGGGATTATATATTGTTGCTGAACTATATAAATTATGTTAAATTAGGTTAAGAGTTGTTGTGTATTGAAATTGTTAGAACTTCAACAGAGTCTTTAAAATAATAAAACTTAAATCAAGAAACCGAGACAACTGAATCAAGTCCAAAACGTGAGCCATCGTCTAATGACTGGAAAGTAGATAGACGTCTGCGATTTTCTGCACCACGTTCTAAGATAATGAAGCTAAATATTGAGGAAAGTGAACAATGGAAGTATTTTGAACAATAGGCTGTGTAAATTCTAAATGCATCACGATGTCAGAGTGTTAAAAGAGTTAATGCGAATCGAATTGGCTGTGAGGAAACACTCAATTACTTTGTAAGAATATAGAATTACAAAGAGAATGTATGCATGTTTGCTTTTTAGATAAAGCTACAGTACTTTATTTAAAAAAACAGTAATTTAAGTAAGAAAGTAAACTTTGGAGTGCCTTGTATAATTACATTGTCTAATTATTTATGAAACCCGGGTCTAATGATTTGAGGGCCCGGTGGCGTAATCGGGAGAACGGTCGGCTTTGATGCAGTGGTACCGAGTTGAAACCGCCGTGCACCAATAGATTTTTCTATCGAAAAATGTATGTGCGCTTCTCACAGTGGCCCTCCGGTGAAGGAAAACATCGTTAAAAATCAACAACCCCCGCATGATGGTAGGACACTGTCTAGTGTCCGCCTAGCCAGCTACCACCCTCAAGTTAGAAAATCTGTCACCAAACATCTAATGTGTTCCGGCAGCTATCCTTGAGATCCAGTTCCCATTCTAGGCCTAGCGTGCTTACCATCTTCGACCGCACCATCACTTACCAACAGGTGAGATAGTGGTCAAACGATAGCCTATAAAGTATTAAAAAAAAAGCCTACTCCTCCGTCAAGTTTTTGTTTTCCAGAAAAAAACGACTGCAAAATATCTGTACAAAGGTTAATGTTTAGTTTAGCCACCACCGCCTCTAATGTTAATTTCCTTTCCATCCAGCGGTTGTCCGATAGAGATTACTCTTATTAACGATAAGAATGCAATGTGAACTATTGAAAACGGAAGGCAATTAATAAAACCAACAAATCGTTTATTACATGAAAAAGAAACATCAGAACAACGCAACACAATCCACCATAATATATAATGACACTAATAAACCATACCAATACAATCAATGTTTCACCCAACGCCCCATGTAAACGCATTCGCTCCGGACCAGCCCGTGGCAAATCTAGATCTTAGATCGGAACATGTAACAGATTAACGTCCTATCTAGTCATGATGAGGCGCGTGCTGATCTATGGAACAATCTATTACATGGAGCCCGTAATAGAAAATGAAGGGAGACATAATTTGAAGGAACATGTAGAGACTAGAAGAGCTAACGGTACCAATGATGAATATAGGATATATATAGGATGAAGATAGGATATAGATAGATATATTTGATTAATATTTAGAATTGACTTTCCGGGTGAAGATTTATACTGTCACTGTGTCTGTTTGTTACCTAATCACGCCTAAACGGGCGATCCGATCTTACTGAAATTTAACAAGGAGATACTTTATAGAATGTGTATGAACATAGGCAACTAAATTCTTGGTGTACGTGAACGAAGTCGCGGGTATCAGCTAGTAGGTTATGTATTATCCTGTTCGCAAATACAGCTTAACATAATCGCCTCGCCTCGGGATAAGCGCGATCATCTGGCCGTAGCCGCGCTTGACGACCCGTCGTTAGCGGGACGTAGAAAACTTATTTTAGGTAGTAGATGGATACTACCTACATGTATCTACCTACTTACTACTACTACTACTACATACATAGTATCTATCTACTATCCAATAGACTTGGCTGGCACCGACTTCAAATAGATAAGTGGGTAGCGCTAATAATAATTATATTAAGTAATTTATTTTTCGCTTTTGAGTGCCTGTTTGTGGTTATGAAGTCGGTTTTATTTTTTTTGAAAAATAATCTATTGTAATATAAAATATTACATATTTTTCAAGGCTATTTTCTTTTATACAGAATGAGTCCCAAATAATTGTGTTAGATACCTTGGCCACATATTTTAAATTAAAATTATCCTTTACCTTTACGTAGTATAAAACAAAGTCGCTCCCGCTGACTGTATTCTTAATTAGATTACGGCTAGAGCAGGGCTGGGATTTGAACCAGCGACCTCCGAGTTAGAAGTCAATATATCTATTCTTTACGCCAACGGGCCATCCGACAAATAATATAAATTTCACCCGTGCGGAGCCGTGGCGAGTTGCATGTAAGGTATATTACAAAATTGCATGAATAATGGAATTGTTTAAGGTAAATCACTTGTACTATTCATTATTCTGTGGAAAATCTCAAAATGATAAATTAAATAAAACATCGCCAAAACCGTTCGAACTAAATAGACTTAGTAAATGTATAGTCTAATTACAGTTCCAACTATAAATTTAGACTATCAAAAAAAAAAAAAACGAAATGTATAAGCAACAAAGCAAAATGGTAATAAACAAACTATAACATATCTCATTTCAGATTACATTTCTTAAACTGTAACCCAAATGAGTTTTACCTACACCGAGAAGCTCAGTAAATTTCACAACAAGAAAACATCACAAAACAAAGAACACCTCACTTCCAAGGGAACATTAAAACGGAATCTATAGAAAATGTTGTGGCGGCTGTAACAGTCCGAATGGCCACATTTAATAAAACGCAAACAACTGAACACGAGATGGGATATTAAACCGGTTGGAAGGAATTATTGAATAGCTTATTCTAGACAGATACAAATCTATGGTGCTCATGCTATAGTGTTTTAGTTGCTAGTATATTTATTTAAGCTATAGCAATACAGTACGAGGATATTTTAATAGTTTTTTAGTGATCTCTGACAAAGATTTAATTTCAAAATAACTATTTTGCGATGAAATTGACTGATCATATTCTGGTAAAGATGAACATGATTTCTGAGAAGTTCACGTACATTCCAAGGCTATTCAGAGTCGAGTCGAGAAGTTTTTTTACTTCTTTCTTTTCTAGCAGTTTTCTGAGAATTTGAAAGAATTTCAGAATTCTGAAAACTTGACATTATCGTAATATCAGGATTTCAAGATTCTGTAGTGAACTTTACTTAATGCAATTCAGTAGTAAGTTGTACTTTACCTCTAATACATTTCTTGATTTTTAGGAAGTATTGATCGAGTATATTGTTATTTAAATTTATCTTATGATAATTTGATCTTGATTGAATACAGATGTATGCATATCAAATTATTACATTAATTTTTTTTATAGTAAGAAATTTTATAGTCACTATCTAATGTATATAGCATAATAATTACAATGTGTTAACATTTAATTAATACTCTTTGATTATGGACTTTCCATAAATCAAACTAATTCATACAAAAATGTATTTCATATTTTGTTTCTAAAGAATAGATTTACTTTTAATAGATACAATGTCTAAAACAAATTTTTTTAGAAACATTTATGATAAGATCTGTGTTATGTTTTATGGTTTTAAGTAACCATAATTTGACTTAAATAAATATATGCCACATTATTCGCAGAACCGATAACCGATGGGGTAAACTAGTTCTGGAGTGGAGACCACGTTTTGGAAAACGTTGAGCGACGCGGCGATCTGCGGTAGGTAGCTGGCAGTCATTAGATGCAAAGAGCCGAAGATCGGGCTCAGTGGCGAGCATTGGGAGAGGCCTATGTCTAGCAGTGGATGGACTAACACAGGCTACTGATGATGATGATGATGAAATATGGCATTACAAAATATAAGTTTAAAACGAGACAAATATCAGAGTCAGTGTTATTTATTTTAATGATAAATATATTGTTTTAGTAAAGAGACAATAATTTAATTTATAACATTTAAACCTACAATACGATTACTGATAAATCAATGTTGATAATCATTCTACCAACTACGGATACAGTTATATTCAGACATTATTAATATGAAACAATCATTAAGGATATTTTATGTCAATAACGGTATTTATAAGCATATGTTATATCGAAAATAAAGCCTTAAGATTGGATTTTTAGATAAAAAGTGAGTGTTGAAAAGTTCTGACCACTACATTTCTAAAAAGAACCATAGTAAAATAGTATGTATCTATTCTTACTATATTTATTATTTCTTAGCACAAATGTTTATAAGGGTCATAAGGGTCTCTTGTAAAATTTTAAGTTTTTAGCGATACCACAGAATAAATAATAGTACAAGCGATACCTGATGTATATGATAATATAAATTATTGCAAGACGATAAAATATGCATAAGGTTCGCAACCATTGAAAATAGCGTAGTTGGCAGAAATCATGACATAAATAAATAAATACAACGGAAGATTGAAGCAGTAGTTCCAAATCTAAAGATTAAGCCTCATCTATAGACAAAACATATAAGACAGTAGTTGGTAGTAGTAACATATAAACAAACAGTAAGGACTCAAAGAAGACAATGCATCAAGGAATGTAATCGTCGTTAAACCTACAATTCCAATGGAAATTATCGTTGTGTACACGATGTTCGTGAGATGAAAACTTTATCCAAGCTATGACTAAAGTCGGACAAAGATAATTCAAAGAAATAATCAAGTTTGATGATTTGGATATCGTCATACATAATAATAAAAGTGGACTTTAAGATGTTTTTGTAATACGTTTCTAAACTCACATTCCTGTGTGTGTTCTGCGTAATTCACATCTTAGTACTCTGTTCACAATGTAGGAAGTTACCTTGCTCGGGACTGTATGCTGCATTTTCCCAGTTATTAGTTTAAGCAAGACTGTTTTCTTACTACGAAATAAACTTTACATTTAGTTATATTTATATATTACCACGATGTGAATGTTTATATCATTCAGCACTTTTTTCACCTAAAAATGTTTAGCACGTTCACTGATGAAGGATAAGGTTATCTAGACTTGCTATAACAATATAGTACAGTTCAAATGACTTAAACCAAATAAAACTAGCTATCAGCAATTTCATCAACAATAAACGCAGTGGCTATGCTATCACATCATAGTATTCAGTGTAAGTAAACTAATAACGTTCTAGATGCTGATGAAGAAACCGTTTAAACCAGTGTTGCAGATAACAGAGCGTAAACGAAAGATATTGATGTAATTGCAGATTTTAAGATAAAGTTTGAAGAGTTGTTTTATTAGTAAACTGCAAGAGAGTATTTGCCTACATGTATTTTAATCACGTCATTATTTTTAATATTTAATGTATTTTAATATGCAAATAATAATGTCAACGAATGGCCGAACAGAGGTGCAGTTTCACACTCCTGCGTTAGCAATAAAGAGTATATCATTCTGTCTTTCAAATGTATCCGAAAAGAATGTACCCTCCTGAAAATAATCTTTGCGACGCCCATTGTCGAACTTGTATCTACGACCAAAAGAAAAGGTATTGTTCTAAAGTAGTATACCATAGATTAACAACGTTATTTTAGGTATGTGTGTGGGTTAGAGGATCATTACCCCAATTATAGTAATATATTAAAATAAAACCCATTAGTGAGATTTCTCAACCATCAGATCAATCAATAAGCAACAAAATCAATCAACCTAAAAAGTTTCAAGTCATAAAGTAAAGGAAAGGACCGCACCAAGTTCCAAAAATCAATTTAATTTATTCACTGTTTATGTCCAAGATTAATAATTCCAAGATGGAAACAATAAAACGATAATGGTCGAGCATTAAGTGGTCCCTGACAAGCTTGTTAAGGGTGCATAATTTATACTCGACATTGCCATAAGAAAATAATACTCAACTTTACCGACAATAATACCTTTAACGGTACACTGGTAACAAAAGATTGCCCTCGAAATATATTCTTGACCAAAAATAATAATGTTTATTAAAGTCCAAGTATTTATTATAATATAACGGGATGGTGTTTAAACGAAAACATAAAATACGTTGCATCGTTTTAAAACAGTCATAAAGAAGATCTTTAGATTGACATAAGGTTTTATTTGTTTAGAAAGTCAACTTTCCAAATGGATACTACAAGCAAATAAAAAATATAGTAGTAAATTGACATAAACACCAAATCAACCGAATTGGCCATGAGACTTTATTATTTCACATGGATTTTCTTGGATATTTTCGAAGTTGAAAAAGCCGAGAACGTATTTAAAGAAGAAGAGTATACACGTATAACTAACTAGAGCAGTAAGAAAAGTTAACAGAAGATAATTTATAGGCATAGTTCATAGGCGACTGGAAAAGAAGAATCGAAGATCGGGCTCAGCGGCGTGTCTTGGGAGAGGCCTACCTACGTCCGTAAACTATGACTGGCTGAATATAATGATGACAGTTTATAGGATGCGTAAGTTTGAATGTGAAACTATCACAAGAGGTAATAGCAGTCAATAAATCCTTTCACATCAAGTCTGACGCAAATATAAACAATGGACCCAGTTATGATAATGTCCGATATGCATTGAATAGAACATCACGACTACTAAGGAGAGAATTAAAAGATCATTCTGATTGTTTTGAGATCAATGTTTTTAACTAACTAGTTACTGTACAGACTGCAGCTGCTAGTGTTTGTTTTTCATTCATTTATATGCAATAGGCATTATTTGATAACTCAAAACAATGGTAGGCTTCAGAAAACGGGAAACGCTTCTTTCCTTTATTATGCGCAGTATTTTGTAAAGGTTAGTTTTTAATCGATAAAATGCGCTGTACTAAAGCTTGATAGTCTAGACTCCTACAGTGATTTATTTTGTGAATGTATGTGAGATGGAAACTACACCACCTAGAAGGAAAATTTATTATGAATATTCAGGAATAGACACCAAAATGCAAAATATCTTGTAAAAACTAATTATATACATTTAATATCTTTAAAGCCTTGCTTTTTGTGCTAAGTACCGTGTTGCAAAAAAGTATGGTTCAAAACATACATTTTCTAAAGATCTGAATGCAAATCTAAATAGAAGAACCGAATATCGAGATTAGTGACTTGCGTCTGTAGAAAACTATTACGACAATCAATGCTAATGATGATGGCATCCGATTTTGAGAACGAAAAAACAACCGAGAAAGAATATGGGATAGTTACGAATTGTTCCAAATTTATTCATATCAAGGCCGACCACATTATTTAACTCAATGCACCACAACATTCGTGACCACAATCGTGGTGGAGCTCGAAAAGTCGTGTCTATTAGGCCGTATCAATAGTTTTTAAATTACTTCAAATAGGATCATTTGTGGTACCTACTTTTTGAGTGCTTTCTACTATAAGGCCGAATATACACACTACAACTTTTTGGCTGAGCGAAGCGAAGGTCCCCGTTTCAGCTTGGGTAAAAATGCTTTAGTTCTGTCCGGATGTCTGTTCTTCTCATCCTCTTTGTTGCATTTCTCAACTGATTCTCGTAAAATTTTGTGAGCGGCTTTGGTAAATGGCGGAGATATGGGAGTTGTAAGCGTAAAAATAATCGTGTTTCAGCCGTTTCGAAAAATGTTCAAAAATGTCACAATACGTTTTTGTTACCCTTAACTTTTGTCTAAACAATTTTTTAATCCAATAAACTTCAAGGGGTCGGGGTTTGTTTTTCAGTCGTATGCTATGCAAAGACGAGACTTATGGGGTCTACAGCTCACGGAGCCACTATAGTTTTATTTAGTCACACGACATCTCACGACATAGTCCATAGCGTAAGTCAGTATTGACGAAAAATTATTGCGATATCTATATTGCTGTTAATCGTTCAACTAATTTTCGAGTGTAGCAAAGGTTTTAGATTAGGTATATTTTATAACATGTAGTTTTCGTTTGTTCTCCTCAATGGACTATATTCGTTAGTCGTGTAAGCACGTTTTGTTCTAAATCGTGAATTTGTAACCGATACGTGTATGTGTAAGAAACAATGGTTGTATTGTGTATCGTAATATTATGCTCGTTTACTTTCAAAGATAATGAGACGTGGTTTATGTATTATTAAAATTTGAAGGTGCGATTAAGGACCTAGAGATTAAGGATTTTGACATCATAAGGGATCAATTCATTGTATAAAGCATTTTTTTTACTATTAAGCTAAGTAAATTTCTTTCAGTAATATATGGCCTCTGAAATATAAATTTAATGTTCAGTACTTGTAATTCCTCGCATTTTGCTTAATTTATATAAACCAAGTGTTTTAATAGTTTGAGGGTTCTTCGTTGACGACATCAGAACGCAGAATTCAGGCATTTTCGGTGTCGTATCGTGCAAATAATTGCGAAAGTAAAAAATCTTTCCAAAGTCGTAGCATAAGGTAATGAATAATGATAGATGAAATAAGACATGAAGCGTACTGATGATAATTGAGGCACACTAGGCTATTGTGACATGAAAAAACATACTCTTTTGGCTTGTCAATAAAAAGGCAAACAAGAAGACACCGCAAACAAATATAATAATGAGGATGAGAAATCAAATCGCCCACTACTAGTAAATTCAATAGAAATAGATTTTTTTCTAGAATACGACGAATGTGGGCGAAACAATCAGGTGAGAGGAAAGGTAGCTCAAACGTCTCATGTGACTTTCACAGCATGTCATAAGGTAGACAAATGTATAACTTGAACTAAATCTGACTCAGGTAATAAATATTTGTAAAGCTTTAATAGAAAGTTTGACCTGTTGTGGAAAGATGATGAAAAGAATAATTATTGGATTGTTTAAAAACTAAAACAACCAACTTCCATGCCACGCGAGTCAATTTCAGTAGCAAGTTTGAGACGTTTATTGTCATATCTCTGGAAATACTTATCAGATCTCTATGAAATTACAATGGGACCACTTCGGAAATGTGTCCTACCGATTAAAAAAAGAATCATTCGAATCGGTTCACAATTGACGGAGTAATCACGTAACATACATACAAAAAAAAGCATACAGAAGAATTGAAAACAACCTTCTTTTTGGAAGTCGGTTGAAAATATTAGAGAAAACACAAAACGATATGATATCTACTTAAACGACAGAATAAATAATTTATACTAACTACAGTTTCCCTTCACTCGTCAACATTTACCGATACGTCTTCGTAAACAATCCACATTTATACCATTAATTTGAAAAAAGTATAAATTGAGACAAACGTTTGGAGCCCATTGATATTTACATTTCATTAAAACTTGTCATTAATAAATGTTAATACACATCACTTATTTTTAGGGTTCCGTACTCAAAAGGTAAAACGGGACCCTATTACTAAGACTCCGCTGTCCGTCTGTCTGTCTGTCTGTCCGTCTGTCACCAGGCTGTATCTCATGAACCGTGATAGTTAGACAGTTGAAATTTTCACAGATTATGTATTTCTGTTGCCGCTATAACAACAAATACTAATCAAAAATAAGTTCAAAAACTTACTTTTAATAAATGTTTTATCGTATTTTATACATATTCTTAGTGGTGCTCTGAGGATACCCGTGGTCGTATGCTACTTTTCAGAATGTATTGTTTTGTTACGGTAGGTGACGTACGACCACGGCTATCCTCTGAGCACCACTAAGAATATGTATAAAATACGATAAAACATTTATTAAAAGTAAGTTTTTGATATAATAAACGATACATATTCAATAGAACGATACCCCACACGATGGGGCGGGGTAAATTTATTTTTTTAGTTCTTGACTTCGTGCCCTCTAGAGGGCGCCACATTCAATTTCTTGTGACGTTACATAGCCTATAACCAGCAGACAAATAAGACGCGTCCAACGACACCTCATTTGTCAAATTATGATAAGTAGTTTAGAAGCTATGAGGGAACAGATGAACATACATACAAACATACATACATACATACATACATACATACATACATACCCACACACCGGTCAAAAACATAACCCTCCTTTTTGCTTCGCCGTAGTCGGGTCAAAACAGATTAAAGTTAAGAATAATAGAGGGTCCCCAAACAAGAAACGTGTGTTTTTCGGCATTTCAATGTAACGCCATCTATGAACGCTTAGTTAGGTAAACGTCCCATAGATGGCGTTATATTGAAATGTCCATCCCTAACACCTTTGTTAGACGTTAGATGGCGTTATAAGAAATAAAATGTTTATATATTATAATTTTTTGCTGGCGAAAAATGATAGTGGTATTTTTGCTCGATCTTCTAAAATACCGTAGTGTTGTACGGAACCTACGAGTGCGAGTACGACTTGCACTTGATCAGATTATTTTATAATTATTTTCGGAAAACTTATAGTGATACTTACAAGTAAAAAAAGTCTAAATAAATTATAATCATCATTTACCAGTTTTTGCATATTATATACATTCGGATGTTTCCAGATACAATAACTTAATTTACATAAACACGTGTAAGTACCTTATTTCATATGATTGATTCCACCTATAAGGATTTAAATGTCAATAAAAAAAAAAACAATATATGCCTTCACAACTTCAATATACGTTATTATTATAACATATAGTGAAGTTGTGAAAGCATTAGTTCAGTTTATGTTATAATCTTTCTGTATACTCAAAGGTTATAAATTAATATATTAACACCTGATTCAACAGTAAAATCCGATAAGCTGAACTAATGTTCACGCGCATAATATTATGCAAATTATACTTCATACGGAACGTGTTAGGTTAACTTCCTGATAAGTAAATGATATGAGCGATATTAAGAACTTGAAAAGAAAGTATATCTAAATTCTGATAGAAATTACAACAGGAGTAGATAGTATTTTAAGGTTAAAATAAAATCAAAACGTATATAAATTATATATATTTTTTTATTAATTAACCGACTTCAAAAAAAGGAGGAGGTTTCTCAATTCGACCGTATATATATATATATATATATATATATATATATATATATATATTTTATGTTTGTTCGCAGATAACTTCGTCGTTTATGAACCGATTTTGATTATTTATTTTTTTGTTGGAAAGGAGATATCCTAAGTGTGGTACCATGGTAATTTTATCGAGGTCTGATAAGTATCTCCAGAGATATTGAGATAAACACCTCAAAATAGGTACTGAAAATGAATAGCGCGGCATTGAAGTCGGTTCTTTTTTAGTTTTTAAACGATATTATTTTTAAACCGACTTCCGAAAACTTAAATGGAAAAGTTAACAAGACTGCCAGTAATGTGCAACCCATATTGCTATAACGTAAATATTATAGTAGTATTAATAGCTTGTAGTAAGCTTAAAAAAAGCTATTTGCATATTATGATCCTAACAGATCACTATTTATTTCAACATTATAATTCACCACACAAAAGACATAAAATCACAGAAATGTTGGAGCACGGACTAATAAAATAACGAAATAATGTTCATAAAGTAACATTTAAACCCTTTATGCAAATCTAAGTAAATGCATTAAACTTCAACACCTGATATAACTTGAGTTTGATCGGATAAGCGTAGCCAATTTTACTCACATTATATTATGTAAATTTACTGTTTACCAATAAAATGTTGGGTTGTATTAAAATTATCTAAATGCATTTGAAAACCATAATAATAATAAAAATCGCGCAAATAACCGCAATTTAAAATAAACGCATTGCTATTTTCAACCGACTTCCCTAAAAGAAGGAGGTTCTCAATTCGTCTGTTTTTTTTTTGTGTATGTTACGCGATTACTCCGTCAATTGTGAACCGATTTGAATGATTCTTTTTGTAATCGGTAGGAATTATGGGACGTTTTCGAGGTGGTCCCATTGCAATTTCATTGAGATCTGATAATTATCTCTAGAGATATGACGATAAACTTGTAAACTTTCACGATTTATACACATAGTCATAAATATGAAAATACGGGACTTATCGAGTTAAATAAAATTAATGTTTTAGGCGCGATAAGTCCCGTATTTTCATATTTATAACTATGACGATAAACGTCTCAAACTTGCTACTGAAATTGACGCGCGGAGCATTGAAGTCGGTTGTTTTAGTTTTTAAACTATCTTAATTTACCGTATAAGATTTGGGACGTTCAAACGAAAAAAACTTCAGTAAGAAAATGTAAAAAATAGGAGTCAGATCAAGTAGCATATAATAATAATTTCTATAATTTCTAAAAGAAGAGCGTGAATGTTCAGTGGTCGGGTTTTAGTTTTTATCTAACTTTTTATACTTGTTGTTTTACATTACATTACACATTACATAACATTACATTAGAAAAGTTCAGCAAGATCAAACATGTGTATATAACGTATATTTATAATCCATAGTGAAATTACAGGACATGTGAGACTCGACATCTTTATGTCTTAAGGTAACATGCGCAGTGCAGTGACATATAAAATTCTGGCAGTACAGAATTTTGTATGCCGCTGTATAGGTAGATGTCATTGCTTAACACCAAGTGAGCGTCATGTTTGTCCTGTTACCTTTTACCACAAAAAAAAATCTCAAATCTCCCTCAACTCTTTCTACAACAAAAAACCAACACTGCTCCGCGCGCGAAATATTTAGAAAGCGGTACAAAGTATTTCCTTCTAGTATCAATAAATAGATTTATATGTCATGTATTGTGTTATTAATCCACTGGACGCAGTTACCTAATGTGCTACCACAGAGTTGGTAATATTACGCAATTCCACGTACAGTCAAAAATAACACATACCGTGGTCGCGGTAGCGGCGCAAATAGTTAATTTAAATTAGCAAACCAAAGTAGGCCAAATTACCAACACACTTCACTCGTGTTACAGACACAGCGCTATTCATAGTTGTTACTTATTGGACTACTTTTTGTCACGTTCATTTCATTCACACGATCATTTTCGAGACTATATGATTAGGCTTTAATACCCAGTAATTTTGGTAATTGATACACGAAGATTCGTGGTAATATAAGACGAAGATCATTGTGATCTGTAGCTTTTAATATGTGAAATTAGTCTTGATTTGATATTTCATTGTACTGTATGGTTTGAATTTATAATTTTAGAATGACCTGCTTTCGTACAGATAGGTACTAGATTTGTATACTATATACTAGAGAAGTAAGCAAAATGCGAAGTTTAAATAAACATGCAGTTTTCAATCCGAATCAGCACTAAAGTTCACGTATAAACTATCAGGAAATTGCAAAACGCAATTCGAACGTGAGGTATAATCTTAATAATGTTATGCGTTAGGAATTGCATGAGCTCGTTGGATTAACGATAACTAATCGGGTGTTAAAATACACAGATTAAAATAATTTTAACTAGAAGAAATTCATTGCAAATATTGGGTTGAAATTAACAGCGTAGATATATATATAGTTAATGTACATAATTATATAAGTTTATTAGAACAACAGTAGATCAAGTCCGAAACTGTTATATTTAAATTAGCTGATGGGCTTTCTGGTAAATGAGGTATTGACAAAAAGAAGTTATTTTACTCTTTGAAAACGATACAGAATGTAAAAAGCACATATATAAAAGTACCGTAATGCCTAATATCTGGAAAAAAATATTATCACTATTCATCGTATTTTGATCATTATAATGATCACAGTATAAATAAGACTGGTAATGTCCCAATGTTTAATTGCAATCAAAGTAAAAAAATAATTCTGAGATGAAAAAAATCGGGATGTTCAATTAACAAACATCAGATGTTTGGGTTCCCTTATCATCGGCATTTATAACTTTCAAAGCAAGCGCATTTGAAATAACGCTCTACATCGTCACTTTCCATCAAGCTAAATCGTAGTCGAGTGTCTATCTCAAATATAAGTCCCATAAATAAATACAAGTGATTATTTAGAAGTTTACTTACAAAATCGAATCTAAATTCAAAATATCTACAACCATAACGATGCAATTGCAATAAACATTGTGATCGAAAACCAAATTGCAGAATAATAGTAAGTTTGCAATGTAGACGTTTAAAATACATTCGTGAAAGCTAATCCTAGCCGAGGTGAGACAGGGTCAACATAATTTCCTGGGGTGAAACGATTTGATACCGCTTATTTCTCTTTAGTTTAATTTTAAAATTGTACTGGCAGATGGGAAAAAAATGGTAAAAAGAAAACGTAATCGACACATTCGATTCCCGATTCTAAATTTTATTACGTATACTCGATGATGATGGGTCACCATTTTACATTATGAAGATATCGTCAAGCGGTGCTGAAAAAAAATAAGTCAACCTAAACACATGGCAAAAAGAAAAAAATAATTTAAAATCCAAATTAAGAGGTCTTGCAAGTCACAAAAATTTAAGAAGCAAAATTCAATGTGATCGGTTATTTGCAGTGGACTCCAAAACAAGAAAAACACTCGTGAACATCATAACACCATGTAAGTTAACCAATAAACAGTTATCCACACCATTGGCAGCACATTACATTTCAAGTGCAATAGAAATGACCAATGGCTCCATAAACATAGAAGATAACCCTGTCAATGTTTGCAATGAGGTGCTTGGTTTCGTTTCGGATGGGTCTGTTGATCTCTTGCTCGCAATGATTGCTGTGCAAAGCTGTTAGACGACGGCTGGGTTTATTGTTTGTGGGCAAGAGAAATGCTGGGACGACTGACATGCGTCTACGGCTATTTCTCTAGAGATTTATTAACGTCAAGTTTTAATAGGTCGATCTGTAGACTTTGCAGAAGTTGATCGGAAAATACTTCTACTTCTATCAATGATGAGCAAGATGCTAATATTATTCCATGGGAATTAGTTGTGCAGGATCGCAGACATCATAATACAACGTGGGCCACATCGTCACTAACATCAATTGCTGAGATAGCAGTTAATCAATCGTCAAGTTATCATTTGTCTACTTACGCGTAGCGAGCGTTATTACACAAACACGTTGATGCATATAAATCAACTGATTTGGTCAATTATAGTTAATATTTAATTAGTCGAATAGATTTCCCATAGCCCAAATTTAAAGCGGTGCTAACAGCTACCAATATTTGATGTTCCCGAATAAGATTGAAATTTTTATCACATTATAAAGATTTACTACCCAAACGGGTTTACATACTTCCGTGATTCTATCACCTTTCTCTATTATTATATCGTTTATTGCTTCCTCTGTGGTTAATTGGATATACTCATATACCTATATGGCTAACTGCACTATTTCGGGAACATTATTATCTAGGACGTCCGCGTTAAAGCACTGTATTGCCAGTTTGCTAATTGTCCGATGAAAATTGCAGACTATATCACAGATATATACAGATTATGACGCTTTGGAATGTTTTCAAAGCGTCAAAATAAAATAAAAATAACTATTATAGGCGAATATTTCAGACCACTGCTATTTGCTGCCAGTATCTGATCGTCTTCAAATTGCTAGTGAATAGTTTTTCTGTGTAAGCGCGCTTCTTCATCGATCGCATCATCACTTAACATCAGGTGAGATAGTGGTCAAGTGTTACATAGTTCGGTATTAAAAATCCAATGTTTTTCCAATTTGCAATCCGCAATCCATGGAAATCAACGCCAATATTATAAATGCGAATGTCAGTTCGTTTACTACATCTTCAAGGTACAACAGCTACAAAAATTTAACAGGCTGATAATTTTGCACAGGTATAGGCAATAAAGTAAAGTATTTTTAACACAGGTGAAGTCGCGGGGCGCAGCAAGTGTATAGTATAAATAAGACACCTAAATGTAATACTTTATTTACTTACACCATTAATATATTTTTTTATATTGTAAGGATTATTCAGTTATCATAGCATACATCTGGCAACGTGCTATCACAGAATACTTATTAGTACTAAGCGCTATGCTCGTTTGACACATTGACATAATTTGTTGTGCTAAATTTGATATGGTATGTAATGCGTAATTACTCATGTGGTAATACTACCAGAGTTTGCTGTTTTTAGGTTTAGGCACCCCAAGGGTGCCATCGGGACCCTATTCCTGAGAATCTGCTGAAAGTCCGTCTGTTAAAAAGGCTGTATTTCCTAATCCATAAGAGGTCGATACTCGAAATTTTTACTGTATCTTACTCGTAGGAATACTTAGTATCTTTTCTGTGGTCTTACTGTGGCTTTTATAACTACAAACAATAAAAACTTTAAAAATATAGGGCTCAAAAACCTTCCTATTTCACGGCTGAGTAATTAGCCAATTGAGTACTAGAGTAAATGTACCACCAGTTTGGTGGTACGCCTTAGGCGGAATAGCAGAAGTCCTACCAACATCAATAATCGCGACTTTGCGTGTCATCCTTGCGCATGCTTATCTTCTAAATATAGTTATAATAGGAAAGTAAAACATCTAGTACGATCTAATTAACATTTTCAAACATTGTCATAACATCTTCATAACCCAGACTCTCCCAAGATCTTCATTCAAACATAACCTCAAAATTGATCTAAATATTTGTTCTTCTGCGCTTTGCAAACACGAAGTACTTTCGTCATACTCAATTAGTACCTACTGTCTACACAAACATACGTACCTTATCACATTAAGAATTATTCTAACGAGCTTTGAGAATAAAGACATCGACGTGCAGTATATTAATCAACAATCATAGACTACCCACAAATAAACAGTAATGAACTTTGTTGAATTAAGCCAATAAATAAAATCTGTAAAAAAAGTAAAATTTTCAAGTTGTTTGTATTGTGACATAGTGCTAAGACAGCGTGGTAATTATCCCAATACGGGCGGGCACTTAGCATAAATAGAACGACAACTGTTTGTAATCAATGGTTAGTTAGCTAAACACTGCTTGTGCAAATTACATGCGAAACGGTTAAAATAACTACAGTAATTATGCTCTGTAAAAGGGGAGGATGTGAGTTTTGGATTTCATATTGCAAATGCGTCTCACTAAACATGGTACATATTTGTAGAGCGGCTTTACTTTGTGCTAACGTTTTCAGAAACAATTTTGGACGATGTCACAGAACAGATAATATGACGATGTTAAGCAAATAGATCACGTGTAACTAGGTAGCCAACAATCATGGGGATAGAACTACTAAAAGACGGATCCTATAAAAAAGGTACTAAAGTACCAAAAGACCGTAGATAGTGTCAAAAGCAAGTTAATTGCTTCGCATGTAGCATTGGCGATGTCAATGTCTGATTGTCTAATGATAACGGAGTATATGATAACTTAGTAGGTGATAGGTGTATGTGGTAGGTATTATTTGAGGAACAAAAATGTGTTCGACATGTGGTGTAAAAGTTGGTGTGAAAGTTCTTGCTGTAGGCAGAGGTTAGTCTCCTTTAATAAACACTAGAACGTTAATTATAATTTCCCGTTTAGTTAAAGATAAAATGTTGAAGGTAACCATTTTGGTAGTCGCGGTGGTTAACATAATGTTTCTTGCAGTCTAAATCGCATAAAACATAAACCTTGTCTGCTGAACTTTGAAGTTTAGCAGTAAGATTGAGACCTTAATTGAACGTTTAAATCATTATGCCTTTATTTTAAGCAGTACTATTAAGTATTCTGTACTTTAAGCTAGCATCTCAATTTCATTTGCTATATTTATGCCTCTAATTCTGTAGAGATTACATTTCACTAAGTTGGTTTCACGTTATTTGCTGCATTTTCAACTAAATAATGATTTCAATTTATTTCACAGTTCATTTTACACTTATTATTCCGTGGTTTTATTAAAAGTAACTTTTCACATCAGTTTGAGCAATCTAAAAATTTAAATATATTGTATAGTACTCGCAATCAAGCTACGTAAGCACCTTTTAAGAAAGGTCAAAATATGCCCGAAGTCCAGGTCAAAGATGAAAAAAATCAAAGTGATTTAGACAATAAATAGGTTTAACGTACACGAAGCGAGATACCCAAAACTATGAACAAAATCTAAGCATTTCCAACCAAATATTTCTCAGCTCAATTGAGCCGAATCCTCTGACCTCTCATTTGACAGGCCGTCACACTCCCTCCTCCCATCATGTAATCACTACCAATTGTTTTCAATGAGAACGCTGCATCAACAACCACTCAATAGGACCAGCTGGTCGATCCTTTTGTTTCAATGCACCGGATTTCAAAAACCCTTGTAAATAAATTGAAAGAAGGGTATTGAGAGCGCGTTAATAAAAATGCATTCAAAGTGTAATGAAGTTGGATGTCTGCCAGGAATAACTGGCGATATTGACAGCATTAGTTGTAATATTATAAATTATTTGACAGCATTACAATTTAACCTGTTCGATGTAGAAGCTTTGCTAATAAATTCTTTGACAACCTTTGTCTAAAATACAGACATTTAATAAAAAACCTTAAGACGGATGTGAATCTTCACAATCGAACACCTCAGCAGCTATTGTAATAACGGTAAAAAACATATCAAATGACACAGGTAAATATATACAACAATGGCTGAAACTCGCAACTTTTTTTAGTGCTACGACACAGGACGCAATTTCGAAACGATCTTGCTAATTCCATTGGTAATCATGACCGTGACACTATAACACAAAAGGTGCATATGAGACCGGGCTTCGCATCCATTCATGCAGACCGACCCATTGTTGCTACAAAACCAGAAAGAGTAGACCTTTCAAATATAAATAACCTTACTGAACCATCAAGAGATACCACAGCTTTAAGTAAAATGGTTGTAGTTAACAAACCAGCTAAAATAGACCTCTGTGTTGAAGTTGGAGTTATAGAACTTATAATAGATGCAACAGGTCGTGATGATTTGGACGATGTAGGTCAGACTGAGAACGTATGACAACAAATCAACGTATCAAACCATTCAATGGGACCGCTTCAACATCATAGGGGCAGCGATGATGCGTCATAACTTTAAATTAAAACGGAACATTAGTTAGGGGCTGCCGCAGATATATCAATGAGAAATGAAATAACATGGCCTCAAAAGCAGAAGAACTTAAAAGACGATAAAGAACAAGTATACTTTTTATAGTAAATGACAATGCAATATTTTATTTAGTAGAAAAATAAGGGGAGATGGTTACGTCGTTGTTCTCCCATGATTTGAACAATGTATTGGCGTGTAATTGATTGTGTGGAAATGGGATGATAATAAATTATGTTAAATGATAATGTTGTCGCGTGCCTTTGAATAGGAAGGCGGCTGTCACTCGTTATATTTGCTGTTATAAATCAGTGAGTCGATAATAGTGTCAACGTGAATATGAAACAAAACCAGAAGGACAATGTTTTGATTGTTAAACTGTTTGAGATAATAGCTATAAACATGGAGTTAGAACTTAATATAGTCCTTTGACATTTTAATTTTGTGATGAAATTTTGTAGAGGTATGTATATAAATTACGCCGACAAAGTGGTGAAATAAAATTTTGATTTTTTTTTTTACGGTAGCTCCCCTACATTAGGTGT
This sequence comes from Cabera pusaria, assembly GCA_954871355.1. Lineage (NCBI taxonomy): Eukaryota > Metazoa > Arthropoda > Insecta > Lepidoptera > Geometridae > Cabera > Cabera pusaria. The sequence goes on from OX940902.1 coordinate 19,765,646, forward strand.
GGGATGATATTTTTTTCGTCGTCTACTCCATCGTGTGGGGTATCGTTGAATAAGTCTTTTGAAATAACTTTTGGAATAACTCGATTTAATTCTCCATTTACGAAATATTAAACTTTAAAGTGCACATTTTTGTTAGTCAACAGTCAAAGCTTTATTCAATATATGGGCAAATAAAAAAATTGCACTTTAAACACACGTCAAATAACATTAAATAGATCATATTCAATAAAAAATATTATAGATATAACAAACATAACATAACTTATTGCTTTGAATTTACAAAAAAAACAAAGGTATTGAGCCATTCAGCTTTCATCTAGTCGTCGAACGTCACACTTAAAACACATGTTTAATTCCCCTGATTAATGTAGGGTTGCCAACCGTACTACGTGCACCCGCAACCCTGTACATGTTTCAGTACTTCAGACAATTTATATCTGTTCCAGTAGAGCGGTGAAAAATCTTTTTTGAAAAAGATTTTATTTTACCCTTTTTAGTGCAAAACAAGTTTTAATTAAATTACATGCATCTATAAAATTTCGTGTCTGGGCCGTTATACACTGACGGATATATACTTTGTGAAAATTTCAAGTATGTACCTATTATGGTTAAGAAGGTAAATCTGTAAAGTTAGCACATATAGACACACGGACGGACGGACGAACGGACGAACGGACAACAAAGTCTCAGAAAGTGTGATGTGAAAATATTCCCTAGTCATAATGATGTCATCAAGGTATCAAAGACAATGTCCAAAATGGCCCTGTGCAATAAAAGCATCTAACACACACGATAATTGTCTATTTTATTACAATAATTCCAAATACTTTATAACACGGACTAGTTGTATTCCAAAATGAATATTAAAAAGTATTATTTGCGGTTATTAACATTAATTGCCGCCATATAGCTCACACAGTCTGAATCACTCTACTACGTTATAAGAGTTGGCACTTCCTTACATTGTTAATACCCGAATTATGAAAGCACTGTGTAGCCAACCTACCAACGAAAAGTATTATTTACGTAGTACCTATTATATAATCTGTGGTATTATGCTTATAATTTTTTTTTTTGCTGTGTTGGTTGGTACAAAGTAAGTTCATAATTCTGAGTTATTTATGTATGCAGTGTCGCGGGCGGGACTGATATGGCCGCCATCTTCGTCAAACGTCATGTCATGTCAAAAAATATTAGGTATGCTCAAAAACTTTGCACATTAACAAGACTTTGCCTGGTAGAACATTCCTGTGAAGACAAATTAATTCTCCCCACCTTTGTTTCTATCTCGCTCACAGTTACCGTAAGAATATCAGAAGTCAATAATACTTAAATTCAAAAAATTAAAACCACCCCCGACTGATTTGTATATGTAATCCGAGTTTATAATCAAAGCATATACATAACTTTGTACATTGAGACCATTCCAAGGAGATGTCTCAGAATTAGATCAAGCTTACCATATTTTTGCAATATCATTGAAGTAACAAGATACTGCGACAGCGCCATTTTGATTTTTTGACGTCCGTGGTCAAAGGACTACGAGCTTACGAAAGTTGCTATCGTAGTTTTTTTTTTACCAAAAAAGAGCTGATAATATTTAAACTGCTATACAGATTTTCATGAAGTAAAGCTAAGAACACTCTCGACGAAGACATCTATCAAAAAAAACAAACTAAATCAAAATCGGTTCATCCGTTTGGGCGCTACGATGCCACGATGACTGACACACAGATACACAGATACACACGTCAAACTTATAACACTCCTTCGTTTTGCGTCGAGGGTTAAAACCCAAAATCAACGTGAAGAAAGATGTAAAAACTTTATTCAAGGTCATATTTTTTAGTCTTCAAAAGTATATGCAATAGCAACCTCCATTGTGTATAATCTTCTTGGGACTCTTCTTCTAAAACCAGTACATTCTCCTATGTTTGAGATATTTACGAGGCAATCGTTCAATAAATACTTAGCCTACAAAAGAATAACAAAAATTTTCAAAAAGTGCTGATTTATTTTTCTACATAATCTCCTTTTAACTCAATACACTTGGCCCAGCAATGCTCCAACTTTTTTAACCCGTCTAAAAAATACGTTTTCCTGAAGTCTGCAAAATAGGCCTCCGTGGCGGCGATGACCTCCTCATTCGACCCAAATCTTTTTCCGGCGAGTGACTTTTTCAGGTTTGGAAGCAAAAAGAAGTCACAGGGGGCCAAGTCTGGAGAGTAAGGTGGATGGGGCAGCAATTCGTAGCGCAATTCGAATAATTTGGCCATGGCGACGGCAGAGGTGTGAGCCGGCGCGTCGTCGGGGTTGTTGTCCAGTGTGAGCAAACGCGGCACCCATCGCGCTGACAGCTTTCTCATGCCCAGTTCTTCGTGGAGAATATGATGCACCGTTCTTTCTGCAATGCCCACAGGCAATCTCGCGAACCTTCAATCGGCGGTCTGCCAACACGAGATCGTGGATGTTTTTTATGTTTTTCTCCGTTGTAGCCGTTTTCGGGGCACCTGGGCGTGGCTCATCAAAAACCGACTTGCGGCCACGAGCAAACTCGTTAAACCAATTCTTGACGGTTGCCATCGAAGGAGAAGAGTCACCGTACACAGCATCCAAGCGATTTTTAATTTCACTGCGCGTTTTCCCTTCTAAAAATAAAAATCGAATCACCGAACGATACCGCTCTTTTTCCATTTTTGTTAAACTGACCGACACGTTCGCTTTCAAATCCTATTAAAACAAAACTAATCGAGGTCATTGTTTAAAACTTTGATAATAGGCTTCAAAAACATTGCACTGTACTATGGTAATTTTTTTTTGTAATCGCAGTGTCATTGGGCGATGAGGCTACGTACTTGTTGAATGACCCTCGTATCTCCATATCTATGAAGATACTAATTAGATCTCGATAAAATTAAAATGGGACCACCTCGGAAACGTACCCTACCTATTAAAAAAATAATCATTTGAATCCGTTTACAATTGACGGAGTAATCGCGTAACATACATACAAAAAAAAACATACAGACGAATTGAGAACCTCCTCCTCTTTTGTGAAGTCGGTTAAAAAATGAAGTTTTTTTTTTCGTTTTTATATGTTTTTAATTATTTATAGATTTACGACGAGGATTGAGATGCGCGTAGTCATGATCAACGGCATTAAAGGTAAACATGAAAAATAACATAATTTTGGTCAGAATTGAGTTATTAAGGTACCTTTACCAAAATATTAATCAGTTAACACGTTTTGGTCGTTACAAGATGCCAGAGTCAAAGAAACGCAAGCTTCTTATCAAGAATAAGCCCCTAGTATAATTTGTCAATAATAAATCGTCCACTTTTATAATTCCACTAAATGTATTAAAAAAGCCAATGCTACACAAAGTAGGTCATTGCAGATACTTAACTAAAGTCCTTAGATATCATGACAGTAGGTGGAATAAGCCTATTTTACGTAACACTGCACCGGTGGCTTATGTCGGTAAGCCACTAATAAGATTAAATTACAGACTATGCATACAGAGTAGGTGATAACCACTACCTTCTTAGACTGTTAGTCTATATTCATGAAGGCTTGACTATTTAATCTAATATCTATAAGACTGTATAATTATAGACGAAAGCCAGCTTTCTAAATGATAATTCAGGATCAGCAGATACATTGATATTTCAGATAACATGCGCAATGCAGTGTAGCGCAGAATCTGGCAGTTCAGGGTTTCATGTGGCTTTTTACTGGCTTTTAAAATATCTACTAACAATATAACATCTAATAATGTCTCAGAACGCTTATTTAAATTAGCTTTCTTATTTATTGTGCAACAAAAAGTATGCATAATAAAACTGGCCAAGTGCGAGTCAGACTTTTGTCCCGCACACGGAAGGTTCCGAACCGAACACTAACTAAGTAAACGTTAAAACAAAGGTAGAATAGTATTATATGGTAGTAATAGTAATAGTAGTAATTAATATTATTAAATATCTGGTTGACCGAGCTTTGCTCGGTATATTTTGCCACTTAAACAGACAAATATGACTCTTCCCGACATCTATTGACGAATAATAATACATTTTTTTTAAATTGAGAGCCACTAACTGCTTTACCCACACAGTAACACTAAAGCTACTTCTAGTCACCAATAGATGTCGGGAAGAGTAATATTTTAAATTGATTATCAATAAAGTTGATTATTGAAAACACGAATAAAACAACATTTTCTGAAAATGATTCCTAGCTAGATCGATTTATCGCCCCCGAAATCCCCGGTATACTAAATTTTATTTAATCGTTGGAGCCGCTTTCGAGATTCAGATTAAGGTAAAGACGATAGCGCCATCTTTAATGATCATCTAGACGGCGCGGCGCTATCGTAAAAAAAAAATTTAAACTTTTCTTTCATTTTTACCTTTGTTCTATTCTTAGTATTTGTTGTTATAGCGGCAACAGAAATACATCATCTGTGAAAATTTCAACAGTCTAACTATCACGGTTCATGAGATACAGCCTGGTGGCAGACGGACAGACAGACAGAGAGACAGACGGACAGCGGAGTCTCAGTAATAGGGTTCCGTTGGTACCCTTTGGGTTCGGAACCCTTAAAATAAACTAAGCGAACAATATGACCATCCAAATAAAATATATAGTATTTACCTAAGTCGTAAAGAGTATACGAGTAGAAGGTAATGCAGTTAAAGAGTTCAAGCGATTACCAGAGCAAAATATGTCACAAGACCAACATCTTAAAGCAACACATTTCTGGATATAAAACGTCTCTAAAACGTTAACAGCTTCCAGGAAATAACGGTCTCATAAAAGCATTAAAATGTAACATCGATAAATTAAAGGTCCATTAAGAAAAATAATGACTACCACGACAGTGGTCAAAAAGCGGGAAGATATTTTAAAAATGTAGAAGATTTATGCTAAGCTGACAGAGGAAAGACATATGCACATAATGCTCATTGTAAAGGTAACGATGTTTTTATTACAAGTGTAATAAGAGGATGTGCTACCGTAGATAGCCTGTCATAAAATGTCAAGTCATAACGGATAAAATTAAATAATCTCCATTAGTCCATTTTTAAGTCTTCTTTATCGAGAATAAGGAATAGCTTTGTTATAAATTTCTTACATAATATAAAAACTACATCAAATCGGTGAAGTTTTCATTCATACATGAGAGACAGTTTAAGGAACCCCTCAAACGCAAAGAAAAGCATTCATTCATTAGCAATTGTATGAAACCAGTAAATCAAACAGGAAAGGTTTAACAAATGCAAAAAAATCGACGGCAGACTAAATCATCACAGAAGATAGTTTAATAATTTAAAATTATTTACAAAACGAAAAAACTGACTTCAAATGCCGAGCTAGTCTACTAACTTGTAGTAACAAGTTTGAGGTATCCATATCTCTATTTCCTGAGACAAAGAGATCTCGATGAAATTATAATGGGACCAAACGGGAAGTATAGTCCCTAAAACAAAAAAGAATTCTCCAAATCGGTTAATAAATGACGAAGTTCTGAGGTAACAACAATAAAAAAATATTAAATGTTTTAAAAGTACAGTCGAATTGGGATCCTACTCCTTTTTTGAAGCTGGTGGAAAATATGTTAACAATCGTCACCTTTCGGTTTCGTTTACTGAATAAGCTTACCCCTATAGTTACTGCTTTATATAAAACTTTATATAAAAAAACAATATATTTTTATTTTCTACCACAAGTATCAATTTAACAGTATCTTAAAATTCAAAGCAACCATATACTCACTTTAAAATACATAGATACAGAATCGTGAGATAAAACTAGGAAGCAAAGTAGAAACGTCTCACTGACGTATATAAAAAGGGACTGCTTTAAGTTAACGACAATAAACAAGTTAACGACTCAGTTGAAATAAACGAGAACGTTCACTCGGAAGATGTTAAAAACTAAATTACAGTATTTCATGGCTATAGGACACGGGATTAAAAAACTAATGGAGATATTAACGGAGTTGAGGTAACAATAGATTCAAGATGGCGGCTGGCCTAGCTTCTCTTAAAATGTTTGATATTTCAATAAAATACAACGTTGTTACTATGTTTGATAGCACGCGTGATGATAAGTGATCATCGTCTCTGTTAGTCAATTATATAAACTAAAGGTGTAACTATAAAATATTTTATTAGAATTTTTATAAATACCTGATAGCCAAAAATTTTACCACTATTTGATACCACCTGATGTTATAGACGATGCAGTACACTTGCCTAGAAGATACATGTTCAATCGCGATTTTAAGAACCCCGGATGTTCAGGATAAACTTACTTAGTCAGGGCAGGGCGGTCCATTCCTTAGCAGTACATTTGATGAATATGGCAGTAAATTCTCCAATTTGTATTATCTTAGCGGATTTCTCTTATTCAGCCCTTATGCTGTTTTTTTAACCAACTTTAAAAAAAAGGAGGAGGTTTCTCAATTCGACCGTATGTATATATTTTTTTTTTTACGTTTATATATTTTGATTTTTACGTTTGTTCGCGGATAACTTCTTCGTTTATGAACCGATTTTGATTTTCTTTTGTTGGAAAGGAGATATCCCAAGGTAATTTTATCGAGGTCTGACAAGTATCTCCAGAGATATGGAGATAAACACCTCAAAATTGGTGCTGAAAATTAATAACGCGCCATTGAAGTCGGTTCTTTTTAGTTTTTTAAACGATCTTATACGGCAGTATTTACGAATATTTTTTAAAGCTATAAACTAGACTATTTAAGACTAGATTTAGCAGCTGGCCCATATTATTGCATAAACATAGACAATGTAAATAAGTATGTTAAATATTGATGTCAAAAAATGTGATTATGATGAAATGAATCAAAATATAACTCACTGTGGCAATATAACATTATATTGTTCAGAGCTTGGATTATGGTTACTTTTAAAGTGTTATCTTTCTTGTGAACGTTTGTACTTATTTTTATTTTTCTTTATCTGAACATTATGAACACGTTTCTGAAGTGTATCCAACATTCGTTTCCAATTCGATTCAATTACAAACTCATGTTTGAAAACAAATCCAATTAAGGGTAAGTAATCCAATTTAAGTGCTGTGGGATAAGTTAAGAAAGATTTGAATCGACGAGACTGAACATATTATTTTTATTTGTTTTATTTTGTAATTTACATTCTTTTAAATTTCAACGAAATAATGAGATCTTTGGAATTGTAATTGTATAACTTCTAATTACTAGACATACTTCAACACAGATTAAGTACCTACTAAACATACTTTAAGCAATCGTCTACAGTTTCCACTAAAATTAATTAAATTTTAAATTAATTCATTTTAGAACGAGCCGTAAGTGAATTTGTAGCTTTATCAAACTAGTATACTTAATAAAATTTCTGGCGAAGTCAATACTTGAATCTTGTAGAGTACCCGATTTAATTATATTCTTGTGGTATCACACACTGTAGTCATTCCATCTCTTACACCTTGCACTCTTCGTGTAGATGGCGTTTCAATCGTCGCTACTCCGATAACGCTAATTGGCAGTTTGAAACCCGCCGCTAATGCGCGAGCGCCGCCAGATCGATGGCCCACGCCACAGATTACTTGTAGTTATTTTAAACTTCTAAGGTGACACTGCTGATGCAGTTGTCACAGATTACCAAGAAGAACAGAAAAGTTAATAGTACAAGCAGGATTGAAGAAAATGTCTAACCGATGGATTGCACTGTCGCAGTTTAATTAGAAGTTAGTACAGCTGAGTTGGAATTTACTGCAGCTGATGTTAGATCGATGGGTCTAGTGCTTCATAGATTAAACGTCAGTGTGAGAACACTAGATCGGTGAGACGTCAAAAGATTCCCTGACAGTGACTAAGTGCATTTTGCTCAGACTGCTGATATATGAGAGATACATACATACATGCATAATCTAAAAGTTATTTCGTCGAATATTTTATCTGTCAATTAATAATCTGTAAGACTCTACAGAGAAGGCGTGGGTAAAATTACTATAGGATATTTTTCTAAGTCCGCTTGTCATTCAAAGTTATAGATAACATAGAAATCAAACACAATTTTAACAAGAAGATAATATACAATTAACTTCTCGTATTAGTATGGTAAATTTATTAGCTCAAAAAAGGATTTATATATGTGATCAGTTGATAATAAATCAAATAACCGTTACAAAACATCAGTTACTATAATATTAAAACTATCAGTTCTATTCAATGTTTATTGAGATACTTGATCAACGTGATATAATAGATATGACAGACTTCAGACTTCAGCTTACATCAGAACCAATAGGCCAATATATTAACTTAAATATACTAACATCATACAAGTACTCTACACAGTAACCCAAGCCAAATTATTAGATACCAAAGAAACAAACAAATAAAAATTATAATTATAATAATCAGGTTCATACAGAACTGGTAAGTCTAAAGCCCCGTAGGCGAAGAGAAATGGACGTGGGTGTTGATCGATGTTGAAAGGTTAGACACTAAATGAGAGATGGCTGGAATTATATGAGACTTAGGACTCTTACATGAGAATACTATTAGCGATAGAGGGGGCGGAGATAAGTTTTATGATAAATTACATTATATTTACCAAATGCTGTCATGTAAGGCGATGGATACCGTTAACGAATACCTTTCTAGCATAGAAACAAAACGTGTGACTATAAGTCAATCAAATTTTAATTACATATTTATTTCTGTAACACACTAAGTAACTTCTTAGGTATATTTAAATAATCAAATGTAGCCATCTTCTACATAAAACATACGTCGGCATAACATAAAAGACATAAAATCTTGTAATATAATACTCACTTGATCTTTTGACCTCTCGTTTTCAGTGAGGCAAAATTCTAATTTGCTATCGGAATTCAAAACATGGCCAAAATTAGTTTGAGCATACGTGACTTTAGCCTTGTATACAATCAAAGTTTTATTAATTGTGTTGATAGCGCATTGAACTTAGGTTCAAGAATCGAGATTGTGCTGCACGATTAAAATAAATAAAAACTACAATTTTTGAAGTATTTGGTATGAAGCAACAAAATGTATCAACTGCAGATAGTTGAGTTAGCCAACAAATTAAGATTTATTTAAAGCTTACACCTAAATGAATTTTTTTATGAACGGTACTAGGAGAAGTTGTCGTAAAATTTATTAATTATTTGGTTTTATAAGACAAACATTAATTATATTAAATTATCGTCTCAAATGAATCATCGATTAAAATAATCCAATATAGGAAAACCACCCAAACCAAGAATAATTGACAGCAATTATAATAATAACGATGTTAAACAATAAGAAACTATGTCAAGATATGTAATTCATATCGGTTGTCAAGTGCCACATGGCTAAATATGTAATAAGCAACTGTTACAGGACAATGATAAAATGGACCCAATTTGTTTTTGGATAAAGCTAAATATAAAATAACAACTTAAAGGTACTTATGCAAAATTATCAAATAGTTATATCTGTTTCACAACTTTGAAAGACTAGACACTAATCATTATAAGTAACCTAACACCACATCTATACCCTACACAGTAAGTATAATAAAGTATCATATCTTAAAATAAATCCTAAACTTAAACAGGACGCCGCGCAACCAATTGCCAGACGTGTGACTCCCTCTCATTTGTCAGCCGTAAAGAGTCAGTCAAAATAAAATTAATTTAAACGTTTTGATGAGGAAAGAGCGTGTTTTTTTATATCCGCTTTCGGTACAAGTAAAAATGGCATGGCGAATGAGGTTTCTAATTAGAGTTTGGACGGTTTTACATAGTACTATTAAGTATTCTGTGGTCTGGATGTGTTGGACAAATGCAAGAAAAATAAACTTATTGAAGGTATCGCAGCTGTTAATTTTTGTGCTGTAGAATAGTAGAAACAGAAACTTGTAAAGGTTTCAGCATAATATATTCCTTAATCCACAGTATTATAAGTTATTTTTCAAAAAAAATAAAACCGACTTCATAATCACAAACAGGAACTCAAAAGCAAAAAATAAATTACTTAAAATTATTATAAGCGCTACCCACTTATCTATTTGAAGTCGGTGCCAGCCAAGTCTAATAGGTAGTAGATAGATAATACCTACATGTATCTACCTACTTACTAACCTACATGTACCTACTTACTACTACTACATACATAGTATCTATCTACTATCCAATAGACTTGGCTGGCACCGACTTCAAATAGATAAGTGGGTAGCGCTTATAATAATTTTAAGTAATTTATTTTTCACTTTTGAGTGCCTGTTTGTGATTATGAAGTCGGTTTTATTTTTTTTGAAAATTAACTTATTTTACCCTTTTTAGTGCATAACAAGTTTTAATTAAATAACATGCATCTATTACATTTGGTGTCTGGGCCGTTATACACTGACGGATATATACTTTTTGAAAATTTCAAGTATGTACCTATAACGGTTAAGAAGATACAGATCTGTAAAGTGCGCACATATGTATAGACACACGGACGGACGGACGGACGAACGGACAACAAAGTCTCAGAAAGTGTTCATTTGGTACCCTTTGGGTTCGGAACCCTAAAAAAATTGACTTTAAATGCCTTGCTAAAGTGATAATATTCACTAGTAATAATTATGTCATCAAGGTATCAAAGGACAATGTCCAAAATGGCCCTGTGCAATTAAAGCATCTGACACACACGATAATTAATTGTCTATTTTATTACAATAATTCCAAATACTTTTATAACACGGACTAGTTGTATTCCAAAATGAATATAAAAAAGTATTATTTGCGATTATTAACATTACTTGCCGCCATATGGCCAACAGAGTACTGAATCACTCTACTACGTTATAAGAGGCACTTCCCTATATTGTTGAAACCCGAATTATGAAAGCACTGTGTAGCCAACCTAACAACGGAAAGTATTATTTACGTAGTAACTATTATATAATCTGTGGTATTATGCTTATAAATTATTTTTTTGCAGTGTTGGTTGGTACAAAGTACGTTCATAATTCTGAGTTATTTAATAATGTATGCAGTGTCGCGGGACTGAAATGGCCGCCATCTTCGGCAAACGTCATGTCATGTCAAAAAATCTTAGGTATGTTTAAAAAAAGTTTGCACCCTAACAAGACTTTGCCCGGTAGAACATTCCTGTGAAGACAAATTATTTATATTTATATATAATTATTTATTATAATTATTAATATATAATTATTTATTGAGGGCCCGGTGGCGTAATTGGGAGAACAGTCAGCTTTGATGCCGTGGTACCGAGTTCAAACCGCCGTGCACCAATGAATTTTTCGATCGAAAAATATATGTGCGCTTCTCACAGTTGCCCTCCCGTGAAGGAAAACATCGTTATGAAACCAACAACACCCGCATGGTGGTAGGACATATCTAGTGTCCGCCTGGCCAGCTACCACCCTCAAGTTAGAAAATCTGTCGCCAAACCTCTTATGTGTTCAGGCAGCTATCCTTGAGAGCCAGTTCACATTCTAGTCCACTTCTCTATCTTCGACCGCATCATCTCTTAGCAACAGGTGAGATAGTGGTCAAACGCTAGCCTATAAGATATTAAAAAAAAAGTATTATCCCCACCTTTATTTCTATCTCGCTCACAGTTACCGTAAGAATATCTGTCAAAAACCAAAATCAACGAGAAGAAGGATGTAAAAACATGATTCAAGGTCATATTTTTTAGTCTTCAAAAGTATATCCAATAGCAACCTCCATTGTGTATACTCTTCTTGGGACTCTTCTACTAAAACCAGTACATTCTCCTATGTTTGAGGTATTTATCTCCATATCTGTGGAGATACTTATAAGATGTCGATAAAATTAAAATAGGACCACCTCGGAAACGTATCCTACCTATTAAAAAAAGAATCATTTGGATCCGTTCACTATCAATAGTTATATATAATCCATATATATAATCCATGTGTTTCCTCCTTCAAAGGAGAAAACACAAAAAAAAAAAACACAGACGAATTGAGAACCTCCTCCTTTTTTGTGAAGTCGGTTAAAAAAGTGAATATAAATTAAACACTTGACATCTTTACCTCAAGTGAACCGCATTCCTTTTTTACTGCATAGTTTCCAATATTGAGTAAGTAAACACACGTGTTGAAAGATGGATATTTTCCAACAAAGGCATTATCATTTAAGTCATGAATGACATCGCGACATGACACTGATATAGCATAAACATGTCATCGCCTAAGCAAAATAAACGTCACGCAACTCAATTGTTGAATATACGACTTCAAAATCATAGCAAAATAAGACATCGAAGCTTTATCCACAAAGACAAATATCTCCCAACACAATAAACGTTTTAGCGAATCACTCTTGTTCAAAAATAAAAATCAAATGGAAGCGACGAATGACACAACATATTCAATTTAAGCATCCAAATGTCACGTAAAGGCACTCCAAAGTGCTACCAAAATACACTAATTCAATGAAGGGAAAAATGCGACATATATTTTAGGCACAAATATTGAAGACAATAATATGAGAGATAATATTTATATATTTTTCAATATGCATTAAGATACAGAGCAGATATTTCAAGTGGATGATGCGATTGAGTGTGAGAATAAGCTCTCATAAAATGTATGAAATGAAAGAGTAACTCAAATCAATATGCAGGTAATTATCAAAAGAAGAGAATGAATCGGCTTTTGTTGATGGATGGAATGGTGGGATAATTGATGATATATGAATATCTACAGAAACAAGGCTATTAGGATATTTCTATGAATCCAAGCAACACTCAAGATACTTTTTAGTAGTTTTAAGTATGAAGATGTGTTACTGTGTATAATCAATACAGTTTGCCCTTGTAGTAGTATTTACGGTTGGAATGTCACAAGGGGACAACGTACGTGACAGAATATTAAAACTAATATCAGAGGAGGAATTTAATAACAATGGAATTAAACCAGTTTTCGATCACGTTTACGATAAAATTAATAATAGAAAATAATTCGAAAGGGGTGAAAAATTTATAACCTCACGTAAGTAAACACTTATAATGAGATGTGATGGTGGTGCATAGGGTGTCATGTTTGAACCATTACTATTAATTATGTATGCTGTAAACAATTCAATATTTTTAGGGTATAGGTATTGAACATCAAACATTATTTTTAATCTCATTCAGATGACTTTCTAAGACGAAAAAGGTGTATACATTTTGCAGAGTGGTCTCAATTAATGGATATGATTAAATAATATTTTATTTAATTTGCACATCATAGTCTTGATTAAAAATAATGAAATGATTTTGTTTTAAGAAATGTTACATTCACACAGACGGAGATGGCAGGATGAACTTGATAGCTATTCTTGCACCTGGACCCAACAAGCATAATTTAAATTTTAACGAAATCGGTCGAGCTGTTTTTAATATATCAGCATTTTTATTAAGATGCATTTGTAAACCTCGATGATATGATACTGGCTACTGGCTACTTTTACTAACGCGACGTTTGAATTCGATTCTTTAAGTTTTTTAAACTTAAATTATATTATATTTGATAGGCTAGCGTTTAATCACTGTCTCGACTGGTGATAAGCGATGATGTGTGTCTTTAATCAGAAAAAAATAAATTAGACACAATACATGCCGTACATACACTCTAATTACAGAACAAAAGAGAATCATCATTATCAGCCGGTATCAGTCCACAGCTGGACGTAGGCCTCCCCCAAGACACGCCACTGAGCCCGGTCTTCGGCTCTTTATTTCCAGTCACTGCCCACCGCTTTGCGAATGTCGTCGCTCCACCTAGTCACAGGGCGTCCTACTCTACGTTTGCCGATTCGCGGTCTCCACTCTAGAACCAGTCTGCCCCAACGGTTATCGGTCCTACGGCAGATATGACCAGCCCACTGCCACTTCAGTTTGCTAATCCGCTGAGCTATGTCGATCACTTTAGTTCTCTGGCGAATTACTTCGTTCCGGATTCGATCCCGCAGAGAAATACCGAGCATAGCTCTCTCCATAGCTCGCTGAGCGACTTTAAACTGGTGGACTAGTAAAACCGTGAGTGTCCACGTCTCGGCTCCGTATGTCATGACAGGTAGGACGCACTGATTAAAGACTTTTGTCTTTAGGCACTGTGGTATAGGCGACGAGAAGACTCGACGGAGTTTCCCAAATGCTGCCCAGCCCAGCTGAATTCTTCTCTGGATTTCCTTCTCGAAGTTGTGTTTGCCTAGTTGGAGCGTTTGCCCTAGGTAAACATACTGCGTGACAACTTCGAGTGGGATTCCATCTACGACAATCGGTTCCGGAACAACGTGCTCGTTGTACATGACTTTCGTTTTATCCAAATTCATCCGGAGACCGATGCGACGAGAAGAATCAGCTAGGTCATTCAACATCCTTTGTAGGTCCTGCAGCGTCTCTGCCATAATGACGATGTCATCTGCGAATCGTAAGTAAGAGATGTACTTGCCGTTTATGTTGATGCCACAATCTTTCCAGTCCAGCGTCTTAAACATATCCTCTAAGGCATTAGTGAACAGTTTCGGGGATATGACGTCCCCCTGTCTCACTCCTCTACGCAGGTGAATATGATTAGTACGCTGGTTCTGTACTTGTACTGACATCGTTGCGGCATTATATAGACATTTCATCACTTCGATATATCGCCAGTCGACTTGGCAACGCTGCAGGGACTCAAGAACCGACCAGGTTTCGATTGAGTCGAAGGCCTTCTCATAGTCCACAAATGCTAAGCACAGGGGCCGATTGTACTCTTCGGTTTTCTGTAAAATCTGCCGCACCGTGTGGATGTGGTCTATGGTGCCGTAACCGCTTCGAAACCCGGCCTGTTCCGGAGGTTGAAAATCGTCGAGTCTTCGCGCAAGACGGTTCGTGATGACCCTTGAAAACAGCTTGTAGACATGGCTCAGAAGCGAGATCGGGCGGTAGTTTTTCAATAGGGTTTTATCTCCTTTTTTGAAAAACAAAACCACCATGCTTCTTTTCCATGCCTGTGGAGTTCTACCAGTGAAGAGAACAGAATTGAAGAGCTGTTACAGCTGGCTTACAGCTGGAGCTCCTCCAGCTTTTAGAAGCTCTGTTGTGATTCCGTCCTCTCCTAGGGCTTTTCCATTTTTGAGCTGTCTAAGGGCCATCACGATCTCATCTCGGCTGACTTCGGGCAGGTCTTCTGTGAAGTGGCGGGTTAAGGTGGCTCTGCAATCCTCAGTATCGGGTTCGGGCCTTGAAGCATGCGATGCGTAGAGCTTGCTGTAGAAGTCTTCAACTTCCGACAGAATCTCCGGCTTGGATGCGACGACGTTCCCCGTTGATGTTGTCAGCTTTGTGAGGTGGCTTCTACCTAGAGGCTGGACGAACACTTTCGACCCCCGATTCTGCTCAATTGATTCTTTAATCAAGAGCGTGTTAGAGGATCGGAGGTCGCGTCGTACCAGCTTCTTAATAGTTTTGTTGCGCACCTGGTTAATTGACAAAGCTGACAATGGGTCTGTTCGTCTCTCTTCCATTAGTTGAAGGGTTTCTGCCGAAAGCTTGGACTTTTTGCCCGTACGCTTGCTCTCGCAAAACTTCGTCCCTTCTTCCCTGAGGATTTCCACCACTTCTTCGAGTTTCTGGTCTACGTCATCTGTGGTTTCCAAGGCAGCGAATCGATTTTCCAATTTTAATTGGAATGTTTCAGACCCAACAACGGTTTGGAGTAGGTTTGGTCGGAGCGTGGACTTCATCAATCGGAATCTCTCGGCTTTGAAGTCGATATCCAGAGAGCCTCGCACAAGTCGGTGAACACTTCCAGTATTGAACCTAGTGATCACAGAGACGTCTCTGAATATGCGCCGTTTGTCCGTAATGATGAAGTCAATCTCGTTTTTAGTCACAGTGTCGGGGCTTTGCCACGTCCACTTCCTTTGGGGCTTTTTCTTGAAGAACGAGTTCATCAAGAAAAGCCCCTCTTTCTCGAGGAAATTGACGAGCATTTGCCCCCTGTGATTCCTACTCCCAAATCCGTGTGGTCCTAGAGTCGATTCACTGCAGGTCTGTACTCCCACTTTGGCGTTAAAGTCTCCCATGACAACGTTGTAGTGAGCCTTAGCGGTGGTATGTAAGGCTCTGGAGATGTCTTCGTACATACTTTCCACCTCTTCATCCAAGTGTGCCGAGGTCGGTGCGTAGACCTGGATAACCTTGAGGCTGTACCTCTTGGTTAACTTAATTATGAGGTACGCTACCCTGGTCGACACACTGAAGATTTCTACAACGTTGTCACTGAGAACCTTGTTGACCAGAAACCCGACGCCGCCTTGGGATGGCTGATCTCCTTCTCTGTAGTACATAAGATGGCCCGATTCTAAGGTTATGGTGTCCTCTCCCTGTCTTCGGACTTCACATAACCCCAGAATGTGCCATCTTATGTGTTTCAGCTCCTCCTCTAGCTGCGCCAGATGATCGTCCAGCCGAATCGTGCGTCCATTGTACGTTGCGAGGGTCAGTTTCTTTTGGCGGCCTACCGTAACCCGGGGATTCTTAGCACCCCCTGCCCTGCCGTTACCGTGACCGCCGCCGTGGTCAGGAATAGCAGGGCGGCCGGGAACTGGGGGCCGCGGCTTATTGTGACTTTCCATGATGGGTGGGGGGGGGGATGCCCTAATCGCCACGCTGGGCAGGCGTGTTGGCGATCGCAGGACGTAGCTTCTCGCACCAGTGACGCTGCTGCCCGTCACCGGCCTGTAGTATTTAGCTACGCCATAATTTTGAAATGGTTATACCGCCATTTGTCGGTAGCCAGAGCATCGTTGGTTTGTCAGCAGGATGCACCACGGGCAGGTGAGGTTGGCTGGGAGCACTAAGGTGGTATTTGTGCTCCCTTACATCCCAAAAGAGAATCATTGTCAACAATCATGGATCGTTTTGCATAAAGTCGTTCAGGCGTCTCGCATTGCTGCTCAAGCGCATGTATTTTTTAAAACACGTTAGTTTATATCATTGGCTATTTCAAACACATGGCACGGTAATATAATAATATAAATGCACATGGTATTTAACTATTTTGATATAATTTAACAAATACAATATACTTACTGATCAGCCCAAAAAGTTTATACACAACCGAAGTTGCATATAGAATAAACTTAATTTTTGAAGACTACATAAGATCGTTTAATAAACTAAAAATAAGCGACTTCAATGACGCGCTAATAATTTTCAGTACCAATTTTGTGGTGTTTATCTCCATACATAGAGATACTTATCAGACCTTGATGAAATATAATAATACCCCGCGAATAAACATAATATATATATATATATATATATACAGTCGAATAGAGAAACATCCTATTTTGAAGTCGGTTAAAAATGTGATCAAACGGGACGTATGCCCTTTTAAACAAAAAAAATAATTTTCCAAAATGGTCAATAAATGACGGAGTTCCGAGGTAACAAACAAAAAAAACCTGGCCAAGTGCGAGACTCGCGCACCGAGGCTTCCGTACAAATTTGTCAAACTACGTTAAAGGACAAACTTAACTTTGTAGTTCGATGCATAGAAAATTTACTGCACCAACCACAAATAAAAAGTTTGTAATAGTAAATTCTAAGTAATAACAAATAATAAAGTTTTTAATAGTGAGTAATTAACTAAATATTCAGATTTTCAGATTAATTCTTATAAAGTGCTTTAAGACCTAGCTTCTTCTAATTCTAATTTCATGATTCTAAGTCAACGGGAAGTACCCACCCCTATAGGTTTTGATTCCCGCGTGAAATATGCGAAAATATTATGCGAAATCTAGACGGTCATATCTTTTGATCGCGTTGACTTACAAGTTTGATTTATTCACAGCTAAAAGAGACCGTAGACCCGAGTATTTGATATAAGTTTCATCTTGATAACTCTATGCGTTGCTGACAAAAAGGGGTCTTGACAGACGGATGGAAAACAAAGTGATCCTATAAAGGGTTCCTTTTTTACTTTTGCGGTACGGAATCCTAAAAATACAGTCAAATTAAGAACTTTTTGATGATGATGAAGAAATTCCTCCTTTTTTGAAGTCTGTTAAAACCAGTACTGAAGTACATGTTTACTATTAGCAATTATTTATTAACGCTACCCATAATCAAGGCTTCATCCCAATCGCCTGATCGATTTAAACGTGTAGTAAAAATGTATTCCTAGGTGAAGTGAGATAATTAATTATTTATGTCAGTTAACTTTCGCATAAGGAAATATATAAATATTAATATCACAGAAAAACTCATCAGCCCGCGCAGCCAACTTGATCGCATCATGGATGTATTTAAGCACAATCAAAGTTATCGTAAAAGTTTAGTATTTTTTTATACGTACAAAAATACCCAGATATTTATACAAGAACAATTCCACTTTGGTGTTCTCAATATGTTTTATGGCTTGGAAACAATTACCCTGCTTATTTTACTAGAATGAGAGCCAGTTTTACCGGTTTCTAATAAAGTTTTAGATAGTTATCTGACACATGACGCCGTATAAAAGTTGTCAAAAATCTGTCCTATATGTTGCTGATAGAGCTATCAGAAACCGGTGAAACTGGCTCTATAGGTCTTAAAGCATTTTACGACACTGACGGTTTGCGGTTTAGGGGTAACTCGGTTACGAAATATTTCTATTACAAAGATCATTAAATTTAATAATGGGCACTTAACCAATCCTCCCATAAACATGATTTTACGGAAAACAAAGTAGAAGCAATTAAACTTAATCTAAACTGACTAAAATAATACGAATCACGGTATAAAATTTTTCTTCACTGTTTCACATATTTTTGACATCAATTGGACTAATCTTATATTTGTTTGAAAGCAAACCTCTTTTATAAATATTATCCCGTGTTTTCCCTCAAATTTTAATTCATTTAATTATTTAGGCTACAGGCATATTTGTTACATAGCTGATACGTTCAATGAAAAGATGACTAAACGTTGTCATACAAATTATGCCAACACCAATACCATCACAGATTAAATTAAATTGATCTTTGGCTGAAGTAAAAATTAGGTCGATAAGCGATGTTGAAATATTTGTAACTTAACGCCATCTTTTGATTGATGACATCTATCTGACCTAGTGGCAGTAAGGGCCTGATTACATTAAAACTGAGCTGAGCGGTATTGTGTATCAACAAAAAACAGATACACTAGAAGCCATTTAGAGGAGGGCAAAGAAGCTCGTTAGTGACGACCTACTAGTAAGCAAGAGACTCAAAAGTCTCGCGCATCGCCGCAAAGTCGCTTGTTTATCGGTTTTCTATCGGTTACATTTTGGGGATTGTACTATGGAACTGTATAATTTGATTCCACCTTCTCCATTTTATTATCGGACATCCAGAGACACTGAAAGGCGCCACCGATTTATGGTGGACATGTCATTTACCCGAACGAAGCGATTTGCATCTTTGTTTATCATACGAACCGCTAGGGAATGGAATTCCCTGCCTGAGTCTACGCTTTCAGCTAAATACAATATAGGGGTTTTCAAATCGCGAGTGAATAGGTATCTTTTGGGTAAGCGCGCTCCATCATCGACCGCATCATCACTTAACATCTGAGATAGTGGTCAAGTGCTACGCAGTTCGATAAAAAAATAAATAGGTTTTCATCATGCTGTCAAATCACGCAGCACGTCATAAATTCTATTGGTTGTAGACACTACCCTCTGTTCCAGCTTTGGTAGAGTCCGGGCCTTAGTTTGCTTTTTTTCACAACCCAGTTCGCATAATTCAATTGACCTATACATTTATCTAATTGTGACCACTTGAGTGGGTCTGTTGAAGCAAATGGTACTAGTAGATCAGGTTATAGATGATTGCGTAGTCATAGGTTACAATATTATGTCATTGTTTTGTTATTAATGTTCAATTTGAAGGTTGTAGAAAAAGTAGATGGAACGAGATGAGAGATGATGTGGTTAGAAGATGTTACTTACATCTTCTAACTCTAACTCTTACTAATGATCTTACTAATCATCTCTTGAAACTGTGGTTTTAGTGATTCGGCTAATGATATCAATAATGACGCTTGAATGTAAATTATAACTCCTTAGTTTGTACAAAAGGTACCTAAGTTTAATTTTAATCTTTTAGTAAATAAAAATAATACAGAGGTCTTATTCTCTAATTTAAATCAAAGCAATGGTGGACAAATTCGCTTCCACGTTGCGGTAGTTGTAAAGAGAACGGATAAATTAATAAAGACAGACCTTGTGCTAAAATTACTCTTAATTTCACCCATTCCATTGCTATAACCATTAGGAAGAACAACATTCCGTTATTTACTAGATGAGATATCCACAACGTTACCACCCAGAGATATCATAGCAATATCTCTTAATAACATCCCAGCAAATCTCGCCAAGTTAATCCTGTGAAAACGTACTAAGGAAGACAACTCTCAAATCCTAAGCTAAACTTGTGTATGAATTCCAATTCTATATATAAACAAGCTTTCAACATGTTCTTTGTTATGAAAAGTATTGACAATTCTATCAATAATGTTGTTCATTATATCACCGCTTATGTAAGTCACTTATTAATTTATTCGTAGTTTGAAGAGTACAGATTTGGATTTTAAATCTAAAACCAGAGCGAAAAATATTGTATATTTGATAAGTTTCATAACAGATCTAAAGCTATTCTGATCAATGAATCAATTCCAGATAATCTTGATTATACTAACTTCTATATTTTGTCAACTGTCTCGTCCTTGGTTTCGTGAACTCTCATGCACATCCGATGCACTTTCTCAGGCAGTTTACGCAGCAAGATCGCGATGACAACTAAGAATAAATCTGTTTGAAATTCAAATCTATAATAAAGATAACAAAAAGTCTATGATTGAACAAGGCATAACAACATAGACTACAGCTTTTCTCAACTGACTTCCAAAAACAAAGGAGGTTCCCAATTCGTCTGTAGGTTTTTTTGTGTGTATGTTACGAGATTACTCCGTCAATTCTGAACCGATTCGAATTATTATTTTTGTTATCGGTAGAATACGTTTTCGAGGTGGTCCCATTGTAATTTCATCGAGATCTGATAAGTATCTTCAGAGATATGACGATAAACGTCTCAAACTCGCTACTGAAATTGACTAGCGGGGCATTGAAGTCGGTTGTTTTAGTTTTTAAACTATCTTAATCATTTTATATGTAAATGGTAAAGTGAATATGGGTGCAAAACAAACCCTTGCAGCACTCCTGAACGATAAGCACATGAATGTAGAAGCAAAATTGTTTGTGCGTATAGATGTAACATGCGCCAGAAATACCGTTGGATATTCCATACCCATAAGTTAGTCTGGTTGTATTGTGGCTATTAACGTCTGAGGAGTTAGCCAAGTTCTTAGTGACGTTTTGGTGTCTGGGTGGCTCGTCTTTTCATATCAAACTTAGCTGCAAACACACGGCCGAGCTTTGTACATAAATACGTCGGAAAGTCTCGTTACCTTTCGGATTATGTTGAGTTATGTTGAATAAGCTTGGAAGGGTTTATGCGAATGCTTTCATTTTAGTATTGAGTTGTTTGGGTTTGAAGTTATTTCAATGAAGTTACTCTTGAGTAATTTATGCTTTACAGTATCTTGAAGTGAAAATTCCAAGCGGTTCATTTATTTTTAGTTCATAGCTAGTATGAACAAATGTTTCAATAGTTAATTTAATTTAATAACTTTTCTTACTGGACTACTAGCCCACATAGTTATGGGGTCGGCTTTTTTTAAACTTTCCTTTTCTATCCATTTCTATCTATCTACCCTCGGCGTCTTTTCTACCCAAACTTTTCTAACCCAATGAAATAATGTTTACTACCACAGGTCTATCTATCAACGATGAATTAACTATACCAAAAGTCTCCGAACTTAATTCAACCCCTTATATTGCCAGTTAAATAGGTGCACCCGGTGTCGGTATGAATAATGCGCAGCACGGGCGATGCGCGCCACCGCCCACTGTCGTGTAATTTGGACTTATTGTAACGGCTGGGACTGTGACCACTTAAACATCTTGTGTGTCTCGTTTTAAGCTAAAATGAGCCGAATGTGTTTTGATTTTAGAAGAGTTTATGGTCTTTTTTGAATTCTGTAGTTCTGTAGATTAATTAGCAAATATGTCCAGATTGTGACAAGTAAGTTTGTTTACAAAGCTCATACATTTCAATAGTAAATCTGGAAGGGTTCTGTTATCTGGGATGATTTTACTGCTTTTATGTAATGGGAGGTTCAACATATTTTGACATATTTCATCTATGGACAGATTTGTATGTATTGTATACATTTGTATATATTGACAGACAGACTTGCCAAATCCACGATTTTTTAAGAGTAGTCTGATCATAGCCATTAACGTAAACTGTCCGTCACCCGTTACCAAATTTGAGCATGACTTTCAGCTTTGTAACTGTCACAATTCATGATATCTTAGTTCTGGTTAAAACTAGTATTTATTTGTAAAAAGTTTAGTAATAAGAAGATGGGCCTTTCTCAGATCCGATTTCTACCAGGGTAAAGAGGTTGGCCTCGATATCTCGGACGCAACCCAAGACGGGACGCAAGACCAGTATCAATTGTATTGTCGATGACCCATGAATCATCTCAATTGAAGACTGTAACTCAATTTCAGAATACAATCAGCGAATTTGATTGGCAGAACAAAAACTTCAATTTATTGGAGCTATACGAACATGTAGATAGTATTTCTTATTCTTTTCAGACATAAACATCACTGTTGCATGAAATGACATGCTGATATTCAGGATTGGAGTCAGGAGTAATTGACATGTTGCATTGTTTGTTTAACGTCCATTGTTTCTGACTGAGGATCATGACTATATTTTATGATGCAGCAAATTGTATGGTTTAACTGCATTTCCATTTTTATGCGCACATACATTATATATTGTCTGTAATATTGTTCCGTACCCAAAGGGTAAAACGAGACCCTATTACTAAGACTCCGCTGTCCGTCCGTCTGTCTGTCTCTCTGTGACCAGGCTGAACATCATCTCATGCATCAGCATCTCATGAACCGTGATAGTTAGACATTTGAATTACATATGATGTATTTCTGTTGTCGCTATAACAAAAAATAATAAAAATCACAATAAAACAAATATTTAAAGGGGGGCTCCCATACAAGAGACATGATTTTTTTGCTGTTTTTATAGATACATAGAGGGTACAGAACTCTTCGTGCGCGAGTCTGACTAGCACTTGGCCGGATTATTTCAATGCCGGACAGGCAATCACTTTGTATCCATTTCAACTAAGAAGTCTTAAATGGATCATTTTTAGGGTTCCGTACCCAAAGGGTAAAACGGGACCCTATTACTAAGACTCCGCTGTCCGTCCGTCTGTCTGTCTGTCTGTCTGTCTGTCTGTCTGTCTGTCTGTCTGTCTGTCCGTCTGTCACCAGGCTGTATCTCATTAACCGTGATAGTTAGACAGTTAAAACTTTCACAGATTATGTATTTCTGTTGCCGCTATAACAACAAATACTAAAAACAGAATAAAGTTAAAAATAATAGAGGGTCCCCATACAAAAAACGTGTTTTTTCGGCATTTCACGCCATCTATGAACGCTTAGTTAGGTAAACGTCCCATAGGTGGCGTTATATTGAAATGTCGATCCTAGCACCTTTGTTAGACGTTAGATGGCGTTATAAGAAATAAAATGTTTATTAATAATTATTTTTTGCTGGCGAAAAATAATAGTGGTATTTTTTGCTCGATCTTAAAAAATACTTAAAAACTTAAAAAGTACGGAACCCTACTAGTGCGAGTCCGACTTGCACTTGGCCAGTTTATTTAAAGTTTGTTACCTCAGAACTCCGCCATTTTTGAACCGATTTGAAAACATTTTTTTTTTGTTTTGATATGCTTCCTGTTTGGTCTCATTGTAATGTTATCGAGATCTGATAAGTAACAAGTCAGTATAAGTGCTGAAAATGACTAGCACGGCATTTGAAGTCGGTTTTAATTCGTTTTGTAAATGACCTTAAATTATTCACTGCCTGATATTGAGGCTGTAATGTAATCTATCTACTATTATAGGATTCAATTTACCATTACCATATCGTCATTTATCTTTGTTACCGTACATTATTACGTACATCTTATTGATTGTCATTGTTTATACGATTCAGTGGCTTAGTGCATTTCTCTGTTACGATTACATTCTTGACAAGACAATGGATATCGGATTACTATCTGATTTATGGAGAAATTGTTGTTTAACCTTACTTTAGGCTATAAACAATTTCTGTTAGAGATTGTACAGTAACTTAATTGGGCGCTGTAGTGTTAGAAAAAAGAGAGTGCGGAAAGCTACGCGTTAGTAGTAAAACTTCCTTTATAGAGTGGGAGTTCTTTTGTACAACTCCATCTGTGGAACTTAGCGGGACGATTGTCCGAATGATAGCGAATACGCCTTCGCAGTTACGCCGTTCTACAATAGAGGGCGTTTATAAATATAAAATATAACATGACGCTTACGTGACTTCCGTTGCATTCGAACCGTGACGCTACGTCACTTCCGTTGCATTTTTACCTCAGTGCGCCTAAAAAAGTTTCACTACTTTCACTTCAATAAATGTCGTTCTGAGGAGTAAAAATAAAAATAACAGACATTTTTAATTTTAACTCCTAAGAACGACATTTATTGAAGTGAAACTAGCGATTGAAATCCCGCAGCTCATTCAATCCCGCATTCAATTCGCAATAACTTCAATTCAATTCTCACAGAGAATAATAGGAATCATGATACTTGACCATTTCAAGAATTAGACACAAGTCAGTCGCATCGTCACGTAACATAAGGTGATATAGTGGTCAAACGCTTGCCTATCTGGTATAAAAAAAAGTAATATTCTTAAGTCATATTTAACGAAAATCGTACTTACGGAGTAAAGTAAGTAACCCTACTCCAGTCTTGCAATGAAACTGTTGACTTTTGAAACTGAACACATTTCTTTAATACGTTGTAATCGAGAAACTCCCCCTTTTTTGAAGTCGGCTAAAATTAGTAAACAAGCAAACTTAGGAAAAACACGTACACGGTTTCATACCTAAATTATCTGAACATCACATTAAGTTTTTTTTAAACACTGTCGTACGAGCATTATCGGTTGTTTGCAAACTGATAAGGGTAATAACCCATAATAATATAGGTACTACTATTTACATAGTAGGATCGTACGTGGAAATTGGCACGTTCTTGTATACACGAACGGATAGCTATTTGTCGAAGACAATGTGGTTCACTTCCCAAGTGTAGGCAAATTACTTGGTGGCTTCTTGATGGCTTTCACCGTTGTACGTTTTGCAGGAGAAAAACATGCTTAATTAAACAGACAGACACTTGATCTTAATGCAGGATCGAGTTTATTATAAACTTGTATTCACCCTCAAGGACTATTAATTATTCTGTGCCTCAAGTTAGAAAATCTGTCGCCAAACATCTTATGTATTGCGGCTGCTATCCTTGAGAGCCAGTTCCTATTCTAGGTCTAACGTGCTACCAGCCTCGACCGCATCATTACTTACTAGCAGGTGAGATAGTAGTCAAACGCTAGCTTATAGAAAAAACTTAGTATGTTTGTGTAGGTCAAATATTGGAATCTAAATTAGAACCTCTTCTTGACGTTCGATTGGACTCAAATTTGGTGTACTTGTGTATATTCGGTGCCTATGTCATAATATTGATCGAGTTGTCCTGATGATAGAGCCGGTGTGTAGGGACTGGAACTCCGTAATGGAAAATGGTAAGGGCAGTCGCACTTATATAAACTATATAATACATAAACCCTAATAAATCAAACGAAATCAGACATTTGTCAGAAATATCATAGCATAACATATAAATAATTTCAGGATTTAACCTACCAACAGAGTTATTTATGGATAATATTAATTAAAATAGTTCCAATACGATAACAGTTAACCATAACTTACGTCAATTTGTATATGTGGGCATTTTAACCACAATTTTAATTAAAATTCCATGTCGACACTTCATTTATAACGCTAAAGGCATTTTAAGAAACGTAGGCGTAGGGAGTAAACTCACATAATACGATAAGTGTATTATCTAAGGGAGTAAGGTAAGCAAACTTATATAGGTAGCTAGTAGCGTTTTCATATGCTTTGTTTTTTTAACTGGTGTGATAAATGACGATGCGGTCGAGGATGGTACTCGTAGCATGCTAAAGCTAGCATGCTAAGCCAGAACGATTCAACCACTGGACAAGCGATTTCTCGATAAAGTGTGAAATCACGTTCAACTAACCCAATATATTGTTACACTACTCTCGTATGTAGCGCTGTCACTGTTTAATGTCTTATTAGACTGTGACAGCGCTACATGCGAGAGTAGTGAGACGTCTCGATAAGGCATGAAATCACGTTCAACCAACTAAATATATTGTTACACTCTCCAGTGAGTCTTTGGACCAGTGGTGGAATCATCCTAGACGATAGGCATTGAATAAGAACTGGCTCTTAAGGACAGCTGCCGGAACACATTAGTTGTTTGGCGGCAGATTTTCCAACTTGAGGGTTGGTAGCAGGCGGACACTAGACAGTGTTTTACCACCATGCAATATACAGGAAATAAAAATAGGTACAACCACTACTCAAACCACCAAATTATAATAGGTAACATGACAAATTTGGATTTGTTAATACATTTAAAAACCTTCACACCCTTTACATGTTTGAAGACGGGTGAACAATTGATTGTCCGTCAGACCTGTGTGATTTAGAATCCCTTTAAAATTAAACGAGTCATCTATTATAATCGGCTTACAGTGTAACAATTCAGGCTTCGAAGGATGTATATCAGAATATCTGACAGTCGGTAGAAAGTGATTAGAAAACATTGACAGTCAGTTATTCAGAGCTACCATTCCAAAATGGTCTGTGACATAATACTAATATTTCTTATGATCCCATGATCCTTGGGAAAAAACAAGAACGTTGCTATCTCACCATTTGACCTTACCTCTGACAAAGAATACTACGCACTATGCCTGATGAAGAGCGACGGACTCACTCGAAACCTAAGTCGAGAACATTCAACGAATACAAAGTACAAGAATTACAGCTGGTTAAATATAACATCAATAGGAAGACATAAAAGACAATATAGGTACTTACATCAAAGAAATGCGGCCTCAACCTTCCTATGGTGTACTTGGCAATGTCGGTCGTAAGTTGCTGGCAGGCACATCCGAAGAGAAAGACTCCAACCACTCTGTAGGCCTCCCAGGCCCAAGCTGGAATCTCTTGGCCGAGGACTATGCGGGACCTGCCGCCTTTATAGTTACGTAGTCTGAGCCATTCAGTGAGACTCATCTGTAGACAAAGAAATTGTAGTATAGTAAAGTGAATATTTATTAGTCAAAGTCAAAGTCAAAGCATTTATTGAGTATATGGGCAAATTAAAAATTTGCACTTACACACGTCAAATAACAATAAACAGATCATATTCAATAAAAAATATTATAGATATAACATAACTTATTGCTTTGAATTTACAAAAAAAAAACAAAGGTATTGAGCCATTCAGCTTTCATCTAGACGTCAAACGTCACACTTAAAACACATGTTTAATTCCCCTTATTAATGTAGGGTTGCCAACCGTACTATTACGTGCACCCGCAAACCAGTGCATGTTTCAGTACTTCAGACAATTTTTATCCAAAAAATTGTGAAATAATGAAGAGTAGTATCTATTATGAACGATATTAATTGACATAATAAAATATTTTAACTCAAGTTATGGGGCTCCTGAACTAGTTAAGAACCGTACACACACTTGTCAACCACGCTGATAAACCATCTAAATTTGCCAATCAATGATTCGCCAATCTCTAATGAAAGATAAATGTTATTAAAAGTAAAATTTAAATTTAAATGTTCTGTAAACATGGTTGACAATGATGTGTCCTTTAGATAGATTTTTTTAAGTCTAAGCAAACGTTTGGTTTCTATCTCATGTGATGACAAGTGACGAGACAGATGAATATGTAGCACATTTGCTCAGTGAATACCTATATATTCACTCTACATTTGAACATTTGGAGGGAAGACAGGCGAAGGCAGAGAATAAGAATAATATTTAATAAGGACATGAAATATATTTAAACATAATTGCTTATACTTATATTTATGGGCATTTAAACTACGTGTACTAGTGATGTGTTATATCTAATAATAAAATCAGATATTTACGAAAAAGAGATAGCTAGATGCTACTCGTATAATGTTAGTACAGGAAAGTAGAGTTAATTTCGAAAGCATAGGTGCCGGATGTGAATATTTTGATTTTGCATCAAAATTAACATTTAACAAAATCAAAGTCATTGTCACCGAGGCCAATGTTGAGGTTGATTACAACGAAATTGTAATGAATTTTTCGACCGTTTCATTTACTAATTGCGACTTGGCGCATTTATTAGTGTGATTGTTTGAGTTCTGCGAAGTAATGTTAATAATGTTTAAAACAGTTAAGGTTATCTAGGATCGGGGTCAGAGAATGTTCACAGGTGTTATTGCATTGAACATTAGGAATTTTTCTGTTGGAACATTTGAAACTAACGCCGATGTTGATAAGAGACTAATGCCTGTTTGCACTAAGCTTAGGAATCGCCTAAGATTTAAAAATATCTCAATTAAAGCAACATCGGGAATCAAAATCTCAAAATATATCTAGCAGATAAGCTAATGATGCTATATTTATCTATCTTTATTTTGAAATTTTGGTAGCCGGATTTGTTTATTTTGTGATATTTAGACAAGCTAAGGCGATTCTTAAGTTTAGTGCGTACGGGCATAAGAGTTCATATTATGAAATATAACTATAATTATGTCCCCACATTTATCAAAATCGATATAATCGATATGCTTATCATCTATAGACATATATTCGTTTACTTATGTGATGGTATTCGCCAAACGTGAGACCTGACCATGTGCCATTTAGCCAAGGTTATGCGAATTGCATGCACGTTTTAAGTATCTTTTATTTTTCTGTAATTGGCTACTTTTCGCATTAAGTATAGGTATCATTTGGTGTTACCTTGGTAATATTGAATTGCATTTTATGATTTTATAAATATTATGCATTCGGAAATGTTACGTCAGGTATAATATGCGTTTCGATCCATTCGTTCTTTAAGTGCAGTTAACCGCCAGGGCATGGACACAATATGGAGATCTTTAAGTCACTATTTTCTTCTAACACAAAAATCGTGTTTTTTTTTGCATAGTGTGTTACATTGTCGAAAACAACGTCACTCAGTATTGGTGAGATAGTAGACGAAGTGACAAACGATATTAAACAATTTAGTCGTCAACTAAAGAATAACTAGTAACTCTTGGTTCTGTGAGAACAGTACACCTCGCTAGCCCGTGATAGGGGCTAGCGAGGTGTACAGTTCTATGCAATAGCCGGATATGTAATAGCTTAGATATGCAATAGCCGGATATGCTTTATTTTAATGCAACTACAAGTCCAAAAAATAATTTACGCATTTGCTATTCGATTTAAATTGGATTTTCTTCCTTAATTTTGTTAATGAAGAAAATCCAATTTCAACCGAATTTCAAGTGCTTGAAATTTCCAATAGGCTTGGCTTACCTATGTAGACTTTTGAGCAAAATAGGAGTACCTACCTATAAGTTTTAGCGATTATTCGCGTTCCCTTGATCCTAGGAGGTCTAATCTAGTGTCTACGGGTTTGTGTCGTAAAGGCGTAGATGACTGTGTAGTCTGATTGGTATAGGTAGGTATACATTATCCGAAAAATATTCAAAAATTTAATTCCATCCATTATGTACCTAAGTTATAACGCTACAGCAAATTTCTCTTTTTCTCTTTCCCTCCACTCCCCTTTTTCGATTTTTTTTCGCAACATCTTGTGTAGAATGAAGTCCTTGGAGAGATGAAGTAAACAAAACAGACAAACTCTCAAACAAAGAAAAAAAAGAGATAGATGATAGCGGTCGAAGTGCTAATGGGCTCTTATAGGGTGCTAACAATGTTCATGATAACCAAAACAAAACTAAATTCCATGGCTTTTAGCACAGAACGTAAACTAAACAAAGCTACAGAAGAGTTAAAAAATGTTCTGATAAGCTATCAATGCATATTAAACAATTGGAGCAAAAAATATTATATATTTTTTGCTCAAATTGTTTAATATAACAAGTTTTTAATTGATAAGTGAAATTAAAGGTACATCAGGACTATGCACTCTTTCTTATTGTCGTGAGGTAGAATTATGACATTAATAAAAAAAAGGAAACCGAAGACGAGTCAGATTTATTTCTTCAATAAATAAGACAGGGGATAAAGTCAAAGCCTGACAAAGAGCTTTATTTCAAAGAATACTATTTATCAAATTGTTACGTGCGGGGTGGTATAAAAATGCCAATCCGATGAGATGAACGTTTATTTCCACTGAACACTAGGTTACACAATTTTCCACAGTAGTTGTCCAAATCGTCTTGCACAATTATCAAAAGTCCGTTAACACACACTGAGGTCGTTGGTAATCACAATCACTGATTTCACTGTTCACAACACTAGTTCACTGATAACACTTAACGATCGTTGGTCGCTATCAGCGCTTAGATAGTTACATTGTCGCTTCCAAAGAATGACTGCCTCAACGCCGCGGTGCGACGCTTTATATAGGACACAATAATTATTCTAGAAAATCCTCGATCAATAAAGAATAAAAATAGCAGACAAACAAAGCAATAAAATCACAAACAATAGGCGGCTTTCCTTTGATTATCTGATGTAAACAACTTTACCATACATGCTAATTTGATCTCTAACGACTTATGAATAAGGTTCAATCTTAACTACAAAACTAGATACATTGGCTAAGGTCGGAATTCCAGAGGTTACTTTTATGAAGGTCGGTTTATGGCCGGCAATTAGTTTTTTTTTTTCCCACGGTTATTATTGTTTACTGCGAGAAGCGTTGCGAAACTTCGAGACCTATCGACATGATGTAACATTATCCCCTTCTTAGTTATGATCGTCCCGATCATCATTTGTTCCATGGTATCGCGTAAGTCGATCGATGTGCACTACTCTCGGCTTTCCTCTCTGGCCTCGTCTGATGCGGTAGGTAACGTCGTTAATCTTCGTGATAATCTGGTATGGTCCTTCCCAATGAGCTTCGGACTCTTTCCTTTCCTTCGTAGTGGGTTGTGCAACCAGACGAGTGTTCCTTTTTCGAAACCCATCGTATTCGCTCTACGATCGTACCGGGTCTTCATTTTCTCGCCAGCTTTTAAACTATTCTCCCGAACAATCCTGTGCACTTCATCCAGCTGACTACGAAGATCACTGACATAGTCGGTTACAGGCTTCGGAGCATCTGGCGGTGAGCCAGTTATGGCGTCGATAGGAAGTCTTAGTTCGTGTCCAAAATCCACATTTGCAGGAGTCATACCAGTGCTGTCATGGGTAGCGGAACGGTACGACAACAAGAACAGAGGTATGTACTGGTCCCAGTCTCGTTGATGTGCGTCCACGACTTTAGCCAGGTGATTCTCCAACGTCTGGTTAAACCTCTCAACCATTCCGTCTGACTGTGGATGAGCTGCCGTTGTCCGCGTCTTTTGGATCCCGAGGAGAGTACACATCTCTCGAAATAGGGCAGACTCGAAGTTCCTTCCTTGGTCGGAATGCAGTTCCATCGGTACACCAAATCGACAGATCACTTCTTGCACCAACTTCTTTGCAACTGTTTTTGCTTCCTGTTTTGGTGTCGCGAAAACCTCGGGCCATTTGCTGAAGTAATCTTGCACTACGATGATGTACTTGTTGCCTTCTTCAGTCTCGGGAAATGGCCCGGCAACATCCACGGCAATGCGCTCCCATGGTGCCCCAACATTGTACAATTTTAGTTGTCCTTTACTTCTTGTCTTCGGTCCTTTTACTGATGCGCAAGCGGTGCACTTCCTGCACCAATCTTCTACATCCTCGCGGCTGTGTACCCAGTAGAATCGTTGACGAACCTTCACAAGAGTTTTCTTGACTCCTAGATGTCTACTAGAAACTCCATCATGAATGTATCGTAGTAAAGATGCCACTTTACTTCGGGGAACAACGACCTGCATCGTAGTTTCTTTTCCATTGCTGCTTTCCCATTTTCTGTACAAGATTCCCTGTTGCAGAGTCAGGCTGTCCCACTGAGCCCAGTAACTTTTTGTGATTGGGCTGCAAGCTGATACGTCGCTCCACTGGGGTTTGTTTCCAGACTTTATCCAATCCAGTACAGGTCGCAAATCACTGTCATCCGATTGTGCTTGTCTCATATTTTCGTTGTTCCATTCGTCATCCGTTCTGTCCATCCTGATGATTCTGACTTCTTCTCGAGACTCATGCTTCTCGCAGTGTTTACAGTCATCTGCACAAGGTCTTCTTGACAGCGTCTTGGGCGTCAGCGTTGCTATGGCCCTTTCCACTGCGATGTTCTGTTTGAACTCTTGAAGTTGCTCGATCCATCGTGCCACTTGACTTCCGGGCTCTTAAACTGTAGAAACCATTTTAGAGCAGCGTGGTCAGTTCTGAGCCTAAACTCCCTTCCGATGAGGTACTTGTTGAAGTGCTGAAAAGTCTTTACCACAGCTAGCAACTCACACACTCAGTACAGGTGACACAGTAGTTTCGTTCTGGTTTAGATAATGATTTACTGAAGTATGCTATGACCACTTCTTTGTCTCCTTGGATTTGTGAGAGAACTCCTCCAATTCCCGTGTTGCTGGCATCAGTGTCCACAATAAATCTTCCATCTCTGGTAGGGTACCCCAAGATCGGCGTTTCACACAGTCGCTGCTTAAGATCGTTGAAGGCGGATTCACACTCCAAGTCCCATACAAATGTGCGCTTTTCTTCCGTCAGTCGATGTAAGGGTTTGGCAATTCCAGAAAAGTTCTTGACGAACCGCCGATAGTAAGCGCATAGTCCCAAAAACGACCTCACATCCGTTTTATTCTTCGGGGTAGGCCAAGTTTGAACAGCCTTGATTTTGTCAGGATCAGTTTGTACCCCGTTCTCCGAAATGATATGTCCAAGGTATCTGACTTTGGATTTAAAGAAGTCACACTTTCTGGCACTCAGCTTCAGGTTTGCTTCACGTAGACGGTTCAAAACCTTCTCCAGATTCTGAAGATGTTCAGTAAAATCACGGCCAAAAATGATGACGTCATCCAGGTACACCAAGCATACGTCTCCCAGTAATCCAACCATTACTCTGTCCATGAGACGTTCGAACGTTGCTGGAGCATTACACAGTCCAAATGGCATGACGTTGAATTGCCAGAGTCCATTTCCAATGCCCGTACTGAATGCTGTCTTCTCTTTGTCTTCTGGACTGATTTCTACCTGGCAGTAGCCACTTTTCAGTTCAACCGTTGAAAACCACTTCATTCCACTGAGAATGTCCAGTGTATCGTCTATTCGAGGCAAGGGGTAGCTGTCCTTCTTTGTGACTTCATTAAGCATCTTTCTTTTCCATCTTTCTTTTTCACCAGAACCACTGGACTTGTAGATGGTTCGATGACTTTTTCTTTGGCCATGTCTCGTATCATGTCTGCAACTTCAGCTTCTTTCGCCCATGGAATCCTTCGTGGCCTCTGTCGTATAGGTCTTGCGTCGCTAGTGTCAATTTTGTGTTTAACATGTCCGGTACGTCCACAGTTGTTTCCAGCGGCGAAGACGTCTTTAAACCGCATCAACAGACGTTTTGCTTGTGACAGCTGAGCGAATGTTAAGTTGTCTCTGGATGATTCCAGCAGCTGTGATATTTGATCTTCCGAGCTTGGTTCCGTAGAAGTAATATCCGTTCGTCGCAGGTACTTTCTTGACATTTTCCAATTATGCTGTTTTTCTTCAGATGAACTTCTTCATTGCCAAGGTTAAGAATTCGCACACTGGACGTTCTGTTTGTCATGAGCAATGTTCTTGCAGTAATCCAGGTTGGATGTGTGCCCTCATCTTCGGCAACTACACATAGTCCACTCTGACTGTATTTGGAAATTTCACTCGAACAATATTTTGCGATTTTGGAGCCAACACGACGTCCTTGAGACAGTAAAGCTTACACGGTGCCGTTCCTTCGAAGAACACTTCTTGCTCGGGAAACCGGAGTACACCACGGGCTACATCCAATATGCAATGCTGCTTCTCCAAAAAGTCGAATCCCAGAATGCAATCATCATCAGTTATGTTGGCAATGAGTACAGGATGAATGTATGAGTGCTCACCGATGATTATCTCCACGTCGGTATCGCCAAGGACAGGAACTGACTGGCCGGATATATAAAAAAACACTAACAATCACAATGAACTCTTAGGATGAGTTGCACTGTCTTACTTTAACCGTAACTATAACTATTAACCGGTGTTTTTGCATGGATTTTGACAGATTTTTGACGTTTGTTATAGTTAAAGTAAGATGGTGCAACTCAGCTTTACTGTCTTGAAGACATGCAAGAAGGCAAATAAACAAATGATAATGCAAATATTAAAAGTACTACAAGCCAAAATATTTAATAATTCTTTAATACAGATGCAGATACTACTGTCGAAGTTTTCTTCAGAGAGAGAGATAGATAGATCATTTTACAACAGAACACACTTTTCTTACGGATACGATTGAAACGCTCTAATAAACACGCATCGAATCGATCAATCAGCAAGGTCTCCATTAACTGCTTCAACGGCTTTCATTCATAACTTCAAATCAGTTTATCGAGCATTGTAATTACCGTTTTGAGAGTATTTATGACATGTAATGTATGACAAGGCCTTATCGTTATCTGTAAGATAGGAGTAGAATTAGATGTTCTGTCATGTCTCGTACTTGACTTGTCTAGTGCAAATAGAAAATTATGTTCAGTGTAATAGTAGGTATTAAATATTTCCACGATTGTTAAGACTTCCATATTAGTAGTACTTAAAAATACCTTTCTTCTATCGGACAACCAGACGTACCGATGTGAGCCACCTATTTATGGTGGACGTTCCATCTACATGCACGAAGCGTTTTGCTTCGTCCTATATACGATCCGTCCTTCATACGATCCGCCAAAGAATGGAATTCCTCGCCGGTGTCTGTTTCCCGATAGCTACAACCCGGGGAACTTCAAATCGCGAGTGAACAGGTATTTACTAGGTAAGCCTGCTACATCGTCGACCGCTGCGTCACTTAACATCAGGTGAGATAGTGGTCAAACGCTTGCCTATACATATATAAATATATAGCAGCTAACCTAACCTAAGAAGAGACGAAGGTTGGGCTCAGTGGCGTATCCAGGCAGAGGCCTACGTCCAGCAGTAATTTTAGGTACTGACAAGCACGTATCATCAAGTGTGACGGGGTTCATGTGAAAACACTCACCGTCACATTGAAGAATAAATCGAGCTTGGCTACGGAAATGGTAAACGGTAGAAAGAGGCAAACGGACAACTGATTTTAGCAGAAGTCCTACCGCAAATAAAACCGTTAGTCCAATTCTCACAACTACCCAGTCTTCAAAACTGGCTGGCACTAATAGTAGATTAGTAGCCAAGGGCTGTAAGGCATCAATTGCAGCCCGAGATATTTAGGCGCACGAGCGCAGCGAGGGCGCCTATAGTTCGAGGGTACACCCGAGCTAACTACTCTGCTTTACATCTCGATTGTGAGGTAAGTAGAAAAAAACCGGCATTACAAGAATAAAACATTTTATTAGTTAAAATTTATAGTGAAATGAAAACAATTTTCAAATTTTAGGGACAGGTGTTTTTTTTAACATTGAATAAATGCACCACAAACTAGATGGCTGCAGCTTTTTTGATAGCTCACTAAAGTATGTTAAGAATACAATCTCAGATAAAGACTTTACTCGTTTTTCTTTTCGCCACTTCATGAACTCGTCGTAAGTTTTCAAATATCTCTCTTTAGAACTTTCAGGCAAAATATTGTTAATTGCTGCTGCAGCTTCCATTTTCATTGAATCGGGAGTGCAGCTTATTTCTTCATCATTTGCAGAACTCATGTTTTTTCGTAATTAGCACGTAATTATAAAAAAATCCCAAAAACAAACAATATTTAAAGTAAAAGTTTTCTATTCCCGCCTTTTTTCATCTTTCTTTTTTTTTTAAGAACTAAAATGGGCTTCTTTCGTTCGATATTTAAAATTGATGACTATTACACTAATACGAAGACAAGGCTGAAAAGCGAAGCGACCTCTTTTGTCATTGGGCTGAATGCATGATGTCTATTGCCAGTATGATGGTTAGATGTACGCGAACTTTTTGAAAGAGTGAAGTGTTTTTTTTTTTAATTACTTACCGCCCTAGGGCTTTTCTAGCTACATTATTACCCTAGAGCGCTAATTGGTTACCTACAAGCCCCATTTGGGGGTAATAAGGACCTACTTACCGAATATGAGAGATGTAAACATTATTATTATTATCTAATACTATAAGAATCTTTGTCCTGACATACTGACTGACTGACTGACAGACAGACAACGTACAGCCTAAACCACTGGTCGTAGAGACTTGAAAATTGGAGGGTATATTCATCTTAGTACGTATGGGTGTACTAAGAAAGGATTTTCCAAAATTCACCCCTGAAAGGGATGAAACGGGGGTTCAAAGTATGTATGGAGACACAAGATTAGATAGTATTTTCTATTCGAAACTTCATACAAGTGCTCCAGTAAAAAAATAAGTTCATACGTGTCTCAGGTTTTTTTGAAATTCCACCCCTAAGAGGGTGAAATGGGGTAAAAAAGTGTGAAAATCAATATTGTTTCGGATTGCGCTGAAATTTGGCATGCAGATAGTTATAACGACGTTAGTTCCCTCTGATAAAGGATTTTCCAAAATTCACCCCTGAAGGGGATGGAACAGGGGTTTAAAGTTTGTGAGGAGAAACAAGATAAGATAGTCTTTTCTATCCGAAACTTCACACAAGTGCTTAAGTAAATACGTATTTCAGGCTCTTTCGAAATTCCAACTCTAAAAGGGTGAAGTGGGGTAACAAATTCTGAAATCAATATTGTTTCGGATTGCGCTGAAATTTGGCATGCGGATAGTTATTTTAACTTAGGTATCCGGTGAAAAGAAATAATTTTTCAAAATTCACATTTCAAGGGGATGAAGCGGAGGTTCAAAGTTTGTATAGTCATTTTATTCGACATTTCACACAAGTACTTATGTAAATAAATAAAAAAATACGAGTTTCAGACTTTTTCAAAATGCCACCCTAAGAGGATAAACTGGGGTAACAAAGTCTAAAAATCAATATTGTTTCGGATTGCGCTGAAATTTAGAATGCAGATAGTTATTATGAAAGAAAGAAAGAAAGAAAGAAAAATCATTTATTTGACATAACACATTAAAATACTTACTGAAACAATGAAACAAGAAAAAACAAGAAACAATGTGAGGTGTCAAAAAGGCTTGTCTCAGCACAGTATGTCTAGATTTATACCTGGACGCTGATTTTCAGACAAGCCTGCGGGTATGACGTAGGTATCCGCTCAGAAAGGATTTTCTAAAAATTCCTCCCGGATACAAAACGGGGATTCAAAGTTTGTATGGCGAAACAAGATGAGATAAAGTACGAGTTGTAGGATTTTTCGAAATGGGGTAGGTAACAAAGTCTGAAAATTTGGGTTTTTCGGGTTTTATAAATATGAATCCCGAATTGCCTTAACTTGCCGATAACATGAAAACGGGTGAACCGATTTGGCTAATTCTTATTTGATGTCTTTAATGATATAATCTTTTTTATAAAAGAAAAGTTTTAAGTAAATAAAGTTTTTAACGCGGGCGAAGCCGCGGGGCACTTCTAGTTATCAAATAAAAAGGCATGGTATATTTAACATTGTCATGAAAATATAATTTTGAACACTCAAAAATACAAACAAAGGAAGAAATTATCAAACAAAGAAGCCAAGGTAAGCCAAACACAGATATGTAAACAATATGAAAAAGACAAATCCATTTACACTGATCTGCGTGAATTCCCACACCTTCCGCAAACCGGTTGGCATGATATGATTCAAATTAACTGCTTGACTGACCATGACCTTGCTTCAAGATCAAGCCCACTTGGCCCACGTCAAGCATTTGACACGTAATGGTCAGTGTAGTAAAGTAAACAAATAAGAAGCGTTATGTACACTATATTACCGATACGTCATTAAAGACAATTTGGTAAGTGAAGGAGTAACCGTTGATGATCATGATAATTAAGATAGTTTAATAAATTATTTTTAAAAAAAAAATGAAACCGACTTCATTACCACAAACAGGCACTCAAAAGCGAAAAATAAATTACTTAATATAATTATTATAAGCGCTACCCACTTATCTATTTGAAGTCGGTGCGAGCCAAGTCTATTGGATAGTAGATAGATAATAGTATCTATATATAGGTATGTAGTAGTAGTAAGTAGGTAGATACATGTAGGTAGTATCATCTACTACCTATTAGACTTGGCTGGCACCGACTTCAAATAGATAAGTGGGTAGCGCTTATAATAATTTATTAAGTAATTTATTTTTCGCTTTTGAGTGCCTGTTTGTGGTAATGAAGACGGTTATATTTTTTTTGAAAAAGAATTTATTTTACCCTTTTTAGTGCAAAACAAGTTTTAATTAAATTACATGCATTTATAAAATTTCGTGTCTGGGCCGTTATACACTGACGGATATATACTTTGTGAAAATTTCAAGTATGTACCTATTACGGTTAAGAAGGTACATCTATAAAGTGCACACATATAGACACACGGACGAACGGACGGACGGACGAACGGACAACAAAGTCTCAGAAAGTATTTATAAGGTACCCTTTGGGTTCGGAAACCTAAAAAATTGACTTGCAATAAAAGCATCTGACACACATAACACACACGATAATTAATTAAATATTTTATTACAATAATTCCAAATACTTTTATAACACGGCCTAGTTGTATTCCAAAATGAATATTAAAAAGTATTATTTGCGATTATTTACATTAATTGCCGCCATATATATGGCCCACACAGTCTGAATCACTCTACTGCGTTATAAAAGTTGGCACTTCCTTACATTGTTAATACCCGAATTATGAAAGCACTGTGTAGCCAACCTAACAACGGAAAGTATTATTTACGTAGTACCTATTATATAATCTGTGGTATTATACTTATAATTTTTTTTTTGCAGTGTTGGTTGGTACAAAGTACGTTCATAATTCTGAGTTATTTAATTGTGTATGCAGTGTCGCGGGACTGATATGGCCGCCATCTTCGCCAAACGTCATGTCATGTCAAAACATATTAGGTATTTTCAAAAACTTTGCACATTAACAAGACTTTGCCCGGTAGAACATTCCTGTGAAGACGAATTAATTCTCCCCACCTTTGTTTCTATCTCGCTCACAGTTACCGTAAGAATATCTGTCAAAAATATACTTAAATTCAAAAAATTAAAACCACCCCCGACTGATTTGTATATGTAATCCGAGTTTATAATCAAAGCATATGAATAACTTTGTACATTGAGACCATTCCAAGGAGATGTCTCAGAATTAGATCAAGTTCACCATATTTTTGCAATATCATTGAAGTAACAAGATACTGCGACAGCGCCATTTTGATTTTTTGACGTCCGCGGTCAAAGGACTACGAGCCTACGAAAGTTGCTATAATAGTTTTTTTAACCAAAAAAGAGCTGATAATGTTTAAACGGCTGAACAGATTTTCATGAAATAATGCTAAGAACACTCTCGACGAAGACATCTATCAAACAAAACAAACTAAATCAAAATTAGTTCATCCGTTTGAGCGCTACAATGCCACGATGACAGACACACAGATACACAGATACACACGTCAAACTTATAACACTCCTTCGTTTTGCGTCGAGGGTTAAAAACTAAAATCAACGCGAAGAAAGATGTAAAAACATTATTCAAGGTCATATTTTTTAGTCTTCAAAAGTATATGCAATAGCAACCTCCATTGTGTATAATCTTCTTGGGACCCTTCTTCTAAAACCAGTACATTCTCATATGTTTGAGGTATTTATCTCCATATCTCTGAAGATACTAATCAGATCTCGATAAAATTAAAATGGGACCACCTCGGAAACGTACCCTACTTATTAAAAAAAGAATCATTTGAATCCGTTCACAATTGACGGAGTAATCGCGTAACATACACACATAAAAAAACATACAGACGAATTGAGAACCTCCTCCTCTTTTGTGAAGTCGGTTAAAAACAAAAACAACTGACTTCCATGCCGCGCGAGTCAGTTTAAGTTGCAAGTTTGAGACATTTATCGACTTATCTCTGGAGATACTTATCAAATCTCGATGAAATTACAATGGAACCACCCTTGGGATATCTTCTTTCCAACAAAAAAATAATTATCAAAATCGGTTCATAAACGAAGAAGTTATCCGCGAAACAAATTTAAATAAATACTCGATCGAATTGAGAAGTCTCCTTTTTGGAAGTCTCTATGAATAAAGAAAAGAAGAGGTATATAATTTATGGTTATATTGTTTATTTACATTTATTTCTAACTCTTGCGTCGAGAACTTTTCGGTCGGGTTCGACATTACATGAAAATAAATGTAATGTTGCGAATAGGTTTGGCACACATTTTACAGTCGACAGTCTGCCTGGCGCCAATCTTTGACATTTCAACCTACACTTACCTAATATATATTGTAAGTAAAATGAACGAAAATATACATACAGAAGAAGAC
Organism: Cabera pusaria; assembly: GCA_954871355.1. Classification (NCBI taxonomy): domain Eukaryota; kingdom Metazoa; phylum Arthropoda; class Insecta; order Lepidoptera; family Geometridae; genus Cabera; species Cabera pusaria. Next base: position 19,806,499 of record OX940902.1, read on the forward strand.
TTTTTACATATATCTGATAGGCTAGCGTTTTACCACTATCTCGCCTGGTGGTAAGCGATGATGTTCTCGAAGATGGTGAAAACGCTAGACCTAGAATTGTTGACTCTTAAGGGTTACTGCTGAAACTCTCCGTAGAATTATGGCAGCCAATTTCTCCATGATGGTGGTAAGCTATTTTTTAGTAGCAAGTCAGGCGGAAACATATATATAATGCTCTTACCACCTGCGGACTGATTAAAAATTAAACTTAGTAAATTGGAAAATGTAGCACAAAGTAAATCTTTTCCTTAGGACAGGTAAATATATAGTCTTAATAAGTGAATCAAATGGAGAAGGCTTATTCAGCAGCGATAGGATTATATTTTTATATGTTTGACAGACAAGCTCTTGACCGCTATCACACCTAATGTTAACTAAAGGTGCAGTCTTTATTGTAAACAGATACTTTAATTCATAAATAGTCTACCATTCTGCCTCTAAAGATGACCCATTATATTTTTATATTTCACTGTATCTTGCACGAAACTAAACTAAAGCGTACATTACAATGACACTATCATACAACGAGAATAGAAAGTCTCGCACGAAATAGACAACGTTAACTTAACTTTTCGCATGCAAATGACACAAAAGAACAATTTATCAAGTTACCGCCTTACGCGATTGTTCTTGCGACGAATACCTAGCGATCAATGAAGCACTTAGATAAAGAAAGTAGCCCGAGATCCCACCGCATGGTTGCCGTATTTATAAAATCTATAACTGTCCAAATTCGTTATACATGGCATGACATCTCAATACGTATGTCTATGTATGTATGTGTCTGAAATTTTTCCAGACTTTTAATATGTAGCCAAGAAAGTTTATTACTAGTAGTTCTGTGAGAACAGTAGACCTCGCGTGCCCTTATAAAAATTGAAATTTGTTCATATATAATGCTACAGCAAACTTCACCCCCTTTCTCCTCTCCACTACCCCTTCTTGGCATTTTTTTCGCCACATCTTATGTAGAATGAAGTCCTTAGTGTGCCTCTCAAATTTGATTGTTTGATTGATCCATCGATAAATGACGCTACAGCAAACTTCCCCCCTTTTCCCGCCTCCACTCCCCCTTTTCGATTTTTTTTTCGCATTATCGTGTGTAGAATTAAGGCCTTAGTGTGCCTGTCCAATTTTACTGAAATCCATTGATAAATAACGTTTCAGCAAACTTCTTCCCAATCGATAAACCGCAATCGACAAAAATGTTTAAATAAATCAAGGAACTTGTGTGCCAATTTTCACCAAAATCGGTTAAAAATGCGACCTGTAAGCGAGAACAAACATCCGGACAAAAGCATTTTTGGCCTAGTCGAAACAAAGATGCTACGCTCGCTTGGTCAAAAATAGTTTTAATAGTAAAAGTCACTAAAAAATGTAAAATTTTAATTTCAAGGGCAAGAAACGTAATAAGCGTTAAAGAGCCTTTAATTATTACAGAAACCATAGTCGTAGAGCGTAAAACTTGATGCAGCAATATTTTAAGAGTGCACATGCATAACAGATAGACTGACTGATAGAGGATATCGCACAGTAGGATCTCGGTCTAAGAGACACGCTTTCTTTGCAACTCGGTTGTATACATCAATATACCAATTGAACGCGAGCTATGCACCTGCTGATCGATGGATGCGTATTGTATTGTGATACATATTATGATATCAATGACTCATGTCATATGATAGGATTACCCGTGAAGTGATAGATAGGTAAGATGGTAAGATACGATGGAAGAAATAGATTAGATGACGTCACATATGTTTGTTTATGTCAGTACTATAATTACTATATTAAAATATTTTTACATTAAATTCCGATCACAACTCATGAGGCAAAAAATCAGATTCACGGAAGACGTCCAAATTGTATGTATTTCAATTGAATGTTAAGCAATGCAGAGGTGTGTACCTACATTTTCATCGCCACGATCAGCTATTTTATAAGTAACAGTTAAGCAAAAGACTATTTATTCTCTTTAAAAATTTAAGCATCGGTAAAAACTCATTATGACAGTAGGCACGCGAACTTAACGTGTAACCGAAAGGGTGCTTTGATTATTAATGAAACAGGATCTATGGATATCAATAATTTAAGATCGTTTAAAAAACTAAAAGAACCGACTTCAAACGTCGCGCTAGTCAAAGTAGCCAGCAGCCAGTATGTCTTCGTAGTATACAAATGCATCGTAATACAAATGCTGATATATAAAAAACGGCTGAACCGATTTCGTTAAAATTTAAATGGGACCACCTGGGAAGGATACCCTTTGAAACAAAAAAAGATTTTTTCAAATCGGTTCTGACATCTTCGTGTAATCGGTGAAAATAAATTTAAAAAAAGATTTCGACGAATTGAGAACCTCCTCCTTTTTTGTGAAGTCAGTTAAAAAAGGATTTCGGACAAATGTCTATTTTCTTTGCTGAACTTATGTGATTAACTTTTAATCGGTGGATGCAGATTGTCATAATTATAACAAAGTTAAGGACATTCGCCTGTGTATTTACAATGTATATAGATCTTACGCTCTCATCTCAAAGAATATAAATATATATAGTTATAGGTAATTATTTAGTATTATTTATATATTAATTATGTATCTTACTAGGCTTAACTTAATCCGGAACGGAACATAGCAAAGCCGATTGGCGATATTTATGCCTTAGTGCCATTAAAAGGTTTTTATGGTTGGCCATAATACTTAGCCGCAATATTTCAGGGTGTCGGATGAATTCCAACACCTATTGTTATTTAATACTGCTAACTTTATTGTATTTCTGCTCTGCTTCTGCGTCTGCTTCAGTGAATTCATTTGTAAGCCTAATAAACTAAAAAACTCTTTAAAATAGTATATACTGTAGCTATTTTTGATGTAAAATGTGTATATTGGTTTGATCGCAATTCTGAACTTCTCAGCAAGGCTAGCATGGCAAGGGGACTATTTTGTCTTTCCACCTATACGTGTTTTGTTTAGTGGAGAAGGCAAATTATAAGTAGTTTTTCGACAATTATAAACGCCCGCTGACCTTTAATCAATTCTTTTTAAAACTTTTTAATATGAAAGAAAATCAAAACTCGCGGTTAAACTTCACCAAGCGTTTAAATTGTTGTGTTGATCTCCTGTCAGTGGCGAAAAACAGGGAAATAATTTTGTCTTTCCCCGGGGATAGGGCCATGCTCGCCCTGCAGATCAACAAAGATTTTCTTAAATAGCATAGTTCAGAAACAGTTTCAAATCAATACCCACACATGCACTACATGTAGTTAAATATGTTACTATACTATACTATACTATACTATTCATACAGATTCTTGGCCTAGCGTACTACCATCCTCGACAGCATCGTCACTTGACCGACAGGTGAGAAAGTGGTCAAACGATAGCTATCGCTAACCACCACAAACACATGTCAAAGAAAGTCAAGTTCCCAACGACTTCAGACTTAGAGGGTTAATATGTAACTGCACATCAAGTTTTAATGTTGATTTAATCATAACTCCTGTCATGCATAATCATCATAACATTCTTCAAAGCCTTTTAAAGAAAATGTGTTACTTTCTCTGCTATTCAGTAGAACAAAATGCCCGAAAATCCCTTTGTAAAGCTGATTTTCAAACATAACATATATTTAGATTACTTACAGAAACGTAACATACGCATGAAACTAATCCCAATCACAAAAGTACCGACCAAAATTCTAGCTATTTATTAACATATCGACATTCTCTCTAACAAAGCCCACAGAATGTCATCTCCATGAATTATGTAGATCTCGACCTGACAGTAATCACGCTGGTATTTCGGGAGCCATAAGAATTAAACTAAATGTCAGCCGTCCCTTGACACCCAAAACCGCTGTTACGCCTACTCATATTCTTTCCACCACAGATTTAATAATTGTTAAGCCAGGGCTTCACAGGGATGTATGCCGATTCTGGTTTTGCGCTAGCTCTAAATGTTTGATAGCACTAGAACTCTTGTTGCCTTTATTTAAAATGTATAAAGATTTATTATTGCATCTCATTAATATTTAAGATGGGAGACCAGAGCGATGGGCAGTGATTGGAAAATAAGAGCTAAAGATCGAGCTCAATGACGTGTCTTGGGAGAGGCCTATGTCCAGCCTTGGGATAAGGCTGATAATGATGATGAAGGGGAATTTGAATTTAGGCGTGATATAATAAATAGATCATAGCGTATAAATAAATCATAGGTCAATATTTTCTTGATCTTATTCACAGTAGATTCCTATCAGGTTATTAGGCATACAATGTCTCGAACACATTTCAGGAAGTACGTAACCGCAAACCGCAACAATTATAGTTATGTACATATTTCAGATATACCATTTATTTCTGAAGCAAAATCGTTCGTAAATTGTTTAACATCGATTGTATAAATAAAATTTCTATGAACACCCAGCTTAACTGTACGCCTGAGGGCAAAAACAGATAAATTTAAAAATAGATTAATTGATTTTGCGTCAGAAAGTTGTAATCTACGAAAATATAAGGTGATTGGCGATTTATCATACTACACAAGAGACGTTGATGGAGATTTTCGAATTTAAGAACATGGGAAAGGAGTCAACGACGTCGATGAGATCATAGGCCAAAGACTAGCTGTTGCCGTGCCCAATTTACATATAGATATATCTAACAGACGATATGTTGTAGATAAATATAACAAATTCAATAGAAAAGGCTATTACGGGCACAAAGGTAGTTTAAAAGTGTCTGAATAGGCATTGTGTGATTGTGCTCATAGGCTAGATATTGCATAGAAGTTAGAATACAGTATAATACGAAAGACGTCAATGAATATATCGCTCTTAAAGAGAGCGATGAAAATTGTGATGATTATACACGAGGAAAATCTCATAAGTGAACAAATAATGAGCAAGTAAACATACCACAATATTAAGCCTTCACCGACTTCAAAATGCAGGAAGTTTATAATTCGACTGCATTTTTTAAATGTTTGTTACCTCAGAACTCCTTTATAATTATTAAGCGATTTGGCAAAATAATTTTGTTTGAGAGATGATATACTTCCCATTTGGACCCATTGTATTTCCATCGAGATCTGATGAGTATCTCCAGAGATATGGAGATATACACCTCAAACTTGGTACTAAATGACTAGCGCGGCATTTGAAGTTGGTTTTTTTGTATGATTTTCAAGGACTGTATGCTGCCGAAACACCGTAATTTTATGGCGGCAGATTTTCACCTTGATGATGGTAAGCTACGTTTTGGTAACAAGTCAGGTGGAACGTCGATATAATGCTCCTTCTTCTTGTGGAACCTGACTTTAGCATTTATTATATTTGTTTTGATTATTGGATGGGTTTTAGTTTTCTAATTCTCCGAAACAAACAATTGACCAATCTGGCGTTATTCACTTTGTAACACGGATTTAAGTGTTGCTGTAACAATTCAGAATACAATATTTCCTCAATGTGTTATCTGAATAGAGGCCATTCTATTTATAGTCAGATCAATAAAGTGGAAGAGTGCATCAAACCAGACGTATCGGCATACCCGCATGCTATATTTGGAAGCCAATGCCAACTTTACTGACTAATGACATTGCTATATTTACTTCCTAAAAAGGAACTTTAACTATTACCGGAAAGTCATAAGAGATATTATATTAATAAACATCGATAAATGTTCAGTAGTAACAAAATTACACTTCTCTGCCTGCGATTCTATTAGATACCTAAGCCTACCTATTGATGCGGCATAAGATATCTACGAAACAGCAAAATTTAAAACGTCGTACTAAATAGTTCAGTATATTAATTTTCATGAAGCTAACACCGGGTTTCTAATAATATGCAAATCAACGCAAAATTAACTAATCTCTTGTCAAACTCTAGTTAAGTACAAATGGAAAACAAAAAGCTCATTGCTTTATATTTATAATCACTGTTATAATCACAATCTTGTCAGCTGATTCGATGTGATTTGCATACCATGGCGTAATTTAGCGCAGTTAGTGTAATTACTAATTTTATCTTTAAAACTAAACAATTATAAATGTTAAACATACAAAGCGGAAGTTAGAAAGTTGTAGGCACATACGAGTAGTACCGAAACCTATTAATTAAAAGTAAGTAAGGTAAAAGCGAAACTACTTTTACACATAAACTATGATATACATATTCATGATAATAAAATAAATAACACATTCCTAAACGCTGCATTTAAGAAGGCATACAAACATTAAACTGTGTCAAAGACGTTACGAAAGCATACACTAAGAGTATGATTGTAAAGTACCCACTAATATACTACAAATTTAGTCATCTTTTTAGTGTCTTGACTTAAGCTTCGTGCATGTCTGATGCGCTTCCTCAGGAAGCTGTTATCTGATAGCATTTGACCACTATTTCGCCTATTGGTAAGCCATGATGTGATCCAAAGTGGTGAACACGATAGACCTAGAATAGTCTGAAGAACACCGAGAACACAGTAAAGTTATGGCAGCAGATTTTTTTCTTATGATGGTGGTAAGCTACTTTATGGTTATCATATCAGGCGGATTATCGACATATTGCTCCTACAATCTTCTTCAATGCTTAACGCAGCAAGATCGCGATGACTACTGGAGTGGTCGAAACAGTCGACTAAATTTGTAGTAAGTATAATAGTCGGAACTATAAATGATCATTTTATTAACTTACAAAAACCATAAATGAAAGTTTCACTGAAACTGAGAATAAACATTTTTGAACAAATATAGCGTTAATGATAGCTATCTCTGTGACATTCAATGATGATGATACGGGTGCTAAATATAGCACTAAAGTTACACCTAAAACTGATATAGCAGTTAGAATTAAAACAAACGTTCACATACCCAGTTATAAGTAAAAAATAACAAAGAAATCTATATCAACTTTGTCAACGTTTCAAATAGTTGCAATCACAATATGAGGCAAACTGTAACGATAAACAAAGCATTTATAGTTACTGTTAATAGCCAGTTTAAAATATATGCACTGATAAGTCAAAGATTCTTAAATTAATAAGAAATAAACACGTTGAACATATCACGCTGATAATTGAAATATATTAACGCTTTGATTTTAATAACAAAGAAATTGGACATTATATTCCAGCCTCCATATAGTAACGGAGTAAAACAGAATGAGAGTTAAATAAAACATTAAATTAAAAAATCAAAACCCCGACCGCGCAAAAAGTGAAGTGTTAAAAAACGAACTGAAAAGAAAAAAAACAAGTAAGTCTAGTAGTTTAGACTTCTGTTTAGGGATATCAAAAAACTATACCATTTAAATTGTTTCTCGGTCGATACACTCATAAAATAAATTATACATTGTTATATGGAATACTAGCAGCCCGCCCCGGCTTCGCACGGGTAGAACATATATGCCTACAAAATTTGCATCAGTTTGTTGCATCGAATATAAAATATGAACATATTTAATAACCATCGTCATATTTCATCCAATTTACACAAAACCTTAACGAATTATGCACCTAAACCTTCCTCATAAACACTCTGGCTATTGGTGAAAACCGCATGATAATCCGTTCAGTAGCTATTGAGATTATTGCGAACAGACAGACAGACGCAGTGATGAACTTTGTTTTATAATACTTACGTATTGATATTGGACGGCCCTTTGGCAAAGGATAGTTACCCTGATTCTGACCCGACAGTCGTTGGTTCTAATCCTAGCTATATACCTACCAATGATAGTTTTATGTGCATTCATGAATCATGAGTTTTCGTACAGTGTTAGTGGAATCATTAAATCTACCAAAAAGTAGCTTACCACCAAGGAGTACATCTGCCGCCGTAACCTTACGGCGTTCCCCGACGCAAAATGTAGGGGTAATATACGTTTAACGTGTGTATCTGTGTATCTGTCTGTAGCATCTTAGCACCTAACCGGATGAACCGATTTTGTTTTTATTATTGATAGTTTTTTTTTGTTTGATAGATGTCTTCATCGAGAGTTTTCTTAGCTTTGATTCATGAAAATTCGTTCAATCGTTATAAAATTATGAGCTTTTTTCTAGTTAATTGCGCTATGAAATCAACTTTCATAGGTCTATTCAATTCGAAAATCTTCTTCTTCAACGATATTGTAAGAACATGGAAGCCTCCTGGACTACAGAATACTCAAATCCTCACCAACTTACAGCTCAGATTTTAAATGTCGTGTTTAGAGTCATTGGAAAAAGCTATTATACATAGATCAGTCGGGGTGGTTTAAAATATTATATTATATTATTATATATATAGATGAATATTATTTTATACAATAGATCATATTATTACACTATATTGACTTCAAATTGATTGTGATCGGTGGGGATCTACAGGGGATCTACAGCATAGCTAAGCTTATAATAATATTTTCGTAGTAACTATGACCTAATATGTGGTTTCACTGCAAATATTTTATTAATTTTGCGATGCGTGTTTGTGAAATTCGTGATATTTTCTAGAGTTTTCATTTGAATTATATACTGTAAAGGACAATTTTAATCTATAATATGTGGCCAAGCTAATTAACGTAATTATTTGGATAAGGATTAATACGATATAATTGAAAATAGCCTTGGAAGTTATGTAATATTTTTTAACAAAAATTTTAAGATTAAAATGGTTACTGTGAGTCAACCTTCAGAGATAGACATATGCTGTCGCGGACTTTTTTGTAGGTCTTATTAAGTTGTACAACTCTTGCATAGAAAATATTCTTCTATCTATTTTCAATTAAGCAGCGTTCGTAAGAAACGTGTTTTTTTCCACCGTTTATTTGCCGACTTAGGTTGCAAATTAGGTCTCCACGAATGTACCTTTGATTTAAACGGGATAATACTCGTATATAGCGTATTTTCATTCCGAAAGTCCATTCTATGTATTAGTGAAAGAATGTTTTAAATCGGTTCAGTAGTTTTTGAGCTTACTCATTACAAACATACAAAAATACAAATGTTCTCTCTTTATAATATAAGTATAGATAGTATAGATTGAGACTTTATCAGTCGGGACACATTAATGGCTTAACGAATGGGGATTAATGTGTCCCGACTGTTAAAGTCTCTATATTCCATATAACAATGTATAATTTATTTTATGAGTGTATCGACCGAGAAAGAATTTAAATGGTATAGTTTTTTGATATCCCTAAACAGAAGTCTAAACTACTAGACTTACTTGTTTTTTTCTTTTCAGTTCGTTTTTTAACACTTCACTTTTTGCGCGGTCGGGGTTTTGGTTTTTTAATTTAATGTTTTATTTTACACTTTTAGTTAAGTAAAGGACGGCAAATTCCGTAATCTTCTCATTCCATTCAGAGAGTTGATGTCATGTGGATTATTGAGTATTTACATTAGTATTTACAGTTGTACTATTAAACGACTATACCAAAAGGAAGAGGTTGTTTGTTACCTCAGAACTCAATCAATTCTTAACCGATTTGGAAAATTCTTTTTTTGTTTGAGTTAATAGATTTTCCTTTGGTCTCATTGTAATTTTATTGAGATCTGATAAGTAACTTCAGAGATAAGCACCGCAAACTTGTTACTGAAAGTGACTAACGCGGCATGTAAAATCGTTTTTTTTTTCGATTTGTACGATCATAAATTATTTGTTATAAATATATTTTGAATCTCCATTTTAAGACCTTTAATTCGATACCCCACTCGATAGGTTTTGAAAAAAAAAAAATTTTTTTGGACCCCAAATTTTGGCGACGAAAATCCGCCATTTTGAATTTTTCAATTTTTTATGTTTTCGTTGACACTCGCGCTAGCATGGCGAATCTATTGACGTGCCAATTATCAAAATCGGCCCACGCATTTGGTCTCTAGTGTGCCACAAAGGAACAAACATACATACATACATATATAGACTGATAAACACATTACCTCTCCTTTGCGTCGCGCAGTCGGGTAAAAAAGTATTACTTTAACTATATACTTTTGAAATTCAACTCACACAGCCTAGCCACTCAGCCTATATTAAACATGCATAAGTATTAAATTCTCATATTATCATTAAGTGTGACATTATTATTCACAAAGTCACAGAACAGATAATAATACTACACAAGTGAAAGGAGACATTAGCAGCAGTGGGCGGCAAATGATAAACCTACTTAATATATCTAATCTGTCTACCGAGAATATCGAATCAGAGATAGTAATGAACCTGACAAAATATTTATCTTAAACGTAAACTAGAAAAAAAAGACATGCTCAATAATGATAGTAGGTAGCAATATGCCGGGCGCTTGGCCGAAAGCCAAGGATTCAACATTTGACGGTCAAGGGCAGAATGTAAAGAATATTTTTATTTTAACATTACATGCAAATCTATTGTGCAAAAACGATACCGTCTGGGAAAAGATTAAAAAATAATAAAATAAATAATGCTAATTCACAAATAGATCATTATCGACTAAAACAATATGACGGCGGTTGCAACGATAAAATTAAATCAGAAAACAGCGATGTGTAAACTGTGCAGATAAAACTATGTCGATAAGATAAGACGATGATGCATTTAAAGATAAAGCCCGACTTAATAGCACTTAAACAATTAACGAATTAAAAGCGATCACGACAAGTTTCCATAAGAAATTGCGGTCAAGAAAGCGTAGTAACCATTTTCCTGTTACAAATTACGAACATGACATGATATCCGACTAATTAAGAACAATTAAAGCAGAATGTACAGTTGAAGAGAAAGCCAAATAGAAGACTATTACACATAATCAAATAATCAGGGTCGAAAATATCAGATAATCAATAAAACCAAAAAACAAACACTGAAATTGCATACAAGATATCAATCATGATCAAAATGAATGCGGTCGGCCCAATTATCGAAGTCAAAAATTGAAGCCCAATCTAATTCAAGTGATAGAGTTATTGAGAACTTGTTCGAAACTAGATCAAATGATAATAACTAGTTGGATTTTTTGTTGACATTAAGAACAGGCTACTGGTCCTAACAAAAGATCGAATCTCGATATCTTGGAAGAAACAGTAAGGACGTTAAAATATCAAGTTTATTAGAGTAAGTATTCAAACATAAAAGTATACTTAATCTATTTTTTTATAATCCGTTTGAATACTTACTTAATTTACAACACGAAATGACAATAGCAAAATAAAGCTTGTCAATCAAAGGTCAAATATCCTGTATTGTGAGAAAGACTGACTGACTCTGACTACGAACTAAAGACATTTTGGAATTAATATTTAATGACGTTAGTTCATTACATCCCATACTGTTCGAAATAATACAATCCATAGTATCCTGCCCAATAAATATCGATTTATAGTTTCAAGCTTGCAAGTTTGACGTTAGTCAATATAAAAATCGAATAAAAAGTAAAGCAAACACCGAACGGAGTGATCTATTGGATCGTTAATGTATAGTTTCGCTATGTACTACCAATAGTCAGATGGTAAACGTTGTTCTCTGTGATATATGGCCAGTCTAAGAAATATGTAAAACAAGAACAAGCATAATTCCTAAAATAGATCAATGAAATTGCAAGTTGAGAGAACATCTTAAGTGGCATTGGTGACGAATTGCAGTGTCGCGAACTTGAGGACTATTTAGGAACATTAAAAGCAATGTTAGAACTTCATGGACGTAGTTCAAGCATTTCAAGCGCGTTAATTAGTTACGTAGAAATAGTTAGCAGTTGTTGAAGATAAAGACGTGTCGACATAATATAAGTCGATATTGTAATTATATTTAGTTTTAATATTTGAATTCTGCTAGTCAGCTGGGACCAGTGTCTACTATATACTAATTTTGATATTAAATTTATTGCGATGCAAAGAAGTGCATCTGAGATGCTCGAAAGCCAGGTGACATAATCTAAAAATCAATAGTATTTCTTTCGCTATAGTACTCATATAAAAATAATTATTAGTCAGATACTATACGCAAAACATGTTTCATTTGAGAGGTAAACTAGATAATTTACAACACGCCACACTTAAAATATCAAAAAGCACGGCGCCACTTAAAATATCAAACGTAACGGGCGGAGTACAAACAGTGAATAGATCCACGGTAATTCTGGTAGACCAAAGTGTCAGTTTACTTTCCAAATCGTAAGAGGTCAACTGTCTGTACGAGCAGTTGTCCTAATGTCACTAGCCGGAGCTGGTTTGTAGAAGCCTGTTCGCAATAATACAAAGTTTCACTCAGAACAAAGACCACTTAAGTGTTTACATCTTTTAGTGCACACTGCACAGTACACACATTTTCTAAGCACTAAATCATTACCAACTTTCAATTTCTTTTTAACCGACTTCACAAAAAAAAGGAGGTTCTCAATTCGCCTGTATGTTTTTTTTTTTTTTTTTTGTGTATGTTACGCGATTTCTCCGTCAATAGTGAACGGATCCAAATGATTCTTTTTTTAATAGGTAGGATACGTTACCGAGGTGGTCCCATTTTAATTTTCTGATAGATTAGATCTGATAAGTATCTCCAGAGATATGGAGATAAATACCTCAAACATAGGAGAATGTACTGGTTTTAGTAGAAGAGTCCCAAGAAGATTATACACAATGGAGGTTGCTATTGGATATACTTTTGAAGACTAAAAAAAATGACTTTGAATAATGTTTTTACATCTTTCTTCTCGTTGATTTTGGTTTTTGACAGATATTCTTACGGTAACTGTGAGCGAGATAGAAATAAAGGTGGGGATAATAAATATATATTTTTTTTAAATATCTTATAGGCTAGCGTTTGACCACTATCTCACCTGTTGCTAAGTGATGATGCGGTCGAAGATAGAGAAGTGGACTAGAATGGGAACTGGCTCTCAAGGATAGCTGCCTGAACACAAGATGTTTGGCGACAGATTTTCTAACTTGAGGGTGGTAGCTGGCCAGGCGGACACTAGATATGTCCTACCAAACTAAAAAAAGAAACCAACAACCCCCGCATGGGCGGGGGTTGTTGGATTCTTAACGATGTTTTCCTTCACCGGAGGGCAACTGTGAGAAGCGCACATATATTTTTCGATCGAAAAATTCATTGGTGCACGGCGGTTTGAACTCGGTACCACGGCATCAAAGCCGACTGTTCTCCCAATTACGCCACCGGGCCCTCAATAAATAATTATATATTAATAATTATAATAAAAAATTATATATAAATATAAATAATTTGTCTTCACAGGATATTGCAAAAATATGGTGAACTTGATCTAATTCTGAGACATCTCCTTGGAATGGTCTCAATGTACAAAGTTATACATATGCTTTGATTATAAACTCGGATTACATATACAAATCGGTCGGGGTTGGTGTTAATTTTTTGAATTTAAGTATATTTTTGACAGATATTCTTACGGTAACTGTGAGCGAGATAGAAACAAAGGTGGGGAGAATTAATTCGTCTTCACAGGAATGTTCTACCTGGCTAAGTCTTGTTAGGGTGCTAAGTTTTTTAAACGTACCTAAGATTTTTTGACATGACATGACGTTCGCCGAAGATGGCGGCCATTTCAGTCCCGCGACACTGCATACATTATTATATAACTCAGAATTATGAACGTACTTTGTACCAACCAACACTGCAAAAAAAAATTTATAAGCATAATACCACAGATTATATAATAGTTACTACGTAAATATACTACGTAATACTTTCCGTTGTTAGGTTGGCTACACAGTGCTCTCATAATTCGGGTTTCAACAATATAGGGAAGTGCCTCTTATAACGTAGTAGAGTATTCAGTACTCTGTTGGCCATATGGCGGCAAGTAATGTTAATAATCGCAAATAATACTTTTTTATATTCATTTTGGAATACAACTAGTCCGTGTTATAAAAGTATTTGGAATTATTGTAATAAAATAGACAATTAATTATCGTGTGTGTCAGATGCTTTAATTGCACAGGGCCATTTTGGACATTGTCCTTTGATACCTTGATGACATAATTATTACTAATGAATATTATCACTTTAGCAAGGCATTTAAAGTCAATTTTTTTAGGGTTCCGAACCCAAAGGGTACCAAATGAACACTTTCTGAGACTTTGTTGTCCGTTCGTCCGTCCGTCCATCCGTCCGTCCGTGTGTCTATACATATGTGCGCACTTTACAGATCTGTATCTTCTTAACCGTTATAGGTACATACTTGAAATTTTCAAAAAGTATATATCCGTCAGTGTATAACGGCCCAGACACCAAATGTAATAGATGCATGTAATTTAATTAAAACTCTTATGCACTAAAAAGGGTAAAATAAGTTATTTTTCAAAAAAAATAAAACATAATCACAAACAGGCACTCAAAAGTGAAAAATAAATTACTTAAAATTATTATAAGCGCTACCCACGTATCTATTTGAAGTCGGTGCCATCCAAATCTATTGGATAGTAGATAGATACTATGTATGCAGTAGTAGTAAGTAGGTACATGTAGGTTAGTAAGTAAGTAGATACATGTAGGTATTATATATCTACTACCTATTAGAGGGCCCGGTGGCGTAATCGGGAGAACGTTCGGCTTTGATGCCGTGGTACCGAGTTCAAACCGCCGTGCACCAATGGATTTTTCTATCGAAAAATTTATGTGCGCTTCTCACAATGGCCCTCCGGTGAAGGAAAACATCGTTAAGAAACCAACAAAACCCCCGCATGGTGGTAGGACACTATCTAGTGTCCGCCTGGCCAGCTACCACCCTCAAGTTAGAAAATCTGTCACCAAACATCTAATGTGTTCCGGCAGCTATCCTTGAGAGCCAGTTCCCATTCTAGGCCTAGCGTGCTTACCATCTTCGACCGCATCATCACTTACCAACAGGTGAGATAGTGGTCAAACGCTAGCCTATAACGTATAAAAAAAAAAAAAAAAAAAAAAAAAAAAAAAAAAAAAAAAAAGACTTGGCTGGCACCGACTTCAAATAGATAAGTGGGTAGCGCTTATAATAATTTTAAGTAATTTATTTTTCGCTTTTGAGTGCCTGTTTGTGATTATGAGGTCGGATTTTTTTTTTTTTTGAAAAATACATTATTCAAATTATATGAGGATAAGAATGAAGATGTTTAAGAGACAACAAAGTTAAATAAAAATCTTGTGAATACTTTGATACATAAAATTGAAGATACTTTAGAGAACATAAAGCAAGAAATGCATGTAAGCTTACGAAAACGTTGATACTATAATCGTGGGTAGTCCCAAAAGCTTTTAATATTTGAAGAAAAAAGTTACCAAAGACCTATCAATACAATACACAAATACATTTCTCCAATAAGCCCACCTTTAAAGAAACTAATAATACTAGTAAAATTGTAAGCACAAACATAGATAACAAACATATACCTTTTAGGCAATAGAGGTCGTTTGTGTACGAAAGGTGAGCTTGGGCAAACAACTTCCAGATATCTTATGGTAGTAATAAGTCATGGGCAAACATTTAATCGATGGTCACAGCCGATTCAATATTTACCAACGATAGGAAACGTAATACTTTAGGTTTTCTGGAGTTTTTCGGCGGGGCATTGACTTGTGAAAGTAGATCAACCAAATATGGTCTGACAAAGGGATTTCATGGAAGGGTGCGATATGCTCCGAAGCAAACGCCGTCAATATTTATACGTCTGTTACGTATAATATTATGTAATGTAATCAAGAAACGCTGTATTGAATATCAGCACCAAATATATTAAAAGTTAGGAATATTTATTTGCGCTCATTATTAGCAAATTTATTATATAGATGCTAATATAAACTACACTAACTGATCGGTAAACATGAGCCATCGACGCGTAATTTTCTTAAAAAAACAAAATCTACAGAATTTATTTTGGCACGATACCAAATATTTTACACATGTATGCCTACCACTGTCATTAGCATTATCCTGCAAATGACAGCTACTGATTCATAGATTTAAGTGCTGACAGACCAATAATTTGTTAAATTAGTTCAACGAGCGTAGTGCCAATAAAATAATGAAATAATAAAATCAATATTCATAGTTATGCTAAAACTTCGTAGTAAATAAGGAACACATATTGACAGAACATAGTTAGAACTACGGAAGTCACCGAGCAGTTTTTTTGTTTTCTAACTACTACATTCATTTACGGAAGAGATTTTCGAGTACATCTTTTTAATGCGTTTATGTTAGATTTTATAGCAAGGTCGTTCTCAACTACGAATTTCATATTAAAATCTTATAAGGATTATTAGGATATAACTGAATAATATAATATAATATTACTCAGTTATATAGGATATAATAGAATATTGCTAACTTCACATCTGGGTTGAATTTAGATAAACAAAAAAAGAGTGCCATCAATACTCACAGCAATCACAGGTAGACCAAGTCCGATGATGTAGAGCATGACATTAGTGACGGTGGACTCCTTGTAGGGGTGCTTGAGGGACTCATCGTCGCAGAAGAATCCCCGCTCATACGGCTTGCCCCAGAGGTAGAACACGAGGATGATGAAACCAACTGAAACAAGGATAACATTTAATTAGATAAATAAATAAAAATACTTGAAACAGTGATGGTAACATAAGGAATATGCCATAACCATGATTATGTTATAAATATATTATGAAAAGTTCTTATAATATAAAATCTAGAATGACTAGAAGTTAGTAATTTAACATCAAAGAGAGCAAATATTGATTGCACTAACGACGCAAATCATAACAAAGAGGAACTATCAATTTCTGGTACAGACCCCAGGCGTTTCTATCCTAATAACATAATAACATTTATGATCAAGTCCAAATGACCAACATACTTCTCCATCAATTTACAAATGTAGGCTATAATTATATCCATACCCTTACAAGACAAACATCTCAAAGCAGGTGCACTTCAGAACAAAAAAATAAAGTTAAACACAGTATAAATTACTGCAGCATCACTATATAAATCACGACAGGCTATTAACGTTCCACTAGCGCATACAAAAAATTAAAAAGTCGATTAAAGACTGCAACTTGTCAAAATGGAATTTAAATAGGAACTAACCCCGTTTTGTGGAACAGAATTAACTATTGTTTCACAGATTGTTTCTTGTCCAAACACAACGAAGGACTGACAAAAAACATCAGGTACTTTGAAAAGCGACGCGGATATAGATCTGTGGATGTGACTTGATATTTGTGAAAAGGATGAAATTATTAACATCCCTAGGACAGAAAGAGATGCAACAAATTAAAATACGGTTTTGAGATTAAACGACGAAGAAGGTCGTGAAGGACAGGTGTAAATTGATTAAAATTATTTTCACACGATCGTTGAAGACGATAGATCAAATCCAATAAAGATAAAAGAGATCACACAACGTGACACTTCACGTGACACGTCAAAGGGTTTCAGTATACAAAATTTAAGAAATATGAAATGCATTTAAATTTTAAGAACCGTAACATGAAATGAAATCAATCGCTTTTACATATTTCTATATCTTATTATCCTATATCTTATTATCTATTTTGCTAATCCTAAGATATTGAAAATAACAGAAAAAAATATTCATAGAGATTTAGATTTAGATTCGGAGATTACAAGTTGAGATTTCTCAGCCACTTCGATCATATCGATCTAGGCAGGAATAACAAACTTCGTGTTTTATGGCCCGACCATTATCGAGTTTCTGCCGCTCCTACAAATAACAGTGGATTAGGCATGGTTAATGTGAGCTTTTAGACGAATCGTACTCGCATTGTTTCACCTTTTAGTGTTTTTATAAAAAAAGAAAAAAACATGAATAATTAATATTTCTTTGGAAACCTTTTTCTCTATGTGGCACTTTAGTAAAATGCTTCATCTTTGCGAGGTCAGTCTTAGAAAAAGAAATGTTATATTAGACGCGACGAAATGATGTCTTCTTAAACTACTGACTGATTTTGGCCTAATCCTTAAAATTTAAGCATTAGACGATAGAACATTTAGGTAACGAAATATTATTAAAGACTACAAAATATGCGTAATAATAACGTTAGCTGCAAATACAAAGCAAGAATTGCAACCAGAAACCACCAGAGAGAGAGAGAGAGAATACACAGCAATGAGACTGCAGTGACGATATATTGGAGGCTTATGTTAATTCCCATATTGAAAATGCATTAATAATGAAAGCAACATGCGTGTGTAATAAACAAGAGAGTATTACAAACCTAAAAAAAGTTGGTAATATTTTAACGGTGATATGTTAATGAACATTAAAGATATTGGAGAAAGTTATTTGCATTTAATGAAGTGATAACGGAGAACATTAAACGAAATTATAATGTCGTTTAGATTATTGATTTTGGAACAGTGTTTCGTAAAATTATAGGTAGTATATTATACTGTCTGTGTGACGCGTAGTACATACGTTAATATTGATTTAAGATTTGTAAGTCATAGTAGGAATACAGAAATAACAGCTGTAAAAACAGCTCATATTAAACACTTATTATGTCAAGGATTTATCAGTTACATAATTTAAAAAGTTGTTAATTTTTCTGCTGCATGACAAGTCACATACGAGTAAGTTAAGATATTGAATTTACTAATATTACAATAATTTATCTTTACTACTAAAATTACCGCTGCCTGCAGTCGAGAAACATGAAAGAGCCAATATTTTTATTACAACAGTTACTTATCATAACGGCCATCAATATTATCCAATGTCAATGCCGGCATTAAACCTCTATGATCACTATCCAACCATAAAAACCATAAAGCAACGAGTATGAATCATCTAACCAAAGCATGTGAGTTGTCCCTTCAAATTGGGGCGATGACCCGACACTTGCATAATGTGGCCTAGCAGTATCAGATTACAAGTATGCACATGGTAATTTACACCTAGAACACGGTAAAAGGAATGTTAATGCTCATAAAAGTACTGATAAGCTGATGGGAATCTTAGGAGAACATGAAAAATAAATTCTTACTAGAAAAACTACTTTGCATAAATTAATCACGCAAATCAAGAACCAGCTCATTGATGTTGTGTTATTGGAAATAAATACTCGAAGACAATTGGTTTTAAAGATCGAGCGAGCGAGCGTGGTTTATCTTCCAGTAACAATGGAGTATAAAGTAAGCTTTACAGCTTCCTACATACCTTAGATGCATCTAAGTGACTAAGTTCACTAAAGATTCTTGACATTTGTACGATGACTCCTATCTTTTAACAGTTTTCATATAATGTATGTGTGTTACTGTAAAAGCTCTAACTACAGTTAATCCTGTAGATCTGCCAGTAAATACCTAAGATTTACACTTTAAACAGTAAAACTACAAAATATTCTGAGACCATTAATCTAAAGGAATCTACTAACGTCGTAAGTCGTCATAAGTCACAGAGATTGCAAAGCACCAAAAGTCTTGCTAATCAACCAGTTTATATTTTAAGGTTTGATTAAAGATGAAAGTAAATGGAATGTTTCATACTAGAATGGTCTTTCATTAAAACTGTAAGATGCATGTATGTAAAAGATAGCGTTGAAATTAGAAATCATCAATATAATTAATGTTAAGTAACACTTTCAAGCGATGAAAAGAGAGTAGAACTAAAACAGGAAACCACTAAAAGTAACTTCAAAGGGTCCTCTCTACTTGTCCATTGGTTATGTAAACTAGGAGAACATAAAACTTAAGAGTATCGATCTATAATAGATAATGGAGGTACGGGAATTAAATTAGAAAAATTTTATGGTCTTCTAATGAATAATGGAAGAGAACTTTGTTCAACAAACTTTGATTTAAAAATTAAAAGTTTTTTAACTCTCAAAAGATTTATTTCAGCATCATGTTACAACAGTTGTTCAACAAAATGTTGTTAAGATATTGTATTTCGTTGACGTTACTTTCGGTGTAGCAATATATAATTAATAGACACGTCACTATTATGTACTTTCTGGTGCAGATCTATTTTGACTTCGATTCGTAAGGTAGATATATAAAAGGAAGCCAATTAAAGTATTGAGAGATTTCAGCTACTGAACTGAGCCATGTATGTATTATTTAACGAAATAAAATAAATAATAATTTAAACAATTTCAATGTATATTTTACACTCAAGGAATTAATCTCTTGCAATGCTGACGTCGGATTATAAACTGAAGCGCATAATATTTCAGACGACCCGGAAAGCTTCCAAGTTTACGACTTTCGAAACGACCATAAACTTAACGGTAAGGGCTGATCCGGAGTAATCAGATAAGACTAACAGACCACATCAAAAAGGTAAACTGTGTCAGAGCAATGACATCACAAGACGAATAGAGATTATAATTTTGGTAAGTATCTCTTCTCTATCCCGCTGGATTTAGAGTTCATTTTTGTTGAAGCTGAGCCTTATCAAGGGTAAACTAAGGGTGATGTAACGTTACAATTTTTAGGTGTTGCCAAACTTAGGTCAATGACTGTGTATGTGGAAATGTTGAGCCTATTGAAAAGCAACCGGCTTGGCGAATGGCCGACCGGTCCGAAGGATGTCTCTGAACCGTAACGATCGTGAACGCGAAGATTTACAGCGACCTTGCGAAGAGTGACATAGCAGAAATAATGTGAACATTATTGAGACAGCTGTGGATTAAAAGTTCAGGTCATTAAATTTATGATTGATCAATCAAAACGAATATACGTATGCGTTAATCGACACGGGCAAAATCTAACTTTTCAGAATATAAGAATAAGTAAACCTGTTATTAATCAAGCCAAATCGCGAAAAAAAAAGCAAGAGCAAAAAACTAAAACAAGTTTTTGCGGCAATATTCCCCACAGCTGTTGATATCTTCAATGCCTTTTGACCTTTTCCTCTATTGATATACTAAAATTTATATTTTATAGTTACTTTACACTGTAGTCAAAACATCGTCAACCACTTCAATTACAAGCCATGCTCGTACGAGTAAATTCTATTAAATGTGTGCGAGTACAAATAAAAACATTGCTGCATGAATGGAGGCGCTGTTTCCAACGTCAACTGTTGTAATACGTATGGAGGTTGTTATACTTATGTTAATGTCGTTTTAGGTTTAATGAATTGAAAGAGAGAGAGAGAGATAGCGAGTCATACAACTAAAACATTTTAAAGTTGCTAACCCCCGGCACAAAAATAGGGGTGTTAAATACAGTATGTATGTCTGTCTGTGGCATCGTAGTTCCCAAACGAATTAATCGATTTAGATTTAGTTTTTTTTTGTTAATGGAGAGTGATCTTACTTTGTTTCAAGAAAATCCTTTCAGCCGTTTGAAGATTATAAGGTCTTTTATAGTTTACGAGGCTTTGAGAGTATTTTTCATAGGTCTGATCACAGGAATAGCCATTATACATAGTAGATAAGGTTATAGGATACTTTTTACCGCAGGCGAAGCCCCGGGGGGCAGCTAGTTTGTGTTTGTTGCTCGTTAATGCCAGTAGATATAGGTTCCTTTTCTTTCGTGATACTTCGCCCTTGTACTCATGAATAATTACGTGATAATTTAAGCGCTAAGCACTGCAGTAAAAGTTTATAGGATTGCGATAGCCCTAAACCTCGTCTAGGTTCAGCATTAATTTTCAAGTAAAGAGATAATGGCCTATGTTTATCAAGCCTAATAAACAATTCTAGCACCTGCCTTATACCTAACTAATTAACTGCACTACGCATAAACAGCACTGATTTATAACTTAAGATATCCTAAAGCTTTGCTCACTTCCACACTAATATTATAAAGAGAAAACGTCTTGTAACGACTTCAACTTTTGCGATGTTGTCACGAAGCAACTGCATCAGTTCCAATATCGCGAAAAATATCGTTTGCGCGTTGCAGGATCTCATACATTTAGGCAATGTTTAAGAGAGAGCTATTAAAATCTACGCTAGCGCCATCTCTATTCTGCTATCCTACTAATACTATAAACACGTGTTTGTAAGAATGTATGGATGTATGTTTGTTACTCTTTCACGCGAAACGCGAAAACTACGGAACCGATTGAGCTAAAATTTGGTATGTAGATAGCCTAGACCCTGGAAAGACACATGGGATACTTTTAATTCCGATATTCCCACGGGAACGATGTCTACGCGGGTAAAACCACGGGGCATAGCTAGTATTTTAATATATTGAATGATTCCAAGTAAGTCGTGAATAAACTTATCTGATTTTGATTATTCGAAGCTAGTTAGTAGACTTATTCATAATTAAGTAAAGTACTTAGGCCAGTAGGGAATTAACTTAATTGAATTGCATGTCGATAAGGAATGCGAGAATAAAAGCTATTTTAGATTGTGAATAGCGAATATGGTAATTATATTAAAACTTGTGTTCCTTTATTTGGTTAGCATAGAAATAAAGTTATAAAATCTCGTTGAATTCCTCTTTATCCCTCGATCATTTTAAATATAATGTAAATAATCATTTATATTTAACCACATATGACTATTACTATTAAATATAGAAAAATGAAATAGGTACTAATATATTTTTTAATTACCATTATAACATTTTATTTTAGTATAGTAATTTTATTGTATATAATTACTTTTATAAAATAAAATTTTATAATGGTTTTTATTATGACTACCTATGTAAGATTATACACGTATGTATAGTTATGACTAATTTTGCAATAGTGTTTGTATTATTTAAAAATAAATGATAATGAAAAAGAGTCTTGAATTCCTTGGCAACTCGTAATAATTTAAAAATTCTAATTTTAGAATTCTAGATTAACAACAAACAAACCTACGCTGTCAATGAAACATCATTGTTCTTAAAAGCAAATGTCTCATTATTTTGTAATCTTTGAAGGTTTTAACATTAATGCATTACCTTGCCCAAATAATCATTTCATTGACGCACTATCAGTCGAGATGACCACATCATCTAAATATACGATAGTTTCCATCACGACACGTAATGTACACGCGCGGTGGTCATTTAATGGAGTCGATCGCTCAATGACCCCGCCCGTTGGAGCTGGCATAGCATGATGGAAAGACTCTCACAAGTTTGTTTTGGTACATGATCAATTGATCATGAAATACATACATTTATAAAATCACGCCTTTTTCCCGTTGAGGTAGGCAGATACTACTTCTTTCCACATGCTACGATCCTGGCATACGTCTTTCGCTTCTTCCACTTTCATGAGCGCCTTCATACATGCTCGCCGGTTATAGGTACTTTTGACTTGGCCTTTCTTTAAAACGTGGTCGTAATAGGTAATTTTTTTTAATTGCACATATCGACTAGTGGTTAATGAGAGTCGGACCATTCTAGGCCTAGCGTGTTCACCATCTTCGACCCAACACGAGACAGTTGTCTAACGGGTTATAGCTACCTTATCAGATACAAAAAATATATATAAAAAAAAGCAATTTAGGGTAATGATCGTTATTTAATCACGGGGAAAATTGAATTGACCTAAGTAGGTATAATTTAACATCATCAGCCCATTTCTGTCCACTGATGGACATAGGCCTCACCTTTAGAATGCCACTGAGCACAATCTTTGCTTTTGGCTTCCAACCGCTGCTTGTAAACGTAAAATTAACCCACCATAAAAGTATTTCAATTAAACTATGCTATTAAGAATTTAAGTAAGAATCAATTAGTTTTACAGATAAACGAGGTTTTTCCAAAAGGAAGGTAAAACTGTAAAATGTATGTACGTACCTACGTACAGGGTAGTATTATTATCTTTTCTATGGTACAGGATAAATTTTACTACGGCCTTATCTATCATTCTTAGGTTTAATTGTTAAGTTCGGAGTCAATCTGATAGGGTTAGTTTTGCCTGTTCATCATCATCGCTTGCCACCAGGCGAGATAGTAATCAACCGCTATAAAAGAAATAAAAAATCCTGATAAAGTTTTAGATAGTTAACTGACATATAAAAGTTTTAAGTAGTTTATCTAGCAGATAAGTTATGAATATACTAACAAGAACTGGTGAAACTGAACCTTAATTAAATTGCTTCCAACACTTACACTACTATGTATACAAGAAAGCCTAAGTCAAATCACAATGGAGTCATAGTTTACCAGAGTGAGTCACCACGCGTGCATTTCGTTTACAGTACCTACCCCGAGCACGAAAAATCATCGAATTCGTCAACGATACAATAACGTGGTGTTACGATAGGCGGCAGCACGAAGCACACTCTGACAGCTATCGACAGCTCCATACGATTACTCGTATGTTAGTAGCGTCATCCTAATGTAAGAAGGGACGAGCCGTTGTGAATGAAATGAACGTCTTATTGAATGAATTATTCGTTCAAAAATTAAATTGAACAGTGAACGTTTTATTACTTCTGGCTTAGCTTTCTATTTATCGGAAATTATATTTCAAAAAGTACTTTAACAGAATAAACATCTTCAGATACGGTATGAGTGATATTAAAATGAATTTTATTTGAAAAAGAGAATAATATTTAATACCTTTAAAAATATATATATCAGTTTATGAACGAAAGATATAGCGTCACCAATGACTTGATTCTTTGGAGTTTGGGTTCCGTATTTCGAAAGGAAAACGACGGCTCGAGGCCATTGAGGAGTCATTTCTGATCGTCTTGGCGCGTCGCGTCGCTGCCTATTCAATATGCATTGAGCCATAGTGTTCATATAATGAAGAGTGTTGTGGTGAATTAAGAGTTTCATATATTTATTATTACATTGTGTTGTGCGGAACCCTTAGTGGAAACCCGACTCACACTTGGTATATTTTATTTATTTACATGGATGGATGACATAGTGACAGTGTCGAATTTGAAGTTTGATAATCAAATATGGTCGCTGACAACGATGAAACTTGTCAACTTGGAACGAAGGTTTTATTAACTCGAAGGAGGAATAACTATGAGGAAAGATTTTTTATGTTGTTTTTATGTTTTTATTTTCCCTTAATTTCAAGTAAACTTGCAGCAAGAAGATAATAAAGAGAACGACGTTGGTAAAGCGGGCGGTATTTGCATTTAATACACGCAAAAAATATGTTTTATGCAGTTAAAAAAAGTTTCGAAACTTTTCTCACCGGAAAATCCTAAGTGAAAAAATATTCGGCTATGCTCGATAGCCAGCCTTCGAAATTTACATTACCGTACGTCAAAATTAAGTTCATGCTCGCATTTTGTTTATAAAATCTCAAGTATCGTTTACGTAACGATACGTTTGCGATACGAAAGTAAATCAAAATCGTTCGTGCTGCCGAATTTAGTTACTTTTACGCACGATAGGGGCGCTGTACCATTTTCATACATTTTTACGTCGATGACGATACGAATACTTTTTGGCAAGTCGTTCGTGCTCGGGGTACAGATAACCAATAACCAAAAATACTAGTTGAATCAAGTCACAAATATAAAAGGCCTGTCCTGTCATCTCCAAACCAAACAACCGTGTACAGGTAACCGTAACAGGT
Organism: Cabera pusaria; assembly: GCA_954871355.1. Taxonomy (NCBI): domain Eukaryota; kingdom Metazoa; phylum Arthropoda; class Insecta; order Lepidoptera; family Geometridae; genus Cabera; species Cabera pusaria. The sequence continues at coordinate 19,831,954 of OX940902.1, forward strand.
TAGTACATCAAGCCATAAAGCGAATTCAAATAGAATTTCTTCAGTGATCCATCAAAACCCTCGGCATCAATTCGGCCCAGGCTTACGGTAGTGGTATTTGTAACCCCAAGTCAATTTTCTGACAACACATATCCATCAGTGTAAACGATGCGCTTGTTATAATGGGTTATGTCAATAAATTTAAAATAACCTACTGAGACTGTTGCTGTTATGAAAGAGAAATATTAAGATAAGAAGCCCACTGAAGCTGTCATAACAACGATCACTCATAATATTTAACTAATTTTCGATTGGAAAGCGAAAAGTTTATAAACAGCTGCAGAAAGACTACCTACGCAAATAAAGCAAATTATGAAAATAACGACTTAAAGCCGAATACAGCCACGGTGACTGCATGCAAAAGAAATAATTCGCTAATGTACCGACATTAATTCAAGTCATAACCTCACATTAACCTTTAGTCAAAGGTGAAAGAAAAAAAGAAGTATGTCAAGACATTACAAACATGGGTGCAGAAGCGCACATAACCTTAATGGGTAAGGTTACAATTATAAAAAGGAAAAGTAGCAGATAATCTGCAGTTGACAAAACAAAGGTTTCGATTTAGATAACGTGATTAGATGCAATTTATAATTAATGAAGCCTAGGACTAAAAAGCACTCATATTACACTCCAGCACTTTGATATACAGATATTTATATTAGTACATTATTTATTTGTAAATTGATAGAAACAGTCTTTTATTTTCCGTCATAATAACCTTGAATAAGCTTATCACAAGAACTTGTAAACAATTTAAATGCAAAATTAAATACAAGCACAGTAAGAACAGCTTGACGCCAAATTTATTGGCGCATATTTTATATTGGTCTGCCATAATGTTCCGTACTACTGTATTTCTCTAGTTACGTCTTCAATATACTTTATATTCATATGTAACTGCGTGTGTAGCTCACTCTGCATTGTCATTAAAATTTATGTTAAAATAGCCCATTCATATACGGGTAACAAGTTTGCTCTCCACTTCATTTACAAGTACATAGTGTTTGTCTACAACGCCTGTCTCTTTGCGTATTACGTTAACGAAAATATCATTATTATGGTTTGATACCTTAGGTTCTGTTTCGTCTAATGCGTATTATTCTATTTTTATTTCCATTTCCTCATAGTTAGTCCTTTATGTATATGTTGCTTTTTGTTTTTCTTCGCGTTTTATTGCAGTTTCAGTGTCAATTACGACTTGTGCGATCTAATAGATTTTTATGAACTTAATAATAATACTTGGCTTTAGTATTATGCCTAAATTCAATGTAACTATTCAACTAGCTTGTGCTTAACGAGCCACACATATTAACGAAACACATAGCAGTCGAAGAAAATGAGCTTTGAAATTAGTTCATCATTATTTCTTATTTGTGGCCATTTTTGTAAATATGTTCTATCACTATTTAAATCTTGTAGCTAAATCGCCTACTTAATATTATAAATCACGTTTATCACTTACACAATCTTTAAAGAAATTAGTATCCTTTACAAGATCCGGTCCAGTTAACTTATCGTCAAATCTTTAGCCGGCAAAAATAATGAATGTTGAAATCACAGTGAGAGAAAATTTTGAATGGTGCCAATTGTGTCTCGGTGTCACGATCTTTTGGTCTATTCTTAGATGGTTGATGGCTCAGTCTAAATTTATGATATATGTAGTCTTTATTTAATTTATATAATCGGTTCAATCATTTTTTTACATCTTATAGGCTAGCGTTTCCACCACGACCACTATCTCACCTGTTGATAAGTGATGATGCGGTCGAAGATGGTAAGCACGCTACGCCTAGAATGAGAACTGGCTCTCAAGGATTTATATATCATAACATCAACATAATTTATGATTGTGCAAGACGAAAAAAACCTACCTCACATGCCGCGATAGTCAAAATAGCCAGTAGTGTCATATCATCAAGGTATGTAATGTGTTTGAGATGTTTATCTTTATATCTCCGGAGATAATTGTCATACCTATATATATATATGTATATTTGCATGTATGTTTGTGTATACACGTGTATTTATGTATATGTATAACTATATAAATAGCTAAGATTTAAAATAGATACGCCACCGTCCGTCACAGTCTCTCAATATCACTATCAGTTTGGTTGTCTGGAAGAAATCGCTTTAAGCGATAAGACCGCCCTTTGCATTACTTAGAATAAGTCTGTTACCTTAAGTATTTTCTGTATTATTGGTGTGCAAATAAAGTATTTATCTATCTATCTATCTACCTCGATAATATTGACGAATGGGACCAAACGGGAGACATAATCTCTCAAACAAAAAAATAATGTTTAAAATCGGTCAAGATTTGACGGAGTTTTGAGGTAACAAACATTAAAAAAACAGTCAAATTGAGAACCTCCTCCTTTTTTGTGAATTCAGTTAAAAATTGATGAATTACCTTATGATGTTGATATTCTATTAAATTATTATAAGTTTGTTTTTCAGTTGGTCAGAATACAAGAACCACAATATTATCTGAGGGAATGTTAGGACGATGTGTAGGATATAACTTGATGCCTTAAATATCGATTACACTTAGTAGACACTAAACTACTCTGAAAATTTCATAATGCACCTACATATTTTTATCAATCTTTATCAATTTATATTGTCCGCCAAGCGAGCTACCCCCCTCAAATTAGAAAATCTGTCGACATACATCTAATTTGTTCCGGCAGTTATCCTTGAGAGCTAGTTCCCATTCTAGGCTACCGTGTTACCATCTTAGACCGCATCATCACTTACCAACAGGTGAGATAGTGGTCAAACACTAGCCTGTATAATATTCTTATAGATTTAAGACGGGAATTTAACGTGACTTACGCGATGTCGATATAGCGATCGACATATGTTTCGGCTTCATCCGGAGGCCTTCTTCAGGATCTTGAGTGCGAGGCTGAACGCGTCGGCAAGCGCCCCGCACTCAAGATCCCCGTATCCCACCTACACCGTACCGCGCAACGCCGCACAAATTCCCCCCCCTCCCTCCCCTCTCCCTCTCTCTTCCCCCATCTCCTTTCCCCATCTCCTTTCCCCTCACTTCCCACTCCCCCTCCCCCTTTCCTCTTCCCTCACTTCTACCTCCCCTCCCCTCATTCCCCCTTCCCCTTCCCCCTCACAAACTTGAATGACATATTAATTTATATCGAATCAACAGCCTAAACAATAAGGTTTAAGCTTCTAGCTTTAAAAATAACGAGACTTCCATACAACTTTTCAAACCTTCCTTTCAACCCCTTACAATCCTCTTTTGGCATTAAAAAGTAGCCTATGTCCGTTCTCAGGCTCTCTCTTCATTTAAATCGGTTCAGTGGTTTTGGCGTGAAAGTAAGACAGACAGACAGAGTTACTTTCGCATTAAAATATTAGTTAGGATAAGTCACCACCATTTTATGAGACCTTAAATGTTAAATTTAATCATTAGCTTCATACATGCATTAAAACATATTGCTATAGGATATATTTGAAGCTCGTTTACAGAACCAGTTTGAGTTATTAATTGGCAATTGGCACAGTTTAATAATAAGATAGTAGGTACAGTAATCGTAATAAGTAATAACAGAGTCAAAGTTAATAAAGTTATAATTTTATTACCGACTTTTTGTATTACCGTTAACGCTAATTAAGCCTATCGGGAACGTATAACTTGAGATAATGGACTTAGAAATACGATAAGGCAAATAGAAAGGCTTAGGATTTACAAAACATAAACTTCAATGAATTATAGGTGTCTATATATAAATAATATAGATTAGGAAAAACCTATTCAGCTTCATGGAAAAATTGAAACATTTAATGTTAAACGCAATAGTCTTTAATTATACAAAAACTATGCTAGTAGTATAGTAGAGAAAAAAAGAAAATGATTAAGGATAAAAATTTGAATTTAATGTTAAGAAAATGAAACGTAAACTAAATCGATGATTCTAGTAATTTCGAAACGCACTTTATTAATTTAAAAATCTAGCGGCTGTCCCTAATCCCTCACGATCCTTTTCCAGTATTATTATTGAAATGTTTTATCTTCAATAAAATTTCTTCAGTATTTATGACTCTATTTTTATTTGCTAGATAATCATATAAAACGCCTGCTATGGCCTCCAGGCACGACTTCGAAGAAATAAATTAACAATTCATATCTAAGTAGCTTCCTGCGAGCCTTTACAGCATCAAAGTAAACAAGAAAAAGATTATACATAATTGCTAAACGCACGGTCCAGATTATACCAGCAATATAACAGTAAATAAACTTTTAGACAAAGCAGAAGGACAAATGGCAGCTTGCAAAGCAAGAACTTTTTATGGCATTGCACACATTTCTACTACGTGAATACTGTAATCACTAACTGATTGCATTCAGCAGTTGTAAGGCAAAAAGGGTGAAATTACGCAATTTGTTGTTTCTTATTAGTAACTAGCTATATCCTTCGGTTGCATATAAAATCGGCCAAGTGCGAGTTGGACTAGCTTATCAAGGGTTCCGTACAACTTGTCACACTAGGTTAAAGGACAAGCTTAACTTTGCCGTTCGATCTACAGACAGGGTTAGTGCTGCACCAACCGCATATAATAAGTTTGTCATAGTAAATTGGCTTTTTTGTTAGTAGAACTACATATTTACGGTTTTAATTTTTTTCTTATATTTGCTGTAAGATGATGCTTCTTGCCTTTTGAGGTATAGAACCCTAAAAAGCAACCTTATATCTCATCCCACGGTATAGGCCACCTCTGAGGAAAAAATCTGCCAAATCGGTCAAGCCGTTTGATCACGAAAGAAGGAACAAAAATCTGACGTTTACCTTTCAAATATTGGTGTTGATGTACAATACCATATATTCACAAACTCCAATCTGGATATTTAATACAAAATTGAAACTAGTCAAATACAAAGTAGTAGTAAAACATTTAGCGAAGATTTCCAAGTAGATCTTTCTCCAAGTCGTCCTAGCGTCCATACCTCTAACATTCGCGTATCGTGACCGTGTCTTGGTCTTGCCGACATAATTGCTCTATTAAAAGCCGCTATTAATCAAGACACAGATGCAAGCCAGAGCGACTCGTCAGGCGATTGCATGAAGTGCATTTATCTTCATGAACGTTCACATGGACCGGTCCTGATACATTTGTTTTGTTCTCTGGTACCACTGTTACTGCTGTCTTAAGGCTGTTTTTAGATACGTTAGCTTGATTAAATCTTTGAATTAAAGGAACATTTGTAATTGGCAGAGTCTTGAGGATCATCCCACTAATATTATGTAGGGGTAAAATTTTATTGTGTACGGCATATTTTTGGAGGTGTTTATCTCTGTGACTACTGATCTGATTTAATTCGGAAGATATGTAAATTTGTTGAGTTGCCTGTTTGTTCAGTTTGTTGTCTATGTGGATTGGAGATCGATTATAGCACCTCGTTTTATCTTCAAAACAGCTCTCTTCCACTTTTAGATAACCACGATATCATTTAAATTGCATCGTCAGTTTACATAGGACGAATAGTAGTCAACCTAACCTATTCGTCTTGCAACAACAAAAAATAATATTATTATCACGGGATTGAGATCCACGCGAGAGAAACTGTATGTTGCAGTAAATGTATGATTGTTTTGTTCAAATTGTTTGAATTCTTTACAAATATTATAAATCTTATGTTCCACTGGTTTAGTTTTGTTAGGTTTCTATTTATGGCCAAATGCATGCCGGTTAATGGGATTAGGATATTGGTCATAATTATCGTTATATGATGTTTTCAAAAATAATTATTTTTTTCAAAAGCTAAAGTTTTTGATTATCGATAATATGTTTGATTAAACAAAATTAATTAATTTGTTTGAACAAAATTTGAATGAAAATATTTGACGTTCAGATTATCTATATTTAGTTTAGAAATAAGCATCAAACTTACAAACAACTAACAAATTTTATGATAGTAATTTTAGTGCCTATAAAATAATATTATTGTAGAAGCAACTCACTACGCATCAAATGGTACTAAGAAACAAGAGGAACTAGGCAAAATACAAATCGTAGATAATCACGGAAAATTTTTGCATTTTAAGTAACTCGAAGATTACCTTCAACACTTCAATCTAATTAGCAATTTGATTGGACCTCCATGAGTTTACTACTTAATACAATTGATAGACGTGCTACTATTGCTAATGATTATTGCAAAGATTTATTCACAACATTTAATAATTCTGTCGCGTTGGACTCAGGAAACGATGAAATTAATAGCTCAGTAGATTGATGTGAAAAACACGACGCTAATACGAAACAAAACTAAATGGAGACAAAAATATTTCTGGCACAAAACCGACAAATGTTATCAAAAAATGCTCGATTAAGATTGAAAACTTTATGTTGATGACCACCATAAAATCAGTAAAAAAATCGTGCCTAACCAGATATAAAATCGGTCAATCGGTTAATATTTGTTTTTTTTTATTCTACAGACAGGCACCATAACGTATAAGTGCAACAATACCGTAGTAAAGAAAATTATTCGATGTAGTCATAGCTGCCCTTATCATTAAGAAATATGGAAAAATAAAGCTTAGTAATATAAAGATTTGCAAATTTTACTCGCGTGGATATTTGAAATATTTGAATCTCTATAACTTGAAATATTCAGTGCTACTGATACAATACGTCTAATACAGTTACATAAGAGTACAAAGTAACAAAAGCTGATAGACAAAAAGATCAAATTACATGTCTAGTAACTCTACTGTGTAGAAGCCAACAAAAACGTAATAATAAGCAAAATACGACAACTAAGAATGCAAACGATCCCCATACCACAGTGAACGCATATGAACCATAACACCTATAACAGAACTCCCCTCAAGAAAGACGCCACATAAACAAGGCAGTTATAAAAGAGCCAAAACTAAACCTAGTCACTTCTATCTTCACCATAGTAAAACCCTCGTAAATCTTACACCCACTCCACAGCTTATAGACAGTTGTTAAAAGACGATTTTAACTATTGGTGGTTCCTGTAAGACTATGTGAACGTAAAGATAGGAACTTAGGGAGAATAGTTTAAAAGACTGTATCTGATATCCAAAGTCAACATTTTAATGTTGACGAGTTTGAGTTCAAGCCAGGATACTTAATACATTACATAAATAATAAAACGAGAATAAGCAAATGCACATTTCAATAATAATAATATAATCCATTCGAATAAACAAAACGAATATAAGAAAGTGAAATTAACATAATCGATGGAAGGTAATAAATTTAAGACGATCGATAAGCTTTAGCTCTTCAACAAACAGAATTCAATATTCTCAGAAGAATTCTTAGGAAGAATAGTTTAAAAGACTGTATCTGATACCCAAAGTCAACATTTTAATGTTGACGAGTTTGAGTTCAAGCCAGAATACTTAATACATTACATAAATAATAAAACGAGAATAAGCAAATGCACATTTCAATAATAATAATATAATCCATTCGAATAAACAAAACGAATATAAGAAATTGAAATTAACATAATCGATGGAAGGTAATAAATTTAAGACGATCGATAAGCTTTAGCTCTTCAACAAACAGAATTCAATATTCTCAGAAGAATATTCATTTGTAACGGTAACTCTCTGGATAATACATGTTAGAAAGTTGTGACAGCCCGATAAGTACCCATAATATCTATTTAATCAACTGTAAACACAATATTAATTACACAATAAAACAATTTTCACTGTTTGAGCAGGGGACATTAAATTTATGACTTTTTACACCATATCTTTATACCAGATATTTTGTCTTCGTGGGAAATAGATAGATGTTATATATATAGATAGATAGATAGATAGTGGGAAATAGAAGAACTAGAACATCAAGCAACCACCGTTGTGTTGACTTGTAGGATGCGCTCGCACTAGGTGGAGGTATAAGAAGGTTGTCACGAGCTGAGATGAGAAATGTGTAATTGTAGAGACCTACGTTTTTTTTAAATATTATACTACCGGATCCGGCAGAAGTTATCCTGCCGATCGCAGCGCCACCTATAGGATCCAATTATGGATCTAAACCGTCTAAAAATTAACTCAAACACACGCCAAAATTCATCAAAATTATTCCAGGTGTTTTAGTTCAGCGACAATACCTAACACGTACAGAAGAATTATAAATTAAATAATAAGATGGGCTAGCGTTTGACCAAAATCTCACCTGTTGTACGTTGTACTATTATTTATTCTGTGTCTGTTGGTAAGTACCTAATGATGCAGTTGAGGATAGCACGCTAGGCCTAAAATGGGAACTGGCTCTCAAAGACTCAAGACTTGATGTTTAGCGACAGATTTTTCAACTTGAAGCCTTGATTACCAACTTGAGCTTGCCAGGCGGACGTCACGATATCGAGCTGGTATAGGTTTTCTCTAAATTTTTTGATCCCACAGTTTTCTTTCATTTGTGTTCGATTCTGAACGCGTCACTGTTTAGCAACATTTCGCTTCTGCACGAAATGAAAACGTTCAAACAAAACGAAGGGTTACCCGAGTTGTTATTGTTCACGACATTGACATTGGTCAAAGCATTAATTAATCATTGTCCGTGGCCGATAAACAGCTAACTGTTACATATACTACCCGTGTTGTTAACTCGAACACGTGCTACTGATTCCATAATAATGCACCGAATAAAATTATCTTAATTGTCTTTAAACATAAAGATAACAATTTAATAGCAAATCTAAAAGTTGTCTCAGATACATGTCTAAACAAATAGATAAAAGTTGCAATAAGTGTTTTCCTACATTGACAGTGCACGCTAGGTAAGCGACAAAATGGTAGAGATTTTATCATCACCATCAATGTTAGAAACACGAAAATTAGTTTTTTGCTTCTTTCTGGCTTATACACAGATTAACGGCTAAATCAATAAGATTGACATTTTGCAAAGGTACAGCTAGTATATATAGTAGCAAGAAGAAAATCTGCCACCATAATCCAACGGTGTTCCGACAGCACACAGCTCTTATGAGTAAGACCATTCTAGGCCTAACGTGTTCACCATCTTAGATCACATCAACGCTTACCTCCAGGCGAAATAGGGGTCAAACGCCAGCTTATACGATTTTGCCATTGACGTGAGTTTTCTAATAGAGCTAAGGTTTTATTTCCAAAAATATGTTACATATTTGTAGTTCTATATCGACTTTTAGACGAAACGAAACAATCGCAATGTAATAGGAATGCAGTATTATCAAATAGCGTAAATGTATTAAAATCTACACCAAATGCTGCTTTTATAATTTTCTCCTCCCATTGTTCTATTAAAATACAAAGCTACAATACTCCATTGAAAATTATCACAATGGTATGTACTTTATAGCAAGCCCTTACAATTTTAGGACTTAAACAAGGCAGTACATACTGCTCCAGTCATTTATCAGAGGTAAGGTAGATAGGATCAGCACTAACTGTTTTATATATAACTTGGTTTCATTCCAATATTTTGGTACGCGCGTAGATACTTATTCTAAAGTAACTATTATAGCAAAAAGAGGAGGCAGAGCTACTTCATGACTAACTCATTCATCTCTAATAACTGTTTTCTTTACTATAATATAGTAGTACTTATTACTGACTGCTTGCATCTCGCTAAACAAAATTATGATTTTAGCACTCTATGTATATATATGTACTTTTATGTATGTTTGTATTTACGTATGTTTCTCCGTAGGTGTCAATAGATACCTTTAATTGTTTAGACTAATTTGGTTACTTTTCGCATTGTTGACAATAAATTTAATGGCGCATGGCTTCTAGTTGAGTAATGGTGACAGCTTTTAAATTGACAATAGTTATTCACAATCACAACATCATGTCACCGTTTATAGCATACCGAGCTATTATGAAACAAAGCACTCTGTTGTGATTACGCTTTGTAAAAGTTATAGCAAGTAAATTTGAAGCAACAAATTAAAAAGTTTTCAATTGCAAGAGTTGTCACTCAATCAAATAAATTAACAAAAGCAAAATCATCTGAATATTCATTACGAATATTCGTTGATATAATTTATAATACTAACTCTATACTGTAATCGTACAGATATTCCGCGAATTGATATAAAAAATACCCGAAGAAGTTGCATCTTAACAGGAAACTTTTTTAATGTCATTATTCTTTTAATAATTGTTTTATTTACTAACATCTCGAAACTAATACGGACCCTAAAATATTGTTAACGACAAGCACGATAAGCTTAAAAAAATAAAAAATATCACACAATATTTATTATCTTCCAGAAAAAATCAAAATTTTAAGCATTTGCCAGCGCCAACCCTATAAATAATATAACATAAAATATTACTGTAAGTACAAACAAAATCTACAAGAATTTTCGAAGTCGCCGAAGATAATCTCCGATATAAACGAAAAAGGCAAGTAACAACTCAGCTTTGGAATTTGTGGACATTCAACAAGAATACATTGAAAATGCTTCAAGCACTACTTTGGCCACAACCATTTCAGGAGACGACGTGGCCCATCCACATCCTTAACCGTTAAGAGCCAAATGAATAATGGAATGACAAGATTTATTGCCGCATTGTGCTGCTATATTATATTACCGACATGAAGGTGTTACGAGTTTCTTCAGGATCAGGTTACGGTACGTGCCATGCATTAAATATCTGCGAATACTACCAATCTCCTGAAAACATTGCTCATAATTATGAGCGTTGATACCAAAAGAAAGGTTGGAAAAATAAGTTCATTTGAAATCTAAAAAAACCGACTTTACATGACATGCAATATTATTCAGTAACAAGTTTTGAGGCGTTTATTTTCGTATCTCTGAATAGCCAGTATATATAATATTTCTGAGGATAACAACTGATCTCGTGTAAAGGTGTCAAGAGACAGAGACACCTACAAAGATGAAGAGAAAGAGATGGATATTCGTTGGGATATACCTACCAAACCAGAATGTAATTAGATCCATACCTACACATGCACGTGAGTGCATACATCACTTGGGTCTAACTAAAGAGGTATAAATTAAAAAGTTATACTTCAAGTTACCAAGCTTGTTATTAATGTAGTCATGATTATGCATTATGCAGCTGAATATTAATAAAACGAACCTCTCCAGGCGCGGCAATGTGGAGGTGTAATAATGGTCATACATTTCGCATCCCTGGAGCTATATTTCAAAATGTCGAATTGAAAGACTTAAATGCAATTCTCGGTATCAAATTGTTCCTATTCCTTTAAAGTAAGGTTGATTTTAATGTTTGGTTTTGGATTAACAGCACTCGCACACTTGATGTTTTATGGATTACAATTGACTATCGTGAACTTAATGTGTATTATAAATGTATGAAAGAAGGTTATTACAAATTTGCAGCATTTATTTACAGTAACGATGAAGAGGATTTTGGCAACAGCGCTAATAAACTCGCACACACAGATGTCATTAGGATACACTAGCGCAAATAGTTATAGTGAAATGCAGTATTTCACAATTCGTCAAACCTACTTTACGAATTCCTAAGAGAAAAGTTTCAAGTGTGCGTCAACTGTAATGTAAATGCTAAAGTCTGAGGTGTCCATCGCATAAACTACGAAGGAGATAAACTAAGTACAAATTGCGTGGGTGTAGCATTAAGAACCCATAAATCCTTTGTGAGCATTAATTATTTGTCTGAGAAGGCGGGGTGTGTTTAAGAGTTTTATTTCATTAGACAGGGAGATAAGACTTGAAGTTGATTTATGATTCTTGATCAACCCTCGGGACTCTAAAAGACTTTATGACAATTAAGGCAGACACTTCCTGCTTTAAGAGTGAGGCTCGTTTTTTTGTTTGGGATTTTGTATACACTTTTGTTACAGTGGGAAGTTTTGATTGAGATTAATTCATCAGTTTTTTCAGATTTAGTTTAGGATTATGCATTTATCATATTTATGCCGAACTGATTAGAACTGCTTACTTTTCATCCGTTTGGAATGGAATGAAGTTCATGGTTATATATTTTATTGGCAGGAATGCAACAAGAATAATTGAACAACGCTTGAAATCTAGACTATAATCAACACGCAACTTCACCAGGACCTTTTAAGAGGTGAGTAGTCAATTGGCTACATTCCCTTATATTGAACACAATTAGACAGAGCACGGATGCAGTAATTTCGTAACATCCTCCCGGGCAGGCATATTAAGAGCAATCTAACGCGGTGAAAACTACCTAGCAGAGAAAAGTATGCACCCAGAAGAGCAAAATATGCATCCAGAAAGATAAGTATGGTACCAACAGCTAGGAAAGTATACTTATCTAGGTTCGTTGATCGATAACTAGCTAGTTATGGAAGGATGTTGAAAGCGAGAGTGCCCTTTATAAGGTGCTGCACGATTTTAATGTGGAAAAGATAGTGTATGTACTTACTTGGCTTGCATTATCTTGAGGAATTTCTTCAAAACTTGTACACTTATATGTACAAACAACTAAAAAGGCTTATGGAACGTAATTCTTTACGGTAACAATAAATCCATAACAATTAGTAATAACAACGGGATTTCAATTAGGATCATCAAATTATATAATCACGATTTATATAAAGAAGAAAATTGTGAAGTAATCATAGTTGGAGTAGACCAAGTTTTGATATTAACTGCAGGAGCAGAATTGAGTTCGATTGCAATTCACTGAGATTCAGGTGGGATCGTGGTTAAGTACATGTCTGTCCTAAAATAAAACCGGCTAAGTCGAGTTGAACTCGCCCACCGAGGCTTCCGTACAAACCAATTAAGCTAGACCTCTAAATTGTATCAGCGCTCATATAACTCAGAGGTCTATGTTAATTGGCGCAAACGTATGGGGACACCCTTTAATTTTCACCTTTTTTAATTTTTTTGAATTTTTCCTTAATTTGTGCTGTAAGACCTTGCATCTTGCCAAATTTCATGATTCTAGTTCAACGGGAAGTACCCTATAGGTTTTTGACCCAGAACCTATAGGGTACTTCCGGTTTACCTAGAATTGTCAATGTTGGTTATAAGCAAGGTCTTAGAGCACAAATAAAGAAAAATTCCGCCAAATAAAAAAAGTTGAAAATTAAGGTACATTTTGGTACTAACAAGTTTACGCGAAAATCTAAATTTGCCCATATCTTTTTATTGTGTTGACTCAAGACCTTGATTTTTATATACTCAATAGGGACTATAGACTTTAGTATCAGGTATACATTTCAACTTGCTAGGTGAACCCGTTCCTGAGAAAATCAGTGGTGACACACGGACAGACAGACGGACAGAAAGACGGACAGACAGACGGACAGACAGACAGACGGACAGACAGACGGACAGAGAGACAGACAGACGGACAAGAAAGTGATCTTATGAGGGTTCCTTTTTTTACCTTTTGAGGTACGGAACCCTAAAAATGGAAACGCAACAATCCCATGTAAGTTAACAAAGACCCATTATAATCAGGAAGAGTTCAATATTAACATAATGTTTTTAACCTCAAACCTTTGCCCAAGCATAACAAATCCTAATCTCGTGTTTGTAAACACGCTACCGATATGATTTTAGCTGATAATGGTTCGTAACGTGATTTATTAACTTTAAAATATTATGTGAAGTTTATACCACGTTGCGGCTTTGCCTGTGTCAAAATGTATCAGATCTTACATCCTTTTTTCTAAGCTGGGCGAGTCATATAAAAATCGACATAGTACAAACAAAAGACAAAATGACTTTTAAAATATCGATGACAGAAAATCGGCGAAAGCTGCTGATGGAAAAGCAATTAATGTTAACATCGCTAACAACGACAAAAAAGTTCATGCTCTGAAGAAAATCCTAGCACTCACTGTAGATATATGTCTAGTATTATAAACAGAAGACTAACTTTAATAAATAAGCATGCAGTTAAAGTTAATTGAGCTACATTTCCCCGAAAACTGTAATGAGAACTTATTAAACATTCCTACTAATTAACACCCTAGCACCTTTATCCCACCTTTCCATAACTATCTGCCAACAAAGATTTTCTTTTTATTCTGTCGAGTAATTTCGAAAATCGACGACTTCACACTTACAAACGTCTACTGTTTATTTATGTCTGACACCTTTTGTTTAGCCACTTATATGTGCTATATTTGCTGGAGTTGGTATTTGAACATGTACGAAGACATCCAGTTTCACTAATATTTTGGGATCTTAATATACTTGAACAGTGGTGTGACTGTACTATGTTTAACCCCCGACGCAAAAAGAACAGGTGTTATAAGTTTGACGTGTGTGTGTATATGTGTGTCTGCCTTTGGCATCGTAGCGCCCAAACGGCTGAACTGATTATGATTTTTTTTTGTTTGATTTTTTTTTTGTATTCATCGAGAGTGTTCTTATTTTTGATTCGTGAAAATCCGTTCAGCCGTTTTAATACTATGAGCTTTGTTCTAGATGATGACGCTATGAGATTAAATGTATATAGGTCTGATCAATTTTTGTGTTGTTGTTTTATTTACAGTAGGTAAGTTATGGAAAATGGCCATTAATCACCAATTTTTCATTCAAACTCTATCATATTTCTTCTAGATAGACATGGAACCCTAGTAGAGTTTTAAGCTGCATCGTATACATTGACTTAACACAATGTATTCAAGTCTTCGAAAAGAAATGATCTTTTATTGCTACCTCAGTGGTATTGCTCATTTGAATGTGAGCCAACTGGACAATGAATCCAAAATACATTTAACAAGCACATGACAAGTTATAAGAACATCGACAAGTGCCTCGTTAACGTCAGCTTAATCCAAAGTTGTGTCACCATAAACATATTCAATACCTTTTAAAGAAATCAAAGACTTCAAATTGTCACCATCATTTAACTACTTTTCAATAGCCTCTACGTCGCTGTTTTGATAGGTATGTGCGATACAATACCATATTTTTTATATTGTAAGAATGTGTCTGATGTTCGAATTTGTATTTAAACAAGCATCCACGTCTATCACTAGCTCTTTAAAATCAATTGGCTTGAGTTCAACAGACTCATCGACACGTTTGTTTTGTGCTATATCAGCTCCCATTGACACCAGTAACATCTAATATATACTATGTACTAGTGTACATTTTATAAATCGTCATTGTTCTCAATTGGTGCAACCAAACGGTGGTTTCCTCATATTATTATGTAAATAACTCGATGACTTCCCTTATCAAAAGCGTGGGCGAGTAAATCATGGATCACGTTCCATTCATAAACAGGAGCTAAATTAACTTGGATCGAATTTGCAGGAAATTTAATATCCGAGCCTCAATTGGGATTATACACAGATGGGAATATGTGAAAGTTTCATTATTCAGCAGATCGAGTTCCAACAATGAATTTTGTCTGGATGTCAATTGGTTTAGGAACTAGAAATTTGATAGATGGGTACTAGGTTAGTCTGGACTTTATAATTAAACGAGAAACGGACATTATTTATGAATTTTACTTCAACTATTCTGTCCTAGTTTAAGCAACTGACTAATGTGGTATATTCGTCTACTGGGCCCACCCCTCAGTTAGCGATATACAATACTATAGAGATAGAATAAAACAAACCGTTTAAAATAGTATTCAAGAATTTAAGACGGTTTGTTTAATGGCGCAAGATATACAAAAAAAAACAAGAGATGAAGTTTTAAGCAAGATGAGAAAATAAATGAAAAGAACATTCGTATTCTTATAAAATAAACTGAGATTTGGCATTCTACAAAGACGCAGAAATTTTAAACCAACTTGGTCAGACCTTAAGCGAAAACCTAGATATCCCATAAGGAATCTGAAGAAAATGGAATTTCCTTGTTGCGCTGAAAGTCCAAATGGCAGCGAATACCCATGACCAAGTCTGAAGAGAAAGCTGCAACAGTAGCACGACAATTATTGTTATTCTTAATTTACTAAATGATACAAAGTCACTCATAATTAACAGTGATCAAAGCGAGGAGTTATTGTTTCTTGTTATTTAGAGAAATTGTTTATGTTTGTAACTTGATAGGAAGAGATATCTTGGGTAAATTTTTTTTGTAGTTACTTGCAGGCAAATCTATTTAAAAGTTTATCTGTGGAATAGTAGTATGTGATTTATTGAAATGTGTTTAGATAGTTCTAACAGAATTATGCGTCGAAGGTTTTTGTAATTTTTTAGTGCTAAAATTTGTAGTTGTTCAAATTTAAAGCAAATTTATTTTTATTTCTTCTAATTAAATGTTATATGTACTGTGAAAACTTGTTCACATCAAATTCTTACTATACAAAAGGTACAACATCAATTTGTGCTTGCATTAGTTATTTACCAACACAAGTTGCTAAAGCATGATCGTAAAGCGTTTTCCGATAAGTCGTTATAATTTGCAATGTTACTAGGAATAAATCTGTTTGTGGTTTCCACTGAAGTTATGAATACAGTTATAACTTGAAGTAATAATTTTTTATAAAGATTATAGGATAGCGTTTGACCACTATCTCGCCTGGTGATAAATGACGTTGTGGTCGAAGATGGAAGCATAATGAGACTGAGTCTTAAGCACAGGTGAAAAGGTCAAAGATGGTGAACACGCTAGGCATAGAATACTTTGAGTCTCAAGAGAAAATAACGGGAATATGAACGAATGCTTTAATTTTGAAACATACGGATTTATATCAAAGGACACAAACACCGCAAATAGCCGTGACGATACGTATCGTACATTATTAGTCCATCAGATAAGGATATAGTCTAAGTCATGTCTTTCAAACTCTTAGGCAAGTTTATTCCTCTGTCAAACATAATTATTTCATTACCAAATCAAATTATAGTCAAACTTTTCTATTAGAAACCTAAGAATTTTGAGAGGCAATGTTTTTTGCGTTATAGTTTTTGTTAGTTGGAGACTATAATAGACTCTCACGACTAATATCAACCAACTTCCAAAAGGGAGGAGGTTCTCAATTCGTCTGTATGTTTTTTTAATGTATGTTACGCGATTACTCCGTCATTGTGAACCGATTCGAATTATTCTTTTTTTAATCGGTAGGGAAGTGTACACTTTCGAGGTGGTCCCATTGTAATTTCATCGAGATCTGATAAATATCTCCAGAGATATGACGATAAACGTCTCAAACTTACTACCAAAACTGAAACGCGGGGCGTGGATGCCGGTTGTTTTAGTTTTAAAACTATCTTAATTATTGTAGACTGTTTCGACCTAGGTTTCGTGCATTCCGATGCACTTCCTAGACATCAAAGTGCAATACTCTAAGTTAAGTACCACAGTATATTAAAGTATATTTATTGTAAGTAGATACTGTGATATATAATTTAATCATTGGCATCGCGTTAAACACTTCTTTAGAGGACATTGTATGCCTATAAAAATTACGATAGCTATAATACAAGATGAACCACTTCATTAATTCCACAGAAACCATGATAAGTTAATTAAGGAAAGACGATAAAAGTTTACAGCTAAGCTATAAAAAGAAATTACCTACAAAGTAGGTATACGATACTTAAAGCTACTAAGTAGTAAGAGCTAAAATAGAAACGATAGAATACAAAGTAAGCTATAAATAAGCTCAAAGTGTAAGCAAACACTTTGTTTGTAACATAATGCGGTAAATTAAATACTGATATCAAAGCAAATACAATAGTAATTCACACGTAGGTAAAATAAACTTACTACAAACAACAGAAGTTGCTACATATGTACTTAGTAAATATGCGAAACAACGTTACGCAATTTAAAGGCTAATTTAATATTTATCGTGCAAACACAAATTATAGTTGTGATAAAACGACAAAACTTTAAATGAACTTCAAAATTATACAATGTATGAAGAAGTGTATAGGTAAACCAAAACCATATTTATATGGTTTTGGTTTACCTATATACTTCTTGCTTTAAAGAAAGAAGGGTCTACAATAGAGAGAAACTGAAGATGAAATTGATGTGTTTTGCAGAAATAGAATAATTCAAAGGTCGCCATGACTCAAGAATATTCAGACACACAGGAACTTTTAGGAAAAAAAATGATAGGATCAGATAAGATAGTGATCAAATTTTATCTATATGACAACAGAGCTAAAGGAAGCATCTTATTGACCTTGCATACAAGATAGGAAGGTGACGTAATGACTAATAGAATGCCAGCTTCCCTCATACAACCTTTAGAAATTAGAAATATGATTTCTGAAATAAATATGCTCGATAAATTGGAACTTATTTCTAAATAGAACATTTCAAAGGAAGCATATGTAGATAAAGATTAAACAGATGTAATAATGGAAATCAGATTTAAGATAAGGCAGGTAGACGCGGCTGCGTCAATAACCGCACGTGGGAATCTTAGTGAAGATGCCGCATTGCCGCCACTTTACACAGAATGTTCGTATGAGCACAGATTAGATAAAGCAGAAGCGCAATTTCGATAAGATATACAGATGCTTTGTACATAGTCAGACACTTAGTGCAATGGATATTTGCATGGTTGTTAAGTTACACATTACAAGTTTTCTTGTTAACCCCTCCAACCAAGCTAAATATGTGTTATTATAGGCAAATAAATAGACGATCAGCCTGATGGTTAGCAATCATTGTTACCTATTGACAGTTGTAACCGTGTAACCGTACGCGTTGTAACAACAGACGTTGGTAGGCCCTACTTCGAAGATACTATTGTAATGTTACATGAAAGCTTGCAAGTACTTATTAGACTTCTTGCAATTCAATTTGAAGTCATACATTTGACCAACCAAGAAAAGACTATTGATTTGCGTACCAGAAAACGAGCGTTACATTTCTAAAAAGAACAAGACAGAAGTAGGTGGTGCGAGGTTTTCATAGCAGTAAAATTTGGCAGTGAACCGTTATCATATTGGCAAACGAGAAAAATTACGTTTGTTAATAAACTCTCAACTGCGTCGGTTTTGAACTTGATTTTAGATGTAGTGATGTGCGTAACGCTAACTTAGCTAGAAGGAGGACAAAAACACGCTGGGCAATAATTTGACGCCTATTAACGCTACGCCTATAAATAATTACCAAAAAGGTGCCGTAAAGTTTTCAAATACGTCGAACTAACAATTATTATTTCCGTTGTAACATCATACAACGATTACCATGATCCTATGATTACCATCAGATGATGCTCTGTGTAATTGGATGGAGCCATTATATTAATGTAATTAATGTAAATGGGCAATAAATTGATTTAGTTACTCGTCGTCCATTAGTTACAGAAAGTAATTTCAACACACTTTTTGGAAAAGGTTACTTGTACTATTCATTATTCTGTGAAAAGGTGAATGATTTTGTTAATTACTATTATCTTTTGAATATTAAATATTAATAGACTATTAGTGATTATATAAAGAGTTTAATAATTAGGCTGTTAATTTTGTGCTTAATTATATTAGACTGTGTTTTGTAACTTTTACATTATTTCGTTTACAGACACGTTTTATCTTAGGCTACACTCTACAAATTCGGTGCATTTTATATCATTGTTATTTGCAATTATTTTTCAAATATACTTCCTAATTCGCAAATGATCGCAAGGAATGGCAATGTTTGCAAAGCAAATATTGTGTTCTACTTTGCATTATACTTATATACACGCAAAACAATGGTAAAACTTTTGCATAAGTTTCTCCAAATGTTTCCCACTTTAGGACAAAATCTGTGGCCAATATACAGCGTGTCCCGTTACTTAACGTCAATCGGGCACGGGGTGAGAGGGGGGGGTCACAGCGGTCCCGGGAAAAATAGAAAAAAAAATCCTTATCTGTTAATTCAATTTTAACTGGCAAATTCATAACAATGAGAAAAATTGACACCTTAAATCATATCTTTAGGTCCTGTGACCACACATTTCACAATTTTACGTTGTTGTTATTACTATTACGTGGTGCTATATATATTTAGTGGTAAATATATTTAAATGACACCAACAAGAATACCATGAAAAAGATACAGTCAAAGAAAATAAGGGACAATATGGTAACATTTACAAGAATAGTTGAGTTGCTCCTCTGCAACTTTTATACTCTTTCGGCACAAAGCCGGCTTCGCACGCTTAAAAGGTGTTCTGCCTTCTGGATATGGCAACTCTTGCATCGTAAAGATAGCTGGCATGTTACTTGCAACAGATACTTCGACAGGGTTGCCAAGAATATCTTGTAACAACTTACCACCGAATTCATAAACTTTTGGCAAGTTGAAAAATAATATTAGCGCAGTGATGACACGCTATCTCTCTATTAAAAAAAATTTTGGTTTTGTGGCATTGACTTTGATTTTGATTGATTTTGGTACCTACCTACATACCAGCCAGTGTGAAAAAGAAGGGTTGGAATAGTTACGCTCTGTAGACTAGACTAAAGTCACCTAGTCTCAAATATTTCAATTACAGACAAGCACGATATTAGACTGCATCTTAACTTACCATAAGGGGAAATACCGGTCAATTAGGTATGGAATGTTATCATTTAATTATTTTTTTTTGTGTATGAAAAACAACGATATGTTGTATGTATATAATGTATGCAAAGAAAAGAATACTACCTTCTTTAAAGTTTTTTTTTTTCAAGATCGCATTTTACCTAACCTAAGCGTACTCCATTGTTAACATTAACTGTTTTGTCAATGTGTTACTTAATTTACAGTTTTTACTGTCTCATGTCTTTTGATCACATATTCCATTCTCTTCTCTTGGTGTTAATAAGTAGGTACGCAAATTAAACACGTACAGTACTAAGTAGGTATATAATTTAATTTTACCATCTCATCGTAATGTATACTATTTTATACAAACGAATGTGGTAAAGTAGGTATTTTCTTTACAAACAATCTATTTCGGTAACCCTAGCTGCAACTTAAGAGATGTTAAGTAATACTTAAGTGGAGTACTTAACGAATAATTGCCTACTTTTATAGATAATGGGAGCGTTTCGTTAATCGTTTACAGGTGGTAAAGTTGTCAAGTAGTGATTGTAGATGGCGCGCACATGTTTTCGGGAATTAAATGACACGTGTAAACAAATTGATTCTTAAGTTGTGTGAGATTACGACGTCCTACAGATAGATATTGTCATATAAGATAAGATCGTTTAAAAAACTTAAAGAACCGAATTCAAATGCCGCGCTATTAACTTTCAGTACCAAGTTTGAGGTGTTTATCTCCATATCTCTGGAGATACTTATCATATCTCGATGAAATTACGATGGTACCACCCTTGGGATATCTCGTTTCCAAATAAAAAATTACAATCAAAATCGGTTCATAAACGACGAAGTTATCCGCGAACACACATAAAAAAATATATATACACATAAAAATGGGACTGATTAGATCGGAGACAAAAATACTGAAAGATTTTTTTTTAATAACTTACGGTTACAAGGACTTATTTAATTTTACTATGCTGAATGAGATATCTCTGTAATTTAGAAACATTAAAAACACGTAGGTCCTATGTAAATACCTTAAAATCTCTTTTTAACCGACTTCACAAAAAAGGAGGAGGTTCTCAATTCGTCTTTTTTTTGTGTGTGTATGTTACGCGATTTCTCCATCAATTGTGAACGGATTCAAATGATTCTTTTTTAATAGGTAGGATACGTTTCCGAGGTGGTCCTATATTAATTTTATCGAGATCTGATTAGTATCACCAGAGATATGGAGATAAATACCTTAAACATAGGAGAATGTACTAGTTTTAGTAGAAGAGTCCCAAGAAGATTATACACAATGGAGGTTGCTATTGCATATAAGATATTCTATATATACGGTAACTGTGAGCGAGATAGAAATAAAGGTGGGGATATTTTTTTTTTTAAATATCTTATAGGCAAGCGTTTGACCACTATCTAACCTGTTGCTAAGTGATGATGCGGTCGAAGATAGAGAAGTGGACTAGAATGGGAACTGGCTCTCAAGGATAGCTGCCGGAACACATTAGATGTTTGGCGACAGATTTTTCTGACTTGAGGGCAGTAGCTGGCCAGGCGGACACTAGATATGTTCTACCACCAGGCGGGGGTTATTGGTTTCTTAACGATGTTTTCCTTCACCGGAGGACCACTGTGAGAAGCGCACATATATTTTTCGATAGAAAAATTCATTGGCGCACGGTGGTTTGAACTCGGTACCACGGCATCAAAGCCGACCGTTCTCCCAATTACGCCACCGGGCCCTCAATAAATAATTATATATTTATAATTATAATAAATAATTATATATAAATATAAATAATTTGTCTTCACAGGAATGTTCTACCGGGCAAAGTCTTGTTAGGGTGCAAACTTTTTTAAACATACCTAATATTTTTTGACATGACATGACATTTGGCGAAGATGGCGGCCATTTCAGTCCCGCGACACTGCATACATAATTAAATAACTCAGAATTATGAACGTACTTTGTACCAATCAACACAGCAAAAAAAATTTATAAGCATAAAACCACATATTATATAATAGTTACTACGTAAATAATACTTTCCGTTGTTAGGTTGGCTACACAGTGCTTTCATAATTGGGGTATCCACAATATAGGGAAGTGCCTCTTATAACGTAGTAGAGTGATTCAGTACTCGGTTGGCCATATGGCGGCAATTAATGTTAATAATCGCAAATAATACTTTTTTATATTCATTTTGGAATACAACTAGTCCGTGTTATAAAAGTATTTGGAATTATTGTAATAAAATAGACAATTAATTATCGTGTGTGTCAGATGCTTTAATTGTACAGGGCCATTTTGGACATTGTCCTTTGATACCTTGATGACATCATTATTACTAGTGAATATTTTCACTTTAGCGCGGCATTTAAAGTCAATTTTTTAGGGTTCCGAACCCAAAGGCTACCAAATGAACACTTTCTGAGACTTTGTTATCTGTTCGTCCGTCCGTCCGTCCGTCCGTCCGTCCGTGTGTCTATATGTGCGCACTTTACAGATCTGTATCTTCTTAACCGTTATAGGTACATACTTGAAATTTTCAAAAAGTATATATCCGTCAGTGTATAACGGCCCAGACACGAAATTTAATAGATGCATGTAATTTCATAAAAACTTTTTTTGCACTAAAAACGGTAAAATAAGTTATTTTAAAAAAAAATAAGACCGACTTCATAACCACAAAAAGGCACTCAAAAGCGAAAAATAATTTACTTCAAATTATTATAAGCGTTACCCACTTCTCTATTTGAAGTCGGTGCCTGTAGTAGTAGTATGTAGTAGTAGTAAGTAGGTACATGTAGGTTAGTAAGTAGGTAGATACATGTAGGTATTATCTATCTACTACCTATTAGACTTGGCTGGCACCGACTTCAAATAGAGAAGTGGGTAACGCTTATAATAATTTTAAGTAAATTATTTTTCGGTTTTGAGTGCCTTTTTGTGGTTATGAAGTCGGTTTTATTTTGTTTGAAAAATAACTTATATAATTGCAGTCTAAAATATTATTGAATGTTAATATTTTTATGAATTTCATGAATTTGTAATGTCAATAAATTTGATTTATAAATAAAATTTATTGACATTTTTATGATATAATAAGGCAATTTGTAAGTGATTAATTTTATATAATCAATAATATATAATAAATTTAGAATACTAACGTATCTTATTATTTTTTAGCATGACACGAACTACATCATGTTTCTTGAAGTGTTACCGCACAACTGTATAACACAATTGTGTAATATTGATTGAACTATTTTTCTTTTTAACCGACTTCCCAAAAAGAAGGAGGTTCTAATTCGTCTGTATGTTTTTTCGTGTGTATGTTACGCGATTACTCCGTCAATTGTGAACAGATTTGAATGATTATTTTTTTAATCAGTAGGGTTCGTTTTCGAGGTGGTCCCATTGTAATTTCATCGAGATCTGATGAGTATCTTCAGAGATATGATGATAAACGTCTCACACATGCTACTGTAACTGATTCGCGCAGCATGGAAGTCGGTTGTTTTAGTTTTTAAACTATCTTAATTATTATTTTAACCACTCCGAATTAAGGTTAGGTTAAATTAGGTAATTGCTTAGGTTGGTGGAACTCAGCCGCGACGAAAATTTCCACCCTTAGATCTAACCTTCACATTGTTTGCCGAGTTTTGGGATCATGGTAGAGTTGAAGCTACCAAGTCACCGAACCCGAAAAAAATTAAGTGGTCTACGAGACAATTAAGACTTTGGGAACCTCTGCTTTACAACAACGGGGCTCTCAAAACGTAGGATATGAATAAGAATTTTACTTCCACTCTGAGTAGCTAGAGGATATTACAAACGTCCTTGAGTAGATACCACACAGATATCGGCACTGGGTGGGCTGCCCAGTTACAACTGATTTGATAATTAATAAGGCCATTATTCATAAACATACATCAATCTGTGTGTAGCTAATTAGCTACAACGCCCACAGCTTCGCCACAATAGTCTCATATGGACCTTTAGATACTGTTTTAAAATATACCTCGAAAGTATTATACTGATATAAAAAAGGTACTTGTAGTACTTGGTAGGACTCCTGCTAGTCCTCCTGGGGCAGTACCACCACTTTGCCAATTAATTTTCAGCCGTGAAATAGGAATGTTTTTCGGTTGAAATGGCCAGGTGTCCAGTGAAATTACAGGGCATGTGAGACTTAACATATTTATGTCTCAATGTAACAGGCGCAGTGCAGTGACATGTAAGGTGCTGGCAGTTTTTTTAAATTTATTTCAGTTTTTTTTTGAGAATTTTGAATGCCGCTGTGTCTGTATTAGGTAGACTTCATCGTTTACCATCAGGCGAGCGTCGTGCTTGTCCTGTTACCTTACAGCATTAAACAAATGTCTTAGCACCTGGATGTTGATGTGCAATTCTTCCGTGCAATTCTTGCAATGTCGACTCTTGCTTCTTGTAGAGGTAATTTTAAGAAATGTGGAATAATGACATTTTACTCGGAATATGTTTTCCATAATATTATGCACGCCGCTATTAATATAAAAAACACTCCACTAGTCGGAAGCTGGCATAATTACAATACAAGAAACAGACACAAAATTTCTTTTCCATGTAGTAGACTTCAAAAAAAATCTAAAAGTTTTATTTGCAACAGTGTTCGTTTTTATAACTTATTTTATAAAAAAAATTGCAGAAATGACAAGGGTTCACCGCTACAATTTAAAATTAAACTAAAGAAACTACTGACTGAAATGGAACTTTATGCTATAAATGACTTAACATTTAATAAAGATGATTGTATTTAATAATTGACTTGCTTAGCTTGTGATGACTTTTGGAAATATTTTTATTTTTATTGATGGGAGACTAATTTCGTATGAAACGGTTTATTTACTTTTAGTATGTAACTTATTATAATTATTAAGTACTTCAATTGTACACTTTGTTACACTTTGGACATGTCTAAGTGTGTATAATTGCACCTAAAGATGAATAAATGAATACAATACAATACAATGAACGATCACACTTGTCTTAAAAGTATTAAACAATCACGACTATGAAGACCATCACAATAAGGTAAGATGTCCTTTTGAAGTATGATGATAAGTTAGTATAGTACTTATACATATAAGGTGTGCCACCCTTGTCAGTAAAAGACTAGATATAAAAATTAGGTAGAAAGTTGCCTATATATCTGCAGCTGATTAGGCATGCTTGGAAACCTAAACGTTGGAACACAAATCCGTTGTAATGTTGTTCTCTCCTATTTCTACTTGTTAGATCAAAATTTACGTAACTTATGTTCCAAAGAGAACATGAAAATTCAGCTCTAATTCCTTCCCAGCTTTGACCTAGATCCAGTCCCCAGGTGACAAGGCAAGCAGGATGTGAACCGCGGGGCACGCACTCCGCCAAACGTCAGGTAATTGGCGCGCTGTCAAAACATCCGACACGCCCGCGAAATGTCAGATTAACCGTATCCGCTAAGGAGGATTTAACGGCCTTTCCAATTTTGAAAATTAAAAATTAACGTGCAGGCAATGCGTGCAGGCGTGAAGGCGGACTTTAATCTTCATAAAATAAAAACATGTACGAGATGTAAGGGAATATTAATTTAAGAAGGATTGTTTTAAAAAGCTTGGCTTGTAATGGACATTGTGACTTATGAGCCAAATATCAACAACAAAAAGCTCAAAGAAAATTCCGACTGATAAGATAACTTTTACCACATAGTTGGATTCCCTTGCTTTCGAAGTACTTTTAAGAACGAAAATTCGAGAGCAAATTCGGATTCGGAAACTGCCTTTACTTCGACTTGGATATCTAAAAGCTTGGCTTGTAATGGACATTGTGACTTATGAGCCAAATATCAACAATAAAAAGCTCAAAGAAAATTCCGACTGATAAGATAACTTTTACCACATAGTTGGATTCCCTTGCTTTCGAAGTACTTTTAAGAACGAAAATTCGAAAGCAAATTCGGATTCGGAAACTGCCTTTACTTCGACTTGGATCTTTGCAATTCACTATGCTCCGATCGGTTTCTTTTGATATTTCAATTCGAAAAAATCAGTGATTCTAATTGGAAAGGTTTCCGCGACAAAATAGCTCAAGGATTTATCTACATTCAAAATTAAAAACGAAGCTTCCGAATCCAAATAGGGTTTCGAATAATTGAAAATCAGAGGCTGAAGTGGAAGTAAGCAAATAACACCTCAAATTCAACCTGGAGGATAGGCTGGACTTGTACTATTATTTAACCTGTGGCTAAAAACAATTTGGGACCCAGTAAGTAATTGAGTTAAATTTCAAACAACAACATTCTACCACTACTACTACTAACTCAGTATTGTATTTCGTAATGGCAACTCTGAGTATTCTTTGTGAGTATTATTATCTGTTCTGTGACTCTGATCAAGACCAAATGAGGGTAGTTTTATTACCCTCACCTACCACTAATCTCCAAAACTTTGGTATTAGATTCATTTTTGGCCTACGTAAATACGACCACGTATCTCAGTTTCGCTCTCAGCTCAAGTGGCTTCCTATTCGTCTTCGCCGGAATACTCACATCCTCTCCCTTCTTTACAATATTCTTTTTAATCCATGTACTCCACGTTATCTTAAAGAAAGTTTCAACTTCCTTCATAGCGCAAATACTCTTTCTCTTAGGTCATCAGAAAACTATACCCTCAGTTTTCCACCTCACAGTTCTGTGTTTTTTGATAAATCCTTCACAGTACAGGCTATTCGCCTGTGGAACTCTCTACCTGAGGACATTAGAGCATCTCAATCCATTAATATATTTAAGGATCATTTAAAGCAATTTTATCACTCGTTGTAATTGGAGTCCCCTGTTATATTTATTTATTTATTCTTTTTCAAGGTTATTATTTAGAATTATACTGTTCTAGCTGCATAAGATTAATTTACACTTAATATTTGAGCCACTAGGTATTTATATAAGATGTTAAGTTTATTTATAGGTATATATGTAAGTGATTAGTGTTTAGAGTTGTTAGATACACCCGTCATTAGTCACATGTTCTATCCTCTCCATCCTAAGGTTGTAAGAGATTGCTATTAGCGATAAGACCGCCAATTGTAACACATTATTCTTAAGTTTACTATGTAAGATAGTTTTAAGAAGGTGTAACAATAAAGAGTTATCTATCTATCTATATAATCTACGAGTACAGGGCTGCGTTCACGACCTACGCTCGGAGTGCACCCAAACGCTCCAACCCCGTTCACGACCTCAGAGCGTCACATTCGCTAAACGAGTTAGAGAGAGAGGTTAGAACGTTTGGTTGCACAGGTTGCACTCCGAGCGCAGGTCGTGAACGGAGCCCAGGTATGTGTTCAATTAGCAAAAGATTTAAAGTATTTTATTAGGTACGAATAAATTTAAATAGGTAGGCCACAATATCCACAGGAGGTGGTAGGACCATATTATATCGATGTTCCGCCTGACTAGCTAGCAAAAAGTAACTTACCAATGCAAAAAATCTGCCGCCATAACCTTCCGGTGTTCCGGTAGCGCATAGCCCTTGAGAGTCAGAGTATTCTAGGCCTAGCGTGTTTATCATCTACGACCACATCATTGCTTACCACCAAGCAATATAGTGGCCAAACTATAAGATTTGAAAAAGTAAGTGTACATATTGTATATAATTTATGATCGTACAAAACGAAAAAACCGACTTCACATGCCGCGATACCTACTCAAAGTATTCAGTAGTCATAATCATGTCATCATGGTATACACATTTGTTTATATTGTTAATCTCCATATCTCCGGAAATAATTTTCAGATCTAGATAAAATTTTAATGGGACCTAACGGGAGGCATAATCTCTTAAGCAATAAGATCGTTTAAAAAACTTTAAGAACCGACTTCAAATGCTTCAATATTAATTTTCAGTACCAAGTTTGAGGTGTTTAGCTCCATATCTCTGGAGATACTTATCAGACCTCGATAAAATTACCATGGTACCACACTTGAGATATCTCGTTTCCAACAAAAAAAGAATAATCAAAATCGGTTCATAAACGACGAAGTTATCCGCGAACAAACATTAAAAAAAACATATAACGTACGGTCGAATTGAGAAACCTCCTCCTTTTTTTGATGTAAGTTAAAAAATAATTTTTCAAATCGGTTAATATTTGACGTAGTTCTGAGGTAACAAACAAAAAAATACAGTTGAATTGAGAAACTCCTCCTCCTTTTTTGTGAAGTCGGTTAAAAACTAAAAGAACCGACTTCAAACGTCGCGCTAGTCGAAGTAGCCAGCAGCCAGTATCATGTCATCGAAGTATACAAATGCATCGTAATACAAATGTTGATATATTAAAAACGGCTCGACCGATTTCGTTAAAATTGAAATGGAACCACCTGGGAAAGATACCCTTTGAAACAAAAAAGAATTTCCCAAATCGGTTCAGACATCTCTGAGTAATCGGTGAACAAACATAAAAAAATAAACTGGCCAAGTGCAAGTCGGACTCGCACTAGTAGGGTTCCGTACCACACTACAGAATTACTCGTATATAAGGTCGAGCAAAAAATACCACTATCATTTTTCGCCAGCAAAAAATAATAATTAATAAAAAAATTATTTATTATAACGCCATCTACCTTCTAACAAAAGAGTTAGGGATCGACATTTCAATATAACGCCATCTAATGGGACGTTTACCTAACTAAGCGTTCATAGATGGAGTGAAATGCCGAAAAAAACACGTTTCTTGTATGGGGACCCTCTATTGTTTTTAACTTTATTCTGTTTTTAGTATTTGTTGTTATAGCGGCAACAGAAATTCATAATCTGTGAAAATTTCAACTGTCTAACTATCACGGTTCATGAGATACAGCCTGGTGACAGACGGACAGACAGACAGACAGACAGACGGACAGCGGAGTCTTAGTAATAGGGTCCCGTTTTACCCTTTGGGTACGGAACCCTAAAAAAGATTCCGACGAATTAAGAGCCTCCTACTTTTTTGTGAAGTCGGTTAAATAGTGAACCTTTAACATAATTATTTAATGAGTACTAAACAGTTGCAATAATAATAGAGGTAACATTATTACATAACTGGACCATAATTTATTAATCACTATATTTACTAATATTACCTACGTTATCACTTTGATAATTTGCACAAGTGTACTTAATTAAATAAATTTAATGGTCTTCAAAAGCTCATTTTAATGCGACTTCCAATAAAGGAAGAGGTAATCAATCCATCAATGTTTTAGTAACCGCCGACTAAAAAAGGGGTGTTCTAAATTTGATATTTATTTGTGTATACACAGTAGGTACTTATGTGTCTGTCTGTGGCATCGTAGCGCCCAAACGGATGAACCGATTTTGATTTAGTTTTTTGTTATTGTTTGATAGTTGGTTGGTTAGTAGCAGACCGATTTCTCTGTCAATTGTGGACCGATTTTCAAATTTCTTTTAATTCGAAAAAGTATAAGTACTCTTGAGGTGGTCCCATTGTAAATTAATCTAGATTGATGAATATCTCAAGAGATTTGGAGATAAACAAGCAAGCTTGCTACCTACTGAAAATGACTAGCGCCACAGAATAATGAATAGTACAACTAGCGCGGCATTTAAAGACAGTTAGTTGTTTAATTTTTGAAAGATCTCAAATTATAAAACCTAATATTTGTGTTATATACTATACAATATATTTTTTTTTTTTTTTTTTAGAAAAAGATTACTCCCTATGTGGGTTACACAGTACTAGTATTCTTGCCAGTCCGACACCCTATCCTTTGGGCTATTGCCGCCTTGTATGCCGCCTTATATAATATGTATGAAATGGGGCTTCACCAGTGCTAAAAAGTTAATGACTTTATACTACTACCATTCTAGCTATCCCTGTGCATAATTTCATCTTAATCAGTCCAGCCAACTGTAAATATTTTCTAACAGACAGAGGGACAGAGACTTTGAGTGTAAAATGAGTGTGAAATGACTTTTGAGTTTATACCAGCTGTGCTCCGAATCTTTGTCTGTGTTTCAAAATATCCTAACTATGTCAATGATTTTTTAATGCAAAATTTGAGTCAAATTGGTCGAGCCGTTTGACCTTGAAGAGGTACCAAGCAAACAAATATACAATAAAATTATGAAATATACAAACTGACTTTCGCATTTAAAATATTGTGTTTGATTAGTAGGCATTTTGTTAATATTTGCAGTGTAATAATGAAAAAGTTTATCTCTCTATCATTTTGTCAGCAATTTACCAGGGTTCGAGGATATATATCAAGATATATATCCGATATATATCAAACTGGATTTGACGATATATATCAAATATTTTTTTATAACATGTTGCAGTACAAAAATGGTTTAAAAATTAATATTATTGAGTAATTTTTAGCGTTTCTTACTGTATCTACTATTTCTACTTCCTATTTTATGTTTTTTAGTTGATTTAGCCTTATCTAAAAGAAGATTTTATGTTTTGGTTTAATTTGTCTGATCTTAAGTACATACAAATAAATAAAACATTGCAGTTTTTATTTGATAATTTTAGTATGTTTATGTAACACATATGCAAATAGTATTCATAAATAATACAATAAAATAATATAGCTTTCATACAAAATTGATATATATCAAACTTGATATATATCCCATATATATCATAAATATCCGAGATTTTGATATTTATAATAAATATCGGATATTTTTGAACCCTGCAATTTACCAAGATCTGTAGTTCTACAAAATTGGTCAACCCATGTTAAATTTGATATTTTTTAAAATACTTGCATCCCTGTGAGAATTATCTAAAACGACATAAATATTTCATAACAGAAATGCACTAACAATCCCTGTATTGTAACAAAAATCCAACACCATTGCAACAACACACAGCCAAAGTGGCAACGGACAATAAAGGCTCTGTCCCTACCAAGTCAGACTGGACAACAGACGGGCAGACATGTGCTAATGTGTAATGATAAGCTGCTGCATGTAAATTTGTGTGAGATTATATTATGATACATTTTTTATGCTGTGAGATGAACTGGTTGGTATATAAGTACTTAAATTCAAAATTTCAAACCACCCCAGACTGATTTATGTACATTCTGTTCATTGAAATCATTCCACTGAGCCTAGGCACGGCATTTCTGCTGTAAGTTGGTGAGGAGTAGAGTATTCCAGACTTTAGGAGACGCCCCAGCATCAGGTCAATGATACTGAACAGGCTACCAAATTTCGAATTGATCAGACCATGAAAGTTGACAGCATAGGGTCAAACAAGAAAACGGCTGAGTCTTAAAACAGCTAAACAGATGTTCAAAAATCTAAGCTACAAATACTCTCAATTATGACAGCTATCAAACACAAAACTAAATCAAAATTGGTTAATCCTTTTGAGTGCTATGATGCCATAGACACATCAAACTGAGGGTGTTATACCCTATTATTCTGAGTCGGGGGTTAAAAAGAAAAATAGACTTCAATTAGAATATCTTGCTTGTATCGTCACAATCACGAATTATAATTTAGTTAAAAGATTTTGGAGTGGTTTTCTTACTGACTTTATTTTTATAAATGACATTAAAGTTAGATAGTAGTCAATGGCATCAGGGCATCAGAAGTACATATTGTAACATATTGGTAATACCAAATAGATGGCATTGGCGTATATATAGAGTTAACAGATATTTGCCAGTTCAAATCTTAGTTGTGTTCGATTACATCATCGCTTACCACCAGGCGAGATAGTGGTCAAAAATAAAAATCTGTCATAATTACAAATTAGAATCATAATTAAATATTTTGTACATGGTTTATCTATTGACTTTGTTTTTAAACGACTTCACAAAAAAGCAGGAGGTTCTCAATTTGTCAGAATATTTTTTTTAAAGTATGTTCATCGATGATTACTCGAAGTCGTCTGAACCGATTTGGAAAATATTTTTTATTTTTTAAGATTTTTTTTAAGTGGTCCCATTTAAATTTTATCTAATATGTTCAGTATCTCCAGAAATATGGTGATAAACACCTCAAACTAGGTACTGAATATGACTAGCACGGTATTTGAAGCCGGTGCTTTTAGTTATTTAAACAATCTTAAATTATTATAAATAATGTTGATTTGAGATAGTAGTCAATTGCTGGCCTATTCAAAATAAAAAAAATATTGACTAGCTGCATTATATATTAAATGTTCATAAAATTAAATAATAGGCTTTGTTTATTATCAAGTTCCATGATACATAACCCTAAGAAGGTTGATAGGTTTGAGTCAGCCGATTGAGTTTAATTTAATACTTTTTTATCAGGTTTGGAAAAATATGATGGATAATTATAGAACTAATGTTATTTACTTATTGTTACAATCTATAAATCATTCATTTATAAATATGTTTTAGAAGAAAAAACATCAGAATCTGTTAATGGCCTGGATTCAAAGAATTTGAGATAATAACAACAGCTGATAACAACATGACCGTAATTGTTTTGCACAGTTTTATTAGTAAGTAAATTATCCAACCCAATTGTGAAATGACCTTCACAGTTCAAGTTACAAGAAGTTTATAGCGGTGACAAAAAGTTTAAATTTTGCTGTTTAAGTATCACAATAACGACAAAATTGATTGTTGTTATTTTTTGCTAGACCGTTTGGTAAACTTATTGGTTTTTATGAATAGGTAGTTAGCTTTTCCTTTTATCACTGAGTCTAAAAAAATGTTAAGGAATAGTTGACAATGTCATTATTATTTACGATAAGTAGATATTTATGCACAATTTCTTTACGATCAATAAGACACAATTAGAATCAAAGTTAATCCTATCCATCTACCAACCCACTTTTAGGATCTCCCTTGTTTTGACTGTTTTATGACATAATGATGAAAGAAATTAAGCAGGAATATAATGTTCTCTAACTCATAAACAGAGCATACGCAATGAGTGCATCGTAAACAAGTGTGACCTCCCTAAACTTAAAACGATTTAAAAATCAAAATCACTTACCGATAAACAATATAATGAAGTCCAATATTATTTTCCGCAATATAAACTTGGAATCGCGGTCCATCGTAATGGTTAGGTTGCGGGCGGTGGTTTTTCGCTCGGGTCTGTCCATTGTTTACAAAATAACGTACAGAAAATGCGAAAATAAATACTTTCACTGCGATACCGGTTACGAAATGAAATACGTCAAAACAACTGACAATAGCACACGTCAAATACCGAGCGCATGCGCGCGTTGACTGATTTGCTTCGCTTCGTTCGAAAACTACGATTTTGTTTGGGTTCGGTTCGGTCGGAACTGTCGGAAGCCGGTAGCCGGCGCGCGGCGCGACTTCAAAATAATTTGCGCTGACGATGAATGATGATAATAGTTTTTAATGTTTTTGTTATTTTTTGTAATTATGTGCGTCCATCAAATAGTTTTTGTTTGAGGAGCACTTTCATACAAATTAAAATATAATTTGAAATGTTAAAATGTAAGTAGGCTCAGACTATTATTAAAATGGACTACCTATCATAAAAAAGAACTGAAAAAGACTATCATAACCTTTTTATGATAGTCTGAGTAAGTAAGTAGGTATACCTGACTCGCAGAACTTTAACTAAGTTAATGTAGTATTATAAATATCTTAATAATAGGTTATATCTTCATCATCATCACCATTATCATTATCAGCCGGTATCAGTCCACTGCTGGACGTAGGCCTCCCCCAATATCTTATAATATATTTACCCCTCCCTCGAAAACTTTAGATGGAATTTCAGAGGTCGAAAAGATGAAGCCATAAAAATACGATACCTAAGTAAAATAGTTTTTTTTTTCGACTAACCGTAGACATAATACCGCTCAACTTATTTCGATCACAGTGTGCTACCGCCTGTGTAAATTAAAAGTGACAATGGACACCCTAATCCCTTGAGTTTGTTTTTTTTTCGTAAGTTTTTGTGATGATGCTTTAGAAATCGGCAGAGTATAGTAGTTAACTAAGACATTTTTCGTAGGCAAAAAATACGAGGACACCTGTGTTACGATCATACAATAGAAAATTAATTGGAAATTATACAGGCAGATTACTCTACTGCTACCTAACTAATTACTTACTTACCAAATATCAACTAGTATGTAAAGTAGGTTAGTTTAGTATTTTAGTATAGTATTTAGTACGTTAGTACCTAGTTACCCAGATATTCAAATTTTATTAAGTATGTGTAGGTAAATAATAACATACTTAACTACGTATAATTTAACACGTCACTTACCAACAGGTACGGACTTATGTGAGATATGAGGAAGTTATCAAACACTAGACATAAAAAAGTACAATATTACAGAACAAAGTTAGGTATTACCACAGAATCAATAATAGTGTATTACGCAAACTCAGGTGCAGGTTGCGCTTTACCTACCTTTTCCATTAACGTGATATATAAGTATATCCACTAACTACCTTATTCCAGTATTTTTAACAAACAACTGCATTAATATTATGCTTTTTACAACACTGCGTTACCGCACATTTTGTTTACAAAAATCCGCGCCAAAACGTCTGTTAGAAAAAGAGTTGCAAGATAATGCTACACATTACCGATAGATGGCACTTACCTAAATATTCGATATTTGTAAAAGCCCCATCTATGGATACACTTTAGTACGTCTAAGGGAAAAGCATGGTGACAGATTATGTAATGAGTTAGTACAAGCTAAATGTTAGAGATGACGCTTTTACAAACTACATGTAAAGTTTACTTAGATGAGTGATAGATGGTGCCACATGCATTTTAAAATACATTCAAGTATTTGTATATAATAATGTCACAGTTTTACAATAAATGTAAAACTGAGATAATATCACATGGATTGTAAAACTGTAATAATATAAAAAATTAACTAGCAGCGCACCCTTCGCGGCTCTACATAGGTGAAGTTTTATATACACATAGTTTATATCAGAGGTCGGAGAATTTCGACTATTTTCGCAAGATATATAGTGATTTCATCTTACCCCCCTCGTGTCATTTACAGTTTATTTAATAATGAAAAAATAATCAATCGAATTAGTTAAGAATTATTTATTGGTGGAGTAATCGCGTAATAAGCCGAGCAAGTGAGAAGAGAGCCAAGAAGCTAATTTAGGATGACAAAGTAAGCTTCCAAAGTTTTGAGCATCGCCGCAAAGTTGCTTGTCTATCGTTTTTTTATGGGATACATTTTGGAGAGTGTGCTACCTAACTACACGAACTAACACCGTCATCTCCATTTTTCTATCGGAGTAGACGTACAGTGCCACAAATATAACTTGGCGGTGGTGGTTTTTGGAACTAATTCTTTTAATTGAAACTGTGAGTTTGACGTTTGAGAGATTACCGCGACATTATTGTTGATAAATCTGCTACATTAAAATAGTTCAATAATGCCAAAAGTAATTAAAAGTGGTTTAAGAAAAACTGTTATCAAAGTACAAAGTAAAAGCATAGTGGCGCACAGGCACGCCAAGTTATACTTGCCGGACTGTACTGATATGCGACACCGTTACATGGAGGATATTCCATCAATACGCACGAAGCGATTTGCTTCTACATTCCTCATAGGCACTGCCAAGAAATGGAATTCTTTGCCTGAGTCTCTGTTTCCCGATAACTACCACCTGGTGTCTTCAAGTCGCGAGTAAATAAGTAGGTACCTTCTGGGCAAGCGTGCTAATTCTTGGACCACATCGTCACTTAACATCAGGTGAGATAGTGGTCAATTGCTGGCCAATTGAGCATAATAAAATATACATATATAACAAAAAAAGGCATACAGACGAATAAATAACCTCCTTCTTTTTAACCGACTTCACAAAAAAGGAGGAGGTTCTCTCTTCTCTTTTCCCCTCCCTTTGTTGCCTTTGTTACCTCAGAACTCCGTCAAATCTTGACCGATTTGAAAAATATTTTTTTGTTTGAGAGTGTGGCATCCCGTTTGGTCCCATTCAAAATAGGAGATAAACAATATAAGCCAACTTATATATACTTAGACGACATGATTATAACTAGCCAGTGCGTTGACTATCGCGGCATGTGCAGTCGATTTCTTTTCGTTTTGTACTACCATAAATTATTGGAAGTTAGTTGAATTGAATAGTAAAAGTGGCTGTGAAATAAAATGATTTGTTTATTCAATGCCTAAGCTAGTCACCCACAACATACCTAGGTTAGCTGTTTCTCCTTGAAATGTTGGCACTAAAAGTTTGCTTTCCAGCTATAATCCAGCTAAGCTACGCTCAGCGTGCTTGCTTATCTTATGAATTGATCTGTTTGTTAAACCGTGGAAGACGGATTACAGGTATAAGTATAGCTGGGTAGCTATGACACGTATCTAAGACTAGTTGCACTGCACGACTTCGTGCGCATTAACATATTCTATAAACACCTAGGTAGGATACTACTGTATGCGCAATTTTTTTTCGATTCAGATTTCGGATATTTTTCAAAATTGCGAAAAATTGAGGTTAAAAATCTAAAACAAACCATATTTCAGCCATTTTTTAAAATGTTCAACTATTAAACTAAACTTATTTGTTACCCATATTAACACTTTTTGTAGTGTTAGGACTCCTGCTAGTCCGCTGGGGCGGTACTACCTCTTTGCCAATTAATTCAGCCATGAAATAGGAATGTTTTTGGTTTGAATGGAAAAGTGTCCAGTGAAATTACAGGGCATGTGAGAGTTAACATTTTTATGTCTCAAGTTCATTGTAGTGGCACTTCTGGCTACCCAGAATTTTGAATGTCACATTTGGTCTGAGGTCGCTGTATCTGTAATAAGTAGACGTAATCGCTTACCATCAGGCGAGCGTCGTTCTTGTCTTGTGCAAAATGAAAAACTGGCCAAGTTCAAGTTGGACTCGCACTCGTGGGGTTAGACACACAGTAAGTAAAAAAAGTTAACACAGTAGAGTATTTTATAACTATAATTTTTCGCCACCAAAAAATTATTTCATAGAATTTGTATCAAAAACAAAGTTATATTTGCGGTCGCTATATCTCAAAAACTGCTAACTGTATCTCGTTCAAACCAATTTTCGTTGAAAGTTTTATGGTAAGCACGCTAGGCCTAGAATGGGAACTGGCTCTCAAGGATAGCTGCCGGAACACATTAGATGTTTAGCGACAGATTTTCTAGCTTGAGGGTGGTAGCTGGCCAGGCGAACACTAGATAGTGTCCTACCACCATGCGGGGTTGTCGATGTTTTTTTCTTCACCGGAGGGCCACTGTTTTCACAGCGCACATACATTTTTCCATAGAAAAATCCATTGGTGCGCGGCGGGTATTGAGCTCGGTACCTCTGGCATCAAATCCAACCGTTCTCCCGATTACGCCACCGGGCCCTCAAAATTACATTACACATTTACAACATTAT
Source organism: Cabera pusaria (assembly GCA_954871355.1). Lineage (NCBI taxonomy): Eukaryota > Metazoa > Arthropoda > Insecta > Lepidoptera > Geometridae > Cabera > Cabera pusaria. Next base: position 19,869,868 of record OX940902.1, read on the forward strand.
AACACTTTATAACATTTACAGCATTTTAACATTTTAGGCGAGCCTATGTTTGAAACGATTGACTCTGAGAAAAAATTGTTTTAGAAACCATAATGTCGTTTTTAGGGTGCCGTACCAAAAGGGTAAAACGGGACCCTATTACTAAGACTCCGCTGTCCGTCTGTCTGTCTGTCTGTCTGTCTGTCTGTCCGTCTGTCACCAGGCTATAGCTCATTAACCGTGATAGTTAGACAGTTGAAATTTTCACAGTTGATGTATTCTGTTGCCGCTAGAACAACAAATACTAAAAACAAAATAAAGTCAAAAATTAAAGGGGGTCCCCATACAAAGAACGTGTTTTTAAACGCCATCTATCTAATTAGTTTCGGCAAAATGACATAGATGGCGCTAGTAAACGAGCCTCGTCTTTCTAGATCGCGACCAAACCAAATATTCTTGGTAATATAAATTAATCAAATATATGGGGTTGAAACTCTGTTATGCTTCGTATTGTACGGAACCCTCCCTAAGTGTGCGATAAGAGACGCGATGCTGACTCGCACTTGGCCAGTTTTATTAAATACCTATCTATAGACACCCCTATACAGGTTTGATGAAAAAATAGTTTTTTAGTTTCAGTTCCATGTATGGGGAGCCCCCCTTAATATTTTAATTTATTTATTTTTGTAAAAAAATCGTAAAGCGGTTCACAGAATTCACCTACCTGGCAAGTTTCATCTGTGTAGTCTTAATAGTTTCGGAATAAAGTGGCTGTGACATATGGACAGACAGCCAGAGAGCAGAGTTGCCAGTAGCATGTCATCAAGGTATAGGTACACATTTGTTTATACCTATTGTTTATCTCCATATCTCCGGAGATGATTATTAGATCTCGATAAAATTTGAATGGGACCAAACGGGAAGCGTAGAAGTAGGTGGTTATTGGGTGTTCTACTCCAGCCACATCTGTTGATTAAACGATATACCCAACTGCGTTCGCTCGCTTGCTGCGCTCACTTGTTGCAGTTGGGTATATCGTTTAATCAACAGATGTGGCTGGAGTAGAACACCCAATAACTAAAAATTGATTATCTCTCGCCACTTGTGTTTTAGAACTCTCAAAGCTTCCGGTGTAATAATTTTGATCAACATGTTTTAGAACTCTCAAAGCCTCCGGTGAAAATTATAATGTTTATTAATGTGGTTACTAAACATTACTTATCATTCTGCGAAAAGCGCTCTTGCAATGAAGTTCGTTAAGCAGCCAATATCATTAAAATTCGAAAATATAAATATTAATTCTGAAAAACGCAGTTTTCGTCATGGAAAGCTTTTACCAAATACAATACGATGTATAATATGTGGCCCGTCGAACTGTGGAAAAACTAATTTGGCTATCGGACTCATCTTACATGAAAATGGTTTGCAATTTAAAAATGTTTATGTTTATTCAAAAACTCTTTATCAACCGAGATACATGTATTTGGAACAGGTATTACGAATGGTTCCTGGTGAGACTTTTTCTAAGTATCATGAAAATGAAGAAGTTCTTACTCCAGAGGCAGCAAAATGTAACTCAATAATTATATTCGATGACGTAGCGTGTGAGAATCAAAATAATATGCGCGACTATTTTACAATGGGAAGACATAAATATATAGACTGTTTTTATCTAAATCAGACTTATAGCAAAATACCAAAACAGTTAGTGAGAGATAATGCAAATTTAATTGTTCTCTTTAAGCAAGATGATATAAATATGAGACATATTTATGATGAACACGTCAATACAGATATGACGTGGCAGGAATTTAGAGAAATGTGTGCAAATATATGGAAAGAACCCTACAGTTATGTAGTGATTAACAAGGATTGTGGAAAAAACAAAGGATGTTACCGAAAGAAATTCGATACGTTTGTTGTGTTTCATTAGTATGTATGTCGTAAATATGTCAATGCTTGTCGAGGTGTTGAAAAGTAAACAGCTAATAGCAGTAAACTTAATAATTAAATATAGAAATCATGTTTAATAATCCTGTAAACCGTATATACTCCACTGTATACAAACGTTTAAGAAGTTTCGATACCTGGCCTCGAGGATTAACACAAAAACCACAAGAAATGGCTGAAGCAGGATTTTTTTATGCAGGCTGTGACGACAGAGTTATTTGTTTTTACTGCGATGGAAGGCTTAAAGACTGGAACTCTGAAGATCAACCATGGGTAGAGCATGCGCGCTGGTTCCAGTCATGTCCGTATGTTTTTATAATGAAAGGAAAAGACTACGTTAAGAGCATGAAAAATTATGTATACGAAGAAATTAAAAAAAATTGCCAACAGACTCCACTGCATGATCTACCTTTGATAGTAAATACATCATCTTCAATAATCTGTAAAATTTGTTTAGAAGAAGAGCTTAACACTTGTTTTTTACCTTGTGGTCATGCTGCGGCTTGTGCAAAGTGTGCTTTTTCCATTGGTAATAAGTGTCCAATTTGTAGGCGAGTATTCGCCAATATAACACGATTGTATTTCTGATTACACTCTATTGCTAGCCTACTATAAATAGCTGAAGTAAAAACACATGTTATCACTTTCGTGAGAACACTGACAATAGTTCAATCAATTGAAATTCAATTTAAAGATATGGAAAAAAATCTAAAGAGACAAATTGTAAAGGCTGCGGCAGCTGTTAAAAATAAGGTTAAAAAGATGCGAGATATTGAAATGGAAAACAATAGTATTTTGGAATCTGTTTTTAAACCAATTACAAGTCCTCTTAATGAAATGTTGGAAAAATCTAAAACGTGTTCCCAAACTAAAGGAGTACAATTTGAAACTTCAAGTCCATTAGACAAGGACAAAACTCTTAAGAGAGATTCTAACATCGAGTTCGACGTATTTAGTCCAAGAGACTCTAATGATTCAGATGAAAGCTATGAGAATTCAGAAAAATCTGATAATGAAGAAAATGAGGAATCATTTAAATCAGTGCAATCAGGTTCAAGTGATCAAGAAATTTCTTCGTGGTCCATGTCTTCCAAAACTTTACAAGATGTTCCGTTTGGCGTGAGAAATGAACGAGGTAAACACATGATGGGATCTTCGCGTGTAACTCTTTTTGATGATTATATTCAAGTTGGTGCAAACAAGTACAAATATACTCCTGGTATAAAGGAACTTCTGTTTAAAAAAGTACCTAATATATCTGCAATAACTGATGAAGATTTGAGACATTATAAAATAATGTTACTAGAAACAAATGTGCACCGAAGAGAATTCGATCCAAATAAACCAATCAGAAGTAACAGAGGTCGAAAATACTTGAATATAATAAAACCGCTATTTAAGTTGCGTAAAGTTTCAGCGAGCACTGTCAGTAGTCAACCTGATTTACTTCATCAAGGAAAAGGACTACCTCTGTTGAAACAGTGGAAGAAAAATGTTGACTACGTTTACTGGGACAATCCTAATGAACTGGTTGAAAGATTAAAACTATTGATTGCTTCAAAAGATGCTGGTAACACTGGGTTAGATAATGAAATAATATCTATTATAGAAGAACTGCGCGAAAGCAACATTATACCTTAATAAATAGCATACATTTCTAAAAATAGTATCATTTGATCTTTGTCAACAACACCCATCAGTTCACAATAATGGATAAGTTTGGACATCATATTCATAAACGATTGCGTTAACCAGACTTTTTAGAAAATTTTGATAAAGTCTTGATGCGAACTGAAACCGGAGAGTTCGATTTACAAAATACAAGGTTGACTGGGATTACAATTCCATTGAAAAATACCGATGCTGTGAACAAGGAATACGTAGACAGCCAATCTCAATTGTTTGTAAAAAAGCAAGAAGTCGATATAATATTCAACGATTTAAAAGCAGATGTTAAAAAAGGCATTGAGAATTTAAAAGCAGATTATTATACAAAGGCTGAATTAGACCAAATCATTAAATCAAAGAAATGAGTAAGCTACAAATAGTAAATGAAATTCATAAAACAGCTCGTAAAAACTTTGTTCGACGATCTGTAATATTAAGAGGAATTGATGATTTATGGCAAGCTGATCTTATGGATTTTCAAAATATAAAAAGTTGTAATAATGGATATAGGTATATTTTTGTTGTAATAGATTGTTTTTCTAAATTTTCCTGGGCTATCCCTGTTAAAACGAAGACTAAATCCAAAATAGCAAATGCATTTAGTTTGCTATTATTTCAAAATTATCGAAAGCCAGTTAACTTACAAACTGACATGGGCACAGAATTTTATAACGATGAATTTAAAAAAATTATGCTAAAAAATAAAATTAATCATTACTCTACATATTCCATAAAAAAGGCTTCTATAGTAGAAAGACTAATCAAAACTCTCAAGAACAAGTTGTATAAAAAATTTTGTTTGAATGGTAGTTATAAATGGATTGGAAAGCTTTTAGAAAGTGTTATGGCAACATACAATAACACAATACATCGAACAATAAAATATAAACCAAACGATGTTAACCAATCAAACCAAAGTGAAGTATTGAGAAATATAATCAAATCACAGGAAATTAATTGTCTGTCAAAGACCAGAAAATTAGAAGTTGGTGACCATGTTCGTATAAGTAAATATAAAGGTAACTTTGAAAAAGGATACACCCCAAACTGGTCTACGGAATTGTTTTTGATTAAAAAAGTTCATGGTTCTAAACCTATCACTTATTCCATAGAAGATCTACACTATCAACCAATTTTAGGAAGTTTTTATGAACAAGAACTTCAAAAAACTAAGTGTCCTAATGTGTATCTAATTGAAAAGGTTATAAGAAAAAAAGGTAATAAATTATTCGTAAAGTGGTTAGGTCTACCTAGTACTGAAAACAGTTGGATTGAAAAACGAGCAATTGTATGATTATCTTTTCTATAGAGTTACATACCTAAGTATATAAAATTAAGTCTATTTAGATATTTTATCTCATTTATAACTCAGCTATGCACGGTGGTGGACTCGTTAACAGCATCATAAATAACTTACCATTTGAATTGCATTTACCTGGGTACAATTACTGTGGACCTGGTACCAGATTAAGAAAACGATTATTGAGAGGTGATCAAGGAGTTAATGAGCTTGATAATGCTTGCATGAGACACGATATAGCATACGATAATTCAAATAAATTGGAAGATCGACACAGAGCTGATTTAGAATTATTAAATATGGCAAAGCAACGGATGAAATCGAAAAATGCAGGAAGAGGAGAAAAACTGTCTTCGTGGCTTGTGAGCAAAGTGATGAAAACCAAAATGAAGCATGGTGCTGGCGTGAGAACATTTAAATCGATCGTCTCTACAATACATAAACGACTGAAAAAATTAAAACCAAAAAGCAATTCTAGAGCTATTAAAGCTGCATATTCAGCTGCGAAAAAACTGATAAAAAATAAAAAAGGAGTGTGTATGCCTCGTGTAATACCGTTACCAAAAACAGGTGGTATTTTACCACTTATACCAATATTCGCAGGACTGTCTGCTCTAGGTGCATTGGTTGGAGGTGCAGCAGGTATTACTAAAGCTGTAAATGATCATAAAGCAGCTAAAAAGAATTTGGAAGAAGCCCAACGTCATAATAAAACGATGGAAAGTATCGCCTTAGGAAAAGGCTTATATATAAAACCATATAAAAAAGGCAATGGTCTTTTTGTAAATAGTTCAAAAAACTAATAGAAAGGTTACCCAAGCGTGCTCTCACTGATATAGACATATTAGAGTATGCTACTAAACACATACCTTACTTTAGAGGTGTTTTCATGAGAAATGAATTGCCGCCAAAGCCTAAGGACATTGAGTGTGCGATTGTTAATTTAGATAGCTCAGAGAATGAAGGAACCCATTGGGTAGCCTATGTAAAACATTTTAACTATTGTGAGTATTTTGATAGCTTTGGTGATTTAAAGCCACCAATTGAGTTAATAAGATATTTAAAATTTAATATAACATACAATTATTGTAGATATCAACGTTTTAATACATCTAATTGTGGTCATTTATGTTTAAAGTTCCTAAGTGAATTTTGGAAAAAATGTTATGCTAATACTATTTGTATAAAATGTTCTAATAAAGTATTGTGACTATATATTTATAAACGTGTTTTTATTACCATCATTTCTAAAATGTCTTTCACGCTGTCAATAACAGGCAACACCTCTATTTTATCCACTACCTATTATCCAGCTTTACAATTTGATGATGAATACGAGTGTGCTCTGTTATATTTCTCAACATTCAATTCAATACCTAACATTGATAACAGAAACAATAAATATTATTATGACAATAACGAAGTCGTAGACATACCAGAAGGCACTTACGAACTGACAAGATATTTCTGATTATCTAAAGTCAAACGTAAAAAAAGGAGTCGCTTTTAATTTATTTTGCAATTTTATTATAAAAACTCACGTTCATTTTAAACTTATAGATTTAAAAACGGGAATTTAACGTGACTTACGCGATGTCGATATAGCGATCGACATATGTTTCGGCCTCATCCGGAGGCCTTCTTCAGGATCTTGAGTGCGGGGCGCTCGTCGACGCGTCGCACCTCGCACTGCGGGCCGCTGCTCGTGCAGCGCGGGCGGACGGAGCGGGCGGCGGCGGCGGCGGTAACTTCAACAGAGACAGAGGGTGGTACCTGTCAAATACGTGGAAAACCGTTCTTCATGGAAAGCACGTCACCAGTGGCAACAGTGAGGAGGACACCGTGAGTTCCGTCTGCCGGTTGGATGAGGTCTCGTCTGAAGTAAACAGCAGTGATGAAGACGAAGCCCTCCAACCTAATCCCGCGCCTCCACTATGTACACCGCATCATTACCCCCCACCAACACCACCACCGCCGCCGCCGCCGCCGCCCGCTCCGTCCGCCCGCGCTGCACGAGCAGCGGCCCGCAGTGCGAGGTGCGACGCGTCGACGAGCGCCCCGCACTCAAGATCCTGAAGAAGGCCTCCGGATGAGGCCGAAACATATGTCGATCGCTATATCGACATCGCGTAAGTCACGTTAAATTCCCGTTTTTAAATCTATAAGTTTATTTTGCAATAATAACACGTTGAAATCGTTTATCTTCTGCTCTAAAGATATCCATTTTGAAAAAGCTAATTCTCCAGGAACTTTACTAGGATTTGGTAATAAAACTCTTAAAGCCAATATAATACACGAGTCGCAACTCCCAGTTAACATTTTATCGACAACAGTGGTAAGAGTCGAATGTGATATAGTGAGCGGATCATATATTAATGGAAAACCAAGCCATATTCTTTATGAATTTGCTCCTAACGTGCCTCCAGGATACCGAATAATAGAAGTGCCAAAGAATATAATTTATTTTCCTGTCAATCAAATTGACGTCAGCACTATTAATATTAGATTATTAGATATTAATAATAATTTAATAAATCTACGCGGTGAAGAAGTTCAATTATATTTGCATATCAGGAAAAGATGATCGACTTCAATAAAAGTAGTAATTCAATAATGAAACACATCAGTACTCATCGAACAATCCGAAAAGGAACAACTAAGAAAAAAATTAAATTGACCAGGGAAAATAAAAAGTTCCTGAAATTAATTGGTCTATTAAAATGAACATTTTGGATATAACAAGTTCACCAGCATACGATAACACCATAGACGGTATCGAATATCATTCATATAAACCTTACGTAACAAGTTTTAACAGGAATGATGAAATCCGCATACCTATCAATCAGCAGGATTTATACATACTACCATCAGCAAGTACCCTTTATTTAGAAGGAACAGTAAACATCATAAAGAAGGATACAAAACTAAAAGTTACTGCTGTGGAATTCACAAACAATCCATTACTGTTTCTTTTTCAAGATATTCGTTATGAACTAAATGGAGTTGAAATAGATAGAATCAAAAATGCTGGAATGACTACAACAATGAAAAGTTTAGTATCATTTAATGAAAATGAAGCTAAGATAGCAAAAGCTTGGGGTTGGGATATAAATGGAACAAAAACAACCCATGGAAATAGTTTTTCTGCCTCAATACCTCTTAGTAATATTTTGGGCTTTGCTGAAGATTATAAGAAAATAATTATGAATTGTAAACATGAACTGATATTATTACGCAGTAATACAAATTTGAATTCTTTGAAAGTTCCATCTGGTGAGGTTCTTGAAGATATAATAATAAATAAGTTAGTTTGGCGCGTTCCACACGTCAAGGTATCAGATAAAGAAAAAGTTAATTTACTAAAGTTATTGGAAAAGGATCGTTCTCTATATTTGGCTTTTAGAAATTGGGATTTATATGAGTATCCCTTATTACCTAAAACAACTAAGCATACTTGGTCAATTAAAACGTCCTCACAGATTGAAAAGCCAAGATATGTAATCATAGGCTTACAAACAAATAGAATAAATTTAGCTGATCGCGATATATCAAAATTCGACCCTTGTAATTTAAGAGATGTCAAAGTATATCTTAACTCTAACTATTTTCCATATGAAAACTTGAATATTAGTCTTGATGATCATAAATATTCATTATTGTATGAGCAATATGTCAGGTTTCAGACATCTTATTATGGACGCAGAAGTGAACCACTGCTAAGTACTTCTGAATTCAAAGAAAAAGCACCGCTGTTTGTAATCGATTGCTCTAGACAAAGCGAAAACCTTAAGTCAGGTCCTGTAGTTAGCGTACGTGTGGAACTTGAATGTCATTCAGAAATACCTGATCAGACAGCTGCATATTGTCTTATTTTAAACGATTCCATCATCGAGTACAGACCGTTGAGTAATATAGTAAAAAAAATATCTTAAAATATGAATCCTTGCAGAATAAAATATATATTCGTGGATGTACAAGGATTCAAAGATACACAAAATAATTTTATTATAAAAGAATTGTCTATTTTAAACGAAGAAAATACCCAAACCTTTCTTGTCAAGCCCCCCTATCCATTTAAAAACTTATCGATCGAAGAAAAGAAACATGTGCGGTGGATAGAAGCAAATCGAGGATATTTCTGGAGTGAAGGCCACATTGACTACAGGGAATTCAAAAGAATTATAGTACCATATTTGAATAAGAAAAAAGTGTTAACAAAAGGAACTGAGAAAGTTATGTGGATCAAAGGCCTTTGTGAGAACTGTGAAATAATAGATGTGGGAGAAAAAGGATGTGAAATTTTTTAAAATTATATCACGACTATGAAAAACCTAATATAAATTTAAATTGTGTACAACACACGAAAATGTGTGCATTAAAAAATGTATTGTGCTTAAAAAAGTGGTATGATAATAATAATATACATTTATTCAATGTAAGCTAAGAATTTAATTTAATGTTTTAAATAAAATAAAATAATTATTGCCTAAACTGGTTGTTGTTTTATTCTACCAAATTATATTTTAACGAATTAAAAAGGTGAGTATTTAGGAATTAAAATACAGCAGATATTTGAATAGGTTTTTAATATAATATCGAAAATTAAAACATATCTTAAATTTAATGAATTAAATAGTACAATGCATTCAGGGAGATACTACTTACTGATTTGATTAAACATCTTAAGAATCACTTCTAATTTAATTTAACTGATCTATTTAAAAATAATTTTATTCAATTATGCGTCTCATCAGTCAGAATCACTTATTATATTTTCAGATATATTTTTAATCACTCTTTCGGTTTGATCTAATATTCTGTCCGTAAAATCTTTTACTATATATTGAGCCGATATTACAACATCACTTTCAGTGTCACTGTTATCACCACTAATGTCTATTATTTTGATCTGAATCAAACGTCTCCCTTTGTATGCTTCACGGTTTAAAACAAATGATGATCGCCGCATACTATTGCGAAGATTTTTAGTTTCACCAGGTGTCTTCTTTGTCTTCCGTTTTGGACGTTTTGGAGACGATTTCTTCTGATTAGTGATTGGAAAAATTTCGTCAAAGCCTTCTAACGGATTCTGCGCACAGTGGAAAAGAAGGTCTTGGGTATTAATTCCAAAAAGTTCATCTTGAGTCTCACTGTTATTATTTATTACAATGTCTGTCATAATCTGAAACAAAATAGAAAACTATTAGGGTCATTTTTATGGATAATATCGAGTAAATAGAAATAAAGGAATAAAAGTTCAAAACTTACGTCTTAAGTCGACTTGAAAGTATGTGAATATGTGTGTTAACTACGACGCTCGAACAGGGTATAATGAGCAGGGCATGATGAATTTTATTCAATGTTTGTCGAATGTGCAAAATCATGTAGTGACATGTCAGTGCACCTGCGTCGGTGTTAAAAGTTTATGCTGCGTTAGTGAATTTGAAGTATCTACGTAGATTACAGGAATAGCTTACACAAAATGTTTCACAAACATTAAATTGATTTTGCATTATTAACTTAAGCTAGATGTTAAGGCTCGTAAAATAAAATAAAAACAACAAGTATTCTAAATGAAATTCGTTTATTCACTATATTCTTACTTAAGGTTCACTTTACATTATTATAACATTATTATACTCTTTATTCAATTCACATCACGGGCTGCAAATCGCCCGGTCCTTTGGAAGGCATTGACGGAGCCGAAGCCAACGTCAAGAGGCCCTTTACAATATTAAATTAAATAAAAATATGATTTGTGGATGGAGACATGAAAAACTATAAAAAGATGGTACTATAATTTATTATGGCTATGAATGTGTGCTGCTTGATGACTGTTTTCTGGTCTATGGGATGAGGTACGGCACCCGCCAATTATGCCTCATTTCAAAATATTAAGGCGAGTGGTGACTAGCTATCACTGAATGGACCCCCCATAAAGGCGGACCGTTATGTCGGCGCCGAGGGGCAACATTGGCGTGGATAGCTAAGGGTGTTGAGAGGTGTGCTGCACTTTCACTAAACGCTACTAGCGGCTTTATGCCTTTAACAATTCCACCCTGGAGCTTTGGTCTTAGCTCTTGCGATTCCCACCACCGGCCGGCCGGTCAAGGCAAGCCGGGGGTCAGAGGGTCTCATTTAGCCCTCACGGGATAGGGGTCCGCGGTGTCGCCACTCACCGTCGGCTCGCCACAAAGCCACCCCTGCGGGAACACATTATTATTATTATTATTATATTACATATTTATTTCATCTTACAGATAATCTTAAGCTACTTACATTAGATTAGACCCCAAGAATTGAAATATGACCCCAAGCTCTGCTTGATTTTTTATCTTGCGAAATAAATCGTTTATCGTCGCTACTAGAAAGCGCAATTTTGTTTACAGAACGTGTAAATATTTCATGTTTTATACTTTTAAACAATATGTTTTTCTTGCGTAGTGTATTTGATGTAAGCAATGTGTTTGTATAATCTAAGATACTAAGATCTCGAACAACACATGATTTTACTCCCTTAGCCTTTTTAATTTCAGTGTCAGTATTTTTTTTACAATATAATTTAGAGCGTAATCCTACATATTCAGTGATTATTTTTCCACCCATTTCATCTTTGAAAAGTCCTGGTACTTTTTTGTTAATTATTGGTAATTTGTGATAATTATCAACAGAAAAGTTACTGGTATCAAAATACTCCAAAAACGTATTTTTCACATCTTGATAAAAATTTTTGGTTTGGATGTGATAAATAAAGCTGTCTGTATCAGTATAACACATCGTCAAGCGGTCCCTGTAAAATGGTTTAAATATAGAATAGTGAAAATCATACATATGTGATTTTGATAATTCCAAAACTGTAAATCCGATATACAGTGGCTTATCCAATACTATACGATTAGGCTTTAATTGAATCGCAACCAAACTTTCCGTAAAAACTGAAGCACTGTGAAAGTTTGGACTCGCGATTAATTTTTCTGCGTTATTTCTTTTTTTAGTTCTATTGTTTTGATCATTCCATTGATTTATCAACTCAACATGGACCTTCTTGCGGTTGTTTTCTAACGTTTTACCAAAAACACTGTTATTGAGCAATTTGAAAAAGTCTTGCTCAAAAGTTGACGTTGCTTTTTGACGCAAATTTGTATTAAGATCGATGTATTGTTTTAAATATGCACTCTGTCGAAACGTTATAGCACGATGTACTTGCCTCAAGATCAAACCATGTCTTAAACAGGTTTTTAAATGTACATAATGTATAACATAATTAAATTTGTCATAAAGATTTGGAATTAACTTTTCATTTTTTCCACCCGGTGGAATATCTTTTTCGGGGCAAAACGGTAAATCATTATGTTCCCAATGTAATTTTTTTGGATAAATGAGATCGACTTCTAGAATGAAGCCGAACTCTGCATCATCAGATACATTATTCACATCCAGTTTATTAACTTCTGATTGATCAAGAAACCTAAAGTTTGACAAGGGCAATGTTTGACACATGCTGTATCCATAAAGATTATTGCAGTCTATATAGACTATGAATGATTCTGGCATCAACGGATCATGGTCGAAAATAAATTCGTTGTTTGCTTTGGCATGCCTATGTGCTGCCATTACCACACCTCCTCGTATGCCTGTCTGTAACATATCTACTATAGCAAAGTCATCTATTAGTTCTAACTCAATGCCTGTTTTATAAAGCATAGCATCGAATGATAAACTCGGTGCTGTAACATAGAATGCAGGGTCCAAGTTGTAGTAATGTTTGCAAGTTTTTCTAAAGTTTTCAAATATATCTGTTAACAACAACACATCACTTTTTAAATACAAATCGGTATATTCGCCTAGGTTCCGAATTTCAAATTGGGTCCAAACTGACTGTGCGTGCTCATAATCTTTATTTGATATGTGCTCATTGTTGAGAGAGCTATAAAAACTTTCTTTGCTTGGCAGAAATGGCTCGTTGTAACGTTCCCATGCGTTCATGTACTCGTAAGGGTAAACGCCTTTACGAGTTAGAAGGGAAAACTCATTTTCATTTGGGTAAATATTCCTTAAATGAGTAAACTCATGAGTTTTCATGGTTTTAACCAATTTTTCTAGACTGGTTCCTAAAAATTTAAACGAATCTACAAATCTTAACTGAACAAACTCGTCTCTTGATATTGGAATGAATTTTGTGAAAGAGATATAATTTTCTTTCGTTTTAGGAATTATTTTTATTGGTCCAGGCGCTTCACCAAGTGTTTTTATAAACAAGTGACAATCATACCCTGCTAAATTGTGGAAAAAAATTGGCACAAACTTTGGAACTTTGTACTGTAAATTACATAAGCTATGAGCTGCACCCCGATACTGTCCAGTAAGGTGACAATGGTCTCTGACCTTATCTCCGAATAGAAACCTCTCACAAATATGACATCGAACTGCATTCCTAAAATCAATTGCATCGTTTGCATTAAAAATTATGGGAACGTTTTGTGATAACACTGCATGGATATCCCGAACATCTTTGTAAAGAGAGCTAACAAATTTTTCTACACAATGAGGACCTCTAAAGATTACGAATTTATTGTAAGAAGGGTCAACAGAATTAATCACATTGTAAGCAAATGCGATAGGTGTATGCTTTTGTGTAGTGCGCGTATAAGAACTTTGAGGATCTGATTCACTTTTGCTTACATCTTCTAGCATAGTTTCAAAGTCAGCATAAATTACAAAAGGAATGTCTTGTTTGCGTTCGAAATTCTTGAATTTAATTACTGACCCCTTTTCCGGTAGGACAGTGACAATTCCGTTACAGGTATGACTTTCTACATCCTCAACCGTTTTAAAAAACAACAAACAAGTGTCACAAAAATAGATCTGTCCTTTATGCTTCGTTATTTGACTTCTCACCAGTCTCGATAAATTCTTTATGAGACAATAGTGAGATGTTGTGTTGTTTTCTATCCAAAGAAGGTGAATCGTTTTTTTATTTTCATGGCTTTCTGATTTATAAAGCGGGCCTACAACAGTCTTGTTATTTTTTAAGCCAAAAATGATAAAACTTAGGTTTGGATTGTTTTCTTCGAATATTTTAACATCAGATAATGTCATGGGAAACGAAATGTTTTCAGTGTTTAGTACATTGCGAAAATGTACATATGACGAAACCCTTTCAGGATGGTTTTTAGCTGGATAGAGGGCTGCAAGTACGCTCCACAGAAAACAGTGTTTATCGTTGTTTTGAATATTTAAACATGCTTTCTTTTTCTTGATGAATATTGGTAGTTCAATATACGTGGAGCCGCAAAGTGGTTGATATTTATTAACATTAACCTCAATATGCATACAATTAAGAAAAGTCCAACCCGAATCTTGCTCTTCGAATTGGTCAATTTTTGTGCGTATTGTATTGATTACATTTAAATATAAATGCTCAAAATTATAATTTCCATAAACAGGGATATTTTTTGTCATAAACGATTTAGTTTCTTGTTCATTATTTTTGAAAAGTAAAAACTTTGAGAATATTTCGAAGTTGACTTTGACACAAATATGTTTTTTTATGCATTCATCTAAAATGAGTTTGACTTTGTTTCGTATTGAATCTAAAAATACATCAATAGAATGTTCATTTGCGTATTGCGCAGCAATCCTGTAAGATATTATTCGGTTCTGAAATGCTGTCGCTACAATATCTACGCCTTCCACATCGATATGCGGTACAGTTAAAACGTTTTGTTTATGTGTATTACTTCGCAAATGACCTGTCCAGCGCCTACCGCTTATAGATGTGTTACAAACTGAACAGAATGGCATTGTAGAAGCTACTTGCTTGTTTACCTACTAGATATAATTATTATTTAAGTACCTACCTACATAGAAAGTAACCTATTTTTTAAAGTCAGTATTATAATATTATACGCTTTTAATTTTCTTTTTTATTTCAAATTAATTAAAAAAATTACTTTGAGAGTTTAATATAGTCTACCTACACTACATATATCAAAACATACTATAATAATTCTATCTACCTTTATGAACCTAACTTAATTTAATAAAATAAAAACCATAATAAACCTATGCACACGTTTTGTTTATTTAAAATTAATCTTATCACTATATTTTGATGGTTTAGAATCTTTAAATAATTTAAACACCGTAATGAGAAACTCTTGTAAAATTTCCCACTCCTTAGTTTGTTCGTTGAGACGCAGCTTTACACTCGTCAACGCTTTTTTATAGCGTTCTTGAGGAGGCGTATTTTGAACGTCGACGACGTTGTAAAGCTTCACCTCAACGTAAAAGTCGCCTTCGGAGACTGTTGCGGTGCGTCGGCTCTGCCCTCCGGAAACCCTCGTCGTGAAGGAAGAAGTCGATACGTTGCCTCCGGCGCTTTGTGATGCGTTAGATGCAGCAACGCTTTCTTCCCCTTTCAGAATCGAAAAGATGTCTGACTTGCGTTTTTTAGACCTGTAAAACAAAGAAAATAAAATATGATGAAATACTGTTATGATAATATTTAGGAACTTTTATCATCATAATTAGATTCAGAGTTAAATAATCATTTAACGTTGCTCACTCCATACAATATACATTATTGTTAAATAATTATTATCATCATCGGTACAGGGATCCCAACCTGAAGCGAGGAAAGTACCAGGGCCGTGAAATTATCGTATTTTGACGTTTTTGGAGCAAAATTATCGTACACTCAGTATAATGGCTTAAAATACATTAAAAAATCATATAAAACGATAATTTTTATTACACTTTGTTTGTGTATACAGAACAGAATCAATGTATATTTAACTCCATACAGGCAGACGGGCTGAGAAGACAGACCACAGTACACAGATTTTATAAGCGTACCAACGTTTTGAAATTAAGAAATAAGCTGGCGCTGTTACCAATAAACAATAGTATATGCTTAATTTTTTATTGAATATGAGCGTAATTCTCAAACTTTGTGGTGTATGGAATTTATCGTGTATTTGCGTACATAATACGGAGGCCTAAATTATCGTATATACGTTAATTATAGTACGGTTGGGGCCCTGCATCGGTACCTAGTAGTAGTTACCACCAAGCGATAAAAACAATAACCTATCAGATATAATATATATATATATATATATACGTACCACGAAAATTCCGGCTCTTGCAAATCGGGTGGTGTGAAGGATGGTGAATATGATGCATGACCGCGCTTAGCAAGGGCAGCAGCGTTAACGACGGGGGTGATCTTGCGCTTTGAGGCTTTTGGCTTCTTGGTAGGCTGCGACAACACCGACGGTGCTGTGGCCACGATTGCTTCAGATTCGTATTCAGAGTCCGACCTGAGAAAAAAAATAAAAAATGAGTATGGATGGAACAAAGATTTTAAAAAACACGTAATAAGACAATACTCACTCACATATTTCTGTAGATGTTTTCTCGAAGTGTCGTGGCTGCGCAATGTCAGGCGGCAGGCGGGCTGGCGGTGGCTGGCGGAGTCTGGCAGGCGGCGGCTGAGCAGGGTGGCAGGCGGCGGCTGAGCAGGGTGGCAGGCGGTGGCTGAGCAGGGTGGCGGGCGGTTGGCAGGGTCTGGCAGGCAGCAAGATTCTCGAGGATGATGAACCAGCGAAGAATATGTCAGTTTTCTAATTTTACGCGATTTTATAGCAAATACTTTTTATGTGTCAGCAAATAATATTCCAATTCAAAAGATATTAAGTACCCGTACTTTAACAAAACACCACCTTTGTCGCACCACCTTTGAAATCGGATCAAAGAAAGATTCCGCCTACTCGGATGACAATATAAAAACTCATACCATTACCCGACTACGATAGATTAAAAGATAGAAAAATTAAAAGTCAGTGCATAAAATATTACAATCATATTTTATGTGTTTAGATAATAAGACGGTATCTAATTATTTGAACTGTACAATACACCACACGGGAAGTATTACTATTTACTTTCTTACATAATTTAAGTTCGTTCGCAAAACAAAAAAACCGACTTCATATGCAGCGCAAGTCATTTTCAGTACTAAGTTTGAGGTATCTATCTCCATATCTCTGGAGATTCTTATCGGATCTCGTTAAAATTAAAATGGAACTACACTGTAAACATATTCTATTAATAATAATATCGTTTAAAAACTAAAAACGAACCGACTTCAATGCCGCGCTATTCATTTTCAGTACCAATTTTGAGATGTTTATCTCAATATCTCTGGAGGTACTCATCAGACCTCGATAAAATTATCATGGTACTACTACACTTGGAATATCTCCTTTCGAACAAAAAAAGAATAATCAAAATCGGTTCATAAACGACGAAGTTATCCGCGAACAAACATAAAAAATATCGGTAGAAATGAGAAACCTCCTCCTTTTTTTGAAGTCGGTAAAAAAATAAAAAAAAAACATTCTCCAAATCCACACACAGTTAATAAATGATGAGGTTCTGAAGTGACAAAAAAATTAAATTATACAGACGAATTGAGTACATCATCCTTTTTGTGAAGTCAGTAAAAAAAAAAAACAAATCAGTTCATAAATGATTGAGCTATGATATAATAAACAAAAAAGTAATTCGTACAAACGCTATCTGTTAAGTCCTCGTTTTGTTAAGTCGGTTAAAAAGTAATTTGTCCTAAGGCCGCTACACACCTTGAGTTTAAACTGCTCGTTTTCACTAAATAGTGTGACTATACATATGAATGATAGTTTAACTGAATGGTACTAATTATAATTTAAAATCGTTAATAAACTAAAAGAACCAACTTCAAATGTCGCGCTAGTCATGTGCCAAGTTTGATGTGTTTGTCTCCATATCTCTTGAGATAGTCATGAGATCTCGATGAAATTTAAATGAAATTACTTGGAAAGTATGTCCTTTCAAACAAATATAAAAAATATTCTAAATCGGTACAGCCATCTTTGAGTAATCGAGAAGCATACATAAAAAAAAGATTCCGACGAATTCAGAACCTACTCCTCGGTTAGGTGTCGGTTAAAATAGCATTTAATTAACTGTACAGTGCAAACTTAATGGTATAAAAATTTATCTGTACCTACAGAACAGTTCAATCGCAGAGTTAAAAACGAACGTGTATGCGAACCCTTAAAAGAAATGCTTACGATGTACATATTGTTATTCAATCCATTTTACCTTGATACGTTTGTACCTACTATCGAGCGTGTGAACAAAACCATTCATTATATAAGTGTACGGTGTCGGCTGTGGTGTCGGTGAGTGTATCGGTGAGTGTAGTTCTGTAACTATTTGGAAATAACAAGTAAGTACCTAGCTTTTATTGTATAATATTTTGCAACGTACTCTTTTTTGGTTGATTCGAAAATAAAATTAAAAACCAAGTTTCTGTCGTATTATATAATAAAGATTTTCTCAATAACTAGAAATCGAAAAAATAAAATAGGTCTTCATACGACAAAAAGCCCTATTAACCGACTTTAAAAAAAAGGAGGATGTTCTATGTTTCACTGTAAAAATTTTTTTATTTATTTTTCTCTGTCAATTGTGGTCCGATTTTTTTAATTATATATTTATTTCAAAGATTATACTTTTGTAGTGGTCTCATTGTAAATTTATCAAGTATCTCCAGAGATATGGCGATAATAACCGCAAACTTGCTACTCAAATTGAATACAGTAGCATTTGAAGTCGGTTTTTTAAACGATCCTAATTATTTTGAACATGTTATGTAAGTGTTATGTAAAGAAAATAATATTAAAAAATTACATAAAAATGATTATTTTTCGATTGCTGTTTATATTAACTACACACTGATTTAATGTTTAGTTATTTCCAAGTTTAATTTGATTTATTCTGAGTAAAGATTTTTTAAAATTAAATTGTGTATTCTTAGTTTTAAACTAATGTGTACCAATTTCTATTTTACAGGAACGACAAGCAGCAGGGACAATGAGATCTTCATGAATTTAATAAATTAAAATCCTTTAGATGAAAATGGTGAGTGACTACGCTTGAATTTTTATTAACGTATATACACACATTTCTTTAAAGCACAGAAAATATAAAAGTTGGTGCTTTAGGGGTAGCAGATTTTAATTTTGTAATATTTTTTGGTTTATCTGACTATACGATATGCTCAAAACACAGGTAGGTTAGGGCGCGATAATTTATCGTAAGTATTCCAACAAAAAGTCATTACGGCTTTAGTAGAAGTAGTAGAACAGGTTTATCTGACTATACGATATGCTCAAAACACAGGTAGGTTAGGAATCGCAATCGGTGGAGATAATCCGACCTTGGGCTCCCAGAGTGAAACTTACCATGGATCACTTAACCGATTGTGTTTAGACATCGCAAACGGCGAGAGATAATCCTGCCTTGGACTCTCAGGATGATACTTACCATGTTTTATCCAACCGTATGTGCTGAGACATCGTATGCGGTGAGAGATAATCCTACCTTGGGCTCTCAGGATGATACTTACCATGGATCATCCAACCGTATGTGTTACGAACACAGTTGATCAAAACTATTACTCCGGGGTCATTGAGAGTTCTAAAACACGTCGATCAAAATTATTACACCGGAGGCTTTGAGTTCTAAAACACAAGTGGTGAGAGATAATCAATTTTTAGTTATTGGGTGTTCTACTCCAGCTACATCTGTTGATTAAACGATATACCCAACTGCAACAAGTGAGCGCAGCAAGCGGAGCGAACGCAGTTGGGTATATCGTTTAATCAACAGATGTGGCTGGAGTAGAACACCCAATAACCACCTACTCGTAGAACCTCCACCTTTTTTGTGAAGTCGGTTAAAAAAAGACAACTTTTTCATCCGAAAAACTTCATGGGTCGGCGTGCCTTTTTGTTTTAAGGTGCGCGGTGAACATTTTTAACCGACTTCAAAAAAAGGAGAAGGTTTCTCAATTCGACCGTATTTTTTTTTATTTTTTATGTTGTTCGCGGATAACTTCGTCGTTTATGAACCGATTTTGATTATTCTTTTTTTGTTCGAAAGAAGATATACCAAGTGTGGTACCATGGTAATTTTATCGAGGTCTGATAAGTATCTCCAGAGATATTGAGATAAACATCTCAAAATTGGTACTGAAAATGAATAGCGCGGCATTGAAGTCGGTTCTTTTTTAGTTTAAAACGATATTATTTCAGTTTTAAGTTATACCACAGAATACGTAGAACAATTATAGGTAGTTATACCAAGAGAGACATTTTAAAGTATACGTAACAAATAAAAAACTCATACCATGGAAAGTGGTTACTTTCGCCAATCACCAACACCTTAACACCAATATTATAAATGCGAAAGTCAGTTTGTTTATTCATTTGTTTGGGGCCCTCTTCACGGTAAAATAGCTCGACCAATTTGGCTGAAATTTTAGTAGGTAGCAAAATAGGGTTGAGTGTTTCCTGTCATGTTTAGGTAAATCTTTATTTGTCATTACTTCTTTAAAACTCCAGTAGTTTTGCCATGAAATGGCAAGGCTTCTATAAATTTTCTTTTTCAGACAAATTTTTGAGAGCAATTGATTGGCCAATATAATGTATACTCAATAACATATTCTATACCAGCTACCACCCTCAAGCATAGATTATATAATAGTTAATACGCCCTCAAGTTACAAAATTGTCGCCCAAACATCTAATGTGTTCCAGCAGCTATCTTTAAGAGCCAGTTCCTATTCTAGGCCTAGCGTGCTCACCATCTTCGACCGCATTATCACTTACCAACATGTGAGATAGTGGTTAATCGCTAGTCTATAGAATATTAAATAAATACTGTTATTATTAACTATAATTGCTTTCTTTACTCCGTTTGACAATGCTTTCGGTTTAGAGGCATTTAAAGTCAATCTAACTTTGTAATTTTCATTTGAGTCCTGTATCAGACACATATTTTGCGTGACACTGCATGACACACATGGGCTCAGGCCCATTGTATATATATATCGTCGTCCATACAAAAGAAAGGGACGAACTCCGTTCTAGGTCGGTCTCATCAGGGCCGTTTTGCGCAGTCAATTTATATTACGTCTATAGTTAACTCTGAACTATACTGTTATTAATTACTCGTTATTTGGTTCCTAAAATACAAAAACGTATTACGTGTGCAAAAATTAAGTTGGTAAATTTTATATCGGCAAGTAAACTACAACTACGTAGCACTATTGAGTATTCTGTGCTACGACACCGATATACCGCCACGTATGTTAAGTTATTCCTTTTCCACCAAGTTTGTTTGGAAGAGATCGCTTTAAGTGATAAGACCGCCTGTTGTTACACCTACTGTAAATTTTTTTTTTGTATTTATAAGTTGCATTTTTTAAGGTGTTCAATAAAGAGTTTCTATCTATATTAGTGTAAAGATGAATTAAAACGCAAGTCGTACATTTTAAATTGTCTTTTATTTTCCGTCCTTCTTACTCCTACCCTAACTTATAGTCTTATCTCTTTCACGCATTCTCTTTGACAACTATCTCGCTCATACACATACTTATCTCGCATCTATTCTTCTCTTTCGCGCTTACATTATGTTCCGATCTATCACTCATCAAGCTTGTTCTCTTTCTAACCTACGTGTTCCTCATTCATTCTATCTCTTTCTCGCATCTATATCTAGCATTTTTACGTAAAGCTAGACATGTAGCATACATTAGGGTTCCGTACCTCAAAAGGTAAAAAAAGGAACCCTTATAAGACCACTTTCTTGTCCGTCTGTTTGTCTGTCTGTCTGTCTGTCTGTCTGTCCGTCTGTCTGTCCGTCTATCTGTCCGTCTGTCTGTCCGTGTGTCACCACTGATTTTCTCAGGAACGGGTAGACCTAGCAAGTTGAAATTTATACCTGATATTGTGGTCTATAGTTCCTATTGGGTGTATAAAAATCTAGGTCTTGAGGCAACACAATAAAAAGATATTGGCAAATCTAGATTTTCGCGAAAACTTGTTAGTACCAAAATGCACCTTAATTTTCAACTTTTTTAATTTTTCGGAATTTTCCCTTTACTTGTGCTCTGAGACCTTGCCTATAACCAAAATTGACAATTCTAGGTAAACCGGAAGTACCCTATAGTCTTTGGGTCGAAAACCTATAGGGTACTTCCCGTTGACCTAGAATCATGAAATTTGGCAAGAAGCAAGGTCTTACAGCACAAATAAAGGAAAAAATCCAAAAAATAAAAAAGTTGAAAATTAAAGGGTGTCCCCATACATACATAGTTTGCGCCAATTAAGGTAGACCTCTGAGTTATATGAGCGCTGATACAATTTAGAGGTGTAGCTTAATTGGTTGGTACGGAAGCCTCGGTGGGCGAGTTCAACTCGACTTACCCGGTTTTATTTTATCTATCTAATACCTATCGAAAGAAACTTTTCCACATATGAGGAGAAGCATACTACCATAGTTTTACAATCCAATAGGATTGTTAAACTGAGATACTACTATCTAGGAAAAATTCGCCGCCATAACTTTACCGTGCTTCGGCATAGTCTGATTCTTCAGCATCACCATATCTTCGACTACATCATCGTTTTCCACCAGGCGAGACAGTGGTCAAACGATAGTCTATCATGTATAAAAAATAAACCCGGCCAAGTGGGAGTTGGACTCGAGGCTTGCGTACAAACTTGTGAAAACACCGATGCCTAGACACCGCTAGTGCACCAACCGCAAATAATAAGTTTGTAAATGCCCTTTTTTTGTTATTAAACTACATATTTACGGTTTTCAGTGTCATTTTTTCTTATAAGTACTTCATGGCCTTGCCAAATTTTATGATTTTCGGTCAACGGAGAAGTACCCTGTATTTTTGATTCCGTTTTGAAATCGCAAAATATGCGAAAAAATTCGACTTCAACGGTCATATCTTTTGATCGTGTTAGCTTACAAGTTTAATTTTTTCACAGCTTAAAGATACCGTAATACCCGAGTATCTAATATTATACGAATCTTTGTCCTGACATACTGACTGACTGACTGACGATGATGATGGGGGTTCAAAGTTTGTATGGAGAAACAAGATTAGAAAGTATTTTCTATTCGAAACTTCACATAAGTGCTTCAGTAAAAAAAAGTAAATACGTGTTTCAGGCTTTTTTGAAATTCCACCCCTAAGAGGGTGAAATGGGGTAACAAAGTCTGAAGATCAGTATTGTTTCGTATTGAGCTGAAATTTGGCATGCAGATAGTTATTACGACGCTAGTTCCCTCTGAGAAATGATTTTCTAATATTCACTCCTTAAGGCGATGAAACAGGGGTTCAAAGTTTGTAAGGAGAAACAAGATTAGATACTTATTTCCATTCGAAACTTCTCACAAGTACTTCAGTAAATAAATAAGTAAATACGTGTTTCAGACTTTTTCGTAATGTCACCCCTAATAGGATGAAGTGGGGAAACAAAGTCTGAAATCAATAATGTTTCGGATTGCGCTGAAATTTGGCATACAGATAGTTATTTTGACGTAGAAATCCGCTAAGAAAGGATTTTTCAAAATTCACTCCTTAAGGAGATGAAACGGGGGTTCAAAGTTTGAACCAATTTGGCTTTTACTTCTTTGATGTCTTTTATGATAGAAAGGTTTTTACAAAATAAAAGTTTTAAGTAAATAAAAGAAGTCTTTAAAGCGGGCGACGCCGCGGGGAACTTCTAGTTTGGTTTAAGTTTCAACTTGATATCTTTCCGCGTTCATGAAAAAAAGGGTCTTGATAGACGGACAACAAAGTGATATTCTATAAGGGATCTTCTTTTCCTTTTTAGGCACGGAACCCTAAAATACAAAAGCTTAGAAATACGTGTGTCTTATATTATATCAGAGAATATTATTGTTAATAGCCATAGTACGTAAGTACTCGAAGAAAGTGCACATAGTATTAGAAATGTATATTATATAATATTTTTTATAATGATTTATGATCTTACAAAACGAAATACCGACTTCACATGCCGCGATAGTCAAAATAGCCACTAGCCATAATCATTTCATCAAGGTATACAAATTTGTTTATATTGTATATATCCATATCTCCTGAGATGATTATCAGATCTGGATAAGATACGGGAGGCATAATCTGTCAAACAAAAAAGATTTTTTCAAATCAGTTAAGATTTGACGGAGTTCTGAGGTAACAAACATAAATAAAAATACAGTCGAATGGTGAACCTTCTCCTTTTTTGTGAAGTCGGTGTGTCGGTATTTTAATACGAATCCAGAGTTGCCTACAAGTGGACGGCCTTAATCAGGCAAAGTTAATGACTTAATCAAACAAATCATGCAGCACACGCTGAATTTAATCCTGTTGCCTTTTTTAATGTTTAATTAAACAATGTTTTATTTATTTTAATAATCCGTTAATAATTTGGTGTTCCGTTTTTCTACAGCTTTATAGATTTTGAAGAACACTTTCGCGTTTCGTCGATTCAAGTCAACTTTGGTAAATTATCTTTTTTCAATGCAAGACAGATAAGCGTTTGATCACTTTGACAAGTGATGTTCCGATCGACGATGTACTACACTTGAGTTCACTCGCGGTTTGAAAATCTCCGAATTTTACTTTTGGAATTTATGTTAGGAGGTAGCAGTACGAAAAAGTGTACTCGCTCAAACAAAAAATTACGGAGTTTTGGTGTAACAATCGT
The DNA here is from genome assembly GCA_954871355.1 of Cabera pusaria. Lineage (NCBI taxonomy): Eukaryota > Metazoa > Arthropoda > Insecta > Lepidoptera > Geometridae > Cabera > Cabera pusaria. The sequence goes on from OX940902.1 coordinate 19,894,396, forward strand.
TACTACTACACAATATACAAATACTACAGTCTAATTTAGAAACTCCTCCTCTTTTGAAGTGTGTTGAAAATGCTACTTCATACATAAGACGTAGAGCATATTCGTAGCCCTCGTAGAAGCCATCGTAGCTCGTAGCATGGCCAGTGGAGTAATGAAAACAATGAAAAGGATTGTAGAAGAAACTCCTTGAATTATATTTTACCCGACTACGGCGAAGCAAAAAGGAGGATTATGTTTTTATAATTACATAAAACGCCTTTACACTCATGGGTTAAGATATCGAAATTACTCCGACACGAATTTTTTTATGATATATATTAAATAACAAAATAACTACATACATCAAAACTCTAGTCAAATCTATTTAGTGCTACTTTCTAAACCTATCTTCCAAGCTAGCTTCTCATAATGATAGGAGCATAGTACATCGATGTTCCGCCTGACTAGCCAACTAACAAAGCTTACCAGTTTTAAGGAGAAGATCTACCGCCATAACCTCACGATGCACACACAGCCCTCGAGAGTCAGAGTATTCTAGCATATCACATAACATATTCACAGAATGTTCAACATCTTTGACCGAATCATCGTTTACCACCAGCCGAGATAGTTGTCAAACGCTAGCCTAAAAAAACTAGCACCGAGCATCATGCTGGAACTCAGCGTTCCGACTGGCGACATTTCTTTGTTCAACAGTGGGTTTGAACCTCTGTCTAAACCTAATGGTGATTTAGTAACAATAATAGCGTTCTAGTCGGTGCTCCGTTTGCTGGTTTCTTTAACTACTTATTTGCATGAACTAGGTTTAAAATATACATAGATGGTCAACCGTCAGGCACTTGTCTCACCGCCGACGAGAAAGCCACCAACTATTGACTATTTTCTCGCTCAAGAAACGTACGACAGATGATCCCGTGTCAATACGTATTTTTAAATCGTCAATACGTATTGAGGTGTAGTCAATTACGTAATTTTAAAGGTTATAATGTGTGTTTGCTATTTGCTGTACACTCGTAAGAGTAAGTTGTGATGGAACAATCCTAATAGTTTTTAAGATCTTATGTACTCACAATTGACAGTCAATAAAATGATTTCAATGGTTTCAGTAACACAGATAACAATTATAATAGTCGATCACTGACTGTGCACACTGCCGATGGGAACTGTCTCTCCAATAGTTAGTCTCAGCGACAAGAGCTATCGAAGATAATAATTATTCGCTGAGCGATGCTCGCTTGGTGGCCAAAACACTCTCCAAGAGACTAACTAGTGGTAATTCTACCCTACAAGTGCGAGTGGTGCGAGTAATTGCGCGTCGCACTCACACACTCGCTTACCTATAGCCCAGCGACAAAACTACCGGAACTGCATACTCGCTTCTCGCTGCTCATCAAACGCGTTTATAGTTTATAGCTTTACTTGGTTCTCGCTGGTAGCTGTAGCAGACATTTTAAAATAATAATATATTGCTGATTCTCATGCACACCTACCATCTGTATGATATAATTTGTACCTAATCAGCCCACGGTTGCCTGGAAGAGATCGGTAATAAGCGCCGATCATACTGTAAATGTAATCACTATTTTACGTAATTCTTAGTTATTTAAGTGCAATAAAGCGTATTCTATCTATCTTCTATTGAATTCTAATGACTGCTGCTAAAGGCTGATTTTACAGCCTCATGGTCTAAAAAAATCATTTTAAATACATATAAATCATCCAAGTAAGTTTACAGACGCCACAACGGGTTGATCGTCTAAAACTACAAGTGGAATGTGGGTGCATTCCACTTATGATCGATATACTCGTAGGTATCTATTTAATAATAATACGTCAATTTCAGAAGCAAGTTTGAGACGTTTATCGTCATATCTCTGGAGATCATATCTCGATCAAATTACAATGGGACCACCTCGGAAATGTACCCTACCGATTAAAAAAATAATCATTCAAATCGGTTTACAATTGACGGAGTAATCGCGTAACATACATACCAAAAAACATACAGACAAATTGAGAACCTCCTTCTTTTTGGAAGACGGTTGAAAATAGTAAGTTGATTAAAAACTTCTGAATCAGTCGTCTAGAACTACAAGTGAAATGTAGATGCATTCCAATTCTGATCGAATAGGTATCTACTTATCTATACTATCTATATCTATACTTCTATATCTATACTTCTATATCTATACTATACTAATATTATAAAGAGAGAAAATTTGTATTTTTGTATGTTTGTAATGAGTAAGCTCAAAAACTACTGAACCGATTTAAAAAATTCTTTCACTAATACATAGAATGGACTTTCGGAATGAAAATAGGCTATATATTATCCCGTTTAAATCAAAGGTATGTACATTCGTGGAGACCTAATTTGCAACCTAAGTCGGCAAATAAACGGTCGAAAAAACACGTTTCTTACGAACGCTGCTTAATTGAAAATAGATAGAAGAATATTTTCTATGCAACAGTTGTACAACTTAATAAGACCTACAAAAAAGTCCGCGACATTATATGTCTATCTCTTAAGGTTGACTCACAGTAACCATTTTAATCTTAAAATTTTTGTTAAAAAATATTACATAACTTCCAAGGCTATTTTCAAGTATATATTATTAATCCTTATCCAAATAATTAATTTAATTAGCTTGGCCACATATTATAGATTAAAATTGTCCTTTACAGTATATAATTCAAATGAAAACTCTAGAAGATATCACGAATTTCACAAACACGCATCGCAAAATTAATAAAATATTTGCAGTGAAACCACAGATTAGGTCATAGTTACTTCGAAAATATTATTATAAGCTTAGCTATGCTGTAGATCCCCACCGATCACAATCAATTTGAAGTCAATATAGTATAATAATATGATCTATTGTATAAAATAATATTCATCTATATATATAATAATATAATATAATATTTGAAACCACCCCGACTGATCTATGTATAATAGCTTTTTCCAATTACTCTAAACACGACATTTAAAATCTGAGCTGTAAGTTGGTGAGGATTTGAGTATTCTGTAGAGTCCAGGAGACTTCCATGTTCTTACAATATCATTGAAGAAGAAGATTTTCGAATTGATCAGACCTATGAAAGTTGATTTCATAGCGCAATTAACTAGAAAAAAGCTCATAATTTTATAACGATTGAACGAATTTTCATGAATCAAAGCTAAGAAAACTCTCGATGAAGACATCTATCAAACAAAAAAAAACTATCAATAATAAAAACAAAATCGGTTCATCCGGTTAGGTGCTAAGATGCTACAGACAGACACACAGATACACACGTTAAACGTATATTACCCCTACATTTTGCGTCGGGGAACGCCGTAAGGTTACGGCGGCAGATGTACTCCTTGGTGGTAAGCTACTTTTTGGTAGATTTAATGATCCCACTACCACTGTACGAAAACTCATGATTCATGAATGCACATAAAACTTTCATTGGTAGGTATATAGCTAGGATTAGAACCAACGACCGTCGGGTCAGAATCAGGGTAACTAGCCTTTACGCCAAAGGGCCGTCCAATATCAATACGTAAGTATTTTAAAACAAAGTTCATCACTGCGTCTGTCTGTCTGTTCGCAATAATCTCAATAGCTACTGAACGGATTATCATGCGGTTTTCACCAATAGCCAGAGTGTTTATAAGAAAGGTTTAGGTGCATAATTCGTTAAGGTTTTGTGTAAATTGGATGAAATATGACGATGGTTGTTAAATATGTTCATATTTTATATTCGATGCAACAAACTGATGCACATTTTGTAGGCATATATGTTCTACCCGTGCGAAGCCGGGGCGGGCTGCTAGTTAAAAATAAAGTAGTTTATTTTCTCTCACAATTAGGATCTCACATATTATATAGGTACATAATTATACAGCTATTGAATACTTATGTTTGAATATTAACGTAAATACTTCGCAAGACCCAAACCTTTCCAAACCAAGCAGCCACACCAACAAACACCCATTCGAAACCCGAAACAAGTCGAACAAAATCCGACGAAAGAACTCAAAAACAGAACGCTCAACGAAACGTCAACAAACAAAATCGCCACAGAAATTTCAATATAACAAACAAGACCGAAATTCCTTCATCAAGGCTACAATGCCTGCCTACATACAAATATCTAACAGCGAGACTCCAATTTAAATAACAAGCTCGCAAAGCTGAAAAACAAGCCGTAACCGAAGTTGGGAATAAATTAGCAACCCCCTTTACCCCCCTTTACCCCAATGTGTACTTTGTGCAAAATATTATTTGCCTTTGCCAGACAATAATAGGATCTAATGCCACGCCCTGACATGTTAGCTTTAGTAGACTCCGCCTCTTTGAATCCCTTGTCTGATTGGAGGGGATCGTACGCTCTCTTTCCTCTCGTATATTTGTCTCTTTCTTTCGTGTAGCTTTTCCTTCGAAGCCCGGGGGTAAATGTTATGCTAGACAACATATACGACGCCTTTCCAGAGATCCGCCAGCATTGTCGTTTCGCTGAAATATTTTTTACGCGCGTTTTATTTGAAGATATCTCACCTGAATGGAGTGTTAGAATTCGCTTTATGAGATTTTTTCAGAATGTGACGAGTGAGGAGTCCTTTAGCTTTGGATTATGGGATGTTGCGTCTGTAAACAGTTGCTTTTGCGAGGATGTCAGATTTTATTGCTTTTCTGTTTGACGTCGGATTTCGTTTGAGGTCGAAAGCTCATTTCAATGGCATTCATGGTGGCAGATCTATTGTATTGTACCTATACTTATAATAGTTCTGTTTCTTGAATAATGAAGGTTCAGTTGTTTAAATTAAAAATGCATTTAAATAAATTACATATCTTGTGTTATTTTCATTTTACTAAAACGCGAATGTCAAAGAGCGCTTTAAAGTTAACAAAAAAATCATAGCATTGTATAAAGCAAGATATTTTAACTAATTAAAAAAAAACTATCACAAAGTAGTAATTTTAAAACAAGATATATCTTATCCCTGTGCTTAATTTGTTTTATACCATCAGCTACGAAAAATAGGCCAGGTTAGCTGAGCTCCATAAAGCACGTCACACGAGCCACCCTCAAAAGAACTCCAACATCAAAGCCAACAACAGAAATATAACAGAATCCAGCTCTGATATTAAAACAAAAAAGACCGCAATCCGAACTCAAAATAAATACCGCAACAAAGTTGAATCGATGAGCTCCAAGCGGCCTAATAATTATTAGTCGACGGCCTGAAATTCATGCACAAAGCTCCGACCCGCAGTAATAATAACGACAATTGTTGTGTTTACTGGAACGTAAACGTGGAGGGGGCAGAGGCGGGGCCGGGCTGCCCCTCGGGGGTGCCGCGCCAGTCCGCGCCGCGACGTGCGCTGCTCCGCACCTCTGACATGTGACCGAGAGCATGGAAGACTGCGAGCTCGCCCAGTACCGCGACATGATCCTCGACGGTGAGCTGCCCCTCGACCTGCGCCCGCCGCCGCGGCTCTACCTGCCGCACTATCTCCGAGCCGATACTGAGCCCGAGTACCCCCAGGACGATACCTACGTCTCCGTCGATGAAGACACGCCGGACTTACCCCCGCCTTCCAGCGACTCCGACCGGTACGACGCATCCAGCCCGACGGACGCGAAGCCATCCTCACCAAAGAAAACCAAATCGAAGTCTTCATCGCAGCTCATAAAACCGCCCTACTCCTACATCGCACTCATCACCATGGCGATACTCCAATCTCCACACAAAAAATTAACTCTGAGTGGGATCTGCGAGTTCATCATGACTAGATTCCCGTACTATAGAGAGAAGTTTCCCGCGTGGCAGAATTCCATCCGGCATAATTTGAGCCTGAACGATTGTTTTATAAAGATTCCGCGGGAGCCAGGGAATCCTGGGAAAGGGAATTATTGGACGTTGGATCCTTTGGCTGAAGATATGTTTGATAATGGGAGTTTTTTGCGGAGGAGGAAGAGGTATAAGCGGCCGGCGCCGTCGTTGCAGCACGCGCATGCTGTTGTGGCGATGTTGGCGAGAGAGGCGTATGCCCCGCTGTTGCCTTTGCCGTGTTACTTGCCGCCTACGCCTTTGCTGTCACTGCCGCGTCCCCCGCCGGCGACGCTGCGTCCTGTGCCCTTACCGCCGAGGGTGTCGGAGACGACGGAGTCGCGTTGCAAGAGGTCCCGGAACGGGTTCTCGATCGAGTCCATCATCGGGTCACAGGAGTCGGTCGGTTTGGAGCCGCGACGGAGTGCCTTCTCTCCTCTGCAGGGCACCAGCCCGCCGGACGACTGGGCCAGGTGAATGTACCTCAACGGGTGTGTCTCCTCCCCACCCCCGTACTGAGGTAAATATGTCGATCCGTCGGACAGTCGCGGCTGTGATTTGAACAGAGGTGATGTGTGGAAGTTGGCTGTAAACGCTTGGTCTGGACTCTAAGCTATATCGATTGACCAAATTGTAGTTACCAATTTTATTTACCACAAATTAATGTAAGTACCTACATCTCTTGTAAATCTCTTTAAAATGAATGCATGTTCTTACGTTTGCCTATAAATAATGTTAATGTATTTTCCCTCGATTTTATTTTTTCGTAATAATCAAGAATAATAAATACGTCCGTCGGTAATTTTAATTTAGGGAATTATATTTAGAGATAGTGATGCTGTATATAAGTAACAACATTTTTACTTTAAAAATTGGCAGATTTGTTATAAGTGATGATTGATTTTTGAAACTTTCTTAAAAGTTCTTATAAAAGTTCTTATAAGCACATAATTTTAATTGTTAAAATGTTTTACACATTCGAAAACATTAATATTAACGCATCCACGTAAGTAATTTGTTAATTTATTAATTTTATGCTATTCATAGTGAATTTATGTCAAATATTTATGCATTAAGTTTGATAAAATAAAAATATTTGCCAAATACCAAAGCTATCTGCCAATTTTGAAATCGTGAAATAATCTAGTCATTCAGTGTACAAAATAGCGCTAATATTATTTAAGAACTTTGTAAATAAATAAAATATGATGGAAGTAGGTATTTTTCATTGTAATTATCCGTGCAGCTAAGCAATAATTTTAGAATTAATTTCTATTCTAATTTTTAAAATCTTTATTACTTGAGTGAATGATGGCAGACATTTTGGACTCTCTCAATTTATTAATTGCACCGGAAGTTCCAAAATTTTACTTTTTTTTAAGTAAAAATGGGTAGCACGCAGTACTATTAAGTATTCTGTGGTAGCACTTGACCAATATATCATCTGATGTTAAGTGATGATGCGGTCGATGATGTAGCGCGCTTACCCAAAAGATGCCTATTCACTCTCGACTTGAAGACCCCTAAGTTGTATCTAATCGGAAACACAGACTCGGGCAGGGAATTTGAAAAACGCAATGTGCAGTCTCATAATGCTAGTACCGATTATACTTAGCTGATTTATTTTTTAATCTGAAAAGAAAGGAAATAAGCTGTATTTATCGATTTCGGTCTGTGTTTGAGTCGGACATGCACATAACCAATATTATTGTGCTTTCGACTGTCTCAGTACATCTGTCTGATTACATCTTGCCCTGAATTACTTAAACACGGAGTTGGCAACCCTACAACAGGTGACAGATGTAATAGTGGCCAAATAACGATTTAAGATGTTTATGTCTCCGAACAGGCGTAGTATAGTGACGTGCAAAATTCTGAATATCCAGAACGGTGAGTGCTGCTGTATCTGTAATAGGTAAATGTTAATCGCTTACAATCAAGCGAGCGTCGTATTTGTCCTGTTTACATTAAAAAAATAAATGTTAGGCATAGATAAAGTATATAAGAAAGTATATTATATGTAGAGAGAACATTACCGTAAGTGTAGTGGTGTAGGTATTGGGAGAACGGTCGGCTTTGACACTAGAGGTACCGAGTTCAATCCCCGTCGTGCACCAGTGGATTTTTCTATCGAAATATTTATGTGCGCTTTTCACAGTGACCCTTCGGTGAAGAAAAACATCGTTACGAATTCTCCAACCCCCCGCATGGTGGTAGGACACTATCTAGAGTCCGCTTCTACCGACCCCAAGTTAGAAAATCTGTCGCCAAACATCTAATGTGTTAGCCGCAGCCGCCAGCAGCTATCCTTGAGAGCCAATTCCCATTCTAGGCCCAGTGTGTTACCATCCTCGACCGCATCATCACTTACCACTTATAATAAAGTGTGAGGTAAGCGAGCTCGAAATAGCTTGCAGTGGTAGGACTTCTTCTGGTCTGCCTAGGGTGGTACCACTACATTGCCAATTAATTCAGAAATGTTTTTCGGTTTGCATGGCAAAGTGTTCAGTAAAATTACAGCGCATGTGACCCCTAAGATCTTTGTCTTCGTATAACAGGCGCAGTGTAGTAGCGTGCTACATCGTGGCTATCCAGAACTTTGCATGTTCCTGTATCTGTATTAGGTAGACGTCATCACTTACCATCAGGCAAGCGTCGTGATAAAAATCGGATTATTTTTAACCGGAAATAAATCACTATATCTTCTTTACTCTCTATCTTATTTTAAGATTGACCTTATCATAGTCGCCTCAAGTATCATTTGTGATCCACATACGCAGTAGAATGGTCAGAACAAATACCGTGCTTTTGGCGTATTCGTTTTAAGTGAACTCGAAAGAAAGGCCAAGATAAAAGTACCTAAACAGCAAACATGTATGAAGGCGCTCATGAAAGTGGAAGAAGCGAAAGAGGTATGTCAGGATCGTAGCATGTGGAAAGAAGTAGTCTCTGCCTACCCCATTGGGAAAAAGGCGTGATTGTAAGTATGTATGAAGTCGAATAGTTTAGTTTCCCAAAAGTGGTAGGAGTATTATGGCGACGTTCAGCCCGACTTGCCATTAAAAAAGTAGCTTACCACCATCAAGCAGAAAATCTGCCGCCATAACCTTAAGCAGCACACAGCCCTTGATTCAGACCACTCTAGGCCTAGCGTGGTCATTATCTTCGACAACGTCCATTATCACCAGGCAAGACAGTGGTCAAACGTGCCTCCCAGGAAATATACCCAGGTGCTGTACAAATTCAGCTACAAAACCTACGACTCTGCCGATACGACGAAACAACTGGATTGCTTTATATGCAATTAGCAGCGCCTCGCGGTTTCACCCGCGTAGTTCCCGTACCCGTAAAAACACAGGGATGAAATATAGCCTATGTTACTTGCTAATAATGTAGCTTTTTATTAGTGAAAGAATTTTTGAAATCGGTTTAGTAGTTTTTGAGTTAAATCGTGACAAACAAACAAAACACAAACAAAAATCAAATCTTTCCTGTGTATAATAAAAGTCTATATTATTATATGCTTATATATGCAATAGATACTTATTTAACTTGTTTAGGGCCAGTTTCACCAGTTCCTGGTAATGCGTTAGATAGTTATCTGACAGATGATGCCATATAAAAGCTGTCGAAAATCTGTCGGATTTCTTCATTTTTTAAACGACTTTCCAAAAAAGGATGTTACTCAATTGGACCGTATATACTCGTTTACATATTTTTTAATGTTTGTTCACGGATAACTTCGTCGTTTATGAACCGATTTTGATGATTATTTTTTTGTTGGAAAGGAGATATCCCAGTGGCAGCTGTACCATAGTAATTTCATCAAGATCTAATTGGTATCTTCAGAGTTATGGAGATAAACACCTCAAACTTGGTACTGAAAATTAATAGCGCGGCATTTGAAGTCGGTTATTTTAGTTTTTCAAACATTCTTATAGCGCTATCAGGAACACGAGAAACTGGCCCTTACTTTTTAAAATGTACAAAATTGTAAATATTGACAAAGAATGTTTTAACATTGCTTGAATTAACTACGAGTATATCTATTACTCAAGATTATTGAAATGTCAAAAACTAAAATGTCACCCTTATTTATTGTAATTTTGTAAAATGATGTAGAATTTTAGGTATATTTTGTGTAACTTATATATAAATAACTCAGTAAATAAAAAATGATATGCCTACTATTTGTTTCGCTTATACCAAATGCGGGTTGCTCATTAGCACAAGTAACCCCCCCAACTAGTTAACCCCCCCAACTAAGTTAAATACGCTTGTGTCTGGAGTGGGTTCACGTCAATAGAGCAATAAGTAGGGATCGAACTCACGACCTCTCGATCGCCAGGCCGACTCGTTAGCCATTGGGCTATCACCACATTAAATTGAATTACTGACGAATTAAATATATCCCACATCGTGTGAGGTGAAAGGGACACTGTGCCAACAACAAAATCTTTGAGATTAGATAGCGAGTGCGTTATCTAGAGTAGGTATGTTATCACTGATAGCCTGACAGACGCGAATTAACTAGACACACCGGTCTACTGACCTCATAGATGGGTGGTCTTGTCTTTTGTTCGTTCTTTACCATACCTAAATTACCTTACCTTTGTTAGAAGCAAATGATTAATTTTGCGTTTTTAACCGACTTCACAAATAATTAGGATATTTTAAAAACTAAAACAACCGACTACAATGCCCCGTGAATCAATTTCAGTAGCAATTTTGAGACGTTTATCGTCATATCTCTGGAGATACTTATCAGATCTTGATAAAATTACAATGGGACTACCTCGAAAACGTACCCTACCGATTACAAAAAGAATCATTCGAATCAGTCCAGAATTGACGGAGTAATCGCGTAACATACACACACAAAAAAAAACATACGACGAATTGAGAACCTCCTCCTTTTTTTGTTAAGTCGGTTAAAAAGGAGGAGATTCTCAATTCGTCTGTATTTTTTTTATGTTTGTTACTCAGAACTCCGTCAAATCTTAACAGATTTGAAAAATATTTTTTTTGTTTAAGAGATTACGCTTTCCGTTTGGTATCTTTCAAATTTTATCGAGATATGACAATTATCTCCGGAGATATGAATAAGATATCCATAGAAGGAGAGATAGAAATTACCTAGCTACTCGAGAGAAGTACGGCGGGGGTGTACTCTTAGCAGCTCGTCGAGAGTTTATAGCGGTCGAGCGCCCGGAATGGTCTTCGTCTGCTGAGGATTTGTGGGTCACGGTCTCTATCAAAAACAAAGATACCTACTAAAGTACATTTTTGCACCATTTATTTGTGTAGTGAAAACTTAGGTAACTCATTTAACTACCAACTTTCTAATTTTACAGACAAACTGTCAGAGATTGTAAACTATGACTACTACGAGATTGTAAAAATGTCCAGACGATTGTTTTATTAGTACGGGAGCTTTAACCTAAGCAATATAAAGTGGTCACCCGACATCATAAATTATCCGAGATACACGGGAGTTACAGGTGAAACACAATTAAACTTTATTGATACATTGTCGGCATGCGACTTAACTCAGTTTAACTTTTGCCACAATATAAATAACAGGATCCTGGATCTAGTGTTATGTAACAGTGACTTACAGGTCTCAGCTTGTGATAGCCCTCTAGTGCCTGAGGATCTTCATCACAAGTCGTTGGATATTACTTTATGCATGACAGCTTCTGACACGCTGGAAATCAACTCACAAAAATTATAAATATTTTTATGAATTGGGTGATTACGATAGTATTATAGCGTACTTAAATGATGTATACTGGGATGAGTGCTTGATGAACATCCCACTAGAGGATGCTATTAGCAATTTTTATAATCACTTACACTGTGTTATAGAAAAACATATCCCCTTTAAGTTAATTAAAACTACTTCTTCTTTTCCACCGTGGTATCGTGCTCCAATAGAGAAATTACTAAAAGAAAAATATATTTTTTTACGAAAATTCCATACATATAGCAATACTTCTGATTATAACACGTTTTCCCTCCTGCGACAGAGAGGTAAAACTTTAGAGGCAAAATATTATGCACATTTTTCTAAATAAGCATTTAGAAAAATGTGAAAATTCTATAATTAAAAGCCCCAAACTGTTCTGGTCATTTATAAAAACTAATAAAAAAGGCTCTAACACTATTCCTTCCTCTCTTTCCTATGAGGGACAAACTGCGAATTCGGGCGAAGACGTTTGTGGTCTCTTTGCGACTTATTTTCAATCCACTGTTCTTGCTCCCACTATTCCTTTCTCGCCTTCTACGAGTGCTCAATCTGTGACTCAAGAACTATCAATTAATTACTGTAACTGTATAAATAACATCGAAATTGATCCCGTTTACATAAATAAATTACTCAAATCCATAGATCTAACAAAAGGAGCAAGACCAGATCATATAACGCCTTTATACATAGTAAAAGTGCGGATGTCTTGACTAAACCTTTAACATTATTATTTTGACGCTCTGCAATAGTGTGTGTAATTGTGTCTGTAATATTGTGCCTAAGATCTGTAAATCTGCTTTTATAACAGGATCTATTGATCTATTGAAACCATTTGCGTTAACTATGACAAGATTATTATATGTGGTGATTTTAATTTGAATTCGGCCAATACTAATGTAAAAGCCAGATTTGAATATCTTTTATCATTTTGTGAATTGATTCAAATTAATAATATTAAAAACTGTAATGACCAATTATTAGATTTAGTGTTGGTGAGTGAGATATCAATGCAGGTGACAGTTAAGCGGGAGCATGAGTGGCTAATTCCTCCAGACAGTTATCATCCACCTTTAGATATAGAAGCAAATTGTAACTATACAGCACCAAAACAACCTTTTAACAGTCAAAAGGATCAAAGATTCGTGTGAAATTTCAAAAAGCCAATTTTCACAAATTATATGAGCTGATAAGGTTGGCAGATTGGGATCAATTGTACTTAATTAAAGATCCTAATTCTGCAGTAACTCTATTTTACGATATCCTAAATAACTGTATAGATCAATGTGTACCAAATAAGCCCAGTATCATAAGCCCGGCTAGATATACTTATCCGGAATGGTATACAGAGAGAACCATTAAAAATATACGTTTAAAAGCTCAATATCACCGAGACTTTAAGTTAACAAGTAAGCCTTGTTGTCGTATGAATTTTATGAAATATAGAGCCATGGTGAAATTAAATATAAAGGAAGATTTTCAGCATTTTAAATCGCAGATGCAAAAAGATCTTCAGTATAACCCGACAGCTTTTTGGGGTTATATAGCATCAAAACAGTCTCCTGGAAGATGTAATAAAAAGTTATTTAAAGATGGAGAAACTGTTGAGGACAATAAGGCGGCTGATTGTTTTGCTGATTTTTTTCAATCGGTGTATTCTCAGGTTCCACCTCGGCTTGACGCAGATAAAGTGCTTAAAACGGTCAGTAGTGACAGCTCGCGGATTCACATCCAGTCAATGGGAGAAGATGATGTAGGAAGAGCTCTTAAAGTACTCAAGCCTAAACGCTCTGTTGGCCCTGATGAGATTCCACCATATCTGGTTAAAGATTGTAGGGAGGCATTAAGAAAACCGCTGTCTTATTTGTATTGTTTGTGTTACGAGCATTCATTTTATCCGGACGCCTGGAAGCTTTCTCGAGTTGTCCCAGTTCCTAAAGGTTCTCGGTTAGATGTATACGACTTCAGGCCGGTTGCTGTATTGTCAGTGTTCGGTAAGTTATTCGAATCGATATTACAGTCTCAGATTAGCCAGCAATTTGAGAGTCAAATAGCAGATTCGCAGCATGGATTCAGGAAGGGTCGTTCAACGACATCAAACCTACTTTCCTTCTGGTCGTACGTTTGCGACTCGGTAGATGATGGATTTCAAGTTGATGCTGAATATTTTGACTTTCAAAAGGCATTTGACACTGTTGATAACGATATTTTGATTAAAAAATGTTCAAAGGTAGGCTTCACTCCCCCACTATTGCGCTTTTTCTGTTCATACCTGAAAAATCGAAGACAGTGTGTCCAGTATAAAGGGTATGTATAGAAACCATATTACACGCATTCTGGGGTGAGTCAAGGTAGCAATTTGGGGCCTTTGGAATTTTTGATTATGGTTAATGACTTGCCGGACACTGTCGTTGCTGCGAAATGCCTCTTATTTGCGGACGACCTAAAACTGTTCCTCGAGGTAAAAACGTTAGAGGATTATTCTGATCTACAAGAATACATAGATAGAGTGGCAGCGTGGAGTGTGCAAAACAAACTCACTTATAACGTTGACAAGTGCTCGGTTATTTATTTTGGTCGGTCGAAAAATCCGCTAAAGTATAAATACTCGTTGGGCAAAAAGAGAGAGTAAAGAGAGTCATTTGTGTAAGAGATTTAGGGGTATTTATGAGCGATGATATGTCCTTCCGACTTCATCTAGACACAATAACCCGAAAGTCATTTAAAACCTTAGGGTTCATTTTGAGGCAGTCTAGACACTTTGATAGCATTTCGCCTAAAAAACATTGTATAATGTTTTTGTAAGATCGAAATTGGAACACAATGCTATCGTGTGGTGTCCATACGAGTCTAAATATATCCAAATCATTGAAAAAATACAAAAAAAGTTCTTAAGATGGTTTAACAAAAAACAGTATGGATACTATATAGGCTATCCCTTTATATATCCTAGTAATTTTGTACTAGGAATGACAGGGTACAATTCCTTGGAGGTACGAAGGACCGTATACCTTATGAAGTATGTGCTGGAAATATTATTGGGTCGAAGATGCGTACCTGCAATCTTACAAAATATTTCGATTGCAGTACCGGATAATTACATAAGAGCACGAAAACACCTTCTTTTTGAAGTGCGGTGTAGAACAGAGCATGCACGCCAAGCTCCACTCGCCCCCGCTCTACGCTTACTGAACACCTTCACTGCTAATGTACACCTTGATATATTTTACTGCAGTTCAAGTGACTTTCACAGTGCTGCAATAGATTTTTTTATTGGTTTGACTGATATATTTTAAATAATGTCGTATTTAAATTTATCCTATGTCAAACAAGTGTATTGTTTTTACTTTTAAATTGATAGTTTAAAAAAAAATTAAAATTATATTTAGAGATAGATATAATTATATACAAGATTAGATTAGGTAAGTGAATTGGGAAACTGTAATACTTATCCTAATTGTTGTGAAATAAATAAATAAATAACTCCGGTTCACAAAAGCGGCAGAAAAAATGACGTAAAAAATTACAGACCCATATCAAAATTGTGTATATTTGCTAAAATTTTGGAACGAGTTGTTCACGCTCAAGTCTACAACAATCTCTCAGCCTCATTCATTCCTGAACAACACGGTTTCTAAAAAAAACGCTCAACAACATCTAATCTTTTATCATTCTCAGAATACACAACTTCTCACATGGACTCAGGTGGGCAGGTAGATTCCATATTTACTGACTACCGATCTCAGTACGAAAAGTACTGAGATCGCGCCCGTTTGTTTTCTGATCGCGTTTGGTGTGAACCAGTCGGTACAAATAGGTACTACTGCGCTATCTGATCGCCGCCTAGATCGCGCACGCAGGACGCTGCGGTGTGTCCGTACCTTTACACGAGGACAAAAAGTTCTGATATTAATTAACCATAATATTAATGTAATTTTAATGAAATAACAATATTTTAAAACATTATGTGAACAAGTGCAACTGAACAAATAATTATTTAATATTATTATTTTAACTAACATACATTGTCTAGTACCGGAATTTAATTATCATAAAATTAACTGTTAATATTTGCCAAGAAATGTGAAATAATATAAGAATTTTTAATTTTTGCAAAGTAGGTACACCTGTGTATATCTTATCTAAATAATGCAATGTAATTTAGTAAAATAATTCAAAACCTTGGGACACACTTGGATTAACATTTATTTTGAACCAACATTTTATAACAATTGAAAAAAATATTTAAAATAATTTATTATGTTTTAACAATACCACATACGTACCTAATTATAAAATTGTATGCTTCTTTAAATTTACTCACATTTTTAGGGTTCCGTACCCAAAGGGTAAAACGGGACCCTATTACTAAGACTCCGCTGTCCGTCTGTCTGTCAGACAGACAGACAGACATGTCTGTCTGTCTGTCTGTCCGTCTGTCACCAGGCTATAGCTCATTAACCGTGATAGTTAGACAGTTGAAATTTTCACAGATGGTGTATTTCTGTTGCCGCTAGAACAACAAATACTAAAAACAAAATAAAGTTGAAAATTAAAAGGGGTCCCCATACAAAAAACGTGTTTTTAAACGCCATCTATCTAATTACTTTCGGCAGAATGACATAGATGGCGCTAGTAAACGAGCCCCGTCTTTCTAGATCGCGACCAAACCAAATATTCTTGGTAATATCAATTAATCAAATATATGTTTAATACTTATAAAGAACTAATATGTATAATGTCTTATGGCATTTTATTGTGGGGGAAAGCCGCTGAAATCCAATCAATATTTGTTTTGCAGAAACGAGCTATTCGCTCTATATATAGTATGAGGTCGCGTCAGTTTTTCCCTTTTGTCCGCAGATTTTCTTTCCAGGCTTGCCATTTTTATTTGTATTTAAACAATATTATACAGCTGACAGACGGACTATCAGTTCCATACGGATCATGATATGTACTGTGATCGGTATGCGTTTCTCTAAGTTGTGTTCCAATATTTCACTTTTTTCATTGTTTTTATGTATAAAAATTGTTTGAAGTACTGAAACACACAGTTACATGTATGGTTGGTTTTAACCTACTTTCATTTTTTTTTAAATATTCTGACGTAAACGATTGGATGACAGCTGAATGGTTCATTCCTTTTTTTTTATAATTCAAAGCGTTAAATTCTGCTTTTGCTATGTTTATTTGATAATTGGTTATATGGTGCGTATTAATACTGCCTACATACTGAATAAATGCTTTGATTCTTCTTGATTCTATGAGGTTGAAACTCTGTTATGTTTCGTATTGTACGGGACCCTCCCTAAGTGTGCGATAAGAGACGCGATGCTGACTCGCACTTGGCCAGTTTTATTTATTTTCATATAGATAGATATTATATTATAATGACCGCTATTTTATTAACCGACTTCAAAAACAGTAGGTTTCAAATCTTATTAAATCTGGTCCGCCTATCTTGTCATAATGTAATGACGTATGAAATATAAGATCGTTTAAAAAACTAAAAAAACTGACTTCAAATGCCGCGCTATTAAATTTCAGTACCAAGTTTGAGGTGTTTATCTCCATATCTCTGGAGATACTTATTAAAACTCAATAAAATTACTATGGTATCACCCTTGCAATATCTCCTTTTCAATAAAAAAATAATCATCAAAATCGGTTCATTATTGTCGAAGTTATCCGCGAATACCCATAATATATATATATATACGGTCGAATTGAGAAACCTCCTTTTTTGGAAGTCGTTTAATTATATTTAATAAATATTAATTGGTGTTATTTAATACTTAATATTATGTTTATAAATGTCCCTATTCATAAAACATCAAAATATATAACAATATATAATTACATCAATTTATCAATAAAAAATATTGATAGCATTTAAATAATTTGGATTTCTCAATTCAAACGTATACATAGATATAATTTTTATGTGTGTTCGCGAATAGCTGGGTAGTTTATGAACCGATTTTGATGTTTAAATTTTGTTGGAAAGGAGATATCCCAAGGGTGGTACCATTGTAATTTCATCGAGATCTTATAAGTATCTCTAGAGATATGTCGATAAACGTCTCAAACTTGCAACTGAAACTGACTCGCGCAGCATGGAAGTTGGTTGTTGTCATATCTGCCTTAGGACCGATAACTGTTAGGGTAGACTGGTTTTGGAGTGGATACAGCTAATCAGCAAACTTAGCGTAGGAGTTTTGGCGGGAACGTGGAAAAGTGTGTGTGATCTCATTGTATTTTTACCTAAAACTTGTGTTCTTCCGCGTGTTAATGTGTAATAAATGTGGATTATTAACCATTAAGTGCCGGTGAATGTGTGTGAGTGTAGGGAAACAGCACAATGTTGAAAAATATGCTATTTACGTTCTCACCAAAATTCCACTGAAAATCTTCAGTAAACACCACATCTTTACTGAAGGTATGACTTATACTAGACTTTCACTTGAAAACTGACCTGAAATGTTACTTTGACCGATCACTACGACTAAAATTCTTAAAAACTTGAAAAATTCCAACTTGACACTGGCTAAATACACTAATCGTGTAGAGCCATAAAGAAACTAAAAAAAAAACGTAGCGTAGGAGCACATTAGTAAATAATTACTACTCATGGTGGTAGGACGCCCTATGAGCAGGGGTGGAGAGACTTTAAAAGAACAACTACTCCTGGAAAAGAAGAGCCAAAAGATCAGTGACGTGTCTTGGTCGAGGCTTACGTCCAGCAAAGGACTGACACGGGCTGATAACAAAAATAAAGTAGTAAGTGGTAACAAAACATAGATATCTAGGCATAGGTTGTCGCAAATGTTAATACGATAGATGTAAAAAAGTAAACATTATGAAATGAGATTTTCTAAATTGTATCATTTCGCAATCACAGCCGTAAAGCCAAAAAAAAACAAAACAAAACAAAACAAACAGTACCTAAGTCCTTAAACAACACAGTTTTGTCTGGAAAAATGAAACATGTATGTTACTTGATATGCTTATGCTTTGATATAATCATCGACAAAAGTGCATTTTTAGGGTTCCGTAGCCAAATGGCAAAAAAACGGAAACCTTATAGGTTCGTTATGTCTGTCTGTCTGTCCGTCCGTCCGTATGTCATAGGCAATTTATTCCGAAACTATTGGGACTACACAATTGAATCATGGCAGGTGTATTATTTATGTGTCTATAAGCCGCTTTACGATTTTTATACAAAAAAATAAATATTAAAGTGGGGCACATACAAATGAAACTAAAAGATATTATACTGCTACGGAATCCTACAATTACAATAACTTTTTGAATCGTTATATATCAGAAATGGTGGTTCGTAGGAAAAAAAGTATTGAAACTTTGTCTAATTGTCTACAATTTTGTCTCAGGTACTTTTATGATAAAACTTATCGTTTTGCTGAAAATCGCGAAAAACTCATTTTTTTGACATTTGACCTTGAATATTTTTTTTCCATACACGGGAATGATGGGGAACTTTTAAATATTATTTATAATTATGTTTTGAATATTTTACTGATTTTCAGCTTGTTGGGACTTTATGCACCTTCAAATGTCTAAATTGACCGGACTATAACGGACGTAGGATTTTTTTTAAATTGTTTTATAAAAGAAAAATATAGACTAGCGTTTGACCACTATCCCTCCTGTTGTTAAGTGACGACGATGTAGTCAAGGATGGTAGCACGCTAATGCTGGAATAGGAACTGACTCTCAAGGACAGCAGCTGCAGGAACACATAAGATGTTAGGCAGATTGTTTAATTTGTAGGTGCCAGTGCCCTACCAGCAGATAGTGCCCTGCCACCATACCAGGGCGTTACTATATTGATACAAGCATGCCCAACACCCGTATCCTGCCTGCTTACTAAGCCAGAGGCCGATAACGTGTTTTCCTTCACAATGTGAGTCAATGTGAGATGCAGAATTTGAACCTTATACTGAACGGCAAGTTGATTGGCGTCGTGTATTTGTTAGGTGGGTAGTTGAAGCAATTAAATAAAATCCGTTTATTTCAGGCAATGTCTATATTATCAAACGTCACAATTACACTTAAAATTAAATCAATATTTTCATAAAACAAATTACTTATAAGCTTAATATATTATATTATTTTTTTGCAATATGTCATATTACCTAAATATTCTGATTATAAATAATAAAATTAAAAGTAATTAAATTAAAAGTAATTCCGCAAGTGTGATGGGGTCTTTCGGTGTTGGGTGGGCACGTGAAGGACAAAATCGGGTTTTATATTAATGTATATTTTTATTCGAATTAATGTATTGTCACTTCAATTCTTCCTTCCAATGGTGACAGGGCAAGTATACCTTATTTGCCGGAGGCGGTATCAGCGTGGTCGGATCTCAACTCGAGCGAGCCAATCCCATTGGCCTCCTGCGCTCAGCGAGCATGGGATGATATTGGAGCAAAGAAGAACTTCGAACAGATTTTGGAAAGTGCCACAGGGGCAGAATTGGCAAGACTAAGAGCTGTGTCGCAGTCAGAATCTGGTGCATGATTGCACGCCCTTCCATCGTCTTACCTGGGCACTCTTTTAGATGACGACTCTCTGCGTGTGGCGGTGGCTCTCCGCCTGGGCTGTAAAGTGTGTGAACCTCACAGATGCATTTGTTCTATGGTGGAGGCCGATGGCCATCACGCACTGAGTTGTCGTCGTTGCACGGGTAGTTTTCCGCGTCACCATGCACTCAACGACATAGTTCGAAGAGCATTTGTCTCGGCCAACGTACCCTGTGTGCTGGAGCAGCCGGGTCTCAGTAGGACCGACGGTAAGAGACCAGATGGTTTGACTCTTGTGCCCTGGAGGAACGGCAAGTGCCTTGTCTGGGACGCTACTTGTGTCAGCACTGTCGCGTCCAGTCACGTGAGCCGCACTTCTCATGTAGCTGCAGCGGCGGCGGAAGAAGCCGCTAGGAACAAGCGGGCTAAATACGCGGTAATGGAGCCACAATTTTATTTTGTGCCCATAGCCGTGGAGACAATGGGCAGTTGGGGCGTCGACGCTAAAACTTTACTTAAAAGTTTAGGGCGTAAGATTGTTGAAGTGACTGGAGAAGCCCGTGCCGGCTCGTTTCTGGTGCAAAGGAATGGCCATCGCCATTCAGCGTGCTGATTCAAAGCTGCGAGCGTTAAGGGCACCTTTGCACCGGAAACGTTGCGGGGCGGGATTCTCAACTAAATGTATCTATTTTATATAATTCATGTAACGAGCTAATTAAATAGTGATTTTATATTTTAATTATATTTTGACTTTGTTAATTAAGAAATGTTTTAAGTAAATAAAAATAAAACTAAGTATATAGGTAATTATTAAAATTAATGTATTTGTTATTGACTTTTTTGTTTGACTAACATTGTTGTTTTATTAATGTTTGAAACGGCTTTAAATAAGTAAGACACAATTTATAATATATATAGTTTAAATTAAGTTTAATTGTGTATATATGTAATATGTTATATAATTTTTTTGTCAATAAAAAGAAATATATGTAATAAATACTAAACAAAATAAATTATTTTTCAAAAAAAATATAACCGACTTAATAACCACAAACACTCAAACGCGAAAAATAAATTACTTAATATAATTATTATTAGCGTTACCCACTTATTTATTTGAAGTCGGTGCCAGCCACGGATATATACTTTGGGAACATTTCAGTATGTACCTATTACGGTTAAGAAGATACAGATCTGTAAAGTACGCACATATAGACACACGAACGGACGGACGGACGGACGAACGAACAACAAAGTCTCAGAAAGTGTTTATTTGGTACCCTTTGGGTTCGGAACTCTAAAAAAATTACTTTAAATGCCGCGCTAGTGAAAATATACACTAGTCATAATGATGTCATCAAGGTATCAAAGGACAATGTCCAAAATGGCCTTGGGCAATAAAAGCATCTGACACACACACGATAATTAATTGCCTATTTTATGTTTTTGCCGGCAAAACATTCCTGTGAAGACAAATTAATTCTCCCCACCTTTGTTTCTATCTCGCTCACGGTTACGTAAGAATATCTGTCAAAAACCAAAATCAACGAGAAGAAAGATGTAAAAACATTATTCAAGGTTCATATCCTTTACTTATCAAAAGTATATGCGATAGCAACCTCCATTGTGTATAATCTTCTTGAGACTCTTCTTCTAAAACCAGTACATTCTCCTATGTTTGAGGTATTTATCGTCATATCTCTGGAGATACTAATCGATAAAATTAAAATGGGACCACCTCGGAAACGTATCCTACCTATTAAAAAAAGAATCATTTGAATCCGTTTACAATTGACGGAGTAATTGTGTAACATACACAAAAAAAAAACATACAGGCGAATTGAGAACCTCCTCCTTTTTTGTGAAGTCGGGTAAAAAAATATAGTTAAAAGTTAAATGACTGTCAATCTCTATCTTGTCTTGAAAATCAATATCCACTTTTATATGCGTCTGTACTTACAAGTACCTCAGCGAAGAGTAATTTCGTTGAATAAACTCCATTGTGTGCTCGCTCCAGTTTTCAAAACATTGTGATATTTGGTTGTAAATCTTTGCCTGCAGTGTGATGATAAAAGCTTACAAAAATTACGGTTCTGTTGGCTGCATAGATAAAAGGAATTATTTATGATATTTTTCTATCTCAGATTGTTAGATAGGTAAGCGTTTGAAAACTATGTCGCCTGATGTTAAGTGGAAATTGGTTCTTGCTTTTTTTATGATATAAGGTAACAGGAAAAGCACGACGCTCGCCTGATGATAAGTGATGATATGTGATTGATAACGTCTACCTGTTACAGATACAGATAGATAGATAGATAATCTCTTTATTGTATACCAGAAAGAACCTTAATATCTAGACATAACAACCTAATTCGGTGATACAATCGGCGGTCTTATCGCATAGAGCGATCTCTTCCAGACAACCAAGTGTGGAGTAGTAACAAAAAACAAAGGGAGTTTGGCGATGGCGATTATTTATGTTAACTGGAAACTGCAATAAAATATTTATTTATTATTATAAGTAAAATACTAAATATACATATATGGACATACATACAAATACATATAAATTATATATACATATATTACATAAACATACTCATATATTTTTATAATTTATTGAATACATAACTACTTTATAAATACAAATAAATACATACACATAGCTGAATACATTCAAGTCTATAACAAAGTGTGATCAGTAGAATTAGCATGTTTGGGACAAATTGTGCTTTTTAACTAAAGACTTAAATTGCAAGAGAGATTTAGCACGTCTAATATCTACAGGTAGCTCATTCCATAACCGGGCAGCATGCACTGTAAAGGATTTGTCGTAGAACCGTGAGGAGTGTAGAGGAATAAGTAACTGAAGGTTTTCTGAGGAACGAAGAGTTAAGGGATTAGAGAGATGTAGGAACTGAAAGCGCTCTTTAAGGTAGAGAGGAGTAGATGGGATAAAAAGGACAGAATATAAAAGGGAAAGGATATGACCATTTCTACGAAGACGAATGGGTACCCATTGTAACTTTTTGCGGTATTCAGAAATGTGGTCAAACTTGCGTAATCCGAACACAAACCGAATACACAAGTTTTGGAGACGCTCAAGCTTATCGAGCTGTTCCTCAGTCACATCCAGATAGCAGGTGTCGGCATAATCAAGAATGGGGAGTAGGATAGAGTTTGCAAGTGCAGTTTTGGTTGAAATTGGGACGAGGTTATGTAACCTACGAAGAGAGCCTGCAGAAGCGAAAAGTTTTCGACTGACTTCCGCTAATTGAGGCACCCAGGAAAGTTTCCTATCCAAAAGTACCCCAAGATTTTTGACAGATTCACTTATTGGAATGTTCATGCAAAATTCTGGACTGCCAGAATATCTATCTCAGTACTATCTTCCACTTTTAGACAAGTACGTTTCCACCTCGGTTGCATCATCACTTACCATCAGGTAAGATTGTTGTCAAGTGATGTTCTGTTAAATAATTAATATCATTTAAAAATCTGTAACTAATTTCACATGTCGCGCTAGTAAATTTTAGTAGCAAGCTTGAGGTACAACTAATCGCTATGTCTCAGGAATTACACATCAGATCTCGATGAAAATTGTACAATGAGATCAAACGGGAAGTATATCCTCTGAAGCAGAAAAATATTTTTTCCAAATTGGTTAATAAATGATGGAGTTCTGAGGTAACAAACATACAAAAATAAATTTAAAAAAGTACGTTAATTGAGAACCTCTTACTTTTTGGAAGTCGGTTAAAAAGTTAATCAGCTGTGTTCATAGGATATCCATCTCACTGTTGCTGTAAACTGTGTGGTATATGTAGGTGTGGTACAACTTGTACTATTCATTATTCTGTGGTACAATTCAACTAAGTATATAACACAATTCCAGACCCCCTGTACGTAGTACAATGAGATCAAACGGGAAGTATATCCTCTGAAGCAGAAAAATATTTTTTCCAAATTGGTTAATAAATGATGGAGTTCTGAGGTAACAAACATAGAAAAATAAATTTAAAAAAGTACGTTAATTGAGAACCTCCTTCTTTTTGGAAGTCGGTTAAAAACCTACTATTAATTATTCTGTGACCCTTGTAATGTTTGTTGGGTTTGTACCTACTATTGCTCAATCCAGTTTGTGCAATCCCCATAAAAATATGTAGAGCGAGTACTATTTGCCCAAGACTTCAATCTCGCCATCTCGTCATTTATCAGTCATTGCTCCAGTAGATATGGAAAAAACAAAACATAAAAACTAAACTAACATTAGATTGGAGGAGTTTACAATAGGTTTACACATTTTTGAACTGCCACACAAGTTTTTTTATGTTATTTTCCTACGACAGATAAGTACAATGGAAAAACTACAATAAAACTAAAACTAAACTAAAGTAAACTTAAAAAAAAACTACCTAAATTAAAATCTGACTACAGAATTTACAATTAAAGATTTTGCAGAATCTTTATTCAAAGTCCTTAATTTTGTGCAACTATTGTAGTCTTTTCCATTGATCATTTCACTTAATGGAAATCGGCAGTGGTTTTATTAAGAAATGACGTCTGATCGATTTTTTATAAAGACAAGCAAGGGGCTTGCTTGATGGTAAGCGTTGATATTTGCAGAACTATCAATATATGTAGTATAAGGAAGTCTATAATTATACAAAACTAGTTGTGCCCCGCGGCTTCGCCTGCGTTAAGAAGTATCCTATAGCCTTATCCATAGTACTGGCTATCTCTATACAAAATTTCAGCTAAATCAGTTCAGCCGTTCTACCGTGAAGAAGTCCCAAACAAATAAACAAACTGACTTTCATATTTATAATATTGGTGTTATAGTCTGGCCAAAACTGCTGTACACTCCCTGAGGTATGCGCGGCGAGGTGAGAGCCGGGGAAACAGAGGCAGACTGACGGAGCGCGCCCCCCCCTCGCCGCGCGCATACCCGCGTCCCCCCCCCCCCGTCTCGCCGCGCGCATGCCTCGGGGAGTGTACAGCAGTTATGGCCAGACTATAAAAGACAAAGTTCATGAAAAGGCATGTTGCGATTCTGGGGTTAAAACAATTTTTGTTTCAAAGAGTTCCAATCCAAGAGCCCTGTGTGGCCTTGCCGTGTGGCCGTGACTACTGCCACAACTTTTAATTTACAGGTCGTTTGCGTTCAGACTAAATGTCACTGCGCATACAGCATGTGTGCGCTCTTACCGTGCGCAGGAAAATATCGCGAAGAAATTTCAGAATTCATGGATTCAAGTATTGATTGACTATGTGTTTCCTGTGGATAAGGCTGATTTAGCTGGCAGGATGGTATAGTTGCTGGGCAAGCGGAGTCATGCTCATCTCATCTTTTGACTCGAATAAGTCAAAGTATATTTAAAATAATAATAAAATATATTTTATACCATACTAGCTGATAGCCGCGACTTCGTTCACGTACATCAAAAATTTAGTAGCCTATGTTCATCCTCATGCTATAATGTATCTCCTCGTTAAATTTGAGTAAGTTCGGATCGTTAGGCGTGATTAGGTAACAAACAGACAGAGTGACAGAGCTACAAACGTTTTCATAATATTAGTCTGGAAAGGCTAGCGTTTGGCGACTATCTTACCTGTTGGTAAGTGATGATGTGGTCAAGGACAGCTGCCGGAACATAATTACGTATTTGGCGAAAGATTTTCCAACTTGAAGGTAGCTGGCCAGGCGCAAACAAGATGGTACCCTAACACCATACGGTCATGAACGAATGTACCACTAGATGTTGTATAAATCATTTCATATAGTAAATGGTAAAGACCTACTTGTTGGGCATCGACCATTTAACACGCTTTGCTTTTCGGCATCAAAATATTGACTGGAATGGATCGCTTTTAGCGATAAGCCCGCCGATTACTGTAGTTTTTAGTGTTTACTGTTTCATAAGTTAATTTTCGTTGGTCTACCTACAATACCTGCAATAAATAAACTGGCCAAGTGCAAGTCGGACTCGCACTAGTAGGGTTCCGTACCACACTACAGTATTTTATAAGATCGAGCAAAAAATACCACTATCATTTTTCGCCAGCAAAAAATAATAATACATAAAATAAGAACATTTTATTTATTATAACGCCATCTAGATGCATTCATATTGATTTATCATCGTGTATAGCAACGCAACAGAACTTTGTTCTAATATTTGTCTTTGACATGTTTGCAGCAAATGCTGACAAGTTGCTAAGTGCTAAACATATTTCTAAAATAACATAACATAATATACAACAGCAAGGTTACAATTACAATGTAACTGAACACACACAATTCATAAATAACACTGTGATGGAAAACTAATATTTATTTCATTAATAAGTAACCAACAGAGAAATGAGTTCTCACGTGATTTTGAACTGTATGATACTATAGCGTTTGACCACTATTTCGCCTGGTGGTAAGCAATAATATGGTAGAAGATACTGAACACGCCTTGAATACTCTCATTTTTAAGGGCTGTGTGCTACTGGAATACCGTAAGGTTAGAACAGAATTTCTCATTGATGGTGGTGTAACGAAACACCAGCGTGTTTCGCTGGTATCATCTCTCCTTCCAACATCTTTAAGTATATTTTGAAAATAAATCTAATTAATTTGTCTTTCCGCGAAAATAAGGCATCTGCGCCATCTAGTAGATTTAATCGGAAATAAAATGTTATTAAAATTAGTACAGACAACTCTCGCTGACTTCAGTTCGCTCTCTGTAGTATTTTTCTTCTAGACGCTCAAACTTTGTTAATATTCAGTTGTAGACAATTTAACTTAAGCACGCTGTCGCAATTCGAACAAACAATATATATTTGATTTTAGATTACATCTTAGTAAAACTAATCGGTTTATCAACGATAAAACAATGTTACAAGATTATTTCTAAAAATAATATCGTAACGCAAATTGTTTCATCTAGATTTGCTTTATACATTTATGGTCAATAATAGAGCAATGTTTACATCAGATTACCTTCTTTTACAATTAAAAATAATAACGGGTAGATATCACTGTTTTTCAAGAGGTTGTCAGTTTGAAAAGAGTTCTCTATGGTCAAATGTAAAATAATGTTCCTGTTGCCGCCAATTTTCCTTGAGGTTGGTAATTTGTAAAATCGTACGATGGAGATATATGTAGAGATAGTTATGTAGGTGTAGGTAAGGTTATAAAAGGGGGTACTCGGCTATGAAATGATTATTCAGTCCCGGATTTTCAATCAAGAAAGAAGTAGTTAGCAAGTAAGAAGAGGCAGTGAAGTTGCCGCCCTGACAGCATCTTTCCGCTGGGCAGGGTACAACGTGTTCCCCCTTTTTCTAACTTACGTGGCTTAGACTAATATGCCGTCACTTTCGGGTGATTGGTGACGAGAGTCCGAGTCACCAGCGTAAGGATCCTGCGTGTACACGTCCTTAAAATGTGCACATCCTACCTACGTCGTGTTACCTCAACCGCTATCCGGATCGCTAGCCGCCGCTGGTGGTCTGGAGCCCTGTCCAGTATTAGTCCGCTGTGATGGGGTAGGTTTACCTCTTACCTTTTCCTCTCACGTAGCCAAGATTTCTAGCAGCATCACCTTCTGTGATCAATGGCGTGAGCCTGCGTCATTGGCGTGAGAAAATCGTACCATCCTTTTATTCCTAACCTCCTCCGTCTGGTGTCTTAGGTCTCATGGCACCAGGCTTCCTGTTTTATCTATATATTTATATATTTCTTCAAAATATGATAGGGCTAGGGCGCTTTTGGGGATTGTTAGGTATTGAATCATAGGGAGCTAGATTTAGAACTAGATTCCTATATTGAGTTTCGTGCGGCTTGTTTAACAAGTCGGGGCGGTAGGTAGACATTTTATTATTGTTATATCGTTTTATATAAGTTATATCATGACCAAGGGACATATGGACTCATTTTTATAAAACCCATAAAATCATATTGATTTACAGGCTGTTTTCTTTGTTTGTAACCCAATTTTACTCTCTTAAAGGTGGATTTTCGAAAAAGCCTGAAACACATATTTACTTACTTATTTATAGAAGTACTTGTGTGAAGTTTCCAATAAAATAGACTATCTCATGTTGTATCTATATACAAACTTTGAACTCCCGTTTCATCCCTTTAGGGGGTGAATTTCGGAAAATCCTTTCTTAGCGCATACCTACGTCATAACTCATAACAACTATCTGCATGCGAGTATCAAATTTCGCCAAATCCGTTAGTGGATTGAGCTGTGCGTTGATAGATCAGTCAGTTAGTCAGTCGGTAAAGTTTGCCGTTTATATATACAGAATTAATTATTTACGTTAAACTGTATTTCCCTACCTAGTGAATGGAACCAGGGAATAAATGTTTTCTACACTTACAAATTTCATTTTGCACACGAATGTTGAGTGAATCAAACCAAGTATGTAATAAAATTTACCATAGACTTTTTATCACCCTGTTTAACCATTTTAGGGGATGATATCTGAAAGTTAAAGTACCTTAATATGTTTTATTTCAGGACCTACACTATCTAAATTTCCAATATCATCAAAGTCGATTTAGTAGTTATGCAGATACGTGGAAACATATATTAATGTATTTTGTATGATTTCTCTAGATAAAATTAAACGTTCACTTCCCCTAGGGGTAGATTTGAAAGAAATAAAAAATAAATGTTTCATTATTTGTTTTAAGTTTTATTTTTACCGAGTTTTTAGTTACCCCGACCAAGGAATAACATTTTTAATTGAAACTTTATCACCTTATGTAACCCCTTCAGGGGTTGAATGTTTAAAATCAATTTAACTAATGTATTATTTCAAAACTTACACTACGTTTCTTTTACGTTTCAAATTTCTTACGTTCTACGTTTCAAATTTCATTGAAATAGGTTAATTAGTTATGCAGATACATCTAAACAGACACGACTGGATTTTCTATGATTTTTCCAAACAAAATGCATTTTACACACCCCCTAGGGGTAGATTTGGAAAATAAAAAAATGTGTGTCATTATTTGTTTTATAGATTATATGTACCGAGTTGTGAGTGAATCGGACCAAGGAATACGTGGAAACGAACATTACTGAATTTTCTATGATTTTTCCAAATAAAATCATTTTACACCCCCTTAGGGGTAGATTTATAAAAATAAAAAACACGTGTCTCATTATTTGTTTTAAGGTTTGTTTGTACCGAGTTTTGAGTGAATTTGAGTGAAAGACAAAGGAATACGTGAAAACAAATATTACTGATTTTTTTATAATTTTTACAAAGAAAATTCATTTTCAAGCCCTTTTAGTAGTTAAAAAAAATAAAAAAAGGGGTAGTTTAAAAAAAATGAAATACACGTATATTGTTATTTGTTTTATAGATTATATGTACCGAGTTTTCAGTGAATCGGGCTAAGGAATACGTGGAAGCAAACATTACTGAATTTTCCATGACTTTTCCAAACAAAATCATTTTACACCTCCCGTAGGGGTAGATTTGAAAAAGTAAAAAACACGTGTCTCATTATTTGTTTTAAGGTTTGTTTGTACCGAGTTTTTAGTGGAATCAGACAAAGGAATACGTGAAAACAAATATTACTGATTTTTTTATAATTCTTACAAAGAAAAATCATTTTTCAAACCCCATAGGGGTAGTTTTGAAAAAATGAAATACACGTGTATTATTTGTTTTTAGGTATATTTGTACCGAGTTTTGAGTAAATCGGCCCAAGGAATAACATTTTCCATAGAAACTTTATCACCCTATTTAACCCCTTTAGAGGATGATTTTCAAAAATAATAATTATAATACAATAGCCTATGTCTTAACTTAGAACCTACACTATCTACGTTTTAAATCTCATCAAAATTGGTTTAGTGGTTATCGAGATACGTGGTAACAAACATTCACACACACACACTTACTTTCGCATGTATAAAATAGTAGGAAGTAGGATAGGAAGTAGGATTGTTTCGGCCAAATTTTGATTCGCATAAAGTTACAGGGCATATTTTTTAGTGGCTTAATAGTTTTAGAAAAAAAATGAAGTCATAATTAAATGTATACACATATTTTATGCTGAATTATTCCAATTAAAATAAACAAAGTTTACTTAATTACACATTTATTAATTTCTAAAGAAACGACTATAGTATTATAAAAGTACATAAAAAAAATTTAAGACTTCTAAAGTAAGTTTTTATATCAATATTTATTAATAGGTGAATTTCAAGTCCGTAGCCAAATTAAATGTATTAAATAAAGTAATATAAAGTTATTAATACCAACAACATTTTTGGTACTAGACTGCTACAGTAGGTTCATGTTCGGCGGGGGTGGCCCTTGGGCCACCCCTACACCGCGATTATTTTTATTTTCGAACTGAAAGTTATTTGACCTAACGATTTGAATCTACAGGCTGAGCCTCGTAACTTCGTCTGCGTTAAAAAGTATTTAAGGCCCTATTCCATTATATTAGGTATATCAGAGCAATATTTAAACAAAATCGGTATACTAGCTAGATAAGTCGAGAGAAAAAAATTGAAAAAGTACTATTTAATAATTATGCTATAATCATATGAAAAAAAATTATGCCTAATTACTTTATGCCAAATTAATGTATGCTTAAATATACTTAAGAGAAACAACATTATGCTGAAGTATATTATGACAAAAAAAATATTCGAAACAATAGGGAACCCGTCGATATAATATCCTCCTACTACCTGCGAACTTCACGAATGTTTCTCCATAATACATTTTTATATCCATTTTGGCAGTCTTTTCAAAATATTGCAATCAAAGAGATATACAAAGCAACGGTAATATATATATAGTCACACAATTCAAATGTTATACTTATTTACAACTTTTGCTTGTATAGCAGTAATGTCTGTAGAAGTTTAAAAAACTGAATGATACATTATCGCGCATTAAACTCCGCTAGACCATAACAAACTAAAACCTTATTACTTTAAGTTTTTCTAACAAAAACCTCAATTACTTCCATAAAGATATATGTAGGCATAAACTTTCACGCATATCACAAAGTAAACCTCGCATTTCTGTTTGCTAAGCAAATATTAGTAAAATAAAGACAACACCACTATCTGCAACATTGTAACAACAATAATAATTAAATTTGCTGTATTTAAACAAACCTGTAGTGCAAATCTCTTAGATAAATGTGTATATTTTACTTCACATACGTTATAACCTATAGTGATTTTAACGTATTCTTCGGCAAACTAGACTCCGTTTTATGTAAAATCACTCGAAAAATTCGTAATATGACTAAAAGGATTGTGATTGCCGGGGACTTTAATATAAATATTCTCGAAACAAACAAGTATTCATCAATGTTCCTAACCATGTTAACACGTTAGCTGCGGCACCAATTTTTGCATACTTTCCGTTCCTGCGGCACGAGGTATAATCGGCCCGTACCGTGACCAGACGTTAGGGCGACACGCGGTCTATTAGACCCTACCTCCTTTTACAGACTAAAATCCATTTTCTGGCGCGAAATCAAAGATAAATGAGAATTTTGGTCCTTATTGATATAGACAGTGAATTGATGAACCCTACGCAACGACTTGACCGATTTTGATCAATTATATCTCATTAGATCGTTTTAAGGGCAAAACCTGGCAAAACAACACAAAGCTATCAAAGGATACATTTTTTTTCGTTTAGACATGTTCGGCGCTGTAAAAGGACGTGCTCTCCAATCGACGTGATGCACAACACTGGTCGCGGGAAGCTCGCGTTGAGTGCGGTACGAGGTCAGGGGGGATATGGGACGTTTTAGCCTCGTTCCGCACTGCATTAAAATTATATTAATTCAGTGCGGCACGAGGCCTAAGACATCCGGTACCAAGGTAGGTACACCACCGAGTCCGGAACCATTAGTGATCTCAAATATATATTTATCTCTTTCCTACACTGGACCAAACCAAAGCTATGCCATTCGCACGACAGAGAAATTCACTTTTTTGCTTGCCGCACCACAGGGAAGTTGCATCAGGGGTGATTTAGGCCTCGCTTCGCACTTAACGTGTTAAGTAGTTATAACATGCACTGCACAATACTTGAACCTACCCGTGTATCATGCAATACCCAGACATGTATCGACAATATTATAATTAACTTTAGAAAGGCAGAATCTGCAGTCATACACACGGGTCTATCTGACCACTCCGGGCAGCTTATAAAAATACCATGCAGTATCGGATACACCCTAAACTACTGGTTTGAATTTAAAAGAAAAATTGATAACATGGATATATTCATGAAATATATTTCCCAAATAAGCTTTTCTGACGTATATTGCCATGAAGACATGAATCAGGCTTACAATGTATTTTTGGATATATTTACTATGGTATATAATCTGTGTTTTCCAGTAATCAGGATAAAAGTTACCCAGAAAACGAAACTTATTGGAAAACTAAGGGTATTGCAAAATCTAGCAAAAACAAACGAATGTTGTACAAAAAAATACTTAAACACAGATCAATCGAAAAAATCAATTATTATAAAAACTACAAAAAGACATTAAAGTCATACATAAAATGTTCTAAAAAACTTGCTTATATGAAATATATACTTCGCAGCACTAATAAATCGAAAGCAACATGGGTTTAATTAAAATGCATACCCAGCCTTCGAATGAATTAAAGCAAACAATAAAGCAGTTAAAAAATGGACCATCACTCGTGACTAATCAAATTGACATTGCCAATCTTATAAATAATCACTTTGTTAATACTAATAATAATACTTTTTCAAATAATGCCAATAAATATAATGCTGTATTCAACTAAAATTGTAATAGTGTGTATATGAAACCTACCAATGCGTCTGAAATAAATTCCATAATAAATAAACTAAAAAATAAAAAAAGCAGTGGTTTCGATGATGTAATTATACAAATTGTAAAATCTTGTATTCGTTACATAGCTGAACCTCTGGCATACTTAGTAAACATAATGTTTGAAACTGGTAAATTTCCAGACAAACTCAAAATAAGTAATGTTAAACCGCTATACAAAAAAGGTGCAAAAGACAATCCGAATAACTATAGACCTATAGCTTTGCTTCCGGCATTCTCTAAAGTCTTTGAGAAAGTCTTGTACAATAGGCTATTAAGTTATCTGACTACTCATAGTACATTAAACAGCTTTCAATTTGGATTTCAAAAAGGAAAATCAACATCACTAGCTGCATATAGGATATTGAGTAAAATCTGGGAAAATATGAACTTAAAAAAAGAATGTACGGCAGTGTTCCTTGATATGTCTAAGGCTTTCGATAGCGTTGTTCCAACTATTCTTCTGCAACAACTAGAAAG
This sequence comes from Cabera pusaria, assembly GCA_954871355.1. NCBI lineage: Eukaryota > Metazoa > Arthropoda > Insecta > Lepidoptera > Geometridae > Cabera > Cabera pusaria. The sequence continues at coordinate 19,927,854 of OX940902.1, forward strand.
AATCGGCGTAAGAGGAACTGTACTAAAACTCTTTGATTCATATTTTAGCAATAGATTACAAGCCACAAAACTAACAAGCTTTAACACAGTCACAAAATTAACAAGCTTTAACACAGTCACAAAAACAGTTGAAAACGTTACGTCTATTTACATAAAAACCTCTGGGTGTACCACAGGGCAGTATTCTTGGACCGTTATTATTCTTGATCTATATTAATGATATGCCCACATTGATAGACCACTTATGCGTTTTATTTGCAGACGATGCAACCATATTGTTTATCAATGACGGATTAACAAAAATGGAGTACTCTGACCAGATCAACAATACTCTAAATTTTATGACAACCTGGCTTGCGTCTCTAAACCTAAAAATTAACCTTAATAAAACAAAGTTCGTACAATTCAGAAATTATAAGACAGCACCGCCTGAACTCAACATTTCTTCAATCAGCAATGTACCAACTACAGAATTCCTAGGCCTTATCATAGATAAACACTTAAATTGGAAGGCCCACATCGAGCGAATAAATAACAAAATAGCAAGTTACTGTTATGCCCTGGCAGTCCTAGTGGACACATGTTGTATAGATGTAGCCCGTAATTCTTATTATGGAAATATTTATCCACTGCTTACATACGGCATCATATTCTGTGGTAACTCTGTTGAAGTTAATAGTACTTTTATTCTACAGAAACGATGCTTCAGGATATACAGCATGAGAAGTGACGAATCTCTTAGGGAAGTAGTCACAAATAAGAAGTATTTGACTCTCACGGCCATTTATGTACTCGAACTCTGCCTCTTTGTAAAAAATAATTTGAACCTTTTTAAAACAAAATATGATATGCGTGTCCGGAAAGCCTATATGAGGCAGTACAATGACCTGTATTTACCTGCTGTAAATTCAATGATATTTGGAAAAAGTGCCTTTATTAATGGAATTAAGGCCACCTACCAAAAGTAATTAAAGAACTCCCGGTGAATAGATTCAAACAAAGTTTAAAAAAATGGTTAACTGTTAATGTATTTTATAATTTGAATGAATATTTTAGTACTAAATTTTGACACAATAATCTGACATTCATTGAATTCATTGACATCGAATATTAACTACTATGACTATGTAAGAAACTCCTATTTAATTTATGTGATGATTTTTATTTTATTTTTTATAATTTAAACAAACAATGTATATGAGTTTCGTATTGTAATGGAGTTGAATGATGTGGAAAAATAATGATATTTATCAATTGTGTTTATAAATATTGAATGCCCGTTGAGGGTGAACTAATTTGACTTTGATGCAAGAAGACCTAGCATGTTAAAATGTATTAGTTATTTCAATAAATTATTCTGATTCTGATTCTGATTCTGATTCTGATTCTATAAATACTCATATATGTAGATAGAACAGTATACATAGCTACAGTAGTAATGTATTCATTTTGTGTCTTTGAGCAATAAATATTCACTAGAGATAACACCATCTAGATGGTGTTATCTCTAGTGAAAATTTACACTCCTAGGAGTGTAAATTTTTCAAAAAAGCTATTATTTGACAATCATCTTAACTTACGGAAAGTGAAAAGGAATACACAAAGATGGAATGAAAATTGTCTGAAAGTGGAAGATGGTAGTTACTAACTGAATTGACCTTAGTTCAAACCATATAGCATAACTATTCTATGTATGCCGTCATACCAGCCTGATAAATACATTAACTTATAGATTTAAAAACGGGAATTTAACGTGACTTACGCGATGTCGATATAGCGATCGACATATGTTTCGGCCTCATCCGGAGGCCTTCTTCAGGATCTTGAGTGCGGGGCGCTCGCCGACGCGTTCATCCTCGCACTGCGGGCCGCTGCTCGTGCAGCGCGGGCGGACGGAGCGGGCGGCGGCGGCGGCGGCGGTGGTGGTGTTGGTGGGGGGTGATGATGCGGTATATATAGTGGAGGCGCGGGATTAGGTTGGAGGGCTTCGTCTTCATCACTGCTGTTTACTTCAGACGAAACCTCATCCAACCGGCAGACGGAACTCAAGGTGTCCTCCTCACTGTTGCCACTGGTGACGTGCTTTCCATGAAGAACGGTTTTCCACGTATGTGACAGGTACCACCCTCTGTCTCTGTTGAAGTTACGACGACGACTGATCTCAATGGCTTCTCGGATTTTGCGGGGTACAAAGTACTTTTCACGCGCCAAAATCCGTGCCTTGTCAAATCTGATGTAGTGCGTCGTCCCAGATGTGAGAGCGTGCTCTGTAACCGCCGAGCTACCGCTGTCCACGTTCTTCATGGAAGCAATGTGTTCTTTGAGTCTTGTGGACACGTTTCTTCTGGTCTCGCCTACGTAGCTTGCACCACAGTCGCAAGGAACGACGTAGACCCCAGGAGCTCCTAGGGGATCCTTATCCTTTGGAGAGCGCAACAATTGCCTGACACGTGAGGGGGGGGGCGGAATATCGTCTTGATGCTATATCTTCGGCGTAACAAGTGTCCAATTTTGTCCGTGACCCCCTTGACGTATGGTAGGTACGTTGCTGCTCTCTCAACCGATGTTATTCGGCACTTTGTGGAGTTGTTCGCAATCCGATTACTCTGCTTCCAGCTGTATCCGTTTGCCTCTAACACCGCCTTCACATGCGCGAGTTCCGTGTCTACATGTTGTGGGTCACATAATCTCAGCGCTCTGTTGATAAGTGTCCGAGGCAACGACGCTAGATGGGCGGGATGGTGATGGGAGTCAGCTCTCAAGTACCGGTCTGTATGCGTACTCTTGCGGTACACTGTGTGTGAGAGATGTCCATTCTGTTGTCGCTTGAGTAACACGTCAAGAAACGGCAACGCGCCCTCTATTTCTCGTTCGACAGTGAAAGTGATCGTCAGATGTTTGCTATTTAGATGTTCTAATAAGGGTGTTACATGGTCCTTATGTAAAATAGCAAACACGTCATCCACATATCGCCACCAGTATCTCGGTCTAAAGGATATGTCGTGTAGTGCCGATGTCTCGAACCACTCCATAAAAATATTCGCAACTACTGGAGCTATAGGAGAACCCATGGCCACACCTTCCGTCTGAATATAAAATTCACCGCGCCACTTAAAATACCCACTTGTCAGTATGTACTTTATTATGTTCATGTTCTCGTTAGGTATAAGAGCTCTCTTGAATAAATCCGTTATAATTTTGAGTGTGTCCTCTATCGGTACGTTCGTGAACAATGACGTGACGTCGAAGCTCACCATCAGTTCGTCTTCACCTAATGTTACTTCATCTAGGAGCTGTATAAAGTGTCGCGAGTCCCTCACAAAACTTGTGGTGTTTCCTGTTAATGGAAGTAGCATGTCAGCCATGTATCGAGCTGTTTTATAAGTAGGTGAGTCGATTTGACTGACTATAGGTCTCAAAGGCCACGACGGCTTGTGAATTTTAGGTAGGCCATAAATTCTCGGTGCAGTTGGGTTCAAAGGGCGTAATCTACTGTACAGATCTTCATTTAATGCACGCATTAGTGTACTCAGTTTGGTAGTTACTCGAGATGTAGGGTCGTATGTAACACGTTTGTAAGTATTACCGTCACTGAGGAGCTGGTTTATTTTCTGTTCGTACTGTGCTGTGTCCACGTTTACTGTTGCATTCCCCTTATCTGCGGGTAAAACTAAAAGCTCTGTGTGGTTACGTAAACTACGTAGTGCAAACATTTCCGAGTTCGAGATGTTGGATTTAGGTACCTTGGATTTTCGCAATGTCAATGCTACTTCTTGTCGTAAACATTCAGCGTCATGAATCGGTATGTTATTCCGGGAGATCGTTTCCTCGATGCCGGTGATGATCGCCTCGACGGGTGGGTATCTTCCGCGGTGTGGGTGCAAAGTTAAGACCTTTTGATAATGATACATTAACTTCCCCTGCGTCGCGCAGTCGGGTAATAAGGTAAGTATTAAGCTATAAAATCTATTCAGTCGTTTGCTTGCCTGTCTTTAAATTAAATTTCTACTATTCGTCTAGAGTAAAATCTTTTAATAAGGAGATTATAGAGACTAAAGACTGCCTAGTGTAAATAAAACTTGAAAGCACTAAAAAAAAATTAAACCTAAAGCTTGTCTTATATTAAAGACATAACGACAAGTTAACCACAATTATTCACCTGAAAAACTCTGCTTTACTCTATCAGCAGATTTAATAAGATAAAGCAGGTGGTAAGTTGTCACCTTTATCTAGCCACAAATATTGGTCAGTGCCTGTGCAAATTGTATTTGTAAATGTTTATCATGATAATATCTTTTGTAAAGTAAAACTATCTTATTTTTCTATCGTATAACCTAGCGCTTGAACATTATCTCTTCTGTTGGTAAGTGATGATGTGGACGATGATGGTAGCACGCTTGACTTAGAATGTGATCTGGATCTCAAGACAGCTGCTGAAACATATTAGATGTTTTGGCGACAGATTTTCCAACTTGGGGGCAGTTGGAAGGCGGACACCTAGACAGTGTCGTATCACCACCCCGGGGGTTTCTTAACCATGTTTTTTCCTGTGAATTTATAAAAATCTACCTAATATCATAAGAACAAAATTAAAATCAATTGTAAACCTGAAATCTTCTCCGTAGTTATGTTAATTATATTAGGTAGTTAAATAAGTCTGAAATATAAAGATATCTGCCCATCATTCTGTCCAATTTTCTATATGCAGGGAAAATAAAAGACAATTTAGTAACCGGAAGCAACCTAACAAATAAACTAACGCTAGTAGTAAGTATGCACGACGAAATCTTCAATGATACTCTTTAATCAATTGTCCCTTCGACGTTTCAAGCATTTTGATATGACACTCGACTTAAAAGCCGACTTAAAAGTAATAGAAATTCAAACTTCTATAATTAAGATAGTTTAAAAACTAAAACAACCGACTTCAATTCCCCGCGAGTCAATTCAGTAGCAAGTTTGAGACGTTTATCGTCATATCTCTAGAGATACTTATCAAATCTCGATGAAAATAAAATGGGACCACCTCGAAAACGTACCCTACCGATTACAAAAAGAATCATTCAATGAGAACCTCCTTCTTTTTTGAAGTCGGTTATAAAATGTCAAGGAAACCCGCAAGTATCGAATTTGATATCAAAATTTCTTAAAATTTTGCTACTAAACTTTACAAAAATCGGAAGCACCAAGATAATCGCTCTATTGTACAATTTGTATAACATAGTAATTGTATGTTACCATTATGTCATCATACGCACAATTGAGTGAATAACACGCGTTGGTTAGTTTTAACAATGAGTGAGTCATGGAAGCGTTTTTTGATTCTAGAAATGGGGAAAGATTAGAATGCAGATGCGATATGTCTGTTTTAGTTGAATTAGAGATATAGTTACCTATGTTCTTAAACGTTGAAAGATATTCTTAATTACAGTTTTTTCATAACTTATAGGCTAGCATTTGAGTGGTCAAATGCTGGCCTATAAGATACTATCTCGCCTGAATGGTAAGCGATGATGTGGTCGAAGATGGTGAACTCACTAGGCCTAGATTGCTCTGACTCTCAAGAACTGTGTGCTGCTGGAAATCCGTAAGGTTATTGTGGCAGACTTTCTCTTTCATGGTTGTTAGCTATTTTTTGGTAGCAAGTCAGAAGCGGAACATAGATATAATATGCTCCTAGAGAAAAAAAATCACATAAGCCTCGCTGAGTCAACACCAAAACATACCTACGCTCTACATCAATCCCTCGACCCTTCTATAATGTGCCTACTCATACCTCCGCCCCTATAATTCATATCAGAACTCAGAGCAGTGAATGGTAACATCAGCATTATGACGTGTGCAGTCGGGTGGAGAGCACTCGAACACATGGGTCCAGGTTCGATTCCTTTCTAAGTTTGTAAGTGGGATTTAATAGCTATTGTTAGTTTGCAAATTTTGTGTTATTGAATATTATTGAGTTAGGGAGAAAGTGCGTTAAGGAGTCTTGAAAGAATGTCGCGTTTTGTTGCGTTATTTTGTAAATAAAAAGTTTTTCTTTTGCTTTTAAGTCCTCGGTGACAGTTTTTAGGGTTCCGTAGCCGAATGGCAAAAAACGGAACCCTTATAGATTCGTCATGTCTGTCTGTCTGTCTGTCTGTCTGTCCGTCCGTATGTCACAGCCATTTTATTCCGAAACTGTTAGAACTACAGAATTGAAACTTGGTAGGTAGATGTATTCTGTGAACCGCTTTCCGATTTTATACAAAAATAAAAAATATAAAAATTTAAGGGGGGGCATCCCATCCCATTCATGGAACTGAAACAAAAAAAAAAAATTTTCTTCAATCCTAAAAGTGTGGGGTGTTTATAGATAGGTCTTTAAAAATGACATTGAGGTTTCTAAAATCATTTTTTCTCAAAGTCAATCATTTAAAAGATAGGCGCGTCTAAAATGGTAAAATGTGTGTCCCCCCCCCCTCTAACTTCTAAAGTAAGGGAGTGAAAAATCTAGAAAAAATATATTTTTTAGATCTCAATAAAAACTTTCAACGAAAATTGGTTTGAACGAGATACAGTCAGCAGATGTTGAGATATAGCGACCGCAAGTATAACTTTGTTTTTCATACAAACACTATGAAAAACAAAGTTATTTTTGTAGTTGCGAAAAATCATAGTTATAGAATACTCTACTGTGTTACGGAACCCTACGAGTGCGAGTCCGACTTGCACTTGGCCAGTTTTATTTTATATAGATGTGATAATTATTTTCACGTATGACTGTGGTAAAATATGAGGTTGCATCTAGACTCATTTAACGGTACCGTGAAAGTTATTGATGATATAAGATAACAGGACAAGCACGACCCTTGTCTGATAGTAAGCGATAACGTCTACTTTTTACAGATAATATCGTTTAAAAACTAAAAAACAACCGACTTCAATGCCGCGCTATTCATTTTCAGTACCAATTTTGAGATGTTTATCTCAATATCTCTGGAGATACTTATCATACCTCGATAAAATTACCATGGTACCACACTTGAGATATCTCCTTTCGAACAAAAAAAGAATAATCAAAATCGGTTCATAAACGACGAAGTTATCCGCGAACAAACATAAAAAAAAAAAAAAAAAAAATATATATACGGTCGAATTGAGAAACCTCCTCCTTTTTTTGAAGTCGGTTAATAAAAGATCTTGCTAAATTCTATATATTAGACTTAGATCATAGATATTTTGTTTTATTGCACATTGCACTGTGATCATAGTGGCCTGTTTTTTCTCAGCATTATAGCTATACTGATAATTGTTTGTAGCACGTGACGGTGGAAAAATGCTATCTATTTGATCGAAGGCACATGATGCACAGTTCGATATACATACATATAAATAAAATTACTCGTTACTGACTAGCAGTCAAAGATACATTTCTATCTCGCCCGGTGGTAAACGATGATGTGGTGAAGATGGTGAACACGCTACGTCTAGAATACTCTGATGGCTGTGTCTCAAAGGATCTATGCTGCCCTTCGAGCATTTGCAAATGGAGATGTTAACGTTGTAATCCGCAAACATTTTTTTCTGCCGATACTTACGGGGGACGAGGTAAACACGCATTGCACACACACAAATCACTCACTTTAACGATCCCGCACACTAGCTTGAAACACGCACACAGTATTAAAAATAAATCGTAGTTACGCACGCTCATATGGCCAAAAATGGCTATATGGCCAGCGTACCCCACGCCTTGCATTGACATCTCCATTGGTAAATGCTCGAAGATGATGCCGGATCACCGTAAGGTTATGGCTGCATTTATTCCTTGATGGTGGTAAGTTACTTAGTAGAAAAGCTACTAAGAAGAATATGTGACTGTCCAATAAAATAAGATCGATTAAATAACTAAAACAACCGACTTCAAATGCCGCGCTATACATTTTCAGTACCAAGTTTGAGGTGTTTATCTCCATATCTCTGGAGATACTTATTAGATCTCAATGAAATTACTGTGGTAGTATTCTAGGGATATCTGCTTACCAACAAAAAACAACAACAACGATGTTATCCGCGAACAAACATAAATATATATAACTATATATAACATAAATATATATATATATATATATATATATATATGCCTTTTTTTGAAGTCGGTTTATAACAGAATGCGACACTTTTTAGAATTTTAGAAAAATAAAATACTGATTTAATAGGTAGATAATAATTGCCACATGATAGTTATGTCTGGTTACCCCAGCCCTACAAAACTACATACAACTATTTATACCCGAAGCAAGCCTCCAATAGCTTGGGGAGTTCGGAATGAAATCAAGTCGATCTTGAATTGTTTTGCAAATGTCCACAAGGGATGTTTATTAGATTTGCACAGTCGGCCCTTCAGCCCTTCCCTTTATATTATGTACCTGGTAGATAGATGTTTTATATGCATCGATATTTATAGCTTCGTTAAATATTGATAGTATTGCTTTTTTAAGATGCAGGCACAAGAAATGAAAGTCGATTTTTTTTTATATTGTCAAGTTACTTGTACTTTGCCCTTTTATAGCTTAACACCCATATGCATAGTCGGTTCCTCAAGATTTCCTCCACTCGAATGTGATTTGACTCAACCTCAAGGATAAAATCGGTATGCAGAAAGAAAAAAAAATTCCTCGACTTGAGCAAATTCCTCAGTCGAGTCGAGTAATGAACTGTCAAACTCAAGGTACGTCGCGATCTACCTTAAGGTCTCCTCAAAGCTTGTTATCAGCGCTTTCAAAGTTATTTCTCAGGTTATTTCAAGTTTTGATATGTATAATAATAATATAATAAATAAATTAATGACGTCATTCCTTCACTCAACCTCGACTCGCCCTTACTAGAGGTTCCTCACTGGAGGGTGAAGACGTAACTGAACATACTGATTACAAGGGTGTTTTCAAGAATTCCTTGAGGTTACCTCGACTAAAGTCGAGTGGAGGAAATCTTGAGGAACCGACTATGCATATGGGTGTTAGTGCGATAGGGTCAGTTATAGAACGAAAATGGTTGGTCAAATGTCGCCTGGAGGTAGCGATATTGCGATAGTGGTAGTCTATCGATAGTATCGTGATACTATTGTGACCCTGAAATCAGTCGTACTATCGATAGCCCTATCGAAACTATCGAGCCTTGACGATACTATCGATAGTATCGATTGTTAAAAATAAGTAATACTATTGCTCAAAAATTGCTCGATACTATCGATAGTATCACTACAACGCTAAACGCTAACGCTAACACTAAATTTAACGATAGTATTGCTTGATGACAATACGTCACGCGCTACCGTGTAATATTCGGGTGTAATATACTTTCGTAAACATTAAACATGCCGTATATTTCGGTCCCTGTGTTACCGACCAGGTGTCGTTTTATTCCCAGTCAATAGTATCGAAATCACGTCGATTGTTACTAAACCAATACGATCGATACTATCAATGGCGTCGATAGGTCATAGATAGTATCGATAGTATCATAGTTCGATAGTATTGACAAAGTTCAATAGTATCGCCTAATTTTCTCTATCGATACTATCGATAGTATTGCAGCATTTCGATATTTTCGATAGCACTATCGAACTATTTTTCAAGGTCAACTATCAATAGCGAAACTATCGACTATCGCAATAACACTACCTGGAGGTGAAGTGAAGCTGTGGCCTAAGAGGTCAAGATGAAAGGCTAGTAGAGAAGTGATGATAAAAACAATGGGCTGTTGGGGCGCTAACGCTAAACTTTATATAATTAATGATTTTATAGATGTGACTTACAAGACATTTTCACTAATTTTATTAAAACAACTTAAAATAATTACCTAATGACAATATCAAAATTATATAAACTACAATAATAATATCTATACTACAAATAAAAGACAGAACCTAGGTCGCTACCTGCCGGTAATGTTCCCAAAAAGCTAGCGACGTTACCTCGTTGTATAGCTAGGCTAATACGTTGGCCGAGGTAAGCGCCAGCTCTTTGGTCACGGGTGATGTCAATTAGGCGTCTGGAAAACTCCTTAACAAAACCTCGGGCATCTCGACCCCATGGGCCCATTGTTTCGACCCCAAACGGAAGAAATATGTATCCATCACAAATATTTCCTCCGTTTGAAGTTTTCTGCAGCATCCGCTGCCGCGCCCGCTGACCGTGAGGTCCCGCGTATGTGGGACGCCGCTAATGTGTCAGCACATGTGGCGTCCCACACCAATGGTCTTCCTCGACACCATGGCACTAACGTCATACCGTCGGGCCTCTTACCATCGTCACGTAATATACCGTTCGGCTCTAATATAGCCGGTACGTTCACGGTGGCAAGGGCCCGACGGATGACGTCGTTTATTAGAGACGCCCTGCACTGCGGTGGCATGACATAGTGATGATTATAGGGATGATTATACATGACCGTAAAATAAAACTGCACGTCAAAAGTGAAAACTTAAAAATGAAACACTTGCTTGTTTTAACGGTGTACAACGCCATCTAATGGATTTATTAGGAACTTCGGGCTGACTTTACCCAAGCGTGACCTGAACGAGCGTTTACATGAACTCGGCATAACTCGACTTTACCCGAACTCGAGCCGACTTTATCCGAGCATTGACATGAACTCGGTATAACCCGACTTTACCCAAACAAGCGCGGCAGCTCAGTCTCATTCACTATCCACGAAATAAAGTAAACGACCTCAAGCAGTTTTCACTTCAAAAAACACAAAAGAGACAATACTCAATACTCTAGCACCCTACAAATAATTTCACCAGCAAACTTATTCATAAGTCGTTAAACTTTAATTGCGGACGATTCTCGCCACTAGCCCTAATATCACAATATCATCGTCAAAATTAAGAGTCCCGGCTACTGTCTAGAATGAATTAAATGAATCTTACTTACCCTATTCACCCTCGAGAATTACAAACGAAATTCCGCTTTGGTTGAAACGAAATAAAGTCCAAGTTTGTTCGGTATATTCACTGACAAAAGAACTGCGTTTGATCGCGGTATTATCCACACAATAGTGTTCTACAGAAGATTCGTTGACAAATCGCGATGAAATTAATTTGAGTCTTATGCAGTTGGAATTGGGGTGGTATTGAGGGTGGTTGGGGTATAATACCACCACAGGGGTTGGGAAGTGAACCCTCGTAGTGACGCCCCGCGAAGTAAGCTATGATCTGTTTCTGGATTGTCTTGTAGTTGTGAGTTAAGGAAATCTGGCATTTTGCCTTATTGCTAGTTATGCTCTATAAATAAATTTAATTTATTTATTGAAACAAATGCTTACTGTTTTTACATCAGTCTATTTTTTGTGCTTTTTTTAGTTCTTTATTTTTGAGAAATCTTTACTCTAAGCTTACATCTGTCGGTCCAGCAGTGTGCCTATGACATAGAGATAATTGAGATAGATAGATGAACCTCTTTTGCTTAGGTATATATTTCTGAATTATTTAATCTTACATATATTTGGGCTGCTTTAACCAATTTTAGAAATTAATTTATGCATCACACTTTTTAGTATTTGAATTAATAGCATTCGAATTTGCAGTATTTGTGAAATACATTTAAAATTACTATTAACACCTAAACCAAAGTATCGAAGACCAAACGTCTTCGATATTCGTTTTGATTCCAGGTGCGTTACTAAAACGTTTTTAAAACGTACATACCTACCTAGTCAATGCATTAATTGCCATACTTCCAACTTGAACCGCAACACAGATTAGAGCCTATGAATAGGAGTAATGAAATAAATATTTTGCCGGTGGGGCAAATTCGATAACGCCTGGGTGCGTTAAGCCCCCAATTTGACGCAACCGGGCCATTTGGTGAAATGTCTGAATTGTCCTCAGCTAAGGACCGTGAGTCTTCTACTTTATCTATTCTGTGGTAGTCTATTCTACTCTGTGTGATTGTCTGGAAACTACTGGTTTTGTCAAACTGTTAGTTTTTTTATGGATTTTGCTACCACGATGATTTAATTGTTACGGGATGAATGGGAAGTATGTATCGATGTCAAGTATTTATTTATAGATTAATAAAATCGGGAATTTATCGTGACTTACGCGATGTCGATATAGCGATCGATATATGTTTCGTTAACGTAAATTCTCAAAATGGCAAATTCTCAAAATGGCAAATTCTCGAAATGCATAATTCTCAAAATGCCTTATTTTCAAAATGCCTTATTCTCAAAATGTTGAAATTTTATTATTATTATATAACCACTCCAGACACAAGCACATTTAGCTTAGTTGAAGGGGTTAACAAGAACAGTAATGTGCAACCCACTTTGATTGTAAGCTTTTTTATTGAAAACATAAATAATAATAAAATTTCGCCATTTTGTGAATTAGGCATATTGAGAATTTGCCATTTTGAGAATTGGTCCTTTTAAGACTCATATGCCATTTTGAGAATTGGGCATTTTGCGCTTAAACCGAAATTTAGTTTGAATCAAATACAAGTATTTGACCGTAAAGATAGGGACCGTAGACCCAAGAATATACGGTCTCATTCAGCAGTAAGAAAAATCAAACTAGAAGGTCAACTCGATCAAACGATGTATTTGAGCATATCGCATATTACGCGAATCGTATTCAATTCGTAAAATCTCACTTCGAGTCGTGTTTTGTTTTGGCGGGTCAAAACTGAGTCGAAATGGCCGCCATAGAAATTGTAGTACGCTTGTGCACGTATACGTATGAGTGCACAAACGTCCATACAACTATTAGGATGGCCAAACCGGATTAGAAAGGAACACGCATCGAATTCAAACCGGATACAAATAAATGGAAAACGCTTTTAGATAGATTTGTTTTTGACGTGACAACGTCTAATAAATCGATGAACGCCGGCTGCATGCACGAATAAGTGTCCAGTTACGCTCATTGTCCCGTTACGCTCATTGTACGCATGCGCCGATTTCGTCAATGTTTTGTTATGATCACGGAGTTATGACGTTGTCACGTTAAACTATCGTCCGTAAACCAACTTTACAGACAACCTATTTTTTTCCATCGGCTCTTGATTTTCTCAAATTAAATAGATTTATCATAGAGTTATCCCAATATAATATATACAAGTAATTTCGCCATTCAAGCAATAATGCGTCAAATCAAACATAACTCAAAGAAGGACAGCAAACATAAGGGCAGTGACACACTCTAGTTCCCACCGCGATTTTGCCTTACGATTATCCGCTAAAAATCTACTAAACTGTTGACTTTGTAAACTAAAATGTACAAATAAGATTTCAATGAGAGCTCCGGGCGAGTAGAGGGTTAAATTTAATATGGGGCGGAATTACAGGGGTGACACTTAATAAAGTGTTTGGTGATTTAGGAAATTCGTTTATTGTACATCTTTCATTTGTTTGATGATTAAGCGTCTTCCTATCCGTGGCAGTCGATTTCAATGATAAGTCGGCAGAGACTACTTCTTTCCACATGCTACAATCCTAACGTACCTCTTTTGCTTTTCCCACTTTCATGAGCGCCTTTATACATGCTCGCCGGTAATAAGTACTTTTGACTTGGGCTTTCTTGAAAACGTTTTCGATCTGGTCGTGATACCTTTGCCTAGGTCGGTCACTACCAGCTGCCCCATTCACACTCGTCTCATAAACCTGTTTCGTCAATCTTCCTTCATCCATTCTCTCTTAGATGTTTAAAACATCTTAATCTAAGCATCCCTTTCTCCATCTTTTATTTTCAGTGATAATGACTTTGACTTCAAAATTATACAAGAGTAAGATAGCAAACAGCTCACCTGAATAATACATACATGCAATCACGCCTTTTTCCCGTTGGGGTAGGCAGAGACTACTTCTTTCCACATGCTACGATCCTGACATACCTCTCTCGCTTCTTCGTTATAAGTACTTTTGACTTGGCCTTTCTTTAAAACGTCTCCGATCTGGTCGTGATACGTTCGTCTAGGTCGGCCTCTACCGGCTGCCCCATTCACACTGGTCTCATAAATCTGTTTTGTCAGTCTTTCTTCATCCATCCTAGATGTCCAAGCCATCTACGAGTAAGCATCCCTTTCTCTATCTTTGTCACTACGTCTTCTACCACACCACAACATTCCCTTATCATGCTGTTCTCCACCTTATCCATCAGAGTCACTCCAATCACTCCAACCTGAATAATGGTAAGTGATTATTGTCTCATATTGTCAACTGAAGTAACAGAGGCGATACTGGTGCGTTGCGTGGTCTCCTGAAGAGAAACACTGAGTTTTGTGTAGTACCTAGCTCAAATATTACTCTGATGTTTGAAAACACTAAAATGTATATTTTATCCAATCTGTAAATTGAGTAACACAAAACTACCATACACAAAACAAATAAACCTGGTAGAACATTTTTCTAAAAATAAATGCAAATAAACGCCGATCAGTACAAAATTCAAGTAAATGTGGTCTCATTCACTCTGTGAACACGGATTGTAATTAGCAGTGCAGTTGTCGCCGCGGGCGTGTTTGCAATTCGCACTGCAGTCGCGTGTATGCACTCAGCCTTATGATTGGAGTTGTAATGCGTAGGACAATAATGTATGGGATTTGTAAAGAGAACACTAGAGTTGTAGGTATAGTTGTAGTAATGTTGGAGCTGTATTCGAAGATTTATATTTTTACTCAACTGGCGAACTCATTTTTTCGACTGTTCTTTTCAGTACCTATATTCGGCACACTTCGGTTACTTCGGTGCTGTGGTACACCAATACCAGTATCTAGACATTTTTTTCTGTAGGTATACAAATCAGAGTCATCTGGAACTTACGTGTTTTTTTTTGTCTGTGTGACTTTTCATAAAAGTCAGACGGAATCATCATCAAGCTCGATGCATATTCTGAGTGCTACGAAAGTCGTAGCATTTTATTATTTTTATTTAAAGTTAGAAAAATTATATGAGACCATCTATTTCCATACAATATTGAAATAATTAAATTAAAATAAAAGCAACAAATATTCAAATTACATAAAAAATATTCGGGCGTGCAGAGCTTTCTCATATTTATGTTAACAATTTAATTTTTACCTTTACCAATCTATTATTATTAACTATATAAAATACAAGGTTGTCAAGTCAGATCAGCAAGTCAGGTCAGCAAGGCTATTCTGTAAGCTATCTCGACAGCGGAATCCGCGGTGAGATTCGAATTTCGTACTACGAAATTCAACCATATCACGATCGAAATACGGTTGAATTTCGTAACACGAAATTCAAATCTCACCGCGGATTCCGCTGTCGAGATAGCTTACAGAATAGCCTAGCTGATCATGATGTTAAAACAATGCAATTAAGTGCTACAACCCCCCGTAACATTTCAAATCTTTTCGTAAGAAGAAGCATTTTATATTTGCCCAATTATAGAACCTTGAAAATAATCTTAAACTTAAATTAAAAATT
The DNA here is from genome assembly GCA_954871355.1 of Cabera pusaria. Classification (NCBI taxonomy): domain Eukaryota; kingdom Metazoa; phylum Arthropoda; class Insecta; order Lepidoptera; family Geometridae; genus Cabera; species Cabera pusaria. The sequence goes on from OX940902.1 coordinate 19,943,292, forward strand.
AAGTAAAATATAAAAGACCAAAAAAATAGAAAACACTGTTTGGCACACCTGGATTATTAAAAAATAATATAACCGCCCAAGTGCGTGTCGGGCCAAGCGCAGTGTAAGGTTCCGTAGTAGCCTGTTATTCAACGCAAGTCTTTACCTGTTATAAACAAGCAACTAGGTAGTCCGTCTTTGTCACTTTAAAGGATTTATTCTAAGAATTTTGTATTTGGTACAAAATTATCCAATATCCAAGTTCAACGACTATTACTGGTAAACTAATAAAGTTATCTTAACCGCTATAATTTTCCTTTAAAGTTCATGAAATGCGCTATTATCACAACTTTTTCCAGATTTCTCAAGTCAGCCGTTTAGCTTTTAGAGTGGGAGGGGGGGACGTGTCGTTTGTCGGCGTAATTTATATACATACCCCCACAAAATTACAGCTTTCTAGTATTAACGGTCTCTTAGCAAAACCTCGGACAGACAGACAGACGTGACATGACGAAACTATAAGGGTTCCTTGTCAGGATTACGGAACCCTAAAAAACATGGTTACATTACAGCAACAATACACTAGTGCAAAAATAGGCGGTTTATCGCTTTAAACTATCTCTTCCAGACTACTAAACTCTTTGTTACATACTTATACATCAAAAATCTATTTCTTGAACATTTAATGAATTCTTGGTTATAACATAATATATGTATATTTTATTTCAAACTACAAACTTATTTTAATCTACGAATAAATAATAAGTAATTTATTCGTAGATTTTAATGCAGTTTTCAGCAATAGACAGAGTGATTTAAGAGGAAGGTTTATAGCTAGGATATACAGTATATACATATAGTATACAGCTGGTATACTATAAATACGGTAAATAACATTTCTTGCACATAAAATCTTAAAAATTATGAAATTAAAACATTTTACAAGCTATCTGAGTTTTGGAGCCGCTGAAAACTCTGTATTATCTACTTACTACTTACACCAATAAAAGTTCAATTAAATATAAAATAATTTTAAATTCAAAGGCTCAAGATATCCCCTTAAAACGAATCTACCAAATTACACACCACTGTCAACAAAACACTTGCGAAGCAGCCAAGTGTAATGTAACACTTTGATACGTCGGACACGTGGCGCGATCGACGCCTTTTCATTAACAAGCGTTTATTAAACGCGCTGTGTGCACCAACATTTATTTATATGACTAGAAGTGCCCCGCGGCTTCGCCCGCGTTAAAAACTTCTTACATTTACTGAAAACTTTTCCTTTGTAAAAACGAATCTATCATTAAATACATAAAATAAGAATTAGCCAAATCGGTTCACCCGTTTTCATGTTATCACGTGACTAAGGCAATTCGGGATTCATATTTATAAAAACCGAAAAACCCAAATTTTCAGACTTTGTTACCTACCTCATTTCAAAAAATCCTACAATACGTACTTTATCTCATATTATTTCGCCATACAAACTTTGAATCCCTTGGAATTTTTAGAAAATCCCTTCTGAGCGGATACCTACGTCATAATAACTATCTGCATTCTAAATTTCAGCGCAATCCGAAACAATATTGATTTTTTTGTAAATTGTTAAACACAATCCAAAATTTCATCGTACCGTAGGTTGCGGGTTCAAGTCCCGTCGGTACGATGAAATTTTGGATTGTGTTTAACAATTTACAAAAAAAAATATATAAAGTGTGAAACACTTCAAAGAAACATAATATTTGATTTACGCAGTGCAACATCTCTAGTCGGATTTGAAAACTGTAATGTATTCTTCCGAATGATTAACTTACGTAATAAGTAGTCATAGATGGCGCCACCAATGCATAATTGGGTTAACAAATGCAATCCACTAATTTCGTCGTAACGATACTTCGCACCGTGGCTTAATTGGCAAAGCACCGGAACATGTTATTCCGGAGGTTGCGGGTTCAAGTCCCGTCGGTACGATGAAATTTTGGATTGTGTTTAACAATTTACAAAAAAAAAATATAAAGTGTGAAACACTTCAAAGAAACATAATATTTAATATTGATTTTTGGACTTTGTTACCCCAGTTTATCCTCTTAGCGTGGCAATTTGAAAAAGTCTGAATCTCGTATTTACTTATTTATTTACTTAGAAGTACTATTGCGAAATGTCGAATAAAATGACTATCCAAACTTTGAACCCCCGCTTCATCCCCTTGAAGAGTGAATTTTGAAAAATTATTTCTTAGCGGATACCTAAGTCAAAATAACTATCTGCATGCCAAATTTCAGCGCAATCCAAAACAATATTGATTTTCACACTTTGTTACCCCATTTCACCCTCTTAGGGGTGAATTTTCAAAAAAACCTGAAACACGTATTTCCTTATTTTTTTACTGGAGCACTTGTGTGAAGTTTCAGATAGAAAAGACTATCTAATCTTGTTTCTCCATACAAACTTTGAACCCCCATTTCATCCCCTTAAAGGGTGAATTTCGGAAAATCCTTTCTTAATACACCTCTACGTATTAAGACAAATATACCCTCCAAATTTCAAGTCTCTACGACCAGCGGTTTAGGCTGTGCGTTGTCTGTTAGTCAGTCAGTCAGTCAGTCAGTCAGTCAGTCAGTCAGTCAGTCAGTCAGTCAGTCAGTCAGTCAGTCAGTCAGTCAGTCAGTCAGTCAGTCAGTCAGTCAGGTCAGGACAAAGATTCTTATAGTATTAGAAGATAGTGAGTAGAGTATAGAGTTGAATTAAAATGACAAAATTAAGTCCTCAATGTGCCTTTCCAATTTGACTGAAATCCGTCGATAAATAACGCTACACACTTCTCTTCCGCCCTACTACTACTCGTGTAACATTTTTGTCAAAACGGTTGAAAATGCGACCTGTAGGCATGAACAGACAAACTGAAAAACTGACATCCGGAAAAAAGCATTATTTGGCTAATCTTGAAACTGACGAGCTTCACTCGCTCGATCAATTAAAAATTTAATAATAATTTTAAATACTTATATATACTATACGTTCTTCTTCTAATGATTTATTTCTTAATATTAATTATTTATAATTATTTGTTAATTATTTTTCTACTCTGATATTCTTAAGAACGATCTTAATATTTCGCTATACACATAATAAAATGTACTTATTTCGCTTTACCCAATTAATACATATTAGTTTAGTTATTTTTTGCTAATTATTAGCAAGCCAGTGTGAATATAGCATAATTCCGTTGTCTATATTTCTTAGACTTTGACAAGGATCTCCAATTCTATACAAGTAATTACAAAGTGAACTGTAGCACACCCTTTGTAAAGGCTTATACACACTAGTAGTCTAGCTTGGCAGCCTTAATCTCTGTCGTGTGTGACAAGTGTGCTCAAAAACGTGTCATCAGCCTGAAAGGCACTATTTTCGGACGGTTATAGACGAGCGATTATTCGCTACAAAAGTCAGGTAGAAATGCCAACACACATCCATTTTTACTGGAGATGTGTAAGTCTTGCAAAGGTATTAATATCTCACTAGTCTTTAACAAAGCAAAGCTTAAATTTGAAGTTCAAATGCTTAAATGGTCTACTCTAGACTTTGATATAACTCATAGGCGCAGGTTTGTAGAGTAACGTGGATTTATTTGCATGTCTATTTGTCTGTTAGTAGTAAAAAAAATAAAAGACGCTCTGGGCTGGTGACTTCAAATTGTTTTACAATGTGCAATTTATTGTGCTGATCTATATTTCTACCTGCTATTAAAAACATTAAAAATCAATCATTAACCTACTTCACAAAAAAGGCAGAGGTTCTCAATTCATCGGAATCTTTTTTTTTATGGTACGAGTATGTTCACCGATTGCTAAGATGAATGATCCGATATAGAAAATTCTTTTTTTGTTTCAAAGCGGTCTTTCCAGATGGTCCCATTTAAATTTTAACGAAATCGGCTGAGCCGTTTTTAATATATCAACATTTGTATTACGACGCATTTACTTATCTCGAAGACTTACTACTAACTACTGGCACAGAATATGTAATAGTTACTTCGTCTACTGGCTACTTTGACTAGCGCGACGTTTAAAGTCGGTTCTTTTAGTTTTTTAAACGATCTTATATCATTTAACGACATCAGTTTTTGCGTCTTTGTCATCATTAAAATAGCCGTTAGACGAATTTCTCTGCCTATCTTCCTAAAAATTGATATCGTTTGAATCAAAATTGAGCAGATAATTACTGAGCAAGCAATCTTCGGTTGCATGATAATGCAGCCGAAGATATAGCAAGGTACTAGCAACATAACATCAGAAAATAGAATGCTAACATTCGATGTAAGCATGATTTATAGTAGTTAAAATTGTGGCTGAATATAGAATGGTAACTATTCAAAAATTATATGCTTTTACAATTTCCTGCCCAACAAAATAGCCTGTGTTACTAAAACTCACTACCATTAAAGTCGCCAGTCTACAACCCTGTAAACATCCGTCAGAGCTGTCTGTATCCGGTTTATTTGCGCTTATATTGTGTGGACACAATACTTCAGGAGGATCATGTCGCTCCGGCTACAGCCGTGTGTGCAGAGCCTTATGCGAAGGCGGGTTGCACAAGAATAAATATAACGAAGATGGCCTGCTGAGGTTTTTTATTGAGTATGTAGTCTGTACTAATATTATAAAGAGAGAACATTTGTATTTTTGTATGTGTGTAATGATTTGGCTCAAAAACTACTGGACCGATTTAAAAATTCTTTCACTAATACATAGAATGGACTTTCGGAATGAAAATAGGCTATATATTATCCCGTTTAAATCAAAGGTACATTCGTGGAGACCTAATTTGCAACCTAAGTCGACAAAAAAACGGTCGAAAAAACACGTTTCTTAGGAATGCTGCTCAATTGAAAATAGATAGAAGAATATTTTCAATGGAAGAGTTGTACAACTTAATAAAACCTACAAAAAAGTCCGCGACAGCATATGTCTTATTTATTTATCATTATCTCTTAATGTTGACTCACAGTAACCATTTTAATCTTTAATTTTTTGTTAAAAAATCTTACATAACTTCCAAGGCTATTTTCAAGTATATAGTACTAATCCTTATCCAAATAATTACGTTAATTAGCTTGGCCACATATTATAGATTAAAATTGTCCATTACAATATATAATTCAAATGAAAACTCTAGAAGATATCACGGATTTCACATACACGCATCGCAAAATTAATAAAATATTTGCAGTAAAACCACAGATTAGGTCATAGTTATTACGAAAATATTATTATAAGCTTAGCTGTTCTGTAGATCCCCACCGATCAATTTGAATTCAATATAGTATTAATATGATCTATTGTATAAAATAATATTGATCTATAGATATAATAATATAATATTTTAAACCACCCCGACTGATCTATGTATAATCTTTTTATTAAAAGCATTCCAATGACTCTAAACACGACATTTTAAAATCTGAGCTGTAAGTTGGTGAGGATTTGAGTATTCTGTAGAGTACACGAGATGTCCCAGCATCAGGTCAATGCTTCCATGTTCTTACAATATCGTTGAAGAAGAAGATTTTCGCATTGATCAGACATCAGTCAGAAAGTTGATTTCATAGCGCAATTAACTAGAAAAAAGCTCATAGTTATATAACGATTAAACGAATTTTCATGAATCAAAGCTAAGAACACTCTCGATGAAGACACCTAATCTATCAAACAAAAAAAACGATCAATATTAAAATCAAAATCGATTCATGCGGTTGGGTGCTAAGATGCTACAGACAGACAGATACACACGTTAAACGTATAATACCCCTACTTTTGTGTCGGGGAACGCCGTAAGGTTACGGCGGCAGATGTTCTCCTTGGTGGTAAGCTACTTTTTAAGGTTCCGTAGCCGAATAGCAAAAACCGGAACCCTCTGTCTGTCTGTCCGTCCGTAGGTCACAGCTATTTTATTCCGAATCTATACATACTACAGAATTGAAACTTGGTAGGTAGATGTATTCTGTGAACCGCTTTCTGATTTTTATACAAAAATAAAAAATATGAAAGTTTATGGGGGACATCCCATACATAGAACTGAAACAAAAAAAAATCTTCAAACCTAGACATGTGGGGTGTCTATCAATAGGTCTTTAAAAATGAAATTGAGGTTTCCAAAATCATTTTTTTCTCAAAGTCAATCAGGTAAAAGATAGGCGCGTCTAAAGTGGTAAAATGTGTGCCCCCCCCCCCTCTCTAACGTATATATATATATATATATATATATATATATATATATAACGTAAAAATATATTCTGTAGATTTCTATAAAAACTTAAAACAAACTATGAAACACAAAGTTAATTTTTTGGTGGCGAAAAATTAAAGTTATAAAACCCTAAGAGTGCGAGTCCGACTTGCACTTGGCCAGTTTTAGTAGATTTAATGATCCCACTACCTCTGTACGAAAACCCATGATTAATGAATGCACATAAAACTTTCATTGGTAGGTATATAGCTAGGATTAGAACCGACGACCGTCGGGTCAGAATCAGGGTAACTATCCTTTACTCCAAAGGGCCGTCCAATATCACTACGTAAGTATTATAAAATAAAGGCCATCACTGCCTCTGTCTGTCTGTTCGCAATAATCTCAAGAGCTACTGAACGGATTATTTTGCGGTTTTCACCAATAGCCAGAGTGTTTATGAGGAAGGTTTAGGTGCATAATTCGTTAAGGTTTTAGTGTAAATTGGTTGAAATATGACGATGATTGTTAAATATGTTAATATTTTATATTCGATGCAACAAACTGATGCAAATTTTGTATGCATAATTGTTCTACCCATGCGAAGCCGGGGCGGGCTGCTAGTATATTATAATTTAGAATAATAAAGTACCTAGTATATATATTTTAGAAGGATAAAGGGTTGTTCGTTGGAACTTATTACCACTGACCTTTATTATGCGTGATAGACTAGCGTTGGCTCACTTGGACCATGGACCATCTCGCGTGGACATGCGATGATGAGGTCGAAGGTGGTGAATACACTAGCTAGGCCTAGAATGGTCAAACTTTCTAGGGCTCTATGTTTCCGATGCACCGTAAGGTTTGGCGGCAGATTTTGTTCTTGATGGTGGTAAAATATCTTACCATGTACCACTTGACGACCAAACGTAAAATAACTGTGACGGCCCGTTGGCGTAAAGGATAGATGGCTTGACTTCTAAACGAGAGGTCACTGGTTCAAATCCTAGCACGGGTATTCGTCCGAAGGTGGTAGAAGCATTTTATATCGATGTGCCGCCTGAATTGCTAACAAAAAGTAGCTTACCACCATCAAGTAGAAAATCTGCCGCTGTTAACTATTCGGTATTTATTGAGGTAGCACACAGCTCTTGAGAGTCAGAATATTCTAGGCCTACCGTGTTCTCAATCTACAATATATATCATCGCCAAGTATTATTATCTTTTCTATTTCATCGCTTGCCGCTAGGCGAGATAGTGGTCAAACGCTAGCCAGCTATCTTAATATACTACTTCTTACTAATATATATTATACTTGGGTGTAACATCCTCGAGATTTAAATTAACCATGTAGTCCGTCTTTCGTTGTATCGCATCGTCACACTGTTTAAAGCACATAAAATTAAAATAAAAACATTGTTCATTCGTTCAATACTCATTCACCAGCCAATATTTCGACTGTGTTCCTTCATTCGTATTTTGTGTGTAGTATCGTCCAGATGTAAGTCTGAAAGTAATTTTACAATTTTAATGTTTTTAAAGTATTTGCTATAAGTTTCGTGAAGTGTTTGTTTCCCATACTTAAATATGGTTAAACGATTGTAAAGTTCTGATTGCGACGTTATCAGACAAAAATTTCGCCGGATTTTTAGGATACGGAGAAAAATATACCGCTCCGAGCAAAATCTACCCACATTTAAAAAAAAGAAAAATGTGTTGAAGTACATTACTTATTGTCTTAACGTGGTAATACGTGATATTATCCCGACAATAAACAAAAATAACTCCTTAAAGTGGTGCTACGAAATATCATCCCGGAATTTATTTAATACTTTCTTAATGTAGTAGTACGCGATGCTACTCAGAAAGTAACTACCGCCTGTGTCGCATATATCTACATGGAACTTATGAGATTCTACAGATCTTAACCAGAGATCAGAAACTTGCTACGGTGTCCGAGCATGAAGATAGGCAATAATAATTGCCGATAATGTTGTTACCATTATATCATAGCGGAATTACAGGTAAGTAATTAATTGAATCTAATTTTAACACTGGCAGAAAAACGTCAAGCGTTTAAAAGCCATAAGAAGAAGAAGAAGAAGAAGAACACGAATAAGAAACCGTACATGTCATTAAACCTTTTAGCAAATTATATGGTATACAACCGACCATAATTTTTATATATGGTATACAACCGACCATAAGTTTATGTAATAATAAACCTACGACTGCGCGACCAACCTTTCATTTTTTCGATTTTTCGACCTCGATGTCAGACAACATCAATTTGCAAATGCTGAATCGTCTAAAGTACAATCTAAAGCAGCTGTCGACAACGTCGTCACGGAAAAACTACGAGCCACCTGTCAGCTATAAGCAGAGCGAGCGTTAACGACAATAATGAGATTGGAGGTACCCACGCGTGAGTAGAACACGCCGGTATTTAATATAAATAACTTTTGATCCAGTAATTTGTTTGGAAATGATTATAGTACATTTTGTACCACGGAATATAGTTCCACTTAATCCACCTGTTTCTGAATGACCGTGGCTGAATGGCAGCGCGTAACCAAGCTGAGAAGGCCTAAAAGGCCAAAAAGGTCCCGGCATACAACGTCTTGTCTATACAAACGTAATACAAAAATCGTATAAAATTGTAGCATATTTATGGATTTAAATAGTATTAATCCTCATATTCAAATTGACAGAAATCGTTATAGTTTTCGCCCAAGGACACAGATATAAGTGAGCAATAATAGACTAATAATCTTTTACTATGCATTATAATGCCTACCCTCATCAACAATACATTGCAAATTAATATTAATGATTTGATTGCAAATGTAGGCGAACGTGAATGGGCTGTTAACCGAAAAATCACTTTGTTCTGCGCAACATGATTAGATTGTATTAAACATTATAAATTATTTATCACACAAAAGCATGGAGCGTATACAAGCATACAGTTTAGTGTCGCTTCCTATTGTTAACATAAATTGTAAGATAAACTTACCGTTAATTTTGCAGTAATTTTACATGGCCATAATCGCCTTCAAGAAGGCCTATTTATGTTGCCTGATTTAATTAGACAACACACACTCATACATTAACATTGTAAAATAATGTGTACTAACTATTAACTAATACGTCAGATATGGTTCCAAAAAGGCTTTTATTACAATGATTATATCATAGTACAATATGAAATAATACATAATATTATGGTATGGTTAAATAGCTTAATGTACGGCCTCAAGCGCTGCAGTACAACCTTGAGTTTATGAAGTCAGTAGTTATTCTGATTATGAGAAAAGGGACACACTATTGTCACCCCTTTTAATATTTTGTGCGTAGACTCAGAGTACAAAACTTGCAAAAAGTAGCAAGTAAGTAGTAAACACGTCTGTGTGATGAATGATTTGATATGATAAGGAATAATTTGGAATGGAAAATGTAATATACATTACCTCCACAAATGTTTAGGTCTTGAGATGAATACACTCAATGTGTCATAATTAAATTAACACAAGCTCAACATTAGTAACCGAGAATAAATTCATATACTTACTAGTTACTAAGTTACCAAATTAACTACTTCTTGTCTTGCCGCAGCAATATTAAAATATAGCCAACGGCCCATCGTTAATTATGACGTGTTAATAGAGATAAATAATCATAATGATAACAACAACAACGTTTAAGTGTCTTCACAAATGTTATCTTATGCTGTAACAATACATATGACGTTTAAAGTTAAATGAAGTAACTAACTACGCGATAGTTGTAGAAATTTGATGCAATCAATTTTGTGAAGAAGTATTTACTGTATCATGTATATACTGTATGTATGTATATACTGTAGCCTGTGATTCACAGATCACCAAAGGTCATCACAGGTCTAAGTGGAATTTTCATGCATGTTGATTGATGATCGCGCTTCTTAATTTAGAAATATCGATAATCGAGCTCCGTAAAGTTTTAAAATAATAATATGGCAAATTCTATATTCCATATTGTATCACAGGATAAGCCTGTGCCAGATACGTATTCAAAACTATGTTTTTTCTGAAATAATTTATAAAACCCTTTATATTATTTCACAAATCCACTGAGGCACAACATTATCCTTGCTTGCATTTATAAGCCGGTAGCTACAAATCGTTATAAACGTAGATATGTACGGTATTTATCAAGACATTAATGATGATATAATTAGTCTACTAGTAATAACCATCGATAGTTTTTTTTTGTCAACTATATTAGATTTTTCTAATACAGTACTAAAATTTTAAAACTTATGAGATAAATCAGCATCGAACAAAATTCGTGAAAATTGCATTTTTAAACGGAGTCTGTTTTTAGTAAAAAGAAATCATAATTTTATGATTTTATACTAATTATTAAACTGGCTGTGATAATCGATTGTAGGGGTGTTTTAAGTTTCTAAACATCAATCACTTGCGAATTAAATGGATATTCTTAGATCATTGTTTTATACTCTATGATTATGTTTTGCTTGATTTTTATAAAACTATTTACCTTGACAAAATAAATTGGATGATATGCTTACCATGTCAATATATCAAATCAAACTTTTAATAATTTAATTTGCCAGAATACAATTTTACACTACAAGATCTTATGATAGATTGTAAGTTGAAGTACTCAGCCTGCATGCAAGTGTGACAATATTGAAAAATATTACATTTTATTAATTAATGCATTTCAAATTTATTGATGCTATAGAAAGTTAGAGTATGCAGACATTATCTGCGATATTTCTTATTTTGGCTTAAATAACTTCAAATGTGTATGTTAAACTTACTCTATGTTACAGCTTTGCAACAGTATGTGAACGTTTTTATCGTTGTATATAGTACTATTATTTATCCTGTGATAGTACGCCTCGTGGTTCTACTTCTGCTGCCGATTGATTGTCTCTATTGACGTCATCCAAAGAACAACTGTCATTGTACTGTTCTATTAAAATTGTATGGGTAACGTATAACGACCAATTTTACATTCCGGAGGTCAGCCATTGTGCAATATTTTTTATTTTCTTGTGTGTAATACTAATGATTGATTTAATTCCTTACTAATAAAGAAAAATCTAACTATTTATGCATGCACACATGCATTAAGTAATCATCAAAATTTAATTTTGATTAATTACTGAGTAAATAAATAATATGAGGAGTGCTTTTATTCTGCAACAGGCGCTAAACATCTACATGGTTAATTTAATTCTCGAGGATGTTTCACCGAAATATAATATATGGTTGAAAGAACTTACCTAAGTGAATTACAACCGGGATTATACGAGGTGTAACATCCGAAGAGATTTAAACTCCCACCCACCCGTTGGATATCCTGTTGTCAATACAACTTTAAACCCAAGTGTTGCAGAATGCAGACTGATCTACTACTCTAAAACAAATGAAGGAACACAGTCGAAATATTGGCTGGTGAATGAGTATTGAACGAATGAACAATGTTTTTATTTTAATTGTATGTGCTTTAAACAGTGTGACGATGCGATACAACAAAAGACGGACTACATGGTTAATTTAAATCTCGAGGATGTTACACCTCGTATAATCCCGGTTGAAATTCACTTAGGTAAGTTCTTTCAACCATATATTATAAAGGCGAACGTTTCTGTGTATGTTTGTTACTTTTTTACGCTGAAACTACTCAACCGATTTAGCTGAAATTTGGTATGTAGATAGCCTAGACCCTGAAATAACTGAAATAACATAAAATACTTTTTATCCCGATATTCCCACTGGAACAATGTCTACGCGGGTAAAACTGCGAGGTACAGCCAGTAATATTATATAACAAACAAGTAATATTTTAAGAAACCTTTTTAAACATAAGCTTTAACATAATCTAAGACCAGAGTAAGTCAAGACAAATCCAACGAGCCCAAACACGACGGGAATAACATGTGTAGTTTAGGAGTTCCTTTGGCCACCTTCCAGCTCCATCATCAGATCAACACCATGTCATCATAATATTGCATTGTCACGCGATTTACACAAATGAATGCAAAATTTCAGCTCAATCGAACCCCTGGAAAAGTTCTAATATCAATCGCAAGATTTGTGACGGAGACATTCGCCGTGAAGTACCTAGAGATAAAGCTTGTAAAAATAAAACATACAGATGAACTGTGAACCTCCTCCTTTCTAAAGTCGGCTAAAACCAATGTTCTACCATCGCCATTCTACCGAACTCTCAGATGTGTTTGAGTAAGTGATTTTGCGAGGGCTAGATGAGTGCCCAGTAAGCTCAATCGCAAACCCTTAGCGCCCCGCTGAGGAAAGGTCTTTGGAGTTAAATTAAATAAAAAATAATAATATATTCGTGGTAGAGCAGTGAAATTAATCGAGGCAGTTATAAAGGCGAACGTCTGTGAGTGCGTAAGTTGTAAGTATGTTTGGTATATTAATGCTAAATCTACTCAACAGAATGAAATGAGCTGAAATTTCATATGTAGATAGCTAGACCTTGGAATAACACATAAGGTACTTTTTATCTCGATATACCCACGGGATCGATGTCTACGCGAGTAAAATCGCGGGGCACAGCTAGTTTATTTGTATCGCTAACTAAACTTTACGTAGCCTTAGGGCCGCTTAGAATAGAGTTACTACATATCTTTATTATACAGAGTTAAGCACGTTTTATGTTGATTTGTGTAAAACACAAGAATTACACAAATCAACATAAAACGACAGTATACAATATATCTACATAAATATTTTTTAAAAGGATTGGCTTATGTTACATTTTGTAGCGAGAAAAACATTGCTATTACGCATACATAATTTGAACATAGATATTGCAGAACCCTAGAATATGAAAATAACCAGTAATAAAGTAATAAGTAAAATATAAACAGTAAGTTAAACCGACTTTACTGAAAAATCGCAGTAGTAATCTTTAGAAATGATTTCCATTTATCGGATGCATGCAGATAAAGCCGCGAGCAAAAGCTAATAATATAAGCGATACTGTCCGTTTACGGCAAATAATATGCTGGCAAATTTCGCCCTTAGGTATTAGTGCCTGTATCATATATATATGTAACTTACTAGTTGATGCCCGCGACTTCGTTCACGTACACCAAGAATTTAGCAGCCTATGTTCATCCTAGTGCTAAAAAGTATCTACTTGTTAAATTTCAGTAAGATCGGATCGTCCGATTAGGCGTGATTAGGTAACAAACAGACCATAGAGTTACAAACGTTTTTGTAATATTAGTATGGAGTATGCATAAGATAATATCGTTTAAAAACTAAAAAACAACCGACTTCAATGCCGCGCTATTCATTTTCAGTACCAATTTTGAGATGTTTATCTCAATATCTCTGGAGATACTTATCATACCTCGATAAAATTACCATGGTACCACACTTGGGATATCTCCTTTCGAACAAAAAAAGAATAATCGAAATCTGTTCATAAACGACGAAGTTATCCGCGAACAAACATAAAAAAAATATATATATATATACATATATACGGTCGAATTGAGAAACCTCCTCCATTTTTTGAAGTCGGTTAAAAATTAACATTATTTTATTAAAAGTTCATTATGAGAAAAAATCATAGAGCATTTCAATGAAAAAATGTTCTAATAAAACAAACAAGCCTTACAGTACCATCTCCGTATGAAAATGCATGAAGCGGCGCGTAAATTAAAAACCCAGCAAAAAAGGCATTAAAACGCCGTCTCGCCATATTTTCCTTAAAAAAAGCGCTTCATCAGAAGTGCTCGGTATTTCATTAAGTCTTTTCCATAGACAATGCCGTAAGTTGAAAGAATAGAGCCACATTCTTCGGCTTGTAATGAAGAATGTCCATTTAGTCCAGTTGTCTTAAATTCTTTGGCCTTTTTCCGTTTTCCGCCTCGCGCGGAAATGTTATTTAACCATGAGAAGAATTTTAGAAGCTTTTAGAAATAAATAATAATATCCTTATATATAAATACTACTTTGAAACTAATTGTCAGATGATCAAATATAATATCGTTTAAAAACTAAAAAAGAACCGACTTCAATGCCGCGCTATTCATTTTCAGTACCAATTTTGAGATGTTTATCTCAATATCTCTGGAGATACTTATCAGACCTCGATAAAATTATCATGGTACCACACTTGGGATATCTTCTTTCGAAAAAAAAAATAATCAAAATCGGTTCATAAACGACGAAGTTATCCGCGAACAAACATATACGGTCGAATTGAGAAACCTCCTCCTTTTTTTGAAGTCGGTTAAAAATAAAGGCATAATCAGTGAAAGCATAAGTGATAATGGTTTAATAAGTGATAATGGTTTACTGGCATGATACTTAAATTCAAAATTGAAAACCACCCCCGACTGATCTATGTATATTTTTTTCTGTGAGACCATTTCAATGAGCACAAACACAACATCTCTGCTCTACATTGGTGAGGAGTTGAGTATTCTGTAGATTCCAAGAGATGTCCCAGCATCAAGTCAATGTTACCATGTTCTTACAATGTCGTTGAAGTAAAAGGATATCATATTTCGAATTGATCAGACCTATGAAAATTTCATAGCGTCATGAACAAGAAAAAAACTCTTAAAACGGCTGAATGGATTATCATGACTCAAAGCTAATAATACTCTCAATTAGGACACCTGTCAAACAAAAAAAATAACGAAATCAATATTGGTTCAATCGTTTGGGTGCTACGATGCCACATACAGACAAACACATATATAGATACATACATTATACTTCCCCTTCTTTTTGCGTCGGGGGTTAAAAACACTACCTACCAGTGAAGGTCGTTACTCAAACTTGAACCCTTACTCAAGTGAACATTGTCCGTTGCAAATGTTTCGTAAACAATCTAGGTGAGGAATGGGCACTCCGTCCGCTTAGGAATTCAAAATGTCAGTTATACATGGCATGATGATTTTCATTATAATCTGTGCTCAACTTTTGGTAAGGCTTTCTTTAACATAATCTATCCCTCATAAACCTATAGCGGCAAATTCAAAAACATCAAAATCTAATACGATTTCCATGGGAACGAACATCATTCTCAAATAGTTATCCACTCAGACTCCTAATATCCGTTGAGCAAACTCAAAACACAGCTTCTGACAAATTTACAACTATCCTCAACAAAATCTAACCCCACTTTTATTCTCAAAGCCGTAGAGTTGAATTAAGAAGAGACTTTTCTTCGTTGTCAGTGTTTTATTTTTGTAGGGTAGTATAGAAACATGTTGACAGTTTTCAAGGGGTCGCGGAGCAAATAAAAAAGCAATATCGCAAGAGACACGTGGCGACTACACAGAGTGATGTAATATGGTGATGGTGTCGCGATAATTGGTGTTCAATTTGCTGTTAAATATGAGTGTTTGGAGGGTAGATTGATTTGTCGATTAGTTGCTTTGGGGATGTCTATATCATTTATTTGTTTGTTGATAGTCAGGACAAAATAGGTAAAGCTGTTTTGTAAGGTTTATAAGGACTTATAGTAACATGACAGGTCATGACAGGTTATGTGCTCTGAATATTAAGCCAGGCACGTATGTAGTAAAGCCGAAAATCACCTACAGTTGAAACACAACAACACAATATACATGGTAAATTTTTTGATGTTTTTTTCATATATGAAGTAACAGAGCAAACATGGCGTTTGCTTAATGGTAAGATATTAAACTATACCAAAAACTTTGAAATGTAAAACTTTGAATTATCAGCAAGGAATTTCACTACATCCGTTACTTTAAAATTGGCAGCTGTAACACAGGTGCGACCTAGCACGGCTGCCAATGATCTACTTGTACCTACCTAGCTGAACGTTGTACATTTTATTTAATTTTATTTATATTACAGTTAGCTATAAGGTGCTGTATTTTTGATATTGTGATTTTTGATGGAATAAATAAATAAAAAAAAATAAAAAATATATATATCTATCGATATGTTGATTCTCACATGCCCTGTGAGTTCCCTGGAAACTTTAAACGTTTTTAATCACGCCTGAGTAACTTTTTTTTATGCGAAAATGGGTAGCATTTTGACGACTATCATACCCTGATGTTATGTGATGTTATAGATCTTCTACGATAACATGACCAGCTCCTCCGAAATTCAAAAATTTTTGAATGTATTTGTGAAAGTATTTACAACGCACCATCACACATGTGTGCGTACTAGTACTGCCGGTTCCGCGACATTGCATACACAATTAAATAACCCCTAATTATGAACGTACTTTGTACCAACCAATACTGCAAAAAAAGAATTTTATAAGCAATACTTTTCGTTAAGTTAGGTTGGCTACAAAGTACGTTCATAATTCGGGTATCAACAATGTAGGGAAGTGCCTTCTCTTATAACGTAGTACAACATAATTACAACTACATACAAACTCTTTCATAAGGATGTGACTACACACATCAAAACAGTAATTTGGAGGGGCGGGCCATGTTATCGTAGAAGATCTCTACTGACAAAGTAGTGACACTACAAAAGACAGTCTAAAGCAAAAGTCCCACTTCTATGTCCAAATACTAACCATTGATTTCGTAAATTGCAATTAAAAACCAAAATTAAAGATTTCCTATTTTAAAACTCAACAAATTATATTTCAGTCAAAACCACGAGCAGTCGCTATCTTCAACTATGTAAAGGCAAAGTTATTTCCCTCTACAAAATGCAATAATATTTTAATGTGATTGTTAAGGCGGCGACAAATTAAGCGCAACCGCGTTCAGGCTATAACTGAGTAATAATTGTTAACTCCCGAATAATGAATATTATCGCCCTTCTTCTTTCTTCTCTTTCTAACTTTGTTCAGAGCTGGATACTTTTTGGTTACAAGATTTTTATCTAGATATAATTTATTGAAATAGATACATTATAAAGAAAATAAAAAGTTTTTATAGTAGGTATTATTCCTTAAGCACATAGTGATAATGTAAACTATGTGGTGGTTTGACAACTACATGATTTAACAAGTGATTTAACAAGCTTTACATATCGTAAATAGTAGTCAAAAGCTAGCGTTTGACTACTATTTCGCCTGGTGGTAGACGAAGATGTGGCCGAAGACAGTGAACACGCTAGGCCTAGAATACTCTGACTCTCGAAGGCTGTGTGCTGCTGGAACATCGTAAGGTTAATGCGGCAAATTTTCACCTTGATAGTGGTAAGCTGCTTTTTGGTAGCAAGTCAGGCAGAACATTAATATATATGCTTCTACCACCTGTGGACCAACACTAACGCTAGGATTTGAACCAGTTCAAGTTCAAGCTAGTAACTACTTAAGGCGCACAATGTAGTAGTTAAGTGCAAGCGTGCACTAGCGGCCAGGTCGCAACGGCCAGGTCACAGCGGCCAGGTCGCAGCGGCGAGATCGCAGCGGCCAGCGAGATACACATATTAGTATGATACCTGCGGCCCGAGGCCAGGTGCGCGCGTTTGGTGGCGATTACAAATTGTTGATGAAAAAAACTTAAACTTGGATTTCAACCGGTGACCTCTCACTTAGAAGACAATCCTATCCTTTACTATAACGGGGCTCTCAGATGAGTGTGAGTGCTACCACAAACCAATTGGTTTATACACTATACAGTGTTTTTCAACCTTTTTCATGACGTGACCCTCATGGCTTACAGGAAACAAATAAGATACCTACATAATTTTTTTTCCAGAAACAAACATTATATGCGCTCTCACTCCCTATCAATTACAACACCTACAAATGCTCTTTAAATTACCTAATATTTTCCTAATAAAGGAATATTTTCAAACTTTATTTTTTTCTTTTACTGAGGCTTTGTAATCCCCCGCGACCTCCTTGTATCGGCTTCGCACGCGTTGAGGAACACTGCACTATAGGTATAAATGTATCACAAAACAAATTGCAACTGTGTGTATGTTTCCATTAATCCTCAAATTTTACTGAGGCTTTGAAATCCTCCGCGACCTCCTTGTATAGGCTTCGCACGCGTTGAGAAACACTGCACTATAGGTATAAATGTATCACAAAACAAATTAAAACTGTTTGTATGTTTCATTATTATTGTATGTTCAATTAATACTCAATTTATATATAAAAATGCGAAAGCGGTATTCAAATGTGAACGTGCTGAATTAAAATGGATCCCGCGATCCGGCCGCTTTATAATTGAAATATTTATAATTGCTAAGGCTTTCTAATCTTCAATGCCGCCCATGAAATATGAAGCGCTGAAAAGCAATTATTGTTTTTACTTCGGGATGAGTAATGGAGTGCTAGGAAATGTGATCAAAGCATACTGGTCTGGTTAATGTTAAAAATCCTTATTACATTAGAGATCATAAAACAATTATATTTCCGACATATGTTTTGTGTAGCGATGCTTGTTTATTTACCGCTTGACAGTCTTTTAATCGTTACCATCTTTTTCTTTTTAGGGTTCCGTACCCAAAGGGTAAAACGGGACCCTATTACTAAGACTCCGCTGTCCGTCTGTCTGTCTGTCTGTCTGTCTGTCTGTCTGTCTGTCTGTCTGTCTGTCCGTCTGTCACCAGGCTATAGCTCATTAATCGTGATAGTTAGACAGTTGAAATTTTCACAGATGGTGTATTTCTGTTGCCGCTAGAACAACAAATACTAAAAACAAAATAAAGTTTAAAATTAAAGGGGTCCCCATACAAAAAACGTGTTTTTAAACGCCATTTATCTTATTCGTTCGGCAAAATTACATAGATGGCGCTAGTAAACGAGCCCCGTCTTTCTAGATCGCGACTAAAACAAATATTCTTGGTAATATCAATTAATCAAATATATGAGGTTGGAACTCTGTTATGTTTCGTATTGTACGGAACCCTCCCTAAGTGTGCGATAAGAGACGCGATGCTGACTCGCACTTGGCCAGTTTTATTTTATTTACTGACTTTTTTTATTTACCGACTTCACAAAAAAGGAGGAGGTTCTCAATTCGTCTGTATGTTTTTTTTTTTTTTTTTTTTTTTTTTGTTTGTATGTTACGCGATTTCTCCGTCAATAGTGAACGAATCCAAATGATTATTTTTTTAATAGGTAGGATACATTTCCGAGGTGGTCCCATTTTAATGTTATCGAGATCTGATAAGTATCTCCAGAGATATGGAGATAAATACCTCAAACATAGGAGAATGTACTGGTTTTAGTAGAAGAGTCCCAAGAAGATTATACACAATGGAGGTTGCTATTGGATATACTTTTGAAGACTAAAAAATATGACCTTGAATAATGTTTTTACATCCTTCTTCTCGTTGATTTTGGTTTTTGACAGATATTCTTACGGTAACTGTGAGCGAGATAGAAATAAAAGTAGGGATAATAAATATATATATTTTTTAAATATCTTATAGGCTAGCGTTTGACCACTATCTCACCTGTTGCTAAGTGATGATGCGGTCGAAGATAGAGAAGTGGACTAGAATGGGAACTGGCTCTCAAGGATAGCTGCCTGAACACATAAGATGTTTGGCGACAGATTTTCTAACTTGAGGGTGTTAGCTGGCCAGGCGGACACTAGATATGTCCTACAACCATGCGGGGGTTGTTGGTTTCTTAACGATGTTATCCTTCACCGGAGGGCAACTGTGAGAAGCGCACATATATTTTTCAATCGAAAAATTCATTGGTACACGGCGGTTTGAACTCGGTACCACGGCATCAAAGCCGACTGTTCTCCCAATTACGCCACCGGGCCTTCAATAAATAATTATATTTTAATAATTATAATAAAAAAATATATATAAATATAAATAATTTGTCTTCACAGGAATGTTCTACCTGGCAAAGTCTTGTTAGGGTGGAAACTTTTTTAAACATACCTAAGATTTTTAGACATGACATGACGTTTGCCGAAGATGGCGGCCATTTCAGTCCCGCGACACTGTATACATTATTAAATAACTCAGAATTATGAACGTACTTTGTACCAACCAACACTGCAAAAAAAAATTATAAGCATAATACCACAGATTATATAATAGTTACTACGTTAAAAATACTTTCCGTTGTTAGGTTGGCTACACAGTGCTCTCATAATTCGGGTTTCAAAAAAAACAATATAGGGAAGTGCCTCTTATAACGTATTAGAGTGATTCAGTACTCTGTTGTCCATATGGCGGCAAGTAATGTTAATAATCGCAAATAATACTTTTTTATATTCATTTTGGAATACAACTAGTCCGTGTTATAAAAGTATTTGGAATTATTGTAATAAAATAGACAATTAATTATCGTGTGTGTCAGATGCTTTAATTGCACAGGGACATTTTGGACATTGTCCTTTGATACCTTGATGACATAATTATTACTAGTGAATATTATCACTTTAGCAAGGCATTTAAAGTCAATTTTTTTAGGGTTCCGAACCCAAAGGGTACCAAATGAACACTTTCTGAGACTTTGTTGTCCGTTCGTCCGTCCGTCCGTCCGTCCGTCCGTGTGTCTATACATATGTGCGCACTTTACAGGTCTGTATCTTCTTAACCGTTACAGGTACATACTTGAAATTTTCAAAAAGTATATATCCGTCAGTGTATAACGGCCCAGACACCAAATGGAATAGATGCATGTAATTTAATTAAAACTTGTTATGCACTAAAAAGGGTAAAATAAGTTATTTTTCAAAAAAAATAAAACCGACTTCATTATCACAAACAGGCACTCAAAAGCGAAAAATAAATTACTTAAAATTATTATAAGCGCTACCCACTTATCTATTTGAAGTCGGTGCCAGCCAAGTCTAATGGATAGTAGATAGATACTATGTATGTAGTAGTAGTAAGTAGGTACATGTAGGTTAGTAAGTACGTAGATACATGTAGGTATTATCTATCTACTACTACTGTTTGTGATTATGAAGTCGGTTTTATTTTTTTTGAAAAATAACTTATTTTATATACCTATGGCAGTGCCGGCATGCCAAAATGGACCAGATTTGAATTTTTTTTATTGTTTGATAGAGGTTTACTCCGAAATGATCCCAATTAAATTTCGTAAAGATTTGGTGAATATTCTTAGATCAGGTAGGTGGAGAGAGTAATCGGAGAACATACATAAAAAATATTCCGTCGAATTAAGAACCTCCTCTTATTTTAAAGTCAGTTAAAAAGATGAAGCAGTAGATTTTAGTATAATAGATACATATCAATTGCTACGAGAGATCCATCGAGCGCCGCTAAGTGATTTGTCCGCTCCTCTACATTATTGATGTGCAACGAGCGTACTTCCCAAGCATTGCAAACTGTGCGCTTGTGTTGTAAGCTCTATATAGCAGTAGCTATAGCTAAACGTAGTATTGGCTTGTACTATTCATTATTCTGTGGTAGGTATTGGTTGTAGTGCATACCTATGTTCTAGACTTAAGGTATGGACACACCGCGGCGTCTTGCGTGCGCGATCTAGGCGGCGATCAGAAAGCGCAGTAGTATTTGTACTACTGACTGGTTCACACCAATTTAGTAGTACTTTTCAATTGTTGTCTGATCGCGTTTGGAACCATTAAACAGAGTGTTTTAAAGTACCTAATATAATTAGAACTATAGGGTGCTTATTGAAGACCACGTTATTATAGGAGCTTAATTGTTATCGAATTCAGTTTTGTCACTAAAAAGTGAAAAGTTTAAGGTGATACCAGAGCGTCATCAACTAGAAAAAAGCTCAACGAATTTTGATGAATCAAAACTAAGAACACTTTTGATTAAGACACCTATTGAACAAAAAAACCTAAATCAAAATCGGTTCATCCGTTTAGGCTTAGGCGCTACGATGCCACAAACGAACACACAGATACACACGTTAAACTGCCCCTTATTTTTGCGTCGGGGGTTAAAAAGAGCTCTCAATTACAAAGTATTTATCAGTATATTTTATAAATATCCTAATAAGTCTATTGAATCAGTTTTTAATACATAAAATCTTTTTTTATTGTTAAAAGTTTTATTTTGTACTAATAAAGTTTATAAATAAATAAAGAAAAGAAGCAAACAACTTCATTATTCTTTGCTCAATAAGTATTATAAGCTAGCTTCATTCAATTCAATATCATCTTATTTATGTAAAACCTAAGCCGAGAATATTAAAACTAACTTAATTGAAAATTCAGTCACTCGAGCTTCATAAAGTAAATTCTTAATAAACTACTTTTCTAGTCGCGTTAGAATACCTAGGAGTCTAGATAATATTTTTTCTTTTTCTCAACCCCTTAAGCATACTTAGTGGTTTCGCACTGTTAACTGAGCAATTTTTAACACATACTAGCTGGCCCGGCGAACTTTATACCACCTAACAGACTATGAATGGCGTGTTACTTTTTAGATGAACTTAATTTAGGCTTTTATGAACGTAATACAATGAATAAAAAATATATTAGTTTAGTAATGTATTATGGCAATACAGAAATATAATAAAAATACAATAATCAAATACTTCAACTGCGTGTCAGCAAGACATGATTGAATTAAACAATGTTATTATTGTTATAGATAAGTTATAAACTTGACATTAGTTTTAATTCTGGATAAGTATACTTATTTCACGAATAACTGTCTAATATTTTTTTGTCTTATTGATAAGACTGTATACATAAATTGGCTATCACATTCTTGCACATCTCTGTATTTACCTACATTCTGACAAAATATAAAATTGATTAGGCATTGATTATTATTGTTTTGATTGCTTGTAAGCATACATTTCTGAACGCACGCATATTTGACTATCAACAAATATGTCATACAATTGTCATTACTGACAGTATTTTAAATTTATTAATATTTGTAAAATTTACATGACTTGAGTTCACAAAAACTTGAAGAATTTTTATAGTTGACCCTGGCTAAATACACTAATCGTGTGGAGAACCCTTATAAATTTGCGGTTTACCGTATCGACGGCAAAACAATTGAACATCAAATGATTTGCAGTTTTGAAGCCCAGGAACATTTTGGCAAAATATGTTTTCTTATATAATTTTTTTAGATCAATTATTCATTGTTTTTAATACTTATTATGCTATTCCTGACAAAGACAATTCCAAAAATATAAAAATCATAAAAATTGTGGTTCAGCCGTTCTTGAGGTATAAGTGTAGTAACTAACACGACTTTTTATATATATATATAGAAAAATAGTAATCGTCCATCCTATGTCCGTCTCCTGGCTCTAAGCTACCTCCTCACCAATTTTCAGCCATATCGGTAAAGCCGTTCTTGAGTTATAATTAGTGTAACTAACACGACTTTCTTTTATATATATACATATTACGTAGAGAAATAAAGAATGCATTTTTGTTGATGATAGTGTTTTGATTCTTATTAGTTAATCCTAATGATAATATTATCATAACGAGGCAATTCAATCATGACATTTTCTATCATTCCTCAACTCTTCAACACCAATATTATAAATGCGAAAGACAGTTTATATATTTGTTTTTTGGGAGTTCTTCACGGTCAAGACTGATGTGTGTTGTTCAACTTGTATTTTTTTTATTCCAAGTTGGTAGTATCGGTAGGTACTTGAGAATCGATGATGAGTAGATAACCAGTGAGCCCAAACTCGACAGCTTTGCTGTTAGTGAGAATTTGAGTATTCTGCAGATTCCAGGAGATGTCCCAGCATCAGCTCAATGCTACCATGTTCTTACAATATCGTTAAAGTAAGAGGATACCGAATTTCGAATTGATTAGATATATGAAAGTTGATTTCATAACGTTATCAAAAAGCTCATAGTCTTATATATACCGGGTGAATAGATTCATAAATCAAAGCTAAGAACACCGATTAGGGAAACTATCAAACAAATAAAATCTTAACGAAATCGGTTCATCCACTTGAACTTGAACGTTCATTCTACAGATAAAAACACGCTTGCACAGACGCCAGACTTATCATCATCAACACCCCTTCTTTTTGTGTCGCGGGTTGAAATACCTCATCAATAAAGAGTAACTAAGGTAATTACTGAATATGTTTGTAGGTATGTATTTTGAATATTACCACAAATCTACCAAGGTAGATTTATATGATAGTATTTGTGCTAAAAACATAACTACAAACTCAATCACTCATATGCCACACCAAAATAAACCTCTCAGAACAAAAATGTTTACAAAACAAGCTTCTATCGATCGTAGCACACCGCATTGTCTTCACACGGAAGCCACGCACGCCCAATTGCTCGATGCAACTCCTATTCTATTTGAAACGAGACAACCCCCCTAGGGGGAAGGGTGGACGAGGAGGGGGTGACTGACGACTCTAGCTGATGGCTAAATCGTGTTCGATTCACACCTGCTCAGAGCGGATCGGAAGTGGCTTCGCTTTGAGACATTATTTTGCTCTATGCTTATAATGTGTCAAGCCGAAATTATATGTGGCTGAATGCATGAGATGTTTCAAGCTAAAAATGTGATTAAAATTCTATTGTAATTTTATCTCGCATACATTATTATACACGAACATAATTATAAATATAATATGTATGTGATTGCATTGAGGTACCCATTATGTACAAAATAGGTTTATGTGGTTGAGTAACATATAATTAAAAACTTTGAACTATGACTTCGCTATGGTGCCGGAGAGAAGTAAACGGTGCTCTAAGCTATAACCATATATAAAAGCATCTCCTTTTATCTACAATAAATGTACTATTGTTTATTCTGTGACCGTAGTTTGTTTGAAATTAGAATGTTTAGGGCGTGTAAGTTGACTTCTTGTGGTTATGTAGTTATAAGGCCCATTAGCCTCGATATGATGAGCATTTTTTAAAAGCACAGACCTCGAATCAATCTGACAAACATAATCTGTGTTTAAAAATATCAATTTAAATTTAACTCAACCAGGTGAGAAAGTGGTCAAACACTAGCCTATAAGATGTAAAATAAGAAAATAGTATATTATACCATATATGTGACTTACGAGTAAGTAGTCTATTATTGCACGGCGTGAAGGTATATATGTATATATTATATATGCATATATTATATATGCCGTGCAGTAATAGACAACTAAAGTCACGAGTATCGTATATTATTTAATAGCTGTCAGTGTGACATAAACCCGCACTTTACGCTTGCTACGCTTTTCCGTCAAATAGAAGATTATTGCACGGTTGGCACCCTAGCGCAGCGAGGGTGCTAAACGTCGTGCAATAATCGACTATTTAAGTCACAGAAAAGCGCGCGTAAAGTACGGGTTTAGGTCACGCTGTGTATATATGTATATAACATTTTTTTTGTATAAATTTTGTTATGCACGAGTTAAAAACACAAATTACTTTCGGTTTATCCACGAAGGATAGACTATCATTCGTG
This sequence comes from Cabera pusaria, assembly GCA_954871355.1. NCBI lineage: Eukaryota > Metazoa > Arthropoda > Insecta > Lepidoptera > Geometridae > Cabera > Cabera pusaria. Next base: position 19,968,863 of record OX940902.1, read on the forward strand.
GTTGTATCCATGTATAAAAAATTATTACTCTTCATACAACCACAGTTTTCACCAAAACCAACATTTGAAAGTGGAACTAGTTAATCATATTTTTCATGTAGAGCAACCAGCCAGCATTCCTATTTGAAAAGTAAAAGACAAGATAGTTTGGTGACACCGCAGAATCGCCAAAGTATCGGCACAATGTCGTCTCACGGTGAAGCGTTCGCGGTCGCAGTTCCCGCCACTTCTACCAACTTGTGAACTTGGCTCACTGGTTTATAAGTTGGTGGGACTACTTTTTCTATTTTTGATATTTGTACGTTTTAGAATGTTCAAAATATAATATTTTTTAGTTGGCATTTTTTTTTAAGTTTAGCATGGCATGTGGCTTGGTGGTATCTTCACCGAAAATCTGTATTATATTAAAGAAATAAGTTATCCAACATACGAGTACGGCAGTAAATTCTATTATCACCGGCGTACAAACGTGTATAATAATGAAATTAAATCATTTACAATTCACAAAAACATTGATTAGATAAATATAATTGATATCTATTCTATTTTTTCTATTTATTCTATCTATCTATTGATATTTAGAATAACTACTAAGTAAGTACTAGGTAGTTACAAATTTTAAGTAATTTTTTTTTTTTAAATTTTTATTTGAACCGCAACTAGAGGATCGTATTGAGAATTAGAGTTGAGTGAAATTTGTAGGTAGCAAGGACTAGCATATTACAAAAACTTAAATATCGAAGTACAGATAATATACCTATTGTTGTATAAAGGTTGCAAACAAAGGTAGACATTTCAATTTGTTTTACTCATGAGATTTACTTTCCCGGTCATTCCACTATGTAAATGTATGCTTAAACATCCATATTTAATAAGCGTGGTTAGTATAAGTGTATAAATGCAGAGTCACGTAGATTTTTCAACCGACTTCCCAAAAAGAAGGAGGTTCTCAATTCGTCTGTGTTTTCTTTTTTTCATTTTTTTTGTGTGTCATGTTACGCGATTACTCCGTCAATTGTGAACCGATCGAATTGTGAATCGAATGGTTCTTTTTGTATTTGGTAGGGTACGTTTCCGAGGTGGTCCCATTGTAATTTCATCGAGATTTGATAAGTATCTCCAGAGTTATGAAGATAAACGTCTCAAACTTGCTACTGAAATTGACGCGCGGGGCATTGAAGTCGGTTGTTTTAGTTTTTAAACTAATCTAAATTATTTTAATAGTAGTTAAGCAAGCGTTTGACCCCTATCTCACTTGATGTAAAGTAAAAGTGTGATCGACGATGTAGTTTAGAAGATACCTGTTCACTCACGATTTAAAGATCCCAAAGATCTCCAATAATTATCAGAGGACCCAAGCAGATATTAATTAAAAAAAGTTAATATAGAAAATGGGCTGTGATCATCAATAATTTCGTAAAGTATGCAGAAAAAGAATTTCTCGTTTTGAAAAAATATACGCATATGAATTCACAAATGCATTAACACATTTCCATTAAAACTACCAAAACAAAAATCCATCCAAAAACATCAGTAATTCAGGAGAAAATGAAATTGCGCTCCATATTATTTTCTCCGCTAAATTCATTATCCATTTACGGTTTGCAGGCAATTGTTTTAATCCGATACCGAGCGTGGCCCAATGTGGAATGAAATTATAATAGCCCCCCGTCTCCCGGATCCAAGATGGCGGCGGGGCGGAGCGAAGGGTGGGGCCAGCCGCCTCATTTGAATTTCGAACGCGAGCTCTTCGAACGTGTTCGATTCGGTTTTCGGCCAATTAATTTTGGCATAATTCGGTTCCTGCATTCTGTCTGTTCTCAGCTTTATTGTTATGTTATTATCAGACCAGATGAATAGTGGCATATAAAAGAGCGCATTAATTATTTATTTTTGTTGGATGAGATACAGCTAGGGATCGAATATTTTCTGTTGATTTTTTTTAGTACAGCGGTAACAGTAAAAATACTGAATTGACGGATAAACAAAAAACGCTGAAAGACAAACCTTGTATGTTTGCGCGAATAAATAACTTGTTTATAATAAAATAATTATAACCTAAGATTATTGCGAGTTTAAGAGCCAGTTTCACTGATTTCTGATACCTAGCCCTATTAGGAACTTATCTGACACTTTTATAACTTTTATATGGCGTCATATGTCAGATCTGTCGCATTATCATGAATCGGTGGTAAATTAAGGTTAACAACAATGCAATGACACTCGTATATTTCGCTGAAAATAATAATATTTTTTATCGGTACGCTTTCGCTAAGACGTGTAGCGTCTGCGTAGTCGCGAAGCTACGAGCGTCTACGATCGTAGCGCTACAACATGTTTTGTAGCATTTCATGCACGTATTAAGTCAACTAAGCATAATTTTACAATAATATAAGTCATATTTGCTATTATTAAAATTCACGACGCTAGGATTATGTCGAACTTGATAATTATAGTTATATTTCGTCCAATTTACGCAACATGTTTATAATTATATTATAGCTTATGTGGTAGTCTGTTGTATAAACTATAATATTGTAAAGTTTTATCAAAATCCGATCAGTAGTTTTTGCGTGAAAGAGTAACAAACATTCATCCATCAATCTATCCATCCATCTTTATACATTTTCGCATTTATAGTATTAGTAGGAAGCTAAAGAAGGTGTTTGCTAAAATAATGTACACAGACACACCTACCTTCATACAATTGAGATTGTACTCTCTCATGAAGGTATTTTTAAAACTTTATTGGACAGGGGAAAATGCAGCATTTTGAATCGGTGGCTCCTTGATTAACGATGTTATGTCGAATGTTGAATTAGTCATCCAAGTAGCAAGTTATATTATTTCTGTTAATGAAGTGTGAATCATATTTCTATACATATAATAAAACAAAACAACTTACACAGTGTCTACACAGTAGATCTTTTAAGTTACGCAACGGATTTTAATTTAATGCAGTTTTCATCAATACAAAGAATAAATTGTTAAACACAATCCAAAATTTCATCGTACCGACGGGACTTGAACCCGCAACCTCCGGAATAACATGTTCCATTATATACATGCTTAATTGGCAAAGCACCGGAACATGTTATTCCGAAGGTTTAAGTCCCGTCGGTGCGATGAAATGAATGAATGAGTTTAACAATTTACAAAAATATAAAGTGTGAAACACTTCAAAGAAACATAATACTATATAGAATGATTAAATAATAAGGTATAACTAATAATATAACTAACTAGGATTAAGCAGCTAGTAAAATACAAATTCAAAAAAGTTTTAAGCTTATAGATTTAAGATCGGGATCTCGAGTGCGGGGCGCTCGCGCACGCGTCAGTGCGATGCGTCCAGCCCCGCACTCGAGATGTAATATGTCGATCGCAGTATCGACATCGCGTAGTCACGTTAAATTCCCGATCTTAAATTTATAAGTTTAAAATGAACGTGAGCTTTTATAATAAAAGTTTTAAGCTAATGAAGGATTTTTTTTATTTGAAAGTTTACTAAGATATGTTTTATTTCCTTTTCTCTTGAAAACCAGACGACGAAAACCTTCCCTACCTTTCAAAAGCAAATCCCACAAAGAGAGGTATCCGTGGAAAATCACCACTTCCAGCGCCATCATCCATTGTCAATAAGGTCTTCGCGCTTTCAAGAGAATAATCCTTCAACCATTGTTGGCTGCGAAGACAGAGCATTAATCCTGCCTTTTGAAGACAAGAGATATCCATCAATTGTCAACATTGGACTGGGGGCCGCCTTTACCCACCCTCCGCTCGCGTAGGGAGATGTGCCAGAGATTATTGTGTAGAGGCGACATTGTTTCAAAACAACATTCACATAGATATCTCGTACACCTTAACGAACGCGGAGTGCAGGTTTCATTCATTTTTAAGGTTCCGTACCTCAAAACGAAAAAAATAACCCTTTAGCGGGTGATCCATTGGCGAGTCAGCGAGCTAACGCTATAAACTGTAGGCTCGTTGGACTGTCGACTCGCGGTGGTGATCCATTAGCGTGCCAAACAGACTACTCTCATCGTTGGCGAAGTCATGTCGTGTTCCCAGACGATTATACGATCGTAAATCTGCCATTTTTATATTTCGGTAATACCTACGTGCCGTTCGGCATGCGTGTGTTCGCTACAGCAGCGTGAAAAAGACTGTCGGCTCGCAAGCTCTGCTGATCCACTGACGGTTTATTATACCGCGGTCTTAGGATTTCCAGCATGCACGAAGAGTCAACAAGCCAAACCGCGAACTTTAAAACCGCGGTTTTGTAGGTGCTTCATAGGCGGTTTATACCTTTAGCTCGCAGGCTCGTGGCGTCCCAGTGGTCTTAGCTCGCCAATGGATCACCTGCTTTACAATAATCAAATTTGGCAAAAAGCAAGATCTTACATCTATAAAGGAAATATTCAGAAAACCATAAATAAATATGTAGTTTAATAACAGAAAAATGTGAATTTACTAATACAAACTTATTATTTGCGGTTGGTGCATCAACCGTGTCTACGGATCGCACTGCAAAGTTTGTCCTGTAACCTTCAAGAAATCATATCTATCTATCAATCTCATTCTAAGCCTAGCGTGCTTACCATCTTCGAACGCATCATCACTTACCAACAGGTGAGATAGTGGCGCTAAGCCTATAAGATATAAAAATAAAACTGGCCAAGTGCGAGTCAGCATCGCGTCTCTTATCGCACACTTAGGGAGGGTTCCATACAATACGCAACATAACAGAGTTTCAACCTCATATATTTGATTAATTGATATTACCAAGAATATTTGGTTTGGTCGCGATTTAGAAAGACGGGGCTCGTTTACTAGCGGCATCTATGTCATTTTGCGGAAACTAATTAGATAGATGGCGTTTAAAACACGTTTTTTGTATGGGGACCCCCTTTAATTTTTAACTTTATTATGTTTTTAGTATTTGTTGTTCTAGCGGCAACAGAAATACACCATCTGTGAAAATTTCAACTGTCTTACTATCACGGTTAATGAGCTATAGCCTGGTGACAGACGGACAGACAGACAGACAGACGGACAGCGGAGTCTTAGTAATAGGGTCCCGTTTTACCCTTTGGGTACGGAACCCTAAAAAAGAAAAAAAAAAACACAAAATCAAGAAAGTCATATGCCCTATAGGTAATTTCACTGGACATTCAACAACCATTTCTACTGAGAGCCCGTCGGCGTAAAGGATAGATGGGTTAACTTCTAAACGAGAAGGCGCTGGTTCAAATTGTAGCACTGGTGTTCGTCTACTGATGGTAGGTGCATATAATATCGATGCTCCGCCTGCTATCTAAACCTGCCTGCTTGCTACCAAAAGAGTAACTTACTCGTACCATCATCAAGGAGAAAATCTGCCGCGACTTCTTGAAAGTCAGAGTATTCCTAGGTCTAGTATGTTCACCATCTTCGACCGCATCATCGCTTACCACCAGGCGAGATAGTTGTCACACGCTAGCGTAAGGTAAAAAAAAGTGTGGTGTGTTTTTATGAAACCACGATGTAAGTGAATCTTTTCGTTTAGGTATGTGTAGCTATGGTAAGTAGCTACTATGACAGCAGTTGACAGTTGATACATTAGCATGTACATACATACAAATATGGTTGTGGAAGCGTCCGCCAATCACAGCTAGACCTAAATGTCATACATCATATCCACCAATCAAGCTAAAGCACCGACTGTAATGCGACATGCGATAGATAATCGAAAAAATGTGAGGCGATGTAATAATATAAGTTTCATTTAAAAAATATCACAAATATACAGTGTTTCATCTATTTACGAGCGCTTACATCTTTGCCCGCTACACCCGAGTGAGCCAGTGATTGTCAAAATTTGTCGTCCTAGGAACAAAGCGTTATTTACCGAGAGCTTTTGTGCCGGCATTACACCACTCTACATAATATTGTGGAACTTCACTGTTTGCCGCCGGATTGCGGCTTTTGAGGTGATGGACATTTCGTTTTACGTTTTGGTGGCTTTATTGTAGATAGAAAGGTAAAGTACCTAACAGTTAGTTGATCGCTATTTAAGAAAAACTATCCACACTATACATATACTATAACATATAACAAAATGTGCAATCTTCATTAAGGCAGGTACATAGCTAGATTTCTGAGGGGGGGGGGGGGGGCACACTGTAAGCTGAAACACAAGCGAACACTTAGTTAACGGCGACAGCCACCTATATCTTGTATCAACCATATATTCTAGCCATTATATAGATATTGTATGGATATTTCTCTTGAATAAAGATTGTTATTAATATATTGCAGACACAGAATTTTTAAAGAGAGACCTGTAAATCTATTTGTTATATCGAGAGAGACGCTGTTACCTCATTTATGAGTAAGTAAGTAGTAGGTTATATATATATATATCAACTTTAGGTATATATAACTAATATATACCTAAAGTTGATATATTTCAAACAAGTACTGTCAGTAGTAAACGTAGTAAGGTCCTAAAAGTTAGTCGCTGTTTTCATATATCTTGTTAGCAGCAAATGTAAATAATATTCTTCTTTGTTTTTAGTTCTGCTTTTGAATTCCGGATATTTATGACTATTTATTATAAATATGAGACGGAAGTGTGTGTATCTGTCCTGAAAATGGATGATAGTATTCAGAAAGTACCTTAAATAACTAACTTTAGTCAAATCAACAAAGCACTATAATGCTAAATCATCTATCAATCTATCTGCACATAATTTAAGATCGTTTGCTAAACAAAATTACAATGTAACCACCATGGTTGTGCCACCAAATGTATCCTACCAATTAAAAAAAGAATCATTCGAATCAGTTCACAATTGAAGGAGTAATCGCGTAACATTAGTTTAAAAAAAACATTCAGATGAATTGGGATTTTTTCCTTTTTGGAAGTCGGTTCAAAACATGATGCGGACGGTCTGTTACCAATGATCACACATAAACAAGGTCGGCAACGCATCAACAACAATGGTGTTGCTTATGTCCATAGGCGACGGTAACTGCTTTCCATCAGGCGGGCCTTCTACTTGTTTACCTACTCTAACAAGAAAAAAAAAACAATATAAATTACAAGTAATATTAAAAAAAAACTTTTTAAACAAGCTTTTACATAACCTAGGACCAGAGTAGGTGGAGACAAATCCAACGAGCCCAAACACGACGGGTATAACATGTGTAGTTTAGGAGTTTCTTTGGCCACCTTCCAGCTCCATCATCAGATCAGCACCATGTCATCATAATATTTCATTGTCACGCGACTTACACCTGTATGCCAAATTCAGCTCATTCAAACCCCCCCGACATATCAACACCCCATACTTAACGCCATCTTCTGCGTCAATAAACAAAACAAAATCATGACTTGTAAATGAACGCTAGTCAAGGAACCCAAATCACATCTACAGGCCAACATTATCATAGACATAGCAGCTATACAAGTATGTTGTTCCCTCGGACGGTACATTATTGACTCGTCCAATAAGCGAACAGTCCGCGCGCCTTTTGTTGTCTACTAGGTTGGATAGTGTGCAGAGGGACATTTGTGAAATAAATTAACTATAAGATTCTACTAAAATGAATATGAAATTGTACAAAACGCGATTTCCAACTACAGACACTCAAGATTCTGAAAATATCTTTGCTAACTTCGTCAGAATCTAAGATTTTTATTGTATCCTAAAATATTAGCATTTTTGAAACCTCATTGAATTTTATGTGTGTATACTGTATGTTTTCCGTTTAAAATTTGCAAACCATTTTTCATCCACTTGCTGATATTCGATTAAACTGCCGTTTGGTATGCAAATGTAAGATTATCCTAGAGCTGACGTGACGTAGGGTTTGGAACCGCCTAGTGAAAAGTGCTAAGATAGTAGAGTTTGTGGTGTTTTCTTAAACACTGAACTATTGGTCCAATAACAATGTCAAAGTGTTACGTAATTTAAGAGTTTTAGAAGTGTCAACCACACTGATAGGTTAAATATCGGAATCCAATAACCCCACTTCATTATTACTTCGATTTCCCGTGACACTATGTGTATAACTATAAAAAACCATCTCCATACTTTTCTACCCCAGTCGTCTTATCCCCACAAATTCCGTCGCGTGATTAAATGAGCCGCCGGCCATCGCTATATTGGCGTCCGCGACACGCGCTAATGTACCCCCTCACCCCTTCCCCCCTCCCCCCTACATACTGGACATGGATGCCCCAACGTGCCAAGAATCTTGACTGCGTCTTTTGTTTTGCTATCTTTGTGCTGGGAACTACATGGGTACTAGGTACTGTTCTTTAGAAAGACAGACGTTTCTTTGATGTGTTGTAGTTTTTATTACGTTTTTGTTATGTTGTCCAAGCAATAAATTCGTCTGGTGCAGATAGCCAATGGACTACAAAATTACAACTGAATATAACAGAAATAGCAAGATTTTGTGCGACACTTATCTGCTTCGATTTTTGGAGACAGGTTTGAGTTGAGTTTTACAAGGCCTGTAATTTAGTAACTTTGTCCTTCCAATCTAAAGCAGGGCTTAAAAACAAAAAAGTTGGTACTGTCTCAGAAAGACTAGCAGAAGTCCCATTAAAAAGCTACTCTTAGCCTTTTGACACTATTCACCATAGTACAACCGATGTTTTTAACGGCTTGCATTACCGTAGTATAACTCCGGGCACAAAATCTTTTTGCTTCTTGGAAATTTTACCACCTACTTACCTAAAATTTCATATCTTCACAGATGGTAAGAGCATAATTATATCGATGTTTAGTCTGACTTTCTAACAAATCATAGCTTACCACCATCAAGGAGAAAATCTGCCGACATAACCTTACGGTGTTCCTGCAGTACACAGCGCTTGAGGGATAGGGTCCCTATTCTTGACCACATGACGCTTACCACCAAGCGCTTGCAACAGTACCTACCTGTTCAGAGGTACTAGTCTTATTACCTAAAATAAAAAAAGAAAGTGCGTAGAAAGCTACGCGTTAGAAATGAAACTTCCTTCTCATTGAAATATTGACAATTTAGATTTATGCGTCCGTAACTTCCGTTGCATTCGGTCCGAGACGCTACGTCACTTCCGTGGTGGATTTTACCTTAGTGCGCCAAAAGAAGTTTCACTTTAAAAAAAATTGAATCGGTTAATATTTTCCTGAGCAATTTCTCTAGAAGGTATGAACACATTTTTATGGCTGGTACCATCTCTAGCAAATCGTTCCCTAAGGGGGATGGTCAGTTCCACCCCACCATTAGCCCCCTAAATTCATTACCCACGTCGCAATAGATTGCTTTCGGGAAAAAATATTTCTTTTGGAACGACACAATCGTCTGAAGGACATTACTGGAAGAAAATCAAGGCTCTTACCTACATAATGTTTATATCTCGTGTCTTGGTCATCTATTTTTGTGAATGTCTTGTGTTTTTATCATAATTTTGGCAATATAAAACGTGGCGCGACAAATTATCTTCTTCACAAAAAGAAAGAGGTTCTCACTTCGACTGGTTTTTATATATTTGTTACCTCAGAAACTAAAAGTTGTGTGCTTTCGCGAGTTATTGTGTAATAAATGTGGATTAAGTGTGTCAAGTGTGTGTGATTGTAGGGAAACAGCACAATGTTGAAAAACATGCTATAGGTATGCGTTCTCACCAAAATCTTACTGAAAATCTGGAATACTAGACTGTGAGTTTAACTTTTTTTTTTATGATATAAGGTAACAGGACAAGGACGACGCTCGCTTGATGGTAAGCGATGACGTCTACCTATTACAGACACAGCGGCATGCAAAATTCTGGACTGCCCGAACCTTGCATGTCACTGCACTGCGCCTGTTACCTTGAGACACAAAGATATTAAGTCTCACATGCCCTGTAATTTCACTGGACAACTTAACTTAACCTGAAATGTGACTTTGACTCAACGTTAAGCCGGCGCCAGACACAAACAAATGTTTGACAAAGACTTTGTCACATACTTTGTCACATATTTGAGCACTTATTTGCGGTACCTGCCACACATACTTTGCAAACAACACTTTTTGCAGTTTCGAACTTTGAACGCTTTGATGTGCGCTCGAAAAACCGACACCAAATTGCAAAGTGCCAAACTTTGTACAAACTTTGAGCAAACTTTGGACAAATACTCAAATACCCGTGCTTCACATGAGCTGAAATGTGTGTTCAAATAAGTGCCCAAATGTTTGAGCTATGTCTGGCGCCGGCTTTACAAAAACAATACTTGACACTATACTAGCTAAAGATAATAATGGTGTAGAGCCATAATGAAAAGAAAAAAACTGTTATTTATAACTGATTTGGAAAATTCTCTTTTTATTAGAGAGGGAATACTTTCCGATTGGTTTTATTGTAAAATGTATCGAGATCAATTAAGTATCTTCAGATATATGGAGATAACTCAAATTTGCTAATGAAAATGTAATATGAAAATAATGAGATTTTGTTATTAGTTTTTAAAATGATCTTAATTATTGTATTCTAGTGTGTTATTATATTTTTTATTATCTCCATAGAACTGTTTAGCTCTGAATTCTTTTGTCTCTCTTTATCTGAGTTTTCGATTTCATATTCTCTTACAAACTTTTATTCAGATCTACCTATCCCGGTGTCTGTAATCAAATCCTGGAGGTTCCCGGTGTTTGATTAGGCTAAAATTTTGGTCAAATGGTTTGTTGAAATCGGACGGTTACCGTCACCAAATAAGTTTAGATGTACGTTTTTATTTTCAGTTGTCGTATGTCGTCTGTCCACCACAAATATTACCACGAATATTATCAAAGTAAAAGTCAGTTCATGTATATTGTTTTTGCTTATGACCTATTCACGTCTAAATGACTCGAACAAATTCGTTAAAGTTTTAAATACGGATAGCCAGTACGCTGCTAATAAATATATTTTGCGTAGCCAGTATGATGTGACAAGATATATAAAACATGTTTTGTATTTATAAGTAAGTTTTTTATTTATATGTTCCTTAGTTTCCACAGGTGGTAGGAGTAAGTATTATATCGATGTTCCGCCTGACTGAGGAGAACATGCGCAATCATAATCTATATATATAAAAGAAAGTCGTGTTCGTTACTACTCAAGAACGGCTGAACCAATTTTTATGATTTTTGTATTTTTGGAATTGTCTTTGTCAGGAATAGGATAGTACGTATTAAAAACAATGAATAATTGACCAGAAAAAAATATATAAGTAAACATATTTTGCCAAAATGTTCAATTGTATATCCCGCCGTATTTTTTTTGTATAATTATGGCTCCACACGATTAGTGTATTTAGCCCGTGTCAAGTAGTAAGTCAAGATAAAATTCTTCAAGTTTTTGTGAATTCAAATCATGTAGATTTTAAAAATGTTTATAAATTTGAAATACTGTCAGTAATGATAATTATATCACAAATTTATTGATTGTCACATATGCGTGTGTTCAGAAATTTATGCTTACAAGCAACTTAAAAAAGTTTATATTTCCAAAAACCATTTTTACCAATTTTATTCTATATCTGTATTGCCATAATACATTAATAAACTTAATATCTCTTTTGTATTCATTGTATTACGTTCATAAAATCCTAAAAAAAAAGGTAACACGACATTCATTGTCTGTTAGGTGGTACGAAGTTCGCCGGGCCAGCTAGTATCTATATATTTTTTTTTTAAAAGTCGTGTTAGTTACTACACTTTATAACTCAAGAACAGATGGACCAATTTTTATGATTTTTGTATTTTTGGAATTATCTTTGTCAGGAATAGGATAATAAGTATTAAAAAACAATGAATAATTGACCTAAAAAATTATATAAGAATAAATATTTTGCAAAAATGTTCCTGGGTTTAAAAACTGCCGATTATTTTTGATGTTCAATTGTTTATCCCGCCGTATTTTTTTTTTTGTATAATTATAGCTCCACACGATAAGTGTATTTAGCCCGTGTAAGTATAAACATTATTCCCATGTGTGGATAACATTACAATATTCGGATTATCGCGTTTTTTTTTTGTATAATTATGGCTCCACACGATAAGTGTATTTAGCCCGTGTCAAGTAGTAAGTCAAGTAAACATTCTTCAAGTTTTGTGAAATCAAGTCATGTAAATTTTAAAAATGTCAAATATTGTTAGTAATGATAATTTTTTGACATATTTATTGATTGCCAAATAACGAATTGCCAATGAACGCACGCAGCGTTCAGAAATGTATGCTTACAAGCAACTTAAAAAAGTTTATATTTCCAAAAACCATTTTTACCAATTTTTATTCTATATCTGGATTGCCATAATACATTAATAAACTTAATATCTCTTTTGTATTCATTTATTACAGCCTAAAACAAGTTCATCTAAAAGGTAACACGATATTTATTGTCTGTTAGGTGGTACGAAGTTCGCCGGGCCAGCTAGTATAATATTATAATCATAATCCTTGCGGTATTCCGGGAGCACACAGCTCTTGAGAGTCAGGATCACCATCATCAGCTTATCTCTGTCCACTGCTGGACATAGGCCTCACCTATGGCACGACACTGACCTCGATAAAGTCTTAATAAAGCTTACATTATAATTTTTAGCGCGCCCAAAACCACAGTAGCCCTTTCTAGTAGAATAACATTTTTTCAGAACGTTCTAGATATTATGACCTATTATTATTATAGTATCAGCCATTTATAACCTAAATCCCTCTCAAGCGGCTAGAGCCGTATTCACGGAGAGGCAAACATTTTAGTCTCACAAAGTATTACGGCTGCGGCCGGTGGAACATTTTTCTGACTAACAAAGCGAATATTGGAGAGGCTCCACAAAGGCCACGAGTGAGGCTTGTAGAGATGTGCTAGGGTATATTTATCGATAACGTTGTCGATGAAATATTTTCTTTTTGGAAATGGTACTTGTATCATTGGATACAGTGACAATAGAGTAAACTCTTGATCTGTTAATATAATATTAATGAAATCTAAATTTTTTTAATGATTGGATTCACAGAAGATGATTCTGAAGATTTGTTGAGATGTGGTTCCTATGTTATGCATTAAGATTAGGTTATGTTAGTTGCATTTACTTGGGAGCAAACATTTTAGGCTCACAAAGTATCACGGCTGCGGCCAGCAAAACGTTTTTCTGAGTAACACATCGAATATTGCTGAGGCTCCACAAAAGCCATGATCGAGGGTCATAAGAACACGCTAGGCCTAGAATACTCTAACTCACAAGGGCTGTATGCTGCCGGAACACCGTAAGGATATGGCAGCAAATTTTCTCCATTATGGTTGTAAGCTACTTTTTGGTAGCAAGTCCGGCGAATCATCGTTATAATATGTCTACAGTCCTACCATCTATGGTGCTTTTGTAATAAGATTTATTGAAATTTTGACCGGACAAAGTCTGTCGGGTAAACAAATTATACCTACCTACATAAAAAGAACTCATCGACACTTCCCCATCCCTAAAAACTGAGTCAGCGCCACCAAGTGCCCTATACTTATATACATACAAGTAATTGTCCGTAAGCACATTTTTCTTTGAGGTTACTTTCTATTAAACGCTCAAGTCAAATAGTGGGTACCTACCAGACCACAAAGGTGTACGAGATCAAAGGAGGGTTAATTGTACCTCAAATTATTATGAATTTGACAAAGTCAAAGGGCAATGCGAGTTACTGCTGTAATTACTGCACGGACGTTTGATGTTAAAATGTAACGCTGTAATGTGGGAGCTACATTATTTCCATTAAAGTACGGAGATTTGAATTAAGTGGATGCCTAGATTGTTCAGGGTAGGTATATATTTTTTTATTTGACTGACTTCAGGAATGTAAGAGGTACTCAAGTCGAAGCCTGTTATATATCTACAACCGACTTCCAAAAATAGAGAGATTCTCAATTCATCTGTATTTTTTTTTGTGTGTGTATGTTACGCGATTACTCCTTCAATTGTGAACCAATTTGAACGATTTTTTTTAAAGGGTACGTTTCTGAGATGTTCCCATTGTAATTTCTTAGAGATCTGATAAGTATCTCCAGAGATATGATGATAAACGTCTCAAACTTGCTACTGAAATTGACTCGCGGGGCATGGAATTGGGATGTTTTAGTTTTTTAACTTTCTTGATTATTTCTTCAACCGATTTCTAAAAAAAGAGGAGGTTCTCAATTCGTCTGTATCTCACTTGTTACTCTGAGGTCTGTATATTTCTTTGTATGTTTGAGGGCCCGGTGGTGTAGTGGGAGAATGGTCGGCTTTGATGCCAGAGGTACCGAGTTCAATCCTTGCCATGCACCAATGGAGTTTTCTATCGAAAAATGTATGTGTGCTTTTCACAGTGGCCCTCCGGTGAAGGGAAAACATCGTTAAGAAACCCCAACCGCCGCATGGTAGGATATATCTAGTATCCGCCTGGCTTTACCACCCTCAAGTTTGAAAATCTGTCGCCAAACATCTAATGTGTTCCGGCAGCTATCCTTGAGAGCCCGTTCCCATTCTAGGCCTAGCGTGCTTACCATCTTCGAGCACATCATCACTTACCAACAGGTGTGATAGTGGTCAAACGCTAAGCTATATAATATTAATAAAAACGCGATTATATCCGCCTTTTTAAGTACTTACCTAGATTCCACTTGCGACGAAGCCCGTCAAAGTTCCCATAGTAAAAATCCCATAATCCGCCCGCCGGCTTGGCCTATTGTAAATATTTGTACACGTCATGTGTGAGACTTTTATCTTGAGTAGCCTTTACAAGATGTGTTTTACGATGTTGATGTTGAAAAGTGAAGGTAGACTTTAGACTTTTTATTCATAAACCTTTGGCTACTAAGCTGTTTCAGTACAGATGTTATTTGAGTTGAAACTTAGCTAACTTAACTTTTAGATCGTTAAAAAAATGAAAAAACCGACTTCAAATGCCACGCTAAGTAGTTATTTTCAGTAGATACCAAGTTTGAGGTATTAAGCTTGTTATCATACCAAGTGTCCATATCTCTGGAGGTAATCATCGGATCTCGATGAAATAACAATGGGACCAAACGAAAAGTATAGTTTAAACTCTCTCAAAACAAACAAACATCCTATCACCCCAAACGCATATACAGTCTCCGTTCCGTCGTGGGTAAAAAAAATATAATTTACTTAAAAGATTTATAAATGACGGAGTTATGAGCTAACAAACATAATAAAAAGAGTGTGTGTACTTATGTACACGCGTTAGAAGTTATACTTCTGTGGCGTATGGAAAAAAAATAACTAAAATGCAGTAGTGATTATCGATAAATATTAAAATTAATCAAAAAGATTTTATTTAAATAAAAAAGGGGTTATTAACGTTAAAATACGACGTTAAATATGACATATACAACTTGAAAATAGTCATGCCACCTAGAACTAACTTCACGGTGTAGAATTTAGGTGTCGGTGTGCGCGCGCATCGTACCACCTAGAACTAACTTCAGGATATTATGTTTCTTTGAAGTGTTACACACTTAATATATTTGTAAATTGTTAAACACAATCCAAAATTTCATCGTACCAACGGGACTTGAACCCGCAACCTCCGGAATAACATGTTCCGGTGCTTTGCCAATTAAGCCATGGTGCGAAGTGACGTTACGACGAAATTAGTGGATTGCATTTGTTAACCCAATTATGCATTGGTGGCGCCATCCATGACTACTTATTACGCAAGTTAATGGAATGGATGGCAAATGGATGGATGGCGCAAATTTTTTTTATGATCTTTTATGACCCTGACAGTTTTTATGACCTACTATGTCAACACTGATAACCCTAGGGTTTAACTTGATATCCACTTATTTAAAGGTAAAATAATGATTATAATTATTGAAGGTTGAACTGTTTAAAATTATAAACTCGTTTTGATGCATGTGGCTATTTAAATACATAAAATGATAAAATATTACCTACAAAGAAGATAAGACAAATGCTTGCGCGAGCGTAGCTAGCGCTATCAATGCGCGAGCGAAGCGATGGTGAAAAATGCTAAACACAAAGGCTAAACTTGATATCCACTAATTTTAAGATTAATCATTATTATGATTATTGAAGGTTGTACTGTTTTAATCTTCGAGCATTTACCAATTGAGAAGTTAAAGCAAGGCGTTCCCCTTTGCTGGCCATATAGCCATTTTTGGCCATATGAGCGTGCGTAACTACGCTGTATTTTTAATACTGTGTGCGTGTTTCAAGTTAGTGTGATTTGTGTGTGTGCAATGCGTGTTTACCTCGTCCCCCGTAAGTATCGGCAGAAAAAAATGTTTGCGGATTACAACGTTAACATCTCCATTGGTAAATGCTCGAAGGTTTTAATTTATTACTCGTTTTGATGCATGTGGTTATAAATATACAACATTTACTGAAATATTACCAACAAAGAAGATAAAACAAATGCTTGCGCGAGCGCAGCGAGCGCTATTATTGCGCGAGCGAAGCGAGCGCGAAAATTTTTTACGAACTTTTATGACCCTGACAGCTTTTATGACCAACTAAGTCAACACCGATAACCCTAAGGTTAAACTTGATATCCACTTATTTTAAGGTTAATAATCTTTATCATTATTGAAGGTTGTACTGTTTTAATCTATGACTCGTTTTGATGCATGTGGCTATGTTTTCTACAAAGAAGATATAACAAATGCGAGCATAGCGGGCTCTAACACAGCGCGAGCGCAGCGAGCGCGAAAAATGTTAACGACTTTTTATGACCCTGACAGTTTTTATGACGTAATAAGTCAACACTGATGACACAAAGGTAAAACTTGATATCCACTTATTTTTATGTTAATAATCATTATGATTATTGAAGGTTGCACTGTTTCAATTTATAAACTCGTTTTGATGCATGTGGCTGGCTATTATTAAAAAATACAAAAAATGTTGAAATATTACCTACAAAGTTAATAAAAGAAGTGCTAAGGCAAGCGCGAAATTTTTTTACAACTTTTTATGACCCAGACATTTGTTATGACCTACTTAGTCAACATCGACCCTAAGGTTAAACTTGATACTTATTTTAAAGTTAATAATCATTTTGATTATTAAAGGTTGTACTGTTTAATTTATGGCTCGTTTTGATGCATGTGGCTATTAAAATACAAAACTTGCTGAAATGTTACCTGCAATGTAGGTAAAACAAATGCTTGCGCGAGCGCAGCGAGCGCTATTACAGCGCGAGCGAAGCGAGCGCAAAAAATGTAGACGACCTTTTATGACCCTGACAGCTTTTATGACCTACTAAGTCATTACCGATAACCCTTAGGTTAAACTTGATATCCACTTATTTTAAGGTTAATAATCTTTATCATTATTAAAGGTTGTACTGTTTCAATCTATGACTCGTTTTGATGCATGTGGCTATTAAAATACAAAAGTTGCTGAAATGTTTTCTACAAAGTAGATATAACAAATGCATGCGCGAGCGGAGCGAGCGCCATTACTGCGCGAACGAAGCGAGCGCGAAAATTTTTTATGACTTTTTTTGACCCTGACAGTTTTAATGACCTTCTATGTCAACACCGATAACACAAAGGTTAAACTTCATATCCATTTATTATAAGGTTAACAACAATAATGATTATTGAAGGTTGTACTGTTTTAATGTATGACTCGTTTTGATGCATGTGGTTATTAATATATAAAAGTTACTGAAATATTACCAACAAAGAAGACAAAACAAATGCTTGCGCGAGCGAAGCGAGCGCGAAATTTTTTTACGGCCTTTTATGACCTTTACAGCTTTTATGACCTACTAAGTCAACACCGATAACCCTAAGGTTAAACTTGATATCCACTTATTTTAAGGTTAATAATCTTTATCATTATAGAAGGTTGTACTGTTTCAATCTATGACTCGTTTTGATGCATGTGGCTATTAAAATACAAAAGTTGCTGAATCGTTTTCTACAAAGTAGATATAACAAATCTTGTGCGAGCACAGCGGGCGCTATCACTGCGCGAGCGAAGCGAGCGCGAAAATTTTTTACGACTTTTTATGACCCAGACAGTTTTTATGACAAAATAAGTCAACACTGATGACACAAAGGTTAAACTTGATATCCACTTATTTTAATGTTATTAATCATTATGATTATTGAAGGTTGTACTGTTTCAATTTATAAACTCGTTTTGATGCATGTGGTTGGCTATTAAAAATAACAAAAAATGTTGAAATATTACCTAGAAAGTTAATAAAAGAAGTGCTAGAGCGAGCGCGAAAAATTTTTTAAAACTTTTTATGACCCAGAAAGTTGTTATGACCTACTAAGTCAACATCGATGACCCTAAGGTTAAACTTGATACTTATTTTAAAGTTAATAATCATTATGATTATTATGGTTAATAATCTTTATCGTTATTGAAGGCTGTACTGTTTTAATCTATGACTCGATTTGATGCATGTGGCTATTAAAATACAAAAAATGCTGAAATATTACCTACAAAGTAGACAAAACAAATGTTTGCGCGAGGGCAGCGAGCGCGAAAAATGTTTACGGCTTTTTATGACAGTTTTAGTTTTGATGACCTACTAAGTCAACACCTATGACCCTAAGGTTAAATGTGGCTGTTAACACGAATGTTTCTGAATTACTTCCCACAAAGCAGATAAAACACGTTGGGCAAGCAAAGCCATCGCGTAAATTTTGATGGCTTATAATGACCCTGACAGTTTTATGGCCTTATTAGGACACATCTTAAGTTTAGTCATTATAGATGGACCTAAGGTCAAACTTTTATGATTATGCAAACTCTATGTAAAGTTAACATAAAATAAAGGCACCCACACTTAATTGCCGAAAAAAGTATTCCCTGCCCTTTTATGCCCTATAATATAATATACTATTATTCGTTGTACAAAATTTCATCTGAATCGGTCAAGCCGTCTGGCCGAAAAGAGGCCACACATTCACAAAATTCCATAATAAAAATCAAGACACCCGAAATTGCCAACCAAAAAAAAGTATTCATTGTCCTTCCATGTCTTATTGACTGTCTGTGTACAAAATTTCAGCTAAAAAGGTTAACCCGTTTGACCGAGAGTAGGCCACACATTTGCAAAACTGGGCACCTAGACTCGACAGCCGGAAAAAAAGTATCCGATATCCTATTCTTTCCTATGAACTGTCTTTATACAACATTTCAGGCAAATCGGTCAAGCCGTTTATTCGATAAGAGATCTTATATTTACAAAATTCAGTTAAAAATATTTGGACCCCCTGACTCGACAGCCAGAAAAAAAGTGTCTTATATCTTATTCTACCCTATGTACTGTCTATATACAATATTTCAGGCAAATCGGTCAAGCCGTTTATTCGAGAAGAGGTTTTATATTTACAAAATTCAATTTAAAATATCTGTACCCCCTGACTCGACAGTCAGAAAAAAGTATCCTTTATCCTATTCTGCCCTATGATACGTATTCATGCAACATTTCAGGCAAATTGGTCTAGCCATTTATTCGAGAAGAAGTCTTATATTTACAAAATTCAGTTAAAAATATTTGGACCCCCTGACTCGACAGCCAAAAAAACAGGGTCCTATATCTTATTCTACCCTATGAACTGTCTATATACAACATTTCAGGCAAATCGATCAAGTCGTTTATTCGAGAAGAGGTTTTATATTTACAAAATTCAATTTAAAATATCCGGACCCCCTGACTTGACAGCCAAAAAAAAAGTATCCTATATCCTATTCTGCCCTATGACACGTATTCATGCAACATTTCAGGCAAATCGGTCTAGCCATTTATTCGAGAAGAAGTCTTATATTTACAAAATTCAGTTAAAAATATTTGGACCCCCTGACTCGACAGCCAAAAAAACAGGGTCCTATATCTTATTCTACCCTATGAACTGTCTATATACAACATTTCAGGCAAATCGGTCAAGTCGTTTATTCGAGAAGAGGTTTTATATTTATAAAATTCAATTTAAAATATCTGGACCCCCTGACTCGACAGCCAGAAAAAAAGTTTCTCAAATCCTATTCTGCTCTAAGACATGTATTCATACAAAAGTTCAGGCAAATCGGTCAAGCCATTTATTCGAGAAGAAGTCTCATATTTACAAAATTCAATTAAAAATATCTGGACCCCCTGACTCGATAGCCAAAAAAAAAGTATCCTATATCCTATTCTGCATTTTTTTTTATCTTCGTACAAAATTTCAGCCAAATCCGTCAAGCCGTTTGACCGTGAAGAAGTCCCAAACAAACAAACAAACAAACAAACAAACAAATAAACAAACTGACTTTCGCATTTATAATATTGGTGGTGTTGATCATAAACTCATATTTGTAAAATTTGACAGATTGACGACTTTGATTCTATACAACTGAAATACTGTCTTGTAGTAATGACGATTTTTATAAGTATAAGAAAATCGACATAATTGTGAGATACGCTATGATTAAAACGAAGAATATAACAGGTATGCATGCAAAAATATTTTTTTTACATCTGAAAGGCTACCGTTTGACCACTCGTCTAACTTGTGAACATACTTGTCTACTTAAAACAAACGTAGCCCCAAACAACACCTAAAGCTTAACCCTAAATATCAGACATAAAGATTCACCATATTGATGATTAATCACCTAAACAATATTTCAGCTCTAAATCCTCATAAACCAGAATCATTGATTTTATTTACATCATAACTAATAACGTTTCGACCATTATGCGGTATTAGCCTCCTCGCGCCATCTGTCGATAAAAGACGAACACCCTGTCATACAAAGAAACTGAAATCTATTCAATATTGTACTTTATTACAATGGCATAAGACTGAACAAGATATACGATAATACAAGATAAACGAATCCAAATGTATCAAATTGCCAGTTCAAAATTGAGCTCAATTACAATGCAATAAGAGCTATGTAGACAGTACTAACGTTCTCAAAATTTCGTAAATATAATCAAGTTTGAACTTTATTGCGTCAGAATAAGGATTATCGTTTTGTGGAGGGTGAGGGTAGGTTGGCAGTGGTTAAGTCAAGCTGGGTGGTGAACGATGATCGCGGGTGGTCATTACCAGATGCGATGACACCACTTGTGCGGCTAAAATGATGCTGGTTAGTTTTCTATTATATTTTAGAAATAGGTACCCACCACAGCTGATATCTAAAACGAGATAAATAATTAAATAATTCTAGTGCGATAAGTCCTGTAGGTATATAACCAATACACTTTAGAAGTTAAAATTGCGAAAGTTTAGAGTTATCTTAATAGTTAGTAATTTTATCGTTCAAAGAAACGCAAGTAATGCATTCCAGTACTTGTCAAATTATTAACTTGCAGTACCTAGGTAATTCCCTGGCCTATTAAGTAATGTAATAATAATGTAATACCTATGTAAGTACATACGGCATAACATTTCACAAGTAATAAAAATCAACAACCACTGTATTACAAAGAATCGTAATAATGAGAACGCTAGAAAAATTTATAAAGTTCCATTTTATAGTCTCATTGATAGAATTAGCTCAAAACAGATAACCACAGTATCTTTCTGTACGCAGTTCAGCTCCCTGTAAGTATTTATTTTCAAGAACACAGTTCAACATTTCGGTTCTTAAAAATATGGTTTGTGCAAGCATTCTGTCTGCAAGCAGACACGCATTGGAAAATCTATTCGGATTCTGCAGCTTCATTTTAAATATTGATAAATCCGTGAGATATTTTGTCGCGGAAACCTTTCCAATTAGAATCACAAATATTTTGAATTACTTAAAATGTCAAAAGTAACCGATCCGAGCATTGTGAATTGCAAAGATTCGAGTTGAAGGAGAATTTTTTCGAATCCGAATTTGCTTTCGAATGATTCTAAATAACCCTGCAGCAAAAGATAAAGTTATCCAAGAGGTAGGTTACTAACTAGGATTAATCGCGGGCATAGATGCGGGGCGCAAGTAGTATTTATATACTTTTATGTAGGTACCGTGACGTAACCCTCCTTTTTGAGCAGTTTGCCATAAAAAAAATGATGATAACCCATCGACGCGTGCAGCATTTTAGCGCTCTCAAAATGCAAAGCAATGGGCGCAGTATACCAATTCATTAAACGTTTGCAGAGAGACAAGTGTCTATGAATAATAGGATTATGTTTTATTGGACTCTGTATGATCGGATTTGAATCTAAACAATAAAAAAATTAAGTCAAAAAGTTAACAGTGTTGCACGTGCAACCTCCGGTTATCTGTAGGTATATTATTTTATTGGATGTGACAAGCACATGCTCGCGATCACGCCTTGGATAGTCACGACGCTGTTTAAATTTAGCCGTGATTTGTCATCATTAGTCTATATCTTATCAGTCTATCTATAGGTATCTGTCCACAGCTGGACATAATCTATGGCACGCCACTGAGCTCGATCTTCATTCAGCTGTTTGTTTCCAACCGCTGCCGGCCAGCTTGGCGGGCCCCACACATTAACAGTTCGCTTGCAGTCCCTGATCGTATTCAGGCGGCCTGCAGTCCAAAGTCTGCATAGCCCACTTACTAAAACGATTATTGCCTGCCGGCTGCCAGCAATGATCGAATATCGGCCCTTCTCTCAGTTCGAGTTTGTCGTCAGATGGTCGTCAGTCCAAAACCTGAAGCGAATCTGTGAGTGTGTGGCCTGTTGTGATTACTGTACCCTTAGTACGAGTTTTTATCGTAAACGCTTTTGACAGATCTCACATAGTTTTCAACTTATTCTGGATCCCTGATTGGGCTAAATTTAGTGAAGTGTAGTAACCACTAGAGACTACTGTTTTTCATACAAAATTTGTTCGAAATACGATATCGAGTTTGGTATGAAAACTCGTACTAAGGGTACTGACAGGCTGTTATCGTCCGGCGAACTGATAGTCTGTGGGGCCCTAAGATGAGGCAAATGGTTGGCAGAAGAATCGATGAAAAAATTGATCAATTTGATCGCAACTTTGTTTTAATCCACTACTTAATAGGTACATAAGGTTGTCTTTTTAGGGTTCCGTACCCAAAGGGTAAAACGGGACCCTATTACTAAGGCTCCGCTGTCCGTCTGTCTGTCTGTCTGTCTGTCTGTCTGTCCGTCCGTCTGTCACCAGGCTATAGCTCTTAACCGTGATAGTTAGACAGTTGAAATTTTCACAGATGATGTATTTCTGTTGCCGCTAGAACAACAAATACTAAAAACAAAATAAAGTTAAAAATTAAAGGGGGTCCCCATACAAAAAACCGTGTTTTTAAACGCCATCTATCTTATTAGTTTCGGCAAAATGACATAGATGGCGCTAGTAAACGAGCCCCGTCTTTTTAGATCGCGACCAAACCAAATATTCTTGGTAATATCAATTAATCAAATATATGAGGTTGAAACTCTGTTATATCTCGTATTGTACGGAACCCTCCCTAAGTGTGAGATAAGAGACGCGATGCTGACTCGCACTTGGCCAGTTTTATTTAAAACAGAGTTTCAAAACGGAGGAGGTAGCTTAAAAACTAAAACAACCGACTTCCATGCCCCCGCAAGTTAATTTCAGTAGCGAGTTTGAGACGTTTATCGTCATATCTCTGGAGGTACTTATCAGATTTCAATGAAATGACAATGGGAATACCTTGGTTACCTTGGCACAAATAATTATGTGTTTCATCGGTAGGGTACATATTTACCCTACCGATTAAACAAATTATCATTTGAATCGGTTTACTATTCACGGAGTAATCGCGTAACAGACGTTCAAAAAAAACAACATAAGACGGACGAATTAAGAACCTCCTCCTTTTTGGAAGTCGGTTGAAAATGATTTGCACGCCAATGTATCTATAACCTATAGCAGGTCGGTTCTTTAGTTTTTGTGTAAATATTTAAGAGCGAACGCAGGGTGCACTAAATCAAAGTCTCCTGTAGCTACGCCCCATTTGCTGTTTTTGACCAACGAATTGCAAAAAGAAATATAAGTATTTTAATCTCCTCTTTAAGATTTTTGAAAACAAATAATGATTATCTCACTGGATATCATATTGATTTCAATTATAATTTTATAAAGCCAATACTATAAACCACAATATCCACAGCTCCCTATTATAAAAGAAACCATCTGCAATAATATATATTTAATGATACCAAATATTTATTCGTGTCTGTTTAATTTATCAAACCAATAAAATTATAATCCAGTGACTTTCTACGATATCACGCCCTAACCGTTTAACATTAGGGATAGAAACTATTGTTGCTAGAATCAACCTTGTCACTGTTGTACCTGCGTAGTTGTTAAATATTTGTCATATATCCCCAGTTTCTGCATAAAATACGTTTAGGTACCTAATTGTAAGCTTTAAACTTTCGCGGTCAGCCCCTGATTCTCAATAATTTGAAAAACTATTCAGGTTCGGAAACTGCCTCTCCTTTGCAATTCACAATGTTCTAATCCATAACTTTTGATATTTCAACTCTACAAATAAATCCTATGTCAGGAAAAGTAACTGTGTTATAAAAATGACCCAGCAAAAGTCGTGTCCAAGCAGGCGGGGTTAAATGTCGTGTCTAGCGCGGCATTAGTCGGACATTTGTCTTGTTTGACTCAACTGTCATAACAGACATTGCAGCACATGCGCGAACCAATCCCTGCTTTTGTTCCGAATTTAAATCAATCTCCAAGCCAAACATTTGTAACTTCGAAAGTTATTCTTATTTTGAATCTACGTCGTTTTTGTTTGAAGGAGGGCCGGACTTTTTGTGTGGAATTTGTTCTAAATTAGAGTTCCTGACTTATGATTTATTTGTAGTATCAACTCGAAAAAATCAGTAATTCTAACAGAAAAGGTTTTCGCGATAAAATAGCTCACGGAAAAATAAATATTCAATTTATAAAATGGACCCGTTTTGAGTCAAATTCAGTTTAATAAATAGATGGCGCTCAAATCAATGGGTAATGACGCTTTCAAATTCGAATGTATCCGATTGAAATGAGAATAACTATGCTGAATACATGATAATAATTAATAACAGATTCGTCTACTCTCCTACCATTTAGTCTTTAGTCTAACCGACTTTAGTCCAATGGACTTAGCGCTACTATCCCAAACCGTCTGCCAAGCTGGCTGGCATCAAACATAATACTAGAACTCGGCGGAGCGATTGGCAATGTGTCTTTGTCTGGTGGGTGATTGGAGCCACTGTCAACGTCTACCACCAACAGCCACCTATTTAGCACCCCAGGGGTCATCTTTATGACGCAGGAAGGCAGCAATTACCTTTCCGTAGGTGATAATGATTCTTAGAAACATTATGAAGGTATGCCTATTACAATGTTACCTATTATGCACACTAGGTGGCGCTTTTTAATTACATACAAAACTGCGTTTACGTTAACGTGAATTAACTAACCTAAATAAACTCGCACGAGGCTCTTTGACCTATATGATATCATATATTTTATTTATAGGGTATACTTACCTTCTACAAAATCAATTTAAGCGACCGAATATTTCCCACGATGACCAACAAATGACCGCATCAATGTAAAGTCATTGCAAACATCATAAATCAAAGTGATTCTATAGCAACATTGATAACCGCATTTTATAATTTAGACTTTGATCCTTCTCGTGATCCCTATGCTTAGTGCGAAATGGGTGACTACTGGACGGTTAAGTAAGTTTGACCACTGGTAAGTTTGAGCCGCAGTGAAATCTGCAGAAGAAGCAAGCGCGTGGCAGAAGTTACCTATGTACAATATTAGTTATTTGAATGTTTTGAATTAAATTACAACACTTATTTCTGAAGTTCTGAAGTTGTGGCTATACGGTAAGGCGTTTTTAACTCCAAACGCAAAAGAAGGGGTGTGTGTTATAAGTTTGACGTGTGTATATATATTATGTCTATCTGTGTGTCTGTCTGTGGCTTCGTAGCGCCCAAACGGCTGAATCGATTTTGATTTAGTTTTTTTTTGTTTAATAGGTGTCTTGATCTAGAGTGTTCTTAGCTTTGATTCATAAAAATCTCTTCAGCTGTTTGAAGGGTATAAGCATTTTTCTAGATAATGACGCTATGAAATAAACTTTCGTAGTTCTGATCAGTTCGAAATTCTGTGTACTCTTACTTTACCGATATTGTAAGAACTTGGTAGCGTTGACCTGATTCAGGGACATCTCTTGGAATCTGCAGAATACTCAACTTCTCACCAACTTACAGCAGAGATGTCGATTTTGTGCTCATCGGAATGGTCTCAATGAACTGATTATGAATAGATCGGTTGGAGGTGGTTTTAAATGTTGAATTTAAGTATTACTATACATACTACTAATCCTACTTCCTACTAATCCATACTAATATATATATATATATATATATATATATATATATATATATATATATATATATATTATATTTTATAGGCTAGCGTTTGACTACTATCTCACCTGTTGGTAAGTGATGATCCGCTCAAAGATAGTAAGCACGCTAGGCCTAGAATGGGAACTGGCTCTCAAAGATAGCTGCCGGAACACATTAGATGTTTGGTGACAGATTTTTCTAACTTGAGGGTGGTAGCTGGCCAGGCGGACACTAGATAGTGTCCTACCACCACCATATTATATAGAAAAAGTAACAAATATGTATTATACTAGCGAATCCGGCAGACGTTGTCTCGCAGCGCCACCTATCGGGCCCAAGTGTGAATCTAAACCATCTACGGACTAACTCAAACACACATACCAAAATTCCTCTAAATCGGTCCAGCCGTTTAAGAGTAGTTCAGTGACATACACACGCGATACGGTAAATTATATATATATAAAGATATATAATTTTGTTACTTTTGCTTGCCAAAACTACTGAACCGATTGTGCTGAAATTTGGTATGTAGGTA
Organism: Cabera pusaria; assembly: GCA_954871355.1. Lineage (NCBI taxonomy): Eukaryota > Metazoa > Arthropoda > Insecta > Lepidoptera > Geometridae > Cabera > Cabera pusaria. The sequence continues at coordinate 19,995,748 of OX940902.1, forward strand.
TATAACCTAGACGCGGGAATAACACATGACAGAATCAAAGAATCAAAGAATTAAGAATCAAAGCATTTATTCAGTATGTAGGCAGTATTAATGTACGCACATATACACGTCAAAATCATAAATCATAACCAATTATCAAGTTAACATAGCAAAAGCAGAATTTTAACGCTTTGAATTAAAAAAAAAACAAAAGTAATAAACCATTCAGCTGTCATCCAATCGTTTACGACAGTATATAAAAAAAAAATTAAAGTAGGTTAAAACCAACCATACATGTAACTGTGTGTTTCAGTACTTCAGACAATTTTTATATAAAAAAATAAAAAAAATTGAAATAGTGAAACACAACTTAAAGAAACGCATACCGATCACAGCACATATCATGATCCAAATGGAACTGATAGTCCGTCTGTCAGCTGCATAATATTGTTTAAATAAAAATAAAAATGGCAAACCTAGAAAGAAAATCTGCGGGCAAAAGGGGAAAACTGAATGGCTGTTGAATCTACCGGTGTTTCGGAAATACTCCCATCAGAGAAGAAACATACTTTTTATCCCGATATTACCACGGGAACTATGTCTACGCGGGTAAAACGCGGGGCACAGTAGTCAATCAATAAAATTATGAGAATACACTTCGTAAACGCGTCACTTGAAACAAACAAAAGAATTATAGAATCACGGGTGCTCGTATCACAATGGATGCCCTTTCCTGGCTTACACTTGACCATCTGGGCGTGATTTAATTTTGTTGTGTTCTTCATTGTTTTATGTTTGCAGTTTGTAGATAGTTCTATAGTTATATAGACATTTACATTATACACATATCTATGTAGTTATAAGTGTGAAAAAAACTCATAAAATAAAATAATTATAGATCGTTAAAAATCTACATGCCGTGCAAACTACAATTTTGAGTAACTAGCAAGTTTGAATTATTTAGCTCCATATTTCCAGAGATACATATCAGATCTCGATGAATTTACAATGGGATTAAACAGGTAAAATATATCTTCTGAAACAAAATGAACGATTTTTTCGAATCGGTTAATGAATGACGAAGTTGAATAACAAAATATAGTCGAATTGAGAACCTCCTCCTTTTTTGAAAATAACAATGTAATAGATTACACATAATGAGATATGCGTATCCCCTTTTAACGATAATCGAGTCTTCATGAGATGGTGAAGCCTTTTCGACAGCAAGTTAAGGAGGCGTTCAGGGTAGGCACGTAAGTAGGTAGTAAGTACCATGGTAGATGGTAGTAGTACCACAGATAGTACCTTATAGAAAGTTATGTATAATAAGTACATACTATTATCATTTAGTTTTTATTAGGTATTATAGTTATCATCATCAGCATCAGCCTATCTCTGTCCACTGCTGGACATAGGCCTCACTTATGGCACGCTATTAGCTCGATCTTCCGCCCTTTGTTTACAGGCGTCTCTGTGAAGGATTGAATTCGAAATTAAGTACAGAAAGTTATCGACATAGTTCAAAGGTATTGGCTAGCTGAAGTGGCAGTGGGCTGGTCACCTGTCGTTAAACCGATAGTTAAACTTATAATATAGGTATACTTACATATAGGTATATATACATAATTACACAAATCAGTTAAACTTATAATATAGGTATATATACATAGAAAAAGACAAGTGGTCTTTTTCTATTTCTTATCGTCGAAATTCACATAGGTAGGTATAGGTTCACTGAAGCCTTTATTGAAGCATCGATATACATAAATAACCGGCCAAGTGCGTGTCAGGCCAAGCGCAGTGTAGGGTTCCGTCGTAGCCCGTTATTCAATGCAAGTCTTTACCCGTTATAAACAAGCTACTAGGTACTTCGTCTTTGTCACTTTAAAGGATTTATTATAAGGATTTTGTATTTGATACAAAATTATCCAACACCCAAGTACAACGACTATTACAATAAAGTTATCTTAACCGCTAAAGTTTTCCTTTAGAGTCATGAAATGCACTATTATCACGAATTTTTCCAGATTTTTCAAGCTAGCAGTTTAGCTTTTAGAGGCAGAGGAGGGGGGGGGGCGCCCTACCACAGAATAATGAATAGTACAAGCCGTACTGCAACAAAAATTTGCACTTTAAAGTTTAAAATTTGGCAAATGGAGCATTTAATCGAAAAATGGTATTAGCTAAAATTCATCCACTCTTCTCATGTAGGCAAGCTACCCTAAAAAAATATATTTCACAATTTTATTTCACCACTTTGTAACAAGCTTTCTAGTATTCGGTAACGGTCTCTTAGCAAAACCTCGAACAGACAGATGTAGACGGACATGACGAAACTATAAGGGTTCCTTGTTAGGACAACGGAACCCTAAAAAAGAAAGATAAGGGACCCCGTTCCTCAAAGTGGACCATATGAATTAGGTTCGCGATCTTAAATTCACCTTAGTCACAATCGAATTGGCGTTTGTGTAGCACGTACCCACAGAATTACATGGATCTATCCATTTAAATAATTAGCAACAATACCTTCCTCTATTCTTCATGAACATCAAGCTCGACATTAGAAATTCGTGTTTTCATGTAGTTGTTTCTAGTTCCATTATGATTACGTGGCATAAGAGTGAGTACCGCATCTCCCTTTTTATATAGATGATTTGATGTGTGTGAATTAAAATCCACCATTATAGGTACGCTTGTCAAAATAATCCTTGAATATTATATTCTTAGCGACCAGAAGTGAAAAAAGCTAAAAAAATAAACACTATCACAATACCCACAGCTATATAATGCCACATAACCTCAACATAATAACAATAACAGAATGTGTTATGGTACACGCTCGCTGTCCGCTTTTATACTATCAAGCCCAGTCGCGGCGTGAGGGTAGTTGGAAATCTTCTAAAAATATAATAATACCCACAATACATTAGAAGTTGTAGTGCTCCTGTTCAGTGTAAGTACTTGATTTAATTCGACATACAGCCAAAGTGATCGATATAATTTAAATGGATTTACAAGTTCAAGGGGCATTATGCTCGTCATATCGGCCACAAGACCGGTTAGAACGGTTAGGTACTGGATGGGATTACGTACGTAATCCCATCGTGTTGGAGTTTCCTACGTACTCCGGTACTGGTTCCGGAGTGAAAAACGCGCATAGGAAAGTATAGTGGGATACTTTTGAGCAATATTTAAGTATTAAGGTGGAAACGCACTAGAGAGGCGCGGCGCGGCGGCGGAGAGGCGCGGCCAGAAAAATATTCTTTCCACTGTTTCCTAAGAAATAAGACGCACTACGCGGCGCGGCGCGGCGTAGTTGCCTCCTGGTGAATATTTTGCCGCATCGAACCGCGCCGCGCCGCTCCGCTGCTGCGCCGCTCTAGTGCGTTTCCACCTTGATGGTCTATACCTGCATCTGTTTGATCAGCAAAAAAAAACGCCAAATTTCACGATACCTACCACTCTACCGTAATTTATGTTTAGTTTGCCGCCAAATTAATCGCGCCTTTGTACAATTTTTGTTTCATTAAGACTCCACACGATTAGTATATTTAACCTGCGTCAAGTATAAGTATTTCCCAAGTCTATGCAAATTACGTCGATCCAGCGCACCACTATAACAACTGCATTAGATACATCCTCCTTGAATCACGTCATTCGTCGGGCCTTTGCCACCGTTAACGTGCCGGCTATATTAGAGCCGAACGGTATATCACGTGACGATGGCAGAGACCCGACGGTATGACGTTAGTACCGTGGTGCCGAGGGAGACCGTTGGTGTGGGACGCGACGTGTGCTGACACGTTAGCGGCGTCCCGGCGTCGGCGGGACCTCACGAGCAGTGGGTGCGGCAGCGGATGCGGCAGAAACCCTCAAACATGAAGGAGGAAATATGCTGCTATTGGTGATAGCTACATTTTTCTTCCGTTTGGGGTCGAAACAATGGGTCCGTGGGGTCGAGATGCCCGAGGTTTTGTACAGGAGCTGTCCAGACGCTTAATAGACGTCACTCATGACCAAAGAGCTGGCGCTTACCTCGGCCAACGGATTAGCTTAGCAATTCAACGAGGTAACGTCGCCAGCTTTTTGGGAACGTTACCGGCAGACAGCTGCAACCTAGGTTCTGTTTTTTATTTACAACTACTTCAATTTTTATTTATAACATTTAATTTATTCTCAGTTAATAGTTTAATTTATTTTTAAGTTGTATATATGTACCTTCTGTTTTTAAGTTGATTATCAATAAAATTAGATACATATTTAATAGTTAAATACGTACGCCCGCCGTTGAGGATGCAAAAAAAAACGATTAATTTAATAACTTAATATATTTCAAGTAAAAATAAAATATAACTTTTACAATAAAAGGGACGTGACGATTGCTCGATGCGAGAGCATAAAGTGAGTAATTACAATAAGGTATAGAATGAAGATTCGCGGAAATGCTTATGTTGCTGTTCTCACGTGACTGCTGCCGTGCGGTCCGTTCCGGGTATCGCTCGATGAAATTGCGCAACTGCATATTCTGGTTAAGTGGTGGATCTCAATCATGGATATCCGTGGTGGTTGTATATGTGACAAGTTAATATTCCACATTATTTAATAACGTATTATAATATCTACGAAAAGTACAAGTTTAGCTAAATACACGATGAAACTACACGAACATTATTTTACGTTCCCGCTAAAACACAAGAATTTTGAATGAATGTCTTTGACATTGAGGTACTACTTTGTTGTCATGTCAATGTCAAAAAACCATTTGATTTGAAGGTTTTGAAACTGACTGACACCGGCACTGACATTTAATTTTTGTTTGAGGCTTTGAGGTTAGGTTAGATCCTGTTACAACATCGGTTTATTTTATTGTCTTATTTTGATTTTAATGTTTATCAAAATCATGTAATATTAATTAGTTTTAAGCTAAGCAGTTATTATATTAATATTATAAAATAATGTGGCAGATACTATTAACCCAGTCATGCAACAGCCTGAGGCAAAGGTAACACGGTAGTTATGTTGAAGATTCCATTATATTTTTACTAAAACTACGCAAGATTTTTGTGTTAACACTTACTTAATATCTTATTTACAGGTTGCTGTGTTCAAATACAAACGTGTACCTTACAAATTTGGTTAAAAATAAGCCTGGTAATGGGGTGAAAAGGTACTTTAGTGAAGTGAAGAAATCGTCAGATAAAAGTGCAAAGTCCGGGGTATTACTTCTCTGTAGCCCTTGGAAGCTATGTACAGGCGTTAGTTTGGGTCTAACGGCTCGTCTGCTGTACAATAATGGACCTGCATACTGTAAGGCTGTCCAGCATTCAAGAGTTATTCAGCGAAGACCAAACATTCATGATGATAGTGCAAAGTTTGATTGGACGAGACTGTTCGAATATTTAAAACCTCATAAGTGGTTGATAGTGATGGCTGTAGGAGTGAGTATGACATTCATGGATAAAATAATTAAGATAGTTTAAAAACTAAAACTACCGACTTCCATGCCCCGCGAGTCAGTTTCAGTAGCAAGCTAGCGACGTTTGTCGTCATAAATCTGGAGATACTCACCAGTTCTCAACGAAAATACAATGGGATCACCTCGGAAATGTACCCTAGTGATTAGAAAATGAATCATTCGAATCAGTTCACAATTGACAGAGTAATTGCATAACATCTCGTTACATCGCATCTATGGCGTACGGCGGCACCTCGCCAGTGAAAATACGGCATAGTTTCGCATGAAACATCACATCTAGTTTCGAGGTCAAATACTAGGTGGAATAGGTTGTGCATCCTAGTGTGCGAGTGAGAGGGTAGTATAGTATCATGCTACCCTCTCACTCGCACGGTTATTGCACCGCGTCTACGGCTTACGGCGGTACTATGTTAGTGAAAATACGGTATAGATTCGAGTGAAACATCGCGTCGCATCTTAGTTAGTAGTCCGAGGTCGAATACTAGGTGGAATAGGTGTTTGTCAAAAGTAGGAATAGGTGCCACCTAGTCTCGTAAAATATCTATTCTTCGGATCTGTTCTTGTAAATACGCCTCACCTCTATTATGTATAATGAAAAATGATGAAATTTCTTACATTATATTATTATGAAGTCATTACATATTGTTTAGTCCCACAAAATATTTGCTTTAGTTTAAAACTATGTTACAAAAAAATCTCTAAATATTAAATATTATGTTTCTTTGAAGTGTCACACACTTTATATTTTTGTAAAATGTTAAACACAATCCAAAATTTCATCGTACCGACGGGACTCGAACCCGCACCCCCCCGATTACACGTCCAGGTGCTCTGCCAATTAAGCCACGGTTCGATCCATCAATATGATGAAATGAGTGGATTGCATTTGTTAACCCAATTATGCATTGGTGGCGCCATCTATGACTACTTATTACTAAATAAAACTAAATGTTTTTAAATATATTTAAATATTTTTTATTTTTATTTAAACAATATTATGCAGCTGACAGACGGACTATCAGTTCCATTTGGATCATGATATGTACTGTGATCGGTATGCGTTTCTCTATGTTGTGTTTCACTATTTCACTTTTTTATTTTTTTTAAATAAAAATTGTCTGAAGTACTGAAACACACAGTTACATGTATGGTTGGTTTTAACCTACTTTAATTTTTTTTAAATATTCTGACGTAAACGATTGGATGACAGCTGAATGGTTCATTACTTTTTTTTTCTAATTCAAAGCGTTAAATTCTGTTTTTGCTATGTTTACTTGATAATTGGTTATGATTTATTTTATGATTTATGATTTTGACGTGTATATGTGCGTATATTTATACTGCCTACATACTGAATAAATGCTTTGATTCTTGATTCTTAAATATTAATAATAATTAAAACTAAATATTAACTAAATAACAAATAAAGTTACATATTCTAATAAACTTAATAATAAAATAAATAATAAACTTGTCCAGTCAGCATTAGTTCAATATACTTGATAATTAAAGAGAACAATGTCTTTTCCAGTCAGCATTAGCAGTAGCATTCCTCAACATATACATCCCAGCAATGCTTGGTGTTATAGTAAATGTACTGGCAGACCTGAAGAACAATCCTAGTCAAGACTTCATTAAGCAGATCAAGGGACCGGCGTTTAAGTTGGTCTCTTTGTATATTGGTCAGGTAATTATAAATATATTTTTTATTGATGATGCACAAGCAATTGATCATACAACAAGGATAATATCAATTATCTTTTTGAGCTCCAAAATCACATATACATGCGAGCCCTGTATGCCAAGCGACATCTATAGATGACAAAAACCATACAAAACCATGCTGCTTGGCATACAGGGCACGGGAGTGTTTTTGTAGCGTGTTGCTCAAAAGGTTAAGTATTGACATGTCATTAATACAATGCATGCAATACAAGCAAGTATTTGCTTGCTTGCTTGCTTGTAAGTGAAAGACAAAAGGAAGATAAGACAGCACTGAGCGAGTAAGCGACGACGCAATGGGCCTCTGTAAACCGTCATCTATGGAAGTAAGAAACCTATTGCGTCGCAGCACTGAGCGAGTAAGCGACGACGCAATGGGCCTCTGTAAACCGTCATCTATGGAAGTAAGAAACCTATTGCGTCGCAGCACTGAGCGAGTAAGCGACGACGCAATGGGCCTCTGTAAACCGTCATCTATGGAAGTAAGAAACCTATTGCGTCGCAGCACTGAGCGAGTAAGCGACGACGCAATGGGCCTCTGTAAACCGTCATCTATGGAAGTAAGAAACCTATTGCGTCGCAGCACTGAGCGAGTAAGCGACGACGCAATGGGCCTCTGTAAACCGTCATTTATGGAAGTAAGAAACCTATTGCGTCGCCACACCGAGAAAGAGCAACAAAATTTGTGGGACAAGAAGTCGGACTGCAAACACACAAAAGCCGCTCTGCCTAAGTTAGATAGTTAAGTAACCAACAAACTACTTAAACTACAACGGCAAGACCTTCGTCTCATAGTAGGCCTTATCACAGGACACTGCAATTTAAACTATCATCTACATAAAATAGGGGTCACGGACAGTCCTGTATGTAGAGGATGTTTGCAAGAGAACGAGACTGTGGCATGGATGCAGGACACCAGCACCTGCCACAACAACAACAATTACTACAGTCATTGTCAACATCATCACTGCCTGTTGCTCTTGGCACAGCTACACATACACACTTACCATTTTCCATCATGTCATCTGCTTCGACATCATCAACAACATCATCAACTCCATCACAATCTTCTTCACTAGGAGCAATATGCCAGCGACCCCGGGCCTACCTTCGCTTCATAAAGGAGCTGGGTTGGCTTGGTTAGTCGCTGTCAGGGGGGAATGCACAATACACCCCAAGTGGGACGTCAGTGCAGGACGCATCTCCCCCTCCTCAAATTAGAAATTAGAATTAGCACTGAGCAAGCACTGAAGAAATGATTTTAGTTGGATCTTTGGATCTATCTGGTTCGATCTAGTAAATATTCCAACGTGTGTTCCGAACTGGTTGCCATTCCATATATTGCAGGACTCAGTAACTAGGGTTGCCATCCGTCCATGTTTCCCCGGACTTGTCCTAGTTTAGAGGGCATCTGGGGAGCATCCGGGTGGGGTTAAAAATTTAAAATCTTGGGCCATCTTTTCAACTGTTTCTTATTAAACTGACTGTGTTTAAGAAAACCTGTTGACATGGGTCTGGGCTCTTAAATCCGGGGTTTTCACGCGTCTTAACCTGATTGCCAAATTTAAAAAATGGCAACCTTAAGTAAAACAATCTTGTAACATATTTTTGTATGTTTATATGGATTAACAACTTGTAGCAATAACATTTAAAATATTGTCAGCTGTTATTGGTCCCAGCCATTATGAGTTTTCATTGTTTGAGTTTTAACTGATCTAAGTAAGAGCTGAATGCTGATAGTAATCTTATAATTTACATGCTGCATTCACATTTGCTTACATTTACCTTCCTTCTATCACAAGTTAGTGAGCGAGTAACGTCGCAGAGTGTTAATAGTAATCTTATCATTTTCAGGCTGCATTCACATTTGCTTACATTTACCTTCTATCACAAGTCGGTGAGAGAGTAGCATCACAGATGAAACAAGACCTGTTCCAATCTATATTGAGGCAAGACATGGCTTTCTTTGATAAGGAGCGAACAGGCGAGCTTGTCAATAGGTAAGGTAATGTACCTAAACTAAGACTTTATCATGTTATCATAATAACAAATATTACTTAGGTTTATTTAACCCTAACCCTGATTTAGTATGTATGATGTAACTCTGATGTAGTTCTGAATGCACTCACTAGTGCATTATTATTATGGTATATTTTATGTATACACTCGACGAATTCTAACATGCACTTATTTTTATATACTGAAGTGATTTTCTTAGCTTACAGCATTTATAATAAATCTATAATTTATATTAATAGTTCTAATTATGAATTATATAAACTGGCCTAGTGCAAGTCGAACTCGCACTCGTAGGGTTCCGTACCACACTACAGTATTTTATAAGATCGAGCAAAAAATACCACTATAATTTTTCGCCAGCAAAAAATAATAATTAATAAACATTTTATTTCTTATAGCGCCATCTAACGTCTAACAAAGGTATTAGGAATCGGCATTTCAATATAACGCCATCTATGGACGTTTACCTAAGCGGCTATATATTGAAATGCTGAAAAAACACGTTTCTTGTATGGGGACCCCTATTATTTTTAAGTTTATTTTGTTTTTAGTATATGTTGCTATAGCGGCAACAAAAATACATCATCTGTGAAAATGTCAACTGTCTAACTATCACAGTTCATGATTAATATTTTACCATAAAAATTCTACCATAATGATAGGTAATTAATGACCAATGTTTACTTGGCGCGTGCGCGTTTGACCGATGTTTACTTGGCGCATGCGTGGTTGACCGATGTTTACTTAGTGCATGCGTGGGTGACCAATGTTTACTTGGCGCTTGCGCCGTTGACTTATAGTTACGGAACCATTGTTGTGGTAGTTTAGCTAACATTTGGCAAACATTAGGTTTTTGTTTGAATAAGTTATTGCAGGAGTGTATATTTGAAGCGGCAATAATGGCTAAGGCGTTAGCCTGGAGATCGAGAGGATGTTAGTTCGATCCCCACCCATTGCACTATTGATGTGAACTCACTCCAGACGCAAGCATATTTAGCTTAGTTGTTGGATTAACAAGACTACTAGTAATGTGCAACCCACATTGCTAGTTAGCTTTTTTTTAACAAAAAAACAAATAGAAAGTAGTGCAATTGCACATCATCATCATCAGCCTATACTTGTCCACTGCTGGACATAGGCCTCTCCAACTGCTCGCCACTGAGCACGATCCTCGGCTACTCTCATCCAGCTCTTGCCAGCTTGCGAACATCATCGCTCCACCTAGTCTGAGGGCGTCCTACGCTACGTTTGCCGATTCGCGGTCTCCACTCAAGAACTCGTTTACCCCAGCGGTTGTCGGTTCTACGGCTAATGTGGCCGGCCCATTGCCACTTCAGCTTACTAATTCGATGGGCTATGTCGATGACTTTAGTTCTCTGTCGGATCACCTCGTTTCGGATTCGATTCAGAGAAACTCCGAGCATAGCCCTTTCCATAGCACGCTGAGCGACTCTAAATATGTGGACCAGACCAACCGTGAGTGTCCACGTTTCGGCCCCGTATGTCATGACGGGTAGGACGCACTGATTGAAGACTTTCGTCTTGAGACATTGTGGGATTGCCGATGTGAAGACTCGACGTAGTTTCCCATATGCTGCCCAGCCCAGCTGTATCCTTCTATTGGCCTCTTTCTCAAAGTTGTTTTTACCTAATTGCAGAGTTTGCCCGAGGTAAACATACTCCTTAACAACTTCGAGAATACTGCCCTGTACCGCAATTGGTTCCGGATTTATATGGTCATTGAACATAACCTTGGTTTTACCCAAGTTCAACCGGAGACCAATGCGTTGAGAAGAGTCGGCTAGACCTTTTAGCATATCTTGCAACTCTGACAACGTTTCCGCCACGATGACAATGTCGTCCGCAAATCGCAAGAGTGAGAAGTACTCGCCGTTTATGTTAATACCACGTCCTTTCCAGTCCAGCGTCTTGAACATATCCTCCAATGCATTTGTGAACAATTTGGGGGATATAACATCCCCTTGTCTCACACCACGATGCATGAGGATAGATTTAGACTGCTGGTTCTGCACTTGGACGGTCATGGTAGCGGTATTGTACAGACCTCTCAACACATTGATATATCGCCAATCGACTTGGCATCGCTGCAAAGATTCCAGAACAGACCAGGTCTCGATCGAGTCGAAGGCCTTCTCATAGTCCACAAACGCTAAGCACAGGGACCGATTATACTCACTGGTCTTCTTTATAATCTGCCGCACTGTGTGAATGTGGTCTATGGTGCCGTATCCTCCTCGAAACCCGGCCTGTTCTGGTGGCTGGAATTCGTCGAGTCTTCTTGCTAGACGGTTCGTGATGACTCTTGAAAACAGCTTGTAGACGTGACTCAGGAGCGAAATAGGTCGGTAATTCTTCAGAAGAGTTTTATCACCCTTCTTGAAGAACAACACGACGACACTTCTGCTCCACGCCTCTGGAGTTCTCCCATCAAAGAGGACAGTATTAAAGATTTGCTGGAGCTCCTTCATTACAGGTTGTCCACCAGCTTTCAGGAGCTCAGTAGTAATACCATCCTCTCCAGGGGATTTTCCATTTTTAAGCTGTTTAAGAGCCATCTCGATTTCGCCTAGGCTGACCTCTGGCAAGTCTTCGGTAAAGTGGCGCGTCAATGTGGCTCTAGAATCCTCATTTTCGGGATCAGGTTGAGATGCATGCGAAGCGTAAAACTGGCCATAGAAGTGTTCAATTTCCGAAAGAACTTCTGACTTGGAAGCTACGACCGTACCACCGGCTGTGGTCAACTTTGTCAGATGGCTTCTCCCAAGAGATTGGACAATCACTTTTGACCCCCGATTTTTCAATTGCTCAATTGCTCGTTCGATAGAGCGAGTATTGGAATTTCGAAGGTCACGTCGTACGAGTTTGCCAATCTTCTTGTTTAGAGCATGCCTTTCTGACGAAGTGACTGGTGGGTCTTCGCGCCGTTCCTTTATTAGGTCGAGGGTTTCTTCCGAAAATGTTGACTTCCTGCCTGTACGCTGTAGTTCGCAAAATCTCAGACCTTCTGCCCTGAGGATTCTGATCACATTTTCGAAGGGCTGGTTTATGTCAACGCTATTTGTGGTTTCCACAGCAGTAAATCGATTTTCCAGATTTGACTGGAAAGTTTCAGATCCCACTACGGTTTGGAGCAGGGTGGGTTGGAGCGTAGACTTCATCAAACGGACACGTTCAAGCTTGACATTGATATTCAGAGAGCCTCGGACAAGTCGGTGAATGTTACCGGTATTAAACCTATTGATCACTGAAACGTCTCTGAATATACGCTTCTTGTCCGTTATGATGAAGTCAATCTCATTTTTTGTCATAGAGTCGGGGCTCTGCCATGTCCACTTCCTGTGGGGCTTTTTCTTGAAGAAAGAATTAATTAAGAAAAGCCCCTCCTTTTCGAGGAAGGTGACAAGCATTTGCCCCCTATGATTCCTGCTGCCATAACCATGAGATCCTACTACCAATTCACTGCAATGCTGTACTCCCACTTTGGCGTTGAAGTCCCCCATGACAACGTTGTAGTGGGCCTTGGTGGTGAAGTGAAGGGCCTTCGATATATCCCCGAACATATCCTCCACTTCATCGTCCGAGTGTGTCGAGGTCGGAGCGTAAGCCTGTACAACTTTGAGGCTACACCTCTCCGTCAGCTTAATTACAAGGTACGCGACTCTGCTCGACACACTCGAAACTTCTAAAACATTGTCACAAAGGGCTCTATTTACCAGGAACCCTACGCCGCCCTGGGATTGCTGGTCTCCCTCTCGGAAGTACATCAGGTGGCCAGATTCAAGGGTTACGGTGTCCTCCCCCTCTCTTCGGACTTAGCATAACCCAAGAATATGCCACTTTATCTTTCCGAGTTCGTGCTCAAGTTGCGTCAGGTGCTCGTCTAGCCTAATCGTTCTGCCGTTATACGTCGCCAAGGTCAAAGGTTTTTGGCGGCCATCCGTAACCCGGGGACTCTTCGCACCCCCTGCCCTGCCGTAACCGAGACCGCCGCCGTGATCTAGAATAGCAGGGCGACCGGGAACTGGGGGCCGTGGTTTCTCTGGACTTGACATTGAAGGGTTTGCTCGTAATTGCCGCGCTGAGCAGGCGTGTTGGCAATCGCAGAGCGTAGCTAGTCGCACCGGTGTCGCTGGTGCCCGACACTGGCCTGTTGCATTTAGCTAGCTACGGATATTCGTGATGGATATCCCGCTATCGGTCGGTCGCCGTCGCCTCGTCCGTTATCTAGCAGGATGACCACTTGCAGGTGAGGTCGGCTTGGAGCACTAGATGATGTTGTGCTCCCAAACATCCCAATTGCACATAATATGTATTAATATTAATTACCTCATTATGCAAAATCTTCATAATCAACGATTATTTACTGCTTTTCAGGCTAACAGTAGACGTCCAAGACTTCAAGAGCTCATTCAAGCAGACCATATCTGGTGGATTAAGGGCAATCACTCAATTAGTAGGCTCAGCCATCAGTCTTCTGGTGATATCTCCACACCTGACCGGACTGACCATGATCTGTGTACCTTCTGTGGTCATCGGAGGGACCTTCATTGGATCCTTGCTGAGGAAACTGTCAAGAGAAGCTCAGGCTCAGGTATTTTGTTTTCAACTGACTTTAAAAAAGGAGGAGGTTCTTAATTCGTCTGTATGTTTTTTTTGTATATATGTTACAACACAGATATGACTTATACAAATAACAACAACCAAATTGTAGACGTTTTAAAGAAAGGCCGAGTCAAAAGTACCTATAACCGGCAAGCATGTATGAAGGCGCTCATGAAAGTTGAAGAGGTGAAACTTTCGCCTCGAAAGAGATATGACAGGATCGTAGCATGTGGAAAGAAGTAGTCTCTGCCTACCCCAACGGGAAAAAAGCGTGATTGTGTGTATGTTACAAGATTACTCCGTCAATTGTGAACCGATTAAAATTATTATTTTTTTAATTGGTAGGGTACATTTCCAAGTTGGTCTCATTGTAATTTGATCTGGTAAGTATCTCCAGAGATATGGAGATAAAAACCTTAAACTTTTTACTGAAAATGACTAGAGTGGCATTTGCATAGGCAGTGGAAGTTAGTTATTTCCGATTTGTAAATGATAAATGATTGTTAGAACTATTCACTATCTTGATGGCAATGGTAATCGTGGTAAGATTCCAAGTGATGGAAAGTGACTATGTGATATAGATTGATACCTAATATGTTGGTTTTTATCCGACATCAAAAAAGGAGGAGGTTCTTAATATTTTTCAAATATGTTTTAATTATTCTGTATTAAAAAGACAAGTTCCGCACTAGGGAACCCTGTGTCGCGTGGGACTTATCATACATAAACAAATACAATACAAAATAGCGGACAAAAATCACACCCCACCTCGGAACAAGTGTTTGTGCATCACACAAAGAATTGTCCTGTATGGGAATCGAACCCACGACCTTCAGTTTCCTGGACAGGCTCACTAACCACTAGACCAACTGTTATTTTTTAATGATTGTTATCTCAAAATCACACAGAACTAATACATATTAAACATGATCGCGTACACTGGCCCCCATGAGACCGCCCTTCAACGGAGTTTGTCCCTTTCTTTTGTATTGACAACTTATATATATTGTTTCTTTGAAGTGTGACACACTTAATATTTTTGTAAATTGTTAAACACAATCCAAAATTTTGGATTGTGCTTAACAATTTACTAAACTTATATATATACACCATACATATAGTATAGAACATAAAGGACTAGCAGGTTGTTAGACAAGGACACACTCACACCCTGGTGTCACTCAATTGGGCCGTTTTGTTCTACAAAGCAATAACAACCTTATTTTTAAAGCATACTTACGGATAAAATTGAATTTGTCAAAACATCTGCAGTGCACCATCCTTTTATATTACTTCTATGCAAAATCATCAATTAAATAAACTCATTTGCAGATAGAAAAAGCAACATTAGTAGCTGAAGAGGCGATATCGAACATGCGGACCGTGCGAGCGTTCGCCGGCGAAGAGAACGAGGTGCGAATGTTCGCGGAGGAGTGTAACAACGCTGCCGAACTTAATATGGAGCTCGGCTTGGGAGTCGGATTGTTCCAGGCTGGAACTAATTTGTTCTTAAACAGGTATTGTTCTTAATTTTTTTTTATATCTTATATGCTAGCGTTTGACTACTATCTCGTCGGGTGGTAAATGATGATGCGGTCAAAGATTGTGGACACGCTAGGCCTAGAATGCTTTCGAGGGCTCTGTGCTGTCGAAACATCATATAGTTATGGCGGTAGATTTTCTCTTTGAGGGTGGTAAGCTACTTTTTGGCAGCTAGTCAGACGAAACACTGTTCAATTTTTACATGTCAAAGATTTTTATTTGTAATAATATCGTTTAAAAACTAAAAAAGAACCGACTTCAATGTTCATTTTCAGTACCAATTTTGAGATGTTTATCTCAATATCTCTGGAGATACTTATCAGACCTCGATAAAATTACCATGGTACCACACTTGGGATATCTCCTTTCGAACAAAAAAAGAATAATCAAAATCGGTGCATAAATGACGAAGTTATCCCCGAACAAACATTAAAAAAAAAAAAAAAATTAAAAAAATATATATATACGGTCGAATTGAGAAACTTCCTCCTTTTTTTGAAGTCGGTTAAAAATACATTTATTATTTCAAGTGTCAATCATAGACGAAAAGGATGGTGCACTGCAGATGTTTTGACAAATTCAATTTAATCCGTATGCTTTGACAATAAGGTTGTAATTGCTTTGTAGAACAAAACGGCCCAATTGAGAGACACCAGGGTGAAAGTGTGTCCTTGTCTAACAACCTGCTAGTCCTATATATGTTCTATAATATATGTATGGTATATATATATAAATTGTCTATACAAAAGAAAGGACAAACTCCGTTCAAGGTCGGTCTCAGGGGGGCCGGTGTACGCGATCAAGTTTAATATGTAGCCGGTCTGTGGTGTCAATAGATTCCTAATCAAATAATCTGCCATATTGCAGCATGGTCCTAGCGACGATGTTCATGGGCGGACATCTAATGTCGTCCAATCAGATGTCGGCCGGGGACGTGATGTCGTTCTTAGTGACCGCTCAGACGGTGCAGAGGTCGGTCGCGCAGATATCGCTGCTGTTTGCTGCCGTCGTCAAAGGCGTCAGTGCTGGTGGACGGGTTTTTGAAGTAAGTCTGATACAATCGATGTATATGTACTACGTACCAGATGACGCGTCGCGAACTAGCTCTACGTTCAAATAAAAAGCAGTGCTGAATCGTCATCTCGCTTAGTTTAGCGTAAGTACTCCTGACGCCCGATCGCGCGCCGCCCGGCACGTAAGTCAGTTTATGATGGGCGCCTCTGGTTTACATATACCTCGATGTCTGATACATTGATTTTTTAAGGTTGGTATTGTTACGTGGGGTGGTATAAAAATGCCAAACCGATGAGATGTACGTTTATTTTCACAAAACACAAGGTTAGCACAACGTTCCAGTATAGTTGTCCAAATCGTCTTGCACAATGATCAAATATCCAACACACACTGAGGTCGTTGGTGATTCACAATCACTTTTTCACTCTTAACAGTTCACAATTAGTTGTTCACTGTTCACACTTAGATGTTTACAATGTCGCTTCCAAAGAATGACTGACTCAACGCCGCGGTTCGACACATTATATGGGCCACAATAATTCGACTAGAATACTCTTGAACCCTTTAGAATAAAACAATACACAAATAACAACAGGCAATTAAAAATAACTAACAATAGCACGACGTACCATTCAAACATCTGATGTAATAGTAGATTAGTAGCCAAGGGCTGTAAGGCATCAATTGCAGCCCGAGATATTTAGGCGCACGAGCGCAGCGAGGGCGCCTATAGTTCGAGGGTGCAATTGATGCTTACACCCGAGCTAACTACTCTGCTTTACATCTCGATTGTGAGGTAAGTAGAAAAAACCGGCATTACAAGAATAAAACATTTTATTAGTTAAAATTTATAGTGAAATGAAAACAATTTTCAAATTTTAAGGACAGGTGTTTTTTTTAACATTGAATAAATGCACCACAAACTAGATAGCTGCAGCTTTTTTGATAGCTCACTAAAGTATGTTAAGAATACAATCTCAGATAAACACTTTACTCGTTTTTCTTTTCGCCACTTCATGAACTCGTCGTAAGTTTTCAAATATCTCTCTTTAGAACTTTCAGGCAAAATATTGTTAATTACTGCTGCAGCTTCCATTTTCATTGAATCGGGAGTGCAGCTTATTTCTTCATCACTTGCAGAACTCATGTTTTTTTCCTAATTAGCACGTAATTATAAAAAAATCCCAAAAACAAACAATATTTAAAGTAAAAGTTTTCTATTCCCGTCTTTTTTCATCTTCTTTTTTTCAAGAACGAAATTGAGCTTCGCCGGTCGATATTTAAAATTGATGACTATTATACTCATACGAAGACAAGGCTGAATAGCGAAGCGACCTCTTTTGTAATTGGGCTGAATGCATGATGTCTATTGCCAGTATGATGGTTAGATGTACGCGAACTGTTTGACAGAGTGAAGAGTTTTTTTTTTAATTACTTACCGCCCTAGGGCTTTTCTAGCTACATTATTACCCTAGAGCGCTAATTGGTTACCTACAAGCCCCATTTGGGGGTAATAAGGACCTACTTACCGAATATGAGAGATGTAAACAACTTTTACCATACATGCAAATTTGGTCTCTAATAATGTTAATGTCTAAAAAGATTAAGGTTCAATCTTATACTTAATTACAAAATTAAGTACGTCGATCAGGGTCGAAATACCAAAGCGGTGGAAGTTGTTTATGTAACTTTTATGACAACCTATTTTTATGACCCCAACTAGTCACACGGCCATTTTCTCGAAGTTTCTGATACACAATAGGTCGACGCGTCGTAACAGTATTATAGAGAGATAGTCAAGCGCGGATCTGCTAACACTATAGAATGAAGGTAATGAAGCTATTTGATTTGTTAAATCAAGCCCAGTTAACCAATAAAATGGCTTCATTCCTTGCTAAAAGCAGATCCGCGCTTGAGCGGCGTTCTTGAATACGAGTCTAAGTATTTGGAAGCAATTTTATGTTGTTGACTTTGATGTTGTGGATAATTTACGATGATATCCAATTTTCCGATCTCTACTTACTTTATTCTTGATGCAGATTTTTGAAGGTAGAATTTGTAAACTCCACTGCAGATTTTTTGCAAGTTCTCGTCCAATTGCTCCGACCAATTTCGGACATATTTAATGTCCTTTTTTTTTGGAGGCATGTCTACTAGAAGAAGGACATCAAATATGGCCGAAACTGGTCAGAGCAATAGGCTAGTTTACAAAAAAAATTTTTTTAGTCCGTCATTTACATTATCAAAAAATATTGGATACGTATTTTTATTTTTCCAATTAAACAAATAATGACAAACGTCTACCAGAAGAAGGACACCAAATATGTCCGAAGCTGGTCTGAGCAATAGGCTAGTTTACTAAAAAAATTTTTTTAGTCCGTCATTTACATTATCAAAAAATATTAGATACGTATTTTTATTTTTTTCAATTAAACAAATAATGACAAAGACATAGAGCGTTGAAATTCCGCGTGACGTCACAAACCTAATACTTTCTAGTGGTTAGTGACGTCACGAGCTCCCACTCCCGAACTTTGACGCTCTTTATGTTTGTCAATTTTTATTGATTTGTAAAATAAAATAATACTCGTCCAATATTTTATGATTATCTACCTGACGCACTAATTAAAATTACTATTATCGACCCAGGTAACATCCTTATTCCGCTAGAAAAACCCGCGTGCAACCGTTTTAAATAATAATATTACATCCATTCAATTAACAGAAGTACTTTCTTCATTCCAGTACATAAACAAAGAGCCACAGATGGACAACTCTGGCAGGAAAATGATAAAACACCACGAGTTCCACGGTGATATTGAATTCAAAGATGTCACCTTCGCATACCCTACACGACCGGAGGCTGTAAGTCACATAATCTTATACCACATTAATCACATTAATATTAAGATTAATAAGTTTAAAAACTAAAACAACCGACTTCCATGCCCGCGAGTCAATTTCAGTAGCAAGCTTGAGACGTTTGTCGTCATACCTCTGGATATACTTATCAGATCTCGATGAAATTACAATGGAATCACTTCGGAAACGTACCCTACCGATTAAAAAAAGAATCATTCAAATCGGTTCATAATTCAATCAATCAATCAATTTATTTATTGAGAATACAGGTATATGGATACAAGATGTTCGTTTAGATGATTAAGAAAGTGCAATTACCAAAAGTGCAATTGACGGAGTAATCGCGTAACATACATAAAAATAAACTGGCCAAGTGCAAGTCGGACTCGCACTAGTAGGGTTCCGTACCACACTACAGTATTTTATAAGATCGAGCAAAAAATACCGCTATCATTTTTCGCCAGCAAAAAATAATAATTAATAAACATTTCATTTCTTATAACGCCATCTAACGTCTAACAAAAGAGTTAGGGATCGACATTTCAATATAACGCCATCTATTGGACGTTTAAATAACTAAGCGTTCATAGATGGCGAGAAATGCCGAAAAAAACACGTTTCTTGTATGGGGGACCCTCTATTATTTTTAACTTTATTCTGTTTAATACATCATCTGTGAAAATTTCAACTGTCTAACTATCACGGTTCATGAGATACAGCCTGGTGACAGACGGACAGACAGACAGACAGATAGATAGACGGACAGCGGAGTCTTAGTAATAGGGTCCCATTTTACCCTTTGGGCACGGAACCCTAAAAACAGACGAATTGAGAACCTCCTTCTTTTTGGGAAGTGGTTGAAAACAAAACACCTTGTTTGTCTTTCAATATTTTCACATATTGTATGTATATCTGTTTACCTTAATATAAAATATGTAATGTGTGATTTTAGGTTGTTTTGAAAAACTTTAATCTGAAAATACCAGCTGGTAAAACGATAGCAATCGTCGGAACTTCGGGCAATGGAAAATCTACCATAGTTGCCTTATTAGAAAGGTTAGTTTGGTTTGTCTATTTGTTTGACCGTGACACATACCTTAATATGCATTATTAATTTTGTACACGCCACGGGCTCAGTGGCGCATCTTGGGAGAGGCCTATGTCCAGCAGTGGACTGACACCGGCTGATTATGATGATGAATTATGTATGCTTTCTCATATTTCCGGTATACATAGACCTGCATGACATTTAAAAGTTGATAATTTAATGAACTATAAATTATTATTAAAAAAAAATAAAACCGACTTCATAACCACAAACGGGCACTCAAAAGCGAAAAATAAATTACTTAATATAATTATTATAAGCGCTACCCACTTCCAGCCAAGTCTGTTGGATAGTAGATAGATACTATGTATGTAGTAGTAGTAAGTAGGCAGATATTATCTATTAAAAATGTAGGTAGTATCTATTAAAAAAATCATTTGAATCCGTTCACAATTGACGGAGTAATCGCGTAACATACACACAAAAAAAAGACACCGACTAATTGAGAACCTCCTCCTTTTTTATGAAGTCGGTTAAAAAGGCAGAGACGCAACTATAATGGCTATGTAGCTTCATTTCTGTCATTTGGTCTTCAATCAATCACTGTCAAACTTCGTGGTAAGCCCCCTATTTGGGTTTCTTACCTACAGAGGTAAGGAGCGAATTTTTATCAAAATCGATAGACAAATTGAGCACAGCTCAAAAAGCAACAGAAAATCGTTATGAATATTCAATTTGCCAATTGGTTTGGCAGTGACATAAGAATGTTTTTTTTTGGTTTGACAGTCCATGCGAGACTTAACATCATTTTTTAATTTCAATATGGCTCCGCACGATTAGTGTATTAAGCCAGTGTCAAGTATTAAAATTCCTCAAGTTTTTGTGAGTTCAATTTATAGAGATGGGTCAAAGTCACATTTAAAGTCAAGTTGAAGTCATGTCTAGTCCAAGTCATACCCTCAGTAAAAATTTGGATTGTAAGTGGACCTTACTGTAGAATTTCAGAGAAATTTTGTTGAGAACGCAAAAGCATGTTTTTCAACATTGTGCTGTTTCCCTACACTCGCACACATTCACCGGCACATAATGGTTAACATTCCACATTTTTTGAACATAAGTTTTAGGAAAAAATACAATGAGAGAACAGATACTATTTCACGTTTCCGCCAAAACTCACATCTTTGTGACAAGGTGCAATGACATGAAAAATTCTGGCATCTGTATAAGACGTCAAAGCTCACCACCAACGAGCATCTTGCTTGCCCTGTGATCTCATATTACAAAAAAAAATATTCTGGCTATGTGAGTATTGAGTTCCAAATTATATAAGACTAGCAGCCCGCCCCGGCTTCGCACGGGTAGAACAAATATGCCTATAAAATTTGCATCAGTTTGTTGCATCGAATATAAAATATGAACATATTTAACAATCATCGTCATATTTCAACCAATATATACAAAACCTTAACGAATTATGCACCTAAACCTTCCTCATAAACACTCTGGCTATTGGTGAAAACCGCAGGATAATCCGTTCAGTAGCTATTGAGATTATTGCGAACAGACAGACAGACGCAGTGATCGACTTTGTTTTATAATACTTACGTAGTGATATTGGACGGCCTTTTGGCGTAAAGGATAGTTACCCTGATTCCGACCCAACGGTCGTTGGTTCTAATCCTAGCCATATACCTACCAATGAAAGTTTTATGTGCATTCATGAATCATGAGTTTTCGTACAGTGGTAGTGGGATCATTAAATCGACCAAAAAGTAGCTTACCACCAAGTAGAACATCTGCCGCCTTAACCTTGCGGCGTTCCCCGACACAAAAAGTAGAGGTAATATACGCTTAACGTGTGTATCTGTGTGTCTGTCTATAGCATCTTAGCACGTTATTGGATGAACCGATTTTGTTTTTATTATTGATAGTTTTTTTTTTGTTTGATAGATGTCTTCATCGCCAGTGTTCTTAGCTTTGATTCATGAAAGTTCGTTTAATCGTTACAAAACTATGAGCTTTTTTCTAGTTAATTGCGCTATGAAATCAACTTTCATAGGTCTGATCAATTCGAAAATCATCTTTTTCAACGATATTGTAAAAACATGGAACATTGACCTGATGCTGGGACATCTCCTGGACTCTGCAGAATACTCAAAACCTCAGCAACTTACAGCTCAGATTTCAAATGTCGTGTTTAGAGTCATTGGAATGCTTTTAATGAAAAGATTATACATAGATCAGTCGGGGTGGTTTAAAATATTATATTATTATATATATAGATGAATATTATTTTATACAATAGATCATATTATTATACTATATTGACTTCAAATTGATTGTGATCGATGGGGATCTACAGCATAGCTAAGCCTATAATAATATTTTCGGAGTAACTATGACCTAATCTGTGGTTTCACTGCAAATATTTTATTAATTTTGCGATGCGTGTATGTGAAATTCGTGATATCTTCTAGAGATAGATATCTTCTTCGTGATATCTTTATTTGAATTATATACTGTAAGGGACAATTTTAATCTATAATATGTGGCCAAGCTAATTAACGTAATTATTTGGATAAGGATACTATATACTTGAAAATAGCCTTGGAAGTTATGTAATATTTTTTAACAAAAATTTTAAGATTAAAATGGCTACTGTGAGTCAACCTTAAGAGATAGACATATGCTGTCGCGGACTTTTTTGTAGGTCTTATTAAGTTGTACAACTCTTTCATAGAAAATATTCTTCTATCTATTTTCAATTGAGCAGCGTTCGTAAGAAACGTGTTTTTTCGACCGTTTTTTTGCAGACTTAGGTTGCAAATTAGGTCTCCACGAATGTACCTTTGATTTAAACGGGATAATATATAGCCTATTTTCATTCCGAAAGTCCATTCTATGTATTAGTGAAAGAATTTTTTAAATCGGTTCAGTAGTTTTTGAGCCAAATCATTACAAATATACAAAAATACAAATGTTCTCTCTTTATAATATTATAGCATAGATTGTGATGTTGTTTACTAGCCAACTTCTTCTAGTATTCTTATCATTATTAACATCGATATATATGAATAAAACCGGCCAAGTGCGTGTCTGGCCACGCGACAAACTGACAAACTAAAAGCTAGACTGCTGGCTGGGGGGACGCCCTACTGGAACAAAAGTTTGCACTTTAAACTTTAATATTTCGTAAATGGAGCATTAAATCGAAAAATGGTATTAGCAATCCTTAAATCATTTTAAAAGACTAGCTAACATAAAAAAAATATTTTTCAAAATTTTATTTTAGCACTTTGTCGGCGCAATTTATATACAAGACAGACAGACAGACATACAGACAGACAGACAGACAGACAGACGGACATGACGAAACTATAATGGTTCCTTGTCAGGACTATGGAACCCTAAAAGTACCCCGTTCCTGAAAGTGGACCGTATGAATTAGGTTCGCGAACGTAATTTCACCTTAGTCATAATCGAACTGGCGTTTGTGTAGCACGTCCAGAATTACATGTCAAATGATCGCAGAACCATTTAAAATAATTAGCAACGATGCCTTCCTTTCTTCTTCATGCACATCAAGCAAGACATTAGAAATTCGTGTTTTCATGTATTTGTTTCTAGTTCCATTATGTTTACGTGGCATAGGAGTGAGTACCGCATCTCCCTTTTTGTATTGATGATTATTAATGATATTTCAGATTCTACGACATAAATAAAGGCTCGATTACAATAGACGATGTTAACATACGAGAGATGGACGCCACGTGGCTGCGCGGGCGCGCCATAGGATTGATCAGTCAGGAGCCGGTGTTGTTCGCCACGTCTGTTACTGAGAACATACGGTACGGGCGGCCGACGGCTTCAGACGCTGAGGTATGTTTTTTTTTCTTTTATATTTTCAAGACTACCTGTGCCCCGCGACTTCGCCCGCGTTAAATAGTATCCTATAGCCTAATCCATAACGCTGGCTATAATCTGTGCAAAATTTCAGCTAAATCGGTCTAGCCGTTTGACCGTGAACAAGTTCCAAACGAACAATCAAATATACAAACTGACTTTCGCATTTATAATATTAGTTGTTAATGGTGTTGATATTTTTGTTTGTTTTAAGCGTTACGTACCTCAAAAGGTAAAAAAAGGAACCCTTATAAGATCACTTTCTTGTCCGTATGTCCGTCTGTCTGTCTGTCCGTGTGTCACCACCGATTTTCTCAGAAACGGGTGGACCTAGCAAGCTTAAATTTATACCAGATACTGAGGTCTATAGTCCCTATTAGGTGTATAAAAATCAAGATCCTGAGTCAACACGATAAAAAGATATGGGCATTTTTTTTTTCGGGTCTTACAGCACAAATAAAAGAAAAATTCAAAAAAACAAAAAAAAGTTGAAAATTAAAGGGTGTCCCCATACATACATAGTTTCGCCAATTAAGATAGGCCTCTTAGTTATATGAGCGCTCATACAATTTCAATTTAAGCTTAATTGGTACTAGGTACGGATGCCTCGGTGGGCGAGTCCAACTCGACTTAGCCGGTTTTATTTTATGATATAAGGAAATAGGACAAGCACGACGCTCGCCTGATTTTTTTTAATGCTAAATGGGGAAGTGTTTGACCTTTATCTCACCTAATGTTAAGTGACGATGCGGTCGACGATGTAGACTTAGGCGCACTGGGGTTAAATTTGACGGAAGTATCGTAGCGTTACGGTCTAAACCAATATTTATATCATCCTCGTCATATATTTTATGTTTATAAACGCCCTCTATTGTGGAGTGGCGTAATTACGAAGACACGTATTAGCCATCATTCGGGCATTCGTCCCGCTATGTTCAACAGATGGATTTGTACAAAAATATAATAATTGATGTTGAGAAATAAATTAAATGAACTTGGAAGTCTCACACGCGAAGCTTTCCACGTACCCTCTTTTTTCTATTTTGACATCCAAATTTTTTGCCATTGATAATGACCATTAGTTTTTTGTTTCGTTTCATTATGGCTCCACGCGATTAGTATATTTAGCCAGTGTCAAAGTATCAAGCTTTTTTTTTATATTTCATTTATTCAATATTCATTTATATAATTTCAAAAATTACTAATTTAAATTTATCCTAAGACACAAAAATTAAAATTAAAAGTATATTCAATTACATAAACTATTTTAACATTTTGGGAATTATTATACATTTTATTTTATTTTATAGAAAAGTATTGTATCACATTTATTATTATTCTTGGGATGGTCGTTAGAAGCCGTACTATAGTCTGGCCATAACTGCTGTACACTCCCTGAGGTATGCGCGCGGCGAGACGGGGGGGACGCGCTCCGTCAGTCTGCCTCTGTTTCCCCGGCTCCCACCTCGCCGCGCATACCTCAGGGGGTGTACAGCAGTTATGGCCAGACTATAGGAAAACCTGTGTTACAGCTCTTACAATTCTTCTCTCGGTACCTAATATTTTTAGAATTATCGAACGTTGACATTGTGTTATGCCTTTATTTATTCAATACCAGGTAATGCAAGCCGCCCAAACAGCTAACGCGGATGAGTTCATCCGCGGCTTCCCTAAAGGCTACGACACACTGGTAGGCGAGCGCGGCATGGCGCTGAGCGGTGGGCAGAAACAACGCATCGCCATAGCGCGCGCTGTGTTGAAGAACCCGCCTATAATGATACTTGATGAGGCAACTAGGTAAAATTATACTTAAATTGAAAATTTAAAACCACATTCGACTGATCTATGTATAATCTGTTCATGGTCTCACCATTTCAATGAACCCAAACACGAGATTTGTTTTTTTTTAAGAAGCTTACTAGCAATGTGTGTTGCACATAATTAGTATTCTTGTTAACCCCTCCAACTAAGCTAAATGTGCTTGTGTCTGGACTGGGTTCACGTCAATAGAGCAATGGGTGGGGATCCGAACTCACGATCTCTCGATCGCCAGTCCGACACCTTATCCATTGGGCTATTGCCGCTTTATATATCTTCTTCCTTCTTATAAGAAATAAGTCTTCTTCTTTATCTTATATATCTCTGCTATAAGTTGGTGAGGAGTTTTCTGAAGTATTCTGCGACCGTTAAAGGAATTATTCAGACGAATATCAGTTGCTAACCTTTTTATTTTAAAAACCGCCGCAATGTTTCTTTGGCCACATCCATTGTTGCGAGCATAAATAAAGTCAAGTTTCATTGGTTCCAGTGTCAACATGTACATATAATCAAACAGACCATATAAGCAAGAGACTCCAGAGTCTCGCGCATCGCCGCAAAGTCGCTTGCTTATCGGTTTTCTATCGGATACATTTCGGAGAGTGTGCAATGGAACTGCATGATTTGATTCCACCATCCCCATTTTATAATCGGACATCCAGAGACACTAAAAGGCGCCACCGATTTATGGTAGATATACCATCTACCCGAACGAAGCGATTTGCTTCTTCGTTCATCATACGAACCGCCAAGGAATGGAATACCCTGCCTGAGTCTGTGTTTCCGGTTAAGTACAATATGGGGGTCTCAAATCGCGAGTGAAAGGTGTCTTCTGGGTAAGCACGCTCCATCATCGATCGCATCATCACTTAACATCAGGTGAGATATTGATCAATAGCTACCCAGTTCGGTATTAAAAAAAAATGGCCAAAAATCTGGCAGTAAGGCTTATCTGAAAGCAGTGGCACTGACCGGTTAACTGTTTTTTTTAACTTGACGTCGAAAGAAAATATGTAAAATGTGGAATGCCGTCTGCCGTTTTTCCGCAGAGCAACAACATGGAGTCCTTCAAAAGGGGCGTTAAAAGTCTCTTGACAGGTTGACACATGAGTGACATTCGTTTGACCATTGACCACTTCCTATCAGCCCCGGTAGTCTCTACATGAAGAGCGATGAATTTCGACCGATGACCGTCGATGTCAATGATAAGATGAGAGCTTAAGGGCCCATTGGTGTAAGTGGGAGAATGGTCGGCTTTGAAACCGAGTTCAAAACGCCGTGCACCAATGGATTTTTCTATCGAAAAAAATGTATGTGCGCTTCTCACTGTGGCCTTCCGGTGAAGGAAAACATCGTTAAGAAACCAACAACCCCCGCATGGCGGTAGGACACTACCTAGATTTATAGTTATAGTGAGTTTGAATCATGATTATAAAATACCGACTATACGCACCGACTCTAAGTTATACGTTCTACATCTTGAGCTAGTACAGAAGCTAGAAACGGATTTGTGGGAGGTACTTGATACAATGACGTATAATAGATGTGATATAATTGGATCTAATATCAAAGAGAAACACAATAAAAAGCTTGCATACCTAAAACAACAACATAAACACAGAGCCGATAGTTGTAACTACCCTCAAAATATTGATAACAGCGAAGAGGTTACGCAATCGAACAAAAATGATGGGGTTATCAATTTGTCATCACATCAATTAGATGAAGACGTTTATAAAGTGTTGTCTCGAGGTCTAAATTATGCACCCACACCCAAACGGATCCCAGTGGAAAACATCATTTCAAGTATCGAGGACACCATCGTGCGTAATAAAATTCCTCATGATGACGCGGAATATTTGAGGCAGGATATATCATTATTATTGCGAAAGGCCAAACCTCCCAAGAACAATATTACGAAAGGTGAATTATCGGCATTACACGATCTACGTAATAATAATGATATCTTAGTGCTGCCCGCAGACAAAGGAAATGCCACGGTGATTGTCGACACGGAGGCGTACGATGCAAAAATCGAACAAATCGTTAGTGACAGCAACACATACCAGAAGGTTAACTACAACCCTACCTCCAGGATTGCCAGAAAAGTTATAATGTTATTACAATCAAACGAAGATAAAGATTTACTATCGCGCCTCCGTCCACACAATCCGACACCTCCCAAGATTTACGGCTTACCCAAAATCCACAAGCCCAATTGGCCACTACGCCCCATAGTTTCTCAAATTGATTCGCCGACGTATAAGATATCAAGACATTTAGCTACGTCTTTACAGGAGCACACCGGCAAGACGAGTAGTTATGTCAAAGACTCGAGTCATTTTATACAACTCTTGGAAGATGTTCGGGTCCAACCCACAGAAGTAATGGTAAGCTTTGATGTTACTTCCCTGTTCACAAATCTACCAGTAGACGAAACTTTGAACATAATAAGCACTATTATACAAGACACCGGCTTACCTACGGAGTACATTAAGTGGACAGAGCTTTGCCTAAAAAGTGGATACTTCATGTGGAGGGGAGAATTCTACTTATAAGTTGATGGAGTGGCTATGGGATCTCCCATTGCACCCGTAGTGGCCAATATATTCATGGAGTGGTATGAGAATATAGCACTGACGACATCGTTAAATAAACCAAGATACTGGTGGCGTTATGTTGACGACATTTTCGCGGTTGTGACCAAGGAAGGATTACCTGACCTCGTGACTCACCTGAACAGTCTGCACGATAATATTAAAATCACGGTGGAAGTGGAGAAAGACGGAGTTCTACCGTTTTTAGATGTGCGCGTGATTCGCAGGTCGGACGGTAGTCTAGCGCACACTGTATATCGAAAGCCGACACACACAGATCGATATTTACGTGCGGACTCCCATCATCATCCCGCACAGTTGTCCTCAGTACCTAGGTCATTAATTAACCGAGCTCTGAAACTTTGTGGCCCTCAATATGTTAGCTCAGAGCTCGAGCACGTGAGGGGTGTTCTAGAGGACAACGGTTACAACTGGAGACAGTGTGCGCGCTTGGTTAGCGATGGTGAACGTAACCGAGCGCCAGGGGTGGAACGTTCTCCAACGTACTTGCCGTTCGTAAGAGGAGTAACGGATAAAATCGGATATCTCTTACGACGGCAATATAACATTAAGACATTTTTCCGTCCACCAGGCCAGATCAGATGGATGTTACGTTCACCTAAAGACAGGGATCACTTGAACGTACCAGGCGTATACAGAATACCTTGCGACTGTGGCAAGAGCTACGTGGGAGAGACTCGACGCAATATAACATTAAGACATTTTTCCGTCCACCAGGCCAGATCAGATGGATGTTACGTTCACCTAAAGACAGGGATCACTTGAACGTACCAGGCGTATACAGAATACCTTGCGACTGTGGCAAGAGCTACGTGGGAGAGACTCGACGCAATATAACATTAAGACATTTTTCCGTCCACCAGGCCAGATCAGATGGATGTTACGTTCACCTAAAGACAGGGATCACTTGAACGTACCAGGCGTATACAGAATACCTTGCGACTGTGGCAAGAGCTACGTGGGAGAGACTCGACGCAATATAACATTAAGACATTTTTCCGTCCACCAGGCCAGATCAGATGGATGTTACGTTCACCTAAAGACAGGGATCACTTGAACGTACCAGGCGTATACAGAATACCTTGCGACTGTGGCAAGAGCTACGTGGGAGAGACTCGACGCAATATAACATTAAGACATTTTTCCGTCCACCAGGCCAGATCAGATGGATGTTACGTTCACCTAAAGACAGGGATCACTTGAACGTACCAGGCGTATACAGAATACCTTGCGACTGTGGCAAGAGCTACGTGGGAGAGACTCGACGCAATATCGCGGCTAGATTGACTGAGCACATCAGGAGCATTAAGAACGTGGACATCAATAGGTCGGCATTAGCGGAACATGCACAACTCTCGGATACCAACCACTACATCCGGTTCGATAAGGCCTCCGTACTAGCAAGAGAAAAGTTCTTCATACCTCGTAAAGTACGTGAGGCCATCGAGATCACCCGTTATCCGAATTTTAACAGAGACCGTGGTTGGTGCTTACCAACGACATGGATACCAATTCTTAATGCTTCCTCGAAGAAGAAAGTGCTCACCAGTCTAGAACGTGACACAGTCAGCTGGATATGTAACAATACTGTCGGCGATAGTGACGATGAAGACCTGTCTAGCATCGGACCAGCTCATTCTCCCGCTATCATCGAGCCGCGCCGCTCGCCGAGCCCCCCTCCCCCGACGAGCCGCGCGCGGCGAGCGGCGGCCCGCAGTGCTCGTCGCGATCTCGCAGCGTAAACTCCCGAGGAAGTGCATCGGACATGCACGAAACCTAGGTCGAGACATTCGACATCAAATCTTAGTGAGTATAATAGTCGGTATTTTATAATCAGGACACTACCTAGTTTCCACCACACCAGCTACCACCCACAAATTAAAAAATCTGTCGCCAAACATCTAATGTGTTCCGGCAGCTGTCATTGAGAAACAGTTCCCATTCTAGGCCTAGCGTGCTTACCATTTTCGACCGCATCATCACTTACCAACAGGTGAGATAGTAGTCAAACGCTAGTCTATAAAGATATATATTTATATATATAAAAGATGCAAATATACAACTGTAGTGCTGCATCTCCCTCTATAAGACGTCATAGAGACTTCCAGCCCTGATGACCGTTTGCTTGTAAAGGTAATAATAACCTTTATAATAAAATTGGAAATATTCATGTTATTTATGAATTTCAGTGCACTAGACTCTGCAAGTGAGAAAGTGGTACAAACAGCGTTAGAAACTGCAGCTAAAGGTCGCACCGTGCTTGTTATAGCACACAGACTCTCCACAGTTATGAACGCCGATCTGATCGTTGTGCTCAATAAAGGACAAATTGTAGAGGTCAGTTTATTATAACCATAAAAATATGCATAACATATATCAAACATAAGTATATAAAGTACTAGCAGCGCCCCGCGGCTTTGCTCGCGTTTATAAGTATCCAATGTCGTAATCCGTTTCACCTAATCCACTATACTGGCTGTATTCTATATCTCTGTGCAAAATTTTTGCCAAATCGGTCGAGCCGTTTCACCGTGAAAAGGTCACAAACAAACAAACAAACAAATAGTTATTAATATAGTTTATAAATAAGGACTTATCGCGCTTAAAACATTAATTTTTATTTAAGTCGACGTTTCGACCAAGTTGCATTGATCGTGGTCACGAGACTACTAACTAAACAAATATACAAACTGACTTTCACATTTGTAATATTACAAATTATAATCATCTGATATTAGTGTTTAGTGATGATTATAATTTGCCTATTTATTTGGATGACATAATCATATCTCTAACAAACCTTATATTTACCATTGATAACCCCGACTTCGTTCACGTACACCAATAATTTAGTAGCCTATGTTCCTCATTCTATAAAGTATCTCCTTGTTAAATTTCAGTCAGATCGGATATTCAGTTTAGGCGTTGTTCATTTGATTCCACCATCCCCATTTTATAATCGGACATCCAGAGACACTAAAAGGCGCCACCGATTTATGGTGGATATACCATCTACACGAACGAAGCGATTTGCTTCTTCGTTCATCATACGAACCGCCAAAGAATGGAATACTCTGCCTGAGTCTGTGTTTCCGGTTAAGTACAATATGGGGGTCTTCAAATCGCGAGTGAATAGGTATCTTCTGGGTAAGCACGCTCCATCATCGATCGCATCATCACTTAACATCAGGTGAGGTAGTGATCAAGAGCTACCAAGTTCGGTATTAAAAAAAGGCGTGATTAGGCAACAAACAGAAAGAGTTAGTTACAAACGTTTGTGTAATATTAGTATGGATAAATATATATGAAACATAAGTTTGCCGAAATGTTGATGATAAAGTAATACAATTAGGAATAAAGGAATGAAAGCTATTCGCCATATTTTCTTGAAACTTGGCTGTAGTTCAGTAAAAGTGCTAACTTCCAATAAAAACCGACCATCTGCGAGTTAGGCTCACACACCGAGGCTACCGTACAAACTTGTCGAAACAAACTGAACTTTGCAGTTCAATGCCTAGACCCTGTTAATGAACCAAGCATAAATATTTAGTGGTGGGCGTTATTTAACGTAAGCGGTTCTAGAAACTGCTTACGAGGCTAAAAACTATATACGTAGTTTCGCGGATCAAAAGTAAGCAGTTATTTTTCGTAAGCAGTTGTGTGATAAGAAACGTTTCTATTCTCAAAAATGTAATGCAAAATGGTTATTAGATTACGCGTACGCAGTTTTGTGCGGCGATGTGCTGTGGCTTACTGTGTACAAGCTAATAACGTTATTCACAAAATAGTGAATAAAATCAAAATGTATTAACAAAATAATGAGAAGTTTTCTTATCTTTGTAACGTGATATTTAACAGTATCAATTTTAGTACGCGTGCAAAACTGTTTTCTGAAGTAGCTCTATGTGTAGAAATAACCGGTTACTAATATAAGCGTTTTTAAAACTGCTTACGCGTAAACATGAAACTACGTATAAATAGTTACGCGAAAAACCGATTACGACCCACCTCTATAAATCATAAGTTTATAATAGTAGTTAGTAACCTACCGTTTGACAAGTTTATACGGAAGCCTCGGCGCGCGAATCCAATTCGCACTAGACCGTTTTTTTATAATTTTTAAACTATTTCATTTGTTTTTTTACAGATGGGCACACACGAACAACTAAAGAAGCAGAAAGGTTTCTACTGGAACCTAATCAAACAGCAAGACCAAGATCCTGAGTGCAAATTATGAGAACACTGAAAAAGCTTTTCGCTAAGCTTTTAGCTAATTTAGTCAATTTTATTTATTTGTAGGTAATGGGGGTGACAAGTTAAAGTAAAATGTGAAGGTGAACAAAGAAAAGGTTTAAGTTAGAGGTTTATTAGTAGACTGCCTTTATATAAAACGCATACATTTTATGCAAATAGCAACCTTATCTAATACAGTATAATGCACAGTACCCTTAGTATGAGTTTTTATCGTTAACGCTTTTGACAGATCTCACATAGTTTTCGACTTATTCTGGCTCTCTGATTGGTCTAAATTTAGTGAAGTGTAATAACCACTAGAGGCGCTGTACTGTTTTTCATACAAAATTTGTTTGATATACGATATCGAGTTTGGTATGAAAACTCGTGCTAAGGGTACAGCATACGTTGTAATGATTTTGTTACTAATTTTTATTATATAATGCGTAGCATATTATTTGTCATCAATTAATTGATAATGTAAAGGAAAAGTTTGCAGCTAAGATTTTTAAATCCGCAATTAAAAATGTAAACATACATTTCCTATGTCTTATAAGTAGACATCTCTACATCCCATCGGATTAGAGATTGTTTTTCAACTAGCGCTGGCAAAGTGAATATTTTAACTATGACGACAATTTCCATTGGACTAGCAACCTTATACCATTACTTTTAAAGTATAATTTTACGTAATGGTGCATATGAAGCTCGTGATTAGTTTTAAGTACAATTTATTTATAGCAATTTTATTTTATTCTATCCTTTTTGTCTTCACAAATTTAAATATGTATTGAACTGGGTACAGTTGAAAAAATTATCTAGGATGTAGTTAGACTTTGGATGGTTCAATTCGAGCTTAATTGCAGTACACCCGTCGCATTATTTATGTTGTGTCAAGACATAAATTGTTCAAATGTGTTTACTCAACTGACAACGTGCAAAAGGGGTTTCCTGATAAAAAGATAAATAATAAGATTCGGCCAAAAACTAATTTTATATTTTATAGTCTGAAATTGCGTTTTGAATAAATTATGTTCTAGAAAACTTAAAATCTTGATTTTAAAATGTTTAATGGTTATTAGTTTTGCGTACAAGCAATGTTTAAAAAAAATATTTAATATGTGCAACCTACGAATAAATCATAAGTCAGGAAAAGTAACTGCGTTGTAAAAATTACCCAACCAAAGTCGTGTCCAAGGAGGCGGGGTTAAAAGTCGTGTCTAGCGCGTCATTTGTCGGACATTTGTCTTGTTTGACTCAACTGTCATAACAGACATTGCAGCACATGCGCGAACCAATCCCTGCTTTCGTTCCGAATTTAAATCAAACAAATCGGCTAAAAAGACCACACTGCAGCTAGCTTAAACGTTTTATAAACCATTATTCTTGAAACAAGTCTGTTGATTAGCCCTTTCTTTTCTTGTACCCTTCATTTGTAAATGTAGCCTTACATTTTTATTCGTATCAAGAGGCAGTGGCCAAAAGTTGACCCGGTGAACAGTATGGCGGGCGGAAGTCACGTGACACGTCATTTCCGTCAATATAAGGAACTTCAACTACTAAGTACGACTGGAAACGGAAGCTGCTATCTCAATTCTGTATACTTTGGCCTCGAATAACGGCGGAAGGACATAATAGCAGAGTTTTACCTACCATTACAACTCATATTATGTTTAGAGCCTGACCTGAAGCCAACAAACGTAATTTTTTTGGTTCGTAGTCGCGTAATATTCGCTTTGGGTTTCATACAAAAGTCCTGTTTACAAGGGGATGCAAAATGATTTTAAAATGTTTATGTTAACTTATCTGCTGGTCTAGAATTAATATTGAAACAAGATTGCGCGACTCTTTTCACGCGACTTAGATCAAGATTTTGCGTCAAATTTGATATCGAATGTGCTATTCGCGCGCCGTACGATGTTTGGCCACTCCCTCTTCTGATGTGAATTATTGAGCGTTTCTAGCTGCATGCCTATATTAGTGAATGTTGAACTTATGACGAAATAAATTATTATTATTGTTACAAAACATTTGGTTTTTTTTAATGAAGTGTTATGGTGTAAGATAACATTTTGAAATTGAAGCATGAGTGCTTGTACTAAAAACACATAAAAAACCAAAATTGCTTCCATTTAATCAATTAAAATTAATTAAAATCGGGTAAATCATCAATAATAAATCGGGAGAACGATCGGCTTTGATGCCGTGGTACCTAGTTCAAACCCCGCCGTGCACCACTGGATTTTTCTATCGAAAAATGTATGTGCGCTTTTCACAGTGGCTCTCCGGTGAAGAAAAACATCGTTAAGAAACCAACAACCCCTGCATGGTGGTAGGACACTATCTAGTGTCCGCCTGGCCAGCTACCACCCTCAAGTTAGAAAATCTGTCGCCAAACATCTAATGTGTTCCGGCCGCTATCCTTAGGCTTGAGAGCCAGTTCCCATTCTAGGCCTAGCGTGCTTACCATCTTCGACCGCATCACCAACAGGTGAGATAGTGGTCAAACGCTAGCCAATAAGATAAAAAAAGACATTTGACAGGTGGGTGAAAAACGAGTTAAAAGGGTGATTTTTCAATAAAATTAACTGTATATTATCTCATTAAAGGCTTCGACACCGATGACCGGACAAACTGTATAATAATTCTAAATCTACCTGCGCAGCGTCAATTAAAACATCGTTATGTAAATGTAAACTTTCTTACGTAGTCTGTATTTACTTACACCGAGTCAATGACCAGTATCTAAGGCTGTAGTCAACATTTAGTATAACAACCTGGGGTGGAAGTCTCTACATTGATAGCGATGCGTCTTGTCATCGCAAACGTCTGCTAGAATGAGATGCAGCTAGACAGTTGTTATCTGCATCTCTTTTCGTACCGACGATGATCGGTCGAAATTCATCGTTATTCATGTAGAGACTACCGGCAAAAACCTCCTTAAAATTATGCTAGCTCGAATTCTAGGAATATTTTATTTTTAAAAACCTATAAAGTTATTGCTAGGTCCAAAGTGAGGTTGGGCACAGAGTCAAAACCTCAGAATAATTACTAAATTCTGAGGTCAAAATGTCTGTTTTTCGCGTCACTGCACTGTGCACTGCCAGTGTTACCTTGAGACAAGTCTCACATGCCTTGTAATTTCACTGGACACAGACTGAAGAACTATTACAAGCTATTACTAGCAAGGTATTTATTTTCAAGTAGGAATTACCCTAAGTTTTGTCCACGTTTAAAAGTATAGAATATTAGGATAGAAGCTGTCAAGGAAAATGCGTAATGCATCATAAACGGGACGTCAGTGTAGGTCTTAATCGCCCACACTACCTATCAACATAAATAAAACAAAACGTTTTATCTATCTACATAATTATATAACACAAATGTTTTACCTATGTCCGTGAAAGACTTTGAAACCATCCAAGCGATGTGCCCCAAACCGGTTTCATTAGAAAAGCAATAATGCTTTTGTAATGGGAAGATGGTTTTAGAAACAATGCATTAGGCACAATCAGTCGCATTTCTTTTTTAGCGAAGTAGCACGCGTCGGGTAACTTCTAGTAATAAAGGGACTACCTATATATTTTATAGCACAGTGTGACCTAAATCCGCACTTTACCCACGCTTTTCCGTGACTTAAATAGTCGATTATTACACGGCGTTTAGCACTTAACTTCACGCCGTGCAGTAAACGACTACTTAAGTCACACGTATCGTATTAGACTAATATGATACATGTAGTTCTAATAAAAGACGATACCAAGGAAAATTATTTATTGCATACATGATCACCAAAATTGTATTTACATTGAAACTTCAAACACTGAAGAAGTATGTACACGTTACTGTAATTATCTATCTACCGTACATATCGTTAGTTTTATTTACAAAAAGATAACAAACTTCATAGTTAAAAATATTACCTGTTTCACAATATCTCCATATCTCATGCAATATTTTATGCAGGATCGTAGCACGTGGAAAGAAGTAGTCTCTGCCTACCCCAACGGGAAAAAGGCGTGATTGTATGTATGTATTTATTTTTAATGGGTTTTCAAGAGGATGTTATAACAAGTATTTTATTGACAGAATATTTTACTTTTAGCGTTTTATGCAGCTATGGTTTATTATAATGTTAGTATTTTTTTCATACCTACAGAAATTATAAATGCCTGTGAAACATAATATCAGATGGAATGGTTTTTGTCTATCTGTAGGTATTTCTATTTTTGGCACGCACTATCTAATTTTTCTGTGTACCTTTAGTTAATTTTTTTAAACTAACATTTGTCGGTCAATATGCTTTGAAAAACTCTTACAAAATATTGAACTTTAAAAACACCTGACACTTAAACCAGGCTCGAAACCCGTGATTGTTACAAACTATTGTATAATAGTGATTGTTTTACGAATTATTTATACGATTATAATAGAAATTTCCAACACAATTTCTAATATAATCGTATAAATATATAAATATAGTTACAGGGTGGATTTTTGAGATGGTCCAACACTCGATCAAAATCGTGATGTTCAAGTGATGACCAAAACACTAGTGGATACTATGGTAAGTTGGGGTATAAAGGGAAGTCCCACCTGAGGTCCTTACCTAAAGTAAGAACTATATAAAACTGGCCAAGTGCGAGTCAGTGTGCGTTAAGAGACACGATGT
Source organism: Cabera pusaria (assembly GCA_954871355.1). Classification (NCBI taxonomy): domain Eukaryota; kingdom Metazoa; phylum Arthropoda; class Insecta; order Lepidoptera; family Geometridae; genus Cabera; species Cabera pusaria. The sequence goes on from OX940902.1 coordinate 20,033,277, forward strand.
CTCTTAACGCACACTTAGGGAGGGTTCCGTACAATACGAAACATAACAGAGTTTCAATCTCATATATTTGATTAATTGATATTACCAAGAATATTTGGCTTGGTCGCGATCTAGAAAGACGGGGCTCGTTTAGTAGCGCCATCTATGTCATTTTGCCGAAACTAATTAGACAGATGGCGTTTAAAAACACGTTTTTTGTATGGGGACCCCCTTTAATTTTTAACTTTATTTTTTTTTTAGTATTTGTTGTCCTAGCGGCAACAGTAATACACCATCTGTGAAAATTTCAATTGTCTAACTATCACGGTTAATGAGCTATAGCCTGGTGACAGACGGACAGACAGACAGACAGGCAGACAGACAGACAGACAGACAGACGGACAGCGGAGTCTTAGTAATAGCTCCCGTTTTACCCTTTGGGTACGGAACCCTAAACAATCAGAAATTGCTAAAATATTTTCCTATACATTTTATGGCATTGAAAAATAATAAGACAGTCTCCTCAGACCGTTTTACTGTAGTTAGGTACATCTGAAAAGGTGGTTACCCTTCTCAAAACCTTTCTCATAGTCCACAAACGCAAGGCACTGAGGCTGGTTATCCTTACTCTTCGGTCTTCTGTATACCTGCCGCGCTCTGTGTATGTGGTCTATGGTGCCGGCCGTATCATCCTCCAAACCCAGTATAGTAAAAAACTAGCCAAGTGCAAGTCGGACTCGCACTCGTAGGGTTCCGTACCACACTACAGTATTTTATAAGATCGAGCAAAAATACCACTATCATTTTTCGCCAGCAAAAATTAATAATTAATAAACATTTTGTTTCTTATAACGCCATCTAACGTCTAACAAAGGTGTTAGGGATCGACATTTCAATATAACGCCATCTATGGAACTTTTACCTAACTAAGCGTTCATAGATGACGTGAAATGCCGAAATAAACACGTTTCTTGTAAGAGGACCCTCTATTATTTTTAACTTTATTCTGTTTTTAGTATTTGTTGTTATAGCGGCAACAGAAATACATCATCTGTGAAAATTTTAACTGTCTAACTATCACGGTTCATGAGATACAGCCTGGTGACAGATGGACAGACAGACCGACAGACAGACAGACGGACGGACAGCGGAGTCTTAGTAATAGGGTCCCGTTTTACCCTTTGGGTACGGAACCCTAATAACAGAACGGAAGAAATAGTAGTACTTCACATGTTCTGCGATATTAATATATTTAATTGTAAATAAATCAGTACTCTATCTAGAATGCTAGACCGGGCTTTATCCTTATAGATATTGTGAAACATGTTTTGGTATACTGGTATATAAGTATTTGACTATTTCTAACACTATGGTCTTACCACAGACAATCGTTGGTAAACATAGTGATTATTTATAAGTTACTGGATCAAAATAACTTGCATAACTTTAAAATCATAATTTGTTTGTAATCATTTTGTGTATTAGTTTGTATATTTGGAGACGCAAGTCAAAAGTACCTATAACCGCCGAGCCTGTATAAAGGCGCTCATGAAATTGGAAGAAGCGAAAGAGGTATGTAAGAATCGTAGCATGTGGAAAGAAGTAGTCTTTGCCTACCCCAACGGGAAAAAGGCGTGATTGTATGTATGTATATAATTTTGTTAGAACTACCACCTTAACATAAAAAACATGTAACATATCTATAATGACGTAAGTACAAATAAATGAAAATACATATTTAATTTAAGTTATATCTACCAATTCCATAAACATTATATTAAAATTAATTTATTAATGAATAAGAAGATACTTTTATATTCACTTCATTAGAGAAAGTGTAGGTGTCTACGTTTTACATTGATTTTTTGTAAATATTTTATGATTTCTGCATCATCATTATTGCTACCAATATTACAATACAATACTACTGATTTATATATTTTTATACATATCTGATAGGTAAGCATTTAACCACTGTCTCGCCTGGTGGTAAACGATTATGTACTCGAGGATGTAAAGCCACGCTAGCTCTAGCCGGTCTGACTCGTAAGGGCTCTGCTGCCGGAATATCGTAAGGTTTATTGGGGATAGATTTTCTTTTTGACGGTGGTTAGCTATATTTTGTTAGCAAGTCAGACGGAATATCGATTTAATGATCTTACCACCGATGGATGAGCACACATTTTAGGATTTGATATATCAAAATATTATTATTTAAGATCGTTTAAAAAAACTAAAAGATCTGACTTCAAATGCCCCGTTAGTTATTTTACATACTAAGTTTGAGATATTTATCTCCATATCTCTGGAGATACTCATCAGATATCTATGAATATTGAATTGGATTACTTACCTGGGAAGTAAACCATTCAAACAAAAAAATATTTTTCCAAATCAGTGGCGTCTTCGAGTAATCGGTAATAAGTAGGTAGGTACATAAAAGATTCCGAAGAATTGAGAACGTCATTTTGTCAACGTTCATTTTGTGGTCAGGTAAAAACCTTTGCCATAAATTTATATTTTTAAATTCTATAAATCTTAAATGTTAATCTTAAAATGTACCGATTCAGTTAATATTTATTATAAAATTCTGACATTTTCAAGTTGTCCAAGTTACTTTGATCCATAACATAAGAACTAATCTATTTTACATTCAATTTCCGAGAAATTTATTAATTCTTTCTTTTAAACATTTTTATTAAATTCCTATCGCTATGCAAAACCTGAAGTATTTTACAAATGGAAGTCATAATGTAGGTACTTACTTAAAAATTATAAGAACATAATTTATTGAATTATGACAAGAACAGTATAGTTTTTAATAATAAATTGGTCTTGATCGTACTGAGTTGGGTCCTGTTTTAGCAACAATTTTTTGTAATTCACTATGTTACATTATGTTTTAAATAAGATTGTTGCTTGTTATGTTGCAAAATAAATTATTCGCGACATTGCATACATAATTAAATAACTCATAATTATGAACGTACTTTGTACCAACCAACACTGCAAAAAAAGTTTTTATTAAATTTATAAGGATAATACTTGCCGTTGTTAGGTTGGCTACAAAGTACGTTCACAATTCGGGTATCAACAATGCAGGGAAGGGCCTACTCTTATAACGTAGTAGAGTGATTCAGTACTCTGTGATAGGTACAACGTAAGCAAGGTCGAGGCAAAATGAACGCATTTTTTTGAATTGTGGGTTGCTCATGTAATATAAGTAGTAAGTTACGTAGTATTATTATCTGTTCTGTGCTTCGGTTTCATACATTTTTGTGCCTCACGGCGATGTAAATTCTTTCGGCTGAGACCTTCTATTGAACAAAGATTCTGTGACTAATTTTACATTCATTTGACTACTCAATATGTTCTAGTTTTAAAACTACTACTCTCTACATAACATGCCGTGCGAGTTAGTTTCAGTAGCAAGATTGAGATGTTTGTCTTCATATCTCTAGAGATACTTATCAGATCTTAATGAATCGTATAATGGGATCACCACGGAGATATGTACTCTACCCATGGCAATAATAACCATTCGAATCGGTTCGAGAAGCTCCTCATTTCCGGAAGTCAATTGAAAAATAATAAACTGGCCTAGTCTGACTCGCACTAGTAGGGTTCCGTACCACACTGCAGTATTTTATAAGATCGAGCAAAAAATACCACTATCATTTTTCGCCAGCAAAAAATAATAATTAATAAACATTTTATTTCTTATAACGCCATCTAACGTCTAACAAAGGTGTTAGGGATCGACATTTCAATATAACACCATCTATGGGACGTTTACCTAACTAAGCGTTCATAAATGGCGTGAAATGCCGAAAAAAACACATTTCTTGTATGGGGACCCTATTCTGTTTTTAGTATTTGTTGTTATAGCGGCAACAGAAATACATCATCTGTGAAAATTTCAACTGTCTAACTAACACGGTTCATGAGATACAGCCTGGTGACAGACGGACAGACAGACAGACAGACAGACAGACAGACAGACAGACAGACAGACAGACAGACAGACAGACAGACGGACAGCGGAGTCTTAGTAATAGGGTCCCGTTTTACCCTTTGGGTACGGAACCCTAATAAAACAGGCTGTGTGGAGTCTACGTTTTAGAGATTCATGGCTTTTTGGACTCAAATGGTATAACCACTTAGTAGACAAGAATATACCAGTAATGTGCAACCCACACTGTTACAAAGATTTTTTCTAAAAAAAAATAGTTTATTGTTACAATACATATGTCATGTAACATTCTGTGTGATTCAATTCAGTTTTAATACATTTAATGTAGCTTTTATCCTTAATTGACTTCAAAAAAATCATTTCATGAACAAATTCTCTTGATTTCACTAACGTTTTTGAAATATAGGTAATTATAATAATATTTTAATGAATACATGGTCACAAAACTCTATATCTATTATAATAACTGTACATAATAGTGCTTACTAATACAATTTTACTGTATTTTTACCTAATATTATTACGTCATTATAATTTTGTAATTCTTGCATATTTTCACTTATATTTATGTCTTATTTTATAAATAATTCAATTCGCATCTTATAATTATAATGGATATATTTTTGGAATGACTTATTAGTGGAAGGTTTGATTTTCGTTTCATTTAAATAATAACAGTTTACTTAAAATATTTGTCCTAGCAGCCAATTTAAATGTGTTTAAATGTGTTTAAATAATAACAGTTTACTTAAAATATTTGTCCTAGCAGCCAATTTAAATGTGTTTAAATAATAACAGTTTACTTAAAATATTTGTCCTAGCGGCCAATTTAAATGTGTTTAAATAATGTTATATTACATTAAATTTTTTGTAAAACAATGTTAGGACAACTCAATATAGGTAGGTACTTACTAATTTTCAAATCAGCTAAAGACTAACTTGTCGAAATTATTTTTTATAACTGATAGGGTAGCGTTTGACCACTATCTCGCCTCGCCTAGTGGTAATTGTTGATGTGGTTGAGGATGGAAATCACGCTAGGTCTAGAATTGTCTGACTCTGAAGCGCTGAGCTGCCGGAACACCCTAAGGTTATGGCGGCAGTACTAACGCACTAGCCTCGTAGGAAAGGCCTTAGTTTACAGATCCTTCAAATAGTGTCTCTGAGAATCAGCCCGTATTCGAAACTAATTAAAATTGTACACGCAAGTCTTACAAGTTAGTCAAGTTCTTCGAGTTTTTTTAGTTAAACTGAAAAATGTTGAAGCACCTGCCGATCTATTTGACAATGCAATTTTATCATTTAACAAAACTATTAAAAATTGACAAAATTAATGTTCAAGTGATAATTCGGTTGCTTTAAAACAATCTGTTAGTCAAATCCTCTTCTTTAGTGTCTAGTCGATATCATTTACAAAATATCGATGATACGTAATAAGAATGGGTTAAAGTTTTAGTAAATGGTGAGTTCCACTTAATTTAAAAATTGCTATCGTAATTTCTTCTAAACTAATGGCTTGTCCGGACCCAATATCTGTATAACGAGTCAACTGTCAGAAAATTAAGAGGTTATTTTGAATTTTCGGCTGTTACACACATAATTTAAGTTTTTTTTATGTTTATATTTTCGGTGATGGATTAGGCACTCTAGTTTAGCATTGCATGACTTGCCTAATTAGGTAGTAGAATGGTAGGTAATTAATGCGCAAAGTCTAGTTAGATTGCAAAGTTTATGGTTGTAACCAACAATTGCCAAAAACTCAAAATGGCGGAGGTAATACTGACAGTTGTCTCGAAGTTAATTGGGATACAAAACCTAGCTTCTAAGTCCCCGAGGTGTCCTGTCATCGCAGACCGAAGTGCACCATCACGGAAGCGAGGAGTAGAAGACAAGTGACGCTGGATGTGATGCCGTGGATGGCGCTCGTGTTTCTACGCAGGATTGCCGCCATTTTGTTACCTGAAATATGGAAGTATCAGATTTAATTACGTTCAACCATTTTGCGGAGGTAAGAAAAAATATACCTAAGAATTAATAATAAGAAGGAGGTAAAAAGCTAAGGAAACAATTAAACCTAATTTAATATTTTTTTACCTTCATCCTGCTCTGTAGGCATAGTTAAGTACCTAGTACTTGTTTTATTTTTTAAAATATTAGGTAACTAACACGTAGGTAAGCTGACGTCTATTATATTAAAGATACGGCGGCACACAACATTCTCGACAGCCTGTATTTTGCATCTCAATGCACTACACCTGTTACCTCGAGACATAATGATGTTAAGCCTTACATGCCGTGTAATTTCACTGGACATTGCTATACAAACCAAAAAAAAACTTATTTCAGGGTTTAGTTAACTGGCAAAGTGAAGGTACCATCCCAGGCGGAGTAGCAAAAGTCCTAGGTACCACTACACAATCTTAGTGTAATTTGTACCTAAGTGTATTACAGCCTTGTATTTAGAAACAAATATGTGAATCAAAACTTTTAATTCCGATAGTGTGGAATAAGTACGGTGTCTGTCTAGTGTAACAGTTCCACACACACATGATTGTGAAAACTGTTCCTAGCTTGTTTGATACTGACACTGGATTCTTTAAACTCTTTTAATTCCCAGTCTTCCAGCGCGGCCCTTGATGTTGAGCCTGGACTGAGTCCAAATCAAACAAAATAATTGTTTCTTTAATAAGTATTTACTGCCTTCAGAAACGAAGACATGTATGGCCGCCGGTTAGGTATTGCTGGCACTGCACGTGTAGTTCCCGGAGTCTTTGAGCGTAGCGCCTCTGACGGTGAGTCTGGACTGGGTCAGTGAGTCCAATTCAAACAAAATAATTAGTACCAAAATCAGTACTTACTGCGTTCAGAAACGAAAACGTGTATGGACGGTTCGGTATTGCTGGCACTGCACGTGTAGCTCCCGGAGTCTTTAAGCATGGCGCCTGTGAGCCTAGATTGAGTCCAAGTCAAACAAAATAATGAGTTATTAAATAAGTACCTACTTACTGCCTTCAGAAACAAAAACGTGTATGGACGCCGGTTCGTTATTGCTGGCACTGCACGTATAGCTCCCAGAGTCTTTGAGCGTGGCGCCTCTGACGGTGAGTCTGGACTGAGCCTATGTCACATGAAATAATGAATACTTACTGCCTTAAGAAACAAAGTCGTGTATGGACGCCGGTTTAGTATTGTTGGCACTGCACGTGTAGTTCCCGGAGTCTTTGAGCGTGGCGCCTCTGACGATGAGTTTGAACTGAGTCCAAGTAAAAAAAAATAGTACCTTTAGGTACTATTTTTTTAGTACTTATTTATAAGTACTTACTGCCTTTAGAAACAAAGACGTGTATGTACGCCGGTTTGGTATTACTGGCACTGCACGTGTAGTTCCCGGAGTCTTTAAGCATGGTGCCTCTGACGGTGAGTCTGGACTAAGTCCATGTCAAACAAAATAATTAGTTCTTACTGCCTTCAGAAACAAAGACGTGTATGGACGCCGGTTCGGTATTGCTGGCACTGCACGTGTAGTTTCCAGAGTCTTTGAGCGTGGCGCCTCTGACGGTGAGTCTGGACTGAGTCCTGGCCCCCGGCTCTGTCTCTACCGTGATGCCGCCTCGGGTAGCATCGTAGTTTATCATCCGATCGTTGTGGTACCAGAAAACGTACTGAGGTGGAGTTGGACTCTGGAAAATAGTATTGATTTCTATTTACATCAATTTACCTTATTGTTTTGTTAATATGTGGCTTATAACGTAAGCCTGGTTAGAATATAATTATAATTTTATCAGTAAGGCACACAACAACTTAATTTTTTTTCATAATAATATCCGCTTATGACTCATTTACATTTAGTGTCACATTAATTATTGCATCATCCATGATCCTCAACGTATCTAATTTAAATTTCTAGTCTAATATTCTATATAAAATAAAGGAAATGATAAATTAAATCATAGGAAAAGACTTGCTTTAAGCTGAGCTCAAAATCTTGCAGTTGAGCCGCTTAAATATCTTAAACCTTAACTTCTCTATTATTGTCAGGTTTTTACTCCAGTCTACACCTCTTCTGCTGATTATCATTATATAGTTAGTGCCATTCCGACGGTTAATTTATCGCCCAAGTTACATGAATCCAGTAGAAAAACAATCACAAATTAATAAGTAATCTTCAGAACGTCTTACAGAAATGGCAGAGGAGAGCAAATCGCCTCTGGCTACAACGTCGCTTTGAAATGCAAATTAATATTTATTTACTTCATAAATTAATAGCGCCGGTCCCTTGGACCCCTGTCGCATTTTAATTAATATCTTGATAGGGAACGGAAATATGTAAATACCTAATGGAGGCTTTATCATTTTTGTTATTACTTACGGGTTATGCTTCCAGAATTTTGAGCAGGCGAGAAATTAATATTGGTTTAGCATTTGAGGAAATTTTGCGATCACGCCTAGAAGAAGATGGAGAAGAGAAGTCAAATGGAGATTATACAATCTAAAAAATATTTTTTTTTTACTATTTTAAAAACTTACAAGCAATGTGGGTTACACATTACTAGTAGTCTTGTTGACCACTCCAATTAAACTAAACTTGCTTGTGTCTGGAGATGTTTTTGTCAATAGTGCAATGAGTGGGGATCAAACTCACGACCTCTCGATCACCAGACCTAAGCCTTGCCATTGGGCAATTGCCGTTGTTAAAGGTTGGAATTGTGTTTGAAAGTGATATTTGTGTGAAGGTGCCAAGCCGCAAACCCACTATCAGTATTTGGTTACTCTTTAGCGCCAGCCAAGGATTGTGCTGTAGGGTTAGGGTAAACCAAAGATCATGGGTAATTTATTTCCCATTTTTCAATGCGACTAAAAACTATACCATGACTTCGAAAAGTTGTGAGAGTAATAAAATGTTGAAAAAGAATATAAAATTAATTTAACTGCTTTAGCGGTTAACTCAAAAAAGCTCAATCAAACAAAACCATAACAGTTTTACCATAGGAAAACTCCAAAAACTCGACGTAACCATTCAAGTTTCAAGCAATCAAACCGTAAAAGAATTCACTCGTAAGAATCAAACCTCCTAAACCCATGGGATCGAATCCAGGAGGAACCAGAACGTAAAATTACAGGAATGTTCCTTAATAAAACAAGCGGTTTTTTACGATTATTATCCTAGCTCGTAAAATGTCACAATGTAATAAAAACTTCATACATTTTTAGGCAAAGTAGGTGAAGAAACAAATACGCGAGTCTGCCCGGAAAATTTACGGTGTACTTATATTTTATTAGGATTTGTTTGGTTTCCATTGAATGTGGCTATAATGCTGGTAATTGGAATATGGAATAGACCAGCCGAGATAATGGCAGGTGGAAGGTGGAAACTACTAGACACAAAGAAATTAAAAATAATTCTCTCTACCAAATATATATTTAATACTATAGAATCTTTGTCCTGACATACTGATTCACTTAGTAACAACGCACAGCCTGATTGGGAGAACTATCTTCAACGACTTAATATTATTAATTGTTGGCATCTTCAAATCAAATAATTAAACACACGATGATTTATGTAGTGTGCCTTTAAGGCGTACAAAGTTAATTCGATACCATTAACTAGGATGATAAGATGCAATAATTTTACATATTTTATTACAAAATATTAAAGCGTAACAACGAATATAACGATAGCTAAGCGTGCTATATCGTCGACCACATCGTCATTAAACCTTGTACTATTATTTATTCTGTGACTAAACATCAGGTGAGACAAAAGACGCTATCTATACTAATATTATAATAAAGAGAGAACATTTGTATTTTTGTATTTTTGTATGTTTGTAATGATTTGGCTCAAAAACTACTGAACCGATTAAAAAAAATCTTTAACTAATACATAGAATGGACTTTCGGAATGAAAATAGGCTATATATTATCCCGTTTAAATCAAAGGTACATTCGTGGAGACCTAATTTGCAACCTAAGTCGGCAAAAAAACGGTCGAAAAACACGTTTCTTACGAACGCTGCTTAATTGAAAATAGATAGAAGAATATTTTCTATGCAAGAGTTGTACAAATTAATAAGACCTACAAAAAAGTCCGCGACAGCATATGTCTATCTCTTAAGGTTGACTCACAGTAACCATTTTGATCCTAAAATTTTTGTTAAAAAATATTACATAACTTCCAAGGCTATTTTCAAGTACATAATAGTAATCCTTATCCAAATAATTACGTTAATTAGCTTGGCCACATATTATACATTAAAATTGTCCTTTACAGACAGAATTAAAAAAAATATATATTAAAAATTTACTTGACAGAATTCATTAATTCAAATGAAAACGCTAGAAGATATCACGAATTTTACATACACGCATCGCAAAATTAATAAAATATTTGCAGTGAAACCACAGATTAGGTCATAGTTACTGAGAAAATATTATTATAAGCTTAGCTATGCTGTAGATCCCCATCGATCACAATCAATTTGAAGTCAATATAGTATAATAATATGATCTATTGTATAAAATAATATTCATCTTTATATATATATATATATATATAATCAACACCAATCAACACCAATATTATAAATGCGAAAGTCAGTTTGTTTATTTGTTTGTTTGTTTGTTTGTTTGTTTGTTTGTTTGGGACTTCTTCACGGTCAAACGGCTTGACGGATTTGGCTGAAATTTTGTACGAAGATAAAAAAAAATGCAGAATAGGATATAGGATACTTTTTTTTTGGCTATCGAGTCAGGGGGTCCAGATATTTTTAATTGAATTTTGTAAATATGAGACTTCTTCTCGAATAAATGGCTTGACCGATTTGCCTGAACTTTTGTATGAATACATGTCTTAGAGCAGAATAGGATTTGAGAAACTTTTTTTCTGGCTGTCGAGTCAGGGGGTCCAGATATTTTAAATTGAATTTTATAAATATAAAACCTCTTCTCGAATAAACGACTTGACCGATTTGCCTGAAATGTTGTATATAGACAGTTCATAGGGTAGAATAAGATATAGGACCCTGTTTTTTTGGCTGTCGAGTCAGTGGGTCCAAATATTTTTAACTGAATTTTGTAAATATAAGACTTCTTCTCGAATAAATGGCTAGACCGATTTGCCTGAAATGTTGCATGAATACGTGTCATAGGGCAGAATAGGATATAGGATACTTTTTTTTTGGCTGTCAAGTCAGGGGGTCCGGATATTTTAAATTGAATTTTGTAAATATAAAACCTCTTCTCGAATAAACGACTTGATCGATTTGCCTGAAATGTTGTATATAGACAGTTCATAGGGTAGAATAAGATATAGGACCCTGTTTTTTTGGCTGTCGAGTCAGGGGGTCCAAATATTTTTAACTGAATTTTGTAAATATAAGACTTCTTCTCGAATAAATGGCTAGACCGATTTGCCTGATATGTTGCATGAATACGTGTCATAGGGCAGAATAGGATAAAGGATACTTTTTTTTTGGCTGTCGAGTCAGGGGGTCCGGATATTTTAAATTGAATTTTGTAAATATAAAACCTTTTCTCGAATAAACGGCTTGACCAATTTGCCTGCAATGTTGTATACAGACAGTTCATAGGGTAGAATAGGATATAGGATCTGTTTTTTTTGGCTGTTGAGTCAGGGGGTCCAAATATTTTTAATTGAATTTTGTAAATATAAAACTTCTTCTCAAATATACGGCTTAACCGATTTGCCTGAAATTTAGTATGAATACATGTCTTAGAGCAGAATAGGATTAAGGATACTTTTTTTCTGACTGTCGAGTCAGGGGTACAGATATTTTAAATTGAATTTTGTAAATATAAAACCTCTTCTCGAATAAACGGCTTGACCGATTTGCCTGAAATATTGTATATAGACAGTACATAGGGTAGAATAAGATATAAGACACTTTTTTTCTGGCTGTCGAGTCAGGGGGTCCAAATATTTTTAACTGAATTTTGTAAATATAAGATCTCTTATCGAATAAACGGCTTGACCGATTTGCCTGAAATGTTGTATAAAGACAGTTCATAGGAAAGAATAGGATATCGGATACTTTTTTTCCGGCTGTCGAGTCTAGGTGCCCAGTTTTGCAAATGTGTGGCCTACTCTCGGTCAAACGGGTTAACCTTTTTAGCTGAAATTTTGTACACAGACAGTCAATAAGACATGGAAGGACAATGAATACTTTTTTTTGGTTGGCAATTTCGGGTGTCTTGATTTTTATTATGGAATTTTGTGAATGTGTGGCCTCTTTTCAGCCAGACGGCTTGACCGATTCAGATGAAATTTTGTACAACGAATAATAGTATAGTATATTATAGGGCATAAAAGGGCAGGGAATACTTTTTCGGCAATTAAGTGTGGGTGCCTTTATTTTTTGTTAACTTTACATAGAGTTTGCATAATCATAAAAGTTTGACCTTAGGTCCATCTATAATGACTAAACTTAAGATGTGTCCTAATAAGGCCAGAAAACTGTCAGGGTCATTATAAGCCATCAAAATTTACGCGATGGCTTTGCTTGCCCAACGTGTTTTATCTGCTTTGTGGGAAGTAATTCAGAAACATTCGTGTTAACAGCCACATTTAACCTTAGGGTCATAGGTGTTGACTTAGTAGGTCATCAAAACTAAAACTGTCATAAAAAGCCGTAAACATTTTTCGCGCTCGCTGCCCTCGCGCAAACATTTGTTTTGTCTACTTTGTAGGTAATATTTCAGCATTTTTTGTATTTTATTAGCCACATGCATCAAATCGAGTCATAGATTAAAACAGTACAGCCTTCAATAACGATAAATATTATTAACCATAATAATCATAATGATTATTAACTTTAAAATAAGTATCAAGTTTAACCTTAGGGTCATCGATGTTGACTTAGTAGGTCATAACAACTTTCTGGGTCATTAAAAGTTTAAAAAAATTTTTCGCGCTCGCTCTAGCACTTTTTTTATTAACTTTCTAGGTAATATTTCAACATTTTTTTTATTTTTAATAGCCCACCACATGCATCAAAACGAGTTTATAAATTGAAACAGTACAACCTTCAATAATCATAATGATTAATAACATTAAAATAAGTGGATATCAAGTTTAACCTTTGTGTCATCAGTGTTGACTTATTACGTCATAAAAACTGTCTGGGTCATAAAAAGTCATCATGGTAAAAGTCGTAAAAAATTTTCGCGCTCGCTTCGCTCGCGCAGTGATAGCGCCCGCTGTGCTCGCACAAGATTTGTTATATCTACTTTGTAGAAAACGATTCAGCAACTTTTGTATTTTAATAGCCACATGCATCAAAACGAGTCATAGATTGAAACAGTACAACCTTCTATAATAATAAAGATTATTAACCTTAAAATAAGTGGATATCAAGTTTAACCTTAGGGTTATCGGTGTTGACTTATTAGGTCATAAAAGCTGTAAAGGTCATAAAAGGTCGTAAAAAATTTTCGCGCTCTCTTCGCTCGCGCAAGCATTTGTTTTGTCTTCTTTGTTGGTAATATTTCAGTAACTTTTATATATTAATAACCACATGCATCAAAACGAGTCATACATTAAAACAGTACAACCTTCAATAATCATTATTGTTGTTAACCTTATAATAAATGGATATGAAGTTTAACCATTGTGTTATCGGTGTTGACATAGAAGGTCATTAAAACTGTCAGGGTCAATAAAAGTAGTAAAAATATTTCGCGCTCGCTTCGTTCGCGCAGTAATGGCGCTCGCTCCGCTCGCGCAAGCATTTGTTATATCTACTTTGTAGAAAACATTTCAGCAACTTTTGTATTTTAATAGCCACATGCATCAAAACGAGTCATAGATTAAAACAGTACAGCCTTCAATAACGATTAAGATTATTAACCTTAAAATAAGTGGATATCAAGTTTAACCTAAGGGTTATCGGTAATGACTTAGTAGGTCATAAAAGCTGTCAGGGTCATAAAAGGTCGTCTACATTTTTCGCGCTCGCTTCGCTCGCGCAATAATAGCGCTCGCTGCGCTCGCGCAAGCATTTGTTTTACCTACTTTGCAGGTAACATTTCAGCAAGTTTTGTATTTTAATAGCCACATGCATCAAAACGAGTCATAAATTAAACAGTACAACCTTCAATAATCAAAATGATTATTAACTTTAAAATAAGTATCAAGTTTAACCTTAGGGTCAACGATGTTGACTAAGTAGGTCATAACAAATGTCTGGGTCATAAAAAGTTGTACAAAAATTTCGCGCTTGCGCTAGCACTTCTTTTATTAACTTTGTAGGCAATATTTCAACATTTTTTGTATTTTATAATAATAGCCAGCCACATGCATCAAAACGAGTTTATAAATTGAAACAGTGCAACCTTCAATAATCAAAATGATTATTAACATAAAAATAAGTGGATATCAAGTTTTACCTTTGTGTCATCAGTGTTGACTTATTACGTCATAAAAACTGTCAGGGTCATAAAAAGTCGTTAAAAATTTTCGCGCTCGCTGCGCTCGCGCTGTGTTAGAGCCCGCTATGCTCGCGCAAGCATTTGTTATATCTTCTTTGTAGAAAACATAGCCACATGCATCAAAACGAGTCATAGATTAAAACAGTACAACCTTCAATAATGATAAAGATTATTAACCTTAAAATAAGTGGATATCAAGTTTAACCTTAGGGTTATCGGTGTTGACTTAGTTGGTCATAAAAGCTGTCAGGGTCATAAAAGGTCGTAAAAAATTTTCGCGCTCGCTTCGCTCGCGCAATGATAGCTCTCGCTGCGCTCGCGCAAGCATTTGTTTTATCTTCTTTGTTGGTAATATTTCAGTAAATGTTGTATATTTATAACCACATGCATCAAAACGAGTAATAAATTAAATCCTTCGCGCATTTACCAATGGAGATGTTAACGTTGTAATCCGCAAACATTTTTTTCTGCCGATACTTACGGGGGACGAGGTAAACACGCATTGCACACACACAAATCACACTAACTTGAAACACGCACACAGTATTAAAAATACAGCGTAGTTACGCACGCTCATATGGCCAAAAATGGCTATATGGCCAGCAAAGGGGAACGCCTTGCTTTAACTTCTCAATTGGTAAATGCTCGAAGATTAAAACAGTACAACCTTCAATAATCATAATAATGATTAATCTTAAAATTAGTGGATATCAAGTTTAGCCTTTGTGTTTAGCATTTTTCACCATCGCTTCGCTCGCGCATTGATAGCGCTAGCTACGCTCGCGCAAGCATTTGTCTTATCTTCTTTGTAGGTAATATTTTATCATTTTATGTATTTAAATAGCCACATGCATCAAAACGAGTTTATAATTTTAAACAGTTCAACCTTCAATAATTATAATCATTATTTTACCTTAAAATAAGTGGATATCAAGTTAAACCCTAGGGTTATCAGTGTTGATATAGTAGGTCATAAAAACTGTCAGGGTCATAAAAGATCATAAAAAAAATTTGCGCTCGCTTCGCTTGCGCAGTAATAACGCTATATAGCATATAATAGCGTGTTTTAACAGCCTCATACATTAGAATGACTCAAATACTTAAACAGCAAAACTTGGTAAACCTTGCTTAGGTTTACCAAGTAATGATTAATGACTTTAACAATAGACGATATCGAGTTCGCCCTAAGAGTCATCTACAGTGACTTGATTGTTAGGTTATAAAACTGTCAGGGTCATAAAAAGTCATACAAAATGTTTGCTCGCGCAGCTATTTACCATAATTTCTTTGTAAGAAATGTATCAGGAACTTTGGTGTTGAGTCAAACAATTAAACAGCACAACTTCGTATACCTAACCAAAATGATTAATGACTTTAACAATAGAGGATATTAAGTTCGACTTTGGGGTCATCTATGGTGACTTGGGCTAAGAGATTATTGATCTAGACCTCAAAGGTCATAAAGACACAATAACGCGGGCGAAGCCGCGGGTAACAGCTAGTAATATAATATTTTAAACCACCGCGACTGATCTATGTATAATCTTTTCATTAAAAGCACTCCAATGACTCTAAACACGACATTTTAAAATCTGAGCTGTAAGTTGGTGAGGGTTTGAGTATTCTGTAGAGACCAAATTCATGAAAATTCGTTCAATCGTTATAAAACTATGAGCTTTTTTCTAGTTAATTGCGCTATGAAATCAACTTTCATAGAATTCGATCAATTCGAAAATCTTCTTCTTAAACGATATTGTAAGAACATGGAAGCATTGACTTGATGCTGGGACATCTTCTGGTCTCTACAGAATACTCAAACCCTCACCAACTTACAGCTCAGATTTTAAAATGTCGTGTTTAGAGTCATTGGAGTGCTTTTAATGAAAAGATTATGCATAGATCAGTCGGGGTGGTTTAAAATATTATATTATTACATATATATATATATATAGGATGAATATTATTTTATACAATAGATCATATTATTATACTATATTGACTTCAAATTGATTGTGATCGATAGGGATCTACAGCATAGCTAAGCTTATAATAATATTTTCGCTAATAAAATAAACTCTCGATGAAGACATGTATCAAACAAAAAAACTATCAATAATAAAAAAAAAATCGGTTCATCCGGTAAGGTGCTAAGATGCTACAGACAGACACACAGACAGATACACACGTTAAACGTATATTACCCCTACATTTTGCGTCGGGGAACGCCGTAAGGTTACGGCGGCAGATGTTCTCCTTGGTGGTAAGCTACTTTTTGGTAGATTTAATGACTATATATTCCCACTACCACTGTACGAAAACTCATGATTCATGAATGCACATAAAACTTTCATTTGTAGGTATATAGCTAGGATTAGAACCAATAATACGTATAAAACAAAGTCCATCACTGCGTCTGTCTGTCTGTTCGCAATAATCTCAATAGCTACTGAACGGATTATCATGCGGTTTTCGCACTCTGGCTATTGAGCCAGAGTGTTTATGAGGAAGGTTTAGGTGCATAATTCGTTAAGGTTTTGTGTAAATTGGATGAAATATGACGATGATTGTTAAATATGTTCATATTTTATATTCGATGCAACAAACTGATGCAAATTTTGTAGGCATATATGTTCTACCCGTGCGAAGGCAGGGCGGGCTGCTAGTAATAAATAAAATTAAAAAATAGTACTCGTAGAATTTAAAGACACAAGTGCGACATTATCGCAAACGGCGACACAGCTCTTTTTATCCTGGTAAAAAAAATGGAGCGCAGTGGCACAATCCTACCTTCTCCACGATGCAGATGAGATGTATAACGCTGCCGAGGTCAACGTGGTGCTCCCCCGAGCCCAGGATGAAGGCTTCCGGCACCACGATCTGCAGCCGGACATAGTGCGATACTATGCCTGTTCTGGTTGACACCTGCAATTGAAAGAAGACGGTTTTAAAACGATTGGCAAACGTAGTGTGGGACGTCCTGTGACAAGATAAAGCGACGATATACGCAGGGTAGCCGGCAGTGACTGGAGGAGAAGAGCTGAAGACAGAGGCTCAGTGACGTGCATTGGGAGAGGCCTATGTCGAGCAGTGGACGGAAGTGGGCTGATAGTGATGATGATGATGGTTTAAAAATGTATTACGTACACCCCCAATGCATGTTTCAGTACTTCAGACAATTTTTATCCAAAATATTGGGAAATTATAAAACACAATAAATAAAACGCAAACTAATTGCAGTACAAATCTTATTCCGACCGTAATAGACATCTTACCGTCGTAATAGACAACCCTAGATCTGCAAACAAAAGGCGAAAAAATAATCACTGTTGAATCTACTGGTGTTTCGGAAGTACTTCCATCTGAGAAGAAAGGCGTATACGCGTATAGGCTAGCGTTTGATCACACGCTATCAATCACGCTGGCTTAAAACTAATAAAAAAATAATTATAGAAAAATAATATTCAGAGATCTAGAGATGCAAACTGCAAACTTGCCACTGGAAATGACTCGTGAGTCATAAAATGCCGGTTGAATTTGAAAAAAATTATACAGTTTGAAAATGACTACTCAAAAATATCACACTTCGCTTAAAATGAGTCAAATAATTTATTATATCTAGACATATGTTTATAACAAGATGGGCAATCGTATAAGAAACACAAAAACTTGTCTGATTACGTCGCCCCTGGGATGTCATTCAGAACTTTGGCTATAATGAAGGGTTTCAGCCCTTGACGCCTCAGGGGACATCAACAAACCTACTTAAATACAATTGCATTTTGATAAGATTATATTGAAATCTAAAACGTGATTCTGAGCCGAGAACAATGGGTAGTCGGTAGTAGCATGAAAAAAACTGAGAAGTGTAAGTGGCCAGTGGTGTAGTGGGAGAACGGTCGGCTTTGACGCCAGAGGTACCAAGTTCAAAAAAGACCCCCTCCACCCCTCAACCACCGCACAGTGGTAGGACACTATCTAGTGTCCGCCTGGCCAGCAACCAAGTACCCTCAATTTAGGAAATCTGTCGCAAAACTAATGTGTTCCGGCATCCTTGAGAGCCAGTTCCCATTCTAGGCCTATCGTGCTACTAATCTCGACCGCATAATCACTTACCAACAGGTAATATAGTGATCAAACGCTTGCCTATATCATATAAACAAAACTTATAGAGTGGTGGTACGGCTCCAGGCGGCTGTGTGTGTTGTGGCTAGGCCTATTTCTGTTGTTAGCAAATTGTCAAACTTCAATATTATTCACCCTTGGAGATTTAGCAAATATCGTAAGTATTCGCAGGTTACTTTGCTATTCAAATCGAAAATCAATGGAATATCTTACGAGTAACACGCCGTGATTCTGTCTGCAAGACCGGAATGTTTGGAAGACGGGTTTGGTTAGTAGTAAAATATCGATTGGACTAGTAGTGTCGTATACAGAAGGAGTTTTTTCTCAAAATCAACGGGTTCAATCCATTGCTAGGAATATAGATTTTTCAAATATACAATTATGCAGTTGAAGTTTTCATCAAAATCGGGCCGGAGACTTCTTTAAGTACTTCTGGCTCAGAGTTTCTGATTTGGCCATCTACGCCCACTTAGTCAGATCACATGAGTAAAGATTTACTAATGTAGTCAGATGTCTAACCACATGAGTAAAGAAGTTACTCATGTGGTCTAACATCTCATCTCATTGCGGTCTTTCATTTTTTACAGGTGGTAGGAGCATTAAATTCCGCCTGATTAATCAAAAAAGCAGCTTACCACGATCAAGGAGAAAATCAGCCGCCATAAACTTACGCTGTTTCGCTGTGCAAAGCCGTTGAGAATCAGCAAGTTCACGATCTTCGACCGCATCATCGCTTACCACCAGGCGAAGAGTGGTCAAACACTATTATATCATCGTGGCGATACCCTACCAGGGTCATAATGTTGTCATTTTATAGCTAAGACTACCTATCTATCATTATCTATACTATCATTAAATGAACGCAATAAACGATTGAGTTTAGAGTATCAGATAAAAAAAACAATGAGATAAGTAACATTTCATCTTAGAACTTATAACAAAATCAAGCAGCTCTCAAGAGTTTGTTAGTTCACAATTAAAAAAAAATCCACATCTCAAACAACCAATCCCAGTATACCTATTGTTACCACTAACTGGCATATTATATCACGCTATCTTAAAAACGATAATACTTTTAGTAAGTCTTATAGTTGAATTGCTGAAATTAACATTGTTTAAAGTAGGTTTCCTATAGGGTGCAGATATCTGAGCTATCACGAAAGCACATGAGTAAAGAAAAGGACGAAAGGCATGAAAACAAGATAAAAAGGACATTTAAGCAGATAAAACAAGGGCCAGTCACTAGTTGTTCTATTATTAAAAACAGCACACCGCAAACAAACAACCAACTTAACAATAACTTAAACCTATTACACCCCTTAACATTCAATTTAATTAAAATTCAACATATTCATTAACCCTATCTGAATCAATTTAGCAAACGGCTGCCAAAATTATCAACCGTTGAACACAGCCTCCCAACTATTTCCATTTAGGCCGGGAGGTACTGATAATGTCCGGAAAAGTGCTTCACCTACCAATATCGCCTATTGACTTCCAAATTACGAAGACAATCAACTGTGCATTACTCCATTACGGCTTAAGCACGGCTGTGTAAACAGTATGAGCATGATAGCTGAATACGCCGCATGTGAAAACCCTGATAATAGTCATTTTTATGGATTGTAGAAACTATAATAGTTTAATAATACTTAGTGTATGGCCGAATTCGGCGAAAATACCGGGGTGGAATTTTGTTATATGAATTTTCCAATAGAGCTATAAGTGGTCAGCGCATCGTGCGCAACCGGTAACCGCCTGTACACATCTGTCGCGTGTCGGATCCAATTTTTAATAAGGTTGTCAAAACAAACGATAAAATCCGGCCGAGAAATGTGACTAGCTTCATGTAAAATGTTCTGCCACCTGAACATCCGATAAAAACACATGACAGATGTGACTAGGCGGTTATATGTTACGATTTGTTGGTTTTATCCGGCCCAAACAATTTAAGACAATCTATAGTAAAATTACCTGAAACTCTACATTGCAACTTATTCCAAACGCAATAAAAACAAAATTATACCTACATCGTAAATTAGAATGTGTTTAAGTAGTGTAGTTAGTAAACCGAGTTGAGAGAGGTAGTTAGGTTTTTACACTAGCGTGGCTAGTTTACTTAAGAATGGAAACTTCGATAACGAATATCCTATTACAGCATGAGATAGTAAATCGGTAATTTCGTACGTTTATACTTTAACTACCGCATACCTAAATATCACTTTACCTATCTATGTAATTTCTCTTCTAATCCTTGAGAGTCAGAGTATTCTGGACCTAGCGTGTTTACAATCTTTGACCACATCATCGCTTACCACCAGGCCAGATAGTATAGTCTAACGTTAGCCTATGATATATATAAGAAAACATCTCTATAGGTACTTATATTTAACCCAGAATATGATCCTTTTAAGCAAAATAAAATTAACGCTGGTATTGAAGATAAAATATGATATACTCATTAAATATAACTACTATTCAGCATTCACTCATACTTTAACAAAATCAAAGAATATCTCTCACATATATAAACCGCACTATATCAATCAATCGCACTACGTTCTCCTTCAAAGAAAAACAGTATTTCGCCCAACTGTTCCCACAAAATAACAAACACTACGCAAACCGTATTCCCGAATCAATGAACGTTTTATGCGGTCCCGTAGTTAAGAATCGCTGAAGTGTCCTTACTGGATCAACTATGTACTTTAAGTACAGTAGATATCCCTCTCAGGCTTTGCAAACGATCTCCCGATACAGAAAATCATTTTCCTTATGTAAATAAGGTAATATAATCTCCATATAACATTGGCGTTTGTTTTTAAAAGATACAACTGTGGCGTCTTCTTATTGCATTTTGGAAGCTTGGTAGTTACTATTGAGAGTTACTTAATTCCGTTTAAAAGGTGGCGTGTAGGGGAGTGCCATAAAAACTTAATAAGATGCGATGAGAGAGATATATAGAGAGAGAGAGATAAAGAGCAGTACTTTTATACGATTTCAACAAAAGAATTGGCATGGCATTTTTATTGTATGTAGAGGGTATCAAGGTCAGTGGTGTGCCATAGGTGAGAGGTATGTCCAACAGTGGACGAATACTGACTGTTAATGAAGACGATGATGATGAAAAGGCTTACCAGGCCAAAAGAACATACTACACAAGATGTATTAGGGCCACGTTAGCACTCTTTGGGTTCGAGTCCCTAATAATAGCCTTTTATATCTGTCCACGGATACTATAATAGAGTTCTGAGATAATCTTAATAAAAAAGCAACACGCACAAAAATGTCCCTATTATAAAAAGTAAGTAAAGTCTGTTAAAACACCAAATAATCGCCTCCAATTGACTTTTCAAACAAATGCATCTATCCTTCCTACTTCCTATCCTATCTTACTTCCTACTATATTATAAATGCGAAAGTGTGTGTGAATGTTTGTTACCACGTATCTCGATAACCATGAAACCAATTTTAATTTTTCAATTTTTAATTTTTCAAAACCCCTAGGGGGCTTGAAAAATGTAAAATTTATAAAAAAAACAGTTATATTTGTTTTCACGTATTGCTTTGTCCGATTCACTCAAAACTCGGCACAAACAAACCTCAAAACAAATACTGAGACACGTGTTTTTTATTTTTTCAAATCTACCCCTAGGAGGTGTGTAAAATGATTTTGTTTGGAAAAGTCATAGAAAATTCAGTAATGTTTGTTTCCACGTATTCCTTGGTCCGATTCTTTATTTATTTATTTTTTATACGTTATAGGCTAGCGTTTGACCACTATCTCACCTGTTGGTAAGTGATGATGCGGTCGAAGATGGTAAGCACGCTAGGCCTAGAATGGGAACTGGCTCTCAAGGATAGCTGCCGGAACACATTAGATGTTTGGTGACAGATTTTCTAACTTGAGGGTGGTAGCTGGCCAGGCGGACACTGGATAGTGTCCTACCACCATGCGGGGGTTTTGTTGGTTTCTTAACGATGTTTTCCTTCACCGGAGGGCCACTGTGAGAAGTGCACATAATTTTTTTCGATAGAAAAATCCATTGGTGCACGGCGATTTGAACTCGGATTCACTCAAAACTCGGTACATATAATCTATAAAACAAATAATGAGACACGTATTTTTTATTTTCCAAATCTACCCCTAGGGGGTGTGTAAAATGAATTTTGTTTGGAAAAATCATAGAAAATCCAGTCATGTTTGTTTTGACGTATCTTCATAACTACTAAATCGATTTTGATGATATTGGAAATGTAGATAGGTTCTGAAATAAAACATGATAACGTACTTTAATTTACAAAAAATCATCCCCTAAAATGGTTAAACAGGGTGATAAAGTTTCTATGGTAAATTTTATTAAATACTTGGTTTGATTCACTCAACATTCGTGTGCAAAATGAATTTTGTAAGTATAGAAAACATGTATTCCCTGGTTCTATTCAATATGTAGAAATACAGTTTAACGTAAATAATGAAATCTATATAGTATATACACGGCAAGCATTACTGACTGACTGACTAACTCACTATCAACGGACAGCTCAAACCACTTAACTGATTTGGCAAATTTGTGGCATGCAGATAGTTGTTATGAGTTATGACGTAGGTATCCGCTAAGAAAGGATTTTCCAAAATTCACCCTTTAAAGAGATGAAACGGGAGTTCAAAGTTTCTATATAGAAACAACATACGATAGTCTATTTTATTGGAAACTTCACACAAGTACTTCTGTAAATAAGTAAATATGTGTTTCAGGCTTCTTTGAAATTCCACCTTCAAGAAAGTGGAATGGGGTACAAACAAACAAAACAAAGTTTGAAAATCAATACCTATGATTTTTTGTGTTTTAAATAAATGAGTGCCTATGTCCCTTGGTCACGCCATAACTTAAAAACGGCTAGACCGATATGGCTAATTAAGTTTTTCATGTCTTATTACGAAATAAAAATAAAGAAATGATTGAAGTTATTAACGCGGGCGAAGCCGCGGGGCACTGCTAGTTTATAATAAAAATAAAATTTTATTACGATGAAGACATTTTAGTAGTGTTTGTGAACGCTTTGCTGATACAACAACATGTTGACAAAGGTTATCATGTCTGAATTTTTGATAAGGGTAGTCCCATTGTTTGGTCAGCAATATGTCGTAAAATGGCCGAAGTCACAACGTGAAATTGTTACTGTGCGGTATACTGAAGGCAGGTTATTGCTTTACAACAAATTGTTTCATTAAAAATACTCATTCATTAACACAAACCAAATGGCGCAAGAATGAAGCTTTTTAGGGTTCCGTACCCAAAGGGTAAAACGGGACCCTATTACTAAGACTCCGCTGTCCGTCTGTCTGTCTGTCTGTCTGTCTGTCTGTCTGTCCGTCTGTCACCAGGCTATAGCTCATTAACCGTGATAGTTAGACAGTTGAAATGTTCACAGATGGTGTATTTCTGTTGCCGCTAGAACAACAAATACTAAAAACAAAATAAAGTTAATAATTAAAGGGTGTCCCCATACAAAAAACGTGTTTTTAAACGCCATTTATCTAATTCGTTTCGGCAAAATTACATAGATGGCGTTAGTAAACGAGCCCCGTTTTTCTAGATCGCGACCAAACCAAATATTCTTGGTAATGTCAATTAATCAAATATATGAGATTGAAACTCTGTTATGTTTCGTATTGTAAGGAACCCTCCCTAAGTGTGCGATAAGAGACGCGATGCTGACTCGCACTTGGCCAGTTTTATTATATTTAACTAGATACCCGCGACTTCGTTCACGTACACCAAGAATTAAGTAGCCTATGTTCATCCTATTGCTATAAAGTATCTACTTGTTAAATTTCAGTAAGACCGGATCGTCTGTTTAGGCGTGATTAGGTAATAAACAGACAGAGTGACAGAGTTACGAACTATTTTTATAATATTAGTTTGAATTAGTATGGATGTTTCTATCCAAAATTGTAATCACTGCAAATAGTAAGTATGAAATACAATATTGATTTCATTTGCATCAAATATTGGTTAATAAATTGATAAGCAGAAACAATTAATATAATATACCGTTTAAAAAATATCGTTTACAAAAAGATAAAATCCGCCTTCAAAAACCGTGCAGTCATTTTCAGTATCAAATTTTAGTTGGTACTTATCTCCATATCTCTGGAAGGAAATACACATACGGTCTTGATGAAATTACAATGGGGTCCATTTCCATTGTAATTTCATCAAGACCACTTTGGAAATATACTTTACCAATTTAAAAAAAAAAATTTAATCGGTTCACATTTGGCAGCTCTGCCAAATGTGAACCGATTCGAAAGTTTTTTTTTTTAATTAAAAAAATATTCTTGCTAATCTATTTTTATTTTCAACCGACTTACAAAAAAGGAGGAGGTTTTCAATTGCGATTACTCAATCGCGTAAAAACATACAGACAAATTGAAATATATATATATGTGCTTACGCTCCATAAGGATTGTCCATTGAATCATAAACAACTACAGGCGTCCCGCGGCTTTGCACGCCTGTATTTTATGTTCTATTTTACTATGCTGGCTATGATATTATGACGACTGCCCTCACGCGTCTGCCCGTGTTCGAGGGTTCGGTACCACTGCACAATATTTTTTAATAAATATATCATAATCAATTATCGAGCGAAAAATGCTTGAAAAAAAGAATTGGTTGTCTGTAAAGTCGGTTTACGGACGATAATTTTATGTGATAACGTCATACGATCATGTCTCTCTATCGCTTTTTCCGCGCTCACGCTCGCACGCGGAACGTGACAGATTTTTGTGCGCGCAGCCGGCGTTAATCAATTTTTAAGACGTTATCAGATCAAAAATTAAGTTCTTGTATCACGCCTTAACATTTAATAACATTTTAATGTAATTATATTTGTTGCCACAGCAGGCGTAATAATATGGTTGATATGAAAACTCTGTCAAGTGTCTATTATATACTAATTCTATAATAAGGTCAAGTATCTAAAACGGTTCATAAAATCGAGCGAAAAGCGCCAGGAGAAAACACGTTTCTTATATAAGGATGTTATTCACTTTTTAATTTACCTAGTTTTTATTATTTCTGTTCCTGTTTATATAATAGCGTCAATAGTAATGCACACTATGTGAACATTTCAAAAGTCTACCCATAACAGTTCAAAAGTTATAGCCCTGTGACAGACCGACGGACAGACGGACGGACGGACAGCGGAGGCTCAGTAATAGGGTCCCGTTGGCACCCTTCCCGAATGAAATGCTAGAAATTTTGTACGCGTCAATTTACAGTACAACGTTATTTCGTGAAGTCTAGTTCACATTCTAGGCCTAGCGTGCTATCATATCATCTTTTACCGCATCATCACTTACCAACAGGTGAGATAGTGGTGAAACGCTAGCCTATATGATATTAAAAAAAAAAACAAAAATATAATACTTAAATTCAATATTAAAAAACCACCCCGACCAATCTATTCAGCATCTATTCATTGAGACCACTACAATGAGCTCAAACTCGACATCTCTGTAAGTTGGCGAGGAGTTAAGTATTCTGCAGATTCCAGGAGATGTCCCAGCATCAGGTCAACGCTACCATGTTTTAGAACATCGTTGAAGTAAGAGTATACCATATTCCGAATAAATCAGAACTTCAAAAGTTTATTTCATTGCGTTATCTTCTAGAAAAATGATCATAGTCTTCAAACGGCTGAAGGGGTGTTCATGAATCAAAGCTAAGAACACACTCTCGATTAAGGGTTGATTTCACCATTTATGCTACTAATCTAGATTTATTGTACTAAGTTATACTAAAACGTGTTCAAACGATGATGTTGATCTTGATTTACGCGTACTTGATTTCACCACCTCCCATGAGGCTTCATTTGATCGTGTTTACCAAAACCAAGATTTTATGCTATTACGCACAATGGAACGTAAATGTCGTCTTAGAGCTGTCCACAGTAAACTGAATCACTCTGCTACGTTATAATAAGAGTTGGCACTTCCCTACATTGTTGATCCCCGAATTATGAAAGCACTGTGTAGCCAACCTAATAACGGAAAGTATTATTTACGTAGTAACTATTATGTAATCTGTGGTATGATGCTTATAAATATTTTTTTGCAGTGTTGGTTGGTACAAAGTACGTTCATAATTCTGAGTTATTTAATTATGTATGCAGTGTCGCGGGACTGGAGCTGTCGTATTAGATTGTTTTGGCATTGTCAAACTGACAAATTAATATTATCAAATTCGTTTCCGTGTCCGTGCATGGTATATCGTTTTAACTGTAACTGCGTTCAGTTTGTAGTGGTGAAATGCAAAATGCCGGTTTAATCTAAGTTAAACACGTAAATCAAGTTCAAGTCGACCTGATCGCGTTTATATTCACTGGTGAAGTCGGCCCTAAGACAACTAACAAACCAAAAACCTAAATCAAAATCAGTTCATCCGTTTGGGCGCTACGTGCCACACACACACACAAACACACACACAAACACATACACACACACACACACACCCACACACACACATACATAGTACACAGGTACACACGTCAAACTTATAACACACCTTCTTTTTGTGTCGGGGGTTAAAAAGTAGGTAGACAGTAATAACAGCTGTAGAGATACTAATAATTAGGTATCTACCTAATATCTGAAATATTTAATCATAACCTAGATGTTGAATTATTTGTAGGTAGTAATTTGGTACGCCAGTACCAGAGATTAAGCCAATTAACTTTCATGAAAGTAGGCGAACGGTAATTTTGGGTAGGTTATTTATTTAGTACGATTATTCCAGGTTATCTCGTTGTAATTACCTTTTCCTGGCAATTATTAGGGCACGATTTAGGTTAAGTAAGGTTGTTAAAACTACTAATATTAAAAATGCGAAAATAAGTGTGTGTTTGTTACCACGTATCATGCGAGAGTACGTGTGTGTGTGTGGGTGTGAATGTTTGTTACTATGTATCTCCATTACTACTTTACCGACTTTAATGAAATTTGAAACGTAGATAGTGTAGGCTTTGTAATAAGACATAGGCTTATCTTATTTTCGAATATCATCCCTTATAAGAGTTAAATAGGGTGATAAAGCATATATCCTTCTTATAAAGTTTAGTTTCTCCGGACCATTTTATTCCTTGGTCCGATTTACTCAAAATTCAGTACAAAATAAACCTGAAAACAAATCATAAAACACGTATTTTCGATTTTTTCAAATATACCCCTAGGGGTAAAATGTAAAAGGGGAGGTAAAATAATTTTTTTTGGAAAAAATCACAGAAAATTAATTTATTTTAATTTTATACACATCTCAGTAACTACTTAATCGATTTGAATGGAATTGGAAATGTAGATAGTGTAATGTTTAGGAATAACACATAGGCTAATTTTGTTTTCAAAAATCATCCACTAAAATATTATGTTTCTTTGAAGTGTTTTTTTTGTAAATTGATAATGAATAATAATTGAACCGTGGCTTAATTGGCAGAGCACCTGGACGTGTAATCCGGGGGGTGCGGGTTCGAGTCCCGTCGGTACGATGAAATTTTGGATTGTGTTTAACAATTTACATCCACTAAAATGGTTAAAATGGATGATAAAATTTCCATGGAAAATTATATTTCGTCGATTAAACTCGGTACAAGTACATCTTAAAATCCTAATCAACACCTCAACACCAATATTATAAATGCGAAAGTCAGTTTGTTTATTTGTTTGTTTGTTTGTTTGTTTGTTTGTTTGGGACTTCTTCACGGTCAAACGGCTTGACGGATTTGGCTGAAATTTTGTACAAAGATAGTACGTAGGGCAGAATAGGTTATAGGATACTTTTTTTTTGGCTATCAAGTCAGGGGGTCCAGATATTTTTAATTGAATTTTGTAAATATGAGACTTCTTCTCGAATAAAGGGCTTGACCGATTTGCCTGAACTTTTGTATGAATACATGTCATAGGGTAGAATAGGATATAAAATACTTTTTTTTTGGCTGTCGAGTCAGGGGGTCCAAATATTTTTAATTGAATTTTGTAAATATAAGACTTCTTCTCAAATAAACGGCTTAACCGATTTGCCTGAAATTTAGTATGAATACATGTCTTAGAGCAGAATAGGATTTGAGAAACTTTTTTTCTGGCTGTCGAGTCAGGGGGTCCAGATATTTTAAATTGAATTTTGTAAATATAAAACCTCTTCTCGAATAAACGACTTGACCGATTTGCCTGAAATGTTGTATATAGACAGTTCATAGGGTAGAATAAGATATAGAACCCTGATTTTTTGGCTGTCGAGTCAGGGGGTCCAAATATTTTTAACTGAATTTTGTAAATATAAGACTTCTTCTCGAATAAATGGCTAGACCGATTTGCCTGAAATGGTGCATGAATACGTGTCATAGGGCAGAATAGGATATAGGATACTTTTTTTTTGGCTGTCGAGTCAGGGGGTCCGGATATTTTAAATTGAATTTTGTAAATATAAAACCTCTTTTCGAATAAACGACTTGATCGATTTGCCTGAAATGTTGTATATAGACAGTTCATAGGGTAGAATAAGATATAGGATCCTGTTTTTTTGGCTGTCGAGTCAGGGGGTCCAAATATTTTTAACTGAATTTTGTAAATATAAGACTTCTTCTCGAATAAATGGCTAGACCGATTTGCCTGAAATGTTGCATGAATACGTGTCATAGGGCAGAATAGTATATAGGATACTTTTTTTTTGGCTGTCGAGTCAGGGGGTCCGGATATTTTAAATTGAATTTTGTAAATATAAAACCTTTTCTCGAATAAACGGCTTGACCAATTTGCCTGCAATGTTGTATACAGACAGTTCATAGGGTAGAATAGGATATAGGATCTTTTTTTTTGGCTGTCGAGTCAGGGGGTCCAAATATTTTTAACTGAATTTTGTAAATATAAGACTTCTTCTTGAATAAACGGCTGGACCGATTTGCCTGAAATGTTGTATGAATACATGTCATAGGGCAGAATAGGATATAGGATCTTTTTTTTCTGGCTGTCGAGTCAGGGGGCCCAGATATATTAAATTGAATTTTGTAAATATAAGACTTCTTCTCGAATAAACGGCTTGACCGATTTGCCTGAAATGTTGTATAAAGACAGTTCATAGGAAAGAATAGGATATCGGATACTTTTTTTCCGGCTGTCGAGTCTAGGTACCCAGTTTTGCACATGTGTGGCCTACTCTCGGTCAAACGGGTTAACCTTATTAGCCGAAATTTTGTACACAGACAGTCAATAAGACATGGAAGGACAATGAATACATTTTTTTGGTTGGCAATTTCGGGTGTCTAGATTTTTATTATGGAATTTTGTGAATGTGTGGCCTCTTTTCGGCCAGACGGCTTGACCGATTCAGATGAAATTTTGTACAAAGAATAATAGTATAGTATATAATAGGGCATAAAAGGGCAGGGAATACTTTTTTCGGCAATTAAGTGTGGGTGCCTTTATTTTTTGTTAACTTTACATAGAGTTTGCATAATCATAAAAGTTTGACCTTAGGTCTATCTATAATGACTAAACTTAAGATGTGTCCTAATAAGGCCATAAAACTGTCAGGGTCATTATAAGCCATCAAAATTTACGCGATGGCTTTGCTTGCCCAACGTGTTTTATCTGCTTTGTGGGAAGTAATTCAGAAACATTCGTGTTAACAGCCACATTTAACCTTAGGGTCATAGGTGTTGACTTAGTAGGTCATCAAAACTAAAACTGTCATAAAAGCCGTAAATGTTAGTGTGTAGTAAAGTGTTTTGTCTACTTTGTAGGTAATATTTCAGCATTTTTTGTATTTTAATAGCCACATGCATCAAATCGAGTCATAGATTAAAACAGTACAGCCTTCAATAACGATAAAGATTATTAACCATAATAATCAAAATGATTATTAACTTTAAAATAAGTATCAAGTTTAACCTTAGGGTCATCGATGTTGACTTAGTAGGTCATAACAACTTTCTGGGACATAAAAAGTTTAAAAAAAATTTCACGCTCGCGCTAGCACTTCTTTTATTAACTTTGTAGGTAATATTTCAACATTTTTTGTTATTTTTAATAGCCAACCACATGCATCAAAACGAGTTTATAAATTGAAACAGTACAACCTTCAATAATCATAATGATTAATAACATTAAAATAAGTGGATATCAAATTTAACCTTTGTGTCATCAGTGTTGACTTATTACGTCATAAAAACTGTCTGGGTCATAAAAAGTCGTAAAAAATTTTTGCGCTCGCTTCGCTCGCGCAGTGATAGCGCCCGCTGTGCTCGCACAAGATATATCTACTTTGTAGAAAACGATTCAGCAACTTTTGTATTTCAATAGCCACACGCATCAAAACGAGTTATAGATTGAAACAGTACAACCTTCTATAATGATAAAGATTATTAACCTTAAAATAAGTGGATATCAAGTTTAACCTTAGGGTTATCGGTGTTGACTTAGTAGGTCATAAAAGCTTACAGGGTCATAAAAGGTCGTAAAAAATTTTCGCGAGCATTTGTTTTGTTTTTTTTGTTGGTAATATTTCAGTAACTTTTATATATTAATAACCACATGCATCAAAACGAGTCATACATTAAAACAGTACAACCTTCAATAATATTATTGTTGTTAATCTTATAATAAATGGATATGAAGTTTAACCTTTGTGTTATCGGTGTTGACATAGAAGGTCATTAAAACTGTCAGGGTCAAAAAAAGTAGTAAAAATATTTCGCGCTCGCTTCGTTCGCGCAGTTATGGCGCTCGCTCCGCTCGCGCAAGCATTTGTTATATCTACTTTGTAGAAAATATTTCAGCAACTTTTGTATTTTAATAGCCACATGCATCAAAACGAGTCATAGATTAAAACAGTACAGCCTTCAATAACGATTAAGATTATTAACCTTAAAATAAGTGGATATCAAGTTTAACCTAAGGGTTATCGGTAATGACTTAGTAGGTCATAAAAGCTGTCAGGGTCATAAAAGGTCGTCTACATTTTTCGCGCTCGCTGCGCTCGCGCAAGCATTTGTTTTACCTACTTTGCAGGTAACATTACAGCAAGTTTTGTATTTTAATAGCCACATGCATCAAAACGAGTCATAAATTAAACAGTACAACCTTCAATAATCAAAATGATTATTAACTTTAAAATAAGTATCAAGTTTAACCTTAGGGTCATCGATGTTGACTTTGTAGGTCATAACAAATGTCTGGGTCATAAAAAGTTGTAAAAAAATTTCGCGCTTGCGCAAGCACTTCTTTTATTAACTTTGTAGGTAATATTTCAACATTTTTTGTATTTTATAATAATAGCCAGCCACATGCATCGAAACGAGTTTATAAATTTAAACAGTGCAACCTTCAATAATCATAATGATTATTAACATAAAAATAAGTGGATATCAAGTTTTACCTTTGTGTCATCAGTGTTGACTTATTACGTCATAAAAACTGTCTGGGTCATAAAAAGTCGTTAACATTTTTCGCGCTCGCTGCGCTCGCGCTGTTTTAGAGCCCGCTTTGCTCGCGCAAGCATTTGTTATATCTTCTTTGTAGAAAACATAGCCACATGCATCAAAACGAGTCATAGATTAAAACAGTACAACCTTCAATAATGATAAAGATTATTAACCTTAAAATAAGTGGATATCAAGTTTAACCTTAGGGTTATCGGTGTTGACTTAGTTGGTCATAAAAGCTGTGAGGGTTATAAAAGGTCGTAAAAATTTTCGCGCTCGCTTCGCTCGCGCAATAGTAGCGCTCGCTGCGCTCGCGCAAGCATTTGTTTTATCTTCTTTGTTGGTAATATTTCAGTAAATGTTGTATATTTATAACCACATGCATCAAAACGAGTAATAAATTAAAACCTTCGAGCATTTACCAATGGAGATGTTAACGTTGTAATCCGCAAACATTTTTTTCTGCAAATACTTACGGGGGACGAGGTAAACACGCATTGCACACACACAAATCACACTAACTTGAAACACGCACACAGTATTAAAAATACAGCGTAGTTACGCACGCTCATATGGCCAAAAATGGCTATATGGCCAGCAAAGGGGAACGCCTTGCTTTAACTTCTCAATTGGTAAATGCTCGAAGATTAAAACAGTACAACCTTCAATAATCATAATAATGATTAATCTTAAAATTAGTGGATATCAAGTTTAACCTTTGTGGTATCGGTGTTAGGAGGCCATAAAAACTCTCATGGTCATAAAAAGTCCTAAACATTTTTCACCATCGCTTCGCTCGCGCATTGATAGCGCTAGCTACGCTCGCGCAAGCATTTGTTTTATCTTCTTTGTAGGTAATATTTTATCATTTTATGTATTTAAATAGCCACATGCATCAAAACGAGTGTTTAATTTTAAACAGTTCAACTTTCAATAATCATAATCATTATTTACCTTAAAATAAGTGGATATCAAGTTAAACCCTAGGGTTATCGGTGTTGTCGGTGGTAGGTCATAAAAACTGTCAGGGTCATAAAAGATCATAAAATAATTTGCGCTCGCTTCGCTTGCGCAGTAATAACGCTATATAGCATATAATAGCGTGTTTTAACAGCCTCATACATTAGACTGACTCAAATACTTAAACAGCAAAACTTGGTAAACCTTGCTTAGGTTTACCAAGTAATGATTAATGACTTTAACAATAGACGATATCGAGTTCGACCTAAGAGTCATCTACAGTGACTTGATTGTTAGGTTATAAAACTGTCAGGGTCATAAAAAGTCATAAAAAATGTTTGCTCGCGCAGCTATTTACCATAATTTCTTTGTAAGAAATGTATCTGGAACTTTTGTGTTGAGTCAAACAATTAAACAGCACAACTTCGTATACCTAACGAAAATGATTAATGACTTTAACAATAGAGGATATTAAGTTCGACTTTGGGGTCATCTATGGTGACTTGGGCTAAGAGATTATTGATCTAGACCTCAAAGGTCATAAAGACACAATAACGCGGGCGAAGCCGCGGGTAACAGCTAGTAATATTATAACTGCGAACGTAAGTATGTGTCAATCTTATATTGTTCTCCACTTGCCACACATCAATTTCTACGTGAGCAAAGCTGCGGGGCTCAGCTAGTTAACAATAAACCTATTGTCATACCTGTAAGGGTTGATTTCACCATTTGTGCTATTAATCGAGATTTATTGTACTATGTTCTACTAAAACGTGTTCAAACTTTGATGTTGATCTTGGTTTACGCGGACTTAATATCACCACCTCCCATCAGGCTCCATTTGATCGCGTTTACCAAAACCAAGATTTTATGCTATTACGCACAATGGAACGTAAATGTCGTCATAGACCTGTCGTATTAGATTGTTTTGGCATTGTCAAACTGACAAATTCATATTACCAAATTCATTTCCGTGTCCGTGCATGGTATATATTTTTGTGTTCAGAATCGTTAATTTCAAATCATAAAATGTAGTCCAAGGAATTAAAATATTTAAAATTTTAATAACGAAATAATAAGACGTCTCGTCTTGTTATGCCATGCACGGACACTGAAACGAACGCGCAAATACGAGTGACAGTGGCTGTAAACAGTGTAAACGGGATCAAGAGCGCTGAGCGCACAAAATCGGTAGTTTAGAATTAGAACTCGTTTTAACTGTAACCACGTTCAGTACGTGAAGGTGAAATGCAAAATGCCGGTTAAATCTCAGTTAAGCACGTAAACCAAGTTCAATTCGACCTGATCGCGTTTATATTAAGCCTGTAATGTGACGTCATCGACTGACATTACCGGAAGACCAGCGATGGTCTTTTGACTAACAATAATATGCTGAGGTGGGGCCTTTATGTGACACTTTGCAAAATACTTATGTACTTAAATCATTAGTTATTAAAAAACATTCACTTGCACTTTCACTTTTACACATTTTGTTGGTATATTAGAGAAGTGATTTATGATTTATGATTAGTTGTATTATCGATTATTAAAACAATTATATAATAAAACAAAATTGAATACATCTACCTACCAAGTTTCAATTCTGTTCCTAATCGTTTCGGAAAAAAATGGCTGTGATATACGGACTCACAGACAGACAGACATGACGAATCTATAAGGGTTCCGTTTTTTGCTATTCGGCTACGGAACCCTAAAAAGGGCTTAAGTAACTGAGCCGAACCTACTCTCCATACAAAGCTCATTTAGGAGGCAAAAATCCAATGTAAGTAAATAACATACGCTACTCGAGACTCAAACAATCACGAGAGTACGTGACATGACTACATAGGGCACCATTATGCTGATGTACTTCAGAGAATAGAGCTTGTAGAAAACTATGAGTTGATGAGCTATCATAATTATTGTCCTTTGCCTTCTTGTTCTGCGATAAAAGCTCTTTCTAGACAACCACCTATAGTAGGGTCAACATAATAGATCACATTTGACAGATGTCAGTCTTAGCTTCATAGTAAGGTAACTTGCTTAAAAACATCGATTCAAGTGATGAATCGATATGTATCAACACAAACAAGAAGGATGTTAGTGTGATGTTATTCGAAATAACCAATTTTCCGGCAGCTCTAAATGAGAAATACAATTAGTATTTACATTATTTAGTGTTATTTACTTGTTTGTTTTGCGTTAATATGAAATTGATAAGACACGTTAATACAAATTATATAAATCGGAAAATGTACATATTTAAACGATATTATATGTATTTTTGGATTAGAATTTAGGTCCATAGAAAATGGCCCAATACAATAAAAAACATACTCAAATGTACCTATGGATCTAACGTTTAGTAGTTTATCGTTAATTTTTTTACGCAAAATTACCAAATTATTATTGATTTTAGTTCCTATTCAATTATTTTTGTGTTTTTTTAGTCAAAGAATAACATTATGTGTTTATTACAATCACAGTGTAGTTATTTTTATAGTTAAACATCCTTCACAAGTAATCATTGCATTCGATTCAACCTATCGACTGATCAATCTTATGATTTTTTTGGTAGCATCCCTAGTGTTTATAATGAAAAAGTGTTCACTGACGTAACCTTGTACTGACGTTTCGTTTTTTAGAACAAAAATGGTTTATAATGTTTAAAATGAATTATTAGTCAAAGTAAATAAAAAGCGCTTTCTTTTGTAATTATTACAATAAATATGTATTTGTAACTGAAACATGTTTAGTAATTATGCAGTTCTGACTTTGAAATAATTAATAATTTTATGTGCCCTTCATTAAGGTCACGTTGTTGAATTTTAATGAAATGTGATCTATTAAATTGACTCTACTATAAGTTCTGCCACATGGTTTCAACATGTCTTAACAAGTTGCATTCGACATACGAATCAACATAAGTAGGATCATTTCAAAAACTACTAAATCCAATTTCTAACCTCCTTCCTATTTCGGGCTGCCGAACAGCCGAAGATATCGTGATTTATCGATTTGAAGTTATGTAATTCAACATTTCATTGCGTTTAAATACATATTGTAGTTAGGAAAGCAGCTAAAAATTGGTGGTAAGAAAATGAAATACTTTTTTAGATTCGAATTAATTCTGTATTATAATAACCACGGTAATGTTATATCAGTAATGTGACTCGGCCCTGTTCTTGAAATCAATACAAGCGTTCCGCGTGGCACTTGGTACGTAAAAACGAGATAGGGCTGCCCGAATATATATATATATATATATATATACGTATATATATATATATGAATATAATATATTCTATCAAATATTTAAAATTGGCACGCTTGTTACACGACCGTACCATCCCACGGTTCGTTCGTCACTTCGGCGCATTTACAGATGCCATTTTATCGTGAGCTGGGTACCGAGTGCGTACCGAACTCGAGGCGCGTAGGCATGACTCGCGTTCCGACCATTTGTATGGAGTCACATTACTGATATATTACATTACCGTGATAATAACACTTATATAGAAAAATTAAAAACAACCAATCTAACATTATCAAAGTTATTTGTAAAACTCTCTCAGTTAAATGATCGTTAAAAAACTCATCAACGACCGACCATGTGATCCTATAAAACATCAAAGTCTATAAAGATCTTTGGATATATGAAAATAACTTTACAGCAAGTTCCAAAAAAGTCTTGCACTACATTAAGCACAGATTCATATAAACCTTTGACTACATTATCACTTACTGCCTGGTGAGATTGTCGTCAAACGCTATAGTCATATGAAAGTATAGTCTTCTAATTATAATTGGTGATGGGGGCGATAAGACCTGCACTGACGTCCCGCTTGGGGTGTATTGTGCATTTCCCCCTGTCAGCGATCACCCAAGCCAACCCAGCTCCTTAATGAAGCGTTGGGTCGCTGGCATAACGCTTCCAGTGGTGAGGGTGTTATTATTGATAGTGAAAATGACGATGATGATGAAAGCTGTGGATAAGTTTGTGAGCCCGATGGTGCTGGCAGTGCTAAGGCAGATAGCGATGATGATGATAGTAATGGTGATACTGTTAATCCTTGTCGTTGTGGTTGCCGCGGCTGGTGTTCTTCATCCGTGTCTCGGACGTATAACCCAGCTGTGGCTCTTACCTCATCCAGGACCGGGCACTGTGAGATCACATGTGCCACGGTCTCGTTTTCAAGCATGCAGCCTCGACACAGAGGACTATCTGTAGCGCCAATTTTGTGGAGGTGATAATTTAGATTACAGTGTCCCGTGATGAGGCTTACTATTATACGAAGATCATGTCTTTGTTATTTTAGCAATCTGTTTGTAACTTTGCTGTTTAAATTCGGAAAAGCTGCTTTTGTGTGTTTACAGCTTATCATGCTGTCCCACAACTTTTGTTGTTCGTTTTCGGTATGACGCGGTAATAGGTCTCTGACTTCCATTGCTGACGATCGACAGAGATCCATCACGTCATCGCTTACCTATTGTGTTGTTCCTTCTTTGGCGAGTTTGTTAGCCGTGATATTGCCAGCACATGATGCATGGCTTTTCGTCCATCTTACCTTAACGTTATACTTAGTTGCCAGTGTTTGCAGAGTATCGTGGCATTTTGCCAGTACCTTAGATCTCGTTGTAGGTCTCCTGAGTGCGTATATAGTTGCTGCGCTATCAGTGACAAATTCTATATTGACTTCATCTTGATCATTTTCTAATAAAGACATTTATATAAAGAGATTTATGGACTGAACTGCTTGTGCAGATAGTAACAGTCTCATTGTTTCGGCCTGTAAGACGGTTATAGTCTTGTTCAGCGCTATCGATGCCGAGAGTCCAAGGTCTTGCGAGTAGTACCCGCAACTTGCTCCTGTTTCGTTTTTTGCAGCATCAGTGTAAATTTTGTAAGACGGCAGTGCCGCTTCAGACATCTTATCCTCAGTTATTAGTTGGTACTTTTTATTATCTAGATGAGTACTGGCTGTCCTGTCCTTTACTGGCTTTCGGAATGATCATTGTCGCTTTTGACAGTATTTTGCAATGGTTTGTGGTCGATCTTGTACCTTTCCATTGGTTTGTAGATTTTATCCTAATCGCGGAAGCCATTGCTTCCTGTTCTATATCCAGGTGCAACGGCGTCATGCCGAGGATAACGTTTAACGCGTCAGACGGTGTCGTCTTCGTGCAGGCACTGTGCCAGTGTGCATGCTAATCTTTGTACCTGCTGCAATTTGGTTACTGCAGTAATTAAGTTTGTGCGCGTCCACCATACCACGCATCCATAAGTAAGTACAGGACGCACAATTACAGTATATAGCCACTTACACAGCTTTGGTTTCAGACCCCAGTCTTTGCCAATTGCTCTCATGCTCTGCCATAAGATGTTCGTAGCTTTTGTAGTGATTTGGTCTAGGTGTTTCGCCCATAGAAGTTTACTGTCTAGCCATACTCCTAGGTATTTTACTTCTTTACTTAGTGTAAGCTTAGTTCCAAACAATGTCGGTGGTTTAAGTTTTGCTAACTTAGTTTTGCTGGCGAAAAGAACAAGTTCTGTTTTCTGCGGGTTGACAGATAGTCTGTGTTTACCGCACCAACTTTCAACCCATCGTAGCGCCTAGTAAGTCTACTAAGTATAGTCTTATAAGTATATAAGTCATATAAACAAAACAACGGGTGCACTCTGGGAGTGCCGGCAGAAGTGAAAACTTGAAAATTAACGTTGTGCATTTGGTCTACTTTCCCTCCGTCTTACGAATTTTCGATCAGGTCTCGTGTTCTGACGCGAGTTCAACATTTTTTACGCATCCCAAAAAGTTCACAACGCCGCTAAAGAAGTTTTAACTTCATCATTACATTGAAAGTGTTTTCAGCCGCACTCAATTAAAAAAATAAATAAATACTGCAGTATTTCATTGAATTCGTTCAACAGCATCGATACATAAAAATCGTTTTAATATAGCCAGATGATAAATATCTTTTCCCAAAGGCCGATACCTATCGCCGTTAATTAAAATTTTCCATATTGAATTTCGTTGGATTACGTTTTGGTTTCATTGAATACGCTTTGTTGAATAAATAAAAAAATCAACCCGAGCGAAGAATTTCACTGTTTCATAAACAGCGTTTTTGTGTCGCTTGTCATTGCCTTTTAGAGACCCGACACACATTTTCTCATATATATTTTATCATGACACTGCTACTACACGGTGTTTGATTTATGTATGCCATGGTGCGTCCTCAGATACTGTAACAATCAGTTTGCGAAAACAAACAAAAGCGACGGAATCACTAAGTAAGTTTAGATTTTGGAATATAAAACACATTGTTCATTCTATATAATTTATTCTATCTTGAGAGAACACAATGCATCTTACATGTAATCTAGCGCTGCACGTTTAAATCGTTTGGTTAGACGAAAAGCGCTGTAATATTGGAAATGGAAAATATTGTAGCTTAGAGTAGCTTCATTAGTACAACGTATGTATACCGTACCGAGTTCAATCCCCGTCGTGCACCAATGGATTTTTCTATAGAAAAATGTTTGTGCGCTTTTCACAGTGGCCACTGGGCCACTCCGGTGAAGGAAAAATATCGTTGAGAAACCAACAACCCCAGCATGGTGGTAGGACACTATCTAGAGTCCACCTGGCCAGCTACCACTCTCAAGTTAGAAAATCTGTCGCCAAAACATCTAATGTATTCCGGCAGTTATCCTTGAGAGCCAGTTCCCATTCTAGGCCTAGCGTGCTAATCATCTTTGACCGCATCAACACTTACCAATAGGTGAGATAGTGGCTAAACCCTAGCCTATAAAATATTTAAAAAAAATATTTTTTTTTTTAATTTTAATCATTTTAAAAACAGAAAACAAAATTATTATTTGTAAGTTATAAATTGAAGAGATGCTGAACGAATACTTATTAACAAAGCCACATTTAATTGGAAGAAAATGGTTCTAGTACTATTATTTTTTTAATGTTATTTATTATGTATTGCAATACAATATTTACAAAGAAACATCCATAATCGTACAAATTGAGTTTTTTTCTGTAAAGTCAATCAAAATTAATGCATTATACTTTACTTACATTATATTAATATATTATAAAAGGCACATACATTTCCACAGAGGATAGGAAATCTTCCAACGTTCATCTCAAATATTATTTAAAGAGATTGTTCCAGCCTTTGTTAGCGAGAGTAGGGTGGGGGGTAATCAGAGCTCCCCATATCAAGGGTAAATTGACATCTTCCGGGAAATCTGACAGCTACGTCAGCTGCGACCCAAATTCTTTATTAAAGATTTCAAGTGTTTTCAATAGTGGTGTTATATTTTAATGGTTTTTTTTTCAATAATGGCTATAATGGATAGGCGATGGAATAATATACCTACCTATCGAAGTTAAGATCAATTGACTGACTTTATGTTAATTATATTAGGTAACAGGATATTAATGATATAAGGTAGAAAGACACTTGTCTAAGAGAATGTGCGATGACGTTTATTAAAAATATTTCAGCATGCATTACTACCATCAAAGAGAAAGTCTGCCGCCATAACCTTACAATATCCCGACAGCATACAGCCCTTGAGAGTCAGACCATTGTAAGCCTAGTGTGTTTACCATCATCAACCACATAGGTATTGCTTACTACCAGGCGAGATAGTGGTCAGATGCTAGCCTATTTATCCTAGTGCTACTCACCCATTGATAAATAAACAAATACCTCTCAGTACATTAGCCTAATACAAAATTTTGCTAGAGTACCGTTAAAAAGGGAGAAAGACCTACATATAAAACTGTCTGTGAAGATCTAACTAATCTCATCTCATATTACCTTGGATTTTACGTACCTATTCTACTTTGATACCCAAAATCTAATGTTGAATTATGTCTTGAATATTTTGCTTGCCTAAAGGTAAAATATCAAAGACGAGTCTATTTGTATTATTACAAAGTAGACTCATTTTATCCATACCTAAACATATACCTTACTAGCTATGCCCGCGACTTCGTCCGCGTGGAATACTGTCTTTGAATAGCACTTTTAATTATTTAGGCTAATTATTTTACAGATAAGACACATGCGTATCCCACCTACTCCGCACCGTACCACGCCGCAGTAATCCTCCCTCCCCCCTCCCCTTCCCTTCACTTCCCTCTCCCCTCCCCTTCCCCTCTCCCCCTATTCCCCTCCACTCCCCTTCCCCTTACTTCCCTCTCCCTCCCCTTTCCCCCCATCTCCCCCTCCCCTCACAAACTTTGAATCTCAAAGTTATTTCTATCGAATCAACAGCCTAAACAATAAGTTTCAAGCTTCTAGCGTTAAAAATGAAGATTCTTCCTTACAACTTTTCATCCCCCTTTCAACCCCTTACAACCCTCTTTTCGCATTAAAAAGTAGCCTATGTCCTTTCTGAGGCTCTAAAATATCTGTGTACCAAATTGCATTTAAATCGGTTCAGTAGAACATTCACATAAACCTTGCATATTTCCATACAAACTTTCATCCCCTATTGTTATTTTACACCCTTGAGGATACAACTTTTACAAACTTTGAATGTCATATTTATTTATATCAAATCAAATTTGACACCTGTCGGCCAGAACTCTTCCGCCAAGCACGTATCGAGGGATTTAAATGGAACCCGTAGCACAGAAGAGTTAAAGCTTACATTATGATGCGACTCCAGTTTTATGACCCTCAGCGTCAAATTATACAATGTTATTTTTAACCGTCTTCACAAAAAATGAGGAGGTTCTAAATTCGTCGGAACCTTTTTTTTAGGGTTCCGTAGCCGAGTGGCAAAAAACGGAACCCTTATAGATTCGTCATGTCTCATTCTGTCTGTCTGTTTGTCTGTCTGTCTGTCTTTCTGTCCGTCCGTATGTCACAGCCATTTTATTCCGACACTGTTAGGACTACAGAATTGAAACTTGGTAGGTAGATGTATTCTGTGAACCGCTTTGCGATTTTTATACAAAAATAAAAAATATAAAAGTTTAAGGGGGGCATCCCATACATGGAACTGAAACAAACAAAAAAAATTTTCTTTAAACCTATATGTGTGGGGTGTCTATGGATAGGTCTTTAAAAATGACATTGAGGTTCCTAAAATCATTTTTTCTCAAAGTCAATCATTTGAAAGATAGGCGCGTCTAAAGTGGTGAAATGTGTGTCCCCCCCTCTAACTTTTAAAGTATGGGAGTGAGAAATATATGCTGTAGATCTCAATAAAAACTAACAACGAAAATTGGTTTGAACGAGATACAGTCAGCAGTTTTAGAGATATGGCGACCGCAAAGATAACTTTGTTTTACATACAAGCACTATGAATAACAAAGTTAATTTTGTAGTTGCGAAAAATCATAGTTATGGAATATTTAACTGTGTTACGGAACCCTACGAGTGCGAGTCCGACTTGCACTTGGCCAGTTTATTTTTAATGTATGTTCACCGATTACTCGAAGATGCCTGAACCGATTTGGAAAATTCTTTTTTTGTTTTAAAGGGTACAACTACTACTTCACAGGTGGTCCCATTTAAATTTTAACGAAATCGGGAGAGCCGTTTTTAATTTATATTAAGATTTGTATTACGACGCATTTACTTATCTCGACGACTTACTAGTTACTACTTACTACTGGCACATATTATGTAATAGTTACTACGTTTACTGGCTACTTTGACTAGCGCGACGTTTGAAGTCGGTTCTTTTAGTTTTTTAAACGATCTTAAATTATATACTATAGAAGTTATAATTGTTATGGCTACATACTAATCCTTGTATTATTAATCCTGTCCAATGACATATTCCTCTCCTAATTAAAATTTGCCGGGCACCCTTCCGCCGCGCGTGCTTCTAATTTATAGCAAAAATCTTTCTTGTGAGTTCGGTGTGCATAAAATAATCAATCAGAAGAAGTCGTGAAAAGCCTGAGTCTTGCCTTGGTCATTGTCGGATGATTCTGCCTGCGGCGCTGGTGAGTAATTTCTATTCCCGTTTTTAGGGTTCCGTACCCAAAGGGTAAAACGGGACCCTTTTACTAAGACTCCGCTGTCCGTCTGTCTGTCTGTCTATCTGTCTGTCTATCTGTCTGTCTGTCTGTCTGTCTGTCTCTCTGTCTGTCTGTCTGTCTATCTGTCTGTCCGTCTGTCACCAGGCTGTATCTCATGAACCGTGATAGTTAGACAGTTAACATTTTCACAGATGATGTATTTCTGTTGCCGCTATAACAACAAATACTAAAAACAGAATAAAGTTAAAAGTAATAGAGGGTCCCCATACTGGAAACGTGTTTTATTCGGCATTTCACGCCATCTATGAATGCTTAGTTAGGTAAACGTTCCATAGATGGCGTTATATTGAAATGTCGATCCCTAACACCTTTGTTAGAGGTTAGATGGCGTTATATAAAATAAAGTGTTTATTAATTATTATTTTTTACTGGCGAAAAATGATAGTGGTATTTTTTGCTCGATCTTATAAAATACTGTAGTGTGGTACGGAACCCTACAAGTGCGAGTCCGACTTGCACTTGGCCAGTTTTTTTTAATCCTAGTGGTGGCCGGGGCGATTCCCTCGCATTACACATTCAAATACATATTTGTTGCGTGTCGTCTCTAAGCGGTAGCATCAGGCTTTCTTCGCGAGTATCCAACAGTAATAGTAAACACGTAGTAGATTTGCTAGATCACATGTTTTAGCATGTGATCTAGCAAATCTAAAGCTATCGCCTTAAATACAAGTAACTAAATTAAAATTTTGAATAAACACCCACGACAATGTCCTTTAGAAAATTAACGTCATAACATCTATCTAAGAACCACCACTGATTAATTACGAACCGTATAAAGACAAAATAGAACTAGTTTTGGAGAAAAATGGCAACATGGATTTGCACAAACAAAT
The DNA here is from genome assembly GCA_954871355.1 of Cabera pusaria. Taxonomy (NCBI): domain Eukaryota; kingdom Metazoa; phylum Arthropoda; class Insecta; order Lepidoptera; family Geometridae; genus Cabera; species Cabera pusaria. The sequence goes on from OX940902.1 coordinate 20,077,157, forward strand.
GTTTACTGCAGCGCCCCCTGGTGATTTGACACCGTAACACCTATTTAAGAACATGCACCAATCAAACACAGACCCATAACTGAAAACTGCATCAAAATCGGACTAGTAGTTTTGGGGGAAAATGGCAACATGGATTTGCACACACAAACAAACAAACATCCTCTCACCCCAAACGCATTTACAGCCTCCGTTCCGTCGTGGGTAAAAATAGAATATGATAATCAGTCCTTACCTGACACTCATATGTGCCGTTGTCCCTCTTCTGGACGAATTTGATTTGTAATGTCCAATCCTCGGACCCCTCTCCATGTAAGACCTGTAATTTAAAATGTACACTTTACAAAGATTATTTTTATAAATTAACAGAAATACGAGTAGTTAAATCTGCAGTATTAAACATTTCCTATAGGGCTATATTAGGTATAAATAATGGGCAACAAATTTGACCGCCCGCATTTCAAGCCCGCAGTTTAGCTTTTAGAGGGGGTGGGGGACGCCCTACTGGAACAAACATTTGCATTTTAAAGTTTAACATTTCGTAAATGGAGCATTCAATCGAAAAATGGTATTAACAATCCGTAAGTCATATTAAAAGAGCTATATAACGATACCCAAACGATGGGGTAGACGACGAAAAAAAATTCATCCCCACTTCTCATGTACCCCTACATGAGAAGTGGGGATGAATTTTTTTTCGTCGTACCCTAAAAAAAAATTTTTTCAAAATTTTATTTCGCCACTTTGTCGGCGTAATTTTTATACATACGCCTACAAACTTACAGCTTTTTAGTATTAACGGTCTCTTAGCAAAACCTCAGACAGACAGACAGACAGACAGACAGACAGACGGACATGACGAAACTATAAGGGTTCCTTGTCAGAACTACAAAACCCTAAAAACAATTAAAAAATCAATAAAAATTCGGAAAAAAAATTGAAATAGTATGTCTAGGTTTATTATTATCTTAATGTATGTTTGTAAAGTCCTCCGCGACACAGGGTTTCCTAGTAAGAGGAGTAGTCTTATAAAAAAAAACCTACTACGACTAACTTCAACTAGGTATCACAATTCACGGAAATACTCAATTGCCCAACATGAGAGCATAAAATCAAATTTAGGAACGTTCGAACCCCAAGTGGTCGTATTGTTAATTTCGTATATATCCCTCTAAATAAACCGTATTTGGCGGTTTCCTGATACTAGAGTGCAGTGCTCTAGATTGCTTATTGACAAAGTCTTGACCTGGGGTAGGGATTACGTAAAGACGTTAAGGCCCAATTTCATCGGTTCCTGGTAAAGTTTCAGACAGTTATCTGACATAATATGACGCCATAAAAAAGTTGTCAAAAATTTCCTCAAAATTATCTAATTGGGATATCAGGAACCGATGAAACTGGCCCTAAATAGACGAATGAGCTTGACAAAGTTTCAGATTATCTCATTGATTGTGGAGAGTTACTTTTTGGTAGAAAGTCAGGCGGAACATCGAATGCATCTCGTCGCTCCGGTGGAAGTCGTCCAAAGCTAAGATAGTTACAGCGCTAGGGCGTGTTATTCAGGAGGCGCAGGGTCGAATCTCGCTGGACGGTGAAGTTTTGGAATGCACATAATAATGACTTTTTCTGTATTGATGACGAAAATACACGACGAAGTTTTCCAAAGCACCGATCAAAAAATTGTATTGAATATTCTAAAGTTTAACAACTGGTGCATAGCGCGGGATCACATCAGTTAGCATTTGGGGCTTAATTCTGCGGCTGACCAAATACAGGGCAATTCGGGCAACGGTCACTATGTGTTTTAATAAGCTCAACGTTCATGGTGACGGGATTATGTTACACGTAAATACAGATTATAGTGACGGACAAATAGGTTCATAGCATGAAAGTACACGATAAGCATTGAAAAGTTTTGCTTTTGTGTGTTTTCATTAAGAGCGAACGCGGGGTGCACTTTTCCATATAAACGTATTCCTCCGTTTCTTCCCTGGAAAATGCTTCAAGAACAAAATTTGCATCTACGGAAATCAAGGTCTGCTGTAGCTACGCCCCTACCATTTTTTTTTGACCCACCAATTGTAAATAGAAATATGACCCTTCAAAAATCTCAAAGACGAGATTAAAAGGTTTATATTTATTTTTTCAATTGGTTGGTCAAAAAAAGCAAATGATTCGGGCATAGCTACAGCAGACCTTGATTTTTTGTGAAAACAAATTTTGCTCTAGAAGTATTTTCCTGGGAGGGAACGGGGGAATACATTTCTATAGAAAAGTGCATCCCCGCGTTCGCTCTTAAGATTCTACAGGATACAGGATGTAATTCACGAAGAAAATTCGAATAAATAAATCGAATTTTCTCTCTTTATTGTGCGTAAGGACATAACTTACTCGTACATATCAATAAAATGTATTTTATTGATATGTACGAGTAAGGTATGAAGGTATGAGGAAGGATGAGGTATGAAATGATAAATGAATAAAAAAAAAATTATGATAAATGTATTTTATTGAGATTACCATATACAATAATTTGAGTTCGTTTAAAAACCTCAAAGAACTGACTTCAAATGCCACGCTAGTAATTTTCAGTACCAAGTTTAAGGTGTTTATTTCCATATCTCTGGAGATACTCGTCAGATCTCGATAACATTTAAATGGGATCATTTGAGAAGTATACCTTTTTAAACAAAAGAACAATTTTCAAAATCGGTCCAAGCGTCTTTGAGTAATCGGTGAAACCTCCTCATTTTGTGAAGTCGGTTAAAAAAGCAAATTTTGCTGACCAGCTATTTGACCAGGATTCAATTCCTCGCCTCCTGGGTAACATGTCCAAGTATCGGTCATCCAGATCGGTCCAAATCACAGATATTGATATATCTAAAAATACCTATATAGACAGACGCCTGTGGTCCAGATAGATATTAAAGATTTAATGGAGACGATCGTAACACAAGAGTTGGAATGAAAGTAAGTCAAGTACAAGGACGATGACCCGTGTTCGGTTTCAAAAAAGCTTGGACCTTTATCGCGATATTTTTCTTCAACTTTTACAAAGCTCGCTTCGATGTTTTGATAATACTTACTGATAAATTAGGAACGATACATTTTTAGGGTTCCGTACCCAAAGGGTAAAACGGGACCCTATTACTAAGACTCCGCTGTCCGTCTGTCTGTCTGTCTGTATGTCTGTCTGTCTGTCTGTCTATCTGTCTGTCCGTCTGTCTGTCTGTCTGTCTGTCCGTCTGTCACCAGGCTGTATCTCATGAACCGTGATAGTTAGACAGTTGAAATTTTCACAGATGATGTATTTCTGTTGCCGCTATAACAACAAATACTAAAAACAGAATAAAGTTTAAAATAATAGAGGGTCCCCATACAAGAAACGTGTTTTCTTCGGCATTTCACGCCATCTATGAACGCTTAGTTAGGTAAACGTCCCATAGATGGCGTTATATTGAAATGTCAATCCCTAACTCCTTTGTTAGTTCCTACGTTAGATGGCGTTATAAGAAATAAAACGTTTATTAATTATTATTTTTTGCTGGCGAAAAATGATATCGGTATTTTTTGCTCGATCTTATAAAATACTGTAGTGTGGTACGGAACCTACTAGTGCGAGTCCGACTTGCACTTGGCCAGTTTATTTCGAGTCCAGCTACTTTATTTAGGTTTAACTTTCAACCATAGTATAAGACTACGTATATGTATAGTATACTGGCTGTGCCCCGCGATTTTACCTGCGCAGATATTGTTCCCGTGGGAATTTTGGAATAAAATGTATGTTATTTCAGAGTCTAAGCTAACTACCAAATTTTAGCTCAATTGGTTAAGTAGTTTTAGCGTGAAGAAATAACAAATATTTTTACTTTTGCCTTTATAATATTAGTAGGATAAGAGAAATGCTAAGGACCGTGTCAAATGGCGTATAAAGGTAAAATCCTATGTTCGACAGTGGATAGAGAAAGGCTGATTGATGATAAAACTACGTACAACTTAATTAGATTTTGTAAATGTGCTTTATAAGGTTTTGTACTTTGATATAATTGGAGATAACAAAATTAATATCCTTTCTAAAACCAACTTACCTGAAACCTCTCATCGTTAGTGTATGTGAACTTCCCAGAGCTCAGGATATGCCAGTCACGTTTTCTGATCCATGACACTTGCTGCAACAGAAAAAAACACATTATTTTTTTGTGTTTAATATTTTTTTTATGTTGTCCACATACGGACTGGTAATAGTGTATAGGTATACTCTAATAGATATATATATAGAATAGGTAGAAGAATATTTCGACTTCGTGATATACCATGAGGTCTTAATATTCTTCTTTAAAGATTACTCTGCTGAAGAGAACCATACTATAAGTTGTATCCGACTCTTTTTGCCCAGAATATAATACCCTACAAATTCAATGAGCTATGTTATCTAAGTAGTCCGCAAGTATTAAATTAAAAGTAATTAATTATTAAAGTAATTAGTAAAACAGGAGATGGGCCCAATTTCCAGTGGTAAATAGAATTCCGTCATGCGGTTTGCTATGCGACAAGTGGCCAGAGAAATAACAGGGGGTGTGAAAATTACCATTTAGATCATGTGAATGGAAACAGTGCAGTGCAGAGCAAATTCTAGTTTCAAAAGCTTTGCGGATTGGTCGCCTGCATGACAGATACCCTCTTTGTAAATTATATTGACAAATGTTTACCTGCAAGTTTCGGGCTACGACACGACATTAGATTAGACATACATTTTCACAGAAATAATATCAAAACAAAATCTCCGACTATACATCCAATACTGAAACCGACTGTAAATTGCCTTGGCAGTACCCATTACAAAATATAGGCAGGTAATTTTCCTGTTCTTTCACCAGTAAGTATCAGGCAACCAACTTGTTTGATTACACCTCGTTTTACTTGTTTATTACATATTCTGCACATTGTACTTTATACATATTGCAATGCGGCAATAGCCAAATGGCGATCTAGAGTTCGGTCCCCACCCATTGCACTATTGACGTGAACCCACTCTAGACACAGGCATAGGCAAGCGTTTGACCACTATTTAGCCTGGTAGTAAACGATGCGATTATATGGTTGACGATGGTAAAAACGCTAGGCCTAGAATGGTTTGACTCTCAAGGAATGTACTGACAAAACGCCGTAATGTTTTAGCAGATGATTTTCTCCTTGATGGTGGTAAGCTTTCTTTTGGCAACAAATCAACATTGATATAATTGAGCATTGATATAATCCTTGTACTACCTCTGGAATGTTAAAACACATCGCAACAAAAAAAATCTACAGTAAAAAAGATGGTAAAATAAAAGAAAGAGGCACAAAAACACTTTTCTATCTACCCTCTCGACATTAAAAAGCCTTCATAAGCCTATTTGTTGTTTGTTCCCATCCAATGCAATACGTTGTATCGTAACCGGGCAGGTGAAACAATTACACAGGATAAATGAGGGTTCTGTAGTGGTTAATCACGCTGTGCCTAGGGCGGTATGGTTTTGTTTTCCTTTAAGAGTTACATGTATGGATGTTTCCAGCAAAAACACATGTACGTACATTTTTATTAATGGTTATGTTCTTTTTTGAAAGCATTATTGTGTACCAAGAGGGGAGTTATCCATAAAAATGTCGATCGAGTTCATAAAACTGAAAACTCATGTAAATTATGATTTTTAAGCCGCGATGCAAAAAGAAGGGGTGTTATAAGTTTGACGTGTGTTTTTTTTTTTTTTTTTATACGTTATGGGCTAGCGTTTGACCACTATCTCACCTGTTGGTAAGTGATGATGCGGTCGAAGATGGTAAGCACACTAGGCCTAGAATGGGAACTGGCTCTCAAGGACAGCTGCCGGAACACATTAGATGTTTGGTGACAGATTTTCTAACTTGAGGGTGGTAGCTGGCTAGGCGGACACCAGATAGTGTCCTACCACCATGCGGAGGTTGTTGGTTTCTTAACGATGTTTTTCTTTCACCGGAGGGCCACTGCGAAGAGCGCACATAAATTTTTCGATAGAAAAATCCATTGGTGCACGGCGGTTTGAACTCGGTACTTCTGGCATCAAAGGCAAGCGTTCTCCCGATTGCGCCACCGGGCCCTCAAAAATATGTGATTGTGTGTTTCTATCTGTGGTATTGTAGCGCCCAAACGGATGAACCAATTTAGATTTAGTTCTTTAAACTGTCTCTTAAGATTTCATTAAAATGAATTGAAATCCAGATCAAAGAAAGATTTTTTTAGAGCAAGGTATTTTAAATATTTTTTTCTAATACCTACTGTCCAATTACTTACGCCTCTTTCACTGAGATGCCCAACGAGGCAGTGCAGGTAGGCTGTGCCTCCGAGCTGAGCAGTGATATTGCTGACTGAATTGTTGGCTGTGACGTCAGAGGCTGGTTGCACGCCGCCTCTCCAACCGCGAGCTCTCGATGTGCCGTGATGACCTGGTACAAGAAAAAAACACGTGAATGAATTAGGTTACAAAAGGTTTTTTTGAAGCGAATAAAAACATGACCTTTTATCTCCCTTGATGTTGTTTCATGCGGTCTAAAGTAAAAAGGTGAGACAGGAACATCATGCTGAAACTAGAGCAAAGCAATCGGATGGTGGTTTTAGCCATTTCTGAAGCCTTCTCATGGTAGAATCAGCTTGCTTAATGGAAAGTAACAAGTGACGACTGCTTGAGCCGGGCATACTCCCAAGACACACCACTAGGCCCGATCTTCGGCTCTTCTTTTCAACCGACTCCAAAATACCCTAGAGGAGACTCAAATACGCCTGGATCGATTGGAAAAATTATTATTTTTTATTTGAAAGGGTATATACTTTCCTGAGGTTTCTATTTAAATTTTAAAAAGATATGGTCAGTATCTCCAGAGATATGGAGATAAACAGGTGTTTATCTTTATCTTCATTCAAACTTGTTACTGAAAATTACTTTTTTGACATTGTGGCATCAACATTCTTGGTTACCAGCATAGCGCAGTAATGATCAGCGCCCTTTCCGTATTAAACATTACGAGTTCAAGCCAAGAATAATTTCTATTTCTACTGACAAAAGAGGTGATACCAACTCTAGTAAAAGTCTAATCCAACTTGGACCTAATGCTATAATGCGCATGCGAAATCACGCAAAGTTAATTAACTAAGTTCGTATTAGGCGGAGTGGCTAAGCATGTTATCAGAGTTTTTAGGCCGTCTGCAGGTCTTTGTCATAGCCTATAATGCGGACGGTAATGGAAGAAACTTCACAAAACGAAATTTAGAAGTGAAAAGTTTTTAGGCGCGCCTTGGACTTGATTTTGTGGGTATAGGGTTTTTACTATATATGAGAAAAAATCTAAAAATATATTATTAAGATAAAGTAGTCGAAAAACGTAGTTTTAGTTCATAAAATAGCAAACTACATTTTAAAATTCAACTCAAAGGTTTCAGCTATATTAATCTGTTACAGTAGTCGCCAGTAGTCGCCATGTGAACTTAGAAGTGTCAACTGTCAACTATCATATTGCATTAATTTGCTTACACAGCCGACTGACGTCATGACCACAGACCAATATGGCGTTCACTGTGTCCAGCGTTTTCGTCAAATTACGTGCGAAAATTGAATATCAAAAATTGCATATTAAAAATTTTGCGAATGTTTTAGTGGTTTATTAACACCATAGAATCTAATTAAGACACTTTTCAATGAATGGGTTTAATACCCTATTGTGAGTATGTGTCATATAAAAAAAAAGATTACGAGGAATTGACAACTTCCTTCTTTTTGGTGAAGTAAGAGTAAGTTCCTAACAGATCCAATAGATGGCGTTGTACACCGTTAAAACATGCAATGTACTCACGTATATCTCCGGTGGAGGATGTGAATAGTGGCAGCATGCAGAATACAGCTGCAGCTAGCTGTATGCCCATCCCGCCAGCCACTCGCCATCTCATCTGCAACAATAATATAAACATCTAATCTTATCACTGTTAAAAACTGTGCCGTCGACAGTCGCTAACAACTGTAATTTTAGACGAATGTTAATTTAAAATAAAATTTCCCTAATATTATATTGTTGATAATTTATTACTGTCCAGACGCTTAATAGATGCCACCTCGGGCAACGCATTAGTTTCGCTATTTAAAGAGGTAATGTCGCCAGATTTTTGGGTCCTCTACTAGCAAATAGCGACTTTACTAGATATTCTGTTTTTTATTTGTAGTTTGTATATTCATTGTAAGTCGCAGGCAATAGTTATTTTTATGTTAATTTGTAGGATTGCAGTAATAATAATAAATCTTATTTATAATTATAGTATAATCTGAATCTTTATTGATTTTAAGTCAAAAAATTTCGTTTAAAAGAAATATTTACAACGACAATATTTTTTAATTACTAAAGCAAAGGTCGTTGGATATAACATAATTATGTTAAAATATAAGGAATGAAAGCGGTATTGACACAATCAAAAATGAATGAAAAGAAAACATGAGGTTTGCATTATTACATTGCGTTCATTGTGAAAGCCATCTGTTGACTATCCAGGAACTAAAATGTTATAATTTTTTTTTAAAGAAAGAAGCATATATGTCATTTTCGAAATCAGCATATTGAGGGTTAAATATACGCTAATTTAGATAATAGAGCATTATGCCTACATTTTTGGCAACACTTTGTTGCTTCGAATATGAATTAACATCTTTAACATTCAACTCCATTTTTAACCAATTTACATAAAATTTTAACGAATTGTACATTCTCAGGAATCACTCTGTTAATAAATGAAAACCGCGTGGATATCCGTTCAGCAGTTTTTGAGATTATTGCGAACATACATACAGACAGAGGCCCAATGAGGTCCTGGGAGAATGGCCGGTTTTGACGCCAGAGGTAACGAGTTCAATCCCTGTCGTGCACTAATGGATTTTTCTTTCAAAAAATTTATGTGCGCTTTTCACAGTGACCCGGTAAAGGAAAAACATCATTAAGAAATCCCCAACCCCCGCATGGTGGTAGGACACTATCTAGTGTCCACCTGGCCAGCTACCACCATGAAGTCAGAAAATCTGTCGCCAAACATCTAATGTGTTCCGGCAGCCATCCTTCAGAGCCAGTTCCCATTCTAGGCCTAGCATGCTACCATCTTCAACAGCATCATACCTCACCAACGGGTGAGATTGTGGTCAAACGCTAGCTATATTAAACATAAACTGGCCAAGTGCGAGTCAGACTTTGTCCCGCACACGGAGGGTTTCAAACGCCATCTATCGAGTTTCTAACGAACTTCTAACACCAACTAAGTAAACGTTAACACAAAGGTAGAATAGTATTATATAGTAGTAATAGTAATAGTAGTAATAGTAATTGTAGTCATTAATATTATTAAATATCTGGTTGACCGAGCTTTGCTCGGTATTTTTTGCCACTTAAACAGACAAATATGACTCTTCCCGACATCTATTGACGAATAATAATACTATTTTTTTTAATTGAGAGCAAGTAACTGCTTTACTGACACAGTACTTCTACTCGCCAATAGATGTCGGGAAGAGTCATATTTTAAGTTGATTATCAATAAAGTTGATTATTGAAAACACGAATAAAACAACATTTTCTGAAAATGACTCCTAGCTAGATCGATTTATCGCCCCCGAAATCCCCTGTAGGTACTAAATTTTATTTAATCGTTGGAGCCGCTTCCGAGATTCAGACTAAGGTAAAGACGATAGCGCCATCTTAGCAACTAGATAGGTGGCGCTGCGCTATCGTAAAAAACTTTTTTTAAACTTTTCTTTAATTTTTGACTTTGTTCTGTTCTTAGTATTTGTTGTTATAGCGGCAACAGAAATACATCATCTGTGAAAATTTCAGCCGTCTAACTATCACGGTTCATGAGATACAGCCTGGTGACAGACGGACAGACAGACAGACAGACAGACAGACAGACAGACAGACAGACAGACAGACAGACAGACAGACAGACAGACAGACAGACAGACAGACAGATAGACAGACATACAGACAGACAGACAGACAGACAGACAGACAGACAGACGGACAGCGGAGTCTCAGTAATAGGGTTCCGTTGGTACCCTTTGTGTTCGGAACCCTAAAAAACACAAACAGACGCGGCGTGAGACTTTGCTTTATAATATATTATGTATATATATATATATATATATATATTTATATATATATATATATATATATATATATAGTGATAAAACAAACGCAATTACAAAAATTCCAATTCCGTCTACTCCGTGACATCACAATTAAAACTACTCTTATAACTAAGCCTAAAATTCACATATTATATCCCTTGCTCTAAAATGCAATAATCGAAATGTCCGTGTTTCAAGCCCCATTTCCATGAATTTTCTATCCAGCCTTACTTTCATAATTTCACGTGCACATGATACTCGTTAATAGTCATAAATAAACCACGAAAATTCAAGTGAAATAAGCAGTTGGAAATTCTAGAACCATAGGCGATTCACCAATAAATTACAGAGTAAGCACCGTTCCCTGAAAACCTGTAATTTATTTCAATGATTTTCTATTTTATGCCCGTTTTCTTGTGATTTAGGAGTGGGACTTGTTTATTTTGCAATATTTTTCAGTAGATTTAGCGGAAAATTGAAAATGCAACTTTGTTATGTTTGAATTTTGTGGAGCAGGACGGATTTCGTTAGGTTCTGTTAGGTCACGGTATATTTTAAAAAAAGGTACCTTCCTAGCTGACGGAGAGAGATACTCGCCTAAGAAGTATACGTGTATCAAAATACATGAATGAGATTTTAATGAACGGACAAAGTAATAAACCCTTCTACATTTAAAACTACTGTATTGTTTTTTAACTTGCAGAAATAAAATGTGTTCAGTGACGTCATCGAAAATATAATAATATTTTCGATATGTAATAACATAGCTATTGTTATTAACCCCCAATCCATAAAGAAGGAGAGTTATAAGTTTGACGTGTGTATCTTTGTATCTGTGTATACGTGTGTCTGTCATCGAAGCGCCTTAACGGATAAACTGATTTTGATTTCGTTATTTTTGTTTGATAGGTGTGTTAATCGAAAGTTTTCTTAGCTTTGATTCATGAAAAGCCGTTCAGCCGTTTTATAGCCGACTATGAGATTTTTACTAGATGATGACGCTATGAGATATCCTCTTACTTCAATTATATTGTAAGAACATGCCCCAGCATCAGGAGTATTGAGCTGATGCGGGGCATCTCCTGAAATCAGCAGAATACTTTACTTATCTACTCATAAACAAAATTGTAATTGTATTGTTTTAGTTGTCATGAGAAATTTAGATGTTGTCTCATAAGCCTTCATATTAATTTCAGGCCTTCAGAAATTTATTTTCAAGCCGGAAGTGGTGGGGGTCATTTGCCAAAGATCAAGAACAATTTACCAACAGCCGGCTTAAAAAATTGTGAGTTTTAATTAAAACCAACGGCGGCCGGCATCCGTACAAAATTGGGAAAAATATAAATTAGATCCGGCCTTGGATTTTTATCCGGGTTCTATACTTTAGAGCTTGTTTACCTTAAGTAGGGAAAAATTATAAGTAAGCTCGATTATGTAAGATGGGTAATGCTATTATTGTCATAGTGCATAGTGGGTAGGTAGCTTACAACCATCAAGGAGATCATCTGCCACCAAAACCTTACGGTGATCCGGCGGCACAGGCCTTCAGAGTCAAACCACGCTACGCCTAGTGTGTTGACCATCCTGGCCCACATCGTCTCTTACCAACAGGTGAGAAAGTGGTCAAACGCTAGCCTATATAATATACATACATAAATCACGCCTTTTTCCGGTTGGGGTAGGCAGAGACTACTTTGACTCTTTTCACAGGCTACGATCCTGACATGCCTCTTTCGTTTCTTCCACTTTCATGAGCGCCTTCATACATCCTCGCCGGTTATAGGTACTTTTGACTTGGTATTTATTTTAAACGTCTCTAGTCTGGTCGTGATACGTTTGCCTAGGTCGGTCTTTACAGGCTGGCCCATGACTATAATTATGACATTATGTTATGACCCCAAATAATATAACCAACCATAACAAAAGGACAGGGGTATTTTAGCTATGCACTCGATGTTAATGATGTGATCTACGATATAGTACGCTTTTCTAGAAGATAACTTTATTTATTTGTGACTTAAAGATCTCGGTATGGTACCTTTCTGAAATGTGTTTCAGATGGCAGATTACTACTTTCATCAGATAAGATCATAGTCAAGCAAACATGTAGTTTGTTTATTGGTCACTAAGATTGCTAAGATATAAAATCCAAAGTCCTGACTGACAGATTGATAATGTCAACGCACATCCCAAACCGCTGGTTTTAGACGCATGAAATTTGGAGGGTTGCAGTGTTCTTTGTGAAGTGCCCACTAAGAAAGGGTTTTTCGAAATTGTTTAATAAGATAAGTGCAAACATTTTTATTCAGTGCGCAAACAATTACTCGATAGTGTCATACATATTTGAAATTTATTTTTACATAGTAATAAACTTTCTCCTCTCAATTAGTCCATTACCGATATTATAACCTTAGGTATATATCTATAGGTATTTTCAATGAATGGTTTATCACGGCCGACCGCGGCCGGTTGATCAAAGGCTGTCTAATCGTCCATTCAGTTGGACGGGCTACCTGTTCTCTGCCCGAGGAGAATGGACTGGGACTTTGTCCAAATAAGTACACAATGTTTTGTAGAGAAAGGCTGAATGGCCTGCTTGCTTGAGTACCTCTTCTCGCATAACTATAGTTGAAGTCATAATACATACATACTGTTACATCGCGTCGTCGAGTCGCGATGTTTCGCCAAGCTTCTCGAACAAAAATACCGTGGGAAAGAATAGACTAATTACGGGCTATAAACACCCGACCCGACCGTCATAAATGTACCCTTCCGGGAATTCCGACCCTAGTCAATGTACCTAGTTTTGTAGTTAAGATTGAACCTTATTCATAAGTAGTTAGAGATCAAATTAGCATGTATGGTAAAGTTGTTTACGTCAGATGCTCAAAGGAAAGCCGCCCCTTTTGTTTGTGATTGTTATTGCTTTGTTTTGAACGTCTTTTGTCTATTGTTTCGAGTCAATACTAGAAAGTTCTGTAGAAATATTCTCGTCCTATATAAGACGTTGAAACCGCGGCTTGAGGCAGTCTTTCTCTGGAAGCGACAGTGTAACTATCTAAGCGTGGATAGCGACCAAGTGATCGTTAAGTGTTATCAGTGAACTAGTGTTGTGAACTGTGAACAGTGAAATCAGTGATTGTGAACTAACGACCTCAGTGCGTGTTAACGGACTTTTGATAATTGTGCAAGACGATTTGGACAACTACTGTGGAACATTGTGCTAACCTAGTGATCAGTGGAAATAAACGTTCATCTCATCGGATTGGCATTTTAATACCACCCTGCACGTAACAATTGGTGTCAGAAGCGGAATGCCAATCACTCCGAGGGAAGATACGCGTACTCCACGCACCAGGCGCCAGGCGGAGATGGATGCAACCCGGCAGAAGGAGCTCGAAGCATCGGGTGCAGGAACATCCACATTGGAAGAGCCAGCAGCAACACCGATGGCACCCACCATGGCAGCGCCACCTACAGCACCGCCAGTGAGTCTAACTACGAATGGAGGCCTGGAGGCCATGCTAGCCGCTCTCCTAGCTGGACAAGAAGCTGCACGCCAGGAACAACAGGCTGCACTACAGTCTGTACAGGCGGCACAAGAAGAAGCTAGCCGTAAACAGGAGGAAGCTAGCCGCAAACAGGAGGAAGCTCGCCAGGAACAACAGGCTGCACTACAGGCTGTACAGGCGGCACAGGAAGAAGCTAGCCGTAAACTAGAAGAGGCTATTGTGCATCAGTTGCAAAGCGGACTTGCCGGCATGGGGAAAAGGATAAAAAAGGTGGAAGAGCGACTCGACGTACACGAGCAGACCGTGAATGACCTGGCTAGTAAGGTCCAGACACTGGAATTACGAGGAGTCGGACAGAGCAGCCTGGTTCCCGCTACGACATCGCCCTTCAAACTTGATCTGCCACACTTCGACGGAACATCTTCGTGGGCAGCATACAAATTTCAGTTTACGACGCTGTCCAAAAGCTGTGGCTGGACTGACGAGCATGCAAATACAGCGCTCACATTAGCGCTGAAAGGAGACGCTCAGCTTATCCTGGAACGCATACCTAAAGAGGAAAGGACGCTGAAGACCCTGCTGGAAGCCCTCGAAACGCGCTATGGAGACAAGCACATGGAGCATGCGTACAGGGCACAACTACGTGAGCGCACTCAGAAGCCCACAGAGACATTGCAACAGTGGGCAGACGAAATCGAGAGGTTGGTCCGACGAGCCTACGCGTCGACACCATCAGTCATCGAGGTTACATCGCTGCGGCACTTTGTGGATGGAATCAGGGATGGCGAGGTACGCGCTGCGGTACGATTGGGACATCATCAGACACTGAAGAACGCCCTGGTTCATGCTTTAGAAGTGGAAGCAGTGCGACGGGACACCAAACCATACAGACTTCGGGAGCTGGTGACTGAACCCAGGAAGTCCCGTTATGGACCGACATGTTACGGGTGTGGAGAAAAAGGGCATATTCAAGTTGATTGCCTGAAAACGAAAAAACGGGCCACAGATATCCAGAACCAAGTGGAAATGGAAGCAGTGCGAAGGGACACTAAACCATATATGGCTCGAGAGTTGGTAACTGAATCCAGGAAGCCCCGGTATGCACCGACATGTTACAGGTGTGGTGAGAAAGGGCATATTCAGATTGATTGTCTGAAAACAAAGAAACGAGTCAAAGATGCCGAAACCCAAGTGGAAGAGTTCTACTTCGTGACAGTAAAACGCAGTGGAAAGGGTCATAGCAACACTGATGCCCTATCAAGAAGACCTAGTGAAGAAGATTGCAAACACTACAAAAAGGACGAGTCTCGAGAAGAAGTCAGAGTCATCAGGATGGACAGAACAGATGACGAATGGAACGGCGAAAATACGAGACAAGCACAATTGGAGGACAGAGATTTACGACCTGTACTGGATTGGATAAAGTCTGGAAACAAGCCCCAGTGGAGCGACGTGTCAGCTTGCAGCCCAATCACAAAAAGTTACTGGGCTCAGTGGGACAGCCTGACTCTGGAACAAGGAATCTTGTACCGAAAATGGGAAAACAGCAATGGAAAAGAAACTACGATGCAGGTCGTTGTTCCCCGGAGTAAAGTGGCATCTCTACTACGACACATTCATGATGGAGTTTCTGGTGGACATCTAGGAGTCAAGAAAACTCTTGTGAAGGTTTGTCAACGATTCTACTGGGTACACAGCCGCGAGGATGTAGAAGATTGGTGCAGGAAGTGCACCGCTTGCGCGTCAGTAAAAGGACCGAAGACAAGAAGTAAAGGACAACTAAAATTGTACAATGTTGGGGCACCATGGGAGCGCATTGCCGTGGATGTTGCCGGGCCATTTCTCGAGACTGAAGAAGGCAAAAAGTACATCATCGTAGTGCAAGATTACCTCAGCAAATGGCCCGAAGTTTTCGCGACACCAAACCAGGAAGCAAAGACAGTTGCAAAGAAGTTGGTGCAAGAAGTGATCTGTCGATTTGGTGTACCGATGGAACTGCATTCCGATCAAGGAAGGAACTTCGAGTCTGCCCTATTTCAGGAAATGTGCACCCTCCTCGGGATCCAAAAGACGCGGACAACGGCAGCTCATCCACAGTCAGACGGAATGGTTGAGAGGTTTAACCAGACGTTGGAGAATCACCTGGCTAAAGTCGTGGACGCACATCAACGTGACTGGGATCAGTACATACCTCTGTTCTTGTTGTCATACCGTTCCGCTACCCATGACAGCACTGGTATGACTCCTGCAAATGTGAATTTTGGACACGAACTAAGACTTCCTATCGACGCCATAACTGGTTCCCCGCCAGATGCTCCGAAGCCTGTAACCGACTATGTCAGTGATCTTCGTAGTCAGCTGGACGAAGTGCACAGGATAGTTCGAGAGAATAGTTTAAAAACTGGTGAAAAAATGAAGACCCGGTACGATCGTAGAGCGAATACGATGGGTTTCGAAGAAGGAACTCTCGTCTGGTTGCACAACCCACTACGAAGGAAAGGAAAAAGTCCGAAGCTGCAGGCTCATTGGGAAGGACCATACCAGATTATCACGAAGATAAACGACGTTACCTACCGCATTAAACGAGGCCAGAGAGGAAAGCCGAGGGTAGTACACATCGATCGACTTACACGATACCATGGAACAAATGATGATCGGGACGATCATAACTAAGAAGGGGATAATGTTACATCGCGTCGTCGAGTCGCGATGTTTCGCCAAGCTTCTCGAACAAAAATACCGTGGGAAAGAATAGACTAATTACGGGCTATAAACACCCGACCCGACCGTCATAAATGTACCCTTCCGGGAATTCCGACCCTAGTCAATGTACCTAGTTTTGTAGTTAAGATTGAACCTTATTCATAAGTAGTTAGAGATCAAATTAGCATGTATGGTAAAGTTGTTTACGTCAGATGCTCAAAGGAAAGCCGCCCCTTTTGTTTGTGATTGTTATTGCTTTGTTTTGAACGTCTTTTGTCTATTGTTTCGAGTCAATACTAGAAAGTTCTGTAGAAATATTCTCGTCCTATATAAGACGTTGAAACCGCGGCTTGAGGCAGTCTTTCTCTGGAAGCGACAGTGTAACTATCTAAGCGCGGATAGCGACCAAGTGATCGTTAAGTGTTATCAGTGAACTAGTGTTGTGAACTGTGAACAGTGAAATCAGTGATTGTGAACTAACGACCTCAGTGCGTGTTAACGGACTTTTGATAATTGTGCAAGACGATTTGGACAACTACTGTGGAACATTGTGCTAACCTAGTGATCAGTGGAAATAAACGTTCATCTCATCGGATTGGCATTTTAATACCACCCCGCACGTAACAATACATACAATCACGCCTTTTTCCCTATAGGGTAGGCAGAGACTACTTCTTTCCACGTGCTACGATCCTGAGATACCTCCTTCGCTTCTTCTTCTTAAGTGAGAACTTCTTGAAGTCATAATGATAGTAAATTTTAAACTGTCGCGATTTACACACATGATTATATTGTAATACGGGACTTATCGCGCTAGAAACATAATTTTATTTGATTAGCAAGTGTTCCAGTCGAAGTTTAAACCGATGTCGTCAGTATTGTGTGTCAAAATGGTAACTACGATCAAGATCAAATGAGGGTAGTTTCGAACGACTCTCAATCATAACATTGCTGATACCCACAACTTCAGTCTTCTCGTGAACACGGTCAATGCAACATGATTAAAACGTCGAGGTAAATAAAATTATGTTTTTAGCGCAATAAGTCCCGTATAAGAGATTGACTGAGATAACATGACCCGCCCCTCCAAAATTCAAAACGTTTGAAAGTATTTGTGAAAGTATTTACAACGTACCACCACGCATGTGTGCGTACTGGTACTGCCGGCCTGCTACTAAAGAAGAATAATTACAACTACATTCAAACTCTTTCGTAAGGATGTGACTACACACATTAAAACAGTAATTTGGAGGGGCGGGCCATGTTATCGTAGTAAATATTTACAATATAATTATCTGTCATAATGATAGTTTAAAACCTAAAAAACCGATAACCATGCCGCGCGAATCAGTTTCAGTGGCAGGTTTGAGACGTGTATCGTATTATCTCTATGGATACTTATAGATCTTGATAAAACTTAAACGGACCACCTTGGAGATAAACCCTACTTATGAAAAATAGAACATTCATGGGTAATAAAAAAATACAGTGAAATTAAGAACCTCCTCCTATTTGGTAGTCGATTGAAAAGAAAGTCAATATCTAAACAAAGCTACAAAGGCAAGCAAGACACTCGTCTGGTGATAAGTGATGACGTCTACCCGTAACAGATTCTGAATTCAGTTTTTTTTTTGTATCAGTCAAACAAGCTCTTGTCTACTATCTCACCACGTGTGAAGTGACGATATGGTAGCAGGTAGACCATATCGTCATCTCACTCATTGATTTAACTTTGACGTTGAATTTTACTCAACTCAGTTTTCCAGCAAGTTGTTTTACTGCCCTCTTCAAATTCCAGATTTCAGTTGCTGGAAAACTGAGTTTAGAAAAATCCAATGTCAAAGTTACATCAATGAGTAAGTTAATAAATGATTTTACGGTTGGTAAAATGTCTGCCATTCGACAATAAATAAAATAAAACTGGCTAAGTTCAGTTGGACTCGCCCACCGAGATTTCCGTACCAACGTTGGTTGGTACCAAATAAGCTAGACCTCTAAAGTGTATGAGCACCCATATAATTCAGAGGCCTATCTTAATTGGCGAAACTATGTATGTATAGGGACACTTTAATTTTCAACTTTTTTATTTTTTTGGAATTTTTACTTTATTTGTGCTGTAACTTGCTTGTACCTTGCTTCTTGCCGAATTTCATGATTCTAGATCAACGGGAAGTACCCTATAGGTTTTCGACCCAAAACCTATAGGGTACTTCCGGTTGACCTAGAATTGTCATTTTTTGTCAAAAGCAAGGTCTTACAGAACAAGTAAAGGAAGAATTCCGAAAAACAAAACAAGTTGAAAATTAAGGTAAATTTTGGTACTTACAAATTTTCGCGAAAATCTAAATTTGCCCATATCTTTTTATCGTGTTGACTCAGGACCTTAATTTTTGTACACCTAATAGGGACAATAGACTTCAGTATCTGGTATAAATTTCAACTTGCTAGGGCCACTGCAGCCTTTCCTAAGAAAATCGGTGGTGACACACGGACAGACGGACAGACAGACGGATGGACGGACGGACAGACAGATGGACAAAAAAGTGATCTTATAAGGGTTCCTTTTTTACCTTAGAGGTATGGAACCCTAAAAACGGGATTGAAACATCATGCCACTGGTGATTTTGCCTAACTTTGTGTTGATTTGAAAGACCTGATTGGTTGAGAAAGTGTTATATCAAATTGTCAGGGAATGCAAATTTACTGAGCCCTGAAACCATCCTGAAACCGTGGCTTTTCCTGCGGTAAAGGTCTCGGTAAACTTCTTAGAATGAATTTGGAGGTTAAAAGTAAGCTTTTAATGAAGGGTATTCGAGTTAAAATAACCGGCCAAGTGCGCGTCAGGTGCGCCACGCGCAGTGTAGGGTTCCGTAGTAGCCCGTTATTCAATGCAAGTCTTTACCCGTTATAAATAAACAACTAGGTACTTTGTCTTGTCACTTTAAGGGATTTATTCTAAGGATGTTGTATTTGGTACAAAATTATCCAACACCCAAGTTCAACGACTGCTAAACTAATAAAGTTATCTTAACCGCTACAATTTTCCTTTAAAGTTCATGAAATGCGCTATTATCACGATTTTTTCTAGCCAGCAGTTTAGTTTTAAGAGGGGGGGGGGGGGGGGGGGGACGCCCTACAGGAACGAAAATTTGCACTTTAAAGTTTAGAGTATTCAATCGAAAAATGGTATTAGCAACCCTGAAGTCATTTTAAAAGACCTATTCAACGATTCCTAACACGATGGGGTAGACGACGAAAAAAAAATTTCATCCCCACTTCTCATATAGGGGAGCTACCCTAAAAAAAATATTTTTCCAAATTTTATTTCACCACTTTGTTGGCCTAATTTAAATACATACCCCTACAAAATTACAGATTTCTAGTATTAACGGTCTCTTAGCAAAACCTCGGACAGACAGACAGACAGACGGACATGACGAAACTATAAGGGTTCCTTGTCAGGACTACGGAACCCTAAAAATGGTATCAGTATCTACTGAATTACGTAAAATGTGAAAGGAATAAGTATGTTCACTAAACGATTTATAAATAACTAGTTAAATAAAACGTTTATTAAAAAATTTACGAAGTCCCATAAAAACTAAAACATTAGAAAAACTTGAAATATTTTAGAAATTGTAATTTTACAGGGGAATAGTCAGTATGGTTAAATAGGATGAAGCTCTCTCCATCCTGTCCTATAGAGAGATACTTTTCTCTATAGAGAGATACTTTTTAATGTCTTTCTCTATAAAGAAATACCTAGACAAATACTTTTTACCAAGGCCGAAACCCACAGATATCATATATAGATCTGTGGCGAAACCGCAAGGTGCATCTGGTGAACTTATTCTAGCTTAAGTTTGACAACAGTTTAAAAGGGTGTCTTGTTGCAGAAAAATGCTGAATGGAATCATAGCCGTATTTCCGCACTTTCACTACTATACGTAGTTCAGATTTTACCCACACCGGACCCAAATAATTACCCTGTGCTTTTCAATGAATTTAAATATTTATGCCTAAAAGTTAATTTTTCGAAACAAGTTGCATCCTTTTCCCCTATAAAACCAACCTAGATCCGCTATACGGAAAGAAAAAGAACAGTTCAATTGAATCTTGCCTCGATACGGGTGCGGCGTCCAATTGGATTTTACCAGTGGCACTTTGTATCGACTTTCGGCACAAAGATACGGGACTTGCTGCCCTCTGAGTTTCTGTTATTGATATGTTGTGTGCAGTTGACAAAAAGAGTAAATACATAGATTTAACTGGAACCCATATTAAAAATGCGGGGTTTGTTTTCCCAACGAAATAACGGAAAGAAGCATTTAATTGAGTATTTTTTGCCTAGATTTGAAATACTTCGAATATTCTTCTAGTCTGAAAATAAGATCAGTAGGTTGTTCTCAATCATTCGTAAGCAAATTCGGATTCGGAAACTGTCTCTCCTTGGACTCGGATCTTTGCAATTCACAATGCTCCGATCGGTTACTTTGACATTTCAATTCGAAAAATCAGTAATTCTATTTGGAAAGGTAACCGCGACAAAACAGCTTACGGATTTATCATTATTCAACATTAAAAATGAAGCAGCTTCCAAATCCAAATAGGTTTTCGAATGATTCAGAATCAGCCCAGAATGATGAGACAAAAGCTGGAACGGCAGGGAAGGCAACTGTCTTTAGTCTCGCCAATAGGTGCATAAATATTACGCCAACTTGAATGAATTGAACTACGCAAACGTATGTACTAGAACAGTTTAATCTCTGAATAAATTCCTCATTACAGCGGAAATCCCATACGACCTTAACCTTCCTAATGTACAGTCTTAATGTCAAAAAGACTACAAAAGGGTTGCCATAAGACGTGTCTTGGTTTAATTCCGTTAGAATCAGTCAAGGAAAATGTCTAGAGTCAAAGAAAAATAGGCTTAGGGTGAGCACGTACAGCTTAAAGGTTGATAGATAACTGGATGACTCAGACGAGGGGACTGGGGAGCATTGTTGAGTTGACTAAATAGTCTAAGTATATGGACCTACAGTTGATTTGTTTTTTCAACCGTCTGAACGACGAACCGGAGGTTCTCAAATCATCTGTATGTTTTTTTAATGTATGTTACGCGATTACTCCATCAATTTTGAACCGATTCGAATGATTTTTTTAATTAGTAGTGTACATTTTCAAGTTAGTCCCATTGTAATTTCATCGAGATCTGATAAGTATCTTAAGAGATAAACACCTCAAACTTAGTGAAAATGACTAGCGCGGCGGTCGGTGTTCTTCGTCGGTGTAGTCGGTGTTTTTCGTTTTGTAAACTATATAAGTTTTTAAGTTTTCATGGTCACCAAACAGCACCGAAAGCAACTCATAATAAACGAAAAACATGGTAAATATCCCGTAAATCACTCCAAAAATTATCCTAAATTATTTGTAAGCTGCTTGTAATTGTAGTTTGGATGTCAATACTATAATTTGGTATCTTGGAGCTGAAGTGACGATGGAGCCAGAAGGTCGATAGTGGTTTTTTTTCAGTTGCTGCTTGTAAACTCCTTGGGCTCATTTGATTAGTTTATTGACCTCCTCCCTTAAGGTACGGCCACACCACGGCGTCCTGCGATCTGCGGGCGCGATCTCAGTACTTTTCAATTGTTTTCTGATCGCGTTTGGTGTGAACCAGTCGGTACAAATACTACTGCGCTATCTAATCGCCGCCTAGATCGCGCACGCAGGACGCTGCGGTTTGTCTGTACCTTTACAATATAGCCAAGGGCATTAAGTTACTTGTAATTAATAAATACAGGTAAAATAGAATATAGGTATATAACTACAATAGAATAAAGGTTTATGATTATGATATGTATTACCTATCCAGACTAATATTATAAAAAGAAAACGTTATTCAACGAGTTCAACTTTCGAGATGTTTAATCACGAAGCAGGTGCATCAGTTTCAATATCGCGGAAAATATCGTTTGCGCGATGCAGGATTTCATACATTTAGGCAATATTTAAAGGAGAGCAATAAAAATCTACACTAGCGCCATCTCTGGGTTTTATTTGTCATTACTGTTAAATGCGAAAGTATCTGTCTGTCTGTCTGTCTGTGTCACTTTCACGCCAAAACTACTGAACCGATTTGAATGAAATTTGGTACACAGATAGTCTAGAGCCTGAGAAAGGACATAGGCTACTTTTTAATGCGAAAAAGGGGTTGTAAAGGCTTGAAAGGGGGGATGAAAAGTTGTATGGAAGGATCGTCATTTTCAAGGTGTAGGGGGGGGGGGGGGGTAGCGGGAGGGGAATGGGAGAAGAAGGGAGGTGAAGGGGGAAGGGGAGGCGAGGGCAGGAGAGCGGGAGGGGAGGGGAGTGGAGGAGCAGGGGAGGGGAGGAGAGGGGAATTGAGGAGAGGGGAGGGGAAATTGAGGGGAGGGGAGGGGAGGGTAATTGAGGGGAGGGGAGGGGGAATGGAGGGGGAAGTTAAGGGAGGGGGAAGTGAAGGGAGGGGGATTAGCGTGGCGTAGTGCGGTGCGGTATATTTGGGATAAGTATGTGTTTTATTAGTTAATGCTACCCATAGACACTATTCCACGCGGACGAAGTCGCGGGTACAGCTAGTCATAATTATAAACCTTTATTCTATTATACCTATCATAATTATAAACTTTTTTTACACCATGCGTCTATTTTAACATACCTAATATAATATTAAAATATATAATGTTAAAATAGAATGATTGAAATCGACCAACGCATGTTGAAGATATCAGGTACTTGGTGCACGGCATGGCTGCCATGACATCGCAAGTGGTTTGGTGGTTTTCCGATTTCTCGGTGGTTTGCGGGTTAAAAGGCAGCGTATGTGTACATTTATAATCATCATCATAATCAGCCTGTATCAGTCCACTGCTGGACATAGGCGTCTCCAAAGATACGCCACTGAGCTCTATTTTCAGCTCTGCTGCATCACTGCCCACCGCTATGCGTATGTCGTCGTTTCTCCTGGTCAGGGCATAATTGTGAAACTTGTGAAAATAAAAATAGAAATCAATCAAAACAGAACATTTTGTACCATATCTAAATCAAAATAAGCTAGAAAACTTTTTTTTAAATCATCATTTTATTTTATACAAAAAATAATAACCGGCCAAGTCAAGTTGAACTCGCCCACCGAGGCTTCCGTACCAACGTTGGTACGTACCAATTAAGCTAGACCTCTAAATTGTATCAGCGCTCATATAACTCAGAGGTCTACCTTAATTGGTGTAAACTATGTATGTAGGGGGAGGGGGAGGGGTTCCCTTTAATTTTCTACTTTTCTAATTTGTGCTGTAAGACCCTGTTTCTGGCCAAATTTCATGATTCTAGGTCAACGTACCCTATAGGTTTTCGACCCAAAATGTCAATGTTGGTCAAAAGCAAGGTCGTACAGCACAAGTAAAGGAAAAATACCGAAAAATAAAAAAAGTTAAAAATTAAGGTACATTTTGGTACTAACAAGTTTTCGCGAAAATCTAAATTTGCCCATATCTTTTTATTATGTTGACTCAAGACCTTAGTTTTTATACATCTAATAGGGACAATAGATTTCAGTATCAGGTATAAATTTCAACTTGCTAGGTCCACACGTTCCTGAGAAAATCAGTGGTGACACACGGTCAGACGGACTGACAGACGGACAGACAGCCAGACAGACGGACATGAAAGTGATCTTATAAGGGTTCCTTTTTTACCTATTGAGGTACGGAACTCTAAAAAAGAACTTCAGACTAAGGACTTCAGGTCAGGCGTAGTTAAGATACGTTTAAAAATGTCCTATTAAAATAATTTATTCTACATTTTAATTTTAATTTCACAGTAGTTTACCTAAGTACTTTATGTTTTCAATCTCTTTGGCATTTTCCAAATCTCTTTCTTCCCTAAATCTCACAGCATTCTTAAAGTACCTTCTGCTTTGTCGATACATCGAGCATAGCAAAGCTCAGCCCCAGTAAATAAAATCTGAGCCCCAATATTTCTTCCATGGCCAATTGGATGTAATAGTTGCGTGCGTTCGTAAATACAGTAAATCTTTTGGTATGTACGGGAAATAAGTTGTGTCGTATAGATCAATCACTATTCACTGTGTATGTCTATTTGGAGAAAGTTAGAGCGATTACATCGAATTGTGGTTAGGGAAGGCTTTTTTTTGTTGGTTGGTGTAATGTGTATATGTGTAACTGTGAACAAAGTGTTTAAGAAATTGGCATCAAATTTTCGACCTATTAGAAGTATTTCCAATTTCAAACGTAGGTAAATCAGGTCAATATCCCACACTTTACAAATCTGAAATTTAACAGAAAATTTATTTCTAGTTAGGGTTCCGTAGCCGAATGGCAAAAAACGGAATCATTATAGATTCGTCATGTCTGTCTATCTGTCTGTCTGTCCGTCCGTATGTCACAGCCATTTTATTCCGAAACTGTTAAGACTACAGAATTGAAACTTGGTAGGTAGATGTATTCTGTGAACCGCTTTCCGATTTTATACAAAAATAAAAATATAAAAGTTTAAGAGGGGGCATCCCATACATGGAAATGAAACAATTAAAAAATTTTTTTCTTCAAACCTATACTTGTGGGGTGTCTATAGATAGGTCTTCAAAAATGACATTGAGGTTCCTAAAATCATTTTTTCTCAAAGTCAATCATTCGAAAGATAGGCGCGTCTAAAGTGGTAAAATGTGTGTGTCCCCCCCCCCCCCCCCTCTAACTTTTAAAGTATGGGAGTGAAAATCTAAAAAAGTATATAATATATAAGCTGTAGATATCAATAAAAACTAACAACCTAAATTGGTTTGAACGAGATACAGTCAGCAGTTTTAGAGATATGGTGACCGCAAAGATAACTTTGTTTTTCATACAAACACTATGAAAAACAAAGTTAATTTTGTAGTTGCAAAAAATCACAGTTTGGAATACTTAACTGTGTTACGGAACCCTACGAGTGCGAGTTCGACTTGCACTTGGCCAGTTTTCCTATTGTTTCTAATCCCATACTAAATATCACAGAACAGGAAAAATATAAGCTAAGTATAAATTATGTTCGTAAATGTGGCAGTAACCTTTCTTTAATTATAATTTCACAGTTGGACCGTTTTGGCTGACATTTTTGGAGAAAACCTATAATGGATTCACACATATTTAGCACATTCTCTTTTATATCTTATAGGCCAGCGTTTGACCACTATCTCGCATGGTGGTAAGTGACGATATGATCGTATATGGTTGAACACGCTAGGCCTAATATAATAGGCTCTGACTCACAAGGGCTGTGCTGCCGGAACACCGTAAGGTTATGGCGGAAGTTTTTTTTTTTTAATATCTTATAGGCTAGCGATTGACCACTATCTCACCTGTTGGTAAGTGATGATGTGATCGAAGATGGTAAGCACGCTAGGCCTAGAATGGGAACTGGCTCTCTAGGATAGCTGCCGGAACACATTAGATGTATGGCGACACATTTTCTAACTTGAGGGTGGTAGCTGGCCAGGCGGACACTAGATAGTGTCCTACCACCATGCGGGAATTTTGTTTTGGTTTCTTAACGATGTTTTCCTTCACCGGAGGGCCACTGTGAGAAGCGCACATACAATTTTCTATAGAAAAATCCATTGGTACACGGCGATTTGAACTCGGTACCACGGCATCAAAGCCGACCGTTCTCCCGATTACGCCACCGAGCCCTCGGAGATTTTCTCCTTAATGCTGGTAAGATACTTTTTGGTAGGAAGCCAGGCGGAACATCGATATAATATGCTCCTATCACCTGTGTACGAACACTCGTGCTAGGATTTGAACCGGCGTCAAGCCGGTTAATAAATTTGACTGATACATAATATATAACTTACTAGCAGCGCCTCGCGGTTTCACCCGCATAGTTCCTGTAGCTTCCTATTAGTGAAAGAATTTTAAAATTGATCGATTCGTTTTTGAGTTTTTTTTTTGTATTCAACTTTTATTCAGGGGCTTTTGGCTAAATATAGCTATGGCAGCCCCGTATTAGCTTACAAAATAAAAATTTGTTACGACGAACGCTCTTCAACCACCCTGTGTACACATAGATAGAGCATTCTAGCCGCGTCTGACGATGGTTTTTGAGTTAAATCGATACAAACAAAAAATCAAATATTTCCTTTTTAGGGTTCCGTAGCCGAATGGCAAAAAACGGAATCCTTATAGATTCGTCATGTATGACTGTCTGTCTGTCTGTCTGTCTGTCTGTCTGTCCGTCCGTATGTCACAGCCATTTTATTCCGAAACTGTTAGGACTACAATATTGAAACTTTCTAGGTAGATGTATACTGTAAACCGCTTTCCGAATTTTATACATAAATAAAAAATATAAAAGTTTAAGGGGGGGCATCCCATACATGGAACTGAAACAAAAAAAAATGTTTCTTCAAACCTATACATGTCTATGGATAGGTCTTTAAAAATGACATTGAGGTTCCTAAAATCATTTTTTCTCAAAGTCAATCATTTCAAAGATAGGCGCGTCTAAAGTGATAAAATGTGTGCCCCCCCCCCCTCTAACTTTTAAAGTATCATCATCATCATCAGCCTGTATCAGTCCACTGCTGGACATAGGCCTCTCCCAAGATGCGCCACTGAGCCCGATCTTCGGCTCTTCTCTTCCAGTCACTGCCCACCGCTTTGCGTATGTCGTCGCTCCACCTGGTCACAGGACGTCCTACGCTACGTTTGCCGATTCGCGGTCTCCACTCTAGGACAAGTCTGCCCCAACGGTTATCAGTCCTGCGGCAGATATGACCAGCCCACTGCCACTTCAGCTTGCTAATCCGTTGAGCTATGTCCATAACTTTAGTTCTCTGGCGAATTACTTCGTTCCAGATTCGATCCCGCAGAGAAATACCGAGCATAGCTCTCTCCATAGCTCGCTGAGCGATTTTAAACTGGTGGACCAGTCGGACTGTGAGTGTCCACGTCTCGGCTCCGTATGTCATCACAGGTAGGACGCACTGGTTAAAAACTTTTGTCTTTAGACACTGTGGTATAGGCGACGAGAAGACTCGACGGAGTTTTCCGAATGCTGCCCAGCCCAGCTGAATTCTTATCTGGATTTCCTTATCGAAGTTATGTTTTCCTAGTTGGAGCGTTTGCCCTAGGTAAACATACTTAGTGACAACTTCGAGTGGGATTCCATCTACGGCAATCGGTTCCGGAACAACGTGCTCGTTGTACATGACTTTGGTTTTGTCCAAATTCATCCGGAGACCGATGCTACGAGAAGAATCAGCTAGGCCATTCAACATCCTTTGTAGGTCCTGCAGCGTCTCTGCCATAATGACGATGTTATCTGCGTATCGTAAGTGAGAGATGTACTTGCCGTTGATGTTGATGCCACAATTTTTACAGTCCAGCGTCTTAAACATATCCTCCAAGGCGTTAGTGAACAGTATCGGGGATATGACGTCCCCCTGTCTCACTCCTCAACGCAGGTGGACATGTTTAGTTCGCTGGTTCTGTACTTGTACAGTCATCGTTGTGGCATTATACAGACATCTCATCACTTCGATATATCGCCAGTCGACTTGGCAACGCTGCAAGGACTCGAGAACAGACCAGGTATTGAGTCAAAGGCCTTCTCATAGTCCACAAATGCTAAGCACAGGGGCCGATTATACTCTTCGGTCTTCTGTAAAATCTGCCGCACCGTGTGGATGTGGTCTATGGTGCCGTAATCACTTCGAAACCCGGCCTGTTCCGGAGGTTGTAACTCGTCGAGTCTTCGCGCAAGACGGTTCGTGATGACCCTTGAAAACAGCTTGTAGACATGGCTCAGAAGCGAAATCGGGTGATAGTTTTTCAATAGGGTTTTGTCTCCTTTTTTGAAAAACAAAACCACCATGCTTCTGTTCCATGCCTGTGGAGTTCTCCCAGTAAAAAGAACGGAATTAAATAGCTGCTGCAGCTGTTGAACTGCTGGAGCTCCTCCTGCTTTTAAAAGCTCCGTTGTGATTCCGTCTTCTCCTGGGGCTTTTCCATTTTTGAGTTGTTTAAGGGCCATCACGATTTCGTCTCGGCTAATTTCGGGCAGATCTTCTGTGAAGTGGCGGGTTAAGGTGGCTCTAGAATCCTCAGTATCGGGTTCGGGCCTTGAAGCATGCGATGCGTAGAGCTTGCCGTAGAAGTCTTTAACTTCCGACAGAATCTCCGGCTTGGATGCGACGACGTTCCCCGTTGACGTTGTCAGCTTTGTGAGGTGGCTTCTACCTAGAGGCTGGACGAACACTTTCGACCCCCGATTCTGCTCAATTGATTCTTTAATCAAGAGCGTGTTAGAGGATCGGAGGTCGCGTCGTACCAGCTTCTTTATGGATTTGTTGCGCACCAGGTTAGTTGACAAAGCTGACAAAGGGTCTGTTCGTCTCTCTTCCTTCCTTTTTCTTCTTCAAAGAACGGGGATCCACCTGGCATGGACGTCTTGCCCAGCTAACCAGGTTCCGGGTAAAACCTCCACACGCGACTCCTAGCAAGAAAAGAAGAACCCGACCTAACACCTAGGTCGCCCTGCCTGTCGGGCAATTTACCACGGCCCAGAAACGGCCACCCCCACACCCTGACGTCTTCACGTCCGGCGATCGACACCCAGGACAGGAGGCAATGCCCCGAAACCAGGCCCCCGCGCCCCTGAGGGATCACGCGAGAAGACAAGAGTCTCAAATATAAAAAAAACTTAAAATTTATACTTTTCATAAAGTGTATTTATGAAATTGCACTATTAAACATTTCCTTTATAAAATATTTACTCTTTATAATATTATTACAGATATTAAATACTGTAAGAAATAACAATCTACCTTAGATATTAAACAGCACGTCATGATAAAGCATCGCCTCTAAAAATAGGATATAATAAAATCGCTGCCAAACCTGATAGGCTATCCTGACTACAAAGGTGGCTCAGGTCTTTGATCATCGAGCATCTATTATAATACCTACTATGACGGGCTAGGGGTGGGTAATTAAATTTTTTATGGAGGACTCGTGGTGTGAACGTATTTATTGCCTTAATAAAAGGGGTGGGTATAGGGAGGTTTTGTGAGCTATAGTGGGTTTTGATCGGATTTTTGGTGTGAACATACTGAGCAATTTGTTTTGTTGGGAAATTCATTGTAATTTGTTCCTGCAGTTTGGTGAGTTCTTTTGAAAAGCTTTGAGAAGGCTGTAGTAGTTTTAGTATGTAGATAGTTTTAGATGGCAGGATTTTTGAGGGAGGAGGCTTATGCCCTGTAGGTGGTGTAAATGAGCTGCAAATGATGAAGATGATAATGACCAAAAGCTTTTACCAAAATCTGATGTGTAAGAGGCGTAGCTCATTGCGTAGCTTTACCTATTCGTATACCGTTCGTAGCTATGTGTAGCCACGCACCCTTACAAAATGTAGCATGTAGCATCATCATAAAACATTCGTGGAAGGTCTCACAAGTATTTGTTCCTCTATAGAACGTTTACACAAACCGGCATATTTGCTTTTCAATCTAACCTTTCAGCTTGTCAGCAGAATTCCGTGGAACTCTGAATAAAAATTGCGTATAACAATTGGGGCCGCCTTTTTCAAGTCTGTTGAAATACAGCTATTCTGATGTTGGTCTCGATATTGAGATTAAATTGGCGTATGCTATGTAAAAATGAGCAACGATTTATAGTATTAAAAGATATAGTAAGATAGTTATAGCAGAAAGAGATGAGTAGTTACTATTATTCAAAAAATGTGTCTATTTACTCGAGGACTGTATATTTATATTGCTTAAACTTTATGTAAGTACTTTAGCCAAGCGTTTTTACTGAAGACCCAATACGGTTTGAAAGTTTTAAATTTATTCATTACAAAAAAACATACATTTTTTATATGTAACATTATTAAAATACAAAAGAATGTACAAAGACTCAAACTTCTTCGACTGCATCATCACTTACCAACAGGAGAGATAGTGGTCAAACGCTAGCCTATAAGTTATAAAAAAAAACTACAATAAATTTCAGTCGCACATTACTATGGCTGACCTCTTTGTGGAACCGAAATATAACTTTTTTGACTCACACACTCACAACATTATTAAAATACAAAAGAATGTACAAAGACTCAAACTTCTTCGACTGCATCATCACTTACCAACAGGAGAGATAGTGGTCAAACGCTAGCCTATAAGTTATTAAAAAAAAACTACAATAAATTTCAGTCGCACTTTACTATGGCTGACCTCTTTGTGGAACCGAAATATAACTTTTTTGACTCACCCTCATAATTAAGAGTGCCCTTTTCCACCCATGAATCCTACCTATAAACCTTAAGTAGTAAACTCTGAGTATCAGCATATTTGTTCTGCGCTGTATCGACATCCATTCTGTTAAATTTTTCACGTGTGAGCAGCCCAGAATGAGGGTATTTCCCATATGATTGTGAGGCAAAGATTGCATCGGTCGGAAAGATAGGACCCTTAATATTTTATGAAGAAATATTGTGCCGAAGTTTCGTGTGGTTTAAGATGTGGGTAGAAGATTGCGAGTGAGATTATTAGGTAGGAATTATCGCTTCAGTACATTATTTTTTGTTTACTAAAATAACCTAATGACTATTGAAAAGTTAAGAGATTTTCTCCATCTACAGTAATCATAGTTTTACGCCTTGTTTCTAATGGTTGAGTAATTCGTAAACGAAGCAAAGAAAATAAATACGTTTTTACATCGCGTTTGTTTACTGTGCTTTGAGAAAAACTTGACAAGAGTGTGCGTGTGTGCAACAGCTTTTAGATAATTGCGAATGAAGTAATAAAATCACTTTATTGCACTTTATGAGGGTTCAAACGGTGCTCTTATCGACACATAGCCATCTCTTCCAGACAACAACTGAAAATATGTTTCATAAAGACTTTTTCATTTATGTCATTAAAAAAACTTGGTCATACATGGAGCATAATGAGAATTCCAGGTGATGCCCTAGCATCAGGTCAAGGTCAACGTCAAGGCCAAGGTCATTAGTTATAGTCAAGGTCAAGGTAATTATGTTCTTAAAATATCATAAAAATAACTGAATAAATAATAAATTTCGAATTGATCAGCTGTTTAAAAAAATGTTCTAATAGCCTTATTAACTAGAAATGACCTTATAATCTTCAAACGATTGAAACAATTTTCTTAAAACAAAGCTAAGAACACTTATCAAACAAACAAAAAACTAAATCAATATCGGTTGTGAACTACTGCTACCTTCGAGCATTTACCAATGGAGATGTTAACGTTGTAATCCGCAAACATTTTTTTCTGCCGATACTTACGGGGGACGAGGTAAACACGCATTGCACACACACAAATCACTCACTTTAACGATCCCGCACACTAGCTTGAAACACGCACACAGTATTAAAAATACAGCGTAGTTACGCACGCTCATATGACCAAAAATGGCTATATGGCCAGCAGAGGGGTACGCCTTGCGTTAACATCTCCGTTGGTAAATGCTCGAAGACTGCTACAGATACACATACACACGTCAGACTTATTACACCTCTTTTTATACACGGGGTTAGAAACAACAGACGTCATGTCGTAATAATAATGTATGATGGTACAAAAAGAAAAAACCGACTTCACATGCCACGAATTTGTTTATATTGTTTATCTCCATATCTCCAGAGATTTTTATCAGATCTCGATAAAATTTGAATGGGACCAAACAAGACGTATAATCTCTCTACCAAAAAGATTTTTTCAAATCGGTTTAGATTTGAGGAGTTCTTCGGACTTCTTTTTAACCGACTTCAAAAAAAGGAGGAGGTTTCTTAATTCGACGGTATATATGTTATTATTATATTATTTTTTATGTTTGTTCGCGGATAACTTCGTCGTTTATGAACCGATTTTGATTTTTTTTTTGTTGGAAAGGAGATATTTCAAGTGTAGTACCATGGTGATTTTATTGAGGTCTGATAAGTATCTCCAGAGATATTGAGAAAAACACCTCAAAATTGGTACTGAAAATGAAAAGCGCGGCATTGAAGTCGGTTCTTTTTTAGTTTTTAAACGATATTATATTGTGAAATCGGTTTAAAAACGCTTCCGCTCATCACTTACACAGCCAATCCCGTTATGCCCGAGCGATGTCCGCTGATTGAACTTAATAAATGGATATCGGGAAAGCAAACACGAACAGATAGACTAGTGTTATTCACAAGATAAAATGTTGATTTATCCTTTTACCTCTTGTTAAAGGTTTTTCTAAGCAAGATGTTGTTTTGCTACAAAGGAGATTGGAAGTTACACAATTGTTGTTTACATAACAGTTTGGTTATTTTTGTAGCTAATCTAGATTTTGCCTGCGGCTTTTCTGCCGAAACATAGGTACTTATATCAGCTTTATATGGCTAAATCTTGGAGCATTTACCAATGGAGATGTTAACGTTGTAATCCGCAAAAAAATTTTTCTGCCGATACTAACGGGGGACGAGGTAAACACGCACTGCACACAAACAAATCACCATCAGACCTGGGTACAATTTATTAATCAACCATCCTTGAGAAATTGAACTAGCAACTTCCCGTTTAGAACTCATATAATCATCTAAATTATCAGTAATTTTTTTAAAATTTTTATTATGGCTCCACACGATTAGTGTATTTAGCCAGTGTCAAGTATTGAATATGAATTTGAATCGTAGAGATGGGTCAAAGTCCCAGTTTTCAAGTAAAAGTCTAGTCTAAGTCATACCTTCAGTAAAGATGTGGTGTTTACTGAAGATTTCCAGTGAAATTTTGGTGGGAACGCAAATAGCATGATTTTCAACATTGTGCTGTTTCCCTACACTCACACACATTCACCGGCACTAAATGGTTAATAATCCACGTTTATTACTCATTAACTAGCGGAAGAACACACGTTTTATGAAAAAATACAATGATATCACACACACTTTTCCATGTTGCCGCCAAAACTCTACTCTAGTAATTTATTAAATTGTCTGACAAGTGGCAGAGACATTAAGTAACTCACACAAAAATAAAACAGTTAAGAATTGATAACCTTTTCCATTTTTAAAGTAGGTTAAAGAGAAAACTTCTAAAGTTTTTTACAGCTTATTTTGTCTTATGAAGAAAGTAACTTGTAAATACACCAACAACACACACTACAATGCTATTACAAAAAAAACACAAGTAAAAAATATAGACAAAGTACGAATTGGAATATTTTCAATGGTACGAACCAGTTCTTCGACTTAAGCTCTTTTACATAGAAATATACCGTTATCTCCCGAATGAAACTTGGATTACTTTCCTTTGTGACAAAGTTGTTGGCTGTCGATACAAGATAGCTAGGCTTTGATATTGGCACCATGGCCAAAAATAATTTTGTTGTTGTGAGCATTGCCGACTTTTTTAAGTTCTTTGAACTTTGAATTATTTTGGATTGTATATAACAATGTACTTACATACAATGTTAAAAAATATTCATTTACCCAATTATCGAGTTTCTTGTGATATATTGTTATATAACTTAACAGTCAATGTCAATGTCAATGTCAATGTCAATGTCAATGTCAATGTCAATGTCAATGTCAATGTCAATGTCAATGTCAATGTCAATGTCAATGTCAATGTCAATGTCAATGTCAATGTCAATGTCAATGTCAATGTCAATGTCAATGTCAATGTCAATGTCAATGTCAATGTCAATGTCAATGTCAATGTCAATGTCAATGTCAATGTCAATGTCAATGTCAATGTCAATGTCAATGTCAATGTCAATGTCAATGTCAATGTCAATGTCAATGTCAATGTCAATGTCAATGTCAATGTCAATGTCAATGTCAATGTCAATGTCAATGTCAATGTCAATGTCAATGTCAATGTCAATGTCAATGTCAATGTCAATGTCAATGTCAATGTCAATGTCAATGTCAATGTCAATGTCAAAGTCAATGTCAATGTCAATGTCAATGTCAATGTCAATGTCAATGTCAATGTCAATGTCAATGTCAATGACAGTTGTCTCGTGACCACGATCAATGCTACTTGGTCGAAACGTCGGGTTAAATAAAAATTTATGTTTTAGGCGCGATAAGTCCCGTATTTTAATATTTATAACTATGTGTTCAAATTGCGAAAGTTTAAAGTTTACAAAAGGTACGTACTAGAGGAGGGGTGGAACGTGCAGGGTTGGGTTAATTAAAGTCTCAGAAACCAGGCAACGAAAGATCGCGTTTATTATCGTAATGCATGAGTTACAGTTATAAGCAGCGGGCAACGACTACCGGCCGCCGGGACTCGATTTACTGAACATTGACATTTAATATTGAACATTGAACATTGAACATTACAAAATAATTTACATACATTCACAAAACATGTACCTACAGTTAATAGTCGTAACCTTGCAGTAATAATTAAACTAATTGAATACATTCTCCTTTTGTAAGATATGAATATTTTAAATGTTTAATACGAAAGTCCGTCAAAAATAGTGGAGAGATTCATACATTTTATTCAAGCAGCTCAATATATTCCCGTCTAGATATATATTTCTAAACAGAACGGCTATTAGTTTAAGATAGGCACGATTACTCACTCATTCCTTAACGTCTGACCTTTGCTGAGACCTAGACATTATTGCTAGAAAATGTTGGTGAAACTTAGGCTGCGTTTACACGTGATGCGAATGTAATGTCGTGAGTTGTGAATTTGTAAGCTACCTTGTAGTTGGTAGGATAATCCGTTAACATATTTTTTTTATTGTGACCGACAAACAACGACCGACTGGCCGAGTGGTCACACTATCTCACTTTATAGTGACTCCTTTATTTTTTATTGGATTGTACTTTGGAAGCTACCTCTATGCGATCTTAATGTGGTTTATCGACGTAATCGTAATCGTGTATCGTGCTCGACACGAAGTGGAAATAATTAAGATGCTTTAAAAATTTAAAAACCGACGTCACATGTCATATCAGACAGTTTCAGTACTAAATTTCTCTAGCCATAGCTTCCTGGAGATATCTGTTTTGTCGCCATATCTATGAAGACACTATTTAGACCTTCATAAAAATGTTGTAAAGGACCACATCTACACAAGAATAATTAAATTTGGTTCATTTTAGCGACAAGTTTGAGATGTTTATCTCCATATCTCTAGAAATACTCATCAGATATAAATAAATCGTACAAAAGGACCACCATCAAAATGTACCTACCCTAGCCATGAAAAAAAAAAAATTCAAATTGGTTCAGAATTGGCAGTGTAATCGCGTAACAAACATAACACAACAAAAAAAGATTCAGACGAATTGATAATCTTCTCATTTTTGGAAGTCAGTTACAACAGCTGATCAAGCTGTATACCTAACCGATATTTGTTCAGTATTCAGTATTCAGTATTCAGTATTTTATTGTTCAAACCTCAATGCCATCTGACAACTCTATCCGTATTCTTCCGGCTTTTATTATAGATCTCATGAGGATCTAATGGATTTTCCTGCAACGAAAAGTTCTACGAAATCTTTGCAGATTTCAGCTTTTAGATTTGCTTTACAGACGTCATAATCCTAAAGTATTTAAGATATGTTTAAGGTACGGACACACCGCAGCGTCCTGCGTGCGCTATCTAGGCGACGATCAGATAGCGCAGTAGTATTTGTACTGACTGGTTCACACCAAACGCGATCAGAAAATTTGTAGGCATATTTATTTCTCTCTCTTTCTCTTTCTGTGTTTTTCTCTCGTCGATGCAGATGGTTTAATTTAAGTAATTACATCAATTAACTAAGAACTTACGAGTAAGTTGGCCAAATAGCAATACGTAGCAATGGCTACAAAATATATAGCAAGCTTTTCATTGCAGAAAATGAAAAAATTCAGCGCTCGGAGATAAAGTAAGTAACTTATATAGTTCAATTAGCCTTTGTGAGTAAAATTCGTATTTTATCCAAACCTTTCCTCACAACTTGCATTTACGGCACTCTACAGACGGAGCAACATAAGTTGACGCGATTGTCAATTCTTTAGAATTTTTGTTAGTTTTGTTAGGTGGTTGCTAGATGTAGTATGAAATGGATCAGTTTTCGATCACCACAAATAAAAAAATATTTTTGAAAAAAACTATCAATGCAGCATGGAGTGCAGCTACTGCGTGTTGTGGTTGCAGGTGTCGAAAAACAACTACTTGGCCTAACAAGTACAAAGTCATATGCAAGCAGTATCAGAAATAGTTGTGCCAGTGTAACAATCGACAACTGTGTTGCCACTCACCGAAACTAGCAACTAGAGTTGGTGTGTCTATGTCTTCGAAATATCCCAAAATAATATGAAAACTAGCAACCCGCCTCAATTGGTAAAGTTCGATAAAAAAAAAGGCTTCACAAGGATGGGAATGTGACAGCAGAACAATCGAAGTTAACGTCACATTTTCTTAATGATATTCCATACAAAAATACAATACTAATACAACTTTGGTGAATATAATTTGTTTTGTCACACACATTTTTCTGACAAATTCGAATACAATCTCTAACAACAAACACAACAAAATACAATACAATCTTTGACAAAAATCAAAATTTATGGATCATGATGTCTGAAATTAAAAAAAAATCAGCTAAATCGATCGAACTGTTCTCACGTGATGATTGGCTTTATATATATTGACTTTTACTCATATAATACATTATCATAAACGGTTAGTTGCGAGTGGCCCTATTGGCGTTTATAGTCTGAGGAGTGCCTAAACCTTTACAGTTTTATACGATGGTAGATTTAATCCGCAAGTTTCAAAGAATGTTTCACGTATTTGTAAACGTAGTATATATAATATGTTATTTCGTAAAACCAGTCTGATATAAAGCGTACCTATCAATCTTGTAAACCGTTAGGATTAGGCTCATGTTGTGATAATCAGAAGCAGATTGGATGGATATTGCCTGCTATCAGTCTTACGACGTTTGTTTAGGGTCGTAATTCACTAGAATAGAATATAATAGAATGTTCTTTATTGCAGTAACTGTGTAAAGTAAGTACATGGGTACAAACAAGGTCTTATGTTAGATGCGTTTCAACAGTTTTTCCCGTTTCGGGCGTGCGATATTTATGGTAAGTATACCTACCTAAAATGATTATATGTATTCTTAATAAGTAGGTAGGTACAACATATTTTCTACTAGTACTAATAATCTTATGTATATATATATATATATATATATATACATATATATATATATATATATGTATATATATATATATACTTTTTACATTTCTTAGATAACTAACTATTTATATAATACAGGTATTTCATATATTTTGAGATCATAATATTCCTTAAGACTATAAAATGCTTTAGGTATAATCCTTTAGTTCTTTTTTAAACTGCTTTCCGTCTAATAATTTTAGATGTAAAGGAAGGTGATTGTATGTATTTATGCCACTTATGTATGGGCTTTTGTGATACATTGAATTATTACTTTGTGCGATACATATGTTATATATACCTATGTTTATATCTGCACGAACAGACTCCACATTGAAAAAATATTCCTTATTATTTTTCACAAACACACATATTTCTAAAATATAGAGACCAGTAACTGTTCGCAAGTTATAATTTTTAAAGTATCGCGAAGAGATCACTGAAACTAGACTGGCTAAAGTGCTTATATATGTACATGAGAGATCGAGTAATTATATTCAGCGCGTTTCCTCGTACCACGCATTTTAGTTAGCATCAGCTATTTGTTCTATATATTTAAAATGTTGATATCGGATAGGCAGAATTTAAATAGATTTGAAAATTTGCTATAGTAGCCACTAGTGGAAGGATTTCCGCTAGTCCGCTTGGGGCGGTACAACCACTTTGTCAGTTAATGCATCCGTGAAATATGAATGTTTTTCTGTTTGAATGGCAAAGTATCACGTAAAATTATAGGCCATGTGAGACTTAACATGTTTATGTCTCCGGACAACGTGTGTAGTGATTTGGATAATTCTGCCTATCCAGAAATTTGCATGCCTATCGGTAATTTCTGTATCTATGATATATCAACCTGTAATAGACAGACGTCATTGTTTATCATCAGGTGAGCGAATTCAGGTTAGATAGTGGTCAAATGCATGTCTGTCAGGAATGAAAAAACTGTGAGAAATGGATACAATGACAATGCAATTCAACAAAACAAATTAATTAATTTTAGCACGAGAGAGAATTGTATAATTAAATTTTTTAACTACACTTTATGTTTTGGACATAATAGGGAATATGCATGTTTTTTTAATATTTTTATTTCACTCATTACATCAATATAACATAATAAAAAAATAAAATACTGCTGGAATGGGTCTAATTATTTTTTAAATAAATATTTAATTAACCAATAAAATTGAGCAGTTTGAACGCCATCATTTCCCGGGCTCTGTGATAGTGGATTGTGACGTCACGCACTTACGTCAGATACACAGACTACAGAGAAAATTCCAAGCAACTTGAAGCAAACTAGCTGTTTCTTTCACGTAATTTAGTGAGTTGTGACGTCAACTTTCGATTCAACCAATGGATCTCTGTGTTACAAACTTAAATTTCCCTCGCTTAAATTACATTTTACACTTATTAAATAAATGGAATGAAATAAAAAAAAGGTTTTACATATAAGTCCAAGACTACAAAGGGTCGAAAAAAAAAATCCAATAAATCTGTTCTACATGCATATTCCCTATTGTTTATAAGTTTTGTTGCTTCAGTGGGAGTCGATGGCTAAGTTGGTTAAAGCTCTTGGGTTTGTTATACACGAGGTGCGAGTTTAAGTCCCGCTGTACGGCAAATTTTTACAGTAATTGGGTTATAATAATAGTACTTGATACAACTCCAAGTCAAAATCAAGCTATCATAGTAGCAGGTCGACAAAACTTAAAATGCTACAGCTAAAAACGCTTCCATTCACATTGAAGCTAAGCCCCGCTTCCCTAGGGCTGGATTTAGTCGTTTTTAAACGAAGATTATCCGACTAATATCATGGAGTGTAGCGTAATCCTTGAAAATTCCGCTAAGCACGCTTTTACGCTCTAGTTCCGGTTATTTTTAATTTGGGTGGATTATAGGGCTGACGTGATGACGGAAGCTTGTTTTTGTTGTATTTGGGCTTGGGCGAGTGCTTATTTATTTAGTAACTCGGGTAGTGCTTGAAATATTTTACTACATAATAATGACAATAAGCTTGTTTTTAACACTTTTGTACTACTCTCTCTACATTTTTAGTTATTTTTGTACCATGTTTATTTTTATACATGCAATAAAGTGTTATTATAATTTATTCATTCAATACATTCTATTTATTTTATGTGTTTCAAAAACTTGTATAATGGCGTTGACATAACACAACATAATGCAACTATGTTTCTTTTTATTCGAAGCCTTAAATAATGCCCCTGTACGTTTAAACTTTATGTTTACTCTACTTCGTACTTTTTATTTATTAGAACTACACTATACTACTCTACACTACACAATACAATACAATACAAAATTCTTTATTGTACACCAATTAAAACTAACTTAAGAAACAGTAAACACTTAAAACTACAGTACAATGGGCGGACTTATTGCTAAAAGCGATTTCTTCCAGTCAACCTTTGGATGGAGAAAGGGAGACACTAATCGTGCAGAGCCATAATAAAGTCAAAAAAAATAATAAAAAAACGTGCTTGTTCAAAGTCAAATTTAGAAAAAATAGTCAAATTTAGAATCTCTTTGAGTCAAAATGCCAATGGTTGTAAATCGTCGCTCTCGCTCTAACATCTTTAGCACTATATTACTACTATATTACTATATTGCACTTACCTATCTCTATTCCAAACTATTAGCGTGAAGATAATTACAAAACGACTACAGATATCTAACTCTGAAAAATCTAAAGTTTTATACGGGTGTTTAAATGGGGAGATAAATAATATATTGCATGCATTCTACTATCTGGCCTTTTAACTCACAAACTCATTGTCTATCAATACTTCCAATTTTAGGGATCAAAAAGGCATTTTAATAAATATTTCCACGCGCCTTTTCTAATGGATGACGAAGTGCTTTTTACTCGTTTAACTTATGCTTGCATGTGATAACGATCCAATGATCTACTGAACAAAATGTACTGATGGGGAAATTTAAAACTTTGTTACCTTCTTCGTCTCTTCTGTTATGAACATTGTGGTATTTCTTTAAACACCTTTATTCAGTTTTCACTTTTCATACTTTTTATATTTAATTAATTTATTTAATGTTAACCTTATCTTGACTGGCCGGCAAAGGGAGAACGGTTTGAAAAGATTTAAAAAACTGACAGCGGAAAATATTGGATGGCGGACAGACAGTCTAGAGGATTCAATTAAATGAAACACTAAAATATTTCCCGAACATGGAAAGAAAAATATTTAAAAAATTTAAGCTTTTATCATCCTCGTCTTCATGTCTCGTCAGAATCATCTGCTAATATTAGTTCACTGCTGGACATAGGCTTCTTCAATTTCAAGCCTTTGAGCATGATTTTAAGAATAATGGAAAATAATAATGATAACAAAACATACTAGCCTAAATTCGACTGTCCTACCTTTTGCCAACACATTTGCGCACATACTCGTATTGATCCCACTTTTATCATTCCTTTTTGCGTTGGGAATTAAAAACTAAACCAAATCAAAAGTGGACAGCCGTTACTAGGAAATTCTTTGTCCATAGGCAGGAATGTTTATAGACTGGTGATGTTACCGTTTATTTTCAACCGACTTCCAAAAAGGTTCTCAATTCGTCTGTATTTTTTTTTGTATGTATGTTACGCGATTACTTCGTCAATTGTGAGCTGATTCGAATGATTCTTTTTTTGATTGGTAGGGTACATTTTGAAAGTGGTTTTACTGTACTTTCATTGAGATCTCATAAGTATCTCCAGAGATATGGAGATAAACACATCAAACTTAGTACTGAAAATGCTAGCTATTGAAGTGGGTTATTTTCGTTTTGTTAACGATCTTAAATTATAGTTTATTAAGAACATCGTCTGCTCCATTTAAAGAGCCTAGTGAAATAAATATTAAGTGCAAAAAAAAAGAAATGAAGATTTTTTCCATAGAAAAACCTTTCACACTTAACTTATTTAGAAAGAAGATGGAGATAAATGAACCGCTGAAAAGTATTAAAATCAAATAAGTAAGACAGATAGGCTGTCAATTTATCCGATTCTAAAAAAAGTATTTCATATTAGCTTTTATATATATTTATTTCGTTTTATTTCATCTTATTTTACCTACCTAGCTTGTCCGTTTCGGGATATTTTTGTTTGACATATGATAAAGGTTTCTAAGTATTTCTTTTAATAATTGCAGAACTTTTTGAAATCCTGCTTATTGGAAAAGAAAGCTTATTGGAAAAATACTTTAAAACATTTGTTTTGAAATGACGTAGATCTATGAAGAATGACCGCAGCTCATTCCAGTAATATTAGAAGTTTAACGCAATAGACTGCAGTATTTTAACCGAATTTTACCATTTATAAAAATATAACAGATTAATTAATAACCAACAAGTTCAAAGATTAATTAAATTCGTTTCGTAAATTGTAAACCATCAGATCGGAAAAGTAAGCGAATAATAGCGAAATGAGCGATCTGGATGATTATTGTTCCATTGACTGGAAAACGTTAATAAAACAAGATAATATTCGGTTCTGTTATTTTATTATAATCTTCATTACAATGGTTTTAAGGCAGGGGTAAAGGACAGGGACTTTGGTAGGTTAACAATGGTTAGCAAAAGGGTAACAAAGTTGGTACCTTTAAATATAGGGAATTAGAATAGTATTGAAATGTCGTGTCTTTTTCTTGTTATTTTTAACAACTGAACAGTAATTTAAGATCGCTTAAAAAACTAAAAGAACCGACTTCAAACGTTGTGCTCATTTTGTCTCAAGTAAGTTTGAGGTGTTTATCTTCATATATCTGGAGATACAGAACATATCTCGATAATTTAAACGGAACCACTTTGAAAACGTACCCTACCGATTAAAAATAGTAGTATGTCGTGGAGATAAGTAAATGCATCGTAATACAAATGTTGATAATTATTTTACAAACGGCTCGGCCGATTTAGTTAAAATTTAATTGGGACCACTTGTGAAGACCACCTTTTCAAATAAAAAAGAATCTTCCAAAAGCGGTTCAGGCGTATTCGAGTAATCGGTGAACATACCCTGCTCCTTTTTTAAGTCGGTTTACAAGAATACTATTATAAGTTTGATGTGTATGTATTTGTGTGTCTGTGTACCTATCTGTAGTGTGTGTCTGTGGCATCTTAGTGCCTAAACGGATGAACCGATTTTGATTTAGAATTTTTTTTACTTCATAGAAAGTGTTCTTAGCTTTGACAAATCAAAATAATTTTAGTCGTTTTGGAATATGAGCTGATTCTACAGTCGATGATGCCAGGAGAGCAACTTTCATAGGTCTGATCAATACTTAATTCAGTAGTTTTGAGGGCCCGGTGGCGTAATCGGGAGAACGTTCGGCTTTGATGCCGTGGTACCGAGTTCAAACCGCCGTGCACCAATGGATTTTTCTATCGAAAAATTTATGTGCGCTTCTCACAGTGGCCCTCCGGTGAAGGAAAAACATCGTTAAGAAACCAACAAAACCCCCGCATGGTGGTAGGACACTATCTAGTGTCCGCCTGGCCAGCTACCACCCTCAAGTTAGAAAATCTGTCACCAAACATCTAATGTGTTCCGGCAGCTATCCTTGAGAGCCAGTTCCCATTCTAGGCCTAGCGTGCTTACCATCTTTCGACCGCATCATCACTTACCAACAGGTGAGATAGTGGTCAAACGCTAGCCTGTAACGTATAAAAAAAAAAAAAAAAAAAAAAAAAAATCCTCCTGCTTCAATTGTATTGTACAAACATCTACCTGATGCTGGGGCATCTCCTGGTATCTGCAGAACACTCTAATCCTTACCATTTTATAGTAGAGACTCCTACCTGTAATTATATTTCATACCCTGTGAAAGTTGGCAGCCTCTAAATGCGTAAAGCCGAAGACCAAGTCACGTGGCATCTTTCAGTAGAGGCCCAGGTGTTAACTAATGCAGGCTGATCAGCCCAAATTAATCAACGACCTGAGTCTTGCCACACAAATAGGTCATATTGGTGTGGCCCACGAATTTGTGACTTTTTGCTCTATAGACACAATGCTCGCTCTTCAAATAAATTCTTTTCCGTTTCATTAACCACTCGCCAAAATAGAGTATTATTTCGAGCGCCGAAAACCTTATTTTCCACACAGCGGCTGTCATCTCATCCTATATAATGTGATTTGAAGTCAGATAACAAACATGAGGCGTTCATATCTGCGGATCTGGAATCGAAAAACTTTGTCTGTACGCCATCTTGTTCACGGATTAGGCTGGGTTTACACATGGCTCAACTTAACAGCACACTATTTTATTTTTTCGAAGCACCTGTCTTTTTTCGTCGGGGGTATACTTGAAAAAGTTTGATGTGTGTATCGGTGTTTGTGTATCTGTGTTTATGTGTGTGTATCTTTGGCATCGTAGCTTCTTCCGATATTGTTTGTTTTTTACTGATAGGTGACTTCATCGGGAGTGTCTTTTCAGCCGTCCGAAAATTATCAGTTTTTAGGGTTCCTGACAAGGAACCCTTATAATTTCGTCATGTCCGTCTGTCTGTCTGTCTGGCTGTCTGTCTGTCTGTCTGTCTGTCTGTCTGTCCGAGGTTTTGCTAAGAGACCGTTAATACTAGAAAGCTGTAATTTTGTAGGAATATATATATAAATTACGCCAACAAAGTGCTGAAATAAAATTATGAAAAATATTTTTTTTTAGGGTAGCTCCCCCCTTTAGGTAGGGGATGATTTTTTTTTCATCGTCTACCCCATCGTGTGGAGTATCAATGAATAGGTCTTTTTAAATGACTTAAGAGTTGCTAATAGAAATGCAAATTATTGTTCCAATAGGGCGTCCCCCCCCCCTCTAAAAGCTAAACTGGTGGCTTGAAAAATCTGGAAAAATTCGTGATAATAGCGCATTTCATTAACTTTAAAGGAAAATTAT
Organism: Cabera pusaria; assembly: GCA_954871355.1. Classification (NCBI taxonomy): domain Eukaryota; kingdom Metazoa; phylum Arthropoda; class Insecta; order Lepidoptera; family Geometridae; genus Cabera; species Cabera pusaria. The sequence goes on from OX940902.1 coordinate 20,121,677, forward strand.
AGCGTTTAAGATAACTTTATTAGTTTAGCAGTAATAGTCGTTGAACTTGGGTGTTGGATAATTTTGTACCAAATACAAAATCCTTAGAATAAATCCTTTAAAGTGACAAAGACGGAGTACCTAGTTGCTTGTGTATAACGGGTAAAGACTTGCATTGAATAACAAGCTACTACGGAACCCTACACTGCGCGTGGCCCGACACGCATTGGCCGGTTATTTCTAGTTAATGAGAGTAAGAAAACAACTTACACTGGTTTGTTCGAATTCAGAGACGTAATTATAATGTTGCAAGAACATGATAACCTAAATGTAATGCTAGGCATCTCGTATAAATTACAGTAGAGATCTCATATTCTGGCTCATTGGAATGGTCTTAGTAAATATACACATAGTCGTAGATTAAAAAAAATGTTTTAACCGACTTCAAAAAAAGGAGGAGGTTTCTCAATTCGACCGTATATATATATATTTTTTTTTTTTTTTTTTATGTTTGTTCGGGGATAACTTCGTTTATGCACCGATTTTGATTATTCTTTTTTTGTTCGAAAGGAAATATCCCAAGTGTAGTACCATGGTAATTTTATCGAGGTCTGATAAGTATCTCCAGAGATATTGAGATAAACATCTCAAAATTGGTACTGAAAATGAACATTGAAGTCGGTTCTTTTTTAGTTTTTAAACGATATTATTACAATACATGGAGAGGCAAACAGGCTAGTGGCACCCACCCACGTTTTTTACATTGGAACAATGGGAACAATGAAAGGAACTTAGTTTCGTTTCGCTTCACAAATCATGTCACATCATCATGTCATGCCAAAATCAAGTAGATACAAGTTGATACAAGTTGAGACTCCCGTAGTTTTCATTCACAATAAATAATTTGTATTATTTTTTTTTTCTAAAGATTACTCGCAATGTGGGTTGCACTTTACTAGTATACTTGTTAACCCCTCCAACTAAGCTAAATATGCTTGTGTCTGAAGTGGGTTCACGTCAATAGTGCAATGGGTGGGGTGGGGATCGAACTCATGATCTCTCGATCGCTGATAAATAATTATATCTGTTTTTGTAAATTGTTAAACACAATCCAAAATTTCATCGTACCGACGGGACTCGAACCCGCACCCCCCGGATTACACGTCCAGGTGCTCTGCCAATTAAGCCACGGTTCGATACATCGATACGACGAAATTAGTGGATTGCATTTTGTTAACCCAATTATGCATTGGTGGCGCCATCTATGACTACTTATTACGTAAGTTAATCATTCGGAAGAAATCGTTACAGTTTTCAAATCCGACGAGAGATGTTGCACTGCGTAAATCAAATATCATGTTTCTTTGAAGTGTCTCACACTTTATATTTTTGTAAATTGTTAAACACAATCCAAAATTTCATCGTACCGACGGGACTCGAACCCGCACCCCCCGGATTACACGTCCAGGTGCTCTGCCAATTAAGCCACGGTTCGATACATCGATACGACGAAATTAGTGGATTGCATTTTGTTAACCCAATTATGCATTGGTGGCGCCATCTATGACTACTTATTACGTAAGTTAATCATTCGGAAGAAATCGTTACAGTTTTCAAATCCGACGAGAGAAACAACACTTCAAAGAAACATGATATTTGATTTACGCAGTGCAACATCTCTCGTTTTGTGCGTTACTAGCGTTACAGCGACACAAACGTACTCCGCATTTGTACGTTTGTAGTCATACAAATGCGAGGCTTCTCTGCACATCTTGCTGATTACGTTTATCAAGTGACTGAATCGAGTTCAGCGCACGGCGTTAGCTTGTTTAAAAAACGTCGAGTGCATAAGCCCTTAGTATAGATGATAAAGAAGTAATTGCTTACTATCGGGCAAGCGTATTGCTTCACCTATTACATGATTACTCATAGAACATGTGTAAAATACGTACCTTTATCAGATCTACTGAGATATACATCATATACAATTTCCATAGTTGAGTAGAGTAATGTCCGTTGGTAGATATTTGATTAAGCCACAAACTGAGAATGTGTAAACATAGCCTTTGTTCTCGACATATTAATGTATGTTTTATTTTAATTTAAGTGGAGTCAACGACAAAGTTTCGTAGAATAAAATTGTAGGTTAATTGTGTATGTATTTGTAACATTTGGTTAAATTTGTATCTAAGAAGACTCTAAATACTTTTTATTTTAAAGCTTTTTTGCAAATAACTGTAAACATACAAGCGCATGACCACTGTCTCACCTGATGTTAAGTGATGATGTTATCTAAGATGGTATCTTACTTGAATGGGGTTGGAAGACAACAATTAAAAATCTATAAAAAGGCCTGTTGCCATTTTGTAACGAGCAGAGACCATTAGAAATTTGTACTAAGTAGACGTGTGAATAAACTTTTCAAGTTCTAGCTATCTGAGTGTTTTTTTAAAGGCACCCAAAAGATCCTGTCAAAACAGTGCGAATAACCATTTCAAACCGTCTTTCAGACTAATCATAATCCGCCGGTATCAGTCCACTGCAGGACATAGGCCTCTCCCAAGTTACGCCACTGAGCCCGATCTTCGGTTCTTTGTTTCCACTTTCCAGTCACTGCCCACAGCTTTTCGAATGTCGTCGCTCCACCAGGTTCACAGGACGTCCTACGCTACGTTTTCCGATTCGCGGTCTCCACTATATAACCAGTCTACCCCAACGGTTGTCGGCCCTACGGCAGATAGGACCAGCCTACTGCCACTTCAGTTTGCAAATCCGTCTTTCATCGAATATATTTCCGGAAATCGGCAAACCGATTTGGTACCATTTCTTTAATCGGAGAGGGGCGAGAGGAGAAAGCGGGACTCGGGAGTTTTGAGCCACTGCTGAACCTACCACCAGTGGTCACCTTATTTAGAACCATTCAGGGATCACGTGTAGAATAAAAGACTACGTCTATGGACGCAAGGGGGTAACAATGAACCTTACATTATACACATGTCCAAAAAACTACCCTCCCGTGGGGGAAAATGATCACCAAAACCTTTCATATAAACTATGAGAAATCCACATAAAAAAAAATTGTTAAGGTTTTAGTAACAGAGCTAGGCATAGTTAAGGCACAGTTTTCATGATTGTAAAACTGTGGTTAAGGTGTCTTGTTGACGTCACCTGCTAGAGCGAAACATCGATACAAGTGTATAGCAGCATCTCCCTTTATTTGGCGTATCAAAGGAGAATGTAGACCTTGTGGTTGGTACGGAGTTGTTATTTTTACTATACAATAAAATTACAATAGTTATGATAAAAGGAAATGTACCTTACTAAAACAGGATAGAGTTTACTATTATAATTCTCATCCTAATTCGTCTGCCCGCAAACAACTCAAGAATTAGCCGATGAATAGAGAGTAGTCATCGAAGTTTTAGTGTCATTCTGTTCTATTGCCGCTTTTATTATTCTCTCAGTAGAAGCAGAGAAATAATTGGAAGAAAGAGCTTTAACATCAACTCACGTTCTGGCCAAAAGAAGCTTTGTTATCAAAACATATGAAGGTCGACGTGCTAATATTGAATATTGTTTTATCATTCAATCAATTTTAATCAATATATTGTAATAATTGATTCCAAGTATCATGCATTTATAACTCTGTTTACATTTGATTTGGTCAGCAGTATTGGACATTAAATTGCTCTACTATGCAAAGCAAGTAAACATTTTCATTTATTTTAATAATTTGAATTAGGAGAAAAAGTTTGCGTTTACAGTATGATATTTATTTAAAAAAAAATACTTTGGCTTTGGCATCCTTTTTCCCGCTTAACTTTAGTGAAACGCGAGACTGTCTCTACATGTTTCTTTCTCTATGATTCTCGGTGGATTTTGCGTTTAACTTTAAATGGCGCAACGTTCACTTTTTGCAAACTAAATTGTTGACCATGCTCTTTTGATATAAAATGACTATTAGACAATGATAATGATTGGTATAGCTAAAGATAATCCTTAAAAAAACCTACATCAAACATAGTGCGTTTGATCACTATCTTACTCATCAATTAGCGAGAAAATTATTATATTTCGCCACATCACTGTAAAAGATAACATAACCGTGGTATATTATGTTTCTTTGAAGTGTCTCACACTTTATATTTTTTGTAAATTGTTAAACACAATCCAAAATTTCATCGTACCGACGGGACTCGAACCCGCACCCCCCGGATTACACGTCCAGGTGCTCTGCCAATTAAGCCACGGTTCGATACATCGATACGACGAAATTAGTGGATTGCATTTGTTAACCCAATTATGCATTGGTGGCGCCATCTATGACTACTTATTACGAAAGTTAATCATTCGGAAGAAATCATTACAGTTTTCAAATCCGACGAGAGATGTTGCACTGCGTAAATCAACATAATATTTGATTTACGCAGTGCAACATCTCTCGTCGGATTTGAAAACTGTAATGATTTCTTACGAATGATTAACTTACGTAATAAGTAGTCATAGATGGCGCCACCAATGCATAATTGGGTTAACAAATGCAATCCACTAATTTCGTCGTATCGATGTATCGAACCGTGGCTTAATTGGCAGAGCACCTGGACGTGTAATCCGGGGGGTGCGGGTTCGAGTCCCGTCGGTACGATGAAATTTTGGATTGTGTTTAACAATTTATAACCGTGGTATATTGTTAGGCCAATAAAAATGTTGTGATATGAATAACGATCCGCGGGGGGGCACTGGTGACCTGTACTACAGGTTTTTTCAAAACCTATTTCAGGCACCAGTCTCTCACAACGATAGGTTATATTTATTAAACTAGCCTAATTTTTACTTTTGTATGCTAAATTAAGATCCTTGTTGTGAGATGAAATAAATGATTTTTATTATTTTATTTTTTATTATTACTTATTGGACGAAGTAGTGATAGTAGCACGCTAGGCCTGGCTCTCAAGTACAGAACATTCCGCTGGATGTTTAGTGATAGATTTTCCAACAGGATGGCGGCTAGCCAAGCGGACACATACCATAATATTGTATAGTCACCGAACTAACATAAGTGTGCTAAAATTCAGCTCAAGCGGATACCAGCAAGTTATAGTTATAGTATATATTAAGATAGTTTAAAAACTAAAACCATCGACTTCCATGCCTCGTGAGTCAGTTTCAGTAGCAAGTTTGAGGCGTTTATCGTTATATCTCAGGAGATACTTATCAGATATAGTTATTTAAAACGGCTTTACACTCACGGGTTAAGATATCAAAATTACTCCGACAAGTTTCGGACATTTTTGAAGTCCTTTTTCACAGTTCTACCGCACGTCTCTCGTCTACTTATCAGATCTCAATAAAATTACAATGAGACCACCTCGAGAGTATACCCTTTTGAACTAAAAAATATTAATAAATCGATTTACTATTGGTCAAAATATCGATGAACATTTACAAAATAAATACATACAGACGAATATAGAACCTTCTCTTTTTTGGAAGTCGGTTAAAAATGGTTTACAAATGTTTGCGGACATTGTGTGTTGAAAAAAAGCTTGTAAAGAGTGGCTTTTCCAAAATCTATTCACGCAGGAAATCTACCAACCGATCGAGATTGACACAGCCTATTTTATTGTATTTTTACGAGTTAGAGGCGCAGGTCACGTACTTCAGGACGGTAGTAAATAGCAGATCTTTACCGTCGCTACTGATATTTAATCTATGTCTTTATTACAACATGTCCACGGCTATAAAAAGCGCGCGAATAGCGAAGATAGATTATCCTCTTTTTGTTGGGATGGGCAGATGAGGGAGTTTAAATATAGAACGAAGGTCTGCACAGTAGAGTACTTCAATAACAATATTTTTTTGAAAAAATAACTTTGTTTTTCATAGTGTTTGTATGTAAAACAAAGTCATATTTGCGGTTTTGTAAATGTGCTATATCAAAAAACTGCTGATTATATTGCGTTCATACTAATTTTCGTTGAAAGTGTTAATTGATATCTTATTATTTTTTTTTTATTTTTCACTGCCTTTCTTTAAAGGTTAGAGGGGGGGGGGGGGGGAGGGGAACACACATTTTACCACTTTAGAAGTGTCTATCTTTCAAATGATTGACTTTAGGAAAAAAATGTAGTAGAAAGCTAAATCTCATTTTAACACATAATTTTAGTTTCAGTTGAAACTTGGTAGGTTAAAAAATTAAGAGGGGGCTCTCCATACATGAATGTACAGAATACACCTACCTACCAAGTTTCAACTGAGTAGTCCTAATAGTTTCGGAATAAAGTGGCTGTGACATACGGACGGACATGCAAACAAACAGACAGACATGACGAATCTATGAGGGTTAGTTATTTTCTAGTTATGTTTAGTACCAAGTTTGAGGCACTGGAGATACTCATCAGATCTCAATAAATACTAAACGGGAAGCATACTCTCTCAAACAAAAAATTAATGTTTCTAATCAGCTAATATATGACGGAGTTCTGAGGTAACATACATAATTTAATAAATACAATCAGATTGATAACTTCCTCCTTTTTTGTGAATTCGGTCAAAAAAAGGATTATAAAAGTATGTCAATAATAGGTAGTTAAAATATAGTTTACAATTTATACGAGTATGTATGAATAACGTATGGAAATCTTTTGCAAGATTAGTAAAATTGTATGTAGAGACATCAACAATTTTCTATTTTTCCTAGCGGCGCCGCGGTATCAAAGTATTTAATCATAATTTATTGGATATTAAAAACCTTATAGCAGATTTTTTCCCACCTTCTAATAAAATCATTGCCTTTTCATAATCCATAAATACGAAGTAAAACTTAAAAGCCCTTAATTTTAAAGGGCTAATAGTAAACCCAAATAACGAAATTAGCGACGAATCTCATTTATTTTATTGACTCTTTACGTGAACTCATTCCAGGTCTGTACGTGCATTAGTGACTTCTAATTGTACTTAAAGATCAATAAAATCGGATTGGGTGCGGATTAAGGATTTAAGAGTCTCACAGACATAGACGATGGCGGTAGCGGGCACGTTCAAAGCGATATGGCGTGGTTAGTAGTACTATACCCATCTACTCTAAATATAATTTTAACATCGACATCTTTATATTGACATTTGTATGTTTTTTTATTTGATATTTTGCATTTGACATTATATGAGATTATAGTAACATTTTTTATAATATGGTAACATTTTTCCTTCATCATCATCATCATAATCAGCCGGTATCAGACCACAGCTGGACATAGGCCGCTCCCAAGTCATGCCACTGAGACAGTCATGCCAGCGAACCGTCTTGCGCGAAGATTCGACGAGTTCCAACCTCCGGAACAGGGGTTTCGAAGCGGTTACGGCACCATAGACCACATCCACACTGTGCGTCAGATTGTGCAGAAGACTGAAGAGTACATTTTACCTTGTCACTCAATAATTCTATTTTTCTATAATGGCTTTACACGGATAGTGTGAATAGTGCATTGTTCCGTGTTCAATTTAATATAATTCTATGAATGTTTTTATTAATTTTTAATTTCTATTAATTTTTAACCGACTTCAAAAAAAGAGGAGGTTTCTCAATTCGACCGTATATACTTTTTTTTTTAATGTTTGTTCGCGGATAACTTCGTCGTTTATGAACCGATTTTGATTATTCTTTTTTTGTTGGAAAGAAAATGTCCCAAGTGTAGTACCATGGTAATTTTATCGAGGTCTGATAAGTATCTCCAGAGATATGGAGATAAACATCTCAAAATTGGTCCTGAAAATTAATAGCGCGGCATTGAAGTCGGTTCTTTTTAGTTTTTTAAAAAAGTACCATAGTACCACACTTGAGATATCTCCTTTCCAACAAAAAAATAATAATCAAAATCGGTTCATAAACGATAAAGTTATCCGCGAACAACATTAAAAAAAAAAACATACGGTCGAATTGAGAAACCTCCTCCTTTTTCTGAAGTCGGTTAAAAAGAATATGAATAATAACGCGGTTGCAAATTGAGCTTAGTTAGCGAAGGCAAAAAATAAAAGGCATTTTTAATTCTAAAGTCTATATAAATCTATATGAATATATACTACAAAAATTTGTACAACTTCGCTGATTGAGTCCGCCGTTGTACTGTTGCGGTAGGGCTGTGTCGCGGTTAGATGTCACGTAAACGCGTCCGCGCCTAGTTCATCTTTTTATCACGCTTCATAGCTCATAGCTTCATCTGTATATTTACTTGTATGTACCTATATAACCGACTTCATTGGACACGATTTTAACCCACTTTAAACGGACAGATTTAATTCACACTTTGCAAACTTATCAAAGAGCCGAAGATCGGGCTCAGTGGCGCATCTTGGGAGAGGCCTATGTCCAGCAGTGGACTGATACAGGCTGATGATGATGATGATGATGATGAAACTTATCAAAAGTCGGTGACAAATGAAAATACAATAATACAAACTAAAAACTAAAAAAATATATTAACTAAAAAAAATTAAACTTTGTACACTTATCAAGAATCAGTGACAATACAATACAAACTAAAAAAGAAAAAAAAACTAAAAAGTGAAAATTAAATATAGTTTAAAAAACACGCTTTTTATAGCACATCAAACTAAAAAGTTAAAATTATTCTTAATATAAGCTGAACAATGATGAAGGAAAAATACTAGTAGTAGTAGTTGCCTTTTTTTTTCACAATAATACTTACTAGTATTTTTTTCGTTCATTATTATTTTCAGTTTATTTATTAAGAATTATTTTTTACATTTTAGTCAGATGTGTTATAAAAGCGTGCTTTTTAGTTTTTAAAACTATATTTATTTTTATTTTCCTTAGATAACTTACCGTGTTACGAGACCTAGAACGCGGCGCCTGTGTGTGAGGTGCTTTAAGGGTTTATTACTTCGTGATTGAGAAATAAGGGTTTGATTCGATTTCAAATACGCATGTTACAAGGGTTTAATTTATATAAAGCTGCTCTTAAAATTCAAATTGACTACCAACTTCATTCGATGTTAATATGTTACAGTTGTACAAATGTTACGTACCTACACAGCAGTTTATTTAAAATGTGTTACAATATATCTAATCTTATCGCTAATAACGATATTTTCGTAAAACTATTATATATTTACAGGATGTACCTTTTACGTAATAATAGATGATATAAGGAAACTTGTTTATACTAAAAACATATTATACAACCATAAATACCTATAATATCTAAATGGTGCATAAAACACGTACAAACACTCTAAAAAGCAGTGGTCATAACATCAATTATCATGTAACATAGCAAAATAATATTTAACGCTTTGAATAAAAAAGTAGAATTATACTTTACAGTGCTTTTGGTAATGCACCTACTTTGCAAATATAACATCTGCATTTCCCCAGGACACAAAGTTGTATACATTTTTGTAAAATTTTCCCCAAAACCCACTACATAATTCTTAATAGCAAAACACAAGGGCCCTACAGAGGTCTCTCGCGACGTATAAAGGAGTGCGGTCCCTCACCCGAGAAATTACTTCGACAATGTTGGCTATAAAATACAAACTTCATGTTTACACGTGGAGGCTTTGTTTTAGCTTTTTTTAAGTTAGTGTAAAAAATACAAAGTAGGTAATATCCAGAGATCAAGAGTATTTGTATTAAGCTGAAACGCTCCGATAAGTCACGTTGCTACGCAGCGAGCATAATGGGAGTAATACACTAGCTGGCTAGCTAGCACACGTGGATATTGCACGGTAGCACTCGTAGATGTCGCAACACTAGCACTCGTAGACGTCGCACCGCTACCATTCGCAGATTTTGTACCGCTAGCTTTCGTAGGTGTCGCACCGTTAGCATCCGTAGATGCCATACCGCTAGAATTTGTAGATGTCGCACCGCTAGCACTTGCTCGTAGATATCGCACCGCTTGTACTTGTAGATGTCATACCACTAGAATTTGTAGACCGCGCACCGCTAGCACCCGTAAAGTCGCACCACTAGCACCCGTAGATGTAATACCGCTAGAATTTGTAGATGTGGCACCGCTAGCCTTTGCTCGTAGATATCGCACCGCTTGTACTCGTAGATGTCATACCACTAGAATTTTTCGGGCATTTGAAAAAGCATTTGATCGGGTTTGGCATAAGGCACTCCTGGAAAAACTACCATCATACGGTGTACCAGAGGGGCTATGCAAATGGATTGAAAATTTTCTGCATGGTCGAAAAATAAGAGCTGTTGTTAATGGTGCTTATTCCGAGACCATGTCGATTAATGCTGGAGTTCCACAATGCTCTGTGCTATCTCCTACGCTGTTCATCCTGCATATTAATGATTTATTGCAAATAAACAATATTCATTGCTATGCGGATGATAGCACGGGAGATGCAAGATATACAGGCCGTGCAAATGTCCCTTTAGCAGAGGTCCTGGAAAGCAGAAACTTACTTGTATCTGAAGTAGAACGATCGCTGATACAGGTTTCAGATTGGGGTACACGAAATCTTGTATAGTTCAACCCAACAAAAACACAAACATGCGTGTTTACGGCAAAGAAACCTCCGTTTTTAGTTGTTCCTCAATTTCAGAACATTCCTCAATTTCAGAAGTATAGGAATCTTAGGTGTGGACATTTCCAGCGAAGTCCAGTTTCGGAGTCATTTGGAATGCAAAGCAAGTATAACTGCTAAAAAGCTTGGTGTCCTCAACAAAGCCAAGCGGTACTTCACGCCAAGCCAACGGCTTCTACTCTATAAAGCCCAAATTCAGCCGCATATGGAGTACTGCTCTCATCTCAGGAGTGGGGCTCCAAAGTACCAGCTGCAACCATTTGACTCCCTACAGCGAAGAGCCGTTAGACTGGTTGACAGTCCTGTACTTACTGACAAGTTAGAGCCACTAGCGTTACGCCGAGATATTGGCTCACTTAGCCTCTTCTACCGATATTATAACGGGGAATGTTCTGATGAAATCTTTAACCTCATCCCGCCTCAGTTCCGCTAGAGGGCGCTGTCCTCTAAACATTAAGTAAATAAGGCTCTTGTTTTGAAATAAATTTATAAATGTTCTAAGTAGTTGCAGTGTTGTCAAAGTGTTTAGTTCACTGTTATAATAGTGTATTTTGTGTTATTAACGAATAATTATTATAGTAATAACAAAATTACTCGTAAAATTGTGTAAATATCAAAATTTTATTCGAGTACCCACTACTTATTTAGAAAATAGTGAACAAATGAACAGCCGTACTAATATACACAGGAATAACGTGAGTGATAAACGAAACGCATCATCTAAAACACTGTAAATATATTTGTGAATTAATAATCAAGATATAAATGACATTTAGAACAGCAATCTATTAAATCAATACCTACGTCATTGAATTGTTATATGAACCCAACGCGCTCAGCTCCTACACATCACTGACCTATAAACAAGTTAAAGCTATCCACCGGTAGAGGGAGCTTTTAATATAAATTGTTATAAAACATATACTATTCACAAGAAGACACAGATGGCTGCGTGCTGCTTAAAGACATTAGTGATATAAATAAAAATAATAATATGTACATAAAATTATATATAGATATAGGTATATTAAATTAAATAATTTAAAAATTGAACAATTTTTGGATAATGTGCATCGATTTATATAACTCTTAATATAATAGGGTCCCATCAGTAAGTCTTATACCTATGTATATGATCCTAAAGCGATCAGTATAATTGGATTGGCTCGATAAGTTTTTAATATCTTTCCTATGCCACTAACTTGCAATTAAGCTTGTTTAAGCCCATTTCCCGGTAGATGGCGCTAACAGTATAACATTGAAATAAAATTATATTACACATTAATTAAATCTTTTAGAGAGTAATACTTAATTAATATTATTTGTAATTCATTTTTAGAATTTTTGAAACATATTTAGGATATTATTATACTTGTAATTAAGCACTATTGTTGCCGTTCATTTAAGTGCGAATTGAAGTTGTAACTGTGGTGTTACATAGTTATTTTGTCTATAATTGTTATTACTCACTTTATTATGTCTTTTAAATCTAATTCAGTAAAAAGCCAAGCTTGGACAAGGAGTAGGGCAGCTAAAAATCAAGAGGCTAAGGATATAAAAGATGACGTAAGTCCAGACGAGGGAAGTTTTATTAGCGTCCAAGCGGCTGGTGTAATGTCTCAGCGGGTGTCAATTGCTGAGGAACTCGCAATGATAAGTACTGTGCCTGGATCACTGACAGAAGCAAAAACACCTAGAACAGATGTAACAAGCCCCTCCGAAAATAATGGCGTGCCCAAAATCGTGGTTTCTAGTCCAAGTCTGCGCAAAGAGCACCGAGTGAACTCCACTGAGGATCAAACTTCCACTATCTCACCACGCACGAGCCTGTCAGGTGGTCTAAATGACTGTGCATCACAGGCCAATAGAGCTTTGCAGGAAGCAAAACTGGCATTAGAAAGCTGCACATCCAGAACTCTAAAAAAAGATATAAGGGAGCTAGTTGTAGATCGACTTCATTTTCTACACGAATTAGTGCTTAGACTATCAAAGTCTCGAATGAAAATAAAAGCAGAAACCGACCGGAAAATAACCCAAATCACGCAAGAATCAACGACCACGATAACCAAACACACCCAAGCACTCCATGAAATAATAAACGAATATAATAAAACTTCAAAGGCTACTAATAAAAATCTGGAAGTTCTTTTGAAAGAATCTTCAGCAACTCGACAAGTAGTAGAACACGAGTTAGTCAGGCCTGTAGAAGAAATAAGACGCAATTTGAATTCTGCCCAGACCTTCACTAACGAACTGATAATTCTAAAAGATATTATGATAAAAAACTGTGATTCTGGCCCGTCTATTTTTGCTAAGTCTACGCCATTTGCGAAAGCGGAAGAAGAGATGAGCAAGCTGACTGCAATTATAAAAGAACTGAAAGTATCGCTGCCAACGTACGCAGAAAAGGTAAAATTCAGGCCAACAAAGCAGACTACCTTAGAATCTAGCACCCACACAATTATAGTCGCCTCAAAAGACCCACGACATACAGCTGCAGATGTTTTGACTTGTGTTGAAACGTCTTTAAATCCTTGGAGTGCAGGTATTCAAATCGACAGATGTCGTAAAGCGCGTGATGGAAAGGTGGTACTTGCGTGTAACCAAAAGGAGACAGTATCTAAAGTAATGGAACTCTTACGGACAGAAAACTTAACGGTAAATGAAGCCAGGAATCGTAACCCGCTTGTAGAGATCAGAGATGTTCTTAAAATCAACACTGATGAGCACATTATGGAATCACTGATGCAGCAGAATGACCACATTAAGGTAGGCTTAGAAGATGACATACAAAAGTTGAAAATTAAATTTCGGCGTCCGGCCCACAATGAACTAGAATGTCACATAGTTATCGAAGTGACACCAAAGCTCTGGAGAAGATTAGTAGGTAGTGGTAAAGTATACATTGGTCTGCAAAAAAGACACGTGGTAGACCGTTCTCCTCTAAAACAGTGTTCTCGCTGCTTGGCTTATGGGCACTCTAAACGGCTGTGCACCGAGAAAAACGATTCCTGTTCATACTGCGGTGGTGAACATCTGGCGAGAGAGTGCCAAGCTCGCAGCCGCGGTGACCCGCCTCGATGCTGTAACTGTATCCGCGAGGGTCTTATGGAAGTAGAAGCAGAACATACAAGTTTCAACGAAGCTTGTTCTGTCAGACGCAAGTGGGATGCTATCGCCCGCTCACGCGTAATGTATTGCTAAAGTTGTTCCAAATGGCATGTTAGCGCGAACTAACCACCACCTAATACTTCAATCAAATTTAGCTCGAGCAAAATTGGCCACTACAGAATTGATCAACGCTGGAGTAACGAGGAATGCATCATTATTACTAGTCCAAGAACCTTACATCGGATCCACAGGATTCCTGAACATTCCTCTACCTCATAGAACAATTCAAGGATCAGGGCTGGGACCAAATAAAGCTGCAATAGTTGTTCTTGACCAAAACTTACATATAACTGTTAATCCAGACCTACAAACGACAAACATTGCCTGTTTAACTGTTGGTACGACTAGTAACAGCATTAGCTTTATTAGCGCCTACTGTGAGCCAGATCGCCCCATAGAACCCTATTTATCACAAATAAGTGAAGCTATGGATAGTATAGGAAGCGAGCGTACGATCATCGTTGGGGACTTTAATGCGCGGAGTCCGTGGTGGGGAGAGTCTCGGGAAGACGATCGAGGATCAGCTCTTACCAGTCTTCTTGGTGAATATAACGCAACTGTTTTGAATGACGGTGAGTTACCGACTTTTGAGGTTTTTCGAGGAGGACGCGAGTTGAGTAGTAAAGTTGATGTTACGGCATGTGGTTCAGAATTGATTGGACGTGTCATAGACTGGAGGGTAGAGCGCTATACAACTACATCAGACCACAATACTATTTCATTCCAATTGACAGCTAAAGTGGAGACCTCACAAATACCACAGGGAACTAGAGTATATAATACTAAAAGAGCTAAATGGTCAATTTTCCGCACGCAGTTTACGCAAAATATAGAACAAGCTGGATTATCTAGCGAACAAACCAAAACATTTGATTCTAGTCTCCAGCTAGACAATTTTGTTGCATCTTATTCAAAAGCCATCCTTTCTGCCTGTGATATTTCAATACCGAAACTAAAACCGGAAAGAGCTTACAAAAACCCACCATGGTGGACTGAACAATTGTCGCTCTTGAAACAACAGGCAAAGACTAAAAAGCGACGTATACGATGTGCAGCGCCACGACGACGTCAATATGTCATAGAGCAATATTTAGAAGCTCGCAAGAAATACACCGACGCTGCTACATCTGCTCAAATAGAAGACTTCAGAAATAAATGTACTGCAGGCGATAGAGAGTCTAAATGGGACGTAATAAATCGCGTTATCAGGAACACTGCACGGCAGCGCCCCGAAGTGCTCTTGCGTGACGAAACTGGGCAAATATGTACTGCCGAAGAATCTGCCCAACTCCTATTAAACAGTATGTATCCAATTGATGACATAGAAAACGATTCGGAAGAACACAAGGTCCTACGACAAGCAGCGGCAGATATACACTTGGATAGTTTAGCTGAAAATGACCTATCATTTACGCACATAGAACTTAATTACACGTGTCAACGCTTTTGTCCACAAAAAGCGCCTGGCGCGGATGGTTTGACGGCAGATATTTGTGTCAATGCCATCTCTGCGGATAATGGTTTATTTTTATCTCTAGCAAATGCGTGTTTGCGGGTAGGTTATTTTCCTAAAATATGGAAGAAAGCTGTGGCCCGCATCATACTCAAGGCAGGGAAAGATGACTACAGTTCTCCGAAATCCTATAGACCTATTGGTTTATTATCGGTCCTAGGAAAAATATTAGAGAGTCTTGCAGTAGCACGTCTAAGATGGCATTTTATGAAGCTTTTAAGCCCGAGGCAATATGGCTTTATGCCACAGCGTAGTACTGAGGACTCACTTTATGACACTGTTACTTATATTAAAACCCAAATCAGCAACAAGAAGATTTGTGTACTTGTATCGCTTGACATAGAGGGAGCTTTTGATAACGTATGGTGGCCCGCCATCTTGCATCGGCTTGCCGAAATGCGATGTCCCGCTAACTTATTTAAGCTAGTGCGGTCATATTTAAGCGAGAGAGAAATAGAAGTTAGATACTTGGGTAACACCTGTAAAAAGACTTCAAATCGTGGGTGCGTCCAGGGCTCCATAGCTGGGCCAACATTATGGAATCTGATCCTAGACCCTCTTTTAAGCAGACTAGATAGAAAAGGGGTATATATCCAGGCTTACGCCGATGACATATCGTTGATATTTATTTCAGACTCGGTGGAGGATATAGAGTGTAGGGCAAACGAAGCATTGGAAGTAGTGAGCGAATGGGGCTTCTCAAACAGATTACGTTTTGCTCCGAACAAGTCAAATGCAATGTTATTCACTAGGAAGCGGAATATAACAAATCCAGAATTACGTTTAAACGGACAATGCATTCGATTTGTGGATCAAACACGAATACTTGGCGTGACTGTTGACCCTGGGCTGGGATTTGGACCCCATGTGGAATCAACACTTAAAAAAGCTATTAACATCTACAAGCAACTTGAAAGAGCAGCGAAAGTCACATGGGGCTTAAATCCTAGCATCATCAGGACCATTTACCAAAGCATCGTGGAACCCATTGTTATTTACGCATCCAGTGTATGGCAGGATGCTCTGGCCCGCAAATCTATTCAAACTAAGCTCAATTCCTTGCAAAGAATCTTTGCTATTAAGTTGTGTAAGGGTTATAGAACCCTATCACTTGAGGCATCGCTGGCGTTGTCAGGACTGGTTCCTTTATATCTGCGAGTACACGAGGCCGCTACCTTTTTCAAAATTAAACGAGGGGAACCTTTTAGCGTTGAGTATGAGGCGGATGTCGAAGGCCGCGTCCCGTTCAACCAGATTCCACATCCAGCAAGTTGGATTTCTATTCAACACATCGGTATAGAAAATCTTACAGCGACAACAATAAAAAATTATAACATCAAAGGACCGCATATATATACTGATGGGAGCAGAATCGAAGGTAAAGTAGGAGCAGCTCTAACTGTCTGGCGGGATGGTAAGGAGGACAAAAACAGCAAACTTAAAATTAGCACCACATTGTTCTGTGTTCCAAGCTGAGCTGCTGGCGATATTGAAGGCGACAGAAATAGCGGAAGGTCTAAAAGCACCGGAAATTAATATATTCAGTGATAGTAAGTCATCGTTACAAGTTATAGAAGATTACACCTCGTCGCACCCTGTCGCCTTTAGGATCGGCCAGAACATAATGAACATGAAACTCAGGAACGTTGAAGTAAGGCTTTTTTGGTTGCGAGCTCACGTCAGCACACCGGGAAACGAGAGAGCAGATGAGCTGGCAAAGGCTGCGGCTCTCTACAAACGGACTGCGCCTGACTACTCTAACTTCCCACTGTCTTACGCGAAGCGAGTCATCAGAGAGAATTCTCTGCAAATATGGAACAGCGACTATATTAATAAAACATCGGGCAAAATAGTGCACCAATTCCTCCCTGATGTTCGCTCTGCGTACGCCTTTGTAAGGAGTAGAGAACCAGATGGATTGTTAACACAAATACTAAGCGGGCACGGCGGCTTGGGCCAATACCTTTACCGGTTCAAGCTGAAAACTGATCCATGGTGCGTGTGCGAGCCAGGAGTGGTTGAAGATGTGGAGCATGTGTTGGTGGATTGTCCAAGATTTGGGGCGCAACGATTGGAAGCCGAAGTTAAAATAAAATCCAAAATAACGCGAGCCACGTTAGGAGATCTACTCGGGCAAAAGAGTAGTCAGCAATTGTTTATTGATTTTTGTAGAGATACCATGAAAAAAGTATGTAAAGCGAATGGAAGTACCGCTAAATGGAAGTAAAAAAGAAAAAAAAAAATTAAATAATGATTGTTTTAATTATATAACTAATTGCATTTAATAATAATTCTGAGTAATTCATTTTAATTTGTTACTACTTTGTAATTGTTTCTTTTATGTTTTTTTTTTGTGAATAACGTAAAAATCTAAGTCAATTTTGTAAAATTTGTTAAATGTTTGTTAATGTTATATATAAATATTAAATTTTATATAAAAATTTGTTAATGTGAATAATGCTAAACGATGATTATGTATTAAAGAAAGAACAGAAAAATAATATTTAATTATAAATGGAATATGTAAATATATATATATATATTTAAAAAAAAAAAGAAGAAAAAAAAAAAGAAAAAGAAAAAAAAAAAAAAAAAAAAAGGATGATAAAAATATATATATTGGTATCAATATACAATACATATTTATATAATCGAATACTCTATATATCACACTTACCTACATTAAACACCACACAATAAAAAACACATGCACAATAACCTATAACTCGGCATGAACGCTCAATAGCTTAATGCATTTATTTTAAAGTATACCCGCTCAAAAAGGTCTCCGACCAATGTCGGAGGAATAAAATGTGCGGAACAAAAAAAAAAAAAAAAAAACCTCATCCCGCCATCTCGCTTTTATCATCGTTCTACTCGACACTGCGAGAGAGCTCAACCACATATTGTTGACACGTGGACATCGCATACGGTACGTTTTATGCGGTCGTTTCTTCCGCGGACTTGCAAAATGTGGAACGATCTCCCACCAGAGGTTTTTCCGCTACGGTACAAATTGCAGCGATTTAAGAGAGGGGTAAAAAGAGTCCTCTAAAAGGTAGGCAAAGCACGTGCAATACTACTTGTGTTGCAGGTGTTATAGGCGGCGGTGACCACTTTCGATCAGGTGGGCCGATAGCTTGTTTGTCAACTTTAAAAAAAAAAAAAAATTGTAGACCTCGCACCGCTAACACTTGTAGATGTCATACCGCTAGAACTTGTAGATGTCGCACCGCTAGCACTCGTAGATGTCACACCGCTAGTACTCATAGATGTCGCACTGCACGTAATGAAAGTATAACGAAATTTTGAGACTCGACACTTTTATTGAGAACGATCAATGTAGATATTCAATTTAGTTTCAATTTGAAATCGCTACATTACAGATTGGCTGCTTTATTTGAGTGCAACATTAAATTAGTCAGTAGTAGTATTGTGGATACATTTTTAGGACTTGACAATGATGATGACAAATTGAGAATGATTTTTACTGTTTGGCTTATAACTTTTCTAGGTATATGCACCAACACTCCAATTGTGAATTTATTTAATACTAGCTGTGCCACGCGGCTTTGCTCGCGTTAAAAAGTATCCTATAGCCTAATCCATAATACTGGCTATCCCTGTACAACATTTTAACGAATCGGTCTAGCCGTTTGACCGTGCAGAATTCGCAACCAAACAAACAAATTTACAAACTTACTTTCGCATTTATAATATTGGCGTTGATTACTTTTAAAAGAAAACTTTTTTTATGGTAAAAGGTAACAGGACCAGCACGACGCTCGCCTGATGGTAAGCGATGACGTCTACCTATAGCAGATACAACGGCATGCAAAATTCTGAACTGCCAGAATTTTGCATGTCACTGCACTGCGCCTGTTGCCTCGTGACATAAAGATGTTGAGTCTCACATGCCCTGTAATTTCACTGGGCACCTTGCCATTTCAACCGAAAAACATTCTTATTTCACGGCTGAAAATTAATTGGCAAAGTTGTTGTACCACCCCAGGCTGACTAGCAGAAGTGCTACCACTACAAAAACTTATGAACTACTTATGAAATGTTTATTCTTACAGTCAAATGACCTTCTAAAAGTAAACAATAAAGACAACCCAATACGTAATTATCTCATATATATATCATACTTAATCATACATATATTGAGATTGAGATACGTCTAGTTCAGCTTTTTTTACTGTATTTTTATGTAAGTTATAAATATGTCGTCGCAATAAATATGCGAAAAATTGTAAAATCATGATTTTGAAAGCAATTTATTCGTTTTATTTGCTAGTGTCAAATAAGTGGCATAGGTAGCCATGCTTTCGATGGAATTGCTATACAACATTTTTTTCTATTTCTACTGCCAGTGACGTTATTTTGACCTCTACAGATTACTGAGAAAAAATATCTTGACAGACGACCAAAAATATCTTCCCATTTATAAGGTTTTATATCTTTGAGATACCTTAAGAAATAATAAAGCATATCTAAGTGACGTATGAGAAAAATGGTGCGTTAGGTGCGTAGGTGCGTTCATAAAGTCAAGGTACGCTGCAATAAATTCTGAACCCTTGGCGGAGACGTAAAATGTTGATAACATCGGTACCCTGGTAATACTACAGAGCAAGGGTAAACTGGACTTATTATATGGGGTCAAATTGGAAGTGATGACGTAGGTAATAAACATTGTTCCCTTATTTTTTCAAAGCGACTGAGAAGCGAAAAAAAGGGTAAAATTGCATGCATGCTTTCAGAATCAGAATTCATTTAGACGTCACTGACTTGATATAAGTTTTGACCTAGCTTCTTTTAAATATTGGCTGGACTTATTACTATTCCACCTAAAGGTACAGGTACACACCGCAGCGTCCTGCGTGCGCGATCTAGGCGGCGATCAGATAGCGCCGTAGTATTTGTACCGACTGGTTCACACCAAACGCGATCAGAAAATAATTGAATAGTACTGAGATCGCGCCCGCAGAACGCGGGACCTTGCGGAATTAAATCAGAAAAGTTTTTTGTATCGTATAAAACGTAACGTTTGACCTCTATCTCACCTATTGGTAAGTGGTAATGCGTGCTATAGGAGAGGCCTATGTCCAGCAGTAGACTAAAACAGGCTGATAATGATGATGATGAATGCGGTCGAGGATGGTAGCTCGCTAGATATTTTGGCGACAGATTTTACAACTTGAGAGCAGTCAGGTCAGGCGGACACTAGACAGGACACTTGCCAAATGATAACAGCTAACTGTAACAAAAACTGTGAACCGCGAAACTTGACATGGTGGTAAGCTACTATTTGGTAGTAAGTCAGGCGGATTATCGATTTAATGCTCCCACCACCTGTGAAAACAGCATGACACACCTTTTATTTTGTAGTATCTTACAGCGCGACCTCGTACCAATCAGACATTAAACCGTTGTTTAGATAAATTTCAATAAGATCTGAACCAACTCCAGGTGTTTAATAATATACTATAGGTAATAACTTCACCACTTCGGACAATAAGAGAAGCGGAAACGGGATCCGCGGTGAGATTCGAATTTCGTACAACGAAATTCAATCGTAACACGAACGTAATACGGTTGAATTTCGTAATACGAAATTCAAATCTCACCGCGGATTCCGCTCCCAAGATAGCTTACGGAATAGCTCTACTGGATTGCGTGAATTTGTACCAATTAAACACTAGATCGTTGTTCAGATAAAGTCCAAAAAGATATGGACCAATAACAGGTGTCCGATATTAAATTATAGGTAATACAACATTTATATTATAAACAAAGCCGTAGAGACCGAAACCTATCCTACCTTCAAATTGCCTCAGAATTCAATAAAACACTGTAATTCGATTCTACCAAAACATACAAAAATTTTTCAATATCAGATTCTCAGAGTACTTACATTTGCATATTTTTTCTCGACTTAATTATCACTAATAACAGTTAAAACCAGCAGTTAAGAGGGTTTTGCAGACATTTTCAGGGAAAGTGGATTTTAAGGCACGTTCAAAATAAATAAAAAACTTTTTGGTTGTTGATAGTAAATAATGTCTACACGTAGTGAATCCTAGGTCTGTGATACCTATGGAAATTGCAATTTATAAAAGTTTATATTGTGACTGTATTGTGACTATTTTGTGGCTCAAATATTATGTTTCTTTGAAGTGTTTCACACTTTATATTTTTTTGTAAATTGTTAAACACAATCCAAAATTTCATCGTACCGACGGGACTTGAACCCGCAACCTCCGGAATAACATGTTCCGGTGCTTTGCCAATTAAGCCACGGTGCGAAGTATCGTTACGACGAAATTAGTGGATTGCATTTTGTTAACCCAATTATGCATTGGTGGCGCCATCTATGACTACTTATTACGTAAGTTAATCATTCGGAAGAATACATTACAGTTTTCAAATCCGACGAGAGATGTTGCACTGCGTAAATCAAATATTATGTTTCTTTGAAGTGTTTCACACTTTATATTTTTGTAAATTGTTAAACACAATCCAAAATTTCATCGTACCGACGGGACTTGAACCCGCAACCTCCGGAATAACATGTTCCGGTGCTTTGCCAATTAAGCCACGGTGCGAAGTATCGTTACGACGAAATTAGTGGATTGCATTTTGTTAACCCAATTATGCATTGGTGGCGCCATCTATGACTACTTATTACGTAAGTTAATCATTCGGAAGAATACATTACAGTTTTCAAATCCGACGAGAGATGTTGCACTGCGTAAATCAAATATTATGTTTCTTTGAAGTGTTTCACACTTTATATTTTTGTAAATTGTTAAACACAATCCAAAATTTCATCGTACCGACGGGACTTGAACCCGCAACCTCCGGAATAACATGTTCCGGTGCTTTGCCAATTAAGCCACGGTGCGAAGTATCGTTACGACGAAATTTGTGGATTGCATTTTGTTAACCCAATTATGCATTGGTGGCGCCATCTATGACTACTTATTACGTAAGTTAATCATTCGGAAGAATACATTACAGTTTTCAAATCCGACGAGAGATGTTGCACTGCGTAAATCAAATATTATGTTTCTTTGAAGTGTTTCACACTTTATATTTTTGTAAATTGTTAAACACAATCCAAAATTTCATCGTACAACAATTAACAAAAATAACAATTTACAAAAATATAAAGTGTGAAACACTTCAAAGAAACATAATATTTGATTTACGCAGTGCAACATCTCTCGTCGGATTTGAAAACTGTAATGTATTCTTCCGAATGATTAACTTACGTAATAAGTAGTCATAGATGGCGCCACCAATGCATAATTGGGTTAACAAAATGCAATCCACTAATTTCGTCGTAACAATACTTCGCACCGTGGCTTATTTTGTGGCTAGTGTAAAAATAATCTTTGAAGGTGTAATTTCATGCATTTTGTGTATTAAAATAATTTGAAAAAGTTGTGGTATAGAGAAAAGCAAATAAAATGGCCAAGTGCAAGTCGGACTCGCACTCGTAGGGTTACGTGCCACACTACAGTATTTTATAAGATCGAGCAAAAAATACCACTATCATTTTTCGCCAGCAATAAATAATAATAATTAAACATTTTATTTCTTATAACGCCATCTAACGTCTAACAGAGGCGTTACGAATCGACATTTCAATATAACGCCATCTACGGGACGTTTACCTAACTAAGCGTTCATAGATGGCGTGAAATGCCGAAAAAAACACGTTTCTTGTATCGGCTCTATTATTTTAACTTTATTCTGTTTTTAGTATTTGTTGTTATAGCGGCAACAGAAATACATCATCTGTGAAAATTTCAACTGTCTAACTATCACGGTTCATGAGATACAGCCTGGTGACAGACAGACAGACAGACAGACGGACAGCGGAGTCTTAGTAATAGGGTCCCGTTTTACCATTTGGGTACAGAACCTTAAAAAGCAAGTCATTTTTAGTATGGCGGCATTTATGTGTTTATTTGTATTTTTTTTTAACTTTAATTGTAAAATTTTTTTTGAATTTAATTGTCTTGGATTGTTGTCATCGTTGTGTTTGTTGTATCTGTCCATATTCTCGTATGAGGACAATTTGGAGTGATGAATCTCAAATGGATAATATGCAATTTTAGCTGCATACTTCTAATTCGACCAATTGGATCAGTCTTGAGATCACATCGCTTGTTTTATAGTGATGTTTATCAACCGAAATTTTAGTCAAACTTGTATTAATCTTAAAATAATATTGTGGCGACAAACTTTTTGGAGCTGTATTCAGCCTTCATACGTTTGGCGTGATTTTAAATAAAAAGAATAAAAATATTTAGGACATTGTCAGGCGGAAGAAAATTCAGATATGCAAAATGATTTGTACGAATATTATTGTAAAATAAATGGTAAAATATTGGAGTCAGATAAAACGTATTACAAGCATATAATGGTTATGGTTGTTTATTTCAACACCCGAACGCAATCCTCTATAATATAATGTACATTGTGAATAAACTGGTGCTATAGTAGGGTCAATTTAATAGATCACATTTGACATCTGTCAGTCTTAGCTTCATAGTAAGGTGACTTGCTTAAAAACATCGATTCAATTGATGAACCGATACGCATCAACACAAACACGAATGATGTTAGTTTTGATGTTATTCGAAATAACCAATTTTCCGGCAGCTCTAAATGAGAAATACAGTTAGTATTTACATTATTCAGTGTTATTTACACGTTTGTTTTGCGTAAATATGAAATTGATAAGACGCGTTAATACAAATATACAAATCGGAAATTGTACATATTTAAAAGATTTTATATGTATTCATAGATTAGAATGTAGCTCCATAGAAAATGGCCTAATTAAATAATAAACATACTCAAATGTACCTATGGATCTAACGATTAGTAGTTTTTTAACTCAAATTATTATTGATTTTAGTTCCTATTCAATTATTTTTGTATTTTTTTAGTCTAAGAATAATATTATGTGTTAATTACAATCACAGTGTAGTTATTTTTATTGTTAAACATCCTTCACAAGTAATCTTTGCATTCGATTCAACCTATCGACTAATTAATCTTTTGATTTTTTGGGTAGCATCCCTAGTGTTTATAAAGAAAAAGTGTTCACTGACGTAACCTTGTACTGACGTTTAGTTTTTTAGAACAAAAATTGTTTATCATGTTTAAAATGAATTATTAGTCAAAGTAAATCGTAAAAACCCTTTCTTTTGTAATTATTAGAATAAATATGTATTTGTAACTGAAAAATGTTAAGTAATTATGCAGTTCTGACTTTGAAATAATTAATTATTTTATGTGCCCCTCATTACAAGGTCACGTTGTTGAATTTTGATCATGTGTCAAATGTGATCTATTAAATTGACTCTACTATAGTTTTTCTGGTCACTATAACCAAACTAACCTAATTTGACAACACTATTTTAAGTGCATTCAAATTAAAGTTTAGTTTAAGCCAAAACAGAATTGGCACTAATATCTAATGGCTTTTTAGATTCAAGCGCGACATTGCTAGAACAAACAATTTTTAAACGCGCATTCCACTCTTGTAAACTTTTCGCTTACAAATACGTTACTGGAAACAGTCAACGTAAGCTGTTAATGATCCAATTTGCAGAACATTTCCTTGAAAATTGCATCTTAAATCGAGCGTTAGAGTCAGCGATTTTAAAAACCTAATACCTAATACGTTGGTAACGAGTGTGGAGTAAAATAGAAAGTAAAAATGGTTGAGTGAAGTGTAAATGACTCGTTCTGGCTTTACGTTCAGTTTTTTGCTAGATACATATACAATTTAGAACGAGCATCTGAACTGAGCTGAGACCTTCCCGCTGAGACACAATATAAGGTTCTTCAAGAGAACTGTTAATATATTTTAAGATCGTTAAAACTAAAAGAACCGACTTCAAACGTCGCGCTAGTCAAAGTAGCCAGTAGACCTAGTGACTATTACATAATCTATGCCAGTAGTTAGTAGTATGTCGTCGAGATAAGTAAATGCACGGCTCGGCCAATTTCGTTAAAATTTAAATGGGACCGCCTGGGAAGAATACCCTTTGAAACAGAAAAATAATTTTCCAAATCGGTTCAGGCGAGTCTACTACTACTACTGATAATATTTTTTTATATTTTTTAGCAAATACAGTGAAGCTAGTCACAGGCAGGAACATCGCCCTCCTCAACTCTCCCCTTACAATATATTTAAAAGAAAAAAGTAAACACGAGGCGACCTGTAAGGGTATATTTAAGCGTTTTTGTAAATCTTTCCGGCTACGAAGGCTTGTTTGTGCTCTGATTCCTATTTATAAATGCCTATTCCGGCACGAGCCGTACATTTGCTTCTCTCCGCTGGTTTCGAAGCTTGAGCCGGGATTATACCGTCGACGGCTTTGCTGCAAATTATTTTATTGTACGTTTTTCTCTGCCGTCACATAATCTTTGAGAACTTGGTTCCTCACTTTACGGCGATTTGTAAGTGATTGCGAGTACTTTTATTGAGGATATAATATTATTTAATTAATAATAAAATTATAATATATAATTAAAAAAATATGCTGATTAAGTATATTTAAAGGTGATGTTTTCATGATTGTTGAATAAGCTATCGCAATGAGCTGCGTAGCGATGGATGTAACACTTTGTAGCCATGCGCTGCGTCCATGCGAAGAATTCGTATCAGGCGTAGCAGTAGACGTTTTCCTAAATATTCGCTGACGCATCTTATTGCGACAAGATTTTATTTCTATCGAAGTATCGTACGTATATACTGTGGATCCAAAGCATAATTTAAGGTGCGACCCCACTGCGGCGTCCTGCTTCCGCGTGCGCGTTTGCGGATCTAATTTTTAATCGTTGTCTGATCGCCGTAGATCGCGTTTGGTGGGAACCAGTCGATTCAAATACTACTGCGCTGTCTGCTAGGCTATTCTGTAAGCTATCTCGACAGCGGAATCCGCGGTGAGATTTGAATTTCGTATTACGAAACTGAACCGTATTGCGAACGTGATACGATTGAATTTCGTAGTACGAAATTCGAATCTCACCGCGGATTCCGCTGTCGAGATAGCTTACAGAATAGCCTACCTGATAGCTGCCTTGATCACGCACGCAAGAGGCCGTGGTGTGGTCGTACCTTTACTCAGTATATATGCGGCCTATTGGCCGCATACTGACACTATTATGATGGTAAATAAGTATTTCCATAATATTTTATGTAACTACTTATTTACTATCAAGCGTATCGATAGTGTTATTTTGTCAAGTTATCTCAATTTTATTGTTGTTTTATTTATTAATTACACGTTACTGTGCCAGGATATTTCAATTATATACTATAACAACTGTAGCAAATACAGAACATGTCTTCTGTAATTTTAATGAAGTCCCCAAAACCACTAATTAAAATTTCCAGTAGCTCCTGACCTAACCAAAAGTACCGCGGCTCTCGTCGCGTCTAAAATTAATTTTAATGAGGCAAAGTTGGGAAGCTTAACAAAAAATGGCGGATTATGCATTTTGTTAAGTAAAAAGTTTACGGGTAGACTTCGTGATTCTGCGGCAGTGACGTGACGCACGAAAAATTATGTAACTTTGCAAAATGCTTAGTCATTAAAACGTCGCGAGTTTTCAATAAAATTCTTATTAAATTCGTCGGTGATCGGAGTTACACAGCAGAGACTATTGAAATAATCGAAGCGGCAGTGATCTGCAGATCTTATTTCTTTTACTGTATGATATAATGTAACAGGACAAGCACTACACTCGCCTGATCGTTAGCGATGACGTCTAACTATTCCAGATACAGCGGCATGCAAAATTCCGGACTGCAAAAAATTGCACGTCACTGCAGCACTTTTTGGAAGTCGGTTGAAAAGTAGCTTACCACCAAGAAGACCATCTGTCGCCGTAACCTTACGGCGTTCCCCGACGCAAAAAGTAGGGGTATTATACGTTTAACGTGTGTATCTGTGTGTCTGTCTGTAGCATCTTAGCACCCAACCGGATGAACCGATTTTGATTTTTTTATTGAAAGTTTTTTTTTATAGATGTCTTCATCGAGAGTGTTCTTAGCTTTGATTCATGCATATTAATACCTTGAGATATAAAGATGTTGGGTCTCACATGCCCTGTAATTTCACAGGGCACCTTGCCATTTCAACCGAAAAACATTCCTATTTCACGGCTGAAAATTAATTCGTAAAGTGGTGGTACAGTATCGGTCAAAATTGGAGTAGCAGTCTCAAAAAGCAATAGCATGACAGCAAAATATGCACATACGACCTTCTTCTATAAGACGTTTCTAAAGTAACACCATGAAAGAGAAAGATAGAAGAGATAGAAAGACCCATATATCGCACTCTTTCATTATGAACCAATTAGAAAGAGCGCATGTATTCATTAGTAGAATAACTAGACCAGTTTTGCTTCTTTTATCAGTTATACAAATAATGAGGGTAGATTTGAAACAAAATGTATTGATGGCTTAAATGTATGAACATAAAATTGTCGGTTGGTGAACTTCGGTGGTGGTTGAAGTTTGGTTAATATTTAACTTAAAAAATCAAAATGCAAGCAAATATATATATATAGTATATTAAAGACGGCGAATATTGAGGCATTGCATAGAAATGGACTAAATAAATTATATTATCTGAAATTTATAGTGAAAGCGGCATAAGTGTAAGTTATTGCTGAGCGATATATGATGAGAAATCGTAGTTGTGAAAGTAGATTGTTAATAAAGTGGGTTAATAAGATTTGGCGTTTTCAGACGAATTATATACGGAGAGTTCGCCGCGCACTCCATGGGGTTTAATAATGCAAAGGTGAGAAGCACGAGAAGAGAGATGTCCTGAGCAGCTGTAGTGTAGTCCTGTAGTTCCCCTGGATCTAGTTTGGGGAAATTTACGCGACAAACATAACATGTGCAAATATAGTGGATTACGAAGGCTTCTTATCTGCATCGAAAACAAGAACACACGAAATATTAATTTAAAAGTATATAAAAACTAGGCGATGTGCCGGCTGTGATAATTTGTAATAAGTAATTGTGTAATAATATAATTGTCAATGAAGACGGTTTCAATTTAATATAATATTAAATAAAAATAGTAGTTTATGATATTTCGATGTGTTGAAAATCAGTTATTTTAAAAACATTGTTGCTGTGTATTCTTCTTAGTTATACCAATAAATATTTCCTCAAAAACTATTAAAATAACATCACCGTGCTATTTGTTTTATTTCACATATAACATAGATCACCAATTTACCTTTATTAGCTAAGTTTGTTTATAATATATATATATAAAATAATACAAGCTATTAATAATTGATAATTTTTTATATATATTTTATAGGCTAGCGTTTGACCACTATCTCACCTGTTGGTAAGTGATGATGCGGTCGAAGATGGTAAGCACGCTAGGCCTAGAATGGGAACTGGCTCTCAAGGATAGCTGCCGGAACACATAAGATGTTTGACGACAGATTTACTAACTTGAGGGTGGTAGCTGGCCAGGCGGACACTAAATAGTGTCCTACCACCATGCGGGGCTTGTTGGTTTCTTAACGATGTTTTTCCTTCACCGGAGGGCCACTGTGAAAAGCGCACATAATTTTTTGATAGAAAAATCCATTGGTGCACGGCGGTTTGAACTCGGCACCTCTGGCATCAAGTCCCGATTACGCCACCGGACCCTCATAATTAAAACAAAATCATGGTGTGGATAGAGAATCGAACTCGGGGCCTCCTGCTTCCATAACAGTCCTAGGTGGACTATCGACCACTCGACCAAGATGCTATTAATGACTCATTCGAATTTAAGCATCCATTACATAACGAGTAAACATAACGTCGAAAGCGTAGCTTACTCGACGTTATGTTTACTCAACAAAAGGAAGAGTGGAATATTGTTATCTCTATTTGATGTTTGCCAAATGTATCTGACGCTATATTTCACCTTTTTATTCATCTGTGGTCCGGCTAAGCATGCCATCTATGCCGTACTTACGTGTTATTGTTTGCGTTGGAACATTCGACAGAAATATCGTGCAGGCTACTATGAACATTGAGGTGCTACTGGACTATTGTCCCTCGATAGT
This sequence comes from Cabera pusaria, assembly GCA_954871355.1. NCBI lineage: Eukaryota > Metazoa > Arthropoda > Insecta > Lepidoptera > Geometridae > Cabera > Cabera pusaria. The sequence continues at coordinate 20,151,021 of OX940902.1, forward strand.
ACCTTCCCAGGCGGACTAGCAGAAGTCCTACCACTACAATTTCTTTTATAATATGTAATACTTATCACAAGCAAGAAACTCGCCTGAATGTACCTAGATCATATTACCTGTCTAGTGTCTATGAGTATCATAGATACTATACAAAATTTGCTGGATCGCAAGATTTTCCAAACAAACATTAATGAATCCAAAATTTTGTGGTACCGACGGTATCCAAATCCGCACCTCCTATAAAACATGCCAAGGCGCTGTAACCAACTAAGGTACAGTACAATCCTATCAATACGACGAAATTAAAATATTGTCTTTTAACTAATTATGCATCGATGGCGCCATCTGTGACGACTATTTTGAAGTTAAATCACTTCGGATGAAATCATTACAGTTTTCAGATCCGATGAGAGATTTCACACGGCTCAAATATTCACAATCACAATCAAATATTATGTAAAATTTTGAATTGTGTGTAACAAGTGTACAAAAATATAAAGTGTGTTAAACTAAACATAATGTTTAGACATCAATTAAGTCAGAAAAGCTGTATGAAAACATGTGTACCAGCAGTTGTCTTTGAGAGCTAGTTCCAATTATAGGCCTAGCTGGCTACCATCTTCACTATTACCGTACAACTGCACGAAGAACCCCCCATAACTCTAACATATGTGAATTGAGGATATACGCAGATGGATCTAAAATGAATACAGGATCAGGTGTGGGGGCGTTCTCAGACGACCTCAATATCCACATAGCAACACCCCTGAACGCACAGCACACAACAAGTGGAATTTGTAGGTATAATCAAGGTGGCCTCAGCAGTGCTATAAAGAAAAGTATATGATAAAACCATAGAACTAGCTGATAGCGCAACTACGAATCCTGCAAAGGTTATGACTTCTCCGCGGGGCTGGTCGTACAGTGCCAGCATCTTCTGCAAGAGGTTGGTAAACACAAACGTATCATTCTTCAGATAAAGAGCTACAGTAGATCCAGAGGTAATGACGCGGCTGACGAAGTGGCAAACAGAGGTTGCACCCTACAGGTGTAGAATCAATGATACCTATACCATTCAGCCAAGTCAAAGCCTGAATCCGAAAAAACTTCAAGAAAAAACATCAAGACAGGTAGGTAGGCAGGCATTAAGGAATATCTGGAACTCTTGTTTCTCCTTACAAACATTGAACCTCCGTTTCATCCCCTTGTGGTATGAATTTGGAAAATATTTTCTTAGAGGATACCTACGTTACAATAACTATCTGCCAAATTCCAGTGCAATCCGAAACAATATTGATTTCCAGACTTTGTAACCCCATTTCACCCTATTAGGGGTATAATTTCGAAAAATCTTGAAACATGTATTTAACCTACTTATATATTTACAAAAGTATGTGTGTAAAGTTGAACGAAAAAGACTATCTAATCTTGTTTCTCTAATACGAACCCCCGTTTAACCCACCCTTAAGGGGCTAATTTTGGAATATCCTTTCATAGCAGATACCTACGTCATAATTACTATCTAGTAGTTTGAGCTGTGTGTTGATAGATCAGTCAATCAGTCAGTCAGTAACGTTTGGCTTTTATATATGTATACAGACGATGTCAATGATTTCCTCTAGTCAAACGTTTCCTCAACAGTTTTACTCATATCGTGAAAAATCTACCATCTCGAATTCACGACTCTCGTTGCGTATTTCCACGCCCCTGCCACGTCGCGGTAAAAGTGGAAAAATATTTTGTTTATTAATGAAGTAAAACATTGTAAGGTAATGGAGAGTTACGGCAGTTGCTAATTTTACGGCTCAGCTAATTTTTACTTTTTTTTAGACTCGCGTGTATTCTGCTGTAATTTAAATGGCGCGGTTTTAGGTCGGAAGAAACTAGAAACTAGGTTTTATTACAACCTTTATCTCTACTTCACGGCGAATTTATTTGTCCGTCACAAATCTTGCGATTGATTTTAGAGCGACTTCCAGGGGTTCGATTGAGCTGAAACTTGGCATACATATGTAAATCGCGTCACAATGCAATAGTATGATGACTTGATGCTGATCTGATGATGGAACTGGAAGGTGGCCAAAGGAACTCCTAAACTACATATATTATATCCGTCGTGTTTGGGCTTATTGGATTTGTCTTGACTTACTCTGGCCCTAGGTTATGTAAAAGTTTGTGTTTAAAAAGGTTTTTTAAAATATTACTTGTGATATTTAGGTTGATATTTTGAGTGACGTCGAACGTTGCATACTGCACCGAATGCGAGCGATGATCTTCGCAAGTTGGTTGGTAAGAGCTGAATAAGAGCACATTTACTCATGTGATAAGAGAAGCCGAGGATCGAGCTTATTGGCTTGCGAATGGAGAGGTATATTGCAGTGGACTTGTACAAGCCAATGATGATATTGATTTGAGTAAAAATGTACCCCGTTGGCGTGAAGGATAGATGGCTTGACATCTAAGCGAGAGATTGTCGGTTCAAATCCTAGCACAAGTGTTTGTCCACAGATATAATTTTATTAATGTTTTTATTATCTTTTGTTATTGTTTACGTATTTTTTTTTGTATATAGTTCTAACGTCCATAAGTGTACAATGTACCTGAATGAAGGAATATATTAATATGATGGTAAGAGCGTATTATGTCGATATTCCGCCTGATTTGCTACCAAAAAGTAGCCTACCACCATCAAAGAGATAATCACCTTTCGGTATACCGGCAGCGCACAGCACTTGAGAGAGAGTATTCTAGGCTTAACGTGTTCACCATGTTTGACCACATCATCTCTTACCACTGGGTGAGATAGCGGTCAAACGCTAGCCTATAAGATATTTAAAAAGTCAGCTGTATAGGTCTACCCACGGGCCTTGGATTACACTAGGCTATAATCTACCGCCCTACCTTTTTATATACTAAACGAACGTCGGTCGTGAAACAATTCTTATCAATTATTGTAGAGATTATCAAGACGAAAACGTGATTTTTTTATCCGGCTCATAGAAAATGCTTATAAGCGTTGTTGTGCTTATGAAGTCAGAAAACTTCTCAGGAAACCATACACACGCCACACTAATAAGCATAATGTATGACCTAATTGGATAAGTGTTACGCTGACGCATAAATAAGCCTTGCTCAAATGTGAAAATTCATTGTCGAAATAAATAATTTTACGAAAATATTAGGTTGTTCTATGATTGATAACTTGTAGCTATAACCTTGCAAGTTCATCCACTTTGAAAAATATCTTACGCTTTTCACATTATGTCCAAACAATGACATTAAAAATATAAATTACATTTTTCGGGTCGATAAAGTTTGCGAAGCGATTTACATCTTTGTTTATCATGCGAACCGCCAGGGAATGCAATGCTCTGCCTGAGTCTGTGTTTACGGCTAAATACAATATGGGGGTTTTCAAATCGCGTGTGAATAGGTATCTTTTGGGTAAGCGCGTTCCATCATCGACCGCATCATCACTTAGCATCAGGTGAAATAGTGGTCAAGTGCTACCCAGTTCTATATAAAAAAATATAAAGTTATGACGGCAGATTTTATATTTAATGGTGGTAAGCTACTTTTGGTAGCAAGTCGGGTGGAGGTGGTCTATGAAACATTGATATAATGTTCCTACGACGTATAGATAGATGAAAGTTAGTCCAAAAAATTAAATATAGGCCATATTCATCGTAGTTTTGATTTTCTGTCCCGTTGTCCATGTGTATTAATATGTCCTTTTCCCAACACGACTTTATTATAATACCCAGAACCCATATAAAGTTGTTAACTAAACAAACAGCGTGGCAAGGGTAAAGTTACTAACTGTTGTAAAAACGAAATTAAGATTTTATCGCTTACCACACAATGTGTTACGCAGATTGAGTGGCTACGTTGTGTATGGAAATATTTGATTAAACTAGGTACACCTCGTGGCATTACCCACCCATGTTTGCCGAGACCTCAGATAATGTGATAGAGTCCTGAGGGTTCCCACGTATTCTACTTAAAGTGCCCCTCATCTGGAGCATTCGCCTGTAATGTGACATTTTAGATTCGATTTTAAGCATTATATAAAATACATTATACCTACAGGGTGTCCGGTAAATAATAGATAACCCAGCAGGTACTTGTGGGGGCCAAGGCCACTCAGAAAAAAATAAAACAAAAATATAATATACCCCGCAGTCTGGAAAAAAACCTTTTTTCTTAAAGTACAGATATTGAGAGCTTCCTCTACATTATCGGCTTTTTAGGGTTCCGTAGTCCTGACAAGGAACCCTTATAGTTTCGTCATGTCCGTCTGTCTGTCTTTCTGTCTGTCTGTCTGTCCGAGGTTTTGCTAAGAGACCGTTAATACTAGAAAGCTGTTATTTTGTAGGGGTATGTATATAAATTACGCCAACAAAGTGGTGAAAAAAAATTTTGAAAAATATTTTTTTTTAGGGAAGCTCCCCTACAATGAGAAGTGGGGAAGATTTTTTGCTTCGTCGTCTACCCCATTGTGTGGGGTATCGTTGAATAGGTCTTTTAAAATAACTTACGGGTTGGGTTGCTAATACCATTTTTCGATTGAATGCTCCATTTACGAAATATTAAACTTTAAAGTGCAAATTTTTGTTCTTGTAGGGCGTCCCCCCCCCCCCCCCCCCTCAAAGCTAAACTGCTGGCTTGAAAAATCAGAAAAAAATTGTGATAATAGAATAGAATAGAATAGAAAAATTCTTTATTGCATATCATTTCAAAAAACAACAGACAGCAAATTAACCTACTTAAATTACTATAGGTAATACAATGGGCGGTCTTATCGCTTAAATAGATCTCTGCCAGACAACCTTTGGATGGACAGAATTTTAAAAGGAGTTGCTGGTGGTACAATGCGTAACATAACACTAACGACAGTGCTAATAAATGAATAAATAAAATAATCAAAACTCATGTAATCATCATATTAATATATAGATACATCTACATACTACTACATACCAGTACAAAATACAAACATACAAATATACACAAATATCCATATTCCATACATACAATACACATACATACAAATATACACACATACACAATATATAAATATATACACTACAAACTACATGCATATACATCGGTCAACGTAAATAATAGTGCATTTTATGAACTTTAAAGAAAAACTATAGCGGTTAAGATATCTTTATTAGTTTAGCAGTAATAGGTGTTGGATAATTTTGTACCAAACACAAAATCCTTCGAATAAACCATTTAAAGTGACATAGACGAAGTACCTAGTTGCTTGTATATAACGGGTAAGGACTTGCATTGAATAACGGGTTACTACGGAACCCTACACTGCGCGTAGCCCGACACGCACTTGGCTGGTTATTTTTTAGTAGCGTACTATATGTAATATAACAACAAGTTGCGCTCTGCGACTTTGCCCGCGTTTGGCACCCTTATCGTTAAGGGGTATAAACATTTGTTATAAACCTATTCTCATACCTACTGAATCTAATACTATAAGAATCTTTGTCCTGACATACTGACTGACTTATAGACAACGCACAGCCTAAGCCGCTGGTCTTGAGATCCGAGGGTATATTTGTCCTAGTATACATATAAAATGTCATCAAAATCGGTCAAGCCGTTTCGGAGAAGTATAAACACTAAAACTGTGACATAAGAATATTATATATCTACACTAATATTATAAAGAGGAAAACTTTGTTTGTTTGGTTGTAATGAATAGGCTCAAAAACTACTGGACCGTTTTTAAAAATTCTTTCACCATTCGAAAGCCACAGTATCCACGAGTAACATAGGCTAAATTTTATTTTGGAAAAAAATAGGGTTCCGTAAGATATTTGGGTTTTAGCAAAACAACGTTTGCGGGGTCAGCTAGTATAGAAATATAGTACGCTAAATAAATAAATGAATACCTACTCCCTGACTTGACGAGCATTTTCCCGGCCCGTAATGAACATTTCAGATTCGATTTGTAATGATAGGTATTGTAATTGAATCTCACTGTAATGCTCGGTTCTCTTCCCTCACCAATGTAATGTTCGAATCTGTAACATTACAGGTTGTAAACTGTAATGCTGGATTCACCTGATGATCGCCTCTGTAACGTTACATTACAGGCAAATACTCGTAAATAATTATTTATTTACGAAATTTACTTTTCTATCTAATATATAAAATTCTCGTGTCACAGTTTTCGTTGCCATACTCCTCCGAAACGGCTTGACCGATTTTGATGAAATTTTTTGTGCTTATCCGGTATCTATGAGAATCGCCCAACATCTATTTTTCATCCCCCTAAATGTTAGGGGTAGTCCACCCCTAAATTTTTATTTTTATTTTTTAGAGAAAATTTTTAATTTCTATTTTTTTATGATACAACATACAAAAATACATACAATCCTCAATTTTCACACTTCTACGATCAACCCTTATTTTTTAATAGCCATTTTAGTAATTTAATCATTTTTCCTCCATACATACTTACAATAAGTAAGCTATTTTTTGTCTACACTAGAAATTACTACGAAATTACTTATATGGCAAAACAACGTTTGCCGGGTCAGCTAGTTATTTATATAATAGTCCTGATTGATTGTGGCCACGGTGACTTTACTTTGCTTAGATTCATCAGAAACTATTAGAGGGATGCCTAGCTGACTGAGGTGACTAATTCACCCAATTTTCGCATCGAATGTTCGCACACGTGTCCTCACTGGACACGTACTGTTCACATGGTTATAGTGAATTTTGCTTTTGTTTTTATAACTATGTTGGAGCTATGTTTATTGTAGTGCGTTTGACGGAGCTAGACGGGAAATGTGTCCGACCAACACTTTTGCTTTATGATACAGCCACTGTGGTTGTACTATGCATGTAGTTGTTGTGCGGTTGTATATAAGACAGAAACAGAGACGAAATGAAGAAAGAAGGTAAATGTATATCATTAGTTATTATTTTTATAGTAATAAAATGGACACGTTGATCACAGAAGAAAAAACCATGTTCTAATAATTAACTAATGAATTGATATTCATAATAAAGCAAAAATACCACCTCAGCTCCCAGCCAACCTCACCTGCCCGTGGTGCATTCTGCAGATCAACTAACGAGGCTCTGGCGACCGACAAATGGCGGTATAACCATTTCAAATCATGGCGTAGCTAAATACTACAGGCCGGTGACGGTGTGAGTAGCTCCTCGCACCTGTTCCTCCGCTCCTGCGATTGCCAACCCGCCTGCCCAGCGTGGCAATTAGGACATACCCCTACCAATGAGTCGAAGTTCAGACTCAGTGGCATATCTTGGGAAAGGCCTACGTCAACTGTGGACTGACATAGGCTGATTATGATGATGATGATAACTCATAAAGTTATTATTGTATTTATTTAATTTGTGTAAATTCGGCGTAACTTTGCTATTTGATGGACAAAGTATCCGGTGAAATTATAGGCATATGAGACATCATAATGTCTTAAGATTAATATTAGGCACAGTGCAGATCGCTGCTAAATGTTGAAATGAGTGCTGCTAAATTCGAGCAAAACAGTTAAGCATGCCGCAATGAGACGCGCCATCGTATAACCTTATAAAAATGTCCTCATAAAAATTATAGGAGTACATACCCTACGTCTTTGTTTTTATAGTTTATGTTAACACTATGAAAAAAAAAATATCTTGTTTAAAATTAGTCAAACTATTTCGATAAGTAGCTTTAGTTTTATTATGTTAAAAACGAATGCTAGTAAACGAAATACATTATTACAAAATCTATCTGTATTTGTGAAAAATAAATCATTCGAAACATTTATCAAACGATGTAATTAAAAATGGACTACATAAACGTTTCTTTTAATAAAACGGCGAAAAATTAAAAAATAACAAATTCTTTTAAAATACATCACTCTAAAAGAACAAAGAACTCGGCCAAATTCAAAGCGTTTGTAATTTTTTTCTTTGTGACCCGAAACATCGACGATATATCAATGAAGGAGAAATTGTACGCTTTCAAATTACATAATACTCAAACATGTCATAGTAGAAAGAAAAGGAAGCTTGGATGTTATAAAATATTGTACCGCATCTTTTTACAATTAATAAGTAAAAAATTAACAGTGGCGTATAAATCTCCAAGAACTTAAGCAACAATATTAATTCCAAATACTACTTACAGATTTTATACATTGATAAACTTAAGCAAATTAAATTATATTTTGCAAAAAAAAAACTGTTTACTGAAGCAGTGTCTTCGACTACGAAATTAGTGGATTGCATTTGTTAACCTAATTATGCATTGGTGGCGCCATCTATGACTACTTATTACGTAAGTTAATCATTCGGAAGAAATCATTGCAGTTTTCAATCCGACGAGAGATGTTGCACTGCGTAAATCAAATATTATGTTTCTATGAAGTGTTTCACACTTTATATTTTTGTAAATTGTTAAACACAATCCAAAATAATTGGGTTAACAAATGCAATCCACTAATTTCGTCGTAACGATACTTCGCACCGTGGCTTAATTGGCAAAGCACCGGAACATGTTATTCCGGAGGTTGCGGGTTCAAGTCCCGTCGGTACGATAAATTTTTGGATTGTGTTTAACAATTTACAAAAATATAAAGTGTGAAACACTTTATAGAAACATAATATTTGATTTACGCAGTGCAATATCTTTCGTCGGATTTGAAAACTGTAATGATTTCTTCCGAATGATTAACTTACGTAATAAGTAGTCATAAATGGCGCCACCAATGCATAATTGGGTTAACAAATGCAATCCACTAATTTCGTCGTAACGATACTTCGCACCGTGGCTTAATTGGCAAAGCACCAGAACATGTTATTCCGGAGGTTACGGGTTCAAGTCCCGTCGGTACGATTAAATTTTGGATTGTGTTTTACGATTTACAAAAATGCGAAAATTGCTTAACGGGTTTGCATAATATTTGGCAATAAGGTAGTTTATAACTTTGGTAATACTTGTTAAATAGGGCGAAACAGTGAGGCATAGTTGGTATAAAATATATATGTTTAAACATCAATGCTTTATAAGAACAGTATTATATTTTATTTAAATACTGCCGATTAAGGTAAGATCCGATTAAGTTTTTTGTAAGGACTTATTTCTGCAATCTACAAGTATTTCTCCTCTATAGAATTTTCCTCTCAGACATTTTCTTTCCTTCTGTGAGTTATGGGCTTTGTAGAAGACTCGTAAAGTTCCGTTTTTGTGGGCCTAATGAGAATGTCACTTTTTACGTTTGTTTTATTGATGGCAATTAAATTACTTTTAATAAGCAAGAAAGCTGTGTAATTACTGTTTGATTCCGCTTGAGAATATTTTTATAATTAAAGATTTCTCTTTAATTATTATTATTAAGAGAAAATTTTAGTTTCCTTGGTTGTATTTTTTACAAAATTAATATTACAATAACCATAATGATACACAAATAATATTTTTACTTAATGAACAAATAGTAAAAATATTTTTTTTTTTATTAAGTAAGCTTTTTTCACTCGTATTTTTTATGCCAAATATACGCGATTTACCAAAAGCTTAAGCGCATATTTTACTGATCATTGATGTTAAGTAATGTTACGATCGATGATGTAGCGCACTTATCCAGAAGGTACCATTCTCATTTGTGACTTCGAAACCCCCAAATTGTTCTTTAGCGTGAACACGGTCCGGTGGCGTAATTGGGAGAACGGTCAGCTTTGGTGGCAGAGGTACCGAGTTCAAACCCCGAATTTCTCTATCAAAAAATGTATGTGCGCTTTTCACAGTGGCCCTCCGGTGAAGAAAAAACATCGTTAAGAAACCCTCGCATGGTGGTAGGATATTATCTAGTATCCGCCTGGCCAGCTACCACCCTCAAGTTAGAAAATCTATCGCCAAGTATTTAATGTGTTCCGGCAGCTATCCTTGAGAGCCAGTTCCCATTCTAGGCCTAGCGTGCTTACCATCTTTGACCGCATCATCACTTATCAATAGGTGAGATAGTGGTCAAACGCTATAAGATATATAAAAAACACGAATAAGACGGAATGTTATTCCCTAGCAGTATGTATAATACAATAACAAGCAAATTGCTTTGTGCTTGTTGATGGTATATCCATCATGAAGCGGTGGCGCTTCTTAGTATCCCTGGGCCGGTAGTCTCTACATGCATAGCGATAATCGTCGATACGAAAAGAGATGCAGATAACAACTGTCTAGCTGCATCTCATTCTAGCAGACGTTTGCGATGACAAAACGCATCGCTATCAATGTAGAGACTTCCACCCCCTGGGTTGTCAAATTTTAGAATAGAGATTTTTACAAAGCGATTTGTGCGACAAAAGTATATATATTTTCCTATCACTATCACTAAATAGAACAAACAATAACAATATGACCGTGTGACGAAAGTAAACCAAATTATCGCACGGCTCGAAAGTAATCCTTAGCAAACACAACCTTATTCTCTATCCTCACATTCAGGGTAAACAAGACTATGTGAACATTGACTAAATAATATACCTTTGACTTTGGATGAAATAAGGTGACCTACTAGTTATTCTATCTGATTTTTCCCAGGATTGTATGTGATACGGTTTTCGGGAATAGGATACACTTTTTTGTTATGTTTCATGTGCCCAATGTCTACAAGTAATTAATCTCAATTACAGATACTAAGGGCCAGTTTCTGACACAGTTTTGACAGCAGTCTTATATGGCAGTCTTATATGGCAGTCTTATATGGCGTCATCTGTCAGATAATTATCTGTCACTTTATTATGAACCGGTGAAACTTGCCCTAAATATCGCTTCTGTATTGTAAGAGCCAGTCTGAAAACAAAAAAATATTTCATAATTGTGAGCTAAACAGCTTAAAGTATTTACGAGGCTTAGAGTCTGCTTCACCGGTTCATATATTAGGAACTTATCTTGCACATTTTTGACCAATTTTATGTGGAAAAATCTATCAGATAACTATTTGTCACTTTATCATGAACCCAGGGGATTTCCTATCATCAGATCAAGGCTTCCATGTTCTTACAATATCGTTGAAAAATTGATCAGACCGTAGCGTGCTTACCATCTTCGACCACGTCATCACTTACCAAGATATATAAAAAAAAACCGGATACACACGTCAAAATTATAACACCCCTCCTTTTTTCGTCGGGGGTTAATAGAAGAAAATAGCAAATTAAAGCTCACAGTCTGCTCGTAACTCTACAATAACTCCTGAGACACGTAATACGTATCACTTACAAACTTCACACCGACGCAACTCTTAGGAGAGCAAAACATTTCTTTTACCCACATCCCGTTGTGTCATAAAATATAGCAATCGTACAAGTCGCGCAGCCGGCAGCACTCACGTTGCACAAACTGTGCAAGTTTGCCAAAGTTAACTAACTTATTTCGATAGCTTTGGCACCGGTTACATGGACGGTCCACTACGGTTGCTGGTAGTTTAAAAAAAAACAAACATATCTAAAGTAGTCCGGTTTCCGACTCAAATCGATGTTTTCAAATAGGCATAGTACAGATTCACTAGTTTACTTACGGCTTCTTAAAATGTATTTAGCAAATACTTATTTAATTTATTTATAATTTTGATGAATTTGACCCTGCAGTGACATTATATATAATGCTAATGACACAAAACGAAAAAAACCCGACTTTGACTTTAAATCTCACGTTCATCATTTGCAGTACTAAGTTTAAGGTATATATGTCCATATCTCTGGAGATTCGTATCAGGGGAGATTCGTATCAGGTCTCAATAAAATTACAATGGCACGAAACAGGAAGCATACATATTATCTCTAACAAAAACATATTTTTACAATCGGTTCGTAAATTACGGATTTCTGAGGTAAAAAACAAAAAAAATAAAAATACAGGGTGTTGATGGCGCCGGTGGCAGCGTCGCAATGATGGCGCTGCGCCCGGGTGCGAAGGTCGCGGTAATTGTCGTCTCGCCCCTCAACAAGATAATAAATAAATAATGTTTATTTCCAGAATTTTGCTTTACATAAAATATCGCTGTGAGCAATAGGCTCCCCACTAGGATACCCTGTCTCGGGGAGACTATTTCCATTTCAAAATATTCCTATTGAAAACAAAAATTGAATTAATTTCGATACAAGACATTAATTCCATTAATTTAAATTATATTCATTTGTTTGTATGGGTGTGTGTGTATGTGTATGTGTGTGTGTGTGTGTGTGTGTGTGTGTACGTGTGTGGTTGTGTGTGTGTGTGTGTGTGTGTGTGTGTGTGTGTGTGTGTGTGTGTGCACGCTTATGCATGTATGTGTTTGGTTGTCAATATATTAATTTGAAATAATGTAAAACTTAAGAAGATTTTCAATAAGTGGCATTTTAATAGCATTTTTTATTTTATATGTTTAGAACTAGCATATCTTCAGTTTCAATATAACTTTTCTTTTTTAGCCATTCAAATAATTTCTTTTTACATTCATATTTTGTAGTTTTGTATATGTTTAGTTTATTGTTTATGTTATTATACAAAAATGGTCCCATATATTATAGTAATATATGTGCAAATTGAGTTCGAGTTCGCTTAACTTTCCATTTTATTTTACGTTTTCCTATTCCAATGACAGATTTGTGAGCTGACTTGTGGAATCGTAGTATTGAAGCTTGGATAAACAATTGCCTTACTCTCAAAACCTGAGTTTCATCATATAATGCGTCAGTAGGAAATCGGAAAGGTTTTTTATAAGTAACTTTAAGTATTGCTCTTTGAGCTCTCTCCAGTTTAATGAGGTGAGTCTTATATGCTGCCCCCCAAGCAGTGATACCATATCTAAGTATGCTTTGACATAATGTTGTATAGACTAGCTTAAGATGACAACCACGCAGGCTCGGCGGGTTCGTCTGATGTTAGTCTGATTCTTCTGAAATGGGGTACTATCCGGGGTGCTTGAATGAAACCCAGTTGAACGTTGATTTGACTATATTTCTGATTTACTTATCTGAGACGTGCGCTCTGCCCGAGCGCTGAATTGCGAAGAGGCTGGGCGAATGAATGTTTCACAGACACATCTCATTCTACCATCATCTCTCATCGGTATCATATATCATCGGATCTCATTTCGCCCACAGGCGAATTGAGAACCTCCTCCTTTTTGTGAAGACGGTTAAAAGCTCCTGAATTCCCTTGAACGGAAAATATTTCGATCTATATACTAAAAATTCGTTCCATCTAAACAACACGTTATTGTATTTCCCAAGATACTCTTTATACATAAATCGGCTCATATTTTACTCGGCGTGGTACAATAATTGTCATTTCCTTCCCCAGATGGTATCTACCATCAATTTCCTTGTAACCATATTTATGTTTTGCGAAGTATCTTTATAGCCATGCCAAAACGAGCAAAACAAGCCATTGTCGGGGCAATTTCGCGAATAATTTATTTAGAGGTAAAATCAATACTTTACCTAAATTTCAGTCGCACATTTTACGCTGACAGTATGGATACGAGAAATAGTATATTAATAATCACTCTCTGTAGTATTGTTCTATTTATCTATCCCATCCTACCCCATATCCTATCCTACCCCATATCCTATCCTACCTCCATCTATCGTTCAGCCTTACCTACTCTACCATCTATCCTACATCCTAACCTACTTTAGCTCATTCTATCTTACTTCCTACTATTAAATAAATGCAAAATATTATGTAATACGTTCAAATTTTAAGTTGTGTGACGACAAAATAAGTGCCATGGCAGAAATTATCTTTTGCGCGATGCAGGATCTCATATATTTAGGCAATATTTACAAGGACTGTGCAACCTACTTCAGAAGCTAGTAAAAATAGATGAATATTTGATTGGTGATTATAGACAAAAACTAAAAAGTCAATTACTCTAAAGTCAATAATTCAATTTTTATGAGTCAGTATTCAATAATCTATAGGTAGTAGGAGCATCATATCGATTTTCAGCCTGGTTTGCTACCTAAAAGTAGCTTAGCAATATCAAAGAGAGAATCTACCGCCACACACCTTAAAGTGTTCCGGCATGGGAGCACACGCACAGCCCTTCAAAGCAGATCATTCTAGGCTTAGCGCTTTCCCTCAGTCGAGATAGTCGCCAAACGCTAGGCCTATAGGATATAAAACAAAAGAAATATGCTATAGAACTTAGCAACAAGAAAATAGCAATTAACTTCGTGACCAGCAGTTAAGCTCCCATACTGTCACTGTCACCGTTCACGTCGATTCTATTGTCCTTGGGCTGTTTATCCATAAATATGTAAATTTAACAAACTGCACCCTGATTACACTTTATTTCAAGGTAATAAAATCATTTTCGTAATATCGTCTATTCAAAGTAAACATTATGGCGGCCGTAACGGCATTATCTATGCATTAGGATAGTTTTAAAAGTTTTAAGGCAAAATAAGTGGTAAGTCTCGCCTGGTGGTAAGCGATGATGTGGTCAATGATGAGTTATTTGGATAGGAAATTGTCGTACACTTCCAAACTGGTACCATACCGGCTTAGAACATGGAAGGTATTAATTTTTCTGACGATGACATAGTAGTTATAAATATGAAAATACGGGACTTATCGCGCCTAAAACATAAATTTTATTTAACTCGACGTTTCGACCAAGTTGCATTGATCGTGGTCACGAGACGACTGAATGTTGTGAGTGTCCGCACTGCTATTTATAGGAGAGTTCGTTGGAAACTACCCTCAATTTATTTTTAATTTTTATCAGAGTTGCCATTGCGACACACAACACTGACAATATCGGCAGATTTTTGCTGCTTTGATTTTCGATATGACATAGTAATCCTTATTAACCGACTTCACAAAAAAGAGGAGGTTCTGAATTTCTCGATTTTTTTTAAAGTGACTTTTTCTGTATTAATTTTTCTTTGACATGAAATTGTGTTAATGAATACTTAATAATCCGTCTCATTTTGTTAACTGTATTTTTAAAAATTATAATTATGTAAACATGTGTAAATTTCCCATATAATATTGTTTTTGGAATAAATAAATATTAATATGAATAGACCACATTGCCCGTAAACACCGGGTATAGAAGATGGGTTGAGATGTTGCGGTCTGTGACTTGACTGAAGTGTGATTTGACTGAAGTCAGTTGTCCAGCGCCTCGTCAGCGCCGTCTTTCAATTCCAGATATGCACGCGCCCATCTTAGACCGCAACTTCACTTAACATAGGCCATATGTTAGTCTAGTACTTGTCTGCTTCCAATAGAAAATAATTAAAGATCGTTTAAAAAACAAATTAATTAAGATAGTTTAAAAACTAAAACAACTGACTTCAATGCCCCGCGAGTCAATTTCAGTAGCAAGTTTGAGACGTTTATCGTCATATCTCTGGAGATACTTATCTGATCTCGATGAAATTACAATGGCACCACCTCGGAAACGTACCCTACCGATAATAAAAATAATCATTCAAATCTGTTCAGAATTGACGGAGTAATCGCGTAACATACACAAAAAAAACATACAGACGAATTGAGAATCCCTTTGTTTTTGGAAGTCGGTTGAGAAAACGAATTCGAATGTCGCGCTAGTCATTTTCAGTACTAAGTTGGAGGCGTTTATCTCCATATTCCTGGAGATATTTCTAGATGCATAGAGATTCTAGATAGGTCCAAACGGGAAGCTAAATCTCTCAAATAATAATGAGTTAACTGGTTAGTAAATGATGGAGTTCTGAGGTATCAAACGTAAAAGAAAATACAAGTCATTTGAGAAAATATTTTTTTTAACAGACTTAAAAAACCCGTGTTTGCGGATAACTTCGTCATTTATGAACCGATTTTGATGATTATTTTTGTGTTGGAAAGGAGATATCCCAAAAGTGGTACCATTGTAATTTCATTGAGATCTGATTAGTATCTCCGGAGATATATCGATAAACGTCGCAAACTAACCACTGAAACTGACTCGTTTTTAATTATATTATAGTGAAGTCGATTCAAAAGTGCTCGGTAGTATTAAATCTCCTGCGAAGAGATTTGATTCACGATTTTGGCGCCTAGAAACATTAAAAGACGAGCAAGAAATCTTAATCAAAATACCTAGAAAAGAGAGAATCGATCAGGATATTCTTCGAAACTAATGTCTTACCTCGTTCCAAACTACAAATATACATAGACCCATCCTTTCCCATACAAAAAACTAAGCCTATACAAAAACAGAAGACATCAAAACACACCAGAGATCAACATACAGTGGTGGCAAGTAATTGAAACGTAGATGAAAGGCTTAAGCGGTATTTACGCGGTAATTGGTTATTATTCGTAGTTAACTCTAATTGGTTCGTTTGAACGATACAGTTTGTTTGTTAACTGTGTATTTGATTGTTATGATAACTCACTAATTAACTTTTAGAGGGAGCTAGGTTCGCGGCATGGCCTAAATTATAACAAAACCAAAATTTTTAGGGTTCTGTAGTCCTGACAAGGAACCCTTATAGTTTCGTCATGTCCGTCTGTCTGTCTGTATGTCTGTTTGTCCGAGGTTTTGCTAAGAGACCGTTAATACTAGAAAGCTGTAATTTTGTAGGGGTATGTATATAAATTACGCCAACAAAGAGCTAAAATAAAATTTTGTAGCTCCCCTATATGAGAAGTGAGGATGAATTTGTTTTCCATCGTCTACCCCATCGTGTGGGGTATCGTTGAATAGGTCTTTTAAAATGATTTAAGGGTTGCTAATACCATTTTTCGATTGAATTCTCCATTTGCGAAATATTAAACTTTAAAGTGCAAATGTTTGTTCCAGTAGGGCGTCCCCCCCCCTCTAAAAGCTAAACTGCTCGCTTGAAAAATCTGGAAAAATTCGTGATAATAGCGCATTTCATGAACTTTATAGGAAAACTATAGCGGTTAAGATAAATTTATTAGTTTAGCAGTAATAGTCGTTGAACTTGGGTGTTGGATACTTTTGTACTAAATACAAAATCCTTAGAATAAATCCTTTAAAGTGACAAAGACGGAGTACCTAGTTGCTTGTTTATAACGACTAAAGACTTGCATTGAATAACAGGCTACTGCGGAACCCTACACTGCGCGTGGCCCTACACTGCGCGTGGCCCGACACGCACTTGTCCGGTTATTGAGAGCTCCGTTTGTTGGCGTAAAGGATTGGATGGCTTGACTTCGAAGAGAGGTCATCTGCCAGAGGACACTGGTTCAAATCCTACCACGGGTGTTCGTCCACTGGCAGTAGGAGCATATTATATCAATGTTCCTGGACTTGCTACCAAAAAGTACCTTACCACCAACAAGGAGAAAATCTGCCACCATAACCTTACGATGTTTGTACTGTGTGTTGCCGAACACCTAGAATACTCTGACTCTCAAGAGTGTGTTTCTTGTTCACCATCTTCGACCACCTTCGGACATGCTGTGATACTAATAGGCTCCACCGCTTTATGGTAGATATACCATTTATCCTTGCAAAGCGATTAGCCTTCTCTTTCAACATACGTACTGCCAAGGAATGGAATTCCTTGTCTGAGTCTGTGTTTGCGATTAGATACAACTTAGGGGTCTTCAAGTCGAGAGTGAATAGGTATCTTTTGGGTAAGCGCGCTACATCATCGACCGCATCATCACTTAACATCAGGTGAGATAGTGGTCAAGCGCTGCCCACTTTCTCATTAATTAAAAAACATCATAGCTTACCAGCAGGCCACATAGTGGTCAAACGCTAGCCTATAAATAATGTAATGAAAAATATATTAAAATACTATTTTTGGAACCAGTGGCAAACTTTGGCACTGGTTCATTGATTGGCATCTGAGTTTTGTATTAGAACTATACGTTATTATGCGTGCAAATGTTCATTATTGCGCATTTGACGGATGTAAGCTAGATAAGAAAAACTGTCCAACTGACAGTTTTGCTTTGTATATAAATACAATAAATTCTTAATATAATTATTAATACTGAATAATATTACTTGGCAAAAGTATTTTATGTTTGTTACCTCAGGAGTTACTTTCTTAAAAAAAATATTATTTGATTGAGTATACTTTCCGTTTGGTCCTATGGAAATGTTATCGAGATCTGATATATATCTCTAGAGATATATACACCTCAAACTTGGTATTGATAATGAATAGCAGCATAATGATAAGACGCACCATTTGAAGTCTTTTTATCGTTTCGTAAACGTAAAATTATTGCGTAAATAATTTCAAGAGCTACTATAAGACAACTTAAAACTCGTAAAATTATTACGCCCCCGTGTTTCAAAACATAAATCTGCGAGCCTCCTCTAACTGCGAGAAAGATGGCTCCAATATCACCCTGAAGACCAATTTACCGACTAGATTTGGCTAAGGAAAACAATAAATTGTCAGGTTATATTTTATGTCTTATTGGAAGGTGAGACATTCTTAATGAGTTTCGGCTTTACGGTCTATTGGAAAGGTAATAGATATGGTTAGGATTTATAAGGAACTATAATAGCACTCTAAAGTGGAAGGAAATGTTTTTAGATTGGAATAAGTCAGTGAAATTATAGGGTGTGTGATATCTTAAAATCTTAGAGTAGAGTGATCAATGCAGTGATACGTACAATTATTCGTTTCTAGAATTTTGCATGCATAGCATTTGTCATCGATGTCTATTAAGCCTGCAATACATGTTGGCCCAACGCTGCCGAGTGAGAGCCAATACCAACGTCTAGTCGGCATGTTTGCCTTGTCTTGCCATCGCTTGGTGTCGCTCGCCTAGCTGGCCGAGTGAATACAAGCGCCAACGTGTATAGAGGTCATTTGCAGTGACTTGTCACCACTCGTTGTCGCTCGCGGCCACTCGCCTCACTTCAGAGCCGTGTCGGTTTTTCTGCACAAATCAAAGGCACAAACTGACGGCTACCAACGTGTGGGCAGCTTCACAGAAAACTCGTCTACATTGGCCGCTTGCAATAGTTTGCGTAGACTTGCCGAACGTCTAGACGGTATCACTTGCCTTGCATCGATTTGCCTACGCTTGCGTTGGCTGTAACTTGGCCAACATGTATTGCAGGCTTTATAGTTCTGCGGCAAATAGGTTTAGCGTTGACATTCGCAAAACGGTGGGCAGTGATTGGAAAAGAAGAGCTGAAGATCGAGCTCAGTGGCGTGTCTTGGGAGAGGCCTACGTGGACTGACATCGGATGATTATGATGATGACGATGATGATATTGATATATTATAGAAAAATAGGTCAGGGACGCCAAACCACACTTACTTTAGTGGGTGCTATAGTCACCCACGGTAAGGTCGTTGTTGCCTTCCAGCGTCCGTTGGCTTAGAGTCTTAGACCATTTACCCTGCACGTGATCCCTAGGTGGTGCTAAATGGGCGGTCATTGGTGGCAGGCTTTGGCTGTGGCTGAAACCTCTCATCAACTAAAGATATATCACCAACCGATTCGCTGAGTTCCGCCAAATTATCCAGTGTCAATAAGTATGAAAGACGCGTTGAAATAGTTGCGCTTTATGTATTGGAGAGAAGAACTAGGTGCGTTCAAGTTCAAGCGTACAAAAAAAAACTCGTAAAGTCAATTCCAACTTATTAAAAATGCGAAAGTCAGTTTGTGTATTTGTTTGTTTGTAACGAAAAAATATTAAATATTAATCTAACACTATAAGAATATTTGTCCTGACATACTGACTGACTGACTGACAGACAAAGCACAGCCTAAACCGGTGGTCGTAGAGACTTGAAATTTGGAGGGTATATTTGTCTCTTAGTACGTGAGGGTGTACTAAGAAAGGATTTTTCAAAATTCATCCTTTTAAGGGATGAAATGGGGGCTCAAAGTTTGTATGGAGAAACAATATTAGATAGTCTTTTCTATTCGAAACTTCACACAAGTGCTTCAGTAAAAAAATAAGTAAATACGTGTTTCGTTTTCAATATTCCACCCCTAAAATGGTGAAGTGGGGTAACAAAGTCTGAAATCTATATTGTTTCGGATTGCGCTGAAATTTGGCATGCAGATAGTTATTTTAACGTAGGTATCCGCTAAGAAAGGGTTTTTTAAAATTTACTCTTTAAGGGGATGAAGCAGGGGTTCAAACTTTGGAAAGTCATTTTATTCGACATTTCACACAAGTACTTCTGTAAATAAATAATTAAGTACAATATGGGGTCTTCAAATCGCGAGTGAATAGGTATCTTCTGGGTAAGCACGCTACATCATCGATCGCATCATCACTTAACATCAGGTGAGATAGTGATCAAGTGCT
Organism: Cabera pusaria; assembly: GCA_954871355.1. Taxonomy (NCBI): domain Eukaryota; kingdom Metazoa; phylum Arthropoda; class Insecta; order Lepidoptera; family Geometridae; genus Cabera; species Cabera pusaria. The sequence goes on from OX940902.1 coordinate 20,171,282, forward strand.
ACCCAGTTCGGTATAAAAAAATAAAAATAAATAAAATAAATACGAGTTTCAGGTTTTTTCAAAATCCCACCCTAAGAGGGTGAAGTGAGGTACCAAAGTCTGAAATCAATATTGTTTCGGATTGCGCTGAAATTTAGAATGCAGATAGTTGTTATGACGTAGGTATCCACTAATAAGGATTTTCGAAAAATTCCCCACGGATATTAGGTACTTATAATTTAGAATTATGTAAACTTATAGATTTACTTAAGTACTTCTGTGAATAGATAACTAAATACGTGTTGCAGGATTTTTGCAAGGGGTCACGCAATAACTTGAAAACTGGTGAACCGATTTAGCTTTTACTTCATAGATGTCTTTTATGATGGAAAGGTTTTACAAAATAAACGTTTTAATAATAATAAAAGAAGTCTTTAACGCGGGCGAAGCCGCGGGGCACTTCTAGAATTCATAATAATAATTCAATTGTAATTTCAATCAACGCTTGGTGTAATCAAACTCTCATTAAAACAAAATAAAGTTTTTATGTGAATTATCTATTCTAGAGACGTATAATCTGGATACCACGGCTCGACACACGTAGCTAAAAATGCTCTCCAGGGGCCTTATTCAGTATGACCAATGAGAAAACGCGTTCCTTAACGCGCCACGTCACGTTATTGAAAAATTGTATTATGTATGCCACACGATAAGTAAATTATACAAAACGCGCGCGTTACACGTCCTCATATGTCACGAAATTTTGACAGCTCAAAACGCGCTCATAACCTTACCCTACCGCCATTTAATTGGCATAGAGAATACCATAACGCGGAGATTACGTAACACGGCACGGTAAGACTTTAAAATGGTCATACTGAATAAGGCCCCAGTTACGTAATGACATACACAAGCTAGCCAGCTTGTGTGTGTTTCCAACCGCTGCCGCTTTCCGGCCGGCAACGGTTGGAAACGAAGAACGTAAGACCAAGCTCAGTGGCTTGCCATAGGAGGCCCATGTCCAGCAGTGGATGGAAATTGCCTGGTAATGATGTTGATGAAGACTTCATTTATGTCTCGATAATTGTTTAAATCTAGAACACTTGTCCTTTGTTTAACTATAAAGAGTCATTACTAATCTGCAGTTTATTTAGATAAGCCAATTTATTTATGCACTAATGAACTTTGTTCATTAGGGTACAGTAAACTATTGTCATAGGATGCACTCAAAGCGCCGATAACAGCTTCCGGACAAAGAATTTGTGGCGACGCCATACCAATATTTTTTTTTTAAATTAAATAAAAATAAATGGAATAGTATCGGAATAGGTTGCAGTTGATCTTAACGATAAAATTAAGTATCATCTGTAGCTTAAGGTCATTTTAATAAAAAAATAATATGTTCACATTTATTTGTAGTGATTCTTGTTATAGTAACTGATGGTGTGCTGTAAAGTAAAAAGCTGTAAACCATTGAAAATTTTATCGCATTAATAAATTACAAATTTATAGCATTATCAGAGAGCAACTTTTAACGTATAATATTAGTTTCGCTAAATCTACTAGTACCTATCATTGAGATCGTGAACACGACAGCATTTAAACTTTTTATCATTGCATTTTAAAGAAGAAATTGCTTCAAGCGATAAGACCTTTACATTTCTTAGAATAGGTATTTAATCTTAATTATTTCCTGTATCATTGGTGTGCAAATTAAGTTTTATCTATCTACTTGTATCTATCTATCTAATGTTATTATTTTTATAGAATTTTTAGTTTCATACCTTATTTAAATATTTGAAAAATTATTAAAAAAAACTGTTAAACGGGTAGGGGTAGATGCACCATGTGAGTCGAAATAAACTCTGTTTTAGACAAGCATTTTTTTATACTTTATAGGCTAGCGTTTGACCACTATCTCACCTGTTGGTAAGTGAAGATGCGATCAAAGATGGTAAGCACGCTAGGCCTAAAACGGGAACTGGCTCTCAAGGATAGCTGCCAGAACACTGGTGACAGATTTTCTAACTTGAGGGTGGTAGCTGGCCAGGCGGACACTTGATAGTGTCCTACCACCATGCAAAATGCATTTGAACACTATTTACTTGTTATGTATTATTTTGTCAAGTAGCAAAGATGCGATATACAGCACTTCGTCTCACTACCATCTTTTATTTCCAGACAAGCACGATTATATTTTAAGCCACATCATCATTTACCATCAAATGAGATAGTAGTTAAGTGCTTGTTATTCATACATAAACAAAATAAACCGCTAAAAATTAAAAGATTTCAGCATGAAGTTCAACTCTATTTATTTTTGTTCGGAATAAAAGACTTGTTTTCAAACATTCATTATTATTAATTGTTATTGAACGGTACTTGTAGCCAGTTCTTTCTTTTGTTACTTTTTTAAACAATAAACAATATGTAGTGTAATTTTTGTGTTTGACAAAATAGTGTGCAATATATAATGACGTCGAAGTACTCATATTTGTTAGGTAAGTGGATCATTTATAAACTATAACCAAGTACCAAGTAGTACCAAGTTTGATACCAAGATGTTATCTCTGGAGATGCTGAACATATCTCGATGAAATTTAAATGGTAGCATCTGGGAATATACATATAATTTTCGAAATCGGTCCAGGTGCCTTTGAGTAATCTGTGAAAATACCAAAAAAATTATTCCGACGAATTGAGAACCTCCTTTTTCGTGAAGTCGGTTAAAAATGTAAATGTATCAAGTAAGATTTAACTCATGTCGTACCCCTGTACGACATATATATAATACGATATATATATATAATATATAAGATCAAATAATAAAAACGAAAACGAAATTAAATTAAAAATAAAAGGGAGTCCCTTAGATATATATATATATATATATATATATATATATCAGCCATTTTAATACACACACACACACCATGAGTAAATTTCAAGTCTGTCTGTTAAGGTTTGTAAGATCGAGCATAAAAATCCTGAAAAACACGTTTTTTGTAAGGGACCCCTTTATTATTTTATTTTATATTTAATTTTTATATATAAGATTTAATTACTTGTTATATTTTTTTAATATATATATATATATTTAAGTATATATTTTTTATATTTAAGTAAGTTAAGTCACGATTAAAAGGATAGTGGTAGAACTTAAGCTTGGATAAAAACACAGCTTTAAAATAAAATTTATTGCAGAAACACAAGCTTGCCTACTAGCTCAACTGATGCTAAGTGACGATGTGTTCTAAGCAGAAATGAAGCTTGTCTGGTAATTGGCGATTGAGAAGATACACCGGCCGTGTGAGATTCAATACTTACGTGCCTAGTAAGCTCGCGCAAAATTTTGCCAGTCCTATTTTGTGTTAAAAGGTATAATATGTAGGCATAGGCAGTTTTAAGAGCCAGTGCTACTATATTCATCCGCATCGTCACTCACCAAAAGGTGAGATATTGATTAAACGCTAGCATAAACAATTAAAAAAGGCAGTTCTAATCATTTACCATCAGGCGAGTGACATGCTTGTTACTTAATTAACCTACTTACTAATAACATTAAAAAACATGATTGTGAACTGAAATATGGATTTTACTTTTGCTTTAGAAATATGCCTTTAATAAATTAATGAAAGCTTTTTATACAAAAAAATGAGTTTTTTTTACGAAGAATTGCTCTAAATTATAATACTCAAATACTCAAATACCCAAATACTCATTTATTGATAAAACTCATTTACACGTCATTTGTTTGTAGTTGTGTTACGTAAGTAACTTAGTTATATATACATTTTACTTTTTAATAATTTTACTAAAACGCTTATCTTTCTTCATTATTTTTAAAAATTAAGAAATATATTATAGTAAATAAGAAGCAGGAAATAGAATCTAGTAAATAAATTAAGAAGACACGTGGGTGCAGTAGGCACTTATATTTAGAACAGCAAGATTGCTGATAATCATTTTAGTTAGGACAATGACCGAGTAGCCTAATCAACATCCTGAAATACAAACCTATCTCATTATTATTACCACACATTACATTAACGTATAGTTTGGTGTATGTTTCAGTTATCATCATCCTCGTCGCGCTAGTAAATAGATCCTCAGCCACAGCAACGTGCGAAGTAGATGGTGGAAGCTGTATATACAAAGTAACTTGTAAATACCACACCGGGTCCGCTTCTAATCCTACTTGCAATGACGAGCCCAATGTCACCTTCGTCATCACAGCATCATTGGCCAACGTCGTCACAACAAGCTTCTTCGGAGCCACCAACTTCGACTCACGAGTCAGATCCATAGAAGCCATCAACAACACATGGACCGCATTGGGAAACCTCGCCTTTAGATACTACTCGAAAACAACACGCATTAACCTATCCGGTAACTTCATCACTGAAGTACAAGAAGAAACCTTCAAAACTTTAGTACCACTCCAATATTTAAATCTATCTAACAACCTGATCTCCGAACTTTATCCCAAGTCATTTCTGATAACGGATTCTAAGAATACAGATTTGGAAACGCTCGATCTGTCTAATAATAGAATAATGCATATATCGGATGAGGTACTTTCATATCTGCCAAATCTTTTCAATGTATACTTACAAGGAAACAGAATAAAAACACTCGCTGATAACTGTTTTGGCAGCCAGAAAAATTTGATCACATTACATTTGGAACATAACCTCATTGAAAGGCTTAATATGTCCTTGATTAGTCTCAAACGCTTAAAGAATCTCGATCTCTCTTATAATTATTTAAAGACGATATCAGGATATGAAACTAATCGCCTTCAAGCTTTAGAAAGAATTAATATATCAAATAATGTGTTGCAAAGTATTGAAAGCAACTGTTTCGTGCAATCGACAAATTTGCAAGTCGTCGACTTGAGCTATAATTTAATAAGTACAGCAATTGAAAATGTAATGTTTGCAGGTAATATTAAACTCGAGTACTTGGACTTATACATGAATCGCATATTAGGAATAGAAGGCAACAGCTTTAAACACAATAAATTGACCTTTCTCAACTTAGAAAGTAACAGAGTTTCCGGAGAAATTAGAGACAACACTTTTGCTGGATTAGAAAATATAACAAAGCTCGATCTTTCAAAACAAAATGTTACCGTTTTGAGAAACAAAGCCTTTACAGATATGAGAAGTTTGATTCACTTAAACTTAAGCAAAAATCACATTAGTGAAATCGAAACGACTGCTTTCAGCAATTCTTCGCTCAATATCCTCGACGTTTCGTTTAACAACATATCCAATTTGTTTTTCTTAAAGGATGCCCTATACAATTTAACAGAAGTGTATATAAATGACAACAACATAACTGTTTTATATAAACATGCATTCAAGGATCAAGTGCTCATAAAAAAACTAGACTTGTCAGGTAACAGAATAGTATCTATCGAAGAACAATCTTTACCGTTACAAAACATGCAATATTTAAGTTTGATCAATAATCAATTATCCGGTGTACTGAGCCGTGATACTATGAGTCCCGCAAAATATCTCAGATTTTTAGACCTGAGCCATTTTAATATAACTAAAATAAAAAATTTGACTTTCGTAGATATGCCGGTTCTAGCAAGACTCAATTTATCTCATAATATTATAGAAAAAGTTGAGCCCGACAATTTCAAAGGTATGGACAATTTGTACGGATTAGACATTTCATTTAATAAATTAACAGATTTGCAATTCAACAACAGCCTACTAACAAACTTGAAAGCGGCTTACTTGAATAACAACAAGTTAACAAATATTTCCAGAATATTCCCGAGTACGTGCAATCTGCTGTACCTAGATATGTCTCACAACGGGCTTTCGGATCTTTCATATGTTGATTCTAAATTATTCCCCGAGCTTCAAACGCTACATATCTCAAACAACAACATAGAAATATTCAACAATCCTCGAACTAACACTCTGTCCCATTTATTAGATTTAGGACTCGCTTCAAACAAAATCAAAGATATCGATCTGGGTTTCTTCAAAGAACTTATGGTAGTAAATCTAAGTAACAATAAATTACAAGTGATAAACAACTCATTTTTCAAAAATATCGATTACGTACAATCTATGGATTTAAGCCGAAACAACATATCCGATTTACCACCAGGAACGTTTCAGAACATGAGGAATTTAAAGCTATTAAATTTATCGTCCAATCACATATGGAAATTACGTTACGGCAGTCTAAAAGGGTTACATCGAACGGAATTATTGGACGTATCGAATAACAACATTGAAACATTAGATGTCCACGTTTTCCACGACTGTACGACTCTCAAAACTTTGATAATTGATTACAATCAAATAAAAACCCTCGACATCAGATACTTGATACTTGTGACACAAAGGAACTTGAAGACTTTGAGTCTCGGGGGCAATCCGATTTCATGTCAAGAGATTATACGGAACGGTTCACTTTTCGGGCATTCTTTTTACGGGCTTAATCAAATCGAAGTGACTTCTATACATAAAATTTATCATGAGGATAACGTTCATGGAATCAAATGTGGAGATGATGATATAACGACTACAGATATGAGTGTGGAAAAAGAGGATTTACCTGTCAAAAGTGAGAGTTCGTCGACGACTATTATAGTATTAGTTTGGTGTTCGGTTTTGACGATGATTTTAATTGGCATTGGTGTGGTTGCATTTATAAAGTTTAGAAATAAAAGCGATGCAAAGGTATTTTACAGGGAATCAATGGTTCAGTTGAGGAATTCCCTCGAACTGGATGGCAGGGAATATCATGTGATAAATTGAACTGTTTGGTGTAAATTAACGCTCTTGTAATCGGGTTGGTTTTTGCTTTGACGTTACAAAATTGTTTCTGTGATTTAAAATTAGTGTTAGGAATATTAATGTGTATTTTATAGTGATGTATAATATATTTTTTAGTAATTAAAACTGTGCTTTTGTAAATATTTTTATTTATATTGCGATGTTTGAATCTCAGTAATTTCACAATGGAACTAAATGAAAATACGATCTCTCTCTGCTCTCAACCAAAACAAGAATTTTTCAAATCGGTTAACAAATGACGGAGTTCTGAGGTATCATACAATTTAAAAAAACAGAAGAATTGAGAACCTTCTCCCTAGTCGGTAAAAATAAATCGTCGAGTAAAATCATTGTTTTATATATATTTATATAATACATGGTTTTTTATACTTGAAAATAGTTTTTTTTTAATATTAAATAGCCTAGCTTTTTGACCAGAATCTCGCCTGGTGGTAAGAAATGATGTGGTCAAAGATGGTTAAAACGCTAGGCCTAGAATGGACTGACACTGAAGGGCGAGTGCTGTCAGAATACCGTAACATTATGGCGACAGATTTTTACCTCGATGATGGTATGCTGTAGTAAGACAGGCGTAACATCGATATAATCCTAATAAAACCTGTGGACGAACACCTGTGCTAGGATTAGAATTGATACACATTGATACACGATTTGTAACACAGTTACTAAAACCTTTGTCTCTCCCACATAAATATGAATAATTATTCATATTTATGTGGTCTCTCCTTAAACGAAAACCTTTAAAGGAAAACCTTTAAAGGAAAACCTTTTAAAGAAAGTGAAACTAGAATTTAAGTTAAAAAACATATCTGAATAAGCAGTTCAATGTTTAAAGTACGAGTAAAGTCCTTTAAAGTCAATTTTATTTTTCTCATGGATAGTGTCATCTGAAGTGACGTCATTATACTGGCAGCTGACGTAGCTTGGCGTAGCGCCACTACGCCGGATGTGGGGAAAGCTACGACCGTAGGTGCTACGGTGCTACGTTACAAACGTTTATCTGACATTTTGCGTAGAATTTTTTATTTTTGCCTTTATGGTCTCGCGCGAGCATTATTTACCCGGTGTTATGAGTCAGACCTATTCCTTTTTTTTCTTTTTAAAATAGGAAGGTATTTTACCGCAATTTTAGGGAACAATGGTTGATGCTTCAATAGATATAAGTTCTGTTGTAATATAATGTTGGTTACTGACAGAAGGATTATTTATGTACTCGATTATCAAAATGACTGTTTGTTGATTTTGTTGATTGAAACTCAATATTTGAACTAGATCCTTCAATATGATACTGATAATTCGGATGAGTTGCAAGGGCCACGTTTAGGGAGTAACTGTCAATTGCATGTGTGTAAAATATCTACTTGAAATTTACAAACAAAGGTCGTTACGGTGCCATTTTTAAGGTTAAATTGTTTTATTACTAATTGTAAGAGACATGGTGTATACCTTGTTATGAAAATTAAATAAGGCACCAAAATAAAAAAAAAACTTAGAATTTTTTGTTTTAAAAAAAGCTTGAATCGGAAATAAATAGTGTTTAAGTTCAAGTTCATAGATAGACGTTTCACGAAATTTTAAACTAAAAGTGCTTCTTTTATTTTATTGTTTAAAGCATAGAGCAATAATATGACTATATTAGTGCTCTATGCATTGTCATATTATTACCCTCAATGGCAATATCACCCTCCATGGCAAGCCAGAACAAACAACGGCGGCGGTCACGGTGACGGCGGGGCAGAGGGTGCGAAGAATCCTCGGGCTACGGAAGGCCGCAATAAAATAATAGCGATGATCTTCGCAATGTAGCTAGCAAGAGCTGGATGAGAGTTGCCGAGGATCGTGCTCAGTGCCGTGCAGTTGAAGAGGCCTATGTCCAGCAATGGACTAACATAGACTGATGATGACATGAGAGCACTAATATGATAAGTCCATATATTAGTAACTGAAATGTAGAGTGTATTGGAAGTTGGGGGTTTTTTAGCTAACAAAGAAAACACGAAAAATACCAAATCGAAAACAGCCAAATTCACGTTACGTTTTCCGTAGTACAAATATTGAAATTACCGCTGCATGTAAAACGCAGAACAAACAAACGAGAACTTGTCAAACTTTCCACATGACCAGGTCCGACCGGATATCAAATTCATCCGGACATAACCGGATTTATCCGAAAATAGCCGAAGTTTCGTAACATAAATCATTCGATATTCATCTGTTAAATTGAGCGTGTTGATGAAGCAAACAATAAATTTTGTGCTGACCTTAAACTTTTAGTTACGGATGCGGATGTAATGGCAGTCTGCCAATGTAACGAGTTAGAAGAATTTTCCGGTTTCAGGTGGCTTAGAAATGTGTTACAAGGGTGTCTTCCGGATAATCTTTCTGTAAGAAATAAGTTTGAAAACATGGCAACATTTTACTCAACACAGAGTTGGATAGAGTGCCAATTGCAACTTATATTTTTTATGATATGAAACTACGGCTGTTTTTATCACAGAATGGGGCACGCACTATAAACAACTATAAGTTAGTAGATTTTTTGAGTCCTACCTTAAAAGCATATGGATGCCATATTTTGTCTTGTTTCGTCGATCTCGACGAGACAAAAGACAAATCTTACATGAAAAGTCAAATCTTACATGTTAATGAATTTTACTGAACATTTTTTTTTGTTAAACACAATCCAAAACTTTTCATAGTACCGACGGGACTTGAACCCGCAACCTCCTGAATATGTATAACATGTCCAGGTGCTCTGCCAATTAAGCCACGGCTCGATCTATCGTTACGATGAAATTAGTGGATTGTATTTTTTAACCTAATTATGCATTGGTGGCGCCATCTATGACTACTTGTTTATAAAGTTAATCGTCGAAGAAATCATTACAGTTTTCAAATTCGACGAGAAATGTTGCACTGTGAAAATCATATATTATGTTTCTTTGAAGTGTTACATACTTTATATTTTTGTAAATTTTCAAACAAGTCCCGTCGCTACGATGAAATTTTGGATTGTGTTTAACAATTTAAAAAAATATAAAGTGTGTAACACTTCAAAGAAACATAATATTTTTCTTTTTATTCATTATTTTTTGAACATGAATAACGTTAGAAAAACTTTTAAAGTGGTAGAAAGAACGTAGGTAGTTTATTATGTAGTAGGTAGTTAATAAATAATAGTTTAAAAAAACTAAAAAACACGCTTTTTATAGAAAACCGAACTAAAAAATAGAAAATAAATTTTAATAAATTTAAATTAAGAATTGTGATAAACATTTCAATAAATATAAATTAATAATAGTCTGAATAAAAAAAATATATTTTATTTTAAAAAAAGCGTGAGGTGCATGGTGTCTATAGTTAATATTTTATTGACAGATATGAGTAGAGTGATTATCATTTTGATAATTTCTTAAAAGCACCCCACGCTTTTTTTATATATTTTTTTTTATTCACACTATTATTAATTTATATTTATTGAAATTTTTAACACTATTCTTAATTAAAATTTATTAAAATTTATTTTCTATTTATTAGTTCGGTTTTCTATAAAAAGCGTGTTATTTAATTTTTTTTTAACTATTATTTAATTTCTACTTTTTAGTTGAAAAATGGAATATTTTTTTATCAAATTAGTGTATTGTTATCGGTCCTCGATAAATATACAAAGTTTGAACGAAATCTGACCGTTTAAAGTGGGTTAAAATCGCGCCCAAAGAAGTCGGTTACAAACATACAAACATACAGGTGAAGCTAATAAAAAGCTAATAAAAAGGAGGAAGTGCCACGCATTCAGACAAAGTGAAGCAAGAAAAAGAAAATTAAAAAATGATTCACAGGGTTTTGCCCTATATTTTCAAAAATATCCTCAATTTCCAAAGCAATAATTACTATAGTACTATAGTCATAATTACTTTTGACTTGAACGTCAGATAGTCACATCTCTAAGTGTAAAACTACCAATTTTCACCAGTTCCTGATTAAGTTTTACATAAATTATCTGACATATAATGCCATATTTAAGCTGTCAATAATAATTATATTGTAATACGGGACTTATCGCGCTAAAAAACATAATTTTATTTACCTCGACGTTTCGATCAAGTTGCACCGTTGTTGACCGTGGTCACGAGAATACTGAAGTTGTGGGTATCAGCATTGTTTTGATTGAGAGTAGTTTGAAACTACCCTCATTTGATCTTGATCGGAGTTGCCATTGCGACACACAATACTGACGACATCGGCAGATTTTTGTTGATTTAAACTTCGACTGAAACACTTGCTAATCACTGGGTTCCAAGTTGTGGCCAATCTAAAACCATCCTCCCGGTTGAAATTTGGATGTTTGATTTAATATATCCAGCTATACGTTAGATGACGCAACACAAAGTATACTAGATAAGGGCCTGAATTTTGCACTAACACCTACACGGATTCCCTACGAAAACGTAATCAGTAGCGTAGAAGAAACAATATTAAGAAACAAGGTGCCGCCTAATGCTGCAGAATCTCTTAGGCAGGATGTTTCTATTATATTAAGGAAAAGCAAGTTACCTAAGAGTAATGTTACCACTGAGGAACGCTTAGCCCTTCGAGACTTACGTAGGAATAAGGACGTTCTGGTGTTAAAAGCTGACAAGGGTAACGCCACCGTGGTAATTGACTCGTCTGATTATGATAACAAGTTACGGCGTATGTTAGAAGACAGACGGCTTTATAAACCTGTGTCTTATGACCCAACGACTAGAGTAACTCGTCGCATCCGAGCCATCATTAGAGATAACAAGGATCTGTTCACAGAGGACGTGTACGATAAATTATACAAACCTAAGATTGTGACACCACCGAAACTGTACGGCCTACCCAAGGTACATAAGGCAAACGTGCCCCTGCGTCCAATTGTGAGTCAGATTGACTCACCGACCTACGAAAAAGGCAAAGTATGTTGCATCGGTGTTGCAACCATTAGTGGGTAAGACTCCGTCTTTTGTGAAAGACTCCCGCCACTTTGTACAAATCCTTGGAGAACTCAAACTGGAACCAGAAGACATCATGGTGAGCTTTGATGTGGAATCGCTTTTCACCAACGTTCCAGTGAAGGAGTGTATTGAGATGATAAGGACAAGGCTAAGGGATTACGATTTTCCAGAAACATTTTTAGTGCTCTTGAGAAATTGTTTGGAGGGAAATTATTTCCGGTACAGTGGTCAGCATTACCTCCAGATGGATGGTGTTGCCACGGGAAATCCTGTGGCACCGGTTCTCGCCAACATCTGGATGGAACATATCGAGAAAGCCATAGACCTACAGTCTTCATCGGTGAAGGTGTGGAAGCGTTATGTTGATGACGTCTTCTGTATCATGACGGGAGATGAACAGACGGTAGCCGCTTTTGCAGATAAGCTTAACTCGATCAACGCAAACATGAAGTTTACCTACGAGCTGGAAACTAACAAGACACTACCTTTTCTGGATGTAAAAGTAACGGTGAGACCAGATGGTTCGCTATCTCACTTTTCTCTCATCACTCTCTTCTTTCTTCACTCTGTTTTTAGAAAAGCGACGCACACAGACAGATATCTAAACGCCTCATCACACCATCATCCCCGACACTTAGGATCTGTAGCCAGGTCTTTAATGGACAGAGCTCATGACCTCTGTGACCCTGAACATCTGGAAGGGGAAATCGCTCATGTTCAGGAGGTACTTGTAAAAAACGGCTACAAAGTAAGGGGAAGGGGACAGCCAAGACGCAGATTTAAGAAAGGGACCATTAAAGTTGAAAGGCAGCCTGCATTCATGCCATACGTGAAGGGAGTGACGGACAAGGTCGGAGCTGTGTTACAAAAATACTCCATTAGGACAGTGTTCACCCCTTTATCGAAGGTAGCAGCGCAAATCCGTTCACCGAAAGATGTGATACCGTTTCAGACACCTGGTGTGTATAAAATTGATTGCAGCTGCGGAAAATCGTATATTGGACAAACAAAGCGCACTGTTACGGCTACATACTAATCCTGGTAACATTAATCCTGTCCAATGACACGTTCCTCCTCCTAATTCAAACTTGCCGCGCGCCCTCTCGCCGCGCGCGCTTCAATATGGCCGATGTCGTTCGTGTGCATACACGCGCGTGTGTTTTTGTGTATAAAATGTGTATAATAAAATAGAGGAAGACACGAAAATCCTGGTGGCAGGAGACTTAGACTCCGGCGGATATTTCTGCCTGCGGTGCTGGTGAGTCCTATCTATATTCCCGTTTCTAATCCTAGTGGTGGCCGGGGCGATTCCCTCATTACACAGTCAAATATCCGTAGCGTGTCGTCTCTAAGCAGTAGCATCAGGCTTTCTTCGCGAGTATCCAACATACATGGTGCCTCCTGTGAGGACTAAGTCCTCATCTTTGTTGATTACAAGTCTAAATCACGAGTGTTTACTTGTAATAATAATAATCGCCATATTCCCTAGTTTAAACAATCAATGCTATTTTGTTATTTAGCTACACTAAAAACATCAAATAGTCAATATTGTTTACTTTGTATTGTAACAAAACTCATAGAATCTCGTAATTTTGTTGATATCTCATCGTATTGTCGTTCGCTGTTCGAACATACCTACCTACCGGCAGCGGCCGATCGAGGCGCGGTTCACCCGGGCGAACGTTCCATCGAGTTACTTTATAATCTACCTACTATCTATTTTAATAAACTTACCGACAGAGCTACTCCTGTATAAAATATAATCTAATCTGTTTCAATCCTATTGTTGTCAGACATTCTACTTCACCTATTGCGAGGAAAGCTTGATGTTGCAACTTAGTTGTCAAACAGTAGATTTAATTAATGTGTGCTCGAGTCTAGGCTAGGTAAAGATTTAATATTATTTGTTAGGTACGTCTGATTCACTAAGAGTGTAAAGTGTTAGTTCAAACTTAAAACCATTGAATTTACTGTAATATTTACATACTACATAAATACGTAACCTGTATTTCGTATATCTTGCAGATAAATTGTAGGTAGGTACCTACCTACCTATCAGCTACAAATATTTCTCGTACTAACTATTCTATAATTTTACTAACGCCTAGTAAATTATAATAGCTTACGCAGCTTTGTTTGTATTAAGTACCTAGTTAATTTGTTTCGTCTTTGTACTGATCTTATTATCGAAATATATTGTATTATAAAAAGATTCAATAATGACAGACAAGATGGAAGCCGAATTACAATCTCTCATTAAAAGACGTGAATATGAATTCTCGTGTATGCAAATATTGTTCGATTTGTCTAAGGTGGCTACAACCGATAAATCTAAATTATCGTCGTTTCGTAGTAGATATAAATCTGTCGAAAAAACAAAAGAAAATTTTGTCGAGGTCAACGACCGTATAAACAAGTTGGAAATAACTTTGCGACCGAAATCAATGATTGATAATGCAACGTTATTAGCGTTTGACGAGTTGTATTATGCCGTGGTCGAGTTCGCGGATTCAATGTTATCAGTGACAAGTAGCAGTTCTAATGCTAGTGTTCCAGTGCAGGAGACTCCGAGTCCTCGCGTTCAATTACCTAAACTGGAAATTCCGAAGTTTGACGGAAACATTGAAAACTGGCAAAGTTTTAAAGACAGTTATGTGTCTTTAATCCACTTCAACGCTACGCTATCCGATGCGGAAAAGTTCCATTATCTGAACTCATGCTTGTCTGGTTTCGCCTCAACTATAGCGAAAGGTTTACCTGTCACGGCCGCGAATTATAGTATAGTTTACCAGGCTTTGCTCGATAGGTACGATAATAAGCGAGTTCTGGCTACCGCGTATATTGATAAGCTAGTCAACGCTAGTAAAATAAATAAGCCGTCACTCGATAATTTAACGAGCTTATTAAATATATTATACGAAAATGTAAACGCATTGCGGTCGCTGTCGATTCACAACCTTACTGATTTTTTATTGTTTTACATCGCTTCGCGTGCACTGGACTGCGAGACTCGTCAACGGTTCGAGTTGCAGAATGCGAGCGAGATACCTACGTTTGACGATTTAATAAAATACCTGCAAAATTATATTAAAATATTAGAAGTGAGTCAAACCGCGTCTGTTTCTCCTTCTACTCCGGTAAATAGACAAATTCGCAATAATAAGAATACTAACAATAAATTCACGCAACAAGCAAAAACAACTTTAGTCGCGTCTTCGTCGCAAAACGAGCGTAAACTAGTTTGCCCGTGTTGCCAATCCTCACACTCGATCTATCGATGTGCAAAATTCCAATCATTGGATGTTCAGCCGCGTCGGCAGTTAGTGATGGAATTAAAACTTTGTTTTAATTGTTTGCGAGCGGGTCACGAGGCGAACAGTTGTAACAGTAACAATAGTTGTTTGCTTTGCGCTTCTAAACACAACACGTTGTTACACATAGACAAGCAGTCTACATCTCGTTCTAATGATAAAACGGAAAATAAGATTACTAATTCAAGCACGGCGCTCACAAGCACTGCAACCGCGCCATGCGTTGGAGACTCAAACGTTCCGAGTACTAAAATACTGGGGTCCGCGGTAGTACGCGTACGTCATGCGAATGGTTCGCTGCAGTGTGCGCGCGCCCTTATTGACAGCTGTTCGATGGATTCCTTTATAACAGTTTCGTGTGCTCGTCGACTTGGGTTACATATCCAGAAATGTAAAATGAATGTTACCGGTTTAGGTCAAAGTTCGGTACTCGATATAAAGGGTGTTACTTTTTGCTCGATTATGCCGCGTCAAAGTGATACTCCCACATTCGAGTTGTCCTTTGTGGTGTTACCTAAAATCACCACATCGATGCCTTCCTCTCCGTTACCCGCGGTGGTACACGATCAATTTTCTCATCTCGATTTAGCGGATGACAATTTTCATCGATCTAGTTCTGTGGATCTTTTGTTAGGAGTCGAGTGTTTCGATCAAATATATACCGGCGCTCGTTACTCGCCAGGTCCGGGCTTACCTTGCGCGCTTGATAGTGTGTTCGGGTGGGTTATTAGCGGTCAGCTCTTAAACCACTCCTTGTCGCGGGCGGTATCCCAACCGATGACGTCACTTCTTACAGCCACGTGTGCTCTCGATGATATTGTAAAACGGTTCTGGGATATTGAAGAACCGCCACGTCCTGCCATTTCGATTCCCGAAGATGATGTTTGCGAAGAGAAATACAGAGAAGGTACTTACCGAACTCCTGAAGGTCGTTACGTTGTTCCTCTCATGTTGAAGGATGATGCTCCTTCTCTTGGTGATTCTCGTCGTTGCAGTTTAAATCGCTTTCTAAATTTAGAAAGACGTCTCGAGCGTGATTCTGATTTAAAATCTGAATACGCGGACTTCATGCGTCAGTACGAAGACCTTGGTCACATGCAACCAGCAGTCGCTTCGTCTACTGAGGCAAGGTATCTTATACCTCATCACGGTGTAGTCAGACCCGAAAGTTCTACTACACGTCTGCGCGTCGTCTTTGACGCCAGTAGCAAGACTTCCGTCAGTAAGTCTTTAAATGATATAGTTCATGTCGGACCCAAACTTCATATCGACATAATCGATTTAGTCACAAGGTTTCGACTGCATACTATTGTCTTCACTGCGGACATTTGTAAGATGTACCGGCAAATTCTCGTTCGACCTGAAGACAGGTCCTACCAACACATTCTGTGGCGTGACCAACCTAACGCACCACTCGTCGAATATGAGTTGGCCACTGTCACATACGGCGTCAGTAGCTCTCCTTACTTGGCTATCCGCACTCTGCGTCAGTTAGCCGACGATCACGGGTCGGAGTATTCTTCTCGTGCCGCCGAGGTTCTTCGAGAAGATACATTTATGGATGACGTTACTACTGGCTGCGCTTCTTTAGAAGAAGCCATGCAATTAAAAAAGGATTTGACTTCTTTGTTGGCTCAAGGTCAATTCGAACTTCGGAAATGGAGTTCAAACAATTCCGAATTGTTAGCTGATATTCCTCCTGAGCATTGTCAAACTCCTAAGACCTTCGACGAAGGTGGTCAGGAATTTATCAAGATTTTAGGTATCCAGTGGGATCCTTCGAGTGACAACTTCTCGTATTCCTTTTCGGATACATTTAATATAAAATTTACCAAAAGGTCAATACTCTCGATCACTGCGAGAATCTTCGATGCTCTTGGCTGGATTTCCCCGTTGATTTTCTCGGCTAAGTTACTATTGCAGGACATGTGGAAACTGAATTTAGATTGGGACGACCCCATTCCTCATGACTTAGCCAAGCGATGGCATGTTATAGCTGCAAATTTGCATGACATTCAACGAATCAAATTGCCACGTAGCGTGCTTCCAACAAATCCCATTCAAATTCATTTAGTCGGATTTTGTGACGGCTCCTCTAAGGGCTACGGTTGTTGTGTATATTTGTGTGCGGTGACGCCAAGCGCCACCGTCTCTCGCCTGTTGATAGGAAAGTCCAAGGTAGCACCCTTGAAACCTACGACAGTAAATAGGCTCGAGTTGTGTGCCGCAGTGTTGCTATCTCGGGTTTTGAGTCACATGTATGATTTGCTCAACGTCAAATTACGTATTGACTCAATCCGAGCATACTCAGACAGCACCACCACATTGGCCTGGTTGAAAACGCCGCCACATTTACTAAAAATGTTTGTTGCAAACCGGGTGGTTCAAATAACCGATGTATTCGACATCCACTGTTGGAGTTATGTATCCACCAAGGATAACCCGGCGGACTGCTGTAGTCGCGGTATTAGCTGTTCTGAACTCGTCGAGCATCCACTCTGGTGGTCAGGTCCTCCATGGCTTTCAAAACCGCCATCGGAATGGCCATCAAAATTACCTTCTCCGGACACTGACTTACCGGAAATGAAACCTTCCGTGGTTCAAACTCTTCTCACGGTGGTTCCGGAAGATGACTTAATAAGTCAACTACTAAATAGATATTCCTCGTTACCTAAAGTCACAAGAGTGCTCGCGTGGGTAATGCGCTTTTCCTCAAATATAAAGCGAAAGAAAGAGAATCGAACGCTTTCTTCTCTTTCAACCATCGAACTTGACTCTTCTTTGATGTTGCTTGTAAAGTACACTCAAACTAATTTCTTGCAAGAAGAGCTCGAAAAGGTCGCTCATAATCAGGTTTGCTCTAAACCTATTCAAAAACTGTCTCCATTCTTAGACAGTGCAGGACTGCTGCGAGTGGGGGGACGTATCGATAACGCCAACTTGCCTGCTTGTGCGTTACATCCTCTTCTGTTGCCTAAAGCTTGTGCTTTATCACGCTTGATCGTGGAACATTTTCATATCAAGTATCTGCATTGTGGACCCAGAACTTTGCAGTCGTTGGTCCAACGGAAATTCTGGATAATAGGTTGTCGTCTACTCATTCGCACAGTATGCTCCAAATGCGTACAATGCTTCAAGGTCAAGCCGGTACCTTGTCAACCTGAGATGGGCAAACTTCCAGCCGCCAGGTTACAACCTAGTCGTTGTTTTGAAACTACCGGAATAGACTTTTGCGGTGCTTTTCTTTTGAAAGAGAGTCGTCGACGTAAGGCACCCACATTCAAGGCGTACGTGTGCTTATTTGTGTGTCTTAGCACGAAGGCCGTGCACCTAGAAGCAGTTACCGAGCTGAGCTCAGAAGCCTTCTTGGCTGCTCTAGATAGAATGGTCTCACGTCGTGGTATTTGTAAAACGATTATCAGCGATTGTGGAACTAATTTTGTTGGCGCAAATAGGCTTATGAAAAATATCCTAGCTGAATTGCAGGATCACTATCCTGATATAGCGGACGGATTTGCCACCCGCGGCATCAAGTGGGAATTTAATCCACCGAGTGCGCCTCACTTCGGAGGAATTTTTGAAAGTGGCATCAAATCTACCAAGTACCACCTCAAGCGAGTTGTAGGTACTCAAATTCTGACGTATGAAGAAATGAGCACGGTTTTAACGAAAATCGAAGCCATTCTCAATTCGCGCCCACTTTGCGCTATATCACCGGACCCTAATGAAACAGATGTATTAACACCTGGACATTTTCTTTCCAATGGTCCACTCGTGTCGATACCCGAGTCACCAATAATCGATGTTAAAACACCGCGTTCTCGTTGGCTGTTACTTCAAAAGATAACACAATCGTTTTGGCGTATCTGGCAGCGTGATTACTTACATACTCTTCAACAAAAGAACAAATGGTTCAAAGGTGTCCCTAATATCAGGGTCAATGATTTGGTTATTATTATTGAACCCACGTTACCTACATTGTGTTGGAGGCTAGCGAAAATAGAACAATTGCACCCTGGTCGCGATAACGTAGTCCGCGTAGTGACGCTTCGCTCTGCGAATGGCAATGTTTTTCGACGACCTGTTGTCAAGATTTGCCCTTTGCCTATTGATGCCTAAGCTATTATAGTTTAAACGTATCTTTAGGTAATTTAGAATTAAGTAATTTAATCTAATAAGGCTACAGTTTAGTTCTGTTTTGTAATAGTCTTGAGCACATATTTTTTAGGTTTATACTGTGAAATCTTAGTAGATTTCAAGTGGGGGGAATATGTTACGGCTACATACTAATCCTGGTAACATTAATCCTGTCCAATGACACGTTCCTCCTCCTAATTCAAACTTGCCGCGCGCCCTCTCGCCGCGCGCGCTTCAATATGGCCGATGTCGTTCGTGTGCATACACGCGCGTGTGTTTTTGTGTATAAAATGTGTATAATAAAATAGAGGAAGACACGAAAATCCTGGTGGCAGGAGACTTAGACTCCGGCGGATATTTCTGCCTGCGGTGCTGGTGAGTCCTATCTATATTCCCGTTTCTAATCCTAGTGGTGGCCGGGGCGATTCCCTCATTACACAGTCAAATATCCGTAGCGTGTCGTCTCTAAGCAGTAGCATCAGGCTTTCTTCGCGAGTATCCAACACGCACAATCGCAGAAAGAGTCAAAGAACATATTGCAGCTGTAAAAAACCGCCAGGTTAATAAGTCCGCCATCGCCGAGCATTTGCTAGATTCGGGACCTAACCACTGGATTGAACTTCACGACCCTAAAATTCTCTCCACCGAACGTTACTATTACTCCCGTATTGTACGTGAAGCGGTTGAAATAAAAAAAACATCCGAATTCCAACCGGGAGGATGGTTTTAGATTGGCCACAACTTGGAACCCAGTGATTAGCAAGTGTTTCAGTCGAAGTTTAAATCAACAAAAATCTGCCGATGTCGTCAGTATTGTGTGTCGCAATGGCAACTCCGATCAAAATCAAATGAGGGTAGTTTTAAACTACTCTCAATCAAAACAATGCTGATACCCACAACTTCAGTCTTCTCGTGACCACGGTCAATGCAACTTGATCGAAACGTCGAGGTAAATAAAATTATGTTTTTTAGCGCGATAAGTTCCGTATTACAATATAATTATTTGTGTAAATCGCGAAAGTTTAAAATGTACTGTCAATAATAAGTCAGATAACATCTTTATATAGAATCCTTCGAAGGGGGCGTTAAAAAAATCTTGACATGTCGGCAACGCATGAGGACTTTTTGCTTTGACGTTTGCTTGTTTGCTACCTATGTCATCATCATTCAAGATAATAAGCCTATCTCTGTTCCACTGCTGGACATAGGCCTCACCTATGGCACGCCACTGAGCCTATAAAATAAAAAAAGGCTTATAAAAAACCAGTGAAACTGCCTCTAAGGATTAAATGGTAGTGAATTATGAGCTTCAGATGTAAAATAACCGTAAATTATATTACGTCATACCTCAGGTTGAGCTTTTTAGAAAAACAACATATAACACAGATATGCTATGATTGAATATCAGACGTTAAAAGTGTATAAGTGTGAACGGACTATACTTATCCTAACTACTTAATTTTCTTACTCTACAGTTATGAATTACGAAGTCGAACAATAGACAAACATATTTTGAGGTACGCATCCCGCCGCATCATCGACATTTTCACCACCGAATAAGCATGGGCATGGAGCCAACAAGCATCAGAGTTAAAACAATGTTTTCATGTTTTCCGCTTCAGTCTCTAGATATTACATTGAATATTGTATGGGTCCACTAACCCCTCTTTATTTCCCGTTCCTTAGAGGCATGAACTCTGAACTAAATAAACAATGTAAAAAGTTAGTTCTTGGAGCTCGACTAATATTGCTATGGTACGGTGTAATGTAAGTAACTATGTTTTATTTGAAACGAGCAAACTTTAATTTATGATATAACCTGATGTCACTCATAAAAGTCATATATAATCTGGATGTTCATGTTCATGTTTGTTTGTTCACCGCAACACCTTAAGGTTATTTGGTGGCAGATTTTTTCCTTGATGATGGTAAGCATTTTTTTTCCTTGATGGTGGTAAGCTACTTTTTGATAGCAAGTCAGGCGGAACACCGATATAATAAATGTTCCTACCACCTGCAGACAAACACCCATGCTAGGATTTAAACCAGCAATCTCGAAGTAAATGTATGTGAAGTAAATATCAAAAGAAATGCAGAGCAAAATAAAATCGCATGTTAAATCGGTACTTATTAACATTTTACACAATATTTTCTAGTAAAACTCGTCATTTATAAAGTAGCGTAATTATATAAAATCTCAGTAAGTCTAATTTGAATAATCAATTTGCATATAGCTCCGAATTCTAAAACGTATTACCAATATTACCATAATATGAGAAATAATTCTTCGAGATGTGTGAATATAACACATTCACGGAAAGAAAGATGTAGGTTCCATTTTGCGTAGGGAATCAGACCACCTGTCACCAGCACAGACGATTTAACGCGTTATGATTAAGGCAGTAAGGACAATATTTGCAAAGCAAAATATAGAGTGTGAAAGAGGCATTTTTACATAAAGAGTCGAGAAGCATCGCGTGACATGCAAAAATGTACCAATCGATAAATGTTACAACTTTGATTGTAAGTACGAGAATCAAAAGAGCACCGCCAAATGTTCATGCTATAGTATCGTTTTAAAGTTTAAATGTGGACTTTATAACCCCACGCAACGTCATGCACGTTGCGTGGGGTTATAAAGTTGAATATTAATCTAAAGTGATTTGCTCCATACATATTACCTTTAGAGATAAGCATAAGATCTTAGTAAAACTGATATGAGAAACTGTAATAATATCTGCAGAATCCTAGCAAGTGCATCTGGTTCTAACTCGCGGAAAATATCGTTTGCGCGATGCAGGATCTCATACATTTAGGCAATATTTATAAGGAGAACTGTGCTACCTACTCCAGCGCCATCTAGATTCTTTTGTAATAAGTTAAGTTGGTAAGTTAAGTTTGTGATGGATGGATGTTTATTACTCTTTCACGCAAAAACGGCTGAATGGATTTGGATGAAATTTGGCATACACGTACTAGTTAACCTGGATTAACACAGGATACTTTTGAATGGTGGCGAAGCCGCAATGCGCTGCTATAATATAAGCCTATCGATAAAAAAAAAAATTGTCGGTCTCATTTTAAGTAAAGATGATTTTTAAGATGGAATGCGTGTGTTTAAGTAATAGCAATAAAGCACTGTCATACTGGATTTTAGCTACACCACATTATGCAACAATATAAATATCCATAGTCAGTACATACTGAGCCCTTATGCCCATACTGTAATATAATTCGTAAAGATTGACTGAACATTGGGGTTGAGATGCTTTGCACTCAATATAATACAAAAAAATCAATGTAAATCTTTGTCTTTCATCGTTTTAAATGTAGCGTGATATGGTCGGTTTCTGAGGTACATTAATATTGACAGTTTATGTACGCTATAACGCGTCATATAATCATTGAGAAGATAAACACTCAAACTATGTATCTCAGAAGCCGGCCATAAGTCGTTTATAATCCATACTATTACATATTATAAAAACCGGCCAAGTGCGTGTAGGGTTCCGTAGTAGCTAAGTTATATATAACATAATTATTTTTTAAATTATCCAACACCCAAGTTCAATGACTTTCAATGAGTTCATGAATTGCATTATCATCAGGCATTTTCTACTGGAACAAAATTTACACGTTAAAGTTTTATATTTCGTAAACGGAGCATTAAATCGAAATATAGTATTAGCAACCCCTAAGTCATTTTGAAAGAGCTATTCAACGATACCTCACACAATGAGGTAGACGACGAAAAAAAATTCATCCCCACTTCACATGTAGGGGAGGAAAAAAATATTTTCCAACATTTTATTTTTCCACTTTGTCGGCATAATTAATAGACACACTTCTACTCAATTTCAGCTTTCTAGTACTAACGGTCTCTTTGAAAAACCTTGGACAGACAGACAGATGGACATGACAAGGAACCCTTATAGTTTTATAAGGGTTCCTTGTCAGGAATACGGAACCCTAATAAAAACGATTGTATTCTATTACTCATTACAAATATAGCATGAGGATGAACACAATGCTTCTAAATTCTTGGTGTGTGTGAACAAAAGCGCGGGTATTAGTGGTAAATATAAGGTTTGTGGTAGATACGATTATGTCATCCAAATAAACAGGCAAATTATAATCAAATAAAATAAATACGAAAGTCAGTTTATATACCTATTTGTTTGTTTGTTTGGGACCACTTCAAGGTGAAACGGCTCGACCGCTTTGGCTAAAATTTTGCACAGAGATAGCCAGTAAAGTGGATATTACCAGTATAGGACATTGGATACTTTTAACGCGGGCAAAGCTGCGGGGTGCATACAAACATAGAGATATAACCCGACTAAAACGATGAACACGTGATACATGACAGCCAATGGGTGCACTAGAAAGTGGCTCCATACATTGCTGGAGCCAGTTTAATCGCATACGCAGGTAAAGGATAAAACATTGTTGGTCATCTCGCTCTCTCATACCAGTGATTGTATAGTTTTATCCTTCTCATATTATTATTGTTATTTAAATGCCACATCTGCTTAATATTCCATCCACGGTTTCTACAAAAAATCAAGGTCTGCTGTAGCTACTTATCATCTTCTTTTTTTGATCCAATTGTAAATAGAAATAGGACCTTTTTTAAAAGAGGACCCACATTTTTTAAAAGAGGAGATTAAAAGGCTTATATTTCTTTTTGCTATTGGTTGGTCAAAAAAGCAAATTATAGGAGCATACCTACAGCAGAACTTGAACAAATTTTGCTCTAGAAGTATTTTCTAGGGAGGAAACGGGGGAATACATTTGTATGGAAAAGTGCATCCCGCGTTCGCTTTTAAGTATGACTATTTCGTAAATAATTTCCTGCTATGCTCAAACAAGTGACTCATAGTCGTCAAATTCGGGGTTCCTGCGAAGCGCCTTCACAAACCATGGTAATGCATTCACCCTCATTTCCTTCATCAATCTCCTTACTTACTTGTTTACATGTTGCCTACCCTCGGTTATACCAGCTGTGCTAGATCCCACGGCTTTAATAGCTTGAATAACTGAATATTGAGTATTAATGTTATGTCTATAAATACCTGCATACCCATATATAGACTAGAGATAAAAAACAAACTGATCCTATATAGTAACTAGAAGTTATAATGGAACTACTAGCTGTACTCAGTGGCTTTACCCGTGTCAAAATGAATCCTATGTTTTAATCCAGGTTATACCTGTCTATATGCCAAATTATCGCCCAAATCCGTTCAGCTGTATTTGCGTGCAAAAATAAAATACATCTATCCAATCCATGCATGTATTCTCACCAACTTAATATAAAAGGATCTGGCGCTGAAGCATGTTGCATAGATCTCTTTTTAAATATTGTCTAAATGTATGAGATCCATCATCACGCAAATGATATTTGCCAAGGTGTTAGTAACGGATGTACTTGCCTTGTCATTAAATATCTTAAAATTTGAACTCATCTAAAAACATTTCACATTAATAATATTAATAGGTAATTAGCGTTTAACAACGTTTTAACAAACCATGGTAATGACGTATTCACCCTCATTTTCTTTTTCAACATCTTTGCTTGCTTATTTGTTTATACCAAGTGTGCTATAGTAGCAAGTATACCAAATTTGAGTCCAATTGAACGTCAGGAAGTGGTTCTGACTTAACTTCTAAGATTTGACCCTCACAAACATACATACTAACACGGACAGTTGGATAAAGGCTTGTGAAAAATAGAGAAAAGGCAACATACGAATTGTGTATTTTTCACCCGCCTTCCAAAAAGGAGAAACTTTTCAATTCGTCATTATGTTGATTAATTTTATTTTTTGTTTGTCTGTATGTGTGTTACGCGATTACTCCGTTAATTGTGAAACGATTCGAATGATTCTTTTTTTAATCGGCAGGGTACATTTCCGAGGAGGTCCCAATGTAATTTCATTGCTTGCTAACTTGCTACTGACTCGCGGGGCATGGGAGTTGGTTGTTTTAATTTTTTAGGGCTCCGAACCCAAAGGGTAACAATGGAACCCTATTACTGAGTCTCCACTGTCTGTCAGTCTGTCTCCAGGCTGTATCTCATGAACCGTGATAGTAAGACGGTTGAAATTTTCACAGATGATGTGTTTCTATTGCCGCTATAACAATATATACTAAAAACAGAACAAATTTAAAATTTAAAGGGGGTCCTCATACAAAAAACGTGTTTTTTACTATAGCGCCATCTATAAACGATTGTTTACCATATTAATAATATTAATTACCTACCCTAACACCTTTGTGTTAACTTCTAACACCAACATTCTTGTAGTGGTAGGACTTTTGCTAGTCCCCTAGGACGGTATCACCACTTTGCCAATTAATTTTTTAGCCGTGAAATAGGAATGTTTTTTGGTTAAAATTGTGTCCAGTGAAATTACAGGGCAAGTGAGACTCAACATCTTTATGTCTCAAAGACGTCATCGCTTACCATCAGGCGAGCGTCGTGCTTGTCCTGTTACTTTATATCATAAAAAAAAGTTATTAGTTGGTGTTAGAAGTTCGTTAGATATTCTTTAGATGGCGTTGTAGTTAATAAGCATGTTAATAGAATGGTAATATAATATAATATTACCGTGGTATTATACTGCAGCATAGAAAAGATAATAAGATCGTTTAAAAAACTAAAAAGGACGGACTTCAATGCCGCGCTATTAATTTTCAGTACCAATTTTGAGGTGTTTATCTCCATATCTCTGGAGATACTTACCAAACCTCGTTAAAATTACCATGGTACCACACTTGGGGTATCTCCTTTCCAACAAAAAAAGAATAATTGAAATCGGTTCATAAACGACGAAGTTATCCGCGAAAAAACATTTAAAAAAAACATATATACGGTCGTATTGAGAAACCTCCTCCTTTTTTTGAAGTCGGTTAAAAATAATTGACTGCAGTTCGGGACCCTCTGTGGCTCGACAAAAGTCTGACTCGTACTTGGGCAGTTGTATCTTAATGATTCCTTTAATAGGGCATCAAAATTCTGTATCTCTATAATAATACAGTATCTCGAAAAGATATGCATAGACCTTGCGTAACAACAATTTAAGATCGTTAAAAAAACTAAAAGAACCGATTTTAAACGTCGCACTATTTATTTTTAGTGCCAAGTTTGAGATGTTTATCGCCATATCTCTGGAGATACTGAGCATAAAATCTCGATGAAATTTTGATAGGACCACCTGGAAAGTTAGCACCCTTTTAAACAAAAAAAAAATCAAATAAGTTCAGGTGTCTTCGAGTAATCGGTGAACATACATTAAAAAAAAGATTCCAACGAATTCAGAACCTCCTGTTTTTTGTAAAGTCAGTTAAAAAAAGCATGACTGGCTCGAATAATCGTCCTAATATCGCGACGCACGCGACACGAACAATTTTCGTTCCGTTAGCTCTTTGATTTGTTAGAATCATGTAAAACACTTTGTCTTTTTGATGGCGCCGTGTATCCGGAAAAGTTTTTGATAAGAGCAAGTAATACTTTGTGTTGTGTTGTTTATTTCATATTAAATATAGGATCGAGGTGATCCAACAGAGAACCAAAGTCATCAACATTAGCTCACCGGAATTAGCAAACTGAAGTGGGACTGGGCCGGACATATCAGCCGAAGAACCGACACCGATTGGAGTAAACGAGTTCTTGAGTGGACCGCGTATCGGCAAGCGTAGCGTAGAACGCCCTCAGAGGTGGTGCGATCCCTGTAGAGAGATTCGTGGAAGGCTATGGAAAAGACCTATGCCCAGCAGAGGGACACAACAGGTTAAGCAAAAATAATGAAAGTTTCGGTATCTACTTAAAGGTGGCCATTATCTTCACTCAGAAACTCTATTTGTTTAAAACGAGCTTCGTTTTGGTCACAGAACCTACTAGTGAAACTATGTAGCTTTTTCGTATTCCGAACAGACCCAACTGTAGAATAAAATAATAGTACTATGTCACCCAACCATACACACTGTTACAGTTATCTGTGACACCACGTATCTCATTTCCCTACCTATATTATGTACGTTAGAATGAATAGGTTACATTCATCATAAACATGCTCAAAGATCCAAAATTAGCCAACTGTTATAACTTGTAACTTAGTTGAAACATGCTTTGAGAGAACTTGCCCAAGCTCGGCCAAGTTACGTGCTTCAAGTTGAGGTTAAGTTAACCTTCCGAGAGCCTCGAATGACGGTATTCTTATTTGATTGGCTAAACGATTTAGTTAGATAGTTCCAGTACCATAATCTGGTAGTAATTTTAAGTAAGATGTACAAAAACTATTAAAAATATATATCGGATCAAAGAGGCATTCTAGGCAGAATATTCAAATAAGAGAAAAACAACCGACTTCCATGCCTTGCGAGTCAATTTCAGTAGCAAGTTTGAAACGTTTATCGTCATATCTCTAGAGATAACTTATCAGATCTCAATAAGATAACACTGGAAGCACATCGGAAACGTACCCTACCGATTAAAAAAATAATAATTCGAATCGGATTACAATTGACGGAGTAATCGCGTAACATCATACAAAAAAAAAAACATACAAACGAATTGAGAACTTCCTTCTTATTGGAAGTCGGTTGAAAAATCAGTATTGTCACAAATATGTGTTTATTAATTAGAATCACAGACCTAAACAACGTGTCAAACAAGCAATTGTCGGGACCGTATTTATGAAGATTTTGAGGAACGCATAGTGGTGGATTTGACAATTGTGTGGCGATAACGTAATGTGTTAACGTTCTATGCGTTTGCGAGCACTATAAAATCTTACAGTATTATTTGTGAATATAGGCGAGAGACGATAGTTAGGTGCATACTAAAACGCACCGATTGCATATAATTTAAGGCAAGCGAGGCGTACAAATGTAAATGTACAAATCTTGACAGTATCAAGTCATAGCTACTAATATATTTGATTCTGTGTCATAACGCAGAATATGAAGCGTTAAACCAACAGCCGTATTCATAAAAAAATTAACGAATGCATTAATGAATAGCGGTAAATTTGACACAAGTAATATAAAAATAATTGTAATCATAAATAATATAATGTAATAAATAATATAAAAATTTATAAATAAATGGTTTGAATGACGCGTTTTTGAGCACTGTGATATCACATACTGTTGTTTATGATTATGGGTGTTATTGTGATCTTTTGATGTCAAAATCTCAGTGTCCTTACAAATGTTACTAATTCAAACATTAATCACTCATACTGTCCAAAAATAAAATAAAATCATACCCTAAAGTGGGACAACAAGTGACAAAGATAATAAAATGAAATAGGGAATAAAAACCTGTGTCAAAACACTGAAATAAAACCTCGTTTAAGTACTACCCGCAAAAAATAGCAGATGCTCGCCGTGATATGAAGTTATCTCCTGAAAAACGCGGTGTAGTCAGGACAGAATAGCCTAGGAGCTAGTATCGAACTTTTATCGTAAAGTTTAAATACGCTGGGAGCGATTTGCATTCAAATTGTATCGTTATCTGTCCCGTTGGAAAATAAAACTGGCCAAGTACGAGTCAGCATCGCGTCTCTTATAGCACACTTAGGGAAGGTTCCGTACAATAAACATAACAGAGTTTCAACATCATATATTTGATTAATTGATATTACCAATAATATTTGGTTTGGTCGCGATCTAGAAAGACGGGGGCTCGTTTACTAGCACCATCTATGTCATTTTGCCGAAACTAATTAGATAGATAGCGTTTAAAAACACGTTTTGTGTATGGGGACCCCTTTAATTTTTAACTTTATTTTGTTTTTAGTATTTGTTGTTCTAGCGGCAACAGAAATACACCATCTGTGAAAATTTCAACTGTCTAACTATCACGGTTCATGAGATACAGCATGGTGACAGACGGACAGACAGACAGACAGACAGATGGACAGCGTATTAGTAATAGGGTCCCGTTTGGGTACCCTTTGGGTACGGAACCCTAAAAAGCAATGAATACTGAAATACTAGCGCAAACACCTAGTACAGCAATAAATATTCTTGAACGAAGTTGAATGATACTTGCTTTTTTAACCGAATTCACAAAAAAGGAAGAGGTTCTCAATTCGTCTGTATTTTTTTTTTGTATGTTACGCGATTACTCCGTCAATTTTGAACCGATACGATTGATTTTTTTTGTAATCGGTAGGGTGCGTTTTCGAAGTGATACCATTGTAATTTTATTGAGATCTGATTAGTATCTCCAGAGATATGACGATAAACGTCTCAAACTTGCTACTGAAATTGACTCGCGGGGCATTGAAGTCGGTTGTTTTAGTTTTTAAACTATCTTTATTATCATTATTTTTTATTATCAAATATGATATTTCAATATTTATATTACAATCTAGTCTTAAGACTTCTAATTTAACTTAAATTTTACCTTGACTGCTAAATATTGTTTAACTAAGAATATGCATTTTTCCTTCATTTTTTTTTTCCGTGCATTTTTCCTTGTTTTATTCTTGAATAAAATTGTATAATACTTGTATTATGTATTATTTTTTGAACTTATTAGTAATGTGTCTTTATTAGCTTGACCATGTTTAATGATTGCAAGCAGAACACGAGTTACTCGTATATAATAGCTGACCTACAAAATCAATTATAACTATTAACACCTTTGATGAATTATTCTAAATTAATTAAGTTCTATCACACTTGTCAAGATATTAATTTATATATAACATCATTTTATAATATATTTTTTTTTATTTTTTTATTTTATTCATTTATATATATATATATATTTATATATATATATTTATATTATATTATATTTATATTATTTATATTTATTTATTTTTTTATATTATATATATATATATTTATTTATATATTTTTATATTTTTTTATATATATATATTAATTTATATATTTTTATATATATATTTTTTTATATATATATATTAATTTATTTATATTATATATATATATATATATATATATATATATATATATATATATATATATATATATATACATTATTTATTCATTTTTCTTAAGTTTAGGATTTTTACAATATTTCATATCAAAATAATAAAGAAAACAAATATAAAAACATAAAACATAAAACATTATAAAAAACCTAAACCTAGGGTGCCGCCGGTAGCGGGGCAGGGCCCAAGCTAGAAGGTACAGTATATTACGTGCAGTAATTTTATTAATTTTAGGTTAAATAAAAATATTTTGAACAAATAATTATCACATAGAATATTTTAAGAAAAAAAACTGTTAGTTTTAATTTCGTTCTTTGTGTGAAATTGTTTTTGTTAATGTTGTTTAGGACCTGATTTTTTAAAATTATCTTTCTCAAATTTGAAAGTAACAATCTCATCACCAACTCTCGGTCTAACAGCTTGGCAAGTCATCAATCATCTACGGAACAAACGAGTCTGCAATAATTCTTTGAGTACACGCCACGTTGAAATATTATGTTTGGATAGTCCTGGGTAAAAACCAGGGAAAATGGCAAATAGAATTTATAGGAATTTTCCTATAAGTATGTGTATGCGCTATCTAAAAATCTTTTTAAAATACTAGCTGCTGCGCCCGCGTTTTATCCTGGTTATAAAACCTTCCTCTTGAATCAATAATTTAAGCCATTAATGAAAATCGAATTAATATTCGTTGCATAGTTTAAAAGATCTAAAAGTACAGAGGGAGGGACAGACATCAAGAAAAAACTTTGTTTTATATTATGTAAAGATGTGTTTTGGAATTTCTTCTTGCCTGGGTAAATACCACAACTTATTCAACCGAAAATAAAATTGTTTTCTGGCTCGAATTGCAGTGCCCTGTGAAATTATAAGCGTTGTAAGTCTCTCAGTCTCAGGGTAATGGACAAAGTCACAGAAACGTTAAAGATAAAGACCTACGGACAGAACATCCACTCTCTGACAGCAAAAATGCTAGATTAAACCTAGTTACAACGTCGATAACATTCAAGATACGACTGTCGTCGGCTGTATCGTGGACGATACGTGGTAGGAAAAAAACAGCGAGTGAATGACGCCTGACAAAGTGCTGTGACGAAAACGACTGGAAATGTAGAGATTTGCGTGCCACGCTATCTTTTGTAGATAGATGTTATCGTATATTTACTATCAGGGGAGCGTCATGCTTGTTTTTAGGGTTCCGAACCCATAGGGTACCAACGGAACCCTATTGCTGAGACTCCGCTGTCCGTCTGTCTGTCTGTCCGTCTGTCACCAGGCTGTATCTCATGAACCGTTATAGTCAGACGGTTGAAATTTTCACAGATGATGTATTTCTGTTGCCGCTATAACAACAAATACTAAGAACAGAACATAATTAAAAATAAAAGGGTTTAAAACAAAAAAAATGTTTTTATCCGATAGCGCCATCTATGAATCGTTCATATGGCGCTATAGTGTTTACCTTAATCTTGGAATCTGAATCTGAATCTCGGAAACGGCTCCAACGTTTTTATAAAATTTAGTATACAGGGGATTTCGGGGACGATAAATCGATCTAGCTAGGATTAATATTCAGAAAATGTTGTTTTATTCGTGTTTTCAATAATCAATTTTATCGATAATCAACTTAAAATATAACTCTTCCCGACATCTATTCTATATCTTACATACATACATACATACAATCAAGCCTTTTAGGGGTAGGCAGAGACTACTTCTTTCGACATGCTACGATCCTAACATGCCTCTTTCGCTTCTTCCACTTTCATGAGCGCCTTCATACATGCTCGCCGGTTATAGGTACTTTTGACTTGGCCTTTTTTAAGAACGTCTCCGACTTTCGCCTAGGTCGGCATCTACCAACTAATTGACAACTGAACTGAATTGACAAAACCATTCACATTTGTCTCATAAATCTGTTTCGTCAATCTTTCTTCATACATCCTCTCTAGATGTCCAAACCATCTAAGCATCCCTTTCTCTATCTTTGTCACGACATCTTCTACCACACCACAACATTCCCTTATCACGCTATTCTCCAACTTATCCATCAGAGTCACTCCGATCATACTTCTCAAACTTCTCATTTCTACAGTATTATTTTACTTTCATGTTTCTTCTGCCATACCCAGCATTCACTACCATACATGAGTGTGGGAACCAACACTCCCATATGTACAGCCAGTCGTGCTTTTTTAGACACCTTCTGACTTCTCATAAAGTTATGCAGTGCCCCACGCACTTGGTTTCCAGCCAAAACTCTTTGCTCAATATCACTTTCATACTTACCATCTCTCGTAAACTTAGAACCCAGGTACACAAACTCTTTCACTTGTTCCACTCTTTCTCCTTCAATCGTCACATAACAATCAGTCATTCTTTCTTCTCTTTCAAAAACCATTACTTTGATCTTGCCTTAAATTTGACTTAATTTACTTAGTTTTAAAATATTCCTAAGGACGAATGTATTTGTTAAAATACGAATCAAATACAGATAGTCCGTTTTTTTAGGTATTGAGCACTAATCTCATACGAACCGGATATATGTAAGTGTGTAAACGCCCTAATGGTTGAAAGCCTTCCGCATAGATATTTATTTGCCGACTGATATATTACAATTTGGTTTTGCGTTATCGTATGATATATTTCTGTTGATTTCCTTATTCGTGTGCGTCAGATTTCCATTTAGGGTAAACAAAAGGTATCTCGTTGACAGAGAATTATCTCAAATTGACGCATATTCATTGACGCATTTCGCAGGAGGTTCTCAATTCGTCTATATTTTTCTTTTGAAGTGAAAACTTCTTTAGCGGCGTTGTGCACTTTTTTGGATGGGTAAAAAATGTTAAACTTGCGTCAGGGCCTCGCGTCAGGACACGTGATCTGATCGAAAATTCGTAAGACGGAGGGAGAGTAGAAACTTTTTTTTTGGGATGGGTAAACTTACTCCTCACTCCCGGAGTGCAATCCGTTGTTTTTTTACGATGTTCCGATAGCACAGTTCCTGAGAGGCAGACAATTCTAGGCCTAGCGTGTTCACCATTCTCGAGCACATCATCACTTACCACCAGGCGAGATAGTGGTCGAACATTCGCCTGCCAGATTTAAATAAAAATGTTTATGGTGTTATATAATAGATTAAATTACATTCACATCAGTATACCTAACGGGATAATATATATATATATATATGCCTAGCCTATTGATATTCTGAAAGTCCATTATATTCTACATAGGTGATAGTTAAGAGTTTAAAAAATCGCTCCAGTGGTTTAAACTCTATTTCATCATCATCATCAGCCTGTATCAGTCCACTGTTGGACGTAGGCCTCTCCCAAGATGCGCCACTGAGCCCGATCTTCGACTCTTCTTGTGACTTTCCATCATTGGGAGGGATATGCTCGCCACGCTGGGCAGGCGGGTTGCCGATCTCTGGACATAGCTTCTCGCACTGGTGACGCTGCTAAAATCTATTTAATTATATAAATTAAAAAAATGTCACGCATCACCTACTAGATATAATTTAAATTCATAGCTAACAACGCCGTTACCATTAAAACGAAAGCATCTCCTTACGGGATCGGCGTATTTCGGAAATTACCCCACTTCGCGCCACGCGTTCAGAAATGATACTGATATTATAATAATTTTACATATTACGTTTGCAAAGGAATTATTTGCCTTTGAATCGCACGCTTCTGTTCTGTATAGGCAAGGGTATTTTCGTATAAAGAGACAGCAAAAGCTTTGTATTAACTTTTTACTTTGTAATATTGCCGCAATGTATCGTTACTTCGTAGGAGGAAATAATGCTACGTGAATTTAACTAAATAACGTTGTGCAGCGCCTTGTCTTACTGCCGTTTAACAATTTACTAAATTTGTTATATTTACCTGCCTTTTAATGATCAATAAATGATTTATTTATTTATTTTAATTATTGTGCTCACTCTCAGACAAGAATCCATCATAAACTGCATCTTTACTTACTGGCATCACATGAAACAGTAGTTTCTAACTGACTGTACAAAAAGGAGGAGGTGCTTACTTCGTCAGAAGTTTTTTTAAAATTAAAAAACACATAGAGACGTATGGAGAACCTCCTCGTATTTGGAAATCGAATCGATGTGCCGCCTGACTTGCTACCAAACAGTAGTGATATATATATATATACCAACATAAAGGAGAACATTTTGCTTTTTGGGGGGTTTTACCCTAATCGCCACGCTGGGCAGGCGGCTTGACGATGGCAGGACATAGCTTCTCGCGTCGATGATGCTGCTGCTCGTCTCTGGTATATAATGTGAAATGGTTATACCGCCATTTGTCAGTCGCCAGAGCCGTGTTCGTTGGTCAGCAGGATGCATCACGGGCACGTGAGGTTGGCTGGGAGCACTGAGGTGGTATTTATGCTCCCTTACATCCTCAGTTACATCATCAGTGGCGTGTCTTGGGCGATGCCTACGTCCAGCAGTGGGCTGATTATGTAGGAGAAAATCTGCCGCCATAAACTTACGGTGTTCCGGCAGCATACAGCCCTTGAGAGTCAGAGTTGGCATTCGAGGCTAAGCGATTTCCCCATCTCTACCTCAGCATAATGCGTGGCGTTTCATAGTCATACCTACTATCTCGCTCACACACGCCAAAACTATCATTGAGCGGGCGGCACTCATTGACCAATTATTGTTTTGTTGGGATATTCAAATTATGTGTTTTTTTTAGTTTTACTTAGATGTGTTCAGTAACAGTGACTGATAACCAAATTCAATTTATTTTTGCTAATGACAAATTTAGTGGTTCATTAGTGTGCAACCACACTTATGTGGCATAAAGCATAGGGATACATTTTACCGCAAAAGTAGCCGTGGGACGTTAGAAGTTATATATAATTCACAAAAGCTCTCTGTTTGTAGAGAGATCCAACCAAGACAGGTTTCTAAGCAGTAAATGAAACTAGAGCAAGCTCGAGGTGATTAATTGTTAACTAGGTGCTTCAATGACTATAATATAGCTTTGTATTATTGGCTTAATATTATTGACTGAGGTATACAGTAAGTCTGGCAACTTTACTTTGTAGTTTAGTCTAGATAGACAGTGAAACTGTTTAGTAGCGTCATATTATCCTCACATAATGATTTGTGAATATATTGTCCATGATGTGATCAATAATTTATCACGCTTGCTTAGGGAATATACTTGTGCTCTCGCGATTGATGAAGTAGGTACTGTAAGTATTTAAGAATAAACACACACTCTGGCAGGAACTTAAAGTCCCTTGCAGTATGTATGATGAATGTGGAAAGAAAAGAAGAAAGCGTTTCGTTATTGATTATTAATAGAAGAATAGACCCTAGAATAGTTAGTAAAACAATCATAATTCATTTATTAGCAGAATGTAGGTTTACATAGTGTTAATGATGCATTAAAATATTATGCACATTTTTTGACTGTCTTCTTGGATCACCTTTACAAAAGTAGGAGGTACTTCATTTGTATGGACGTTGGTAGTTTTAAAAATATGTTACCAGTGATCAAAACTCTAAGTTTCATATTTTACAAGTGTAACGGAGAAATAATAATTATCATTATCGAGCAAAATCACCGCAGAATACCAATAGGCAATATCTCTTACGTGCCATGTAAAAATTTGTAACTATATGCATGTATTGGCATGTCATTCGCAACGTATGCTAATACCTTATAACGTAACCAAAAAAACTTAAACCAAACCAGCTGAGAGTTTGGGAATTTTATGTAAATACTTCCCCCACGGCTGCTACTGCGGTAAAATATATCCGTTGCTTTGTCACTTTACGCCAAATGTCAGGATCATGATGGAAAGCTTTTTCTATTTGTATGGACACGCACGCGCTGCTCTATAGTCCTCTTAAGGTTTCAAATTTTGAAAACTATTTTATAAGTATACAAATAATCCCTGGCTAATTTATTTCATGACTAACATCAAATATCTTCAACACAAATTTTAGATGTTAATAGAATACTTTATCTCGAATTTCAATTTACGTGAACTTCCAAACAAACAAATATGCCTAAACAATCAAAGTTCTGAACCCTCTTAAGCATACTAAAGTAATTTGAAGATTTCAAAGTGTATCGAGCAAGATACTGTACCCTTGTCTTGTTAGGAGTGCCTCAAGGCTCCGTATTATGTCTAACATGTTTGCTCCTATATTATTTCTTAAACTCTTGTGTTGTTCGCAAACGAATCATCACGGTCATAAGAGCGCTCCCACGAAAATGCGGACTAGGTACCAGACCTCACGCTCCTTAGTTCGTTAGTTTGCTCAGTAAAAAATGACCGAATTGTAAAGTGTAGATTCTGTTCTTGATGCTCCAAGCTTCTGGTCATATAAACAAAAGTTTAAATGCTGGCTTCTCCAGCATGCATTCTATTTGTACCAAGAATTTTAAAATGTACATATTAATTCAAAATTATTTATTTAATATAATAATTGATTTATTGAATTGACTTTCTTATAATACTTATATTGTGATTGCAGTATTATTTAACATATTGCATACATTTATTTTTAAATTAATTACTATACAGTTATAGTAAAGTCAATCAGTACTGACTTTTTTAATTTTTTTTATGGTAAAAGGTAACAGGGCAAGCCCGACGCTCACCTAATGGTAAGCGATGACTTCTACCTATTACAGATACAGCATATGCATGCACGCGGCATGCAAAATTCTGGCAGTCCAGAATTTTGCATGTTACTGCACTGCGCCTGTTACCTTGAGACATAAAGATTTTGAGTTTCACATGCCCTGTAATTTCACTGGACACCTTGCCTGAAATGGCAACAACATTCCTGTTTCACAGCTGAAAATTAATTGGCAAGTAGTGGTACCGTCCCAGGCGACTACCAGAAGTCCTACCACTACTAACTTGTAATAATACTTAATTTGTAATAATATTTACCAAAAAAGATGACTATGATTATGATTATAGTGTTTAGTAGCTTGTACAGGCGGTAGGAGCATTGTTCGATATTCCACCTGATCTGCTATCATCAAGTAGCTTACCACCATCATGCAGAATATCTGCCGCCATAACCTTAAGGTGTACCGCTAGCACACAGCCCTTGAGAGTCAGACCACTCTAGGCCTAGCGTTTTCACCATCTTTGACCACATCATCGCTTACCACCTAGCAAGATAGTAGTCAAACGCTAGCCTAAACAAAGAAAGTGAGATTGAGCAAAAGTGCGGAGTCGTCCCCTGATTTTTTAAAATAAAGCTTTCTAGAAATTCGAGTTGCATATTACTAGTATTCTTGTTAACCCCTCCAACTAAGCTAAATAATTATGCTTGTGTCGGGAGTGGGTTCACGTCAATTCAATTGCATCTTACAGGTTCTACCTAGTTTGGATATCAATGCTTTTCCTTATCAGGAATGCTTGTAATTCAGTGCTTGTACTAAGTTTTACATGATGTTTGTAAAAGACAAATAAATTTCATTTCAATTTCAATGGTGCAATGGGTGGGGATCGAACTGAAGACCTCTCTATCGCTAGGCCGACGCCTTAACCATCGGCTAATGCCGTTCATAAAAAATGATAGATATGTAGATAAAACTTTTTATTGTACTTTTACACCACGACTATAAGATAAATATCATGACAAAATATATGGGCTAGCGTTTCGCCACTATCTCTCCTGGTGGTAAGATGAAGATAGTGTTCACGCGAGATCTAGAATACTCAAGGGCTGTGTGCTACTGGAATCTAAATTATGACTTTGTTGTTACTGACACAATGACAGTTAAGTGACGATGTGATTAAATATGTAGCACGCTTAACTAGAAGATAACTGTCAACCATAGCATATTAAAGTAAGCAGCTAAACCTCTGTGAATCTACATAGCGTATATCTACATACAATTCATGATTTGACTTCATCATCTGCCTATCTGTGTCTACTGCTAGATATAGACCTCACCTATGGCACGCCACTTGATTTTCAGCTCTTTGTTTCCAGCCGCTGACAGCTAGCTTGCGTACATCATCGCTCTATCTAGCTGGAGGGGGGTAGCCTACACTACGTTTGCAGAGCCGTGCTATCCACTCGTCTACCCAATTGACATCAAACATCATAAATATTCCCGAGATGATCTATTCACAAAAACTATATTATTCCATTTGCGTAAAAACCCAAAAGTCCATCGGAGCGTTAGCAACTACAAATTAAGACGGGACGAGAAACTTTACGAATTCCCGTATTGTCCTGTGTCCCTGTCCGTCCGCCGTCCAGCCGCGGCCCATGCTAAATAATTCTTATTTAGGGTACCGTACTATGAAAACGTCGTCATAAAATAGGCACGTGGAATAGATTCTGATTTTATGACTGCGCATTGTCGATGAGGCACAAATAGATGAAAGTAAATATGTGCATTAAATGCTCTCATCATAATCATTCAGCATCAGTCTGCTAGACATAGGCGTGCCACTGACCACGGTTTTGGTCTTTCTTTTCTATGTATTTTATGTTATAATTATACAGAAGGTGGATATTTTATAGTTTGAAAATTGTAATATAATATTTACTAGGTATATTTATTTATTTATTTGTATATATAAATAGGTATTTATATGTATGTATATAGATAGATACATTATTAATTGTATCTTATTTATGTAGGTGTATGTTTATGTTGATTATTATTGTTTTATTGGTAAATTTTGTACTTTATAATATGGTTTCATTTTTCTTAATAATTATTATTTTATTTATCGCCCCTATAATGTTACACCACCGACCTTGCTCAACACGCATCTTCCTTTCTCCATCCCAAGGTTGACTGGAAGAGATCGCTTTTAGCGATAAGTCCGCCCATTGTACTGTAGTTTTAAGTGTTTAATGTTTATTAAGTTAGTTTTAAAGGGTGTACAATAAAGAATTTTGTATTGTATTGTATATTTTTGTATTTTAAAATATAACGTGCGTGCACAATTATTTATTAGAAGACTTGTGATCAGATATATGTTTTTATTTTAAAGTTTTAATTTTATCTAATCTATCGACTAGCTTTTTTATCAAACCGAGTTAAACTTAAATAAAAAAGTACCAGAATGAATTTGTCCAAATGTGACAGTTTTCAATCTCAATGGGTAAAATAGCTGCAATTCATTTTATTCAAATTAATATTATTCAATACAACAATTGCTAGATTAAGCCAAAGAGCATTTTAATAGGATTTTGGCAAACGACTCCAAAATCTAGTTCACATAAAGACAAACATTTTAACAAAGATACAATTTACTTTCATCAAAATAATTACTTTATTGATAAAGATCAAAACTAATAGAAATGGCTTTGATTAAAGAATCTACGATTATGGACCACATCATCACTTATAAGATTAAATAATACTATAGTATCTGTGCAACAGTCAGCAAAGCCAATGAATTAATCAAGATGACCAGCATAATCGTCCATTAAAATGAGACAGAGAAACCAGAAAGATTAACATCATCTGTAAGTGTAACAGAACACACAATCCATTTAGATTCCAAGTAAATGAATATTGCATCTTTGAGCGTATCATAAATATCCTACTGAACCTAAACCTCAAGCGACCGGCTCGACTTGATATCTCTTTTATTACGACCGGACCGAAGTTAATACAATTTGCTTGAACTGCAAATACCGAATTCTTTATAAGTTTTGGGCCTCGCCCGTTGCGTCAAAGTTTGTTCCGATGGCCTCCTTTGATCCTATATTTATATGTAAGAGTTTCATGAAGTTTTTCTTTTTTATTTTACTTCATGTCTTTATTAAATGAAGCGTGGTATTAATGTTGGACTTGGGTTGTTTTAGTGGTGTTTTTATAGGCGGAGAATTTTATTTTAGGCATATATATTTTTGTTTGATGTTTAGGTTGTCTGTTTCAATTTGAGTTATGATGAAACTGGTAGACTTATTGTTTGTTACTTATAAGGATAGAAGTGTCCGTTTTTTTCGCCTGGTGATAAGCGATGATGTGGTCAAAGATGGTGAGCACGCTAGACCTAGAACAGTCTGACTCTCAAGGGCTGTGAGCTAGCAAGTTAGGCGGAACATTGATATAATACTCCTATCACCCGTGGAATAACGACAAAATCATTTGCATTTTTTCAGGGTTCCGTAGTCCTGACAAGGAACCCTTATAGTTTCGTCATGTCCGTCTGTCTGTCTGTCCGAGGTTTTGCTAAGAGACCGTTAATACTAGAAAGCTGTAATTTTATAAGGGTATGTATATCAATTACGCTGACAAAGAGGTAGAATAAAATTTTGGTAAAAAAATTTTTTTTTGGGGTAGCTCCCCTACATGTAAAGTTTGGATGAATTTTTTTTTCGTCATCTACCCCATCGTGTGGGATATCGTTGAATAGGTCTTTTAAAATTACTTAAGGGTTGCTAACAGCATTTTTCGATTAAATGCTCCATTTACGAAATATTAGACTTTAAAGTGCAAATTATTGTTTCAGTAGGGCGTCTCCCCCCCTTCTAAAAGCTAAACTGCTGCCTTGAAAAATCTGAAAAATTCGTGATAATAGCGCATTTCATGAACTTCAAAGGAAAATTATAGCGGTTAAGATAACTTTGTTAGTGTAGCAGTAAAAGTCGTTGGAGTTAGAGTTAGGTATTGGATAATGTTGTACCAAATACAAAATCCTTAGTATAAATCCTTTAAAGTGACTAAGATGATGTAGTTGCTTGTTTGTGACGGGAAGACTTACTACCTAAAAATAAAAAAAAATACCTACCTACGTAACAATATATTTTTCAAAACTTTATTTCACCACTTTGTCGGCGTAATTGATATACACACCCCTACAAAATAACAGCTTTCTAGTGTTAATGGTCTCTTAGCAAAACCTCGGACAGACGGACAGACAGACAGACGGACATATACGACCATCACAACCTTGTGATAATTTACAATATTAATAATTACAATAATAGGTAGTAGTTAGGCATTGCATACAGTAATAAAATTAAAAATCCGATAGATGGCGTTCTACACCGTTAACAAACGCAAGTGTTTCATTTTGCATTTTTACAGATATCAAGTTTTACCATCAGTCCAAAAAATGTACTAGTACACCTTATTAGTACAGTAGTACACATAGTATAGTACCTATTAGCACTCTTAACAGACTCGCGACCCGCTGTCTCTCTTGCTCTTTAATTACCTGTGTGATGCCATTGCACTCTTGACTCGGACCATGTATCTATCTCGTTTACGCCTATGTTTACTGTATAGTGCTTTTTCATTAAAGTACAACGAAAATTGGGCGAGGTGAGCACGGTAAAGTGTAGTGTACTAGTGTCCGACTGTCCGAGTAACGTTTAGCGTATGGTACTAGGTCTTTTAGGACAGTGTCGGGTATTGTTACTTTATAGTACATCGTACACGTACTACCCAAGTCTAGTAAACATGCGCAGAATGTGTCATTGAAGTAAAAAGATATGTTGTAAAATATATGACATCTTTTCCTTACTTTGAAGTATATCCTTCTCCAGTAGTTCATTTAGTTCAGTTGTCCACAAAGGCTCAATGAATGAATGAATTTTTTGGCGTTTAATTATGAGATTATCTTTCTTCGGCTAGTTCGCCTAACTAACATGCTGAATGTGTAGGTAACGAAGTTGAATGAAAATTACAATTATTTGTACTTCATCGTCATGCGCATAAACAAAGAAGTGTCTTGCAGCTATTTAAAAATGTGCCTTATTTTATTTACGCTTAAACCAAATTTATTTACTTAATATTTATTATTAAGGTACTAAGATAAATACCATTACCAGTTTTAGCTACACGAAATTTTATGAGGACATAATTTAACCAAAAAAAAATTTTGGTTGCGAGAGATTGATTTTACATTCGGCAATGATCGGCTCAAATCGGCGCGGCGCCTCGGGCGCCTCGGCTCATTCGCAATCGAACTAGCAATAAGCCGTAGGGAGTATCTCTCTATGCAATTGCCTTCTCTCTCTACGCAATAAGCAGATGGATGAACTAAATAGACTACTGGACTACATATTGTAAAAGTGAACTGCTGAATGAATGACAAGAAACAGTTGAAGTACTTCAATTTTGTCATTCATTCGTGAACTACACACGACTAATTAAATGGTGGATGGCGGTGTACATTGAAACACGCGCGTGTCTCATTTCACTTTTGATAAGTAAATATATCTAAATTGTACGTTTTAGATTGCTTCCAAAAAAAAAAACCTTGCAAATTAAAAATTAATACATATACATACGGAATAAAAAGGAGTGAACAGAACAGACAGAGAACCTAGAATAGAAAGTAGAGTGCAGGTGAATGTTGTGTTCGTTCAGCTGTGTGTTTACAATACACATTGAATTGAATATTGAATTATGTTTTGTTTTTATATATATTAATTTATATTTATATATAGTATTCAATATAAACAACAACAGAATCGTTCTATATTGCGATAATGGGCTACTACGGAACCCTACACTGCGCGTGGCTCGACACGCACTTGGCCGGTTTATTATTTATGGACTAGATTCTTAACCTACCAGTTGTCATCTATCTCACTTTGAGATGATACTAAACATATCATCTCATCATTGTACTATTATTAAAAATAAATTATAAGTAAGAAATATTTTAAAAACAAGCTTTTATCTGGGACATTGAACTAAAATGTTAAAATAAATTCTAGTAAGTATTTGGCGTGTAAGTACTTACCCATATTCTTAAAAGCTTGAAGCACTACCCGTTTTTCAGGCTAGGTAATTACTATACTTCAGTGCCTCAAGCTGTTAAAAATATAGGTAAGTACCTACACGCCACATACTAACTAGAATTTATTTTTAACATTTTAGTTCATTGTCCCAGATAAAAGCTTGTTTTTAACAATATTTTTTACTTTTCATTTATTTTTAACTTTTTAGTAGGTAGGTATAGATACCGACTACCTACCTACTACCTAAGTATTTAAGAGAAGGCATGATGTTTTAAAATATTCCACGGATATTTGATGTGATTATGGGTAAAGTGCTCTTCGCGGAAAATCAATCAACTCGGTGGGGCTATGTTGCTTTATAACAGAAATGCCATGGCCCCCTTACAGCTTCATCATCAGATCCTGGCTAGCATTTAAAATAAAAAAAAAATTTAAAAAAAAATTTAAGTGTAAAGTGCTCTTCAAGAGGAATCATTTGAACCCAAATTCACTGGGGTTACGTTATTTTATCACAGATATGCGGTGGCCACCTTCCAGCTTCATCATCAGACCCTGGATATCATCTAGGTGAAAAGTTATCTTCAAGACGAAGCAATCGAGCCCAAACTCGGTAGGGTTATGTTGATTTATCACAGA
Organism: Cabera pusaria; assembly: GCA_954871355.1. Lineage (NCBI taxonomy): Eukaryota > Metazoa > Arthropoda > Insecta > Lepidoptera > Geometridae > Cabera > Cabera pusaria. The sequence continues at coordinate 20,214,863 of OX940902.1, forward strand.
GATGCCGTGGCCACTTTCCAGCTTCATCATCAGACCCTGGATATCATCTAGGTGAAAAGATCTCTTCAAGACGAATCAATCGAGCCCAATTTCAGTGGGGTTATGTTGTGTTATCATAGAGATACCGTGGCCACCTTCCGTCTCCATCATTAGACCAGCTCCATGGTACCATATCATTGTATTGTCACCGAAGATACATAAGTACACCAAATTTGAGTCCAATCGGACATCGGGAAGTGGGTCTAATTTAGCTTCCAAGATTCCACCCGAACATACGTAGTGACTTACATACATACATACATATATACATACATACATACATACATACATTGCAAGTTAAATAAAAGCTTGTAAAATATCACCATTTTATTATTATTTATATAAAGTAACATACCTTCATCCGACAGTGGCTTCGAGCATTTACCAATGGGGATGTTAACGTTGTCATCCGCAAACATTTTTTTCTGTCGATACTTACGGGGGACGAGGTAAACACGCATTGCACACACACAAATCACTCACTTTAACGATCCCGCACACTAGCTTCAAACACGCAGACAGTATTAAAAATACAGCGTAGTTATGCGCGAGGGGTACGCCTTGCATTGACATCTCCTTTGGTAAATGCTCGAAGGACAGTGGACCAGAATAAATAAGTTAGAAAATATATATAGGGCTAGCATGAGGAAGAAGAAAATAGAAAATAATTTAGAACGATGACTGCCAACCCTAAATAATGGAGGAACATTTGACGCTAAAGAATATAGACAACACAACGCAACGCTGCTAGACTAAAAAACTTGTTAATTTAGAAAAAAAGACAACATACTTTTTATTAATTAACTAGCAGCCCGCCCCGGCTTCGCACGGGTAGAACATATATGCCTACAAAATTTGCATCAGTTTTGTTGCATCGAATATAAAATATGAACATATTTAACAATCATCGTCATATTTCATCTAATTTACACAAAACCTTAACGAATTATGCACCTAAACCTTCCTCATGCTATTCATACACTGTAGCTATTGAGATTATTGCGAACAGGCCGACAGACGCAGTGATGAACTTTGTTTTATAATACTTACGTGGTGATTTTGGACGGCCCTTTGGCGTAAAGGATAGTTACCCTGATTCTGACCCGACGGTCGTTGGTTCTAATCCTAGCTATATACCTACCAATGAAAGTTTTATGTGCATTCATGAATCATGGGTTATTGTACAGTGGTAGTGGGATAGGAGAACATCAGCCGCCGTAACCTTACGGCGTTCCCCGACGCAAAATGTAGGGGTAATATACGTTTAACGTGTGTATCTGTGTGTGTCTGTCTGTAGCATCTTAGCACCTAACCGGATGAACCAATTTTGTTTTTATTATTGACAGTTTTTTTTTGTTTGATAGATTTCTTCATCGAGAGTTTTCTTAGCTTTGATTCATGAAAATTCGTTCAATCTTTATAAAACTATGAGCTTTTTTCTAGTTAATTGCACTATGAAATCAACTTTCATAGGTCTGATCAATTCGAAAATCTTCTTCTTCAACGATATTGTAAGAACATGGAAGCATTGACCTGATGCTGGAACATCTCCTGGACTCTACAGAATACTCAAATCCTCACCAACTTACAGCTCAGATTTTAAAATGTCGTGTTTAGAGTCATTGGAATGCTTTTAATGAAAAGATTATACATAGATCAGTCGGGGTGGTTAAAATATTATGTAATTATAAATATAGATGATAATTATTTTATACAGTAGATCATATTATTATACTATATTGACTTCAAATTGATTGTGATCGGTGGGGATATAGCATAGCTAAGCTTATATTAATATTATTAACTACTAAGTAACTATGACCTAATCTGTGGTTTCACTGCAAATATTTCATTAATTTTGCGATGCGTGTTTGTGAAATTCGTGATATCTTCTAGAGTTTTCATTTGAATTATATACTGTAAAGGACAATTTTAATCTATAATATGTGGCCAAGGTAATTAATGTAATTATTTGGATAAGGATTAATAGTATATACTTGAAAATAGCCTTGGAAGTTGTGTAATATTTTTTAACAAAAATTTCAAGATTAAAATGGTTACTGTGAGTCAACCTTAAGAGATAGACATATGCTATCGCGGACTTTTTTGTAGGTCATATTGAGTTTTGTAATTTAGCAGCGTTCGTAAGAAACGTGTTTTTTCGACCGTTTTTTTGCCGACTTAGGTTGCAAATCAGGTCTCCACGAATGTACCTTTGATTTAAACGGGATAATATATAGCCTATTTTCATTCCGAAAGTCCATTCTATATATTAGTGAAAGAATTTTTTAAATCGGTTCAGTAGTTTTTGAGCCAAATCAATACAAACATACAAAAATACAAATGTTCTCTCTTTATAATATTAGTATAGATTAGTATAGATTAAAACTTACTTGTATTTAAATTAAATAAATATTTGATAAAAATAATTTATCAAAGTTTCCAAACTTTTTACAATTATAGTCTTCAGACAAATGAATCTGAATATAAATTGGATGACTATCTCGAAACGTTTGAGTTCCACGAATTCTACATAATATATCAAAGTTAAATTTCGGATGAAATGTTACAATTTATTCGGAATATAATTGTTAAAAAAATGTAAAAACCTTGTACTGAAAATTCTCATTTGTTTTAGTAAAAAAGCTCATTTGTTTTAGTTGAAGTTTATGTTAAGTATTTTGAAGGTTTTGTAAAGATCAGTTTTTAACTTAGACCTTTCAAAGGTCAAAATTTTAATAAATACAATTGCTGATACATGCAATACTTTACAAAAGTATCTAGACTACTACTATTTCATTTACTTCACAAAATAAGGAGGTACTCATTTCTTGTGAAAATTGCATTATTTTTTTTACACCCTGCATTCCAAAGATCGATTTAGTTAAGCATTTTTTGTTTAAAAGGGAAATACGAGTAGCAGCTGATTGAAACCATTTAATAGAAAAACTCTTTATTGGCATACCAAAAGAACAGAAACAATTTGAATAGATAAACTCTAAACTTATACTATAGCTATATTTTGTATACTATAGCTATACAAAATCTTGTAAATCTCTTCAGAGATATGGTGAAAAACACTTCAGATTGGATTTTGATTTATGTATATATGTATTGTTATTGTATGTTATTATTATATGTTATTATTTTGACTATTTACGATTGACCAATGACCGTAGACCATATAGACAAATTAAGAACTTACGAAAAACTTTAACTTCATTCGACAATTGTGGTAAAACTTTGGAACAACCAAACATAAAACGGTCACTGAACACCGGTCATTATGGTTACAGGTATCAAACTCTACAGGAAGCAGTGGAAAATGTAAGATACAGCTTACAATATACTTATATCAACATCAACATATTGTGTTGATGTTGATGTTGACGGCATAAGAAAAATTGCGAATAAATCTCAACGAAACTATATATCCACATAGATTTCAAAAATAAAAGACAAAATCATCATCCGAAGCTCAATAATCAACCAATACCTTCGATAGCAAAGTAAAATATGTAGGTGTGCCTTTAGACGTAAAGCTGAGCTGGAAGCTGCACGCCAAAAAGGAAAGTAAAGATTTGGAGCTTCGCTACAAAAATATGCACTGGCTGTTTGGAAAACATTCATCTCTGCCAGTGCATAACAAAATTCTACTATATAAATAAGTCCTTATAATAATATTATGGACTTTTGGTATCCAGCTATAGAGCTTCACCAAACAGAACAACGTACAAATAATAAATACAAAGATTTCAAAATAAAGTAGGTACTTAAGAGTTTTGTAAAGGCACCGTGGTAAATTAATAAATGACGATTTCCACCGGGAGCTAAAAGTAGAACACGTCGTTAAAGGATCAAACAGACTTAACTATCATTGGAATGTCATGACTATGCAGCTTCCTGAAAACACGGACACAGTGATAAGATTAAAAAGAGTAAAAAAACCTTTCAAGCTACTCTTGTGATATTTTATTAAGTCAGTGTAGTGATAGTAAATGCTATTTGAAAAGAACTGCACAAAGTGTCTTCCGCTTAAAATAGACATTAAGAAAAGTGTTAATGAACACATTCTTAGTAATATTACAATACCAAATTAATTTGAAATCAATTAACTTATTAGCCTAGTTATAAGGCTAGTCGTGAGGCATCTACGCTAAGTAGATAAATCTTGTTAATTGGTAATGGTTTAAGACATTTATTTTCTCTGAAGATTTCAAATCATTTGCGAGAGCAAAATACTAGAATTAATATGAAGGTAGTTCTAAAATGAACATTCGACAATAATAAATTAAAAAAACCTTTACATCGGTTTAACTCTCAAATCTTACTAATCCATCTATCTAAAAGCTCTATAAAGTCTCCAGTCCTACAATAACAAAAAAACAGTAACAACCTTTTGTACAACGATTCGAGTTGACCTTAAAACATAGTTAAGTGCAGCTTAAGCCCAGCTGAATTACACGAGGGAAAATCTACTTTGTTCAAAGAAATATAAAGAGGATTTGAAAAGTATAAGTAAGTACTTACAGACAAGTTTTATGGAATTTTCTGGATAAAAGTTTCGGGTGTTGAGGCAGAAATTATATAAAAATCAGTGGGTGTGAGTGCGAGATTTTATTCCGCGACTCTATAAAAGTTGACGGAATTCTCGGGGATGTTTGCTTGTCGGCAAAGTGACGTTTGGTCTTTTTCTCTACTATATTATGTGGAATATATCAGTGGCAACGTATTTCATATTTATTTTTAGGATGGAATTCGGCCTTTCACTGAACTTGTATTAGACAACAGCAAAAACAGATTAACTCGCCCACAAGCTACAAGATTCCGTATCCGTTTATAGAACAATGAATTTAATATGAAAAAATTGTATTTTATTGTATTGTATAGAGATAATTTTGAGGCAAAGTCAAAACTATGTATTTGCGTCAACGGATTTTCGTTTTAGGTATTCTAACTAGTAAAGACTTAGTTATAGGATTTCGTAGTTACCCTTTGGGTACGGAACCCTAGAAATAAGTTGTCTGTTAGGACACAAAACAACAACCTTTTCACACATGACGAAATTATGTTTTATAGTAGGCATGTGACGGGTGTATTTAGATGTATGCCCTCATGCCCTGTTAGGATAGTGACATATCTAGCCAAAAAATGGAGGCTGGTTTTCAGCCGCAGAATTCCACGCCAATGTAACAAATGGAAATGTTTCGAGAGCACCATATCTGTCCACTGGACAAATTCACACGAAAATTATGTGCCCCAAAATCTGCCATGTTGTTTGAACCCACACCAGAACGGTGAAGCTACTATTTGTATATACGTTTTGTGTATGCAAAAACATAGTGTTTCTTTTTTCTCTAAAACAGCCTAACCTAAACTTAGAAGAGGCTTTGAAAATGCTTTGTGTTTAAAGTTTTGTACTCTTCTATAATTTGTAATTTTTTCTTTACCGTTACCGTTATAAATCTTTAAAAATAAAGACCGGTTTCACCGATTCCAGTTAAGTTTCCAATTATAAAAGCCTATTTGAAACTTATTTGTCAGACACACTACAACTTTTCTATGGCGTTTTAAGTCAGATAACATCTGAAGCTTGATCAAATTTCTCTGGCTGGAAACTCTGTGTGGCTCAAAACTCTCTCTGGCTCTAAATCTAATAAATACAGTATAGTATCATAGCAGTAAGTAATTTCATGATGAATTCATTTTAGGTTAGCACTAGGTTAGCACTAGACCGTCACAAATGAATTAAAGGAAAGGGGACCTAAACCAACAGATTTGTCGAATTATAGAGGTTTTACATACATACATAAAATCACGCCTTTTTTCCCGTTGGTGTAGGCAGAGACTATTTCTTTCCACATGTTTCGTTCCTGACATGCCTCTTTCGCTTCTTCCACTTTCATGAGTGCCTTCTGACATGTTTCATTGACGTTTTAGATTCATAATGTTCGGGGAATCAACCATCATTATAATCTAAATTCTTAATTTTTATTATTCTAAATTATTGAATAAATTACTTACTACTATTTTTGTCGACTGTCAGTCAGTTTCAATTTTTTACATATCCACTTATTAAACCACCCGGGTAAGTGGTTTCAATTTACCCGTATTTATGCCTAAAGCAGGTGCAAATGCAATTCACTTTGTTAACTCTACTTTTCACTTAATTACCTTATACAATGAAACTGTTGACCTGGTTTACCTCGCCGTGGCAATGTTGAACTTACCTGAAAATAAAATAAAATATTTAGTTCTTATTGCGGTTTTAAGGAACGTGGATGGCTAATAAAACTTGGCACCTTACATTTTCCGCAAAAAGTGTAAATGTATAAATGTAAAGTAATAAATAAATGTTTCAAAACTTCTGGCTTGACATCCTACTTCCTACAAATAACGATTATGCATGCAAAATGAGTAAAGGGAGAGAGTTTAGATATAGATTTATTAGATTAAGAATTTAGATGAGGGTTCTGAATAACCATAATTGAGCGCTTAAAATCATCCATCTATGTCCTATACACTGATTAAAACTATATGATAACCTAAGCGGGTAACGAGTTCAAATTTTCAGATTGTTAAGATTTTGATAACGAAATAAGTGCATCTGATTAATACACATGTACATCGTGAAAAATATCGTTTGCGCGATGCAGGATATCATAAATTTAGGCAATCTAGATGCAATAATGTAAACTAAGTTAGTGAGTACAAATTGATGAATATTTGTTACTCTTTCAGACAAAAACGGCTAAACAGATTTGGAAGAAATTTGGCATAAAGATAATTTTTAACCTGTATTATCACTATTGATACTTTTACACGCGGACTAAGCCACGGGGCGCATCTAGTCTGTTTATTAATAAGATTGGAATAGAACTTAGTTGATTTAGCAACGCGGGTGGAGCTTAGGTTAAGTAGATGGTAATAATTTGAAGTATTGTTGGAAATAATCGTGTGCAACATTAATTACATATTGTACTTTTATGTTGAAACAGTTGAAAGTTGAATTAACGTCAAATTACCGAACAACTGGTTTTCGTTTAGTTTGACGGACATCTCTACCATTCTGGCCGATCTCAGATGTAGATTTTCGTAATAGATCTGAATTTACAGAAGCTTATCCCTATTATTAAATTGACGTTTTTTTAGCGTGCTGAGGCGTTATAGTCGGAATCACTAAATGATTCCAAAATGTTTGGCTATGTACTGAAACAATAGTAAGTGTATTTTTTTATATTACATGTACAGAAATAGGAATAATATTATTCCTATATCTGTGATTACATGCATAGCAGATAATTCAAGTGCTTATTTTGAAAATAGACAATCATATTTAAATTAAATTAATATTTTAAAAGAATTTTCATGTGAACGTACCGAGTTTTTCTCGCATTGTATTTATTTAGAATATTTATATATAGAACTTTAATTTTTTATAGTGAAATTCAGATAAGAAAATAGTCAAACTCTGACTGACATCTACAAGCCCGAGCATAATTTATGTTAAAATCATTTTAGAAAACGAAACATCTATTTTAAAAAAACCGTGTTTGACAGTAACATCTTCACTGAGCTTTCAGCCCATGGAGCGATCAATCATGTGTGGCTGGCTTCCACAACTTTGTTCCTAAACGGTTTGTGTTGTGACGCGGAAAGTCGTTTATACACTTCGGTATTCTTGGTTAGATAAACATGTCGAGTTTCCAGTCTAAAGGCGGTTTAAATTGATGTTTCGCTTTTTTGTATTTTTTAGGTTGAAGGTTTTGTAGGAGAGTTTTAGAGTAGGTGACAGGATAGTTAATACGTAAGGATAAGACTCATGAAGAGATATGTTTTAACAAAAAACGTTTAAAATCTTAAGGGTAAGCTGGACAGGCGGATTCTAGACTGTGTGCTACAAACATGCGGGGGTCGTTACTAGATAGTCACAAAGGTATTCGACATCTGTATTTTGTCAACATAGAGAGCTGGAAGTTCCTTAACGATGGTTTTCTTCACCGGAAGGTACCTCACTGTGAAATAGATATATCATCATCATCATTATCATTATCATCAGCCTGTATCAGTCTACTGCTGGACTAGGCCTCTCCCAAGATGCGCCACTGAGCCCGATCTTCGGCTCTTCCAGTCACTGCCCACCGCTTAGCGTATGTCGTCGCTCCACTTAGTCACAGGACGTCCTACTCTACGTTAGGACGTCTACCCCAACGGTTATCAGTCCTTGTTTTTTGTTTTTTTTTGACCCAGGGAAATCCTTTATGGATACCAACTCGCCCGGGGGAGCGAGATGATTATGTGGGACTCGCTGCCTAAGAGGCAGGATACCGCACTAAAAACCTGGGGTGAGCCGTCATCCACCGTAGTGGGGCAAGATAGGATCGCGCTGGCATTCACCACCTTGCCCCGGTGGCAGACCCAAATGGGCCTCTGCCGCTGTGGAGGGATAACCTTGCTCACCAAGGTCACCCCTCAACCGTCACGTGGGGTAGTGCAAGCCGTTGAAGAGTCCCCCGACTCTCCAACAGTTACCCCACAATGACAGAGGAGTGTGGCTCGTCTTCTCGTTAAACTTACCACACCCTCTGTCCCTCTTATGACTGGTGTGCGAAGAGCAAATACCCCTACTCGCGCACCGTCCGCTGTTCGACTCGCATGCCAGTGCCAGTGGCATGCGAGACCCCACTCTTCGACCGTCGCCGGCCCCACCACTCGGCCCGAGCATGTCGGACCCACAGCCTAAGAGGAGTGTGGCTCGTCATCTCCTCAAACTCACCACACCCTCTGTCCCTCAAATGACAGGTGTGCGAAGGGCAACTACCCCTACTCGCACACCTTCCACCATCTGGCTCGCATGACAAAATCATGCGAGCAGCCCTCATGCGGCCTTTACCGGCCCCGCCACTAAGTCTGAGCATTATGCTCAGACCCACCAGGCGGCTCCCACCACCGAGCCCGCCCTGCCCCGTCACGCTGTGCAGCAGAGGACTGCTAAATATCAGAGGGACACGCGGAGGAGACCCTCACGTCGGAACTTCGCTATCGGTCAACAACTTAACCCAGTTAACTGGGAAAAGTTGTCGGCCGATACCCAGGGTACACCACGAGGAGGTGTTCCGACCCGCACCCCACGGTTATCAGTCCTGCGGCAGATATGACCAGCCCACTGCCATTTCAGTTTACTAATCCGATCCGTTGAGCTATGTCGATAACTTTAGTTCTATGGCGAATTACTTTGTTTCGAATTCGATCCTGCAGACAAATACTGAGCATAGCTCTCCATAGCTCGCTGAGCGACTTTAAATTGGGGGACCAGTCAAACCGTGACATCTCGGCTCCGTATGTCATCACAGATAGGACGCACTGGTTAAAGGCTTTTGTCTTTAGACACTGCGGTATAGGCGACGAAAATACATATATAAACCTATCGATACAGAAATCAAATAGTTCCCATTTAAACATACTTACTCTATATTGTTAAATAAATCATTCATTCTTGTTAGAGCGGCTAAACCATGTAATCGTATAAAACCCAACAGTAATTGAAACTCAGGTTAAGTAACCTGAGGTAGCCAATGCATCTTTAAATTCAACGTCCGGAGATCCGTCCAGACCCATCGGCTCTTACAAAATGTTGACCGAAACTGTTAATTTATTATTGAAGTGTAAAAGCCTCGGTCGAACCCTGAATAAATGATTGTCGAGAATTATTGATGGTGTTTGATGATCAATTTGATAGGTTAGTGGAAGCTTTTTGCGATTCCGGGAAATACAAAAATGACAGGTAAACGCTTCGAGCGTTTTGTTTTGGAAGTAAATTAATATGTATTTTGAGAGAATGGAATTGTTATTGTAATTTCATTATTAAGTAGTTGATATTATAGTGATTCAAATGTTTATTTACAGAATGAACAACCTTTTTTTGAGGGCTCGGTGGCGTAATCGGGAGAACGGTCGGCTTCGATGCCAGAGGTACCGAGTTCTAACCCCGCCGTGCACCAATGGATTTTTCTATCGAAAAATGTATGTGCGCTTTTCACAGTGGCCCTCCGGTGAAGTTAATACATTGTTAAGAAACTAACAACCCCCAAATGGTGGTAGGACCTATCTAGTGTTCACTTGGCCAGCTACCACCTTTAAGTTAGAAAATCTGTCGCCAAACATCTAATGTGTTCCGGCAGCTATATTTAAGTGCCAGTTCCCATTCTAGATCTAGCGTGCTTACCATCTTCGACCGCATCATCACTTACCAACAGGTGAGGTAGTGATCAAACGCTAGCCTATAAAATATTTCAGTAAAATATTATCAGTGGTAACGGCGTCCTCGGTAGATCTCCTCGAGCAGAAGCTGAACGCTACTACTTCACAACTTGCTGAACGGTTCCAGTCCAATGGACTTGCACTCAACCTAACGAAAACGCATTTTATTCATTTCAACCTGTCAGGACGATCGTATGTCGATACGATCCTTGACAGTGTTTTTGAACAATATTAAGATAACACAAGCTCGATCGACAACTTTCTTAGGTTTTGAGTTAGATGCGGGGCTTCAGTGGGAAGACCACATTAACAAAAAAATATGCGGCAAATTGGGAAGTGCGTGCTTCGCGCTCCGCAGGGTGTCTCGAGTCGTATCTGCGAGGGTGGCACGTTCCTGCTATTTCGCGACCGTACATGCACTCCTCCAATATGGTACCGAGATATGGGGGCGTTCTGCGGAGTGGCAGCGAGCATTCAGAATGCAGAAACGCGCCGTGCGAGCACTCGCCAAAATTCCGCAGGATGTCTCCGCGCGACCATATTTTAAGAGTCTAGGCATTCTAACGCTGCCGGCGCTTGTTGTATTTCAAGTAGCTGTGTACGCTAGGATGAACCTGGACTCTTACACAAAAGGCAGTAGCGTGCACGTCAAGTCAAGTCAAGTCAAAGCATTTATTCAGTATATGGGCAAATTAAAAATTAGCACTTACACACGTCAAATAACATTAAATAGATCATATTCAACAAAAAATATAGATATAACAGAAACATAACGCTTTGAATTTACAAAAAAAAAAAACAAAGGTATTGAGCCATTCAGCACGATCACCACACCCGTGGCAGGGACAAGCTACGTGCAGAAACTCTGACACTCACAAAAACTTCCAAGGTGACTCATGTTATGGGACCAGCAGTTTACAATAAATTACCTGAATTAATAATTTCAGCGCCGAGTTTGACCAGTTTCAAACAGCGGCTTAAATACTGGCTTATCGAGCTGACGTTCTATAGCTATGATGAATTTGCTGATTGCAAATTATAATATTTTTTTTTACAATTTATTTGATACTCTAATAATAATATATGTATTGACATTTTTTTTATTATATTATATAATAAAAAAATATATATTATATTTATATTATTAATTATAATTTAATTATTATGTTTCTTTGAAGTGTCACACACTTTATATTTTTGTAAATTGTTAAACACAATCCAAAATTTCATCGTACTGACGGGACTTGAACCCGCAACCTCCGGAATAACATGTTCCGGTGCTTTGCCAATTAAGCCACGGTGCGAAGTATCGTTACGACGAAATTAGTGGATTGCATTTTGTTAACCCAATTATGCATTGGTGGCGCCATCTATGACTACTTGTTACGTAAGTTAATCATTCGGAAGAAATCATTACAGTTTTCTAATCATTTAGTTTTTTTGTTTGTTATAATAATTATTATTTTTTGTTTTAATGATAAATTTATATCAAATGAATGTGAATTGGAGGAGAAGGCTATCTATATATATGAATGACTTGTAATGTGAATTATGAATAAATATATGAATATGAATATAAATATGAATATGAATATTTTAAAAAAGAAACTGACAACTATATCATATCACCGCATACAGCCAACTGAAGAGTCAGTATATATTATGTTACTCTTTGAACTGAAGTCATGACCACAGACCAATATGGCGTCCACTGCATCCAGCGATTTCGTCAAATTACGCGCGAAATTTGAAAAAGTGTAGTTAAGATTTAAAAAACTAAAACAACTGACTTCCATGCCCCTCGAGCCAGTATCAGTAGCAAGTTTGAGACGTTTATCGTCATATCTCTGGAGATACTTATCAAATCTCGATTAAATTTCAATGGGACCACCTCGTAAACGTACCCTACCGATTAAAAAAGAATCATTCAAATCGTTTCACAATTGACGGAGTAATTGCGTAACATACACACAAAACAGAAGAAAAAAAAACATACAGTCGAATTGAGAACCTCCTTCTTTTTGAAAGTTGGTTGAAAATTTAAATTAATTTTGGCACTTAACGATTGAATAAAAATTGAGATTTTTTTAGTGATTCATAAGCACTATAGAGTCTAATTGAGACACTTTACATAAATGGGTGTAATACCCTATTATTATATTAGTAGGATTTACGGTCAAGTGTGCAATGTCGATATTACTCAGACTAGTTCAGCCCCCGTCGCGTAGTCTCTAACTCTCTACTACACGATAGTCGATCGACCAATTGCAACTGATGTTCGTTGTATGAACCGAAATATAAAGGTACATGTATTTCTGATTCTGTCTTGATATAACTTAATAATATTAAGCATTGATATGGCTGTATAGAGTTACTCTTTCAGTGGTGGTAGGCAAGTAGTCGCCCGTATATCGAACCACCCACTTTATATATGTTCAAATAAATTCAGTACTTCTATTACACGTACAGAAATTAAAGTTCATAATTACATTTTTGCACTAGTATCTTGTCTTTTTAAATAATGAACTAAGTTTCTGCAAAATAGAAGCACGAAGAAGCATTTCGCAGAATTCACAAGCTTGTTCAAGAAACCTCGTACAATAACTTCGTTGTAACCTTTGCTAAAATTATTTAACTTACAGCGTTTACATTTAATAATATCTGATGAAATATCTGCTTTGATAAAATTGTAAAGGCCACTTTATGCTCGCGGTTATTGACCCCGAAAGCTCTCGAATTACCACAAATGCGAAGAGAGTAAGACAAAAAAAAAACAAGTGTTATAAAATAAGATTATATTAATATATCAAGAAGAAAATAATGAACATTAAAAATCTGAAAACCACATTTTAGTGTTATTCTTGCTTAGTCTCGCTTCCTTTACTAGTTATAGCGGTTTATGGTTTTTGGAGTAAGGTTGGCACTGCAAGCTAATACATTTCGTTTAATATGTATGAATGTAATAGTTCTCGAGTTGTGAGCTACCTTGAAAGTTTTAGCCGGATTGCTAATCGGAAAGCGCTGTAAATTTGAGTTGCTAGATTTCACTCCAAACAACAGACAGACAAGAAAAAAATGAAACAAAAAGTGACTTAAGTCAATACTTATTATTATATTGTTATATATTATATACCATTTTTACTGTTATGTAACATTTTTAAAATAAAAAAATATAATTGTTGTCAACAATATCGTTTCAAAACTTAGACAATATAAACTAAAAAAAATACATTTAATAACAAGCTTTTAGCCTTAAAACGATGGGTATTTCGTGTAGTTCAGGAGTTCCCATGCCTTCTCTCCGTGTCCATTATCTGACCAGCTCGATGGTACCACAACAATGCACTGTCATTCGATTAAAATAATGCAAAATTTCAGCTCACTCTTGTACTGGAATGTTAGTATAATTTTAATCGTAAGATTTTATTACAAATACCAGGAGAGTCGAAAATAATAGCTTGTAAAAAGGACCTATAAATATGAAATGTTGCTCAAATAACATTGTCAATATATGTAGAGCTTTAATATCTTAATAATATGTATAATGGAACAACTCTGTAGCTACGAGTAAACTATACCATCATCAAACAAATCAATTTACAGATTCCATTATGCTTTGTAAGGTTTCGTTCTATATTCGATGGAACTACCATGTACCCATAAAAAATGATTTATTAGCATTTCCTATTCCAAACTCCAATAAAACATATAATTTATGCGTATATGTATGTATATTAGTATTCACCATTAAAAAATCCTTATTTTAATACCACCATACCTTGTATTTTTACTTTTTGGCGCCAAAAATCCTTAATTTAGTTTTTGTGTATTATGATATACCCAATGTCGCACTCACGACTAAGACAAATCTATTGACATCACTCACATAAAAATACGACTAGCTGTTTAGGCTCTAGGACGTGCCAAAGAAATATACATACATACTTTCATACATACACTCTAAAAACATAACCCTCCTTCTTTCGCAGTCGGGTAAAAATACGTAAGCGCGTGCGTGTGTGTATGTACATGTGCGTTTGCGTGTGCGAGTGTGGGTGCGTAAGTAGTAAGTGATGAATTGTATAGCTTTTTTTTTTAATTAAAAGATTACTCGCAATGTGGGTTGCACATTACTAGTATTCTTGTTAACCCCTTCAACAAAGCTAAATATGCTTGTATCTGGAGTGGGTTCACGTCAATAGTGCAATGGGTGGGGTGGGGATCGAACTCACGACCTCTCGAACGCCAGTCCGACACCTTATCTATTGGGCTATTGCCGCCTTAGCTGCAACACTATTCTGTTCAAATAGGGTAATTATATTAAATATTAGTCTATAAAAAATATTGCTTTGAGCCTATCGAAAAAAACGTTCAATATTGTTGTGCCCACCCTGACAGAGGATTTACGACTTCATATCCCTTTTTAGTGGTCGTCAATTTTATATAGATTTGACCTTTTCAATGCATCACATCTATAGTTGATGTTGATATTTAATAGGGTTCGAGATAACTATTATAGTAAAGATTTTACTCTACTACTTGAAATGGAGGTTAATGTTCTTTGGATACCCATTTATGGAGAACCGATAATAGTTGGAGTAAATGAGTTCTTGAGTAGAGACCGCAGCTCGGCAAGCGTAGTGTAGGGCTCTCTTAGGCTAGTTGAAGCGATGATGTTTGCTAGGTAGATAGGTTGGCAAGAACTGATAGGAAAAAGAAATGAGAATTAGTTAATTTGTCAGAATCTAAGTGATAATATAAAAATTGTGTAGATGTTATTGCAGATAAAGTTGCTATACGTGTTCTATGATCTCAGGCAAACAAATATTACGTATTTTCGTTGTCTTTCTTTTCATTTTTTTTGTTTGTTTATTTATTTTTTTGTATTCATTCTTAACTTGTATTATTTATAACAATAAGTAATAAATACCATGAAGTCGCGAGACTCACTTCGTGAAAAATTTAAGGAGATTAAAATTCTCACAGTGGCATGTCAATATATATATGAAAATATTATGTATGTACGCAAAAATTTGAATGAGTATGATAAGAGGTCCGATGTACATAATTTCAATACAAGACACAAAAATAGATTAATTCTACCTCAATTCAGGTTGTGGAAAGTTAGTGGTTCTTTTCTGGGGAACTGTATACGATTTTATAATAAACTTCCTAAAGATATTGATCAACTGTCTATAAGCAGATTTAAAACCTTTGTAAAATCCAATTTAATGAAGAAATCGTACTATACAATAAATGACTATATGAATGACAAAAATGCTTGGCCTGAATGCCCCAAGCTCCAAGATATAATATAAATTGTATGATAATAGAATTACTTATTGTACATTAAACATTTATTTAATATGAATTAAAAAAAATGAATTAAAATAAGTGACAAGCCCCATAGAGTTTCTTGGTGTTTCTTCTCTGATGGGAGTACTTCCGAAACACCAGTAGATTCAACAGTCAATCAGTTTTCATCTTTTGTTTGCAGATCTAGGGTTGCCTGTTACGACGGTATTATGCGGCTGATAGTCGGACAATCAGTTCCATTCGGAACATGATTTGTACTGCAATTAGTCTGCGTTTTATTTATCTATTATGTTTCATTATTTCACAATTTTTTGGATAAAAATTGTCTGAAGTACTGAAACATGCACTGGGTTGCGGGTGCACGTAATGGTACGGTTGGCAACCCTACATTAATAAAGGGAATTAAACATGTGTTTTAAGTGTGACGTTCGACGTCTAGATGAAAGCTGAATGGCTCAATACCTTTGTTTTTTTTTTGTAAATTCAAAGCGTTATGTTTCTGTTATATCTATATTTTTTGTTGAATATGATCTATTTAATGTTATTTGACGTGTGTAAGTGCTAATTTTTAATTTGCCCATATACTGAATAAATGCTTTGACTTTGACTTTGACTTTGAATAAATTTATAATTATTATTAATTTTTAACATGTAACAATATTAAAAATTTGTATAAGTACCCACGACGGCGTCTTTTAGAAAGTTAACGTCATAACATCTATCAAAGAACCACCACTGGTTAATTCCGAACCGTTTGAAGACAAAATTGAACTAGTATTTATGGAGAAAAATGGCAACATGGATCTGCACAAACTATGTTTGCTGCAGCGACGCCTGATGAGTTGTCACCGCAACACGTATCATCTTAGAACATGCACCAATCAAACCCGAGGCCTTATTCAGTATGACCAATGAGATAACGCGTTCCTTAACGCGCCACGTTACGTTATTGAAAAATTGTATTCTGTATGCCACACGATAGGTAAATTATACAAAACGCGCGCGTTACACGTCCTCATATGTCACGATATTTTGACAGCTCAAAACGCGCTCATAACCTTACCCTACCGCGTTTTAATTGGCATAGAGAATACCATAACGCGGAGATAACGCAACACGACACGGTAAGACTTTAAAATGGTCATACTGAATAAGGCCCTCGAACCCATAACTGAAAAGTGCATCAAAATCGGAGTAGTAATTTTTGACAAAAATGGCAACACGGATTTGCACACACAAACAAACAT
This sequence comes from Cabera pusaria, assembly GCA_954871355.1. Lineage (NCBI taxonomy): Eukaryota > Metazoa > Arthropoda > Insecta > Lepidoptera > Geometridae > Cabera > Cabera pusaria. The sequence continues at coordinate 20,231,725 of OX940902.1, forward strand.
CCTCTCACCCCGAACGCGTATACCGTCTCCATTCCGTCGTGGGTAAATAAAAGTATAGTAAAACGCCTAAAATTGTCATATGAAATTTGAAATAATTGTCGTAATTACATAGTTTTTTTATTTAAAAAGTCTTTAAATTAATAATTAAATTACTAGCATTTCCCAATCAGTAATATTCGTAACTTTACATTAAAGGTGATATACATTTTGGGAGCCGTATCGAAAACGCTCAGCCATTTCGCGTTTTCCGATATGGTCTACTACATAATCTTGATTTATTTCTCACGTTAAATGTATGTGCGTTACCTAACTACAAGTACGTTAAGTTACTTTATAATAAAGCACACAATAAATTTAAGTGCATATTCTTTTTGAAGTTATATTCTTTTGGCGCGATAGAGAAAAATGATGAGAGTGAATTTTTACGATGCGCGCGCACACCGACACCTAAATTCTACACCGTGAAGTTAGTTCTAGGTGGCATGACTATGTTCAAGTTGTATATATCATATTTAACGTCATATTTTTACGTTAATAAAACCTTGTTTATTTAATTAAAATCTTTTTGATTAATTTTAATATTTATCGTTAATCACTACTGCATTTTAGTTATTTTTTTTCCATACGCCACAGAAGTATAACTTCTAACGCGTGTACATAAGTACACACACTCTTTTTTTTTTAATAGAGTGTTCATTTAAATAAAGATTAAGTGATGCCATTTTGAATAAAACAAGCATGAATTTAACTAATTCTACGATTGTGTTGTGATATAAGGAGCCTGCCTAATATTTTTAAGTTTATTTATTTATTTATTTATTTACTGTAGCAAACTTTACAAGGCTTTTCGTAACTTAGTCTTATTCTAGATAACATTTACAGCCTTATCTAATGATTAAATTCCTAGATCCTGCACTAGGATATCCTGTGTCGCAGAATCTAGTGACTTCCTTTGAAGCATTCTTAAATATGACATGAACAGCAGTGTAATATTAACAATTTGTAGTAAGTTGAAAAACATCTAAAAGAGTAAAGTATAATAATAATAATCTGCTTGAAAAATTATTTAATATATAAATTTATTGAAAATAGTATTAAATGTTTGTATAAAATGTATGTATGTTTGTAATAAGTGAATGTCAACAAAGTGTGCGATACCGTACAATCTAAGTATTGCAATAAATATCCGAAGACAGCTGCAAATTGAAACGTCAAAGGCAGCATAAACAGCATATTAAGTTCCTAGATCTAGCTCGATTTTGAGATTCTAGAGAATATCCTAAATTATGTTTATGTATCTTTTTAGGGTTCCGTACCCAATGAGTAAAACGGGACCCTATTACTAAGACTCCGCTGTCCGTCTGTCTGTCTGTCTGTCTGTCTGTCCGTCTGTCACCAGGTGATAACTAGACAGTTGAAATTTTCACAGATGGTGTATTTCTGTTGCCGCTAGAACAACAAATACTAAAAACAAAATAAGGTTAGAAAGTAAAGAACAACAAACAAAATCCCCATACAAAAAACGTGTTTTTAAACGCCATCTATCTAATTAGTTTCGGCAAAATGACATAGATGGCGCTAGTAAACGAGCCCCGTCTTTCTAGATCGCGACCAAACCAAATATTCTTGGTAATACCAATTAATCAAATATATGAGGTTGAAACTCTGTTATGTTCCGTATTGTGCGGAACCCTCCCTAAGTGTGCGATAAGAGACGCGATGCTGACTTGCACTTGGCCAGTTTTATTTATATTACCAGCAAACACTATGATATATCATATATCACATATAAAGAACATTATTAGGACAAGTGCGAGTTCATTTATAGCTATATTATAAAATAATGTATGTTTTTTTAAGTTTTTTTTATGTGACGACACAGGCAATACATGCAACCTTTCTTGTTTTGCCTTTTGAGTTGCGTAACCCTAAAAACAAAATTCAAAATTAAATACCATAAATTCACATAAAAGTTAATGCTATCTGAATTATGATACAGTGCATCGCAAAACGTAGCATATAACTACGTACGAATAAGACGTTATTTATGTCACTTCATTACATTAATTTATAGATTTAATATAATACAGTAGAAGGTCTTTGCATTAATTCAACCCAGGCATGTGTCCTTTGCAATATTACTCACGCATAGTCTAACTATATTAAGGCTGAGACGTGCCTATTCACGTGCAATGGAGTCGCGTAGCACAAGTAAATTGACACACACGTCTAGAGAAAACTTAATATTTTTTAACCTCAGGTTCTGAATAATTCAAAAGTTCTTTGTCTAAGCATATTTTCATCAACTAGGTACCTAAGTCGCGTTTGTATGGCAGCAGTTTTATTCTCTTGCGTGTTTATTTTCTAGCTTACTCAAAAACGGAGGACAATTTTAAGTTCCGTTTTTTAGGGTTCCGTACCCAAAGGGTAAAACGGGACCCTATTACTAAGACTCCGCTGTCCGTCTGTCTGTTTGTCTGTCTGTCTGTCTGTCCGTCTGTCACCAGGCTATAGCTCATTAACCGTGATAGTTAGACAGTTGAAATGTTCACAGATGGTGTATTTCTGTTGCCGCTAGAACAACAAATACTAAAAACAAAATAAAGTTAAAAATTAAAGGGGTTCCCCATAAAAAAAACGTGTTTTTAAACGCCATCTATCTAATTAGTTTCGGCAAAATGACATAGATGGCGCAAGTAAACGAGCCCCGTCTTTCTAGATCGCGACCAAACCAAATATTCTTGGTAATATCAATTAATCAAATGCATGGGGTTGAAACTCTGTTATGTTTCGTATTGTACGGAACCCTCCCTAAGTGTGCAATAGGAGACGCGATGCTGACTCGCACTTGGCCAGTTTTATTATATTCACCGATTTCTCTGTCGATTGGGCAAAAGTTTATAGATTATTATATTATTCAAATAAATAAACATCTAAATTGTTCCCATTGTAAATTCATTGAGATATGATAAGTTTCTCCAGAGATGTGATATATATATGAGATAAACATCACATATTTGTTTCTCAAAAAGAGTAGCGCGGTATTTGCAGTCGTTTTTTCGTTTTTAGGGTCCCGTATCCAAAGGGTATCAAAGGAACCCACGATGATGATGACAGATGCACTTGCTTCGTCATCCAAATCTTAAAATTTGAACTCTTTTCGTAACATTTCGCAATTCAAATACTGAGTAGGAAAGTAGAATGAGTATACATTTTGAATTTATTGCGCACATCACAAATTTGTGTGCGCAATAAAGAATTATCGATATTTCTACCTAAACGTATCGAAAGCAACCAACCATTCACCAAACACTTTCGTCACGGATAAGAAAACTGATCTACATTTTTAAAACGCTACGAACAGTAGCCGATGCAGATCTTGTAATTCAAACGTACAAAGCTTTATGTGAGTGCCTGATACGGTATTGCATATGTGCATGGGGTAGCGCAGCCAAAACTCACATTATATTATCGGAGCGTGCGCAAAGAGCTGTACTTAAAGTCCTATCGTACTTGCCATATAGATATCCTACCACTGCAGTGTACGAGAAAAGTAATGTTCTTACAGTCAGAAAAATATTTATTTATGAAAGCCTACGTCGATACCATCAAAAAACTGTGCCGAATTTACCAGACCCTAAAGCCAGACGAAATCAGTGTCCAGTTCCTTGTTCTAACACTAGGTTTGCACAAAAGAGATATGACATACTCATTCCAAATCTGTATAACGCTCTAGACAGAAAGCATAATGTCAAAAAAATTAATAATAATAATATAAAAAATATAATTCTTACCTACCTTAAAAGCTTTGACTATGATGGAATTGAAACCCTTCTAACAAGTTTTTATTTCTAAATTTTATCTATTAAATACATACCCTAACACTTAACAAATCTACTCAACAACATTCACACATAAAACACACACACACAGCTACACACCATTACACTCATTCTAACACTCCCTGCACACAACCATATACATACACACAGAAACATAGTAATTAACTAATGAAAGATACCTTTTTTATTGGAATTTTTATTATATTTGTTTAGTAAATATCTAAAAGAACATAATTTTACTAGAATATTCAACTATGGGAGAAGCCATTGGCTCCTGAAACACAGTGTTACTAGTTCGGGAGTCTATGGATTCAACGATAAACTTGTACTTACCATAAATTATGTCAATAAAGATTTGTATTTGTATATTTGTATTTATTTATTCATTTACAATCCAACATCAGCATAAAGCCAAACATTCTCCGTCGCAGGTGCATTAACAGAGCAAGTTTAATTTAAGTTTAATTTGCGCTAAGCTGCAACCGCACTGGATGTTAAACTTTAATTAAGTGAGCATTTACGGAGACCGTGGAAAAAGTGGGATTATAAACTTAGTTGGTTATACATTTTAGGTTATAGTTGTGTTTAATTAACTTGGCAATGGTTTTCGTTATGACTATTTCTATTTTTTATAATTGACTATACCTGAAAATACAATAAATGATTCGTGTAGTAGTAGTATACAGTACCGCAATACACACCAAAGCCGCCGACCCGCCGACACAACCCGGCGGCCGCTGTATTGCCCGGTTTCCACCGCAAAAGAGAATGAGCGAGAAATAGTTCAGCGGGACGGACTCTTTTTAACCGACATCACAAAAAAGGAGGAGGTACTAAATTCGTTGGAACAATTTTTCCGGTATAATCATAATCATCATCATCATCATCATCAGTCGGTGTCAGTCCACTACTGGACGTAGGCCTCTCCCAAGATGCGCCACTGAGCCCGATCTTCGACTCGTCTTTTTCGGTATAATCTTTATATATAAAAATTAATCCCAATTTCCCTAGGTCACGGCATCACGCGTGAACGGCTGGACCGATATTATTTTTTTCTCGTGTTTTTTATCGTCAGATGGGTCTTATGAAAAAAAATATTAAATAAATACAAAATACAAAATACAAAATTTATTTATTGACATAGAAGTTTACAAGTTATTTGATTGAATCCATCCATAGGCTCCCGAACTAGCCAAGCTGTGTTTCAGGAGAAGATAAATGAAAGCTGTTTTTAACGCAGGCGAAGCCGCGGGGCACAGCTAGTCTACTATAGTAATGTCGTACTTCATAGACAAGTCCGCCGCCTTAGTAAATTACCACGCATAAAGAACACCACAGACTATCGATAATCTGTTTGAAATAAATAAATCGAACTGTATATACACAGTACCCAATCTATGATTAAACAATATCATACATCATGCTATGTATCTGTCGATTCTAAGTTCCATGAAAATAATCGATAATCGAATAAATTTCATTAAATATTATACAGTATCTCTTCAATTCAGTACTATATTCTTCGAGCATTTACCAATGGAGATGTTAACGCAAGGCGTACCCCTCTGCTGGCCATATAGCCATTTTTGGCCATATGAGCTTGCGTAACTACGCTGTATTTTTAATACTGTGTGCGTGTTTCAAGCTAGTGTGAGGGATCGTTAAAGTGAGTGATTTGTGTGTGTGCAATGGGTGTTTACCTTGTCCCCCGTAAATATCGGCAGAAAAAAATGGTTGGCGGATTACAACGTTAACATCTCCATTGGTAAATGCTCGAAGCCTATATTGGACAAAGTAAGATTCGAATTTTAAAAACTCTGGAAAGAGTTTTTAAAATGCACTTTTGCACGCATATTTAAAATGAGAAAACAGATCCTTTCAGTTTGTGAGGTGAAAAGAGTTTTGTCAACGCTTTCGGCTCGCTCAGTCCTTTCCGCTCGACTATTTGTTGGAGGCAATACAAGTATGCAATTTACTCTTGCGAGTTCAACGAAGTCATTAATGGATCCACTCTGCTCTCGGTGAAAACCGGGCTTATAACATGTCAGCGGGCTAGTTATGGACTTACAACTAACTAGCCGACAAGTTCAATTTAAAATACTTAAGTTGCCGACATAGGTCGGCGGGTCGTCGACTTTGGTGTGTATGGCGCTTTACCCTATGTGAATTGAACAAATTTTGCGATTTCATTAGCGAACACTATTCTAGTTCCCAACAAGCACAATACCATTATCAGACCGCATTGTTACTTATTGCTAAGTAAGTTATTTGTCACATTTTATCTGTCCAGCATAAAAAAATTAGTGCCGACCTTTTTTTTTTTTAAATGATTTTATACGTTAATTGTATTTAGCCAGTGTCAAAGAATAAGAATTGTTAAAGTTTACGTAGATTTAAGTCGTTAAGTTGAGTCAAAGTCACATTCAAGTATAGTTTAAGTCACAGTCTAGGCCAAGTCATACCCTCAGTAAAGATATAGACTTTGCTGAAGGCTTCAGTAGACATTTTTGTGAAAATGTCAAATGGTTATGGTTTTCATAATTGTGCTCTTTCCCTTAATCTACCAATAATCCACTTTTACTGCACAATCCGGTGCTCGGTGCTCCCAGCCAACCTCACCTGCCCGTGCTGCATCCTGCTGACCAACAGACGGGGCTCTGGCGACCGACAAATGGCGGTATAACCATTTCATATCTATGGCGTAGCCAAATTATACAGGCCGGTGGCGGGCAGCAGCGTCACCGGTGCGAGAAGCTACGTCCTGCGATCGCCAACACGCCTGCCCAGCATGGCGATTAGGGCATATCCCTCCCAAGGGATGAAACTAAAATGGAAAGTCACAGTAAGCCGCGGCCCCCAGTTCCCGGCAGCCCTGCTATTCCTGACCACGGCGGCGGTCACGGTAACGGCATGGCAGGGGGTGCTAAGAATCCCCGGGTTACGGTAGGCCGCCAGAACAAACTGAACATACGCAAAGCGGTGGGCAGTGACTGGAAGAGAAGAGCCGAAGATCGGGCTCAGTGGCGCATCTTGGGAGAGGCCTACGTTCAGCAGTGGACTGATACAGGCTGATGATGACTGCACAATACATCGTGGAAAAACACATTTTGTAGAAAAAAAATACAATACACACTTCACACTTAACTTCACTTTCACGCTTCCGCCAAAACTCTCTTTACGTTCTTAGAAGTTTACCAAAAACGATCCCTAATTTAACCCCGATACACCACCAAGGGGATATATAGAGCATCATAATCTTAAGATACAATTTATCATCTTGATAGCTATGTTGAACGATATATCACCTAAAATAGGGTGTAGAGATTGTGGCTTTTAATTTATTGTTGTATTTGGAGACCGAAGGTTATATTTTGCCATTAGAAGCTGGGTTAATGAACTTGTTATAGATTTTGCAAACGACTTCAACAAAAGAGGAGGTTTTCGATTTGTCTGTTTTCGTTTTTTGTTTTTTACCTCAGAACTTCGTAATTTATTTACCGATTTGGAAAATTTATTTTTAATAAAGTTAGTAACGGCTATTGTCACGTATAAATTTTATTTACCGGAAAATTAACTCCGACCAGTTTCGAACATTGTTGAAGTTCATCATCTGGGAGTTTAATATGTGTAACTTTCACGATAACTTTAATAATCAAACTTATTTTTATGTTTAAGAAAGTATACTTCTTTTTAACCGACTTCAAAAAAAGGAGGAGGTTTCTCAATTCGACCGTATTTTTTTTTTTAAATTTTTTTTTTATGTTTGTTCGCGGATAACTTCGTCGTTTATAAACCGATTTCGATTATTCTTTATTTTTTCGAATGGAGATATCCCAAGTGTGGTACCATGGTAATTTTATCGTGGTATGATAAGTATCTCCAGAGATATTGAGATAAACATCTCAAAATTGGTACTGAAAATGAATAGCGCGGCATTGAAGTCGGTTGTTTTTTAGTTTTTAAACGATATTATTTAGGGTACCGTAGTCCTGACAAGGAACCCTTATAGTTTCGTCATGTCCGTCTGTCTGTCTGTCTGTCTGTCCGAGGTTTTGCTACGAGACCGTTAATACTAGTAAGCTGTAATTTTGTAGGGGTATGTATATAAATTACGCCAATAAAGTGGTGAAATAAAATTTTTAAAAATATTTTTTTTTAGGGTAGCTCTCCTACATGAGAAGTAGGAGTGAATTTTTTTTTTCATCATCTACCCCATCGTGTGGGGTATCGTTGAATAGTTCTTTTAAAATGACTTAGGTTAGGACTATAGTATTTGCAACCGCAAATACTATTTTTCGATTGAATGCTCCATTTACGAAATATTAAGCTTTAAAGTGCAAAAATGTGTCCAGTAGGGCGTCCCCCCCTTCTCTAAAAGCTAAACTGCTGGCTTGAAAAATCTGGAAAAAATCGTGATTATAGTGCATTTCAAGAACTTTAAAGGAAAACTATAGCGGTTAAGATAACTTTATTCGTTTTGCAGTAATAGTCGTTGAACTTGGGTGTTGGATAATTTTGTACCGAATACAAAATCCTTAGAATAAATCGTTTAAAGTGACAAAGACGAAGTACCTAGTTGCTTGTTTATACCGGGTAAACACTTGCATTAAATAACGGGCTACTACGGAAGCCTACACTACGCGTGGCCCGACACGCACTTGGCCGGTTATTAGTTTTATTGTAATTTTATGGAGAACTGATAAGTATCTCAAGAGCGGAGATAAACGTCTCAAACTTACAAAAGAAGTGAAAATGACTAGTGCGTTGAATGAAGTCGGTTTTCTTCGTTATGTAAACTATCTTTAATTATCATTGAACGTTTAAACTTATATACTCACTGTATCTACTAAGTTTACTTGACTGACAAAAGTTGCTGTTTTGTTAAATTATCTTTACTGGCTAGACAGTACAAGCAAATAAGTAGCCCCTAAAATGGATGAAATTCTAATTAAATGTAGAGAAAAAAATAGCCAAAATCAACTAAACTTCCACCGTGAGCAATATTAGATGATAAAGGGGGATAAATTGTCTATCCCAGTTCCTGCTTAATTTTCTACAATTCTACGAAATATTAATAATGTAATTGAAAGGGGTGATAATCAAAATCTAATATTATTTATTCGTGGGAATGCTATATCTGAAGCTACTAGCATTCCTCCAATTATGATAAAAATTATAATGAAAGCATGCGATAACAATAGTATTATAAATTTGGTCATGACCAATAAAAGGTACGGACATACCGCAGCGTCCTGCGTGCGCGATCTAGGTGGCGATCAGATAGCGCAGTAGTATTAAATTAGTACCGACTGGTTCACACCAAACGCGATCAGAAAACCATTGAAAAGTACTGAGATCGCGCCCGCAGATCGCAGGACGCCGCGGTGTGGCCGTACCTCAAAGATCATGTGGTTCCTAATTCAGCTCGAATTAATAAACTTAATGAAATTACTACTATTCCTTCAAATTCCAAAAATAAAATCCAAAAATAATTCTAAATATAAAGTTCCAATATCCTTATGATTTGTTGAATAAAGTCATTTTCGCAAAATAAAATGGCTGAGGTTTAAGCAAAAACGTTGGGATTTTCTCATTATATCCACTACGTAGCAGCAAACCTTCACTACTAAACATCAGTAGCAACTTCCGCTACGCTTTTCCATTTTGGCTACATTTTACGGTACAAAATATTCCATACATTCCACACATGTGTTTTCCTTTTATGTATTAAACCCGGTTACGTAACTGGGTAAGTATTAATGTAACACTCCACATAGTTTACCTCGTATGATTGTATAGTAACCATCAATTACGTACCCTCGGGTTATAACCCTTTGAAAGCTAACTAGCGAGGTACTACACCCCAGAAACTAAGCCAGACGGGTTAACAACGCGCAATCTTGAATTACGACATGGTTGCAAATGGCAGGTACCTTGTTAGAGTATGTATGTATGCATTCTAGAATTTGTTAGCTCCTTGACTAATGTGCTTTTCATCTTGCATTTCTACTAACTGTTTCAAATGGTATATTTTATATCATATAGGCTAGCGTTTGACCACTATCTCGCCTGTTGGTAAGTGATGATGCGGTCGAAGATAGTAAGCACGCTAGGCCAAGAATGGGAACTGGCTCCCAAGGATAGCTGCGGGACCACATTAGATGTTTGGTCACAGATTTTCTAACTTGAGGTATTTGAAAGAATACATTGTTACAAAATTACATTCATTATAACCTATTTGTTACCTATTATTATTATTCCTATATTTAAATACTTATTTATCTACTAGTGTTTTGGCGACTGGCAATACAATCGTTCTCTTCCAGTCTGTCAACTGTCAAACGTATTGTATTGTCAGCCGCTAGAGATACGTCACTTCCGAATGGACGTGGGAAGCAAGCAAGTTGCCTTCGTTATGGAATAGCCAAGACGACTCGCCATTCGATTGTCGGCGGTCGTCCTAAGCGGCAGCTAAGCTAAGAGAAGTTATTGTGATTCTTTTTAAATAAAGCCCTTGTGAACCTTTGTGAATTTAAAATAATAAACTCAGTGACTGAAAGTGACGCAGTTTTGCTTGTACCCGTCACATCTCAGAAGCGGGATAAAACGATAGCAAGGTACGTAAAGTGTAACTTTTTGTTTTCTTTATTTTAATTGAAAAATAAATTGTTTTTCTATTGACAATCCCTTGTTATCTCCCATGTGCCCACGTGTTTAAACGTTAGCTTACTAAAGACTCGGTCAGGGCACTCTCTGATAGTATTTAGTGAAGTTGATAATGTGAACGGTTTAAAACCGGCGGCATTCGGCCAGGGCAACCCTCTGGTAGTGTCGCGGGATTAAATTGAGCACAGTTATTTTGTGGATAGGTTATTATAAAATATTATTCAGGCAAGCTATGAGAATTGTTAATTTTTAACCAGGGCACTCCCTGGTAGTGATGTTACGTAATTAGTTTGTTCAAACTTATCATCATAGAATTAATTTGTGCGCTGCTATTTTGAGGGTAGGTTAGATAGTATGAAATATTTATGAAATACCTGTTGTTAAAATTTGACCGGGGCACTCCCTGGTAGTGTTGGCAAAAGGCTTATGGTATGATCTATGATCGTATCAACATTTGGCCAGGGTACCCCCTGGTAGTGATGATACGTGATTAGGTTGTTATAGGGAGAATGACTGTGCTTTTTGGTTAGCATGTTTGAATACCCACCCAGTATATATTCAATGATGTTAATACTAGGCCAGGATACCCCCTGCTAAGTTAACCAACTTGAAAATATTGGACTATTGAAAATTATAGTGAACCTTGGAACAGTGATGCTTGTTAAAATTCTTCTTTACAGCATTGATGGAGAGTGATCGAACACCTTCACGTGGCCCTAATGGCAGCCAGGATATTGATCACAGGAGCCGTAGCAGGCACCGGAAGAAACGATCGACACGGCTTTCGCCAGCGAAGTCATAGTGATCTCGATGACCGAAAGCAACGGGCAGACTGCAGTCCCGATGAGCGCCGCAGTAGGCGCAGTACAGAGCGATGCAGTGAACGATCAGGTAGACCGCGTGTCCGGAGTACCCGGAGTCCACCACGAAACAGTCGTAATAGCAGAATTGACAGTGAGAGCCGAGATGTCAACCGACGTCGAATGCGAGGCAGAGCTAGGCGTGACTCTGCAAGTGATAGTGAGGGTCGCGAATCGAAGCGTAGTGGGTATTCGCAGATTAGTAATAGTGACTTAATGCATTCGTTTTTAGATGTTTTGAATTCTGTTAAATCTGGTTCGAACGAGAAGTTTTCATCATTGCACAATGTTATACCTGATTTTGATCCAATGGTCAAGGAACAAACCGTTAATGCATGGCTCACAAAAGTAGAGGAATGTAGGCAAATTTATAATTGGTCAGAAAGTTATACATTACGCCTTACCTAAGCTTGTGGGCGTCGAGAAAACGTGGTACCAAAGTTTACCAACACTAATGTACTCGTGGAGTGAGTGGAAAGCTAAGATTTTGGAATCATTTCCATCAAGCCAAAATTATGGTGAACTACTCACAGAAATGTTAAACAAAAAACTACGTTTTGGCGAATCCCCCGAGCTGTACTATTACGAAAAGATAAACCTTCTTAACCGCTGCAAAATTTATGGTACAAGTGCCGTTGATTGTCTGGTCTTTGGGGTAGAAGATAGAAGTATGAGATTAGGAGCTCAGGCAGCTCAATTTTCTGAGCCGGAACAGTTATTAAAATTCTTTAAAACTATCAAACCCGGGATTTTGAGGGATGCTGATAGGTCAGGGAGAGATAAAGAAAAGCGTATAACAAACAATGAGATAAAAATAGTTAGTAAAAACAGTAAACCGGAATCTAACAGCATAGTTTGCTTTAACTGTAACCAAACAGGTCATCCAAGTTACAAATGTAATAAGCCTCTATTGAATTGCACTCGATGCAATTTATTAGGTCATCTAGCCAATGCGTGTCCTAAAGCTGAGGGAGTACAAAAATCCGATAAGGAAATGTAATTTATTAAATTGTACTTTCTAAGTTTTAAGATTTCTGGAGACAGGTTCAAGCCATGATCTAAAAAAAAAACACTCAGTTTTTCGTTTCCCTACTCCATCAAACCAGCATAATGTTTAGAGATTTATAGGGTTAACTAGTTTTGTTTTTAAAGTAGTAGTAAAGACCTTGCCATGCTAGTCGGGTCCTAACAGCACTGTTAACAAGGCCCAGTTTGGCATTATATACAATATAATAAATAATAAGTTGTAGATTTTCATAAAAAGTATAGTACAAATTTCACTATGGGCCTCAATCGAAGTAACTATTATATAATCTGTGTCTAAACTAGGCTAAGCCGGCTAGGCCAGTATCTTGGGAACCTAGAACGCTATTAAGAGTACTACAAATAGGTATTCTGTACGTGAACCACTCAGATATACATAGATTGAAATATATAACATTAATACTGTTACAAATTTACGATTATAAAAAATAAGGATAAAGGATGAAGATTATTTATTTTATTGGAACCACTTATTATTTTTGCACATCTCTCGTTATATTGAATTTTTATCCATTCGATCAATGTTAGAACTAAAGTTATCCTATTGATAAGTTTCGATCATAAATTCAATTATTTCCTTTTAGTGTATCTACTTAGTGATCATTGGTATATTAAATCTGATTAATAGTTTTTAAATTGATTAAACATTATCACACAGTTATTGGTATTCCCTGCCAGATTATTACAATATAAGTTAGCGTTATTTATTAGTTACTATGACATTTAGGCTGTAGACATTTATTCATGTGAGAGCGCAGCGCCTCGAATATACTTTATAATAATATATGCTCCTTGTTTTCCGTGTCTGTGTTTAAAAAGTGTGTATGTGAGTGGGTGTCGTGTGTATTATTAGAGTGTGAGTGATATGCCATAACATTAGAAACTCAGTAATATACAGCTGCATCCCTTGTTGACATTTGGATCCATCTCTGATAGCGATCATAGCTCGGGTAAGGATATTCAACATGATCCCATTAATAATGATAACGAGCAATCAGGTGAAAACTTCTCAGGCGATACTAATTCAGTATTACCTAAATTTGTTGGGTTAGCATTTAGGTAGGAGTGAGTTGTGATAGTGATCAAATTATTTGTATATTTATGTATAAAATGAGTTGCAGATAGTTTATTATTGGCATGCCGGGCACTATGATTGTGTCGCCTAAAGAAAAATAATAAACTTTCTGGGATAATTGATTTATCTGGGTAGGCTGGGCACAATGATGTGTCACTCAGAAAAATAAAATAAAAATAGCTACGATATGATAGTGATAAGGCTGATTATTGTGGGCATGCCGGGTACAATGATGTATCGCCCAAGGAAAAGCAATAATCAGTCTGTTACAATATGATAGTGATAAGACTGATTACTGTGGGCATGCCGGGTACTATGTTGTATCGCCTAAGGAAAAGCAGTAATCTGTTACAACATGGTAGTGAGTGATATGACTGATTATTGTGGGCATGCCGGGTACAATGATGTATCGCCCAAGGAAAAGCAATAATCGGTCTGTTACAATATGATAGTGATAAGACTGATTACTGTGGGCATGCCGGGTACTATGATGTATCGCCTAAGGAAAAGCAGTAATCAATCTGTTACAATATGGAAGTGATAATACTGATTATTGTGGGCATGCCGGGTACTATGATGTATCGCCTAAGGAAAAGCAATAATCAATCTGTAAATGTATACATCCTCGAAATTAATTTTATTTGTTCTTTGAAATTATATGCAGTCAGCTTCTTTCAAATATGATTGTTATCAAGTTTTCTTTAATAAAAGTTCCAAATTTAATATTGGTAGTACCAAATTTAACAAACGTAGTTATATCGATGTTGTAGTTAACTCTAAATCATGTAAACTAACAACGAAGGTACTCGTTGACAGTCGGATGGCCGAGCTGTTACAAAATTACATTCATTATAACCTATTTGTTACCTATTATTATTATTCCTATATTTAAATACTTATTTATCTACTAGTGTTTTGGCGACTGGCAATACAATCGTTCTCTTCCAGTCTGTCAACTGTCAAACGTATTGTATTGTCAGCCGCTAGAGATACGTCACTTCCGAATGGACGTGGGAAGCAAGCAAGTTGCCTTCGTTATGGAATAGCCAAGACGACTCGCCATTCGATTGTCGGCGGTCGTCCTAAGCGGCAGCTAAGCTAAGAGAAGTTATTGTGATTCTTTTTAAATAAAGCCCTTGTGAACCTTTGTGAATTTAAAATAATAAACTCAGTGACTGAAAGTGACGCAGTTTTGCTTGTACCCGTCACAACATGTTGTTACAATTTTTTAGTTTTATTACTCTGTAAAAGCAGATGAGTAATAGAGTATGATGTCAGGTCGCAATTTTTTAGAGTCAAGTCCACAGTGTATTTGGGTTTGTGTTTGTAGATAGACCCCACTATACTTATACCCTTTTTGCCACAAAGTTATTCTTTCAACTAAATGACGTAGCAAAATCTTTATAAGAAAAGATCAAAACATGAGAATACCAAATCTTGAGAAGTACACATAAACAAAGCATTTTGACATAGCAGAACAAAACTCATGCCAAAACCCTTCTAAAATGCAAAGCACACACCCATTACCGTATATACGTACAATGCTATAATATATGAATCCATGCCAAAGCAGCGTGCTCTAAATTATTTATCCAAATTCACGTTACAGTATTCCACAGTAAATTCCTTTTCAGCGGCAACTGTGAATCAACGACAATTGCTATCGTATCAACGAGAATTTCGCGCTGTGCGTTATCTACTGCCATTTACATTAGTCTCCCGTGACGGCACGCGTTTCAAACGAGCGATGTAACGCGCGTAATGAATTGCTGACTTAACATTGTACGTTGTATTAGTGTAAAGGGGCATGCTATGCCAGAATGCGGTTGGATGGCGTAGTTGCATTTCGAACGCTCGGCTAAGCACTAGGTTAGGTCTCGAGTTACTTAATTTGAATTCAAGAGTTTATTTGAGCTGTTTATACTAAGTTGCTGTACAATTAGGGTTAGAATACCTTTACCATAGGCTAATGAGCGGGTTTGCATAATTAAAGTTTTAGCTAAATAAGCTTTTTGGTACCTGCAAAAGTTTAAATTAGATATATGCGGTATCTAGATTGTTGCGATTATGAAGAATATTGAATAAACTCAAGAGTTAGACAGAGATAAATAATATAATACTTAAATTCCAAATTTAAAACCACCCCCGACTAATATATGTATAATCTGTTTATTAAGAGCATTTCAATTAAAAAACGGTTCAAAAATAGTTGGCGAGAAGTTAAAGTCTACAGTTCCCAGGAGATGCCCCAGCAGCAGTTCAATGTTACCATGTTTTTACAATAATATTGAAGTCAGAGGATACCGAATTTTGAGTTGATCAGACCTATCAACTTGATCTCATAGCGTCATGAACTAAAAAATAGCTCATAGTCTAAGAATGGCTGAACGGATTTTCATCAATAAGATCTAAGAAACAAAAATCAAAATCAAATTCGGTTTATCCGTTTGAGCACTACGACGCCATAGACAGACGTTCACAATACACGAATACACACGTCAAACTTATAACAGCCTTACAACCTAAAACAATGGGAGTGAAAAATCTAAAAAAAATATATGCTGTAGATCTCAATAAAAACTAACAAAGAAAATTGGTTTGAACGAGATACAGTCAGCAGTTTTAGAGATATGGCGACCGCAAAGATAACTTTGTTTTTCATACAAACACTATGAAAAACAAAGTTACTTTTGTAGTTGCGAAAAATCATAGTTATAGAATACATTACTGTGTTACGGAACCCTACGAGTGCGAGTCCGACTTGCACTTGGCCAGTTTATTATTACATAGTTTAAATAAAGCCACTTCCCGCGTCTGTATGGTTAGATCTTTTAAACTACGCAACGAATTTAATGCAGTTTTCATCAATAGATAGAGTGATTCAAAAGGAATGTTTATTACTAGGATTAAATGCGGGCAAAGCCGCGGGGCACAACTAGTTTTAATATAATATAAATATAAAAATAAATAATATAAATACAAATACAATATAAATACAAAATAATAAATATAAATACAAAATAATTAAAAAAAACATTAGAGTTTCATTAATTGCCCAAAGGCAAGCTGGTCCATATTTTAATGATAAATCTAAACCTTATAGGTCAAAGGGCGAGAGCGTTAAGCATTTTTCAAATTAAAAAGAGGTCGGCTTTTAACCTACGCCGTAGAGTTTAAGCATCCATTTTTCAATGGAAGGGTCTATTTTTGTAAGACCCGGAGCGAGGCACAAGAATTAATGTTCTGTGAGATGCTTGCGTTTGAAATTTTTGTTACAGAAATTCTTAGATTTTTTTACCCTGGTGTCGAATGTACCTATTGTTGGTTAAAAAAGAAACAAGTGTCAGTTTATTATACAAAAAATTATGTGCACGTCAAAGCCGACCATTCTTCCACTACACCACTGTGACCTAAACCACTTGCTTTTAACCTCTTGCTGGTGGTGTGCTGTTTAGCATACTTTAGGAAGTTCGGTGACTGTAAAATATTGTAGTTGTTTTGAGCTGTCAAATGATGACTGCCAGAATGTAGAGACTTGAACTGTCTCATACCGAGCGGAACGAACGAGAAGGGATGCGAAAGAATAGATGAAGACGAAGCCAAACGCCTGTATAGCTTCTTCTTTAATTCGCCATTTCCTTGGCTTAGTTTGCTTAGTGTGGACCTCGCATGATATCAAAGGGTACTCCAGTAACATAATCACCTTGCATCGGGACAAGCGCGGTCAACTCACCATAGCCGCGCTTGCGGTCCCTTGTCCATGCAACGCGGAGAAAGCTGTACTTACAAACATATTTTATGGTTTATTCATTAAAAATCATTAGTACTACATTGACATAAGGTTTTTAAGGTTGAAAATTATCATCATCATCATTATCAGCCGGTATCAGTCCACTGCTGGACGTAGGCCTCCCCCAAGACACGCCACTGAGTCCGGTCTTCGGCTCTTTGTTTCCAGTCACTGCCCACCGCTTTGCGAAGGTTGAAAATACGCTGCCATTTTCCCAGGTCTTTCTTGCCGAAAACGCAGTGTCACCTAGCCTTAGTGTAATTGAGTTGACGTATAAATATGTCTTCCCCTTACCCTATTTATGTAGGCGTAACAAATGCTTGCATCGATTCCCCTCGAATTCTAAGTAACTTTAATAGAGGATCAAAGCTACTTTTAAACATTAAGTTTACAATAATTAAGAAAGTTTAAAAACTAAAATAACCGACATCCATGCCGCGCGAGTCAGTTTCAGTAGCAAGTTTAAGAAATTTATCGACATATCTCTAGAGAAACTCATCAGATCTCAATGAAACTACAATGGAACCACCTTGAAAACGAACCCTACCGATTAAAAAAAGAATCATTCAAATCGGTTCACAATTAACGGAGTAATCGCGTAACATACACACAAAAAAAAAACAATGTACAATTGAAATAACAACTTTTAGTAATAAATTAAAAAATATATATATATGTTTATTAGTATATTTCTACCGGCTAAATTTTGATAATAAAAACTTATACTTATTATTATACGCTTTAATGAATATATAAGACAGTAAGTTATTTTAAGGACCAGTTTCATAAATTTTAGATAGCCCTATCAGGAACTTATCTGACAAATGTTTGGCAGCTTTTGTATGGCGTTATCTGTCAGATAACTATTTGTAACTTTATCAGGAAGCGGTGTAACTAGCCCTAAGAGTTACAAAATATACTTTCTAAGTAGTAGAATTTTAAAGTGGTACCACACGAGTAAAGAAAAGGTACAGAGACAAAGCTTCATACAACTGCACTGTGATAATGACGTAGACGCGTGTGTGCGGCCTGTCTCGTACAGAGTAAAACCGGTTTATAGTGGCTCGGCTGGTGCTTTAATTCTGGGCTGTTGCTTGCGACGCGTCGCGTTATATTATATTATTTTTCATCCCATCTACTCGAAAAGTGATGCTTGATTCCTTGATAAGTGCGTGCAAAATAGTTGTTTTTTGCTCTAAAGCGGAAACACGATTTTTTAATTTTTGGCTTATGAATGTTCTTTTATGTAGTGTAGTGTAGTGACCTGTCTAAGGAGGTTCAATGAAATTCCTTGACATATCATAACATTACATTACATTTCGTGATATTTCGTGACATTTCGTGACATTTCGTGACATTTCGTGACATTTCGTGACATTTCGTGACATTTCGTGACATTTCGTGACATTTTGTTACATTTAATGACATTTCAAGATATTTCATGACATTTCGTGACATTTCATGTCATTAAATGACTTTTAGTGACATCTCATGACATTGATCGTTGTCAACAATGATGAAGCTAGAAAAATAAAAAACTTTTGTTTACTTGAAGGAGGATTTTATTATAAAGAAGATTTTTCTTGTTTTTTTTTTGTACCAACCCTACAAGAATAGCGAAACGTTTTGTACGTTCCTTAGAAGGTTTGTCTCTGTTCCTTTTCTTTACGCATGTGATGGTACTGCATGTGTATGTTTATCTCAGCACAAATATCTGAATTTCTACCAAGAAATGCTTGAACCTCTCGAGTATCGCATAAGGCATATTTTATATTTATTCAAAATAGCGCAACGTGCAAAGTCCCTCTACTAACATTTGCATAAGATCCACTTTGCATCAGACGTTATCAGTCCAAACTTTGATACATCTGCCTATTTAGGCACACATTACACGTACCGCGCCCTGAACGGTGGCTAATAGCTTTCTAGCAGCACGTTAAAACAATAATATTGCTAATCTATTTAAATGTATGGGAGTTTGGACAAAGCATTGGGATATTTCCTGTCTGTCATGCAGTCGGTACGACAGAACTGGCAAAGCACTATTTTGAATTTTGTTCCATTTAAAGAAAAATTATGGAAGTAATTTGCGATGCTTGCGATGCGCGCACACAGCGACGGAATTTTCGATCTACACAATTTTAGCTGAAGTCTACCCTTCCGGATCTCGTTTCAGTTGGTTTATCAGCCTAAGTAATGAGCTATGTCTTCGGCTTTTCTCTTCGAATCACGGCCATCACCCAGCGTCGTTCCATTTTGCTACACCTACCCCATACTATTAATTATTCTGTGGCTAAACTACCGATTCACAATCTCCACTCTAAAGCACGTCTTTCTCAAGAGTTATCGGTTCTGCGACACAAACGCGTACGTAAAAATAAATGCAAAAGTTTACGAGTCTGTAAGTTATAAATGACGAAAAGAAAAAATATGTATTAAACACAAACTTTTCCAGAATTTTGTATGCTTTTGTTCTGTAAAAAGTAGACGTCATTACTTAACGTAAGGTGAGCGTCGTGTTTGTCTTGTTACCTTATATATAAATAAATTATAAATAATTTTTTTTTTAAAAGCAAGTTTTTATCTGGGACAATGACCTAAAATGTTAAAAATAAATTCTAGTAAGTATTTGGCGTGTAGGTACTTACCTAAATTCTTAAAAGCTTGATGCACTACCCGTTTTTCAGGCTAGGTAATTACCATACTTCAGTGCCTCAAGCTTTTAAAAATATAGGTAAGTACCTACACGCCAAATACTTACTAGAATTTATTTTTAACATTTTAGTTCATTGTTCCAGATAAAAGCTTGTTTTTAGTAGGTAGGTATAGATACCGACTACCTACCTGCTATCTAAGTATTTAAGAGAAGGCATGATGTTTTAAAATATTCCACGGATATTTGATGTGATTATGGGTAAAGTGCTCTTAGCGGAAAATCAATCGACTCGGTGGGCGTATGTTGCTTTATAACAGAAATGCTATGACTCCCTTACAGCTTCATCCTCATCCTCGCTATCATTTTAGTGTAAAGTGCTCCTCAAGACAAATCATTTGAGCCCAAATTCACTGGGGTTACGTTATTTTATCACAGAGATGCCGTGGCTACCTTCTAGCTTCATCACTAGTCGCTAAATATCATCTAGGTGTAAAGTTATCTTCAAGACGAATCAATCGAGACCAAACTCGGTAGAGTTACGTTGATTTATCACAGAGATGCCGTGGCCACCTTCCAGCTTCATCACCAGACCCTGGATATTATCTAGGTGTAAAGTTCTCTTCAAGACGAATCAATTGAGCCCAAACTCGGTAGAGTTACGTTTATTTATCACAGAGATGCCATGGCCACCTTCCAGCTTCATCATCAGACCCTAGATATCATCTAGGTGAAAAGTTCTCTTCAAGACGAATCAATGGAGCCCAAACTCGGTAGGGTTATGTTGATTTATCACAGAGATGCCGTGGCTACCTTCCAGCTTCATCATCAGACCCTGGATATTATCTAGGTGAAAAGTTCTCTTCAACACAAATCAATCGAGCCCAAACTCAGTAGGGTTATGTTGATTTATCACAGAGATGCCGTGGCCACCTTCCAGCTTTATCATCAGACCCTGGATATCATCTAGGCGTAAAGTTATCTTCAAGACAAATTCATCGAGCCCAAACTCGGTGGGGTTATGTTGTTTTATCACAGAGATGCCGTGGCCACCTTCCGTCTCCATCATCAAACCAGCTCCATGGTACCATATCATTGTATTGTCACCGAAGATACATAAGTACACCAAATTTGAGTCCAATCGGACATCGGGAAGTGGGTCTAATTTAGCTTCCAAGATTCCACCCGAACATACATAGTTACATACATACATACATATATTGCAAGTTAAATAAAAGCTTGTAAAAATAATATTAATGAGTGATGATAATAATTATAACTAAACTACTACATGATAATTGATACACGAATGATAATTATAATGATCTACCTACCGTTCGTAAAAGGGGTAACAGATAAAATCGGTGCCCTCTTACGACGAAAATACAGCATAAAAACATTTTACCGCCCACCGGGACGAATACAGCAACTCTTGCGGTCACCCAAAGACAAGCAGTCCGGGCGTGTACCAGATTCCTTGTGATTGCGGTAAGAGTTACATCGGCGAAACCCGTCGCAACATAAGTACAAGACTGACCGAGCACATTAGAAGTGTGAAGAATGTGGACACGGGAAATTCCGCTGTGGCGGAACACGCGCGGGAGACGGGTCATTTTCTCAGATTCGATAAGGCCTCCGTACTGGCGAAGGAAAAGTTTTTGATTCCGCGAAAAGTACGCGAGGCCATAGAAATTACTCGTCATCCTAATTTCAACCGCGATCGAGGTTGGACCGTGGCTCCTGCATGGAAACCGGTTCTCGCATTCAAACACACTGAAGAACACCCTTATGTGCCCCGAGATACAGTCAGCGTAGTGTGCACGGGCCTTAATATCATGACATTGAGCGACGAAGATGAAGAAACTTCCTACGATGACTCACCGTCACCTGAGCCGGCGGCACCGCCGCTAACCGCACGAGCATTACGTGCGCAGAGGCGCGCGGCGCGAATGACACCCGACGCCAGTATGAACGAGCCGCCCGCCGAGTGCACTCGTCATATTCGCCGCTGATGAAGAAGCGCTAACCGCTTCGAAACCGGTCGCACGTCGCCATCGACTTTCGACCTATTTACGTGAGTCATACCGGTTTTTAGTTAAAATATAATGATCTACTCGTACCTAGGTCAAATTCAACTATCTTACCGTTTGCTATTATGGTGTTCCGATCCCTACAGCCCGGCTCCAACATCAGGTTCAGCTCGATGTCATCATATTATTGCATCGTCACCAAAGATACGCATAACAAAATTAAGCCCAATCAAAAGTCAGAATACGGTTTGAAATTTAACTTCCTAGACTTTGACACGTACTAACACGACAAGACAGACTACATTGGATATCAAAATTATCAGAACACGAGAAGTTAAGACTTGCGGATAACATCGCAGAGTGCAGCTAGAATACTATAGAAAAGATACAAGTTGCAAACTCCATTAAATAGGCATTAATACTAACGCCACCCGATCTCATGCAGAACTGCGCTGAGCTCAGTCTGGCCTTAATCTCCCTACAATATGCCCGCTGTCGGGAATATTAAGCCCATACATGTTTTATATTAACTAGTAAGATAATAAAAATCCTATTTTTGACTCGAAATTTTACATGTAAAATGTGGAATGAGCTTCCAGCTGAGGTCTTCCTGCTGGATTGGTTGGATACAATATGGGGTTCTATAAGAGAAGGCTTAAAGAGACTTGAAGGAAAGGCTACGCTTCAGCAACGTCGCTGTTGTTGTAGGTACTATAGGCGTTGGTGACAGCCGGCAATCGAGACGGTCGTCAGGTTGTTTGCCACCTTGTATTATAAAAACTCCTCAGTTCTCCGTCATTTATCATCATCCAACAAAAACATACCTCAAAACATTTTAATATGACAACTTAGAGAAACTACTCGGTGATAGATACTTCTGATTTCAATATAAATTAAAGTATTTTACTGTTTACATATAAATGTACATATAAAGACAAACTCAGATACAGACTTACAAATAAAGACGTATTCATACACCTCTACTCATAAAGACACACACACCTAAATACATACATACACATACACGCAAACACACACACACACACACTCACACATATATTAATTTAAAACTAAAAGTTAGTAATTAGCAATATTGTTTGTTAGCATTTTATAAATTAGACATAGTACTAAATGATCACAAATTATGGGAGAAGTCATTGGCTCCTGAGACACAGCAACGCTAGTTCGGGAGCCTATGGATTCATATCGTCATTGTACAATGTAATTATATCAATAAAGATTTTTTTACCATTGCCACTCAAAAAAGAGCACTTTATTCATCAACAGTGAATAAAACGCTCTTTTACTCACTCGGTGAATAAAAACATTTTGAATTTGGAATAAGTACGGAATACGAATTATGGTCAAAATATAAATGAATTTTGCTGAAAATGCCTACTGGCTGGATAAATGAATACGATAGAAGCTATATAATTAAATAAAAAGAAATATCCCGCCAATTTTAGTTAAATTCTTTTTTTGTTTTCAGTAAGGCTCCACGCAATTAGTGTATTCAGCCAGATTCTAGTATTGAAATTGTTCAAGTTTTTGTAAATTCAAGTCATAATGTTGAGTCAAAGTCACATTTCTGTGTTGTGAGTTCTGAGTCAAGTTTAGGTCACAGTCTAGTCCAAGCCTTAGTAAAGATGTGAACTTTACTGAAAATTTTCAGTGGGATTTTGGTGAGAACACAAATAGCATGGTTTTAAACGTTGTGCTGTTTCCCTAAGCTCGCAAACATTCACTGGCAGGCACTAAATGGTTAATAATCCACATTTATAACACATTACTAATAAAATAATGATAAACATAAATACTATAAGTAGGTACTACTATTTATTTTCTCGCAGTCAATGGTAAAAAGAAGATTACACGACTCGTGAATAAAAAAAATCATCTCAGTCCTTGTATCCCTCGCTCCGCTCAGGATTCTAATCTAGTCATCAACTCTAGAATCCTTCGCTGCTCTCGGGATCCAACTTAGTCCCTCGAATTAAATTGCATTTTTATTCACTTGTTGTATAATCTACTATTTTACCATTGCCACTCAAAAAAGAGCACTTTATTCGTCGATAGCAGTGAATAAATGCTTTTTTACTCACTCGGTGAATAAAAACATGTTGAATTTGGAACAAGCACAAAATACGAATTATGTACAAAAAATAAATAAAACTTGCCTACTAGCTGGCTAAATGGGGATATACCACAGAAGATATATATTTAAATAGAAACAAAAATCCCGCCAATTTTGGTGAATTATTTTTTGTGTATTCAGCTAGAATAAAGTATAAAATGTATTCAAGTTTTTCTAAATTCAAGTCATAAAGTTGAGTCAAAGTCACATTTCTGATCAAGTTAAAGTCACAGTCTAGTCCAAGTCTTACCCTTAGTAAAGATGTGAACTTTACTGAATATTTCCAGTACAAATTTGGTGAGAACGCAAATAGCATGTTTTTCAAGATTCTTCTGTTTCTCTATATACACATTCACCGGCACTAAATGGTTAATAATGCACATTTATTACACATTAATAATAACATAATGATAAACATAAATAGATATATTAAGTAGGTACTACTATTTACTATCTCGCAGTCAATAGTAAAAAAAAGATTACACGACTCGTGAATAGAAAATTTAATCTCGGTGCTTGTATCCCTCGAATTAAATTACCTTTTATTCACTTGTTGTATAATCTACTGTTGTATTTGTATTTATTCCGATATGAAAAACTATTTTTTTGTTTGAGAGGGTATAGTTTTCTGATAGTATCATTCTTGATTATCTTAGAAGAAATTAGTTCGATACCTAAATTGTTACAAAAAAATATTCTATTGAATGCTTAAAAATACCAAATGATATGCGTACACTATCTTAATACGTTTTCAGAAACAATAACGCCAATATATATAAAAGTAATAATAATTTCAGTCGTACGTAATCTGTTTTTAAAATTGCGTCTCGAATTTCAAAACATTCAGCTTTATCTAGCATCATCTGGTTCCAATTTCATATTCGTAAAAAATAAATTGGAAATTAATTACCACAATAAAAAAAGTCTAATGGCAAACAAACGGTCGAACTACCACCTAATTCAGTGAAACTAGAAACTTCGAACGGTTGCTACAATTTGAATTTCAAATGGGCAATAAGGCGCCGTTCTCACGTTCAAACTCTAGAATTCATCATTTTGAATTCTGACAGCAAAGTTCGTGCAAATAGGGCGTAAGTTTTAAAGCTTGTGTAGCAGAAAGGGGGGTGCAAAAGTAAATAGCTGGATAGTTACTATTGAATAAAAGTTTTGCACGTGCTTTGTTTTGGGTTCAACGCCCTCTTGTTATAACGTTTACTTAGCTTCATTGTTTCCTTGCTTTATGTAGGTTCGGTTTATTTTAGGATCGCTTCCCATGGCTTTACCGCGTTTATAAAAAGGTACGGACACACCACAGCGTCCTGCGTGCGCGATCTAGGCGGCGATTAGATAGCGCAGTAGTATTTGTACCGACTGATTCATGCCAAACGCGATCAGAAAACAATTGAAAAGTGTTCTATGTGCTATTCTACTCTGCTGGCTATAAAATGACGTCTGTCCTCTCGCGTCTTCCCGTGTTCGGGTTTCATACACCGCGCGACACTCAGCTCACTCACATACATATTCGTAACTTTGAAACTATTTACCCAAATTACTTCTCCAGTATTCACAAGAAACACTGTGAAGTTTCACAGGGCTCGCGGTCGCAGTCTCTTTCAAACCAATACATTCGTGAACGGGTGCTGTTGGTGGAACTTGGTCAGTTTTGATAACATAAGTAATTGTGCAGGGTCTGCTAGTTATAACTTAACTATTTTGCTAGGAATTAAAGAGGTATTTCACGACACTGAATCAGGGTTCCTTATTAAGGATTCGCATGAAACCTAATTAGGTGCCCTAACTCACTACGTGTTGATACACTCCGCATATATAGGCAAACCGGATTCTATCATGCTCTCTAATTAGGGACTCTTCCTGCCTTATTTTTTATACACCTCCCTGATTAAGGAGTTAGGAACCTAGAAATACCCCTTTTAATAGTAAGTTTGAGTAGTGCGCACACTAATGTGGATCTACACCGTAGCAATTAAAATAACCGGCCAAGTGCGTGTCGGGCCACGCGCAGTGTAGGGTTCCGTTGTAGCCCGTTATTCAATGCAAGTCCTTACCCGTTATAAACTTCGTCCCGTACTTCGTCTTTGTCACTTTAAAGGATTTATTCGAAGGATTTTGTATTTGGTACAAAATTATCCAACACCTAAGTTCAACGACTATTACAGCTAAACTAATAAAGTTATTTTAACCGCTAAGTCTAAAGTAAAAAATAAGTCAAGTTTTTCTTCAAAGTTCATAAAACGCACTATTATCACGAATTTTTCCAGATTTTTCAAGCCTGCAATTTAGCTTTTAGAGGGGGGTGGGGGGGGACGCCCTACAAGAACAAAAATTTCAAGTTTTAAAGTTTGATATTTCGTAAATGGAGCATTCAATCGAAAAATGGTATTAGCAACCCTTAAGTCATTTTCAAAGACCTATTCTACGAACCGCACACAATGGGGTAGACGATGAAAAAAAAATTCATCCCCACTTCTCATATAGGGAAGCTACCATAAAAGAAACATTTTTCAAAATTTTACCACTTTGTCGGCGTTATTTATATACATACCCCTACAAAATTACAGCTTTATTATTGTTACATCGCACCGTCGAGTCGCGATGTTTCGCCAAGCTTCTCGAACAAAAATACCGTGGGAAAGAATAGACTAATTAGGGGCTATAAACACCCGACCCGACCGTCATAAATGTAACCTTCCGGGAATTCAGACCCTAGTCAATGTACCTAGTTTTGTAGTTAAGATTGAACCTTATTCATAAGTAGTTAGAGATCAAATTAGCACGTATGGTAAAGTTGTTTACATCAGATGCTCAAAGGAAAGCCGCCCCTTTTGTTTGTGATTTTTATTGAACGTCTTTTGTCTATTGTTTCGAGTCAATACTGGAAAGTTCTATAGAAATATTCTCGTCCTATATAAGACGTTGAAACCGCGGCTTGCGGCAGTCATTTCTTTGGAAGCGACAGTGTTACTATCTAAGCGCGGATAGCGACCAAGTGATCGTTAAGTGTTATCAGTGAACTCGTGTTGTGAACTGTGAACAGTGAAATCAGTGATTGTGAACTAACGACCTCAGTGCGTGTTAACGGACTTTTGATAATTGTGCAAGACGATTTGGACAACTACTATGGAACATTGTGCTAACCTAGTGATCAGTGGAAATAAACGTTCATCTCATCGGATTGGCATTTTAATACCACCCCGCACGTAACAATTGGTGTCAGAAGCGGAATGCCAATCACTCCAAGAGAAGATACGCGTACTCCACGCACCAGGCGCCAGGCGGAGATGGATGCAACCCGGCAGAAGGAGCTCGAAGCATCGGGAGGAGGAACATCCACATTGGAAGAGCCAGCAGCAACACCAATGGCACCCACCATGGTAGCGCCACCTGCAGCAGCTCCAGCGAGCCGAACTACAGATGGAGGCTTGGAAGCCATGCTAGCCGCTATCCTAGCAGGACAACAAGCTGCACAGACTGCATTACAGGAAGCTAGCCGTAAACAGGAGGAAGCTAGCCGCAAACAGGAGGAAGCTAGCCGCAAACAGGAGGAGGCTCGCCAGGAACAACAGGCTGCACTACAAGCTGTACGTGAGGAACAACAGGCCGCACTACAGGCTGTACAAGCGGCACAAGAAGAAGCTAGCCGCAAACAGGAGGAGGCTCGCCAGGAACAACAGGCTGCACTACAGGCTGTACAGATGGCCCAACAAGAAGCCAGCCGCAAACTGGAAGAGACAATTGGACGTCAGTTGCAGAGCGGGCTTGCCGGCATGGGAGAGAAGATCAAAATGGTGGAAACCAGTATCAAGGAAGTAGAAGGGCGGCTTGACATACATGAGCAGACCGTGAATGACTTGGCCAACGAATTTCAGAAACTGAAGTTAAGAGGAATTGGACATAGCAGCCAGGGTCCCACTATGACCTCGCCCTTCAAGCTAGATTTGCCGCACTTCGACGGAACATCTTCGTGGGCAGCCTACAAATTCCAATTCACAACGCTGTCCAAAAGTTGCGGCTGGACAGACGAGCACGCAAATACAGCGCTCACATTAGCGCTGAAAGGAGACGCTCAGCTTATCCTGGAACGCATACCTGAAGAGGAAAGGACCCTGAAGACCCTGCTGGAAGCCCTCGAAACGCGCTATGGAGACAAGCACATGGAGCATGCGTACAGGGCACAACTACGTGAGCGAACCCAGAAGCCCACAGAGACATTGCAACAGTGGGCAGATGAAATCGAGAGGTTGGTCCGACGAGCCTACGTGTCGACGCCATCAACCATCGAGGTTACATCACTGCAGCACTTTGTGGATGGAATCAGGGATGGCGAAGTACGCGCTGCTGTACGACTGGGACATCATCAGACACTCAAGAACGCCCTGGTTCATGCTTTGGAAGTGGAAACTGTGCGACGAGACACCAAACCGTATAGGGTTCAAGAACTGGTTACTGAACCCAGGAAGCCCCGTTATGGACCGACATGTTACGGGTGTGGAGAAAAGGGGCATATTCGGATTGATTGCCCGAAGACGAAGAAACAGGACCCAAGTGGCAGAAGAAACGTCGTCATAGCTGCGGGACGGGCGCCGTCTGATCGAAAGAGAGCCCCCGCCATCACTGTGACACAAGTGTGCAACGGGAACAGCTTAATCGTCGAGGGAACCCTGAACAACAAGACCTGCAAGTTCACAGTGGACACAGGAGCATCGCGCACAATTGTGAAGCCTGAATTCCTGCAACGATTTATATCACGGAAACATCGATCTGCAGCATGCTCACTACGGACAGCAACCGGCCAGTCAGTACCTGTCCTTGGCGATACAGATGTGGAGATAATCATCGGTGAGCACTCATACATTCATCCTGTGCTTATTGCCAACATAACTGACGATTGCATTCTGGGATTGGACTTTTTGGAGAAGCAGCAGTGCATATTGGATGTGGCCCGTGGTGTACTCCGGTTTCCCGAGCAAGAAGTGTTTTTCGAAGGAACGGCACCATGTAAGCTTTACTGTCTCAAGGACGTCGTGTTGGCTCCAAAATCGCAAAATATTGTTCGAGTGAAATTTCCAAATACAGTCAAGAGTGGTCTATGTGTAGTTGCCGAAGATGAGGGCACACATCCCACCTGGATTACTGCAAGAACATTGCTCATGACAAACAGAACGGCCAGTGTGCGAATTCTTAACCTTGGCAATGAAGAAGTTCATCTGAAGAAAAACAGCATAATTGGAAAATGTCAAGAAGTGAAGTACCTGCGACGAACGGATATTACTTCTACGGAACCAAGCTCGGAAGATCAAATATCACAGCTGCTGGAATCATTCAAAGACAACTTAACATTCGCTCAGCTGTCACGAGCAAAACGTCTGTTGATGCGGTATAAAGACGTCTTCGCCGCTGGAAACAACTGTGGACGTACCGGACTTGTTAAACACAAAATTGACACTGGCGACGCAAGACCTATACGACAGAGGCCACGAAGGATTCCATGGGCGAAAGAAGCTGAAGTTGCAGACATGATACGAGACATGGCCAAAGAAAAAGTCATCGAACCATCTACAAGTCCTTGGTCATCGCCAGTGGTTCTGGTGAAAAAGAAAGATGGCTCCACCAGATTCTGCGTAGATTACAGAATGCTTAATGAAGTCACAAAGAAGGACAGCTACCCCTTGCCTCGAATAGACGATACACTGGACATGCTCAGTGGAATGAAGTGGTTTTCAACGGTTGACCTGAAAAGTGGCTACTGGCAGGTAGAAATCAGTCCAGAAGACAAAGAGAAGACAGCATTCAGTACGGGCATTGGAAATGGACTCTGGCAATTCAACGTCATGCCATTTGGACTGTGTAATGCTCCAGCAACGTTCGAACGTCTCATGGACAGAGTAATGGTTGGATTACTGGGAGACGTATGCTTGGTGTACCTGGATGACGTCATCATTTTGGGCCGTGATTTTACTGAACATCTGCAGAATCTGGAGAAGGTTTTGAACCGTCTACGTGAAGCAAACCTGAAGCTAAGTGCCAAAAAGTGTGACTTCTTTAAATCCAAAGTCAGCTACCTTGGACACATCATTTCGGAGAACGGGGTACAAACTGATCCTGACAAAATCAAGGCTGTTCAAACTTGGCCTACCCCGAAGAATAAAACGGATGTAAGGTCGTTTTTGGGACTATGCGCTTACTATCGGCGGTTCGTCAAGAACTTTTCTGGAATTGCCAAACCCTTACATCGACTGACGGAAGAAAAGCGCACATTTGTATGGGACTTAGAGTGTGAATCCGCCTTCAACGATCTTAAGCAGCGACTGTGTGAAACGCCGATCTTGGGGTACCCTACCAGAGATGGAAGATTTATTGTGGACACTGATGCCAGCAACACGGGAATTGGAGGAGTTCTCTCGCAAATCCAAGGAGACCAAGAAGTGGTCATAGCATACTTCAGTAAATCATTATCCAAACCAGAACGAAACTACTGTGTCACCCGCCGCGAGTTGCTAGCTGTGGTGAAGACTCTTCAGCACTTCAACAAGTACCTCATCGGAAGGGAGTTTACGCTCAGAACTGACCACGCTGCTCTAAAATGGCTTCTACAGTTTAAGAGCCCGGAAGGTCAAGTGGCACGATGGATCGAGCAACTTCAAGAGTTCAACTTCGTGACAGAACATCGCAGTGGAAAGGGCCATAGCAACGCCGATGCCCTGTCAAGAAGACCTTGTGCAGATGACTGTAAACACTGCGAAAAGCACGAGTCTAGAGAAGAAGTCAGAGTCATCAGGCTGGACAGAACAGATGACGAATGGGACGGCGAAAATATGAGACAAGCACAATTGGAGGACAGAGATTTACGACCTGTACTGGATTGGATAAAGTCTGGAAACAAGCCCCCGTGGAGCGACATGTCAGTTTGCAGCCCAATCACAAAAAGTTACTGGGCTCAGTGGGACAGCCTGACTCTGGAACAAGGAATCTTGTACCGAAAATGGGAAAACAGCAATGGAAAAGAAACTACGATGCAGGTCGTTGTTCCCCGGAGTAAAGTGGCATCTCTACTACGACACATTCATGATGGAGTTTCTGGTGGACATCTAGGAGTCAAGAAAACTCTTGTGAAGGTTCGTCAACGATTTTACTGGGTACACAGCCGCGAGGATGTAGAAGATTGGTGCAGGAAGTGCACCGCTTGCGCGGCAGTAAAAGGACCGAAGACAAGAAGTAAAGGACAACTAAAATTGTACAATGTTGGGGCACCATGGGAGCGCATTGCCGTGGATGTTGCCGGGCCATTCCCCGAGACTGAAGAAGGCAACAAGTACATCATCGTAGTGCAAGATTACTTCAGCAAATGGCCCGAAGTTTTCGCGACACCAAACCAGGAAGCAAAGACAGTTGCAAAGAAGTTGGTGCAAGAAGTGATCTGTCGATTTGGTGTACCGATGGAACTGCATTCCGATCAAGGAAGGAACTTCGAGTCTGCCCTATTTCAGGAAATGTGCACCCTCCTCGGGATCCAAAAGACGCGGACAACGGCAGCTCATCCACAGTCAGACGGAATGGTTGAGAGGTTTAACCAGACGTTGGAGAATCACCTGGCTAAAGTCGTGGACGCACATCAACGTGACTGGGATCAGTACATACCTCTGTTCTTGTTGTCATACCGTTCCGCTACCCATGACAGCACTGGTATGACTCCTGCAAATGTGAATTTTGGACACGAACTAAGACTTCCTATCGACGCCATCACTGGTTCCCCACCAGATGTTCCGAAGCCTGTAACCGACTATGTCAGTGATCTTCGTAGTCAGCTGGACGAAGTGCACAGGATAGTTCGAGAGAATAGTCTAAAAACTGGTGAAAAAATGAAGACCCGGTACGATCGTAGAGCGAATACGATGGGTTTCGAAGAAGGAACTCTCGTCTGGTTGCATAACCCACTACGAAGGAAAGGAAAAAGTCCGAAGCTGCAGGCTCATTGGGAAGGACCATACCAGATTATCACGAAGATAAACGACGTTACCTACCGCATTAAACGAGGCCAGAGAGGAAAGCCGAGGGTAGTACACATCGATCGACTTACACGATACCATGGAACAAATGATGATCGGGACGATCATAACTAAGAAGGGGATAATGTTACATCGCACCGTCGAGTCGCGATGTTTCGCCAAGCTTCTCGAACAAAAATACCGTGGGAAAGAATAGACTAATTAGGGGCTATAAACACCCGACCCGACCGTCATAAATGTAACCTTCCGGGAATTCAGACCCTAGTCAATGTACCTAGTTTTGTAGTTAAGATTGAACCTTATTCATAAGTAGTTAGAGATCAAATTAGCACGTATGGTAAAGTTGTTTACATCAGATGCTCAAAGGAAAGCCGCCCCTTTTGTTTGTGATTTTTATTGAACGTCTTTTGTCTATTGTTTCGAGTCAATACTGGAAAGTTCTATAGAAATATTCTCGTCCTATATAAGACGTTGAAACCGCGGCTTGCGGCAGTCATTTCTTTGGAAGCGACAGTGTTACTATCTAAGCGCGGATAGCGACCAAGTGATCGTTAAGTGTTATCAGTGAACTCGTGTTGTGAACTGTGAACAGTGAAATCAGTGATTGTGAACTAACGACCTCAGTGCGTGTTAACGGACTTTTGATAATTGTGCAAGACGATTTGGACAACTACTATGGAACATTGTGCTAACCTAGTGATCAGTGGAAATAAACGTTCATCTCATCGGATTGGCATTTTAATACCACCCCGCACGTAACATTATTTATTATTAACGGTATCTTAGCAAAAACTCGGACAGACAGACAGACAGACAGACGGACATGACGAAACTATAAGGATTCCTTGTCAGGACTACGGAACCCTAAAAAGCTTTTGAATAGTTTTACATATAACACTCTACCTCAAAAGCTTTTTTCCAAAACTTGCATACACTGATTGAGACCTGTGTTACACATTTATTTACAGGTGTTCTTTTCCACAAACAAAACAACAGTGCAAAACAACGAGCATCACACCGCACTCATTAACAATGCGACCCGCTTCTACCCAGCGATTTCTTAAATCAGAATCCAAGCCAACTTCTTGCATATTAAGCGCCAACTCCGGATTAAACTTAAAGAATTTATAATAGCAATAAGCCCAGGCGACAGCTGCGAGTATATTAGATGCATGGACTGTCCCGGCTTGGTCGCATTGCAGGATATAGTCGGTACTGTATGTACCGAGTGTGCATTTATTATGTAGGCACTATATAGGAGCTCTGTTGTGACTTGAATTATAAACACGGTATGTATTAGCTGTTTGTGGTCAGAGTACAGGGCATAGGATGTCGGGTCCAGACTAAGCGAGGGCCCGGTGGGGTAATAATCGGGAGAACGTTCGGCTTTGAGCCAGAATTAAAACCCCGCCGTGCACCAATGGATTATTCTATAGAAAAATGTTTGTGCGCTTCTCACAGTGGCCCTCCGGTGAAGGACAATCATCGTTGAGACACCAACGACCCCCGCATGGTGGCAGGACACTATCTAGTATCCGCCTGGCCAGCTACCACCCTCAAGTTAGAAAATATGTCGCCAAACATCGAATGTGTGCCAGCAGCTATCCTTGAGAGACAGTTCCCATTCTAGGCCTAGCGTACTTACCATCTTCGACCGCATCATCACTTACCAACAGGTGAGATAGTGGTCAAAACGCTAGCCTATAAGATATAAGAAAACGCTTCTATACAGACGTATACATGGTGGGGTGAGATAGTAATTAAGCGCTTCCCTGTTTGGTATAAAAAATAAATAATAGTTTAAAAAAACTAAAAAAAATACGCTTTTATAGAAAATCCAACTAAAAAATAGAAAATAAATTTTAATAAATTTGAATTAAAAATAGTGTAAGAAAAAATGATTTTATTGTAAAAAAAAGCGTGGGGTGCATGCATGCTATCAATAGTTCCAAATATTTTATGAACAGATATGACTAGAAGGGTTATTTTGATAATATCCTGAAAAGCACCCCACGCTTTTTTTACAATAAAATATTTTTTTCTTACACTATTTTTAATTCAAATTTATTAAAATTTATTTTCTATTTTTTAGTTGGATTTTCTATAAAAGCGTTTTTTTTTAGTTTTTTTAAACTATTATTTATTTTTCATTTTTTAGTCGTTTTTTTTTTTATTTATTTATTGTCATCGGCCCTTAATAAGTATGCCAAATTTCGAGTTAATCCGACGTTTTGAAGGGGGTTAAAATCATGTTCAAAGATTCCGTTACATACTAACATACAAACATACATACGTCTGAAGCTAATAAAAGCGTATTAAAAAAAGCGTGGGGTGCATGGTATCAATAGTTCCAAATATTTTATGAACAGATATGACTAGAAGGGTTATTTTGATAATACCCTGAAAAGCACCCCACGCTTTTTTTACAATAAAATCATTTTTTCTTACACTATTTTAAATTCAAATTTATTTTCTATTTTTTACTTAGATTTTCTATAAAAGCGTATTTTTTTAGTGTTTTTAAACTATTATTTGTTTTTCATTTTTTAGTCGAATTTTTTTTTTTATTATTTATTGTCATCGGTTTTTAATAAGTATGCCAAATTTCGAGTTAATCCGACGTTTTGAAGGGGGTTAAAATCATGTTCAAAGATTCCGTTATATACTAACATACAAACATACATACGTCTGAAGCTAATAAAAGCGTATTAGAAACCGGCTAAGAGCGAGTTGGACTCACGCACCGATCCTTTCGTGCTAACTTGTTAAACTAAGTTAAAGGACAAATTTAACTTAACTTTGCGATCCCTAGATCGATGTTTAGACACATTTAATATACCAACCGCAAATAATTACTTTGTTATAAATCTTTAATTCGCTATTATTGTTATTAAACTATATATTTACGATTTTAATTTTTCCTTTATAAGTGCTGCAAGACCTACTTCTCGCTAAATTTCATGATTCTAGGTCAACGGTCTATATCAATTATAAATAGAATTTGTACACCCACACGGGTAGAAAACTATATAACTATTTTATGCATAACACTAGCTACTTTGAAATTGTTATCATAATTTAACCGAATAATCTAACAGATAAACATTCATTCATTCATTCAACGGGAAGTTCATAGGTTTTGGTTCCCTTGTAAAACTCGCAAAATATGTGACATAAACAGTCATATCTTTTGATCATGTTGACTTGAAAGCTTAATTTTTTCACAGCTGAAAGATACTGACACGATTATTTGTCTCAATATTAATTTCATATCTCTACGCGTTCCTGAGTAAAACGGCAAACGGCAAACGGACGGCAAAGTGATCCTATAGGTGGTTTCTTTTTCCGTTTGAGGTATGGAATCCTAAAAATGGCGTCATCGCCTTATATTCAGCGATCGTTGTCAATCAGTCGGTCAGTGTGTACCCAGCAGTGGAAGAGACTTAAGGCCAGTTTTACCGGTTCCTGCTAACGCTAATATGAAGAAATCTGACAGGTTTTTGACAGCTTTTATATATTGTCATGTGTTAGATTACTATTTAACGCATTATCAGGAACCGGTGAAACTGGCCCTCTATATAATGGATTCTTACTAGTCATCTAAAGGTAGCGAGTGCATTGCAGTAGCCCGTAAAATACCCACTGTCAATTTATGCGGCCCACAGAATGTTATAGGAAGATGATGTACTAAACATAAGTTTGGCTTGTCCTTTTACCTTATAAAACTTTTTAACAAAAAAATTAAATCTCCGAAAAAACTGAAAAGCAAAAAATAATTACGTTAGTCAATTTCAATACTAAGTTTGAGGTGTTTATCTTCATATCTCTGGAGATACTGAACATATCTCGATGAAATTTAAAGCGTACCACCTGTAACATATCATCATCATAATCAGCCGGTATCGGTCCACTGCTGGACATATGCCTCTCTCAAGACACGCAGCTGAGCCCGATTTTTGGCTCTTTGTTTTTTCCAGTGTTTGTTGACATACATTGATGATACGATAAAATCATCTAAATAATGATACTTTTATCCATTTTTTTTGTTGATTTATTCAAAACGGCTCGACCGATTTCGTTAAAATTTAAATGGGATCTTCTTGGGGGTATACCCTTTTCAATAAAAAAAGAATTATCGAAATAAGACTACTCTGTAAAAAGTTATGCGTGGTCATACATAAAAAAATATATACGCGTCGACTTGATAACCTCCTCCGTTTTTTTTCGTCGGTTAATAAAAAATAGATACACCACCGTCCGTCACAGTCTCGCAATATTACTCTGAGCTTGCTTGTCTGGAAGAAATATATATCAACACCAATATTATAAATGCGAAAGTCAGTTTGTTTATTTGTTTGTTTGTTTGTTTGTTTGTTTGTTTGGGACTTCTTCACGGTCAAACGGCTTGACGGATTTGGCTGAAATTTTGTACAAAGATAGTACATAGGGCAGAATAGGATATAGGATACTTTTTTTTTGGCTATCGAGTCAGGGGGTCCAGATATTTTTAATTGAATTTTGTAAATATGAGACTTCTTCTCGAATAAATGGCTTGACCGATTTGCCTGAACTTTTGTATGAATACATGTCATAGGGTAGAATAGGATATAAAATACTTTTTTTTTGGCTGTCGAGTCAGGGGGTCCAAATATTTTTAATTGAATTTTGTAAATATAAGACTTCTTCTCAAATAAACGGCTTAACCGATTTGCCTGAAATCAACACCAATATTATAAATGCGAAAGTCAGTTTGTTTATTTGTTTGTTTGTTTGTTTGTTTGTTTGTTTGGGACTTCTTCACGGTCAAACGGCTTGACGGATTTGGCTGAAATTTTGTACAAAGATAGTACATAGGGCAGAATAGGATATAGGATACTTTTTTTTTGGCTATCGAGTCAGGGGGTCCAGATATTTTTAATTGAATTTTGTAAATATGAGACTTCTTCTCGAATAAATGGCTTGACCGATTTGCCTGAACTTTTGTATGAATACATGTCATAGGGTAGAATAGGATATAAAATACTTTTTTTTTGGCTGTCGAGTCAGGGGGTCCAAATATTTTTAATTGAATTTTGTAAATATAAGACTTCTTCTCAAATAAACGGCTTAACCGATTTGCCTGAAATTTAGTATAAATACATGTCTTAGAGCAGAATAGGATTTGAGAACCTTTTTTTCTGGCTGTCGAGTCAGGGGGTCCAGATATTTTAAATTGAATTTTGTAAATATAAAACCTCTTCTCGAATAAACGGCTTGACTGATTTGCCTGCAATGTTGTATATAGACAGTTCATAGGGTAGAATAGGATATATGATACTTTTTTTTTGGCTATCGAGTCAGGGGGTCCAAATATTTTTCATTGAATTTTGTATATATGAGACTTCTTCTCGAATAATGGCTTGACCGATTTGCCTGAAATTTTGTTTGAATACATGTCATTGAACAGAATAGGACATTGGATACTTATTTTTTGGCTGTCAAGTCAGGGGGTCCAGATATTTCAAATTGAATTTTGTAAATATAAAATCTCTTCTCGAATAAACGGCTTGACCGATTTGCCTGAAATGTTGTATACAGACAGTTCATAGGGTAGAATAGGATATAAGATACTTTTTTTCTGGCTGTCGAGTCAGGGGGTCCAAATATTTTTCATTGAATTTTGTAAATATAAGATTTCTTCTCAAATAAACGGCTTAACCGATTTGCCTGGAATTTTTTATGAATACATATCTTAGAGCAGAATAGGATTTAGGAAACATTTTTTCTGGCTGTCGAGTCAGGGGGTCCAGATATTTTGAATTGAATTTTGTAAATATAAAACCTCTTCTTGAATAAACGACTTGACCGATTTGCCTGAAATGTTGTATATAGACAGTTCATAGTGTAGAATAAGATATAGGACCCAGTTTTTTTGGCTGTCGAGTCAGGGGGTCCAAATATTTTTAACTGAATTTTGTAAATATAAGACTTCTTCTCGAATAAATGGCTAGACCGATTTGCCTGAAATTTTGCATGAATACGTGTCATAGGGCAGAATAGGATATAGGATACTTTTTTTTTGGCTGTCAAGTCAGGGGGTCCATATATTTTAAATTGAATTTTGTAAATATAAGACCTCTTATCGAATAAACGGCTTGACCGATTTGCCTGAAATGTTGTATGTAGACAGTTCATAGGGTAGAATAAGATATAGGACCCTGTGTTTTTAGCTGTCGAGTCAGGGGGTCCAAATATTTTTAACTGAATTTTGTAAATATAAGACTTCTTCTCGAATAAATGGCTAGACCGATTTGCCTGAAATGTTGCATGAATACGTGTCATAGGGCAGAATAGTATAAAGGATACTTTTTTTTTGGCTGTCGAGTCAGGGGGTCCGGATATTTTAAATTGAATTTTGTAAATATAAAACCTTTTCTCGAATAAACGGCTTGACCAATTTGCCTGCAATGTTGTATACAGACAGTTCATAGGGTAGAATAGGATATAGGATCTTTTTTTTTGGCTGTCGAGTCAGGGGGTCCAGATATTTTAAACTGAATTTTGTAAATATAAGACTTCTTCTCGAATAAACGGCTAGACCGATTTGCCTGAAATGTTGTATGAATACATGTCATAGGGCAGAATAGGATATAGGATACTTTTTTTCTGGCTGTCGAGTCAGGGGGTCCAGATATTTTAAATTGAATTTTGTAAATATAAGACCTCTTATCGAATAAACGGCTTGACCGATTTGCCTGAAATGTTGTATAAAGAGAGTTCATAGGAAAGAATAGGATATCGGATACTTTTTTCCGGCTGTCGAGTCTAGGTGCCCAGTTTTGCAAATGTGTGGCCTACTCTCGGTCAAACGGGTTAACCTTTTTAGCTGAAATTTTGTACATAGACAGTCAATAAGACATGGAAGGACAACGAATACTTTTTTTTGGTTGGCAATTTCGGGTGTCTAGATTTTTATTATGGAATTTTGTGAATGTGTGGCCTCTTTTCGGCCAGACGGCTTGACCGATTCAGATGAAATTTTGTACAAAGAATAATAGTATAGTATATAATAGGGCATAAAAGGGCAGGGAATACTTTTTTCGGCAATTAGGTGTGGGTGCCTTTATTTTTTGTTAACTTTACATAGAGTTTGCATAATCATAAAAGTTTGACCTTAGGTCCATCTATAATGACTAAACTTAAGATGTGTTAATGCGTGTGCCTAATAAGGCCATAAAACTGTCAGGGTCATTATAAGCCATCAAAATTTACGCGATAGCTTTGCTTGCCCAACGTGTTTTATCTGCTTTGTGGGAAGTAATTCAGAAACATTCGTGTTAATAGCCACATTTAACCTTAGGGTCATAGGTGTTGACTTAGTAGGTCATCAAAACTAAAACTGTCATAAAAAGCCGTAAAAATTTTTCGCGCTCGCTGCCCTCGCGCAAACATTTGTTTTGTCTACTTTGTAGGTAATATTTCAGCATTTTTTGTATTTTAATAAGCCACATGCATCAAATCGAGTCATAGATTAAAACAGTACAGCCTTCAATAACGATAAAGATTATTAACCATAATAATCATATTGATTATTAACTTTAAAATAAGTATCAAGGTTAACCTTAGGGACATCGATGTTGACTTAGTAGGTCATAACAACTTTCTGGGTCATAAAAAGTTAAAAAAAATTTTCGCACTCGCGCTAGCACTTCTTTTATTAACTTTGTCGGTAATATTACAATTTTTTTTTGTAATTTTTAATAGCCAACCACATGCATCAAAACGAGTTTATAAATTGAAACAGTACAACCTTCAATAATCATAATGATTAATAACATTAAAATAAGTAAATATCAAGTTTAATCTTTGTGTCATCAGTGTTGACTTATTACGTCATAAAAACTGTCTGGGTCATAAAAAGTCGTAAAAAATTTTCGCGCTCGCTTCGCTCGCGCAGTGATAGCGCCCGCTGTGCTCGCACAAGATTTGTTATATCTACTTTGTAGAAAACGATTCAGCAACTTTTGTATTTTAATAGCCACAGGCATCAAAACGAGTCATAGATTGAAACAGTACAACCTTCTATAATGATAAAGATTATTAACCTTAAAATAAGTGGATATCAAGTTTAACCTTAGGGTTATCGGTAATGACTTAGTAGGTCATAAAAGCTGTCAGGGTCATAAAAGGTCGTCTACATTTTTCGCGCTCGCTTCGCTCGCGCAGTAATAGCGCTCGCTACGCTCGCGCAAGCATTTGTTTTACCTACTTTGCAGGTAACATTTCAGCAAGTTTTGTATATTAATAGCATGCATGCATCAAAACGAGTCATAAATTAAACAGTACAACCTTCAATAATCAAAATGATTATTAACTTTAAAATAAGTATCAAGTTTAACCTTAGGGTTATCGATGTTGACTAAGTAGGTCATAACAAATGTCTGGGTCATAAAACGTTGTAAAAAAATTTCGCGCTTGCGCTAGCACTTCTTTTATTAACTTTGTAGGTAATATTTCAATATATTTTGTATTTTATAATAATAGCCAGCCACATGCATCAAAACGAGTTTATAAATTATAACAGTGCAACCTTCAATAATCATAATGATTATTAACATAAAAATAAGTGGATATCAAGTTTTACCTTTGTGTCATCAGTGTTGACTTATTACGTCATAAAAACTGTCAGGGTCATAAAAAGTCGTTAACATTTTTCGCGCTCGCTGCGCTCGCGCTGTGTTAGAGCCCGCTATGCTCGCGCAAGCATTTGTTATATCTTCTTTGTAGAAAACATAGCCACATGCATCAAAACGAGTCATAGATTA
The DNA here is from genome assembly GCA_954871355.1 of Cabera pusaria. Taxonomy (NCBI): domain Eukaryota; kingdom Metazoa; phylum Arthropoda; class Insecta; order Lepidoptera; family Geometridae; genus Cabera; species Cabera pusaria. The sequence continues at coordinate 20,272,647 of OX940902.1, forward strand.
AAACAGTACGTGGAACAAATAAGTGGATATCAAGTTTAACCTTAGGGTTATCGGTGTTGACTTAGTTGGTCATAAAAGCTGTCAGGGTCATAAAAGGTCGTAAAAAATTTTCGCGCTCGCTACGCTCGCGCAAGCATTTGTTTTATCTTCTTTGTTGGTAATATTTCAGTAAATGTTGTATATTTATAACCACATGCATCAAAACGAGTAATAAATTAAATTCTTCGCGCATTTACCAATGGAAATGTTAACGTTGTAATCCGCAAAAATATTTTTCTGCCGATACTTACGGGGGACGAGGTAAACACGCATTGCACACACACAAATCACACTAACTTGAAACACGCACACAGTATTAAAAATACAGCGTAGTTACGCACGCTCATATGGCCAAAAATGGCTATATGGCCAGCAAAGGGGAACGCCTTGCTTTAACTTCTCAATTGGTAAATGCTCGAAAATTCAAACAGTACAACCTTCAATAATCATAATAATTATTAATCTTAAAATTAGTGGATATCAAGTTTAACCTTTGTGGTATCGGTGTTAGGAGGTCATAAAAACTGTCAGGGTCATAATAAGTCGTAAACATTTTTCACCATAGCTTCGCTCGCGCATTGATAGCGCTAGCTACGCTCGCGCAAGCATTTGTCTTATCTTCTTTGTAGGTAATATTTTATCATTTTATGTATTTAAATAGCCACATGCATCAAAACGAGTTTATAATTTTAAACAGTTCAACCTTCAATAATTATAATCATTATTTTACCTTAAAATAAGTGGATATCAAGTTAAACCCTAGGGTTATCGGTGTTGACATAGTCGGTCATAAAAACTGTCAGGGTCATAAAAGATCATAAAAAAATTTGCGCTCGCTTCGCTTGCGCAGTAATAACGCTATATAGCATAATATAATAGCGTGTTTTAACAGCCTCATACATTAGACTGACTCAAATACTTAAACAGCAAAACTTGGTAAACCTTGCTTAGGTTTACCAAGTAATGATTAATGACTTTAACAATAGACGATATCGAGTTCGACCTAAGAGTCATTTACAGTTACTTGATTGTTAGGTTATAAAACTGTCAGGGTCATAAAAAGTCATAAAAAATGTTTGCTCGCGCAGCTATTTACCATAATTTCTTTGTAAGAAATGTATCAGGAACTTTTGTGTTGAGTCAAACAATTAAACAGCACAACTTCGTATACCTAACAAAAATGATTAATGACTTTAACAATAGAGGATATTAAGTTCGACTTTGGGGTCATCTATGGTGACTTGGGCTAAGAGATTATTGATCTAGACCTCAAAGGTCATAAAGACACAATAACGCGGGCGAAGCCGCGGGTAACAGCTAGTTTAGTATAAATACATGTCTTAGAGCAGAATAGGATTTGAGAACCTTTTTTTCTGGCTGTCGAGTCAGGGGGTCCAGATATTTTAAATTGAATTTTGTAAATATAAAACCTCTTCTCGAATAAACGGCTTGACTGATTTGCCTGCAATGTTGTATATAGACAGTTCATAGGGTAGAATAGGATATATGATACTTTTTTTTTGGCTATCGAGTCAGGGGGTCCAAATATTTTTCATTGAATTTTGTATATATGAGACTTCTTCTCGAATAATGGCTTGACCGATTTGCCTGAAATTTTGTTTGAATACATGTCATTGAACAGAATAGGACATTGGATACTTATTTTTTGGCTGTCAAGTCAGGGGGTCCAGATATTTCAAATTGAATTTTGTAAATATAAAATCTCTTCTCGAATAAACGGCTTGACCGATTTGCCTGAAATGTTGTATACAGACAGTTCATAGGGTAGAATAGGATATAAGATACTTTTTTTCTGGCTGTCGAGTCAGGGGGTCCAAATATTTTTCATTGAATTTTGTAAATATAAGATTTCTTCTCAAATAAACGGCTTAACCGATTTGCCTGGAATTTTTTATGAATACATATCTTAGAGCAGAATAGGATTTAGGAAACATTTTTTCTGGCTGTCGAGTCAGGGGGTCCAGATATTTTGAATTGAATTTTGTAAATATAAAACCTCTTCTTGAATAAACGACTTGACCGATTTGCCTGAAATGTTGTATATAGACAGTTCATAGTGTAGAATAAGATATAGGACCCAGTTTTTTTGGCTGTCGAGTCAGGGGGTCCAAATATTTTTAACTGAATTTTGTAAATATAAGACTTCTTCTCGAATAAATGGCTAGACCGATTTGCCTGAAATTTTGCATGAATACGTGTCATAGGGCAGAATAGGATATAGGATACTTTTTTTTTGGCTGTCAAGTCAGGGGGTCCATATATTTTAAATTGAATTTTGTAAATATAAGACCTCTTATCGAATAAACGGCTTGACCGATTTGCCTGAAATGTTGTATGTAGACAGTTCATAGGGTAGAATAAGATATAGGACCCTGTGTTTTTAGCTGTCGAGTCAGGGGGTCCAAATATTTTTAACTGAATTTTGTAAATATAAGACTTCTTCTCGAATAAATGGCTAGACCGATTTGCCTGAAATGTTGCATGAATACGTGTCATAGGGCAGAATAGTATAAAGGATACTTTTTTTTTGGCTGTCGAGTCAGGGGGTCCGGATATTTTAAATTGAATTTTGTAAATATAAAACCTTTTCTCGAATAAACGGCTTGACCAATTTGCCTGCAATGTTGTATACAGACAGTTCATAGGGTAGAATAGGATATAGGATCTTTTTTTTTGGCTGTCGAGTCAGGGGGTCCAGATATTTTAAACTGAATTTTGTAAATATAAGACTTCTTCTCGAATAAACGGCTAGACCGATTTGCCTGAAATGTTGTATGAATACATGTCATAGGGCAGAATAGGATATAGGATACTTTTTTTCTGGCTGTCGAGTCAGGGGGTCCAGATATTTTAAATTGAATTTTGTAAATATAAGACCTCTTATCGAATAAACGGCTTGACCGATTTGCCTGAAATGTTGTATAAAGAGAGTTCATAGGAAAGAATAGGATATCGGATACTTTTTTCCGGCTGTCGAGTCTAGGTGCCCAGTTTTGCAAATGTGTGGCCTACTCTCGGTCAAACGGGTTAACCTTTTTAGCTGAAATTTTGTACATAGACAGTCAATAAGACATGGAAGGACAACGAATACTTTTTTTTGGTTGGCAATTTCGGGTGTCTAGATTTTTATTATGGAATTTTGTGAATGTGTGGCCTCTTTTCGGCCAGACGGCTTGACCGATTCAGATGAAATTTTGTACAAAGAATAATAGTATAGTATATAATAGGGCATAAAAGGGCAGGGAATACTTTTTTCGGCAATTAGGTGTGGGTGCCTTTATTTTTTGTTAACTTTACATAGAGTTTGCATAATCATAAAAGTTTGACCTTAGGTCCATCTATAATGACTAAACTTAAGATGTGTTAATGCGTGTGCCTAATAAGGCCATAAAACTGTCAGGGTCATTATAAGCCATCAAAATTTACGCGATAGCTTTGCTTGCCCAACGTGTTTTATCTGCTTTGTGGGAAGTAATTCAGAAACATTCGTGTTAATAGCCACATTTAACCTTAGGGTCATAGGTGTTGACTTAGTAGGTCATCAAAACTAAAACTGTCATAAAAAGCCGTAAAAATTTTTCGCGCTCGCTGCCCTCGCGCAAACATTTGTTTTGTCTACTTTGTAGGTAATATTTCAGCATTTTTTGTATTTTAATAAGCCACATGCATCAAATCGAGTCATAGATTAAAACAGTACAGCCTTCAATAACGATAAAGATTATTAACCATAATAATCATATTGATTATTAACTTTAAAATAAGTATCAAGGTTAACCTTAGGGACATCGATGTTGACTTAGTAGGTCATAACAACTTTCTGGGTCATAAAAAGTTAAAAAAAATTTTCGCACTCGCGCTAGCACTTCTTTTATTAACTTTGTCGGTAATATTACAATTTTTTTTTGTAATTTTTAATAGCCAACCACATGCATCAAAACGAGTTTATAAATTGAAACAGTACAACCTTCAATAATCATAATGATTAATAACATTAAAATAAGTAAATATCAAGTTTAATCTTTGTGTCATCAGTGTTGACTTATTACGTCATAAAAACTGTCTGGGTCATAAAAAGTCGTAAAAAATTTTCGCGCTCGCTTCGCTCGCGCAGTGATAGCGCCCGCTGTGCTCGCACAAGATTTGTTATATCTACTTTGTAGAAAACGATTCAGCAACTTTTGTATTTTAATAGCCACAGGCATCAAAACGAGTCATAGATTGAAACAGTACAACCTTCTATAATGATAAAGATTATTAACCTTAAAATAAGTGGATATCAAGTTTAACCTTAGGGTTATCGGTAATGACTTAGTAGGTCATAAAAGCTGTCAGGGTCATAAAAGGTCGTCTACATTTTTCGCGCTCGCTTCGCTCGCGCAGTAATAGCGCTCGCTACGCTCGCGCAAGCATTTGTTTTACCTACTTTGCAGGTAACATTTCAGCAAGTTTTGTATATTAATAGCATGCATGCATCAAAACGAGTCATAAATTAAACAGTACAACCTTCAATAATCAAAATGATTATTAACTTTAAAATAAGTATCAAGTTTAACCTTAGGGTTATCGATGTTGACTAAGTAGGTCATAACAAATGTCTGGGTCATAAAACGTTGTAAAAAAATTTCGCGCTTGCGCTAGCACTTCTTTTATTAACTTTGTAGGTAATATTTCAATATATTTTGTATTTTATAATAATAGCCAGCCACATGCATCAAAACGAGTTTATAAATTATAACAGTGCAACCTTCAATAATCATAATGATTATTAACATAAAAATAAGTGGATATCAAGTTTTACCTTTGTGTCATCAGTGTTGACTTATTACGTCATAAAAACTGTCAGGGTCATAAAAAGTCGTTAACATTTTTCGCGCTCGCTGCGCTCGCGCTGTGTTAGAGCCCGCTATGCTCGCGCAAGCATTTGTTATATCTTCTTTGTAGAAAACATAGCCACATGCATCAAAACGAGTCATAGATTAAAACAGTACGTGGAACAAATAAGTGGATATCAAGTTTAACCTTAGGGTTATCGGTGTTGACTTAGTTGGTCATAAAAGCTGTCAGGGTCATAAAAGGTCGTAAAAAATTTTCGCGCTCGCTACGCTCGCGCAAGCATTTGTTTTATCTTCTTTGTTGGTAATATTTCAGTAAATGTTGTATATTTATAACCACATGCATCAAAACGAGTAATAAATTAAATTCTTCGCGCATTTACCAATGGAAATGTTAACGTTGTAATCCGCAAAAATATTTTTCTGCCGATACTTACGGGGGACGAGGTAAACACGCATTGCACACACACAAATCACACTAACTTGAAACACGCACACAGTATTAAAAATACAGCGTAGTTACGCACGCTCATATGGCCAAAAATGGCTATATGGCCAGCAAAGGGGAACGCCTTGCTTTAACTTCTCAATTGGTAAATGCTCGAAAATTCAAACAGTACAACCTTCAATAATCATAATAATTATTAATCTTAAAATTAGTGGATATCAAGTTTAACCTTTGTGGTATCGGTGTTAGGAGGTCATAAAAACTGTCAGGGTCATAATAAGTCGTAAACATTTTTCACCATAGCTTCGCTCGCGCATTGATAGCGCTAGCTACGCTCGCGCAAGCATTTGTCTTATCTTCTTTGTAGGTAATATTTTATCATTTTATGTATTTAAATAGCCACATGCATCAAAACGAGTTTATAATTTTAAACAGTTCAACCTTCAATAATTATAATCATTATTTTACCTTAAAATAAGTGGATATCAAGTTAAACCCTAGGGTTATCGGTGTTGACATAGTCGGTCATAAAAACTGTCAGGGTCATAAAAGATCATAAAAAAATTTGCGCTCGCTTCGCTTGCGCAGTAATAACGCTATATAGCATAATATAATAGCGTGTTTTAACAGCCTCATACATTAGACTGACTCAAATACTTAAACAGCAAAACTTGGTAAACCTTGCTTAGGTTTACCAAGTAATGATTAATGACTTTAACAATAGACGATATCGAGTTCGACCTAAGAGTCATTTACAGTTACTTGATTGTTAGGTTATAAAACTGTCAGGGTCATAAAAAGTCATAAAAAATGTTTGCTCGCGCAGCTATTTACCATAATTTCTTTGTAAGAAATGTATCAGGAACTTTTGTGTTGAGTCAAACAATTAAACAGCACAACTTCGTATACCTAACAAAAATGATTAATGACTTTAACAATAGAGGATATTAAGTTCGACTTTGGGGTCATCTATGGTGACTTGGGCTAAGAGATTATTGATCTAGACCTCAAAGGTCATAAAGACACAATAACGCGGGCGAAGCCGCGGGTAACAGCTAGTATATATATATAGCGATAAAACCGCCCTTTGCATTACTTTGCAAAAGTATTTTCTGTAATTAGTGATGTGCATTTGCACTCTATTTAGAGTGTTTATCTATCTATCTATATTATAAAAAAATTATATGCCATATTTTTTTTAGTAACATCTATTGACCAAAAAACACTCACACACTAATAGGTACACGATGTTTGAGTATGGTGTTCAGTAGTTACTTGGTAAATTATGTGAATCAGCAAGTAAGATTTACTGACATACAAGTAAGTTTAACTCTTGAGTTATTCAGTTTTCAGAAATCTGGTTATGTTATCTCTGCGTGGTATGAACCGACCTTTATGGATTGTTTCACATTTTTCATTTTAAAGCTTACTAGCAATGTGGATTGCACATTACTAGTAGTCTTGGTAACCAACTAAGCTAAATATGGGAGTTTTGGCGGGAACGTGGAAAAGTGTGTGTGATCTCATTGTATTCTTTCCTAAAACTTGTGTTCTTCCGCGTGTTAATATGTAATAAATGTGGATTATTAACCATTTAGTGCCGGTGAATGTGTGCGAGTGTAGGGAAACAGCACAATGTTGAAAAACATGCTATTTGCGTTCTCACCAAAATTCCACTGAAAATCTTCAGTAAACACCACATCTTTACTGAAGGTATGACTTAGACTAGACTTTTACTTGACAACTGACCTGAAATGTGACTTTGACCCATCTCTACGACTAACATTCATAAAAACTTTAAAAATTTCAATAGTTGACACTGGCTAAATACACTAATCGTGTGGAGCCATAAAGAAACAAAAAAAAAAAAAGCTAAATATGCTTGTGTCTGGTGTCTATTTTAAAGTTGTCTCTTAATCTAACATCTCTGAATCAGTCTAATTGGCATAGCGAAGTTATTCGACTTATCTTTGTCTCGCCTGACTAGACCAAAAATAATTCTACAGCTTAATGAACCGATTATTGCCCTAGAAACCTATATATTCGTGGATCTGAAAACAACAGTGGTCAAAATAACTTCAGATGCTATTACATTTCAAGCACATCTGACGTAGTTACAGCAAACTTGCAGATGTGATTGACACACACAGTCTCTTGAGTATCTATGACCTAAGTCCATAGACAGAACTTGCTCGAGCTGAGCCAAAGCTTTGCAAAGTTTAAGTAAATTAAATCGGTGACTAGCCTACTAACGTAATAAGGAGATATTACGCGACCAAACACACAACTATGCTATGGTATAGAATTCACATAACCTCATTTAATATCTTCTATTTTATACAAATCATCTTCGATCTTAACTGATGACAGCTAAGATTTAAAATTACTTGAAATTTGAACCAATCGCAGCTCAGGATAGATTCCTCCATCATTGAAGAATCTGCTAAGCTGCGATTGGCTAATTTAACAGCAGCTCAGGGTTCGCAAAAATCTAATAGAAGGATATGCAGATAGACAGTTTCATTTTTGCATATCTTGTCTTAGCGAAGATCATCGCTCAAAATTCATGGCTATGCATGCAGAGACTACTGGCAAAGCTTCAACAATTTGCATCTAAGATCTCCTTCCCTAGGTCATCATAAAAACCCATCACGTCACATTCGTAAGCCCCAAAATTCAAATAAGGCCATAAATAGCCATACTCATACCCTAATTAAATACCTCAAGCGGACCTTCTTAAATTACTTAAAGCTCGACCGTACTCCATTGTACCGTTACCCTTTATCGTACACTTTTGTATTTCAATTTCCTTTAGGGTATTGTGGTAAAAAATACGGATTAGTTTTGAGATGTCACTTAAAATAGTATTCAACTTTTAAAATGAGAAGAATGTATCCAGCAATTTTAGAACACAATTTTACAAAATATCAAAATCGGTTCACTCTCAGTGACAAATTTGAAATGTTTATCTCCATATCTCTAGAGATACTCATCAAACCTTAAATTGTATAATGAAAATATACCTCTTCCATAGCAAAAAAACAATAACGTGATTCAGTTTACTATTGGTGGAGTAATCGCGTAACAAATATATTTAAAAAAAACCGGCCAGGTCGAGTTGGACTCGCCCACCGTGGCTTCCGTACCAATTTCTCAAGTAGGTTAAAGGACAAAATTAACTTTGTAGTTCGATCCATAGAAAATGTATTGCACCAACTGCAAATTATAAGTTTGTAATAGTAAATTAACTTTTTTTTAGTTATTAAATTACATATTAACTAAGGTAGGTAAATTCAACTTTCTAGGGTCCACCCGTTCCTGAAAAATCAGTGGTGACACACGGACAGACAGACGGACAGACGGGCAGACGGACAAGAAAGTAATCTTATAAGGGTTCCTTTTGAACCTTTTGAGGTACGGAACCCTAAAAACATACGAACTAATTAAAAACCTCTTCCTTTTTGGAAGTCGGTTAAAAAGAAGAGCCGGTGCCTAAAAGTATCCCATAGCTTATTATACTATATACAGCATATATAGCATAGTACTAGCTATCTCTGTGCAAAATAACAGCTAAATCGGTCCAGCCGTTTGACCGTGAAGAAGTCCCAAATTACCCGCGGCTTCGCCCGCGTTATTGTGTCTTTATGACCTTTGAGGTCTAGATCAATAATCTCTTAGCCCAAGTCACCATAGATGACCCCAAAGTCGAACTTAATATCCTCTATTGTTAAAGTCATTAATCATTTTGGTTAGGTATACGAAGTTGTGCTGTTTAATTGTTTGACTCAACACAAAAGTTCCTGATACATTTCTTACAAAGAAATTATGGTAAATAGCTGCGCGAGCAAACATTTTTTATGACTTTTTATGACCCTGAAAGTTTTATAACCTAACAATCAAGTCACTGTAGATGACTCTTAGGTCGAACTCGATATCGTCTATTGTTAAAGTCATTAATCATTACTTGGTAAACCTAAGCAAGGTTTACCAAGTTTTGCTGTTTAAGTATTTGAGTCAGTCTAATGTATGAGGCTGTTAAAACACGCTATTATCAACACCAATATTATAAATGCGAAAGTCAGTTTGTTTATTTGTTTGTTTCTTTGTTTGGGACTTCTTCACGGTCAAACGGCTTGACGGATTTGGCTGAAATTTTGTACAAAGATAGTACATAGGGCAAAATAGGATATAGTATACTTTTTTTTGGCTATCGAGTCAGGGGGTCCAGATTTTTTAATTGAATTTTGTAAATATGAGACTTCTTCTCGAATAAATGGCTTGACCGATTTGCCTGAACTTTTGTATGAATACATGTCATAGGGTAGAATAGAATATAAAATACTTTTTTTTTGGCTGTCGAGTCAGGGGGTCCAAATATTTTTAATTGAATTTTGTAAATATAAGACTTCTTCTCAAATAAACGGCTAAACCGATTTGCCTGAAATTTAGTATGAATACATGTCTTAGAGCAGAATAGGATTTGAGAAACTTTTTTTCTGGCTGTCGAGTCAGGGGGCCAGATATTTTAAATTGAATTTTGTAAATGTAAAACCTCTTCTCGAATAAACAGCTTGACTGATTTGCCTGCAATGTTGTATATAGACAGTTCATAGGGAAAAATAGGATATATGATACTTTTTTTTTAGCTATCGAGTCAGGGGGTCCAGATATTTTTAATTTAATTTTGTATATATGAGACTTCTTCTCGAATAATGGCTTGACCGATTTGCCTGAAATTTTGTGTGAATACATGTCATAGGACAGAATAGGACATTGGATACCTTTTTTTTGGCTGTCAAGTCAGGGGGTCCAGATATTTCAAATTGAATTTTGTAAATATAAAATCTCTTCTCGAATAAACGGCATGACCGATTTGCCTGAACTTTTGTATGAATACATGTCATAGGGTAGAATATAATATAAAATACTTTTTTTTTGGCTGTCGAGTCAGGGGGTCCAAATATTTTTAATTGAATTTTGTAAATATAAGACTTCTTCTCAAATAAACGGCTTAACAGATTTGTCTGAAATGTTGTAAACAGACAGTTCATAGAGAAGAATAGGATATAAGATACTTTTTTTCTGGCTGTCGAGTCAGGGGGTCCAAATATTTTTCATTGAATTTTGTAAATATAAAACCTCTTCTCGAATAAACGACTTGACCGATTTGCCTGAAATGTTGTATATAGACAGTTCATAGGGTAGAATAAGATATAGGACCCTGTTTTTTTGGCTGTTGAGTCAGGGGGTCCAAATATTTTTAACTGAATTTTGTAAATATAAGACTTCTTCTCGAATAAATGGCTAGACCAATTTGCCTGAAATATTGCATGAATACGTGTCATAGGGCAGAATAGTATATAGGATACTTTTTTTTTGGCTGTCGAGTCCTGACTCGATCCGGACCCCCTGGGGTCCGGATATTTTAAATTGCATTTTGTAAATATAAAACCTTTTCTCGAATAAACGGCTTGACCAATTTGCCTGCAATGTTGTATACAGACAGTTCATAGGGTAGAATAGGATATAGAATCTTTTTTTTTCGGCTGTCGAGTCAGGGGGTCCAGATATTTTAAACTGAATTTTGTAAATATAAGACTTCTTCTCGAATAAACGGCTAGACCGATTTGCCTGAAATGATGTATGAATACATGTCATAGGGCAGAATAGGATATAGGATACTTTTTTTCTGGCTGTCGAGTCAGGGGTCCAGATATATTAAACTGAATTTTGTATATATAAGACCTCTTATCGAATAAACGGCTTGACCAATTTTCCTGAAATGTTGTATAAAGACAGTTCATAGGAAAGAATAGGATATCGGATACTTTTTTTACGGCTGTCGAGTCTAGGTGCCCAGTTTTGCAAATGTGTGGCCTACTCTCGGTCAAACGGGTTAACCTTTTTAGCTGAAATTTTGTACACAGACAGTCAATAAGACATGGAAGGACAACGAATACTTTTTTTTGGTTGGCAATTTCGGGTGTCTAGATTTTTATTATGGAATTTTGTGAATGTGTGGCCTCTTTTTGGCCAGACGGCTTGACCGATTCAGATGAAATTTTGTACAAAGGGCATGGAATACTTTTTTCGGCAATTAAGTGTGGGTGCCTTTTATTTTTTGTTAACTTTACATAGAGTTTGCAGAATCATAAAAGTTTGACCTTAGGTCCATCTATAATGACTAAACTTAAGATGTGTCCTAATAAGGCCATAAAACTGTCAGGGTCATTATAAGCCATCAAAATTTACGCGATAGCTTTGCTTGCCCAACGTGTTTTATCTGCTTTGTGGGAATTAATTCAGAAACATTCGTGTTAACAGCCACATTTAACCTTAGGGTCATAGGTGTTGACTTAGTAGGTCATCAAAACTAAAACTGTCATAAAAAGCCGTAAAAATTTTTCGCGCTCGCTGCCCTCGCGCAAACATTTGTTTTGTCTACTTTGTAGGTAATATTTCAGCATTTTTTGTATTTTAATAGCCACATGCATCAAATCGAGTCATAGATTAAAACAGTACAGCTTTCAATAACGATAAAGATTATTAACCATAATAATCATAATGATTATTAACTTTAAAATAAGTATCAAGTTTAACCTTAGGGTCATCGATGTTGACTTAGTAGGTCATAACAACTTTCTGGGTCATAAAAAGTTAAAAAAAAATTTCGCGCTCGCGCTAGCACTTCTTTTATTAACTTTGTAGGTAATATTACAAAATTTTTTTGTAATTTTTAATAGCCAACCACATGCATCAAAACGAGTTTATAAATTGAAACAGTACAACCTTCAATAATCATAATGATTAATAACATTAAAATAAGTGGATATCAAGTTTAATCTTTGTGTCATCAGTGTTGACTTATAACGTCATAAAAATTGTCTGGGTCATAAAAAGTCGTAAAAAATTTTCGCGCTCGCTTCGCTCGCGCAGTGATAGTGCCCGCTGTGCTCGCACAAGATTTTTTATATCTACTTTGTAGAAAACGATTCAGCAACTTTTGTATTTTAATAGCCACATGCATCAAAACGAGTCATAGATCGAAACAGTACAACCTTCTATAATGATAAAGATTATTAACCTTAAAATAAGTGGATATCAAGTTTAACCTTAGGGTTATCGGTGTTGACTTAGTAGGTCATAAAAGCTGTAAAGGTCATAAAAGGTCGTAAAAAATTTTCGCGCTCGCTTCGCTCGCGCAAGCATTTGTTTTGTCTTCTTTGTTGGTAATATTTCAGTAACTTTTATATATCAATAACCACATGCATCAAAACGAGTCATACATTAAAACAGTACAACCTTCAATAATCATTATTGTTGTTAACCTTATAATAAATGGATATGAAGTTTAACCTTTGTGTTATCGGTGTTGACATAGAAGGTCATTAAAACTGTCAGGGTCAAAAAAAAGTAGTAAAAATATTTCGCGCTCGCTTCGTTCGCGCAGTAATGTTGCTCGCTCCGCTCGCGCAAGCATTTGTTATATCTACTTTGTAGAAAACATTTCAGCAACTTTTGTATTTTAATAGCCACATGCATCAAAACGAGTCATAGATTAAAACAGTACAGCCTTCAATAACGATAAAGATTATTAACCTTAAAATAAGTGGATATCAAGTTTAACCTAAGGGTTATCGGTAATGACTTAGTAGGTCATTAAAGCTGTCAGGGTCATAAAAGGTCATCTACATTTTTCGCGCTCGCTTCGCTCGCGCAGTAATAGCGCCCGCTGCGCTCGCGCAAGCATTTGTTTTACCTACTTTGCAGGTAACATTCCAGCAAGTTTTGTATTTTAATAGCCACATGCATCAAAACGAGTCATAAATTAAACAGTACAACCTTCAATAATCAAAATGATTACTTTACTTTAATATAATCAAAATGATTACGTTACTTTAAAATAAGTATCAAGTTTAACCTTAGGGTCATCGATGTTGACTAAGTAGGTCATAACAAATGTCTGGGTCATAAAAAGTTGTAAAAAAATTTCGCGCTTGCGCTAGCACTTCTTTTATTAACTTTGTAGGTAATATTTCAACATTTTTTGTATTTTATAATAATAGCCAGCCACATGCATCAAAACGAGTTTATAAATTGAAACAGTGCAACCTTCAATAATCATAATGATTATTAACATAAAAATAAGTGGATATCAAGTTTTACATTTGTGTCATCAGTGTTGACTTATTACGTCATAAAAACTGTCAGGGTCATAAAAAGTCGTTAACATTTTTCGCACTCGCTGCGCTCGCGCTGTGTTAGAGCCCGCTATGCTCGCGCAAGCATTTGTTATATCTTCTTTGTAGAAAACATAGCCACATGCATCAAAACGAGTCATAGATTAAAACAGTACAACCTTCAACAATGATAAAGATTATTAACCTTAAAATAAGTGGATATCAAGTTTAACCTTAGGGTTATCGGTGTTGACTTAGTTGGTCATAAAAGCTGTCAGGGTCATAAAAGGTCGTAAAAAATTTTCGCGCTCGCTGCGCTCGCGCAAGCATTTGTTTTATCTTCTTTGTTGGTAATATTTCAGTAAATGTTGTATATTTATAACCACATGCATCAAAACGAGTAATAAATTAAATCCTTCGCGCATTTACCAATGAAGATGTTAACGTTGTAATCCGCAAACATTTTTTTCTGCCGATACTTACGGGGGACGAGGTAAACACGCATTGCACACACACAAATCACACTAACTTGAAACACGCACACAGTATTAAAAATACAGCGTAGTTACGCAAGCTCATATGGCCAAAAATGGCTATATGGCCAGCAAAGGGGAACGCCTTGCGTTAACTTCTCAATTGGTAAATGCTCGAAGATTAAAACAGTACAACCTTCAATAATCATAATAATTATTAATCTTAAAATTAGTGGATATCAAGTTTAACCTTTGTGGTATCAGTGTTAGGAGGTCATAAAAACTGTCAGGACCATAAAAAGTCGTAAACATTTTTCACCATCGCTTCGCTCGCGCATTGATAGCGCTAGCTACGCTCGCGCAAGCATTTGTCTTATCTTCTTTGTAGGTAATATTTTATCATTCTATGTATTTAAATAGCCACATGCATCAAAACGAGTTTATAATTTTAAACAGTTCAACCTTCAATAATTATAATCATTATTGTAACTTAAAATAAGTGGATATCAAGTTAAACCCTAGGGTTATCGGTGTTGACATAGTAGGTCATAAAAACTGTCAGAGTCATAAAAGATCATAAAAAAATTTTGCGCTCGCTTCGCTTGCGCAGTAATAACGCTATATAGCATACTAGCTGTTACCCGCGGCTTCGCCCGCGTTATTGTGTCTTTATGACCTTTGAGGTCTAGATCAATAATCTCTTAGCCCAAGTCACCATAGATGACCCCAAAGTCGAACTTAATATCCTCTTTTTTTAAAGTCATTAATCATTTTGGTTAGGTATACGAAAATGTGCTGTTTAATTGTTTGACTCAACACAAAAATTCCTGATACATTTCTTACAAAGAAATTATGGTAAATAGCTGCGCGAGCAAACATTTTTTATGACTTTTTATGACCCTGACAGTTTTATAACCTAACAATCAAGTCACTGTAGATGACTCTTAGGTCGAACTCGATATCGTCTATTGTTAAAGTCATTAATCATTACTTGGTAAACCTAAGCAAGGTTTACCAAGTTTTGCTGTTTAAGTATTTGAGTCAGTCTAATGTATGAGGCTGTTAAAACACGCTATTATATGCTATATAGCGTTATTACTGAGCAAGCGAAGCGAGCGCTAATTTTTTTTATGATCTTTTATGACTCTGACAGTTTTTATGACCTACTATGTCAACACCGATAACCCTAGGGTTTAACTTGATATCCACTTATTTTAAGGTTAATAATCTTTATCATTATTGAAGGTTGTACTGTTTTAATCTATGACTCGTTTTGATGCATGTGGCTATGTTTTCTACAAAGAAGATATAACAAATGCTTGCGCGAGCATAGCGGGCTCTAACACAGCGCGAGCGCAGCGAGCGCGAAAAATGTTAACGACTTTTTATGACGCTGACAGTTTTTATGACGTAATAAGTCAACACTGATGACACAAAGGTAAAACTTGATATCCACTTATTTTTATGTTAATAATCATTATGATTATTGAAGGTTGCACTGTTTCAATTTATAAACTCGTTTTGATGCATGTGGCTGGCTATTATTATAAAATACAAAAAATGTTGAAATATTACCTACAAAGTTAATAAAAGAAGTGCTAGCGCAAGCGCGAAATTTTTTTACAACTTTTTATGACCCAGACATTTGTTATGACCTACTTAGTCAACATCGATGACCCTAAGGTTAAACTTGATACTTATTTTAAAGTAACGTAATCATTTTGATTATATTAAAGTAAAGTAATCATTTTGATTATTGAAGGTTGTACTGTTTAATTTATGACTCGTTTTGATGCATGTGGCTATTAAAATACAAAACTTGCTGGAATGTTACCTGCAAAGTAGGTAAAACAAATGCTTGCGCGAGCGCAGCGAGCGCTATTACTGCGCGAGCGAAGCGAGCGCGAAAAATGTAGATGACCTTTTATGACCCTGACAGCTTTAATGACCTACTAAGTCATTACCGATAACCCTTAGGTTAAACTTGATATCCACTTATTTTAAGGTTAATAATCTTTATCGTTATTGAAGGCTGTACTGTTTAAATCTATGACTCGTTTTGATGCATGTGGCTATTAAAATACAAAAGTTGCTGAAATGTTTCTACAAAGTAGATATAACAAATGCTTGCGCGAGCGGAGCGAGCGCCATTACTGCGCGAACGAAGCGAGCGCGAAATATTTTTACTACTTTTTTTTGACCCTGACAGTTTTAATGACCTTCTTTGTCAACACCGATAACACAAAGGTTAAACTTCATATTTATTTATTATAAGGTTAACAACAATAATGATTATTGAAGGTTGTACTGTTTTAATGTATGACTCGTTTTGATGCATGTGGTTATTAATATATAAAAGTTACAGAAATATTACCAACAAAGAAGACAAAACAAATGCTTGCGCGAGCGAAGCGAGCGCGAAAATTTTTTACGACCTTTTATGACCTTTACAGCTTTTATGACCTACTAAGTCAACACCGATAACCCTAAGGTTAAACTTGATATCCACTTATTTTAAGGTTAATAATCTTTATCATTATAGAAGGTTGTACTGTTTCGATCTATGACTCGTTTTGATGCATGTGGCTATTAAAATACAAAAGTTGCTGAATCGTTTTCTACAAAGTAGATATAAAAAATCTTGTGCGAGCACAGCGGGCACTATCACTGCGCGAGCGAAGCGAGCGCGAAAATTTTTTACGACTTTTTATGACCCAGACAGTTTTTATGACGTTATAAGTCAACACTGATGACACAAAGATTAAACTTAATATCCACTTATTTTAATGTTATTAATCATTATGATTATTGAAGGTTGTACTGTTTCAATTTATAAACTCGTTTTGATGCATGTGGTTGGCTATTAAAAATTACAAAAAAATTTTGTAATATTACCCACAAAGTTAATAAAAGAAGTGCTAGCGCGAGCGCGAAATTTTTTTTAAACTTTTTATGACCCAGAAAGTTGTTATGACCTACTAAGTCAACATCGATGACCCTAAGGTTAAACTTGATACTTATTTTAAAGTTAATAATAATTATGATTATTATGGTTAATAATCTTTATCGTTATTGAAGGCTGTACTGTTTTAATCTATGACTCGATTTGATGCATGTGGCTATTAAAATACAAAAAATGCTGAAATATTACCTACAAAGTAGACAAAACAAATGTTTGCGCGAGGGCAGCGAGCGCGAAAAATTTTTACGGCTTTTTATGACAGTTTTAGTTTTGATGACCTACTAAGCAACACCTATGACCCTAAGGTTAAATGTGGCTGTTAACACGAATGTTTCTGAATTACTTCCCACAAAGCAGATAAAACACGTTGGGCAAGCAAAGCTATCGCGTAAATTTTGATGGCTTATAATGACCCTGACAGTTTTATGGCCTTATTAGGACACATCTTAAGTTTAGTCATTAAAGATGGACCTAAGGTCAAACTTTTATGATTATGCAAACTCTATGTAAAGTTAACAAAAACTAAAAGGCACCCACACTTAATTGCCGAAAAAAGTATTCCATGCCCTTTGTACAAAATTTCATCTGAATCGGTCAAGCCGTCTGGCCAAAAAGAGGCCACACATTCACAAAATTCCATAATAATAATCTAGACACCCGAAATTGCCAACCAAAAAAAAGTATTCGTTGTCCTTCCATGTCTTATTGACTGTCTGTGTACAAAATTTCAGCTAAAAAGGTTAACCCGTTTGACCGAGAGTAGGCCACACATTTGCAAAACTGGGCACCTAGACTCGACAGCCGTAAAAAAAGTATCCGATATCCTATTCTTTCCTATGAACTGTCTTTATACAACATTTCAGGCAAATTGGTCAAGTTGTTTATTCGATAAGAGGTCTTATATATACAAAATTCAGTTTAATATATCTGGACCCCTGACTCGACAGCCAGAAAAAAAGTATCCTATATCCTATTCTGCCTTTGACATGTATTCATACATCATTTCAGGCAAATCGGTCAAGCCGTTTATTCGAGAAGAAGTCTTATATTTACAAAATTCAGTTTAAAATATCTGGACCCCCTGACTCGACAGCCGAAAAAAAAAGATTCTATATCCTATTCTACCCTATGAACTGTCTGTATACAACATTGCAGGCAAATTGGTCAAGCCGTTTATTCGAGAAAAGGTTTTATATTTACAAAATGCAATTTAAAATATCCGGACCCCAGGGGGTCCGGATCGAGTCAGGACTCGACAGCCAAAAAAAAAGTATCCTATATACTATTCTGCCCTATGACACGTATTCATGCAATATTTCAGGCAAATTGGTCTAGCCATTTATTCGAGAAGAAGTCTTATATTTACAAAATTCAGTTTAAAATATCTGGACCCCCTGACTCGACAGCCGAAAAAAAAAGATTCTATATCCTATTCTACCCTATGAACTGTCTGTATACAACATTGCAGGCAAATTGGTCAAGCCGTTTATTCGAGAAAAGGTTTTATATTTACAAAATGCAATTTAAAATATCCGGACCCCAGGGGGTCCGGATCGAGTCAGGACTCGACAGCCAAAAAAAAAGTATCCTATATACTATTCTGCCCTATGACACGTATTCATGCAATATTTCAGGCAAATTGGTCTAGCCATTTATTCGAGAAGAAGTCTTATATTTACAAAATTCAGTTAAAAATATTTGGACCCCCTGACTCGACAGCCAAAAAAACAGGGTCCTATATCTTATTCTACCCTATGAACTGTCTGTATACAACATTTCAGGCAAATCGGTCAAGTCGTTTATTCGAGAAGAGGTTTTATATTTACAAAATTCAATGAAAAATATTTGGACCCCCTGACTCGACAGCCAGAAAAAAAGTATCTTATATCCTATTCTTCCCTATGAACTGTCTGTATACAACATTTCAGGCAAATCGGTCAAGCCGTTTATTCGAGAAGAGATTTTATATTTACAAAATTCAATTTGAAATATCTGGACCCCCAGACTTGACATCCAAAAAAAAAAGTATCCAATGTTCTATTTTGTCCTATGACATGTATTCACACAAAATTTTAGGCAAATCGGTCAAGCCATTATTCGAGATGAAGTCTCATATATACAAAATTAAATTAAAAATATCTGGACCCCCTGACTCGATAGCCAAAAAAAAAGTATCATATATCCTATTCTTTCCTATGAACTGTCTATATACAACATTGCAGGCAAATCAGTCAAGCCGTTTATTCGAGAAAAGGTTTTATGTTTACAAAATTCAATTTAAAATATCTGGACCCCCTGACTCGACAGCCAGAAAAAAAGTTTCTCAAATCCTATTCTGCTCTAAGACATGTATTCATACAAAATTCCAGGCAAATCGGTCAAGCCATTTATTCGAGAAGAAGTCTCATATTTACAAAATTCAATTAAAAAATCTGGACCCCCTGACTCGATAGCCAAAAAAAAAGTATCCTATATCCTATTTTGCCCTATGTACTATCTTTTTACAAAATTTCAGCCAAATCCGTCAAGCCGTTTGACCGTGAAGAAGTCCCAAACAAACAAACAAACAAATAAACAAACTGACTTTCGCATTTATAATATTGGTGTTGATTGTTGATTTAGACACGGAATACCAAAAAAAGCGCAAGAAAACCTTTTCGACCCTTTTTGGGTCCGAAGCATTAGAAGTGTACCACGAGGGATGTTGTCTTCAGAGAGTTCTGTCATTGGACACTCGCACTCGATTTATGTCGGGATGTTTTGGCTTAGCTAAATGGTGATGAGGTATTCGTCGGTGCAGTGAATTTAGCCACGACTTTACTTCCACTTTTCCTTCATTTAAAAGTATCTAGGTTTTTTTTTTAAATAATTGGCAAGAATAGCAGAGTGGTGGTATTGTTGGTTTCAGTGAAGTTAATATTTGTCTAAATGTAATAAATTATCAAACTTAAATAGTATTTAGAATTAGTTGGAATCGATGTCTTGCGCAGTTTTTAGATTTTTTGTATGAATATTTTTTTTTTTACAAAACGTAAAACATCGACTTCAAATGCCGCGTTAGTCATTTCAGTACTAAGTTTGAGGTGTATATCTTCATATCTCTGGAGATACTTATCAGCTCTCGATGAAATTACAAAGGCACTTTGGAAATGTACTCTACCAGTTAAAAAAAGTATCATGATTAACAATTGACGGGAGTAATTGATTAAAAATAAATTTAAAAAAACATACAGGAAGGATCGGATAGGAACTCGGTTGAAAAAAAAAAACAATAAGCCCAATTTTCAATTTTGTCCTCCAGCATCTATTTTTAAACGAGGTTTTTGGTGGGAAAGCATCTACTCTATCACAATCCGCTAGTATCATGATAATCAGCCTGTATCAGTCCACTGTTGGACATAAGCCTCTCCCAAGACACGCCACTGAGCTACGCAGCCCACTGAGTAGTATCAGATAAATATAATCTAGAGTTAATAGCAAAGTAATAGTTTTCACTTCGCCGCTCCCATTTTTGGGTCCAACTGCTATCAATCCGATCTCAAATGTAAACTTAATGGGACACGTTTGATCCCTTAACTCTATCAAAGAACATTGAACGGGAAAACGTGTATAATTTATTGGAAGAACATATTGGAGAGTAAGTTAAAAGAAATGTTGGCAAATAGGCCGTGTACTCATGCATGACTGATCTCAAAAAGTAACATCAAAACGGATAAAAACAGAACAAGCCATTGAGTATCTTATTGTAAACGATTAGATAACGTCTCCGTAAAACAGAAACTGCTTTATTTTTTGAAAATTCTCTGGCACTAGCGTCTATGTCCTTGTATTGCGGGGATTTGACAAACATAAATTATCACGGACACAATTACACTAGTAGATTAGACTAGTAGATAACACAAATAATTGTCTAGTATGGAAATCGAACCCACCATCAACTGGTCAGTCAATTTGGGTCGGCTAGACCGCGGTCGAATGCCCTGTTAGTTGAATTTGACGATTATACAACTTGGACACAATTATATACTTCAGTATATACTAAAGCATTCTGCCAGTAATGTTTTTCAGATTATTATGACATAATCTAAAAAAAATTACTGGGATGACCAATGCATTCTCCCAGTAATATTTTACTTCGCAATCGAAGTCAGTGAAATAACAAATCGAAAACTAAGTTCGCACTACAATAGTCAATCAAAATATATACAAAATCTATTCAACTCCAGAACTTCGATACAATTTTCATTTACAAAAGCAAAATATAAAATTCCATTTCAGCTTATTCAAAAAAAGAAACTGTAAATCCCTAACTCCAATATACATTCTACTTAAGAATAAAGTATTTCATACACTACCGAACTTGTTCGCCGTAAGTTTGCTAACAAATCCATGTAAGTCGTCTGATATCTCATTGATACGAAAAGTTTGAAACTTTTTATATTATTCGCCAGACGAAGTCCGCCCCTCAATGGGAAAACATTTGATGCGAGTACCGTTAAGTTTCTTATAGCATTTAAGTATTATAATTGGATTTAGGCGAGCTTTAATGTTGGATTGTGAATGGAATCTATTTATAATTTAAGGTCGTTTAAAAAACTAAAAGAACCGACTTCAAACGTCGCACTTGTCAAAGTAGCCAGTAGACGAAGTAACTAATATAATCTGTGCCAGTTTTTACTAGTATGTCGTCGAGATAAGTAAATGCATCGTAATACAAATGTTGATATATTAATAAACTGGCCAAGTGCAAGTCGGACTCGTACTAGTAGGGTTCCGTACCACACTACAGTGTTTTAAAAGACCGAGCAAAAAATACCACTAAAAAACTGGCGAAAAACGCCAGCAAAAAATAATAATTAATAAAAAAAATATTTCTTATAATGCCATCTAACGTCTAACAAAGGAGTTAGGGATCGACATTTCCCTATAACGCCATCTATGGGACGTTTACCTAACTAAGCGTTCATAGATGGCGTGAAATGCCGCAAAAAACACGTTTCTTGTATGGGGACCCTCTATTATTTTTAACTTTATTCTGTTTCTATTATTTGTTGTTATAGCGGCAACAGAAATACATCATCTGTGAAAATTTCAACTGTAACTATCACGGTTCATGAGATATAGCCTGGGGCCTTATTCAGTATGGCCATTTTAAAGTCTTACCGTGCCGTGTTACGTTATCTCCGCGTTATGGTATTCTCTATGCCAATTAAAACGCGGTAGGGTAAGGTTATGAGCGCGTTTTGAGCTGTCAAAATATCGTGACATATGAGGACGTGTAACGCGCGCGTTTTGTATAATTTACCTATAGTTTGGCATACAGAATACAATTTTTCAATAACGTGACGTGGCGCGATAAGGAACGCGTTATCTCATTGGTCATACTGAATAAGGCCCCTGGTGACAGACGGACAGACCGACAGACAGACAGACAGACGGATAGTGGAGTCTTAGTAATAGGGTCCCGTTTTACCCTTTGGGTACGGAACCCTAAAAACGGGTCGGCCGATTTCGTTAAAATTTAAATGGGACCGCCTGGAAAGGGTACCCTTTGAAACAAAAAAAGAATTTTCCAAATTGGTTCAGGCATCTTCGATTAATCGGTGAACATACATAAAAAAAAGATTCCGACGAATTGAGAACCTCATCCTTTTTTGTGAAGTCGGTTAAAAAGGAATCGGAGAGTATACCTAACTCCCTAATTCTATCGGACTTTTCCATCAGACGTACTGAAAAGTGACACCGCTACATGGTTGGAAGCGATTATCTTCCACATTTATCTACAAACAGCCAAAGGATGAAACTTTTGACTGCGTCTGTGCTTCCAATCGGTACCACCTTAAAGGTACGGACACACCGCAGCGTCCTGCGTACGCGATCTAGGCGGCGATCTGATAGCGCAGTAGTATTTACTGGTTCACACGAAACGCGATCAGAAAACAATTGAAAAGTACTGAGATTGCGCCCGCAGATAGCAGGACGCCGCGGTGTGGCCGTACCTTAACTCAAGACAGTCTTTACGTTACTAGTAAAGTATAAAAGATATAAGAAAGATATTTTCTAGCGTGGGCGGGCGGTCGAGCGTATTATGTATGTAAATTATGGTACACCTTAAAAGTAGTAGGTACAGTTTAACGCACAACGCAAGCCGCGGATATGACTGTACTTATACTATTAAACCAACGTTAAACTACCTCCTACATCAAAACTGAACCAGCTGGCTCTATAAACATTAGAAACCTCCTAAATGAATCATTGACTAATAGCGTCCTATTATCCCGTGAGCAAAACACCTGAGCTTCAAAGGAATTTCCTCGTTCATTGTGTGCAGGCTTCTATACTGAAACACTGTTAGCATCTTGTCAAAGAAAATCTGCGTACAATTGCGCAAAAAAAAATTATGTGTTGCATAAGTAAATGTTAACGTATTTATAGACAGTACTAGCTGTTACCCGCGGCTTCGCCCGCGTTATTGTGTCTTTATGACCTTTGAGGTCTAGATCAATAATCTCTTAGCCCAAGTCACCATAGATGACCCCAAAGTCGAACTTAATATCCTCTATTGTTAAAGTCATTAATCATTTTGGTTAGGTATACGAAGTTGTGCTGTTTAATTGTTTGACTCAACACAAAAGTTCCTGATACATTTCTTACAAATAAATTATGGTAAATAGCTGCGCGAGCGAACATTTTTTATGACTTTTTATGACCCTGATAGTTTTATAACCTAACAATCAAGTCACTGTAGATGACTCTTAGGTCGAACTGTATATCGTCTATTGTTAAAGTCATTGATCATTACTTGGTAAACCTAAGCAAGGTTTACCAAGTTTTGCTGTTTAAGTATTTGAGTCCGTCTAATGTATGAGGCTGTTAAAACACGCTATTATATGTTATATAGCGTTATTACTGCGCAAGCGAAGCGAGTGCAATTTTTTTTATGATCTTTTATGACCCTGACAGTTTTTATGACCTACTATGTCAACACCGATAACCCTAGGGTTTAACTTGATATCCACTTATTTTAAGGTAAAATAATGATTATGATTATTGAAGGTTGAACTGTTTAAAATTATAAACTCGTTTTGATGCATGTGGCTATTTAAATACATAAAATGATAAAATATTACTTACAAAGAAGATAAGACAAACGCTTGCGCGAGCGAAGCGATGGTAAAAAATGTTTACGACTTTTTATGACCCTGACAGTTTTTATGACCTCTTAACACCGATACCACAAAGGTTAAACTTGATATCCACTAATTTTAAGATTAATAATTATTATGATTATTGAAGGTTGTACTGTTTTAATCTTCGAGCATTTACCAATTGAGAAGTTAACGCAAGGCGTTCCCCTTTGCTGGCCATATAGCCATTTTTGGCCATATGAGCGTGCGTAACTACGCTGTATTTTTAATAATGTGTGCGTGTTTCAAGTTAGTGTGATTTGTGTGTGTGCAATGCGTGTTTACCTCGTCCCCCGTAAGTATCGGCAGAAATGTTTGCGGATTACAACGTTAACTGACTGAATGTAGATGACCTTTTATGACCCTGACAGCTTTTATGACCTACAAAGTCATTACCGATAACCCTTAGGTTAAACTTGATATCCACTTATTTTAAGGTTAATAATCTTTATCGTTATTGAAGGCTGTACTGTTTTAATCTATGACTCGTTTTGATGCATGTGGCTATTAAAATACAAAAGTTGCTGAATCGTTTTCTACAAAGTAGATATAACAAATGCTTGCGCGAGCGGAGCGAGCGCCATTACTGCGCGAGCGAAGCGAGTGCGAAATATTTTTACTACTTTTTTTGATCCTGACAGTTTTAATGACCTTCTATGTCAACACCGATAACACAAAGGTTATACTTCATATCCATTTATTATAAGGTTAACAACAATAATGATTATTGAAGGTTGTATTGTTTTAATGTATAACTCGTTTTGATGCATGTGGTTATTAATATATAAAAGTTACTGAAATATTACCAACAAAGAAGACAAAACAAATGCTTGCGCGAGCGAAGCGAGCGCGAAAATTTTTTACGACCTTTTATGACCTTTACAGCTTTTATGACCTACTAAGTCAACACCGATAACCCTAAGGTTAAACTTGATATCCACTTATTTTAAGGTTAATAATCTTTATCATTATAGAAGGTTGTACTGTTTCAATCTATGACTCGTTTTGATGCATGTGGCTATTAAAACACAAAAGTTGCTGAATCGTTTTCTACAAAGTAGATATAACAAATCTTGTGCGAGCACAGCGGGCGCTATCACTGCGCGAGCGAAGCGAGCGCGAAATTTTTTACGACTTTTTATGACCCAGACAGTTTTTATGACGTAATAAGTCAACACTGAT
The DNA here is from genome assembly GCA_954871355.1 of Cabera pusaria. Taxonomy (NCBI): domain Eukaryota; kingdom Metazoa; phylum Arthropoda; class Insecta; order Lepidoptera; family Geometridae; genus Cabera; species Cabera pusaria. Next base: position 20,297,971 of record OX940902.1, read on the forward strand.
GACGCAAAGGTTAAACTTGATATCCACTTATTTTAATGTTATTAATCATTATGATTATTGAAGGTTGTACTGTTTCAATTTATAAACTCGTTTTGATGCATGTGGTTGGCTATTAAAAATTACAAAAAATATTGAAATATTACCTACAAAGTTAATAAAAGAAGTGCTAGCGCGAACGCGAAATTTTTTTTAAACTATTTATGACCCAGAAAGTTGTTATGACCTACTAAGTCAACATCGATGACCCTAAAGTTAAACTTGATACTTATTTTAAAGTTAATAATCATTATGATTATTATGGTTAATAATCTTTATCGTTATTGAAGGCTGTACTGTTTTAATCTATGACTCGATTTGATGCATGTGGCTATTAAAATACAAAAAATGCTAAAATATTACCTACAAAGTAGACAAAACAAATGTTTGCGCGAGGGCAGCGAGCGCGAAAAATTTTTACGGCTTTTTTTGACAGTTTTAGTTTTGATGACCTACTTAGTCAACACCTATGACCCTAAGGTTAAATGTGGCTGTTAACACGAATGTTTCTGAATTAATTCCCACAAAGCAGATAAAACACACACAAGCAAAGCTATCGCGTAAATTTTGATGGCTTATAATGACCCTGACAGTTTTATGTGCTTATTAGGACACATCTTAAGTTTAGTCATTATAGATGGACCTAAGGTAAAACTTTTATGATTATGCAAACTCTATGTAAAGTTAACAAAAAATAAAGGCACCCACACTTAATTGCCGAAAAAAGTATTCCCTGCCCTTTTATGCCCTATAATATACTATACTATTATTCTTTGTACAAAATTTCATCTGAATCGGTCAAGCCGTCTGGCCGAAAAGAGGCCACACATTCACAAAATTCCATAATAAAAATCTAGACACCCGAAATTGCCAACCAAAAAAAAGTATTCGTTGTCCTTCCATGTTTTATTGACTGTCTGTGTACAAAATTTCAGCTAAAAAGGTTAACCCGTTTGACCGAGAGTAGGCCACACATTTGCAAAACTGGGCACCTAGACTCGACAGCCGGAAAAAAAGTATCCGATATCCTATTCTTTCCTATGAACTGTCTTTATACAACATTTCAGGCAAATCGGTCATGCCGTTTATTCGATAAGAGGTCTTATATTTACAAAATTCAATTTAATATATCTGGACCCCCTGACTCGACAGCCAGAAAAAAAGTATCCTTTATCCTATTCTGCCCTATGACATGTATTCATACAACATTTCAGGCAAATCGGTCTAGCCGTTTATTCGAGAAGAAGTCTTATATTTACAAAATTCAGTTAAAAATATTTGGACCCCCTGACTCGACAGCCAGAAAAAAAGTGTCTTATTCCTTATTCTACCCTATGTACTGTCTATATACAATATTTCAGGCAAATCGGTCAAGCCGTTTATTCGAGAAGAGGATTTATATTTACAAAATTCAATTTAAAATATCTGGACCCCCTGACTCGACAGCCAGAAAAAAAGTATCCTTAATCCTATTCTGCTCTAAGACATGTATTCATACTAAATTTCAGGCAAATCGGTTAAGCCGTATATTTGAGAAGAAGTTTTATATTTACAAAATTCAATTAAAAATATTTGCAGTCCCTGACTCGACAGCCAAAAAAAAAGATCCTATATCCTATTCTACCCTATAAACTGTCTGTATACAACATTGCAGGCAAATTGGTCAAGCCGTTCATTTGAGAAAAGGTTTTATATTTACAAAATTCAATTTAAAATATCTGGACCCCCTGACTCGACAGCCAGAAAAAATGTTTCCTAAATCCTATTCTGCTCTAAGATATGTATTCATACAAAATTCCAGGCAAATCGGTCAAGCCATTTATTCGAGAAGAAGTCCCATATATACAAAATTTAATAAAAAATATCTGGACCCCCTGACTCGATAGAGAAAAAAAAAGTATCATATATCCTATTCTTCCCTATGAACTGTCTATATACAACATTGCAGGCAAATCAGTCAAGCCGTTTATTTGAGAAGAGGTTTTATATTTACAAAATTCAATTAAAAATATTTGGACCCCCTGACTCGACAGCCAGAAAAAAAGTTTCTCAAATCCTATTCTGCTCTAAGACATGTATTCATATAAAATTTCAGGCAAATCGGTTAAGCCGTTTATTTGAGAAAAAGTCTTATATTTACAAAATTCAATTAAAAATATTTGGACCCCCTGACTCGACAGCCAAAAAAAAAGTATTTTATATCCTATTCTACCCTATGGCTTGTATTCATACAAAATTTCAGGCAAATCGGTCAAGCCATTTATTCGAGAAGAAGTCTCATATTTACAAAATTCAATTAAAAATATCTGGACCCCCTGACTCGATAGCCAAAAAAAAAGTATCCTATATCCTATTCTGCCCTATGTACTATCTTTGTACAAAATTTCAGCCAAATCTGTCAAGCCGTTTGACCGTGAAGAAGTCCCAAACAAACAAACAAACAAACAAACAAACAAATAAACAAACTGACTTTCGCATTTATAATATTGGTGTTGATTTTTAACCGATTTCACAAAAGAGGAGCAGGATCTCAATTCGCATGTTCTTTTGGTTCTTTCAATTTACTCGTAATAATTTATTGTAATTGTTGTAATTTTTTTTTTTGTTAAAAAAGCTTACTTGCACCTTGGGTTGCAAATTACTAGTATTTTTGTTAACCCTCCAACTAAGCTAAACATGCTTGTGTCTGGAGTGGGTTCATGTCAATAGTGCTATGGGTGGGGATCGAACTCACGACTTCTCGATCGCCAGTCCGACTCCTTATCTATTGGGTTATTACCGCTTGAAATTTGCTTTTTCATTGTGACTTGTTTACAGCAATTAGTGATAAAAAACAATTACATATTTTAAGCAATTTAAAGGGCTTATGCTGTATTTCTTCCCGTTTCCCATTGAATTATGAAATATAATAGTCTTAGTAACTACATTTACTGAATAAATGTATTCGTAACAACCTTAAATAAACTGGCCAAGTGCAAGTCGAACTCGCACTAATAAGGTTCCGTACGACACTACAGTATTTTATAAGATCGAGCAAAAAATACCACTATTATTTTTCGCCAGCAAAAAATAATAATTAATAAACATTTTATTTCTTATAACGCCATCTAACGTCTAAAAAAGGTGTTAGGGATCGAAATTTCAATAGAACGCCATCTATGGGACGTTTACCTAACTAGACGTTCATAGATGGTTTGAAATGCCGAAAAAAACACGTTTCTTGTACGGGGACCCTCTATTATTTTTGACTTTATTCTGTTTTTAGTATTTGTTGTTATAGCGGCAACAGAAATACATCATACAGACAGACAGACAGACAGACAGACAGACACACGGACAGCGGAGTCTTAGTAATAGGGTCCCGTTTCACCCTTTGGGTACGGAACCCTAAAAATGTAGATAAAGTTACGCCTTAGAAAATATCTTGTGGTATCTACGAACTGTTATCAAGCAAAAATCAACAATGACGACTAAAATTAAGAACACTCCAATGCAGGAATACCACAATATCTCGTGACAACAACTGAGCGACAAATTATAGTAAATAGGTGGGTATACATACTACAAATAATTCATATGCCTTATTTTTGAACAATTTAGTAAGACCCATGAGAGTTGAAGCTCGTAATTGGTGAAGAGCTCATCTTTACTGGTTCTGATATGCGTAAATAGAATCTTGCGATTAATTTCAGAACTTGTTTAACAATTAGACTGCGTGAACTCATTAGATAAAGATAAAGATAAAGATATTTTATTTGTTCAAAACATGCGTTATACACATACACAAACATTGCATGCAGTATGGTCTTAAACATAGAAATAGCTCGTCATGTTTTGCCCACATGGGCGTACAATTGAGACGCGTGACGCTGCTGAACATTGTTAAATTCATGTTACATTATATATATTTATATTACTTTACACATTATATTACATTTATAGCTGAGTTTAAAATATTATAACTATTATCTTTCTTATGTGAGATAAATCTATTTTTAATTACGTATTAAATCGTTATTGTTGTGAAAGATATCATAAATATAATTATGTTTTTAATGTATGCGAATGGGAAAATAATTAGTGAGTGCCTATTTTTGTTAGCTGACTCAAATGATATAGTAAAGCGAGTGACATATTAATACCCATTGTGAGCTTAATTTGTTTTGTAATAAAGTCTAATTTTACGTATCATGTGAGCAATGAACTTGTGTGACAAAATTGACTGTATATGAAATCGTGAAGTGTCTAGTTTTATATCAAGTGAAAATATTTAGTGCAAAATGATTGATGCAGTAGATATACCACCAGATGAAAAAGGTAAGATATAGATATATAGATAGAATACGCTTTAATGCACTTAAAAACATAGAATCGGCTACAACAGTAATTATATTTAACAGTACAATCGGCGGCATTATCGCCTTATTAGCAATCTCTTCCAGGCAACCGTGGACTGAATAGAGACACAATTATAACTTACAGATTACACCCCTGAAGGGGTTGGAACGAGGGTTCAAAGTTTGTATGGAGAAACAAGATTAGATAGTCTTTTCTATTTGAAACTTCACACAAGTAATTCAGTAAATAAATGAGTAAATACGTGTTTCAGGCGTTTATGAAATTCCACCCCTAAAAGGGTAAAGTGGGGTAACAGTTTGAAATCAATATTGTTTCGGATTGCACTGAAATTTTGCATGCAGATAGTTATTTTGACGTAGGTATCTGTTAAGAAAGGATTTTCTTTACCCCCCGGATACGGAACGGGGATTCAAAGTTTGTATGGCGAAACAAGATGAGATAGTATGTTATATTCTAAACTTTACATAGGTTCTTCTGTTAATAAATAAGTACGTGTAGCAGGATTTTTAAAAATGGGGTAGGTAACAAAGTCTGAAAATTTGGGTTTTTCAGGTTTTATAAATATGAATCCCGATTTTCCTTAGTCACGCAATAACATGAAAACGGGTGAACCGATTTGGCTAGTTCTTATTTGATGTCATTTGTGATATAAAGGTAAATAACAAAAGAAAAGTTTGAAGTAAATAGAAGGAGTTTTGAACGCGGGCAAAGCGGGGCACTTGTAGTTTATTTATAAAGTTTAAATATCTATAATTTATATAGCTTAAAGGTTAAAAATCTTTATTCATCATTCGCATATCGCGCGAGTTAGTTTCAGTAACCAAGCTTGAGGTTTTTATCTCCATATCTCTTGAGATACTCATCAGATCTCAAACGAGTGTATAACCATTTTATTTAGGGAGTCTGTGAACTGTTTTATCCTCGAAAAATGAACCGATTCAATTGTTTTTTTCAGAAAAATTTAGCAGTTGTGCGCATCCTATCCTATCATTTTTTTTCTTAAAACCCTTTTTCATTTGTTTTGGTAGCTGTTTAGATCAAGGCAGTGTAATATAGGTAATTTTTCAGGTTTTTGAAGGGTTATATTTCTTTTTGCAATTGGTTGGTCAACAAAATCAAATGACAGGGGCTACAGCAGACCTTGATTTTTGTAGAAAAATATTATATCTCTATAACTTTAAGAAGCATTTTCCAGAGAGGAAACAGGGGAATACATTTGTATTGAAAAATGCGACCGCGTTCCCTCTTAAATCCAATGTGAGTAACATAAAGATATTGTACCATTTATTGCAGAAGATGAACCATCAAGACTAACTCCTATGCAAGAAATAGAAGATGCTTTTATAGCCTGTTCCTTTGGAAGGTTTCACATCAGACTGATATGCACCGCTTTCTTTGGAAGCGTTGCTGGAGTGCTGGTAACAAATAATACTTCCTATCTTCTACCAGTAGCAGAATGTGATCTGAATATGGACCTCGTTCAAAAAGGATTGATGAATGCTGCACCGTTTATTGGTAAGATATTTATAGGTAAAACTATTATAACTTATTTTTGGGTGTCCATTGCTACAAATAATTAATAAGTCAGGCAATGTAAATGCGTTAAAAAAATGACCCAACAAAAGTCGTGTCCAAGCAGGCGGGGTTAAAAGTTGTGTCCTGCGCGTCATTAGTCAGACATTTGTCTTGTTTGACTCAACTGTGATAACAGACATCGCAGCACATGCGCGAACCAATCCCTGCTTTCGTTCCGAATTTAAATCAATCTCCAAGCCAATCATTTGTAACTTCGAAAGTGATTTTTATTTAGAATCTACGTCGTTTTGGTTTGAAGGTGGGCCACTTTTTGTGTGGAATTTGTTCTGAATTAGACAACCTTACTTATTATTTATTTGTAGGTCCATTGGCATATAAAATCTACCATAGCGCTTTAGTCTTATGTTTAGTAAAAAATCTCCGCATCAAACTGGTTTGATGCCGATATTCTAGTAATATCGGTATATCTATACTACCTGTGGTGGTTGAAAGTTTGTGGTCATTGGTGAGTATTTTTCTCTATATACCAGTACCACAGAATAAAATAATAGTACAACCAATACCTACTACTACTACCGTAATATATTAACTTTTTGTACATGTAAGAAACAGGATAATGAAATCCCAACGTAAATATTAGTGGTTTATTAAAATATTTCCTTTTCGAATTTTTGTTTGGGAAAAGTATTAGAAATGTAAAAAAAAATCACTACTATTTACACAGCTCGTAAAAGCAGCATTATGTTGAGGTTCCGTCTGACTTGTTACCAAAAAGTTCCGCAGCACCATCATGGAGAAAATCTTTGAGACACAAACTATGTTAGGCCTAGCGTGTTTACTATCTATCTTCAACCACATCACATTGCTTACCTCCCGCCCACCGAGATATTAATCAAAAGCTAGCATATTAGATATTAAAATAAAAACATCAGAGGCAGAGCTGTCACAGAATATAGTTATACCAGTAGATACTAGTACAAACAAAAATACTTCTCAAGAGCGAAGCATAAAGAAAAAATATAAGAAAAAAAGAAGAGAGAAGTATAAAAGTGCTAGTACTATCTCAGTATTCATATTTTAAGGCTCATATAACCCGATAATGCGAACTAACTCCTTTTAAAACTTAAAAGTAGCGCACCAACAATATCTCACCCAAGGATAACGGTAAACACAAGAACAAGCCCTTGGATTATCTCACGCTAAATTCCTTCTAGCCGAGAGGGTAGAGGTTAGACAACTGACGACGGTACCTCGGAAATATGCCAGGAATAGCCCACACTACCGCAAAACGAAGGACAGAACCCGGTTCAAATTTAGCGGTACTCGTGATGAGTGTAATTTACTATCAAGAAATTTTAGTCTTAGACTCTCGGGATTGCCGAATACCTTTGTTGATTTTTGACTTCTACAACTACTCTAGCAAGGAAAATGGGACCACCTTGGGGGTATACTCTTTCCAATAAAAAATAATGATCAAAATCAGACTACTCTGTAAAAAGTTATGCGTGATCATACATAAATAAACTGGCCAAGTGCGAGTCGGACTCGCACACGTAGGGTTCCGATTGAACAAAATTTGCCGGAAAATTTAGGTATCAATACTAAACGTATTTACTACAACGCCATCTAACGAATGTCGAAGGAACTTCTAACACCCACCATGTGAAAGTTAACACAAAGGTCAGTGACCTTTTTGTTGGTTACCATTGTTCATAGATGGCGCTATAGTAAAAACACGGTTTTTGTATGGGGACCCCCTTTAATTTTTAACTTTGTTCTGTTTTTAGTGTTTGTTGTTATAGCGGCAACATAAATACATCGTGTGTTTAAATTTCAACCGCCTAACTATCACGGTTCATGAGATACAGCCTGGTGACAGACGGACAGACAGACGGACAGCGGAGTCTCAGTAATAGGGTTCCGTTGGTACCCTTTGGGTTCGGAACCCTAAAAAAAATATACGCGTCGACTTGAGAACCTCCTCCGTTTTTTTCATCGGTTAAAAACTACGATACAGATAACAACATTGTGTAGCATCGAGATGTTTTGACGTAAATTATTTCCGATTCCATTTTCTTTTTATCAACATGAGATGGCTTAAATAACTAAAAACGTTACCATCCTTGCCATCTTATCACTGCTTGTATAATATACGCAGTAGGCATATAATGAAAATTAAAATAAAGCAACTATTTACTTGAATACGTAAGTAAACAAAATTGTTTAAATTTTAGTATCTAAATATTAATAACTATATACAACTAAATAATCAGGGATAATCAACAAAGACAGGGATATAAGAAAATAATATAATTTAACTAACTAAAACTTTAAGGAAGTATTGTGCTTCCTTATTTGGGTACACTATTAAACCTGAAACCTTTAAAACCTCTTTAGATTTTTGATCAGAGCAGACTAGCGCAGCGGCAAATTCAGAGAGCTCTTACTCGTATTACTATTATTACTCTTAGGCTTATACCGAGTTATATCCAGCTCATTCGGTCCCTCACATCTCGCCCTTACATATTCTCTTTATGTTTCAAATACATCTTGTAACAGAACATCAAATACCCTTCAATCTGAATTTACAGAGCCGTCAATTTATTCAAAAATATGCCGCTAGAGGCCGACACTGACGTCAAGGTTAACCCTATTCCGGTGGTATCCGAAACAAATATGCCATATAGACCGAGAGCCCCCTGTATGAATAGGTACATAGGCACTTTATTTATTTAGCAACGAAGCACATTTTCCGCTCAGTCAAGGTTACTCGATGTTGGTGTAATGTGAAAAGCTGTCGACTGTGAAAAAAATAAAATTTTTGAACTTTATTCAAATAATAGAGGTATTTTTGCGATTTTGTAGTAGATTGAGTTATTCTCTCTCCATAAGTCAGCGGCGTGCATTAGAAGAGGCCTATATCTAGCAGTGGACTGACGTGGGCTGATTATGATGATGATGTATAAGGAAAATGTCCTTTGTGCGTTACTTTGCAGGCTACTTGGCACCAATGTGTGGCTCAACATTTTTCTCAAAATTATTCTGTCTCGATATTAGTAGCCCACGCCCATTTTTCAGTTTGGAAAACGTGTTGGAATAGCTTGATATAGAGATAAGACTAAATGCAGCTGTCCATCAACTCTTTTCAGTAATGTCATAGAAAAGATAATAATACATACTACGTAGTAATGTATCTATTTTTGAAACAGTACGATTCTATTTAAGGCCTGACATTACCATTTAACGTCATGTTTTAGTCTGTGTAAAAAAAACCTAAATGAAAGCTAGCATCCAAACAGTTAGCTTTTATCACAGGATCTTGGACTAAGAGAGGACATAAGTGGACCCGGGCATTCAATACCGGCTCATCTGCAGATTGATGCTTCTTTTGGATCTTTTTGCAAAGGATCGTATGAATATTCAGACTGAATGATAAATGAAGGCACTGTGGGTCATGCGACTCCACAACCCGATATGAAAATATGAGCTTTTTGAGTATTTTTATGAAGGAAATTCCACCGCTTGATCACTATCTTTTATGTCATCTACAAATTTTAAGCAATTTACAGAATACAGTATTTACAAAAAACGCAATAAAATAGTGTATTCGCTTTAATAGAGACAATAAGAAAAGTTCCATTGGACACATTCTCAGTTTAACAATAGTTAGCAGTAAATTACTTATAGATTGTAATTTTAATGATTTGCCATTTTATTTAAATATCATTGGTAAAAAAAAATTACAGAAGTTAAAAATTAAAATCGGGTGGCAAAAAACAAAACGACATTCCGGTTTTTTACGAAAAACGAATATTGCTAAATAGTATAAATTGTATAGAGCAGCAATTATTAACAAACACCTTGTATAGATCCGCTAGTTGTCCTATTGACTGATTTAAAACTTATTACTTAAACGTATTCATAGAATGAAATAGGCTACATATACCAAAGTAATAAATTAGGTGGACGACGTGCTCTTTTACTGACTTCGAAAAGGAGGGTGTTCTCAGTTTGTCTGCATGTTTTTTTTTGTATTTTCACCGTTTTCTTCAGGACTCTCTCTTTGAACAGGTTTAATTTTTTTTCCCTGCAGTTATTCCATTTCCTGAGGGTTTTCCTAAGGTTGTTCCGTTGTAAATAAATCGAGATCTGAAGATATTTAGAGATATGGAGATAATGATTTCAAACTTGCTACTAAAAATGACTAGCGCGGCATTAGAAGTCGATTTTTATAGTTTCAAACTATAAAAATCGACTTCTCGTCAACGATCTTATATTATAGACCTACAGAATAAATGTGTACAACTACACCTAATCATTTCAACTTTGCATTTCATGGGTAGGTTTTTAAATCACTTACGAGATTAAGGGCCAGTTTCACCAGTTCTTGATAAAGTGTCAGATAGTTAGTTATCTGGCAGATGACGCCATATAAAAAGCAGTCGCACTGGGAACCCCGTGCGGCACGCCGCGAGTCACAGCTCTCTTAGCCGCTCCCAGGACGAAGACTCTCAAATCGAGTCGAAACCGGTCGGAGCATAATCCGAAAAATAAACGCAAGTGAATGCCGGCCAGTAAAAAACAAAATATAAAAGCTGTCACAAAGCTGACAGACAAGTTTACAATACGGCTATCAGGAACGGGTGAAATGGGCCCTTTAGTCAAATGCCACCCATAGATAAAATGAATTGTTTCACATAAGATAAATAATATTCCGTAGGAGTTCAATATGTCAACGATTAACTTAGAATGGCTTATGGTTAAAGTTCAATAAAACCTACCAGCGCGTAGGTGTTTTCTTCAAAGCACTTAATCGTATTGTTTATAGAATTGGTTGGGATTCTACAGTCAAAGCGAGACCTTAGAACTGTATTTTGAATCACATTATTTGTATTGCTGAAATATGTCAACACTTTGTGGTTGGAAGTTTCAAACAAACTGCGTATATTTATAATTATATTGTAGCTGCAAGGTTCGGTCGTAGCATTCCAATAATCCTATCCTTAGCACACTTTATATTTATACTATAGCATAATATAAAAGCTTATTTTCCTTCTACGAAAAACTAAAGTTTTATCAACAATGTTTAACTTGCATTTGCATGGTTTTTATTATCCCATATTTTTCTAAAGATTAAGCGATTAAATTATGTACCTACTTTTATATCTTATGAAGTAGCGTTTGAATACTATCTAACCTTGTGGAAGCAATGATGTGGTCGAAGATGGTGAACGCTAGGCCTAGAATACTCTGACTCTCAAGGGCTGTGTGCTGCCGGAACACCGTAAGGTAAGGTAACATGGCAGAATAAATTTACTCCTTTGTAGTAGGTAGGTACTAAGCCAGTTTTTGATAGCAAGTCCGACAGAACCTCAATAGAATGCTTTTTTATATCATCTGTGGGAACTTCTACAAATTATTAATTTTATTCCAAAAAATCCGTAAATGTTCAATCAATATGGTTTATAAACGGGAATTGAAAGAAATATTATGTCGTACAATATCGATATCACGTAATTCACGTTAAATTCTAATGTGTTTGTAATGTGTTTTAGGCAGTTATCCTTGAGAGCCAGTTCCCATTCTAGGCCTAGCGTGCTTACCATCTTCAACCGCATCTCCACTTACCAACAGGTAAGATATTGGTCAAACGCTAGCCTATAAGATATTAAAAAAAATCGTGTTTATACCAGAATTATTTTAATATAGATCAGTTTACAAATGACTACTTAAATAGGATAACTTATGACACTGCTCTCACTGGGTCGTATCCATGTCAAATGCCGGAAACTGTCCACGGGGAGGTATGTTTGCGGCATTCAAAGGCTCTGTTTTAGCACCAAAGCCTTGGATACCAAAGCGGTGTTACCGCGTTCCATATACCCCCGGACAAAAATAAATCCTTGATGTGCTATCATACGTTCGCTTTGCTAAGCTTTTGTTTTAAATTCCGGTAAATCGGTGTGGTTGCAGCGGTTTTTAGCTTTAGCAAAGCACAGAATTTTGTCATGACGCCAAGAGCGCGATGTAAAAACATTTGGACTTCCATAAATCTGTACCAGTATCAGTTATTTTAATGTTTTTTGAAGTTATACTTCTTTTGGCGCGATAGAGATAAATGATGTGAGTGAATTTTTACGATGCGCGCGCACACCGACACCTAAATTTAACATCGTGAAGTTAGTTCTAGGTGGTACGATGCGCGCGCACACCGTCACCTAAATTCTACACCGTGAAGTTAGTTCTAGGTGGCATGACTATGTTCAAGTTGTATATGTCATTTCGTAAGAACGTTATATTTTTACGTGAATAAGACCTTTTTTATTTAAATAAAATCTTTTTGATTAATTTTAATATTTATCGTTAATCACTACTGCATTTTAGTTATTTTTTTTCCATACGCCACAGAAGTATAACTTCTAACGCGTGTACATAAGTACACACACTCTTTTTTTTGTTTTTTTGTTTGCTAATATTTTTATGATTATGAGGGTTTCTATTTTACATCGCTTATGTTTGATACGAAACTTTTTTAACAGATCTCATGTGTCTATCTGGATGGTATCCCCATAAACATTTTTAGAAGCATTTCTAAACGATTTCTAATTTTAGATATTTTCTTCAAGATGACAAAAGACAGCCTAAGCCCTTCGTTCAGAAAATTAAAATAACGCTGAGAGTATGCATAAAACCGTTTTTACCATTGCCACTCGAAAAAGAGCACTTTATTCATCGACAGCAGTGAATAAAACGCTCTTATACTCACATAATAAAAACATTTTGAATTAGGAACAAGCACGAAATACGAATAATGGTCAAAAAATAAATATATCTTGCTGAAAGTGCCTACTGGCTGGCTAAATGGAGGTAAACTATAGAAGCTATATAATTAAATAAAAATAAATATCCCGCCAATGTTGGTTAAATTCCTTTTTAGTTTTCATTATGGCTCCATACGATTAGTGTATTCAGCCAGATTCAAGTATTAAAATTATACCAAGTTTTTGTAAATCCAAGTCATAATGTTGAGTCAAAGTCACATTTCTGTGTTGTGAGTTCCGAGTCAAGTTGAAGTCACAGTTTAGTTCAAGCCTTACTAAAGATGTGAACTATACTGAAGATTTTCAGTGGAATTTTGGTGAGAACACAAAAAGCATGTTTTTGAACACTGTGCTGTTTCCCTACAGTCGCACACATTCACCGGCACTAAATGGTTAATAATCCACGTTTATTACACATTACCAATAAAATATGATAAACATAAAAACTATAAGTAACTAGGTACTACTATTTATTTTCTCGCAGTCAATGGTAAAAAGAAGATTACACGACTCATGAATAAAAAAAATAATCTCGGTCCATGTATCCCTCGCTCCGCTCAGGATTCTAATCTAGAATCCTTCGCTGCTCTCGGGATCCAACTAAGTCCCTCGAATTAAATTGCCTTTTTATTCACTTGTTGTATAATCTACTATTTTACCATTGTCACTCGAAAAAGAGCACTTTATTTATCGACAGCAGTGAATAAAACGCTCTTTTACTCACTCGGTGAATAAAAACATTTTGAATTTGGAACAAGCCCGAAATACATTTTTACGAATTTTAGAGGGCCCGGTGGCATAATCGGGAGAACGGTCGGCTTTGATGCCGTGGTACCAAGTTCAAACCGCCGTGCACCAATGGATTTTTCTATCGAAAAATTTATGTGCGCTTTTCACAGTGGCCCTCCGGTGAAGGAAAACATCGTTAAGAAACCAACAACCCCCACATGGTGGTAGGACACTATCTAGTGTCCGCCTGGCCAGCTACCACCCTCAAGTTAGAAAATCTGTCACCAAAACATCTAATGTGTTCCGGCAGCCATCCTTGAGAGCCAGTTCCCATTCTAGGCCTAGCGTGCTTACCTTCTTCGACCTCATCATCACTTACCAACAGGTGAGATAGTGATCAAACGCTAGCCTATAAAGTATTTAAAAAAAACGAATTATTTACAAAAAATAAATAAAACTAGCTGAAAGTGCCTACTAGCTGGCTAATTGAGGTATACCATAGAAGCTTAAATAAAAATGAAAATCCCGCCAATTTTGTTTTTTTTTTCTTTTATTATGGCTCCACACGATTAGTGTATTCAGCCAGAATCAAGTATTAAAATTGTTAAAGTTTTTGTAAATTCAAGTCATTAAGATGAGTTAAAGTCACATTTCTGATCAAGTTGAAGTCTCAGTCTAGTCCAAGTCATACACTTCGTAAACATGAAAACTTTTAAAACATTTTAAAAATATTTTTTGACAAAAACTATAAATGTATAACGTTCATGTCTATTTTTGTCAATAGCGGCAAATATAAGCTTTGTATTGGTGTTTAAATCATTAAACTCGATTAAAAAAACAAGGCAGTTATGACGTTCCTACAATTATTCAACTTTGAGAAATCATAATAATATAATTATAGAGAAATGCTGCTAATAATTAAAGCTCCAAACGAAATGTATATTTAACTCTTGCTAGATGGATATATTACTAAGTACTATAACATTGGTGGCAAGAGCTGAACGAAGTTAGCCAAAGATAATGCTCATCATCACCACAGTCAGCCGGTGTCAGTACACTGCTGGACATAGGCCTCTCCCAAGATACGCAACTGAGCCCGGCTCTTCTCTTCCAGTCTCTGCCCACCGCTTTGCGCATATCGTCACTACACCAAGTCCAATATAATGCTCAAATGCATGCAATTAGAAAAACCCAGGCCACGATGTGATCAAGTATAAGCTGATCATGATTATGATGACAAAAGGTTCTGGTAGAAATCCTACCTTACATAGGTACACAAATAAAGAAGCTATTTTCCCTTTTGTTTTACAAAACTCTCCCCCCTCATTGTTTGAAAAAATACAATGGATCTAACCTCGAGCAATCAAGCTTTTCCCGCAGCATTTGTTCGAAAAATCAGCAACTACATGTTGATTTAATGTCGAACAATAGTCTTAGAAATGAAGTAAATCGATGGCTATAATAAGTAGTTTCAGTAAAACTGAACCAAGGAATGAATATCTTCTTCTAAAGAGATGAAACTAATATCCGGCTAAACACGTCTTATAATGCTAGGTCAGTTCAGTTCCGGCAAAATTTTGATATGAAGAGCTTAACGAACGACGCAAGCGACAGAATTCTACAAGAGCCAGTGTTTGAGTTCTCCGGACCAAAACTTAGAAAATTCTTCTTCATGCGATATAATCAAATCGTATTTTTAAAACTATATCTTTTAACTTTTTTTGTGTTTGTAAATCGTTATATTGGAGAACACAAGTAAATATTTGTATGATACAATCGCACATTGCCTTAAAGTTATGGTCTACCAAAACAGAAATTCAATTAATAAACAGTACTGTATTGGTATAAAGTTAAAATGATAAACAAATATTTTGAGAAGTTAACGCTACTACGTTCACATTGATATTGATATCTAAACGGATTTTGTGGATTATATGTAAGAACACTCAGGATTAAGTCACATGTTTAATAAACAAAATAAAAACCAATTCATTCGTTTGGGAGATACCATGCCACAGCAGACTTACATATACACAAAATTTTGATACACAAACAAACACACAGATCTATACTTTAAACGTATCTCTGTTTGTGTCGGGACTTAAAAATCGGACACAAATCGAAATCAAATTCATTTCGCAATAGAGATAATAAAAATGTTTGAAACATTTCATCGTCGACCGGAAATACCTTTCCCATCTCTAAGCCGATTCCGCCACTACTGTACCCAGAGAGATGAGCTACCTAAACATCTAAAATTACCATTTCAGGTATGTCAGTCACGTCACTGATCGCCGGGTTCCTGACGGATAATTTCGGTAGGAAGTTGTTCCTGAAAGTGGGGTTTGGTGGACTATTCGTGTTCTGTGTCCTCGCGGGATCTAGCCAGACTTATAAAGTGCTAGTTACGGCGCAGATTTTTCAGGGGATGTTGTAAGTTGGTTTTAGAATTTGGTTGTTGATTAATTGGGAATGGTTTTAGGTATAATGCTTTTGTAGTAGGACTTTAGGGAGTCCGCTTCGAAAAAGGCTATGTGTCGATATAGGGGTAGGTCGTACCTGCATATCAGTTATTAACGATAAAATTGTTTCCTTTAATTCGAAATACTTTTTTTTATATAATACAGGCATTTGACTACTATACAAATGTGCTGGGGTAACGAACGCAGTGCTGTGCTGTGATGTGTAAAATTCGGACTGTGCAGAATATTGCACGTGGCCTAATTAATTAATATTAAATAAATATTTGTAGCGCGTGACGATAATTTAAATATAATTTATACAGATGTCATTGTGCCTCGTCTATATTATATAATAATTTATAAAATAGCCAGCCAAGTGCGAGTAAGACTTAAGCAACGAGGGTTCCGTACAAACTTGTAGATATTATTTTCATTGACATCTAACGTAAGGACAAACTAGGTTACAGGACCAACTTTGCTTCGCCGTTTGATCCCTAGACACCGTTATTGCACCGACCGTAGATAATAAGTTTTTATAGTAAATTATCTGTATTTTGTTATTTAACTTTGTAAATATTTACGGTTTTCCGGTCCGGTTTTATTTATTTTGTACGTACATTGTGCTATTAGACATCGCCTCTTGCCATCGAATTGGTATTTCTTGGTATTGATTTCCGTATGAAATCGCGAAATGTGCAAAAATATGCGTCATAATAGCATATCTTTTGATGGCGTTGACTTACAAGTTTAATTTTTTCACAATCGAAAGACACGGTAGACATCGGAGTATTTGATATAAATTTGGGACAAACGGATAGAGTATAGACGGACAGACGGATGACAAAGTAATTCTACAAAGGTTCCTTTTGGCCTATTGAGGCACGGAATCCTAAAAATATCAAGAGTTTACTATCTGTTAAGATTTGTATCGCATATAATAAGTAAAATTTATTTAAAATAAACTAAATTACTGGAATAGTTTTACGTTCAAGGAAAATAAAAAAAATTCGTTTAATGGAGATAATAATGAGTTGACCGCGTTTAATTAGCTCACGTAGGTAAATAAAGTTCGCAATATTGTAGTGTTGTTTTATGCGACTGCTATCAAAAACATTGAATAAATAAAGCTGTTTTATCAAAAACATAAGTGTGAAGTTTAGGAGTTTTAACAGCAACACACTTTTCTACTTAAGACACAAGCAACAAGAACAAATAATAATAAGACACAAGCTTTGTGTAAAGGACCATCATTATCATTTGTCTAATGAAAGTTACTCATTATGAAGGTACGGCTACACCGCGGCGTCTTGCGTGCGCGATCACCAAACTTGATCTACGGCGATCAAAAACGATTGAAAATCACATCGTGAACGCGCACACGGACGCAGGACGCCGTGGTGTGGTCGTACCTTAACAGAAAATACTAGCCCAAATTAAACTAGATGTTTGAGTACCTACACTATGGGCCATCGTCAGATTAGCTTGAATAGATTAGTACGCCAAAGTTGCGCTAGATTGGAGCAGCAAGTATCAGCAAGTAGTTTAAAAGCGAGTTAATTTAAAAAACAATTAGCCTACAAAATTTGGACACGCATTCTTATATAAATCTTATATTAAACTTTGTGCATCGTAAGATTTAAAGATGCTAACTTCATGAGCTTCAGCGTGGTTAAAACCAAATTGCCGTGGCACGTAGAACGTAGAGCTTCCACAATTTGCTTATATGGTGCTATGTTGCCAACTTTATGTGCTGGTAATAGAAGTAAATTTGAGTA
Organism: Cabera pusaria; assembly: GCA_954871355.1. NCBI lineage: Eukaryota > Metazoa > Arthropoda > Insecta > Lepidoptera > Geometridae > Cabera > Cabera pusaria. The sequence goes on from OX940902.1 coordinate 20,315,689, forward strand.
GAAGCATGTACAATAGTGGTAGCTATTGTATTGCTTAAAGTAGTCAAAAGACTGGTTCAATAATATCAGCTATAAAATAAGGTATTTACAACTGTAGTCAGTTTTGTAATCTTTTTCTATGTTTGGTACGTATGTATGCTTTTATGTTATGTACATGCACGATTTTCACCCACACTTCTGGCTTAAGTCACATAATTTGTTTTTGTTCTGAAGTAGGTACCTCTACTTTAGACGGTAGTGTAAGAGAAGATACCAAATTAATGTAGCTAAAGTAAAACATTTTTTGGAGAATCTATTGTACTCACAAAGCGATTTGATTCTACATTCCTCATACGCATTGCCAAGGAATTGAATTCCTTGCCTGAGTCTATGTTTTCCGAGAACTTTTTCTTTCTGGGTAAACGTGTTACATCTTAGACCACATAGTGGTCAATCGCTCGTTGAACATTGATCACGTCGGTTGACACTGTATGAAATGCAGCATTTCACAGCTCCAATCAACAAGAAAAATTGATAATTTGTAATTTTTTATATTTATGGAGCGTGTTTTAAAATATCTGAATACTATCAAAACTAAAATAAGTATTTAGACCAAATATGGACGAGATAGCCTTGTAAGATCTAAATTGTAGATTCAATGAAAGAGGCTGCATCAAAAAAAGCCATCCAGTTACGAGTATACTAGCAAAGCGGTTCTAATTTATTATCATGATGATTAGGATATTTTCGCCGATAGAGACTAAAAAAACCCAAGATTCCATCTTAGATCACATCATCAACAGATGAAATTTTATTTATTATAAGCTACTATTTCTAGATTCCAGGTAAACCTAAGTTATCACATGTTAATGTGGCAGTGGGTTGGTCATGTCATAGAACCAATAACCGTTGGGGTAGATGTGTTTTGGAGTGGAGACACAGCTCGGCAAACGTAGTGTAGGACGCTCTACTAGCTGATCAAGCGATTATATACGCAAGCCTGATGGCAGCGGTTGGTTCTTGTTAAGTACAATCCGGGGGTTTTTAAATTGCCAGTGAACAGGTCTCTCCTAGGCAAGCGTGCTACATCGTCGATCACATCTCCACTTAACATCAGGTGAGATAGTAGTCAAACGCTTGATAATCTACTAAATCTATTAAAAAAAAAAACAAAAAGCTGAAAATCCGAGCTCAGTGGCGTGCCATAGGTGAGGAACATGTCCAGCGGTAGACAGAAACGGACTGATGATGATGATGATTATGATTTCTAGATTCTCCACTTCAATCAGCGCTCACGTGACCTACTTCTCTGAGTTCTGTCACAAAGGCCTCAGGGACAGAATGATGCTGTGTCAGTCCTCCTTTGTAGCCATCGCCCTAATCGTGTCGCCGGCCATGGCTTGGGGTATACTGACTCGGGACTGGTTTTACTCAGCTTTTGGAGGGAATTTAGGTGAGTATTTTTAGAAGACATTTTGATTATTGTATTGAAAGTCATGGGTGGAGGTTTCAGAGTAACAATTACTTAAGTATAGAGCGCGCCTACTCGAGCGCGAACAGTACGCACGGGTCAGAACATCGTCGCTGTTACCGGCAAGCGCGAACAGTCCACATTCTGAGTTCGAGCTGAATGCGTTCAGTCACAATTTATTTCGTTTTTGATGGAAAAATTATAAAACGCGCGTTGCAATCTTGCCAAAACTACACAAGAAAACACACGAAACTAAAATGTAACATTACGTGTATGTACTTTAGTAATTGTTTCTCTGAGGTGGAGGCCTTTGTCCGACAATGGGACACATGATCGTTAATAATTATTATATTGTATTGAGGAGCTTTTTTCTTTATTTTCTTGTGTTATACAAGATGTTTTATATTAATCTTGGTCAGATTATTTTTTTTGTAGACTGACGACTACTAATTTATTCGTAAGACGACTAAAATATTTAACCAGACTGATGGCCTTGTCGTATACAGGTCGTATTTTTCAACCGATTTTGACGAAAATTGACGCACGAGTTCCTAGTTAGGGTTCCGTACCCAAAGGGTAAAACTGGACCCTATTACTAAGACTCCGCTGTCCGTCTGTCTGTCTGTCTGACTGTCTGTCTGTTCGCCTGTCACCAGGCTGTATCTCATGAACCGTGATAGTTAGACAATTGAAATTTTCACAGATGATGTATTTCTGTTGCCGCTATAACAACAAATACTAAAAACAGAATAAAGTTAAAAATAATAGAGGGTCCCCATACAAGAAACGTGTTTTTTTCGGCATTTCACGCCATCTATGAACGCTTAGTAAGGTAAACGTCCCATAGATGGCGTTATATTGAAATGTCGATCCCTAACACCTTTGTAAGACGTTAGATGGCGTTATAAGAAATAAAATGTTTATTAATGATTTTTTTTGCTGGCGGGCGAAAAATGATAGTGGTATTTTTTGCTCGATCTTATAAAATACTGTAGTGTGGTACGGAACCCTACTAGTGCGAGTCCGACTTGCACTTGGCCAGTTTATTTTTTATTTTATTTTTATCGATCACTTTTTTTAATTGGGAGAAAAAGGGGAAACGTTTGCTGTAGCGTTATTTATCGTCGGCTTTTCAGATAAGATTTGAGAAGAACACTAATTCATTTTCATTCAACACAAGATGTTGGGAAAAATATTCCAAAACAGGGCTACACTACCTTCAGTTCAGGACAGTTGAGGGGATCTACACTACCTTCTTTACTCACGTGTCTACACCAATCAGGCTACGCAATAATCTTTGCATTTATAAAATTGTGAATTTTCAAGTGATTAGAATGCACAATGCACGTTGAGTGTTTTATGTTATGATACACGCGGTTACGAGCTATCCCACTGAATAAAAGTGTATTTATTCCTCATTAGCCCATTGCTTCCATTTATAAGGTTCTGTGTTGCCACAAAGTACTGTTACTATAAAAAAATAGTATTTTATCTGAAATATTCCAGTACTACACTCGTGGAATTTCTATCTGTACGCAATGTCGCTTTGGCCGCTTACTGCATTCACTCTCTATTCCACGATGCCAGAGAGTCCAAAATATCTGGTTGCAAAGCGAAAATACGACGAAGCGAGGGAGATTTTGATAAAAATTTACAAAGAAAATACAGGAAAGCCTGCCCAGAGCTATCCGGTAAGTTATTCTCGACTATTTCAGACATTTAGGTACTCTGTATTGTGAAAGGCAAATTGTGAAATGCTTATGCACTTAGCGACAGTATGAATTATTCTAGCTTTGAATAGAAGCGGGGACAGATTCAGCTTTTGAAATAACCCGCAAGTTTAAGTGGTTATGTTACAGATTTCAGATTCACAGGTTCTTGATAAAGTATCTGATAGTTATTTGACAGATAACGCCATACAAAAGCTGTCAAAAATCCTACAGATAAGTTCGCAATAGGGCTATCAGGAATCGGCGAAATTAGCTCTTAGAGACATATTATCAGAAACTTAGAAATTAAGTATATGATATTTAGACATATGAAACTTATATGTTTATGATACGAGTACAGACGGTAATTATACCGGTGTTAGCTAGGAAAATATTCTTATTCTGTGAGCTTTTGCATCCTTTACTTGATCTGATACGTTTTTAAGCACTAATTCCTATGCCTTCACTTGGTGGATTCATTTAATTCTTGATCTGATTGATTTATAAATGCTACTACTAATGTACCAGTCTTGATCTGATTGATATTAATGCTACTGAATGTTACCAGTAGTATTTAAAAGTAACCTCAAGCACAGAATAATGAATAGTACGCCGGGTAGTCTACTATGTGATAATTTTCCAAGCCAAATCGATCGAGTCGTTTAACCGTGAAGCAGTTACTAAACTCTGTGCGCTGTATACTTCGTGAGTTAAATAACAAATGTATGTAAAATAGCGAAAGAAAGCTATGTATAAACCGCAGATCGCCACCACCACAGAACGCAGCGGTTTAGGAACCTTTGTAGGTAAAAACATAAAATTATTGAATATTAAAATAAAAAGTTGTTAACCGACTTCACAAAAAAGGAGGAGGTTCTCGATTCGTCGGCATCTGTTTTTTATAGTATGTTCACCGATTACTCAAAGATGCCTGAACTGATTTGGAAAATTCTTTTTTTTTCAAAGGGTACCTTTCCCAGGGGTTCACATTAAAATTTTAACGAAATCGGTCGAGCGGTTTTTAATATATCAACATTTGTTTTACGATGCATTTATACATATACCTCAATGACAAGATACTGGCTACTGGCTACATTAACTTGTGCGACGTTTGAAGTTGGTTCTTTTATTTTTTTATACGATAAATTATAATCTAGTTGTGTAGCGTGACCTTTTTCCAGCACATCGATATATGGAAGAACATTCAATCTCAAAATCCAATACCTGGGAAACCAGCCACCGTTAGACATCGGTTAGTGGAAGGGCTACATAATGTTAAACCATTATTTCGGAAACCATTAGTGGTTTACTTGATCATACTTGCATCGGTTACGTTTTTAGTGCTGGCAATGTAAGTTAAATATTTTATATAATATATTTTTCTCAGAAAATAATTAAATTCAATTTGTAAATTGTTAAACACAATCTAAAATTTCATCGTACCGATGGATCGAACCGTGGCTTAATTGGCAACCTGGACGTTTTATCCGGGGGGTGCGGGTTCGAGTCCCGTCCGGACGATGAAATTTTGGATTGTGTTTAACAATTTACAAAAATATAAAGTGTGTGACACTTCAAAGAAACATAATATTACATTCAATTTATTGGCCTCCAATAATAGTTTTTCTCACAAAAGAGGGATCTTGAAAAAAAGTGCAAAAATAAATCCTCTTATATGGACTCGAACCGGGGACCTCTGGTTTTGCGACCACCCTATTTCCCACCTAGCCATTATAACCTTGTAGATTGTGGCGAAGTTTACCTTCGTATTCTAATGATATTATAGCAGTTTTTCATTGCCTGAAAAAACTAATTAAACGACGTTTTCTAAAAATGTAACCTAGTTAGATCGATTTATCTTTCCCCAAAACACCCTGCATACTAAATTTTATGAAAATCGTTGGAGCCATTACCAAGATTTATATGACATATATACAAGAATTGCTCGTTTAAAGGTATTAGATAGAAGTTTGTTTACTGACAACGCGGTAGCATAGCTCCAATAGGGAATATGCACGATTTCTTTGTATATGTTTATTTCACTGAATACATCCATTGAACACAGTAAAAAAATTAAATAATACTGAAAGTGTTCAAATAAAGCTACAAACTATAGTTTTAGCATTGAAAAAATATGAGGTATCTAAAACGCTGCCAAATTTTCGCGCGCCTTTGTGACGTCACAGTGCACAACACGGTCTCCACAGATTAAATATTTTTAATAGATTAAATTTTAGAAATACTACGTATTCGTACTACAGTGCATACTATTTCCATAAAAAAGATTTAATCTGTGGAGACCGTGTGGTGCACTGCGACGTCACTTTCTAATTGAAAAGTGGTGATGTGTTTCGCAAATTTAAATTTCCCACGCTTTTTTTGAATTTTTCATATAATATTTTAACACATGTAAGAGTATTTTATTTATAAAAAAATGTTTAACATACAACACCAGACCAATAATGATTCGAAAATAAATAATTTCAAGTAAATTTATACCACATGCATATTCCCTATTGGACCAGTCTTGGCTTATGTCTTATGTCTAGCACTTAAGCGCTATCCTATACTGAAGATGCAGTGTAAGTCATGCTTGTCTGAAGTAGGAAGACGGCACTGAGACCAGTCGCTAGATAACTGACTGTCTAGAGACTTACTTCATACTGTAATTGATATCGGAACATATAAAAAATATTATATTTCTAAATTGAAATGCCTTCGTTTTCAGCTACAACATAATACGGTTGTGGTTCCCCCAACTATCTACCATAGTGGAACACTACAAACTAGACTCCGATAACGACTTGTGCACATTGTTAGATACCTATACAACTGACTTGAAAGCTATGAATAGCAACGCTACAGCGACCGATGTTTGCATACCGGTAAGATTCTATATATTTCTTAAATAACACATTACCCTCAATACCCTCGCGCAATTGAGTAAAAAAAAAAAAAACCTGTATTGGCTCGTATTTTTATCTGCATGTTTGTCTGTCTGCCTGTTTAGAATTTTCAACTTTTTTTTACTTTTATCAATACAACTACTACGTAACAATTTGAAATTCATAAGAACATAGTCTATCGATTTAAAAAATGCAAATTGTAGCTAAATATTGTTTGCGGCTGATAATTGAATTAATGGATTGTAATTTACCTATTCATTAAATCCATTATCAGTGGTATTAACCACTATAAGGGCCAGTTTCACGGGTTCCTGATAGCGCTGATATGAAGAAATTTGACAGATTTTTTACAGCTTTTATATGGCGCCATGTGTCAGATAACTATCTAACGCATTATCAGGGACCGGTGAAACTGGCCCTGATAGTAATACTCTAAACTATATCTTACTTCCGCTGAACTTCTATTACTAGAATATAATTATGATCTTAGAATAAAATATATACAATTGGAATGGATACCTAAAACAAACACGTAGAGCTTTTATTTAAAGTTAGGTGGTAAAGTACAATTATTCGTAGACTAGTCTGAAACACCAAATATTTCAATTATTTTTCATTTAAGTCCTGTCTGGAAAATATAACTCTCAGTAAAAAGCCCTACAAACAATAGTATACTGTATTTTTAACCGGCTTCACAAAAAGGAGGAGGTTCTCAATTCGTCGGAATCTTTTTTTCATTATTTTTATGTATGTTCACCGATTACTCGAAGATGCCAGAACCGATTTGGAAATTATTTTTTTGATTCAAAGGGTTTCCAGGTGGTCCCATTTAAATTTTAACGAAATTGGTCGAGCCGTTTTTAATATATCAACATTTGTATTACGATGCATTTATATACCTCGATGACATGCTACTTTCTGCACTTTGACTAGCGCGACGTTTGAAGTCGGTTAGTTTTTTAAACGATCTTAAATTATTATAAATTGACACAATTAAATTGAGTATCCCTTTTATTTATTTTATTTTATTTATTTATTTTTATTTATTTAACCTTAATCAAAACGGTACAAAAACCAATTAAATTAATTAAGGAACATTACAACTAAACTATAAATTATAACTGACCCTTAAATAAACTGGCCAAGTGCAAGTCGGACTCGCACTAGTAGGGTTCCGTACCACACTACAGTATTTCATAAGATCGAGCAATAAATACCACTATCATTTTTCGCCAGAAAAAAATAATGACTAATAAACATTTTATTTCTTATATAGTGTTTTTAGTATTTGTTACTATAGCGGCCACAGAAATTCATCATCTGTGAAAATTTCAATTGTCTAACTATCACAGTTCATGAGATACAGCCTGGTGACAGATGGACAGACAGACAGACAGAAAGACAGACAGACAGACAGACGGACAGACAGACAGACAGACAGACGGACAGTGGAGTCTTAGTAATAGGGTCCCGTTTTACCCTTTGGGTACGGAACCCTAAAAATGAACTTTTAATGGTGTTCAATAGAGACTTTCTTTCCAATCTTTAAAATCTCTAAGTAGCTTAGAGCCTGACAGTTGATTTACAATAAGGTTACTTGTGTTTAAGGTTTGTAAATCAACTGATTTACAAACCTTAAACACAAGGTTAAAGGTTTAAGGTTTGTAAATCAACTGATTTACAAACCTTAAACACAAGTAACCTTCACCATGTGATAGATTTTGATTAAGATATCAAGACTAGAGCCTGCCTTATATCGGACACTGGGACAAGTGACTTGAAAACCGAACTACTCGACCGTGTCGGATGTCGGTTCCGGTTTAGATTAGTTCGGGAGTTTAGATGAGATTGCTTAGCGTAATGTAATACAGCGACGAAGGTTCAATGAGGATACCAGCCCAGAAAATACCAGCAAAAAAACGGTTTCTATTTTTCGCCAAACGCAACTTAAAAATGTATGGTCATTTTGTTATAACCATGATTTTTTTATCGTATTTACAATATGAATGTGATTTGTAAATTACATTGATATTTGAATTTGTTGAAAATGTAATTCTCACACTTTTTCAACCGACGTCATAAAAAGGAGACTCTATTCGTCATACAATATAAATGTGATTTTTAAAGTAAATTACATTGATATTGTCATTTGTTGAAATGTCACTCTCATACATTTTCAACCGAAAAGGAGTCTCAAGTCGTCATTTTATTTTTTTAATGCTTGTTACGCGAATACTCTGCCGATCGTGAATCAATTTAAGTGATTATTTTTGTCATAAGTAGGATTTATCTCCGAGGTCGTCCAATTAAACTTTTATCAAGATCTGATAAGTATCTCCAGAGATATGATGATACACATCTCAAACTTGCTACTGAAACTGATTTGCGCGGCATGTAAAGTCGGTTTATTCGTTTTTAACCCCCAACGCAAAACGTAGTGGTGTAATAAGTTTGACGCGTGTATCTGTATGTCTGTCTGTGGCATTGTAATGCCTTAACGGATAAACAATTTTTTTATTTAGTCTATGAGCTTTATTATTGTGGAAGCTAAGGCACCACAGACATACACACGTCAAACCTATAATAGCCGTATTTTTGCATCACGATTAAAAACAGACATAATTCACTACTAACTAGTTACATAGTAATACAGCATACAATGTACTCAAATACTACAGAAATAAGGCATGACAAGATGTCATCCATCATAATTTACCTACCATCCTATCCTGCTTCCCATCCTCGTGTACCAGGGGAATAGATCCAATCGTGTTGAATTAAGCGTTAAGTTAACCTACTGCCAAAACTACATACCTTGGTTGCGAGACGTCGGTCTCTAATCAAATAAGGCGGGCTGTTGTCAAATACAGTTTGTAGTAGTCCAGTGTCACTAGCGTAGTAGATTGGGGCTGTGACTGGCATTTGCCTAGCATTAGTACGTTTTCTGGTGATTATAGCAGAAGAAGCTGGTCCGTTTCTGCTGATTAGGTAAGAGTTATAATATGGTTAGATTAGGCGTTGTTAACTGATTTGGTCTAATTTCATATGTTCAACCTAGGATAATAATAATGATGCCGCAGAACCGATAACCGTTGCGGTAAGCGTATTTAAGAGGGGATACAATGACTCGACAAACACGATGTAGGACGCCCTAAAGCTAGGTGGAGTGACGATATTTGCAGGGTGGCTTGTAGCATTTGGAAAAGGATAGCTGAAAATCGAGCTTAGTGCGTGCTGTAAGAGAGGTCTATATCCAGCAGAGAACTTATACAGGCTGATTATGATGATGATGATGAAGCTAGGATAGAAAAGTACTATGAGTTGTCTTGGCTAGCAATTGAACTACGCTTAGGCATTATAACTTCTGCCTTGAGTGATATTAAAATTCCAGAAGAGAAGCTGTATAGAACAAGTCACTTGCACACCATGTTTTAGATGAAAAAATAATAGGATAAAGAAAAAAATAGGGAATAAAATCATATTATTTTATTCCCTATTTTTTCTTTATCTTATTATTTTATATTATAAAATCTATTGTAACTTTTCGACAAATTCTGCTTTGGATTTTATCACGAACACTTTTCTGTAAATACTTTGTCTTTTGGTAGCTGCATAGGTTTCACACTATAGCTGTAGGTATAAAACAAATTCAATTTTGAGGGCACGGTGTAATTGGTAGAACAGTCGGCTTTTATTCCAGAGGTCTGAGTTCAAACCCCGCCGTGCATAAACAGATTTTTCTATCAAAAAATGTATGTGCACTTTTCACAGTGGCCCTCCGGTGAAGGAAAAACAACGTTAAGAAACCAACAACCCCCGCATGGTGGTAGGACACTACCTATCTAGTGCCCACCTGGCCAGCTACCACCCTCAAGTTAGAAAATCCGTTGCCAATACATCTAATGTTTTCCGGCAGCTATCCTTGACAGCCAGTTCCCATTCTAGGCCGAGCCTGCTTACCATCTTCGACCACATCATCACTTACCAACACGTGACATAGTGGTCAAAACACTAGCCTATATAATACAAAAAAAATCAAAGAAAATTTGGGGTAATAAGCTGGAAAATTAATATTATTGTAGAATGACATAATGGAAACTGGGATATGGGCCCATCTAAGAAGTTTTTCTTTAATATTTCAGAACAAGAGTGGATCAGAAACTTACATCGACAGTATGATTATTGGACTAGTTTCCTTGCTGGCTTACTTCATCAGCGGAGCTTTGGTCAATAAAGTTGGAAAGAAAAGGTTACAAGTAGTCGCTGGGATGATAGGTAACCCCTAAACTATTTTAACAAAAAGTGAATCACATAATTTATACAAAACCAATATTTAAATTGTCTTTTTTACATATTTAGACCTCTCTCTAACTATCAGGAATTGCGATAATTTTTATCAATAATTATTAATCAAGTCTTAATAATTAAAATTCTTTCATCTATTAAATTTAAGTTCCATAATAAATATTTTTCGTCAGTAATTTCACTTTTTAAATACTTACAATGCCATATAATATACATAATCATCGAGATTCACTTAATAATTAATTAACAATTTCTTTTTTTTACTGAATTACATTGTTACATTTTGTACAGGTGTTGGATCTACACTGGGGCTGCGATGGGCAAACTCGAAGGTGTCTTTAGTAGCTCTTTTCGCAGTAGATACAGCTATTCTTCAGTTGATGAAAGGATTGAACCAGGCTACGGTCGTTGAGTACTTCCCTACTAAGATAAGGTATGGAATATTCAATAAATAAATAAGATCGTTTAAAAACTAAAAAGAACCGAGTTCAATGCCGCGCTATTAATTTTCAGTACCAATTTTGAGTGTTTATCTCCATATCTCTGGAGATACTTATCCGACCTCAATAACTTTACCATGGCACCACACCCTTTCTAACAAAAAAATAATAATTCAAATCGGTTCATAAACAACGAAGTTATCCGCGAACAAACATAAAAAACATATATACGGTCGAATTGAGAAACCTCATCCTTTTTTGTGAAGTCGGTTAATAAGTTTAAAAACTAAAACCCGTCTACTGAAAAATCACTCTCTGAAAAGTATGAAACATGAAAATATTCTCATCTGAGATCATTATGTACAAACTATTCAATATGTATCGTGTATTATATAATCAAAGAATCAAAATTTATTCAGTATTAATATACGCACATATACACGTCAAAATCATAAAATAAATCATAACCAATTAAGTCAAAGTCAAAGTCAAATCATTTATTCAGTATATGGGCAAATTAAAAATTTGCACTGACACACGTCAAATAACATTAAACAGATCATATTCAATAAAAAATATTATAGATATAACAGAAACATAACTTATTGCTTTGAATTTACAAAAAAAAAAACAAAGGTATTGAGCCATTCAGCTTTCATCTAGACGTCGAACGTCACACTTAAAACACATGTTTAATTCCCCTGATTAATGTAGGGTTGCCAACCGTACTATTACGTGCACCCGCAACCCAGTGCATGTTTCAGTACTTCAGACAATTATAATCCAAAAAATTGTGAAATAATGAAACATAATAAATAAATACAACGCAGACTAATTGCAGTACAAATCATATTCCGGATGGAACCGATTGTCCGTCTATCAGCTGCATAATACCGTCTCTACAGGCAACCCTAGATCTGCAAACAAAAGATGAAAACTGATTGACTGTTGAATCTCCTGGTGTTTCGGAAGTACTCCCATCAGAGCAGAAACACCAAGAAACTCTATGGGGCTTGTCACTCATTTTTATTCATTTTTTTTTTAAATTCATATTAAATATTATTTTAAATTTACAACAAATAATTATGTTATCATACAATTTATATTATATCTTGGAGCTTGGGGCATTCAGGCCAAGCATTTTTGTCATTCATATAGTAATTTAATGTATAGTACGATTTCTTCATTAAATTGGATTTTACAAAGGTTTTAAATCTGCTCATAGACAGTTGATCAATATCATTAGGAAGTTCCCCAAAAAAGAACCACTAACTTTCCACAACCTGAATTGAGGTAAAATTAATCTATTTTTGTGTCTTGTATTGAAATTATGTACATCGGACCTCTTATCATAATCATTCAAATTTTTGCGTACACACATAATATTTTCATATATATACTGACATGCCACTGTGAGAATTTTAATCTCCTTAAAATTTTCACGAAATGAGTCTCGCGACTTCATGGTATATATAGATCGAATAGCTCTTTTTTGTAAAACAAATATAGATTAGATTTCGGCGGCTTTCCCCCACAATAAAATGCCATAGGACATTATACTGTGGAAGTAGCTAAAGTAAACCAATCTATCTATCTATCTAATCAGATTATGAAGTAAACATAGCAAAAGCAGAATTTTAACGCTTTGAATTAGAAAAAAAAACAAAAGTAATGAACCATTCAGCTTATCCAATAGTTTACGACAGAATTAAAAAAAAAATTAAAGTAGGTTAAAACCAACCATACAACTGTGTGTTTCAGTACTTCAGACAATTTTTATATTAAAAAAAATTAAAAAAGTGAAATAGTGAAACACAACTTAAAGAAACGCATACCGATCACAGTACATATCATGATCCGAATGGGACTGATAGTCCGTCTGTATAAACAACTTACTTGTAATAAATATTTTATTGTATATCACACATATTCATAGTGGTGTTCAGTGGATACCCGTGGTCGTATGCTGCTTTGCAGAATGTATTGTTTTGTTACGGTAAGTGACATACGACCACGGCTATCCTATACATACCGGTCAAAACATAACCCTCATTTTTGCTTTGCCGTAGTCGGGTAAAAAAACGTGTGTGTCTACTTATGAACGCACGTAAGAAGTTATACTTCTTTGACGTACAAAACAATAATAAAGTCCCCGTCACGAGAAGCTATAAATTATGTAAACAAACATCTTTTACTAAGTAAACATTTTATACTGCGAGATAATAATAAATTGACCATATTCAATCGACATGAAATATAGACGGGTTATATGAAAGTAACAACCTATTTAATTTAGTCGGATCATATTTTAACGACGCAAAGCGCTATCGTTTGTGTTTCTTGGTACCGGACGCAGGGATTGTAAACTATCGGGACGCCATTTTGAAATAAACGCGTCATTCGAGTTTCGAATGCGTACGAGTACGAAATTCATTTTTTTTGTTGGTCCAAATGTTGTGAACTCCTGAACACTTGTTTACATAATTTATAGCTTCTCGTGACGGGGACTTTAGCCAAAGATTCCTATATTACGTCTATGTTCCATCCCGTATGCCATAAACTCATTGTTTATATAATTTAAGATCGTTTAAAAAACTAAAAGAACCGACTTCAAATGTCGCGCCAGTCAAAGTAGCCAGTATATTGTTATTAAAGAAGTCGACGAGACCAAATTCCTAGGTGTATTCTTAGATAAAAATCTCAATTGGAAAAGTCATACACGACACCTATGCAATAAAATAAACAGATACGTGTATGTTCTCAACAGACTACGACAAACGTCATCTTTAAGTACTGTGCTAGCTGCATACTACGGCTGTGGGGAAACACCACAGACATTAATAAAGTTTTTATAGCACAGAAAAAGTGCATCCGTGCGATCTGTGGGGTTCCTCCGTTTGAATAATGTAAAACGTTAATGTTAAAGTTAAATATCATACCACTTCCGTGTATGTACATTTTAGAAATTGCTAATTTTGCTAAAACAAATCCCGAACATTTTAGTAAGGCCTCTGACATATATCCAAGAAATACGCGGAATCCTGACAGACTGGTTTATGATATTGATATACGGTCAAAGACTGCTCATTACCAAAAACAAGGTCATGCCATGTGTATCAAAGTATTCAATGCTCTACCGAAATACATGAAAACCTTGAGTACAAAACTTTTCAAAAAAGAACAGATGTGTTGCAAAAAATCCTATAATGATTAATGTTATGTTTTGGTCCTACTTTTCAGATCATTTGCGCTTGCATGCACTATGATGACAGGTCGTATAGGGACGTTAACTGGCAACATACTGTTTCCTATACTACTGGACTTAGGATGCGTCATACCTTTCTTCACTATGGCTATTGCATTATCAGGTATGAATTCCTACATGTCAGCAGGATGCACCACGGGCAGGTGAGGTTGGCTGGGAGCACTGAGGTGGTATTTGTGCTCTCTTACATCCCTGCCCTATTGGGGTAATGGATAGATTAGCTTGACTCCAAGCGAGAGGTCGACAGTTCAAATCCCAGCACGAGGTATTCGTCCATGGGTGGTAGGAGCATATTATATGGATGTCCCGCCTGACTTGCTACCAAAGAGTAGCCTACCACCATCAATGAGAACATTTGCCGCCATAACCTAACGGTGTTCCGGTAGCACACAACTTAACGCACTCGTATATTCTATATCTACATCTGAGTGGAGAATTCCGGCTCGAAATCCTGTCTTTCAAACTGGCTAGAATGAGTTCCGAACAATAGCTCGGTGAACCAATAAACAATATGGTCAAAGTCAAACCATACAAAACTTTTTGTACCTACCTTATTTTTTTTACTATTAAATATTATTTTTTCTATAACTTATTTTACTTTTTTTTCAGTTGTAACAATAGTAAGTATGTTCATGCCAAAGAAGAAACAAGTCCAAACATAAAAGATTGGAAAAATAACTTGGAAGTTTTGTCATCTGCTGGAGCAAAGGAATCTAAGCAGGCTACTATCCTTGGCTACTCATGTTCAGCTCATACCGACCATCTTTCGAAGATCATTACTTCACTAAGTCTGGAACATTTTAGGGAAATGTTTAGGTTAAATGAAGTAGTACCTATATTGTACTCTATACATAATCGCCATAATATTACATTAAGGGCTAGTTTCACGGGTTTCTTATAGCGCTAATATGAAGAAATCTGACAGAGTTTTAACAGCTTTTATATGGCGCCATGTGTCAGATAACTATCTAACGCATTATCAGGAACCGGTGAAACTGGCCCTTATTATTAATAACTTGTCTTATGAATTTGACATTTGACCACCTATCTAACCAAAAACTATGTAATTATAAGATTTAACGTTATATCTATTTAAATTATGATCGCTTTTAGATTTTTTTTAATCTGAATATTATAAAATTGACTTGTTTATATTTTTACTTAATTATAGGTTATTTATAATGTAATTGTAATATTATGTGATTATGCGCATAGCCATAGCAACCATATGGGCAATGGGAACAGCAATAAATTAATTTTATATTTAATTTAAATTGTAATTTCGTGAAAAAACCTGTACAACAAATTACTTAAGATCTATGAGGAATAATCTAAGTGGTAATTTAATAATAATTTAACTCAATTGTTAGAACCTAAATTAGGTATTATATGAATACATTAATTTTTAAACCTTAACTATTTTGTTGAGTTCAGAAAAGAAAAGCTTGAAAACTACACACAGCGTATTTTTTTATTTATCCCGCATTATTTGCTCTTCTTTAATATGCTCAAACATGCCTAAGTAATTAAATTATAATATTCCTAAATACACGTGAACATTAAAGCTGATCTACAAGGTTTTGTTATGATATACGGTCAAGGATAGGACAATCATGACACTTGCCTGATGGTAATCAATCACGTCGGATTTTACCAGAAACTGTGGCATGTAAAACAAATAATGTTCGTCACTACGCTGCGCCTGTTTTTTACCAATAGACAAATTAGTAATTGAGTTTCTCATGTCACTAACCACAAACTGACACATATAATAGACAGTTTCAGAGCCCAGTGAGGCAGTGGTAAAATCGTTGGTTTTGACGCCAGAGATAGTAGGTTCAAATCGCAGCTGTACACCAATAGACTTTTCTATTGATAAACGGATTCTTAAAAAAAAAAATTAAAGTTTTTTATAGTTTCCACTGTAGCTTTTGTTACGTACCGTAGAGTAGCTAAGAATAGGGCTGAGTGGCCTAAGGTTCCGGCATTATATTCGGTGCCAGCCAGTATGGAAGTCGGTTTGGAGTAGTTGTTCTCTGTAGCTTGACCTGACGTATAATATTCAGTAATCGTAATACCAGTAACAACCAGTATCTAATGTTGTACAAAAAATAATTTGATTGAATCAGTTTTCGAGGAGAAAACAGGGGAATACGAAACCCTATTTTAGTTACAGATTTTAGTCAACATTTTGCAGGTAAAATGGATCTGGGTTGCTGTTGTCCCTGTCGTACTCTTGTTGTTCGTTCGGGCACTGCGTGACGGCAATAGTTTCTTTAAAATACCTATTTTTCAAATTTTTCGCACCCTTATTCCCTTTTAAATGCTCGTGTTTCAGGAAAAGAATACGGAGAAATCATATGCTGTTCTGCTGTGAGCCGAATGAATCCTAATGATGACGATAATTTTCTGCAGTATTATAACATCGTTAGTGACGTTTCACTTTAAACCACAAAATAAATATTTGCATTACGTAGTTTAACGCAGAAAACTGTGAAGCAATATTATAATTGTGTGGCGTAATCTTTTTTAAATATTTACAAAACGATAGCGTTATTTTTCCAAGATACTCTCGATAAGATCTTACTAAATTTTGTAGGTTTTTAATACATAATATATTTTTATTTTATTCCAATAAGTCTCTTCCGTGGCTTAGCTCAGAAAATATAAATCACGCATACGAAGTTGTAACGTGAAATGTTTAACGTGTGCAAACTGCGTGCAAAAAAAGACAATTGATAACATATCTCCGTAAATCATTCATACAAATTAACCATTTTACGTAGACCTATTTGTTTTAACTAATACGCGAAAATTCATCACAAATTACATAATGTTATGAGAGGAGTAGAGTTCCAGGTTAATTGGTTTAGCAACAACGTCTTGATAGTTTATAATTTCGTCACAAGTATTAAATTAGTTAAAGCAAGTATAGTTCTTAAAACAGTGACGTGTGTTATATAAGTTTTTCTAGTGCATAGTAATTTATTTAAAATTTGTCAAAGTTTATACTTAATTATATATACTTTGTTAGGAACAGGTGTTTTATTTTTGTAGTGAATAGTGTTTTTTTTAAAGATAAGATAAAATGAGTGAAATTAGTTTACCAGCTTTAGCGGAGGCAGGTTTGTTCTTTTTTCTCTTACGTATAACTTGGATTGCGAAATGAAATAAATTAAAATGACATTGATTTTTCGCATGGTACAAAATTATGAAAATCAACTGGAATGTTGTTTGCGGTACATTTTCTGACAATCTGACATTTATAATGTGGACAATCTTAAGACAGTCTTCTTCAATATAGCCTGGTAATGACAGTTGAACCTATATCTATGGTGACTAGTAATTATGACCACCATTTATCACAATGCTGCAAAGACAGTATTAAGGGCTGAATAATTTTCAACATAAACTTTATGTGGAAGAGATGGTGAACACGCTAAGCCTAGAATAGTCTGACTGTCAAGGGCTGTGGGCTGCCAGAACACCGTAAAGTTTTGGCGGTAGATTTTCTCCTTGATTGTCGTAAGATAATTTTTTGATAGCAACTCAGGCGAAACATCAATATAATGCTCCTTCTACCTATGAACAAACACTTGTATGCAAATAGAAAAATCTATTCATGCACGGCTAGGTTTTGAACCACTAACCTCTGAATTCAAAGTCAAGGCATTTTTCCATTACGCCAGCGGGCCGTTAAAAAATGTACCTATGTATAGAGATTGGATCAGCGCAAATTTTATACCGTAAAGTTTTATACAATAATACAATACAAATATTTTTATTTCGGACAACAATAATCCATGGTTAGTAATCACTAGTACTTATATTATGGTTAATATCTTATAAACTTTTTTCCAAGCATTTTTTTTAATATATAAGGTACCAGGACAAGCACGACGCTCACCTGATGGTAAGCGATGACGTCTTCTTATTACAGATACAGCGTCATGCAAAATTCTGGACTGCAAGCATTTTGCATGTCACTACACTGCGCCTGTTTCCTTGAGACATAAAGCTGTTGAGTCTCAGATGCCTTGTAAATTACTGGACAAAGTGCATAAAAAAGCTTAAAAAAGCGCGTCTACTGTTTAATTTTTGAGGTTTAATATGGAAAGTTAATTGCAAGTGCATTCTTTGTTACTTGCAAATTGCTACTCCAACACTTAGTAGAGTAACGCTATAAACTTAAGCAATTTTAATCAACTACGAAGTGTCTTTACGCGAACTTAGTTTTTGCTACATAAGTACCTTACATACTACGTCTGTTTAACATAATAGCATAATGTTGGGTAACAGACATTCTGCGATATGAGTCTAAATTGCTTTCCCCTGTACCGGCGTTAGAGGATTAAATTAGATATTACTTTTAATTAAATGTAGAAACTTGAATGTCTTACACTGTTTAGGTGCTATTTTCTGTGTGAAAAGTTATTAAAGTATTTAGTTTGGATAGACGCGTGTCTTTATTATTTTATTAGTTTGATTGATTAATAAGTAGATGCAATCCACTAATTTCGTCGTAACGATACTTCGCACCGTGGTTTAATTGGCAAAGCACCGGAACATGTCATTCCGGAGGTTGCGGGTTCAAGTCCCGTCGGTACGATGAAATATTGGATTGTGTTTAACAATTTACAAAAATATAAAGTGTGAAACACTTCAAAGAAACATAATATTTAATTAGTAGATATTTTATTGCATGATTATTATTACAATAATTTAAGATGATTCAAAAACGAATAGGACCTGATTTCAAATGCTGCGCTAGTCACTACCGACTTCAAATGGAGGAAGTTCTCAGTTCGTCTGTTTGTACTTTTTTTAACCTCCGACACAATAATATCGTTTAAAAACTAAAAAAGAACCGACTTCAATGCCGCGCTATTCATTTTCAGTACCAATTTTGAGGTGTTTATCTCAATATCTCTGGAGATAATTATTAAACCTCGATAGAATTACCATGGTATCACACTTGGGATAACTCCTTTCTAACAAAAAAATAATAATCAAAATCGGTTCATAAACGACGAAGTTATCCGCGAACATACATGAAAAAAAAAAATATATATATATATGCGCTCGTATCGAAATCCATTTTTTTAAGTCGGTTAAAAAGAAGGGGTGTGTATAAGTTTGAGGTGTGTATCTTTGTGTCTGTCTGCGGCACCGTAGCGCCTAATAAATGGATGAACTGATTTTCATTTAGTTTTTTTTGTTTGATAGGTGGTTTAATCGAGAATGTTTTTTAGTTTTGTAGCCGTTTTAATTCTATGAGCTTTTTTTAACGGACACACCGCAGCGTCCTGCGTGCGCGATCTAGTCGGCGATCAGATAGCGCAGTAGTATTTGTACCTACTGGTTCACACCAAACGCGAGAAAACAATTGAAAAGTACTCAGATCGCACCCGCAGATCGCAGGACGCCGCAGCGTGGCCGTACCTGTAATGATGACGCTCTGAAATCAACTTTTATAGGTCTGATTAATTCGAATTACTCTTACTTCAATGATATTGTAAGAAAATGGAAGCATTGACCTGATGCTAGGGCATCTCTTAGAATCTGCAGAATACTCAACTCTTCACTAACTTACAGCAGAGATGTAGTGTTCAGGCTCATTGAAATGGTCTCAATAAACAGATTGCAAATAGGTCATTCAGGGGCGGTTTTAAATGTTGAATTTAATATTATTATAATAAGTTAAAGCTGGAATGATGAGCCGAAGATTGAGCTCAGTGGCGTATCTTGGGAGAAGCTTACGTCCAGCTTGGACAGCGTGGACTGACACTGGCTAATTATGATGATGATATAAGCTCACCAATTTCTATAATAATAGTGGACAGTGGTGTATAATAATAGTGGAATGTGGATAGTGGTGAATCTTTTTTAATTCTAAGGTGTATACATTATACTCCTGGGGTAAGTCCTAATTGTAAATTAAAAAGTTAAGACGAGAGTCTATACCATAAACAAAGCACAGCAAAACAGGCTATATATCTATTGAAAGAGATTTCAATAGATATATATAGCCTGTTTGCGTCTTCTATGTGTCTTGAGGGCCCGGTGGCGTAATCGGGAGAACGGTCGGCTTTGATGCCATGGTACCGAGTTCAAACCGCCGTGCACCAATGAATTTTTCTATAGAAAAAATTATGTGTGCTTCTCACAGTGGCCCTCCGGTGAAGGAAAACATCTTTAAGAAACCAACAACCCCCGCATGGTGGTAGGACACTATCTAGTGTCCGCCTGGCCAGCTACCACCCTCAAGTTAAAAAATCTGTCGCCAAACATCTCATGTGTTCCGGCAGCTATCCTTGAGAGCCAGTTCCCATTCTAGGCCTAGCGTGCTTACCATCTTCGACCGCATCATCACTTACCAATAGGTGAGATAGTGGTCAAAACGCTAGCCTATAAGATATAAAAAAATTTAAAAAAAATCTATGTTGAATATAATTGAATCTACTATGTATGTATGTGTATTTATGTGTAATGTATAGTATGACATTTGTTTTTTTATGTTTGTAAGCATATTTATTGATTTTATTTCAATATTGATACACCACCGTCCGTCACAGTCTCGTTTTCTTTTTTACTATTGGGTTGTCTGGAAGAAATCGCTCTAAGCGATAAGACCGCCCTTTGCATAGCTATAGTTATAAGTTTAGAGTATATTTTGTTTAAATTGTTTCTATTCTTTTGGTGTGCAAATAAAGAGTTTATCTATCTATCTATCTACTCATGTAAGTTATGTCGTAGATAGTAAAATAAGACTTATGCTTCGAATAGTCCAATTTACATACGACCTTAGTAAAATACAAGAGGTTAAAGTATCAAAGTCATTGAAACAATGTCGTTGAAAAGTATATTTGTATGATAATTCCAATTTGTTAGTGTATTATTTTTAAACAATGATTGAAGCATGTATAAACAAGTATATATACGACGGGCTTATTAATACCTCGAAACACTAATTTATTAAACGACTTGAAGATTATTTTCTTTGTGAGAGTATTCTTTCCGTTTGTTTGGTCCAATGAAACTTTATCGAGAGAGCATTTCAAGTCGGTTTTTCTGGTTTTATTAACGATCTTAATTTTTTCTACTAAAAGTAGGAAAGTAAAGTCTTTTATGCAAGCCACAATAATTACATCGTGCCATTATTTGGTAGTGTTTCAGCATCAAATAACCAAATAAACAGTTAATCTTATATACAAAATGTATACACACCTTACTCCTTCAAGCATGAATCACAACATGCCTTACAAATTAAATACAATACATCATGTTCATTAAGTATTACAGATTGAGAGATATGTTCAAAACGTTTTACTAATTGGCAATACATTCAATATTCACAATATACACGTGTATTCGACAATTATAATATGAAGAAAAGCTTGTTTTAATTAAGATATTTTTTAATTTTAATAAGAATATATTTTACTAGCAGCTTCTCGCGGTTTCCCCCGAGTAGTTCCCGTTCCCGTAAGAATATGGAGATTAGTGGTGGGCGTTATTTAACGTAAGCGGTTCTAGAAACTGCTTACGAGGCTAATAACTGTATACGTAGTTTCGCGGATCAAAAGTAAGCAGTTATTTTTCGTAAGCAGTTTTGTGATACGAAACGTTCCTTTTCTCAAAAATTTTATGCAAAATGGTTATTAGATTACGCGAACGCAGTTTTGTCACAGAAAAGATGATTTTGTGCGGCGATGTGATGACTAACTGTGTACAATCTAATAACATTATTTGCGAAAATTTAAAAATGAAAAAAATTATAGTTTGTAACGACTATTAAGTCGTTACAAACTATTATATAATATATAATAATATTATTCACGAAATAATGAATAAAATCAAAATAATGTATTACGGAAATAAAAATTACAAAATAATGTATTCTAATCTTTGTAATGTGATATCTTAGTACGCGTGCAAAACCTTTTTCCGAAGTAGCTCTATGTGTGTGCTGTGTAGAAATGACCGGTTACTAAAATAAGCGTTTTTAAAACTGCTTACGCGTAATCATGAAACTACGTATAACTAGTTAAACCGATTACGACCCACCTCTTATGGAGAATATTGTAGCTTATGTTACTTGCTGATAGTGTAGCTTTCCATTAGTGAAAGAAATTTCTAAATCGGTTCAGTAGTTTTTGAGTTAAGTCGTAACAAACAAACAAACAAAAAATAAAATCTTTCTTCTCTAAAATATATATATGTATATATATATATATATTAATATCTTATAGGCTGGCGTTTGACCACTATCTAACCTGTTGGTAAGTGATGATGCGGTCGAAGATGGTAAGCACACTAGGCCTAGAATGGGAACCGGCTCTCAAGGATAGCTGCCGGAACACAATAAATGTTTGGTGACAGATTTTTAGGATTCCGTAGCCGAATGGCAAAAAACGGAACCGTTATAGATTCGCCATGTCTGTCTGTCTGTCTGTCTGTATGTCTGTCTGTCTGTCTGTCTGTCTGTCTGTCTGTCTGTCTGTCTGTCTGTCTGTCCATCCGTATGTCACAGCCATTTTATATATGTTAGGACTACAGAATTGAAACTTGGTAGGTAGATGTATCCTGTGAACCGCTTTCCAATTTTTATACAAAAATAAAAAATATAAAAGTTTAAGGGTGGCCCCCCTTAAACTTATTCCCATATATATTCCCATACATGGAACTGACACAAAAAAAATAATTTCTTCAAACCTATACGTGTGGTGTCTATGGATAGATCTTTAAAAATAACATTGAAGTTCCTAAAATCATTTTTTGTCAAGGTCAATCATTTGAAAGATAGGCGCGTCTAAAGTCGTAAAATGTGTGCCCCCCCTCTAACTTTTAAAGTATGGGAGTGAAAAATCTAAAAAAAATAAATGCTGTAGATCTCAATAAAAACTAACAACGAAAATTGATTTGAACGAGATACAGTTAGCAGTTTTAGAGATATGGCGACCGCAAAGATAACTTTGTTTTTCATACAAACACTATGAAAAACAAAGTTAATTTTATAGCTACGAAAAATTATAGTTATGGAATACTTAACTGTGTTACGGAACCCTACGAGTGCGAGTCCGACTTGCACTTGGCCAGTTTATTTAACTTGAGAGTGGTACCTGGCCAGGCGGACACTAGATAGTGTCCTACCACCAATATTAGTTAAGATTAAGATAACGTAGGCTCAATTGGATCTTTCGGTTAGTGAAATGCATGTATACAAAAATCAATTTATTGAGAGGATGCTATCTAGTTGTAGTCTTTAACAATAATATCCAGAATTACAAAAACCAAAAATAAGTGTTGACAAGAGTCAGCGTTGTATTTATTTTAATTATTACAGGAAATTATAGTTTTTTATAAACTTCGCATGTTTAAGTGTTTTTGTTCGAAAAAAAGTGAAGCAATCTTGAAACCTAACGCTGAAGCTGTTGGAATAACTTTGAATAAAAATCTTTGCAATTAAAAAGAAAAGAAAAGACCACTCATTTTCATAAAAGTTGCCTTGTTAATTGCTCAGCTTTTTACTAGTATATAAATAAATGTTTAATTGAAAAGTCTGCAGTAC
Source organism: Cabera pusaria (assembly GCA_954871355.1). NCBI lineage: Eukaryota > Metazoa > Arthropoda > Insecta > Lepidoptera > Geometridae > Cabera > Cabera pusaria. The sequence goes on from OX940902.1 coordinate 20,339,335, forward strand.
AATCTATTTTCAATTATTTTAGTATGTACAGATTAATTTCGGCAATGATTCTTCATTTTAAGGCATTACTTGACGAATACAGTTTTTCACTCGAAGTTTTTTGAGACCAGACACAAGCACATTCATCTTAATTGGAGAGGTTAGCATTAATACAACTGAAATTAAATTAAAAAGTTTTATGATGATGACAGATTTTTTGACAAAACAATTCTATAAAATAACTTATTTCTGTTATGTTTGTGTGTATCATATAATTAATCCTTCGTTGAAGGAAAACATCGTAAGAAAACCTCCGTCGTGTGAGGCTTGTTCGATTTGTCGTGACTATTTAGTTTATTTTACGAGCTAAAGAACTAAATTCATTTTAGATACAAAAATAATATAGTAGTATATATTTGTGTATCTGATAGGCTAGCGTTCTATAATTATCTCGCCTGGCGGTAAGCGATGATGCGGTCGAAGATGGTGAACACGCTAGGCCAAGAATACTTTGACATTCAAGGGCTGTGTGCCGCTGGAATACCGTAAGTTTATGGCGGCAGATTTTCTCCTTGTTGTGGTAAGCTATTTTTCGGTAGCAAGTCAGGTGGTACATCAATATAATGTTCCTGCTTTGTAATTAAATTTGCTTTTATTGCTCGCTCTTATAACTTGCCAGTCATAACTATGAAGATAGAGTACCAAAATTAATGAGCAGTCTCCAGTCTAGCTCCATGAAATAATCTGTTGGCTCAGTCAGAAAGAGAAATGTTAATCCTTACCACTTTAATCCGAGATTTTACTGAGGAAATAGCTTGGCTCAGCATTTTGAATGCCTTACTAATTTATTTCTTAATCAGAAATGATTAAGTATTTCTATGAGAAATTGGCATAGCGTGAAAAGGCATTGATATATTGCGCAATTTAAGCACTGCAAATTGGTTTTGTCTGAATTGAATAAATGATGTATAAGGATCCTGTGACAGGCGTACTTAAGTCAGCTCGAGGCGAGTTTATGTTCTGTGATTTAAAAAATGATGAATATATGACTTTGTGTTTTTAAACTGTTGTAAAATTGTAGAAACTATAACTTCATAATCATTTATTATTTAACAATGTTAATGTATGCTTCTCAGTATAGATACGAGTTTAATAAGAAAATGTAACATTTATGTTCAGATATGCGTAAAATGCAAAAAACCTAGATCCAAAATCAATCTCTAGATGTGTTTCAGCGCACACAAATTGAAATTCATGAAATTCTGAGCGTTTTTGTAAAAAGTTAATTTTGTTTGTAGTTTAGAGAGATTGAAATTTTACTGTAATTGTTGTTACTTTTATTTATATTATGTCTAATTTTTATAACTTACAATATTTACTTTGCTCTAAGGACTTGGACAGGTAGATTGGGCTCTAAATGCTCATCCAAAGTTTGATAAAAAGATAAATAAATAAATTAAAAAAAAAATCTTAGTCTAAATAAAAAAATAGTAAAACATACATTTGAAATGATGATACATTTGTATAGACAAGAAGCCGCAGGCGACTTTACTAGACAATGGAAATTGACAGAATACATTATACTTCTTATTATACTAAGGTAAAAGAGATACGGAGTTAAGTCGCTGCCAGCGGCGTGATTTGCTAAGTTTAATTTTTTAGGACTGGTAACTAATAACTTTAAACAAATTTAATGTGACAATGATGATAATAATATGTGTTTGAATCATTTTAAGGTTACTTTGAAGTAACTTATTAATGCGAATAAAGGAGATGGTAGATGTGAATTTAAATTAATTTCTTAGGTTATACATAAATGGGTACTTAGTTTTTCTCGTCTTCATCTGGATTATAGCCTCAGTTGTTGAACATACCTGTGAAAAGAGAATATTCGTTAGTGCTTTCACAAAATAAAATAAAACCGGCTAAGTCATGTTGGACTTGCCCACCGATGCTTCCGTACCAACTTGGCTGTTACCAATTAACCTAGACTTCTAAATCCTATGAGCGCTCATATAACTCAAAGGCCTATCTTAATTGGCGAAACTATGTATGTATGGACCCCCTTTTATTTTAACCTTTTTTTTTTGGAATTTTTCTCTTATTTGTACTATAAGACCTTGCTTCTTGTCAAATTTCATGATTCTAGATCAACGGGAAGCACCCTATAGGTTTTCGACTCAAAACCTCTAGGGTACTTCCGGTTGACCTAGAATTGTCAATTTTGGTCAAAAGCAAGGTCGTACAGCACGATTAAAGGAAAAATTAAAAAGTTAAATAATTAAGGTAAATTTTGGTACTTACAAGTTTTCGCGAAAATCTAAATTTGTCCATATCTTTATATCGTGTTGACTCAGGACCTTGATTTTTATACACCTAGTAGGAGCTATAGACTTCAGTGTCCGGTATAAATTTCAACTTGCTAGGTCAACCCGTTCCTGAGAAAATCAGTGGTGACACACGGACAGACAGACAGACGGACAGACAGACGGACAGACAGACGGACAGACAGACGACAGACAGATGGACAGACGGACAAGAAAGTGATCATATAAGGGTTCCTTTTTTACCTTTTGAGGTACGGAACCATAATAAGTAAGAAATAGTAAATACCAAATGCTAATTATACTTTCCGTATGGTTGATGCTCTATCATTACTTACATACATTATATACATAATTATTTTTAATATAATATATTATTCTACTGATCATATCATCCGACAGCTGACAGACGGACAATCTATCCCATTCGGATCATGATTTGTTCTGTGTTCGGTATGCATTATTATGCATATTTAGGGTTCCGTAGCCGAAAGGCAAAAAACGGAACCCTTATAGATTCGTCATGTCTGTCTGTCTGTCTGTCTGTCTGTCTGTCCGTCCGTATGTCACAGCCATTTTATTCCGAAACTGTTAGGACTACAGAATTGAAACTTGGTAGGTAGATGTATTCTGTGAACCGCTTTCCGATTTTTAAACAAAAATAATAAATATAAAAGTTTAAGGGTGGGCATCCCATACATGGAACTGAAACAAAAAAAAAAAATCTTCAAACCTATACGTGTGGGGTGGGGTGTCTATGGATTGGTCTTCAAAAATGACATGGTTCCTAAAATCATTTTTTCTCAAAGTCAATCATTTGAAAGATTGGCGCGTTTAAAGTGGTAAAATGTGTGTCCCCTCCCCTCTAACTTTTAAAGTATGGGAGTGAAAAATCTAAAAAAAATATATGCTGTAGATCTCAATAAAAACTAACAACGAAAATTGGTTTGAACGAGATACAGTTCGCAGGTTTTGAGATATGGCGGCCGCAAAGATAACTTTGTTTTTCATACAAACACTATGAAAAACAAAGTTAATTTTGTAGTTGCGAAAAATCATAGTTATGGAATACTTAACTGTGTTACGGAACCCTACGAGTGCGAGTCCGACTTGCACTTGGCCAGTTATTTAAGCTGTGTTTCACCATTTCACATTTTTTTGTTAATATAAAATTCGTTTGAAGTAATGAAACATAGAGGTACGTGTATGGTTGGCAAACCTACATTTATATTTTTTTAATACTTTGTCGTCAATGATTGGATAGCAGCTGAATGTTATGGCTCATTACTTTTGTTTTTTTTTTATTCAAACGTTAAATAATGCTTTTGCTATGTTTACTCGATGAATCTATTTTATGCGTTTAAAGTGTATTTATTATATACGTATATTAATACTGCCTACATACTGAATAAATGCTTTGATTTGATTTAATTGATTTGCCTATGTCCATTTAAGCTTGCTAACTCAATTGGCGTTTCCTTTGTCTATATATGTACTTGTATCGAATCATTTCCAATCCAAACCTTCCGGGAAACTCCGATCACGTCCCTCTCCAAAATTCACAAAGCAGCTCTTAAATTAAATTATACTGGCAGTTAATACAAATTTGGCTACTTGAAACATTCCTAACTATATATTACAGTAGTTGAAGACGTGTTTATTAGTAGAAATGTTAATTTAAGAGGAAACGCGGGTGCAAGGAATTTGAATTTTTTTGCAGATGAGTGCTCCTATCATTTTTAGGGTTCCGTACCCAAAGGGTAAAACGGGACCCTATTACTAAGACTCCACTTCCGTCTGTCTGTCTGTATGTCCGTCTGTCACCAGGCTGTATCTCATGAACCGTGATAGTTAGACAGTTGAAATTTTCACAGATGATGTATTTCTGTTGCCGCTATAACAACATATACTAAAAACAGAATAAAGTTAAAAATAATAGAGGGTCCCCATACAAGAAACGTGTTTTTTTTCGGTATTTCACGCCATCTCTGTACGCTTAGTTAGGTAAACGTCCCATAGATGGCGTTATATTGAAATAACGATTCCTAACACCTTTGTTAGAAGTTAGATGGCGTTATAAGAAACAAGCAGCCCGCCCCGGCTTTGCACGGGTAGAACATATATGCCTACAACATTTGCATCAGTTTGTTGCATCGAATATAAAATATTAACATATTTAACAATCATCATCATATTTCAACCAATTTACACAAAACCTTAACGAATTATGCACCTAAGACCTAAACCTTCCTCATAAACACTCTGGCTATTGGTGAAAACCGCATGATAATCCATTCAGAAGCTATTGAGATTATTGCGACAGACAGACGCAGTGATGGACATTGTTTTATAATACTTACGTATTGGACGGCCCTTTGGCGTAAATGATAGTTACCCTGATTCTGACCCGAGGGTTGTTGGTTCTAATCCTAGCTATGTACCTACCAAAGAAAGTTTTATGTGCATTCATGAATCACGTGTTTTCGTACAGAAATAGTGGGATCATTGAATATACCATTAATTAAGATAGTTTAAAAACTAAAACAACTGACTTCAATGCCCCGCGAGTCAGTTTTAGTAGCAAGTTGGAGACGTTTATCGTCATATCTCTAAAGATACTTCTCACATCTCAATGAAATTACAATGGGACCACCTGGGAAATGAACCCCACCGATTACAAAAATAATCATTCGAATCGGTGCACAATTGACGGAGTAATCGCGTAACATACACACACAAAAAAAAGAAGAAAAAAAAACATACATACAGACGAATTGAGAACTTCCTTCTTTTTGGTAGTCGGTTAAAAAGTAGCTTACGACCAAGGAGAACTAACCTAACTAACTAACCTAAATAATTCTATTGAATGAACATATACAAGAAACAACGTGTATTTAAGGGCATTATTTACTTTGCGTTCATGTTCACTAGTAAAAAATGGTGTTAGCAGTAAAATAAGCTCGCAGTAGGATTTTGATTATTAGACTAGTTTCAATGTCGAGCGCACTTAATACGAATGTGTAGAATTATCCCACGTTTAATTTATATTTATGGTTTCTTTATGAGAAGCGTGCTCGGAATTTTTACTCTAAATTACGCTTCGTGTGCGTGTCTAAGAAGTCCAACTCGCACTTGGCCAGTATATTTTTATATTAGTGTATTTTAACAGGCGATCTCCAAGTTAGAATTCAATGTATTTCTGAAGCCAACGCGCCATCAAAAACAATGCACTGTTAAGAATACACAATTAAGATAGTTTAAGAACTAAAACGACCGACTTCAATGCCCCGCGAGTCAATTTCAGTAGCAAGTTTGAGACGTTTATCGTCATATCTCTGGAGATATTTTTTAGATCTCGATGAAATTACAATGGGACCTCCTCGAAAACTTACCCTACCGATTACAAAAAGAATTATTCGAATTGGTTCAGAATTGACGGAGTAATCGCGTGACATACACAAAAAAAAAAACTTACAGGCGAATTGAGATCCTGCTCATTTTTAGGGTTCCGTACCCAAAGGGTAAAACGGACCCTATTACTAAGAATCCGCTGACCGTCTGTCTGTCTGTATGTCTGTCCGTCTGTCACCAGGCTGTATCTCATGAACCGTGATAGTTAGATAGTTGAAATTTTCACAGATGATGTATTTCTGTTGCCGCCATAACAGCAAATACTAAAAACAGAATAAAGTTATAAATAATAGAGGGTCCCCATACAAGAAACATGTTTTTTCGGCATTTCACGCCATCTATGAACGCTTAGTTAGGTAAACGTACCATAGATGGCGTTATATTGAAATGTCGATCCCTAACACCTTTGTTAGACGTTAAATGGCGTTATGAGAAACGAAATGTTTATTAATTATTATTTTTTGCTGGCGAAAAATGATAGTGGTATTTTTTGCTCGATCTTATAAAATACTGTAGTGTGGTACGGAACCCTACTAGTGCGAGTCCGACTTGCACCTGGCCAGTTCATTTGTGAAGTCGGTTAAAAATTCATATAAATCTTTATTAATTTCGTCACTGCACAAAATATCTTATTTTTAGATAGATTACATATCATGTTCCTGTGAGTCTAATTTATGCATTGAATATAGCATTATACCACTATTATAGCATTATGGTTTTTATTTCCATATTAAACAATATTTACAAATAGTACATATATACAACTTAAAACTAAATTAAGATAAAACCTATTTAAACTGATATAAATAAGTAAAAAGTTATAAATAAAAAACAGAACCTAGGTCGCAGCTGACTGCCGGTAACGTTCCCAAACTGCCGGCGACGTTACCTCGTTGAATTGCTAGGCTAATCCGTTGGCCGAGGTAAGCATTATTGTATAGCAATATAGCATTTCATCAGCATTTTTTTCTTCACAGGAAAAGAAGCTCCAGCTAAGTCAAGACTGCCCATGCAAGAAATCAACTCCGCGTACAAAGCGTGCAAATTCGGCTTCTTCCACATCAAGCTTCTGTTTATAGCATATACTGGCTTCATTGCAGGTGTTATGGTCAGCAATACAACATCATATCTTCTTCCAAGCGCAGAATGCGATCTCGAAATGAGCTTGCTGCAAAAAGGGCTGTTGAATGCCATTCCGTATTTGGGTGAGTGAATTTACTACACATATATAAAATTTTAAAACAAATAATAATTAACGTTTTAAGAAAGGCCAAGTAAAAAAGTACCTATAACCGGCGAGCATGTATTATGGCGCTTATGGAAGTGGAAAAAGTGAAAGTGGTATGTCAGGATCATAGCATGTGGAAAGAAGTAGTCTTCTTCTTACCTTAACGTAATAATAAGATCGTTTAAAAAACTAAAAACAACCGACTTCAATGCCGCGCTATTAATTTTCAGTACCAATTTTGAGGTTTTTATCTCCATATCTCTGGAGATACTCATCAGACCTCGATAAAATTACCATGGTACTACACTTGGGTTATCTCCTTTCTAACAAAAAAAGAATAATCAAAATCGGTTTATAAACGACGAAGTTATCTGCGAACAAACATTTAAAAAAAAAACATATATACGGTCGAATTAAGAAACCTCCTCCTTTTTTTGAAGTTGGTTAAAAGGCCTGATTTTATGTATGTATGTCTGTATGTATGATTATAAACATCAGAGGGACAGATATGAGTAAAAAAGTTCTTCCTGTTTCCTTGCTCGTATTCTAATTCTTGGTCGACCGGAAGTACCCTATAGGTTTTGGGTCGAAAACCTATAGGGTACTTCCCGTTGACCTAGAATCATAAAATTTGGCAAGAAGCAATGTCTTGTAGCACAAATAAAGGAAAAATTCCATAAAATAAAAAAAGTTGAAAATTAAAGGGTGTCCCCATACATACATAGCTTCAACCAATTAAGATAGTCCTCTGATTTATATGAGCGCTCATACAATTTAAAGTCTAGCTAAGCTAAGCTAGCTAAGTCTAGCTTAATTGGTACCTACCAACATTGGTACGGAAGCCTCGGTGGGCGAGTCCAACTCGACATAGCCGGTTTTATTTAACGTAAAAAATAATTTTATGAATCGGTTGAGCCATCTTCGAGTAATCGGTGAACAATTAAACATAAAAAAAACCGACGAATTGATACCTCCTCCTTTTTTGTGAATTCGTTTTAGAAAGAAGTTGATTATTAAGTACAGAATGCATTTTCCATTTTTTGGTGCTCAATTTTACAGATATTGAATCTAGTTACATAATATAAACAAAAAATCTTTTGAAATTGTTTCAAACATTTCCGAGTCTACTTTTAAAGGCTCACTGATGTCATAAATTAAAACTGCTCAAAGAACTCTTAAAACTGTCCTGCACATTCGTTTTAAATTCCCGAACAGTCCATATGAAAAAGGCAAAAGGCACATTTTCATTGCAGCTGACATGACGTGCCTCGGAGATTTGTGGTTTCGCCTGTATTTGCGATCCCAATTTATTTTTAAAGAACGCCGGTCAAACTGAGCAAGAGAAAAAAATTGGAGTTACAGGTTTGAATTTTGTAGGGTTATTTTGCAGTGAAAAGTTAAGTGATGGCAGAGGTCCTATCGCTAAATACTCAAGGCATAAGAGAGAAACTAAAATAGAGACTTAAATGGTATTTGTAATCTAAGATTCAAGGCTTCTATTCTAAACAATTTTAGAAATTACTTGAGCACCATTGCTTTGGTAATCTGCTCTTGACATGGAATGAAGCTGTTTGATTGGCTAACTAGAGGTGGGTGGTAAACCGATCAAGTCACTTAATTCTGTGCTTGGAAATCGTTTTGAAATAATGTTCTATACTTTAACCCCCAAGTGTTTTTGTTAACGTTGTGTTGTTGTGTTATTTTAGTCTTGTCTGTTAGATTAAAGAAACAGCTAAGCTCAGAGCTGGATGGATTTGGAGAGAAGTATAATCCATCAGAGAATTAAAGTTAACGACATAGCTCAACGGATTGGCAATAAGTGGCAGTTGGCAGGTCATATCTGCCGTAGGACTGATAAATGTTGGGATAGACTTGTCACAAAGTGGAGACCGCAAATCGGCAAATGTAGCTTAGGACGTCCTGTAATCAGGTGGAGCGACAACATTAGTAAAGCGGTGGGCAGTGACTGTAGAAGAAGAGTCAAAGATCGGGCTCAGTGGCGTATCATAGGTGAGACCTACGTCCAGCAGTGGACTGACACCGGCTGATTATGATGATGACGTTTAACAGAAAGTAATTTAAAGCAGATCATTCCAAAAAGTTAAAATATAAAATGTTGAACCAAAAATTGAGCTTTAAAATGAGAAGGCTACATTATTCCGAATAAACGATCATATTGGATTAAACTTATTAACGTTTGACATTTTAATCAATCACTGGTTGATGGATACCAAATTATTCGCATGTTGAATTTATTGCAAAATTCTTTGGAAATATTATTTTTACGAAATTTTATCGACTGCGTATTAAAGCAAATGCGTGGCCCAGGCAGCCCAAATTAATGATTGAGGAGTCAAAAATAATGTACGCGCACTAAACATTTATGAAATAGTATTGCGACTGTAAATATATGAGGATAGTAGTAGTAGATAGAGTCGAAACTTAATAATATCGTTTAAAAAACTTAAAAACAACCGACTTCAATGCCGCGCTATTCATTTTCAGTACCAATTTTGAGATGTTTATCTCAATATCTCTGGAGATACTTATCATACCTCAATAAAATTACCATGGTACCACACTTGGGATATTTCCTTTCGAACAAAAAAAGAATAATCGAGTTATCCGCGAACAAACATAAAAATATATATATATATATATATATATATATATACGGTCGAATTGAGAAACCTCCTCCTTTTTTTGAAGTCGGTTAAAAGAGAAAAAAAATTTAATCATCTCTATAAATATTGTAGACAGCTAACACTCCATCTAGACGTGTTCAAAGCGTGAAGAGAAGCGGAGAAGAAATGTGCAAAAAAAGCTAATTCGAATGTTTTCCGCAGGTGGAAGGAACATTATGATATAGATGTTCCACCTGACTTGCTGCCAAATAATAGATTACCACTATCAAAGAGAAAATATGCCGCCGTAACCTTACGGTGTTCCGGCAGCATACAGATTTTGCGAGTATTCTGGGCCTAGCGTGTGCACCTTCTTTGACCACATCATTGCTTACCACCAGGCGATATAGTGGTCTATCGTTACCCTATAAGACATAAAAAAGAAACCTCAAACGTAAAAATTTCTGAAATCCGAATTTTTATTTTTAGCGTTCCGTAGCCGAATGGCAAAAAACGGAACCCTTATAGATTCGTCATGTCTGTCTGTCTGTCAGTCTGTCTGTCTGTCCGTCCGTATGTCACAGCCATTTTATTCCGAAACTGTTAAGACTACAGAATTGGAACTTGGTAGGTAGATGTATTCTGTAAACCGCTTTTCAATTTTTATACAAAAATAAAAAATATAAAAGTTAAAGGGAATCCCATACATGGAAATGAAACAAAAAAAAATGTCCCCCCCCCCCCCTCGAACTTTTAAAGCAGTTGGGAGTGAAAAATCTAAAAAAAATATATGCTGTAGATCTCAATAACAAGAACAAAAATTGGTTTGAACGAGATACAGTCAGCAGTTTTAGAGATATGGCGACCGCAAAGATAACTTTGTTTTTCATACAAACACTATGAAAAACAAAGTTAATTTTGTAGTTGCGAAAAATCATAGTTATGGAATACTTAACGGTGTTACGGAACCCTACGAGTGCGAGTCCGACTTGCACTTGGCCAGTTTATTTAAATTATATTGAATCTAATTGATTACAGAGCACAAAGAAAGAGTATCACAAAAAATTTGACACACATACGATATTACCCCTCTCCTTACGCAGTCGAGTAATTATCAACCAAACGTAATAACGTGTAATCCATCAAACTTGCGGTTGTATTAGCTCAGAGGATCGATGCAATATTGAATCAACTAATTGAAATTAAGTAACCAAATACACGTTTCGATAGTTCATCAAATATTAATTAAGCGGGTACATCGATGGATTAGGATGCAGCTTAAGGGACCATCTCATTGTTGCGACAGACTGTAATCAAGAACAAGCTCGCTACATTTGCGTAGCCCATATACATATCAGCTTACGAAAAGCTTCTGCTGTGGTGATAGGAAGCAACTAGAAACTGCAAATTGTATGATGTACTCGTACCTAAGCTGATGACGTTATGGTTTAATGTATTCAAGTAATTTGCTTCTGTTTTATAAGGAGTTCCTCCAAAGAACTGTAGATAATTGCATGAAATTAAATGTTGTTTATGACAGAAAGAAATAAAGAAAGAAAGAAAAATCATTTATTTTGCAACAAGACAACAACAGTAATTAACATTTCACTAATTTAAATATGAAACATAAAATCAAAATTTAACATAGTGAGAAAATGCAGACACAGCATTGTTACTGCAGCATTATACAGTTACTACAGCATTATAAGGTTTTCTTTACCTTTAACATATACAAACATATATATACAAGCTGCGCCTCGCGGTTTCACCAGCGTAGTTTCTTTTCCCGTGAGAATACGGGGATAAAATATAGCTTATGTTACTGGCTGATAATATAATGTAATGTAACTTACCATTAATTAAAGATTTTTTGAAATTGTTCCAGTAGTTTTTCGTCGTATAATTGTATGTCGTAACAAACAAACAAAAAATCAAATCTTTGCTCATATTAGTTTTCATTACCGTCTCTTTTTTATTTTGAATTCGGTATTACAATCACTTTCTACTGTTCATCTGGGACGGCAATAATAGCAATCGTGAAATAGAAACGTTTTGCAATTTGATGGGCTAAGTTCTTACGGACTTAGTAATTTCTCTGACTAAGTAGTACTAAGTAGTCAAAGAAATTATTGAGTTCGTAAGACTCAAACTTTAGATTCCTTAGAGTTTTCTCTAAAGAATACAGTGCAGCGGCACGCGAAATTCTGTCGATATAAAAAGTTGTGCGTACTAAATTACCTAAGATAGACATTATTGCATATACCACTTATTATCATATATCATTAAAAAAAAAAAGTTTATGTTATGAAAAACATTAAATGTCCGACTTCACATGCCATGCAAGTCATTTTTAGTGGCAGATTTTGAGTTATTTATCTCAGAGATTGACTTTTATAAAGATATAATACTCACTACCCTTGAGGTATAAATACCCTACGCATAAACATTAATTATTTTAATCAGATGACAATAAAATTATCGGAAGAATCGAAAAAAATAGAGATGCCAACTTAGTTTTTGGAAAGTCGGTAGAAAATAACATAGCACCAGAGAGTTAGAACACAATAGACTAAGGGTGTTTACCGTTTTCGACCATCGATTACCACGGTGCAAGATAGTGGTCAAATGCCTCTAAGATATTTGAAAAAAACAAAAAAATTAATGTCCCAAATCATTACATCTCTTGCGACTTGTATCCTGCGACCAGTTGCATCATTTAATGTTGTCGCACTAACAATGTCTTACTCTAATTGCATGCTATTAATTAATGTAACGCGTCCGTCGCAATCGTAGATAACTGTGATGTGTGGTATTGTTCTGTATCCCATAATAGGCGCACATTGATTGGCCGCTTGATTATTCAATGAAAGATGGGCTTAAATGATTCTCAACACAAGTTGTAATAGATGTGTGTCGTTAAAGCGAACTGTTTTACTTAAATAATACATTTTTTTAAATATCTTATAGGCTAGCGTTTGACCACTATCTCATCTGTTGGTAAGTGATGATGCGGTCGAAGATGGTAAGCACGATAGGCCTAGAATGGGAACTGGCTATCAAGGATAGCTGCTGGAACATATTAGATGTTTGGTGACAAATTTTCTAAGTATGAGGGTGGTAGCTGGCCAGGCGGACATTAGATAGTGTCCTACCACCATGTTGTTGGTTTCTTAACGATAAAACCTTCACCGGAGGGCCACTGTGAGAAGCGCACATACATTTTTAGATAGAAAAATCCATTAGTGCACGACGGGGTTTGAACCCGATACCTCTAGCATCAAAGCCGACCGTTGTCCCGATTACGCCACCGGACCCTCATTGTATATATGGTATTATATGGAGTGTGAAGTGACCGTAACCTTTTAACATCAGGTAGACCAGACCGCCTGCATGTATGCCCACTAATTCCACTATAATATCACAAAACTCCCGTGAAGCAATCGCTTTAAGCCTTATCAAATTACCCGTTCATTTAAAATCGGGGAGAATAACGGGGTAATGAGTATGCTCGGCGATTCTCCCCGTTTGGTAACGAGGAACTTTAGGCCAACACGTGGCTAATACTGTAATTTGAATCTGAGCTTGAGGTCCCTAGGTGACACAAATGTGATTGTGCTGATTCTACCGCAATTATTTGAGTTAGAGTCAGATGTTAGAAGAGTCATCGACATCATCCATTCTAGGCCTCACGTTCTACCATCCTCGATCACGTCATAGTAATAGGTATATTTTAAGATCGTTTAAACCGACTTTAAACGCCACGTTTGGTTATTTCAGAATCAAGTGTGAGGTGTTTATCTCCATATCTCTGGAGATGCTCATCAGATTTCGATGAAGTTACAATAGGACAACTTGAAAATGTACTCTATCAATTCAAAAATAAACATTCGAATACGGTTCACAGAAAAGTTCCTACAAATTAAAAAAAAAACATGCAGGCAAGTTAGGAATCTCTTGAAAACTGAAAGAAACTCTATGAAAACAGGAGTTTTCAACCAACTTCTAAAAAGGAGGGGTTTAAATAAACACAAGATACCTATCCGCCCGACATTTTTGTGGCATTAAGTGAGATATACCATAACCATACTGCGTGTTCTGACAGTACATAGCCCCTGAGAGTCAGAAACGTGTTCACTATCTTCAACCACATCATCGCTTACCACCAGGCGTGATAGTGGTCTACCTAGTGGATAGTCCGCGACAGTCCACGATAGTGAAAATATCCACTAGCCATAATCATGTCATCGAGGTATCAAATTTGTGTAAATTGTTTATCCTCATATCTCCGGAGAAAGTAATTAGATCTCAATAAAATTTGAATGTGACTAAATGAAAAGCATAATCTTTCGAAAGAACAATTTTTTTAAAATTGGTTAAAATTTGACGGAGTTCTGAGGTAACAACATAAAATAAACTGGCCAATTGCAAGTCGGACTCGCACTCGTAGGGTTCCGTACCACACTACAGTATTTTATAAGATCGAGCAAAAAATACCTCTATCATTTTTCGCCAGCAAAAAATAATATTAATAAACATTTTATTTCTTATAACGCCATCTAACGGCTAACAAAGGTGTTAGGGATCGACATTTCAATATAACGCCATCTATGGGACGTTTACCTAACTAAGCGTTCATAGATGGCGTGAAATGCCGAATAAAACACGTTTCTTGTATGGGGACCCTCTATTATTTGTAACTTTATTCTGTTTTTAGTATAGAAAGACAGACAGACAGACAGACGGACAGACAGACAGACAGACAGACAGACAGACAGACAGACAGACAGACAGACAGACAGACAGACAGACAGACAGACAGACAGACAGACAGACAGACAGACAGACAGACAGACAGACAGACAGACAGACAGACAGACAGACAGACAGACAGACAGACAGACAGACAGACAGACAGACATACAGACAGGCAGACAGACAGACAGACAGACGGACAGCGGAGTCTTAGTAATAGGGTCCCGTTTTACCCTTTGGGTACGGAACCCTAAAAACTGTCGAATTAAGAACCACGTCCTATTTTGTGAAGTCGGTTAAAAATTCTCGAATAATACCAGCTAAAAAGTCACTATATAGTCTCCTCTAAAAAAACTACAGTAATTACTCACTTTGTGCCATATTTCATAAGTTACCCGGGCTCTATAATTTTACTAGCTATATACCTACCTACATAGATCTACAAAGAACATTTTAGGCCCGTAATTACCTCTTCGTTAGATGTTTTATGAATTTTCTGTATAATCATCGCTCAACTTCAAACCAGCAAAACACCACAAATTGAGGCCGTAACCCCAAAAGCCAGAAAACTACACATCATTTTAGGTCGTTGACCCGGGATATACATGTTATAGCAAAACCTAATTGTTAGATATTCTACACAAGACAATGGAAGTACGCAGTTCATACCCCTATCTAGTTCAACGAATTTGTTATTCCGGAACCGGCAACCCTTAATGTAGTTCCTCTCGAAGTTGTTCACGAATACGTGAGGAATACGTTTTTGAGTAATCGAGTAATAATGAGTGGCGTAATCGTGAGAACGGTCGGCTCTGATGCCGTGGTACTGAGTTCAAACTCCGACGTGCACCAATAGATTTTACCATCAAAAAATGTATGTGCTCTTCTCACAATGGCCCTCCGGTGAAGGAAAGCATCGTTAAGAAACCAACAACCCCCGCATAGTGGTAGGACACTATCGAGTGTCTGCCTGGCCAGCTACCACCCTCAAGTTAGAAAATCTGTCACCAAACATCTAATGTGTTCCGAGAGCTATCCTTGAGAGCCAGTTCCCATTCTAGGCCTAGCGTGCTTACCATCTTCGACCGCATCATCACTTACCAACAGGTGAGATAGTGGTCAAACGCTAGAGATGTACCTATAATATAGATCTATATACCTATATACACCTATAAGATATAAAAAGAGTCTACCTTGAGCAAACCTTGCAATTGGAATAGAACAGATAATAATACCACAGATTATATAATAGTTACTACGTAACAGATACTTCACTCCCCTACAAAAACACAATACCAACGTTTATTTCAGACAATACAAGCAATAATATGTCTAAGGCGCTCGACCTAGCGTTGTTTTTACTTCGTTCAGCGCGCAATGTACCGGCGCGCGCTCGATACAGTAAAGGGTCAGACTCAATGAAATAAAAAAAGTTTACATATTCTTTTTATTTACCTCACGAAATAACATCAAAATTCCTAACTAAGAGTCGAATTTGAAGTCGAAAAAGTGAATTTTACGCCATCTTGTCATTATATAGTATCGTTAGCGTAAAAAATGATAAATATTATGCTTGTTTTTTATCAAACCGCAAAATTACTATGAAAAACTTAAATTGTTTCTATTATAGAATACGAATGCGCAGTTATCCCGTCATCTGAATAATAATATACGTTGCACGCGCGTGAGCAGTGACAACCGACTGGCAGATAGTACCGCCGACGTTGACGAAAGTTTAGGTATAAAGCGCAGTAGCTATGGGCGATTGAGGGTGGCCTGATCCTGCGTACACTTAGGTAGCAACAACTTCGATCTCGAATCTATCTGAAGGATCGAATTCAAAATAAAGTCATTCGAGAAGTCCGTCCATCTGTCAAATAACCAAAGTATCGAAAAAACTCTGTGCAAATTTTCAGCTAAGTCGGTGTATTTGTTTAGTCGTGAAAACGTACCACACTGACAAAGGGTCAGAGAGATAGACTTAGGGTCCGTTCACACCGAAGCGCAACGCGACACGACGCGACACAACGATGCTTTTGGTTTCACGTCGCATGGCGTAGCGAGAAGCCGCGCCGCTCAGTGAGATGCGCGACGCCGCCGAATTACCTCATCGGTCGGTATATATATCTGACGGAAAACACGTCTAGCGTATTGCATATCGTTCGCTCGAAGCACTAACACATTATCGGTTGAGTGTGAGAGATTGGATGTTTTATTATGTATTTGTCTGTTCTAACATTACGCGACCGATAACACGCGACGCATTTTCAGATATGTACCGATCCTTAATGAAATGTGTGTGTTTGTGTAGCAAATAAAGTTCTATTTTGTAACACTATCTTAAAAAGTGCGTGCCGCGTCACTCTCTGTGTAAGCTGACCCTTACTTTCCATTACTACATTGTCGTAAACGAAACATCGTAACAGACATTCCTTTCAAAATTTCAGTGTGTAAGGGACATCATCTCTTAAACTATTATGTCTATCCTTGTTTGCTCAATATCTTGAAGTATAGTCTGGCCATTACTGCTGTACACTCCCTGAGGTATGCGCGGCGAGGTGGGAGCCGGGGAAACAGACTGTAGGGACGGCAGACTGACGGAGCGCGTCCCCCCCCCGTCTCGCCGCGCGCATACCTCAGGGAGTGTACAGCAGTAATGGCCAGACTATAATTTAAAAGCAATCTGCACAAAATTCATCTTTTCGAAACATGAAACTTCATCTCGTTCTGTAAATAAAACCAAAATAACTCATACCGGACATAAGTTGATTTTCTGCTCGTGTAGGAACAAGGTTGTGAACTGCTGAAACAGGAGTGTAATATCTGCTTGTTAATAGTTTAATTACTTAATAGGATAATTTAAAGTTTTTTGGGGCTCTCTTGGGTAAAGAGTTGGGGAGCTTACCGAACCCTACACTGAATATAATAGGTTGCTTGAGTTAATATTAAACTGAACTACTACTGGTGCACAACGAGGAGTACCATTCAGTACAATTACATACATAACATCACACCTTTTTCCCGTTGAGGTAGGCAGAGACTACTTTTTTCCACATGCTATGATCCTGACATTACAGCTCTTTCGCTTCTTCTACTTTCATGATCGCCTTCATACATTCTCGCCGTTTATAGGTACTTTTAACTTAGACTTTCTTTAAAACGTCTCCGTTCTGCATAATTTTCGCTTGCATTCAATTCACAAGAGACCCTTGGGTATACATTAACTGGTTTGGGTTACATAGGTATTTTATGCCTGATTAAGATAACATCGTTCATAATGTACGCATACAAAATTTTATCTGTAATTTGACCTAAGCATCAAAATAGAGAGGGCGTAAAAGTAGCGAGGTCATCATCATAAAAAGTTCGGTATGAATTTTACGGCACTAGTGGCTGATTCATACTATTATTACATACAATATTCGTTAGCAATTTTCCGTAATAGCAAATTTTAACAATTACCTTTACCAATGACATGTTTTAGCAATGATTAGTACCAGATTATATTATTTTTAACAAGTTTTTGCAGTGTCAATATACACCATTACATTTTAAATACTAAAAATATTTTAAAGGCAGTTAAGGTCCGGACACATCGCAAAAACATTGTAAGGTTAGAAAAGGAACTGCCAATGATGAATGCGCTGTCAGGTTTTTCAAAGTGATTGAGGTTTATCTCGTCCCGAAAATCCTTAAAAAGTTATGAACACAGTACTAGAAATACTACATAATGTCAATCTCGTAAGCATGTCATTCGTATATGCCGTATGTACCCCGCCCATGCCACCAGGCACCATAATGCACGGGGTTTCATAGCCGTACACTACTGTGGTCGTACTTTCTCGGTCACACACGCCAAAACTATAATTGAGCGTCGGACTCTATCTTTAGCCAGCCGCCGTGCGGGCGGCACTCATTGAACAATAAATTGTTATCTCTTTGATGGGAAAGTTAATTTATATGTAATTTGTTTAGTTCTACCTAATTAGACGTGTTTAGTAATAGTAACTGCAATGAATAACTTATAATGTTTTGGTAATTCGAATTTAGTGATTACGTGAATTACTCCAAAAATATATAAGTAGGTAAAAACAGCAATCATATGTTTAATCAGACAATTTATGTCCGAAAAATTGTCTGATGACTGTGTATGAAATAATGAAACACAATAATAATTAAATAAAACATTACTGATCGCAGTCATTCACAATATCAATCATGCTATTGCAAATCACAATATTTCAAATGGAACTGATCGTCCGTTTTTGTCCGTATATAGGTATTCTAAGAATACCGATGACAACAGTAATCTAACCTATCTTTGTGATATGGTTTTCAATAGACTTTAATGCTTATTAACCGACTTCACAAAAGAGGAGGAGGTTTACAATTCGTCTGTATGTTTTTTTTTGTGTGTATGTTACGCGATTACTCCGTCAATCGTGAACGGATTCAAATGATTATTTTTTTAATAGGTATGGTACGTTTCCGAGGTGGTCCCATTTTAATTTTATCGAGATCTGATTAGTATCTTCAGAGATATGGAGATAAGTATCTCAAACATAGGAGAATGTACTGGTTTTAGAAGAAGAGTCCCAAGAAGAGTCACAATGAAGGTTGCTATTGCATATACTTTTGAAGACTAAAAAATATGACCTTGAATAATGTTTTTACATCTTTCTTCATGTTGATTTTGGTTTTTAACCCTCGACGCAAAACGAAGGAGTGTTATAAGTTTGACGTGTGTATCTGTGTATCTGTGTGTCTATCATCGTGGCATCGTAGCGCCCAAACGGTTGAACCGATTTTGATTTAGTTTGTTTTTTTTTATAGATGTCTTCGTCGAGAGTGTTCTTAGCTTTATTTCATGAAAATCTGTTCAGCCGTTTAAATATTATCAGCTCTTTGGTTAAAAAAAACTACGATAGCAACTTTCGTAAGCTCGTAGTCCTTTGACCGCGGACGTCAAAAAATCAAAATGGCGCTGTCGCAGTATCTTGTTACTTCGATGATATTGAAAAAATATGGTAAGCTTGATCTAATTCTGAGACATCTCCTTGGAATGGTCTCAATGTACAAAGTTATTCATATGATTTGATTATAAACTCGGATTACATATACAAATCAGTCGAGGATGGTTTAAATTTTTTTAATTTAAGTATTATTGACTTCTGATATTCTTACGGTAACTGTGAGCGAGATAGAAACAAAGGTGGGGAGAATTAATTTGTCTTCACAGGAATGTTCTACCAGGCAAAGTCTTGTTAATGTGCAAAATTTTTGAGCATACCTAATATTTTTTGACATGACATGACGTTTGGCGAAGATGGCGGCCATATCAGTCTCGCCACGACACTGCATACATAAATAACTCAGAATTATGAACGTACTTTGTACCAACCAACACTGCAAAAAAAAAATTATAAGCATAATATATATAATAGGTACTACGTAAACAATACTTTTTGTTGCTAGGTTGGCTACACAGTGCTTTCATAATTCGGGTATTAACAATGTAAGGAAGTGCCAACTCTTATAACGTAGTAGAGTGATTCAGACTGTGTGGGCCATATGGTGGCAATTAATGTTAATAATCGCAAATAATACTTTTTAATATTCATTTTGGAATACAACTAGTCCGTGTTATAAAAGTATTTGGAATTATTGTAATAAAATAGACAATTAATTATCGTGTGTGTCAGATGCTTTTATTGGACAGGGCCATTTTGGACATTATCCTTTTATACCTTGATGACATCATTATGACTAGTGAATATTTTCACTATCGCGGCATTTTAGGTTTCCGAACACAAAGGGTACCAAATGAACACTTTCTGAGACTTTGTTGTCCGTTCGTCCGTCCGTCCGTCCGTGTGTCTATATGTGCGCACTTTACAGATGTACCTTCTTAACCGTAATAGGTACATACTTGAAATTTTCACAAAGTATAATATACCCGTCAGTGTATAACGGCCCAGACACGAAATTTTATAGATGCATGTAATTTCATTAAAACTTGTTTTGCACTAAAAAGGGTAAAATGAAATCTTTTTCAAAAAAAATAAAACCGACTTCATTACCACAAACAGGCACTCAAAAGCGAAAAATAAATTACTTAATATAATTATTATAAGCGCTACCCACTTATCTATTTGAAGTCGGTGCCAGCCAAGTCTAATAGGTAGTAGATAGATACTACCTACATGTATCTACCTACTTACTACTACTACATACATAGTATCTATCCACTATCCAATAGACTTGGCTGGCACCGACTTCAAATAGATAAGTGGGTAGCGCTTATAATAATTATATTAAGTAATTTATTTTTCGCTTTTGAGTGCCTGTTTGTAGTAATGAAGTCGGTTTTATTTTTTTTGAAAAAGATTTTATTTTTGAGTTAGAGTTCTAAGAATATTTTTTTATAACCTGCACCAAAGAAAATCAGACCAGTTCACTGTTATTTTATTACCTGTAATTTCCCTTTATTAAAGTAAAATATTCACACAAATCACGTGATTCAGAAATACTCGTAGCTGCAGCTGCTCTATAAAGGCAAAAGCAATAGAAACGGTGGAGTGTAGCAATCAATCCGCCTTTAGTTCACACGCTACACAGAAAGCGTGTGTGCAAATAGAGTAGTCGACAGAATGCTCTGAGCTTGCAGTTCACAGCGACAAAGCAAGCAGCAAAAACAAGTTACGAGATCAACACTTTGGTACGTAGTATTATTCTCTGCCTTTGGTAAATAATATCGTTTGAATTGGTTCTTCATTGCCAGCCAGTAGGTAAAGAAGACGGGTTGGGATAGTTACGTTTTTGAGTAATGTCTATATAGAATTTTGAGTGTATTATCTAGAGAATAAACATATAGGATAGGATCCCGTCATACAACGACCTTCACCGAGCTGGTTAATGGATCAAACACATTTTTTGATGTAATTGAATATATCAAAAAATATATTGCATATGGGTTGCTTAGCAAATTTCAATCCAGGATATTTTTAATTAATTAAAAATATATATTTTTTTAATATTTCACCGGTTTGGTTAATAGATAAATTCTATACCAATCGAAAGTATGCAGCCCATAGTATATGAAAAAGTTAGGTTGCCTATTATTTTCCTGTCACAACCCATGGGTTGCCAGGTATGACTCTATACTAATCATTTGCACCGGTCTGGTTAATGAATGAAACTTAAATAAAAATAAAGTTTATTTCATTACGAACACGGTGATATAGGGTTGCCTGCGAAAAATCAGTCCTGAATACCGGTTGCCAAATTTTAAGAGATTAAATTTTGCTCCGAGAGAATGTGTGCGACTGAGAGGTCCCTACCAACCATCCCATGCGCTAGAAGAGGAAAAATATTCATTGAAAAAAATGTATTATCATGAGATTTGATTTTTTTTCAATAATTTCAATTGATTTTAATTTCTCAGTATATATCTATAGATATATAAATTAAATAAAGCGAATTTCTTTAATTTTTTTAATGAATATTTTTAAACGGGAAAATAGAAATAAAATTTGCAAGATTAGAATTATATATGTATTGCTATAACCTTCTTATTTACTAAATATGTATATATACTTTAATGTAACAAAATATGTGTATAACATATATAATTAATTGATTTAAAAAAAAGTAAAAACTAATCCTTTATATTAATATGAAACTACACCAAAATGATGCTCAGCATGTACGCGTCTATCGCTATCCTTTTTGTTTTCAAGAGCAGAGAGCATGCGCACTCTCTCTCTTTGAAAGGCCGGGCTACAAACAGCTGTTATATTGTGTCCTCTTCTAGCGCAAGGGATGTTTGGTAGGGACCTCTCAGTCGCACACATTCACCCGGAGCAAAATTTTATCTTTTAAAATTCGGCAACCGGTATTCAGGACTGATTTTTCACAGGCAACCCTATATCACCGTGTTCGTAATGAAATAAAATTTATTTTTATTTAAGTTTCATTCATTTACCAGACCGGTGCAAATTACTAGTATCGAGTTCATACCTGGCAACCCAAGGGTTGTGACAGGAAAAAAATAGGCAACCTAACTTTTTCATATACTATGGGCTGCATACTTTCGATTGGTATAGAATTTATCTATTAACCAAACCGGTGAAACATTAAAAATATATATATATATTTAAAAATATACTGGACTGCAATTTGCTATGCAACCCATATGCAATATATTTTTTGATATATTTAATTACATAAAAAATGTGTTTGATCCATTAACCAGCTCGGTGAAGGTCGTTGTATGACGGGATCTTAGACCAATTAGTACATAGGCTGGTAAGTGATAAGTCAGATAAAAATCTACAATCACAATAATTGACTACCTCTGCTTTTAGGCGATACACACACTGCCCCGCAGCGGACTGGCGGCGGAGCTACGCGTACACGCACGGGGCGTGAGTGCAAATTTGCGTCTGCATGCAGATTTTTTGTTTTGTTTCGTGGGTGCGTGTTTCTCCGCATGTAGACGCGTGATCTGCAACACCGCGCGTGAATGCGTGTTCAGTGTATTGGACTACGCGTGTTTTCTATACAAACACAGATATTTGCAAACAACGTAAGACCACGCACTTACCATGGGTACCGTAGGTGATGCGGTGCAGTATGAGAACCGCCTTAGTAAAGACGATAAAGTAACAGGCAAAAATCAAACTATTTCTTCGAGTGGAGATTGATTTGCAATCTCCACTTGAAGAAATAGATGACCCGACTTCTATGAAACTTTAAGTCAAATCCAATAGTTAGTGAAGCGAATGCTGGACAAATCGAAAAATGATAACGACCGTAAAACGCTTGGTTATTGAAGCATTAAATTTTGCGACAGGGTTCCTTAGTGAATCACAGGTGCGCACTAAGAAAGGATTTTAAAATAACTAATTTATAAAGGGGATCATCTACAGACAACCATATACGAGCCGTTTTAATTTTAAGAATATAGACTTGCTAGGTGCCTTTTGATGTGAACGTCCTGGAGGCCTACTCCGAAGTGGTAATCCGAAGAGTCAGTATATATTATTATGTAACTCTTTGATCCGAAGTATCGGACGTTTCCTACTACGAATCACATTCGGTTCGGTTGGTCGGTTAGTTTATATTTTAGTTTTTTTTTGTTTTATCTATTCAGTCCATACGTAGTTCATTTAACATTTTTTGTATCGTTAACTTTACTCTAAATGAAATAAGTTTAACTGATAATTTGACAAGAGTTTTATCGTCATTTTAAGTCAAAAATGTCCGAACTTTATTCATAGTATGGGTCAAAATCGGCAAATTCGGTCGTGTTTCGGTCGAGCCCGAACTTTCGGGTGTATTTTCGGAGTTCGCCACCTGAGCTGTCACTGTCGAAAATATCGAAGCGAATCTAATTTATTTACCAGAAATCTAAGGACCTAAAATGGTATAAGCATAACAGCTGTGCGCCTCAGCTGTGCGCAATCGAAAATGAATGAAACTAAAATAAGACCTTTCTCTATAATAAGATCTAGTATGACAGTGACAGATCACTGCGTTTATTTTTAACCAATTCCACAAAAAGAAGAGGTTCTCAATTCGACTGTATTTTTTATGTTTATTACCTAACTAGAACTCCGTCATTTATTAACCAATTTTGAAAATTGATAAATTCCGCGCGGTGCAGCGCATCGCCGCCGAATTTCTGTCTAAGCTAAGTCTAATCCACATAGTGTGACTGTATTATCTAGTATCCCTCAGAGATCTATAATAAAAAATTTTTTTTCAGGTAAGTATTTTTACCCATAAATTCACAATTTTCCCGCTTCACAATTTAAAATCATTTAATTATTCAGCATCATAATTAAAACATTCGTAAATTTTGTTTTTCAGGAATGCTGTTATCGTCAATAGTAGTTGGTTTCCTGACCGATGCGTTTGGAAGGAAAATTTTCGTCGTGCTCGGTTACGGCGGGATATTTGTGTTCACAATCATAGCAGGATTCAGTCAGTCATTCGAAGTTTTAATTACTGCAAAGTTTTTTGAAGGACTATTGTAAGTAAATTTACACATTTTCATATTAGAACAAACAACCTAATCAATCAAACCTATTAATAATTAAGATAGTTTAAAAACTAAAACAACCGACTTCCATGCCCCGCGAGTCAATTACAGTAGCAAGTTTGAGACGTTTATCATCATATCTCTGGAGATACTTATCAGATCTCGATGAAATTACAATGGGACCACCTCGGAAACGTACCCTACCGATTACAAAAATAATCATTCAAATCGGCACACAATTGACTGAGTTATCGCGTAACACACATACAAAAAAAACATACAGACGAATTGAGAACCTTCTTCTTTTTGGGAAGTCGGTTGAAAATAGAACAATTAATGGGCTTTCAAAATACTTATGGAAACCGTTGCGATTTTTTACATCGATTTGTATGGAGCCATACATCGTGGCTATACCTATTATGGGCATACATCGTGGCTATACCTAGTTGTTGTTTCAATTATTATGGCCATAATTTTTGCCATATCACGGCAGTGTGGTCCCAGCATAAGAAACATCCATATTTCAATTCGGTAAGCGACGCACGACAAACACTACGCACACCAAATTTTTCCTATCATTATACCCAAGTTATAATGGCGGTCGTAAAACTCCCTGTAATTACAAAACCATCATAATATTATACGAGTTAAACAATACGCTCTGTAACAAGTCTATTTAGTTTTAACAATGAGATAAGGAAATAATAAAACCGTTTCATTTGCACTTAAATACCATGGATGTCAAGTCAACAATGAGTGGGTGGTTTTGATTCAGATTTGTAGGTTAGGGGTTGAGTAAACATGCTCTATAATGGTTACCGCCACTAGTAAATGTAGACATCAGTTTTCTTTTGTACATCATGATTATAATTAAGACAATTTGGAGTTATTATTCATTGAAACGGTACAAGAGAGCTCGTGATATTTTCTATAATATTTAGCGCCAGTTTCACTGATTCCTGATAATGTGTCAGATATTTATCAATTCGTCAACTTCTTTTTTTTTAATGTTAAATATTATTCAACTCAAAGAAATTCTTACAACTCATAAGTAATTGGAATCTCTGTTGTTAAACGTTTAATGTGTCCCGGCCAAGCCAGTCCCCATTCTAGGCCTACCGTCACAGATTATATAATAGTTACTACGTAACTACCGTGCCTAGCGTGTATATCCTCGACTGCATCATCATTTAAAGGTCAAAATGTGCATAGCATTAATTTAGTATGTAGGCAACATAAGACAAACATATAACATATAAAAACAACATAAGTTATGAGCTATTCATCTGTCATCCAATTGTTGACGTCATAATCAACAGATGATATAATGGTCCAATTATAGCAAAAAGTGGTAGGCGTGGGAGCGGTCTGATAGTGCCGTAGTATTTGTACCGTACTAGTTCAAACCAATACGATATACGGCGATCAGACCGTGATTGAAAATAAGATCACGCCTGCGCCCGTGACCGCTGATCGCAGCGGTGTGTACCGTACCTTAAATCTGTGAGATTTACACAAAGCTGATGATAATGGCTTCTGCCAGCCTCTACAGATTTACCGGAAGTCGTCCATATATAATTGTAATTAAAATTAAGTATATCTAGTTAGTTACGATATAAATCTTAAGATTCACTGACTCAATGAAAAGTGGTTGACACTTGGTTCAGGAAACATAACTAAGAGAGGTGATATAGACTAAAGCATAGTAGAGCTTTGATAGAATCACTAAAGAAAAGTGGCTAGCAAAGGGCAAGAGAAATGATGAACGTCAAGCAGCAAGGTGGATTGACGACACAACTTCGCTGGTCCCACCTAGATGGAGTAACCAGAGTAACCAAAAAAATCATTACATATAATATTACCTAGCAATAAGCACAGAATAACCAAAACTACTATCACGTATAAAATGAAAAAAGCAGGATACGAGTATGTAGATACACAGCAAAACGTGGAAATGAGTTTGTAAGTGTGATGGTGGTAACAATCGGTAATAAAAAAGTCAAGCCACGAATTTAAAAAAATCTCACAATCTATAACAAGTCTGGCAACCATCCCGCCAAGAACAATGTGGATTATAAAAGACACATAACTTTTAACTAACTGTTATGCTAAGCTGGCTGCACGCAAAATTTAAGTAGTAAAATTTAAGTAGTTTGGTATTCAATTGTTACATAACAGTGATTTTCAGTTTAGAGGGCAGTTTAGCTAAACCTCGATAATTTTTGTGGCTAAAATTTATACTGCCTGTTAATTAACAAGACAATTGTCTTATGCATAATTAGCTGTATCCCAGGGCTTCGCCCGCGCTATGCTATGTGTTAATCCAGGTTATAAAGTATCTGTATACCAAATTTTATCCAAAATTGGTTTAGGCGTTTTTGCTTGAAGGAGTAACAAACATCCATCCGTGCCATCTATACTCACAAACTCAACTTAACATAAAAGCATCTAGATGGCGCTGGAGTAGTTTAACCAGTTTTCTTTGTAAATATTGCCTCAATGTATGAGATCCTCCATCGCGCAAACGATATTTTCCGCGATATTAGAACCAGATGCACTTGCTTTGTCATAACAGCCTAAAATTTCATTGAGCTTTAAATTCAACATTAGGAAGTAGTATTTGTATCAGGATCTTCTCTTGTAAAAGCCGAAAATGAAAAATCTCAATGGTTGCCTTTTTCAGCGGTTACCTAACAAGGAAAAAAAATAATTACGTTTACGCAAAACCCAAATGTCTCAAGTAAAGAGGGGTTATTTGACATGGCATTCATTTTTGCTGGTCATGCCGCTTCAATTTGTATTCGTTTAACCCTTTGTAGCCCAAGGTGTGTTTACATTTTGTCGTTTGTCGTATTCAGCGGTACCCTTTACAAATATTAAGGTTGACGACAATGGTTGTTGATTGAGAAAAAGGGAATTAGTTCTTTATAATGATGGTAGGGAAGAGGGTAGAAATGTACTCATTAAACGAGGCGTCATCAACGCTGAGATATTTAATTACAGATAGTCTTGATGCAAATTTTGCATCCATATTCTTGTAGAAGGCAGATGAAGTTATACACTTTTTAGAGTTCCGAACCGTGATTTTTTTAGGAGACATGGTGCAAAACATCACCGCTCTGTCGTGTAGGTCCTATTCCAAATAATTATCTTTTTCGTTTTCTATTAAAAGTTACAATAATTTTGATTATCCAAGCAATAGCATATAAAATTTATTGAATGGTTTTATTAAGCTTGACCTTTGTTTGGATCAAATTTAGTAATTAAAATTGGAACCCCTTTCTGTAGACAGATTGATCTGATATTTGGTACACACCTTTAATTCTGATGACAATACAAAATCCAAGATGGCTGCCGCTACAAAATGGCAGATTACATATTTTTTCATAACTACCTCAAAATGGGTATTTCATGAAAGGGTTTGACTAGTCAAAGTCACTTTAATTTTTAAATATCCAAGCAATAGCATATTTTAAATATAATTTCAGATTCGCAACATCATTCAGTGCAGTAGTGACACTAACATCAGAGTTCTGTCACGACGGTATCAGGGACAGAGTTATGCTGTTCCAGTCTTCATTCGCAGCCATTGCCCAGATTGTCATACCAGTTATGGCTTGGGTCACATTGGCCAATGACTGGAGGTATGCCCTATTTGACGGAGCGATAGGTAAGCATAGCAGAAGTTAAGTTACATCCTCTGCTTACTGACAAGTTAGACAAGCATTTGCCTTACGCCGTGATACTCGTATTAGTTTAGTTCTCTTTGACTGTTTCATAAGTATTATAACGGAGATGTTTTGAGAACGTTTTAAACCTCATTTCCACCATCTCATTTTTACCATAGGATTTTGCGTCAAAGCAAGAGTGGATATCTCACACATCGCGTTTTATGCGGTCATACCTTTCACGTACCTGCAAAATGGGGAACTGATTTGCCATTTGACATTTCCCACTTTGATATAGCATGCAACAATTTTAAAGAGTTAAAGAGTTTTGATAGAAGGTAGACAACGCGCTGGTAATGGTTCTAGTATTGCAGGTGTCCATTGGCTACGGTGACCACCTTATCTTATTCTTTGTCAAGTACAGTGTGTTGCTAAGTATTACCTCAGTTGTTAGGTTTTGTTGTACACCTTGTAGTTTTTATGTTAAATTCTATCATCAAACCGAAAAATATTTCTAATTCAAGGATGATTAAAATTTAGGTTGAAAAATAATTCTTATCATTAGAGAAGGGCAGTTTTCCGAACCCAGAACCTAGAACCAAACTCGATATGGCTACTAATACTTCTACGAACTTTTATTTGCATCTCTTTGTTTTTGTTTTGTTCCAGTGTGTACAAAAAAAACACTATTTTATCACACATAACATTTTCAGTTCAAATCAGTTAAAGTCATTATTAAATAATGTATTTTGATAAATTGTTAAACACAATCCAAAATTTCATCGTACCGACGGAACTTGAACCCGCAACCTCCGGAATAACATGTTCCGGTGCTTTGCCAATTAAGCATAATCAGGCATAATGTATTTTGATACTATTTTTTCAGTTTTAAACACCTGGAACTTCTACCTATTCGCGATGTCATCGTGGTCTTTACTCGCAAGTTTACTCTACCTTCTCTTCATCCCGGAGAGCCCCAAGTTTCTGGTTACAAGGAACAAGTATGATGAAGCCAGAGAGATACTTATCAAAGTTTATAAACAAAATACCAGAAAACCAGCACACACGTTTCCGGTATTTATAAATCTTCCCCTCACTTATTATGGATTCCTATTTTATTTTTCACCCGAATTATATTTGTTGAAGTTTAAGTTTGGATTATTTTGATTATACTTCTATAAGTATCAGGCGAGGCAGTGGTCAAACTCTAGAATAGGCTAAGGTACCATCTCGCTCCCCCGGGCAAGTGGTATCCATAAATAATTTTTCTGGGTCAAAAAAAAAAAAAATAGGTAAGCTATGGAATTAGCAGAGGTGTATCGGGGCAAGGTGGGCTCGGTGGTGGGAGCCGCCCGGTGGTGGGTCTGAGCATAATGCTTTAACTAAGTGGCGGGGCCGGTGACGGCCGCAAGAAGGCTGCTCGCAAGCTTTTGTCATGCGAGCTGTGCGACGGTGTGCGAGCACATGAGTAAAGAAGGAATTACTCATGTGGTGCGAGTAGGTATAGTTGCCCTTCGCACACCTGTCATTTGAGTGACAGAGGCTGTGGTGAGTTTGAGGAGAAGACGAGCCACACTCCTCTAAGGCTGTGGGTCCGACATTTTCGGGCCGAGTGGTGGGGCCGGTGACGGTCGTAGAGTGTTGTCTCGCATGCCACTGGCACTGGCATGCGAGTCGAACAGCGGATGGTGTGCGAGTAGGGGTATTTGCTCTTCGCACACATTTTATCAGAGGGACGGAGGCTGTGAGGCCAGGTACCACACTCCTCTGTCATTGTGGGATAACTGTTGGAGGGTCGGGGGACACTCAAACGGCGTGCACATGACGGTTGAAGGTTGACCTTGTTGAGCAAGGTCAGTCCTCCGTTGCAGCAGAGGCCCATTTCGGTCTGCCACCGGGGCAAGTTGGTGATTGCTAGCGCGACCCCATCTTGCCCCACCACGGTGGACGACGGCACACCCCAGGTTTTTAGTGCGGTATCCTGCCTTTTAGGCAGCGAGTCCCAAATAACTATCTCGCTCCCGGACGAGTGGTATCCATAAAGGATTTGATGTTGGTAAGCTACTTTTTGGTAGCAAGTTAGGCGGAACATCGATATAATGTGCTCCTAACACCTGAGGATTTTTTAGGGTTCCGAACCCAAAGGGTACCAACGGAACCCTATTACTGAGACTACGCTGTCCGTCTGTCTGTCTGTCTGTCTATCTGTCTGTCTGTCTGTCTGCCTGTCGGTCTGTCTGTCTATCTGTCTGTCTGTCCGTCTGTCACCAGGCTGTATCTCATGAACCGTGATAGTTAGACGGTTGAAATTTTCACAGATTATGTATTTCTGTTGCCGCTATAACAACAAATACTAAAAACAGAACAAAATTAAAAATTAAAGGGGGTCCCCATACAAAAAACGTGTTTTTACTATAGCGCCATCTATGAACGATTATAATAACCTTATTAATAAATAATATTAATTACCTTCCTTTGTGTTAACGTTCGCTTAGTTGGTGTTAGAAGTTCATAAGACATTCGTTAGATGGCGTTGTAGTTAATAAGCATGTTTGGTATTGACCCGTAATATAATATAGTATTACACTTATATATTATTATACTGTGATTTGAAACCCTCCGTATGCAAGACAAAAGTCTGACTCGCACTTGGCCAGTTTTATTTAACACAATCACGAAAAAACGGCTAAACGGATTTGGAGGCAATCTGTGTGTTAAAGTTCCGTCTGCAGCATGTAACACAATATTCACAACATCTGGAATTATTGAACTTAGAATTGACTACTAAATATGTTTGGCTCTGATTTTTCAGTTTATTCAGTTTTTTTATAGTAAAAGGTAACAGGACCAGCATGACGCTCGCCTGATGGTAAGCAATTACGTCTACCTATTACAGATACAGCTCCAGAATTTTACATGTCACTGCACTGCGCCTGTTACCTTGAGACATAAAGATGTTGAGTCTCACATGCCCTGTAATTTCACTGGACATCCTGCCATTTCAACCGAAAAACATTCCTAATTTATGGCTAAAAATTAATTGGCAAAGTAGTGGTGCCGCCCCAGGCGGACTCAAAAGTCAAAGCATTTATTCAGTATATGGGCAAATTAAAAATTAGCACTTACACACGTCAAATAACATTAAATAGATCATATTCAATAAAAAATATTATAGATATAACAGAAACATAACTTATTGCTTTGAATTTACAAAAAAAAACAAAGGTATTGAGCCATTTAGCTTTCATCTAGACGTCGAACGTCACACTTAAACACATGTTTAATTCCCCTGATTAGTGTAGGGTTGCCAACCGTACCATTACGTGCACCCGCAACCCAGTGCATGTTTCAGTACTTCAGACAATTTTCATCCAAAAATATTGTGAAATAATGAAACATAATAGATAAATAAAACGCAGACTAATTGCAGTACAAATCATATTCCGAATGGAACTGATTGTCCGTCTATCAGCTGCATAATACTGTCGTAACAGGTAACCCTAGACTAGCAGAAGTCCTACCACTACAAAGTTTTGCTAAGCTTTATAGCAAACGCATAAAACTTATTTGAAACACATTTTCTTACATGTCTAATAATGTTTAACGCTAGCAAAAGCTAGCATACAAATTAATGAATGTTAAAATAAATAAAACAACGAAATGTCTAACATTTTTAATGCCAGGTCATCTAAAATTGGAAAACCTAACCTAACCTTTTTAATGCTAGGTCATCAAAAATTGGAAAATACTCGCAAAATAAATATTTCTATTTCAAAATAACAAAATATGATATCTAAATAATTCGTTAATACAAAATTAAAACCTTTTGACACAAATATTAATAGTGCACAGAAAGGGTCACTCTACTCTAAAAGTAATCATTTAGCTTTTCAAAGCCCGTTTCAGATAAATTGCTCTTCAAAACTGACTTAAAAATTAATTGGGATTTTATGCAAATCTAAGAGAAAATATATTCAATGTTCTAGGTGAGATTAAAATGAGATATTAAATATAACTCGATATTTTAACTGAATAATATCGATTTTGTGAGCTTAAAGGCCTGACTGGGAGATTGTTTTACATGAAATTCAGCGAAATTTTGAATTGTAACCTAAAATTTTATGTTCACACTTCGACCACATCACTTAACACCAGGTGAGAATAAAATAATCAAGCTAGTTTAAAAACTAAAACAACCGACTTCAATGCCCCGCGAGTCAATTTTACTGAAGTAGCAAGTTTGAGACGTTTTTCATCATATATCTGGAGATACTTATCAAATCTCGATAAAACTACAATGGGACCTACTAACCTACGGACCTAATGGGAACTACCTCGGAAACGTACCCTATCGATTAAGAAAATAATCATTCGAATCGGTTTACAATTGACGGAGTAATCGCGTAACATACAGCAAATTGAGAACCCCCTTCTGTTTGGAATTCGGTTGAAAATAGCTAGAGTTCCTTGTCAGTGCGATACCAATAAAATTTACCAATGAAAAAAGATTAATAATAAGTTAAATGTTAATGATTTTTTTAAACAAACATACTTTTTTATTCACATTGTGATCAGAAGAAAAACTAACCTAGAGTTTTGTAAAAACTTATGAAAAAATGCTACTGGATTTTGGGTTATATGAATTAGCTTAATATAGTATAGACTTCATAAATAAAGGGAATATTTAAGCCTATAATATCGATTTTTTTTAGAATCTGATGCCGGTGATATTGTTACCCCATAAAGTTCAAATCTGGGATAATTATTTATAAGAGATTTCGTAGAAAATTACGCGTTAGAAGTGAAAATTCCTTCACAGAGTGGGAATTCTTTTGTACAACTACATTTGTTGAACTTAGCGGGACGATTACCCGTATGATAGCAAATACGTCTTCGTAGTTACGCCGGTCCACAAAAGAGGTTGTTTAGAATTATAAATAACTAAAAGTGCCCTGCGGCTTCGCCCGCGTTAAAGACTTCTTATCTTGTTTCTACATACAAACTTAACAAAAAAAAAAACGTTGAACCCCCGTTTCATCCCCTTCAGGGGTAAATTTTGGAAAATCTTAACAGATACAAACGTCGTAATAACTATTTACAAGTCAAGTTTCAACGCAATCCAAAACAATATTGATTTTCATACTTTGTTACCTACCCCATTTCACCCTCTCAGGGGTTGAATTTCGATAAAGCTTGAAATACGTTATTACTTATTTTTTTACTAAAGAACTTGTGACGAGTTTCAAATGGAAAATACTATCTTATCTTGTTTCTCCATACAAATTTTGAACCCCCATTTCATCCACTTAAGGGGTGAATTTTAGAAAATTATTTTTCAGAGGGAACTAACATCGTAATAACTATCTGCATGCCAAGTTTCAGCGCAACCCGAAACAATATTTGTTTTTAGACTTTGTTACCCCATTTCACCCTTTTAAGGGTTGAATTTTGAAAAAGTCTGAAACACGCATTTACTTATTTTTTTACTGAAGCACTTGTGTGAAGTTTCGAAAAGAAAAAGCTATCTAATCTTGTTTCTCCATACAAACTTTGAACCCCCATTTCATCCTCTAAAGGGGTGAATTTTGGAAAATCCTTTCTTAGTACACCCTTACGTATTAGGACAAATATACCCTCCAAGTTTCAAGTCTCTACGACCAGCGGTTTAGGCTGTGCGTTGTCCATCAGTCAGTCAGTATGCCAGGACAAAGATACTTATAGTATTAGATATTATGACGCACGTCACTTCAGTTGCATTCGGACAGTGACGCTACGTCACTGTCCGCTACGTATTTTGTTGCATTTTTACCCCAGTACGCTTAAATAAGTTTCACTTCAATAACATTACTATGAATAGTCTCATCTACGTTCTATCAAGATTCCATGCCATATACAAAGTTTAAAACGGATGATATACATCTACTACATCTTAGACCACATCGTCACTTAAAATCAAGTGAGACAGTGGTCAACGTTCGCCTATTTAGCACAAAAAAAAAAAAAAAACATGTATCATTTTAGCTAAAATTTTACCAAATATTATGTTTCTTTGAAGGGTTACACACTTTATATTTTTGTAAATTGTAAAACACAATCCAAAATTTAATCATACCGACGGGACTTGAACCCGCAACCTCCTGGATGACATGTCCAGGTGCTCTGCCAATTAAGTCACAGTTCAATCGATCGATACGACGAAATTATTTGATTGCAATTTTTTACCCAATTCACAAAATGTTTACTATTTATGCAACGTTCTAGTGCCTTATTTAACAGGCAAACACCTATTTCATATTTCATAAGTCCATATAAATTACATTTGCGACGAACAAAGTTTACATTTTTAAGAGTAGAAGGCGACGTCCATAAGCTCATCAAAATGTGAACAAAATAAACAGCTTCCCTAGTAAACTAATAAATGTGGAGTCATGTTATTTTGCTCTCAGGAAATGCAATTAACAACTCGCTACCATCCTTTCAGTCTTTCAGATAGGATAACAGCTTTTAGTATAAAAGTTGAAGCAAATTTTATTTTATATTACGACGTGAAAGTGGGGAAACTAAGTTCAATTGTTTAGCGTTTATATTAGGCGACAAGATTGAGAAAGGGAGCGGAGTGCACTGTAGTAGTTGACGCACTGTGCCGTCTGTGTTGTTTCCAATATTTGAGTCCCTCATTTATACTGACTTTTCAAAGGTAACTGGTAAAAATTAAGGGTAGGTATCAGTAAAAAATGTAGATAATTCTGTTAACAACATAAATATTTTATTATACAATTTTTAAGTTTATTTTTTTACGAGCTGTGCCCCGCGGCTTCGCTCGCGTTAAAAAGTTTATTTTTTTTATAGTTTTATCCATAGTACTGACTATTTCTATGCAAAACTTCAGCTAAATCGGTGCAGCCGTTTGACCGTGAAAAAGTGGAAATAAAACATACTAACTTAAATATTATGTCATTGTTTCTTTGAAGTGTTACACACTTAATATTTTTGTAAATTGTTAAACACAATCCAAAATTTCATAGTACCGACGGGAACGAGACGGGTAAAAAATGCAATCCACTAATTTCGTCGTATCAAACTGTGGCTTAATTGGCAGAGCACCTGGACATGTTATCCAGGAGGTTGTGGGTTAAAGACCCGTCGGTACGATTAAATTTTGCATTGTGTTTAACAATTTGCATACAAACTGACTTTCGCATTTTTAATTATACGTATTACTACGTAAATAATACTTTCCGTTCTTAGGTTGGCTACACAGTGCTTTCATAATTCGAGTATCAACAATCTAGGGAAGTGCCAACTCTTATCTATGGCGGCAATTAATGTTAATAATCGCAAATAATACTTTTTAATATTCATTTTGGAATAAAACTAGTCCGTGTTATAAAATTATTTTGAATTATTGTAATAAAATAGACAATTAATTATCGTGTGTATCAGATGCTTTTATTGCACAGGGCCATTTAGGACATTGTCCTTTGATACCTTGATGACATAATTATGACTATAAGTGAATATTTTCACTAGCGCGGCATTTAAAGTAATTTTTTTAGGGTTCCGAACCCAAATGAACCCTTCCTAAGACTTTTTTGTCCGTTCGTCCATCCGTCCGTCCGTCCGTCCGTGTGTCTATATATGTGCACTTTACAGATCTGTATCTTCTTAACCGTAATAGGTACATACTCGAAATTTTCACAAAGTATTATCCGTCAGTGTATAATCATATCAGTGTAGCCCAGTTTGCACTAAAAAAAGGTAAAATAAATCATTTAAAAAAAAAAAACCGACTTCGTCACCACAAACAGGCACTCAAAAGCGAAATATAAATTACTTTATATAATTATTATAAGCGCTACCCACTTATCTATTTGAAGTCGGTGCCAGTCAGATCTTATAGAAGGTAGATAGATACTACCTACATGTATCTACCTACTTACTACTACTATTACATACATAGTATCTATCTACTATCCAATTGACTTGGCTGGCACCGATTTCAAATAGATAAGTATAAGGGTAGCGCTTATAATAATTATATTAAGTAATTTATTTTTCGCTTTTGAGTGCCTGTTTGTGTGGATGAAAACGGTTTTTTTTTTAAGAATAATTTATTAACATTTTAATTCCATGTCCTAGATAAAAGCTTGGTTTAAAAAATATTTTTTACTTTTAATTTATTTTCAACTGACTTCTAAAAAGGAGGCGGTTCTCAATTCGTCAATACCTATGTGTTTGTTTTTTGTATGTATGTTACTCTATTACTCCGTCAATTTGGAATTCTTTTTTTTAGTGGGTAGGGTACATTTCCGAGGTGGTCCCATTGTAATTTCATCGAGATCTGTAAGTATCTCCAGATACAACGATACACGTCTCAAACTTGCTACTGAAACTGAGTCGCGGGGCATCGAAGTCGGTTGTTTTAGTTTTTAAACTATCCTTATCATTATTTCAGTTAATTATTGTAATTTATTTCAGTACATTAATATATGGAAGGATAGAAAGAACACCCTTACAGACATCGAAGAAGAGAAGGAACACAGTTTCATTCACCAGATAGTAATTGGTCTTCATAACCTTAAGCCAATGTTCAGGAAACCTCTGGTTGGCTACTTGGCACTTATATGTTCGTTGAATTTTCTTGTAATGGCTCTGTAAGTATACTATCAAATCCTAACTTGCCTATTAATATGATATATAACGGGATATTTACCATGTTTCTAGGGTTCCGTACCTTAAAAGGAAAAAAGAAACCCTTATAGGATCACTTTGTTGTCCGTCTGTCTATCTGTCAAGACCCTTTATCTCCGGAATGCGTAGAGGTATAAGGTTGAAACTTATACTCAATACTTGGGTCTACGGTATCTTTTAGCTGTGAAAAAAATTAAATCTGTAGGCAACGCAACGCAATCAAAAGATATGGCCTTTCATATATTTTCGCATATTGTACGATTTCAAAATCAAAACCTATAGGGTACTTACCGTTGACCTAGAATCATGAAATTTGGCAAGAAGCAAGCTCTTGAACCTATATATATAGGAATAAATCTGAAAACCGTAAATATGTTGTTTAATAATAAAAAAATGAATTTACTATTGCAAACTTGTTATATGTAGTTGGTGCAATAGATTTTCTATGGATCTAACTACAAAGTTAAGTCTTTTAATCTAGTCTGCGGAGTTGGTACGGAAGCCTCGGTGGACGAGTCCAACTCGACTTGGCCGGTGTTATATTATTTAGTAGTTTCCGATCGGAATCGGCTCTTTTAAATAACATAATAAACTTAGTAAATATCCCGTTGATAGTTAAACCTATAATAAATAACACAATATTAATGTTGTTTATATAATATGAATACATTCGAATATGG
Source organism: Cabera pusaria (assembly GCA_954871355.1). NCBI lineage: Eukaryota > Metazoa > Arthropoda > Insecta > Lepidoptera > Geometridae > Cabera > Cabera pusaria. The sequence goes on from OX940902.1 coordinate 20,376,737, forward strand.
TATCCTCAAAAAAAACCTTAATGTACTTCCACGAGTATATGGGCGATTTTTGAAAGGTATTCCACTAAAACAAAATAAGCAAAAGCCAATTAAGTTCCATATTTTATGATCAAACATTTTAAACCAAATCCTTTTTTTTATGTCATTGGCTAGCGTTTGACCACTATCTCGCCAGTGGTAAGCGATGATGTGGTCGAGGATGGTGAAAACGCTAGTCCTAGAATACTCTGACTCTCAAGTGCTGTGTTCTACCGGAATACCGGTTATGGCGGCAGATTTTCTCCTTGATGGTTGATGCTACTTTTTGGTAGCAAGTCATTCTGAACATCGATATAATAATGCTCTAACCAACAGCTGTGGAAGAACACAAGTACTAAAATATGAACCAGCTACATCTCGCTTAGAAGGCAAGCTATCTTTTACACTACGAATAAATTATAAGCTTTGACAATATGCTCAATTTTAGCTAAAATATTCAATACTCACATTGAACTACAATCAGAACGCCCTTTTTAGGGTTCCGTAGTCCTGACAAGGCACCCTTATAGTTTCGTCATGTCCGTCTGTCTGTCTGTCTGTTTCTCTATCGGTCTGTCCGGTTTTGCTAAGAGACCGTTAATACTAGAAAACTGTAATTTTGTGGGGGTATGTATATATACGCCCGACAAAGTGCTGCAATAAGATTTTGAAAAAATTTTTTTTTAGCGTAGCTCCCCTATATGAGAAGTGGGGATGATTTTTTTTTCATCGTCTACCCCATCGTGTGGGTTATCGTTGAATATTTCTTTCAAAATGACTTAAGGGTTGCTGATACCATTTTTCGATTGAATGCTCCATTTACGAAATATTAAACTTTAAAGTGCAAATTTTTGTTTCAGTAGGGCGTCTAAAAGCTAAACTGCTGGCTTGAAAAATCTGGAAAAATTCGTAATAATAGCGCATTGCATTAACTTTCAAGGAAAACTATAGCGGTTGAGATAACTTTATTAGTTTAGCAGTAATAGTCGTTGAACTTGGGTGTTGGTTAATTTTGTACCAAATACAAAATCTTTAGAATAAATCCTTTAAAGTGACAAAGACGGAGTACCTAGTTGCTTGTTTATAACGGGTAAAGACTTGCATTAAATAACAGGCTACTACCAAACGCTACACTGCGCGTGGCCCGACACGCACTTGGCCGGTTATTCGTTCCTTAAATAACACAATCATGATAGCATATTATTAAAGCTTCAATTTGAGCTTGTCGGTTTTACAACGCAGCCTGAATAGCACACCAATCATGTTCCAAAATGTGTGTCAAGGGTTTGCTGTTAGTCCTAATTATTAAAGCCAATAATTTGTATTAATATTAACACTTAAGTTAGTTAATTAAATGCTTTACGGCTCAGTGACCTCATAATATTCTAGATACGGCATATTGACTATCAGTCTATGTATTTAATTATTAATTTAATTTCTAAGTCGATAATTTTGTTTGTATGTAGGTAGTTTAAAATTTATGCATTCATACAATGTTTATGTGCATAATGCATTGTCAAAGTCACTATTGTAAATAATCGAATGAGAGGAATATACCTATCCTTTTACAAAACCATCGACATCCTAACCCCACATAATCAGCCATTTAGTTTCCATTCATTGATGAAATATAATGTTATTAAAATATGTTATTTCATAATACTTTTGATACAGCAAACGCTTTAATAAAGATGGCGTCTCTGATTACGTCATAGAGCAATAAATAACGACATAACAGTACCACTTCCCTTTAAACTTTATTACATTTTGATAGTTTATTTTTCTTATTGACGTTAGACGCAGCGGAAAATGTATAATATTTTTACTAATATTAGTATATTTTATATTCTTCTTGCTCTTTTCAGATATAACGTAACCAGGCTGTGGTTTCCACAGCTGTCGACGGTGGTAGAACACTACAAAGTCGATGACAGTCAAGATCTGTGTGAAATGCTGGACACTTACACAAACGACCTTAAGATGTTTGCTAAAAACGCTACTGCAGCTGATGTGTGCGTACCGGTTAGTTCTAAAATCACTGATATTTTTTATATTTGTGCATTGTTAAACACAATTCGAAATTACATGGTACCAACCTGCGTCATCTGGAAAACATACCCTGGCGCTCTAAACAGTTAAGCTACAGTACGATCCCATCAATACGACAAAACTTTTAACCAATTATGCACTGGTGGCGCCATCTATGTTATCAATTTCGAAGTTGATAATTTGGATGAAATCCACAGAGTGCTAAATCACTCTACTACGTTATAAGAGTAGGCACTTCCCTAGATTGTTGATACCCGAATTATGAACGTACTTTGTAGGCAACCAAACTTAACGGAAAGTATTGCTTATAAATTTAATAGAAACTTTTTTTGCAGTGTTGTAACACAAGTATGTTCATAATTATGAGTTATTTAATTATGTATGCAATGTCGCGTGACTGATGAAATCATTACATTTTATATTCTTGAATTTTTTTTATCAGACACTAACTGATACCCGCGATTTCGTTCACGTAAACTAAGAATTTTATCACTGTAAAGCTTTGTCAATCAACATTTGTGTGATCTGAGTTATTTAAGTTATGTGTAAAAATTATTTTTTATTTTTATATTCACAAAAAAACCCTAACGTTGTAAACTTCCTTGTAAAATTTCAGTAAGATCGGATCGTCCGTTTAGGCGTGATTAGGATACAAACATGACAGAGTTTTGAGAGACAAACGTTTTTAACCGACAACAAAGGAGGAGGTTCTCAATTCGTTGGAACCGTTTTTTTTTCTCTTTTTAATGTATGTTCATTATAATATTAGTCTGGATGATCTTCACCATTATTTTCATCTTCTTCTTGCCTTACCTTCGTTTTGTACTTTAAATAAGCATAACATCATGCCATGAGAGTGATTTTCAGTAGTCATAATAAGTTGATTGTGTAGTGGCAGGACTTTTGCCCGCTTGGGGTGGTACCACTACTTTTCCAGTGAAAAAGAAATGTTTTTATGTTTGAATGGCAGCGTCCAGTAAAATTACAGAGCATGTGGGACAAATCTGGTAACAGGCGCAGTACATAACGTACATAACATGTAAAATTCTGGTTATCTAGAATTTGGTCGCTGTATTTGTAAGGTTTACTATATATAATATACTATTATGCAAGCGTAAAAAACATATAATTTTTGATTCTTAAGATCTAAAGATGCCTATTAGAACCTCTGACTCTGCAGCCATAAGTACCCCGACAAAAAATCGTAAAGTGCTCAGTGAGATTTTTTAGTGTAAAAGGGATTTCTATAAGACCACGTCTGTTCTATTGTAGAGTTTTATCCATACTACCTATAAGCTATCATTTCATTTCACACCAATCTGCCGGGTTGCTTTTAGAAACTCTTTGCATCACCATAAACTTGATGAACCACGCAATCTCTGTACTCAGCAATATTGGCTAAACGACTTGAAGGCAACCCAAGATTCTAACATGAGGCATTTTCCTCGACCCAACCATCGCCCGTCATTTACCAACCTTTGAAATAACTTGCCTAAGCCACATTCGGTACCTTTTTTTAGCTGCCTTTTCTAGCAATATAGCATTGTAGACGATGACTTTTTACTGAGGCAGATATGTCGTGATGTGCTTGCTCTATGTTGTAGTATTAGATGGAAGCAGGTTCAATTTTGACTTGATTTTTTTGTAGTTGCATTGTTGTTCCAAACTTTACGTTTATAATTAATCAATAGAAATATTGAATATTTTGATTAAACATAGAAATAGATATTTTTATCATATACAATCACATTGCAGTCAATGTCATTTATTCAGCATATGGACACACACATCAAATAACATTCAGTAGATCATATCAATAATAATTATTCTAACTAGCTATACTAAAAAGCATAATTTATTGCTTTGAATTAAAATATATATAAAATCAAAAGTAAGAACAAAAAAATTCAGCTTTTATTCAAACGTCAAACGTCACACTTGAAAAATGTTTATTTCTCCTGATTAATGTAAGGTTGCCAACCGTACTATATAAGCAGAATACTTAACATAAAATCTAATTTACTTTTACGTCTACAGAAAATCATCATCTATCCGCGCGCGTCGTCACTTACCATTAGGTACCCATATAGCCATTTTTGGGAACATGATGTAACGGTTTCGACACCAAGTGTTTACACTGATTTATTCTGGACATATAATCTCGTCGCCGTTTCATGTTGGAGTAGTCGCTGCAACTAAAATTGGGGAAGAGTCGACACAGTAACATGTGGTTTCGCCGTGTCGTAACCTTGTCGTAACATTGTTACCAAATTTTAACCAGAGTACCCACACATCATTCATTCAATCGCTAATAACCGATCATTCGTTGACATTGACTCGTGAAGTGACGTGAATTATTAAAATAAAAAAGTTAAACCGCCAGTCCGCCATCATATCACCGAGGTAAGTAAACAAAGATGTTGTTTTTATTGAAAATTATGCTTTTTAATACTCTAATCTTAATGGGAAATGAAATTCATCGTGTAATTTAGTGGGAAAGGTTGAAATTTACCAACGCGCCACATTAGTATCATAAACTTGACCATTCCGACGAAAATACATATTGTTTTTTTTTAATAATATTTTCATATTCTATTATCAAAAGCTTGTATTTGAATGCAATAATAAAGTTTAATATTTAATAACAAACTATTTTAGCAGCAATAAACCGTAAAATCAATAAATAATAAAAAAAATATTTTGTTAAGTGTAAAATATTCTTGTCACAACTAGTCACAAAGTTACGACATTGTGTGGACATGTTACGTAAAGTCGTCACAAAGTGACTGAATTTTTAAAATGGACTATCCTTGATTTTTTGTTTACAGGTTCTCAAACTGTAGTAACGTCTGCCAGACAAAATGCCATATTGCATTGTTTTAACAAAAGAAGGCTCTTCTCAATTGATATCCCTTGTACCTAGTACGTGGGTGAAAGACAACGTCCTTTATTGGCCGCGATCAAAAAAAAACAGCGACTTGGAGCTTTTAAGACGTAATGAAAATACAGTGCCAGCCGAAAATTGGAAAAAAATAAAATGCAAAGTAAAGGTCACCGGAATCGATACTTTTGCAGAAGGACTTAAATTAGAGGATGAGAGCCATTGCTTTGCTAACTTTATAGAGAAGACAATACAATTCTTTCATCATCATCATCAACCTGTGACAGTCCACTGCTGGACGTAGGCCTCTGATCTCCCAAGATGCGCCTCTGAGCACGATCTTAAAATGAAAATAAAAAATAATCTTTAAATTCTTTATTCAAACAAAATGAATACATTATATTGTTTAAGTTATAATTATTATTCATTTACAGATGACGATACTCCAGACACAAAAAAATATTCCATCAAAGCATCGAAAAGAGTGACTGTACTCTCTGACGTGAAAATAAAAAACAAGATCTTGGATTTAAAACACGAGTCCAAAATTATGAATATCAGTTCTGATAACTTACATAATGTACTGTGCAGCAAAGGTACAAAAATGATTCACTACGAAGATGCTGACAAATTATCTTCTTGATTGATAGATGATGGAGACGAGACGAGATGTTAAATTATAAAATTTTATTGTTCATATTGCTCTATTTAGGTTTACTAACCAATACTTAATGCGTACAAATATGTAACTTTATATTATTGATACAACTTTATATGACTGCATATTAAACTGATTAAGTGGATTTGTTATTAAGTAGCTCTTTTAGATTGATGTAGATTATGAGTGGCAAGCAACTAATGCTAGCAAAGTTATAGTGCAAGTGTCAGTGATGATTTTGTGACTTCGAAATAAACATTTTGACTTCTTTTGTTTTCATTTTATTATTACCCCTAACGTTGTCAATACAGGAATAAATACCATTTGGGAGTTGCAAAGCATACATAAAAGCTTACACTTCACATCTGGAAATTATATTCTCTTGATTCTTCTGCTTCATAATCAAGTGATGTTGCATATATATTGATATGCGAAGATTTGAACGGTCGCTCAAAAAAATCAAATTTGTTTCTGATATTCTTTCCAACGATTTTAATTTTGTCATTCGCAGCAATGGCATACTTCATTTCAACAATGTCATTATGTACACTTAAAAACCATTTGTCCCTAATGTTTCTAGACAACTGGTAATTATCATTCATTTTAACAGTAGTAAATACTTTTTCACCTGTTGCCAGGAAACTTTCATATTTTGCTACCGGATAGGTTTGGTTACATTTTTTGTTTTCAATATTTAATTTTGAAAGCTCCTGTATACGATTCGCTACTTGCTCTAAAGGTTGATTACCTTTTCGTAACAGGTTTTTTATTCTAAATAGCAAGTTTTCAAATGGATATGCACTTAGAGAAGGTAAAGAACCAAATCTTGAGACATCATTAACAATATGACATAAATTGTGAATGTTACTGCTTACAGAGTCTAGACCATAAATTTCTGCAAATTTTTCGATGTAATTATTAAAAAGTTTTTCAGCTATGTGCCGGTAAGATATATAAGCATCAGAATAACATATGGTGGTAGCACAAAATAATGTCAAAAAATGTTGATATACTTCAAATGACAAATAATCTTTAAGCACAACTGGACCGAAGTACAACAAAAAGTTTTTGAATTCAGTGGCTTTCCAAAAATGAAGGGTATTTAGTTCTCTCATCCGTCCTTGTTGTATCTCAGTTGGAGTTGTTAATTTTATTTCCATAATTTTTCTTGAAACATCCTGTATTTCTCTTGCTGACCACTTCGTTTGAAAATTAAAACTTCCATTAGTCCACCCCAGTAAACATCTTTTCATCACACCCAAATCTAGTAGATGAAGTGCATCTGCAATCGTAAAATCATTTACTAAATCTATGGGTAAATCTTCAATTGCACTTTTTTCTTTGTGGTGATCTGGATCAAGTCGATTTCTGAATTAATCTGACCTGATATGATGACCAACAGTTGCATTAAATTGTAATTTATAATTAGCTATAGATCTACACTAGGTCTACATAATTAGAATTGAAATAAGGTAACCGTTTTTTTGTTAATGAATTTTTAAACTCACCTTTTATAAAGCATCTTGCAGGTGTATTACATATAAAGCAACGAATCTTTAAAATAATAAGTTGCTTTTGTATTAGTAATCCATCTTTCAGTAATTTTAATAGCTCGTTTACAAATGGACGCAAAATCATTTCTAGAGGCGGTTTGGTACTTCCAAAGTATATAGATACAACTAATGGAGGCATATCCATGCAATCTATTTTGCACAGTATTGGCCAAAATTCGTTTTTCGTACTTTTGGCTATAGGTAAACCATCTATATTAAATGTCAAAAATATACATCTTGGTAATTTTGACATACTTCGGGGTAAAACATCTTTTAAACAATTTTCTAATCCATAGTACCAATATTTCCCATTGCCCAATGGCAAAATATTGTTAGATCTCGGCGTTTTTAAAAGACTTCTACTATCTTTTGGTAAAAACATATTGAAATCTGTGTTTGGATGATCTTTTAGAATACCAATTAATTCGTTCAAAGCATTGTGAGGAATTTGGTACTTTAATGCCCATTGCTGAATTTGGTATCTCACGTTTATGGCATGTGTTTCATTATCAGAATCAGATGATCCATACTCAAGTGTATCTGCGTCACATTCTTCGGCTTCTGTTGCGTATTTGGAAGTTTGCGGCACCTCATTGGTAGTACTTATACTATAAGAACAGGGTCGAACAGTCGCAACAGGGTTCTGGTTCTGGTGCTCGAAGTTTGATACTTCAGCACTAAGCTCTTCAGTAGGAGATACTTCAGCACTATTTTCCGGATTTAGCGGTGAATACGCTAGAAAGTTTAACAAAATGATGAGTATCTGTCACAATAGGTACAGCATAATATCCGACAATATTATTAATTACTAGCTGTGGCCGCGACTTCGTCCGCGTAGGATTTAGATATATCGCGATGGATCCGTGGCCCGCAGTAAGATGAAAGCCTATGTGTTATTCTGATGTATCAGCTACATTACCGTAAAATTTCATCATAATCCGTTTAGTAGTTTTTACGTGAAACATCCATCCTCACAATCTTTCGCATTTATAATATTTAGGGTTAACTTACTTGTGTTATTTTGGTTTGTTAATTCGTTAACTCTCCTGTAAAATGTTGAAGTCCATCGGAATCTACGTGATATTTTGGGCTGTTTACTCATTTTTTTCATTTTTATAAAACGGTAAACCGACAGTTAACACAAGACACAGTTTGAGATCGACTGGACCTGGTGATTTCCATTTATCCATGTTAGTGTTATAAGTATTCCGGAACATTGTCGTAACGTTACTGCACATGTTACTACCCAGTTACTATACATTGTTACCAATTTTGAGCACTAGTTACATACAATACGCAAAGTGTGTAAAACATGTGTACACATTTTTTTCTGTAACAAGTCGACATAGCTCCAACACAAACTTACTAAAACTACTTCTGTCACTTTGTTACTAAACGGTTACAACACATAGAAACGAACCCCCACACAGTCGCAACGTGTCGTATCATTTACGAAACTGATGCGACTTGTTACAACTTCAAAAATCTGCGACCAAAAATGGCTATATGGGTAAGACAGCGGCCAAACGCTTGCACAGTTTGCAAAAAGAAAAATAGAGAAACCTTGAGCATATACTTCGTTTGAATAATGCTGCTAGCTATGTGTTTATACATTTTATACTTGTTTAGTTTGCTAATCTTTGACACCTCTATCTGTAAAAACATCAGAGTCTTCGTTCACATAGTATTTTAGGCAGTTTTGAGTCACATTTCATTCTTTTTCAGACAAAAAGCGGTGCGGAAACGTATATCAACAGCATTATCGTAGGATGCGTGTGCCTATTACCTTACTTCGTGACTGGGATGCTAGTGAATAAGGTTGGAAAGAAACCTCTAATGCTAGGTGAGAAGTTCATTTTGTTTATAGCATTTTCCTTGCAAGTTATCATGCACGGTTACCTGGAGATAAAAGTTAGTCCTAATTGCAAGCTACTTTTGCAGAAACTGAAGATAAATTGTTGTAGTACTCGTATCTATCTAAAAATCTTGCACTTTGAAGTCGATTTATTAATTTTTTTTTCGTTTATGATGTTAATCCATTTGAGCGAAGTATAAATTACGCGCACCTTTTATTTTCTTATTAAAATTTTATTATCATATAGCTATAGACCGGCAACCTCGTGCGCGACCGTCCCGCGGGGTGACAGACGGTGACGGGGACGAGGTAGCGTTCATTCTAGCACATGGCTACGTAGTAACTATTATATAATCTGTGACACGGCCAAACACGCTTCCCTTCCCCGCTACACCACCCGCTACCCGCTGACATCTTGGGTACCTCGTCCCCGCCACCGTCTGACACCCCGCGGGACGGTCGCGCTCGAGATTGCCGGACTATAGTGTTCGATCACTATATCACCTGTTGGTAAGTGATGATGTGGTTAATAATGGTAGCACTCTACAACTAGAAAGATAACTAGCTTTATTATTTCAAAATACAAATGCATAAGGACACCCTTATAAAATTAGGGTGTCCTTATGCATTTGTATTTTATGTATAAATCAATAAATTATATTTGTAGTGTATATAGCATGTAGTGCACAGCATATTTTTCCATTTTTTACAGTGGCTGGTTTTATAACCGTATGTACAGTCTTTGGAATCCGGTGGGCGAATACTAAACCATTAATCGTGGCGTTGTTTTCCATATCTATAGCAGTCTCTCAAGTCATCACGAGCTTAAGTCTAGCTCTTACTGTTGAGCTGTTTCCGACTTCGTTTAGGTAAGTCATCCAACTTAATATCATCATCATCATTAGCCTATACTAGTCCTCCTCTCCAATTGTACGCCACTAAGCACGAACAATCAGATTCTCAAATCGAAAGTCTTCAATTAGTGCTTCCAATCTGTCAATATTTTCTTAAGTCGGCGCGTTATCAATTGAGTCGTGAGGCCATAAACGTCAATAGAGATAAGGATGTGCAGCGCGCCGGGGCCGTTATCGCTTAACGGCTACCTGTCGATGGTGTTTGAAGTGTGAGCGAGATAGATGAAGGGAAATGATTTATGGCCTCACGACTCAGTTGATAATGCGCCGACTATAGGCAAGCGTGCTATATCGTCAATCACACCTTGACATAACATAAGGCGACAAAGTGGTCAAACGCTTGCCTGTCGTGTATAGAAACCCTTAGATGTTGTGACAACTCTCCACTTAATAAATGCTTATGCCTAAAGTACACATTAACAACTAAAACTAGGGGTGTCCGGAACGCAGCTTTTAGATTTACCCATTTTGGTGCTACGAGAGATATGGATATCGGCCTTAGTAATTCTATGTTAAGTGACCCTATGTCAGAACAATGTAAACTATTATATAAACTTGTAGATTTAGCTCTAGATAAGGCCAATTAGTTATATTTAGAATTAAGTGAAATTAATTTAATTGTAATTCGTTTCCTATAGGGCGATGTGGTCGCTCAGCGACAAAGCCCTAAATAAATTTAAAAAAAAACAACTAAAATACTTGATAACAATAAACATAAATTATAAGTTAACGTTATTAAGACGACAAAACATTTATTAAACGCCTTAACAAACCTCTCGAAACTAAGAATTAACAGCAACATATTTTAGCACTCAGCCAAATCCGAGTATAATTAATTTTGATTAATTAACGAATCAGTAAGCGTTTAGATTTGAATTCTTAACGCTTCGAGCATAACGGGAAAAGCGGCAACTCAATTGTTTTACTTCAATTGAAACATTTGGGAGCAAGGTTTCAGAAACAATGGCACAGACATTAATATAAGCCGTTCGAGTATTTAGACCAATTTACATTCATTGAATGAAGATAATTATCTCGGCCAGTGGTTCTCAACTATGAGATTACGCACCCTCAACGCTCTACCTCGTTATTACAATTGTGACCTTTTTGCGTCTTAGTTAAATTGTAAGGGTAAAGAACTCTCAGACAACGTTTAAATCTTTTAGATCTTGATTTAAATATAAAATTACGGTCATATATAAGGTTATTCTCGTTGCATTTGCATAGTGTAAATAGAACGGTAAAATATTTTATGACTAGTTAAATAATTGCAGACGTAACAAACTAAAAAAAACTTACTAAATTTAGCATCATTAAAATATGGTGCTAAACTTGTTTCATTTCAGAAGTTAAATAGGGACAACATGAGTTAAGTGTTATCAAATTATTATTTTATTTACGACTAAGCAAACGTATCGCTACAATATCTATATTTTCTGATGTTGAGTGACAATGTTGCCAAAGATGTTGCACGAAAGAATTAGAAATATATATATATAGTTGATATTACAAAATATTGAGAACCACAGACATTGGATTTGTATCAATCTCGATTGAATGAGTCTATACCATAGAGCAGTCAGAACTGAATAGATGATGAAATAGATTTACCTGTAGATACTGTCTTATCTCTCTATTGAATAGCGGCCTTCGAATACAAAGCATCGTAAGCTATTGTCTAGCTTTCAATAAAATACCTAAAATGTTACGACCTTCAGCTTTCAGTACGAGATGGTAAAAAAGTTAGAAAATGATATTCTTTTTATATATTTTCTCGTGAAAAAACATTTTATTTTTTACGGAATACCTACATATTACGAAATTTTAAGTTTCCGTTTAATTGCTTGGATAGTTAGGTATGTAGGTAATTCAAAGAAATGGGATTAGGACTATGAATAATTTGTATTTACCAATTTTGCCGTTGATGCCTCGTTTGAGTAAAAATAGATGAAAATACTAGACGTTCTGATATATCTTTACTTAAAAGTGACGTCAATTTTTCTGATGGGCGTTCAGCATCCATCATGGCGGATTGCATAATTATGTAGTTTTATTTATTCAAAATATTCATTGATCCCACTCACAATAGGCGTGACGAAAGATTTTGAAATCCTCTTCCGTAATGTGGGAACACATTTCCTATTCACGAAAAAACCTTTATTTCGGTAATAAACTTAAGTTTACCGAAGTTTAAAGCAATTTTTCTAATAATTTTCGAGAAAACCTCATACAAGAGGACCTAAGCGTGACGTCATGCGCTGTGATTGGTGTTTCAATCAAAATGGCCGATTGCAGTATTTTAATGTTTTATATGTTTTCTACCCCTAAAATCATTAAATCTTCGATTTTTTGATACTCAAGTCATGCCTATTTTAAAATAAATACGAGTTTTGTCCAATCCAATCCAATATTTAGGCTTTATTAGGCAGATTTACAACTTTAATGATTTTTATTTATACTGTCATCATGTCTATTGCAACTAGTATTGTAAATAAAATAGGAAGAAGAAGCCAAGAAACCCAATTCATTTATAGGTTTTTGGTTTTCAGAACTCTGGCAATATCTCTAATGATGGTGAGTGGTCGGATCGGCACTTTAGTGGGGAATATCGCGTTTCCTATACTTCTCAATATGGAATGTGTTATACCGTTCTTCACTATGACTGGAATGATGATATGTAAGTATATAATTACTATGGACACCATTCTTTTATATCGAGGTAAAGAGTTTAATATGCTGAGCCGAATAACTTGGCTGGCTGAAAGTTAGGCATACTGTTGAGCACCGCGTAGATTTAGAGCGGTTCCAGACTTTTTGCGAGTTTGTCTACGTGATACTATTATTTATTCTGTGGTTTGACGATAGTGCCAGCATATGCACTAATTGCACTCGTATTTTGTTCGTCAATAAATCGGACGCACATGCTTTTCACCAGTTGGTCCACCCAACTAAGGCAATAGGATATCTTTCGCAGAGTTTTGCGATACATAAGCTCAAGAGCACGTCGAAGCTAATACAAGGTACACTTGTTACAAAAGGCGTGCAAACAAGTTCATACCTACAGTACATACGCTAAAGTTACGCTACTATGCCACTGTTATATTAATGCAGTCAATGTCTTTGACTTTATTTGATTGACAAGATATAAATTAAAATTAAACATGTATTAAACTTTAAGTAGACTGTGAGCTCTACAAAAAACTCAACTTTAATGTGACTTTACGACTGAAAAAATAAATAAATAAAATCTTGATCATTACATTGGCTAAATACATCTATCGTATGGAGTATAATAAATCTCAAAAAAGGCTGCATTGCGCTGCATCGATTGCATCAGCTAACACTAGAAAAAATTGCATCGACTCGGCTGGCTCGGCTTTGACAAAGGATAGGATAGAATCGGGTGGTAAGGCGAGCGTATCTAGAACAGCTGATTGTCGGTCGGATGGCCCAGATACCGGTGAAAAGATGAAACTGAAAGAAACCTTCGTGGGGTTTAAAACCTGAATTTAAGAAGGAACAGTTAACCACTCGTAAGGCGGGATTCCAGACACAATGAAAAATTGTATTATGTCGTGCGTGGATCTGTGTTCCGGCAAACGAAGGGTTAATGAAGTTAGGATCAAATAAAAATAATGCTTGATTTCAGATGCTACAACAAATTTGCATGTTCTATGATAAGTTGCTCAATAAATCTCAAGGCGGGAATTTATCAGTGAATTATATCTGACAGGATAGATAATGTATTAGAATATTATTAATATTAAAATAGTTTTATATCTCTTTTTAACCGACTTCAAAAAAGGAGGAGATTTCTCAATTCGACCAATATATATATATATATATTTTTTAATATTTGTTTGCGGATAACTTCGTCGTTTATGAACCGATTTTGATTATTCTTTTTTTGTTGAAAAGAAGATATCCCAAGTGTGGTACCATGGTAATTTTATCTTAAATTTGATAAGTATCTCCAGAGATATGAAAGATAAACACCTCAAAATTGGTACTGAAAATTAATAGCCGGCATTGAAGTCGGTTCTTTTTAGTTTTTTAAACGATCTTATACTAAACCATATGTTTCTTATTTTGCAGGTGTTATAGTAATAATAGTATTCCTGCCCAAAAAGAAGTGATATAAAGATTCTAATCTCAGACAAAATGTAAATATTCATACGAAAAAAATAAACTTGTGAAAGCGAAAAAATTAAAAATTGACTAATGATGACTTTTTATTTGTAGTTTTTATTTTAATTATTAATTTTAAATAATTTTTAATTAGTCATAGTTATTATTTTAGTATTTTGTAACATTTTTATGTTAAGTGTTTTATATATATACCTACATCTTCTAATATATAAAATTCTCGTGTCACAGTTTTCGTTGCCATACCTAGTCCACCCCTAAATTTTTTATTTTATTTTTTAGACAAAATTTTTAATTTCTATTTTTTTATGATACAACATACAAAAATACATACAATCCTCAATTTTCACCCTTCTACGATCAACCCTTATTTTTTAATAGCCATTTATTTATATGGCAAAACAACGTTTGCCGGGTCAGCTAGTATTTTATAATATTTTGATATGTGTGAAGTAAATATTCCTCGCATATATAAAAAACGTTTTAATTCAGTGTAACAACGTTCTTTTAATAGGTAGATAGGTAAATTGTGTTTGTGATATTTCTATTTATTCTTTATAATATAAAATAATTGTAAAATATTGTGGCTTTGTTTTATTTATTACAACGTGGAATACAATAGAAAAAATCTTTGTTGTAAACCAAAATAACTTAGTTTCTAGACAGCATTATCATAATTAGGTTGTACCATCGGCGGTCTTATCGCAATGTTATTTTATTCGTGTAATACCTGGCAAATAATCATGGGCGTTAATGAAATGTTATTGACGACTTTAAATAATACTTTTGCCGGCAATAAAACTTATGCCAGAATTATGAAAATTTCACTAAAAGTTTTTTTAATTATCCGTCCATATTATCATAATATAATAAAATAATGTATAATATAAAACAGTAGGATTCTACTATTTGATTAAATGGTTAAATATTTATCATCAAATTATTACAGAATGATGCAAAAAATTACAATTATGAAAATATTACTAAAAATAAAGTTTTTCTGTTAATCCGCCTATATTATCATAATATAATAAAATAATGTACGATTTGAAACAGCAGAATCAAATGGTAAAATATCTATCATCAAATTATTTCAGAACATTGCAATAAAAATGATAAGTAAAAACAAGTACTGATTTGCCACTAAAATTGTTGTTTGTTTTGTCTCAATTGTAGTGGTAGGAATTCTGCTAGTCCGCCTGAGGCGGTACCACCACTTTGCCAATTAAATGAGCCATAAAATAGGAATGTTATTCGATTTGAATAGCAAAGTCTCCAGTGATATTATAGGGCATTTGAGACTTAACATATTTATGTCTTCGGATAACAGGCGCAGTGTAGTGACGTGCAAAATTCTGGTTATTCAGAATGGCGCTGTATCTGTAATAGTTAGACGTCATCGCTTACCATCAGGCGACCGTCGTGCTTATCCTGTCTTATATTAAAAAAAAAACATCATTTACAAGACAATTATAGCATACTGTTTACATAAAAACTTACCCGACCACTTGCAAGCATATTACTTAAGCTCCTTACTTTAGTGTATCTAATTCAAAATACGCATGTAATTGCTCTAAAATGCTTTAATTCCAGAAGTTTTAACTTTACGTCTAAACTGATTCGTCAAAGCTGAAATTCGGTTTGAGTGTCCAACTTGCCTTTTGCATGGCAAGTGATAAACATGAAGTTGTGTCAACTTTGTTAGCCTGTGGCGTTATAGAATACGATAAACAGTTGTCTAGCTTATACTTAACAAGTTTGTTGATAATCTGGAAGAAATTATTTAAGACGATAAGAAGATAAGATCATAATAGGCCAATAAATTCAGGACGCAGTGGCGCAGTGAGAAAATGGTCAACTTTGACGCCAGAAGTAGCGGGTTTAAATCCCCGCCGTGCACCAATGGTTTTTTATATGTATGTATTTACATAACAAACCCCCAACATGGTGGTCGCCAAAACATCTAATGTGTTCCGGCAGCTGTCTTTCGGAGCCAGTTCTAGGCCGAGATTGCTTCTACTCTCGACCGCACCATCCGTCACTTTTTAACAGGTGAGGTAGTGATCCAATGCTAGCTTATACCATATAAAAAGTGTAGTGTTGTGGCCTATTGCGACATGCGAGAGATGGACGAAAAAAAATTGAAGCAAAGTATTAAAAGATTCTCTTTACAAAAATCACGGAGTCTATTACAAAAAAACCAGTGAAACTGGTATATATGGCGTTATAATTATCAGATAACAATCTAAAACTTTAAAATTGGAATTAAAGTATTATTAGTACCCACTAAAAGTCAGTTTCTAAATTCAAAATTATTCTGACTGTTCAACCCACATATCCCCGACTATCACGCACAAAGCATGTTAAATATCCTTTGTTGTAGAAATAGAGTCCGAACATTAATACGATCGAACGCACACGTTAATGAAGCAGTATCTATTACAAAATAGTTGCCAGCTGATACACAATTGCCTTTCATATTGGTAATGACGTATTCATATAGATAAGTATTTCACAATTCGGTCCTAATAGATCATCGATTTTGATATTTTGAATTGTTCGACTTTATTATGCAATGACGAAGAAATTTTCTGAATTATGATTTTTTTTTATTAACTGGCGGTAGAGCTTCTGCTAGTCTGATATATAATAATATAACTGTTTTAAATATTTCAACTATATATTTCAAAGCTAACTAGCTTTTAGTCGTTGAATTAACAGCCTAGCCTTTTTACTAAAAAGTGCCGTTAGACTAGCGGCCTGATTGATATTCATTTTGCGTCTTGAACTGACTTGATGATTGATGCTTAGGCCATTAATTGTATGAATGGATGAAGTTGTATGAATGGCCTAAGCATTAGCCGGCCAGTTCATTTAATTTTGTTTTAGATCATCATCATCAGCCGCTGTCAGTCCACTGCTGGACGTAGGCCTCTCCCAAGATGCGCCACTAAGCCCGATCTTCGGCTCTTCTTTTCCAGATGTTTTAACCGACTTCAAAAAAAGGAGGAGGTTTCTCAATTCGACCGTATATATATATTTTTTTATGTTTGTTCGCGGATAACTTCGTCGTTTATGAGCCGATTATTATTATTATTTTTTTGTTCGAAAGGAGATATCCCAAGTGTGGTACCATGGTAATTTTATCGAGGTCTGATAAGTATCCCTAGCGATATTGACATAAACATCTCAAAATTGGTACTGAAAATGAATAGCGCGGCATTGAAATCGGTTCTTTTTTAGTTTTTAAACGATATTTTAGATGCTAAGGCTGAGTATCATTCAGGCCGCTTATTAAACGGTGCCATTTAGTAAAAAAAACTAGGCTGTTAATTTATTTTATTTAATTTTTTTAATTATTCATAGTGTAAGTAATTTAAATTGTTTCTATCAAAAAGTACCAGTAAACCTTCGAGAGGAATTGAACGGTTGCTTTAGATAGTTGGCTGCGACATATACATAATATCTTTACATAATTTATTTATTATATAAAATTATTTAACTCTTAACTTGAAATATATTTCGATTAAGTGCGATTAAAGTTCGCCAGACACTTACATCGCACGCAATTAGCGCAGTGCAGAACATTTGTTACTGTAATACTTCTATCGACATTAAATTAAAATAAAATAATCTTTATCTCTCTTTTTTATGCGAAAAAAGGTAGCGTAGTCGTTGACCACTATCTCACCTAATGTTAAGTGATTATGCGGTCGATGGTGTAGTGCGCCATACCCATAAGATTCCTACTCACTCTCGATTTGAAGACCCCTAAGTTGTATTTAATCGGAAACACAGACTCAGGAAAGGAATTCCATTCCTTGGCAGTATTGATGAAAGAGGAAGCCAATTGCTTGGTACGGGTAAATGGTATATTACATTTCGACAAGGTTGCATCACATTTTAAAAGCAAGCAGCTTCAAGCACTGTTTCAAATTATACACAGCTCATAAAATTTCATGACACTAAGCTCGTCAAAGCGCAGCAAACTCCAACACCAAACTCAGTGTCTAAGTAAACAAATCCAATATTTAGACAGCACGACCTCACAAACTTAGGACTGATGCACATTAAGCTTTTAGTTACTTACTATTTGGTGAGAGCAAAGTTATGAACGAGTTTGTTCAACAAACGAGCAACGAACCAGATCAGATTTCATTATTCATCATCATTTGCAACCTTTAATCCACTGGGTAAAGGCTTCTATATGGTCTTGCCACACGACTCTCAATCCTACGCTGTCCTCGTCTTTTCTTTTCAACTTTACTATCCCATAGACGTAGTTACTATTACAGAATCTATGCTCATGACGTTGTTGACGTCTTATAACAATAAACATCTCATTTATATCAGTGTCATGGGTTTTTGGGGTCTATGATACGAAAACTATTAACATTTATGCTGAGACTAGTTAGTTTTAGCACCTCATATTGCATTAGTTATTTTTGTTTTTTCTTGTTTATCATCTGTAACTTCACGATTGCTGAGAATTTAAGTATTATTAAATGCAAGAAAGAAAGGAATATATTTGATTCTATTTTCCTTTCTTTCTTGCATATAATAATACTTAAATTTTAAACCACCCCCGACTGATTTGTATAAGTATAATGGTCGCCTACTTGACTAACTAAACTACGCTAAACAGGCGGCAGCAGAGTGACGGGTAAGTAGTGCGCAAAAGCGCCATTTTATTTTTTATGACGTCCGTGGTCAAATTTCTACGAAAGTTGCTATCGTAGTCTCATCAATCAAGAAAGAGCTGATAATATTCAAAAAGCTGAACGGATTTTCATAAAACAAAGCTAAGAACACTGTCGATGAAGACACCTTTCAAACATATAAAACTACATCAAAATCGGTTTATCCTTTTGGGGGCTACAATGCCACAGACAGACATACACACACGCCTTCTTTTTGCGTCGGGATTTATAAACTAAACACGTTTTCATTTGAACCTTTTAATCCAGCCTATCCTGCGTATAGTCTTCTTTATGGTCTTGCTACATTCTTCTCAATCTTGCGCTGTTCTCATCTTTTCTTTCAAGATTTCCTTATCCATGGCATTTTTGGACTTCAACAACAACATTTAAATAATTTAATATCGTTTGAAAAACTAATAGAACTGACTTGATCTTGACTTGCTTAAATAATTTATGTTAATATTACGGAGTATTTTTAACCGACTTCACAAAAAAGGAGGAGGTTCTCAATTCGTCTCTATGTTTTTTTTTCTTTTTTTTGTGTATATGTTACGCGATTACTCCGTCAATTGTGAACGGAATCAAATGATTATTTTTTTAATAGGTAGGGTACGTTTCCGAAGTGGTCCCATTTTAATTTTATTGAGATCTGATTAGTATCTCCAGAGATATGGAGATAAACAACTCAAACAGGAGAATGTACTGGTTTTAGAAGAAGAGTCCCAAGAAGATTATACACAATGGAGGTTGCTATTGCATATACTTTTGAAGACTAAATAAAGACCGGCAAAGTCGAGTTGGACTCGCCCACCGAGGCTTCCGTACCAACTTTGGTAGGTACCAATTAGGCTAGACCTCTAAATTGTATGAGCGCCCATATAACTCAGAGGCCTACCTTGATTGGCGTTAACTATGTATGTATGGGTCTCACTCCTCCCTATCTTAAGGAACGTTTTACCTTTCTACATCTCTCTCATCCTTGTTCTCTTCGGTCCACAGAAACCCTACAATTGCAAATTCCTGTCCATTCTTCGCACGTCTATGAAAAATCTTTTACAGTGCAAGCGGTTCATTTGTGGAACGCGCTCCCCGTAGAAATAAGGCGTGCGAAATCACTAGCAATCTTTAAAACAATGGTAAAATCTCATTATTTGTCCGAACAGAGCTAAAAGTACCACACTGCTGTAATATAATAATATTATTTGATCTAATATATAGGTTGTATGTATGTGTATGTATAAGTATATTATATTATTATTATTGTATTGTATATAATATTTTGTGTATGTCTATTATTTATTTATTCTATTTTTATCTATTTCAGTTATAAATTGTAGGCTACCGCCATGTTTTGTTTTTATTTTTTCCATACTAGGTTGTCTGGAAGAAATGCTTCAAGCGATAAGACCGCCGATTGTGTTGCCATTCAGATATATTTTATTTTATTGTTTTGTTTTTGTACAATTTGTTTAATTGGTAATCAATAAAGAGTTTTTGTATTGTATTGTTGTATTGTATTGTATTGGGGGGATACCCTTTAATTGTCAACATTTTTTAATTTTTTGATTTTTTCCTTTATTTGTGCTATAAGACCTAGCTTCTGCCAAATTTCATGATTCTAGATCAACGGGAAGTACCTTATAGGTTTTCGACCCAAAACCTATAGGGTACTTCCGGTTGACCTAGAATTTGTCAAATTTAGTCAAAAGCAAGGTCTAACAGCACAAATAAAGGAAAAATTCAGAAAAATAAAATATGTTGAAAATTAAGGTAAATTTTGGTACTTACAAGTTATCGCAAAAATCTAAATTTGCCCATATATTTTTATCGTGTTGACTCAGGACCTTGATTTTTATACACCTAATAGAGACTATAGATTTCTGTATCTGGTATAAATTTCAACTTTCTAAGTCCACCCGTTTCTGAGAAAATCGGTAGTGGCACACGAAAAGACGGACAGACAGACGGACAAGAAATTGATCTTATAAGGGTTCCTTTTTTTACCTTTTGAGGTACGGAACCCTAAAAATATGACCTTGAATAATGTTTTTACATCTTTCTTTACGTTGATTTTGGTTTTTGACAGATATTCTTACGGTAACTGTGAGCGAGATAGAAAGCAAGGTGGGGAGAATTAATTTTTCTTCACAGGAATGTTCTACCGGGCAAAGTCTTGTTAGGGTGCAAAGTTAGTTACTATTTTTTGACATGACATGACGTTTGGCGAAGATGGCGATCATATCAGTCCCGCGACACTGCATACATAATTAAATAACTCCGAATTGTGAACTTACTTTGTATAAACCAACACTGCAAAAAAATTATAAGCGTAATACCACAGATTATATAATAGTTACTAAGTAAATAATACTTTCCGTTGTTAGGTTGGCTACACAGTGCTTTCATAATTCGGGTATCAACAATGAAGGGAAGTGCCCACTCTTATAACGTAGTAGAGTGATTCAGTAGTATCTGTCGGCCATATGGCGGCAATTAATGTTAATAATCGCAAATAATACTTTTTTATATTCATTTTGGAATACATCTAGTCCGTGTTATAAAAGTATATGGAATTATTGTAATAAAATAGACAATTAATTATCGTGTGTGTCAGATGCTTTAAATGCACAGGGTCATTTTTGACATTGTCCTTTGATACCTTGATGACATCATTATGACAAGTGAATATTTTCACTAGCGCGGCATTTAAAGTCAATTTTCTAGGCTTCCGAACCCGAAGGGTAGGAAATTAACATTTTTTGAGACTTTGTTGTCCGTCCGTCCATCCGTCCGTCCGTCCGTCCGTCCGTCTGTGTGTCTATATGTGCGCACTTTACAGATCTTCTTAACCATAATAGGTACATACTTGAAATGTTCACAAAGTATTTATCCGTCAGTGTATAACGGCCCAGACGAAATTTTATAGATGCATGTAATTTAATTAAAACGTGTTTTGCACTAAAATGGGTAAAATAAATTATTTTTCAAAAAAAAATAAAACCGACTTCATAACCGCAAACAGGCACTCATAAGCGAAAAATAAATAACTTAATATAATGATTATAAGCGCTACCCACTTAGCTATTTAAAGTCGGTGCCAGCCAAGTCTATTGGATCATCATCATCATTTATCAGCCTGTATCAGTCCACTGCTGGACGTAGGCCTCTCCCAAGATGCGCCATTACATTGGGCTACTTATTATTTTAATGGCTTGGAAACGAAATTAATTTAATTATATTTGCTTTCTGCTATTGTCTAATATAAGTCACATTACAACGTTTCGATGTGTTGGTTAGAGCTATATACTAGTTTTCTTCGTTATAAAAGGTAATATAAAAATTCACATTCCGTGCAAGACATTTTCAGTAAGGTAACCAGTTTAAAGATGCTTTTGTTCTTATCTGTCGAGATACACATCTCATCCGAATACATCATATCCTACTTACACCTTTCCCCAAAAATATTCATTAGAATAATGAAAACTCCATCTAAATAGGATCCGAAGTTTTTTTTTTAATTGCAATCATACAAACTTGCATACGGGTTGAATAATGAATCTAATTTTTGAAGTCTGTTAAAAATTGTTCTGATTAGTCTGGTACACTTAAACACAGTTTTATCGGTAGCCCCACAGTCAGTGACACAGTTTCTGATAGCCCCAATAAAAACTTATGTGCCAAATTTTTTACTAAATTTACATGGTGTCATTTATGTACGACCACACTGCGGCATCCTGCGTCAGCATGCGCGTTCGCGATCCAATTTAAGCCGTAGATTGAGTTTGGTGTGAACCACTCGGTACAAATACTACTGCGCTATTTGATCGCCGCTTAGATCGCGCACGCAGGACGCTGCGGTCTGCCGTACCTTATGTGAGTGTTTGACGAACTAACTGAAAATTATCAGGACCCGACAGGCTCTAAGCTATGTACCTAAATGCTTCATCTAGCAATCAATTGTTTTGGCGGCAAGATCAGCGTCGAAAGTGATTTAATTGCCGCTACGTCGTGTCGTCGTCGGTTAGTCTGAAAGCGCTGAGTGTGCTCAAGCCTTTACAATGAACTCAATTATTAAACTGTAATTTCGTCTGCTCCAAAATCCAGCGTCCAAAGGCACGTCATACCGAAAACAATGACATCGTTGAACGGGTTAAGTGAACGTTATAACGAATGAACGGGTGGATTTGAAAATGGAACGCATTTCTAATCAAAGAGTTTGAGAGATCAATTTGAATCAGATTAGGTTTTTACCTGAAGAAATTGAGAACAATAAAATTGTAACGAATTACGTGTTTTAGCGCTTATGTTTGCTTTCAGCGTTTTTAGAGGCAACAATATAAGTAATAGGAGCAATAAATAACAGTTTAAAAACTAAAAAAATTCACATATCACCCGAGTCAGATTCAGTTGCAAGTTTGAGATGTATATCTCCATACCTCTGGCATAGAGATAGTTCTATGACCTCTGGAGATTCTAACTAGATTTAAATGTCTCTATCTATGGAAAAAGAGAATCATTTGAATCAGTTCACAATAATTGGTGGAGTGTAATTGCGCAACAACCATAAATAAACTGGCCAAGTGCAAGTCGGACTAGCACTCTTAGGGTTCCGTACCACACTACAGTATACTTATAAGATCGAGCAAAAAATAGCACTATCATTTTTCGCCAGCAAAAAATAATAATTAATAAACATTATTTTCTTATAACGCCATCTAACGTATTAGACGATCTAAGTGAAAGTTAACACAAAGGTGTTCATCATCACATCATCATCATCAGTCTGTATCAGTCCACTGCTGGACGTAGGCCTCTCCCAAGATGCGCAACTGAGCCCGATCTTCGGCTCTTCTCTTCCACTCACTGCCCACCGCTTTGCGTATGTCGTCTAACTAAGATTCATAAGTGAAACTTTCCAGTTGATTCTATTTATTTCTTAACATCACAAAATATTTTTGTACAACTCCATCTGTTGAACTTAGTGGGGCAAATGGCTGAATGATAGTGAATACGTCTTCGTAGTTACGCGTTCTACAATAGAGGGCGTTTATAAATATAAAATGTAACGCTGACGCTTACGTCACATCCGTTAATTCGGACCGTGACGCTATGTCACGTCCTTCAAATTTTACCACAGTGAAAACCGCATAAAGAATGTTTACTTCAGAAACACAAATCAATTTACTATTGAGAATCTCCTTTTTGAAACTCGGTGGAAATACTGACACTGGCAGATTATTGTGACCATGCAGATACGAGTAAAGTAATACTCGGGTAATGGGTAGTCGTGGCCCAAGCCAACTGTCTGCTTTAATCTTCTATTATAATAATGTAATACCAAAGTTTTACTATCTCTTTTTGTAAAGTATTCAATATCTCAAAATCTTTAAATAAAATTACAATGGGACCACCTCAGAAACGAACCCTACCAATCATAAAAAAAAATCATTAAAATCTGTTCACAATTGACGGAGAAATCGCGTAACATACAAAAAAAAAACATACTGATGAATTGAGAACCTCTTTCTTTATCTATCTATCTGATATATCTACTATCCAATAGACTTGGCTGGCACCGACTTTAAATAGATAAGTGAGTAGCGCTTATAATAATCATATTATTTTTCGCTTTTGAGTGCCTGTTTGTGGTTATGAAGTCGGTTTTTTTTTTGAAAAATAATGTATTTGATAGCAAGACAAATGAAACATCGATATAGTATACTCCTGCCATCTGTGGACGAACACCCGTGCTAGGATTTGAACCGGCAACATCCCGTTTAGAAGTCAAGACATCTTTCCTTTACGCTCAACTTGACAAATATAAGATACGGTCTAACAATATTTATCTTCAAGAAACATAGCGCTGAAGTTCACCTCCATGTTTCAACTAACAGAATACGTATTGTACCTCAAAGTCATGGCCCGTATTTTGGGCACGTTGCCAACTAGTACGTTCTACGTTAGATTAATCTATTTTGGTGCAGGCACCTCGACAGTGTTTCTTTGTGAATAGACTACATGGCATAATCTGCACTCCTTTAAATGATAGGAAACTATCACTTGTTTATGAAATTTACAGTACCTACAGATATTGATATAATTTATGAGTTAAGTTTTGAGGACCCAGTGGTGTTTTGGGAAAATGGTCGGCTTTAACGCCAGAGATACCGAGTTTATACCCCGGCGTGCACCAATGGATTTTTTTACTGAAAAATATAATAACTTTTGCTTTTTACAGTGGCCCTATAAAGGAAAAACATTGTTAAGAAAATAGTATGTAACTTTGAAGTGTTACACACTTTATATTTTTGTAAATTGTTAAACACAATCCAAAATTTCATCATACCGACGGGAAAAGTTTAAGGAAATGCAATCCACTAATTTCGTCATCCATATCCAAATCCATAGATTGAACCGTGGCTTAATTGGCGGAGCACCTGGACATCGTTAAGAAACCTCCAACCTCCACATGGTGGTAGGACACATTATGGTAGTATAGGCATAAGATAATGCCTGCCCGGCCAGCTACCACCCTCAGGTTAGAAAATCGGTCGCCAACACATTTAATATGTGTTCCGGCAGCTATCATTGAGAGCCAGTTCCCATTATAGGCCTAGCGTGCAACCATCCTCGATCATATCGTCACTTACGAACAGGTGAGATAGTGGTCAAACGCTAGCCTGTATGATATAAAAAAATCGACCACGTGATAGGCGCTGTTAGCCTAAGATGTTTTAAATCTAGACTACAACGATGGCTTATTGATGACTCTTTTTATAATAGCTTTGGTAAATTTGCGAAGTGCAAAAAACGTTTTAATTGATTTTTATTTAATTTTTAACCGACTTTACAAAAAAGAGGAGGTTCTCAATTCGTCTGTATGTTTTTTTTGTGTATGTTACGCGATTACTCCGTCTGAACCAATTCGAATGATTCTTTTTGTAATCGGTAGGGTACGTTTCCGAGGTGTTGTAATTTTTTCTAGATCTGATAAGTATCTCCAGAGATATGACGATAAACGTCTCAAACTTACCACTGAAATTGACTCGCGGGGCATTGAAGTCGGTTGGTTTAGTTTTTAAACTATCTTAAATATTATTATTTTATTTTTACAATGCCACTTATTTCATTAGTACACTTATAACATTTTACATGTAAATTGGTTTCATGAAATAAATGAATATAATAAAGATAAAAAATGTGGGTAAAACAGAGGCACCAAACTAGTCCCAACATCTCTACAAGTATTTACTCGAAGCTTTTTCCACTTTACAAACTAATTTTAGTTTGATAGACACAGTTTGTCTTGTCAAAACTTATATAAGTGTGCTTTGCTTAAGTTTCTAGAATAAATATAACGGGTCGATTGAAAAAGATGGCCGATTTGCAAAGTAAGGTGGGTTCTTCAGTTTAGGCATGGATTTTTGCTAAAGACAGCATTGAATCAGTGATAATGTTACGCCTTAACATATCAAGCAAATGCTGTCAGGATATGAACCAAAAATATTATATTTGGAACACGCTAGATCCAGAATGGTCTGATTCGCAGAAGCTGTGTGCTGCTGGAACAGCAAAAATATGGCAAAAAAAATTCTCCTTGATGGAAGTAAGCTACTTTTTAGTAACAAGTTAGGTAGAAAATCGATAAAATGCTTCTGCCACCTGTGGAAAATTATTCAACTTTTTGTATGGTAATATTGGGTAATAAGGCCCTTGTTCAGTCCTGTGTACTGTGGCACATGTGTTTGTCAGAATGTTGCACGTCATTTCACTGCTCTGAGACATTTTAGTCTACATGTTCTTTAATTTCACTGAACACTTTGCATTTTAACAACAAAAATCTATTCCATGATATAACAATTTAATACTACTACTATTCTCAGCATACCTTTACATAACATAATCAAATTGTAATAAAATTAGAAGATAAAACCAAACGAAGCAATCTAAAGAGATATCTAAGATCTTCATCAAGGCATCTAATTAGCACAAATTGCTGAGCTCACGTTTCAAGTGGACTTGAATAGAATCTTATTTTGTTATCCGAAATTGTAACTGGGTTTGATAGCTTAATTAAAAGCACTAGCTCCAGTGACGGGCCCTTAACTTCAGACTGACTGACACATTCAGACGAATCGGACTTAAATATTTTCTGAGGTAAAAGGACTTTGATGATTAAAATTTCATTTTATTTTAGGTTCAAAGATTTTTTCCTTGTCAAGGATGTTATAACACTAGGGTGAGAAGAATCTGGCTCTCAAGGACGGTTAATTAGATGGCCTTTTTTTAAAGATTTTTTTTCACTGGATGGCAATTATATTGTGCAATTATTATTGTAGTGGTAGGACTTCTGCTAGTCCGCCTGGGGCGGTACCACCACTTTGGTAATTAATTTTCAGCCGTGAAATAGGAATATTTTTCGGTTGAAATGGCAAGTTGTGCAGTGAAATTACAGGGCATGTGAGACTCAACATCTTTATGTCTCAAGGTAACAGGCGCAGTGTAGTGACATGCAAAATTCTTGACTGCGTAAAATGTTGCATGCCGCTGTATCTGTAATAGGTAGACGTCATCGCTTACCATCAGGCGATCGTCGTGCTTGTCCTGTTACCTTTTACCATACAACAAAATAAAAAAAATGATAGTGTAAGTTGCATATTGGGATTTGAGCCTTCTTACCTTTTTTGGTGTCAAATTCGACCATTCTGTCAATACAGCAATAGGCTGGGCCTCATTTCTTGTATTTTTCGACAAAAACTTGTCAATGTAACCCGTCCGTAGGTCTAATATAATCCTACACACGATCTATTGATAAAGGATACTAATGGTTTTTATCAGTAGTTTTTTCCGTAGCTTTTATCACTAGTCGAGCAAAAAAATGACACCAATCGGTTTATCGAGTTTCTCCTCATCAGCCTATCTCTGCCCACTGCTGAACATACTATAAACAACAATCACAGAGGCGACTATTTTTTTAACCGATTTCACAAAAAAGGAGGAGGTTCTCAAATTCAATTTGACGGTTTTTTTTTGTTTGTTACCTCAGAACTCCGTCAAATCTTAACCGATTTGAATTTTTTTTTTTTTGAGAGATTATGATTCCCGTTTGGTCCCATTCAAATTTTATTGAGATCTAATAATTATCTCTGGAGATATGCAGATAAACAATATAAACGAAATTGTATACCTGGATGACATGATACTGGGCTACTTAGACTATCGCGGCATGTGAAGTCGGTTTTTCGTTTTGTACGATCATAAATTATTTTATATCGTATAGGTTTAACTACTCTCTCATCTGTTGGTAAATGATGATGCGGTCGAGGATGGTAGCACGCTAGGCCTTGAATAGCAACTGGCTCTAAAGGATAAAGTTCTTTGATAAGAAACGTTCTAACAAGTAAAAAAAGTAACTTTCGTTAGTATTATAATAATTTTACTATACAATATTGTGACTCAAAGTAACGGTACAAACGGGTAATATTGTCCAAAGCTAAGCAATATAAAATATACGCCTTCATATAAAATATACAGTACAATACAAAACCCTTTATTAACACATATGCTCCCTATGGAACCACACTATGTACTGTGAAGGAGGTATGAAAAACTTTTAAATGAATATATCTTCAATTTCGCACAAATATCTTTTTATTAAATTGTACATTTACATTCACTGCTGTAACTACTTATAAATATGATTTCGACCGTAAACTTATAAAACGACTCCAATAAAATATCGAAAGAAAATTGCACTATTATTAATATATGTAGACAAATAACCTTTAAAGAAAATTCACGCACTTTCTCGTAAACTAATTCAATGGCTTTTGTTCTAACTTTTTTATTATCCTCTGAAAATAGTTTATTTTACTTTCGCACTACGTAGCAGCTGCACCACCCATTTAATTAATTCAATGGAATGATTCTCTAAATTTGTAAAGTTTATTAATTTTACTGCCAATAACCCCTACATACCCTTGGATAGGGTAGATTAGGATAAAGGTCACTCACACTCGAAGATCGATAGCAATAAACGTGGAATAGGCCTTAAAATAGGTAGTAAAACCTCAATTTCAGAACCTAGTTAAACGTAATGACCGGACTTAGTAGATGTTTGGAATTTTTGGAAGCTAAGCTATCTGTTGTATATCCGGGTGATTTGATTACGTACATAAATCGAACTATGATTAAAATTACTGAAGACTTACTGACATGTCACGATATCTCAAAATAACGAAGATAGGTAAAAAACGAAAACAAGCGACTTTCATGCCCCGCGAGTCAGTTTCAGTAGCAAGTTTGAGACGTTTATCGTCATATTTCTGATGATACTTATCAAATCTCGATGAAATTACAACGGAACCACCTCGGAAATGTACCCTACTGATTAAAGAAATAGTCATTCGAATCGGTTCTCAATTGACGGAGTAATCGCTTAACAAACATACAAAAAAAAACATACAGACGAATTGAGAACCTCCTCCTTAAGTGCGAACGCAGGGTGAACTTTTCCATACAAATGTATTCCCCTGTTTCCTCCCTGGAAAATGTTTCTAGAGCAAAATTTGTTAGCATTGGCGTAGCTACAGCAGATCTTGATATTTTCTAGAAACAAATTTTGCTCTAGAAGCATTTTCCAGGGAGGAAACGGGGGAATACATTTGTATGGAAAAGTGCATCCCGCGTTTGCTCCTAAGGTGTTTATTAAAATTTTTATTTCTTTTATGCTGTATAGGCAAGCGTTTGACCACTATCTCACCTGATGTTAAGTGACGATGCGGTCGACGATGTAGCACGCTTACCTAGTAAATACCTGGTCCTCGTACAAGCTGTCATTGCTTGGACAGCAAGCTTCTGTTTGTCGATGCGTTGTCAGCGGGGGGTGTTGTTTATATAAGCTACGACCTTTACATAGCTGAAATTGGTGGATGTATAAATAAAGACTAATTTTGAAAATGCAAAAGTCAGTTTGTATATATGTTTGTTTGTATGGCACTTCTTCACGATCAAACGATTGGACCGAATTAGCTGAAATTTTGCACAGGGATAGCCATTATTATGGATTAGGTTATAGGATATTTTTTAGCACGGGCGAAGCCGCGGGGAACAGCTAGTTGTCCCGTTTTCGCGTGCGAGTTCGTGATCTGATTTTCAATCGTTTTCTGATCGCCGTAGATCGCGTTTGGTGTGAACCAGTCGGTGTAAGTACTACTGCGCTATCTGATCACCGCCTAGATCGCGCACGCAAGACGCTGTGGTGTGGCCGTACCTATAGATATTGTAAAATAACTATAAATGGAATTCAGTGTCATTGAAATGGCGGGGCTTCACTTACATTGATGATTGGAGGGTGATTTATTTAAAGATAAATCAAAAAACCTTTCTAGCTTAATGGGTAGTACAACAATTAAGTGTAAATGACATTATATCCCTACAAAATTAAATAATCAAGATAATAAGGCAGTGCAGTGTTGCCACACGCAAACCGACGTGAATATCGCGTGTCATTTTTTATCTATAATAACTTTGTTTTTAACCTTAGGGTTAAAGTAATTCCATTATTAAACATTTTCTATAAAATTAGGAAAATGAACAATTTGGTCATTAATATAAAATAAAAGTGCGTGAGATAACAGAAGTTACTATTTAACTTTTATTTCGT
Organism: Cabera pusaria; assembly: GCA_954871355.1. Taxonomy (NCBI): domain Eukaryota; kingdom Metazoa; phylum Arthropoda; class Insecta; order Lepidoptera; family Geometridae; genus Cabera; species Cabera pusaria. The sequence goes on from OX940902.1 coordinate 20,407,176, forward strand.
TACAAAAGATTTGATATAATTTTTTAATGGTACGGATACACCGGAACGTCCTGGATGCGTGATCTAGGCGGCGATCAGATAGCGCAGTAGTATTTGCACCGATTGGTTCTCACTAAACGCGATCAGAAAACAATTGAAAAGTACCGAGATCGCGCCCGCAGATCGCAGTGGCCGTACCTTAATTGTTCATTGAGGCGCTATAAATACGAGTAAATTTTCAAGTACTGAAATAAAATGATTTTTATCACGCTCAGTTTGATATATTAATGTTAAGGCCAGATATTAAAATTAAATCAAATACTTTTTATTCTACCAACAGTGTTTGAATTTCGCTCTTATAATAATTGACATTGATGATAATATATATTTTACAGTTTGAATAGAACGTCGTACTGATATTGGATTATTGAAGTAATTGTAGGTAATTTAATGAAGTTCATAAGTGTAAAATGTACTGAAATGAAACTATAAATAAATTGAAAAGATTAAATTGAGATTGAATCTGTTAAATCGACGCCCATAAACGTAATCTTTCTATGAATTTATATTCAACAATATAGAGATCTCAAGTGGCCAGCTTGATAAGATCTACTTCTACTAATCTACTGTTTAATGACAAAACCTTGTGTGATGTGCCGAAATAATAAAGTACTTATATTATGTTTTTTGCCTTGCCGCGATCGACTGGTCTAATAGCCGCGATCGACCGGTCGCTTGCGATCGACCGACTGGTCATACCTGCAATAATACATTCAAACTGAAGAAAATACTCGTACAACAGTGTTTGGAAATAGCTTCGTGTCACAATAATAGAGTGTTGCTATAAAACTGTGAAATCATTGTCTTCTAGACATGCATGCTGTCTTCAACTGATTTGTCACGCTCAACCCAGACATAAAAAGTTACCCTTTCACCTTGAAGGATATAAATCTAAACTGTACAATGGCTGTGAAAACTAGCTTAGTATAATTTAAGATCGTTTAAAAAACTAAAAGAACCGACTTCAAACGTCGCGCTAGTCAAAATAGCCAGTAGACAAAGAAACTATTTCATAATCTGTGCCAGTAGTTAGAAGTAAGTCGTCGAGATAAGTAAATGCGTCGTAATACAAATGTTGATATAATAATAGGCCAAGTGCGTGTCGGGCCACGCGCAATGTAGGGTTCCGTAGTAGCCCGTTATTCAATGCAAGTCTTTACCCGTTATAAACAAGCAACTAGGTACTTCGTCTTTGTCACTTTAAAGCATTTATTCTAAGGATTTTGTATTTGGTACAAAATTATCCAACACTCAAGTTCAATGACTATTACTGCTAAACTAATAAAGTTATCTCAACCGCTATAGTTTTCCTTTAAAGTTCATGAAATTCTCTATTATCACGAATTTTTCCAGATTTTTCAAGCCCGCAGTTTAGCATTTAGAGGGTTAGAGGGGGGGGGGGCGCCTATTCAACGATACCCCACACAATGGGGTAGACGACGAAAATAAAATAGACGTTAATTATCCATGAATCTAATACATTCTGTCAAAGTAGTTAGTTCAATAAACTATGTATGCACTTCTACCGCTCATAATTAGTATCTATTGTGTCTCTTATCAACCCACGGTTGGAAGAGATCGCTGCTTAGTGTTCGTTGTTCGTTTTATTCGTGTTTTCAGGCAATTAAAAACAGCTACAATATCATTAGAATACGAAGGTAAAGTTCGTCACCATCTACAAGGTTAAATTAGCTCAGGTGAGTCATCGAACGGTCCCAAAACCAGAAGACCCAGGTTTGAGTCCAGATGAGATGATTATTTTTTCCTTTTATTTTTCAAGTTCCTTCTTTTGTGAGAAAAACTATTTAATATTGGGAGCCAAAAAAAATCCAAAAAATCACGATTAACCAAAAAAAAAAACTGAGAAGACATCGGTCATCCAGGTACTTTTATTTAATTAAGTGAATTATTTACTATCCTATTCTATGCCACGCCTCCAATCGGAAGGCAGGCATCTGTCCTCATGAGCAAGCGGACGATGGCGTTATGCAAGTATATTTTATTTATTACTTACGCCTGTAAAGCGAACCTCACAAGCCCAATCCACGATTATTCTAACCCGACTTCCAAATGTTTAAGGCAAGATAACTCTTGAAATAATAAATTTTGCGGTAATCTGACGACGTCACGCATAAATTATGACGATCACGGACGAGTCGTGATCACCACCATCATCATAATCATTACGCGGGAGTGCCGCCGCATTATGGCTACAAAAATAATAATATAATAAACTGAAACGATACTGCAGTGCATTAAAAGCTTAACAACTTTTTGTACCTACAAGCTTGATATTAAAAGTGTTGGAATTTTTTTGTGCTGTTAATAAAACGGCGATAAGCGAATAATGATAAATAATAAAAAACCTTGAAATAAATTTTGCATTGTGACTTTTATGTGGGTACAATAAATTTGCATTACAAAAGAACAAAACAACGTGTTTTTTTTTAGTTTTTATTTTATTTATTTAATTACCCAGCAAAGTGACAATAATGTTATCATGGTTATATTATAACATTACCGTAGTATGTATGCGCAATATCAGTTAGTCACATATAAAATATTTAAAAATCGTTTAAAAGATTATTTTAAATATTGCGCTAGTCATTTTTAACTGACTTGTGTTACTAAATATGTTTTTTTTTAAATATCTGATAGGCTAGCGTTTGACCACACTCTTACCGCAAGTAAGCAATGATGTGGTCGAGGATGGTGAACACGCTAGGCCTATAAATCTAAAAGAACCGACTTCAAACGTCGCGCTGGTCAAGTAGCCAGTAGTCAGTATCATGTCACCGAGGTACAATTTTCAAAATCGGTTCAAGCATCTTCAAGTAATCGGTGAACATACACTAAAATAAATTATTTAAAAAAAAATATTTTTAAAAACAAGCTTTTATCTGGGACAATGATCTAAAATGTAAAAAATAAATTCTAGTACGTATTTGGCGTGTAGGTACTTACCTATATTCATAAAAGCTTGAAGCACTACCCGTTTTTCAGGCTAGGTAATTACCATACTTCAGTGCCTCAAGCTTTTAAAAATAATAGGTACCTACCTAGTACCTACACGCCAAATACTTACTAGAATTTATTTTTAACATTTTAGTTCATTGTCCCAGATAAAAGCTTGTTTTTAAAAATATATTTTTTTTATAATTTATTTTTAACTTTTTAGTAAGTAGGTATAGATACCGACTACCTACCTACTACCTAAGTATTTAAGAGAAGGCATGATGTTTTAAAATATTCCACGGATATTTGATGTGATTATGGGTAAAGTGCTCTTCGCGGAAAATCAATTTTTTTTTTTTTTTTTAATACGTTATAGGCTAGCGTTTGACCACTATCTCACCTGTTGGTAAGTGATGATGCGGTCGAAGATGGTAAGCATGCTAGGCCTAGAATGGGAACTGGCTCTCAAGGATAGCTGCCGGAACACATTAGAATCGACTCGGTGAGGCTATGTTGCTTTATAACAGAAATGCCATGGCCACCTTACAGCTTCATCATCAGAGCCTGGCTATCATTTAAGTGTAAAGTGCTCCTCAAGACGAATCATTTGAGCCCAAGTTCACTGGGGTTACGTTATTTTATTACAGAGATGCCGTGGCATATCAACTAGGTGTAAAGTTCTCTTCAAGACGAATCAATCGAGACCAAACTCGGTAGAGTTACGTTGATTTATCACTGAGATGCCGTGGCCACCTTCCAGCATCATCATCAGACCCTGGATATTATCAAGGTGTAAAGTTCTCTTCAAGACGAATCAATTGAGCCCAAACTCAGTAGGGTTATGTTGATTTATCACAGAGATGCCGTGGCCACCTTCCAGCTTCATCATCAGACCCTGGATATCATCTAGGTGAAAAGTTATCTTCAACACGAATCAATCGAGCCCAAACTCGGTAGGGTTATGTTGATTTATCACAGAGATGCCGTGGCCACCTTCCAGCTTCATCATCAGACCCTGGATATCATCTAGGCGTAAAGTTATCTTCAAGACAAATCAATCGAGCCCAAACTCGGTGGGTTATGTTGATTTATCACAGAGATGCCGTGGCCACCTTCCAGCTTCATCATCAGACCTTGGATATCATCTAGGCGTAAAGTTATCTTCAAGACAAATCAATCGAGCCCAAACTCGGTGGGTTATGTTGATTTATCACAGAGATGCCGTGGCCACCTTCCAGCTTCATCATCAGACCCTGGATATCATCTAGGCGTAAAGTTATCTTCAAGACAAATCAATCGAGCCCAAACTCGGTGGGGTTATGTTGTTTTATCACAGAGATGCCGTGGCCACCTTCCGTCTCCATCATCAGACCAGCTCCATGGTACCATATCATTGTATTGTCACCAAATATACATAAGTACACCAAATTTGAGTCCAATCGTACATCGGGAAGTGGGTCTAATTTAGCTTCCAAGATTCCACCCGAACATAAATAGTTACATACATACATACATACATACATACATACATACATACATACATACATACATACATTGCAAGTTAAATAAAAGCTTGTAATAAAAAAGATTCCGACGAATTGAGAACCTCCTCCGTTTTTGTGAAGTCGGTTAAAAATGGTCTAGACTCTCAAGAGCTGTGATGCCAGAACATCGAAGGTTTTGGTGGCTGTTTTCTTCTTGAAGGCCGTAAGTTTTTTTTGTGTTGCCCATACCTATATATACCTTTATTTGGATGGTAAAAGGTGCATTTTATCCTGGAGTATCTTCCTACTCTTTTCAGCTCTGTTACGTACCTGCAAAGAAATTTGTTTATATAAATCTCGTGAAGATATTTACCTAAAGCCTTTAAATATACGTAGAATGTTTTTTTTGGGAAAATTTGATAAAGTTTAATTTTGAACGTGGCTACAAAAAAAAAACTAATTCAAAATCGGTTCGTTGGTCCGTTTGGGCGCTTTAATGCCGCAGACAGACACACAGATACTCAGATACAAAGACACACAGATGTCAAATTTATAAAAATCCTCTTTTTGTGTTGAAGTTTAAAAATAACAAAATGAGGTGCTATTATAATAACATTATTAATTCGTTAGCAAAGCTTTTAAAAGTCTCCTCCCTGCATAATAGATACATTATCCTAACCACAAACCTTCAAATAATAAAATATTATTTACACCTTTTGTACACTATTCACACTCTATGTGCCTACACTATTCACACACTTTGTACACAGCTATGACACAATAAAGTAAAAATCTATTCTATTCTTCAATGCTTAAATCTTTCGATTTCAACTCCAATTAAACGATCTGAAAGCGTACCTTTGCCTCGTGAATTTATCTAGAAAACTCTTTAAAAAAAGATAGATTAGAGAGAGAGAGAGAAAAAAAAACCATTCTCGCACTAAATTCCAGTAGAACCACAATAAATCACACAGTCGGACCTCTAATGGATTTTCAATCAGAACGTAAAACAAATTAAACTCCTTTAGCCCGAGTGTATTTTCAACGACAAATCCAAAAAGGTTGTAGGCACGCTCCGTTGGCCAACAGATATGGGTTGTGTCAACCCTAGATCTGATATAGAGGAAAAGTATGTAGTTGGGAATACGATGGTTTTACAAGGGTTTTGCATAAGACAGCTTATATTTTAATTAAATTTTGCTAATCCATAAAATGTTTAACTTATTTTTTTTTGTTTGTATGTTACGCGATTACTTCGTCATTTGTGAACCTATTTGAATGATTACTTTTTAAATCGGTAGAATACGTTTTCGAAATGATATTATTGTAATTTCATTGCGATTTGATAAGTATCTCCTGAGATATGACGAGAAACGTCTCTAACTTGCTACTGAAATTGACTCGCGGGACATGGAAGTCGGTTGTTTTAATTTTTGAAAAACTGCTAAAATATCATTAGAATACAAAGGGCAATTTGGACACTTTTGACAACGTTATGTTAGCTCGGTGGGAGATCGATTGGATGGCGATCGGGATCGGGTCCCTTGTTCGAGACCAGATGAGATGACTATTTTTGCCTTTTCTGTTTTTTTTTCCTTCTTTTGTGAGTTGAACTATTAGTGGGAGCCAATAGAAATCCAAAAAACTAGATTTAACAAATAAGAAATATACATACAATACCGAGCAAAGCTCGGTAAACCAGATATTTATATTATTTTATATGATAACCCTTTTCTTAGTCTCTATTAAGGCTTTTTCAAACAACTTCTAACTATGCGCGTACTTTTCAGGTAGATAGATAGATAAGTAATATTATGGACATGCTGCTACAAATTTCTGATTAAAAAATACTATCCCGAATCAGTCAACAAATAAAATAAATTAATTGGCAGAGCACCTGGACAAATTTTTCGGGGGGTGCGGGTTCGAGTCCCGTCGGAACGATGGCATTTTGGATTGTGTAACAAATAAAAGAAATAGTTTACTTTCGTTAAATTGGTGAATCAGCTTCATTATGCTTGAGCAATTTACAGTTGTTGTAAAAAAATGTTTGCTTAATGATAGTTAGTTAATAATTTATTGCTGCCAGCAATTAATCATCCATCATTGCTTTATTAGTTTGTTTATTTTTGTTATTAACGTATTAGCGTTATTTATACGGCACGGCACCGTAGCGGATTTTGCCCGCGGCTGTTCGCGCGTTCGGCAATATCAATGTCCATCCGTTGACCACGCGCCCTCTAAGTAAATGAGTAATAAGGTTTGTGTGCAAATTCCGAGGCGAGGTGATCACGTTACGTATGTATGTGCGTTATCCCCAAAGGCACGGACACACTGCAGCGTCCTACGCGCGCGACCTAGGCGGCGATCGGCAGGTAATCGATATTGATTTTTAGACTTTACCCCATTTCAGCCTCTTAGGTATGGAATTTCGAATAATTCCGAAACAAGTGTTTACTTATTTATTTACAGAAGTAGGTACATGTGTAAAGTTTCGAATAAAGAAAAACTTTGAACCCCCGTTTCATCCCTTTAAGGTGTTAATTTTGTAAAATTGTTTCTTAGCAGATACCAACGTCAAAATAACTATTCTACATGCCAAATTCCAGCGCAATCTGAAACAATATTGTTTTTAAGACTTTGTCAACTGAAACTTCACCCTTTTAGGGGTGAAATTTTGGAAATGTCTGAATCACGTATTTATTGTATCAATGTATTTACAGGAGTACTTGTGAAAGTTTTGAATAAAAAATACTAATTAATCCTGTTTCTGCATACACACTTTGACGTTTCATCCCTTTAGAGGGTGAATTTTGGATAATCCTTTCTTAGAATGAACACCCTTACGTACTGAGACAAATATACCCTTCAAATTTCAAGTCTCTACAAACAGCGGCTTAGGCTGTTCGCTGTCTCTAAATCCGTCAGTCAGTATGTCAGGACAAAGATTCTTAAAGTATTAGATCTATGCTGAGACGACTAAAGCGCATGAAGCCGTTTGAACTAGTGTAATGTACTGTTAATGTGTTATTGATAAAGTGCTACAAAGTGCTACAACTATCGGACACTTAAACAACGTCTACACCTTTCTATCGTGTCTACACTTTTATTAAAGACGATAAGAAAAGTGCCACTAGACACATTCTTATTTAGTAATAACAATGTGTCCGATTGCTTACGTATGCTTGTTAGCTGGATAAGCTTTAATAGCAAGATTGTTATATTTATAAGGAAACGAAGACGTACTAATTTAAGTACATTTTAACGCAGGCGAAGTCGCATGGCACAACTAATACAAGACAAACGCAGCTGTGTTTAAAATTAATATTTCCACATTTTACTTTACTTTACCGACTTAAAAAACATTCATCAATAAATGTAAAAATCCTGAAATAAGATTAATAGACGTAAGAATTTTTAATAAAGGAAAAAGTCGTACGATTAAAGGCATTCCTTGCCTTTGTTCCACCATAATCTCTCATAATAAGCATTCTCGTACACCTAATGGGGATTCCACTCGGCAAGCAGAGCCATTGTCTGACAGATGTTATTAAAAAATCTACCTATATTCGTGAAACATTCAGCCTAGGGCACGCCTCTCCATGCCTTTTTATAAATGTGAAATTCAATATTTCTTTAACGGTATACTGCGTTGTTGATATTAATGAGATTTTGTTGTTGAAGAATTCGAGCAGTAGGATAACTTTAGAGGAGATACTTAAATGATAGAATACTTTTTATGTCGTATATTCTAGCGTTTGATCACATGTTGGCTCTCAAGTACAACTTATTTTTTTTTTTTTTTTTTTTTTTTTAAATTACTCGCAATGTGGGTTGCACATTACTATTTATTATTATTTTTAACCCCTTCAACCAAGCTAAACATGCTTGTTTCTGGAGTGGGTTCACGTCAATAGTGCAATGGGTGGGGTGGGGATCGAACTCACGATCTCTCGATCGCCAGTCCGACACTTTATCCATTGGGCTATTGCCGCCTATATACATATATAACTGCCGAACTGTTAGGTGACAAATTTTTACAACTCAAATGTAGCTGGGCAGGCAGATACTAGACAGTGTCCTACCACCATACTAAGTCGGTTTAGAGTTTCTTAACTAAAATCATAGATTTAGTGATTTGATAAAAATTTAATATTTGCTTATAAATTACTTTTGAAATTGTGTTTATAGCTCAGGTTTTACAGTAGGTAGGTCCCTTGTGTGGAATGAGGATCTAAATTAACTTGCAACAATGTTTTCTAGGATAATAAACGTTTCCCTGTTTTATATACGTTGTATATTATATTTAAATCAAACTATGTAAGTGAACACTGTTTTACTGTTTTACTTGCTCGTAGTGTCGTCCTTTATGCAATTAAACTTACTCTATTTTATAACAATTTTGAGAGTAGAAAAAAACTTGCCAAACACATTATCCATGGCGTATATCTATATCGTATGTATACTATATATATATATATATGCCATCAATACGAGCACATGGTTGATATTCCATTCTGTCGCACAAAGCGCTTTTCATCAACATTTATCATACGCACAGCAAGGGAATGGAATTCCCTGCCAGAGTCTGTGTTTCCTGTTAAGTACAATCCGAGGGTCTTCAAATCGCGAGTGTACAAGTATCTTCTAGGCAAGCGTGCTACATCGCTGATCACATCTTCACTAACATCAGGTGAGATAGTGGTCAAACGCTTGCTTATCTACAATCAAATAAAATAAACATACTGTTCTAAAAAAAACTTCCATGCTTGATGTAATATTAGTTTTTAACCGACTTCAAAAAAAGGAGGAGGTTTCTCAATTCGATCGTATATATATATATATATATATATTTTTTTTTTTATGTTTGTTCGCGGATAACTTCGTCGTTTATGAACCGATTTCGATTTTCGATTCTTTTTTTGTTCGAAAGGAGATATCCCAAGTGTGGTACCATGGTAATTTTATCGAGGTATGATAAGTATCTCCAGAGATATTGAGATAAACATCTCAAAATTGGTACTGAAAATGAATAGCGCGGCATTGAAGTCGGTTGTTTTTTAGTTTTTAAACGATATTATTTGTATTATTATGTACTCTTCTGCTATTAATCTTTTGTAATTAATTTCGTGACTCGTGATCATGACATTTGAGATTATTCTTCCGCATAACTAAACGTAGTTCCGGCAGCACACATCCCTTGCAATTCAGACCATTCTATGCCTAGCGTGTTCACCATCCTCGATCACATCACCGCTTGCTATTAGGCGAGATAGAAGTCAAACGCTAGCCTACATAAAAACCCTGTCTTTAATGTTTTGTAACCAAAATGCCCATTGTTTCAATGTTCTATTAATGAAAGCTGTGTCCCACTGAGGCAACTGCGGCGACATTGTCTGACCGTCAGCGCCCGTGACGTGACAACCCTAGAAAAGGCCGACCTAATTATTATGTCAGGTGCACGTCGCGATCAATACAATAGCTTACAATCGATTTTATTTCGCTGCTTCTATATTATTCAATTAGGTAGTCATAAAAAACATAAGTATGAATAATTTTCATTTAATACTTGTTTATAAAATGGTATAATGGTATATTTTTTCAATTCTGCAGCAAAGTAAAGCGTAAACCCAGTTTCCGCAGCTTATGGTTGGTTTCTGGGGTACATTTATTGAGAGTTTATCTCTACGCAATTGTACCATTATTGAATAGATAAACTCTCAATAAATGTACACAGAAATCAGCCATTAGTGCTGAGTTTATTCCAATTGCCAAAATATATTTGTCAAAGTTTTAATATTTAAGAATGTATTTTTTTATAATTGGAAATAAATTTGTTCGTGTTTGTATTTATTTCTGTTTCTTGGTGCCCGAATAATAGATGGAAATCCGCATTGGTGCAAACCGCGGCCTTATCAAGTGACCACCCATTGGCACCCAGGGATCGCCAAGGGCGACGTTTGATCCCTTTGGTAATCCTACAGTGTTGTAACATATACCTATTATTACATTTTAATTATTTAGCGCAGTGTATTATCACAACATTATTTTTATTCATAATATTCTTAATTTATGTATGGGTTCGTGCTGAAAAATATTGTAATTTGTCATTTTCACGAATAACAGAAATGAAAATATTTATTCCAATAATCATTACAATTCCGATTCAGTTTATGTTTTTGATTAAACGTCACAGCAGGCGTAAATACGGGAATTTTCCATAATTAAATATTATTCTGATAAAACGATCACTCATTAGTTAAGGTAAGGCCACACAGCGGCATCCTGCGTGCGCGATCTACGCGGCGATTAGATAGCGCAGTAGTATTTGTACTTTGAACTTGCGTTAGCGTGCATGGTAACAGGAAAATGGACTTTGTCTAGGGGCCCAGATCGCGAAGGCGCACGCGGACATAGGACGCCGCGGTGTGGTCGTACCTAGTTAGATAGATTAATCAACAATTTTATGTGAATTTTGCTATCGCCATCTCAAACGGGATAAAACTGATGACGGAGACGGCAGTTTACTTTCCTACAAACGTGATTAAAAATTAAAAAGTCCATGTGAAAAATAAACAATATTGATTTAACCAAAAGTATGTACACAACTTTACCTGTTAAAAAAAATAAGAGCTTCCACCCAAAATCTAGTCCTGTAATTCCTGACGAAGCCTCATCAAAAGTTTCAAACAAATTAATTCAGAAACTTGATCAGTAACCAGTCCACTTCAATTTGTCATTTCCGAAAAGCCTCCTTTGAAAGAATTAAATTTCACAGGCACTTCGCTAAGACTATATCTCACTCAAGGATTTCAAGAAGTTTCGGCATGCTCCAGCATGATGTTGCCAAGTTCTGACATGATATTTCGTGAGCCAGCTTAGTAGGCTGGGCACAGTTGAGCCATATGGATCGGACTAAATTCAGTAGTCCTGCGCCTCGACCCATTGCTTTCTTCCATTTCCAGGCCAGCCTTATTCCATCTTAGACTGCGTTGAGTGAAAAAATGGCTAATTGCATGTCTGTCCAGAATAAAAAAAACAAAAGGCAATAATTTAATTGTAACTAAAGAATCCAGCGCTTTCAAAATATGGATTAGGTAAACAATTAAGCCTGAAGGTGGTTTCGTGAAAACTAAATACGTAATTGTCAGTTAAAATCTAGATGCTAGATAGGCTGTGAATTTTGAATTTTTTTGAATTTTGAATATCTTGTTTCAAAAAGGTATATTTTAAAATTTAAGGGTCCAGTGGTGCAGTGAGAGAATTATCGGATTTGAATCTAGAAGTAGCGAGTTCAATTACTTTCCTAACAATTATGCTTTTTAAAACTTGATATTACTGTGAAATTTATTGTCCATTTGGCTTCCAGATTTTAACTGACAATTGAACGTTGTCAGTTTTCATGAAACCATGTCCATTGTTTGCCTAAGTCCGTATTTTGAAAGCGCCGGATCCTTTTACCTCTAGCTACAATTAAATTATTCCATTTATTAATTAAGTCGAGTTACTTCCAATTGTTCCGTGGAATAGAGTACTGGCGTGATTAAAGAGTTTTACGGTAACTTTTTACGTTTTAATGAAAAACATTTAAAATATTCGTAGATTGGAAGAATCTGAGAGTAGATGAGCGTTGGCCGTTGTTTGTGCTATCTCTGCGTTTGAAAACATTTAATAATTGTTAAATACAATCCAAAATTTCATCGTACCGACGGGACTCGAACCCACACCCCCCGGATTACACGTCCAGGTGCTCTGCCAATTAGGTTCGAGTCCCGTCGGTACGATGAAATTTTGGATTATATTTAACAATTTACAGAAATATAAAGTGTGGACACTTCAAAGAAACATAACATTTAATAATGTAAAAATATTCGCATTTTTTCTTCTTACAATTTATGAGTTAAGCTGTGCTCTACCGTGCAAAGTCGATTTAGGGTGCAAAGTTTTTGTGCCCACCATACATTCCAATATAGAATGTCCGACTATGTATTCGGCCTATAAAAACGTAGGCAAATATTCCTGTAAACTTACTACAAAGGGTGAGAGTCGGGATACATACGCAAACACCTAGCTTGTCCTAGTTTCTGCTCCACATCATACATAGACAGTATATAATGTACAGAGTGACTCAACTCATGCAGTTTGAGTCATCAAACATTGGTAAAGGACTTTGGCGTTCATTACATGGTAGGTTATCCGTCATTCAAAACCATCAGTCATGACTTTTGGTTGCTGATGCAGCAAATCAAAGTATGTAAATATCGGTCAGTCACCAGTCAATCATCCCATCGTGACTGTAAGCAAACTGACAGCAAAACTTATGGCAGTAGTGTGGCAGGTAAAATAAGCTACGTTTATTTTTCTGATAGGCTAGCGTTTGACCACTGTCTTGCGTGGTAAAATATGATGTGGTCCAGGGTGGTGTAAAAGTATGATGTGTGTTGGTATAATGTGATATCGCACAGCCTATAACCAGCGGACAATGAAGACACTTTAGACACCTCCAAGGATATCTCATTTGTCAAATTATGATAAGGAATTAAGAAATGATAAAGGAACACCGGTCAAAATCATAACCCTCTTGTAGTAAGGTAAAAATAAAACCAGAAACAAATGTCTTGTCATTTTTGATACGGAAATAAAATTAGTAGATAGAATCTATTCGGAGCTTATATTCTGTCGCTCTATAACTATGAAACACCAGTTAACGCCTAGTATACTCTCAGTTTGTGGAATATATTTCGAACTCCGAGAAACATACCAAACATTAAATGACTTTACAACATAACGTTGATAGATAAACAAAAGCTTTGCTTGCGTACCAACGAAATGTTTGGACCTAGGAATGAGAATCAAATGCGAGGTTTTGATTCGTATAAAGAGAATACTTAATACAACACCTCAGCAACTAACGGCAAAAATGTAGTGTTTAAGCTCATTGGAATTGTCTCAATGAACACATTATACACAAATCAGTCAGGAGGAATGGTTTTAAATTTAAGCATTATTTTGCTATGATATTATTTTTTATTTAAAATGTAATCTGTATGTAATGATATATTAATGCAATGTCTAAAGTTTTTGTATATCAATTTTAATTCAATGATACATAACAAATGTAATTCTTTTTTCTAAATTGTAGCAATACGAGTAATCAACACCAATTTTATAAATGCAAAAGTGAGTTTGTATATTTGTTTGGGACTTCTTCACAATCAAACGGCTGGACAGATTTAGCTAAAATTTTGCACAAAGATAGCCAATACTATAGATTAGGCTATAGGATACTTTTTAAAGCGAGCAATTCCGCGGGGCATAGCTAGTAGGGGTGGGGTATAAATTTGAAATAAATACCTATATCATATCTATATTTTTTATTTAATTTAACTATGTCATAGTAATTTACTATTAAACCAAATTGCCATCCTACTTTTGTGATTACTTTTGTGATGTTTAAATCAAAATTTAAACATCACTATGATGCAAATACTAACCCCATCAAAATTGGGTCATCAACAGACTCCTTGGCCAAATAGACACTAAGCATTTCGGTCAGCACACTACTGTCAAGTTGAAACTCAAAGCTTTTTACTGGTACTTCAGGAATACCAGCTCTGAGAAGTGTCCTTGTCGAAGGAAGCGCCGGTCACAGTACTTATATCTAATTGAGAGCTGTAGCTATGTACGGGTTAATTTGGCTCCAGTTTGTAGTCGGACGTTTCGTTTTTGACCAATTGACCTACTGGTCTGATTACCTATCTTTGTAGCTGCATTGGCTATGGAAAAGCGAATTTGTTTATTTTGGCTATTATTGTATCAAAATTGAAGACTTTTTAAAGCTTACCAGCAATATGGGGTGCACATAACTAGAGGTCTTGTTAACCCCTCCTACTAACAACGGGTGGGGATCAAACTCACGACCTTTGAATCGCCAGGCCAACGGCTTTGGGCTATTGCCGTGTTAATGATATTGATAGCTTGATAATTAAAATGGAAATTGGCAAAATTTTTAGCTAGAAATGTAAATAAAAGATGCGATATAAAAGATGATAAAAAGAGATAAAGATGAAGATAAAAGAATAAAACTGCTTCGACAATGCTGAATGTTAATACGATGGATTTGCTAATTTTGTTGACATGTAAATATTACACTGTTGCGAAGAAAAGAGCTCCAGTAACTTTGTAGAGACTGGGCCGGTAGTTTCAACATTGAAATCAATAAAATTACGTGCAGGTATCCAAAGTAAAAAGAAGCAGAAGGAGACACAGCTAGAAGACTTTCTAGCTTCATCTTCCTCTAACCAAAAGTTGCAATGACGGAAAGCATCGGTACCTATGGAAAGACTATCCAGCACAACCTTGTTATGTCTCATAGAGGAAGATGCAGCAGAACAGTTGTAATACAGGTGCGATTGTGGTCAAACGTTAGCCTATTTGATACAAAAACAAATTTGCCAATATAAAAAAAAAATGTCTTGCAATATTATGCTTACCTTCCCACAAGGCAAGTTGCACTACCTTTGCTGAAAATAACCCAATAACAAATGCTGTAAAAAACCCAATGACAAATTTTGTCCGTCAGCGCATTTAGCAATTGCCATACAATTGCCTCATTTTTGCAAGAGAAGAGGCAATAGAACATATAAAGACATAATGCAGAGGCTTCGGGAATTAGGCAACTTGGTTTTTTTTTTAATATTCGTTAGTTAAGCGTTTGACCACTATCTCACATGTTAAGTGACGATGCGTGACGATGCGATCAATGATGTAGCATGTGTATCTAGAAGGTACCTATTCACTCGCGATTTGAAGACGCCCGAGTTGTTGTTACTGGGAAACAGACACCGGCAAGGAATTCCATTCCTTGGCAGTACGTATGATAAATGAAAACGTTTTGTTCGGGTAGATAAAACGTCCACCATAAAGCGAAGGCGCACATTGGTTCGTCTGATTACGGTAATAATTATCTATTACCGTGGCCTGGTTGTCTTAATAATATAAATTGTCTTAACTTGCATAACTTTTTATCAGAAAGTTATGCAGGTAAACTAACCCCCTGTATCCTCATGAGGATACAAAATCACGTAAATCTGTACTAATACATTTATCAGCATTACACAGTCAGCATATCCTTGGTTAAGTATACACTAACTCAATAATAACGGCACTCAAAACTCAACATTAAATTTCAGTTGAAGCATTCAGTCATAGCAGTTTCATTTTACAGGCAAGGGAAATGTCGGTCGTAGGTGCTTACGTCTAATTGAGTACCTATCTTAGAACCGGCGGTCTCGAACGAGCTAATTTCGCGCTAAGGGGTTCGCGAAGTCGGTTATAACTGTTTTTTACTGTTATTATAGCGTTTTGAGTAGGTGAGAAGGAATATCTAAGTGGTGGGGAGAGGTAAAATATTTGAGGCTGTTACGTTTTAAGATTTTTATTTTTATTTTTGGCAGTCGTTATGCTTGAGGTTTGTTTACGCCGTTCGATGCCTGAACGCCTCAATCACAAGATTCTGAACGGAGTATTCATCTTATTTATTTCACCCAATCAAATGCAGCCGCCATGATGCGATATCGACGGGACCAATGGCAGAGGTTGCGCATCACGTCATGGCAAGCCGCGTCAAGGACAGACGCCACGCCGACGTTTTTTCAAGCCACTTTCGAACGAGCTACGACAGGAGCAAAACTCTTTGTATTTAACCTAAAAATATATTTCAATTGTTTCAAAGTCACTTATTTAAAGGCTCTACTGCCCTTGTTTTTCATAATTGCATTATTAGCAACTACGCCAGAATAAATCATGTAAATCTAAACATTTGTTTAAATTTTGTTCTATTCTGAACAAGGTTTTTTATACAGCTTTTTTTTAACGTCTGCCAAGGTCTATTGAACGTGAATACAGTTATTTCAGTTTCCCCAATAGGTTCCCAAATTACTAGAAAAATAACGTTTTCTTCCGTGTGTTTAGTTAATTTTTAAATATTTTTACCTCCAAAATTCATGTTATAATTATATGATATAGTAAGAATGATTTGTTACCATCACGCGAGCGTCTTGCTAACTATTTAAGAAAAATAATATCATCACAAAATACATTTAAAAACATCTTCATGTGCAAGTAAAATAAGCCTAAAAATAAATTAATGCAACCACCCAAAACCTCCGTCAAACCTTTGCTAAAAATTTAAATAACGTCTCCAGAGCCTCATGAGTATCGTGACCTGATGACCGTGGCTATATCACGAGATATACCCTTGATATATCTTTAATAAGGGTCCTTTAGTCCCTACATATTTTCCGTTTATCCGCGTCATATCTGCGCAATAATCTATGTCATATAATAACGGGGGACCCCGAAAATATTTAACATTGGAGGAAATTGCGGCATCGGCTTACAGTTTCGTTATTTTTTCATTATGGATAGGTTATCAGCTGTTCGGATATAGGGATCGATGGGTTGGAGATATAGTTACACTTTGTAGGGTAATAATAGGTAGTAAAAGTGGTTATGTTTTTGAAATGAAACTTCTTTAGGCGTAATAGGGTAAAATTGACGGAATTGCTGTAGCGTCACGGTCCGATGAAGCGACATAAGCGTCATGTTATATTTATAAACGCCCTCTATTGTAGAAAGTCGTAACTATGAATACGTATTCGCAATGGGTGCCTGAAGACGACCGTCCACGTGCAGGAAGGCCCAAAAATCGGTGGCGAGATGAATTTGATGTTTTTCACAAATATTGGCCCCACAAATGGCATTAATTATGGGTAGGTGGAAAAAATTGATGAGGTTTTTGCCCAGCAGTGGGATCAAAAAAGTTAATAAAAATATATATAATACGTAAGCGCTTGACCTCTATCTCACCTGTTGATGATGACGTGATCGATGATGTAACACGCTTACCGAGAGGATACTATTCACTATACACTTCTGTGGTAGAATTGATACATTTTAGAAAGTCTACTTTTATTGTATAATCTGTATTTGGTGGATATTGTTGACTCTTAGAAACATGTACTATTGGCATTAAAAATAATGTTTCAAAATTGCTCATTTTTGTAACTCGGACACAAAAGTTATGACCATTTCTCATATATTCTTCATATAGGTGGCAATAACTCAATGGATAGGGTGTCGGACTGGCGATCGAGAGCATTCGATTGCACTTTTGACGTGAACCCACTCCAGAAAAGCATATTTAGCTTAGTTGGAGGGGTTAACAAGAATACTAGTAATATGCAACCCACATTGCGAGTAATCTTAGTTATTTAATAAAAAATTTAAAAAAATCTAGCACGTCACATGTTTTTCTATCCGACGGTTATCCAACTCTATCTATCTAGCATTCTAGATGTTTCCTTTGTAAGGTACCCTCTTATCTTATATCCCTCATTAAGGAGCGTATCCATCAGAGCTGAGCGAGGAAACTGAGCGTTGCGAGAGGAAATAATCAACCAATAATATCACTTTCATAGCCTCGCTTGACGCAGCTTTCGTGGTTTTCGACGATTGCTGCGTTAAGTGAGGTTTTTTACATACAAATCGAGCAAGGAGTATTTTGTGAGGATTTTGTTGCTAGGAACAATATGTGTGCATAGATTTAAAAATATTATGACAAGATTGAGTTTTATACTGAACAAACTTATTTTGCCGCCTATCAATTAAAAATAGTTCTTACAACATTTACATAAGGTTGATAATGTCCACTACGTACGCTGAAATATAGATAACGACGGACAAAACCTCCTTTGAGTGACAACTCTTTGCCCAGTATATGTTATTACTCTATAGGCCCGCCCTCAAATCGAAAAAGAGTCCGCTGCAAACCGTTTCACAGCTCCGACACATATCCTCGCTACCCTTATTTTCTAGCAGATCTCTGGTTTGATCGCCCACAAATGTTCACAGCCTCGCAACACATAGTCACTGCGCTCATTTTCCTAGTATAGCTGGTGTGGATAGTCAACCTTATCCATCTATATTAACAGAGTACGATAACGTAAACCGTGTTCTTGTTTCCTTTAAACAAAGCTCCGCAAACGACTTAGAAACTCTGTAAGCTCGCGTTAAAGCTTCCTTGGAACTCCGTTTAATTGTGTTTTGTCTAGCAAATAAATTATACTTTGAATAGCAATTGTATATATTATATTGTATATAAGACTTATGATAATGGAGTAGATAAAGTTAAAGGCAGTTTAGACCACAGATAATCTGTGGTTCAGACTCGGAGGGTAGAGACAAGGAGAAACATCTCTTGGAGGTCAAACTGAAAATAAACTGGCCAAGTGCAAGTCGGACTCACACTCGTAGGGTTCCGTACCACACTACAGTATTTTATAAGATCGAGCAAAAAATACCACTATCATTTTTCGCCAGCACAAAATAATAATTAATAAACATTTTATTTCTTATAACGCCATCTAACGTCTAACAAAGGTGTTAGGGATCAACATTTCAATATAACGCCATCTATGGGACGTTTACCTAACTAAGCGTTCATAGATGGCGTGAAATGCCGAAAAAAACACGTTTCTTGTATGGGGACCCCTATTATTTTTAACTTTATTTTGTTTTTAGTATTTGTTGTTATAGCGGCAACAGAAATACATCATCTGTGAAAATTTCAACCGTCTGACTATCACGGTTCATGAGATACAACCTGGTGACAGACGGACAGACAGACAGACAGACAGATGGACAGCGGAGTCTTAGTAATAGGGTCCCGTTTTACCCTTTGGGTACAGAACCCTAAACAAGTGGTTAATAATAGTTCAAGAAACCACCACAGTGGCGTTAGTGTATATGTACTAAGATAGCTTAGTGGTAGTAGACGTAATAAATTCAATAAGATTTATAATACTCAATGGAAATTGCATGTAAAATTAACTTTTTCTTTTTTCTTAACTTTGATTAAAGTATTAATATTTGATTGTTGTTACCATCAGTGTGAGCTAGATAGAAACAAAACCGTTTATTCTTGTTTGTCCCCTTTATCTGTCCCCTTAAGTGGACAAACAGTAAAAAAAAAGTGCACGTTGTTCCCTTGCTACGAGTAAGGGGACAGCGAGAACTTTTTTGACCGGTCTGTCTCCTAAACCTGGGTGAAATATTTTGTCTTAATAGCAATTTTCTACCTTGGAAGTTGCAGTAAGAATGTAACGTTTTTGAGTAACATGATGTCAAAAATCATGGAATACTACTGTCTTCCACCTCCAGACAAACGCGATTTCACGTTAGACCGCATCATCACTCGTCATCAGATGAGATAATGGTCAAGTGCTTGTTTGGTCTGTATAAAAAAAGAAATTATAGTTTTATCAACAAAATTCATGTAACTCCAGTTACTACATTTATACTTATATTAATTTACAATTTACATTTATATTAATACTACCACTAGAAATGTGCACTTTGTGCACAAAGTAAAATAATAATTTAAGTTCAGAAATTCCCCGTACACTAAAAGTGAATAATCCCAAAGGAAAACTAGCTACGGGAACGTTTTATCATCAATGTTTACAGAATTCGGCGGCAAAGGGAAAGTTAAAAGGTTTGCGTAATAATAATTTAGCGTCACAAGCGTTTTCCTTGAAGGCATCGTCAGGGGAGATCACTGGTCAATATAGTGTGACTAGCTTTATAAGAGGAAGTAATTTATTTGATTAATTGTTATCTTTAAAGCTTTAAAGCGAGCACGCAGTATTTAAGACGCAATAACACTTTTAGGTGGTTTTTATAGTTACCACCGAATAGTAATAGCAGTTAATTCAGCCATGAAATAGGATTTTTTAGATTAAATGGTAATATGTCCAGTGAAATTACAGGGCATGTAAGACTTTTTACTTTATGTCTCAGTTTCGTGACGTCTAAAATGATTGTGGCTAAACAGAACTTTGCATGCCTTTGCATCTTTAAAGCGATGAAGCTAAGCATCAGCCGAGCGTGAGCGTCGTAGTTGTCCAGGTCATATATGTGTATATTGGAATGTATTATACATTTGTAATTTTGTTAAAGATTATTTATTCTATTCTACTATAAAATTTGTATGGGATATATTTTAAAATTCTACACCACCGTCTTCTACTTCCTACAATTCTCAGTCCATACAAAGATTGTCTAGTAGAGATCACTTTAGTGATGAGAGCGCCCATTGTTATACTAACCATAGATTTATTTAATATAAGTTTAGTTATGTATAGTTATGGTACAATAAAGAGTTTTGTATTGTATTGTATTGTCCTCTCATCTGATATCATAAAACATCAAAATAAATCAAACAGCCTCTTATCAAGTTCAACCTATACATCGTCTCAGATAGTTCTGAATTGATTTAATAAGATGTAAGATAGTGAGTTATTCAGTGGGGCAGATACACCGGAAAAGGTTTGATTGTGTATCAGTGTAATGATTCTACTGAGAAGCAATCTTCTGTGGATTTACCGTACTCAAGGGTAACTCTACGAAGGGTGTTTAGAAAAATGATTAGGATACCAGTGTTACAGAACAAAAGTTAGGTTGGTTTGGGAGTAATAAAGTTTTTTTTTCTTGCGTATTTGTTTTGAAAGTCTTTATTATTTCTAACTAAGCATTGAATCCTTATAAAATTCTTGATAATTAATGACTTCATTTTTGTAAATTATTTATTGCGTTTAGGGCATATCCCTCCCAAAGGTAGAAAGTCACGGCAAGGTCTAAAGGCAGTGACTGGAAAAGAAGAGCCGAAGACCGGGCTCAGTGGCGCATCTTGGGAGAGGCCTACGTCCAACAGTGGTCTGACACCGGCTGATGATGATGATACAATCCTACATTTTACCATCCAGCGCGATTCGAACACGCGCGCCTCCTAGGTAAGAGGCCCAAGCTCAAATAATAAAAAAATAAAATTGTATATTAAACTTTATAAAAATCTGTGATTGCTATATAATGTTATTTAAAATCACTACTATAAAGACATATAATAATTCATATTTTATTTGTTTATCATATATTCACGGCTAAACATCTCTACCAATTTGACTAAAATATTACAAAGGGAGAGCTTTATGGCATAGAAAAACACTTTTTTATCATACCAATATTATAATTGTAAATGGTTTATTACTCAATAAAAAATGTCAATAATACTTTAAAACTACCCCCGACAGAATATTTATTTATGATCCATTCATTAAGACCATTCCAATGATCCCAACTCGACATCTCTGCTGTAAATTATTACAAAATAAAGTTAAATATAAAGTGTGTAACACTTCAAGAAACATAATATCTCTACTGTAAATTGGTGATGAGTAGAGTATTCTGCAAATCCCAGAAGCTGTCCTAGCATCTGGTCAATCCTACTGTGTTCTTACAATATGGTTAAAGTGAAAGGATACCGAATTTCGAATTGATCAGACTTGGTTGGAAGGACGTTGGTTATAAAGCTTCATCAACTAGAAAAAAACTCACAGTCTTAAAACTGCTGTA
This sequence comes from Cabera pusaria, assembly GCA_954871355.1. Classification (NCBI taxonomy): domain Eukaryota; kingdom Metazoa; phylum Arthropoda; class Insecta; order Lepidoptera; family Geometridae; genus Cabera; species Cabera pusaria. Next base: position 20,429,126 of record OX940902.1, read on the forward strand.
CGAATTCCTATGACACCTAAAAACTAAATCTGAATTTGACAGTTGATAATTGAATAAACAAAATTAATTTAATGACAGGGACGCAGCTATACGAGGTGTATAGCTCCATTTCGTTCATTTCGTTCATTTTAATTAATGTCATACTTCGTGATTGATCCCCTGGATTAACTCAATGGAAAATGTATATAAATATTTTACAGAACGAGCTAAGCCGCAAACCGCAGCTTATACCTTTAAATGTATACCACGTAGCATCTGCATCTTTCACTAGCTTTGAATATCGAAACAAAAACGCATCACAATGTTCCGAACAAACTTATAAAAACTTCCAAGCCTGCCAACTTCCGGCTTCGAAGTACTGTTGCATGCTGGATTGTGGCAATATTGTGTATTCAAGCCGTATCGCCGACTAGGTGCCGAGTTGTATACACTCTATGTTGTATCTTCTAGCGTATTCCAAATGTACACAGCTACTGAATGCGTAATGCTTCTTTTCCTTACAAGGTTCACATACGGTGATTTTAATAAATGATATGGTGAAGGAAAACTTTTTTTTATGGGAACACTTTTTTAGTTGCACCGAGCACTTTATTTTGTGGGTATTGAATGAGACTGAGCCCATATCGCTTTTGGCTATGAAACGCTTGATCGGGTCACGTTCGAATAAAGTCGGCGCGAGTAAGATCCTATCAAATCCGATAAATGGCGTTGTACACCATTAAAACACGGAAGTTTTTTTTATATCTCATAGGCTAGCGTTTGACCACTATCTCACCTGTTGGTGGTTATGCAGTCGAAGATAGTAAGTACGCTAGGCCTAGAATGGGAACTGGCTCTCAAGGATAGCTGCCGGAACACATTTGGATGTTTCGCGACAGATTTTCTAAATTGAGGGTAGTAGCTGGCCAGGCGGACAGTAGATAGTGTCCTACCATCATGCGGGGGTTGTTGGTTTCTTAACGATGTTTTTCCTTCCCTGGAAGGTCACTGTGAAGAGCGCACATAAATTTTTCGATTGAAAAATCCATTGGTGCACGGCGGTTTGAACTCGGTACCACGGCATCAAAGCCGACCGTTCTCCCGATTACGCCACCGGGCCTACAATGTGTTTCATTTTTAAGCTTTCACGGTCACGTTTACGTTGTAAACAACTTTAGTTAGTAAAGAGGCTAGTGTAGGACCAGTGACTACTAATAAGCTCGACTTGCTCACCTGTCAGTAAGCGACGATGTTGGTGAAGATGTTAAATATTAATTACGCTAGGCCTAGATTGGTCTAAATTAATAAACTGAAAAAGTTGCTTAGCAAGCTAGTATTCTCTAAAGATTTTACCTAAGGACATCCAAGTAAACAATTCGAGTAGGTACTCCAAAAATAACACTAGCTCAGCACCAACCGGTTATTTTTCTAGCACTACTCCGAAAACACCAGAGCGTTACAATTTTGACGGAAAACACTGGTCAAACCGGCAAGCTACGAAAACATCAATATAAACTTTCTGGTGCCATTTTATAAAAGCAATCTCGGCGTGCAATGGCGTTGCAAAAACAGCACCGTGTAAGTTACAGTGTTGGAAAACACGTATGCCGGCACATAGGGTAGTGATACACTAGGGTAACGATATGAGTATTGTTTAGCGTTAGAATTGATGTCACAATAATACTAAACTTTCACAGGTTGTAGGAGATGTTCCACCTGACTTGCTACCAAAAAGTAGCACACCACCATCAAGAGAAAATTTTACCGTGTTCCGGCACACAGCCCTTGAGAGACAGTAATTTGATGTTTAGCGTGTTTACAATCAGACAGTGGTCCAACGCTAGCTCATCAAATAAAAAAAGACTGATTCTGCCTGTAGTTAGTGAAATTGTATTTGGCATTTGTTATTGGAGACATGGACGCACTAGAGTAAATTTTTTAAGTTATGGTAAATTCACGTTGTAAAATCGAGTTAAAGTCACAATTCAGGTCAAAACAGCGTCATATTCTAGTCCAAGTCATACCCTCATTGAAGATGTGGACTACACTGAAGATTTTCGTTGGAATTTTGGTCTGAATTCAAATAGCATTTTTTCCAACATTGTGCTGTTTCCATACACATTCACTGAAACTTAATGGTAAATAATCCACATTTATTACACATTAACTAGCGGAAGAACATAAGTTTTAGTTTTTTCACATTTCCGCCAAAAAGACCAAACCTGCACTTTCCCAAATCATGCAAACTAAAATCCCAATGTGTCACAAGCTTAAAGGCTCTTCAGACGCAAGATGTTTTTTGTGCCCCACTTTGATTCCCTTGAAAAAATATATACGGCTTCAACAGAGATAAATTGAGCCCGATTTAATTTTCCACATTCACTTTTTGTCTGCACAGTCGCAATGAAATCTTGAGAGATTAATTGAAGGGAAATGCGTGAAGGGATGAAAAAGGATTTGATGGAGGCACGTTGGGTGTACTATTATGTACGTATGTAAATATGTATGTACCTATATGTATATTACTATGGAATGGAATAAGTGTTGACCTAGTTACCTATTTACCTAGTTGTTTGCTGTCTGAAAGAGCAGCTATAAGCGATAAGCCCATTGATATATATTTTTTAAGAAAATTAAAAAGAGTCAGATATTCCATTCAACCTAGCGTGTTCAACATCTTAAACCACATCTTTGTTTACCAACAGACGATAAATGGTCCAAAGCTAGCCTATGAGATACAAAAATATATTGTTTTAGTTCTATGATTTAAAATTATATGTGCCTTTTGTGATCGAAAAATATAAGCTTTTTGTATTGGGTACGTTAAATAACCATAATACGTTTACTATCAACCTAATTTCGGCTGAATTTTAACCGACTTCAAAAAAAGGAGGAGGTTTCTCAATTCGACCGTATATATATATATATATTTTTTTTATGTTTGTTCGCGGATACCTTCTTCGTTTACGCACCGATTTTGATTATTATTTTTATGTTCGAAAGGAGATATCCCAAGTGTGGTACAATGGTAATTTTATCGAGGTCTGATAAGTATCTCCAGAGATATTGAGATAAACATCTCAAAATTGGTACTGAAAATGAATAGCGCGGCATTGAAGTCGGTTCTTTTTTAGTTTTTAAACGATATTATTCTGATTATAAACCGAACATTCAACCCGATGCTTTAAGTTCTAGATAAATTCAAAGCCTCAACTGAATTTACAACTAAGACATTATGAGCTTTTAATATATTTATATTGATTATTAAAGTTATCGTGAAAGTTACACATATTAAAGTTTGTAACGTTTTCCGGTAAATAAAAATATTTTACGTGATAATAGCCGTTACAAACTTTAATATTTATATTGTTTTTTTTTTAATTACTTATAGGTTAGCGTTTGACCACTATCTTGCCTGGTGGAAATGTTGGCCTAGAATACTCTGACTCTCAGGAATGTACTGCCGGAACACCGTAAGGTTATGGCGGCAGATTTTCTTCTTGATGGTGGTAAGCTAATTTTTAGTAGAATCTTAGGCGGAACATCGATATAATGTACTCCTTATCTGCGGGGAATGCTATACCATCATGAAATAACACTTACCACCTAATTACATCTAACTAAACATAAAAAAGCAACACAATCAACAATTTATGTAACACACCTTTGAAAAAAGAGCCCGTTCTCGCTAACGATATTGCCACCTACCCGAATACAAACTTCTTACATCGAAAACATATTTTACTAAATCGTTTGTATAAAAATGCGACCCGGCATACCACTTGGGCCGCAGGACCGAAAAACCCTTTCAAACCCAAAAAATTCCAAAAGTATTTCAATGAAATGTTGCAGAAAGTTAGAAAGGATGAATAGTCGCTTTCACGAGCAACCGACCACGTTATCTGTTCGTGGATGGTTTGGTCTATACCGCTTTATATAGGTATACAACCTAGGCCGTGTATAGCCTTTATTCAGCTATAGAATCTGGACTGTAGCTACAGAAAGACCCACCTTTTATGCGGCTATAGGTTTGGATATAATAGGTACGAGTGGATATGTATTTTTAACAAGCGACGCAAAAATAAGGAGTGTTTGTTTGGTGTTGGATTTGAGTTTGACGTGTGTATCTGTGTGTGTGGCTGTCTATGGCATTGTAGCGCCCAAAAGGATGAATCGACTTTGATTTAGTTTTGGTTTTGTTTGATAGATATCTTCATCGAGAGTGATCTTAGCTTTGTTTCATGAAAAGCCATTAGGAGCCTTAAGCTTTTTTTTTAGTTGATGACGCTATAAAATCTACTTTCATAGGTCTGATCAATTCAAAATTTGGTATCCTCTTACTTCAACGATATTGTAAGAACATGGTAGCATGAACCTGATGCTGTAACATCTGGAAACGGCAAAATACTTAACTCTACACCAACTTATAGCAGAGATGTCGAGTTAAGGCTCATTGGAATGATCTCAAAACAGATTGTAAGTATGTACTATCGAGGGACAATAGTCCAGTAGCACCTCAATGTTCATAGTAGCCTGCACGATATTTCTCTCGAATGTTCCAACGCAAACAATAACACGTAAGTACTGCATAGATGGCATGCTTAGCCAGACCACAGATGAATAAAAAGGTGAAACGTAGCGTCAGATACATTTGGCAAACATCAAATAGAGATAACAATATTCCACTGTATACTCTTCTTTTTGTTGAGTTAACATAACGTCGAGTAAGCTACGCAACAAGTAACGGATGTTTAAATTCGAATGAGTCATTAATAGCATCTTGGTCGAGTGGTCGATAGTCCACCTAGGACTGTTAAGGAAGCAGGAGACCCCGAGTTCGATTCTCTATCCACTCCATGATTTTGTTTTAATTTTGAGGGCCCGGTGGCGTAATCGGGATTTGATGCCAGAGGTGCCGAGTTCAAACCGCCGTGCACCGATGAATTTTTCTATCAAAAAAACATGTGCGCTTGTCGTTAAGAAACCAACAACCCCCGCATGGTGGTAGGACACTATTTAGTGTCCGCCTGGCCAGCTACCATCCTCAAGTTAGAAAATCTGTCGTCAAACATCTTATGTGTTCCGGCAGCTATCCTAGAGAGCCAGTTCCCAATCTAGGCCTATCGTGCTTACCATCTTCGACCGCATCATCACTTACCAACAGGTGAGATAGTGGTCAAACGCTAGCCTATAAAATATATATAAAAAATTATCAATTATTAATAGCTTGTATTATTTTATATATATATATATATATTATAAACAAACTTAGCTAATAAAGGTAAATTGGTGCTCTATGTTATATGTGAAATAAAACAAATAGCACGGTGATGTTATTTTAATAGTTTTTGAGTAAATATTTATTTGTATAACTAATAAGAATACACAGCAACAATGTTTTTAAAATAACTGATTTTCAACATATCGAAATATCATAAACTACTATTTTTATTTAATATTATATGTTTATTAAATTGTAGGAACTTGTATTGCATTCAATAATAGTATATTACATATACAGCTTGCTTTAGCTCTCCGATTAAACTACTCATTATCCATAATTATTTATCTTTTTAAAATTACTTATATAACAGTTATTAATATTGTACAAGTCAATTATAATAAATTAAATGAATTAAATACAGTTTCAATTGTCTGGCAATCCGTTCCTGATCGTTCTCGGTGCAAAGGTGCCCATAACACTAGCAGCGTTACCGCGCTGGATAGCAACGGCTAACCTTTGCACCAAGAAAGAGCAGGAACGGGGCTCTCCTGTCTTGTCCCTTATTCTACGCCCTAACTCTTTAATTAGAGCCTTGGCGTCTGCACCCCAACAGCCCATTGTCTCCACGGCTATGGGCACAAAATAATAATGTGACTCCATAGCCGGGTACTTAGTGCGCTTGTTTTTAGCGGCTTCATTCGCGGCCGCTGCCGCCGTGAGTGTAGTGCGGCTTAGGTGACTGGGGGCGACTGTGCTGACGCACGTCGCGTCCCAAACCAGACATTTGCCTTTCTGCCAAGGCACCAGGGTCAACCCATCAGGCCTTTTACCGTCAGACCGACTAAGTCCCGGTGGTTCTAGCACACAGGGGACGTTGGCTGAGACAAAAGCTCTGCGGACTATGTCGTTGAGTGCATGGTGACGTGGGAACCTACCTGTGCAGCGACGACAACTCAGTGCGTGATGGCCATCGGTCTCCACCCTGGAACCGCAGATGCATATGTGGGGTTCACACACCTTGCAGCCCAGGCGGAGAGCCACCTCTACCCGCAAAGAGTCATCGTCCAACCAATATATTATATTAAATTCAAACCGTCTTCATTGACAATTATCTACTTTGACAAAATAACACTGTCAATTGGTCGCATCTAAGAATTGCTCTTACCTTATATTGATTATTTGAGGTTATAAGCTTAATTATTCATTTTCTCTAGGAAAAGAGGATTGAAGCTTGATCCTTTATAATCATAAGTTACACAATTACTTATTACAAATTATCACAGCCGGCACATCGCCTAGTTTTTATATACTTTTAAATTAATATTTCGTGTGTTCTTGTTTTTGATGCAGATAAGAAGCCTTCGTAATCCACTATATTTGCACATGTTATGTTTGTCGCGTAAACTAGATCCAGGGGGACTACAGGACTACACTACAGCTGCTCAGGACATCTCTCTTCTCGTGCTTCTCACCTTTGCATTATTAAACCCCATGGAGTGCGCGGCAAACTCTCCGTATAAAATTTGTCTGAAAACGCCAAATCTTATTAACACACTTTATTAACAATCTACTTTCACAACTACGATTTTTCATCACTTATCACTCAGCAATAACTTACACTTATGCCGCTTTCACTACATTTCAGATAATATAATTTATTTAGTCCATTTCTATGCAATGCCTCAATATTCGCCGTCTTTAATATATTATATATATATTTGCTTGCATTTTGATTTTTTAAGTTATTTATTAACCAAACTTCAACCACCACCGAAGTTCACCAACCGACAATTTTATGTTCATACATTTAAGCCATCAATACATTTTGTTTCAAATCTACCCTCATTATTTGTATAACTGATAAAAGAAGCAAAACTGGTCTAGTTATTCTACTAATGAATACATGCGCTCTTTCTAATTGGTTCATAATGAAAGAGTGCGATATATAGGTCTTTCTATCTCTTCTATCTTTCTCTTTCATTGTGTTACTTTCGAAACGTCTTATAGAAGAAGGTCGTATGTGCATATTTTGCTGTCATGCTATTGCTTTTTGAGACTGCTACTCCATTTTTGACCGATACTGTACATAGATCAGTCGGGGGTGATTTTATATTCTGTTAATGTTTGTTGCTTTATATCAGGTTATTAAGTGGTTAAGTGCCAATTGGTCCAGAAGATAATAAACTTTATTTGGAAAAATACCACCGTATTAATTTAAGACGAGTTTGGGGATGGAAAAGCCGGTATAGGCCGACCTAGGCGAACGTATGACGACCGGATCGGAGACGTTTTAAAGAAAAGCCAAGGCCAAAGTACCTATAAACGGCGAGCACGTATGAAGGCACTCATGAAAGTGGAAGAAGCAAAAGAGGTATGTCAGGATCGTAGCATGTGAAAAGAAGTAGTCTCTGCCTATCCCAAGAGGAAAAAAGCGTGATTGTATGTATTTATTAATTAACCGAGCAAGCGAGAAGGGTTATCCGTTCAGCTTGAGCTTTATATACTTCATATGCCTGCAGATGCCCGGCTGTTTAGGTGTACAGGTCACATTTCCTTCGCAATCTTTTCTCGTGAAATTTAAAGAGGAGATTCGATAAATAATTGGTTTTTTTCGTATCCGTTTCTGGAAATTTGTTAATACCCCAATGGCGGCAATACCCCAATGGCTAAAGTGTCGGCCTGGCAATCGAGAGGTTGACGTGGACCCACGACAGACTCCTAGTTATATATTTTTTCTTGATTGCTATTTTTTAGGCATGTTACGGAGGCGAATAAAAACATTCTAACCATCTTAGGCTTTGAGTATTCAGCCAAAGAATGCTCAAAGATCTTAAGCCCCAATTGATAACGTTCCTAAGAAACTTTAATAGTTCTGTCACTGCCACCGTATTTTGGTATACCATTAATAATGTTATGTGGATATCAGTAACATATGTATGAGTATCTTCTTTGAATAGCCTTTCGTCGTCGTCCTAGTCGTTTTATTCACGCACTTTAAAACACACCTAAGATTAAAAAGATTAAAACGAATATCGAATTCTGCTACAAATATGACCAGTTCTCTGCCTTATAGCATGTTAATCTGTTGAGCTTTGTAGATCACCGCGGTTCTATGGAAAATTACTTTGTTGCAGATCTTATCCTCAGAGAAATACCGAGGATAGCTCTAACTATAGCTCGCTGAGCCACATGGACTTGAGAACAAGTCGGACGGGTATTGTCCTGGTATTGTCGACATCTGGTTTCCGTATCCATATTATTTTCTCAGATATAGTTTTGTTGTCATCGTAAAATTCAGTATAGAATAAAATAATTAGTTACTAATACTAGTCAGAAAGATCTTATCCCACCAAAAAAATTTTCATGTAAAGTAACGACGACCAAGACGAGTACAGATTGCTTGCACTACAATTTTAGTTATAAGATCTTGTACATTGTACACAAGGAGGTACTCCTCCTGTTTAGAGTTATTATTATAGTATTAGAGATTATAATATTAGACATTAAAGGTAAATTATATAGTAAGGTACATTTCCAAGGTCCCATTGTAATTTAATCGATATTTTATTAGCATCTCCAGAGATATGGAGATAGACACCTCAAACTTAGAACTAATAATTTAAGATCGTTTTCAAAACGAAAAAAACAGACTTGAAATGCCGCTCTAGTCATATTAAGTACTGACTAAAAATATATACACCTTATCACCAAAGAGAAATAAATAATTACTACCTCCAAATTAAATACTGAGGCTATCATTAAATGTATTTATGTGAACTAAATCACAGTCTATGTGAGAAAAAACCTGTAAAGTGTGAGACATTGCTTTTAAATCTAAATTGAATAATAAATGGTCCGTAGAACCATTCATCACTTAAAGAATCAAAGAACAAATAAGACAACAGAATGAGAGTCTCAAATAAATGCTTCAACATAAACCAAGTCCAGTAAAAAATAATGGAGACGTCTCGTCTACATTATTTAGGTATTTTATATGTGGCGACGCGAGCTTATTTGTGTGTAAAATAAGTTTTTGTACTCAATGTGATTTAATTTATTTCGGGAATATACATACTAACTCAACTCAACTATATCTAAACTATTTTCATGAATACGAATGTCTGATAAAATATTTTGTCTGGTACTATTTTTTTCATCGTGTAAACCTTTGGCCGCTATTTAACTTGTTGCTAAGTGCGGGCGTAATTGAGTATGATGGTCAAACGATTCTCCCAATTCGATGACTTTTTTGATTTTTTTTTATAGGGATCATTGTTAGGCGGTATCAGTCCAATGCTGGACTTAGGCCTCCCCCAAGACACGCCACTGAGCCCGATCTTCGGCTCTTTGTTTCCAGTCACTGCCTACCGCATTGCAAATGTCGTCGCTCCACCTAGTCACAGGGCTGATACCTAACTACTACCTTCCTAATGACTACATACAGGGCTTTCCCATGCCCAATGCATTGGTAACACTTTTGTTAGATGGTCCAGATTTCAATAATAGAACTCGTCAACATAACATGCTTACGAACCCACGGTGGTAATCTGGGCTGAGGGGGTAGTCTCTATATGAATTACGATAATTTTTTGAGCGATGATCGTCGTTAGGAAAAATGATGCAGTTATGTATATACCTAACCTGTCTAGCTGCGTCTCCCTCTATATGACGTTTGCGATAACAAGTCGGATCGATATCAATGTAGAAACTACCACCCCAGGGTTGGAAGAAATTTATCGCTATTCATGTGCAGACTTCCACTTCTGATCCACTACGTCACTGACAGTTAGCTGTAAAAGTGATCATCTCAAAAAAAAAAAGATCAATGAAAACGAACGCATACGTCTTCCTTCAGTAAATAAAAAATCCATCATAACGGTAAAACTGCACAGGACTCATCGAATAATAATTGTTTGCCATGACATTTCAAAATCGATTATTGCGCCCTTGGCCAAGTCAATTATTTAAACAAATAGTAGCATTTACTGGGAAATCACAATACGAAGCAGTTTGAATTCAATCGGTATGACTCAATAATATTATACTCAACGGAGGTTGTAACTTGAATAAACTTTTGACTCAGTATTATGACATTAAATGACGTGAATTTATGAATGAATGAATGAATTATTTTCAAAAATATTAAACTAGTTTTTACATTAACTACGGTAATATGTATCTGTAACATTTCTTTGTGTCAATATGTTACTGAATTCCATAACACAGGATTTTTCCTAGTGTGGAATTTCAGGGTGCCCAAAGTATGGTTAAGTTGTGTCCATATATATAAAAGTTAAGTAAAAAGTAGTTTAATATTTTGGAAAATAAATCATTCATTCAATGTATGTTATTGCCTTTTCTCCACTTTCATTTTAGTCACAGAGGATATAATAGTGATTTTAGTGTTTGACAGAATATTACAGACTGTTCTTACGGTAAGTGGGATGGAAACAAAACTCTGATGAATAAAATGTTCTTCACAGAAATGTTCCTTGCAACCTTGCAAGCTCGCTTAAATGTAAAGCTTAACATTTTTAGTATGAATTATTCAATAATCAATAATCAATCATTTATTCGTCAAACACATATTACATTAATAATTAGTTCCGGATCTTATGAAACAGTTTGTCAATGTGTTCGGCCTGCAAGCAGACGTACAAATATTTATATGGTATATAGGTATTGATACGTTAACATGACAGGTGACGATTATAGTAAACATTTTGATGTGTTGGTTGAGGCGTTGGTTTAATTTTTTGGCTATAGTGGTTTTGGTATTGGTTCTTTTATAATATGTTATCACGTTTTTATTAAGTCACTTTCTTGTTTTTCTGTTTGTTAACTTGTACCTGGTGGCAAACTGGTGGTACCGGTGGTTACCACCAGTTTGCCAATTAATTTCTGCCGTGAAATAGAAATGGTTTTCGGTTGAAATGGCAAGGTGACCAGTGAAATTACACGGCATGTGAGACTCAACATTTTTATATCTCAAGGTAACAGGCGTAGTGCAGTGACATGCGAAATTCTGGTAGTCCAAAATTTTGCATGCTGCTATATCTGTAATAGGTAGACATCATCGCTTACCATCAGGCATGCGTTGTGCTTGTCTTGTTACCTTATAATCATGAAATAAATCTTATCTGGCTGACACTTTCAGGGTAGCTCACAACTCAATGACAATGCATGCAAATCTCACCTAATCTAAAAATAACATAAAACAGCTATAAATAAAGCAGTAAAGGAAGCGATATAGAACAAAAATAATACGTAAAACGTGGTTTTCGGTGGGTGGTGTGAGCTAAAGTCAACCCACCTCAGGACTACTGGATGTCATATATTTAGCACCACCCAGCGATCAAGGTCTAACTCTACGTAAGCAGGTGGTGCTACGGTTTTTTTTTTCATCTTGCGTAACTTCTCGTTTTTAAGATTGAGTGAGTTTGTTCTGAAAGATTACAGCTTTTTTTTTTTTTTTTTTTTTTTTTTGGTGAATGTGTGCGTGTGCAGGGAAACAGCACAATGTTGAAAAACATGCTATTTGCATTCTCACCAAAATTCCACTGATAATCTTCAGTAAACACCTCATCTTTACTGAAGGTATGACTAATACTAGACTTTTACTTCAAAACTGAGCTGAAATGTGACTCTGACCCATCTCTACGACCAAAATTGATAAAAACTTACAAAATTTTAATATTTGACACTGGCTAAATACACTAATCGTGTGGAGACATACTGAAACTTTAAAAAAATGTATGATTACAAGCAATGGAGACAATAATAATCAATGCCTAATCAATTTTATGTTTTGTCAGAATGTTGGTAAATACAGAGATATGCAAGAATGTGATAGCCAAGTTATGAATGTCGTATGTATACAGTCTTATCCATAAGGCAAAAAATATTAGACAGTTATTCATTAAGTAAGTACCTATACTTATTCAGAATTAAAATTAAATACTGGTGATTATATTTTTACAATCAAAATTAAACTCAATCGAACTAAGTTAATAACTTATCTATAACAATAATAACATTGTTTCATCGCATCATGTCTTGCTGACACGCGGTTGAAGTACTTGATTGTTGTATTTTTATTCTATTTCTGTATTGCCACAACTTTATTATTTACTTGATAATCAAAGTGCCATAATACATTTATCTCTTTTGTATTCATTGTATTACGTTTATAAAAGCCTAAATTAAGTTAATCTAAAAGGTAACACGACATTCGTTGTCTGTTAGGTGATACGAAGTTCGCCGGGCCAGCTAGTCTATACTAGTCTATACTAATATTATAAAGAGAGAACATTTGTATTTTTGTATTTTTGTATGTTTGTAATGATTTGGCTCAAAAACTACTGAACCGATTTAAAAATTCTTTCACTAATACATAGAATGGACTTTCGGAATAAAAATAGGCTATATATTATCCCGTTCAAATTAAAGGTACATTCATGGAGACCTAATTTGCAATCTAAGTCGGTAAAAAACGGTCGAAAAACACGTTTCTTACGAACGCTGCTTAATTGAAATTAGATAGAAGAATATTTTCTATGCAAGAGTTGTACAACTTAATAATACCTACAAAAAAATCCGCGACAGCATATGTCTATCTCTTAAGGTTGACTCACAGTAACCATTTTAATATTAAAATTTTTGATAAAAAATATTACATAACTTCCAAGGCTATTTTCAAGTATATAGTATTAATCCTTATCCAAATAATTACGTTAATTAGCTTGGCCACATATTATAGATTAAAATTGTCCTTTACAGTATATAATTCAAATGAAAACTCTAGAAGATATCACGAGTTTCATATACACGCATCGCAAAATTAATGAAATATTTGCAGTGAAACCACAGATTAGGTCATAGTTACTACGAAAATATTATTATAAGCTTAGCTATGCTGTTGATCCCCACCGATCACAATCAATTTGAAGTCAATATAGTATAATAATATTATGATCTATTGTATAAATAATATTAATCTTTATATATAATAATATCATATTTTAAACCACCCCGACTGATCTATGTATACCTAATCTTTTCATTAAAAGCATTCCAATGACTCTAAACACGACATTTAAAATCTGAGCTCTAAGTTGGTGAGGATTTGAGTATTCTGTAGAGTCCAGGAGATCAGGTCAATGCTTCCATGTTCTTTCTTACAATATCGTTGAAGAAGAAGATTTTCGAATTGATCAGACCTATGAAAGTTGATTAAAGCTCATAGTTTTATAACGATTGAACGAATTTTCATGAATCAAAGCTAAGAACACTCTCGATGAAGACATCTATAAAAAAAAACTATCAATAATAAAATCTAAATCGGTTCATCCGGTTGGGTGCTAAGATGCTACAGACAGACACAAAGATATACACGTTAAACGTATAATACCCCTACTTTAAATCAAAATCGGTTCATCCGGTTGGGTGCTAAGATGCTACAGACAGACACACAGATACAAACGTTAAACCCCTAATAATACCCCTACTTTTTGCGTCAGGAAACGCCGTAAGGTTACGGCGGCAGATGTTCTCCGTGGTGGTAAGCTAATTTTCAACCGACTACCAAAAAGAAGGAAGTTCTCAATTCGTCTGTATGTTTTTTTTTTCTTTCTATTTTTGTGTGTGTATGTTACGTGATTACTCCGTCAGTTGAGAACCGATTCGAATGATTATTTTTGTAATCGGTAGGGTACGTTTTCGAGGTAGTCCCATTATAATTTCATTGAGATGTGATAAGTATCTTCAGAGATATGACGAGAAACGTCTCAAACTTGCTACTGAAATTGACTCGCGGGGCATTGAAGTCAGTTGTTTTAGTTTTTAAACTAAAATCTTAATTATTGGTAGATTTCTACGAAAGATTCCCATGAAATTCATGATTCATGAATGCACATAATACTTTCATAGGTAGGTATATAGCTAGGATTAGAACCAACGACCCTCGGGTCAGAATCAGGGTAACTATCCTTTACGCCAAAGGGCCGTCCAATATGACTACGTAAGTATTACAAAACAATGTCCATCACTGCGTCTGTCTGTCTGTTCGCAATAATCTCAATAGCTTATAAACGGATTATCATGCGGTTTTCACCAATAGCCAGTGTGTTTATGAGGAAGGTTTAGGTCTTAGGTGCTTAATTCGTTAAGGTTTTGTGTAAATTGGTTGAAATATGACGATGATTGTTAAATATGTTAATATTTTATATTCGATGCAACAAACTGATGCAAATTTTGTAGGCATATATGTTCTACCCGTGCGAAGCCGGGGCGGGCTGCTAGTATAATATATAGCTAATTGGATGAAAAAATGGTGCGGACAAAAAAGTTTTTTTAAAAATTTTGTATATCTTGCGTTTGACCACTATTTCACGTGTTGGTAAGTGATGATGCGGTCGAAGATGGTAAGTACGCTTGGCCTAGAATGGGCCTGGCTCGGACAACTGAACTGATGAGAACTGGCTCTCAAGGATAGCTGCCGGAACACTTCAGACGTTTGACGACAGATTTTCTAACTAGGGTGGTAACTGGCTCGCTTCGCTTACGCTTCGCGGTTGCTCGGTCAATCAATAAGTAGTAAGTATTGATCTTAAGCATATTACAATCTTTATATTAGACTTTTTGCACAACACAAACTTTTCTTCCGAATTCTTATAAAAATTCATTCTTTTCCCTAGAGCTCGCTTCGTAACACGTCTTGTAAAAACAAATCCTCCCTTAATAAAACATTTACAAGCCCGCCCCATCGATGCAGCGATGATATCCATAAACAACGGCCCCACACTAAAACACCTATAAAAGCGTCACTCTACAAAATATTCCTTCAGAAACGCTATAACTTTCCCTCTTACACCCTCACACCCCCTTGGGACGGAACTTGAAGGTAGAATAAAAAAAATATGCCTAAAAAGACACTTGTCATATTTTGTCATTTTTCCTGTGAGATTTCTCGACATAAAATCTTGACAAAACTCTCCCGACGGAGACTTTTTTGGGTTATAATGAAACAGATTGGCTTTGATTATTCAGGAAGTTTATGGTACGCAATTAGGGGAATTTGTGTATTTGCTACGGGTCTAATTTTGTTCGTAATATGGAGTCCTGGATTTTGATTACTTGAGATTTATGGTTCTATTTGTTTTTCTAAGCATTTTTTTTACATCCTGTAGCCTGAGGCCAAGGCCTCGCCTACCACGGTAAGCGATGATGTACACAAAGATGGTGAACACGCTAGGCCTAGGAATACTCTGACTTTTAAGGACTCTGTGTGGTGCCGGAACACGGTAAGGTTATAGCGGCAGATTTTCTCCTTGATGGTGGTAAATTAATTTTAATTTATAATGTAATCTTTATAACTGGCTCAAACCAAACGCGATCAGACAGCAGAAGGAATCCTTCAAGAAACAAGTTAAACATTATTTTCGTAAAAAAGTTTTTAACATATCCTCGGATCATCAATTTTAAAACCACAGTATAGTATAGATAACATATTATTATATGTATTGGAATGTATAATCGACTATTTGTAATTTTCTTATATTTTATGTCTATATATGTGTATGTGTATGTGTTTGTATATATATATAAAGCTATATTATATGTATATTTATTATGTTGTATGTATGTATATATTATGTATTACAATTAGTATGTAACTATTGCTATCATAATTGTTACGGCTACATACTAATCCTGGTAACATTAATCCTGTCCAATGACACGTTCCTCCTCCTAATTCAAACTTGCCGCGCGCCCTCTCGCCGCGCGCGCTTCAATATGGCCGATGTCGTTCGTGTGCATACACGCGCGTGTGTTTTTGTGAATGTGTATAAAAGAAGAAGTCACGAAAATCCTGGTGGCAGGAGACTTAGACTCCGGCGGATATTTCTGCCTGCGGTGCTGGTGAGTCCTATCTATATTCCCGTTTCTAATCCTAGTGGTGGCCGGGGCGATTCCCTCATTACACAGTCAAATATCCGTAGCGTGTCGTCTCTAAGCAGTAGCATCAGGCTTTCTTCGCGAGTATCCAACATACATGGTGCCTCCTGTGAGGACTAAGTCCTCATCTTTGTTGATTACAAGTCTAAATCACGAGTGTTTACTTGTAATAATAATAATCGCCATATTCCCTAGTTCAAACAATCAATGCTATTTTGTTATTTAGCTACACTAAAAACATCAAATAGTCAATATTGTTTACTTTGTATTGTAACAAAACTCATAGAATCTCGTAATTTTGTTGATATCTCATCGTATTGTCGTTCGCTGTTCGAACATACCTACCTACCGGCAGCGGCCGATCGAGGCGCGGTTCACCCGGGCGAACGTTCCATCGAGTTACTTTATAATCTACCTACTATCTATTTTAATAAACTTACCGACAGACCTACTCCAGTATAAAATATAATCTAATCTGTTTCAATCCTATTGTTGTCAGACATTCTACTTCACCTATTGCGAGGAAAGCCTGATGTTGCAACTTAGTTGTCAAACAGTAGATTTAATTAATGTGTGCTCGAGTCTAGGCTAGGTAAAGATTTAATAGGTCTTAATTGTTAGGTACGTCTGATTCACTAAGAGTGTAAAGTGTTAGTTCAAACTTAAAACCATTGAATTTACTGTAATATTTACATACTACATTAATACGTAACCTGTATTTCGTATATCTTGCAGATAAATTGTAGGTAGGTAGCTACCTACCTATCCGCTACAAATATTTCTCGTATTAACTATTCTATAATTTTACTAACGCCTAGTAAATTATAATAGCTTACGCAGCTTTGTTTGTATTAAGTACCTAGTTAATTTGTTTCGTCTTTGTACTGATCTTATTATCGAAATATATTGTATTATAAAAAGATTCAATAATGACAGACAAGATGGAAGCCGAATTACAATCTCTCATTAAAAGACGTGAATATGAATTCTCGTGTATGCAAATATTGTTCGATTTGTCTAAAGTGGCTACAACCGATAAATCTAAATTATCGTCGTTTCGTAGTAGATATAAATCTGTCGAAAAAACAAAAGAAAATTTTGTCGAGGTCAACGACCGTATAAACAAGTTGGAAATAACTTTGCGACCGAAATCAATGATTGATAATGCAACGTTATTAGCGTTTGACGAGTTGTATTATGCCGTGGTCGAGTTCGCGGATTCAATGTTATCAGTGACAAGTAGCAGTTCTAATGCTAGTGTTCCAGTGCAGGAGACTCCGAGTCCTCGCGTTCAATTACCTAAACTGGAAATTCCGAAGTTTGACGGAAACATTGAAAACTGGCAAAGTTTTAAAGACAGTTATGTGTCTTTAATCCACTTCAACGCTACGCTATCCGATGCGGAAAAGTTCCATTATCTGAACTCATGCTTGTCTGGTTTCGCCTCAACTATAGCGAAAGGTTTACCTGTCACGGCCGCGAATTATAGTATAGTTTACCAGGCTTTGCTCGATAGGTACGATAATAAGCGAGTTCTGGCTACCGCGTATATTGATAAGCTAGTCAACGCTAGTAAAATAAATAAGCCGTCACTCGATAATTTAACGAGCTTATTAAATATATTATACGAAAATGTAAACGCATTGCGGTCGCTGTCGATTCACAACCTTACTGATTTTTTATTGTTTTACATCGCTTCGCGTGCACTGGACTGCGAGACTCGTCAACGGTTCGAGTTGCAGAATGCGAGCGAGATACCTACGTTTGACGATTTAATAAAATACCTGCAAAATTATATTAAAATATTAGAAGTGAGTCAAACCGCGTCTGTTTCTCCTTCTACTCCGGTAAATAGACAAATTCGCAATAATAAGAATACTAACAATAAATTCACGCAACAAGCAAAAACAACTTTAGTCGCGTCTTCGTCGCAAAACGAGCGTAAACTAGTTTGCCCGTGTTGCCAATCCTCACACTCGATCTATCGATGTGCAAAATTCCAATCATTGGATGTTCAGCCGCGTCGGCAGTTAGTGATGGAATTAAAACTTTGTTTTAATTGTTTGCGAGCGGGTCACGAGGCGAACAGTTGCAACAGTAACAATAGTTGTTTACTTTGTGCATCTAAACACAACACGTTGTTACATATAGACAAGCAGTCTACATCTCGTTCTAATGATAAAGCGGAAAATAAGATTACTAATTCAAGCACGGCGCTCACAAGCGCTGCAACCGCGCCATGCGTGGGAGACTCAAACGTTCCGAGTACTAAAATACTGGGGTCCGCGGTAGTACGCGTACGTCATGCGAATGGTTCGCTGCAGTGTGCGCGCGCCCTTATTGACAGCTGTTCGATGGATTCCTTTATAACAGTTTCGTGTGCTCGTCGACTTGGGTTACATATCCAGAAATGTAAAATGAATGTTACCGGTTTAGGTCAAAGTTCGGTACTCGATATAAAGGGTGTTACTTTTTGCTCGATTATGCCGCGTCAAAGTGATACTCCCACATTCGAGTTGTCCTTTGTGGTGTTACCTAAAATTACCACATCGATGCCTTCCTCTCCGTTACCCGCGGTGGTACACGATCCATTTTCTCATCTCGATTTAGCGGATGACAATTTTCATCGATCTAGTTCTGTGGATCTTTTGTTAGGAGTCGAGTGTTTCGATCAAATATATACCGGCGCTCGTTACTCGCCAGGTCCGGGCTTACCTTGCGCGCTTGATAGTGTGTTCGGGTGGGTTATTAGCGGTCAGCTCTTACACCACTCCTTGTCGCGGGCGGTATCCCAACCGATGACGTCACTTCTTACAGCCACGTGTGCTCTCGATGATATTGTAAAACGGTTCTGGGAGATTGAAGAACCGCCACGTCCTGCCATTTCGATTCCCGAAGATGATGTCTGCGAACAGAAATACAGAGAAAGTACTTACCGAACTCCTGAAGGTCGTTACGTTGTTCCTCTCATGTTGAAGGATGATGCTCCTTCTCTTGGTGATTCTCGTCGTTGCAGTTTAAATCGCTTTCTAAATTTAGAAAGACGTCTCGAGCGTGATTCTGATTTAAAATCTGAATACGCGGACTTCATGCGTCAGTACGAAGACCTTGGTCACATGCAACCAGCAGTCGCTTCGTCTACTGAGGCAAGGTATCTTATACCTCATCACGGTGTAGTCAGACCCGAAAGTTCTACTACACGTCTGCGCGTCGTCTTTGACGCCAGTAGCAAGACTTCCGTCAATAAGTCTTTAAATGATATAGTTCATGTCGGACCCAAACTTCAAATCGACATAATCGATTTAGTCACAAGGTTTCGACTGCATACTATTGTCTTCACTGCGGACATTTGTAAAATGTACCGGCAAATTCTCGTTCGACCTGAAGACAGGTCCTACCAACACATTCTGTGGCGTGACCAACCTAACGCACCACTCGTCGAATATGAGTTGGCCACTGTCACATACGGCGTCAGTAGCTCTCCATACTTGGCTATCCGCACTCTGCGTCAGTTAGCCGACGATCACGGGTCGGAGTATTCTTCTCGTGCCGCCGAGGTTCTTCGAGAAGATACATTTATGGATGACGTTACTACTGGCTGCGCTTCTTTAGAAGAAGCCATGCAATTAAAAAAGGATTTGACTTCTTTGTTGGCTCAAGGTCAATTCGAACTTCGGAAATGGAGTTCAAACAATTCCGAATTGTTAGCTGATATTCCTCCTGAGCATTGTCAAACTCCTAAGACCTTCGACGAAGGTGGTCAGGAATTTATCAAGATTTTAGGTATCCAGTGGGATCCTTCGAGTGACAACTTCTCGTATTCCTTTTCGGATACATTTAATATAAAATTTACCAAAAGGTCAATACTCTCGATCACTGCGAGAATCTTCGATGCTCTTGGCTGGATTTCCCCGTTGATTTTCTCTGCTAAGTTACTATTGCAGGACATGTGGAAACTGAATTTAGATTGGGACGAACCCATTCCTCATGACTTAGCCAAGCGGTGGCATGTTATAGCTGCAAATTTGCATGACATTCAACGAATCAAATTGCCACGTAGCGTGCTTCCAACAAATCCCATTCAAATTCATTTAGTCGGATTTTGTGACGGCTCCTCTAAGGGCTACGGTTGTTGTGTATATTTGTGTGCGGTGACGCCAAGCGCCACCGTCTCTCGCCTGTTGATAGGAAAGTCCAAGGTAGCACCCTTGAAACCTACGACAGTAAATAGGCTCGAGTTGTGTGCCGCAGTGTTGCTATCTCGGGTTTTGAGTCATATGTGTGATTTACTCAACGTCAAATTACGTATTGACTCAATCCGAGCATACTCAGACAGCACCACCACATTGGCCTGGTTGAAAACGCCGCCACATTTACTAAAAATGTTTGTTGCAAACCGGGTGGTTCAAATAACCGATGTGGTCGACATCCACTGTTGGAGTTATGTTTCCACCAAGGATAACCCGGCGGACTGCTGTAGTCGCGGTATTAGCTGTTCTGAACTCGTCGAGCATCCACTCTGGTGGTCAGGTCCTCCATGGCTTTCAAAACCGCCATCGGAATGGCCATCAAAATTACCTTCTCCGGACACTGACTTACCGGAAATGAAACCTTCCGTGGTTCAAACTCTTCTCACGGTGGTTCCGGAAGATGACTTAATAAGTCAACTACTAAATAGATATTCCTCGTTACCTAAAGTCACAAGAGTGCTCGCGTGGGTAATGCGCTTTTCCTCAAATATAAAGCGAAAGAAAGAGAATCGAACGCTTTCTTCTCTTTCAACCATCGAACTTGACTCTTCTTTGATGTTGCTTGTAAAGTACACTCAAACTAATTTCTTGCAAGACGAGCTCGAAAAGGTCGCTGATAATCAGGTTTGCTCTAAACCTATTCAAAAACTGTCTCCATTCTTAGACAGTGCAGGACTGCTGCGAGTGGGGGGACGTATCGATAACGCCAACTTGCCTGCTTGTGCGTTACATCCTCTTCTGTTGCCTAAAGCTTGTGCTTTATCACGCTTGATCGTGGAACATTTTCATATCAAGTATCTGCATTGTGGACCCAGAACTTTGCAGTCGTTGGTCCAACGGAAATTCTGGATAATAGGTTGTCGTCTACTCATTCGCACAGTATGCTCCAAATGCGTACAATGCTTCAAGGTCAAGCCGGTACCTTGTCAACCTGAGATGGGCAAACTTCCAGCCGCCAGGTTACAACCTAGTCGTTGTTTTGAAACTACCGGAATAGACTTTTGCGGTGCTTTTCTTTTGAAAGAGAGTCGTCGACGTAAGGCACCCACATTCAAGGCGTACGTGTGCTTATTTGTGTGTCTTAGCACGAAGGCCGTGCACCTAGAAGCAGTTACCGAGCTGAGCTCAGAAGCCTTCTTGGCTGCTCTAGATAGAATGGTCTCACGTCGTGGTATTTGTAAAACGATTATCAGCGATTGTGGAACTAATTTTGTTGGCGCAAATAGGCTTATGAAAAATATCCTAGCTGAATTGCAGGATCACTATCCTGATATAGCGGACGAATTTGCCACTCGCGGCATCAAGTGGGAATTTAATCCACCGAGTGCGCCTCACTTCGGAGGAATTTTTGAAAGTGGCATCAAATCTACCAAGTACCACCTCAAGCGAGTTGTAGGTACTCAAATTCTGACGTATGAAGAAATGAGCACGGTTTTAACGAAAATCGAAGCCATTCTCAATTCGCGCCCACTTTGCGCTATATCACCGGACCCTAATGAAACAGATGTATTAACACCTGGACATTTTCTTTCCAATGGTCCACTCGTGTCGATACCCGAGTCACCAATAATCGATGTTAAAACACCGCGTTCTCGTTGGCTGTTACTTCAAAAGATAACACAATCGTTTTGGCGTATCTGGCAGCGTGATTACTTACATACTCTTCAACAAAAGAACAAATGGTTCAAAGGTGTCCCTAATATCAGGGTCAATGATTTGGTTATTATTATTGAACCCACGTTACCTACATTGTGTTGGAGGCTAGCGAAAATAGAACAATTGCACCCTGGTCGCGATAACGTAGTCCGCGTAGTGACGCTTCGCTCTGCGAATGGCAATGTTTTTCGACGACCTGTTGTCAAGATTTGCCCTTTGCCTATTGATGCCTAAGCTATTATAGTTTAAACGTATCTTTAGGTAATTTAGAATTAAGTAATTTAATCTAATAAGGCTACAGTTTAGTTCTGTTTTGTAATAGTCTTGAGCACATATTTTTTAGGTTTATACTGTGAAATCTTAGTAGATTTCAAGTGGGGGGAATATGTTACGGCTACATACTAATCCTGGTAACATTAATCCTGTCCAATGACACGTTCCTCCTCCTAATTCAAACTTGCCGCGCGCCCTCTCGCCGCGCGCGCTTCAATATGGCCGATGTCGTTCGTGTGCATACACGCGCGTGTGTTTTTGTGAATGTGTATAAAAGAAGAAGTCACGAAAATCCTGGTGGCAGGAGACTTAGACTCCGGCGGATATTTCTGCCTGCGGTGCTGGTGAGTCCTATCTATATTCCCGTTTCTAATCCTAGTGGTGGCCGGGGCGATTCCCTCATTACACAGTCAAATATCCGTAGCGTGTCGTCTCTAAGCAGTAGCATCAGGCTTTCTTCGCGAGTATCCAACAATAATATTTACTATTATTTCAGAACCTAGCTCAACATTCTGTCTGAATCACTCCAGAGTGATTCCGACTAGCACGCCCTAAAATTTTCCCCACCGCTGCTGAATGACTGGTAGAAAATGCTTTTAGCATTAAATCCTCCTTTTGTACTTATTTTGTGCAATAAAGAATTTACAAACAAACAAACAGCGATTGAACGCGCGATGGCCGCCACCACAGAGCACTGCGGTGTAGCCGCTTTAAAAACTAAAACCAACGACAGTCACAGTCACACTCTAATTTCAAAAATGATTCCTAAGTAGCTGTGCCCCGCGGCTTTGCCTGCGTAAAAACTTTATTAACTGTAAACTTTTATTTATTTTAATTTTTTTTCATAAAAACCATCTCCTGACGATAAAAAACACAACAAAAAAAGAATTAGCGAAATCAGTCCAGCCGTTCACGCGTGATGCCGTGACCAAGGGCAATTGAGATACATTTTAATATATAAAGACTAGCGGTACCCCGCGGCTTCGCATGCGTTAAAAACAACTTTCATTTATTTAATTTTTTTTTTTCATAAGAACCATCTCTACCTCACTTAACCAACACTTCTCGTCGTCTTCTACAATGAATGCGAATGACAAAATTGCCACTCTTAACTATCTTTCCTCTCTTCCAACTCCTAACTACCTACCTTTTGTCTTAAGTTAATTTACAGCATGTGATGTTAGGAAGAGCATCCATCTGTTCCAACGCCATCGGTGGTGACGGCATCAGCCGTAACATGCTTGTTCCGATACTGAATTAAATCTTACCAATTTTATGCCACATTCTGAACAGCTCTGTTTCGGAGGGTGCCGTACCTTCCTGTTGGAAGGAAGCCCACATTATTCCTTTGCCAAAAAAATCCAATCCAAAATCCTTATCTGAATACCGACCGATTTCCATACTTCTCCTTCTTTCCAAAGTCCTCGAGCGCTTGGTCCACACCCAACTCAGCTGCTTCCTTAACCGAAATAATATCCTCAATCCCTACCAGTCTGGTTTTCGTCCTGGCTATAGCACTGTATCTGCACTTATCAAAGTCACAAATGATATTAGGCTAGGTATGGAAAACAGACTGCTTACTGTCCTTACATTGCTTGATTTCAGCAATGCATTTAATACAGTAGATTTTGAAATCCTCCTTGCCTTACTTACGGTGATTCACTGGTTTCACAATTATCTGTATGGGTGCCGGCAGCGTGTCCACATTGAAGATGTATTTTCTTCTTGGAGTGACACGAGTGCTGGTGTACCACAGGGTGGCGTGCTTTCTCCTCTTCTTTTCGCTATTTTCATAAATTCTATATCTTTTTTTCTTTCTTCCTCTTATCACCTATATGCAGACGATCTCCAAATCTACACGCAATCCTCACTTGAAAATTTAAATGACGCTATCAAAACTACCAATGATGACCTCTGTCGTATATCTTACTGGAGTAGATCTTATGGACTTACTGTTAATCCGAATAAGACACAGGCCATAATTGTAGGCAGCTCTAGATTAGTATCTAAAATTGACTTCTCAAGTGTACAGGATATTACTTTTAACAACGTTATTTTACCACTCAGCAAATAGTTGAAAAATCTAGGAGTGATTATGGACAGCAATCTCACATGGGACCCGCAGTTGCAATCCGTGAGTTTTTGTGTGTGAACTTTTTGCATCAGCAGCCTCGCTTAGAATGTTGCGAAACTTTCTACTCACAGCTACTAAAGCTGCGCTAGCTCAATCTCTTTTACTTCCTATCCTTGACTATGCCGACGCCAGTTACCTTGATATCAGGGAGGATCAGCTAAATAAGCTTGAGCGACTACAAAACTTCTGCATTCGATTTATTTTCGGTCTCCGAAAATTTGATCATGTCTCAGAATTTCGCGCAAAGCTCAAGTGGCTTCCCATTCGTCTTCGCCGGAATACTCATATTTTTTCGTTTCTCTATGGAATTTTGTTCAACCCCTCGACTCCTCCTTATCTAAAAGCTCGATTCCATTTTCTTTCTTCCTCTAACTCCCTTTCCCTAAGGTCATCAGAGAACATGCTCCTCGACACTCCGGCTCATAGTACGAATTTTTATGACTCATCATTCACTGTCCAAGCCGTGCGCCTGTGGAATGAACTACCTATTGTTATAAGACGTGCACAATCCATAGATAGTTTCAAAGAACAAGTTCGCAAATTCTATCTCTCTTCTGTCAGATAACTTTTCCTATCATTTCGCAACAAATATATGTTGTTTATGTATATGTAAGTTTATGATGTGCATATGTATTCGTATATAAAATTATTATATGTAACGTTTTTATGTAGTCTATAAATATAATCATTCTAAGTAAAATGTTTAAAATACACACCACCGTCCTTGTTCTATCTTTAATGTTAAGTCCATCCAAAAGGTTGTCTGGAAGAAGTCGCTTTTAGCGATAAGACCACCCATTGTACCTAGTATTAGTTAGTTAAGTCCTATTCAGTATGTATTTTCTAAATTGGTGTCAATAAAGAGTATTTGTATTGTATTGTATTGTATTGTATTGTATTGTATTGTATTGTATTGTATTGTATTGTATTGTATTGTATTGTATTGTATCTCCTGACGATAAAAAACACGACAAAAAAAGGATAAGCGAAATCGTTCCAGCCGTTCACGCGTGATGCCGTGACCAAGGGAAATTGGGATTAACTTTTATATATAAGAAGAAGAAGAAAAGAGAAGATGATTAACTGGTGAGGCGACTCTACGTATAAGCAAAGCAGCAAGTAACATTTAATAATATATATTTTTAAGAATAATATCGTTTAAAAACTAAAAAACAACCGACTTCAATGCCGCGCTATTCATTTTCAGTACCAATTTTGAGATGTTTATCTCAATATCTCTGGAGATACTTATCATACCTAGATAAAATTACCACGGTACCACACTTGGGATATCTCCTTTCGAACAAAAAAAGAATAATCGAAATCGGTTCATAAACGACGAAGTTATCCGCGAACAAACATAAAAAAAAAAAAAAATATATACGGTCGAATTGAGAAACCTCCTCCTTTTTTTGAAGTCGGTTAAAAATGCCAATTAAAGCCCTTTCATTTCATACATAACACGGCAAAATTATAAATAAAAGTGTTTTAATAACTTTATGTCATCTAGAGAGCGCTATCTTCAATTAAATGTGACATCACATAACCTATAACTGCTTCCAACAATACCTCATTTTATCAAATTATATGAGAAGTTATGGGGGAACAGGATGAACATACATACATACATACCGGTCAAAATCATAACCCTCCTGTAGTCTGGTAAATATTATCAAGCTACCATTAAAGGTACTTTACCGATCGAAATTCTAAATCTCAAACTATCATAAAAAAGGCAGATAGATTGGTGCCGAACACCCGAGTGAACGCAAGTTCAGTAATACTAAGTGCTTGAGTAGTACGCTTCCGCGCTCAGTTTGCTACAGGCTCAGTTTGGCAGCAGGGTCGGACGCTTCCGTGCAGTATTACTTCGCAGCGTTGCTTACGTAGTAATAATGCCGTATTGACTATGCCAAACTGACCGCGGAAACTTATTACTCAATAATTTAGTATTACTGAACTTGCGGTCACTCGGGTGTTCGGCAAGTATCTGTCTGCCTTTTTTATGATAGTCTGAGTTCTAAATAATCAACACCAACATTTCAATATTATAAATGCGAAAGTCAGTTTGTATATTTGTTTGGGACTTGTTCACGATCAAACGGCTAAACACGTATAAACATAAACATAAACATAAATTTATTTCCAAAAGCAAGAAACAGTTTTGTACATTTTTAGCTTATAAGTAAACCAGGTATGTACGCTGATTCACACACTAGGACAGTCCTGTGTTGTGTGAAACAGTCTCTTCCTACGAGTACAGTTAAAATATTACATGTAAAGAGAAACGATAAATAATACAAAACAAAAACAAACATTAAGGCATGCAGTAGGTATTGTAAAATCTAAAGCAAACATATTATCAATTCATTTAACAGTCAGAAGTAAATCTTAATTTAGTAAACAATCCCTAACTAGAAAAATGTAAGCGGGTAGGCAATTACGGGTAGGTAGTAAACTTTTAATAACTGAGTGCTAGTGTATGTGTTACTATGACCGTAGTAAAGGTAGGGGACGTCGTTATGCAGTAAGTAGTTAGTGCTGTAGAATTAATATTGTAGTAGGTATATAATATTATTTTAGTTCATAAATTAAACAGTTATGTTAGGTAGAACATAGGAGACAAAAAGTCATTTTATTATGTTGTTTTGTTAAGTACATAGGTAATATATGTATTGTATCGGTGATCAAGATGGTGAAGAGAGGTAGTACTTAGTAGTTGCATTATAATAGGTATTAATATTTGATTATGTACATATTTTTGTCAAGTCTTCTAATTGTATATAACTATGTATATAATATAAATATAGGTATGTTGTATTTTATATAGTGTAGTTGTTAATTGGTGACAGGATAGGAAGTCAATATTAATATTTGGGGACCTGCTTCCCCGTAGCAAATGACAGAATTTGCTTCACTAGATTTATGCAAATAGCTATTTATTGTTTGAGAAAAGGTTAGTTAGAGGCACTTTTTTAAGCTATTCGTCAAATTAATGAAGAATAAAATGAAGTCTTGCGTTATATCAGTCTTTCATTATCTGTTTGGGAGCAGGTCCCCTATCGTTATCTATCTACACGGAGAAGCTTCTCAGTCTCCTCGTATCCCAATGAAATAAGCCAAGTAGTAACTATCCGTTTACAAGTAAACCGAGTAGTATGAACTAAATTGGTTAGTCTGTCTAGGTATTTATATATAAAGGCACCCTTGTAAGAATATGCGCGTTGAGCAAAGTTAGAGTTTGTTTTAGGAATATTCCAGTTGTTTCTTCGAGAAGTGCGTTTAGAGTCGGTTAGTGTAAGAAGTGCTGTTTTGTGAAAACGGAGAATCAGTGATAAAACATAGAGCTGCCGGACACGAAGGCATTTAGTTTGTTCATAGAGACTGTCTGTCGAGTATCTGTAGGGTTTGCGATACGCTACTTTTAGTAGTGATCGTTGTGCCCTTTCCACTCTTAAAAATTGTGTTTTAGATGCGGATCCCCAGCAAACAATACAGTAGTTTAAAATGGATTGGCATAAAGCGAGGTAGATGGTTTTCACAGTATCAGGATCAGCTATTCGTCCAAGTTTTTTGAAAATGTGTGTCATTTTACGAAGGCGAGCACAAACTTTAGTAATTTGGACTTCCCAATTCAGGTGGTGATCTATATCAACGCCAAGATATTTCACACTGTTAACACTCTGTAATTCAGGACAGCTTTGGCATATTTGTATTTGCCTATGATCAGTGGAACATGAATGCAACAAAAGTTTGAATGGGTCTGGTTTAGAGCGTTGTGTTATTCGGAAAGCTAAATATTTAGTTTTACTGGCATTTATTGTGAGAAGGTTACACTGTAACCAGTTCACAATATCACACATTCCCTTTTGAGCCACATCAACGACCCTTTCCCAAGAACTTGCATGAAAAATAAGAGCTGTATCATCGGCAAATGTAAAGATACTGGCCTGCTTTATATTAAGTTGGCATAAGTCGTTGATGTAGACCAGAAAAAGAGTAGGTCCTAGGACTGAGCCTTGGGGAACTCCAAAAGAAAGCGAAGCATAGTCACTGTAGTTGTTGTCAACTCGTACTCTTTGTTTCCTTTCATATAAATACGAGCGAAACCATTCAAGTGGAGTACCACGGATTCCCAGGAGCTCCAGTTTACGCAAAAGTATTGGCCAAGACACGGTATCAAATGCCTTGGCCAAATCTAGAAAAACACCTAAACATTTTTGCCCTGAGTCAAGGTTTTCAGTTACGCAATCAACTAGAGCTACAACCGCATCTTCTGTAGATTTATTTGTCCTGAAACCAAATTGATTGTAAGCCATTAGTTTTTGTTTCTCTAAAAATCCAAGTAGGCGTATATTCACTATCCTTTCTAACACTTTCGATAGCACTGGTAAGAGAGATATAGGACGATAGTTCGAAACCGATTTTTTATTACCAGACTTATGTATTGGGCAGACGTTTGCGATTTTGAAGCAGTTAGGAACTTTACCTGAATACATGCTAAGGTTACAAACATGAGCTATTGGTAGGGCAAGAATGTACTGTAATTGTTTTAAAATATTGTTGCTGATTCCATCATTTCCAGTGGATGACGATGTTTTAAGGTTTGATATAATTTTGATAATTTCGGGCGCATCTGTAGGGGATAAAAATAAAGATTGGGTAGGTGTAGTTTTAACAAAAGTACATCTAGCTAGTTCAGATTCAGACTTTTTCATATTTTTCAAGGTGGTATTTGCTAGGTCATGCCCAATGGAACAGAAAAAGTTGTTTACAGAGTTTAGGGCTTCAATTTTATTTGTTTTTATTTTCAGTAAATCGCCAGAATCAGATTTCGTCGTACTAAAATTGCAGATGTCTTTTACAGTATGCCAAAGTTTTTTGCTATTATGCTTATTTATTTTAATTTGATGGGCTTCATGTGCATTTTTGGTAGACTGAAGCAGGAAATTACAATGATTTCGAAATTTTTTGTACTTTTCTTGTATATGTAAATTTTTGGGAGACTTTTTTGCCTTCAGGTGCATTGCGTCTCTTTTCCGAATGCTGTTTACCAGTTTTGTTGTCATCCATGGCCTAATACAAACATCTGGACTTCTTTGATTAACTGGACTTCTATGTGTATTGATGGCAAGGCTGATGTGTTCGATAAGCATGTTGGCAGCGATTTCAACATCTGTTTCATTATATAGTGAATTCCAATCTACTTTGCCTAGTGACGTTAGTACACCTTGAAAGTCAATTTTTTCGATGATTTTAGAGTTAAATGATGGTTTAGCAAGTTTACTGTCCATACCAACAATCACAGTGTCGTGGTCTGTTACATCAGAGTCACATACAATGACACGGCAACGTCTATTTGTGTTTATTAAAGCATGGTCAAGACAATTTTGACCTCTGGTTGGTAGCATATGCCCTGTGATGTAACCATAGTGTGATGTAAGTTCAATATAATCAATCGATTTAGGATCTGTAGTGTTAGGCTTAATATCAATATTTAAGTCGCCAACAAGGATGGAAGATTCACTTTTTATTTGTGAAAGTACGTTTTGTAAGGAGTTTATAAACCTAGCGGTATTCCTGATTGAGGGGGTACGATATATCGAGATAACAGATAAAATTGTTCCAATATTGATTAGCAGACAGTTTGCGTCTTCAAACAAAGGTTCCTGCACCTCGACATTAATATATGTTTTAGAAAATACAACTAGGCCATCATTCTGGTTTAAATAGTTTTTAGAGTAGTTGCAATTGTAATAAGGCAAGTTTATTGGGCTAAAAGAGTCATCTATCCAGCATTCGGTTAGAATTATAATATCCGGAAGAAATTGTAACCGTTTCAAAAATACCAGAAACTGATCAAAATTCTTTCTAATACTGCGAATATTTTGTGATACAATGGTAATTTGGTTAGAACAGTCTCCTAATATATTCAGACAGTCTTCAGCAGTTTTTACCCTAGTATTTTCAATGAAAGACGTATTGTCAATAGTATTTATGAGGTCCGTTCTATCCATAGTACATAAATGGAAATACTAAAATGTGCATAACAATAATTGAGCTTTCATTTAGTTTTAAGTGTATGAAATAATTTCTTCTCACATTAATAAGACCAATCATACTATGAATGGTGCAGTTTTGCATAAACCCAAAGTTCTGATTCGCCACTAATGATAACAACATCTTTTCTAAGAAAGACAGAAGTAGGGATACAAGGTAATTAATAGCAGTGCGTAGATAACGACACCTGTCGCTGGCGGTTTTAACAGAGATATACATTTTATAATACAGTTTAACTTTGTCCGATAATAAGTTTAGAAATGTGTTAGTTAGGATCGTGATATCGCGCATACCATGATACAAGTTAGTGAAAATTAGTTCTATTTGTATTGATAGTGGATTAAGTACTGGTGTAAAACGAGTGTAATATAAGTGCATAATATGTGTATTCATAGTGAAATATGTGGGTATGAGAGTGAAGGTGTTTTTTAGTATACTATGGGATTGTTTTGTTCTGGTAGGTATTAAATAAGTATTTATAAATCGTAACATCAGTAGAATAATAGGTATTGTATATAGTCAGTTAGCTTTCGAAGCTGATTTAAGGTTCTCCAATTGAGCCTCATTCTTAATTTGAATATACGGTGCCCCTTCCTGCTTGCGTAGGTATACTTTGCCGTTCGATGTCCAGCAGTGCGCATATGACTCTGTCTTGGCGATATCTCGGGCCAGAAAATGAAGGCGTCGTGTTCTGGCAGTTAGCCGTTCAGACACATAAATAGGTACTTTGCTATCAGTGAGTCCGAGTTGCTTTGAGCTGAGCTGATCTCCTTGGCGGCTTTTGTTATACTTTTTAGTAGCATACAAAAAGTCTGATTTCACAAACGTGTTCTGGAATTCGACTATCATCGTTGAGACTTTTGAGTCAGCCTTACTGGGTAGGCGAAAAATGTCGCGAATATCGGCCCGCGTGACTGGAACACTTAAGTTCTTCGAAATATTCTCCACCATAGTGAGCAGGTGAGTTCGTGGCTCCTTTGGTATTTTCGGCACATTTCTAATTTCCACACAAGTTTTGATCGAGTTTCGCTCAACGTTATCTATTTGATCGCGCAGAAAAGCAACGTTGTTAGCTAATAGCTTGCGTTCCTTATCTATACCAGTGATAACAGTCTCGACTGTTTCAATTTTCTCTAAGACGAAGTCTAAAGACTTTTTCATCTCCTGGTTTGTTGTACTATTCTCTGTACCGATTCCCTTGACAAGAGTCTCAAGGGAGTCGAGCCTCACCGTTTGTGTTTCCATTAGGTTCGAAACCATGCTTTTTAGCTCATCCAGTTCTGAGCTAATACTACCATCGGATAGACGTCGGCGCTTACTTTTCTTCGTAATATTGGGCATGGACTCAGTACGACTAATACCAGTGCCAGGCAGGGTTTTGTAAATACGGTCCAACATTGGACTATTTATGTTAGATTCTTCCATGTCCGGGGTTAATGGCGGCGGCGTACGCATCATTTTAATGTAGGTAGTGTCTAACTTTGTTGACAAAGAGTGATAACAAATTACAACGAGCGTGTGTAATAAGCGTTGTAGCTGCAATCTGTAGGTAAAATTGCTTTGTCTATATAGCACTCGTGCAGTATTATTATGGTTGAGCGTATAGCTAGAACTCACCGCGCGTTATCCGTATATTATAAAATTAGTGAACTGAGCAGCGAGCCACGGGCACGTCCGCTTCGTGTGGCGGCAGAACGGAAGAGGATCAATAATATAAAGTTTCTCAAGGTCTAAAAGTCTCATATCTTTTACTACACAAAAGCACCAAAATACCGCATTTTTCATACAAGCCGAAAGGACCTAGACGTAGCGTGTCACAATAATCTTGATCAAAATATCCTTAGAATTTACGGGAAAAATATCTTCCAGAAGAATCTTTATACGACCTTTTGGTACACAAAAATGTCAAAAGCGAACCTATTTTATGTCAAGTGTTAGATAGAAGGGAAATAAATAACTTAGACATTAGAGACCTTTTACGTTTTGCATAGTGAAAGACAAGATCATGTTATGGTGATGTAAGGCTAGCTTTCGATCTCGCCTGGTGGTAAGTGATGTTGTGGTTGAAGATGGTGAACTGGCTAGGCCTAGAATACTCTGACTCTCAAGGGCCTAGTGCTGCCAGAACGCTGTAAGGTTGTGGCGGCAGATTTTCTACTTGATAGTGGTAAATTACTTTCTGGTTGTAAGTCAGGCAGTACATTGATATAATATTATTCTATTACCTGTGGACGAACACTCGTGCTAGGATTTGAACCGGTGGCTCTAAACTATAACTTTAAAGAAGCTGATCACGACCGGCTAAAAATATAGTATATAATAGTATGTAAATTTTAATGAAGTACGAAGAAACGCAGGGTTATCCTTTCTAAAAATGCATGTCACAATGCACAAAAATAACTTACGCTTATTTTGAATTAAGAAGGTTTGAAAACGAGAATTAAATGTGACTTGGCGAAGCTTGAATCATCGACAAGCGCTCCGCACTTAAGATCTCGTACATGAGTTTCTAAAGAAGTAAAAACTTAAGTCAATCACTAATTTATCGATATACTAAGTCAATCACTAAAAGTCAATCACTTAAGTCAATCACTAATATATCGATACTGTTTCAATTTATAAACTCGTTTTGATGCATGTGGTTGGCTATTAAAAATTACAAAAAATGTTGAAATATTACCTACAAAGTTAATAAAAGAAGTGCTAGCGCGAGCGCGAAAATTTTTTTAAACTTTTTATGTCCCAGAAAGTTGTTATGACCTACTAAGTCAACATCGATGACCCTAAGGTTAAACTTGATACTTATTTTAAAGTTAATAATCATTATGATTATTATGGTTAATAATCTTTATCGTTATTGAAGGCTGTACTGTTTTAATCTATGACTCGATTTGATGCATGTGGCTATTAAAATACAAAAAATGCTGAAATATTACCTACAAAGTAGACAAAACAAATGTTTGCGCGAGGGCAGCGAGCGCGAAAAATGTTTACGGCTTTTTATGACAGTTTTAGTTTTGATGACCTACTAAGTCAACACCTATGACCCTAAGGTTAAATGTGGCTGTTAACACGAATGTTTTTGAATTACTTCCCACAAAGCAGATAAAACACGTTGGGCAAGCAAAACCATCGCGTAAATTTTGATGGCTTATAATGACCCTGACAGTTTTATGGCCTTATTAGGACACATCTTAAGTTTAGTCATTATAGATGGACCTAAGGTCAAACTTTTATGATTATGCAAACTCTATGTAAAGTTAACAAAAAATAAAGGCACCCACACTTAATTGCCGAAAAAAGTATTCCCTGCCCTTTTATGCCCTATTATATACTATACTATTATTTTTTGTACAAAATTTCATCTGAATCGGTCAAGCCGTCTGGCCGAAAAGAGGCCACACATTCACAAAATTCCATAATAAAAATCTAGACACCCGAAATTGCCAACCAAAAAAAAGTATTCATTGTCCTTCCATGTCTTATTGACTGTCTGTGTACAAAATTTCAGCTAATAAGGTTAACCCGTTTGACCGAGAGTAGGCCACACATGTGCAAAACTGGGTACTAGACTCGACAGCCGGAAAAAAAGTATCCGATATCCTATTCTTTCCTATGAACTGTCTTTATACAACATTTCAGGCAAATCGGTCAAGCCGTTTATTCGAGAAGAAGTCTTATATTTACAAAATTCAATTTAATATATCTGGGCCCCCTGACTCGACAGCCAGAAAAAAAAGATCCTATATCCTATTCTGCCCTATGACATGTATTCATACAACATTTCAGGCAAATCGGTCCAGCCGTTTATTCAAGAAGAAGTCTTATATTACAAAATTCAGTTAAAAATATTTGGACCCCCTGACGCGACAGCCAAAAAAACAGGATCCTATATCTTATTCTACCCTATGAACTGTCTATATACAACATTTCAGGCAAATCGATCAAGTCGTTTATTCGAGAAGAGGTTTTATATTTACAAAATTCAATTTAAAATATCCGGACCCCCTGACTCGACAGTCAAAAAAAAAGTATCCTATATCCTATTCTGCCCTATGACACGTATTCATGCACCATTTCAGGCAAATCGGTCTAGCCATTTATTCGAGAAGAAGTCTTATATTTACAAAATTCAGTTAAAAATATTGGGACCCCCTGACTCGACAGCCAAAAAATCAGGGTCCTATATCTTATTCTACCCTATGAACTGTCTATATACAACATTTCAGGCAAATCGGTCAAGTCGTTTATTCGAGAAGAGGTTTTATATTTACAAAATTCAATTTAAAATATCTGGACCCCCTGACTCGACAGCCAGAAAAAAAGTTTCTCAAATCCTATTCTGCTCTAAGACATGTATTCATACTAAATTTCAGGCAAATCGGTTAAGCCGTTTATTTGAGAAGAAGTCTTATATTTACAAAATTCAATTAAAAATATTTGGACCCCCTGACTCGACAGCCAAAAAAAAAGTATTTTATATCCTATTCTACCCTATGACATGTATTCATACAAAAGTTAAGGCAAATCGGTCAAGCCCTTTATTCGAGAAGAAGTCTCATATTTACAAAATTCAATTAAAAATATCTGGACCCCCTAACTCGATAGCCAAAAACAAAGTATCCTATATCCTATTCTGCCCTACGTACTATCTTTGTACAAAATTTCAGCCAAATCCGTCAAGCCGTTTGACCGTGAAGAAGTCCCAAACAAACAAACAAACAAACAAATAAACAAACTGACTTTCGCATTTATAATATTGGTGTTGATTGGTGTTGATGTAGGGCTAGTGTGTATTGGTACTTTTCATTACACAATAATAACGTCATTACAAATAGCTTGTGTCTGAAACGTTTTCAACATTTAATTCATCACTAAGAAGTAAGAGTCCCACAAAACTTTACCAAGACATCTACACCTGGTACAAGCCTAAAGTACTAAAAGTCTCAAGCCACGTCGCATTCCAATAGGTTCCAACCTAGGGTTCCTACATACCAACTCCAAGCACTAAAACTTGGCTCATTGCCAAACCAATGTGCACGATTTTTCGACGAAAATTTTTAATTTGTCATGATATTTATGACGACTTTAATTATTTTCCGAAAACGACGAAATATAAAATGGTTGAATTCAGTTGTGAATTTAAAAATGAAATGTGAAATGTTAAATCTAATAACGCGCATTCTCGTATGTTGTTTATCGTAAGCAGCAAATTTTAATAATTTCTTATCTTTGACCACTATCTCACTTAGTGGTATGCGATGATGTGTCGAAAATGGTAAACACTCTAGGCCTAGAATACTCTGACTCTCAAGGGCTTTGTGCTGCCGGAAGACCGTAAAGTTAAAGCGGCAGATTTTCTCCTTGAAGTGGTAAGCTACTTTTTGGTAGCAAATCAGGAAGAATATCTATATACTACCTACCACGAGGGGAGGGGGAGGGGGAGGGGAAGGGGGGATTAGCGTGGTACGGTGCGGTGTAGTTGGGATACGTATGTGTCTTATTAGTTAATATTAATTAAACGAAAAATGTATGTGCGCTTCTCACAGTGGCACAGGAAAACATCGTTAAGAAACCAGCCACCCCCGCATGGTGGTAGGACACTATCTAGTGTCCGCCTGGCCAGCTACCACCCTCAAGTTATAAAATCTGTCGCCAAAACATCTAATGTGTTCCGGCAGCTATCCTTGAGCCAGTTCCCATTCTAGTCCTAGCGTGCTTACCATCTTCGACCCCATCATCACTTACCAACAGGTGAGATAGTGGTCAAACGCTAGCCTATAAGATATAAAAATAATAATAATAATAAGCCTCTTGACGTTGGCTTCGGCTCCGTCAATGCCTTCCAAAGGTCCGTGCGTCTTACGAACCGAGAGATTACATCGAATAAAGGAATAATAATAATAATACTACCCAAAGACACATCCACGCGGTCAAAGTCGCGGGCACAGCTAATTGTAATTATACATTAGAGATATTGTACATACTATCCTATAAATAACTTATCATTCACTCCCAGTCTTTCAGCCTTAAGTAGGCGGAAAAATAAATTCCTTATTCAGAAACACTTATCCTGCTTCAATATTCTTCCATTTCGTTATCCAGTTTCCGCCCCAACACCAATCCATCAACTTGTAAAGGCGAAAGCCATTTTCAAATGCGCTTATTGTCACGTTTTTATCAGACTCAAAGCATAAGGCGCTCGCATAATGCTATTCAATGTTCGATAAATGAGATGGGAACAACAGTCGAAGCATGGAAGATTGTTCGAGTGCTGTGGACGCGTTCACAGTGATTATTTTATGTGTGAGGGTTTAACTCTAAAATATGTAGAAACAAAATTTTTTGACTTTTTAGTGAATAGAATAGAATTGAATGTTCTTTATTGCAGTAACTGTTTAAAGTATGTACATGGGTACAAACAAGGTCTTATGTTAGATGCGTTTCAACAGTTTTTCCCATTTTGGGCGTGCAATGTTTATGGTATAATACAATAATTATATTCTTTATAACTAGGTAGGTACTAGTGGCTTCTTTTTGAACTTAGTTGTTAGCCGCGGGGGCTTTGGCCGTCTTTATGTGGCTTATGTAAAGATCCTCAAATGATTAGTTGATTCTTGATTGAATTTCATTCAAATCCATTAAACCGTTCTTGAGTTATAGTGTTGAGGTCCCGGTGGTGTAAGTGGTAGGTCGGCTTTGATGCCAGAGGTACCGAGTTCAAACCCCGCCGTGCACCAATAGATTTTTCTATCGAAAAATGTATATACAGTGGCCCTCCGGCGGAGTAAACACATCGTTAAGAAATCATCAACCCCCGCATGGTGGTAGGACACTATCTAGTGTCCGCCTGGCCAGCTACCATCCTCAAGTTAGAAAATTTGTCGCCAAAAGCATCTAATGTGTTCCGGCAGCTATCCTTGAGAGCCAGTTTCCATTCTAGGCCGAGAGTGCGTACCATCTTCGACCGCATCATCACTTACCAACAGGTAATGGTCAAACACTAGCCTATATAGTATTCAAAAAAAGTTACAAACATACAACCACATGTTGGTGATCGCATAGTGTCGAAATTGATCAGCAACATGTCAGCAATTGGTTTACCAATTCAATTGGCTAAATGAGACGACTGAAATACTTTGTTTGACATTGACTTTGACATTAGAGACGTCAACAGGCAGCCAACCTGAAGAAAATAAAAAATTGGGACATTGAATGTGAAAAATGCAATCGAGCTAACAACATGTAATATGGAAATGAAATAAAGAGGCGGATTATTAAACAACTATAAAGGTGCGAACACACCGCGGCGTCCTGCGTGAGCTATCTAGGCGGCGATCAGATGGTACAAATACTGCCAACTGGTTCACACAAAACGCGATCTACGGCGATCAGAAAACAATACAAATTCAGATCGTAAACGCGCACGGGGTCGCAGGACGCCGCGGTGTAGTCGTACCTTAAATCACTAGCATCAGACTATCATTCCGTCGGCTACCCAAAGGCAAAGCGTAATACATATAAATGTTTTCAATTATAATATTAGTTGGATTTTACGGCATGCAAAACTATAAATATCTAAGGGTTAAGTTAATATACAGTGACTTGAATTCCGTCAATCCAAAGTTTGAAATTTAGTTTCTGTACCCTTAGTACGAGTTTTCATCATAAACGCTTTTGACAGATCTCACATAGTTTTCGACTTATTCTGGCTCCCTGATTGGTCTAAATTTAGATAAGTGTGAAAACTACTAGAGGCGCTGTACTGTTTTTCATACGAAATTTGTTCGATATACGGTATCGAGTTTGGTATGAAAACTCGTGCTAAGACTTCTGAAAGTTTCACTGAAAACTGATTCAGCTGTGACATAATGACATAACAGACATCAACTCTATAATATGTAATATTTTCTATACCTCTATATTGTTGCTCTATGCCATGGTATTTTGTGATGGATGAATCCGATGATAAAATGTACGCAAGTCGCAATAGAATTTTGATTGATTGAACTAGTTTTTTGGGACCTATTTCAAATATGACGACGAGATAAATATTTCAATAGGATTGGAAATAACTGTACGGCATGCTCATACAATTGTAGTGATTGAAAATAGTTACGGATTTTAATAGAATCGATGTAATAGGTGCGTGGTTGGTTGTATGAACGATGGAATGAAATTTTACGAGCGAAAAAAGAGATTTGTTTTATTCTTTAACTGACTTCAAAAAGGAGGAGGTTTCTCAATTCGACTGTATATATATTTTTTTATGTGTGTTCTCGGATAACTTCTTCGTTTATGAACCGATTTTAATTATTCTTTTTTCGTTGGAAAGGAAACATCACAAGGGTGGTGGTGAGATTTGATAAGTATCGACGGGACTTGAACCCGCAACCTCCGGAATAACATGTTCCGGTGCTTTGCCAATTAAGCCACGATGCGAAGTATCGTTACGACGAAATTAGTGGATTGCATTTGTTAACCCAATTATGCATTGGTGGCGCCATCTATGACTACTTATTACGTAAGTTAATCATTCGGAAGAAATCATTACAGTTTTCAAATTCGACGAGAGATGTTGCACTGCGTAAATCAAATATTATGTTTGTGTTTAACAATTTACAAAAATGTAAAGTGTGAAACACTTCAAAGAAACATAATATTTGATAAGTATATCCAGAGATATGGAGATACACACCTCAAACTTGGTAGTGAAAATTAATAGCGTGGCGTTTGAAGTCGGTTCTTTTAGTTTTTTAAACGATTTTATTATGATGGGCAGGTCAATGCGCTTACGATGGTAAGCTATGAAGTTTGTTTATCATAAATATAAAAAGCCACGCAAAACTCAGGATTGTCAGAATTTTGCAAGGTACTGATATTTTTTAAGGTAGAGACGTTACCTCGATGTATAGCTAGGCTATGTATACAACGAGGTCGCTAGTTAGCTTTTTGGGAACATTACCAGCTGGTAGCGACTTAGGTTCAGTCTTTTAGTTATGGTATAGATATTATTATTGTAGTTTAAATACTTTTGATATTGTCATTAAGTAGGTAATTACAGAGTATGTTTACCACTTGTATTAGGTACTTATATACTCGGAGACGTAAGTACTCTATGATTTTACCGCACTCATGTGTATCTGTGTATCTGTAAAAATGTATATATTGTCAAATAATGATGATCTACCGATTTCTGAAAAGGAGGAGTCTCTCAATTCGTCTGTATGTTAATTGTATGTTTGTTTGCCGATTAATCGGCCATTTCTGAACCGAATAATTTGAATGAGTATTTTTTCATAGGTAAGGTTTATCTCCAAAGTGGTCCCATTTATATTTTTGTCAATATCTGATAAATGTCTCCAGAGATATGACGATAGACGTCTCAAATTTGCTATAGAAACTGACTCGCACGGCATGAAAGTAGTCTTTAGGGTTCCGAACCCAAAGGGTACCAACGGAACCCTATTACTGAGACTCCGCTGTCCGTCTGTCTGTCTGTTTGTCTGTATGTCTGTCCGTCTGTCACCAGGCTGTATATCATGAACCGTGATAGTGAGACAGTTGAAATTTTCACAGATGATGTACTTCTGTTGCCGCTATAACAACAAATACTAAAAACAGAATAAAAATAAATAAGTTTAAAATTAAAGGGGGTCCCCATACAAGAAACGTTTTTTTTCGGCATTTTACTATAACGCCATCTATGAACGTTTGAATGTATTAATTATATTAAATACCTATGTGTTTATTTAGACAATTGAAATTTTCACAGATGATGTATTTCTGTTGCTGCTATAACAACAAATACTTAAAACAGAATAAAGTTAAAAATTAAGGGGGGTCTCCATACAAGAAACGTGTTTTTTCGGCATTTTACTATAACGCCATCTATGAACGTTTGACTGTATTAATTATATTAATTACCTGTGTGTTAACTTTCACTTACTTGGCGTTAGATGTTCATAAGATGGCGTTGTAGTAAATAATCAGCGGCTCCTGTTTTAAAAAATGTTTGGAATTGACACGTTAATATAATCTAATATAATATAATAATATCTGGATGACTGAGCTTTGCTCGCAATATTTTTTTTTGGTAAATCGTGTTTTATATAAAGTTTTGGCTCCCAATAATTCTCTCACAAAAGAAAAAACTTGGAAAAATTAATCATCTCGTCTGGAGTAGAACCGGGTCCTTCTGATCGCCATCCGATCGATCTTCCACTGAGTGATCATAACTATGGCGAAATTCACCTTCATGTTCTAAATATATTGTAGAAGTTTTTCATTACCTGAAAACAGGGATAAAACAAATGACAACCTAGTTAGATCGATTTATCAATTTATTACGTTATTTCTTTTAACATTTTTTGCTCGATGCTATAAAATATTGTAGTGTGGTACGGAATCGGAACCCTACAAGTCTGACTTGCACTTAGCCAGTTTGTTTTTTTAGTTTTTTAACAATTTTTAACCGACTTCGAAAAAAGGACGTTTCTCATTTCAACCGTATATATAATTTTTTTTTATGTTTGTTTGCGGATTACTTCATCGTTATGAACCGATTTTGATTATTATTTTTTTGTTGGAAAGGGAATATCTCAGGAGTGGTACCATAGAAATTTCATCGAGATTTAATAAGTATCTCCAGAGATATGGAAATAAACACATCAAACTTGGTACAGAAAATCAATACAAATACAACACCATAAGCAATTTTATGTTTAATTAATAGACCAAAATGGATATTTAATTACTAGGTCACAGTGTAAACTGTGAAAACCCAGTTA
Organism: Cabera pusaria; assembly: GCA_954871355.1. Lineage (NCBI taxonomy): Eukaryota > Metazoa > Arthropoda > Insecta > Lepidoptera > Geometridae > Cabera > Cabera pusaria. The sequence goes on from OX940902.1 coordinate 20,470,448, forward strand.
AACTGTTTTGTATTCTGAACTGGGTTATCATAGTTTGAAGCGCTTCTATACAAAGTTGTGAATGCAGATTAACTCAAATACAATATCCCAAGCACGATTTACACATTATAACTGTAGTTTATCATAAACCTATTGTTATAAACAAGCACTTAAATAGAAAATTTAACCCCTGACAAGCAAAGGTGTCGTGAATGTTTTTACAAAGGCTACCAAATTTCAAATCGAAAAAAAATTTGGAAGTCACTCTAATTCCCACATTAATAAGAAAAGAGCTGATGACCTTTACAGGTGATAGGAGACTATTATATCGATAGTCCGCCTGATTTGACACCTAATAATAGCTTAACACCATAGAATATTATTAGATTTCGTCTATACTGTGCGTTACGGTGTTCCGGTAGCACATAGTCCCTAAGACTCAGAATATTGTAGGCCTAGCGTGTTTACCATTTTTGACCACTTCATCGCTTACCACCAGACGCGATAGTGGTCAAACGCTAAAGATTAAAAAAATATTAATAACCTTTATAGAAGCCGTACCTCATTCCCATTCCACGAGTACCTATTATTAACATTTGTTGAAATATTCGTTTTCACGAACATTTGCTTTCAAAAGCCTGTCATATGATTAAATAATTTCATTTATCGTCAAAAAACACGTTTTACGTAGAAAAGCAATTAATCAAAGTCAAACGACACTAACTACGGCTGAATTTTTTAGATTTTAGTTTGATAACGGTGAGTGATATTGATATCTAAATAGAGGTATTTTTACCGTTTGAAATGCTTTGTTGACGTAAATTGCTATATATTGAGCTAGTTTACATATTTTTGAAGTTATACTTCTTTTGGCGCGATAGAGAAAAATGATGAGAGTGAATGTTTACGATGCGCGCGTACACGCGCGCACACCCGCGCACACCGACACCTAAATTCTACACCGTGAAGTTAGTTCTAGGTGGCATGACTATGTTCAAGTTGTATATGTCATATTTAACGTCATATTTTTACGTTATTAAAACCTTTTTTATTTAAATAAAATCTTATTATAAAAACTCACGTTCATTTTAAACTTATAGATTTAAAAACGGGAATTTAACGTGACTTACGCGATGTCGATATAGCGATCGACATATGTTTCGGCCTCATCCGGAGGCCTTCTTCAGGATCTTGAGTGCGGGGCGCTCGTCGACGCGTCGCACCTCGCACTGCGGGCCGCTGCTCGTGCAGCGCGGGCGGACGGAGCGGGCGGCGGCGGCGGCGGTGGTGGTGTTGGTGGGGGGTAATGATGCGGTGTACATAGTGGAGGCGCGGGATTAGGTTGGAGGGCTTCGTCTTCATCACTGCTGTTTACTTCAGACGAGACCTCATCCAACCGGCAGACGGAACTCACGGTGTCCTCCTCACTGTTGCCACTGGTGACGTGCTTTCCATGAAGAACGGTTTTCCACGTATTTGACAGGTACCACCCTCTGTCTCTGTTGAAGTTACGACGACGACTGATCTCAATGGCTTCTCGGATTTTGCGGGGTACAAAGTACTTTTCACGCGCCAAAATCCGTGCCTTGTCAAATCTGATGTAGTGCGTCGTCCCAGATGTGAGAGCGTGCTCTGTAACCGCCGAGCTACCGCTGTCCACGTTCAAGATTTATGGGATACTTTGGATTCAATGACTTATAGCAGAGCGCAATACACTTTAAACAATTCGTCTAAAAGTCATGATAGAAAATTAAAACACCTGACAAAAGCCTCAGAGCAACGTCCTTCCGACGTCAACCGTTCAGTGGTGGAGAATCAGGCGGTTGTAAATTTATCGTCGCAGGTACTCACTGATAATGAAAAATCGGTATTATCAAAAGGTCTTAACTTTGCACCCACACCGCGGAAGATACCCGTCGAGGTGATCATCACCGGTATCGAGGAAACGATCTCCCGGAATAACATACCGATTCATGACGCTGAATGTTTACGACAAGAAGTAGCATTGACATTGCGAAAATCCAAGGTACCTAAATCCAACATCTCGAACTCGGAAATGTTTGCACTACGTAGTTTACGTAACAACACAGAGCTTTTAGTTTTACCCGCAGATAAGGGGAATGCAGCAGTAGTCGTGGACACAGCACAGTACGAACAGAAAATAAACCAGCTCCTCAGTGACGGTAATACTTACAAATGTGTTACATACGACCCTACATCTCGAGTAACTACCAAACTGAGTACACTACTGCGTGAATTAAATGAAGATCTGTACAGTAGATTACGCCCTTTGAACCCAACTGCACCGAGAATTTATGGCCTACCTAAAATTCACAAGCCGTCGTGGCCTTTGAGACCTATAGTCAGTCAAATCGACTCACCCACTTATAAAACAGCTCGATACATGGCTGACATGCTACTTCCATTAACAGGAAACACCACAAGTTTTGTGAGGGACTCGCGACACTTTATACAGCTCCTAGATGAAGTAACATTAGGTGAAGACGAACTGATGGTGAGCTTCGACGTCACGTCATTGTTCACGAACGCACCGATAGAGGACACACTCAAAATTATAACGGATTTATTCCAGAGAGCTCTTATACCTATCGAGTACATGAACATAATAAAGTACATACTGACAAGTGGGTATTTTAAGTGGCGCGGTGAATTTTATATTCAGACGGAAGGTGTGGCCATGGGTTCTCCTATAGCTCCAGTAGTTGCGAATATTTTTATGGAGTGGTTCGAGACATCGGCACTACACGACATATCCTTTAGACCAAGATACTGGTGGCGATATGTGGATGACGTGTTTGCTATTTTACATAAGGACCATGTAACACCCTTATTAGAACATCTAAATAGCAAACATCCGACGATCACTTTCACTGTCGAACGAGAAATAGAGGGCGCGTTGCCGTTTCTTGACGTGTTACTCAAGCGACAACAGAATGGACATCTCTCACACACAGTGTACCGCAAGAGTACGCATACAGACCGGTACTTGAGAGCTGACTCCCATCACCATCCCGCCCATCTAGCGTCGTTGCCTCGGACACTTATCAACAGAGCGCTGAGATTATGTGACCCACAACATGTAGACACGGAACTCGCGCATGTGAAGGCGGTGTTAGAGGCAAACGGATACAGCTGGAAGCAGAGTAATCGGATTGCGAACAACTCCACAAAGTGCCGAATAACATCGGTTGAGAGAGCAGCAACGTACCTACCATACGTCAAGGGGGTCACGGACAAAATTGGACACTTGTTACGCCGAAGATATAGCATCAAGACGATATTCCGCCCCCCCTCACGTGTCAGGCAATTGTTGCGCTCTCCAAAGGATAAGGATCACCTAGGAGCTCCTGGGGTCTACGTCGTTCCTTGCGACTGTGGTGCAAGCTACGTAGGCGAGACCAGAAGAAACGTGTCCACAAGACTCAAAGAACACATTGCTTCCATGAAGAACGTGGACAGCGGTAGCTCGGCGGTTACAGAGCACGCTCTCACATCTGGGACGACGCACTACATCAGATTTGACAAGGCACGGATTTTGGCGCGTGAAAAGTACTTTGTACCCCGCAAAATCCGAGAAGCCATTGAGATCAGTCGTCGTCGTAACTTCAACAGAGACAGAGGGTGGTACCTGTCAAATACGTGGAAAACCGTTCTTCATGGAAAGCACGTCACCAGTGGCAACAGTGAGGAGGACACCGTGAGTTCCGTCTGCCGGTTGGATGAGGTCTCGTCTGAAGTAAACAGCAGTGATGAAGACGAAGCCCTCCAACCTAATCCCGCGCCTCCACTATGTACACCGCATCATTACCCCCCACCAACACCACCACCGCCGCCGCCGCCGCCCGCTCCGTCCGCCTGCGCTGCACGAGCAGCGGCACGCAGTGCGAGGTGCGACGCGTCGACGAGCGCCCCGCACTCAAGATCCTGAAGAAGGCCTCCGGATGAGGCCGAAACATATGTCGATCGCTATATCGACATCGCGTAAGTCACGTTAAATTCCCGTTTTTAAATCTATAAGTTTAAATAAAATCTTTTTGATTAATTTTAATATTTATCGTTAATCACTATTGCATTTTAGTTATTTTTTTTCCGTACGCCACAGAAGTATAACTTCTAACGCGTGTACATAAGTACACACACTCTTTTTTTTTTCACATACCTATCGTTAGAATTCAATAAATAATAATACTGTAAAATCGTAATTAATGTATATAATGGTAATAAACTTTTTGACTCGGAAAATGTTTAGCTGTAAAAACGCCTTTAAGTTTCCGACTTTTAAAAACAATACAACACCACTTAATTTAAAAAGTTAAAACCACCACTGACTGATCTATGTGTAATCTGTTTATTGAAAACATTTCAATGAGCCCAAACTCGACATCTCTGCTTTAAGATGGTGAGGAGTGGAGTATTCTGCAGATTCCTGTAGATGACTCAGCATCAGATCAATGCTACGATGTTCTTACAACATCGTTAAAGTAAGAGGATACCGAATTAAATTCGGTATCCTCGGTGAATTTGGATTTGATCTAATCTATGAAAGTAGATTTCATAGCGTTATTACTCATCAACAAGAAATAAAACTGGCCAAGTGCGAGTCAGACTTTTGTCCCGCACACGGAGGGTTCCGAATTTCCGAAGTACGAACTTCTAACACCAACTAAGTAAAAGTAAGTATTAAGACAAAGGTAAAGGTAATATATATAATTAAATATCTGGTAGACCGAGTGTTCGTAGGACTAACTTTCTACTGATTTTACCTAATTAAAGCTCATTAAGTACTAAATTTGAAGTTATATTATTCAATACTGTACGCTACATGTTAGGGAAGGTACGTATTTACGTTACAAGGTTTTAAAACCTGGTTTATGCTTGCAAGTACGCCAACCAGGGTCCGACCTTAAAGACTTGCAAGACTTAAAAGTATTTTATTCAACAACTCACTCGTTAACTTGGAAGTCTTTTTTATGTAACGCTATATTGCGCCTTATTTAATATTAATAATAAGAGTCAATTTTCTATGCAAGTATTTTCAATTCCTACGCTTGGAAGTATTTCATTTTTATACACACGATATTCGCCTCTATTCTCTTAAGCACATGGATCAAATTCCTATGCAAGTATTTCGGCTAGGCTCAGTCGCATCGGGCGCGCCCGTCTCATACGAAATACTTTGAAGGTTTTTGCAACTTGCAAGTCTTAAAAGTTTTTTTTATTGTGAACGCTATATTGCGCCTTATACCGACAAGAATAAGGGTCAATTTTCTATGCAAGTATTTTTGATTCCTACACTTGGAAGTATTTCATTTTTATACACACGATATTCGCCTCTATTATGTTAATGCATGTATTAAATTCCTATGCAAGTATTTTAGCCGGGCTCGATAAATACTTGAAAGTATTTTGAACCCTGGTTTTCAGCCCTGGTAGTGGATGGTGGTTGTACTATGTAGCCCTGGTACTGGATTTATCAAGTACGACCCATCGCTACTACATGTGTACAAATAAATCTTATCTAAGTAAACAAATCGACCGAGGCCCACAAATTTAACAAATGAAACGCTTGCGCGTGCTAATTTTTCCTGTGCTGCCATCTAGCTGCGTCTAGGTGAATTAATTTCGTATCGTATTGTATCGTAAGAAACACGTTTTTTGTTTTAAACCTTTTAATTTTTAACTTTGTTCTGTTCTTAGTATTTGTTGTTATAGCGGCAACAGAAATACATCATCTGTGAAAATTTCAACTGTCTAACTATAACGGTTCATGAGATACAGCCTGATGACAGACGGACAGACAGACAGACAGACAGACAGACAGACGAACAGCGGAGTCTCAGTAATAGGGTTCCGTTGGTACCCTTTGGGTTCGGAACCCTAAAAAGCTCAAAGTGTTTAAAGGGCAGATTTTCATGAATCAAAATTAATACACTCTCGATTAACACACCTATCAAACAAAAACCTAACTAAATCAAAATCGGTTCATCTGTTTAGGCGCTAAGATGCCACAGACAAACACATAGATACACAGATACACACGTCAAAGTTATAGCACCCCGTCTTTTTGCGTCACTGTTGAAAAATAAGAAAGCAGTAACAACAATTTTCATCCAAGCCATATTCATTTTCAGATTCATTGAAACTTTTACTTTTATTTTTGTTGATCCGTAGAATAAAACAAAAACATAACCGGATGGACTACATCGAGGCCGATTCGATGTGTAAACAATCCCCAGTGATTCATACCTCACATCACAGTCTGGTGGAAACGGAACTAGCTTGTTGGTGTTGGTCTATTTGGATGAGGGTAGTTACTTTATAATTATCAGCATAGTTACTTGTATCTTGTATTTTTGTATCTTTGTATCTTTTATCAGACATTGCCAGCAGAGGCATTAGTAAAATAATAGTTTGCTCATTTCCGTATCTAAAAACGAGTAGCTGCATTTATAATGAGCATGCTCATAAATTGAACTTGGCACTGTACAATTTGAAGTGTCGCTTGAGCGACTTTTTGTATTTTGAAACTAACAAATTTATTAGTAAAGTAATATTGACAAAGGATACTTTGTATCTCAATAAGACTAATAATTCGACCATTGCTAAGTTACTAAGTTATTGCATTCAATATACATGACCCTGTTTTACATATTGTAACATATCACGAAGACGAGCCCTAATGTACTGGTGTTACTATGCGGGGTAATTGTAGCGTAGTAGACTTAGTTAGTTTAAACTAATGTCTAAGACAATGGGGAGGCCTGACTCAATCAACATTTTTCATCAGAATATACAAGGTCTCTCCAGCAAAGCCTTCGAGTTAGAATTATTTCTCGATTTTTATAAAGTTGACATAATGTGTATTACTGAACACTGGTTTGTAAAAGGTACATTGTTACCAATATTAAAAAAATATACAATTGCCAGCACATTTATTAGACAGAAGGCAATTCGTGGTGGCTCACTAATATATGTAACTGAAAATTGTAACTTTATAGAGCGTAAAGACATAGTAGCTTTGTCTGTGGAACGATGTGTTTAATTATCTATTATAGAGCTGGGGCAACATATAGTCATCTGTGTATACAGACCTCCATCGGCTGATTATAAACTTTTTGAGACAATTATGGAAGAAGTAATGAGAAAAGTGTTCAACACTTCTCAATCTTTGATAGTTTGTGGCGATTTCAATGTTAATTTAATTGAGCAGTCTTTGCTCAGCGACAAATAAAAAAAAATATTTCTAAGCTTCAATCTGAAGCATCTTTTTAATCAGCCAACAAGAATCACTAGCTCATCAGCTACCTGCTTGGACAATGTGTTCTGCAACTGTGAACCCGAAAAAATTGCAATTTTTGATAAACTTGGCTTGGACCATCTGGGACAAAGTGTCACTTTTTCATGTTAATTATCCACCAAAGGCCAAGACCATTTTTACAGGCCCATTAACACCAAACAGGTTGAACAGTTTGTGGATATCATTGACTAGCAATTAATGAACCTAAGATTTTCTGAGGATCCTGATGACCTATGCAGTGCTTTATTTCAAATGTTAGATGCAGAGTTCAATGATATTTTTAAAATTAAAATGGTTAGAAAGGGTGCGAAGGTTCGTTTCGATGACTGGGCAACTCCTGGTATTTATAAAAGTAGAAACAATTTGTATAACTTGTACTCACAAAAAACCATTAATTTACATAATAATAAATTCATAAATCACTTAAAATTTTATTCAAAAACTTTTAAAGTTGTTTGTCAGACAGCAAAATCATTGCATCTAAGTAGAAAAATTAAGCATGCCGATGACAAAATAAAATCAACATGGAAAGTAATTAATACAGAAATTGGAAAAATTAAGCAGGGGGACGGTAAAATTATGCTAAAAGTTAATAATAAATTAATCATAGATAATAATGATGTCGCTAACACATTTGTTGAGTTCTTCTCACAAGTACCTATTATTACTACTCAGCCTTTAAACTCTTCCCCTAAGGATACTTTTGTTTTACTATCAAAGTGTGTGAATGAATGTGATTCTTTGTTTGAGTTCAGACACATAACTTCAATATCAATTATCAAAACGTTTAAAATGCTCAATCAAAAGAAGGCGAGGATCTGTGGGGTATGTCAACCAAAGTACTTAGTTATATTATTAATGTAATTAGCCCTCACTTAGCGTTTATTTTTAACAGATGCGTCCATGAAGGTGTCTTTCCTGATGTAATGATAAAAAGGAAATTAATTCCCCTATTCAAATCAGTGAACAAAAATGACCCTTCAAACTATAGACCAATCTCTACATTACCGGCGCTCAGTAAAGTTTTTGAAAAGGTTATATTAGACCAGCTTTTGGCACATATTTAAACGTTGACGTTATTTTAAAGTTGCATTGATCGTGGCCACGAAAAGGCTGTCTCAAGTGTAATTTGTAATAAATTTTCATTTTTGTTAAAATTCCGCAATTTTACATATTCAAAAGTTTCAGCTATTCAAAATTATCATATTTAGGTTGTTAAATATATTTTTTTAGTGTAAAATTATCTGTTTTTTATTTCAATTTCTTCAATTTTATTTAATGCATATTAAATAGTCATACAAAACTTTAAACCACTGCAAAACAGCATCATCTGCAATTCTGTTGATGCCAATTTATCACATAAAAATAAAATATTAACAACTCGAAAGATAACTGGAGCCACCTAAACAAACCTTACATGGACACGTTTTTTTTTTCAATATGGCGGCGATCGCTGTGTAGCGAGCTTAATTCAATTGCTCGGTGTGATGAGGTATATTGAACAAAATTGCGTTTGCAAGGCTTTTAATGCAGTTGGGAATCGGTTTACAATCGAGATAATGTTTTTTAAACTAAAATAATGCCTTTGCCGGACATTTATTTAGCAGTTTTCGTATTTATAATGTTAGAACACCTGCACTTAATATTATGCATTGAATATTCTTTTTATTTCGTTAAAATCACGGGTCATAAAACGCCCGGTCCTTTGGAAGCTGGCATTGACGGAGCCAAAGCCAACGTCAAGAGGCCCTTTACAATAATTAAACTAAAATTCTATGATTTGTGGATGGAAAGATAAAAACTATAAAAAAGGTGGTGCATTTTTGTTTTTTTTTTATTATTATTATTATTCCTTTTTCTTTATCCTCTTTCTAGTTGTCTTAGTTTTGATCCATGAAAATCTGTTCAGCCGTTTTAAGGCTATGAGCTTTTTTCTTGTTGATGACGGTTTCAGATCAACTTTCATAGGTATTTCTTATGGTAAAAGGTAACAGGACAAGCACGACGCTCGCCTGATGGTAAGCGATGACGTATACCTATTAAGCGCCCTGTAAACGATCAAATTTGCTTGACAAATTTGTTTGTCAAACTTTACGTTTTCATCAAACAACAGCGTAGACGATCAAACCATTTGTCAAACATTCCACAAACACTACATCAATCCAGATTTTCATCAAACGCGCCAAACACGTAGACTGTTTGACAAACGCGTCAAACACAGCTGCACACTATCAAATAATTTGACAAACACGTAAAATTTGACAATCAATTTGATCGTTTACAGGGCGCTTTACAGTTACAGCGGCATGCTAAATTCTGGACTGCCAGAATTTTGCATTCACTTGCAGTCACTGCACTGCGCCTGTTACCTTGAGACATAAAGATGTTGATTCGCACATGCCCTGTAATTTCGCTGGAAACCTTGCCATTTCAACCGAAAAACATTCCTATTTCACGGCAGAAAATTAATTGGCAAAGTGGTGGTACCGCCCCAGGCAGACTAGCAGAAGTCCTACCACTACAAAAAGGTTTATGGTGTGAGGTTTGATCAATTCGAAATTTGGTATATCCCAACGATATTGTAAAAACCTTGGTAGCGTGGACCTAATGCTGGAGCATTTCCTGGAATCTGCAGAATACTCAACTACGCACCAACTTACAAATAGAGATGTCGTGCTCATTAGAATGGTCTCAATGTACAGATTATCTAAGTATTAGTCGGTTAAATATAAAAACACCCGTTTTATATTTTGAATTTTATTTTACGAACCTAGCAGTAACTAAAATAACGTCGAACAGAGCACTGTCAAATACCCTTTACGTACATTGTCTTTATCCTCCGAAAACATTATCTATATTGGTGGACTTTATCTAAACAACGTTCTACAGACATACATGTTACGAGAAATACGAAACCATGCTGAATAATCTAACAACTCCTTCACTTCCCTTCCCTTCAAAACAATACATTTTCTGTAAAACCGACATCTGAATCTCTGCCATTGTTTACTTTCGAAGTATAAATCCGCATTTCCATACAGATAAGCGATGCAGGATAAGCTCCTAATTGAATAGGAATCATTTCGAAGGAAATTCAGTGGAGTAAAGTTACCGGATTAAAACTTAGCAGTATTTACCGAGACGGATTTAATCAACAAATCTACGGATCATGGAAAAAGTTAAGCTGAGTTAGGGGTAATTAGCCAGCCGATAAAATTGATATAAAAAAGTTATTTTGCCATAGATAATTTGCCGATAAAGTTAGTTACCGAGATCGTTCTCAGTGGGTTGTTTGTTCTAGTAAAACAATCGTAGGTCATGTCAGAAGCCCAACAAACTCTGACAACAGGGCTCAGCCTATTCGAAACGCATGGTCGTGGTAGGATGAACATTAGTGGTATTATTGTTTAAGACAGTTGCATATTCATGGGTGTTGGTATTGGAACTGCTGCGACTAGTCTTGGCCATTTTTGAGCGCAACAAGCTTCGGCGCGTCCAAACCTGTGAGTTTACAACTGTTTTTAGCTGACTTCACAAAAAAGGAGGAGAATCTCGATTCATCCGAATTTTTTATTTTATTTTTCTTTTTATAATTTATCTATGTTCACCGATTACTCAAAGATGCCTGAGGTTTAAATAAGAATAGATAAAACCTAAGTTCTAGAGCCGATTCGAAAAATTATTTTTATTTTGTTTCACACCAACCTGGGACCATCAGGGAGGGTTACCCCTCCCTAATTAAATTTTAATGAAATCGGCCGCGTATATCAACATTTGTATTACGATGCATTTATGTACCTTGACGACATGGTACTAACTACTGGAACAGATTATATAATAGTTACAACGTCTACAGACTACTTTGACTAGCGCGACGTTTGAAGTCGGTTCTTTTAGTTTTTTTAGACATTCACAAAAATATCAAGTGTGATTCTCACGCTACATTCAATAATCCACCAGTTAAGTTATCTCAAACACTAACGCGGAGAATAACGGTAAATATTAATGATAGATTAAGACAAATAATATGCTTAATTAATAATTATGATATCAAAATTGCTGCGGAAACCTATTCATGGAGTTCTTTCTAACAGGACTGACACCTAACAAATTTTCCTCTCACGACTGAATTTGGCACATACTAATAATTTGCTAATTTAAGTCAGTTTTATGCTGCTCCTTAAGGTACGGACACACCGCAGCGTCCTGCGTGCGCGATCTAGGCGGCTATCAGATAGCGCAGTAGTATTTGTACCGACTGGTTCAAACCAAACGCGATCAAAAAACAATTGAAAAGTACTGAGATCGCATCCGCAGATCGCAGGACGCCGCTGTGTGGCCGTACCTTTACAGTTATTGCTTTAACAGGTACAAAACACAGTGTTCTTAAGATGATATGACATGATGACATATCTCCTTAGAACTAGCGGATTCGATATAAAAGAAGTCTGAAAATAATCTATGGGATTGATAGCACAGAAAATCTTGTCGTTAGATTTTTTTATAACACAATGGTCATTAACATTTAATTTTATAAATTTTGTTGTAGAATTTTTTGTAAGCCATTAATGATATATACACTTGAATTGAACTCTACAAAAGTCAGAAAATTTGCTTAAGTATAAAGTTTCTGAAGACTGGAATTCATGAAAACTTAATAATCAAAGTTAAAAGTAAATGTATTTAATTTTTTTAAATATTTCTGTATAAATAAACCATTTTAACATTATAACATTCAATAGAACCCATTGAAGGGCATAAAATATTTTGACGACTTTCTGCCGGGAAATACAAAAATATTAACGGTACCAATAATAATATTATTAGCAACACTGTTTAGTTCACCAGTACACCTAAAGAATACATTCAGACCGCACGTCATGAGTGCCTATTATTTTGCATGGTTTGTGGTCTAAGCTTGTCAGTGGTAACACAAGCGTAGACCTAGTACAATTTGTATTAATTAAAGATCATCGTCTGAGCGCCTTGTGATCGGTATGTAGACGTTAGTTGTAAATTGTACATAGTAAAGTAATCCCCGTATTCATAAATAATACTATGAGGTCTCACAGTCCTCGCGCTCGCATAGTGTCTTTCAAATCAATATATTGTTGACATGACTTGTGTCAAAATCTACCGCTAAGTGTACGTCAAAATCTTTATGAATACGGCAGTAAGTAAGCAATGTGGTCGCCCAAAATTAATTCAAAATTATATAAAAATCTTCAATCTATATAAATAAAAATGAATCACCGAAATTTATGTAAGCGCATAACTGCCAATCGACTGCACCAAATTGGATTTTTTTGTGTGTTTTTTATTGCCCGGACAAGGTTTAATTTTTGAAATGCGCGTGGATAGCCAAATCCCAAACTATGAGGAATATCAAAAGTACTCAAAGGAGTCTCTGATCCGATTTTGATAAAAAGTAAAACTGCATCATTGGATTTTTGAAAAATCAATATTTCTAGCTAGAAATCGAACCCGTTGATTTTGAAAAAAGCCCACCAATCCTGTATTATTAGACAAAGAACAAATTATGGGAAGTCATGATGTACGGCAAACTTATGGAAATTGATAGATTTTAATAAACTTCATATTTCAAAGGTACGAACACAGCGCAGCGGCCGGCGTGCGCGATCTAGGCGGCGATCAGATAGCGCAGTAGTATTTGTACCAACTGGTTCACTCCAAACACGATCAGTAAGCAATTGAAAAGTGCTTAGATCACACCCGCAGATCGCAGGACGCCGCGGTGTGGCTGTTACCTAAAGACAATATCTTTAATAATTATACCTACATTATCATGTCAAAAATTATGGTCATATTTTTTTTAACACACGCCCGTAGCGCAGTCATCTTCTCAACATTGTGTTCTAATTTCAAACTTCGTGGTTAAACGCCACAATAACTCAATCTTACACCCGTAGATTAATATCTCTGGGAGTATGTAGTGAGGGGTATAACAAGCAAAGACTTACAAATCATGCAATTGATGACTTGAAACAATCTTTGGAAAATATTCTAAACTAGCTGTTACCCGCGGCTTCGCCCGCGTTATTGTGTCTTTATGACATTTGAGGTCTAGATCAATAATCTCTAAGCCCAAGTCACCATAGATGACCCCAAAGTCGAACTTAATATCCTCTATTGTTAAAGTCATTAATCATTTTGGTTAGGTATACGAAGTTGTGCTGTTTAATTGTTTGACTCAACACAAAAGTTCCTGATACATTTCTTACAAAGAAATTATGGTAAATAGCTGCGCGAGCAAACATTTTTATGACTTTTTATGACCCTGACAGTATTATAACTTAACAATCAAGTCACTGTAGATGACTCTTAGGTCGAACTCGATATCGTCTATGGTTAAAGTCATTAATCATTACTTGGTAAACCTAAGCAAGGTTTACCAAGTTTTGCTGTTTAAGTATTTGAGTCAGTCTAATGTATGAGGCTGTTAAAACACGCTATTATATGCTATATAGCGTTATTACTGCGCAAGCGAAGCGAGCGCAAATTTTTTTTATGATCTTTTATGACCCTGACAGTTTTTATGACCTACTATGTCAACACCGATAACCCTAGGGTTTAACTTGATATCCACTTATTTTAAGGTAAAATAATGATTATAATTATTGAAGGTTGAACTGTTTAAAATTATAAACTCGTTTTGATGCATGTGGCTATTTAAATACATAAAATGATAAAATATTACCTACAAAGAAGATAAGACAAATGCTTGCGCGAGCGTAGCTAGCGCTATCAATGCGCGAGCGAAGCGATCGTGAAAAATGTTTACGACTTTTTATGGTCCTGACAGTTTTTATGACCTCCTAACACCGATACCACAAAGGTTAAACTTGATATCCACTAATTTTAAGATTAATCATTATTATGATTATTGAAGGTTGTACTGTTTTAATCTTCGAGCATTTACCAATTGAGAAGTTAAAGCAAGGCGTTCCCCTTTGCTGGCCATATAGCCATTTTTGGCCATACGAGCGTGCGAAACTACGCTGTATTTTTAATACTGTGTGCGTGTTTCAAGTTAGAGTGATTTGTGTGTGTGCAATGCGTGTTTACCTCGTCCCCCGTAAGTATCGGCAGAAAAAAATGTTTGCGGATTACAACGTTAACATCTCCATTGGTAAATGCTCGAAGGTTTTAATTTATTACTCGTTTTGATGCATGTGGTTATAAATATACAACATTTACTGAAATATTACCAACAAAGAAGATAAAAGAAATGCTTGCGCGAGCGCAGCGAGCGCTATTATTGCGCGAGCGAAGCGAGCGCGAAAATTTTTTACGACCTTTTATGACCCTGACAGCTTTTATGACCAACTAAGTCAACACCGATAACCCTAAGGTTAAACTTGATATCCACTTATTTCAAGGTTAATAATCTTTATCATTATTGAAGGTTGTACTGTTTTAATCTATGACTCGTTTTGATGCATGTGGCTATGTTTTCTACAAAGAAGATATAACAAATGCTTGCGCGGGCAAAGCGGGCTCTAACACAGCGCGAGCGCAGCGAGCGCGAAAAATGTTAACGACTTTTTATGACCCTGACAGTTTTTATGACGTAATAAGTCAACACTGATGACACAAAGGTAAAACTTGATATCCACTTATTTTTATGTTAATAATCATTATAATTATTGAAGGTTGCACTGTTTCAATTTATAAACTCGTTTTGATGCATGTGGCTGGCTATTATTATAAAATACAAAAAATGTTGAAATATTACCTACAAAGTTAATAAAAGAAGTGTTAGCGCAAGCGCGAAATTTTTTACAACTTTTTATGACCCAGACATTTGTTATGACCTACTTAGTCAACATCGATGACCCTAAGGTTAAACTTGATACTTATTTTAAAGTTAATAATCGTTTTGATTATTGAAGGTTGTACTGTTTAATTTATGACTCGTTTTGATGCATGTGGCTATTAAAATACAAAACTTGCTGAAATGTTACCTGCAAAGTAGGTAAAACAAATGCTTGCGCGAGCGCAGCGAGCGCTATTATTGCGCGAGCGAAGCGAGCGCGAAAAATGTAGACGACCTTTTATGACCCTGACAGCTTTTATGACCTACTAAGTCATTACCGATAACCCTTAGGTTAAACTTGATATCCACTTATTTTAAGGTTAATTATCTTTATCGTTATTGAAGGCTGTACTGTTTTAATCTATGACTCGTTTTGATGCATGTGGCTATTAAAATACAAAAGTTGCTGAAATGTTTTCTACAAAGTAGATATAACAAATGCTTGCGCAAGCGGAGTGAGCGCCATTACTGCGCGAACGAAGCGAGTGCGAAATATTTTTACTACTTTTTTTGACCCTGACAGTTTTAATGACCTTCTTTGTCACTACCGATAACACAAAGGTTAAACTTCATATCCATTTATTATAAGGTTAACAACAATAATGATTATTTAAGGTTGTACTGTTTTAATGTATGACTCGTTTTGATGCATGTGGTTATTAATATATAAAAGTTACTGAAATATTACCAACAAAGAAGACAAAATAAATGCTTGCGCGAGCGAAGCGAGCGCGAAAAATTTTTACGACCTTTTATGACCTTTACAGCTTTTATGACCTACTAAGTCAACACCGATAACCCTAAGGTTAAACTTGATATCCACTTATTGTAAGGTTAATAATCTTTATCATTATAGAAGGTTGTACTGTTTCAATCTATGACTCGTTTTGATGCATGTGGCTATTAAAAAAATACAAAAGTTGCTGAATCGTTTTCTAAAAAGTAGATATAACAAATCTTGTGCGAGCACAGCGGGCGCTGTCACTGCGCGAGCGAAGCGAGCGCGAAAATTTTTTACGACTTTTTATGACCCAGACAGTTTTTATGACGTAATAAGTCAACACTGATAACACAAAGGTTAAACTTGATATCCACTTATTTTAATGTTAATAATCACTATGATTATTGAAGGTTGTACTGTTTCAATTTATAAACTCGTTTTGATGCATGTGGTTGGCTATTACAAATAACAAAAAATGTTAAAATATTACCTACAAAGTTAATAAAAGAAGTGCTAGCGCGAGCGCGAAATTTTTTTTTTTACTTTTTATGAGCCAGAAAGTTGTTATGACCTACTAAGTCAACATCGATGACCCTAAGGTTAAACTTGATACTTATTTTAATGTTAATAATCATTATGATTATTATGGTTAATAATCTTTATCGTTATTGAAGGCTGTACTGTTTTAATCTGTGACTCGATTTGATGCATGTGGCTATTAAAATACAAAAAATGCTGAAATATTACCTACAAAGTAGACAAAACAAATGTTTGCGCGAGGGCAGCGAGCGCGAAAAATTTTACGGCTTTTTATGACAGTTTTAGTTTTGATGACCTACTAAGTCAACACCTATGACCCTAAGGTTAAATGTGGCTGTTAACACGAATGTTTCTGAATTACTTCCCACAAAGCAGATAAAACACGTTGGGCAAGCAAAGCCATCGCGTAAATTTTGATGGCTTATAATGACCCTGACAGTTTTATGGCCTTATTAGGACACATCTTAAGTTTAGTCATTATAGATGGACCTAAGGTCAAACTTTTATGATTATGCAAACTCTATGTAAAGTTAACAAAAAATAAAGGCACCCACACTTAATTGCCGAAAAAAGTATTCCCTGCCCTTTTATGCCCTATTATATACTATACTATTATTCTTTGTACAAAATTTCATCTGAAAAAGAGGCCACACATTCACAAAATTCCATAATGAAAATCTAGACACCCGAAATTGCCAACCAAAAAAAAGTATTCGTTGTCCTTCCATGTCTTATTGACTGTCTGTGTACAAAATTTCAGTTAAAAAGGTTAACCCGTTTGACCGAGAGTAGGCCACACATTTGCAAAACTGGGCACCTAGACTCGACAGCCGGAAAAAAAGTATCCGATATCCTATTCTTTCCTATGAACTGTCTTTATACAACATTTCAGGCAAATCGGTCAAGCCGTTTATTCGATAAGAGGTCTTATATTTACAAAATTCAATTTAATATATATGGACTCCCTGACTCGACAGCCAGAAAAAAAGTATCCTTAATCCTATTCTGCTCTAAGACATGTATTCATACTAAATTTCAGGCAAATCGGTCTAGCCGTTTATTCAAGAAGAAGTCTTATATTTACAAAATTCAGTTAAAAATATTTGGACCCCCTGACTCGACAGCCAGAAAAAAAGTGTCTTATATCTTATTCTACCCTATGAACTGTCTATATACAACATTTCAGGCAAATCGATCAAGTCGTTTATTCGAGAAGAGGTTTTATATTTACAAAATTCAATTTAAAATATCCGGACCCCCTGACTCGACAGCCAAAAAAAAAGTATCCTTTATCCTATTCTGCCCTATGACACGTATTCATGCAACATTTCAGGCAAATCGGTCTAGCCATTTATTCGAGAAGAAGTCTTATATTTACAAAATTCAGTTAAAAATATTTGGACCCCCTGACTCGACAGCCAAAAAAACAGGGTCCTATATCTTATTCAACCCTATAAACTGTCTATATACAACATTTCAGGCAAATCGGTTAAGCCGTTTATTTGAGAAGAAGTCTTATATTTACAAAATTAAATTAAAAATATTTGGACCCCCTGACTCGACAGCCAAAAAAAAAGTATTTTATATCCTATTCTACCCTATGACATGTATTCATACAAAAGTTCGGGCAAATCGGTCAAGCCATTTATTCGAGAAGAAGTCTCATATTTACAAAATTCAATTAAAAATATCTGAACCCCCTGACTCGATAGCCAAAAAAAAAGTATCCTATATCCTATTCTGCCCTATGTACTATCTTTGTACAAAATTTCAGCCAAATCCGTCAAGCCGTTTGACCGTGAAGAAGTCCCAAACAAACAAACAAACAAACAAACAAACAAATAAACAAACTGACTTTCGCATTTATAATATTGGTGTTGATTGGTGTTGATGGAATCAATATTGTAATGCAGTGGCAATAGCCCAATGTATAATTTATAAATTAATACAATAGTGACAACATTTTTTATAGAAAATCTTGAATCAGCCGACGAAGTGAAAACTGTGGTTTAATCTTAATGACGAAAATATCAATAAATATAACAGCCTTCTTTCAACCCAATTTGTACTTGACAAGATATTATTTAATTTTTCCGTTTATTTGCGTATCGGAAACTGAGCCACAAAGTCGTTTTCCACTTAAAAACAAACGGATCTCAACCTATCAACTCACATTTACGCAGAAACACTTGAAAGGACGTAAATAACGCTTTCAGTTCTAATTACCCTGAATAGAGCAGTCCATTAAATAATTAGAAAACGCCCTTTTTCCCTTAAAAAGAATCCCTACACCTTCAAAGGGATTGATTATTTCATCCCGTCTATGAGAAACGAGAAAACAATAAAAGAAAATCGAGGCCAGGGGTCAAATAAAAGTGTTCGTAAAAAGGCCCTGAAGTTTAGGCTGATTGCACATAGACGACGATCACGTGAGCGACTAGTCGCTTGATTTTATGTCGGTCTTCACGTTACGCGACCGACGGTTCTTTGGCGCAGTTGTTTGTCAGTTTTGTCGGCAATATACTCGTATGTGTGATCGATCTTCTCATTTGGGGGGTTTTTGTAGTTATCTAACTTTCTTTGCTCTTCGTTTTTCGTTGTTTATCTTTAACCGTCATTCATAGAAGCGTAATGTAGATTTTGATGTGCAGTAGTATAAGTTGAACCTTATTATAATCTGCTGTTAAACTTTGGTATATATTTTTATGTATACTTAGTATGTTAAAATAATATAAATGTTGAGTTTTATACAAACACAATATAAAATTATGCATAATATTTCAAAAAAAATAAAATATCTATCTTTACCCTGTTTAAATTGCACGTTGGTGTGTTTGTATGGTGGTAGGATACTGTCTTGTCCGACTGGTCAGCTACTACCCTCAATTAGGAAAAATCTAGTCTGAATGTGGTACCGTAAATAAAGAGTAGGTACTTAACCAATGACATTTTTGCTTTAGATCTATCAGGCAACTAACTGACCGACAAAAATCTCATTAAAGTCGTTCATGTACAATCATCCTAACCGTTATTGCTTGAGCTCCAAATATCGGCAATGAACGGCGTTCTAAAGAAATTCCTTTAGATCTAACCGGGTCCTTTCATTGATGAATTCAATTTCTATATTTTTTGTTAATTAACGTTTGAAGGTAATGAAATAAAAGCGCTGAGTTTCAGAGGAGCATTCAGATGAAAAGTTATGCAAACCTATTTATTTTATTTCAAACCGCGTCTTACCGCTTAATTTCATATTTCATAGTATCAAAAATATTATGTTTCTTCAAGTGAACAACCTTCTTTCTACACTTTATGTTAATATTATGTTGTAAACAATGATTTTGTGCTACAAGCTAAAATTATTTTCAGAGTTTTGAGACTGATGTAAAAGAAAAAGACGAACATCGTTGCAGCCGTCCATCGACGTCAGTCACCCAAGAAAATGTTGCGAAAGTCGAGAAAATTATATTGAGCGATCGAAGAGTTAACATCCGATACTTAATTCAAGAAACGGGCATTTCATATGGAATTATTAAGGTATTCAATCCATATTGAAATAATCTTTGAATATGAAAAAAGTCTCCGCAAGATGGGTGCGGAGAATGTTAACCGACAGTTAGAAACAAAATTGACTTGACATTTCGAAGATACTGTTGGACAAGTTTCAAGAAGATTCTGAAAACATTTTGTCTTGTTTCGTATTAATGGACGGAACATAGGTCCATGATTTCGATCCCGAGACAAAACAGCAATCTTCGCAATGAAAACGGCCATCATCACCGACCCCGAAGAAGTTTCGTACCGTGGCATCGGCTGGCAAGATTATGGCCTCAATATTTTGGGACTCAGAACGGATATTGTTGATTGATTACCTGGAGCGTGGAACCACTATTACAGGCCAATATTATGCAGCTTTCATTCCCAAGTTGAGGAATGCCATCAAAGAGAAAAGGAGAGGGAAACTTCGAAGGGGCGAGCTGTTTCATCACGACAACGCACCCGCGCACAGGCCGGCAGTTGCGATGGCTGCCATTCAGCAAGCTGGCTTCAAATTGGTTGACCGAATTGGTTTGTCAAAACAAGTACAAAGACGGTAACGAGGTGATGAATGCCGTGGAGAGCTTTTTGCAGGACCAATACAAAACTTTTTTTTTAAAGGGATTAAAGCCTTGGAAAAGCGCCGGACTCGGTGTGTAGAGTGACTCGGAGACTATGTAGAAAAATAAATTATTAAGTTATCAATATTCATTATATTCTATCTCTTTCTCACTACTTTTTGAACCCTCTTAGTATAACATACAATGCTTTTAAATTTATAGTTGCAGTGAGTTTTTAATTATGATATTTTTTATATCGTATAGGATATCTTTTGACCACTACCTTATCTGTTGGTATGTGTTGATGCGGTCGAGGATGGTATCAGAATTATGAAATTATTATACCCTCTATTATTTTATTATTACTATTATACCCACTAACTACGATTTGTTTTTGACAATGCTGTTATAGCTACTACCGGTTTCTCCTTCGTCAAAAGCACAGAAATATGATACTTTATTATTAATATTTCTATGGTCAAAAATATCCCGTGTCTTAATGAAATCTACCTAGACACCTGTCTTAATCCAACTATCTGTGTGCAAAGCTTGGTTCAAATCCGTACAGCCGTTTCGGCCTGAAAATAAATGTTAATTTTATTATAATATCGTTTAAAAACTAAAAAAAAACCGACTTCAATGCCGCGCTATTCAATTTCAGTACCAATTTTGAGATATTTATCTCAATATCTCTGGAGATACTTATCATACCTCAATGAAATTACCATGGTACCACACTTGGGATATCTCCTTTCGAACAAAAAAAGAATAATCAAAATCGGTTCATAAACGACGAAGTTATCCACGAACAAACATAAAAAAAAAAAAAATAAAAAAAAAAAAAAATACGGTCGAATTGAGAAACCTCCTCCTTTTTTTGAAGTCGGTTAAAAATGTAATTACGATGAGTAAATATTAGGTGTTTCACTATGGATGTCTCTATTTTTGCCTATACCAGTAGACTTTATTATTACATAATATTATATTTATAATATTTACTTACATAATGTATAACGGCGTCAACATAACGGTCCACCTTTATGGGGGGGCTCAGTGATATCGAGTCACCACTCGTCTTAAAATTTTGAACCTGATCCCATAGAATGAATTAGAGATTAAGCAGAGTACATTTTTGTCATGGCTATGAATTTGTGTTAAATTCATAGCCATGACAAAAATGTACCATCTTTTAATAGTTTTTAACCAACTTCAAAAAAAGGAGAAGGTGTCTCAACTCGACTGTATATAAAAATATTTTTTTATGGGTGATGATGATTCTTTGTTTTTGGAAAGGAAATATCCCAAAGGTACTATAGTAATTTTTATCAAATTCATCGAGATCTGACAAGTATCTCCAGAGATATTGGAGATAAACAGCATTTGAAGTCGATTCTTTTAGTTTTTAAACGATATTATTCATCTTTCCATCCACAACACTTAAGATAAAGTATAAGTTGTAAAGGGCCTCTTGATGATGGCTACGGTCTAACTTTTATTATTTATAATGTATACATTTATTTTTATTTAGCATATTAATTTTTGGAATCATAACGAGACACTGTATTTTTGTAATAAAGGTATATCTCAATACAAAAAGTCACATATTAATAAAATGGGTCTATAGAAAAACAATTGTCTATTCTAAAAAAATCTAAATTGTTTCCATTCAAAATAAACTAGCCAACATAGTAAAACATAAATAGCAATATTGCTCCACTTCAAACCTTTTTATTAGGACATATTTTATTCAAAGCTGCTAAAATAACCCTTTAAAATATATTTCTATTTTATTCGGGCCAAATTTGATATTCAAGTACAGATAGCGCCATCTTTGATGTAGCCTCATTACCATCACAAATATTATGCTAAAAATATGTACCCATCAAAGGGTTCTGGCATTTTTATGGAACAGCTCAGAGATATGGGGAAAGAGTATTAATAATATGTGGAACTAGCATTTTTTTAATATCACATAGGGTAGCGTTTGACCAGTACCTCACCTGTTTTTGAGTGACGATGCGGTTGAGGATGGTAGCACGTTAGGCCTAGAATTGGCACTGGCTCTCAAGGATGCCGGAATACATTAGATGGTTGGCGATAAATTTTAAAACTAGAGGGTGATAGGTGGCCAAGCGGACAGTACACTGTGTGTCCTACCACCATGCCGATGATTAGGGGTTCTTAACGGTGGTTTTCCTTCACCGGAGGACCACTGTTGAATGCGCATATACATTTTTCGCTACAAAAATCCATTGGTGCACGGTGGGGAATTTAACCCGCTACTTTTGACGTCAAAACCTACTTTCTCCCACTGCGCCACTGATCCCGTATTCATTCATTCATTCATTCATTCATTCATTCGTTTATTGCGTTCTCTAAATGTTTCTAAAAGATCTTATAAATAAATACAGTACATTAGAGACCCTGTCGGGCACAACAATATTAGAGCAGAGGAAGGCAAATTTTTTAAATCTAATTTAGAACATATTTGAATTTTATTTTCTGCATTACATAAAATTCTTATATTGTAATTATTAATTTAATTATTCTGTCAATTTATTATACGTCAATTTGAATATTATATTATAAGTTAATTTGAGTTTATATTTTAGTAATTTTATTATAAACAATTTTTATTATAAATTAATTAATTTATAGAAGTCTATTAAAATATAAGTAATTTTAAAATGTCAATTATTTCATTAGTATATTTTTATCGTTGAGATATTCTTCGATTGAGTAATAAATAGCTTTTACCAATTAATATTTGTTTAATTTGTTTTAAAAAAGACTTTTCATTAAGTGTTCGGGCAGTTTATTATATATTTTTATAGACATCACGAAGGGACTTGTGGCGTGCATCTGGAGGTGGGAAGTAGGTAACAATAACCGGTTCGCGTGTCTCACTCTTGAACCTCTGGCTTTGTCTTTTCGTTTAGTGTATAGTTGGGGATATTTACGCACAAATTTGCACATTTCGAGAATGTAAATAGATGAAAGGGTAAGTATATTAAATTTCTTGAAATAATATTATGTTTCTTTGAAGTGTTTCACACTTTATATTTTTGTAAATTGTTAAACACAATCCAAAATTTCATCGTACCGACGGGACTTGAACCCGCAACCTCCGGAATAACATGTTCCGGTGCTTTGCCAATTAAGCCACGGTGCGAAGTATCGTTACGACGAAATTAGTGGATTGCATTTGTTAACCCAATTATGCATTGGTGGCGCCATCTATGACTACTTATTACGTAAGTTAATCATTCGGAAGAATACATTACAGTTTTCAAATCCGACGAGAGATGTTGCACTGCGTAAATCAAATATTATGTTTCTTTGAAGTGTTTCACACTTTATATTTTTGTAAATTGTTAAACACAATCCAAAATTTCATCGTACCGACGGGACTTGAACCCGCAACCTCCGGAATAACATGTTCCGGTGCTTTGCCAATTAAGCCACGGTGCGAAGTATCGTTACGACGAAATTAGTGGATTGCATTTGTTAACCCAATTATGCATTGGTGGCGCCATCTATGACTACTTATTACGTAAGTTAATCATTCGGAAGAATACATTACAGTTTTCAAATCCGACGAGAGATGTTGCACTGCGTAAATCAAATATTATGTTTCTTTGAAGTGTTTCACACTTTATATTTTTGTAAATTGTTAAACACAATCCAAAATTTCATCGTACCGTAAGTAGTCATAGATGGCGCCACCAATGCATAATTGAGTTAACAAATGCAATCCACTAATTTCGTCGTAACGATACTTCGCACCGTGGCTTAATTGGCAAAGCACCGGAACATGTTATTCCGGAGGTTGCGGGTTCAAGTCCCGTCGGTACGATGAAATTTTGGATTGTGTTTAACAATTTACAAAAATATAAAGTGTGAAACACTTCAAAGAAACATAATATTTGATTTACGCAGTGCAACATCTCTCGTCGGATTCGAAAACTGTAATGTATTCTTCCGAATGATTAACTTACGTAATAAGTAGTCATAGATGGCGCCACCAATGCATAATTGGGTTAACAAATGCAATCCACTAATTTCGTCGTAACGATACTTCGCACCGTGGCTTAATTGGCAAAGCACCGGAACATGTTATTCCGGAGGTTGCGGGTTCAAGTCCCGTCGGTACGATGAAATTTTGGATTGTGTTTAACAATTTACAAAAATATAAAGTGTGAAACACTTCAAAGAAACATAATATTTGATTTACGCAGTGCAACATCTCTCGTCGGATTTGAAAACTGTAATGTATTCTTCCGAATGATTAACTTACGTAATAAGTAGTCATAGATGGCGCCACCAATGCATAATTGGGTTAACAAATGCAATCCACTAATTTCGTCGTAACGATACTTCGCACCGTGGCTTAATTGGCAAAGCACCGGAACATGTTATTCCGGAGGTTGCGGGTTCAAGTCCCGTCGGTACGATGAAATTTTGGATTGTGTTTAACAATTCTTGAAATAAGGTTTACAACTGTCTGTTTGTTCTATATTTGCTAATATTCGTATTAACTTTTTTTGGGAAGTAAAAAGTGAGGGTGCGGATGGTGCGCTGCACCATAACATTATCCCGTAACTAAGCCAGCTATGAGCGTATGCATGATAAGTCATTAGCGCTGTGTTTAGGTCAGTCGTTCTTTTTATTTCGCGAAGCGCGTACGTGAATTTTGAGATTTTGTTTTTTATTGATTGGATATGAGATTGCCAGTTTACATTTTTATCAATCGTTAAACCCAAAAGCGAAAAATTGTTTACCGTTTCTAGGGTGGTGCCGTTATAAGAAAAAGTGATAAGTATATTCAATTCATATTCAGCAAGCATAGGCCTTCTCTATTTTAAAATAACCCTACAGGTTTCGTAAAATTGCTTGGTAGCTACGAGTTCTTTACCTATGCGTCGCTTTGCCAAACGCATTGTACAATAGTGGACTATGAATTGGTTTCAAAAACTTCTATGCAGTTAAGAGTACTTCCTAAAGTATTGTTTGTGATTACGGGCATTATGGCAAGTTATTATTTTGTATTATCATAATCATAGCTGCGTATCAACTTAGTTAATTGTAATTTAGTAGTGGTAGGACTTCTGCTAGTCCGCCTGGGGAGGTACCACCACTTTGCCAATTAATTTTCAGCCGTGAAATAGGAATGTTTTTCGGTTGAAATGGCAAGGTGTCTAGTGAAATTCCAGGGCATGTGAGACTCAATATGTTTATGTCTCAAGGTAACAGGCGCAGTGCAGTGCCACACAAAATTCTGGACTGCCAGAATTTTGCATGCCGCTGTAACTGTAATAGGTAGACATCATCGCTTACCATCAGGCGAGTGTCGTGCTAGTCCTGTTACCTTTTACCATTAAAAAAAAATACTTGGCATATGCTTTTTCCAAGACATCCCGATGTGCCCGATCCAAATATTGGTCAACATTTTAATCAAAATATTTTATATGTAAAAAATAATCTCAACCCTTACTAACTGCAAACCACCTCACCTCGTCACGTCTCATAAAAGCAGTTCTATTTAAATGCGCCGAAATATTCGCAAGCCGAGAAAATGCCTACAATCGTCTCAGGTGAAGCTAAGGTCAAACCAAATAAAAAGCCAAGTAATTTCATTTAGCGACCGTGCAAAGAACCGCCGAAATCGAGTTACACACCGCCGTGCAAGGTTACATAATAGAACTCTACCATTTTTCATAATTCCGCCGTCCGGTGGTCGGACCCATAATTTACTTTTGTTTCAATTGTTAGGAGTTTTTGAAGAAAAAAAAGATTTATTTGAAGGTTTCCTGCTGGCCCTTTGTTGCCGGCTGCCACGGTTTGATGAGATTCCTTCCCTCTTTTTGCTATCCATCTTGTGTAGGCTTTGAAGGATTTGCAACATTAAATTTTAGTACACTCTCTGTTGAGCTGTGTTTTCCGTTTGATACTCTTGATTCTTGTGAAAAAGTTGGCATTTGTATTGGTAGATTTCATGTTATCATAATTATAGATTGGCCATCACTGTATCATCGTCATCAATGGTCTATGTTAATTCAATTCTGGTAATATGCCTCTTCAACCGCACGTCACTGACTACGATCCTAGGCAACTCTCATCCAGCTCCTGCCAGTCATATATGTCAATAACTAACAATTGTACCTAAATAGGTAATTTTTGTGAAGTCAGTTAAATAACTGACTTCACAAAAAGGAGGAGGTTCTCAATTTGTCGTAATCTTTTGTTTTTTAAATATTTTTTCACTGATTACTCAAAGATTCCTGAATCGATTTGGAAAATTATTTTTTTGTTTCCCAGGTGGTCCCATTTAAATTTTAACGAAATCGATTGAGCGGTTTTTAATATATTAACATTTTTATTACGACGCATTTATATACCTCGATGACATGATAATGGCTACTGGCTACTTTGACTAGTGCGACGTTAGAAGTCGGTTCTTTTAGTTTTTTATACGATCTTAAATTATTATAGTAAAAAATAATCATTAGTATCACGATCGGTACTAGAAATATTAATTAAAACGTCACTAGATAGAAAATTCTTTATTGTCACACCTCATAAGTTAATATTAATAATGGGCGGTCTTATCGCTAAAAACCATCTCTTCCAAGCAACCTTTGGTTGAAGAGGACTTATAAAAAAACATTAGGACTACATTGATAGATTTAAATCTAGTGATATTGTTTTAAGCTTTATTAAGGTAGTCTTTATGCTCAGTAAATATTACGATATAGAATCAATAACAAACACAATATATTTGTACGTCTAGACATCCCCTTAGAAAATATAATAAGTAAGGAGAAAACCATACTTTTGTTTTAAGAATCTGTGCAGAAGAGTTCTTGAAATTTGAAGTGGAGGACAAAATAAATTATGAATGAGAGGATGTTTCTCACAGTCTGAGTATTTCTTAATAACTGGTCCAGACGGATTTTTGAGAACATATTATTGCAGTATTTTTTTCCATTTTGGCCACAACTTATACACTTATTTACTTATGTTTACTTAGTACACAACTTAAAGTACATAAAAAAGTTTCACAAAAAAGTTTTTAATGTTTTAAGGTACGGACACACCGCAGCGTCCAGCGTGCGCGATCTAGGCGGCGATCAGATAGCGCAGTAGTATTTGTACCGACTCGTTCACACCAAACGCGATCAGAAAACAATTGAAAAGTGCTGAGATCGCGCCCGCAGATCGCAGGACGCCGCGGTGTGTCCGTACCTTTATTGTACACTTCTATTTCAAATTAAATAAGTTTATTTCGAACTTCTTAATATGTGTCTGGTGCTTGTTATATCAGATAATAATATACAAATAGAATAAGATATTATTAGACATAGATCTCAATATTGTAGCTACTTCGTTTGTTTTGATATTTGTTTTTCTTTTAAATAACATCATTCGTCACAAATATTATAATTAATATATTATTATATTATAAAGTCCTCTTTTTGTGACGGTGAATTGACGGAGCACATACAAAGATAGCCAAAAGCATAGGCAAAGC
Organism: Cabera pusaria; assembly: GCA_954871355.1. NCBI lineage: Eukaryota > Metazoa > Arthropoda > Insecta > Lepidoptera > Geometridae > Cabera > Cabera pusaria. The sequence continues at coordinate 20,498,468 of OX940902.1, forward strand.
TACGAGGTGCAGCTAGTAGTCGGTTGTTGTTCGGATGTGTCGCCAATATAATGATCTTCTGAAACCGAAAGTTTTATAAATTCAAGAAAGATATATTATCCATCCTCTCGCCAGAGAGATGCTAAATCAACCAATCTGATTTGGTATCCTCTCTGGTGAATCCTAATTTAATCAATGTATTACATCTAGGTAATGTAACTGCTTGTTAAATTTACTATGCTGTGTATACATATAGCCTAGGAATTATTTTCAGCTCATAATCATACAATTTTTATATTTGTTTATTTTTTATTTTGTAAAGGGGTTTTCTGTTTTGTGTGCCAATAAATAAATAAAGTTGTTTTTAAAAATAGTTTCTTTGCTGACATGCGTTTGACTATTATTCCTTGTCTGGAAATAAAAAAAAAACATCACCACTAATTTTTTTCTTTGAAACGACTTAAGAAAAGGAGCAGGTTCTCAGATCAACTGTATTTATTTTATGTTTGTTTTATCAGTATTGCGTTATTTAGATATTTTGTTTTCCGTTTGGTCCCATTGTAATTTTTTTGAGATTTGATGAATATTTTAAGATAAACATCTCGAACTTGCTACTGAAAATACTAGCACGGCATATGAAGTCGGTCTTTTCGTTTTGTAAACTATTCGAAATTATTTTGTTTATTTTATATCAAGATAACACATTTATAACACATATATAACACATTTATTCCATTTATTTAAAAAACGCGGCTTCCTCAATGAGTATAATAAGTAATAATATAATAAGATAAGATATATAGCATAATAAGGGTTTTCTCTTTAAGCCTTTCGCAAGTAGTTTTTTTATATTTTTGGCTTATACATTTTCTTCTACAGTTTCTATGTAATACGTTTAATCCTTCACTACGCTCGGAAATCTACTCATGAATCGATCGTGCCGCTCTTAATTCAAAATAGCAGCCTCAACGTAAACTACTGTTTTGCGCCCCTGTAATACTATTTAATTTGAGTTGACAATTTGTATCAAACCGTAAAAACCACCTTCTTAAGGTACTTAAAAATACATAACAAAACATACCAAGTAAAATATAAAAAGCCTCGATATTTTGACTAAAAATAAACTCAATTAAAGTAAAAAGTAAGTTAACAGACCGAGCCAACCACAATTTGGAGAGGACACGTTGACAAACATAATTATACGAGTCAAAATACATAGTGACAACAGTCGACCGCAACTTTCATTGTTTGTGTTCTAAAGAGTTTGTGGCCCTTTTCAACCGACTTCCAAAAAGGAGGAGGTTTTCAATTATTCTGTATGTATATATATTTTTTGTGTGTATGTTACGCGATTACTTCGTCAATTGTGAACCGATTCGAATGATTATATTTTCAATCGGTAGGGTACATTTTCGAGATGATTCCATTGTAATTTCATCAAGATCTGATGAGTATCTCTAGAGATATGACGATAAACATCTCAAACTTGCTACTGAAACTGACTCGCAGAGCATGCAAATCGGTTGTTTTAGTGTTGAAGCTAAATTAATCTTAATTATTAATGAAGACGACCTAAAGGTTACCATATGCTGTGATCTCATTTAAGACTTACTCTCCTTTAAACGGTATATCCAACGAAAGAACATCAGGATAACTTATTACAAGCTGAGTCCCGCGGGTTCGCCCGCGTGGAAATTGATGTTTGGCAATTGGAGAACAAAATTACATTCATACACACTTTTGCATTTAAGGTACGGCCACGCCGCGGCATCATGCGATCTGCGGGCGCGATCTAAGTACTTTTCAATTGTTTTCTGATCGCGTTTCGTGTGAACCAGTCGGTACTACTGCGCTATCTGATCGCAGCCTAGATCACGCACGCAGGACGCTGCGGTGTGTCCTTACATTTTATAATACCTTCTACTAGTAAGATTTTAAGGTTTATTTGTACTGATTTTTGGTGTAATCGGACCAAGGAATAAAAATTTCTATAGGAGCTTTATCAGCATTTTAGAGGATGATTTTCAAAAATACAAATTAAAGTAGTCTGTATGTTATTTCAGAACTAACACTATCACATCACTATCTATGTATAAGTACATAAAATTTCATTTAAATAGATTTAGTGGTCACGGAGATACGTGGAAACAAAGATTAATTAATTTTCTATGACTTTTACAAACTAAATTCATTTTACACACCCATAGGAGTAGGTAAAAAAGCATATGAGTTTTGAGAGAATCGGATCAATGAATAAAATTTCCGTAGAAACTTTATCACCCTATTTAACCCCTTTTGGGGATGATTTTTGAAAATTAGATTAGTCTAAATGTCTTATTCTAGAGCTAACACTATCTAAGTTGCAAATTTCATTAAAATTGATTATGTAGCTGTTATGGAGATACGTGGTATAAACACACACACACACACACACAAACACACACGCATACTTTCGCATTTATAATATAAGTAAGATACATAGTATTTTTGTCTTACAAAACTAAAAAAATTACTACTTCACAAATGAAAAGCAAAGCGGTCAAGTCGTTTAACTCCTATAACTTTAAGATAAAAAAAAATTAGTAATAAATGTTCAATTTTTTTGTTTTCAACTTACGTTTGCCAAAGAAAAGCACAGAAAACAATTTAATTATTAAAAAAACTCCATAATAATCAGATGAGATTAAACGCAACGTTTAAAACGCCCTACCTACATTTTCCTAAAAGCATTGACCTTCAGAACGCCCTAATCCTTCTTTATTCATAAAACATAGTATGATGTGGGTATACTTAGGTTAATCCCAGTTTGATGTTACTTTTGAATATTTTATGCATAAGCTATATGCTTTCTAACTCCGGGTCAGGTTCGTTAAGAAGGATTAGGATTCTCATGTGTAGAGAAATAATAGCATAATTATAGGATTATTATGTAGTTAACATTATAGATGAATTATAAGCTTCTGCGAACGAAGCCTGGGGCACCCTCCAGTTAGGTGTAGCGATGATATACGCAAGCTGGCTGGCAACGGTTGGAAACAAGGAGCTGAAAATCGAGCTCAGTGGCGTGCCATAGGAGAGGACTATGTCCAGCTGTGGACGAATACTGGCTGTTAATAATAAGCTTCTAAATAGCGAGATAATATATACAGGGTAAAATACTACACCTTATATATAAAGTTAAGTCTAACATGTAGCTAATATTAATATTTTAAAATATGTTTATTTTATTTAAATGAAAATTTAACATGAACTAATATGACAATATCTAAAAATAAAAAAAATAAACTATAGAAACACAATTTATATTTTGTTTATATATTCAGGATACCATTGCTTTCCATTATGTTCAATCTATCCCATGCATGGTTGTCTGGAAGAGATCGCCATGAGCGATAAAACCAACCTCTGAAACTATTATATAATATGTTAATAATGTTTAAAATATACTAATATGTTTAGTCTAAGTTAATATCTATCATTTCTGTAAGTGGCGATCAATATATATATTTAATAGATATTAAACATATGTTTATCTAACTATTTAATATTATTTTACATCATATATAGTAAAAGTGTATAATTTTGTGCGTTTATGTGAGATACTAAAGTTAGCTAGTTCGCCAAAGAACTAAAGTTATCGACATAGCTCAACGGATTAGCAAGCTGAAGTGGCAGTGGGCTGGTCATATCTGCCGCAGGACTGATAAAATTGGGGTAGACTTGTCCTAGATTGGAGACCGCGAATCGGCAAACGTAGTGTAGGACGTCCTGTGACCAGGTGGAGCGACGACATGCGCAAAGCAGTGGGCAGTGACTGGAAGAGAAGAGCCGAAGATCGGGCTCAGTGGCGCATCTTGGGAGAGGCCTACGTCCAGCAGTGGACTGACACAGGCTGATGATGATGACGATGTAAGAAACAATACTAATAGGACTATGGCGAATACACCTGAGTCGGTAGTCTTACATAAAAAAAAACATGTTTAATAATATTTTAATCTGTACGGGTTTTGAACTTAGTACCCGCAGTACTGCGTGGTTATTAAAGTGGCTCTGAAAGAAAGTACTTTAAAACGTGGCATAAACTCCAAAAAAGCCAAGATAAACTGCGCCTGCACATAAGCTGCCACATTTATTATCTGTTTATGCATTTGTCTGTCTGTGGCATCGTGGCGCCCAAACAACTTCTTATACCGCGCTAATAATTTTCAGTACCAGCAGGGCTTTATATAGCCTTATAGGGCCTTATAGGGCCTTATAGCATGGCCTTATCCCCGGGGGAAAGACAACATTATTTCTCTGTTTTTCGCCACTGAAAGGAGTTCAACACAACAATTTAAACGCTTGGTGAAGGCTAACCCCGAGTTTTGATTTTGTTTCGTATTAAAAAGTTCAAAAAAAGAATTGATTAAAAGTCAGCGGGCGTTTATAATTGTTGAAAAACTTTACTTATAATTTTCCTTCTCCACCAAACAAAACACAGATAGGTGGAAAGACAAAATAGTCCCCTTGCCATGCTAGCCCTGCAAATTCAGATGTTTATCTCCATGTCTCTGGAGATACTCGTCAGATATTGCTTTAATTACAAAAGGACCACCTTCGAGACATTTTTATGGCAGATTAGTAAGCGTTTGACCACTATCTCACCTGATGTTAAGTGACGATGCGGTCGACGATGTAGCCTGCTAACCTAGCAGATACCTGTTTACTCGCGATTTGAAGACCCTTGGGTTGTAGCTATACATACCCTACCTTACTAAATCAAAATGAATAAATCGAATCAGTTTACAATTTGCGGAGTAATCGCGTAGATAACAACATGCCAAATAATAATAATAAACATGTTTGTATGGTGGTAAGACACTACCCAACCAGCAAAAACTACACTTAAAATAATCTCTAGACCACTGTTTTCTTGCTCTTATACCATTCTTATATCGTCGTATAAGCCTGGATTTGGGCACCATTTATAAGCGTAATTTGTTTATATCTTTCTAATATCAGTCTTATTGAATGTTGTTTTCACTTAAATTATTCTTACCAAAACTAATTTAAGCGTACATAGGCTTGCATTGTTTTGACCTTAAGAGTCCTGTGAGCGTAAGAAAGTTTATTTTCATTTTACATAAGATCAAACACAATCGAAAAAAAACTTGGTGTAATGTTTAAAGTTACAACTAATAAAAAAGAAATCGAAAACAGTAAGGATAATGGTATTTAATAATTATATTGTAATAACCGTACCATTATTAAGAAGTGTTTCGTTTTATGCTTTTCGGTAAGTAATGTCATTTTAGTATTGGAAAATATTATTTACTGTAAAGTAGACCCTAGTTTATGCTTCACAACTCGTGCGCTTTATCAATATATAGTATTTAGTATTCTTGTTTAATTATTTTCAATGTTAATTTGTATTAAAAGGGACGCCATTAGTATTACATTTATTAGAATCACTGTAAGACTATTTTAAGCTCATTTAGATCATTCCAATATGACTCCATGTTGGAATAACTTAGAGATCCTTGAATTGACATAAAACATTTATTTTCATTTAAGAGTGAACGTTTGGGATGTGAAATGGTATTTTATGTGACCGCACTAAAATACTTTTGGTGAAATATAATAGTCAACATCAAATGTTACTCTCACAATTTTAGTCACAAATTCAATTTAAGATCAAACTTTCTTAAATTAGACTCGTTTTCTCTATTGTAAGTATGATGATTCAATATCACTCTAATACTGTGCCTATCCACTGCTGTTGATCTTATAATAGTTTTGAATAAGATCAATATTTACATGTTTTAAGTTCTCTAATTAAATGCTGATATTAGTCTAACATTCTTACAATAGCATTTAGAAAATATGTAATAAAATTAAATGAGCTTAGAAAATGTGGATATGAGAGCTAATTTATCTCAAGTGTGATAAGTCTTAATAAATGCTTTTTTAGGAGAGTGTGGTTTACAACGGCACTGTAAATTTAAACTTATATGCATAATTAAGACAAGGTATTAAGATCAAGCGTATTAGAGCCTGTAACGGCTTGTCAGAGACTAATATAGAAGCGATAGCAATGACGAAAACAGATAAGAGACCACTATAAGCTCCGAACTCTTATAAAGTGAGAAACGTAAGACGATTTTGATAGTTGGGTATCTAGTGTCCCGCTGGCCAGATACCACCCTAAAAATAAGAAATCTGTCGCCAAACATATAATGTGTTGCGGCAGTTATCCTAGCGTGCTTCCATTATCGACCGCATCATCACTTACCAACAGATGAGATAGTGGTCAAACGCTAAACTATAGGATATTAAAAAAAGTACAGAAGAATTGAGACTTCCTCCTTTTTGAAATTCGGCTGAAAATAAAAAGATGCAAGATATTTTCAAAAATAATTGGCGTATTTTAGTTTGCGAGTGTAAAGCTATTTTCAATAAAGATAATGCATGTGGTCATCAGTAGTCGTAAAATGTATTAACGATATAGTTTTAAATATTTTATGCCGAGTTAATATTGATAATAGAGTTTGTTATGTACATGTATTATGCTGGCATATGCTGGCATTGTATTCCGATGCCTCATTATCATAATTATTTTATGAGAGTGAACAAAATGTAATAGGCAATTTTGATTTTGATGGCGTTTTATTTGGGTAATTGATATATATTTAGTCACTCCAACCCCAGCCGATTTTTTTTAAATATCTTATAGTCTAGCGTTTGACCACTATCTCACCTGTTACCAAGTGATGATGCGGTCGAAGGTGGTAAGCACGCTAGGCCTAGAATGGCCACTTTTCGACAGAAAAATCCATTGGTGTACGGCGGTTTGAACTCGGTACCTCTGGTATCAAGGCCAACCATTCTCCCGATTACGCCACCGGGCCCTCAAAACATTTACGTGTGGATTTTAGAAATAATAATAGTATTTTGGCGGCAGCTTTGACTACTAATACATAACAAATTGAAACTTTTTTTAATATCGTATAGACTAGCGTTAGACCGTTAGATGTTTTGGCGACAGATTTTCTAACTTGAGAGTGGTAGCTGGCCAGACGGACAGATGAGATAAAGACATGAAGCGCCTATCTGACTTTAATACAATTAATAAGCGCAACTATATATATATATAATTAAACTATACCTATATACTGAAATGTCTGTAGAGTCTGTGCAAAATGAGAACCGTCATGGCGTTACGATGAACTAAGATTCAAAGGTAAGCTAGAAATGTACATACCTACCTAGTAGCACACGATAATGATAAGGTTAGGTACCTACCAAGTATCAAACATTTTTTAGTCGTACTAGTAATGACATCAGTGTTGTCAATGCTACAAAAATAGTAAATTAAAACGGCCGACGACCGACGCGACCCTAATTTCTACGACGGTTGTCTTTTTGCACAGTTTCTATCAGAGAACTATGTATCTAAATCTAGAACATCATGCCTGTGCTAGATCTCATCTATTCTCGTATTATTCTATTGAAGCTTTGTTCTGTATATGTTTTCAAACTTCGTATTTTATTACATAGATAAATGTTGACACAAGAGAAACAAGGCAAGGAAAACAGTCTACAAAAGATTCAGTATAAGGAAAGGGGACAATGGGGAATTTATCGCAAAGAAACATCTTTTTCGGAGCATCTGTTACTATATATACATATGGAAATGCAAATAAAGAAACAAATTATATTAATTTTTACCCGACACCTAAAAAGAACTTATAGATTTAAAAACGGGAATTAAACGTGACTTACGCGATGTCGATATAGCGATCGACATAAATGTTTCGGCCTCATCCGGAGGCCTTCTTCAGGATCTTGAGTGCGGGGCGCTCGCCGACGCGTTCAACCTCGCACTGCGGGCCGCTGCTCGTGCAGCGCGGGCGGACGGAGCGGGCGGCGGCGGCGGCGAGCGCCCCGCACTCAAGATCCTGAAGAAGGCCTCCGGATGAGGCCGAAACATATGTCGATCGCTATATCGACATCGCGTAAGTCACGTTAAATTCCCGTTTTTAAATCTATAAGTTTAAAATGAACGTGAGTTTTTATAATAAAACCTAAAAAGAAGTTAATCAATTCGTCTGTATTTTTTTTACGTCATTACCAATTGAGAACTGATTTGAATTATTATTTTTCAATGTGAGTTTTGGTTTATTTCACATTAATCAGCCACACACCACCGTTCAATGTTATGTTCATCCATAGGTTGTGTGGTAGAGATCACTTTTGGCGATAAGATCGCTCATGAATACCTTATTATAGTAAGGTACTTCCTGTCGACCTACAATCATGAAATTTGGCAGAAGCAGATTCTTACATAATTATATATAGCTAGAAGTGCCCCGCGGCTTTGCCCGCAAAAGTTTCGAATAAAACAAACTATCTCATCTTGTTTTGCCATACAAACTTTGAATCCCCGTTCCGTTTCCTTAAGAGGTGAATTTGGAAAATCCTTTCATATCGGATACCTACGAGTACGTCATAATAACTATCTGCGCAGTCAAAATTTCATCGCAATCCGAAACAATATTGATTTTTTGATTTTGTTACCCCACTTCACCCTCTTCGGAGTGGCATTTTAAATAGCCTGAAACTCGTATTTTATTATTTATTTACTGAAGTATTTGTATGAAGTTTCGATCAAAAAGACTTATCCAAACTTTGCACCCCCGCTTCATCCCCTTAAAGAGTAAATTTTAAAAAATCCTTTCTCAACGGATACCTACGTCTAAACAACTATCTGCATAAGTTTTTAAGTTTTCATGGTCACTAACACTTTCACAAGATATTTGAACGGGATATTTACCATGCAAAAAGAACGCGAAAGCGGGTAGACCGCTTCGTGTTTTCGTAAACAATCCGTTTACCCGCAATCGACAGTTTATCCGTGAACATGGTGCTTACAACAGCGCCGAAATATCGGAAGCTCACAAATAATGAAAAACATGGTAAATATCCCATTCAAATATTTTGTGAAACTATCTGCATACCAAATTTCAGCGCAATCCGAAACAATATTGATTTCAGACTTTATTACCCCACTTCAACTTTTTGCGGTGGAATTTTGAAATAGCTTGAGACACTTATCTATATACTAAAGTACTTGTGTAAATTATCAATAAAAATACTATCTAATCTTGTTTCTCCATACAAATTTTGAAAGGGGTGACTGAATTTGAAACTGAAGGTGTGATTTTTTGGAAAATTCTTTCTTAACAGATACTAACGTCATAATAACTATCTGCGTGCTAAATTTCAGCGCAATCCAAAACAATATTGATTTTCAGACTCTGTTACCCCATTTCAACCTCTTAGGAGACGAATTTCGAAAAAGCCTGAAATACGTTATAACTTATTTATTTACAGAAGCACTTGTGTGAAGTTTCGAATAGAAAAAACTATCTAATCTTGTTTCTCCATATAAACTTTGAACCCCCGTTACATCCCCTTAAGGGGTGAATTTTAGAAAATAATGTCTCATAGGGAACTAACGTCGAAATAACTACCTGCATGCCAAGCGCAATCCGAAACAATATTGATTTTCAGACTTTCATTCCCTATTTCACCCTCTTAGGGGTGGCATTTCAAAAAAGCCTGCCACACCTGTTTACGTATTTTTTACTGATGTACTTGTGTGAAGTTTCGAATAGAAAATACTATCTTATCTTGTGTCTCCATACAAACTTTGAACCCTCAATTCATCCCCTAAAAGGGTGAGTTTTGGAAAATCCTTTCTTAGTACAGCCTTACGTACTAAGACAAAATAAGACAAAATCTCTACGACCAGCGGTTTAGGCTGTGCGTTGTCTGTCAGTCAGTCAGTCAGTATGTCTGGACAAAAATTCTTATAGTATTAGATATATTAGCTGCGCCCCGCGGCTTTGCCCGCGTTGAGTCCTCGTGAAATGTGATAAATGAAGAACCATACGACCGATTTTGTGCAAACTTCACATAAACCATCTACTAAATAGTCCGAACAAAGCCTAAACATTTGGTTTGGATAGGTGAGCCCGTTCTTGAGTTACAAAATTACAACGAAAAGTGGCATTGATTTTTATATATATTGATGATGTTCATATTATTCAATTGAATTATGTAGGAAAATATAATTTTATGAGACCAATTTATTTTAAGGTTTTGCTCCATTTACTAATGTTTGTGCATTATACTTTTGTTCGGAAATTGTTAACTTTAAGGGTCATTTTAGTACTCGACTAGCGGTATTAAGCGTGGTCGATCAGTCAGGCGTTACTAATTAATTTGCTAGGACAAAGTCATTGTCGCGACGATGATAAATTGCTACCAGCGCGAGCTCATTCATAGTTACTCACGTTGTTGAACCTTCGAGTCGACGCTTGATCTTTAAATCCAGCTTGGTTTTAACATTTGTTATTAGCTAAAATGTACTTCAGTGTATCTGTGCTATAGACATTTGTTCACATAAAGTTATTTAAATGATAATCGTCGAAGATTGGAAACAAATTTTTGTCCAGTCGAAGGTTAGAGTCTAAACCTGCCACCCTGTGGTTACCAATATTACCCAGAGATCATGCCCAAGATAAAATATCATACAATAATATATATTGCTTTTCTATCAATAAGTTAAATTTGTAGGTTTACCGTTCTTATTATAATTATTACTATAAGTCTTTGTCCTGACATACTGACTGACTGACTGTCTGACTGACTCACTGACAGACAAAGAACAGCCTAAACCACTGGTCGTAGAAACTTGTTTTTGGAGGGTATATTTGTCTTAGTACGTAGGGGTGTACTAAGAAAGGATTTTTCGAAATTCACACCTTAAGGGGATGAAATGGGGGTTCAAAGTTTCTATGGAGAAACAAGATTAGATAGTCTTTTCTATCCGAAACTTCACACAAGTGCTTCAGTACAAAAATAAGTAAATACGTGTTTCAGGTTTTTTTGAAATTCCACCCCTAAAAGGGTGAAATGGGGTAACAAAGTGTGAAAATTAATATTTTTTCGGATTGCGCTAAAACTTGGCATGCAGATAATTATTACAACGTTAGTACCCTTTAAAAAAGGATTTTTCAAATTTCACCCCTAAAGGGGATGAAATGGGGGTTCAAAGTTTCTATGGAGAAACAAGATTAGATAGTCTTTTCTATCCGAAACTTCACAGAAATGCTTCAGTAAAAAAATAAGTAAATATGTGTTTCAGGTTTTTTTGAAATTCCCCCCCTAAGAGGGTGCAATGGAGTAACAAAGTATGAAAATTAATATTGTTTCGGATTGCGCTGAAATTTGACATGCAGATAGTTATTACGACTTTACTTTCTTCTGAGAAAGGATTTTCCAAAATTCACCCCTGAAGGAGATGAAACGGGGGTTCAAAGTTTGTATGTAAAAACAATATTAGATAGACTTTTATATTCGAAATTTAACACAAGTACTTAAGTAAGTAGATACGTGTTTCAGGCTTTTTCGAAATTCCACCCCTAAAAGGGTGAAGTGAGGTAACAAAGTATGAAATCAATATTGTTTCGGATTGCGCTGAAATTTGGCATGCAGATAGTTATTTTGACTTAAGTATCCGCTAAGAAAGAATTTTCTTAAATACACTCTTTAAGGGGATGAAGCGGGGGTTCAAAGTTTGGATAGTCGTTTTATTCGACATTTCACACAAGTATTTCTGTAAATAAATAAGTAAATACGAGTTTCAAACTTTTTCAAAATGCCACCCTAAGAGGATAAACTGGGGTAACAAAGTCAAAAAACAATATTGTTTCGGGTTGCGCTGAAATTCAGAACGCAAATAGTTATTATGACGTAGGTATCCACTCAGAAATGATTTTCTAAAAATTCCTCCCGGATACGGAACGGGAATTCAAAGTTTGTATGGCGAAACAAGATGGGATAAGTACGTGTTGTAGGATTTTTCGAAATGGTGAAGGTAACAAAGTCTGTAAATTTAGGTTTTTAGGGTTTTATAAATATGAATCCCGAATTGCCTTAATCACGCGATGACATGATAACGGGTCAACCGATTTGGCTAATTCTTTTTTGACGTGTTTAATGACAGAATCTTTTCTACAAAAGAAAGGTTTTAAGTAAATATAAGAAGGTTTTAACGCGGGCGAAGCTGCGGGACACTTCTAGTAAATAAATAATAGATGATGCTGGGTAGGCTTTGATGGTAAAAAATCTTACAAGTTCTACCGAATGTATGTACGTAGTGTCTTTAAAGAGAAAAATCAACCCTTATCATTAGGCAAGCGTCTTCTATAATGGATAAATAATTAAGGTATATGATATAAAAATTAAAAAACAATATTGATACCGCTGTACAATTTTGCATGCCAGATTTTGACGAAATGTGTCGAACATATTTTACAAATTTGTCAACAACTTTACCTACCATATTTTCATTTCAATTTACTATTTCATTTAATTTTATTGCACTATTTATTTTATTTCATATTACAAAGAAAAACTTAGAAGTCTAAAGATGAGTGGTGGAAAGACACTATCTAGTATCCGCCTGGCCAGATAGCTTCCTCAAGTTTTAAAAATTGTCGCCAAATGTGTTCTGACAGCTATCCTTATATAGGCCTTATATATCCAGCATATAATAGGAACTGTCCCATTCTAGGCCTAGCGTACTACCATCCTCGACCTCATCATCACTTATCAATAGGTGAGATAATGGTTTTGTACACTAGCTTATATGATATTATACAAAAAAAGAGTAGCAAAGTCTATGATCTAACTGTTATAAAGTATGTAAAACACTTTGCAACATCACCAAGAATAATATCAGTCTACTTGTCTAAAAAATCGTAATATAAGAAGGGCCTTATACGCCTCTCTGTTACTTTGGGCACCCTTAACCCACATATTTTCCAGGGCTCGCCCTCCTAACGTCGGCTGGTGATTTATCTACTATTCAAGGTATATTATACTAGTCGAATAATCTGATACTGTGATGAAATTCATAGGCTTTTTGGTAGAAAATGAGATTTCGGTAATGGAACGCCGAGAATGACTTGGCCGATTTTTTTTGTGTAACTTTTGTTGATGTGTTTTGTGGTAAATGTTATTAAGTTGTTGGATTTTTTTTTTCAGTATAAATATACGTACATTATAAATATACAGTATAAATATACGCACATATACACGTCAAAATCATAAATCATAACCAATTATCAAGTAAACATAGCAAAAGAAGAATTTAACGCTTTGAATTAGAAAAAAAAAGTAATGAACCATTCAGCTGTCATCCAATCGTTTACGTCAGAGTATTTAAAAAAAAAAAAATTAGGTTAAAACCAACCATACATGTAACTGTGTGTTTCAGTACTTCAGACAATTTTTATATAAAAAAAATAAAAAAAGTGAAATAGTGAAACACAACATAGAGAAACGCATACCGATCACAGTACATATCATGATCCAAATGGAACTGATAGTCCGTCTGTCTGTTTGAAAGGCACTCTACTTTTATGTAAGAAATTAAATTATTAGTTTTTAGTTATTTCAATATATAATTTCAATAAAAATAGTGATTTCAATTGGTATATTTCGCTTATACAACAAAAACTGACTTTACATGCTGTGCATGTTTAGTGGAAAATTTAAGTTATTTATCTCCATGTCTCAAGGGATAATCATGAGATCTCGATGAATTTTACAATGGAACCAAACTAGAAATATTTTGCAGTGATAGGTAGATTTTTTATGATGTAATCATATTTTCTACAATATCTTGTTCGATAATGGTAGTAAGTTCTAAGTGTTCAACAAAAATCAGTTCTAAAGTTCTCATCAGTTTCCAAAGTGTCAACAGTTTTCAGTTGCCTATGTTCTAACCGGCTTCCAGTGGAAATTTTCATGAATTTAAGGCCGTTAGAAACTTATAATGTTATTTATTATATAAGTAATTTCAAAATGAAAAATTCGTTCGTATAACAATTACTCATATAAAAAAAATCTGTAGCGTAGGCCTATTTAAATAAATAAGAGGAACATGACGCTATCACAAATCATGATGTCTCATGTCTCATCAATGTGTTTCACTATTTCACTTTTTTTATTTTTTTTTATATAAAAATTGTCTGAAGTATTGAAACACACAGTTACATGTATGGTTGGTTTTAACCTACTTCAATTGTTTTTTTTTTAATATTCTGTCGTAAACGATTGGATGACAGCTGAATGGTTCATTATTTTTGTTTTTTTTTTTAATTCAAAGCATTAAAATTCTGCTTTTGCTACGTTTACTTGATAATTGGTTATGATTTATGATTTTGACGTGTATATGTGCGTATATTAATACTGCCTACATACTGAATAAATGCTTTGATTCTTCTTTGATGCATCCTTTTTGATGTTATCGTCACTTACCACTAGACGAGATAGTGGTCAAACGTTGTAAAAAAAAATTTGGGGTAGCAAAATCTATTCGACTCAAAATTAAAACTAGAAATACAACCGAACAGTCACGGTTCAATAAAATAAAAGAATTATGTTGTCTATTACTAGTTTATGGTTATTGCCACATTCTATGAAACCTCGGTTTTATAGACAAACTTTTATTGCTCTATGTATAGCGAATTCCGCAAACATGTCAGCTATAATTGTTTGTTGTTTTGGAACAATATGCCGTTAACTTGAGAGAGGTTAATAGATTTATACAGATTTATTACACACGAGGAGAATATGTTGGAACTTTGTCAAAATAATTTTGTTAATTTAGATTTATAGTGATAGTGGCGCAACGTACGTAATATTTCGTTATAACATAATATAATTAAGATAGTTTAAAAACTAAAACAACCGACTTCAATGCCCCGCGAGTCAATTTCAGTAGCAAGTTTGAGACGTTTATCGACATATCTCTGGAGATACTTATCAGATCTCGATGAAATTACAATGGGATCACTTCGAAAACGTACCCTGATTACAAAAATAATTATTCAGAATTGACGGAGTAATCTTGTAACATTCACAAAAAAAAACATACAGACGAATTGAGAACCTCCTCCTTTTTGTGAAGTCAGTTAAACATTGATAGAAAAAGTACGACTATTATACTTACTGCTCCTTGTTCTTGACTATTTCGACCTAGGTGCATCGGACATGCACGAAACCTACCTAGGTCGAGACAGTCGACAGCAAATAGTAGTGAGTATAATAGTCGGTATTGTGTTATAACGACGTCAACTGACTAATCTATAAATAGCAAAGTGCGGCATTGCCCGCGTTTATAAATATCCTTTATCTTGTTCTATTGTCACTCTGTGCAAAATTTTAAAAAGCCTTGCCAATTGTATCCCTAAATAGCTAACAAATTATATAATGCTGGGTGTTCAAATAATTTTATGTTTTTCATTATTGATGAGCTTTCCATATTTCGGCGCTGTTGCAAGAGCCATGTTCACGGATAAACTATCGATTGCGGGTAAAATGATTGTTTATGAACAAACGAAGCAGTCTACCCGCTTTCCCGTTCTTTTTGCAGGCTCAGCGCCCCTACCACTTGCTTTGCTTCTGCTGAAATCGATCGTTACACACAACACTAACAATATCTTTGCGTTTGTTATTTTTAATTGGGCATTTGTATTATCAACAAAGACCCAACCCATAGAGTAACTTTTTATACTGGAAATTATTGTTATTTATTTGGACCAACCGGAAATCTTATAAATAATGAAATACATGGTAAATATCCTGTTCAAATAACTTGTGTAAGTGAATAAGTAATTGTGAACTACCAACAACCTTAGTGTGGGTTAATGGATAAATTATCATTTTGTAAGGCGATTTAGGCGATGAATTAGAACATAGTGTTAACCCTTTTGTTTAGTGAAAATAAAGTTATATCTTATCGAGTTGGCATTTTATAATACCCCATACGTAACTATATCATGTAATTACCAAACATAGCTGTACAAGTGCGTCGAAAAATCTTGGTTAAAATCAGCTCAGTAATGTAAGGGAGCACAAATACCACCTCAGTGCTCCCAGCCAACCTCACCTACCCGTAGTGCATCCTGCTGACCAACAAACGAGGCTCTGGCGACCTACAAATGGCGGTATAACTATTTCAAAATTATGTCGTAGCTAAAATTACAGGCCGGTGACGGACATCAGTGTTACCGGTGCAAGAGCAAGTACATCCTGCGATCGCCAACCCGCCTGCACAGCGTGGCAATTAGGGCATATTCCTCCCAAAGATGGAAAGTCACACACAAAACCAAGGCCCCAAGGCAGTGACTGTAAAAAACAGAAATGAAGATCAGTCTCAGTGGCGCATCTTGAGAGTGGCGTACGTCCAGCAGTGGACTGACACAGGCTGATGATATTGATACATAAATTGATGCGCAACAAAATAAATAACAGTTTAATTACATATTAGGAACAATGTTACATAAAACCACTCTTATTATTTAAACAATCATTACTTTCTGTATTTGAAATAGTTAATGAATATTTGCTTTATAACTAACTAGCTTCATTTTGTACATAATGTTGTTTGTTCGTAATATATCCAGAATGAATCAGTATTTGATTGTTTGT
Source organism: Cabera pusaria (assembly GCA_954871355.1). Lineage (NCBI taxonomy): Eukaryota > Metazoa > Arthropoda > Insecta > Lepidoptera > Geometridae > Cabera > Cabera pusaria. The sequence continues at coordinate 20,514,995 of OX940902.1, forward strand.
ACAAGTATAATTTGCCCGCTAGAAATTAGCTTCATGAATTAATTATTATTCAGGAGCTGTGAATTTTAAAATTAGTCTATACCACCCTTGTATTTTTAAGTTACATGACGTAATATAATTTAATATCGTGAATTCGTAACATTATTAATGTTGTACACTTTAAATTTTCGCGATTTGAACATATAGTAACAAATATTAAAATACGGGACTTATCGCGCCAGTCACCACGCGCAATTCACCAAGTTGCATTGATCGTCACGAGACGATGACTGTCGTCTCGTGACCACGATCAATGCAACTTAATAACTACGCGGGTAAAACCGCGGGGCACAGCTAGTTTATCAATATAAATAAAAATTAAAGTAAAACTACCATCTATCCATGAAGGAACATCGCGGCAGGAAATCTGATAACACTGCGGTATTCTACTCTATATTGATTCTAAATATCCTACTAAATGTAGTTCATACTAGGAAATATTATTTCCTTTTTACCAACTTGAAATATTTACGAAGCCATTTCGTTCTGTCACAATAAAACAGTGTATTTCCGTTTGTTTATGAACATCTGTTTTATAGATTTCCAATGAATACTGGCGAAGTATGTTCCCTAAAGGAATTTTATTCGACGCGTATTGGACGCGTACAACAAATGAATAGAGTAGCCATTTATACCCACAACGCTTTTTCAACCAACTCACAAAACGGAGGAGGTTCTCAATTCGTCTGTATGTTATTTTTTGTATGTTTGTTGTTCGATAACTCCTCCAATTAATAACTAATCTGAATGATTGTTTTTTCCTAAGGTAGGATTTATCTTTCAGGTAGTCCCATTTAAATTGTATTAAGATCTGATTAGTATCTCCACAGATATAATGATAAACGTCTCAAGTTGCTACTGAAACTGACTCACGTGACATGGAAGTCTTTTGTTTTAGCTTTTTAAAGATGAGGTATAAGTACCTTTTATTCATTAGATACAATACATTCCAGAATAATACAAGAACTATTTACTGCATTGATGTGTACTTTTGAATAGCCAAGATTACCAATAATTCAAACTCGTATAGCTAGCTGTCTCTTGTATAAAAATGTGTGTGTAAATATAATAATATTTATCATTTAGTAATCATCTGCAAATTGAGCACAATATAGCATTATTAGTACTAATTTGTGTAACACATTGACGCCTGTATCATAAAAAAAAACTCATCGACGTTATGTCAGCAAATAATATTATTCTCATTTCCCATTTTGAGAACGTACCCGTACGTGTCAAATCAAACTCGAATCTCATTTGTAGCTCGTAACCCGTAGCATATTGTCTACGTCGTAGACTCGTAGCAATTCTCAGCCGATGACGTCACTACATTTTCGTTCATAATCTTGGGGACTAATAAAAAAACGGGTCACTCTCATATGTGTGGGTGTGTTATAATAAACCGAGAGAGTATTGGACAATCTCTGGCTCTATGTCCTTGGTTACTCAGAAGTAATTAACATCAGAAGGACATCTTATTAATTAACTGAAGCGGAATTTTATTAATTAACAGCTTACGCGGAAATTATTAATTAGGTGAGGATGGATACTTCTCGTAATTAACGTAATATTACGTATTTTCGGTTGGTGGTAACGTTAGAGGCCACTTTGTCAGTCATTAAAATTAAAAATGTTTTTAAAAGTACGATACCACATACAGATACACAAATTATACTTAGAACACCTCTTTTGCGTCGAGGTATAACATCAACGTGTGGAAAAAGAAGCCAGTAATTTTCGTGGGTTTCATTTTTATTGCGTGTGGGAATACTAGCGTGGTAATGGTATCGTGTCTAGGCAACTGTCGTTTCTATGAACCGTTTAATAGCTATAATGTACTGTTTCCCACTTTAGTACTTAGAGGGATTATATCCGTAATAGATGTAATAACATTTTTAGATATCATTTTAGTAATTGTAGTATTATTAACTCTAATTTGTGATATACCATCTATTAGATTGACGGAACTTATTTTGTAACCACCTTCCAAAACAGAGGAGGTTTTCAAGTTGTTTTTTTTAGGGTTCCGTACCCAAAGGGTAAAACGGGACCCTATTACTAAGACTCCGCTGTCCGTCTGTCTGTCTGTCTGTCCGTCTGTCACCAGGCTGTATCTCATGAACCGTGATAGTTAGACAGTTGAAATTTTCACAGATGATGTATTTATGTTGCCGCTATAACAACAAATACTAAAAACAGAATAAAGTTTAAGATAATAGAGGGTCCCCATACAAAAACGTGTTTATTTCGGCATTTCACGTCATCTATGAACACTTAGTTAGGTAAACGTCCCATAGATGGCGTTATATTGAAATTTTGATCCCTAACACCTTTGTTAGACGTTAGATGGCGTTATAGGAAACGAAATGTTTATTAATTATTAATTTTTCCTGGCGAAAAATGATTGTGGTATTTTTTGCTCGATCTTATAAAATACTGTAATGTGGTACGGAACCCTAGGAGTGCGAGTCCGACTTGCACTTGGCCAGTTTATTTTTTGTATGTATGGTTACTGGTTTATTCCTGTTTGTCCCCTTAATATGTCCTATTAGGTGAACAAACCGGAAAAAATGTTCATGCCGTCTCCTTGCTACGAGTGAGGGGAGAGCGTGAAGTTTCTTTTCTGTTTTTTTGTATGTATGGTTACTGGTTTATTCCTGTTTGTCCCCTTAATCTGTCCCCTTAAGTGAACAAACCAGAAAAAAAGTTCATGCCGTCTCCTTGCTACGAGTGAGGGGAGAGCGTGAAGTTTTTTTTCTGTTTTTTGTATGTATGGTTACTGGTTTATTCCTGTTTGTCTCCTTAATCTGTCCCCTTAAGTGAACAAACCGGAAAAAAAGTTCATGCTGTCCCCTTGCTACAAGCAGGAGGACGGCGGGAACTTTTTTTGTACGGTCTGTCCTCTTTCCAAGAGCAAGGGGACAGCATATCCTAGTAAAATTTAAATAAACGCATGTTTACTCTACCAATTGTGAATCAATTTGAATATTTTTTTGTTCATTGGTAGGTTTCTTTAAAATTTTATCAAGATCTGATTAGTAATCTTTAGATATATGACGATAAACGTCTCAAACGTGCCACTGAAACTGAATTTAGTGGCATGTGAAGTTAGTTTATAAGTTTCTAAACTATTTTAATTAGGCAGTATTTGAGTACAATCTCACTCACGCTTCATGCAAAGTGACAATACTTGGTTGAGAATATATCACTCTTACTTTTAAGTAATCTATTCCCTTGTGACTTGAAGACACCGTGGTTTTATTTCTAAGGATAATATAGATTCAGGCAAAGAGATCCATTCCCTAGAAGTACATTTTATGATATTTTCACTAGCGCGACATTTAAAGTTAAGTTTTTAGGGTTCCGAACCCAAAGGGTACCAAATGAATACTCTCTGAGACTTTGTTGTCCGTTCGTCCGTCCGTGTGTCTATATGTGCGCACTTTACAGATCTGTATCTTCTTAACCGTAATGGGTACATACTTGAAATTTTTACAAAGTATATATCCGTCAGTATTGTGCCCAAACACGAAATTATATAGATGCATGTTATTTAATTAAAACTTGTTTTGCACTAAAAAGGGTAAAATACATTATTAAAAAAAATCCGACTTCATAACCACAAACAGGCTCTCAAAAGCGAAAACTAAATTACTTAATATAATTATTATAAGCGCTACCCACTTATCTATTTGAAGTCGGTGTCAACCAAGTATATTGGATAGTAGATAGATACTATGTATGTAGTAGTAGTAAGTAGGTAGATAGATGTAGGTAGTATCTATCTACTACCTATTAGACTTGGCTGGCACCGACTTCAAATAGATAAGTGGGTAACGCTTATAATAATTATATAAAGTAATTTATTTTTCGCTTTTGAGCAGAATTTACTGACACAAATATGGTAACCGTTTCATTAATTTTAAGCCAAACTATTATTGTAATTGACATACCAAATGTAACGCACTATTGTTATAATATGGTGAATAAGTATAATTTAAAAAAAATAATAAAAATAAATTGTATTACCTTCAAATTACACAAATTTATGTACTTACATAAACATTCAATTAACAATATGCCACCATAATCAATCATGACTCTGCATGTGTTGGGAACATTTTGCGCAACTAAAATTATGTTTAAATTCAATTTAACTTTCCTTATCAACCTAATTTATAATCTTCGTAATTTTCTCGTGAAATGTGTAGGTACGTATATAGGACAAGTCCCTAAGGTATTTAGTCGTATCTGTTAGATATAGATACTGTATAATTTGTATAATTTTACAATAATTTTTGAAATATCGAGCTTTTATTAAATATATTGCGTTCCTAGCATAATTATTTTAACTAATTTAACAAAAGGAAAGATTTATGATTTATTATTTATTATTTTAACATTATGACCTCTGTTGTCTAATTGGATATATTTTAAACGACTTCTCAATTGTCAACGAGGTTCTCAATTTGACTATTTAAAAAAAATATTATTACCTCAGAATTCTGTCATTAGTTTATTAACCGATTTAGAAAATCTCTTGTTTTGTTTGAGAGGGTATTTTTCTTAGTTGCTCACATTATAAAATTCACCAAGATTTACTAGTACTTATCTCCGGGGATATAGAGATAGATATGTAGATATGCTGAACTGGAAATTACTAGTGCGGCGTTTGAAGTCGGTTTTGTTAGTGTTTAGACGATCTTGATAATATTTTTTCTAAAACTCACATAAATTAAAATATATTTGATTTTATAATATAAACATTTTATGTATAGATATGATATTTTGATCTGATCTTTAGAAGTAAAACAATTTAAACCTAAAACAGAAGAAATACTCCCACGGCATGTGATGTGATATACATATTTTTACTACATTATTTATTTACATTTATTTACAAACCAAGGGTTAAATTGGTATTCATCAAAACTTTTTTATGGTTTAATTATTTATAGAAAATAAGGAAAGAAAAGCATGACATTAGCACGTGAGTAAAGAAAAGGTTTTATTTACTCATGTGCTATTAGGCAACGAGACAAATATATAATATACGACTATAAATAATAATTTATAGGACATTCGTAAATGTGTTTATGTAAGATATTTTATGAATCTATGAATTCAGTTCTCAACTCAACTAAATGACTGACTCGTTTGATCAGTGACACTGGCCACGAAACCGATGGTTCGATTTCCACACGGGACAATCTTTGATTCTTGATTACGCTGACGTTTGCTATCTAGACCTTAGAGAGGATCAGCTAAATAAGCTTGAGCGTCTCCAAAACTTATGTATTAGATTCATTTTTGGCGTAAATAAATTGATGACGTAAATACGACCACGTATTTCAGTTTCGCTCTCAGCTCAAGTGGCTTCCTATTCGTCTTCGCCGGAATACTCACATCCTCTCCCTTCTTTACAATATTCTTTTTAATAGGTATATATACTCCACGTTATCTTAAAGAACGTTTCAACTTCCTTCATAGCGCAAATACTCTTTCTCTTAGGTCATCAGAAAACTATACCCTCAGTTTTCCACCTCACAGTTCTGTGTTTTTTGATAAATCCTTCACAGTGCAGGCTATTCGCCTGTGGAACTCTCTACCTGAGGATATTAGAGCATCTCAATCCTTTAATATATTTAAGGATCATTTAAAGCAATTTTATCTGTCGTTGTAGCTGGATTCCCCTGTTATATTTATTTATTTATTCTTTTTCAAGGTTATTATTTAGTATTATACTGTTCTAGTTGCATAAGATTAATTTACGCTTAATATTTGAGCCACTAGGTATTTATATAAGATGTTAAGTTTATTTATAGGTATATATGTAAGTTATTAAGTGTTTAGAGTTGTTATATACACCCGTCATTAGTCACATGTTCTATCCTCTCCATCCTAAGGTTGTCTGGAAGAGATCGCTATTAGCGATAAGACCGCCCATTGTAACACATTATTCTTAAGTTTACTATGTAATTTAGTTTTAAGAAGGTGTAACAATAAAGAGTTATTTATCTATCTATCTTTGTGTGATCAAAAATGTGATGTCCCACACATCACATTTTTGTCTTAGTCTTTAAAAAAACTCGTAAATAAATAAATGTCGTTGTTAGATAGATAGATATATAGATAAACTATTTATTGCCACATCAAAGATACAGTCACAATATAACATAAACAGGTTAAATTTAAAGTGTTACAATGGGTGGTCTTATCGCTAATAGCGATCTCTTCCAGACAACCTTTGTATGGAGAGAATCGAAATAATAGCTTTCAACAGAATGTGCCTAATTCAAATTAAAAACAAAATAAAAGCAAAATAAAAACAAAAACATGTATACCTAAACTAATATATACACATAATCACTACTTACTTATAATATACGTCATGGTTATTAAAAAAAAATCTATTGTTACACATTTTCTCTGTATTAACTACTCTCTTGGTTTTGGGGTCTACGATCCAAAAATCTGGACATGTGTGCTGAGACTGGTGTGTTTCAGCACCTTGTTTTGTATTCCATTTTTGTTTTTTGTTTTATTTAGTTATGTTTATTGTCAAAATATCAAATATCTTCATCTGTATAACATGAGAACGACTGAATAAATGATTTTTCTTTCTTCTTTCTTTCTTTACTCCTACTTTTATGAATTACTTTGAATACATTTATAATAAAGGCCTACATTTCTCAAACAAAATTCTATATGACATTATTACATTACCAACTCAGTCGTATATTAAGCCCAGAAATGAATCCAACAAACAACTGCAGTTACAGTTCTCGAGAGACCGTCACATCTCTTGGGCAACTTTTAATTCTGTTACGTCAGTACAAATTGTATTTTGCTCGAAATACTTTGTTATGAAATGGGTAATACGATGTTTTGTTTGGATGGTAAAGTGTATTATGCTAGGAAGGCTTACTTACTGCAACTTTATAAACTTTTAAATATATTTGTTGCAGGTGATTTAGTGCAAAGAGAAATTGTTATGGTAATTGGTAAGTACCTACACGTCACTACGTTCAAGCACATGTGGTACTTGAATATAGTGACGTGAGCTTTTAAATGATGATGATAAACTAATACATATCCCGGACAGCTTTGATTATTATCCGACTGCGCTAGAAGAAGGGTTGTGTTTTTCGAGTGTATTTTAGGGCCCGGTGACGTAATCGGGAGAACGGTCGGCTTTGGTGCCGTGGTACTGAGTTCAAACCCCGCCGTGCACCAATGGATTTTTCTATTGAAAAATGTATGTGCGCTTCTCACAGCGGCCCTCCGGTGAAGGAAAACATCGTTAAGAAACCAACAACCCCTGCATGGTAGTAGGACACTATCTAGTGTCCGCCTGGCCAGCTACCACCCTCAAGTTATAAATTCTGTCGTCAAACATCTAATGTGTTCAGGCAGCTATCCTTGAGAGCCAGTTCCCATTCTAGGCCTGTCGTGCTTACCATCTTCGACCGCATCATCACTTACCAACAGGTGAGATAGTGGTCAAACGCTAGCCTATAAGATATAAAATAAAGTATGAATGTATTTCTTTGGTAGGTGAGGTGTCATTAGATTCGTCTTATATGTGAGAGTGATAATGCGTATATGAAAATTACAAATTCAAAACGGCAGATTTATTAAATTATATATGTCGTTAAAATTTTCTTTTCTTTTTTTTATATCTTATAGGCTAGCGTTTGACCACTCTTTCGCCTGGTGGTAAGCGATGATGTGGTCGACGATGGTGAACACGCTAGCGTGTTCTGGGCCTAGGCCCAGAATACTCTGACTCTCAAGGGCTATGTGCTGCTTTTCATACCAACTATATATTATATTAAGCATTGTGGTTGTTTTGCGTCATCTTACCTCACACCACTCTCTTATATAAAAACGTACCTACTAACAATTCAAGTGATAATTTAGTTCGAATCTCTACATTGTATATTCGTCTCATAGGTAAGTAATACCCATAAAATAAATACCAATTGCATCACTAGGTTAAACCTTAACCACCCTACGTATCGTTTCCGAAGCAGTAAACATTTACACCATCATTTATGAACTTAACGACTTGAAAATATTGTGTTACCTTGGAACAGGTTATTATGATGTCAAGTTTTAGGTTATCGATTTTCTTTGGGCGGGTTGACATTTATTGGTGTAGAGAATTTGGTACAGTTTAAACGGGCAATGGTTTTTTGTTATACGTTTTAATCCTAGCTTTGCTTTTAGCTTTTTTTGAGTGGCGTGTCATAGGAAGCCTATGTGTCCAACAGTGGACGAATACTAGCTGTTAGTGATGATAATAAATCAATGATATACCCTTTGAGCATTTACCTACTTATACCAATGGAGACTACTATATTACCAATGGAGATGTTAACGTTGTAATCCGCAAACATTTTTTTCTGCCGATACTTACGGGGGACGAGGTAAACACGCATTGCACACACACAAATCACTCACTTTAACGATCTCGCACACTAGCTTGAAACACGCACACAGTATAAAAAATACAGCGTAGTTACGCACGCTCATATGGCCAATAATGGCTTTATGGCCAGCAGAGGGGTACGCCTTGCATTGACATCTCCATTGGTAAATGCTCGAAGCATATACCGCGTCACGCAAAACTTAAAATTTTCAGATATTTTCGTGTCACTGCGGTGACTACTGTGTGTGTACTTTCTCACTATTAAACCATCAATATTTCTAAACATTAAATTTACCGTGCACTAGAAATATATAAAAAAATATATCATATATCATACCTAAAAAATCTAATAATATATATCAAAATTCATAACCACCCCCGACAAATCTATTCATCTTTTTTTAATATATTATAGGCTAGCGTTTGACCACTATCTCACCTGTTGGTAAGTGATAATGCGGTCGAAAATCGTAAGCACGCTTGGCCTAGAATGGGAACTGGCTCTCAAGGAACACATTAGATGCTGTGGCGACAGATTTTCTAATTTAAGAGTGGTAGCTGGCCAGGCGAAAACTAGATAGTGTCCTACCACCATGAGGGGGTGTTGGTTTCTTAACGATGTTTTTCCTGATTTGAACACATAGTTATAAATATTAAAATACGGGACTTATCGCGCCTAAAACATATATTTTTATTTAACTCGACGTTTCGACCAAGTTGCATTGATCGTGATCACGAGACGACTGCGACGTCTCGTGACTACGATCAATGCAATTTGGTGGAAACGTCGAGTTAAATAAAAATTTAAGTTTTAGGTGTGATAAGTCCCGTATTTTAATATTTATAACTAGACGTTTTTCTTTCACAGGAGGGCCCCACTGTGCAAAGCGTACATAAAATTTTAGAATTTTATAGAAAAATTCATTGGTGCACGGCTGGGTTTGAACTCGGTACCTCAGGCATCAAAGCCGACCGTTCTCCCGATTACGCCACCGGGCCCTCGAAAGATTTGTGACCATTCCAATGAGCCCAAGCACAACATCTCAGGTGTAAGTTGGTGAGGAGTTGAATATTCTGCAGAATTATAGGAGATGTCCCAGCCTCAAGTCAATACTACCATGTTCTCTTAGTATCATCAAAGTTGAAAGATAAATACAAATATAATAATAAAGACATTTTCTATTTAAGATGAAATAACTACAAAGTAAAAATCTAAACATTTACCCAAGCCATAATAATACAGCAACCAGTGAACACGAGTATATACTGTCTCTAATTTTAAACTGTAACAAACCATAGATATTTAACATTAAAACAAAACCAAATTGAAGCCACTAACTTTACTAAAATGTACGAAACAGGCGATTCAGCTGAATTTATTGACTGAAGTGACCTAAATAGCGGGCGAACTTCGAATAATGTGGCGCTACAGAGGTGAACTTAAAATGTTTTTAAGAATTTTATCTGGAAGTGGGTTTTAGCTACATTTTAACACTGTACGTTTATTTTCTTAATATGATATTGCCTGATACATATTATATATTATATTATAGGTCATATATTATTGGTCTGATTTGACCTACCCCCATTTATTTATTTATTTGGCACACAAAGCAGAATTATTTTATTACAATGCGCAGAATAAAACAGTATTTTGGTTACGAACAGTATAGCATTCCTAAATATGAGTACACAACTTGATAAATACAAAAACTTTTATTTAATTTGAAATGTTCGTACGTTCCATGTATGTAAAATGTTACAATTTCATTGAAATCATGTACATTATACAATATTGTAAGTAACATTAGACATCATATAGGAAAATTGACGACCTGATTGGAGAGATTTTTTTGATATCTGATAGGCTAGCGTTTGACCACCATCACGCTTGTTGGTAAGCGATGATGTGGTAGAAGATGGTGAACACGCTAAGCCTAGAATACTCTGACTGTCAAGGCATGTAAGCTGCCGGAATACTTGCCAGACTTTCTCCTTGAAGGTAGTAAGCTACTTTTTGGAAGCAAGTTAGGCGGAACATCCATTTAATAATCCTTATCAACTGTGGATGAATACTCGTGCTAAAATTTGAACCGGTGACTTCTCGATTAGAAGTCAAACTATATTTCCTTTATGCCAACAGAGTTATTATTTTATAAATAAGCATAAAATCTAATTAAATTCTTCATATCAGCTTACCCAAGCCCTGAGTTTGCAATTACTAGACTTAAAATAGACTTCAATTAACCGGAGCTTCGCTAACCGAGACTGCTTACAGAGCCCGGTTTAACTAAGCCCGGTTTAACCGTCGATTTACCGGGACCAAAGCTCATTTCAATTAGGTACTGGTATTGACACAGCTGTGTGTGGGTTTATCTGTTTGTTTGTACAGGGCGTTAATCTCGTAATTATTTTTTATTTTTTTTCTTAGTTACATTATGGCTCTACACGATTAGTGTACTTAACAGTGTCAAGTATTAAAATTCATCAAGTTTTAGTGTATTCAAGTCATGAAAATAGATCAAAGTCGTATTTTAGGTTATGTTGAAGTCATAGTCTAGTGTCGGTGTCATACCCTCAGTGAAGATGTGGACTTAACTGAAGATTTTGAGTGGAATTTTGGTGAGAACGCAAATATAGCATGTTTTTCAACATAGTACTTACACTCACATACATTAACCAGCACTTAATTGTTAATAATCCAAATTTATTACACATTAACTCGCGGAAGAACACACGTTTTAAGAAAAAATATACTATATAAAAATATAATAATAATATATATAAATATAAGTAATATATTATTGTATATTATAATTAATAAATATAAATAATATGTAATAAAGACAGCACACACAATTTTTAACTTTCCCGCCAAAACACACATTTCTCACATTTTTAGTAGTTTGTACTTACTTTTTTACTTTTTAAACCGACGAAAAAAAAACGGAGGAGGTTATCAAGTCGACGCGTATAAATTTTTTTTTTTTAGTAATTAAGTGTCAACTTAAGGCACCTCAAGCACTAGATGGCTCTGACTCAGGCCAGTGGCCGCTACGATCAGGTTAACCAGAAATAGATCCTACTAAAGAAAACTTAAAAATTCTGCCTACGATACTGGCCATCCAAAGTCTGTCTGGAAGAGAGCGCTCTTAGCAATAAGACCGCCCATTGTAATAATAATATAGACTTTAAGTTGTTTATACGCCAAGTTACTGTGTCTAAACTAATATTATAAATTGTTAAACACAATCCAAAATTTTGGATTGTGTTTAACTGAATGAATTAACTTAAATGAATGATGTAAGTTAATCATTCAGTAATAAGTAGTCATAGATGGCGCCACCAATGCATAATTGGGTTAACAAATGCAATCCACTAATTTCGTCGTAACGATACTTCGCACCGTGGCTTAATTGGCAATGCACCGGAACATCTTATTCCGGAGGTTGCGGGTTCATGTCCCGTCGGTACGATGAAATTTTGGATTGTGTTTGACAATTTACAAAAATATAAAGTGTGAAACACTTCAAATAAACATAATATATAATATTATAACGAGAAAATATTTGTTTGTTCTTTGTTTGTCACGATTTAACTCAAAAACTACTGAACCGATTTCAAAAATTCTTTCACTAATGGTAAGCTACATTATCAGCAAACATCATAGGCTATATTTTATCCCCATTTTCTCACGGAAACGGGAACTACGTGGGTTGAAACCGCGAAGCGCTGCTAGTATTCCATAAAGAGTATGTCATATGCCATCTAGTCTATGAACGTCGCGCAAATTATCGGCCTAGCACTACTAGCCTTGATTACATTGTCACTTGTTGAAGGCCCGGTGGCATAATCTGGAGAACTGTCAGTTTTGATGCCCGAGGTACCGAGTTCAAACCCCGCCGTGCACCAATGGATTTTTCTATCGAAAAGTATGTGCGCTTCTCACGGTGGCCTTCCGGTGAAAGAAAAACATCGTTAAGAAACCAACAACCCCCGCATGGTAGTAGGACACTACCTAGTGTCCGCCTGCCACCTACCACCCTCAAGTTAGAAAATCTGTCGCCAAACTTGTAATGTGTTCCGGTAGCTATCCGTGAGAGCCATTTCCCATTCTAGGCCTAGCGTGCTTACCATCTTCGACCGCATCATCACTTACCATTAGGTGAGATAGTGGCCAAACGCTAGCGTATAGATATTTAAAAAAAACTTCCAACAGGAGAGATAGTTGTCAAATACTAGGATGTATAATATCCCAAGTGCGAGCACTGAGGTTTCCATACAAACTTGTCAAAAAAACTTTACTTTGCAGTTCGATTCGTAGACCGATGTCCATACATGGTTAATGCACTAACAGTAAATAATACGTTTGTCATAGCAATTTCAGTTTTTTGTTATTTAGATGTTGTTTATATTATAACTCTTATAGGCTAGCGTTTGACCACTATATTTGACACACTATTTTTGGGGGGCTATTACTGCTCGCGTCCGTAGGATTTAGCCCTCGATGTCCTACACGTGTCCCCTGGGTGGCGCCAAAAGAGCAGTACGTTTCAGGTGGTAGGCTTAGGCCGCGGCGTGTTACCACCCCCAGACAAAGCCATGCCGCCAAGCGGTCGCTTTACGGTATGAATGTTTGGTGAAGCCATTATGGGGAACGGGTCGGAAACAGTTGCGTTGATTACTATAGCTAGTCGTGATACATTGAAGGTCAATTTACCTGGCAGCCAATCTTGGAGAGCAGCGGGATCCGAGGCACGGTTCTCCGCTGGCCGACCGCAGATAGTTGGGGGCCCAAGTAGTGAGCCAGCCACTCATGAAAGGCTGCCCCGCCATCTCGCGAAAAATCCCGGAGGTGCGCCATCGTGCCGGTTGGCGACCGGACGAGAGGACCCGATGGACACCTCTGGGGGGGCTCGGGCGTCCCCGCGGTCTCCAGGATTGGTTCCCAATAGGTGAAAAGACCTAATATGTATCACGGGTTGGTAATTAGCGCCTCGTTTCCACTTCCGTTTCCCTTACCTAACTTCACTCCCCACAAAATGAAAGGCAGAAACAGAATAGAGGTTAAACAGCGGAAGCACGTCCTCTCCCTTCAAGTGCACCTCTCAAACATTCGAGGCTTGCACTCCAATATCCTCTCGGTCCACCACCATCTTGAGACCAAAAAACCGCATATTCTGTTCCTCACGGAGACGCAGATCAAATGTCCAGCCGACGCGGCGTACCTTGCCTACCCAGGCTATGTTCTAGAGCATAACTTTAGGCCGAGGGCGGGAGTTTGTATGTATGCCCGCGATGACATTTGTTATCGGCGTCTCCGCAACCTTGAAGACCCTCAACTATCCGTCATGTGGATTTTGGTGGACACTGGCATGGAGAAAATTCTTTATGCTAGTGTCTACCGTTCGCACAGCGGAGATGAAGAGACAAACAGGCTCACAAACCACCTCAGTGAGGCGGCTGATGTGGCCCAACAGAGGTATCCTTCTGCTCAATTAGTGCTTCTGGGGGATTTCAACGCCCATCATCAAGACTGGCTGTACCCATACCAGAACACAGACCACGCTGGTCGAGAGATGCGAAAGCTTGCTTTAACGCTAGACCTCACTCAGTTGGTCCAGGGAGCAACAAGGATACCGGACGTTGATGGCCATACAGCCAATTGCTTGGACCTTCTGCTGACAACAGAACCAGACCGCTACTCGGTGTCGGTTTCATCACCCTTAGGTAGCTCCGACCACTGTCTGGTGAAGTCTGTCTCCGTCTACTCCCCGCCCGATCCCAGCCAAAAAGGCACCCGGCGGGTGTGGCGATACAGGTCAGCAGATTGGGATGAGATGCGTTGTTTTTTCGCTTCTTATCCCTGGCGGCAGGTATGTTTTTCTTCGAGCGATCCCTCAGCCTGCGCGGATGCTGTGACAGAAGTGTTACGTCAGGGTATGGAATATTTCATACCATTTTCTGACGTTCCGATGTCAAGCAAAGCTCGTCCATGGTTTAATGCCAAATGTAGAGATGCAGAAGCATCAAAACATGAAGCTTACTTAGCCTGGGCTGATGCTCGAACCCGCAAGACTAGAGATGTACGCGAAAAGAAGAAAGCCTTTAACTTAGCCGCCAAGTCTTGCAAAAAGGCTCTCAAGAAGGCTCGCTTCGATCACATACGCCGAACAGGGAACAAACTTGCTTCTTACCCCTCTGGTAGCAAAGCGTTCTGGTCCCTGGCGAAGTCGATCGAAGATAACTTCTGCCGTCCCTCACTGCCTCCACTGCTGAAACCCGACGGGTCACTAGCGCACACTGCTGAAGAGAAAGCAAATCTATTTGCTACTCTGTTTGCGGAGTCTTCACGTTTAGATGCTGGCAATGCTGTACCTTCTAGTCTGCCGACTTGCGGGACGTTTATGTCGGAAATCCGCATTCGTCAGACTGAAGTACGCAAAGCGTTGCGCAATCTAGACGTGAACAAAGCTAGTGGTCCAGATGGTATACCAGCTGTAGTTTGAGGACGTGTGCGCCTGAGTTGGCTCCTATTTTGACACGCCTCTTTCGCTTGTCTATGACGACTGGTAAAGTGCCTAAGTCCTGGAAGCAAGCTAACGTGCAACCTGTGCCCAAAAAGGGTAGTCGCGCAGACCCTGCCAATTACAGGCCTATCTCAGTCACTTCCATACTCTGTAAGACTATGGAACGTGTACTGAACCACAGGCTCCTGGCATACCTAGAAGTGAACGATCTCCTCAGTGACCGACAATACGGGTTTCACCGAAACCGGTCTACTGGGGATCTTCTAGCGTATGCCACTCACATCTGGAGCGAGGCCATCGAGAACCACGGCGAGGCGCTGGCCGTCTCTCTTGACATCTCGAAGGCTTTCGACAGGGTCTGGCACGATAGCCTTATTAGCAAGCTTCCTTCATACGGCCTTCCCACTGGTTTATGTGTTTGGATAGCAGATGTCTTGAGGGATCGGTCGATTCGAGTAGTCATCGATTTTTTTTTTTTTATACCGAACTGGGTAGCACTTGATCACTATCTCACCTGATGTTAAGTGATGATGCGATCGATGATGTAGCGTGCTTACCCAGAAGATACCTATTCACTCGCGATTTGAAGACCCCCATATTGTACTTAATCGGAAACACGGACTCAGGCAGGGTATTCCATTCCTTAGCGGTTCGTATGATGAACGAAGAAGCAAATCGCTTCGTTCGGGTAGATGGTATATCCACCATAAATCGGTGGCGCCTTTTAGTGTCTCTGGATGTCCGATTATAAAATGGGGATGGTGGAATCAAATCATGCAGTTCCATTGCACACTCTCCGAAATGTATCCGATGGAAAACCGATAAACAAGCGACTTTGCGGCGATGCGCGAGACTTTGGAGTCTCTTGCTTACTAATAGGTCATCGCTGATGAGTTTTTTGGCTCTCCTCTCAATAGCTTCCAGTGTCTCCAGCTGGTATTTAGCAGAACCATCCCAAAGGTGAGAACAGTACTCCATACACGACCGGACTTGTCCGGCAACTGTCCCGGTGTGAAGTACCGTCTCACCTTAGCCAAAATGCCAAGCTTTTTTGAGGCTAGCTGGGCTCTAGACTCAATATAAGAGCCGAAATTGAGAGTTGGTGTCAAAGAGATGCCAAGAAGCTCGAGATTGTTACTTATCGGAACGGACACATCCCGGAAAGTAGGAGCCAGTAGAAATGGGCTCCGTTTAGCGGAGAAAAGACACGCCTGGGTTTTCGCAGCATTGAACTTGACCAGATTGGCATCGCCCCAATCAGAGACTGCCTTCAAAGAAAAGTTCAAGCGTTCGACCATCGCTTCTCTATGAGACTGGATTTGTAATGCACTGGTTCGTGCGTTGGATGTATAACTCTCTACAACAGTGCTGTCATCTGCGTACCCAAAGATACCGGGTTTAAGCAGGTCATTAATATGCAGCAGAAAAAGTGTTGCAGAGAGTACTGATCCTTGAGGGACTCCGGCATTTATGGCCAATTGGTCGGAAGAACAGCCATCGATGACTACTCGAATCGACCGATCCCTTAAGAAATCTGCTATCCAAACACATAAACCAGTGGGCAGGCCGTATGAAGGAAGCTTGCTAATAAGGCTATCGTGCCAAACCCTGTCGAAAGCCTTCGAGATGTCAAGAGAGACGGCCAGCGCCTCGCCGTGGTTCTCGATGGCTTCGCTCCAGATGTGCGTGGCATACGCTAGAAGATCCCCAGTAGACCGGTTTCGGCGAAACCCGTATTGTCGGTCACTGAGGAGATTGTTCACTTCTAGGTATGCCAGGAGCCTGTGGTTCAGTACACGTTCCATAGTCTTACAGAGTATGGAAGTGACTGAGATAGGCCTGTAATTGACAGGGTCTGCACGACTACCCTTTTTCGGCACGGGTTGCACGTTTGCTTGCTTCCAGGACTTAGGCACTTGACCAGTCGTCATAGACAAGCGAAAGAGGCGTGTCAAAATAGGAGCCAACTCAGGCGCACACGTCCTCAAGACTACAGCTGGTATACCGTCCGATTGCGCAACGCTTTGCGTACTTCAGTCTGACGAATGCGGATTTCCGACATAAACGTCTCGCAAGTCGGCAGACTAGAAGGTACAGCATTGCCAGCATCTAAACGTGAAGACTCCGCAAACAGAGTAACAAATAAATTCGCTTTCTCTTCAGCCGAGTGTGCTAGTGATCCATCGGGTTTCAGTAGTGGAGGCAGTGAGGGACGGCAGAAGTTCTCTTCCATCGACTTCGCCAAGGACCAGAACGCTTTGCTACCCGAGGGGTAAGAAGCAAGTTTGTTCCCTGTTCGGCGTATGTGATCGAAGCGAGCCTTCTTGAGAGCCTTTTTGCAGGACTTGGCGGCTAAGTTAAAGGCTTTCTTCTTTTCGCGTACATCTCTAGTCTTGCGGGTTCGAGCATCAGCCCAGGCTAAGTAAGCTTCATGTTTTGATGCTTCTGCATCTCTACATTTGGCATTAAACCATGGACGAGCTTTGCTTGACACCGGAACGTCAGAAAATGGTATGAAATACTCCATACCCTGACGTAACACTTCTGTCACAGCATCCGCGCAAGCTGAGGGATCGCTCGAAGAAAAACATACCTGCCGCCAAGGATAAGACGCGAAAAAACAACGCATCTCATCCCAATCTGCTGACCTGTATCGCCACACCCGCCGGGTGCCTTTTTGGCTGGGATCGGGCGGGGAGTAGACGGATACAGACTTCACCAGACAGTGGTCGGAGCTACCTAAGGGTGATGAAACCGACACCGAGTAGCGGTCTGGTTCTGTTGTCAGCAGAAGGTCCAAGCAATTAGCTGTATGGCCATCAACGTCCGGTATCCTTGTTGCTCCCTGGACCAACTGAGTGAGGTCTAGCGTTAAAGCAAGCTTACGCATCTCTCGACCAGCGTGGTCAGTGCTCTGGTATGGGTATAGCCAGTCTTGATGATGGGCGTTGAAATCCCCCAGAAGCACTAATTGAGCAGAAGGATACCTCTGTTGGGCCACATCAGCCGCCTCACTGAGGTGGTTTGTGAGCCTGTTTGTCTCCTCGTCTCCGCTGTGCGAACGGTAGACACTAGCATAAAGAATTTTCTCTATGCCAGTGTCCACCAAAATCCACATGACGGAAAGTTGAGGGTCTTCAAGGTTGCGGAGACGCCGATAGCAAATGTCATCGCGGGCATACATACAAACTCCCGCCCTCGCCCTAAAGTTATGCTCTAGAACATAGCCTGGGTAGGCAAGGTACGCCGCGTCAGCTGGACATTTGATCTGCGTCTCCGTGAGGAACAGAATATGCGGTTTTTCGGTCTCAAGGTGGTGGTGGACCGAGAGGATATTGGAGTGCAAGCCTCGAATGTTTGAGAGGTGCACTTGAAGGGAGAGGACGTGCTTCCGCTGTATAACCTTTATTCTGTTTCTGCCTTTCATTTTGTGGGGAGTGAAGTTAGGTAAGGGAAACGGAAGTGGAAACGAGGCGCTAATTACCAACCCGTGATACATATTAGGTCTTTTCACCTATTGGGAACCAATCCTGGAGACCGCGGGGACGCCCGAGCCCCCCCAGAGGTGTCCATCGGGACCTCTCGTCCGGTCGCCAACCGGCACGATGGCGCACCTCCGGGATTTTTCGCGAGATGGCGGGGCAGCCTTTCATGAGTGGCTGGCTCACTACTTGGGCCCCCAACTATCTGCGGTCGGCCAGCGGAGAACCGTGCCTCGGATCCCGCTGCTCTCCAAGATTGGCTGCCAGGTAAATTGACCTTCAATGTATCACGACTAGCTATAGTAAGCAACGCAACTGTTTCCGACCCGTTCCCCATAATGGCTTCACCAAACATTCATGCCGTAAAGCGACCGCTTGGCGGCATGGCTTTGTCTGGTGGGTGGTAACACGCCGCGGCCTAAACCTACCACCTGAAAAGTACTGCTCTTTTGGCGCCACCCAGGGGACACGTGTAGGACATCGAGGGCTAAATCCTACGGACGCGAGCAGTAATAGTCCCCCAAAAATTCATTCATTCATTGCATATTAATGACCTGCTTAAACCCGGTATCTTTGGGTACGCAGATGACAGCACTGTTGTAGAGAGCTATGCA
Source organism: Cabera pusaria (assembly GCA_954871355.1). Classification (NCBI taxonomy): domain Eukaryota; kingdom Metazoa; phylum Arthropoda; class Insecta; order Lepidoptera; family Geometridae; genus Cabera; species Cabera pusaria. The sequence goes on from OX940902.1 coordinate 20,534,094, forward strand.
TCCAACGCACGAACTAGTGCATTACAAATCCAGTCTCATAGAGAAGCCATGGTCGAGCGCTTGAACTATTCTTTGAAGGCAGTCTCCGATTGGGGCGATGCCAATCTGGTCAAGTTCAATGCTGCTAAAACCCAGGTGTGTCTCTTCTCCGCTAAACGGAGCCCATTTCTACTGGCTCCTACTTTCCGGGATGTGTCCGTTCCGATAAGTAACAATCTTGAGCTTCTTGGCATCTCTTTGACACCAACTCTCAATTTCGGCTCTTATATTGAGTCTAGAGCCCAGCTAGCCTCAAAAAAGCTTGGCATTTTGGCTAAGGTGAGACGGTACTTCACACCGGGACAGTTGCTTAATCTTTACCAAGCACAAGTCCGGTCGTGTATGGAGTACTGTTCTCACCTTTGGGATGGCTCTGCCAAATACCAGCTGGAGACACTGGAAGCTATTGAGAGGAGAGCAAAGAAACTCATAAGCGACGACCTACTAGTAAGCCAGAGACTCCAGAGTCTCGCGCATCGCCGCAAAGTCGCTTGCTTATCGGTTTTCTATCGAATACATTTCGGAGAGTGTGCAATGGAACTGCATGATTTGATTCCACCATCCCCATTTTATAATCGGACATCCAGAGACACTAAAAGGCGCCACCGATTTATGGTGGATATACCATCTACCCGAACGAAGCGATTTGCTTCTTCGTTCATCATACGAACCGCCAAAGAATGGAATACTCTGCCTGAGTCTGTGTTTCCGGTTAAGTACAATATGGGGGTCTTCAAATCGCGAGTGAATAGGTATCTTCTAGGTAAGCACGCTCCATCACCGATCGCATCATCACTTAACATCAGGTGAGATAGTGATCAAGTGCTACCCAGTTCTGTATAAAAAAAAAAAAAAAAAAAAAACTATCTCACCTGATGGTAAGTGATGATGCGGAAGATGGTAAAGCACGCTAGGCCTAGAATGAAAACTGGCTCTCACGGATAGCCATATTTAGGGTTTTCAGGTTTTTCCCTTATATAAGCCAAACATTAGAGACAAATAAAAATTCTACAAATCAGTGACGCACATAATAAACCCGTATTATGTCATCAAAAATGTATCATATTTGCGGCCAATGTTAAGAAATGTCTGTTTCCTTCCTAAGTCTATTAAAAATTAAAGGCCTTGGCACGAGCAGCGTGGACTGAAGTTACAAAAACAAACATTATTTTTAATGCGAGTAGTTTAACGGTAACGGTCAATTTTCACACCGAGTGTCCGCCATGGGAATCCCATACTGTTCAGTTAATGAATTCCTTAATTACACAAAGTGAATGCCGCAACTGCCTTACACAAAAACCATGACAAATAAGGATTACTTTATATAGGAATTTATATGTTTATGCGATATCTGCCGCATGTCGGACGAGCTGTGGGCCAAAATCACCACTGTGTCCTGATACAGCTAATCGACGGCACAGCAGACCACGTAAAAGATGGCGAGATGAGCTTGACGCCTTTAGCGAATACTGGTCCACAATAGCACAGGATAGAGATGCGAGGAAGTCATGGGAAGAGGTCTTTGCCCAATAATGGAACACGTGGGATTATTAATAATAATAAATGGCTTAGACTTCTGCGACAATGTATGAGGCTATAACAACATATTCTCGGTTATTTAGTCGTGCTAATAGAAATGTTTTTAAGTCCTATACAATTAAAGGCATCCTATAATGAATGAAAACATCTATCCGTTTAGGAAACGGGCAATGCGCTGTGCTAAATTGTAGCCAATTTCGTGCCATGGTGTCTTTGTATACCTAATTAATAAAAAGGCAGTATGAACAAGCTATTTGAGAAAATCAGATAAGGATGTGAATTTATAAAGCTTTTAGTTATATCCTGTTTAAATTAGAATAAGTTATTTTTCAAAAAAAATAAAACCGACTTCATAGCCACAAAAAGGCACTCAAAAGCGAAAAATAATTTACTTAAAATTATTATAAGCGTTACCCACGTCTCTATTTGAAGTCGGTGCCAGCCAAGTCTAATAGGTAGTAGATAGATAATACCTACGAGTACATGTATCTACCTACTTACTAACCTACATGTACCTACTTACTACTACTACATACATAGCATCTATTTAATATCCAATAGACTTGGCTGGCACCGACTTCAAATAGAGACGTGGGTAACGCTTATAATAATTTTAAGTAAATTATTTTTCGCTTTTGAGTGCCTTTTTGTGGTTATGAAGTCGGTTTTATTTTTTTTGAAAAATAACTTATTTTACCCTTTTTAGTGCAAAAAAAGTTTTAATGAAATTACATGCATCTATTAAATTTCGTGTCTGGGCCGTTATACACTGACGGATATATACTTTTTGAAAATTTCAAGTGTGTACCTATAACGGTTAAGAAGATACAGATCTGTAAAGTGCGCACATATAGACACACGGACGGACGGACGGACGGACGGACGGACGAACAGACAACAAAGTCTCAGAAAGTGTTCATTTGGTAGCCTTTGGGTTCGGAACCCTAAAAAAATTGACTTTAAATGCCGCGCTAAAGTGAAAATATTCACTAGTAATAATGATGTCATCAAGGTCTCATAGGACAATGTCCAAAATGGCCCTGTGCAATAAAAGCATCTGACACACGATAATTAATTGTCTATTTTATTACAATAATTCCAAATACTTTTATAACACGGACTAGTTGTATTCCAAAATGAATATAAAAAAGTATTATTTGCGATTATTAACATTAATTGCCGCCATATGGCCAACAGGGTACTGAATCACTCTACTACGTTATAAGAGGCACTTCCCTATATTGTGGATACCCGAATTATGTAAGCACTGTGTAGCCAACCTAACAACGGAAAGTATTATTTACGTAGTAACTATTATATAATATGTGGTTTTATGCTTATAATTTTTTTTTGCTGTGTTGATTGGTACAAAGTACGTTCATGATTCTGAGTTATTTAATTATGTATGCAGTGTCGCGCGACTGAAATGGCCGCCATCTTCGCCAAATGTCATGTCATGTCAAAAAATATTAGGTATGTTTAAAAAAGTTTGCACTCTCACAAGACTTTGCCCGGTAGAACATTCCTGTGAAGACAAATTATTTATATTTATACATAATTATTTATTATAATTATTAATATATAATTATTTATTGAGGGCCCGGTGGCGTAATTGGGAGAACAGTCGGCTTTGATGCCGTGGTACCGAGTTCAAACCGCCGTGCACCAATGAATTTTTCTATCGAAAAATATATGTGCGCTTCTCACAGTGGCCCTCCGGTGAAGGAAAACATCGTTAAGAAACCAATAACCCCCGCATGGTGGTAGAACATATCTAGTGTCCGCCTGGCCAGCTACCACCCTCAAGTCAGAAAATCTGTCGCCAAACATCTAATGTGTTCCGGCAGCTATCCTTGAGAGCCAGTTCCCATTCTAGTCCACTTCTCTATCTTCGACCGCATCATCACTTAGCAACAGGTGAGATAGTGGTCAAACGCTTGCCTATAAGATATTACAAAAAAAAATTTCCCACATTTATTTCTATCTCGCTCACAGTTACCGTAAGAATATCTTATATGCAATAGCAACCTCCATTGTGTATAATCTTCTTGGGACTCTTCTACTAAAACTAGTACAATCTCCTATGTTTGGGGTATTTATCTCCATATCTCTGGTGATACTAATCAGATCTCGATAAAATTAAAATGGGACCACCTCGGAAACGTATCCTACCAATTAAAAAAAGAATCATTGAATCCGTTCACAATTGATGGAGAAATCGCGTAACATACACACAAAAAAAAAAAAAAAAAACATACAGACGAATTGAGAACCTCCTCCTTTTTTGTGAAGTCGGTTAAAAATATAATTGCCTTTTTTAATCCATATAGTTTTTACCATTATCTCACCTCTTGGTAAGTGACGATGCGGTCGAGGATGGTAGAATGCTAAGCTCTCGAGGACAGTTGCCGAAACACTATTAGATGTAAACACCCTAAACATCTAGAAGACAATATCTAAAAAAAAATCTTAACAATTTTGAGTTCTAGTTATTAATGTAAGATTAAAGTTTTTTCTATTATTATGCTTAGAAATATATATTTATGAGTTTACTAGCAATGTAGGTAGTACATTAATAGTCTCGTTAACCCCTTCAACTAAGCTAAATATGCTTGTGTCTGGAGTGGATTCACGTCAATAGTGCAATGGGTGTGTGTGGTTCAAACTCACGACCTTTTCGTTTCGCTGACTGACACTTTAGCCATTGAGCTATCGAAGATTGCTTTAATAATTTTACCGCTAAATTGATAACAGAATTTTTTGCAATCATTCAATATAGATAGATTTTATTTTTCTAAAATACGTTTAAACTCCAAAGAAGCGTAAGCACCACCTAAAATGTTTACCTTTTCATGGCAACGGTACTGCGCGCAGTATTTTATTGTCCACGTTACTCCAATAAATCATCAACTAATTTGTTCAAAATAAGATAAGCTACGGGTAAAATCAATAGTAGGCAACTCAAGGCTTACCGCTGACCTCAGAGGGACGTAGGTGAAGATAAAAGCCATCGTGATATAACGGCAGTGGTTGGGACCCTCGTTCATAATCAATGCCGTGATTAATTTACCAAATAACTTGTAAACTCCAAGGGTGTTTACTCAAGGGTGTAAGAAGGGATACCCGCAGGTATCGTTTGTTAGCTAATGCTTTACGGATAATGATTTGGAAGTGGATTTGACAGGAGTAGTTTATATTGTTATGGTTTTCAAATAAGAATAGAATTTGAATTTCCCTCTTGAACTGCTCAAACACTCCGAAAAATCCTATGGGATCATCTTTAAATAGTATAAAACGAAGTGGCTTCCCACCGTCTGTCCCTTTCTCTGTGCGCTTAGATCTTTCAAACTACGAAACGGATTTTAATGCGGTTTTCATCAATAGATAGAATGATTCCAGAGAAAGGTTTAAAACCAGGATTAAACGCGGGTAAAACCGCTGGGTACAGCCAGTTAAAATATGGAAGAATTGTACAAGTCATCGAAAGTTTTGAGGTCACTTCGTAACGAATCTAGTCTCATTTTAATTTGAAACACAATATGCATACTCCAACTTTACATGCTCGAAGATCAAGTGATCCTAGTACCGGTGGCGTAATCGGGAGAACGGCCGCTTTTGATGCCAGAGGTACCGAGTTCAAACCCCGCCGTGCACCAATGAATTTTCTATCAAAAATGTATGTGCGCTTTTCACAGTGGCCCTCCGGTGAAGGAACAAAATCGTTAAGAAACCAACAACCCCCGCATGGTGGTAGGACACTATCTAGTGATCGTCTGGCTAGCTACCACCCTCAAGTTAGAAAATCTGTCGTCAAACATCTAATGTGTTCCGGTAGCTATCCATGAGAGCCAGTTCCCATTCTAGGCCTAGCTTGCTTATCATCTTCGACCGCATCATCACTTACCAACACGTGAGAAAGTGGTCAAACGCTAGCCTATTAGATATATAAAATAAGTTATTTAAAAAAAAAAAAAACCGACTTCGTAACCACAAACAGGCACTCAAAAGCGAAAAATATATTACTTAAAATTATTATAAGCGACCTACCTACTTATCTATTTGAAGTCGGTGCCAGCCAAGTCTAATAGGTAGTAGATAGATAAATCCCTACATGTATCTACCTACTTACTAACCTACATGTACCTACTTACTACTACTACATGCATAGTATCTACCTACTATCCAATAGACTAAGCTGGCACCGACTTCAAATAGATAAGTGGGTAGCGCTTATAAGAATTTTATGTCATTTATTTGTTTTGAGTGCCTGTTTGTGGTTATGAAGTCGGTTTTATTTTTTTTGAAAAATATCTTATTTTACCCTTTTTAGTGCAAAACAAGTTTTAATTAAATTACATGCATCTATTAAATTTCGTGTCTGCGCCGTTTTATACACTGACGGATATGTACTTTTTGAAAATTTCAAGTATGTACCTATAACGGTTAAGAAGATACAGATCTGTAAAGTGCGCACATATGTATAGACATACATATGTGCGCACACACACACACGGACGGACGGACGGACGGACGAAAGGACAACAAAGTCTCAGAAAGTGTTCATTTGGTACCCTTTGGGTTCGGAACATTAAAAAAATTGACTTAAAATGCCGCGCTAAAGTGAAAATATTTACTAGTAATAATGATGTCATCAAGGTATCAAAGGACAATGTTCAAAATGGCCCTGTGCAATTAAAGCATCTGACACACACGATAATTAATTGTCTATTTTATTACAATAATTCCTAACATTTTTATAACATGGACTAGTTGTATTCCAAAATGAATATTAAAAAGTATTATTTGCGATTATTAACATTAATTGCCGCCATATGGCCAACAGAGTACTGAATCACTCTACTACGTTATAAGAGGCACTTCCCTATATTGTTGAAACCCGAATTATGAAAGCACTGTGTAGCCAACCTAACAACGGAAAGTATTATTTAAACAGTAACTATTATATAATCTGTGGTATTATGCTTATAAATTTTTTTTGCAGTGTTGGTTGGTACAAAGTACGTTCATAATTCTGAGTTATTTAATAATTTATGCAGTGTCGCGGGACTGAAATGGCCGCCATCTTCGCCAAACGTCATGTCATGTCAAAAAATCTTAGGTATGTTTAAAAAAGTTTGCACCCTAACAAGACTTTGCCCGGTAGAACATTCCTGTGAAGACAAATTATTTATATTTATATATAATTATTTATTATAATTATTAATATATAATTATTTATTGAGGGCCCGGTGGCGTAATTGGGAGAACAGTCGGCTTTGATGCCGTGGTACCGAGTTCAAATCGCCGTGCACCAATGAATTTTTCTATCGAAAAATATATGTGCGCTTCTCACAGTTGCCCTCCGGTAAAGGAAAACATCGTTAAGAAACCAACAACCCCCGCATGGTGGTAGGACATATCTAGTGTCCGTCTGGCCAGCTACCACCCTCAAGCCTTATCCTTGAGAGCCAGTTCCCATTCTAGTCCACTTCTCTATCTTCGACCGCATCATCACTTACCAACAGGTGAGATAGTGGTCAAACGCTAGCCTATAAGATAAAAAAAAATTAAAAAATATTAATTATCCCCACCTTTATTTCTATCTCGCTCACAGTTACCGTAAGAATATCTGTCTAAAACGAGAAGAAAGATGTAAAAACATTATTCAAGGTCATATTTTTTAGTCTTCAAAAATATATGCAATAGCAACCTCCATTGTGTATAATCTTCTTGGGACTCTTCTACTAAAACCAGTACATTCTCCTATGTTTGAGGTATTTATCTCCATATCTCTGGAGATACTTATCAGATCTCGATAAAATTAAAATGGGACCACCTCGGAAACGTATCCTACCTATTAAAAAAAGAATCATTTGAATCCGTTCACAATTGACGGAGAAATCGCGTAACATACAAAAAAAAAAAAAAAAAAACATACAGACGAATTGAGAACCTCCTCCTCTTTTGTGAAGTCGGTTAATAATGTAAGTAACCAACTAACCAACTCTTTTGTTGCCGAAAGTGTGTAAATAATCAATGTTCATCATCAATTTTCAAATAGGGTTTACTGCCAGCCAGGATGCCAACTGTTAAATGTTTACCTAATCTCTTTTTAACCCCCGACGCAACAAGAAGGGGTGTTATAAGTTTGACATATATACCTGTGTATCTGAGTGTCTGTGTATCTGTGTATGTGTGTGTCTATTTGTGGCATCGTAGCACCCAAACGGGTAAACCGGTTTTGATTTAGTTTTTTTGTTTGATAGGTTTCTTAAGGTACGAACACACCGCTGCGTCCTGCATGCGCGAACTAGGCGGCGATCAGATAGCGCAGTAGTATTTCTACCGAGTGGTTCACACCAAGCGCGATCAGAAAACAATTGAAAAGTACTGAGATCGCGCCCGCATATTGCAGGACGCCGCGGTGTGTCCGTACCATTAATCGAGAGTGAGAGCTTTGTTTTTTTTTAAAATGAAAATGTCACTTCTGCGCACTACTTACCTGCCACTCTATGATGTTGTGTTTGGGCTTATTAGAATTGTCTCAATGAACATATATGCATATACAAATCAGTCGGGGGGATTATGCCACACATAGAATACGGCCCCATCTTTCAGGATTAGGCACTATATTCCCTGATGGCTTCTGTGAAGGCAGAATAAGTCAGTGGTTGCCATGGAAGTTAAGGAGTAAACCGAAGTAATTTCATTGACAAAACTTTTCGCATGGCGACAATTTTTGTGTCGTTGAGTAAGAAATACACAATTTTTACACCAAGCATAATAGTAGGATTAGTAAGTCGAAAATTTCCTCTCCGAAAATCCTAATATTTCTTTAATTATAAAGTTTCTTCAATCATAAGAGACGCGGAGAAAAAATCCTACACTTACAATGGAAAATGATTTGGTTGGAATGGGAAAAATCTCCTTGTAAAACAGCTCAAATAATTATTAACTTATTACTTGAAATAAATGTCCACTCAGCTTTTCTGTCTTTTAATTTTTTTTAAATATCTTATAGGCTAGCGTTTGACCACTATCTCACCTGTAGGTAAGTGATGATGCGGTCAAAGATGGTAAGCACGCTAGGCCTAGAATAGGAACTGGCTCTCAAGGATAGCTGCCGGAATACATTAGATGTTTGGCGACAGATTTTCTAACTTGAGGGTGGTAGCTGGCCAGGCGGACACTAGATAGTGTCCTACCACCATGCGGGGGTTGTTGGTTTCTTAACGATGTTTTTCCTTCACCGGAGGGCCACTGTGAATAGCCCACGTATTTTTTTCTATAGAAAAATTCATTGGTGCACAACGGGGTTTGAACTCAGTACCTTGTACTCGGTACCTCTGGCATCAAAGCCGACCGTTCTCCCGATTACCACTTAAAAAGAAACGAGAGTGTTTACTTTGTATCTTGCTATAATGTTTGTATAATATGTTCAGTACTTGTTCTCTTTGTTTGTTATTCGTAAATTGAAATGTTCAGCTGGGTTTGTTCTGTTAATAGAATTGCAGTTCAAAGTTTCAAAGTTCAAAAAAAACGTTTCAAAGGTTATCAGAGATCTCATTTGGCAAAGTAGATAATGAAATATGCACTGTTGTATAACTATAACTTATTTATTTTATATTATATTTTATCATCATCCTCATCAGCCTGTGGCAGTCCACTGCTGGACGTAGGCCTCTTCCAAGATGCGCCACTGAGCCCTATTTTTGTCACTTTTTTTCCAGTCACTGCCTTGGGGCCGTAACTTTGTGTATGACTTTCCATCTTAGGAGGAGTATACTCTAATTGGCACGCTGAGCAGGCGGGTTGGCGATCGCAGAACGTAGCTTCTCGCACCGGTGACGTTGCTGCGAGAAGCTACGTCCTGCGATCGCCAACTATTTTATGCTTCGATCAAAAAACACAGAATATACAGAAATTTTACATAAGCAATGCAAATGTTAGAAATCTTTCTTACTAACAAATCATTTGAAATCTCTATTTATAATACAAGGGAATTTATGTGTAAGGAGAGTCGCCAGTCTAATTACAGTGTATTTGGCACTGCAAATAAAAATATTAACTCTATATTATTACGGCGTGGTCTCCACTCTAGAGTACATCTACCCCAACCCCAATAGTTCATAATATCTAGTTAATATTCATAATTATTATTTATTTATATATTATTATTTTATTTATAACTAATGGCACGAAACGCAGGGTCGAGGTCGACGGGCAGTTATTACAGTATGTCAACGAATACATAAACTTGGGCCAGATAGTTGCCTTCCAAAATTGGCAAGATAAAGAGATAGGTCGCCGAATTGAAAATCCCTGGAGGAGCTACTGGTCCATGAAGTCGCTGATGAAGGGCAACCTTCCTCTGACACTAAAGCGCACCCTAGTCAACATGTGTATACTGCCTGTCCTAACCTACGGAGCTCAAACCTGGTCATTGACAGAGGCACAGAAGTCAAAGCTCAAGGTTTGTCAAAGAGCCATGGACCGGAGCATTCTCGGAGTTAAACGAACAGACCGAGTTCGAAACACTACGCTCCGTTCCAAAACCGTCATCACAGACGCAGGTTCAAAAAGTGCAAAGCTCAAATGGGACTGGGCAGGTCATGTGGTCCGTATGCATCCAGCAAGGTGGGCCAAAATCGTTACAGATTGGGTCCCCACAGATGGTCGGCGACGACGTGGTTGGCCACGAAAGAGGTGGCGTGACGATATAGTGGCCCACCAGCCTGCCTGGAGAGACGTTGCGCTGGAGAGAGATTCGTGCAAGGCTATGGGGGAGACCTTTGCCCAGCAGTGGGACATTTCAGGTAAAGAAAAAAAAATTAAATTATTATTTTATATTTTTTATTATCTCCATTTTGGTCATTTATTCATCTCCTGCAAAATTCAGAAAATGAAACATGAACTGCGATAAAAGTATATCCACCAAAGACACAAAATCATCGCCCTTAACATGCAATAGCTGTTGAAACAAGAAATGAACCAACATTGGCTTCAGAAAATGTACCTCTGATACCAATACTCGCCTAATGCTGGCCTATAACTTTTGGTACGCCATAAATCTCTTGGCAAACGACGTGGCCTATATTCCCTCTATAAACAACGTTGAGAAAATAACATAAACTTTGCGCTGTTTTATAAACATGGTAAAAATGAGAACCTCCACGTGTGATGTTTGAAGGTGTACGTTAAGGTTTGAAATGTTAATATTGTTGCAGTGAAAGTTGAACATTTTGTTTTCACTTACAGTTACTTGGAGGAGAAAGAAGAAATTCTGTACTGGACATCTTAAAGTGGTTTTGCTAATATGCGTTGGGCGGTACTGTAGGGTAGCGTGCAATGATCAGACCATTTATAGTTTTGCAAGCCAATTTGTGTACAGATAGCTGTTTTTGCTTATCATCATGAAATTGTTTTGTTTGTTTTGCATAAAATTTAAGAGGTTGTAGACTCTGGATTGTCAGAAATGTTAGAGTCAAGCACTAAGCCCTATACCATAAAATGTCCTGTAATTTCACGTTATATAAACACCTGAAACTAACAGAAATTCACGTAACATTCGTCGAATTTTCTGGGTAATTTTGTCAGTAAGCATCGCAATCTCACTGTGTGTCCTCACTCCCGAGAAAGAGCGACGAGCTCGCTCGAAACCTAGGTCGAGAAAATTCGACTAATTGTACGTGAATTACAGTCGGTATATAACATTAACTGGGAGAGGCCTATCAAATCAAATCAAAATTCATTTATTTCAAGCTATTGAAAATCTATGTCCAGCAGTGGACTGCAGTCCACTGCTGGCTGCTGCTGTCACTATCACTACCTTTGTATAGCCTTTATGCAGCCTTAATTGCAGCTCCAAAGTAGCTTTAAGTATACACAGCAGACAGAAATACAGCTGATTATGATGATAACATGAATGACTGCCTTTGTATTCATACCTTCTGTATTACTTTGAAACTTTAATTTCAACAAAACAGAAACAGACACAGCAAAGTCAAGTTCATATTGTAATAATAAATCAATAAATATCAGTGAAATAAAAACATAACAGCTTTGTTGTAAAAATAATAGCTCCTTAGTTGTAAGTGCTATAATAACAAACTTTTTAAAAACAAAAACAACTAAGTTCAGTCCAATTTACTCAAATACTTCTAACGAGGGCATGGCCGCAGTAGCCTTCACTCGAGCTTTCAAGGTTTTGCAGTAAACTTAATAAACTTAATTATAATGCATTCATTCTCACTATACAATTAGGTAATTTAAATTTTCGTGTTATTAAGGCTATAATTAGGTCAGGCATTCATTTGTTTCAAATGTAATATGCTTTCAGCATTTATTTCATGGTATAGATTTAGGTTTTTTTTTGCAATAATAATATTTAGAAACAATAAGGCTAAGTTGCACCATCTGACTTTAACCGTAACTTTAACTATTAACCGGTGTTTTTGTATGGATTTTGACAGATTTTTGACATTTGATATAGTTAAAGTAAGATGGTGCAACTCAGCCTAAATATAGTTCCCAAATTAACAATAAACATAGTTCCGAAATTAATTTGCATCGTACTCGTACACTTAGGGCACTACAGTACAATACGAGTTTCTTTCAGCCTCATATTTGATTAATTGATATTACCAAGAACATTTTATTCGGTATGTTCAAGGAGAATCTTGATAGCGCGATCTAGAAAGACGGGGCTCGTTTACTAGCGCCATGTTAGCTTAACAAACATAGATGGCATTATACATGGCGTTATAAATCCTTTAATTTTTAACTTTATTTTGTTTTTTGTATTTGTGTTTGTTGTTCTAGCGGCAACAGAAATACACCATATGTGAAAATTTCAACTGTCTAACTATCATGGTTAATGAGATACAGCCTGGAGACAGATGGACAGACAGACAGACAGACAGACAGACGGACAGCGGAGTCTAAGTAATAGGGTCCCGTTTTACCCTTTGGGTACGGATCCCTAAAAACACTTAACCTGTAGTTACTTACTACTTACTGTACTTAGCCCAAGCTACCAGCGGTCGTTAGAGTTGCAGAGTGGAACCTTCTTAGCTGTATACGCATCACCTTATTCTTTCCTTTTAATATTTAGTTGTTCTGTTATCATAACATTTATATATTAAGAAGTCTGAAAATAGCTACTATAATTTCAAATAATTTATGATCGTACAAAACGAAAAAACCGACTTCACATGGCGCAATAGTCAAAGTACCGGTTAATTATAATCATGTCATCAAAGTATAAAAAGCTTATATTGTTTATCTTCATATCTCTGCAGATATCTCGATCTCGATAAAAATTAAATGGGACGAAACGGGAGGCATAATCTCTAAAACAAAAGAGGAATTTTCAAATCGTTATTATCGTTAATATTTGAGGGAGTTTTGCGGTAACAAACATAATTTTTTTTCGAAATTAGAACATCCTCCTTTTTTGTAAAGTTGGCTAAAAACTAATAACCGACTGCTTCATATGCCACGCGAGTCATCAGATCTCGTTAAATTGTAAAAAAAAAAATTAATTCGGCTTATAAATGACGGAGTTTTGAGGTTACATTTACGTCATCGTGTGTATTTTCTCAGACACATAAGGAGTCATCCATAAAATACATGAGGCGATTTTGGTGATTTTCGACTCCCCCTCCCTCGGTGCGATGTCGTGAGATTTTGCTCGACCCTATTCCCCTCTTTCCTAATCTTTCGTGAGATTTATTAAAATGTGTATTTTTAAAATATATAAGTCTAAAATTTGACACTAATTCTCGCGAAAAAAAATACTTGAGATTTTCCGAAACTTCCACTCTCTCCAACGTGAGCTTGAATGAGATTTGGCTCAAAACCATCTGCAAGCCCTCCCCCCCTCTTACCCTTAATTCCACATGTAATTTATGGACGGCCCTTAAATAGTGTATGCTCTAGTTCACAATAATTATGTAGCTCATTTAAAATGAGATCATAACTAAATACATGTGGGTATTAGTAGTTAGTACATTAGTTAATGCCTGGCAGGATTACGGTTCAGACTATTGGTTCAGGTCACTTCACATCTAGGTAAAGCGTCTATTTGAATTTAATAAAATTGTCATAATATGTAGGTACTGTGTGATGTTGAAAGATAAGAGTGGGCGCAAGCTTTATGTAACTGAAAACTAGAAACGGAAAGAAAATAAATAATAGTTTAAAGAAACTAAAAACCACGCTTTTTATAGAAAACCGAACTAAAAAATAGAAAATAAATTTTAATAAATTTAAATTAAGAATAGTGTTAAAAATTTCAATAAATATAAATTAATAATAGTGTGAATAAAAAAAATATTTTATTTTTAAATAAGCGTGAGGTGCATGGTGTTAATAGTTATAAATATTTTATTGACAGATATGAGTAGAGTGATTATCATTTTGATAATATCTTAAAAGCACCCCACGCTTTTTTTTAAATATTTTTTTTTTTTTTATCACACTATTATTAATTTATATTTATCGAAATTTTTAACACTATTCTTATTTTAAATTTATTAAAATTTATTTTCTATTTTTTGTTCGGTTTTCTATAAAAAGCGTTTTTTTTAAACTATTATTTATTTTTTTTACTTTTTAGTTGAAAAATGGAATATTTTTTTATCAAATTAGTGTATTGTCATCGGTCCTCGATAAATCTACAAAGTTAGAACGAAATCTGGTCGTTTAAAGTGGGTCAAAATCGCGCTCAAAGAAGTCGGTTACAACAACAATACAAACATACAGGTGAAGCTAATAAAAGGCTAATAAAAAGTACAGTCAAGAAACGAACAAAGTGCACAATAATATCGTTTAAAAACTAAAAAACAACCGACTTAATGCCGCGCTATTCATTTTCAGTACCAATTTTGAGATGTTTATCTCAATATCTCTGGAGATACTTATCATACCTCGATAAAATTACCATGGTACCACACTTGGGATATCTTCTTTCGAACAAAAAAAGAATAATCGAAATCGGTTCATAAACGACGAAGTTATCCGCGAACAAACATTAAAAAAAATATATATATATATATATATATACGGTCGAATTGAGAAACATCCTCCTTTTTTTGAGGTCGGTTAAAGAGCAACGAAAAGCTTGCTAAACCATTAACCATATGGGATGAATACACAGATAGTTATCTAATTCGATTATATTTAACCCTTAATAACCTAGAATTTCAATTTTGATACAAATCTTTTAAACCGAAATGTTCACATTACTATTAGTTTTTTTTATAGGTTGGCTGTTCGTATTTTACTGATGTATAATATTCTTTCCACCGAAATAAAAAAAAAGAAAAAAAATGTGAAATTAAAAATAAAATAAAATTAATTTTTTAATTTTTTTTTATTATTATTATTTTTCCCTTCATCTAGACCCTCAAGCAAACACAGTAATATTAAAAATAAATCACTTTCGTAAATCAGGCTATTAAGGGTTAAATATGAATGAATAATGATTATTTCATAGAGTAGATTTAATCTCTGTGGATCAGTAGCTAGTAAGAGTGAGTGAAAGATAGAGTGATATATTAGTTATTAGTTTACAGTACAAACACAGTACAAGTAAGATGCTTGTAAAGTCGTTGCAAGCACAGCCACGAGTAGCAAACAGCAAAAAAAAATTTTTTTTTTTCATATGTTTTAATTATCTCCTTTTTATATTTGCCGTAGTAGGGTAAAAAGGGACTAATTTCCGAGTTCCTTTAACGACAAAGGCGATAAATAGTATTCAGTAGGATTTCAAACACTGAAAAGTCAAATATTATGTTCCTTTATGTGTTTATATAATTTATGACTGAAAAGTCATTGTTAAGACTATGTGAGAAAATAGGTTCAAGAAATGATTCATAGAAATATACTAATTTTAACTAGCTACATAAGAAAGTCTAATCTAGAGGAAGGACAAAAGACAAGACTCACGTATTGACCTAATAGACTTAAATACGGACCGTATAAGCCTAAAGTTTACGCACATACCTACCATGTACGAGGCAACAACCGTATTCATAAAGACTTTAACGAACGCACAGTGGTGAATTTGACACAAATAATATCAATAATGTATTGATTTGAATAACACTACGCGTTAGTACTGTGAGACCTCAAAGTTTGTTTGTGAATACGGCGGTAACACACACACGGCAATATTAAATGCACAGGGAATCATAACGCGATATAGTCACGTTCACAAGGGCCGGCCCGACATCAGAATTAGGTTTTATTTGATTTTGCGAACGATATGACACCTCGTGTTTGACAGGAAGTGAAAGTTATAGGGTAAGATTTTGTGTCTTATATTCCCATTTGAGAAGGTTTAGAAGGGGGTTTTATATAACTGTTTTATATAGTTGTACCAGAGAAATTACAGGACTTGTGAAGTCCAACATATGAGTACTTTAAAGTAACATCCCTATCCCCATTTTATAATGGGACATCCAGAGACACTAAAAGGCGCCACCGATTTATGGTGGATATACCATCTACCCGAACGAAGCGATTTGCTTCTTCGTTCATCATACGAACCGCTAAGGAATGGAATACCCTGCCTGAGTCCGTGTTTCCGATTAAGTACAATATGGGGGTCTTCAAATCGCGAGTGAATAGGTATCTTCTGGGTAAGCACGCTACATCATCGATCGCATCATCACTTAACATCAGGTGAGATAGTGATCAAGTGCTACCCAGTTCGGTATAAAAAAAAAAAAAAAAAAAACAAGAAAAGTCTTGCGTAAGTAAATGTCATATTTTTTAAGCGAAACTTCATCGCCTCAAATTTTTTCGTCGTTTTCACATGATATGATATGACCGCCAATCACAGCTGGAGCTTAATGTCACATGTGACATTAAGCTCTAGCTGTGATTGGCGGTACCGGTAGGTTAAGTGACGATGTGGCCAAGATTGGGAACTAGGGCGGCAGTCATAAATTGATATCGATGCGTCTTGTCATCGTAAACGTTTAGTAAAGGGAGACGCAGCTAGACAGTTATATAACTGCATCTCTTTTCTTTACGACGATTATCACCCGGAATTGTCGCTATTCATGTAGAGACTTACACCACTATTGTGAATGATATGCAACACACCGTTAGATTGACTGTCAGACTAAATGTATATGTGCCATAATATCTGTTTTTAGGGTTCCGTACCCAAAGGGTAAAACGGGACCCTATTACTAAGACTCCGTTGTCCGTCTGTCTGTCTGTCTGTCTGTCTGTCTGTCCGTCTGTCACCAGGCTGTATCTCATGAACCGTGATAGTTAGACAGTTGAAATTTTCACAGATGATGTATTTCTGTTGCCGCTATAACAACAAATACTAAAAACAGAATAAAATTAATAATAATAGATCCCCATACAAGAAACGTGTTTTTTTCGGCAAATCACGCCATCTATGAACGCTTAGTTAGGTAAACGTCCCATAGATGGCGTTATATTGAAATATCGATCCCTAACACCTTTGTTAGACGTTAGATGACGTTATAATAAATAACATGTTTATTAATTATTATTTTTTGCTCGATTTTATAAAATACGTGTAGTGTGGTACGGAACCCTACGAGTGCGAGTCCGACTTGCACTTCGTCAGTTTATTTTTTTAATCATCCATCACTGCCTACTATCAAAGAAGCGTCTTCCTAGTTCAGATATCTAATATCATAAAAAACCGGCCAAGTGTGTTGTTACAAGTTAGACTCGCGCACCGAGCCTTTCGTACAAATTTGTCAAACTTTTAACCTTAAAGGACAAACTTTGTTTTTTATTAGTCCTGCGGCAGATATGACCAGCCTCCTTCCACTTCAGTCTATTAATCCGTTGAGCTATATCGATAATTTTGAGCTACAGAACCCTAAAAATGAGTTTTGGTAGATTCACTACTAATCTACTTTCATCGCTAACCGTACGTAAAATTCGGTATAACACCTACACAATAGAGATGGGCGTTGATTAAACGAACTAGTTAAAAAAACCGTCCATCGACTGTCAACGCGTCGACCGTTAACCGTTCACCGATCAACTAGTTGAATCCATGGACGGCAAAATTCAAGAGTATAGAGAAACGTACAGTTGACCTCAACGAACGGAGGCGCGCCGCGCGATTATCTGTCAACTTGATTTCGAACAGTGACATTCGTTGTTAGACGGCTAAATTCGATAGTAGAAAAGGGAATTTCAATTTCGTAGGTATTTTTTGTAAAAAAAAGTAGGTAATAATGTATTTAATGTACGTATTTGGAAACATTAATAGGTCTATATGCAAAGACTTAGTAGTATTAAAATTTCTTAGTAATTTACGTCATGATGTAAAACCAAATCATACTTACTTAAAAATCAAAATATATTTACTGTTGAAAAAATTAATATAGAATTAACGTACAGCGCTCTTTGGATTTAAACGATTAATACTAAGATAACGGTCGAATTCATAAGAGCACTGCGAAATGGACTACGGTTAAAGCATAGTTAATCAATTCAACTAGTTAATCGACTAGTTGACGGAGGTTAATTCAACGGTCTAGTTTCGTTAACGAAAAATACGTCGACGACCCATCTCTACTACACAAAGCCTTAGTGTTACCTGAACATTATAACGTATTCATGAGTCGTCTTTCATATTCTAGAAATAGAACCACAAAGGACTTAGAAATTAGGTAACAAATATTTCAAAGACCTCGTTTAGTCTAGTCCTAATTACTCTGTAAGTATTAGATTCTAGCTGTAATTACTCTAAAACGTAGTAATTAGATAAAGAGATGATCATTGTAGTTAATTGCTTAATTGCATCATAACTTCAAAGGTTCAAAAGCGTTTCAAAACATTAACTTTAAAAAAGGCTGGAATGCGAGACTTACTTTACTACGACTTGCGGGATAAAAACGTGAGAGTCACATAGATGTTCCGCCTTACTTGCTACGAAAAAGTAGTTTACCACCATTAGGGAGAATATCTGCCACCAGGTCTGTACGGTGTTCCGGCAGCACACAGCCCTTGAGAGTCAATGTATTCTAGGTCTAGCATGTACATCATTTTTGACTACATCATATCTTACCACCAGGCTAGATAGTGGTCATACGCTAGCTAGTCTATAAAATATTTTAAAAAATCTTCTCAGTACTTTATATTGGTATATATATGATACAAATAAAAATACATAAAATAAGATCGCTTAAGAAACTAAGAGAACCGACTTCAAATGCCGCGCTATTAATTGCCAGTACCAAGTTTGAGGTGTTTATCTTCATATCTCTGGAGATACTTATCAGATTTTTTTTGTAATCGGTAGGTAAGGTACGTTTCCGAGGTGGTCCCTATGTAATTTCATCGAGATCTGATAAGCATCTCCAGAGATATGACGATAAACGTCTCAAACTTGCTACTGAAATAGACTCGCGGGGCATTGAAGTCGGTTGTTTTAGTTTTTAAACTCACAATTAACGGAGTAATAGCGTAACATACATACAAAAAAAACCATACAGACGAATTGAGAACCTCAGTCTTCTTGAAAGTCGCTGGAAAAATAGTTTTAGCATTGAATAAATACGAGGTGTTTAAAACGCCGCCAAAATTTTGCGCGCTTTTGTGACGTCACAACACACCACTACTGTTACCACAGATTAAATCTTTGTCATAGAAATAGTACGTATTCGTACAACAGTGCATACAATTTCCATTTAACATACAATACCAGAACAATAATGATTCGAAAATAAATGATTTCAAGTAAATGCCCTATACCCTAGACTACATGCACATTCCCTTTTGGGCGTAATACTCAAATTACAATGGCGAGGAATAGTCTTAATATAAAATGACCTTAACACCAACTAGTTATATTCTCTTTGCCAACTAGCCCTTTTTGATTGCTCTAACTCTTCATAGAAAATACTGCCTTAATTAAAGAAAGCTAGGAAAGTTCTAAAGGTCAAATATGTCGAACTTACTAAAACCGCCCGAGGAACAGTCTCAATACAAGAAGAACATTTACACCAACTAACCCCTTTCGATTGTTCTAAGCCGACATAGAAACAACTTCCTAAATTCATTAAAGCTAAAAGAGATCCAAAGGTCAAATATATCGAACTTACTAAAACCATCCATGTAGCCTTTTCCGTGGCGCGAATAAAATTCAATTATAGTAAAGTTTAGATAGAATCGAAGACTCTAATAACTGCTATTGTTTCGAATCGTGACACCCATTACGGTCCTATTCGAAGAACACACGGTGAATTAAGTTCTTAGCCTAGAGCTGAGTTGAAAGGGTGCGGCGTAGTCGAAATATAAAGTATTGTTTTGATATTAGGATATTTGGGATAGGTGAATACCTGAAACATTTATTGATATAAGGTATCTCAATAAATGATTCAGGTCAGTTAAAAGGAAATACTTTAGTAAAACAATGAAAAATTGTCATATCTAGGTGAAAGCATGGACTAGAGTATTCTGCATATTCCAGGAGATTTCCCAGCATCAGGTCATTGCTACCATGACGAGTTGAGAACCTCCTCCTTTTTTGTGAAGTCGGTTAGAAAGCTCATAACAGCTGTCTTAAAACAAAGTCTTAAAGCAGCTGAACGGATGTTCACGACTCAAAACTAAGAACACTTTCGATTAAGACACCTATCAACCAAAAACAAAGCAAATCAAAATCAGTTCATCCGTTTGGGCGCAACGATGGCACAAACAGACACACACATACACAGAAACACAGACACACAGATACACACGTCAAACTTATAACAAAACTTCTTTCCGCATCAGGGGTTAATAAATCGCCCCTAACTCCCCGTTAAAGCTCTATACTTCAAAAATATTTATTTTACTCCAAAGGTACATCAAATTTTATTCCCAACTTTGAGCATATGTGAAGAAGCCCATTGCCGCAACATTTTCGCCAAATAGTTAGCCAACTACGTGTTTCAGCATTGAGATGGATAAACTTCAAAGCATATATTTTAACTATGCCAACACTTTGAGAAGTTCCCTCGGGTCCTCAAAGATTTTCCGTAGCTTGTGTATCGTAAGGAGTATGTGTAAGTTAAGAGCTTTGGGTGTTTCATTTCTGATTTGGAGTGCATTTTCAACCGACTTCACAAAATAGGAGGAGGTTTTCAATTTGACTGTTTTTTTTATGTTTGTTACGTCAGGCCTCTTTTGTTTGGGAAATTCTATTTTTGTTCTAGAAAGTATGCTTTTCGTTTGGTTTCACTATAATTTGACTGAGAGATCAGATGAATATTTCCAGAGATACAAACACACCTCAACCTTTTGGTACTGAAAATGTCTAGCGTAGCATTTGAAGTCGATTTATTTTATAATTTTTTTTAATGATAAATTATAACAGAACACGCTCGACAGATCGGATGGTGGTAAGCGATGACGTCTACCTATTACAGATATAACAAATAAACAGGAAATATGCTCGCGCAAATAAAAAAAAAAACCACATTGCTTAAACAGTGACAGAGATCTGAGGTGACAAACATGCAATAAAAAATACAGTTGAATTGAGAAGCTTCTTCTTTTTGAAATCGGTTGGAAACTACCTTAAAATTATGCTAAGTTTCAAATTGATTTAGGTAGGACGTGTACCTAGACGAAATGACAGTAAATAGCGCAAGGTGCTTGATTGTCTCTGACCTAGGTAAGGTAAGCGTAGCGTCAACGTTTAGGTGCAAGATAGGTTGACGATATTGGCATAATGGTCAATATTGAAGGTTGTACTTGGTCAAGAGAGGCACCGGTAAACCAATATGAGTGGTTCGTAAGAGAGAAGTTAGTCAGTCAGTCAAATTGTTGCTCAATCTCTACCGAGCGCAAGTCCGGTCGTGTATGGAGTACTGTTTTCACCTCTGGGATGGTTCTGCCAAATACCAGCTGCAAACACTGGAAGCGATTGAGAGGAGAGCCAAGAAGCTCACCAACGACGACCAACTAGTAAGCAAAAGACTCCAGAGTCTTGAGCATCGTCGCAGGGTCGCTTGCTTGCCGGTTTTTTATCGGATTCATTTCGGAGAGTGTGCATCGGAACTTCATAATTTGATTCCACCATCCCCATTATATAATCGGACAAGCAGGGATACTAAGAGGCGCCACCGCTTCATGGTAGATATACCATTTACGGGTACGAAGTGATTCGCTTCTTCTTTCATCATACGTACTGCCAAGGAATGGAATTCCCTGCCTGAGTCTGTGTTTCCGATTAGATACAACACAGGGGTCTTCAAGTCGCGAGTGAATAGGTATTTTTTGGGTAAGCGCGCTACATCATCGACCGCATCGTCACTTAACATCAGGTGAGATAGTGGTCAAGCGATACCCATAGTCGCATAAAAAAAAAGATAGACTGTGAACTATGATGATGACGATGAAATTTACTTCACTGTCCTAACTAATACGTTAAGTTTTTCACCTATAATTGGTACAAGAACCATTTTATACTATTCCATTATTAGTAATAATACCTTTTCTAAATACTTCAACTCACAGGCCTTTTATACTAATTGTAGGTCTAATGTCATTTAATGAAAGGCCAGACGAGTAAATTGGTCTTCAGGGACCTGGTATACAACACTAGGTCATATTATCGGTTTTAATACGTTTTACTGGTCTGTAAAAAAACATCAATAACTAACAAAATATTAAAGAAGAAGAGAACTTTATGAAAAAGCGTGTATATAGATTTTTTTTTCAGTTCAACTTTATAAAAGTTTTTTGCAGTATCCAACGTGCTGTTACCAGCATGGGGTGTGTGCAGGGACCTTGGTAGGAAAACCTCTGCACTACCCTTACTGTAGCGTGTTCTATTCAGTTGATGTGGGGGAAGAAATAACGAGAATTAATTACATATGCACTCCGTTTATTGTTAAGACATCTGTCCTATATCGCGTCCGGGAAAACACTGTCGGTGGGCCAATAGGTGCGATGCGAGACGCGAGAGATGTTACATATAATGTCGCGTCTGCTCTACCTACTGTGCCCCCACAGTTTGTTTTGAATTCAAGTAAGTTACGTAACAATCACCACCAAACCAATGAATTTGTTATGCAATCAAATATGTATTTTTATATATATTTTTACACATTTTAATAATTTTTGTAGCCACGACGAGCTGTAAATCTAATACTATAAGAATCTTTGTCCTGACATACTGACTGACTGACTGACTCACTGACAGACAACGCACAGCCTAAACCGCTGGTCGTAGAGACTTGAAATTTGGAGGGTATATTTATCTTAGTACGTAGGGGTGTACTAAGAAAGGATTTTTCAAAATTCACTCCTTAAGGAGATGAAATGGGGGTTCAAAGTTTGTATGGAGAAACAAGATTAGATAGTCTTCTCTATCCGAAACTTCACAAAAGTGCTTCAGTACAAAAATAAGTAAACACGTGTTTCAGGTTTTTTTGAAATTACACCCCTAAGAGGGTGAAATGGGGTAACAAAGTGTGAAAATCAATATTTTTTCGGATTGCGCTAAAACTTGGCATGCAGATAATTATTACAACGTTAGTTACCTTTGAAAATAGATTTCTCAAATTTCACCCCTGAAGGGGATGAAACGGCGGTTCAAATTTTCTATGGAGAAAATTTATTAGATAGTCTTTTCTATTCGAAACTTCACACAAGTGCTTCAGGACATAAATGAGTAAACACGTGTTTTAGGTTTTTTCGGAATTCCACCCCTAAGAGGGTGAAATGGGGTAACAAAGTCTGAAAATCAATATTGTTTTGGATTGCACTGAAATTTGGCATACAGGTGGTTATTGTGACGTTAGTATCAGCTAAGAAGAGATTTTCTAAAATTCACCCCTTAAAGGGATGAAACGGGGGTTCCAATTTTCTATGGAGAAAAATTATTAGATAGTCTTTTCTATTCGAAACTTCACACAAGTGCTTCAGGACATAAATAAGTAAACACATGTTTTAAGTTTTTTCGAAATTCCACCCCTAAGAGGAAATGGGGTAACAAAATGTGAAAATCAATATTTTTCCGGATTGCGCTGAAATTTGGCATGCAGATAGTTATTACGACGTTAGTTACCTCTGAGAAAGGATTTTCTAAAATTCACCCCTGAAAGGGATGAAACAGGGGTTCAAAGTTTGTATGGAAAAACAAGATTAGATAGTTTTTTCAATCCAAAACTTCACATAAGTGCTTCAGTAAAAAAATAAGTAAATACGTGTTTCAGGTTTTTTGATATTCCCCCCCGTAAGAGGGTGCAATGGGGTAACAAAGTATGAAAATCAATATGGTTTTAGATTGTGCTGAAATTTAGCATGCAGCCAGTTATTACGACGTTAGTTCCCTCTGAGAAAGGATTTTGCAAAATTCACCCCTGAAGGAGATGAAACGGGGGTTCAAAGTTTGTATGGAAAAACAAGATTAGATAGTCTTTTCTATCCGAAACTTCACATAAGTGCTTCAGTAAAAAAATAAGTAAATACGTGTTTCATGTCTTTTTGATATTCTACCCCTAAGAGGGTGAAATGGGGTAACAAAGTCTGAAAATCAATATTGTTTCGGATTGCGCTGAAATTTGGCATGCAGATAGTTATTACGACGTTAGTTACTTCTTAGAAAGGATTTTCCAAAATTCACCCCTGAAGGGGATGAAACGGGGGTTCAAAGTTTGTATGGAAAAACAATATTAGATAGTCTTTTATATTCGAAATATAATACAAGTACTTAAGTAAGTAAATACGTGTTTCAGGCTTTTTCGAAATTCCACCCCTAAAAGGGTGAAGTGGGGTAACAAAGTCTGAAATCAATATTGTTTCGGATTGCGCTGAAATTTGGCATGCAGATAGTTATTTTGACTTAGGTATCCGCTAAGAAAGATTTTTTCATATTACACTCCTTAAGGGGATGAAGCGGGGATTCAAAGTTTGGATAGTCGTTTTATTCGACATTTTACACAAGTACTTCTGTAAATAAATAAGTAAGTAGAGTACGAGTTTCAGACTTTTTCAAACTGCCACCCTGAGAGGATAAACTGGGGTAACAAAGTCTAAAAATCAATATTGTTTCTGATTGCGCTGAAATTCAGAATGCAGATAGTTATTATGACGAAGGTATCCGCTCAGAAATGATTTTCTGAAAATTCCTCCCAGATACGGAACAAGGATTCAAAGTTTGTATGGCGAAGCAAGATGGGATAAAGTACGTGTTGTAGGATTTTTCGAAATGGGGTAGGTAACAAAGTCTGTAAATTTAGGTTTTTAGGGTTTTATAAATATATGTCCTGAATTACCTTAGTCACGCGATAACATGAAAACGGGTGAACCGATTTGGCTAATTCTTATTTGATGTGTTTAATGATAGAATCGTTTATACAAAAGAAAAGTTTGTAGTAAATAAAAGAAGGTTTTAACGAGGGCGAAGCCGCGGGACACTTCTAGTACTTAATAAAACGATTATAATATAAAGTATACTTACCACCAGATTTACAAATTTAAAAATCGTCGTTATTTATTTATGGCTATCAATACAATCACCAAAATGAAATAAAAAGGTTTTTACCTCTTTCTATATTTAAAATGAAATAAACTTTACTTCAGTTTTAATTTTAATTTTTTTGTTTGAATTATTGCTGAAATATTTTAAAGTTTATCGCATTTTTATAACCGACCCGTATTCATTGCGGCCCAGTGTAGACGTCCTTAACGACTTCTGACGGACCTCTAATTTTAGAGGTTTGTTTTATAGAGCTAAAGTTTTTATTGTGTATATTTTACGACACTAAAATAAGGTTGAAGTACTTAAATAGAACAAAGCCATATTTTTTAAAGGTTTTGAATTAGAATACAGAACAAAACATAGTCGATTTTTTAATTAATCGGAGTAAAATGACATTACGGGTATTGCCTCTTTTTCATGAAATAAAAATAGTCACTGTAGTGTTACTTTTTATTCGTCGTTCGTTTATCGCGATGTATAATAAGCGACACTCTAGAGATTGCATCATATAGTATTACCTACAACTCCTTTGGATGAGCAATAGACACAACTCGTCCCATTGGTCAGTCCGGGCGTAAGCCGCCCATTCTTATTCATGTGTGGGTGCGGAATTCGCCGTTAGTTTTCCCGCCGTTCGCCTCGTCATAACATGTTGCTGCTAAAGCTAGTTCTTTGGTTCCTGGACGTTTTTGGATTCGTCACGTTGGCATATCTGTCTTGAAGGACATTGGAAGCCGCCAAAGCTGAAAGGCAGCGATTGAAAGATATGGGTCAATGATTGGAGATTGTCCAACCCGATTGGCGTAAATCCGGAGGGTTAGCGCTCCCTGATGGCAAAAGCAAGAATTACTTCGCGACGCAAGGGCGGCGGGCCTGGCGGGATCGAGAGGGCGAGCTCGCGGGGACTTCAGTGCCAACCAGCGACAAGTGTGGACGTTGGTCCATTGTGAAGTCGTGGAAACGCAGCCCGCTTCCTTTCTGAAGGCGAGGGCTTGTTGCAGGAGAAGTCTACGTAACTGTACTTGGAGGTCCTGGACGACTTCGGAAGGGGTGCGATCGAGTCGTCGACGTCGTGCACGTGAGCAATCTCTGTGTCGTTTTAGGTAGGTAGGCCAGGTTTTAGGTAACTTTTAAGGAGTATATTGTCAATAAACTGAGTGTTTAATAAATTTGGTTTCTTATTGTCGAGGGATCTCCCATTAAGGTCTTGCATCACTTGTAGTTGATCACCACTCCTCTAGGGCCGTTCCGGCAGGCCTTATTAACACCACGGCCGAACCCACGCCCTGATTCATCGCTCTGCTGAGGGGTCCTAGCAGGTGTATATTCTAGTCTGATATATGTAGTCGTCAGAGCTTAGGTGCAGGTTCGATCCCGGCACCTGTTAAGGTGACGACGACTCCTTTAGGGCCTAATTTCAGGGCCACTAGGAAGTTGGTTGTTTGAGCTATAAAAAGTGCCCATCACGGGTTACCTGGTGATAGCACGTGGTATAAAATATTTAGTTCATCGAGTCATATCAATTCAGTGAACTATTTCATTCATTTTCATTAAATACTTCTTTATTAACGCAATTTTATTACATATTTTATCATCCTTATTTAACACGCACTTTAAATGCCTATGCCTAATACATTTATCAAATACATAATTGAGTTACAATTTATCCCTACAAAGTAATTTAATGTTCATTTAATTTACAGTTCAGTTCTTTTAAACGATAAAACTAAAAGGCATTTGCATACCAAGATTACATAAAATGAATGCCGAGTACGAGTTCTTACTTCACTGGCAAGAGCGATATGCCGTTATACGGCCGTATCGTGTCATCTAATTCTTTCCCTCCACAGATATCATGTATATATATATATATCTGTGTTTCCCTCTCTTTCCCTTCAATATTAAAATAGAAATGCTTCAAGTTTGTGGTAGACGCCCAGCTAAGGCATATAAAGCTTATTACAATAGTGTTCAAACTTTCTTTGCTCGTGAAGTTCGCAGAGTAATTTAGCTAAGTCTGCGGTAAAGATGCCATTCCAAAGGAGGTTGAAGCAAAGCTAAGCTATAAAAGTTTACATAGAGGTGGATTATTTTAGCTTTTGCCTCTCATGCTGGGTCCAGACCAAGCAAACGAGAGCGAACGAATGGCGAGTGGAAGAAGACGTATAGCTCTATCTTCCTCTATTTCAGAATTCGTTGTCTTTCGGTCAGTCGACGTGTACCCAGCATCAGAATCTCCAAAGGTAAACAGGTGCCACACCGCGGCGTCCTGCGTGCGCGATCTAGACGGTGACCAGATAGCGCAGTAGCATTTGCATCGACTGGTTTACACCAAATGCGATCTACGGCGATCAGAGAACGATTGAAAATCAGACCGCGAACGCGCACGCGGACGCAGGACGCCGTGGGTAAGTGATTTGTCTGATCTAAAATGTTTAAATAATAATATTATTATTTTAACAGTATCTTCATCTTTTTTAAGAAGACGATATTAATGTCTGACAGACAGTATACTAAATAATATTAATTTTTTTGTTTTTTAAATATCTTCTAGGTATGTCAAAAACTCATTTGCGAATAAAACAGCTATAACATTTAACCACTATTTTAAAGGTACTGACACACCGCAGAGTCCTGCCTGCGCGATCTAGGTGGCGATCAGATAGCGCAGTAGTATTTGTACGGAGTGGTTCACACCAAACGCGATCAGAAAACAACTAAATAGTACTGAGATCGCACCCGCAGATCGCAGGACGCCACTGTGTGTCGGTACCTTTACTGCCAATAAAATTAAATGAATCAACTTTTTTTGTTTGTTAAGAACACAATTAATAAATAAGTAAGTAAGCTTAAGCTCGCTTAGTTCTCAGTGGAACATTGTCTTTATGGCGGTGAAAGTTAGGTAATTCATAAATTGTTATAATGTATTTTGAGAGAGTTTCCCTGAAAAATGTGTTAATTTTCGTGCGTAGGCGAAATTTAAATTACTTGATACAGTTTTATTTGAGTAAGGTAGACTTTATTGTTCGAAAAAAATTAAATAAGCATACTTTGGTCATGATTAAAGTTATTTAGGTAAAAAGCTCAAAATAGATGTACTAGATAAATACCTTTAAAAAAAAAACAAAACAACGGGCTGCACTACCGGAGTGTCGGCAGAAGTGAAAACTTGAACATTAACGTTGTGCATTTGGTCTACTCTCCCTCCGTCTCACGAATTTTCGATCAGGTCACGTGTCCTGACGCGAGGTCTTGACACGAGTTTTTTTACCCATCTCAAATAGTTCACAACGCCGCTAAAGAAGTTTTTACTTCAAAAAAATAAGTTCAAAAACTAAAACCGGACTACTGAAAGATCACACTCTAAAAAGTATGAAACAAGAAAATATTCTCACCAGAGATCGCTATGTACAAACTATTCAATATATATCGTGTATTATATAAACAACTTACTTTTAATAAATATTTTATTGAATTTTATAAATATTCTTAGTGGTGCTCAGTGGATACCCGTCGTCGTATGCTACTTTGCAGAGTGTATTGTTTTGTTACGGTTACACAGCCACGACGGACGGACATACAACCACAGCTATCCTCTAAGCACCACTAAGAATATTTATGAAATACAATAAAATATTTATTGAAAGTAAGTTGTTTAAATAATACACGATACATATTGAATAGTTTGTACATAGCGATCTCAGGTGACAATATTTTCTTGTTTCATACTTTTTAGAGTGTGATCTTTCAGTAGTCGGGTTTTAGTTTTTGAACTTATTTTTTATTTAAAGCATTTTGGGGTTTTTGCATAATTGTATACATGTATACATGTCAATATACTTACATAAACACACAGCGATCAACAAACACATAACCCTCCCAACTGCTTCTTTGCGACGCCGTGGGGTAAAAATTAGTTTTCTTGACTTCGGCGGGATATATCTCGCCAACGCTACGCGCGACAAAAATATGATGTACCAAACCCTATCTTCATTTTAAAATCCCTATTCAAAAATACCACACACGATAGGGTGTGGTGAAATTTTTTTTTTAGTTCTGGACTTCGTGCCCTCTAGAGGGCGCCACATTCAATTTGTTGTGACGTCACATAACCTATAACCATCAAACAAATAAGACGCGTTCAACGACAGCTCACTTGGCAAATTATGAAAAGTAGTTTAGAAGTTATGAGGGAACAGATGAACATACATACAAACATACATACATACATACATACATACTTACATACTTGCTAGATGCTAGAACTATACCAAAAATAATACAAAACAATAGTTTTCGTTATCTCTAATGACTATAAACTATTCAATTAGCTCGATATTTTAATGATATAAAATATATTTAGTTGAAAATCCCGCCCCGCAACGTTCCCAATTCCCGTTCGTTCCCGGTGCAAAGGTGCCAATTACAATTGATCTGAACGTTTTGTTTCATAATTTATCAAAAGTTCAGCCAAGGAATGTAATTCCTTGCGACAACCAGGGGTCTTCAAATTGCGAGTGAACGGTATCCTCTAGGTAAGCGTGCTACATCGTCAATCGTCACTTAACATCAGATAAGATAGAAGATGATGTATAAAAATATATTCGGGACAAAACTCACTTTTAAACTGATTTCACAAAAGGTGCACAACTTTTTCAACAAACTACGGCGAAACAAAAGGGAGGGTTATAGTGTTAGCCAGTATGTGGGTTTGTATGTTTATCTGTTCCTTCATAACTTCTAAACTACTTATCATAATTGGATAATTGAGATGTCGTTGGAAGCGTCTTGCTAGTCCGCTGGTTATTTATTTTTTGTAGGTAGTTTTTGTATCTGATACACAATAAACTTGACATTAAACATTGAATTAATAGCGCAGCAATGTGGAGTAAAAATATTGATGTTTTTTAAATATTTTGAGCGATATTTTAACATCGAAGACTACACATTTGACCGCAATCGCACTTGCAAAGAATAAAAACAAGCTGGCTAAATTTAGGACAAATAACAAACAAAGTGAACAGTAATAAAGTACACTAAGTTATAGATTTCTAATATCCATAGAAACATTTCTCATTATTTTTACCTTAGTCTCAGAAAATCTCCAAAACCTATACTTACATGCTCATTTAGCCAAATCAAGTTGTTAATCACATATTTTATTGCCGTCGTAATAAAAGACATTCGAGTACGAAAGATAAAATCACAATAAAATATCTAATTCTGAACGAACAAACAAATTCGTTGGCAATAAACGTTTATGATACCAATTAAAATGGTATACCGTTGCCGAGGTATCCAATTTAGTATCTAGAATCTATGATAAAATCGTGGATTACAACAATTATTATAAAATATTCAATTTTTTTGTGGCCGTAACGCTTTTGCTGTGTTTAGAGCTTATAACGGTTACGACTGCAGGGCTAGCATGGCCTTATCCCCGGGGAAAAGACAAAATTATTTCCCTGTTTTACGCCACTGACAGGAGATCAACACAACAATTTAAACGCTTGGTGAAGTTTACACCCGCGTTTTGATTTTGTTTCGAATTAAAAAGTAAAAAAAAAGAATTGATTAAAAGTCAGCGGGCGTTTATAATTATCGAAGAACTTTACTTATAATTTGTGGAAAGACAAAATAGTCCCCTTGCCATGCTAGCCCTGCTGGTGTACAATCGTAGCTCGTAGCTATTTGACGTAGCTTTTTCGTAGATTGCTTCGCTGCTGTAGAGTAAATTGCTACGTGCACAGCTACATCATTTTACATCTTTTTAGTACTTATATGTTGAGTTTTATATGATAGCGCCTCGCTTAAATTGATTGTAAGAATTGATTTATACGTTATTTGCTTCATGGTTGTAAAATAATAGGCTTATAACTGGTGTACAATCGTAGCTCGTAGCCATTTGACGTAGCTGTTTCGTAGACTACTTCGCTGCTGTAGAGAAAATTGCTACGTGCACAGCAACATAATTTTACATCTTTTTAGTATTTATATGTTAAGTTTTATAGCGCCTCGCTTAAATTGAGCGGTAAAAATTGATTTATACGTTATTTGGGTCATGGTTATAAAATAATAAATGTATCTACATAAAGTAATTATGGTAATAGTTATGCTAATGGTTTGAGGGTCCAGTGGTGTAGTGGGAGAATGGTCGGCTTTGACAGAGGTCAGACTTTTCAGAGTAGCCCTACGTTAAAGGAAAAACATCCTTGAGAAACCCCAAACGCCCGCATGGTAGAAGGACACTATCTAGTGGCCGTCTAGCCAGCTACCGCTCTCAAGTTAGAAAATCTGTGGTCAAACATCTAATCTGTTCCGGCAGCTATCTTAGAGAGTCAGTTTCCATACTAAACCTAGCGTTCTACCTCGACCGCATCATCACTTACCATCAGGCGAGATAGTGATGAATCGCTAGCCTTGCAAGATTACTATACTACAGACAGACACACACATACACATTATACACACGTCCTACTTATAACACCCCTTCTTTTTGCGTCGGGGGTTAAAAATACCTGTCTCAAACGTCTCAATTATTACAACCCAATCTGCCCTATCTATTTCTGACATAACATCTCATCAACTTGTCAAACAACGTAACAAATAGATGGGTAAGCATCATTGGGAACAGATATTTGTTACCTTCGACCTCTTTCTGTCTATATAATATATGTGACAGCTTCCTCATCATATCCTGGTTCCCCTATTATGAGAAATATATGGGTTTCATGAAAGGATAATGAAATAGGTATGTTTTGAGATACAGTAACTTGATATGGTTTATTAAATGCCAATTTATATTAGTCTGATTATAGTTTATTGATGTTTTGTCCTGATTGTATAAACTTATGTCAATGTAGGTATTTCAAATATGTAGTTTTTTTTAATATCTCATAGGTTAGCGTTTGACCACTATCTTACTTGGTGGTAAGCGATGATATGGTCGAAGATAGTGAACACGCTAGGCCTATAATACTCTGGCTATCAAGCGTTTTGCTGCAAGAACACTGTAGGCTGCAAGGTTACGGTAACAGATTGAGAGTATCTGTTGCCGTAACCTTATGGTATTCTTGCAGCACAGGTTTTTTTATATCTCATACGTAGGATAGCGTTGACCACTACCTCTCCTTGATGGTGATAAGCTCCTTTTTGGTAGTAAGTCATGTTAAACATCTATATAATTAGCTCCTACCACCTGTGGAGGAACACCCGTGCTAGGATTTGAACCGGCAACTCTCGCATAGAAGTTAATTTATATGTATATCCTTTACGCAATTGGAGCTCTCAGAATCAATGTATATACTTTTCTGAGATAGCTAAAGGTACGAACACACCGCAGCGTCCAGCATGCGCGATTTAGGCGGCGATCAGATAGCGCAGTAGCACAGATTATATAATAGTTACTACGTAACAGATACTTCACTCCCCTACACAAACACAATACCAACGTTTATTTCAGACAATATAAGCAAACATGTGTCTAAGGCGCTCGACATAGCGTTGTTATTACTTCGTTTAGCGCGCGATATATCGGCGCGTGCCTGATACAGTAAAGGGTTGACTCAATGAAATAAAAAAAAAAATACGAATTCTTTTTATTTACCTCACAAAATAACATCAATATTCCGAACTAAGAGTGAATTTTACGCCGTTTTGTCATTTTAGTATCGGTAGCATAAAAAAATAAAACATATTATGCTTGTTTTTTGTCAAACCTGCAAAATGACTATGAAAAACTTAAATCGTTTCTAATATAGAATACGAATGCGCAGTTATCCCGTCATTTGAATAATAATATACGTTGCGCGCGCGGTAGCAGTGACAACTGACTGGCAGATAGTACCGCCGGAGTTGACGAAAGTTTAGGTATAAATCGCAGTAGCTATGGGCGAGTGAGGGAGGCCTGGCAGTAGTATTTGTACCGACTGGTTCACACCAAACGCGATCAGAAAACAATTGAAAAGTACTGAGACCGCACTCGCAGATCGCAGGACATACATCATCTTAAGCCAGCTGGGTCAATTATGATTTTCAAGGCGTCGTTAGGTTATTTTCGGTAGCCCAAATGACATAATTATTATTTTTTATGGAAATATTCTGATGCTGAAAAATTGCGCAAAAAACATACTTTATATTTTAAGAACTGAATGTCTTATACCAGACAAGTAAGATTTCATCTTGACCACATATTATTTTTTGTTCAATCCGGGTGAGATAGCTTATTATATTATGTAATATATTATAAACACATATTCCTGTTAGAGCATATCCCTTTACAATGAGCCGTTAATCGGGCTCAGTGGCGTACCTTCGGAGAACCCTACGTCCAGCAGTGGACTGACGCTGGCTGATTATGATGACGATGATTCTTGTTAGTACCACGCATAAAAAATGTATTGCTAAAAAGTTTCTGAAGAAAGACTGTGAGCTCGATTTTTTATCTTTGATAAAAAATCGAGCTCAGTGGCATGCCATAGATAAGTGATGCCTATGTCCAGCAGTGGACAGAGATACGTTGATGATGATAATGATGATCTGAATAAAGTTATAAATATTAAAATACGGGACTTATCGCGCCTAAAACATAAATCTTATTTACTCGACGTTTGGACCAAGTTGCATTGACCACGATCATGTTTTAGGCGCGATAAGTCCCGTATTTTAATATTTATAACTATGTGTTCAAATCGCGAAAGTTTAAAGTTTACGATCTGAATAAAATAAAAACCAATAATATATGCATATATGCATATCCATTAAAATACTGCAAATTAAGTATCAAACAATGGTTTTATAAATAAAAGATTAGATGATAAAGCGAGACCTATAGAAACTATGAAAGGAATGCCTTTCATAGTTTCTATAGCTCTTTGCTTCAAAGGGTTGTAACCCGTGAAATTACAAACCGAATGAGATGATGAGAGTTAAAGTCCCACGGCACCGGGAAAGTCGGTAGAATCCATGGGATTTACAATATTTCTTGTAAGGTAGCTAGTTTCCACACAAATGAGATTGCCTTGTCAGTTGACATCACAAAAAAATGCGTAACATTCGGCTGAAAGTGCAATAATTTATATTCTACAATGTAAAATCATAATTATAATTTCATAATTTCCGATAACAATATAATTTAGCGCGATCTCTACTCTAGAACACGTCTACTCCAATGGTTATCTATTTTACGACACTTGTGACCAGCCCACTGCCACTTCAGCTTGCTAATTCCAAATCCTGAGTACTAATATTGCGATATCATCTTGTTATGATGATACAAGATGTTAATAATATTAGAGCGATGTCGAAAGCTTTTTTTTTAAAATATCTTATAGGCTAGCGTTTGACCACTATCTCTCCTGTTGGTAAGTGATGATGCGGTCGAAGATGGTAAGCACGCTAGGCCTAGAATGGGAACTGGCTCTTAAGGATAGCTGCCGGAACACATTAGATGTTTTGGCGATAGATTTTTCTAACTTGAGGGTGGTAGCAGACCAGGCAGACACTAGATAATGTCCTTCCACCATGGGGGTTGTTGGTTTCTTAACGATGTTTTTCCGTCACCGGAGGGCCACTGTGAAAAGCGCACATAAATTTTTCGACAGAAAAATCCATTGGTGCACGGCGGTTTGAACTCCGTACCACGGCATCAAAGCCGCCCGTTCTCCCGATTACGCCACCGGGCCCTCAGCCGACCATTCTCCCGATTACGCCACCGGGCCCTCAAAACACAATTATAGACTGATATAATCATATTTACTAAATCTATCCTAAGTTACACGAAGAAGAATCTTGTTTCAAAGGAAAATTAAATTGGGACCTACATACAAGCGACTATAACATCGATATTGCTATTGCTTAAACTTACAATCCAGAATAAAACAGTAAGGATGGTTGGGCATAAAAAAAGGTTTTATTTTTTTAATATTTCCTATTTGTTCACTATCATGTTTGACCATCATCTCGCCTGGTGGTAAGCGATGGTTGTCCAAGATGGTGAACTCGATAGGCAATGGCTGTGTGCTGCCGAAACACTGTAAGGTTATGGTGGCAGATTTTCTCTTTAATGATAGTAAGCTGCTGTTTGGTAGCAAGTCAGGAGGAATATACAATATGCTCTTACCACCCAAAGAAAAAGGACATTGTAAACTACTTACTTCTCAGTAGGTAGCGATTTTAAGGTAACACGCGATTTTAAGGTGGTGTTGGATGTGTAACTATTTTTTTCTTCATATCTTATAGGCTAGTGTTTGACCACTATCTCACCTGTTAGTGAGTGATGATGCGGTCGAAGATGACAAGCACAGTAGGCCTAGAATGGGAACTGGCTCTCAAGGAGAGCTACCGGAACACATTTGATGTTATTGCGACAGATTTTTTTGACTTGAGCTGGCCAGGCGGATACTAGATATTGTCCTAACACCATGCGGGGGGTAATATTGTAATGGTAATATAATAAATTTAAACCACTTTTTATTAGCTGACTTCAAATAAAGGAGGTGGTTCTCAATTCCTCAGAATCATATATATATTTTTTTAATATATGTTCACCGATTACACAAAAACGCCTGAACGAATTTGAACTATTTTTTCATTAAAGTTTGAAAGTAGATTCAATGGGGTTTAGATTCCACGTGTTCCTATTGAAACTGAATTATGTTCAGTATCTCCAAATATATAGAGAACATTTCAAACTTAGTACTAAAAAAGACTAGCGCAACGTATGGAGTCAGATCTTTGTTTTTTAAACGATCTTAAATTATTTTACTTTACTGTTTTACGCGTATACATTTAGGTTCAAATACATTTTATTTACTCATAAAGAATTAACAATTCGACTATAATGAGCTTACATACTAATTTATAACTAATTTCTATAACTAGCTATATTTAATATTGAAAGTTTCGGAGATAGATGTTGATGTTTGCATATATCCATTTTTTAAATTTAGTTTTATATATCATAATACTTTCATTTTCTTTAAGGTCGTAAGGTAGTTTATTATAAAGTTGTGCACCCTCAAACGTAATATTTTTTCTGCCGTATTGCGTCCTTGCAAACCGTAAAGTTATTTTGTTGGTATTTCTAAGGCTGTGTTTAAATGTTCTTTTAGTAAATGTGATTTGTGTGTGGATTTTATTTGTTAGATTTTTTTCATTAAAAAACAAATTGTATATATATATATATATATATATATAGTTGTTCTAAATTGAATAGTTTGGTTTCATTCTAGATAGTAGAGGTGTTCCTTCGTTCATGGATTTGTTTTGAGCGGTCTGAAGACGTTTAAGGTTGGTGTTTGCCGCACTTCCCCACACTTCAATCAGATACTCTAAATGTGACTTTACAAACGAGTTATATATTGTCATTCGGACATTCCAGGGTATACATCCGACTGCACGTCACACGGCTCCTGTCACAGATGTGACCTTCGACCTCACGTGATCTGTATGAGCTCGCCAGTCAAGTTTATCGTCCAGTTTCAGGCCGAGATATTTTTTTTGGTGTGCGCAATGGATTATAGTACCATTAATAGTAAGTGGTGTATATGTGTGGAATTTTTTTTTAAATTTTTGGCTTAAAATATCATGTAAGATATTTTTGTGGTATTTATAGTGACTAAGTTGCTTTGACACCAGATGCAAAATTTATGAAGATCGCACTGCGCTTGACTAATGAGATCAGGTAAGTTACGTCCGAAGTAGAAGAGGCAAGTGTCGTCGGCATACAAAGTTATATTTACCGTCAATCCTATCTTACTGACGTTATTGACATACGTTAAAAAACATTAAAGGTCCTATAACCGATTATTGCTGTATCCCACAAACGATTTTTTGGCGGTCACTTTCGTGGTTTCCTGTCTTTACCACTTGATATCTATTAGATAGGTAGGAAATCTGGAGGGCTGTGCCCGTTATACCTAGGTCCTCGAGCTTGTCAATTAGGATTTTATGACTGACTGTGTCAAAAGCTTTTTTAAGTCGATAAATATACCTAAACAATAACATCTTTCATCGGTATTATTTTTAATTTTAGTTATTAAGTCAATTGTGGCAGATAGTGTGTTTGACTTAAACCGAAACCCATACTGGTGTTCAAATAAATAATTTAGTGTCGATAGATGATATTCAAGCCTATTATATAGGACCTACATTTACCTACATTAAATGTCTTAAACCGAGCTTCTGTCTGTAACTGTAATGCCTGAAACCTGAAAGGCAAGTGAAAGTCAGTTTGATCTAAACACTAACTAAATAAGGATCCGATAACTTTGTTCAATTACTCGAGTTCTGATCAGATGATTAGCTTTAAAATAGTTGTAATGGATTATGCTGTTAGAAAACAATGCCAATAGATAGATATATATGATAGATGTTTGTATTAAAGAAAATAGAATAAGGTAGAAGCATAGCTAAGCTAAATCATACACAAGTAACAACTAAAGATTTCCAGAAATAAAATGTTGTATACACATATGCATTTTTGCATCAGTTTTTGCGTCGAGAATCAATTAACGTCTTCAATAATCATCGTCATATTTCAACCAATTTACACAAAACCTCAACGAGTTATACACATAAACCTTCCACATGAATCACTCTGTCTCAATGGACAGTTTTCACCAATGTGAGAGCCGCATGAAAATCCGTTCAGTTGTTTTAGAATTTATCGCGAGCAGTCAGGCAGACAGACTTGATTATTTTGTTGTATAATATGTAGTGATGATATATATTACAAATCATATATAATTTATATATTACAATTACGAACGTCTTTATATTATATCCCGGTGCTACGCAGTGGGGGAATGGGAAAATGTTCGTAGAGTGGCTTCACCCGTAGTAGTACTTCACCTGTAGGTGGCTTTTTAGGGTTCCGTACCCAAAGGGTAAAACGGGACCCTATTACTAAGACTCCGCTGTCCGTCTGTCTGTCTGTCTGTCTGTCCGTCTGTCACCAAGCTATAGCTCATTAACCATGATAGTTAGACAGTTGAAATTTTCACAGATGGTGGATTTCTGTTGCCGCTAGAACAACAAATACTAAAAAAAAAAGTTAAAAATTAAAGAGGTCCCCATACAAAAAACGTGTTCTTAAACGCCATCTATCTAATTAGCTTCAGCAATATGACATAGATGGTGCTAGTAAACGAGCCCCGTCTTTCTAGATCGCGACCAAACCAAATATTCTTGGTAATATCAATTAATCAAATATATGAGGTTGAAACTCTGTTATGTTTCGTATTGTACGGAACCCTCCCTAAGTGTGCGATAAGAGACGCGATACTGACTCGCACTTGGCCAGTTTTATTTTCTCTGCAGAGATTCACATCTCCTCAAAATAATGCTGAGTGTACTCCAATTGTCATTTATGCGGTCAATTTGTAATTGAGTCTATGTAAATTGTAACACGTTTTTTTGACAATAACTTATTTTGTATTTGTATTTATATTATTTTACAGGCTAGCGTTTGACTATCTTGCCTGGTGGTAAGCGATGATATAGTCAAACATTTTGAGCTCACTAGACCTAGAATACTCCGTAAGGTTACGGTGGCAAATTTTCTCCTTGATGGTGGTAAGCTATTTAGTTTTTAGTTTTCGACAGTAAGTCAGGTGTACCATCGATGTAATATGCTCTTTCCAGGACAAACAGCTGTACGACTGTGATGAACGGTAGGATTTGAACTGGCGACATTTCGCTTATAAGTCAAGCCATGTATCCTTTACGCCAACGGAGATCTCTAGCAAATTAAGTGAATGAATAAACTGGCCAAGTGCAAGTCGGACTCGCACTCGTAGGGTTCCGTACCACACTACAGTATTTTATAAGATCGAGCAAAAAATACCACTATCATTTTTTGCCAGCAAAAATTAATTATCAAACAATTTATTTCTTATAACACCATCTAACGTCTAACAAAGGTGTTAGGAATCGACATTTCAATATAACGCCATCTACGGGACGTTTACCTAACTAAGCGTTCATAGATGGCGTGAAATGCCGAAAAAAACACGTTTCTTGTATGGGGACCCTCTATTATTTTAACTTTATTGTTTTTTAACCGACTTCAAAAAAAGGAGGAGGTTTCTCAATTCGACCGTATATATATATATTTTTTTTTTTAATGTTTGTTCGCGGATAACTTCGTCGTTTATGAACCGATTTCGATTATTCTTTTTTTGTTCAAAAGGAGATATTCCAAGTGTGGTACCATGGTAATTTTATCGAGGTATAATAAGTATCTCCAGAGATATTGAGATAAACATCTCAAAATTGGTACTGAAAATGAATAGCGCGGCATTGAAGTCGGTTGTTTTTTAGTTTTTAAACGATATTATAGTATTTGTTGTTATAGCGGCAACAGAAATACATCATCTGTGAAAGTTTCAACTGTCTAACTATCACGGTTCATGAGATACCTCGTGACAGACGGACAGACAGACAGACAGACAGACAGACAGACAGACAGACAGACAGACAGACAGACAAACAGACAGACAGACGGACGGACAGCGGAGTCTTAGCAATAGGGTCCCGTTTTACCCTTTGGGTACGGAACCCTAAAAATGTCACCAACTTTCAAAGATGCCCTAGATCCTTATGCTCAAAACGCTTCGGAGAAGAAATAACAAAGACAAAGTCCGCAACAAGCGGGCTTTAAGTAAAAAATCACCGAACAAAAGACTGGCGTTCGAGTTTAATAAGTTTCAACTTGGTTTGAACGTTTGCGATCCATGGGACTTGAGCTCTTAACTAAGTAACTTGGAATGGTGGAGCGTTTTCCATTGTTGTTCATTAAGATACCTACTGCTTCTAACCAACTCAGATGTTAAAATGTTTTTGTTTTACGGTAAAGCCGTAAAGCCGTGTGCGCGTATTTAAATTTAAAGCTGTAAAATATAAAAACCAACAATTCATCAAAGAATATAATAATATAATATTAAGTAGAGTAGTATTAAGTTAGAAATCTGCATTGATCGGTATATAAAACATTTGCAAGCCCAAACCA
This sequence comes from Cabera pusaria, assembly GCA_954871355.1. Classification (NCBI taxonomy): domain Eukaryota; kingdom Metazoa; phylum Arthropoda; class Insecta; order Lepidoptera; family Geometridae; genus Cabera; species Cabera pusaria. The sequence continues at coordinate 20,574,167 of OX940902.1, forward strand.
TTTTTTTATCATCATTTGACCACTATCTCATCTGATGTTAAGATGTGTGCGACGATGTAACACGCTTGCCTAGAAGATACCTGTTCACTCGCGATTTAAAGACCTCCCCCGCGGTTTGTACTTTACATTGACATTGACTATCTATTATGACTTTTACATTTGGAAACGTAAGTGGATACGTTACTCACGTCTTATATTAGGTAAATTCCTAAGCACTTAAATACCCAATTTAGTTGCAATTCATTATGTGTGAATATGGAGAAAACGGGAAAATATATTGATAACAACATTTCTAAGGCAGCCGATTTAGAATATCAATTTTTTATGAGATTCCTTTTGAACTCTAAAATATTTAAAACGCAATAGCAACAAGAAGTATATTGATCATTTACAGTCTCATAAATATTTACGTTAGTAGTTACAATAGTTAAACAGATTTAACGTGTTATTTCAGGTTAAAGATTACAAAGTTCCATGTTTGGTAAACCCTCGGTTTTAAAGTTTAAGACCGCCTGAAAGGCTAAGACACGGCCTTACTTGTTTAACAACAACAGGGGTTAACAACGGCTTTGTGTGTCCTTTGAAGCAAGGAAGAGATGTTGTGTTCTGAGATTTACTCCTAGATCAGATTTCTTATTAGACTGATCACATCACTGATCACACTGATTACTTATCTGCCGCCATAACCATACGGTGTTCCGGCAGCACACATCAGTTGAGAGTCAGAGTATTCTAGGCCTAGCATGTTCATCATCTTCCACCACATCATCACTTACCACCAGGTGAGATAGTGGTCAAACGCTAGCCTGTAAAGGTACGGCCACACCATTGCTATCTGCGGGCGCGGGCGCAATCTACTTTTCAATCACTGTCTGATCGCCGTAGATTGCGTTTGGGTTGAACCAGTTGGTACAAATGCTTCTGCACTATCTGATCGCGCCCGCGCCCGCGCCCGCAGATCGCATCAGTTTGATACCTTAAGATATAAAAAAAAATTACCGAGACTAAGATGAGTAAGCGAGTTCAATTATAAAAGGCTGAGAGAGTGTGGTGTTGCAAGTAGAAAGAAGGATACCTAAAGGTACGGACACACCGCAGCGTCTTGCGTGCGCGATCTAGGCGGCAATCAGTTAGCGCAGTAGTATTTGTATCGACTGGTACACACCAAACGCGATCAGAAAACAATTGAAAATTACTGAGATATCGTGTAGTATCGTTGAATAGGGATTTTAAAACAAGTTATATTTAAAAATAGCTTTATAAACACACGCTTTCACACAACCTAGGACCAGAGTAAGTTAAAACAAATCCAACAAGTGCAAACACGACAGGTGTAACATGTGTAGTTTAGGAGTTCCTTTAACCACCTTCCAGCTCCATCATTACATCAGCACCATGTCATCATATTATTGCATTGTCACGCGATTTACACATGTATGCAAAGTTTCAGCTCAATCGAACCCCTGGAAGTCGCACTAAAATCAATCGCAAGATTTGTGACGGACAAATACTCGTAAATTCGCCGTGAAGTAGAGATAAAGCTTGTAATAATTAAGGTAGGTTACATCATATTTTTGGTAAGAGTAGCGTTTGCGAGATATATCCCGTCAAACTTAAGAAAACTAATTTTAACCCGACCACGGCGTGGCAACGAAATAAAAGGGAGAGTTATGTGTTTGTTGCTAGGTATGTATGTATGTATGTGAGTATGTATATATTTGTATGCATGTAAACATTTATGTAAAAACCCCAAAATACTGTAAATAATAACGAAGTTCAAAAACTAAAACCCCCTTAACTGAAAAATCACGCTCTAAAACGTATGAAACAAGAAAATATTCTCAACTGAGATTGCTATGTACAAACTATTCAAGATATATCTTGTATTAAATAAACAACTTAATTGTAATACATATTTTAATGTATTTCATACATATTCATTGCGGTGTTTAGAGGATAGCCGTGGTCGTATGCCACCTACCGTAACGAAACAATACATTCTGCAAAGTAGCATACGACCACGTTTATCCACTGAACACCGCTCTGAATATGTATGAAATACAATAAAATATTTATTACAAATAAGCTTTTTATTTAATACACGATACATCTTGAATAGTTTGTACATAGCAATTGAGAATATATATATAATATTGAGAATATTTTCTTATTTCATACTTTTTAGAGCGTGATTTTTCAGTAGTCGGATTTTAGTTTTTGAACTTATTTTTTATTTTATATCATACAGGCTAGCATTTGAGCACTATCTCACCTGAAGTAAGTAATGATGCGGTCGAGGATGGTAGCACGCTAGGCCTAGAATGGTAATTGACTCTCAAGGATAGCTGCCGGAATACATTTTTCGATAGAAAAATGTATTGTATTGGTGCCCGGCGGAGATTGAACTCTGTACGTCTGGCGTCAAAGCCGACCATTCTGCCACTCCACCACTAGGCCCTTATAACATTACAAACAGTATACGTAGGTAGGTAAACTATGGTGTCTGCTTTTTACCACAGAAAAGGCCAAATGTGTGGCTTATATAAACCTTAGGTCGTTAACCAGTTACCTTTAATTAAATACTCCTTGTTACCCTGAAATCTATACGGTGAGTCATGCTCTATAAATTAGTTCATCAAACTGAAAACAATTATATTTCACGGATATATAATTGAGAAGGAGGCGGTTCAAACACAAATAAACTAGCAAACGACCTACCACTAATTAAACGAAACTATTCGACTGGCCAGACTAGACAGTGCTTTCGGTCGAATATTTGGTTTATTTTAGCTATAAATACATCAAACAGGTTGAGATGGCTGTGAAAGAGTCGGTGCAAAAAGAGAACCGTAGTGGCTTTACAATGAACTAACATTCAGAGGTAAGGAAGGAAAGTATATACCTACCTAGTACCACACAATAATGATAAGAGTAGGTACCTTCCAAGGTATCAAAAATTTTTTGTCGTTTAATGTTATCAACGCAACAAAACCAGTAAATTAGAACCATCAACACGCGCGCCCTCAATTTCTACGACGGTTCTCTTTTTGCATAGACTTTATATGGGCACCTCTTTGTGTTTCTGTCTTCCATATTCAGACAAGCTCAATGGCATCTTAGACCACGCGTAAGTACGTATTAGGTTGGGAAAAAAGTCTTTTCGCATTATAGTAAGTATGAACTTGTAATAAAATCTCTTTGGCTATACTATTTGTATGTGGCTTGTTTTGGTATCATTAAAAGTTTAAATTTTAAAGAAGATAATTCCATATTCGAATTTGGAAAATGTGTGATTTTCATTTGTTTTTCGTATTGTGAAGATAAGTGAATCTAATGAAGAAATTCGACACATTTTAAAATTTTACTACAAAAAAGGTAAATATGCAACGCAGGCCGCGAAAAAAATTTGCGATGTTTATGGACCTAGTGCAGTGTCTGTGAGAGTAGCACAAATTTGGTTTAAGCGTTTTCAATCCGGAAATTTTGATGTCAAAGATGCACCTCCCTCTGGTCACCTCTGGCCACCCTATTACGGATAAAATTAATGCCATTTTTGAAAAAGTGGAGCAAGATCAGCATATCAGTAGTTACAACGTAGCCGAAGAACTGTGAATTGACCACAAAACAGTTTTGGCGCATTTGAAAAAAACTGGGTACACAAAAAAGCTCACACACTGTGGCTTCACAGACTGTGGCAAAACCCGGGTTAGCTCGCTACAAGGTGATGCTGTGTGTGTGGTGGGATTGGAAGGGCATTATTCATTATGAGCTGTTACCACCAGGCAGGACCATCGATTCTGAACTCTACTGTGAACAACTGATGAGATTAAAGCAAGAAGTTGAGAGAAAGCGGCCGGAATGAATCAACAGAAGAGGTGTAGTGGTCAGGTTAACATCACGAGAGAAATTTCAAAACTATTTGTCGCGGTTTTTTGATCAGAAGCCCCAAAATTTCTATAGCAATGGGATCATGTCCCTATGTCCTTCAAGATGGAAAAAAGTTATCAAACAAAATGGTACCTACATACTTTAGTTAAATGTAAATAAACTATATTAATAAATGTTTTAAATTTTCTTAATAAATGCGAAGAAACTTTATCCCCAACCTTAACATCAAATCAACTTAACATCAACTTAACATCAAATGAGATAGTAGGTACCTAAATGTGTTTCTGTCCGGAATATAATATAAATAATTTAAGATTTACAAAACGAAAAAAACCATACGTGAAATGCTAAGCTAGTAATTTTTAGTACTAATTTTGAGGTGTTGATCTCCATATCTCTGGAGATACTTTTTGGGGGCCCGGTGGCGTAATCGGGAGAACGGTCGGCTTTGATACCAGAGGTACCGAGTTCAAACCGTGCACCAATGGTTTTTTCTATCGAAAACTGTATGTGCGCTTTTACAGAGGCCCTCCGGTGAAGGAAAAACATCGTTAAGAAACCAACAATCCCCGCATGGTGGTGACACTATCTAGTGTCCGCCTGGCCAGCTACCACCTTCAGGTTAGAAAATTTGTAGCCAAACATCTAATGTGTTCCGGCAGCTATCCTTGAGAGCCAGTTCCTATTCTAGGCCTAGCGTGCTTACCATTTTCGACCGCATCATCACTTACCAACAGGTGAGACAGTGGTCAAACGCTAGCCTATAAGATATTAAAAAAATATATCAGATCTCGATTAAATTCATGCTATCTCAAACAAAATAAACTACGGTAAAATGGTTAATAAACGACGGAGTTCTAAGGTAAAAAAAATATAGTTGAATTTAAAATCTCCTTCTTTTTGAAGTCTGTCAAAAGCAAACACTTCGTGTGTCACATAAATCTCGCTATTTTGCTACTACTATAGGTTATACTTCGGTCCCCAGATCTTGAATAACCTTCCCATATTGTTCACACGTGCTACCAAGCTAACTGAGACTTTAAAGACCGTTGCATTATTATCACCAAATACCATTGAGTTACTCGGAGATGGCCACTATTCTAAACAACATTCTCAAAGAGTCATCGGCTGTTTCTAATTTGTTTGCCAAACCTTTTCTAATTATGAATATTATTGGATCCTAGACCGCATCATCACTTAACAACAGGTGAGATAGTGGTCAAACGCTAGCCTATAAAATATAAAAAAAAAAAAAAAAATTATATCCCGCTACAGTGATTAAGATGTCAGGAAAAAAACGCAATGAAAATACGAATAAAAGAAAGCTGTTATTAATCACTAGTTATAAGGTAAAGCAGCTTAATAACAGCTAAGTAATTCCTTACATGAAAGTGTAATCAATCTACGACAATACCCTGAAACACAACACGTTTTCGCGCGTAAACACCTATTTTATAATATAATGTACTAGTACATTGTTTGGGTGCGTAATCAGAATTTTAGGAGGGGGAAAGTGAGAACTTACAACGATCATATTTGTCAAAGAAAATTTATAATGTATATTAATTTATTTAAGGCAAATTATATTGATGTTACTTAAACTTGAGGCTCATATTTAAACATTATACCTTACAGCTAACATAGATACCTATAGGATCTCGAGAGCGAGGCCCTCACCGATGCTTCCAGCCCCGCACTCCTAGTACGAGGCTGGACGCGTCGGCAAGCGCCCCAATCTCGAGATCCTGAAGATGGCCTCCGGATGAGGCCGAAACATATGTCGATCTCTATATCGACATCACGTAAGTCACGTTAAATTCCCGATATTAAATCAATAAGTTTAAAAATGAACGTGAGTTTTTGTAATAAAACTAGCTGTGCCAAAGCTGTGTAAAAACAACTTTTATTTATTTTCATTTTTTTTCATAAGAACCATCTCCTGACGATAGGAAACACAACAAAAATGAATTAGCGAAATCGGTCCAGCCGTTCACGCGTGATGCCGTGACCAAGGGCAATTGGGATTCATTTTTATATATAAGAGAAGAAGAAGGTAGATACATATTAAAAAACTACGAAATTTAATATTGCTTAATACAAACATATATCGATCCAAACTCAGACACATTTGCATTTATAATATTAGTAGACAAAAATATGTGTAGGGTAAACATATATATATATATTTGGTAGAGTACTTATCAAACTAACACATGTATTCTCATATATATTATCACATATATATAGCTAAATATTAATTAAAAAAGTTTGTTAGGCTATATTATTCTAAGACCATTAATATGGTGAGCTTTGATTATTAATAAGTATTTTAGTGATTATTATGGTTCAATAGTAAGACGGTTATTTGGGTGCTCGATTTCAGGCTAGGGAATATATCATTAGATGCGGGATTAAACGACCAAAAAAAGGGCAAAATCAAGACCAAGATGCTAAAATTGACTAATTTATAAACAATGGTGAAATCTGTACCTTACTTATTTTGGCACGCAAGTATTACAAGTAAGTAAGGTAAACATATCGAAGATTACAAACTGCTACTAATGTAAGGTTATAATATAACTTGGTGCATAAATCGCGAAATATTAAAGTCTACTTTGTTGCTGTAATAATACCAAGAGCCAATATTTTTTAGTTGGTAGATATTATTAAATTGATTCATAAGTTAAAGGTAATCCCGATTTTCATAACATTAGACCGCATTCTATAATTTATTTTTGTATCAAGACAGTCTTCAATTGTACGATTATACAAAAAAACTTTTCTAATTACCATCACACACTTCTTCTTATAAAACTCTACAACAATTTTCCAAGATAAATGTGAAAATCTAAGTAATAATTAGTAACTTCCACTTATCTCTGTAAACAATACCTATAATTATAGAAAATTAAAGTTATTTCCGTAACACTGTAGGAGCAAATACCCCTCAAAATGATGCCCTTATTACACCAACTATATAATACAGCTCTACATTCCGTTGATGAAATATTGTGACACATAGTTTGAGTTTTCGCCATAAGTCTACGAGCACCGTAATGAGTTTAGTTATTATATAGCTATGTTATAGTACCTACATGTAAGACGCGAACAACAACATAGTTATACACACACCTATTTATACAAGTTTACGTAGATACACCAAAAATTGTATATCAATATAAAGCTCTGTCAATCAATATTTGTGTGAATTGTTAAACACAATCCAAAATTTCATCGTACCGACGGGACTCGAACCGGCACCCCCCGGATTACACGTCCAGGTGCTCTGCCAATTAAGCCACGGTTCGATCCATCGATACGACGAAATTAGTGGATTGCATTTGTTAACCCAATTATGCATTGGTGGCGCCATCTATGACTACGTATTACGTAAGTTAATCATTCGGAAGAAATCATTACAGTTTTCAAATCCGACTAGAGATGTTGCACTGCGTAAATCAAATATTATGTTTCTTTGAAGTGATTCTTTGACTGTGTTTAACAATTTACAAAAATATAAAGTGTGTGACACTTCAAAGAAACATAATATTTAATATTTGTGTGATATGAGTTATTTAAGTAATGAGTGAAAATCACGAATTTGTTTTTACAAAAAATAGACTATGTTCGTTCTCATCCTACAAAGTGTCACCTTGTTAGATTTTAGTAAGATCAGATCGTCCGTTTAGGCGTGATTAGGTAATAATCAGACAGAGTGACAGAGTTACAAACATTTTTATAATATTAGTCTGGATATTGTAAATAGTTGAGAAGATTAAATAAGAAGGATAATAAAGAAGAGACACTCTGAGTTTAGAGATTAAAGAGAATAGGATATATACGAACATAGCAAATAATAAAAAAACGTTTCGTGACCTGTAAGACTCTTATAACCATTCTCTTGAAGTATCCTATATTATTATATCTAAAGGTACGGACACACCGCGGCATCCTGCGTCCTGCGTGCGCAATCTCAGTACATTTCATTGTTTACGCGATCAGAAAACAATTGAAATGTACTGAGATCGCGCACGTAGGACGCAGGACGCCGCGGTGTGTGCGTACCTTAAGGGGGAAGACCTGAGTTGAAAGATCATTCCATATTTTGCGCGCATGCAACAGGAAAGATCTATTAAACCTAACCTAGCTATAACTAATAGAAACGAAACTAACCTAATCTAACTATATCAGATAAAAGCTTTTAAAAATAAAGACGTTTGATCAAACTAAGCATAACATCAGCCTCGGATCGATCGTATTTATTCGTGACATGTAGTTTTGATACAATAACTTCATACCACTATTAACAAATGTTATGAGTTAGAGTTAGTAGTCAAATGACTACCATTTTGATAACAAACCTGTAATATTTTACAGGTTTGTAATCCACAACTTTATTCGAAATTTAACGACCTGGGTTTCGAGCTAAAACTTTTTTATTGGTACGGTCTACGCTTCGTACATTATTACGATGTGATTTGATTGTGTGACTTGGTCTTTGACTACCATCCCAATAACCCAACTCAAGGTTTGCGAATTGGCAACGGAGCGAGCGTAGCAATCTAGGGATCACGTTAGAAACACCAAGCTACGCTCCAAAACCCAAGTTTTTGACGTAGCTGAAGAAGCCGGTAAGCTATTGTCGACGAGCTGTGAGCCAAAATCATCACAATGTGACGCCTTGATACAACTTGTGAAGGGCACGGCAGACCATGTAGAAGATAACGAGATGTGCTTGATGCTATTAGGTAACTAGTAAATTTAAATTAATTTAAATTAAGAATAGTGTTAAAAATTTCAATAAATAGAAATTAATAATAGTGCGAATAAAAAAAATATATTTTATTTAAAAAAAAATGTGAGGTGCATGGTGTCAATAGTTATAAATATTGACAAATATGAGTAGAGTTAATATAATTATGATAATATCTTAAAAGCACCCCACGCTTTTTTTAAATAAAATATTTTTTTTTTAATTCACACTATTATTAATTTATATTTACTGAAATTTTTAACACTATTCTTAATTTAAATTTATTAAAATGTTTTTTCTATTTTTTTGGTTCGGTTTTCTATAAAAAGCGTGTTTTTTAGTTTTTTTTTAACTATTATTTATTTTCTACTTTTTAGTTGAAAAATGGAATATTTTTTTATCAAATTAGTGTATTGTCATCGGTCCTCAATAAATCTACAAAGTTTGAACGGAATCTGGCCATTTAAAGTGGGTCAATATCGCGCCCTAAGAAGTCGGTTACAAACATACAAACATACAGGTGAAGCTAATAAAAATGTTGGTCCACAAATAGCACAGGCACAGAGATACGTGGAAGTCATGAGGAATGGTATTTGCCCAACAATGGGACGCACATTGCCAATAATAATAATAATTGCACAAATAAAGTCAATAACAGTTAATTTTTTAAATTCCATTTTGATTACTATATCTAGTCGTAACTAACGGAAGTTTCGGTGAAACACGTTGTCCCCGGTTTAACTATTAATATTTGCAAACAAATTACTTACAAAATATTCGACAGGCGGCAGGAGCAATATATATCGATGTTCCGCCTGACTGGCTACCAAAAAAGTAGTTTACCACCATCAATGCATGGTGATAGGACACTACATGGTAGTAGGGCACTATCTTGTGTCAATCTGGCCAGCTACCACCCTCAAGTTGGAAAATCGGTCGCCAAAATATCTAATGTGTTTCAGTAGCTATCCTTGAGAGTCAGTTCCCATTGTAGGCCTAGCGTGCTTACCATATTCGACCGCATCATCACTTACCAACAGGTGAGATAGTCGTCAAGCGATAGCCGTTAAGATATTTAAAAAAATCAAGGATAGAAAATCAAACGCCATAACCTTACGGTGTTCCGGCAGCACACAGCCCTTGACAGTAAGACCATTCTAGGCCTAGCGTGTACACTATCATTGACCACATAATCCTTAACCACCAGGCGAAATTGTGGTCAAACGTCAGATTAAAAAAAAAACAAGAATCCGTGTTGAACCAGTCATACCCAACCTAATAATTACCGCAAGGTAGCGATTTTAACTTGAATTCTAATTATAAAAGTCATTATTACAAAAGGGCCTCCTTTACAAATACTGTTGTCGCAAACATAAAATAATATTTAATAAATTCCTTTAGTTCAGTATGTAGCCCCTTTGATCAGCAAGGTCTGTTGGTTTAGGATCTTACAATTACCATTTCTGACTCAAATTCATAATAAATATTCATTGGGTTTTGGTACATTCCGCGTGATAATAGTAACTAGATTTTAGAGTGTTTTGATAGTTTAGATTTCATTGGTTTGTGAGGGCTTAATGTGTTTTTATAGGATACCGTGACTTTTTAGTGTTTTAAGCTTTTATCTTTATTAATCACTGTAATATTATTTAAACTATGGATTTGTTTAATCAAGCAATCTCAAATTACTTTAATAAACATTAAAATGAGTCAGTCTTGCGACGGTGGTTTAGTTCTTTACTATATAGTAAATAGTTGTCTCTCGAAAACCTCGTAGATTGTAACACTAGTAATTGAGATAGTTTAAAAACTAAAACAACCAACTTCCATGCCGCGCGCTTCAATTTCAGTAGCAAGTTTAAAACGTTTATCGTCATGTCTAAAGAGAGACTTAACATATCTCGATTGAAATCACAATGGGATCACCTTAAAAACGTACCCTACCGATTAAAAAAAGAATCATTTGAATCGGTTTACAATTGACGGAGTAATCGCGTAACATACACACAAAAAAAGAAAGAAAAAAAAAACATTCAGTCGAATTGAGAACCTCCTTCTTTTTGGAAGTCGGTTGATAAAAGAATGTCATGTATGTTTTTTTTTTATGCTGTATAGGCAAGCGTTTGACCACTATCTCACCTGATGTTAAGTGGCAATGCGGTCGACGATGTAGCACGCTTACCTAGAATTATGTTATTTTTAAGTAATGAGGTGTCACAATTTAGAATTTTCTATCTATCTATCTAGATTGCAATAACATGGCTCGCTTTCTATATTAACACAGACTTTATGATTAATACTCGTTGCTCAGAAAAAAAAAACTAAACCACATATTCTAAGTACTAGTTGTATAGAACGAAATGCAGTTATACAGCTGTCTTGTTTTCTCTTCCACTGTCAGACAATTATCTCGTCGGTAATTATGAAAAGACTATATGTATATAATGTTAAAAAAATATTGTGCTTGTTCCTATACTATAGTTTTGCCGGAACACCTTAAGGTTATGGCGGCAGATTTTCTCCATCTTTAAGAAATATTAGCTACAGAGGTTAAATTTAGGAGTAGAGTTGATACTGACTCTTATCAAAGCGTGAATGTAACAATCCATGTCTGAAATGGAAAAATCTTAGACACAGAAAATAGATTTATTGATAAAAGTTCGGTAAATGTTTAACAGTACAAGTAGAATACATAATATAATTTGAGACCGTTTAAATAACTAAAAGAACCGACTTCAAATGCCGTGCTAATCATTTTCAGTACTACCAAGTTTTTGTTTCTATTTTCAAACAAAAGAAACATTTTTCAAATACGTAGGTTCATATGCGTCTTTGAGTTATTGGGAACATACATAAAAAAATATTGAGAACCTTCTTCTTTTTTGAATTCGTTTGACAAGAAAGGCTACAATACTGCAAAAACAAACAATAAACAATACAAAACCAAAAAGGTAACGTCGCTTTTTAGCTATTCTGAACAAACTTCACAGGTAATAAATAGCCTAGAGGCTTAAACAGTGGACAATGACCTTCATTGGAAACCCATATTTATCGCATGTTTTTGTTTTTCGATCTGGACAATACTGTGAACATTTTTAATGCATCACTTTTTTCAAGGAGATATCCGAACATGTCAGTCAGTGGACATAATTATGAATACAGGAGCAAAGGAGTGAACACAGCAAGATAGTTTCCACGTAGGTCTTTTTTCAGAGACAGTAGAGAGACAAAGGACATTCATCAACGTAGGTGGTTTCACAATGTTATTCTTAACCCACCTACTTTGAAGAATGTCATTTGACTAAATTATAAATAAATGTCAAAAAAATCCTTTTTTAATTTAATTAAAGCCCATGTTGACTCTAAAAAGTTGCAGAAAAGAGCAACCCGGAGAGAGAAAAACATCCCTATAACCCTAGCACACAAAAATTCATCGCCATAATTTCCATGTTTTCGATACGGATATAAATTTCATATCCGCACTCACAGTCAACATAGTCATGAAAAATCCATGATTTATTTCACCCGAAATGCAGTACTGCGGAAAAGGGTAATAAATTCAAATTACCCGCTTCGCAGGGAATCATCCACTGAGATAGGTATTATTTGTTTTAAACGAAGATTCCTAAATAGGATTATATAAAATTAATCTTTTCGCTCCGACACTTTGTGTAAACAGTGTCGAAAATGTAGTGACATTTTGCGACGCTTCAAAGTAGATTGTACGAAAATGTATTTATTATTATGATTGATTACTGTTTATTTTGTTTATGCTTTGAATTATATTAACAGTTTATGTTAGTTTTGATTCTGTACTAAAATATATTTACGCCGTAAGAGTATAGACCAGTGTTTATTTCAATTGAATGTATAATACTATATAATAATGTACAATTCAAACTTTCAACAACTTAACTTGTACAGCTTATATTGTGTAAAACTTGTAAAAGTGTGTAAAAATTAAACTTTTCGAAGCACAAGTTCAATATTTTGTAAAGACTTGTCATGTGTAATGAAAAAGACAAATGATTACAACACATACTAGGCAAAAAAGGCGGCAATAGCCCAATGGATAAGGTGTCGGACTGGCGATCGAGAGGTCATAAGTTTGACCCCACTCATTGCACTATTGACGTGAACCCACTCTCCAGACACAAGTATATTTAGCTTAGTTGGAGAGGTTAACAAGAATACTAGTAATGTGCAACCCACATTGCGAGTAATCTTTAAAAAAAAAAATGACTCACCTACCATTTATCATAACGGTTCAATTCCAGTCCGTATCCAGATCAGCTTGATGGTACCATATTATTGCATTGTCTCCGAAGACACGTAAGTATACCAAATTTGACTTTCGTATGTCGTTTGACTGTGTTCCTACCTTGTTCTAGCTACCACCCTAAAGTTGCAAAATCTTTCGCTAAACATTTGACGTGTACTGGCAGCTGTCCTTGAGAGCCAGTTCCCTTTCTAAGCCCAGTGTGCTTCCATTCTTTATCGCATCTTCACTTACCAACAGATGAGATAGTGACCAAACACTAGCCTATAATATGATATTTATAAATTTAGTAATTCAGCCGTATCGCTTGGCATTAGCATCTATTCTTTAAAAGAAAACATTTTGATATAACCTAGAATGCTCTACGAGTATGTCTAATTGTTTACGCAGGCCACAAATTATAGGTATCTAAACTAAACTAGGACTCCACCACCACTCACTCTAGTTTGATTTAAATTATCTGGGTGAGATGATCTTATAAATAAAAAGAATAAGAGTAAGAATCTTTACGAAATAATATTATTTAATATAGTCAATCTACTTACACCATACGTTAATATTAAAACGGCAGAGCACAGCCCTTCAGACATAGACCATTCTAGGTCTAGTTTTTTACTGCGCGTTTTTACCATCCTCGACCACATACATCATCTTACCTCTAGGCGAGATAGTGGTGAAAGGCTGGCCGATCAGATATATTAAAAAATATATGTAGGTAGACAAAATATGTACATAGTTTTAGCGGTTAGTTAAATACTTTATAAAAATGGTAAGTAGTTATTTAAATTGAGAATTTGTTTACGCAAAGAGGATTAATAGAGCAGCAAATGTTATTTAAATTGTAGAGCAATCCTATCGAAGAGAGAAAATAAGTGATTCGAGAATTTGATGAAGTTTTGTACTTATTTACCTAACAATAAACATATTTTAAACAAAATATATACTATCACAGATATACGTAGTGTAGCTATGTATTGCGACAGTTTATAAATTGGACACATCGTAAAATTAATTACATTTTAACACGTACAGACACCGCAACACCATCGTCGTTAACAAGTTGAGTACGCTGATTTTAAAACATTTGATTGCAGCTGCGAGTTTTTGCTGCCTAGCGTGTTTTTCACGTGTTAAACAAGATTTTCTCGCCATTGCTATAGCTAGCTTTTAATTAAAAGGTATTTATTTATAAATAGAAAAAATGTATTTCCATTTATTGGAGCAAAGAAGTAATTAAATCTGATATTTTGTGAAAATATTAGTTGTGGGTAAAAAAAGCTTTCTTAAAAACTAGCCATACATTCCTGTCAAACCCAGCATGGGAAAATGTAATCCCAGTTAATCCATCTGGACAAATGTCCCGATAAAATCCGATCGCAACGGTATTCGTAACATTCATCAGCTAATCGAAATATCACGTAAAAATATGCATCATTTACCATTTTTGTGGACCATCAAACAGGGCGAGCCTCCTTCTCACACCACACAACACACATCACTGGAGTAACAACTCGTGTATCACATGTAAAATGCACAAAAACCACACAAACACCGAGCTTTTTTCTTGAAGGTTTTCCCGAAAAAATCTACGTACGGTCCTTTAGGGAGAGCGCGCCGTCGGTACTGCCGCTACGGCGACGCGAACATACCCGAAGTTCCCCGGAAAGAGACGAGGCTGCGCTCGGGGTGCTCGCTGAAATTTCGCTCAGTCTTTCATATTTTATATCGGTCGGGAGCGGAATTACAGAGTTTGCTGGGTTGGTTTTTATAGCGTAACGGAACAGAAACGGGTGGCGGCCATTCTATTTCGAAGGTATTTTTTTCCAGCGATATACAGGAGAATTTTTTTCATTGTTTGCTGTACACTCAACGCTTAGTTCGTGTGATTTTAATAAGGGGAGGAAATAATGCTCGTTGTGGATGTTTCGGAATGAATTGCCGTGTTTAATGCGGTGCTGTGGAGTCATAAATGATTTCAATTGGGCCTCGAATTTCGCTGAAGTTTTTGGTTACGGTTATGTAACCAGTTTATGTGTATCGGTTGACAGATGCGACGCGTTTTTGTTTTCGTTTTCCCCACGCATCTCTTTATTGGGCGAATATTTGACGGTGTATCGGATTTCGTCTTCGATCTGCCTGAGTAGGAAAGTATTTGACGGTTGATTACTTTCTAGACTGAGTTATGCTATTTGGTTATTTTGTTGAAGGAAGGTAAACCTTTTGGTACAATGCGCCGAAATCTACGAAATCTACGAAATTGTTTCTTCACACAATACAATATAGTAAAAGTAGAGTAATACGAGTACACTAAAGGTGAATATGTTTTTTTTTAATATATTTAATAGGCTAGCGTTTGACCACTATCTCACCTGTTGGTAAGTGATGATGCGATCGAAGATGGTAAGCACGCTAGTCCTAGAATGGGAACTGGTTCTCAAGGATAGCTGCCGGAACACATTAGATGTTTGGCGACAGAATTTCTAAGTTGAGGGTGGTAGCTGGCCAGGCGGACACTAGATAGTGTCCTACCACCGTGGGGGTTTTTGGTTTCTAAACGATGTTTTTTCTTCACTGGAGGGCACTGTGAAAAGCGCACATAACATTTTCGATAGAAAATTCCAAATAATTGAATTAATTTGAACTTTTCTTCCAGCAATCACATTAATTTTTATTGCTATATTATTATGGAATAATAATGATACCGCAATCATACCCCGATTTCGAAAATAGAAGTTTGTATATCGATGCTAGCAATAAATAATATTAAGCTACTCGTATAGATCTTCTACGATAACATGGCCCGCTCCTCCAAATTACTGTTTTAATGTGTGTAGTCACATCCTTACGAAAGAGTTTGAATGTAGTTGTAATTATGTTGTACTACGTTATATGAGTAGGCACTTCCCTACATTATTGATACCCGAATTATGAACGTACTTTGTTTTGTGTGTTTTAACTTAACGGAAAGTAGTGCTTATAAATTTCATAGAAACTTTTTTTGCAGTGTTGGTTGGTACAAAGTACGTTCATAATTAGGGGTTATTTAATTGTGTATGCAATGTCGCGGAACCGGCAGTACCAGTACGCACACATGCGTGGTGGTGCGTTGTAAATACTTTCAAACGTTTTTGAATTTTGGAGTCATGTTATCGTAGAAGATCTCTACGATAGTATGTTTCGTGCAAAAAACATCAAAGTCGTAATTTACACTACCTAGGTGACTACCTAGAGATATTATTTTAAACGTAGGTTTCTAGCTGTCACTATTTTTTTACCACTGAGTACATATCACCTACTCTTATATTGCCTTTTAACGAATTTAACTTGACGTTGTCACAAAGAAACACTTCTTTAACTAAATTCAAATAAGAAGGTGGTTTTCAACCTATATTATACAACTATATTGATGAGTTAGTAATACCACAATTAGGAAAATGTCAATTTGGATTACTACTCGTGTAGCAAAACTTTACAGTTGACCGACTGCATGTTAATTAGCCCCCCCGGGATATGATGCTTTTGTCGATAGATTAGATACTCAGAACTGAATGGGTGTGGTGATAATGTATGGATGGTTGGTGATATACTATGTTATACATAGGTTATAAGTTTTCATGGTCACTGACGAACGTATCACAACCATATCGGAGACGTTTTAAAGAAAGGTCAAGTTAAAAGTACCTATAACCGGCGAGCATGTATGAAAGCGCTCATGAAAGTGGAAGAAGCAAAGGAGGTATGTGAGGATCGTAACATGTGCAAAGAAGTAGTCTCTGCCTAACCCAGCGGGAAAATGGCGTGAATTTGTGAATGTATGTATATTATACGGGATATGTTATTCATATTTAATGTTAGTTTAAAACAATACAAAAAACTTTTAATCCTAGATTAGCTTTGAAGAACGAAGAGTGCTCTCTTATAAGGGTAGTCAGCACACCGGCAATACCTCTGGTTTTGCAGATATCAATAGGCGGCGTTGACTACTTACAATCAGGTGGGCCGCTTGCCAGTTTGCCGCTCCATATTATAAAAAAATATTTATGAAAAAGTTTCCGATATTTCGGTGCTGTGAAATGGTAAAAGCATGATATATATCCCGTCAATAATACTTACTTACTTACTTTTTTTTGACTCTTAGATGTTATTTTTTAATAAAATAACACGACAAACTTCGGCCTGTAAATCCTGTATTCACATCTAGTCGAGATATCGCTTTTGGTTGCTCTGGCGGCTTGGCTGGTCCATACATTTTAGGCCATTCCGCGTGATATAGAAAGAGCTATGCTCTAAGTTTCTCTGAAAGATCGAATTCGTAACTAAATAAACCGACAGAAAACCACAGTCAGCGACATAGTCCACCGAATTAGCAAGCTAAAATGGCAATAGGTCGGCTACATTAGCCGAAGAACCGACGACTGTGGTAAATGATTTTCTTGAGTACAGACCGCGAATCGGCAAACGTAGCGTAAAACTTCCTTAGACTAGGTAGAGCGATTATGTTCGCAAGGTGACTGGCAAGACCTAGATGAAAGTAGCTGAGAATAGTAATTTATTTTTTCTAAATTGGAGAAGTTTATGTCCAGCAGTGGACTAGGTAGCCTGATAATGATAATATTCGTAACATAATTTCATTTTTGTTCAAACGTAGTGTAGGGTGCCCTCCAGCTAGGTGTAGCGATAATTTACGCAAGCTGGCTGGCAGCGGCTTGAAATATATATCGAGTTCATTGGTGTGCCGTAAGTGAGGCCTGTGTCCAGCAGCGGACAGAGATAAGCTGATGATAATGATGATGAAGAATGTAATTTTTAATCGACTTTACAAAAAAGGAGAAGGTTCTCAATTCATCGGAATCTTTTTTTATACATATAATATTAATTTATAAACTTTATGTACTGTCTCATGAGTAAATGAAGCTTTTAGCCAGAACGCGAGATGATATGAAGTCGCAGTCATTATAAGTTTCAAGAGAAGTTTCGATGTAATCCGAGATTTTTGTTCGTACACAGAAATTAACCTACGCTTTGGTGATAGTGTTTCTCGTTATGAAATAACTTTATGAGCTTAAAGCCGAATGTATATTGCAGCGCAGGCTTACTTATTGATTTTTGTTACTTAATGGATGTATTGTGATGATGTATTGTGTCCGTAATTTATGTGTTAGTAAAGCTTTAGCCTATTGAACAAATACAATATAATGCAAGACCAAAGGTTACGTTAGGTTTGAACTGTGACAATACCACGCGCTAGTCGAGCGGGCGAAGCGATTGTGCCGCGGTAGCGGCCGGCGAAGCGCTATGCTATGTACTTTGAATAGCAACAATAGATTTCGATACCGAGACTATCGATCTAGCGTACCACATACAAAAATATTTTCGTAACAGTAGCTTTCGGTACAACGGCTTTTCGAAAGGACGTACCACATGAAAACTTTATCACAACAGCGTGCTTTGCGACGACGGCATTCAAAATTACATTCGACTACGAAAATAACAATGAGTTCTAGCAGAAAAAAATATTTTCAGCTACAAAGATAATTCATTACTGTGGATTAGAAAATACTATGCCTAGAGTGCGCAGTAATACGGGGTTGACTGTATTCAAGAGGTTGCGGATGGAATCCCACTACATACATAACCCTCCTTCTGACACAGTCGAGCAAAAATCAGAGGAATTGAGATCTACCTCCTTCGAGTCTGTCAAAAATAAAATATCACTAGTTATTGCACCTACGACTTGTACCAATAGATGCTTTATAATAATGTTAACTACATTCAGAAGGTTTATGGCTGTACCATCATTCTAATTAGTAATTCAGTTGATACCGTACCGTACTAATTTATATCTAAATTCCGTAGGACGTAAACGTCACAGTTTCGCGAACAAACGGAGTTACTGAACCATTGGATTCGACACTAATTACGTTTTGAGATGCGAAGGACTACGCTAAATGTACGTGATCTAAGTAAACTCAGTATGGGTACTACACAATATACATAATTCACAACAAAGAAGCCGTGTTATAAGATGTGTCGTTTACTAATGAGTACTGTTTTTTTACACACTTTATTAACCGACGAAAAAAAAAACGGAGGAGGTTATCAAGTCGACGCGTATATATATATATTTTTTATGTATGACCACGGATAACTTTTTACAGAGTAGTTTGATTTCAATAATTTTTTTTTATTGGAAAGGGTATACCCCCAAGGGGGTCCCCATTTAAATGTTAACGAAATCGGTCAAGCCGTTTTAAATAAATCAACAAAAATACTGGAAAAAATTATCATTATTTTGATTATTTTTATCATATCATCAATGTATGTCAACAAACACTGGAAAAAACAAAGAGCGGAAAATGCGTGTGTTGAGAGAGGCATATTTCTAGCAGTGGACTGATACCAGCTGCTTATGATGATGATGATGATATTTTACAGGTGGTACAATTTAAATTTCATCGAGATATGTGCAATATCTCCAAAGATATGAAGATAAACACCTCAAACTTGGTATTGAAATTGACTAGCGTGACGTTGGAAGTCGGTTTTTTTAGTTTTTTATGTGATCTTAAATTATTTTTATTATTATTATAGAGCATAAATGTTCTGTATAAAGTTTGTCTAGGCTAGGGGTAAGCAATGACACCTGCTTTTAACATAGTAGATTATGGCCACATAACATTATAAAATAAAACTTTTTAACAAAAAAATTAAACCGCCAAAAAAAGCAAAGCAAAAAATAATTAAACTTTTTTATTTAACCATAATAACGAAATTCTTTAACTACTCTTAGTATACCTAAGTTTATATTTTTGTAATTGTTTTGAGGTTTTAACTAAACATAATAACTAAGTTCTTAAACTAATGTAAGTATGTATACCTAAGTAATTTTGAGTCGGCGCCAAATAATCAATAAGCAAAGATCACTAAAATCACTAAATAACCTCTTAAATTTAAAGAAATAATCAAATCAAATTAACATGCAATGTAAAATCTACAGCGATGAACATAAACATTCCAAAAAATGCGCTTCCACACGACCCACAGACTAAATAGAGCGACACGACCACTCGCAACGACGTGTGCCCGTCACGGGCCGTCATAGATTACTATATGTGGTGCCCGTTCGGGTTGCAGTCTTGCTGACATTAACTTCGTCAACACTCGGCATTTTCCGGCGAACTGGCGTGGCGCGCCATGCCTCCGCCGCGCATTACGCTTTACGTAATTAATTAATTTGCTTGTTTGGCGCCGACTCAAAATTACTTAGGTATACATGCTTACATTAGTTTAAGAACTTAGTTATTATGTTTAGTTAAAAACTCAAAACAATTACAAAAATATATACTGAGGTATACAAACAGTAGTTTCAGAACTTCGTTATTAAGGTTAAATGAAAAAGTTTTGTTATTTTTTGCTTTTCAGTTTTTTCGGCGGCTAATTTTTTTGGTAAAAAGTTTTATTTAGCTGTACTTGCAGTAACTAACTTGAATGTAAATAAACTGGCCAAGTGCGAGTCAGACTCGCACACGTAGAGTTCATGATAATCAGTGTGTCAGTCCACTGCTGGACGTAGGCCTCTCCCAAGATACGCCACTGAGCCCGATCTTCGGCTCATTGGGAGGGATATGCCCTAATTCTCACGCTGGGCAGGCGGATTGGCGATCGCAGGACGTAGGTCCTCACACCGGTGACGCTGCTACCCGTCACCAGCCTGTAGTATTTAGCGACGCCATAATTTGAATATACCGCCATTTTTCGGTCGCCAAAGCCTCGTTAGTTGGTTAGCAGGCTGCACCACGGGCAGGTGAGGTTGGCTGGGAGCACTGAGGTGGTATTTGTGCTCCCTTACATCCCACACGAACACAACTCCCTTACACCGAACACGTGCGCATAGAAAAGATAATAATACTACGTAACGTAGGGTTACGATTGAACAAAATTTGTTGGAGAAATACGTTTTTTTGTATGGTATGGCCCCAATTTTAATTTATTTTAGTATTTATTATTTGATGTTATAGCAACTATTATAATATACACTATGAGCAAACGTTAAGTCTATATCTATTACAATTTCTAAGATCGAGCTAAAAACGCCTGTAAAAACACGTATTTGTATGGGGCCTCCTTTTCTTTTTAATTTTATTCTGTTTTTAGTATTTGTTGTTATAGCGGCAACAGATATATATCATCTATGAAAATTTCAACCGTCTTACTATCACAGTTCATGAGATGATGCCTGGTGACAGACGGATAGAGAGACAGACAGACAGACGGACAGCGGAGTCTTAAGGTACGGATACACCGCAGCGTCCTGCCTGCGCGATTTGGGCGGCGATCAGATAGCGCAGTAGTATTTGTACCGACTGGTTCACACCAAACGCGATCAGAAAACAATTAACTTAACAAAAGTACTGAGATCACGCCCACAGATCGCAGGACGCCGCGGTGTGGCCGTACCTTTAGTAATAGGGTCCCGTTTTACCTTTTGGGTTCGGAACCCTAAAAACTATACAACTGTTGTGTAATTCTCCAAACATTGTTTACGTACGTCCTGGATGTATTAAATAATATCGTTTAAAAACTAAAAAACAACCGACTTCAATGCCGCGCTATTCATTTTCAGTACCAATTTTGAGATGTTTATCTCAATATCTCTGGAGATACTTATTATACCTCGATAAAATTACCATGGTACCACACTTAGAATATCTCCTTTCGAACAAAAAAAGAATTATCGAAATCGGTTCATAAACGACGAAGTTATCCGCGAACAAACATAAAAAAAAAAAAAAAAAAAAAAAAAAAAAATACGGTCGAATTGAGAAACCTCCTCCTTTTTTTGAAGTCGGTTAAAAACTACCATTGTAAAGTTAACTAAAAATGTAAAAAAATCTTATATCATAATTGTGTAGATAAGATAATTTGATAGTATTGGTATTAAAGTGATGTGATCTGATATAACAGTGCCGATCATAGATATATCCCCATAACTATTTTAAAGAATATACTAATTATTCAGGACAGCAGAGATGTTGTGTTTAGGCTAATTGAAATGGTCTGAAATAACAGATATACATAAATTAGTAAGAGGTGGTTTTAAATGTAAGTTTTTGATTATACTAAAGTAGGTTGTCCAGAAACTTATCTCGATATCATAATCTTCTTCAACACACACATAGTTTATTAATGGACTTCCAAAAAGAGGGAGGTTCTCAATTCGTCTCCATGTTTTTTTTTTTCGTTTTTTTGTATGTATGTTACGCGATTACTCCTTCAATTGTAAACCGATTCGTATGATTCTTTTTTTAATCGGTAGGGTACATTGTAATTTTATTGAGATCTGATAAGTATCTCCAGAGATATGACTTTAAACGTCTCAAACTTGCTACTGAAATTGACTCGCGGGGCATGGAAGTCGATTAAACTATCGACTTCCATGCTATAGTTTTTAAACTATCTTAATTATCTTAGACTGTATCGTAACTTTACATCGGGTTGTATATTTACATTTCAAAGTCATATAAACAGATTTAAAAAAATCGATGCCGAAATGCTGATGTAGTAATATTTACAACTAATAAGATTGTTAATAATATTAAATATTTGTAGAGTCCATACTGCTGTTACAACAAAAAACCCGCCGCTTAATTGAAAACGTGTTATTATTCAATTATGAATTCTGTAAATAAAATACCTACATCTTCAAGCTTTTTGTGTATATTTTATAACAAACATAAATGGCAAGTTAATTTTAGTACCTTTAATTTAAATGGGGAAATAAATTAAGTTCTTACATACATTTTGCGAAACCACACTATCTTGGTTTTACTTACAAATAATATATTAATTAATAATTCAAATATATACTTTTAATTATATTTTGTTTACAAACATATATTTATTTATTATGTTTTAGGTAGTTGTAGGCCAACTAATTGGGGTAGACTTGTACTGGAGTGGAGATTGCGAATCGGCAAACGTACCGTAGGACGTCCTGTGACCCAGGTGGAGAACGATATACGCAAAGCGGTGAGAAGTGATTGGAAAAGAAGAGCCGAAGATCGGGCTCAGTGGCGTATATTGGATAACTGTATCCAGCAGTAGACTGACACCGGCCGATGATGATGATGATGATGATGATGATGATGATGATGAGGCCAACCAAAATACGAATGGAACGGCAGCGCATCATGCTAAAACTCGGTGCATTTAGACATGTCTTTGTTCGGTGTATGGTTCAAGCCACAGCTGAAATCTTCCAGTCACGGTCTTTGGTATGTTGCTTTACTCTCTCAATGTGCTTAAGTAAATACGACTTTAGATAATTTAATGAAATTCCATGCGCGTGTAAATACAAGAAAACAATTATTTGTAAAGACACGTAATAATGGAATACCTGGTTTCATTCTGCATCCCTCGAATGTAGCGAACGGTTTTGTTCAAAACTCAATGTGGTTGCAGAGTACCATCGTTGTGGGAACGAAAGTATGCCAGATGTTTTGTTAAAGTTTAGACGAAAAAAATGAATACGAAATAAACTCAGCCGCATCAAAAAAGTTCGCAGCAGTTGGTGAAATTTTTGACGAATCATATCTCGCTTTTTGGAAATTTTTAATGGATGGTTTTTTGCTATTAGGGACTTATCTTTTGCGTATTTATGTTATTTTATTTTAGTAACCTATTGTATTACTATTTTGTGCGCACCGTGGCTTCGACCGCTTTACATAATATAATACTTTACAATTCTGGCTATCTCTGTGCAAGATTTCATTCAAAATTATTGAGCCGTTTAGCAGTAAATAATCATAAATAAAAAAATGGTCTTATGTATCACACGACGTTTGCCTGATGGTAAGCAATGACGTCCATCTATTACAGGTACAGGAGCATGCAAAATTATGCATAGACAAAAATTTAGCATGTCGGCATAGACAGAATTTTATAGGTTACTGCACTGCGCCTGTTACCTTGACATGAAGATATTAAGTCTCGCAAGCCCTGTCATCTCTAGACGCTTGGCCATTTGAACCGAGAAATAATTCTATTTTACAGCCGAATAACATATAAAGTGGTGGGACCGCCCCAGGCGGACTAGCTTTTCTAACTCTTGGTACGAGTTTGCATCGTAAACGCTTTTGACAGATCTCACATAGTTTTTGACTTATTCTGGCTCCCTGATTGGTCTAAATTTAGTGAAGTGTGAAAACCACTAGAGGGCCTGTACGGTTTGTCATACAAAACTTGTTCGATGTATAATATTGAGTTTCGTATGAAAACTCGTACTAAAGGTCCAGAAGTCCTACCACTACATTAAAAATTGACTTTTACATTTTATAATATTGGTAATAATGTTGGTGGACTTAAATAAAACTGGCCAAGTGCGAGTCAGCATCGCGTTTCTTATCGCACACTTAGGGAGGGTTCCGTACAATACCAAACGTAACAGAGTTTCAATCTCAAATATTTGATTAATTGATATTATTAAGAATATTTGGTTTGGTCGCGATCTAGAAAGACGGGGCTCGTTTACTAGCGCCATCTATGTCATTTTGCCGAAACTAATTAGATAGATGGCGTTTAAAAACACGTTCTTTGTATGGGGACCCCCTTTAATTTTTAACTTTATTTTGTTTTTAGTATTTGTTGTTCTAGCGGCAACAGAAATACACCATCTGTGAAAATTTCAACTGTCTAACTATCACGGTTGATGAGCTATAGCCTGGTGACAGACGGACAGACAGACAGACAGACAGACAGACAGACAGACAGACAGACGGACAGCGGAGTCTTAGTAATAGGGTCCCGTTTTACCCTTTGGGTACGGAACGCTAAAAAAGACCCCGACTGATCTATTTATAATTTTTTCATTGTTACCATTCCAATGAGCCCAAACTCGACATCTCTGCTGTAGGTTGGTGAGAAGTTGAGTGTTCTGCGGATTCAAGGAGATGTCCCAGCATCAGGTCATTCCTTTCATATTCTTATGATATCGTTGAAGTAAGAGGATACTACATTTTGAATTGATCAGACCTATGAAAATTGATTTTTATAGAGCCATCAACTAGAGAAAAGTTTAAGATGATGATGCTAAGATGATCGGTAAGAATCAAAGCTAATAATACTTCCGATTAAGACACCTAACAGGCAGACACACACATACACACGTCAAACTTATAACAGGTCCCTTTTTTTTGCGTCGGAGGTAAAAAAAAAGGAATGAGCAAGTATTCTCAGTAGTGGCAACAGCAAGGGTTGAATTTACCAAGCACACTAATTTATTCATCGTTTTTTTTTCACAAAATATTGGAAATTTCACTATGTAAAATATTTTCCCACGCGCTAGTCTAGTCGGCCGTATCTCCAAAACGACGTAGCTTCTAAATCACATTACCCGGTTCAGACAGTCTGCTCCCATAAATACGATTTAGTTCGTGAAGTTGACAGTTCTTTTCCTCCCTAAAAAACAACATACCTACTGTCTTAACTTCCCCTGAGCAAGTTACACTGCGTATTAACTTTTGAAAATTCTGCAAGAGAAATTCACTTTCGTTCACGAAAAAGGAGCCTGAGATAACCGAGTTTGCAAAGAAAATTAGAGTTTTTTTTTACTTTTTTTCTTTTATTTTGCAACTTGGAAAAATTTGATAGAGTTTTCGCGAAATTCATGAAAAAATAAATAGGATTTTGTTAGGCCTGCTTAGTACCTAATTTGGTTTGGGACATTTTCGTACACTCGTGAATATTTCCGGATTGTCGGTCCTTATTTTAAAGGTATTTTAGAGTAAGAGAGGTCTCATTTAGATTGTTAGTATAATAATAAAGTACGTTTAATAAACTTACATAAAATGTTCTACTTAAAGAATACGTCTGGAAGAAATAAAGTAGACATGAAACCTTAACTATCCTTCCAGAAAAAAAATCACCTTGAAACGTATACAGTATAATTATTAAACATACATACACATTATACACTGTGATCATAAAATATTGTAAATTTTACTTGAGTCTGCCCTTTTGTTGAGTCTGTTTATACAATGGAAAAGTGATAGGTATTTTCATTATTTAAATTACTAGTAAAATGGTAAAATCTTAAGGTTAAGAGCTTACCAATCTTAGGAATAACATGATATTCAAGTATGTTGCGCATGGTGGGTGGTATGATAGATAAATAATAAAATAAAGGTTTCAATTAATGCTAATTACGAGACTTACTTTTGATCTATAAATTATTACTTATTAATATTGTATATTAAGTATATACTAATTATACATTAAGTATACAGATATACCCCACAGGCATAATATATACCTAGATAAAAAACAAAATAGATGCATGCCTTAAAATGAGCTTTTGAACTACACAAAGATTGGGCACGTCTAATATTTACTGGTAGATGATTCCAGAGGTGCGCAAATTGCAGAGAGATTAATGCATCATACAAATCAGTACAATGAGTATCTGAGTATTCAAAAAAGTTTTCCGATGATCTAAAATAAAGAGTTTTGGTGGAATAGAGAAACTGTAATCATTCTTTTGGGGAAAACGGGAGTGAAAGAATTTAACATGATGGTATAAAGAAGAGAAAGGATAGTTCGATTAGAGTGTTCTGGTGGAGACGGAACCATTTAAGTTTTGAGCGGAACTCCGAAACATGGACAACTCTCCGCACTGGGGATATTCCTCTGTCGCGGAGGACTTTACGAATAATCTAATTTTGGACAAAATTACACCCAGACCCTAAACTTTAATAAGTACAATCTATCTTAATCGCTTCACTGTTATGTATAATATATATTATGTGTTAACAAAATATTTAGTAAACTTTAAAAGAGTATTTTTGTAAATTGTTAAACACAATCCAAAATTTTATCGTACCGACGGGACTTGAACCCGCAACCTCCGGAATAACATGTTCCGGTTCTTTGCCAATTAAGCCACGGTGCGAAGTATCGTTACGACAAAATTAGTGGATTGCATTTGTTAACCCAATTATGCATTGGTGGTGCCATTTATGACTACTTATTACGTAAGTTAATCATTCGGAAGAAATCATTACAGTTTTCAAATCCGACGAGAGATGTTGCACTGCGTAAATCAAATATTATGTATCTTTGAAGTATTTCACACTTTATATTTTTGTAAATTGTTAAACAATCAAGTCCCGTCGGTACGATGAAATTTTGGATTGTGTTTAACAATTTACAAAAATATAAAGTGTGAAATACTTCAAAGAAACATAATATTTAAAAGAGTATTGTTTCAAATACTGCATTAGTCATTTTCTGTTTTATGTTTGGTACATTTTTTTGCTCAGTGGCGTGACATATGAGAGCGCTATGTCCAGTAATGGACGGATATTGGCTGATAATGTTGATGATGGTGATATATTTTTTGGTTTTATGATTGATAGGTAGGTATATTTGTGTATATCAGAAGATACAAATATATCAAATTTTGAGAAAATAAATAAGGACTAACGAGTTATTTAATTAAAATTTTTCCTAACGCAAATCAGAGTATAATAAACCAAGAGTCACATAAATTCCGCACCTCCATCTAGCACCACCAGCAGCGAGTTCGAGTAAAACAATTATTTTCGCATACCTTAAAAATACTCTAAAGTCTAACCCAAAGTCTATAACAAAGGTCAAGTTCACCAAAGATATCGCGCCACTTAGTATTCAATAGACGAACCGTAAGGACGCGAGGACGAATAGCCATTTTATAAGTTCAATCTACTGAAATAATTGTTTCTAAACAAGTGTTTAATAATGCAAGAGTAATTTATTTAGATTTATTCTTGTGGAAGATCTTTTATTTTGTTTTTGTTTATTTTTTGGTACTCATTACTTGAGACTTCTCAGCAAGTTTAATCATGACCACAGAAAAGATAATAATACTACGTATAGAACGGACACTCTGTTCCCCCCACCAATCCCGGCTACCTCACCTCGCCACCGATTCTGATCTGTCGAGGCGCAAACGTGAGCAAGGACGCCATACGCGCACGACTACAGAACAATACTACCTCACAAGGAGAAGAACATCAACTTCATACATGTGTGAATATAAAACACATAATAATTATTATTATGAAATATTTCTGTGGGACTGGGTAGACACAGGAGGTTCAAATTTACGCAGTTTCTATATAATATATATACTTATACACTTATATTTGTATACCTAACTATATATTCGTATTTTAGAATTCAAACAACGATATACTCGTGCGTAAATAAACCTTAATTTAAAATTATTGAATAAAAACTTTCTTAATAATTTATTTATCTTTGTCGTTTTTTCAAATCAAGTAACTTAAGTATATGAAATGTCTCTTCTTACTCTACACTATTAAAATAACGTAATCAAATATTTAGAAGATTTTAGTTTGTAAAAACTGTCGCAACTGTTTCACTCGCAAGCGTATCGGTCTTCGTTTGCAGACAAGTTTCTTAGTTATGGCGTATTGCGTTGAGTAAATAAGAATAATTTTGTTATCTATGTACTTTTGAAACCATAGCGAAGTACTGGCTAGCAAGTCTAAACTGATTTCAAAATGAAGTGGTTTCTTACGGTGATATCCTTAGACTTCACGCACACAATTGTGCCTGTAGAAAAACGACATGTGTGTAGTGTCTGTGTCGGTGTCACAGTGTCGGTCGTTAAAACGCTAGTTTGTATGGAGATTTAGTCGATTGTCCGGGGTGTGTCATGACCAAGGTCAATGCGAGACTAAACGTTTGTGTATTTATGATCTGACGATGATGAAATTGTAAAAGCTGACAGATCAGTTCCTAATACTTTTTTGGTAATATGAGGTATTTATCTCCATATCTCTAAAATACGTCTACCCATTAGATCTTTATCATATTAATATTTCTTGAGATATGATGAATAGAACAGAAAAGCCAAAGATACGTTTCAGTGGCGTGTCTTGAGAGAGGCGTGTTCCAACATTGGACAGACACTGGCTGATTATGATGATGATAATGATGATATATAGCCTACTCAGGCGTATAAATCTAGTAACGTATAAGCAAAAAAAGCAAATCCTAGAGATCCTCCTTCGTTTATAAAGTTGGTCAAAAAGTATTTAACGCACTTGTCCTTCAGCACTAAGAAAGATTGACAATTATAAATGAAATGGTCCGAGTTGAAACTGGTATTACTCATCGCTATATCAATTTTTCAGTAATAATCCGGCTCTATCTAAACTAAGCGCTAGAAGCTTTAGAATTATTATTTTAGTTACAGTTTTGTTAAAACAATTTTTACTAAAAAGGTCTGTGCGTCAAAAAAGGTTTACTCAGTCGAAAGGGTAGATTTACTCAGAGAAACTTACCTTCATGCTCGTTGCAGGGTTAACCTTAACCCTACACGTGAACCTCGGGTGAAATGTTTAAAGTGTTATTTAAAGTCTTTTTGTTTATTAGCAGTGGATATCATAATATAACAAATCTAATTAATTAGTTTACCTACATTTAAAAATAAGCAACAATCTATCTAATACTATAAGAATCTTTGTCCAGATTACTGACTGACTCACTGACAGACAACGCACAGCCTAAACCGCTGGTCGTAGAGACTTGAAATTTAGAGGGTATATTTGTCTTAGTACGTAGGGGGTGTACTAAGAAAGGATTTTCCAAAATTCACCCCTTAAGGGGATGAAGTGGGGGTTCAAAGTTTGTATGGAGAAACAAGATTAGATAGTCTTTTCTATCCGAAACTTCACACAAGTGCTCCAGTAAAAAAATAAATAAATACGTGTTTCAGGTTTTTTTGAAAATCCACCCCTAAGAGGGTGAAATGGGGTAACAAAGTGTGTAAATCAATATTGTTTTGGATTGCGCTGAGTTTGGCATACAGATAGTTATTACAACGTTAGTTACCTCTGAAAAAAGATTTTTCAAAATTCACCCCTGAAGAGGATGAAACGGGGTTTCAAAGTTTGTATGGAGAGACAAGACTAGATAGTATTTTCTATTCCAAAACTTCATACAAGTGCTCGAGTAAAAAAATGAGTAAATACGTGTTTTAATTTTTTTTTAATTACACATATAAGAGTGTGAAATGGGGTAACAAAAGTGTGAAAATCAATATTGTTTCGGATAACACTTAAAATTTGGTATGCAGATAGTTATTACGATGTAAAAGCCCTCTGAGAAAGGATTTTCCAAAATTCACCCCTGAAGGGGATGAAACGGGGGTTCAAAGTTTGAATGGAGAAACAAGATTAGATAGTTTTTAGGGTTCCGTAGCCGAATGGCAAAAAATGGAACCCTTATAGATTCGTCATGTCTGTCTGTCTGTCTGTCCGTCCGTATGTCACAGCCATTTTATTCCGAAACTGTTAGGACTACAGAATTGAAACTTAGTAGGTAGATGTATTCTGTAAACCGCTTTCCGATTTTTATACAAAAGTAAAAAAAATAAAAGTTTAAGGGGGGCATCCCATACATGAAACTAGATACAGCCAGCAGTTTTTGAGATATGGCGACCGCAAAGATAACTTTGTTTTTCATACAAACACTATGAAAAACAAAGTTAATTTTGAAGTAGCGAAAAATCATAGTTATGGAATACTTAACTGTGTTACGGAACCCTACGAGTGCGAGTCCGACTTGCACTTGGCCAGTTTATTTCTATTCGAAACTTCATACAAGTGCTCCAGTAAAAAAAAGAGGTAAAATACATGGTTAAGTTTTTTTTTTAATTACACCCCTAAGAGG
Source organism: Cabera pusaria (assembly GCA_954871355.1). Lineage (NCBI taxonomy): Eukaryota > Metazoa > Arthropoda > Insecta > Lepidoptera > Geometridae > Cabera > Cabera pusaria. Next base: position 20,604,823 of record OX940902.1, read on the forward strand.
GAAAATGGGGCAACAAAGTGAGAAAATCAATATTGTTTCGGATTGCGCTAAAATTTGGCATGCAGATAGTTATTATGACGTAAGTGCCCCCTGAGAAAGAATTCTCCAAAATTCACCCCTGAAGGGGATGAAAAGGGGGTTCAAAGTTTGTATGGAGAAACAAGATCAGATAGTATTTTCTATTCGAAACTGCATACAAATGCTCCAGTAAAAAAATAAGTAAATACGTGTTTCAGGTTTTTTTTAAAATCCACCCCTAAGAGGGTGAAATGGGGTAACAAAGTGTGAAAATCAATATTGTTTTGCATTACGCTGAAATTTGGCATGCAGATAGTTATTACAACGTTAGTTACCTCTGAAAAAAGATTTTTCATAATTCACCCCTGAAGGGGATGAAACGGGGGTTCAAAGTTTGTATGGAGAGACAAGACTAGATAGTATTTTCTATTCGAAACTGCATACAAATGCTTCAGTAAAAAAATAAGTAAATACGTGTCTCATGTTTTTTTGAAATCCCCCCCCCCCCCCACCCCTAAGAGGGTGAAATGGGGTAACAAAGTGTGAAAATCAATATTATTTCGGATTGTGCTAAAATTTGGCATGCAGATAGTTATTACGAAGTTAGTTCCCTCTAAGAAGGTATTTTCCAAAATTCACTCTTGAAGGTGATGAAACGGGGGTTCAAAGTTTGTATGGAGAAACAAGATTAGATAGTCTTTTATATTTAAAACATAACACAAGTACTTAAGGAAGTAAATACGTGTTTCAGGCTCTTTCGAAATTCCACCCCTAAAAGGGCAAAGTGGGGTAACACAGTCCAAAAATCAATAATATTTCGGATTGCGCTAAAAAGTTAGAATGCAGATAGTTATTATGACGTAGGTATCCGCTCAGAAGAGATTTTCTAAAAATTCCTTCCAAATACTAAACGGGGATTCAAAGTTGGCAAAAATGGCGAAATAAGATGAGATAAAGTACGTGTTGTAGGATTTTTCGAAATGAGGTAGTTAACAAAGTCTGAAAATTTGGGTATTTCGGTTTTTATAAATATGAATCCCGAATTGCCTTAGTCACGCGATAACATGAAAAAGGGTGAACCGATTTGGCTATTTCTTATTTTATGTAATTAATGATAGAATCGTTGTTCTACAAAGTAATTACCTTATTGTTAAAGCATACGGATTAAATTGAATTTGTCAAAACATCTGCAGTGGCAGCATCCTTTTTATTACGTCTATGACTATACGTTACAACAGGCAGTTTCGCTAGTATTCCGCGTCTCCTACAACTGACAGAATATGGCGAAATTATTTATGTTTTTACTTCTCAACAAACAGGTTCAATCAAAGATTATACAAAAACATTTCATTATGTTATGTCAAGGTCACGAGCATACCTGTCTTCGATACATAAAAGCTTTCAACAACCACTCTATTTCTCACAAAAGCATTTCATACTGAATATTGAAATCTGAATAACAATGTCACAAAATCTAATATTTATATAAATACTTCGATTCTTACGCTGACAAAACTTATATTTATTTGTAAACAAAAATCTATCTCGTTATAACCTTGCTTCCACCGTCAACAAGCAGATTACAGCGAAACCCCCCGAAATCCACCAAAAAAGAAACTATTCACCGGGCTTCCCTCGGCTTTTACAGGTCATTGGTTTTGTATAACGGTAAACCCTTATATTGCTGAAAATATTATCGGGCGTTATATTAAAATTGCACGGTTACGGTACAGTCACGGTATTGCCACGGTTCCGTTACGGCGAGATTTCCGTTAAAACGTTTTCCTCAAATTGGATGCACGTTCAGCCAAGCGGTGCGTTATACTTCCCTAAATTTTATTAACTTTTCCAGCGTCACTTCTAATTTTGATATACTCTTTGTCTCTCTTTCGTTTATGTGGTTCTTTTATTTTTATGAACTTTCCTTCTAACCGTTTTATGTAATTTTTATTAACTTTAGGGTAATTGCTTTACCGTTTCTTTGAAGATTGTGAGGATCAAAGACGTTTTTCAACGGAAAAAGTAAACGTTTGACGCCTTCAACTTAATAAAGTCTTCTTTTTTTGGCCATCAATCTGAACTGCGCGTGATTAATTGTAGGAATCTCTGTTAGACGCTGGATTTTAAAGTTTTTATCAATTGTTAGACGTTAAGGTTGAATAAGTTTGCGGATAAAGGACTAAATTTGATGAAATACGTAAATGTGGTGTGAAATTGGTACAATAGAAGTGCGACCTATTTCTAGCAAATACCTATTATATAGAGACCTGACAACTCGGACTGTAATAGCACATGAGTAAAGATTCCGTTTCTTTACTCAAGTGGTAATAGTCGAACACAGCGTAAAAGCTGACCAGCATAGGTAGGTATGTGTAATCGCACTATCACTCACAAGAACCTATTTACTCGCAGTTGCTACATGGTGCTTGAGATGCAACATAGTGAGTCCGAAATGCCGTGGTGTGTCCTCAGATACTGTAAAAATCAGTCAGGGAAAACAAACAAAGGCGACAGAATTACTTCACGAGTAAGTTTAGATTTTGGAATGAAAAACACCAAAATTAAATATTATTTTGTCTATTTGTAATGACAACCATGTTTAAGCTATCAACCATGTAATCAATGTATAAGCCTAATCTAATCCATCTTGAGAAAACACATCGAAGTAATTTAGCGCTGCATATTTGAATTGGTAGACGTTAAACATTGCAGCCAATTTTAGTTTCCACTAATTAATTTTGTTTATAATCACTTTTCCAGTACGAAGTACATTTACCTCGATGATTTCTAGTCACCTGAAATTTTTTTTAACAAGAAATATAAAAATTTGCAGTAAAGGTACAGCCACATCGCGTCCTGTGATCTGCGGGCGCGATCTAAGTACTTTTCAATTGCTTTCTGATCGCGTTTGGTGTGAACCAGTCGGTACAAATACTACTGCGCTATCTGATCGCCGCCTATATTGCGTACGTTGGACTCCGCGGTGTGTCCGTACCTTAAGCAGGCTTAAGTCTTGGTAGGTACCTACATTACATGTTAGATATATATACAGATAACTGGTAGTATACACTTTATTTTATTATCCGCCTATTACTTATCTACAGCTGGATAAAGTTTTGAAGTTTTCATGTGTAGTAATAATATAATAATGCATTTTACACTAATATTCAGTTATTTCAAAATATGTGAAAGCATCAGTAAATTTCCGTTAAATACTTTCAACGAACATGGCCTCACGATCTAGTCTCAAAAATCAACCCTCTATTTTCAATCAGCGCTTTCATAAACGACATATTATAACATTTAGATTCGGGCAAGAAAAATCACTATGTGTATTTTAAAGCATCACAACATCCCAGATAAAGAAAAAACTGATCAAAGTGTTTGGCAACAGTTCAAAATGTTCAAACATTCGTAATCTGTACAGCGTCAATACTCCTATAAAATATAAGTACAATGTACTACTGAAATAAATAGATGACATCCACTCAGTTCAAACTTAATTCAGATAGAATGGACAGAATGAATGCAAATCGGCATCGCGATAAACAGGCTACAAGGTCCGCATTTAAATTAAGCAATTTCCTAATGTGTCTTCAGCTGGAGCTATTTAGGCACTTTAGCCACTTAGCTGTCACTTGCTGGTTTATTTAGTACTAATTTAGAATAAACATCTTAAAAGACGTTAGCTGGGTTTATAGAATTCTGCGTTTTTAGAAGATTTAATTTTAATTTTTCTACGTTATGAAAGAACTAGGTACTCCTCGCGGTTTTTCCTGCATTAAAAATAGGTGTGTTTCAGCTCGAATAAATCATACATTTTATTCGAGGGCCCGATGGTGTCGTGGAAGAACGGTCGGCTTTGATGCCAGAGGTACCAAGTTCAATCCCCGCCGTGCACCAATAGATTTTTCTATCGGATAATTTATGTGCGCTTTTCACAGTGGCCCTCTGGTGAAGGAAAAACATCGTTAAGAAACCAACAACCCCCGCATGGTGGTAGGACACTGAAACTATCTATAATGGACACTATTATAGCCTGGTCAGCTACCACCCTCAAGTTAGAAAATCTGTCGCCAAAACATCTAATATGTTCCGGCAGCTATCCTTGACAGCCAGTTCCCATTCTAGGCCTAGCGTGCTTACCATCTTCGACCGCATCATTACTTACCAACAGGTGAGATAGTGGTCACACGCTATCCTATATCTTATATAATAAAGTGGCCAAGTGCAAGTCGGACTCGCACTCGTAGGGTTCCGTAACACAGTAGAGTATTCTATAACTATTATTTTTCGCAACCACAATATTAACTTTGTTTTTCATAGGGTTTGTATGAAAAACAAAGTTATATTTGCGGCCGTTATATCTCAAAAACGGCTGACTATATCTCGTACAAACCAATTTTTGTTGAAAGTTTTTATTGAGATCTACAGAATATATTTTTTCTAGATTTTTCACTTTCTTACTTTAGAAGTTAGAGGGGGGGGGGGGGGGTGGGACACACATTTCAGCACTTCAGACGCGCCTATCTTTTAAATGATTGTCTTTGAGAAAAATGATTTTAGGAACCTCAATGTCATTTTTAAAGACCTATCCATAGACATCCCACACGTATAGGTTTGAAGAAAAAATTTTTTGTTTGTTTCAGTTTTATGTATGGGATGCCCCCCTTTAAACTTTATTATTTTTTATTTTTGTATAAAAATCGGTAAGCGGTTTACAGAATACATCTACCTACCATGTTTCAATTCTGTAGTCTTAATAGTTTCGGAATAAAATGGCTGTGACATACGGACGGACAGACAGACAGACAGACAGACAGACAGACAGACAGACAGACAGACAGACAGACAGACAGACAGACAGACAGACAGACAGACAGACAGACAGACAGACAGACAGACAGACAGACGGACGGACAGACAGACAGACAGACAGACAGACAGACAGACAGAGGGTTCCGTTTATTGCCATTCGGCTACGGAACCCTAAAAATGAATCCCAATTTCCCTTGGTCACGGCATCACGCGTGAACGGCTGGACCGATTTCGCTAATTCTTTTTTTGTTGTGTTTTTTATCGACAGGAGACGGTTCTTATGAAAAAAAATTACAATAAATAAAAGTTGTTTTTAACGCAGGCGAAGCCGCGGGGCACAGCTGGTATGATATAAAAAAAAAACAAATGTTAATTAATACGATGCCAGTGCTGGAATGCCACACTGTCGCTAGCGACTGACACAGCGTAAACGGCTTTTGGTTTAGTCCCGCACCGGCCGCCATATTTAAATACCATGTACTGGCATTGTATAAGTAAAATCATATTTTAGGGTTGCTAGCTAGGAGAACACTAGACTCAATGTGTCCTACCACCAAACAGGTAGGTTATCAGATTATACAGGCTTGCTTAACACTTGCCAACCATTCATTATTCTACCGGCTAAGCTAACTTATTAAGGGCCAGTTTCACCGGTGCCTGAGATAACCCTATTAGGAACGTAATTGACATATTTTTGACAACTTTTTCATGGTGTCATCTGTCAAATAAATAAACCAAAAAAAACATCTTTATTGAGGCAAATATTACATCATATGAGATATTCTTAAAATAATAGACAACAGCAGGGCTAGCATAGCAAGGGGACTATTTTGTCTTTCCACCTATCCGTGTTTTGTTTGGTGGACAAGGCTAATTACAAGTAAAGTTTTACGACAATTATAAACGCCCGCTGACTTTCAATCAATTTTTTTAACTTTTCAATACAAAACAAAATCAAAACTCCGGGTTAAAATTCACCAAGCGTTTAAATTGTTGTGTTGATCTCCTGTCACTGGCGAAAAACTGGGAAATAATTTTGTCTTTCCCCCGGGGATAAAGCCATGCTAGCCCTGACATATGATGATGATGCTAGCTGACACCTAAACTAGGCTCGAAACCTGTAGGGTGCGGGTCGGAACACCTCCTCATGGTGTACCCTGGGTATCAGCTGACAACTTTTCCTAGTCTACTGGGTTAAGTTGTCGACTGATAGCGAAGTTCCGACGTGAGGGGCTCCTCCGCGTGTCCGTCTGATATTAGCAGAGGGCACAGTGTGACGGAGCAGGGCGGGCTCGGTGGTGGGGCCGAGTGTATGCTCGAGCCAAGTGGAGGGGCTGGTGACGGCCGATGGAGGCTTTCTCGCATGCCATTTTGGCGTGCGAGGTGGACGGTGGACAGTGTGCGAGTAGGGGTATGTGCCCTTCACACACTAGTCATTTGAGGGACGGAGGGTGTGGGGCGTTGCACAGGAGTGCGCGTGCCGCATTCCTCTGTAATAGAGGGGTGCACTTGTGTACCAGGTCGTGGGTCCAATGTACCGAGTGGTGGGGCCGGCGACGGTCGAAGAGTGGGGTCTCGCATGCCACTAGCACTGGCATGCGAGTCGAATAGCGGACGGTGTGCGAGTAGGGGTATTTGCCCTTCGCACCCATGTCATCAGAGGGACGGAGGATGTGAGGACAGGTGCCACACTCCTCTGTCATTGTGGGGTAACTGTTGGAGGGTCGGGGGACTCTCCAACGGCTTGTACTCCCCACATGACGGTTGAGGGTTGACCTTGGTGACCAGGGTCAGCCCTCCGCAGCGGCAGAGGCCCATTTGGGTCTGCCACCGGGGCAAGTTGGTGAATGCTAGCGCAACCCCATTTTGCCCCACCACGGTGGATGACTGCTCACCCTAGGTTTTTAGTGCAGTATCCTGCCCTTCAGAAGCTCGAAACTCGTGGTATAGAATATCTAAAACTTTATCATGAACTGGATAAAAGCAATTATAAATAATGTATTTAACTTAAATCTACTTATTCATACATAACTACAGTGCCGAATTCCATCACACGATTAATTAACTTGTGTAATTAATTAATGAAACAAAATGGCGTCGGTCCACGTATCACGCTGATTTCCTTAGAGATACACTCGGATATTGCCAGCTAGATTCGTTACAATTAATGACTTTAATATTGTTTCATTGAATTCTGCTAAAATCTGAGTTATAATAACTGCTACTGTAATATTTTATGTACTTGTATTTACGCTAGGTGTAGTAAAACCAGCTCATATTTAATCACATTTTTAATTTTATTCTGTTTTATGTATTTTTTGTGATAACGGCTTTTGTAAAAAATACTTTGTGTAAATTTCAAGAGTCTAACTATTACAATTTAAAAGATACAGCCCTTTGTCAGGCAGACAGATGGTCGGACGGACGGATGGCTGAATGAACAGACGGACGGACTGACGGACGCACAGCTAAGTCTAAATAACAAGGTTCCGTTAGTACCCTTTGGGTAATGACGAGAAGTCATTTTTGCAACATTCATATAAATAGAATGGGCAACAAAAATTGCAAATAATTTACACTCAATACAACATAAATTTACTTTTATGAACGAGAGCTATAATAGTGCTGTTAAAAAGTATCGCGAGGCCTAATTGGCTCCGCAGCAGCTAGTTTCAGAGGAATTAGAGCACTGCGCCCACATAAAAGAAAAAAATCTGGATCTGAAGAACTAATTATAAATAACTGTAAAGTGAAATGGCGGCTTTTTATTAAAAAATCCAGTGATTGAGTTTGGAGTTCAAATATTATGATTTAGTTTTTGAGATTTGTAGTAATTTAGCTAGCAATGAAACACTAAAATAATTGCTGTTTAGGGCTGGTTGTTCTTTCTTATGTAGCTATGCGTTTCACCACTATATCGCGTGTTGGTAAGTGACGATGCGGTTGCAGATGGTAACACGCTAGACCAAGAACGAGAACAAACATTTATGGATAGCTACGTCAAACGTACATGTGTTCCACATTGGAAGAGAATAGAGGAAAGCTGGATAAAGTCCTACCCCGTTACTAGATTGATACAAGTTTGCTCAACACCTGTTTTCTTTAATCTTACTATACTTACTAAGCTCTAAGAGTTTCTTAACGATGTTTCCTTTATCGTTAACACTGATAGAAATAAAACCGGCTAAGTCGAATTGGACTCGCCCACCGAGGCTTCCGTACCAACGTTGGTAGGTACTATTTAAGGTAGACCTCTGAATTTTATGAGCGCTCAGATAACTCAGAGGCCTATCTTAATTGGCGAAAGTATGTATGTATGGGGACACCCCTTAATTTTCAATTTTTTTTATTTTTTTCAATTTTTCCTTTATTTGTGCTGTAAGACCAAATTTGGCTTATTGCCAAATTTCATGATTCTAGGTCAACCGGAAGTACCCTATAGGTTTTGGGTCGAAAACCTATCGGGTACTTCCGGTTGACCTAGAATTGTCAATTTTGTTCAAAAGCAAGGTCTTACAGCACAAGTAAAGGAAAAATTCCGAAAAATAAAAAAGGTGAAAATTAAGGTAATTTTTAGTACAAGTTTTCGCGAAAATCTAAATTTCCCCATATCTTTTAATCGTGTTGACACAAGACCTTTACCCAATAGACACTATAGACCTCAGTGTCTGGTATAAATGTCAACTTGCTATGTCCACCCGTTCTTATGAAAATTGGTGGTGAAACACGGACAGACAGAAAGACAGACAGACAGGCGGACAGACGGACAAGAAAGTGATCTTATAAGGGTTCCATTTTTACCTTTTGAGGTACGGAACCTTAGATACAGTAGTCTCAACAACGTTATTGGCGTTTCTTATCAGCGCAAATATAATAAATAAGCTGCATTTTCTTGTGCATAAATTTCAAACAAGGCAGGGTAAGGCTGTTTCGAAATTGATACAAACTGTACCGATAAAATCAAACTTTTAATAGAAAGAGATGCCGATGAAAATGTACATAAGAATTGAAGAATAGTTGAGAGGGAGTGAGCGCACATTTAATATATGTTTCTGAAGAACAATATGTAATTTGTTTCCTGTAAGCCACGCAAGCGAAGCCGCGGGCAAAAGTCACGGAGACGCAAATACAATGCCCGTCTGACGTGGCGTACCTCACTTACCCCGGCTACACCCTGGAGCTTAATTTTAAAGCTCGGTCAGGTGTGTGCGCGTACGCCCGGGACGACATCTGCTGTCTGCGTCTCCGTCATCTTGAAGACCCTCGCTATTCCATGCTTTGGTTACTGGTGGACACAGACCTAGATAAACTTCTCTACGCCTGTGTATACCGGTCGCACAGCGGAGATCAGGAGACATCCAGGATTACAGAGTACTTGAGTGAGGCGGCGGACGCCGCTCAACACAAATACCTTTCTGCCCAACTAGTGTTACTGGGGGACTTTAATGCCCACCACCAGGAGTGGCTTTTCCCATACCAGTGCACCGACCTCACTGGGAGAGAGACGCGAAAGCTAGCCTTAGCGTTAAATCTCACCCAGCTGGTCCAAGAACCAACTCGGGTTCCTGATGTTGACGGCCATACAACCAATTGCTTGGACCTTCTGCTGACAACTGATCCAGACCGTTACTCAGTGTCGGTATCATCACCGTTAGGTAGCTCCGCCCACTGTTTGGTGAAATCTGTATCAGTCTACTCCCCGCCCGACCCCAGCCCAAGAGGCACCCGGCGGGTATGGCGATACAAGTCAGTAGATTGGGATGAGATGCGGTCGTTCTTTGCATCTTATCCTTGGCGGCCTGTTTGCTTCTCTTCCGACGATCCGTCGATTTGCGCGGATGCTGTGACGGACGTGCTGCGTCAAGGAATGGAGTACTATATTCCATTTTCTGATGTAGCGATGTCAAGCAAAGCTCAACCATGGTTTGGGGCTGAATGTCGACGTGCTGAAGCACTGAAACAAGAAGCATACCTGGCCTGGGTTGATGCTCGTAACCGCAAAGCCAGAGATCTGTCAGCGAAGAAGAAAGCGTTCAACAAGGCTGCCAAGTCCTGCAAGAAGGCTCTACGGAAGTCCCGATTTGAGCACATAGGCCGGATAGGGACCAAACTAGCTTCGTATCCAGCGGGTAGTAAAGCGTTTTAGTCTCTGGCTAAGTCGGTCGAGTCGAACTTCTGTCGCCCCTCACTTCCTCCACTGCTAAAACCCGATGGGGCGCTGGCTCACACCGCCAAAGAGACAGCAAATTTGTTTGCTTCTCTGTTTGCGGAATCTTCACGTCTAGACACTGCTGGTGAGACACCTCCAAGTCTACCTGGATGTATGACACAAATGTCGGAAATCCGCATCCGTCAGACAGAGGTTCGTAAAACACTGAAAAATCTAGACGTGAACAAAGCCAGCGGCCCGGATGGTATTCCAGCTATAGTCTTGAGGACCCGTGCGCCTGAACTTGCTTCTGTTCTGACACGCCTCTTTCGTCTCTCTATAACATGTGGTCAAGTGCCGAAATCATAGAAGCTTGCAAATGTGCAACCTGTACCCAAAAAAGGCAGTCGTGCTGACCCTGCCAACTATAGGCCAATCTCAGTCACGTCCATACTCTGCAAGACTATGGAACGTGTACTGAATAACCGGCTCCTGGCATACCTAGAAGCAAACGACCTCCTAAGTGACCGACAATATGGATTTTGCCAAAATCGGTCCACTGGGGATCTTCTAGCGTATGCCACGCACATTTGGAGCGAGGCTGTTGAGAATCATGGGGAAGCTCTTGCAGTTTCCCTTGATATATCAAAAGCCAGGGTTTGGCACGATAGTCTTATTAGCAAGCTCCCATCCTACGGACTGCCTACTGGTTTATGTGTCTGGATTTCAGATTTCCTGAGGGACCGGTCGATAAGAGTAGTCATTGATGGCTGCTCTTCTGACCAAATGGCTATTAATGCCGGGGTCCCTCAGGGATCACAGCTCTTTGCAACTCTTTTCCTGCTGCATATTAACGATCTGCTGAAGCCCGGTATCTTTGGGTATGCAGACGACAGCGCCGTTGTAGAGAGCTATAAATCCAGTGCACGTACAAGTGTAGCACAAATTCAGTGTTATAGGGAGGCGATGGTCGAGCGCTTGAACTTGTCCTTACAGGCTGTCTCCGAATGGGGCGATGCCAACCTGGTCAAGTTTAATGCAGCTAAGACCCAGGCGTGTCTGTTCACCGCCAAACGGAGTCCGTTCCAACTGACTCCTACTTTCCGGAATGTGTCCGTACCGATAACTGATCACCTTGAGCTTTTTGGAATCTCGCTAACACCCACACTCAACTTTGGCTCGTATATTGAGTCAAAAGCCCAATTGGCCTCAAAAAAGCTTGGTGTTTTGGCCAAGGTGAGACAGTACTTCACACCAGGACAGCTGCTTAATTTGTATCAAGCTCAAGTCCGATCATGTATGGAGTACTGTTCTCACCTGTGGGATGGGTCAGCCAAATACCAGGAGGCGTTGGAAGTTATTGAGAGGAGAGCCAAGAAACTCATTAACGACAAAAATCTAGTAAGCAAAAGGCTTCAGAGCCTAGAGCATCGCCGCAAAGTCGCCAGTTTATCGGTCTTTTATCGGATATATTTCGGGGAGTGTGCCTACCAACTGCACGAATTAATCCCACCGTTCCCCTTTTACCATCGTACTACCAGACGCACAGATATACGCCATCGAAACATGGTTGATATTCCATTCTGTCGCACAAAGCGCTTTGCATCAACATTTATCATACGCACAGCAAAGGAATGGAATTCCCTGCCAGAATGTGTGTTTCCTGTGAAGTACAATCCGGGGTCTTCAAATCGCAAGTAAACAGGTATCTTCTAGGTAAGCGTGCTACATCGTCGATCACATCTTCACTTAACATCAGGTGAGATAGTGGTCAAACGCTTGCTTATCGTCAGTAAAAAAAAGAAAAGTTAGTAATATAATAAAATACAGATTATAAACAGTGCAGGTTGAGGTTTGAAAATTGTTTTTTCATATTAAGGAGGTCACATCATGAAAAAAGTTGAAAAACACTGGTCTATAGGTTCATTAGTCTACGCCGACCTGCGCCATAAAATGCAAGTGTTGTAAATAAAAAACTGTACGACGTCATGATAAAAATATGATAAAAAACAAGTACAAAAACCGAATCTTGTTTATTTTCTACGGTAGTTTCAATATCCTGCTATATGAGGAGAACAATTTTTACCACTGTATAAAACGCATAACGTTTGAGTATTTGCTAGGAGTTCTAGTAGTTCTTGGACGGTCACAGCCTTGTTAGTGATTCAATTACGAAATATTATTGTTTAATAAAATATCTCCTATAAAATTTTAGGGAACGGCGACTTCATATTTAGACAAGTAAGCAATTTGGACGCCGTGCAGTGTCACGCAAAACCTGGTCCACATGAGTTCACGTAGCTCAGTATGTATAGACAGACGTGATTGTTTTAACATCGAATTATTATTTGATAAAAATATGTTTTCTTGTTCAGATATGATTTATATACATAAAGGATTGAGTAAGTATTACTAGTAAAAAGTTTAACATTTTACTTTAGTAGAAATATAATTAAAAAGCAACGGGTTCTCCGGGAGTGCCGGCAGAAGTGAAAACTTGAACATGTAATTTATGAATATTTTGGAATGACACCTCGTGCGCCCTGCGCTCCGTCTTACGAATTTTCGATCAGGACACGTGACCTGGCGCGAGTTTAAATTTTTTTACCCATCCCAGGAAAAGTGTACAACGCCGCTAAAGAAGTTCACTCAAAAGTTCAGTTTCACTTCAAAAACATTGTAAATTGCCTAAAAAATAAATCCCTAAACCGAAAATAACTCGATTTTCTTTGCCCTCATGTGTTTACATATTTCGCTTGAAACTTATTTAGAAAAATCCGTTCCCCGCCACTACCAATTTGTATAGATAGACCCATTTTGTTAGCTACAGAACAGATTTGCTCTAAAATCGTGCACCGGTCGAGTCGTCATCAAAAACCGATCCATCAAACCTTATATTCAATGTTACTCTCCTCGACTCGAAGCGTGCTGAATACAAACTTGTTTTCAAAAAGCGCACTGGCTGAAAAGAACGTCGGTTGATGTAAAAAAAAAAAGAAAAATGCTCGCCTATTGAAATCTTACAAAATGTTGTAACCTTTGTGTTTTGGGTAGGACTAGATTTCCAGAAAATTTGGGTTGCGAAACATCAGAATTAGGTAATTCTACTTTTTTAATCGACTACATATCACAAAAAAAAACATACAGACGAATTGAGAACCTCCTCTTTTTTTGTGAAGTCGGTTAAAAAGAGGTTTCAATTCGACTGTTTCTTGTGTTTGTAAATTCAGAACTCGGATATTTATTCACAAATTAAAAACATACTTCACAATACATCTTGTACATTTATAATATTGTGCATATTTTTTAAAAATAAACATGGGATGTGTAACTGACCAATAGTAAAAGTGGCCATGATAACCAGTTCTATAACAAAATCCAAATATTTTTCATCAAGTTTTCTGCAGTCAGCATTTGATTTATATTTTTGTAGATATTTTTAAAACTAGAACAGGCGAAATAATTTGATTTGTAATTATTCAGTTATTTATTTCATTACTTAGGATTAGGCTCTTTACAATATTGTCTAGAAAAGTAATAAACATAATTTATGATCGTACATTAACGAAAAAACCGACATTTACATGCCGCGATAGTCAGCTATAGCCAGTAGTCAGTATCATGTCGTCAAGGTATACAAATGCATCGATTTCGAGTTTAAGATGTTTATCTCCATATCTCGGGAGATTATTATCATATATTTTATATCCGGAGATATGGAGATAAACATCTTAAACTCGAAATCTCAATAAACCAAACGGGCCTCCCGTTTGGTTTATTGAGAGCCAAACGGGAGGCATAATTTCTCAAACAAAAAAGATTTATCAAATCGGTTAAGATTTGACGGAGTTTTGAGGTATGTCTGTCGAATTGAGAACCTCCAAAAAATTGAACTTCCTCCTTTTTTTTAATTACACAAAATCCTAGATTACCGTCAGCAGTTGAGCAGGGCCCAAACTACCGGTGATTAGGACTGCAAAGATAGGAACCTCCTGGTGATGCGTGCCGTGTCAAGAAGTACCGCCTTCTGTATCTGGCCCTTGATCCAGCTGTCTAGCGAGAGTCTCTTCAGATGTTGGACGAGACTCTTCACTGTTAGGCTCTTTGCATAAACAACTATTATTTATAATTATGTATTTCATAAAGTAAAACATCAAATTTTAACTGAAATTTATATATAATTTATTTGAAATTAATAATAATATTATGTGTAATCCTCACGATACATTTAATAATCAATTTATTTGAAGGTTGTAAAACTAATATTAATTTTTAATATTTAAAGAAACGTCTGTATTTTCAGTGAATACAATTAATTGTATAACAATACATCTTTGCAAGAACAACAAGATTCGAGATTTCAAGAAATAAGCCACGTTCTTAATTACTTTCTGAGTTTAATCTCGACTTGAGAATTGTGGCGTCAAGTTAAAGTTCAATTTCTAGTAAGATCTCTTCTATTCTAGGTTTGAATGAAAAGTAAACAACTAATATTTTAAAAAAACCTTTTTAAACACAAGCTTTAACATAACCTAGGACCAGAGTAAGTCAAAACAACTCCAACGAGCCCAAACACGACAAGTATAACATGTGTAGTTTAGGAGTTCCTTTGGCCACCTTCCAGCTCCATCATCAGATCAGCACCATGTCATCATAATATTGCATTGTCACGCGATTTACACATGTATGCAAAAGTTAGCTCAATCGAACCCCTGAAAGTCGCTCTAAAATCAATCGCAAGATTTGTGACGGACAAATTCGCCGTGAAGTTAAGATAAAGCTTGTAAAAAAGAAAGGAGACTTATTTTTAAAATGAAAAGAAATAATCTAAATAAGTGACCAAACAGCTTCTCAGTTTTGTGATCCCAATATTTTTAAAGACCTTCTACGGTATAAACTATTTATTATTCATAATAATTTAAGATCGTTTACAAAACGAAAACAAAACGACTTCAAATGCCGTACTAGTAATTTTCAGTACCAAATTTCAGGTGTTTATCTCCATTATATTATCACTGGAGACACTAATTAGATCTCGATGAAAGTACAATGGGACCTTGGAAATGTAGCCTACCAAATAAAAATATTTTTTGAATCGATTTACACTAGGCGGAATATTCGCGTAACAAACACACAAAAAAATATCACATATCAAAAAACATCTATATCATACTCCTACCATAAGTGGAAAAAATAATACGGGAATAGCTAAGGGTCAGTTCAGACCGCGACGCAACGCGACGTGACACGGCGCGCACTTATTAATAGAGATTGGCGGCTTCAAGCTGCGTCGCGCAGCGTAGCGAGAAACCGAACAACTTAACTTTATTAACTACACATTGCATTCAAATAATTTGGTGGCGTCGCGCGTTTTGCTGCGCCGCGCGGTACCAAAAGCAATGTCACGTCGCGTTGCGGTCTGAACTAACCACAACAAACGTAAATAAAAAAACATTAACTTCAGTGCCTTCTTCTATTATATATTTTTTAAAACGTACCTACTAAAACTAAAACACCCACATAAAGTATGCAAAAGCCCTCAAAATGTGTGTTGAAAAATTATTACTTGACGACATTTTAACTAACTATTTGAGCTAGTATTCAGGCTGTACTAGTCCTAATTACATATTTGTCTCTGAGTGAGTTATTTACGAGAATTCTCGGCTAATGTGCCTCGAGGTACTTGTTGATTTATGTTACTTGTACTTCAGTTGCTTAGTACAATAGAAACTGAACAGTAAGACAGTTCTTCGTATCTTAAACGATTGTCTGAATGATGCTGACTGCAATACAAACCATGGACAGGAGGTGGTTTCCACAGGTAGAAGGAGCGGTATATTGATGTTCTGCTTGACTTGCTGCCAAATAATATCGTTTAAATAAACTGGCCAAGTGCAAGTCGGACTCGCACTAGTAGGGTTCCGTATCACACTACAGTATATTATAAGATCGAGCAAAAAATAGCACTACCATTTTTCGCCAGCAAAAATAATAATTAATAAACATTTTATTTCCTATAACGACATCTAACGTCTAACAAAGGAGTTAGGGATCGACATTTCAATATAACGCCATCTATGGGACGTTTACCTAACTACCCAACCAGCAAAAACTACACTTAAAATAATCTCTAGACCAATGTTTTCTTGCTCTTATACCATTCTTATATCGTCGTATAAGCCTGGATTTGGGCACCATTTATAAGCGTAATTTGTTTATATCTTTCTAATATCAGTCTTATTGAATGTTGTTTTCACTTAAATTATTCTTACCAAAACTAATTTAAGCGCACATAGGCTTACATTGTTTTGACGTTAAGAGTCCTGTGAGCGTAAGAAAGTTTATTTTGATTTTACATAAGATCAAACACAATCGAAAAAAAACTTGGTGTAGTGTTTGTTTGAAAGTTACAACTAATAAAAAAGAAATCGAAAACAGTAAGGATAAAGGTATTTAATAATTATAGTGTAATAACCGTGCCATTGTTAACAAGTGTTTCGTTTTATGCTTTTCGATAAGTATTAGTCTTGGAAAATATTATTTACTGAAAAGTAGACACTAGTTTACGCTTCACAACTCGTGCGCTTCATCAATATATCGTATTTAGTATTCTTGTTTAATTATTTTATTTGTTAATTTGTATTAAAAGCGACGCCATTAGTATTGCATTTATTAGAATCACTATAAGACTATTTTAAGCTCATTTAGATCATTCCAACATGACTCCATGTTGGAATAACTTAGAGATCCTTGAATTGAAATAAAACATTTATTTTCATTTAAGAGTGAACGTTTGGGATGTGAAATGGTATTTTATGTGACCGCACTAAAATACTTTTGGTGAAATATAATAGTCAACATCAAATGTTTCTCTCACAATTTTAGTCACAAATTCGATTTAAGATCAAACTTTCTTAAATTAGACTCGTTTTCTCTATTGTAAGTATGATGATTCAATATCACTCTAATACTGTGCCTATCCACTGCTGTTGATCTTATAATAGTTTTGAATAAGATCAATATTTACATGTTTTAAGTACTTTAATTAAATGCTGATATTCATAATCATAAAATCTTTAATCATAAAATCTTTCTTTAGAAAAGGCAAAAATATTACAAAGTTTGTTTAATGAAAACCTGGTTCCTACACTAGGCTCGAAACCCGTGACATAGGTACCAGGACTCTTCCGTCTGTTGATACTGAAACCGTATTTTGCCCGTGGGTTAGTATAATACAATTAAAATAATTCATGCAAAAGTGTGTGTGTGAGTGTGTGTGTGTTTGTGTGTGTGTGTGTGTGTGTGCGCGCGTGTGTGTGTGTGTGTGTGTGTGTGTGTGCGCTTGTGTGTGTGTGTGTGTTTGTGTGTGTGAAGGTATGTGTTCATTAAGTGTCGATACAGCTCATATTAGTCTAACATTCTTACAATAGCATTTAGAAAATATGTAATAAAATTAAATGAGCTTAGAAAATGTGGATATGAGAGCTAATTTCTCTCAAGTGTGATAAGTCTTAATAAATGCTTTTTTAGGAGAGTGTGGCTTACAACGGCACTGTAAATTTAAACTTATATGCATAATTAAGACAAGGTATTAAGATCAAGCGTATTAGAGCCTGTAACGGCTTGTCAGAGACTAATATAGGAGCGATAGCAATGACGAAAACAGATAAGATACCACTATAAGCTCAGAACTCTTATAAAGTGAGAAACGTAAGACGATTTTGCTAGTTGGGTAAGCGTTCATAGATGGCGTTAAATGCCGAAACAAATACGTTTCTTGTATGGGGACCCTCTATTATTCTTAACTTTATTCTGTTTTTAGTATTTGTTGTTATAGCGGCAACAGAAATACATCATCTGTGAAAATTTCAACTAACTATCACGGTTCATGAGATACAGCCTGGTGACAGACGG
Organism: Cabera pusaria; assembly: GCA_954871355.1. NCBI lineage: Eukaryota > Metazoa > Arthropoda > Insecta > Lepidoptera > Geometridae > Cabera > Cabera pusaria. The sequence continues at coordinate 20,622,722 of OX940902.1, forward strand.
ACAGACAGACAGACAGATAGACAGACGGACAGCGAAGTCTTAGTAATAGGGTCCCGTTTTACCCTTTGGGTACGGAACCCTTAAAACTAAAAGAACCAACTTCAAATGCCGCGCAATTAATTTTCAGTACTAAGTTTGAGGTGTTAATCTCCATATCTCGGGAGATGTTTATCAAATATCGATGAAATTACCATGGTACTACACTCAAAATATTTCCGTTCCAACAAAAAAAGAATAATCAAAGTCGGTTAATCATATCGGTCATAAACGACGAAGTTATCCGCGAACAAACACAAAAAAATATATATATATATATACGGCCGAATTGAGAAACGTCCTCCTTTTTTTTAAGTCGGTTAAAAATAGCTTACCAACATCAAGCAGAAAATCTGCCGCCATAACCTTACCAGCAGCAGCACATAACCGTTGAGAGTCAGAGCATTCTAGGCCTAGTGCGTTCCACCATCCTCGACCACATCATCGCTTAACACTAGGCGAGATAATGGCTTAAACTATGAGGGTAAGGCCGTAAAATTGGCCTCATTGTATTAAGCTCCAGCGTCCAGTAAGAAATAAAATAAAATTTGACATATACCTATAATTTTTCTATTTTCTTAGCTTTGTATAATAGTTTTTCTATTAGGTTAACTATACAAACATTCGCAAAACATATAATTAATAATTATTTATCATAAAAATAACATGTGATCACAACATTTTCAATACAAAATAAAATGTCCCAAACTCGCCCACGCACAATATGTTACAACTTTGAATATTTGTTGTATTCGTATTTGACCATTTTAAAGTACGTATGGATACAATAATACCTATTCTACAAATTTCAGTGTCAGGCAGGATTAGATAATGTTCAAATAATAAAATTCTGGTACGTTAACATCGTGTCCACGGATTTGATGCTTTTATGTCACGTATTTTATGTTACAATATTTTTTACTAAAACTTAGAATTTGAGCAGCAAAATTTATTTCTATAACATGGCAACACCATAGTCTACTTGTCTATGCTACGTCTTTCACTTGTCAGCCATATTTCTAGGCTGTGAGTTTTGTTTTCGAAGCGGACCGGAGTCATTTTTTTGGTCTGTGTGTTTTGGGAATTGGAAAATGTTTTAGGAATAGCTAGAGGCTGTGTACGTGCTTTTATTCTTGTCGCTTAACCGTTTAAAAGTGAAAATGTTTTGACGCGAGGTTAGCTTTAAGTAACATTTATGTCACATTTTTTATGTAACGTTACATAAAAGTTATGTAAGGCCTTATTCATAGTGAATATTAACTTATAATTATCAAATGCAAAAAGCTGAGAACCTCAAAAGGCGCAAATATAGTGGTTTAGACAGCTGCTACCTATTTGTGCCTTTTGGGGTTGAGACTCTAGGACCGTGGGGATCGGGTGCACACAGCATTGCAAATGATTGTGCAGAAAGGAGTTATTTCTTACATTGGAGACGTGCCTTTACAAAACTTTTATGTTACTTTTAAGTTACCCAGCCACACACTTTTAAGTTACTATATGTCACATGAGGCCAATTTTACGGCCTTACCCATGAATGGCTAAAAAAGAAAAGTTATAATTAAACTGAAGATATGCTAGTTCTAAACATATAAAATAGAAAATGCTATTAAAATGCCACTTATTAAAGTTTTATATTATTTCAAATTAATATATTGACAACCAAACACATACATGCATAAGTGTACATATACACACACACCCATACAAACAAATGAATATAATTTAAATTAAATTATTATAATTATAATTATTATATCTTATATTTAATTATTAATGGAATGAATGTCTTGTATCGAAATTAATGCTATTTTTGTTTTCATTAAGAATATTTTGGAAGGGAAATAGTCTCCCCGAGACGGTATCCTATTGCTCACAGCGATATTTTATGTAAAGCAAAATTCTGGAAATAAACATTATTTATTATTATGCACATATTTATTTTCTTATCTTAGGTCTAGGTTTTTTTACAATATAGATATCAAAACAACAATAAAAAAAAAATATTATAAAATAAACAATATTATAAAAAAACCTAAACCTAGAGTGCCGCCAGCAGCGGGGCAGGGCCCAAGCTACCGGTGGTTAGGGCTGCAGAGAGAGGAACCTCCTGACGATGCGTGCCGTGTCATGAAGTACCGCCTTCTGTATCTGGCGCTTGATCCAGCCGTCTAACGAGAGTCTCTTGAGATGTTGGTCGAGACTCTTCGCTATTAGGCCATTTGCTGACACGACTATCGGGACAATGCTAGTCGAGTCAACATCCCACATGGCGGTAACCTCGTAAGACAAGTCAAGGTACTTCCTAAGCTTGTCCTTTTCAGCCTTCACGAGGTTCTCGTCATGCGGGATGGTGATGTCGACCAAGACTGCCCGCCGCTGGGACCGGTCGACTATCACGATATCAGGTTTATTGGCGACAATAGTCCTGTCCGTGATAATAGATCGGTCCCAATAGAGCAAAGCACGACCATTTTCGAGAACTGGCGCAGGTGCGTACTTGTAATACGGTACCTCGGACTCGACACACTGCCCGTCGCTCACACGTTGGTCGTTGCCTTCCCAACTTCGATACACCTTCCTTTGGTCGCTTTGGAAGTGGCGATTTTGACAATATCGATCCACACGAGCTCTATAGCGACGGATTCGACTTGCCAACGCACAAACTTTCTGTTTTAGAAAGTCAATGCGTTCCGTGACACAGGCCATGTAGTCCCGGGGTCTAATCCCGGTCCCAGCAAATGCCTGGTTCACGAAACGCATGACTCGGGGGCGATGGTTGCCCCCTTTGAAGGCTATTAACTTCGCAATGAGAGTCCTAAACGAATTGATACGACACTCGATTCTTTCTTGCCACGCGGGGGTAGCGGGGTGTCGCGGCGCTCGGTCAGTATTCGGAAACTTAACGCGAGCGACGCGACACGCCGCTACGGCAGCGCAGTACAGTATCGAGTGTGTATCAATTAATGTTTCGCTAGTACACATATATCCTCAATCGCTCATTTGTCTGGGTACTTACATTAGTATTCGTACAATCGTCTACGTCTAGCGTGGCATCCGCCGGGGCAGACGTCGAAACCGAGCCTGTCGGCCTCTGCGTCGACGACACACTGGGCGGGTCCCGCGCTAAAGCAGAAGTAGCACGAATAATAGGTAACGCCTCCAGACGCAGCGCTGAGTCGTCCAACAGTTTGAGCCGCTGGATGGCCCGCACCTGATCTGACAGTCGTTGTGCGGTAACGGCAACAGCTGGTTCAAGGGTCTGAAACAGAGGCAGCATCCTATCACGGTACGCGGACAGGTTAGTTCCTCCCTCTGTAGCCTTGTAGTAGGCGCGCATGCAATTCTCGTTTATACATTAAGTCCATCGCATGCGACGCGCTACACCACCGGTAGCGAGGGCCGGGCGCGGAGCAGGATGCCCCGCAGGCCCCAAGCGTGCCGGCAGCGGTGGTCGTCCACGTCGCGCAGATGGTAGCGGCGGTCGTGGCGACGGAGGCCCGTCCTCGTCGCTCGACAAGCTAGATCCCTCGGGAGGAGTAGCGAAGTTGTCTCCCGATGACGAGCTCGGAGACGAAGGGACGGGCGAGGGTGTTTGTTGCGCGTTATGTTCCACTTCTCTCAGTCTCCTTTTCGATCTTGTGATCATTTTCCTTATTTTCTTTTACTTACAATATTTTCTTACTATGGCAGATGTGATGTGATATGTCATAATATGTCAGCTGTATATTTTTCCATAAAATGATTTCTAATTTGTGTATATTGACCATTGTTTCTGTATTTATTTTGTTGTATTAAACTCTATTAACACTTTTTAAATATAAAAAATAAATCGTCAAAAATTCGACATGACGTCTCAGCGGATTTTTTTTATTTATTTTTTTATTATTATTATTTATTAAACGCTACGTTATTATTAGATGTTTTTGTAAACACAGTTTTGAATAAGAAACATAAACCTTTTTCTTTAGATGCATTATTAGGCTCCTCGCGATTAGTGAGTATATAATTAGTCAATGTATATGAGTTCAAGTTTTCGTAAAATAAAGTCGTAAAGTCTAGTTAAAGTCACTTTTAAGTCAAGTTAAGTCGTTTAAGGTGGCAATAGCCCAATAGATTAGGTGTCGGACTGGCGATCGACAGGTCGTGAGTTCGATCCCCACCCCACCCATTGTACTATTGACGTGAACCCATTCCAGACACAAGCATATTTAGCTTAGTTGGAGAGGTTAACAAGAATACTAGTAATGTGATACCCACTGTGGGCTACTTAGTTAGCACATAGTTACATATTATAAAATATTTATTTAATATATTTTATAAAACATCATATTTACATATTACAATATCATACATTAACTCACATACATAATTATTACACATTCAAATCAACACAAATATTAATTCTTTAAACTCACAAGCATAGTCGGGCGATACCCGTAGTATGCAGCGGGCCTAGTAAACTCTTATCGCTAGAACAAAAGATCGGTGCGCTGACGCACGCGCCGCTACCTGCTAACCTGCCCCGGCAGTCTAACCGATGAGCTCCACGCGATACAGTGTATTCGTTCCCGGCAGCGCTTACCTACTTTATGTTTATTTTAATGAACTTTTATAATTATATTTTGACAATATATTTATCCTACTTCTAACCACGTTTGCAATCATTCCGACGCCTTCACCTGTCGACCTACCAAAACAATCAGTTAGTTAGTTCAGTGGTGACCTATATTTTTACGGAGTGAAGTGAACATGTCGAGCGATAAATCAGCCGACCCAAACGTAACTGTTCGTGTACGACAAGACTCTCAGAAGTCGGAACGTGGTGTTGAAGTCAAAACGGCATCGCTATCTCCAACAGCGATGCCGAACTTGCGCATACCTCCATTTTGGCCGGAGAAACCTGCGATATGATTCGCGCAGGTGGAAGGCCAGTTCGCAGTATGGAACGTAGCTGATGATGCGACTAAATTTTATTGCATCTTATCATCGTTGGATCGTCAATATGCCAACGAAGTAGAAGACATTTTAACCGGACCGCCGAGCGAAATTAAAGACCGAGCTAATAAAACGTCTGTCGGTATCTCGTGAAAACAAAGTGAAACAATTGTTGATGCATGAACAACTCGGTACCCGGAAACCTTCACAGTTCCTTCGTCATCTACGAGATCTAGCAGGACCAGATATACCGGAAGATTTCTTGAGGACGATCTGTAGCAGCCGAATACCGTCCGGGATGCAGCCTATCACCGCGTCGCAGCCTACCCTGTCCATAGATGCCTTAGCGGACCTTGCCGATCGCGTTAATGACATAGTTACGCCAACTCAAGCAGTCGCGGCAGTGTCATCACCGTCATCATCGTCTTCACCGATTGACGTACTTACGCGACAGGTCGCTGAGCTCACCAAACAGGTCAGCATGCTCGCGACGAAGTGCGATCGTCAACCAAGACAACAAGAACGAGGACATGGACAACGCAGCCGCTCGTCATCACGCCGATCGCAGTCGAGCTATCGACGTTTTCCGCTGTGTTGGTATCACCATAAACACGGCCACAAGGCAAACAAGTGCGTCAAGCCGTGTGACTTCAAGACGACGGGAAACTATCCGGGCAGTCAGTAACGGCGACCAAGGACTGCCACAGCTCGACGGGTCGCCTATTCATCACGGACCGCGAATCGAAGACTCAATTTTTAATAGACACTGGAAGTGACATTTGTGTGTTTCCAATATCCGCGCTTCGGGAGCGTCGTTCTAAAACATCATATCAACTAAGCGCTGCCAATGGTTCAGTTATCGATACATACGGATATATTCAGTTAAACTTGAATCTCGGCTTACGCCGCAATTATCCGTGACGCTTTGTGGTTGCTGACGTCACCAAAGCGATTATTGGTGTAGATTTTCTGTCACACTATAATCTAATTGTTGACGTCAACAAACAAAAGCTTATAGATAACTTAACCAATGCCAGCACTGTTGATTCTGTAGTTCAAGTTCATAACTCGATCGTGTCAAGTGTTAAAATCTCGCCTGGTGGTAGCAGTAGTTATCACTTAATACTAGCCGAATTTCCGGAGATTACGCGTCCCGCTGGTACTCCGGGTATTGTCAAACATAACACTGTACACCACATTAGAACGACACCGGGTCCACCTGTTTCGTGTGCAACGCGGCGCTTAGCGCCCGATAAACTTAAAATTGCCAAACAAGATTTCGAATCTATGTTAGCTTGTGGTACTGCGCGTCCGTCTGATAGTCAGTGGGCATCACTGCTTCATCTTGTGTCTAAAAAAGACAACGGATGGCGTCCATGTGGCGATTATAGGTCTCTAAACGCTCGAACCATTCCGGACATGTACCCGATTCGACATATACAAGACTTTTCGCATTGTCTGTCTGAATGTAAATTTTTTACAGTTATCGATTTAGTCAAAGCCTATAATCAGGTGCCTGTATTTCAGGACGACATCCCTAAAACGGCTATAACCACACCGTTCGGATTATGGGAATTACCGTACATGACGTTCGGTCTACGAAATGCTGGACAGACATTTCAATGATTTGTCGATGAAATGACGCGCGGACTCGATTTCATTTATCCATATATGGATGACTTCCTGATTTTCAGCAGAACTGAAAGATTGCACGAAGATAATTTGCGACAACTTTTCACCCGTATGAAAAACTACGGCGTTCTCATAAACACCAGCAAATGTATCTTTGGTGCATCAGAGGTGACATTTCTCGGCTACCATATCTCCGAGAAAGGCACTAAACCTCTGGACAGCAAAGTCAAAGCTATATCTGACTTTCCTGTACCTAAAACTGTCAGAGAGCTCAGGCGATTTTTGGGCATGATTAATTTTTACAGGCGTTTTCTGCCCAATGCTGCCCAAATTCAAGCTCCATTGAATGCTTTGTTGACCGGATCGGTTTAAGCCTCTCACCCCGTCCACATAAGTGGAAATCCTTTGAAAGCCTTTGAGGACTGCAAAAAGAGTCTAGCAGACGCAGCTCTTTTAGCTCACCCCGATTCACAGGCCAAGTTAGGACTCGTTACTGACGCCTCAGATACGGCGATAGGTGGAGCCCTACAACAGCTGAAGGACGGTGATTGGCAGCCTCTGGCATTTTTCTCACGCAAGTTAAGCCCATCTCAGGTGAAATACTCACCATACGACCGCGAGCTCCTTGCGATCTATGAGAGTATCAAATACTTTCGTCACATGCTTGAGGCTACTCACTTCACAGTTTATACGGACCATAAGCCGATATGTTATGCTTTCCACGAGAGGAAAAGTAACTGTTCTCCACGTCACTTTAGACATCTCGATTTTATATCGCAGTTCACAACCGATATTCAACATATTTCGGGAAAAGACAACGTAGTTGCCGATACATTGTCCCGAGTTGATGAACTGCAAATGCCTGTCGATTTAAAAGTGATGGCTGAACTACAAGCTGCAGATACAGACCTTGCAGAATATTTAAAAGGAGACACATCTCTTCGTTTAATAAAAACGAAGATACCTGGAAGTCGTACTGAATTGTACTGCGACGTCAGTACAGCGACTTCTAGGCCTTTCGTCCCCATTCAATTGCGACGGCAAGTATTCGATTGCTTACACTCGCTCAGCCACCCAGGCCCAAATGCCTCAGCTAAGCTCGTTGCACAACGCTTTGTCTGGCCGTTAATGCGCAAGAATTGCCGTGAATGGTCAAAGGCATGTTTGGCATGTCAGCGCACGAAGATAAACAGGCATGTCGCGTCACCTATTGGTACGCTCGATTTACCTTCAGCGCGATTCAAACATGTGCATTTAGACCTGATCGGTCCAATGCCGCCTGCTGGTGAACATCGGTATTGCCTCACACTCGTCGATCGCTTTACACGATGGCCTGAAGCTGTGTCTCTTACTGATATTACCGCCGAAACAGTAGCCAAAGCGTTTGTGTCTTGTTGAGTGTCGCGCTACGGTTGTCCTGCGGTCATAGTAACCGACCGCGGAAGACAGTTTGTGTCTGCACTGTTTGAACAGCTGTCTAAGTCCATCGGTTTCGATCACCGGAAGACAACCGCTTATCATCCACAATGCAACGGTTTAGTCGAGCGATTCCACAGGCAATTAAAAGCAGCCATTACTTGCCACGCTGACTCTAATTGGACTGAGACCTTACCTCTCGTTCTTCTCGGCATCAGGAGTGCCTTCAAAGAAGACCTCCAAACGTCAGCCGCTGAATTGGTGTATGGTGAGCCACTACGACTTCCTGGCGAATTTTTCGGCCATAATGTCACTGGCTACACCACGGACATAACCGATTTTTCAGCGCGCATGAAGTCTTTTGCCGAGAAGATACGACCAGTCCCAACTCAGCACCATGCTAAACCTAGTATCTTCGTTTATAAAGATCTCGCCACATGTAGCCATGTATTCTTACGAGAAGACACGTTACGTGGCTCACTTCAACCCGCTTACACAGGGCCACACGAAGTGCTAAAGAGAGGTGCCAAGTATTTTACTATTTGCGTAAAGGGTAAAAACTCGACAGTAAGTATAGACCGCCTCAAGACAGCCTATATACTGTCCGGTGACGTAAGTCCTCCACATCGCGCAAACATTGACCCTGATCCACCCCAGCCTCAGACCCTGGATTCGCCAGATGAGCATACGACACGTTCTGGAAGACGAGTACGTTTTCCAGACTACTATCGCCCGTAGCACGGTCTCTGGAAGGGAGTAATGTGGGCTACTTAGTTAGCACATAGTTACATATTATAAAATATTTATTTAATATATATTATAAGACATCATATTTACATATTACAATATCATACATTAACTCACATACATAATTATTACACAATCAAATCAACACAAATATTAATTCTTTAAACTCACAAGCATAGTCGGGCGATACCCGTAGTATGCAGCGGGCCTAGTAAACTCTTATCGCTAGAACAAAAGATCGGTGCGCTGACGCACGCGCCGCTACCTGCTAACCTGCCCCGGCAGTCTAACCGATGAGCTCCACGCGATACAGTGTATTCGTTCCCGGCCGCGCTTACCTACTTTATGTTTATTTTAATGAACTTTTATAATTATATTTTGACAATATATTTATCCTACTTCTAACCACGTTTGCAATCATTCCGACGCCTTCACCTGTCGACCTACCAGAACAATCAGTTAGCTTCACCCACATTGGGAGTAATCTTTAAAAAAAAAAAAGTTTGTCATATTATGGCCCAGCCCGATTCATACTCACAGTAAAGATGTGACCTTTACTGAAGACTTTCAGTGGAATTTTAGTGTGAACGTAAAATTTCATGTTTTTTAGGGTTCCGTACCTCAAATGGTAAAACAAGGAACCCTTATAAGATCACTTTCTTGTCCGTCTGTCCGTCTGTCTGTCCGTCTGTCTGTCCGTGTGTCACCACCGATTTTCTCAGGAACGGGTGGACCTAGCAAATTGAAATTTATACCAGATAGTCCCTATTAGGTGTATAAAAATTAAGGTCCTGAGTCAACACGATAAAGAGATATGGGCAAATTTAGATTTTCGTGAAAACTTGTAAGTACCAAAAAATACCTTAATTTTTAACTTTTTTATTTTTTGGAATTTTTACTTTACTTGTGCTGTGTTGTTGTAAGACCACCTTGCTTTTTACCAAAATTGACAATTCTAGGTCAACCGGAAGTAGGTTTTGGGTAGAAAACCTATAGGGTACTTCTCGTTAATCTAGAATCATGAAATTTGGCAAGAATCAAGGTCTTACAGCACAAATAAAGGAAAAATTAAAAAAAAAAGTTGAAAATTAAAGGGTGTCCCCATACATACATAGTTTCGCCAATTAAGATAGGCCTCTAAGAGCTTATAAAATTTAGAGGTCTAGCTTAATTGGTGCCCACCAACGTTGGTGCGGAAGCCTCGGTGGGCGAGTCCAACTCGACTTAGCCGGTTTTATTTTTATATCACACAGGCTAGCGATTGACCACTATTTTGAACATTGTAGGGCTTTTCTCCACTCAAACACATTCACCGGTACTTAGTGGTAAAAAAACATTTATTACACACTAGCTGTGTCTGCGACTTCGTCTGCTTGGAATAGTGTCCTTGGGTAGGATTAACAAATAAGACACATACGTATCCCAACTACACCGCGCCGTACCACGCCACCCTTATCCCTCCTTCCCTCCTCCCCTCACATACCCTTCCCTCTCCCTTCCCCTCTCTTCCACCTCCTAACCCCCTCTGCTTTCCTCCCCTCCCCTCACTTCCACACCTCCTCCCCTCCCCCTCCACTCTCATCCCCTCAACTAATAACGTTTAAAAACGTTTTCTTTACTTACTATATACTATAATATACTATTATACTATATATACTATTACTATAATAATATTATAAAGAGAGAACATTTGTTTTTTGTATTTTTGTATGTTTGTAATGAGTAAGCTCAAAAACTACTGAACCGATTTAAAAAAGTCTTTCACTAATACATAGAATGGACTTTCGGAATGAAAATAGGCTATATATTATCCCGTTTAAATCAAAGGTACATTCGTGGAGACCTAATTTGCAACCTAAGTCGGCAAAAAACGGTCGAAAAAACACGTTTCTTACGAACGCTGCTTAATTGAAAATAGATAGAAGAATATTTTCTATGCAAGAGTTGTACAACTTAATAAGACCTACAAAAAAGTCCGCGACAGCATATGTCTATCTCTTAAGGTTGACTCACAGTAACAATTTTAATCTTAAAATTTTTGTTAAAAAATATTACATAACTTCCAAGGCTATTTTCAAGGATATAGTATTAATCCTTATCCAAATAATTACGTTAATTAGCTTGGTCACGTATTATAGATTAAAATTGTCCTTTACAGTATATAATTCTAATGAAAACTCTAGAAGATATCACGAATTTCACAAACACGCATCGCAAAATTAATAAAATATTTGCAGTGAAACTACAGATTAGGTCATAGTTACTACGAAAATATTATTATAAGCTTAGCTATGCTGTAGATCCCCACCGATCACAATCAATTTGAAGTCAATATAGTATAATAATATGATCTATTGTATAAAATAATATTCATATATATATATAACTAGCTGTTACCCGCGGCTTCGCCCGCGTTATTGTGTCTTTATGACCTTTGAGGTCTAGATCAATAATCTCTTAGCCCAAGTCACCATAGATGACCCCAAAGTCGAACTTAATATCCTCTATTGTTAAAGTCATTAATCATTTTGGTTAGGTATACGAAGTTGTGCTGTTTAATTGTTTGACTCAACCAAAAGTTCCAGATACATTTCTTACAAAGAAATTATGGTAAATAGCTGCGCGAGCAAACATTTTTTATGACTTTTTATGACCCTGACAGTTTTATAACCTAACAATCAAGTCACTGTAGATGACTCTTAGGTCGAACTCGATATCGTCTATTGTTAAAGTCATTAATCATTACTTGGTAAACCTAAGCAAGGTTTACCAAGTTTTGCTGTTTAAGTATTTGAGTCAGTCTTATGTATGAGGCTGTTAAAACACGCTATTATATTATGCTATATAGCGTTATTACTGCGCAAGCGAAGCGAGCGCAAATTATTTTATGATCTTTTATGACCCTGACAGTTTTTATGACCTACCACCGACAACACCGATAACCCTAGGGTTTAACTTGATATCCACTTATATTAAGGTAAAATAATGATTATTATTGTTGAAGGTTGAACTGTTTAAAATTAAACACTCGTTTTGATGCATGTGGCTATTTAAATACATAAAATGATAAAATATTACCTACAAAGAAGATAAAACAAATGCTTGCGCGAGCGTAGCTAGCGCTATCAATGCGCGAGCGAAGCGATGGTGAAAAATGTTTACGACTTTTTATGACCATGACAGTTTTTATGACCTCCTAACACCGATACCACAAAGGTTAAACTTGATATCCACTAATTTTAAGATTAATAATTATTATGATTATTGAAGGTTGTACTGTTTTAATCTTCGAGCATTTACCAATTGAGAAGTTAAAGCAAGGCGTTCCCCTTTGCTGGCCATATAGCCATTTTTGGCCATATGAGCGTGCGTAACTACGCTGTATTTTTAATACTGTGTGCGTGTTTCAAGTTAGTGTGATTTGTGTGTGTGCAATGCGTGTTTACCTCGTCCCCCGTAAGTATCGGCAGAAAAAAATGTTTGCGGATTACAACGTTAACATCTCCATTGGTAAATGCTCAAAGGTTTTAATTTATTACTCGTTTTGATGCATGTGGTTATAAATATACAACATTTACTGAAATATTACCAACAAAAGAAGATAAAACAAATGCATGCGCGAGCGCAGCGAGCGCGAAAATATTTTACGACCTTTTATGACCCTGACAGCTTTTATGACCAACTAAGTCAACACCGATAACCCTAAGGTTAAACTTGATATCCACTTATTTTAAGGTTAATAATCTTTATCATTATTGAAGGTTGTACTGTTTTAATCTATGACTCGTTTTGATGCATGTGGCTATGTTTTCTACAAAGAAGATATAACAAATGCTTGCGCGAGCAAAGCGGGCTCTAAAACAGCGCGAGCGCAGCGAGCGCGAAAAATGTTAACGACTTTTTATGACCCTGACAGTTTTTACGACGTAATAAGTCAACACTGATGACACAAAGGTAAAACTTGATATCCACTTATTTTTATGTTAATAATCATTATGATTATTGAAGGTTGCACTGTTTAAATTTATAAACTAGTTTCGATGCATGTGGCTGGCTATTATTATAAAATACAAAAAATGTTGAAATATTACCTACAAAGTTAATAAAAGAAGTGCTAGCGCAAGCGCGAAATTTTTTTACAACTTTTTATGACCCAGACATTTGTTATGACCTCCTTAGTCAACATCGATGACCCTAAGGTTAAACTTGATACTTATTTTAAAGTTAATAATCATTTTGATTATTGAAGGTTGTACTGTTTAATTTATGACTCGTTTTGATGCATGTAGCTATTAAAATACAAAACTTGCTGAAATGTTACCTGCAAAGTAGGTAAAACAAATGCTTGCGCGAGCGCAGCGAGCGCTATTACTGCGCGAGCGTAGCGAGCGCGAAAAATGTAGACGACCTTTTATGACCCTGACAGCTTTTATGACCTACTAAGTCATTACCGATAACCCTTAGGTTAACTTGATATCCACTTATTTTAAGGTAAATAATCTTAATCGTTATTGAAGGCTGTACTGTTTTAATCTATGACTCGTTTTGATGCATGTGGCTATTAAAATACAAAAGTTGCTGAAATATTTTCTACAAAGTAGATATAACAAATGCTTGCGCGAGCGGAGCGAGCGCCATTACTGCGCGAACAAAGCGAGCGCGAAATATTTTTACTACTCTTTTTGACCCTGACAGTTTTAATGACCTTCTATGTCAACAACGATAACACAAAGGTTAAACTTCATATCCATTTATTATAAGGTTAACAACAATAATGATTATTGAAGGTTGTACTGTTTTAATGTATGACTCGTTTTGATGCATGTGGTTATTAATATATAAAAGTTACTGAAATATTACCAACAAAGAAGACAAAACAAATGCTTGCGCGAGCGAAGCGAGCGCAAAAATTTTTTACGAACTTTTATGACCTTTACAACTTTTATGACCTACTAAGTCAACACCGATAACCCTAAGGTTAAACTTGATATCCACTTATTTTAAGGTTAATAATCTTTATCATTATAGAAAGTTGTACTGTTTCATTCAATGACTCGTTTTGATGCGTGTGGCTATTAAAATACAAAAGTTGCTGAATCGTTTTCTACAAAGTAGATATAACAAATCTTGTGCGAGCAAAGCGGGCGCTATCATTGCGCGAGCGAAGCGAGCGCAAAAATTTTTTACGACTTTTTATGACCCAGACAGTTTTTATGACGTAATAAGTCAACACTGATGACACAAAGGTTAAACTTGAAATCCACTTATTTTAATGTTATTAATCATTATGATTATTGAAGGTTGTACTGTTTCAATTTATAAACTCGTTTTGATGCATGTGGTTGGCTATTAAAAATAACAAAAAATGTTGAAATATTACCTACAAAGTTAATAAAAGAAGTGCTAGCGCGAGCGCGAAAATTTTTTAAACTTTTTATGTCCCAGAAAGTTGTTATGACCTACTAAGTCAACATCGATGACCCTAAGGTTAAACTTGATACTTATTTTAAAGTTAATAATCATTATGATTATTATGGTTAATAATCTTTATCGTTATTGAAGGCTGTACTGTTTTAATCTATGACTCGATTTGATGCATGTGGCTATAAAAATACAAAAAATGCTGAAATATTACCTACAAAGTAGACAAAACAAATGTTTGCGCGAGGGCAGCGAGCGCGAAAAATTTTTACGGCTTTTTATGACAGTTTTAGTTTTGATGACCTACTAAGTCAACACCTATGACCCTAAGGTTAAATGTGGCTGTTAACACGAATGTTTCTGAATTACTTCCCACAAAGCAGATAAAACACGTTGGGCTAGCAAAGCCATCGCGTAAATTTTGATGGCTTATAATGACCCTGACAGTTTTATGGCCTTATTAGGACACATCTTAAGTTTAGTCATTATAGATGGACCTAAGGTCAAACTTTTATGATTATGCAAACTCTATGTAAAGTTAACAAAAAATAAAGGCACCCACACTTAATTGCCGAAAAAAGTATTCCCTGCCCTTTTATGCCCTATTATATACTATACTATTATTTTTTGTACAAAATTTCATCTGTATCGGTCAAGCCGTCTGGCCGAAAAGAGGCCACACATTCACAAAATTCCATAATAAAAATCTAGACACCCGAAATTGCCAACCAAAATAATGTATTCATTGTCCTTCCATGTCTTATTGACTGTCTGTGTACAAAATTTCAGCTAATAAGGTTAACCCGTTTGACCGAGAGTAGGCCACACATGTGCAAAACTGGGTACCTAGACTCGACAGCCGGAAAAAAAGTATCCGATATCCTATTCTTTCCTATGAACTGTCTTTATACAACATTTCAGGCAAATCGTTCAAGCCGTTTATTCGAGAAGAAGTCTTATATTTACAAAATTCTATTTAATATATCTGGGCCCCCTGACTCGATAGCCAGAAAAAAAAGATCCTATATCCTATTCTGCCCTATGACATGTATTCATACAACATTTCAGGCAAATCGGTCCAGCCGTTTATTCAAAAAGAAGTCTTATATTTACAAAATTCAGTTAAAAATATTTGGACCCCCTGACTCGACAGCCAAAAAAAAAGATCCTATATCCTATTCTACCCTATGAACTGTCTGTATACAACATTGCAGGCAAATTGGTCAAGCCGTTTATTCGAGAAAAGGTTTTATATTTACAAAATTCAATTTAAAATATCCGGACCCCCTGACTCGACAGCCAAAAAAAAAGTATCCTATATACTATCCTGCCCTATGACACGTATTCATGCACCATTTCAGGCAAATCGGTCTAGCCATTTATTCGAGAAGAAGTCTTATATTTACAAAATTCAGTTAAAAATATTTGGACCCCCTGACTCGACAGCCAAAAAATCAGGGTTCTATATCTTATTCTACCCTATGAACTGTCTATATACAACATTTCAGGCAAATCGGTCAAGTCGTTTATTCGAGAAGAGGTTTTATATTTACAAAATTCAATTTAAAATATCTGGACCCCCTGACTCGACAGCCAGAAAAAAAGTTTCTCAAATCCTATTCTGCTCTAAGACATGTATTCATACTAAATTTCAGGCAAATCGGTTAAG
This sequence comes from Cabera pusaria, assembly GCA_954871355.1. Taxonomy (NCBI): domain Eukaryota; kingdom Metazoa; phylum Arthropoda; class Insecta; order Lepidoptera; family Geometridae; genus Cabera; species Cabera pusaria. Next base: position 20,638,578 of record OX940902.1, read on the forward strand.
CCGTTTATTTGAGAAGAAGTCTTATATTTACAAAATTCAATTAAAAATATTTGGACCCCCTGACTCGACAGTCAAAAAAAAAGTATTTTATATCCTATTCTACCCTATGACATGTATTCATACAAAAGTTCAGGCAAATCGGTCAAGCCCTTTATTCGAGAAGAAGTCTCATATTTACAAAATTCAATTAAAAATATCTGGACCCCCTGACTCGATAGCCAAAAAAAAGTATCCTATATCCTATTCTGCCCTATGTACTATCTTTGTACAAAATTTCAGCCAAATCCGTCAAGCCGTTTGACCGTGAAGAAGTCCCAAACAAACAAACAAACAAACAAATAAACAAACTGACTTTCGCATTTATAATATTGGTGTTGATGATAATATAATATTTTAAACCACCCGACTGATCTATGTATAATAGCTATTTCCAATGACTCTAAACACGACATTTAAAATCTGAGCTGTAAGTTGGTGAGGATTTGAGTATTCTGTAGAGTCCAGGAGGCTTCCATGTTCTTACAATATCGTTGAAGAAGAAGATTTTCGAATTGATCAGACCTATGAAAGTTGATTTCATAGCGCAATTAACTAGAAAAAAGCTCATAATTTTATAACGATTGAACGAATTTTCATGAATCAAAGCTAAGAAAACTCTCGATGAAGACATCTATCAAACAAAAAAAAACTATCAATAATAAAAACAAAATCGGTTCATCCGGTTAGGTGCTAAGATGCTACAGACAGACACACAGATACACACGTTAAACGTATATTACCCCTACATTTTGCGTCGGGGAACGCCGTAAGGTTACGGCGGCAGATGTACTCCTTGGTGGTAAGCTACTTTTTGGTAGATTCAATGATTCCACTACCACTGTACGAAAACTCATGATTCATGAATGCACATAAAACTTTCATTGGTAGGTATATAGCTAGGATTAGAACCAACGACCGTCGGGTCAGAATCAGGGTAACTATCCTTTACGCCAAAGGGCCGTCCAATATCAATACGTAATAAGTATTATAAAACAAAGTTCATCACTGCGTCTGTCTGTCTGTTCGCAATAATCTCAATAGCTACTGAACGGATTATCATGCGGTTTTCACCAATAGCCAAAGTGTTTATGAGGAAGGTTTAGGTGTGCATAATTCGTTAAGGTTTTGTGTAAATTGGATGAAATATGACGATGGTTGTTAAATATGTTCATATTTTATATTCGATGCAACAAACTGATGCAAATTTTGTAAGCATATATGTTCTACCCTTGCGAAGCCGGGGCGGGATGCTATTCTCATTATAATTTTAGTCCGGATTAAATCGCAGAAGAACATGCACACGTTTTAGGAAAAAATACAATGAGAGCACACACTTTTTTACGTTCCCTCCAAAACTCCCAATATAATTCTTTTTCTTATTACTACTATGTGTTGAAAGAGGTCCATACTGCTACAGTCACCCAGTTATAGCATTTGCCTATTTAACGTTAAAATTCATTACGGTCTCGACGCCCTGGGCTTGAAGTAATGTATTCGACGTCTCCCGATTTACATGAAACTAGTTTTCCTTGAATAGTTGTTTCATCTCTATTCATAGCTTGTTGCTTGTCTTGTTGCCTTTGCCAATTATATTTGTGTTAAGTCTGACTTTAATTTCATGGATCTGTAGTTATTTGTAGCTTTACGGTACGACTTTTCATGACCTTCAACTTTTGTTTTCTACTTTTTATACCTTTTAAGCTAGCGTTTGACCACTATGTCGCCTGGTGGTAAGCGATGATGTGAGATGGTGAACATGCTAGGCCTGGAATATAGCAGATGTTTACTTTGGTAGAAATGATACTGACTCTTATCAATGCGTGAATGTATCAATCAACTATAGGAAATGGACAAATTTCAGATAGATAACTCGTTATTGTACACCACAAATTACATGAAACTCTTAAACTATAATAGGTTCAATTTAAGTTGCACAATGGGAGATCTTATCGCTAAAAGAGCGATCTTTTCCAGAAAACCTTTGGATGGAAAATAAATAAATCACGGTAAATCGACGGCGCGGTACAGTAGTTAAAATAAGAAATAAAAATTATAAACAACTAGCTGTTACCCGCGGCTTCGCCCGCGTTATTGTGTCTTTATGACCTTTGAGGTCTAGATCAATAATCTCTTATCCCAAGTCACCATAGATGACCCCAAAGTCGAACTTAATATCCTCTATTGTGAAAGTCATTAATCATTTTGGTTAGGTATACGAAGTTGTGCTGTTTAATTGTTTGGCTCAACACAAAAGTTCCTGATACATTTCTTACAAATAAATTATGGTAAATAGCTGCGCGAGCAAACATTTTTTGTGACTTTTTATGACCCTGATAGTTTTATAACCTAACAATCAAGTCACTGTAGATGACTCTTAGGTCGAATTCGATATCGTCTATTGTTAAAGTCATTAATCATTACTTGGTAAACCTAAGCACGGTTTACCAAGTTTTGCTGTTTAAGTATTTGAGTCAGTCTAATGTATGAGGCTGTTAAAACACGCTATTATATGCTATATAGCGTTATTACTGCGCAAGCGAAGCGAGCGCAAATTTTTTTTATGATCTTTTATGACCCTGACAGATTTTATGACCTACTATGTCAACACCGATAACCCTAGGGTTTAACTTGATATCCACTTATTTTAAGGTAAAATAATGATTATGATTCAATAATCATAATCATTATTTTACTTTCAATAAGGTTGAACTGTTTAAAATTATAAACTCGTTTTGATGCATGTGGCTATTTAAATACATAAAATGATAAAATATTACCTACAAAGAAGATAAGACAAATGCTTGCGCGAGCGTAGCTAGCGCTATCAATGCGCGAGCGAAGCGATGGTGAAAAATGATTACGACTTTTTATGGTCCTGACAGTTTTTATGACCTCCTAACACCGATACCACAAAGGTTAAACTTGATATCCACTAATTTTAAGATTAATAATTATTATGATTATTGAAGGTTGTACTGTTTTAATCTTCGAGCATTTACCAATTGAGAAGTTAAAGCAAGGCGTTCCCCTTTGCTGGCCATATAGCCATATTTGGCCATATGAGCGTGCGTAACTACGCTGTATTTTTAATACTGTGTGCGTGTTTCAAGTTAGTGTGATTTGTGTGTGTGCAATGCGTGTTTACCTCGTCCCCCGTAAGTATCGGCAGAAAAAAATGTTTGCGGATTACAACGTTAACATCTCCATTGGTAAATGCTGGAAGGTTTTAATTTATTACTCGTTTTGATGCATGTGGTTATCAATATACAACATTAACTGAAATATTACCAACAAAGAAGATAAAACAAATGCTTGCGCGAGCGCAGCGAGCGCAAAAATTTTTAACGACTTTTTATGACCCTGACAGCTTTTATGACCAACTAAGTCAACACCGATAACCCTAAGGTTAAACTTGATATCCACTTATTTTAAGGTAAATAATCTTTATCATTATTGCAGGTTGTACTGTTTTAATCTATGACTCGTTTTGATGCATGTGGCTATTAAAATACAAAAGTTGCTGAATCGTTTTCTACAAAGTAGATATAACAAATCTTGTGCGAGCACAGCGGGCGCTATCACTGCGCGAGCGAAGCGAGCGCGAAAATTTTTTACGACTTTTTATGACCCAGACAGTTTTTATGACGTAATAAGTCAACACTGATGACACAAAGGTTAAACTTGATATCCACTTATTTTAATGTTATTAATCATTATGATTATTGAAGGTTGTACTGTTTCAATTTATAAACTCGTTTTGATGCATGTGGTTGGCTATTAAAAATTACAAAAATGTTGAAATATTACCTACAAAGTTAATAAAAGAAGTGCAAGCGCGAGCGCGAAATTTTTTTTTAACTTTTTATGACCCAGAAAGTTGTTATGACCTACTAAGTCAACATCGATGACCCTAAGGTTAAACTTGATACTTATTTTAAAGCTAATAATCATTATGATTATTATGGTTAATAATCTTTATCCTTATTGAAGGCTGTACTATTTTAATCTATGACTCGATTTGATGCATGTGGCTATTAAAATACAAAAAATGCTGAAATATTACCTACAAAGTAGACAAAACAAATGTTTGCGCGAGGGCAGCGAGCGCGAAAATTTTACGGCTTTTTATGACAGTTTTAGTTTTGATGACCTACTAAGTCAACACCTATGACTCTAAGGTTAAATGTGGCTGTTAACACGAATGTTTCTGAATTAATTCCCACAAAGCAGATAAAACACGTTCGGCAAGCTATCGCGTAAACTTTGATGGCTTATAATGACCCTGACAGTTTTATGGCCTTATTAGGACACATCTTAAGTTTAGTCATTATAGATGGACCTAAGGTCAAACTTTTATGATTATGCAAACTCTATGTAAAGTTAACAAAAAATAAAGGCACCCACACTTAATTGCCGAAAAAAATATTCCCTGCCCTTTTATGCCCTATTATATACTATACTATTGTTCTTTGTACAACATTTCATCTGAATCGGTCAAGCCGTCTGGCCGAAAAGAGGCCACACATTCACAAAATTCCATAATAAAAATCTAGACACCCGAAATTGCCAACCAAAAAAATATATTCGTTATCCTTCCATGTTTTATTGACTGTCTGTGTACAAAATTTCAGCCAAAAAGGTTAACCCGTTTGACCGAGAGTAGGCCACACATTTGCAAAACTGGGCACCTAGACTCGACAGCCGGAAAAAAAGTATCCGATATCCTATTCTTTCCTATGAACTGTCTTTATACAACATTTCAGGCAAATCGGTCAAGTCGTTTATTCGATAAGAGGTCTTATATTTACAAAATTCAATTTAATATATCTGGACCCCCTGACTCGACAGCCAGAAAAAAAGTATCCTATATCCTATTCTGCCCTATGACATGTATTCATATAACATTTCAGGCAAATCGGTTAAGCCGTATATTTGAGAAGAAGTTTTATATTTACAAAATTCAATTTAAAATATTTGGACCCCCTGACTCGACAGCCAAAAAAAAAGATCCTATATCCTATTCTACCCTATGAACTGTCTGTATACAACATTGCAGGCAAATTGGTCAAGCCGTTTATTCGAGAAAAGGTTTTATATTTACAAAATTCAATTTAAAATATCCGGACCCTCTGACTCGCCAGCCAAAAAAAAAGTATCCTATATCCTATTCTGCCCTATGACACGTTTTTATGCAAAATTTCCGGCAAATCGGTTTAGCCATTTATTCGAGAAGAAGTCTTATATTTACAAAATTCAGTTAAAAATATTTGGACCCCCTGACTCGACAGCCAAAAAAACAGGGTCCTGTATCTTATTCTACCCTATGAACTGTCTATATACAACATTTCAGGCAATTCGATTAAGTCGTTTATTCGAGAAGAGGTTTTATATTTACAAAATTAAATTTATAATTTCCGGAACCCCTGACTCGACAGCCAAAAAAAAAGTATCCTTTATCCTATTCTGCCCTATGACACGTATTCATGCATCATTTCAGGCAAATCGGCCTAGCCATTTATTCGAGAAGAAGTCTTATATTTACAAAATTCAGTTAAAAATATTTGGACCCCCTGATTTGACAGCCAAAAAAACAGGGTCCTATATCTTATTCTACCCAATGAACTGTCTATATACAACATTTCAGGCAAATCGGTCAAGTCGTTTATTCGAGAAGAGATTTTATATTTACAATATTCAATTTGAAATATCTGGACCCCCTGACTTGACAGCCAGAAAATATGTTTCCTAAATCCTATTCTGCTCTAAGATATGTATTCATACAAAATTCCAGGCAAATCGGTTAAGCCGTTTATTTGAGAAGAAGTCTTATATTTACAAAATTCAATGAAAAATATTTGGACCCCCTGACTCGACAGCCAGAAAAAAAGTGTCCTATATCCTATTCTACCTTATGAACTGTCTGTATACAACATTTCAGGCAAATCGGTCAAGCCGTTTATTCGAGAAGAGATTTTATATTTACAAAATTCAATTTGAAATATCTGGACCACCTGACTTGACAGCCAAAAAAAAAGTATCCAATGTCATATTCTGTCCTATGACATGTATTCAGACAAAATTTCAGGCAAATCGGTCAAGCCATTATTCGAGAAGAAGTCTCATATATACAAAATTCAATTAAAAATATCTGTACCCCCTGACTCGATAGCCAAAAAAAAAGTATCATATATCCTATTCTTCCCTATGAACTGTCTATATACAACATTGCAGGCAAATCAGTCAAGCCGTTTATTCGAGAAGAGGTTTTATATTTACAAAATTCAATTAAAAATATCTGGACCCCCTGACTCGACAGCCAGAAAAAAAGTTTCTCAAATCCTATTCTGCTCTAAGATATGTATTCATACTAAATTTCAAGCAAATCGGTTAAGCCGTTTATTTGAGAAAAAGTCTTATATTTACAAAATTCAATTAAAAATATTTGGACCCCCTGACTCGACAGCCAAAAAAAAAGTATTTTATATCCTATTCTATCCTATGGCATGTATTCATACAACATTTCAGGCAAATCGGTCAAGCCATTTATTCGAGAAAAAGTCTCATATTTACAAAATTCAATTAAAAATATCTGGACCCCCTGACTCGATAGCCAAAAAAAAAGTATCCTATATCCTATTCTGCCCTATGTACTATCTTTGTACAAAATTTCAGCCAAATCTGTCAAGCCGTTTGACCGTGAAGAAGTCCCAAACAAACAAACAAATAAACAAACTGACTTTCGCATTTATAATATTGGTGTTGATTATCGTAGATATATACAATATCAAAGGAAAATAAATTTAAATTGAATAGTAATAATTATTACTCACTATAACTTTTGAGAGCCCGGTGGCGTAATCGGTCGGCTTTGATGCCAGAGGTACCGGATTCAATCCCGGCCGTGCACCAAAGGATTTTTCTATCGAAAAATGTATGTGCGCTTTTCACAGCGGCCATCCAGTGAAGGAAAACATCGTTAAGAAACCAACAACCCCCGCATGGTGATAGGACACTATCTAGTGTCCGCCTGGCCAGCTACCACCAGTTAGAAAATCTGTCACCAAAACATCTAATGTGTTCCGGCAGCTATCCTTGAGAGCCAGTTTCCATTCTAGGCCTAGCGTGCTTACCATCTTTGACCGCATCAATACTTACCAACAAGTGAGATAGTGGTCAAACGCTAGCCTATAAGATATAAAAAATACTATAAATATCTTGGATAAATAAATAGTCATTAAATAATGAATGAAGACATACATATATTCAATTATTCATACATAATACTTATACTCAAATACATACTATATACATGTATATTTGGCATGTGTATCGAAAAAAAAATTAGACATATTTAAGGCACAGAAGATAGATTTATTGACTCTCAAGGGCAAACACTTGTCAAATTGTAAACCCACAGGTAACAAAACAAATCCTCATACTAATAGACGTTAAGGAAATAATTTGTAGTTTGATTATAGCCCCGTAATATCTTTACTAAATCAGGATAAACTTGTGAGACGTGACCAGCGTGACTGAACACGTCGTAGGCTTCCCGGAAATAATTTCATTCATTCAACGTCACCGTCTTTTTAGGGTTCCGTACCCAAAAGGTAAAATGGGACCCTATTACTAAGACTCCGCTGTCCGTCTGTCTGTCTGTCTGTCTGTCTGTCTGTCTGTCTGTCCGTCTGTCACCAGGCTGTATCTCATTAACCGTGATAGTTAGACAGTTGAAATTTTCACAGATGGTGTATTTCTGTTGCCGCTATAACAACAAATACTAAAAACAGAATAAAGTTAAAAATAATAGAGGGTCCCCATACAAGAAACGTATTTTTTTCGGCATTTCACGCCATCTGTGAACGCTTAGTTAGGTAAACGTCCCATAGATGGCGTTATATTGAAATGTCGATCCCTAACACCTTTGTTAGACGGTAGATGGCGTTATAAGAAATAAAATGTTTATTAGTTATTATTTTTTGCTGGCGAAAAATGATAGTGGTATTTTTTGCTCGATCTTATAAAATACTATAGTGTGGTTGTAACATTATTCATGTTACATACCGGCTGTAATTCACATACCTTTAGTCAAATTTTCTCGATTTAGGTTTTTTAATAGGTTTTAGGCTAGCGTTTGACCACTATCTCTCTTGTTGGTAAGTGATGATGCGGTCGAAGATGGTAAACACGCTAAGCCCAGAATGGGAACTGGCTCTCTAGGATAGCTGCCGGAACACATTAGATGTTTTGCGACAGTTTTTTAACTTGAGGGTGGTAGCTGGACAGGCGGACACTAGTTAGTGTCCTACTACCATGCGGGGGTTGTGGGTTTCTTAACGATGTTTTTCCTTCACTGGATGGCCACTGTGAAGAGCGTGCATACATTTATCGATAGAAAAATCTATTGGTGCACGGCGGGAATTGAACTCGGTAACTCTGGCATCAAAGCTGACCGTTCTCCTACTTACACCACCGGGCCCTCAGATATAGTGAAAATCTTCGCGATCTATAACATAACCGGTATATAAGTAATAATAAATAAATATAATATAATAATAAATACATAATAAATAAATAACCAGTAATAACACTGCTTATACGTTGGCGAAAAAAAAACACGTAAATTTCATTCCAAATTATACGAAATACTTACTGCGTTAAAATCTTTTTAGAGTTCCGTACTCAAAGGGCATCAACGCGACCCTATTACTGAGACTTCACTGTCCGTCCGTCCGTCGGTCCACCTTTCAGAGGGCCTGTATCTTCTTAACCGTAATAGACAGACACTTGAAAATTTCACAAAGTATGTATTAGTATGACCGCTATAGTAAATAATATCAAAAACATAATAAAATTAAAAATTAAAAGGGATCCCTATACAAGAAACGTGATTTCACTGCGTTTTTTTGCTCGATTTTATAAACAACATTAGATAGAGACGTAAAATTTGCACATAATGTGTATTACTATAGCCATATTAACAACAAAATATACTAAAAACAGAATAATGTTAAAAATTAAAGGGGGTACACCATACAATTAACTTGGTACTTTTTTCGGTAAAATTTATTTAATATCTGACTGTGGTACGGAATCCTACGTGTGCAAGTCCGACTAGCACTTGGCCAGTTTATTTATTTAACCAAAATACTAAATTCTATCTTAGTATAATACCATACCCAACTACTTAGATAATTTATCTGATGATACTTTCTAACAATACTCCGTCTGTGATGTAAGTGGGACAAAATGGAGTTCATTTTATGTAACAGTAGGTATTACAGAGCAGGCTTCAAAGACACCAGTGCTTCAGGGAGCTTGCACGTGAGTGGCGTTCGTTATATTCTAAAGATAACATATTGAAGAGATTTAAGTAATTCGTAAGTCTAAATAAAATATCAGATACTTTATGAGAAATTGAATCGGCGGATTGTGATGTTCGTTTATTTCTTGGTTTGTTTACAAATTTTTTATTGCACAATAATTTAAGATTTGGATTGTGTAACAATTTAAGATTGCTTATAAAACGAAAAAAACCGACTTCAAATGCCGCGCTAGTCATTTTCAGTTTTACAGTTTTTAGTTTACAAGTTTGAGATGCTTATCTCCATATCTTTCGAGATACTCATCAAATCTCGATGAATTTACAGTGGGGCTGAATAGGCAGCACACAAAATCCAATTCAGTTAGTCACAAGCAAACAAAATCAAAATCTGTTGTAAATTACAGAGTACTGGGGTAAAAAGCAAATAATAATATAATTGAATTTTGTGAACTCTCCCTTTTTTGAGGTAGGTTATAAAATATGGACAAGAAAAAGACTCATTTCTAAAACCATTTTCTTACATCATCAGCAGTGGTGAGGAAAATTTTAGAGCATTAAATCTGTTTTATCTATCAATCCAACATAGAGACGAGGCCTGGGTAAAAGTATTTTTGACCACATCTTCGCTTAACTTACTTTTTAAATTAAACAAAAACTGAAACGTGGCAGTTGACCTAGCATTATTATTAACCACTTAAACTGAACTTAAACTTACACACCAAGTAGTTCAACTTACCACGCTGTGTTAATTATAATATAACATAATTAAATAACATGAATAATAATATCCGGTTAAGTTATTAATAACTTAAACCAAGTTTCTAGTTAGATAACCGTTTCGTAAAAAAAAATACCACTTGTAAAGTTTCGCAGACCATAGATTTGCAATCGGCCGATAGTTTGGTCGGTGTTCTTATCAGTATGATGATGTGTAGAAGTGCGCAAATTATAACGATTCGAAATCGGCAGTTCATATTATAGTCTTTAATCGGTCTTCAAACTGCTTAAAAAACTTTGATTTGATCAGCTGATAGAAAGTCTGTGGTCTACAGGAGCTCTTCATCGTCATCATTATCGGCCAATTTCCGTCCACTGCTGAACATAGGCCTTTCCTATGGTTGAGCAATGATATGCGTAAGCTGGCTAGCTGCGGTTGGAAAGGGCTAGCTGAAGATCGAGCTCAGTAGCAAGAGCTCTTAAAGTAACATTATTAATGAGGCTCTTAAAGTTTACCTTTGTTTTGTTTATACGTTTCGACCAAATATTGTCATGGAACGCATTTAACCAAGGCACTGTTTTTAATTTATTTATATTTTTCTAGGGTAAGGCGGAAATGTTGCCAATTTTTATAGATTGTCTATATCTTTTACAATTTTTTTTAATATCTTTAAGGCTAGCGTTTGACCACTATCTCACCTGTTGGTAAGTGATGATGCGGTCGAAGATGGAGAGTACGCTAAGCTTAGAATGGAAAATGGCACTCAAGGATAGCTGCCGGAACACATTAGATATTTTGGCGAAAGATTCTAGTTTCTAGTGTCCTACCACCATGCGGGGGTTGTTGGTTTCTTTACGATGTTTTTCCTTTGGAGGGCCACTGTGAGAAGCGCACATAATTTTTTCTATAGAAAAATCCCTTGGTGCTCGGCAGGGATTGAACTCGGTACTTCTAGCATCAAAGCCGACCGTTTTCCCATTTACAACACCGAGCCTTCAAAAGTATCAGCCAACTTCCTAAGAATGCGAGGTTGTCCTACCATTGCTTTCTCAGATGATCTCTGCGCTTTCGTTGGTCTGGCATTAGGTAATACCCATTGCAAAACGATTTGTACCTATCTATCTATCCGAGTGCATTGTAATAACATGAGTTGTCCTATCCACCACTCTAAGCTGGCAGTCTTTTTCCCAGGCACATCAACATCATAAAATCATAATCAGCCGGTGTCAGGCCACTGCTGGACGTAAGCCTCTCCCAATATACGCCAATGAGCTAGATCGTCGACTCTTCTTTCCCAGTCACTGCCCACCGATTTGCGTATATCGTCAAAGTCAAAGTCAAAGTCAAAGTCAAAGCATTTATTCAGTATATGGGCAAATTAAAAATTTGCACTTACACACGTCAAATAAACAGATCATATTCAATAAAAAAATATTATAGATATAACAGAAACATAACTTATTGATTTGAATTTACAAAAAGAGCCATTCAGCTTTCATCTAGACGTCGAACGTCACACTTAAAACACATGTTTAATTCCCCTGATGAATGTAGGGTTGCCAACCGTACTATTACGTGCACCCGCAACCCAGTGCATGTTTCAGTACTTCAGACAATTTTTATCCAAAAAATTGTGAAATAATGAAACATCGTCACATCTCCTGTACATATCCAATGAAAAAGTTTTGGCATATACAATATAAATATTCATATTTTAATATTAATAACTATAACAGACACTTTTGCCAAAGAAAAGCTTTCATCATGTCAACAAATGTCCCGGAGTGTCGGCATTATGTATTCGTTGGTTCAAACAATCATTTTCTATGTTCGGAGGGAAGTGAAAAGGGCTGTGAGGGCCGTAAGGGCCTTTCAAAGGGACACTGTCAAATAATAGAAGGCGAAATATGCGAGAGAAGCGAGTGTAGGTATCTATAGAGCGCCGCCATTTTATCTGTTCAGTTGACAGTGGCGCTAGTATATCATTTCGTAGAACGATTTCAAATAACTTAGTTGTAAATGCTTTAGTTCCAATTTTACCCACCTGAACAGGTAAGGATTAGATCTATACTAGATTAATACTTATGCGAGAGTTCATGATATTTACTTTTGTGTATGGAGTGTTTTTAAACGAACTTGTTTATTTATTTTGATTAAATTATTATTTAAATCGATTAGGCATGAAAGTTTATTGAAAATTGTGACCTAAATTGTATAATTTGAAACAATATTTGACTTACATTAAATATTTATTTAAAAGATACATATTATTATTTTTCAGTCAAAAGAAGGCAACTACTTTCAGTCGCAAGCAACATTTTCATTTTTATGAATAATAATACTCAAACTAAAAAAAATTAAACCACCCCCGACTGATTTGTACATGTATAATTTTGTTCATTGAGACCATTACAATAAGCCTAAATACGACATCACAGACGAGGAGTTGAGAGTATTCAAGGAGATGTCTTAGCATTAGGTCAAGTATACCATATTTTTGCAATATCATTGAAGTAACAAGATAATGAATTACAAATTAAAACGTTTGATTTGACTAATTAAACTACGCTAAACAGACGGCAGCAGTGTGACAGGTACGTAGAGTTTACAAAAGTTGCTGTTGTAGTCTTTTCAGCCAAAAAAGAGCTGATATTATTTAAACGGCTCATCGGATTTTCATGAAACAAAGCTAAGAACACTCTCGATGAAGACACCTATCAAACAAAAATAAAAAAAAATCGGTTCATCCGTTTGGGCGCTACGAGTACGATGCCACAGACACACAGATACAAAGATACTCAGATACACACAGATACACAGATACACAGATACACACGTCAAACTAATGTGTTCCGGCAGCTATCCTTGAGAGCCAGTTCCCATTCTAGGCCTAGCGTGCTTACCATCTTCGACCGCATCATCACTTACCAACAGGTGAGATAGTGGTCAATCGCTAGCCTATAAGATATTAAAAAAAACTTATAACACCCCTTCTTTGCGTCGGGGGTTAAAAATAAATGCTGTGCGTTGATATGCTGTAAGTTAATGGTTTTATTAAACAAAACCTAGCCGATACCATTTTTCAACCGTAGGACGTGTCACCAAAAGAAATTTTTTTTGAGGGCCCTGTGGTGTAGTGGGAGAATAGTCGAGTTTGATGCCAGTGGTAACGAATTCAATACCCGCCGTGGACCAACAGATTTTCTATAGAAAGAATTCCGGTGAAGGAAAAACATCGGTTAGAAAACCCCATGGTTGTATGACATCTAGTGTCCGCCGGGCCAGCTGCTACCACCCTCCTGAGAGCCAGTTACCATCCTGTCCTCGACCGTATCATCACTTACCAACCGGTGAGATAGTGGTCAAACGCTAGCCTATATGATTTTAAGGAAAAAATTACTTTAGAAGAGAAGGTTGGTCGAAGCCATCACAAGTTTTTTATTTACCGAAACACACAAATGAAAATAAAAACAATGATCATAATCTAAGATAACCTTTTGACTTAATATAAAATAAGGCCCCATTCAATAAAATAAAGACAGGGAAACTTTGCCTGTTTTCATAAGTCCCGAAAATCAATCAGGCAAACCTTTGAATTAGCAACTTCGGGTTTCTATAAAAAGACCTTTGAACAATCAGAGGTAGGCTTCATTAGTCCCTTTTACCTTCAAGGAGTTTCCACAAGATTGGAATTGATTTAAGAAACTGTTGAATTTTTATGAAAATTTTCACTGCGGTGAAAAGAGGTTTTTCTTAAAACTCGAGCCACAAACTAAGCAGCTATCATTCTTCTAAGCTTTTGTAACTATACATTTGAAAAAAAACAATAAAAATCAACAAAGTAAATCATGATTTTTTATTTTGTGTTTAACAGGGTGATATAATCAACCCTGGAGAAACAAATAGGGTAGTAAATGAGAACTCAATTGATGTAAATTTAGATGGCGCTTGACTTCTAAGTGAGCGGTCGCAGGTTCAAATCCCAGCACTGGCGTTCGTCCACAGTTGGTAGGAGCACATTACATCGATTTTCCGCCGGACTTGATACCAAAAAGTAGCATACTACCATCAAGGAGAAAATCTGCCGCCATAACCTTACGGTGTTGCGGCAGCACACAGTTCTTGATAGAGTATTCTAGGCAAAGCATGTTTACCATATTCGATTATATTATCGCTTACCACTAGGCGCGATATTAGTCATACACTAGCCATTAAGATATAAAAAAGTCAACATTGGGAAGACCGTCTACAAGGCAAGATCGTCTACGCGCAATAACTTTCGGTTTTGAGTAGCTATGGAGTTTGCATTGACAGTATCGATACAACAGTATTATAGTTTGGTTCAATTTTTAGCCCACGACGCAAAAAGAAGGGGTGCTATAGGTTTGACGTGTGTATCTGTGATTTGTGTGTCTGTGTATCTGTGCATCTGTGTATCTGTGTATCTGTGTATCTGTGTATCTGTGTATCTGTGTATCTGTGTATCTGTGTATCAGTGTATCTGTGTATCTGTGTATCTGTGTATCTATGTATCTGTGTATCTGTGTATCTGTGTATCTGTGTATCTGTGAATCTGTGTTTCTGTCTGTCGCTTCGTAGCGCCCAAACGGATGAACCGATTTTGATTTAGTTTTTTCATTTTTATTTGATAGGTGTCTTCATCGAAATGTTTCTTTTCGTTGTTTTATGAAAATCCGTACAGCCATTTAATTATTATCAGCTCTTTTATGGTTGATGAGACTACGATAGCAACTTTCGTAGCACTTGACCGTGGACGTCAAAAAATCAAAATGGCGCTTCTGCGCACCATATACCTGTCACTCTGCTGCTGTTTGTTTAGCGTAGATTACATTAGTCAAATCAAATGTATTGATTTGAAATTCAGAATCCTATTACTTCAAAGATATTTCAAGAATATGGTAAGCTTGACCTAATGCTGAGACATCTCCTTGTATCTGCAGAAATCTCCTCAACTCCGCGTCTGAGATGTCGTGTTTAGGCTCATTGAAATGGTCTCAATGAACAAATTATACCTAGATATACAAATCAGTCGGGGGTCGTTTTAAATTTTAAATTTAAGTATTATGTATAATAAATGTCGCTAGCAACACTATATTGAGAAAAATAGCTATAATTTAACTTAATGACGATCTTACCCAGGTTGACCTTAGTCTCACTGAGTATCTATTTAACGTTACACAGACAACGTTTCAGTAAAAGGACGGCCACACCACTGCGATCTGCGACGGCAGCTGTGGTGGCGATCAGTTAGTAGTATTTGTATTGATTGATTCAACACAAACACGATCAGACAGCGATTAAACGCGCGATTGCCACCGCGGTGGCCACTGCAGATTGCTGCGGTGTGGCAACCCTAGCTTACTCTTTTGCGACTGATTTTAATAAATAGCATCAAATTCATGATAAATCACATTAACAACACTATTAAAATGTCTAACAACCCTTCACACATAAACACAGCAATTTAAGACATCAACTCGAAGCGAATAAATGAGACAAAACTCCAACTATTAAAATAGGAGCCCCGTGTCATTGAAAAGCCTAACGCTACTTCGACGGACTCGTTACGAGTTTAACAAACTTAAAACTTCCAACTTAGTTATAGGAAAACCGGACTTCGGGGGTTGTAATAGGATCTGCGAAGGCCGCGTAGGCAACTTTGTAATTTTGTTATACAGTATGTTCTCTATAGAATGAATGGTTGAATGCGCAGTTAATGCAAAAGTACTTGAAAGTTGTTATGCTGCATTTTGTTACGTATTGGAACTGAGTTTGATGCAGTGATTGAAGAGAGTAGATTTGATTTTTTAGTACGTGCTATACATTGAATATTTTTGTGAAAGGTTTTGATGTTAAAATAGAACAACTTCTCGAAATAGTTTAATTGAATAGTTTATTGACGGCATAAACATTAGATGAAATCATGTATTGATTAGTTTATTTTGTAGTTTTAGTTTTTGTAAGGCAACTTCTGAATACAAAAAAACCGGCCAAGTCAAGTCGGACTCGCCCATCGAGGCTTCCGCACCAACTTCTCAGACTAGGTTAAAGGACAAACTTAACTTTGAAGTTTGATCTACAGAAAATGTATTGCACCAACTACAAATCATAAGTTAGTAGTAGTAAATTAACCACACAATAGCACAATTCATTTATTTACCTTATTTAATGTGCCATGGTGTATACTACTGCCCTTCTCTCCGTATTAATTTCTTTACCACTTTTGAAAAACTTCTTGAAAACTTCTGTCCTTCCTATAATCACACCATTATTATAGGTGATTTTTACACTTGTCTGCTCAAAAAAGATTTTCGTTCATCTACATTTGAAACGCTCATTATAGCTTTATTCTTCCTTCTAGTCCTACACATTTATTTCCCAATTCAAGTCCATTTCTTCTTGACTTGATTCTTGTTTCTTCTGTAGATCTAGTTGGCAAGCATGGCCAATGTGCTGCGGATGCCTTCTCGTACCATGATCTAATATTTCTATCTTTTAAAATTAGACCACCTAAAGTCAAGCCCACTATTCCTTTGCAGCGTAGTTTTGGTGGTATTGATCTCGAGTGTCTACGTAAAGATGCCTTAGAAATGGATTGGTCTCCTATTATAGATGCACGCACTATCGATGACAAGGTTGACATTTTCAATAGTAAACTATTAGGTCTTTATGACATACACGCACCGTTACGGCCTATTAAAATCAAACATCTACCTGCCCCTTGGCTTACAACTGATATAAAAACTGTTATGCAAAAAAAACTTGTAGCCCAAACAAGATTTAAGGTGAGGCCTACTTATATAAATAAGGAAAAGTTCATTGAAAACCGGAATCACTACAATAAGGTGGTAGGAATGTACAACGCCAGCATATTCATGATTCTGTAGAAAATGAAGGTCCTTCGAAAGTTTGGAAAATTTTTCGTTCGTTGGGAGTTGGTAAACAGCGTCAAATCAATCCTTTACCCAATAATCTCGATATCAATTCATTAAATCAACATTTTTCTTTTTCTAGTAATTTCCATGTATCCACAAAAGTAGCTACTTTGGATCATCTTTCCTCTATTCCAACTTCCGACTACTCTTCTTTTGTCTTCCGTCAATTTACTGCTAGTGATGTTAAAAATAGCATCTCTGCCATTACCTCAAATGCTATCGGTAGCGACAGTATCAGTCGTAACATGATTGAGCTTCTCCTGGACGAATTCCTTCCCATAATCCTACATATCCTTAACGAATCTGTTACCTCTGCGTATCACTTTGGAAAGAAGCTCAGATTATGCCTCTTCCTAAAAAATCCACTCCATTGACCTTCTCTGATTTTTGTCCTATTTCTATTTTACCTTTTCTTTCCAAAGTCCTAGAACGCCTTATTCATCAACAACTTTCCGTCTTCCTTAACAGAAACAATCTATTGAATCCTTATCAATCCGGTTTTCGTCCAGGCCATAGCACTGTTTCTGCACTGGTGAAGATCACTGATGATATTCGACATGCCAATGAAAGAGGGCATGTAACTGTGCTGTCGTTACTCGATTTTATCAATGCCTTTAATAATGTTGACTTTGACATTTTACTGGCAATTCTCCGCTCTCTTAACATATCTCCTTCAGTAATTGACTGGTTTCGTACTTACCTGTATGGACGTCGGCAGCGTGTCCGCATTGATGATTCCTTTTCATCTTTGTTTGACACGACTGCGGGTGTCCCTCAGGGCGGCGTTCTATCTCCTCTTCTTTTCGCTATTTTTATAAACTCTATCTCTCAACGGCTTTCTACTTCCTACCACCTTTATGCAAATGATTTACAAAATTACAGACAGGTACCACTCTCGCAGCTATCAGATGCCATAACACAGACAAATTCTGACCTAGATTGTGTTCTCAAATGGAGTAAATGGTACGACAAAGTGTAAATCCGGTGAAAACACAACTGATAGTCATTGGCGGTTCTAGGATGATATCCAAGATTCACTGGTTCCGCCTTCCTCAGGTAATATTTGACGGAACACATATACCTATCAGCGATACAGTCAAAAACCTTGGAATACTCTTTGATAAGACATTTTCTTGGGCATCCCAAATAGCTGAAGTTAGTCGTAAGATTTTCGCATCTGCAGGTTCGTTACGACGATTACGTAATCTTCTTCCAATTTCTACCAAAACTGCGGTCGCGCAATCCATTCTGCTTCCTATACTAGATTATGCTGACACCAGCTATTTGGATTTAACCGAAGAACAGCTTGGTAAGCTTGAGAGACTGCAGAACCTTTGTATACGGTTCATATTTGGATTACGCAAGTATGATCACATCTCAGAATTCCGTAAAAAGCTGAAATGGTTACCTATTCGTCTTCGCCGGAATAGTCACGTCCTATCTCTCCTATACTCTATTCTATTTATCCCGTCTACCCTACCTTAAGGAACGTTTCACGTACCTGCACCTATCAAATCCGTTTTCCTTGAGATCCGCTGAAACTCTACAACTTTTAACCCCTATCCATTCCTCACATGTTTATGAAAATCTTTTACTGTGCAAGCGGTCCATTTATGGAACGCGCTACCAGTGGAGATTAGACATGCCAAATCGCTGGCTATCTTTAAATCCATGGTGAAAGCCCATTACTTATACCAAACATGTTAAAACTGCAACACTACTGTTATTTTAATATGTATATGGTTATGTATATGTGTTTTTAAAATTATATTTGCATATGTATATGTATGTATTTATATTAATATATTTAGTAATATTATTATTTATGTAGGATACTTTTATGTATTATATCATAATATAAAATAATTTTAGTAGTCTATTTTGTGTATTATTATGATTATAATTTTTTCTGAGATCATTAATTGTATTGTACGCTACCCCCAAGTTTCTGTTTGTATTCTTATTTTCCATGCCAGGGTTGTCTGGAAGAAATTGCTATAAGACTGCTGATTGTATTGCCTTATTATTCTACTGTTGTTCATTACATAGTATGTACAATTTGTAATTTCTTTGGTGATCAATAAAGAGTTTTTGTATTGTATTGTATACCTTGCTTCTTGCCAAATTTCATGATTCTAAGACACCGGGAAGTACCCTATAGGTTTTCGACCCAAAACCTATAGGGTACATCCGGTTGACCTAAAATCATTGTTAAAAAAAACATCATTCAACTATTTTACGAAAATCTAAATTTGCCCATATCTTTTTATCATGTTGACTCAGGACCTTGATTTTTATACACCTAATAGGGACATTCAGCATCTGGTATAACCCACCCGGTCCACCCGTTCCTCAGAAATTCGGTGGTGACACACGCACAGACAGACGGACAGACAGACAGGCAGACGGACAGACGGACAAGAAAGTGATCTTATAAGGGTTCTTTTTTCTACCTTTTGAGGTACGAAACCCTATAAATTGAGAAGAAAACTTCATTTTTTTCACAGAAGCGATTTTCATTAACAAGCTTGTGCTGTGACTAACATGTGACTGGTACGATACTGTGACTAGAATGGTGCCATTTCTGGAGTTATTTCACTTATTCTCACTCACGTTTCAACAACATTAGTATGTACCGGTAGAACTTGTAGAGGCTGTAGCATTGGCTACAATGCTACGGCCTCTACGAGTGCTCTCAGTGTGGCATCTACGAAAATCATTCTTACTATCAGTTTATCTTCATTGCGTAGTATAGTGATTTAATTTTAACTCTTGGAAGCATAACTTAAGCATTTACAATTTTTATTTTGGTATGGGTTTCTGCGGGTAAAATAAATGTATCTTCAACATGTACGGTATTGATATCCATTTAAATTAAATGAAAAGGCTTATGAATATATATTTTTAATTTTATAATAATAATTAAGATAGTTTAAAAACTAAAACAACCGACTTCCATGCCCGCGTCAATTTCACTAGCAAGTTTGAGACGTTTATCGTCATATCTCTGAATCTTTTTATCAGATCTCGATGAAATTAATATGGGACCACCTCGAAAAAGTACCCTACCGGTTAAAAAAAAACCATTCAAATCGGTTCACAATTATCGGAGTAATCGCGTAACATACACACAAAAAAAAAAGAAAAAAAAACATGCAGACGAATTGAGAACCTCTTTCTTTTTGGAAGTCCGATGAAAAATGACAATGTGGTTATAATATAGAATATGTACCTTTACGATATTATATTGCAGTTATTAAAATAAATTTCACTGTTAATTTCGATGTTTTTTTTTTCTGACTTCTAACCTTATCGTCATAAAGCTCACGAAAGCTGGACCTGAAAATTTTAAAGGTAATAACAAAATCCGAATCTCAAATACCAAAATTAGGCAATAACGAAACCTTTCCTTGAATACATTATAGATCAACCATAAATTTATTGCATCTTTCAATCAGACAATTCCAAACTCTATGTCTTTAGATATAAAGATAACATTGTATTCTTGAATATGAAAAGGGATGCTATAAAATTGATTAGTCGGTAATTCTACAAGCCATTTTGAATAATTCAAAGGCTGGTCGATAAGTTTGTTAACATGAATTTGGTTTAGATTGGCATACATTAGATTGGTTTCAATTTTGTATTAATACATTACCATACTACCTACCTTACTGATATATATTATGAGTAAATACTCATAATATAATTTAAGATCGTTTACAAAACTAATAAAAACACTTGCTGTAACTTCAAATGCCATGCTAGTCATTTTTAGTACCAAATGTGAGATTTTCGTCTCATTATTTCTGAAGATACTTGTCAGATCTCGATGAAATTACAATGACACCAAACGAGAAGTATTTTTTTTAAACAAACTTTTATACAAAAAATGTTTTATTTTAATCATGGAGTTCTAAGGTAACAAACTTAAAAAAAAAAACTGGCCAAGTTCAGACTTTGTCCCGCACACGGAGGGTTCCGAACGCCATCTATCGAGTTTCTAACGAACTTCTAACACCAACTAAGTAAACGTTAACACAAAGGTAGAATAGTATTATTTAGTAGCAAAGAGCAATAATTACTAAAGTAATGATTGCTCTTTGTATAGTAGTAATAGTAATTGTAGTAATTAATATTATTAAATATCTGGTTGACCGAGCTTTGCTCGGTATTTTTTGCCGCTTAAACAGACAAATATGACTCTTCCCGACATCTATTGACGAATAATAATACTATTTATTTAATTGAGAGCAACAAACCAATAGATGTCGGGAAGAGTCATATTGTAAGTTGATTATCAATAAAGTTGATTATTG
This sequence comes from Cabera pusaria, assembly GCA_954871355.1. Taxonomy (NCBI): domain Eukaryota; kingdom Metazoa; phylum Arthropoda; class Insecta; order Lepidoptera; family Geometridae; genus Cabera; species Cabera pusaria. The sequence goes on from OX940902.1 coordinate 20,659,935, forward strand.
AAAACACGAATAAAACAACATTTTCTGAAAATGACTCCTAGCTAGATCGATTTATCGCCCACGAATGCCCCTGTAGGTATACTAAATTTTATTTAATCGTTGGAGCCGCTTCCGAGATTCAGATTAAGGTAAAGACGATAGCGCCATCTTAGCAACTAGATAGGTGGCGCTGCGCTATCGTAAAAAACTTTTTTTTAACTTTTCTTTAATTTTTAACTTTGTTCTGTTCTTAGTATTTGTTGTTATAGCGGCAACAGAAACACATCATCTGTGAAAATTTCAACCGTCTAACTATCACGGTTCATGAGATACCGCCTGGTGACAGACGGACAGACAGACAGACAGACAGACAGACAGCGGAGTCTCAGTAATAGGGTTCCGTTGGTACCCTTTGGGTTTGGAACCCTAAAAACAATTGAGATCCTTTTTATTAAGTCGGTTAAAAATAAAAATTCAGTAAAACATTTTTAAACCTTTGACACAACTTTTATTTATTTGATTATGTCACCTTTCCAATAAAATTAAAAACTAAGGCTGAGTTGCACCATCTTACTTTAACTATAACAAACGTCAGAAAATCAGTCAAACTCCATACAAAACACCCGTTATAGTTATATTTACGGTTAAAGTAAGATGGTGAACTCAGCCTAAAGGTACGGACACACCGCAGCGTTCTACGTGCGCGATCTAGGCGGCGATCAGATAGCGCATTAGTATTTGTAGCGACTGGGTCGCACCAAACGCGATCAGAAAACAATTGAAAAGTACTGAGATCGCGTCCGCAGGACGCAGGACGCCGCGGTGTGGCCGTACCTTAAGTCAAAATCGTTTAGCTGTTTGGGAGCTATGACGTTACAGATAAACTGACAAAGATAACACGTTACTTCATAACGTCCCAGTAGGTGGTTATTGGGTGTTCTACTCCAGCCACATCTGTTGATTAAACGATATACCCAACTGCGTTCGCTCCGCTTGCTGCGCTCACTTGTTGCAGTTGGGTATATCGTTTAATCAACAGATGTAGCTGGAGTAGAACACCCAATAACTAAAAATTGATTATCTCTCACCACTTGTGTTTTAGAACTCAAAGCCTCCGGTGTAATAATTTTGATCGACGTGTTTTAGAACTCTCAATGACCCCGGATTAATAGTTTTGATCAACTGTGTTCGTAACACATACGGTTGGATGATCCATGGTAAGTATCATCCTGAGAGCCCAAGGTAGGATTATCTCTCACCGCATACGATGTCTCAGCACATACGGTTGGATAAAACATGGTAAGTATCATCCTGAGAGTCCAAGGCAGGATTATCTCTCGCCGTTTGCGATGTCTAAACACAATCGGTTAAGTGATCCATGGTAAGTTTCACTCTGGGAGCCCAAGGTCGGATTATCTCCACCGATTGCGATTCCTAACCTACCTGTGTTTTGAGCATATCGTATAGTCAGATAAACCTGTTCTACTACTTCTACTAAAGCCGTAATGACTTTTTGTTGGAATACTTACGATAAATTATCGCGCCCTAACCTACCTGTGTTTTGAGCATATCGTATAGTCAGATAAACCAAAAAATATTACAAAATTAAAATCTGCTACCCCTAAAGCACCAACTTTTATATTTTCTGTGCTTTAAAGAAATGTGTGTATATACGTTAATAAAAATTCAAGCGTAGTCACTCACCATTTTCATCTAAAGGATTTTAATTTATTAAATTCATGAAGATCTCATTGTCCCTGCTGCTTGTCGTTCCTGTAAAATATAAATTGGTACACATTAGTTTAAAACTAAGAATACACAATTTAATTTAAAAAAATCTTTACTCAGAATAAATCAAATTAAACTTGGAAATAACTAAACATTAAATCAGTGTGTAGTTAATATAAACAGCAATCGAAAAATAATCATTTTTATGTAATTTTTTAATATTATTTTCTTTACATAACATTTACATAACATGTTCAAAATAATTAGGATCGTTTAAAAAACCGACTTCAAATGCTACTGTATTCAATTTGAGTAGCAAGTTTGCAGTTATTATCGCCATATCTCTGGAGATACTTGATAAATTTACAATGAGACCACTACAAAAGTATAATCTTTGAAATAAATATATAATTAAAAAAATCGGACCACAATTGACAGAGAAAAATAAATAAAAAAAAATTTACAGTGAAACATAGAACATCCTCCTTTTTTTTAAAGTCGGTTAATAGGGCTTTTTGTCGTATGAAGACCTATTTTATTTTTTCGATTTCTAGTTATTGAGAAAATCTTTATTATATAATACGACAGAAACTTGGTTTTTAATTTTATTTTCGAATCAACCAAAAAAGAGTACGTTGCAAAATATTATACAATAAAAGCTAGGTACTTACTTGTTATTTCCAAATAGTTACAGAACTACACTCACCGATACACTCACCGACACCACAGCCGACACCGTACACTTATATAATGAATGATTTTGTTCACACGCTAGATAGTAGGTACAAACTTATCAAGGTAAAATGGATTGAATAACAATTATGTACATCGTAAGCATTTCTTTTAAGGGTTCGCATACACGTTCGTTTTTAACTCTGCGATTGAACTGTTCTGTAGGTACAGATACATTTTTATACCATTAAGTTTGCACTGTACAGTTAATTAAATGCTATTTTAACCGACACCTAACCGAGGAGTAGGTTCTGAATTCGTCGGAATCTTTTTTTTATGTATGCTTCTCGATTACTCAAAGATGGCTGTACCGATTTAGAATATTTTTTATATTTGTTTGAAAGGACATACTTTCCAAGTAATTTCATTTAAATTTCATCGAGATCTCATGACTATCTCAAGAGATATGGAGACAAACACATCAAACTTGGCACATGACTAGCGCGACATTTGAAGTTGGTTCTTTTGGTTTATTAACGATTTTAAATTATAATTATTACCATTCAGTTAAACTATCATTCATATGTATAGTCACACTATTTAGTGAAAACGAGCAGTTTAAACTCAAGGTGTGTAGCGGCCTTAGGACAAATTACTTTTTAACCGACTTAACAAAACGAGGACTTAACAGATAGCGTTTGTACGAATTACTTTTTTGTTTATTATATCATAGCTCAATCATTTATGAACTGATTTGTTTTTTTTTTTTTTTTTTTTACTGACTTCACAAAAAGGAGGATGTACTCAATTCGTCTGTATAATTTAATTTTTTTGTCACTTCAGAACCTCATCATTTATTAACTGTGTGTGGATTTGGAGAATGTTTTTATTTTATTTTTTTACCGACTTCAAAAAAAGGAGGAGGTTTCTCATTTCTACCGATATTTTTTATGTTTGTTCGCGGATAACTTCGTCGTTTATGAACCGATTTTGATTATTCTTTTTTTGTTCGAAAGGAGATATTCCAAGTGTAGTAGTACCATGATAATTTTATCGAGGTCTGATGAGTACCTCCAGAGATATTGAGATAAACATCTCAAAATTGGTACTGAAAATGAATAGCGCGGCATTGAAGTCGGTTCGTTTTTAGTTTTTAAACGATATTATTATTAATAGAATATGTTTACAGTGTAGTTCCATTTTAATTTTAACGAGATCCGATAAGAATCTCCAGAGATATGGAGATAGATACCTCAAACTTAGTACTGAAAATGACTTGCGCTGCATGTGAAGTCGGTTTTTTTGTTTTGCGAACGAACTTAAATTATGTAAGAAAGTAAATAGTAATACTTCCCGTGTGGTGTATTGTACAGTTCAAATAATTAGATACCGTCTTATTATCTAAACACATAAAATATGATTGTAATATTTTATGCACTGACTTTTAATTTTTCTATCTTTTAATCTATCGTAGTCGGGTAATGGTGTGAGTTTTTATATTGTCATCCGAGTAGGCGGAATCTTTCTTTGATCCGATTTCAAAGGTGGTGCGACAAAGGTGGTGCGACCATTAGCTTCAAATTTGCTTGTTTTGTTAAAGTACGGGTACTTAATATCTTTTGAATTGGAATATTATTTGCTGACACATAAAAAGTATTTGCTATAAAATCGCGTAAAATTAGAAAACTGACATATTCTTCGCTGGTTCATCATCCTCGAGAATCTTGCTGCCTGCCAGACCCTGCCAACCGCCCGCCACCCTGCTCAGCCACCGCCTGCCACCCTGCTCAGCCGCCGCCTGCCAGACTCCGCCAGCCACCGCCAGCCCGCCTGCCGCCTGACATTGCGCAGCCACGACACTTCGAGAAAACATCTACAGAAATATGTGAGTGAGTATTGTCTTATTACGTGTTTTTTAAAATCTTTGTTCCATCCATACTCATTTTTTATTTTTTTTCTCAGGTCGGACTCTGAATACGAATCTGAAGCAATCGTGGCCACAGCACCGTCGGTGTTGTCGCAGCCTACCAAGAAGCCAAAAGCCTCAAAGCGCAAGATCACCCCCGTCGTTAACGCTGCTGCCCTTGCTAAGCGCGGTCATGCATCATATTCACCATCCTTCACACCACCCGATTTGCAAGAGCCGGAATTTTCGTGGTACGTATATATATATATATATATATTATATCTGATAGGTTATCGTTTTTATCGCTTGGTGGTAACTACTACTAGGTACCGATGCAGGGCCCCAACCGTACTATAATTAACGTACCGTACTATAATTAACGTATATACGATAATTTAGGCCTCCGTATTATGTACGCAAATACACGATAAATTCCATACACCACAAAGTTTGAGAATTACGCTCATATTCAATAAAAAATTGAGATACTATTGTTTATGGGTAACAGCGCCAGCTTATTTCTTAATTTCAAAACGTTGGTACGCTTATAAAATCTGTGTAATGTGGTCTGTCTTCTCAGCCCGTCTGCCTGTATGGAGTTAAATATACATTGATTCTGTTCTGTATACACAAACAAAGTGTAATAAAAATTATCGTTTTATATGATTTTTTAATGTATTTTAAGCCATTATACTGAGTGTACGATAATTTTGCTCCAAAAACGTCAAAATACGATAATTTCACGGCCCTGGTACTTTCCTCGCTTCAGGTTGGGATCCCTGTACCGATGATGATAATAATTATTTAACAATAATGTATATTGTATGGAGTGAGCAACGTTAAATGATTATTTAACTCTGAATCTAATTATGATGATAAAAGTTCCTAAATATTATCATAACAGTATTTCATCATATTTTATTTTCTTTGTTTTACAGGTCTAAAAAACGCAAGTCAGACATCTTTTCGATTCTGAAAGGGGAAGAAAGCGTTGCTGCATCTAACGCATCACAAAGCGCCGGAGGCAACGTATCGACTTCTTCCTTCACGACGAGGGTTTCCGGAGGGCAGAGCCGACGCACCGCAACAGTCTCCGAAGGCGACTTTTACGTTGAGGTGAAGCTTTACAACGTCGTCGACGTTCAAAATACGCCTCCTCAAGAACGCTATAAAAAAGCGTTGACGAGTGTAAAGCTGCGTCTCAACGAACAAACTAAGGAGTGGGAAATTTTACAAGAGTTTCTCATTACGGTGTTTAAATTATTTAAAGATTCTAAACCATCAACATTTAGTGATAAGATTAATTTTAAATAAACAAAACGTGTGCATAGGTTTATTATGGTTTTTATTTTATTAAATTAAGTTAGGTTCATAAAGGTAGATAGAATTATTATAGTATGTTTTGATATATGTAGTGTAGGTAGACTATATTAAACTCTCAAAGTAATTTTTTTAATTAATTTGAAATAAAAAAGAAAATTAAAAGCGTATAATATTATAATACTGACTTTAAAAAATAGGTAACTTTCTATGTAGGTAGGTACTTAAATTAATAATTATATCTAGTAGGTAAACAAGCAAGTAGCTTCTACAATGCCATTCTGTTCAGTTTGTAACACATCTATAAGCGGTAGGCGCTGGACAGGTCATTTGCGAAGTAATACACATAAACAAAACGTTTTAACTGTACCGCATATCGATGTGGAAGGCGTAGATATTGTAGCGACAGCATTTCAGAACCGAATAATATCTTACAGGATTGCTGCGCAATACGCAAATGAACATTCTATTGATGTATTTTTAGATTCAATACGAAACAAAGTCAAACTCATTTTAGATGAATGCATAAAAAAACATATTTGTGTCAAAGTCAACTTCGAAATATTCTCAAAGTTTTTACTTTTCAAAAATAATGAACAAGAAACTAAATCGTTTATGACAAAAAATATCCCTGTTTATGGAAATTATAATTTTGAGCATTTATATTTAAATGTAATCAATACAATACGCACAAAAATTGACCAATTCGAAGAGCAAGATTCGGGTTGGACTTTTCTTAATTGTATGCATATTGAGGTTAATGTTAATAAATATCAACCACTTCGCGGCTCCACGTATATTGAACTACCAATATTCATCAAGAAAAAGAAAGCATGTTTAAATATTCAAAACAACGATAAACACTGTTTTCTGTGGAGCGTACTTGCAGCCCTCTATCCAGCTAAAAACCATCCTGAAAGGGTTTCGTCATATGTACATTTTCGCAATGTACTAAACACTGAAAACATTTCGTTTCCCATGACATTATCTGATGTTAAAATATTCGAAGAAAACAATCCAAACCTAAGTTTTATCATTTTTGGCTTAAAAAATAACAAGACTGTTGTAGGCCCGCTTTATAAATCAGAAAGCCATGAAAATAAAAAAACGATTCACCTTCTTTGGATAGAAAACAACACAACATCTCACTATTGTCTCATAAAGAATTTATCGAGACTGGTGAGAAGTCAAATAACGAAGCATAAAGGACAGATCTATTTTTGTGACACTTGTTTGTTGTTTTTTAAAACGGTTGAGGATGTAGAAAGTCATACCTGTAACGGAATTGTCACTGTCCTACCGGAAAAGGGGTCAGTAATTAAATTCAAGAATTTCGAACGCAAACAAGACATTCCTTTTGTAATTTATGCTGACTTTGAAACTATGCTAGAAGATGTAAGCAAAAGTGAATCAGATCCTCAAAGTTCTTATACGCGCACTACACAAAAGCATACACCTATCGCATTTGCTTACAATGTGATTAATTCTGTTGACCCTTCTTACAATAAATTCGTAATCTTTAGAGGTCCTCATTGTGTAGAAAAATTTGTTAGCTCTCTTTACAAAGATGTTCGGGATATCCATGCAGTGTTATCACAAAACGTTCCCATAATTTTTAATGCAAACGATGCAGTTGATTTTAGGAATGCAGTTCGATGTCATATTTGTGAGAGTTTTCTATTCGGAGATAAGGTCAGAGACCATTGTCACCTTACTGGACAGTATCGGGGTGCAGCTCATAGCTTATGTAATTTACAGTACAAAGTTCCAAAGTTTGTGCCAATTTTTTTCCACAATTTAGCAGGGTATGATTGTCACTTGTTTATAAAAACACTTGGTGAAGCGCCTGGACCAATAAAAATAATTCCTAAAACGAAAGAAAATTATATCTCTTTCACAAAATTCATTCCAATATCAAGAGACGAGTTCGTTCAGTTAAGATTTGTAGATTCGTTCAAATTTTTAGGAACCAGTCTAGAAAAATTGGTTAAAACCATGAAAACTCATGAGTTTACTCATTTAAGGAATATTTACCCAAATGAAAATGAGTTTTCCCTTCTAACTCGTAAAGGCGTTTACCCTTACGAGTACATGAACGCATGGGAACGTTACAACGAGCCATTTCTGCCAAGCAAAGAAAGTTTTTATAGCTCTCTCAACAATGAGCACATATCAAATAAAGATTATGAGCACGCACAGTCAGTTTGGACCCAATTTGAAATTCGGAACCTAGGCGAATATACCGATTTGTATTTAAAAAGTGATGTGTTGTTGTTAACAGATATATTTGAAAACTTTAGAAAAACTTGCAAACATTACTACAACTTGGACCCTGCATTCTATGTTACAGCACCGAGTTTATCATTCGATGCTATGCTTTATAAAACAGGCATTGAGTTAGAACTAATAGATGACTTTGCTATAATAGATATGTTACAGACAGGCATACGAGGAGGTGTGGTAATGGCAGCATATAGGCATGCCAAAGCAAACAACGAATTTATTTTCGACCATGATCCTTTGATGCCAGAATCATTCATAGTCTATATAGACTGCAATAATCTTTATGGATACAGCATGTGTCAAACATTGCCCTTGTCAAACTTTAGGTTTCTTGATCAATCACAAGTTAATAAACTGGATGTGAATAATGTATCTGATGATGCAGAGTTCGGCTTCATTCTAGAAGTCGATCTCATTTATCCAAAAAAATTACATTGGGAACATAATGATTTACCGTTTTGCCCCGAAAAAGATATTCCACCGGGTGGAAAAAATGAAAAGTTAATTCCAAATCTTTATGACAAATTTAATTATGTTATACATTATGTACATTTAAAAACCTGTTTAAGACATGGTTTGATCTTGAGACAAGTACATCGTGCTATAACGTTTCGACAGAGTGCATATTTAAAACAATACATCGATCTTAATACAAATTTGCGTCAAAAAGCAACGTCAACTTTTGAGCAAGACTTTTTCAAATTGCTCAATAACAGTGTTTTTGGTAAAACGTTAGAAAACAACCGCAAGAAGGTCCATGTTGAGTTGATAAATCAATGGAATGATCAAAACAATAGAACTAAAAAAAGAAATAACGCAGAAAAATTAATCGCGAGTCCAAACTTTCACAGTGCTTCAGTTTTTACGGAAAGTTTGGTTGCGATTCAATTAAAGCCTAATCGTATAGTATTGGATAAGCCACTGTATATCGGATTTACAGTTTTGGAATTATCAAAATCACATATGTATGATTTTCACTATTCTATATTTAAACCATTTTACAGGGACCGCTTGACGATGTGTTATACTGATACAGACAGCTTTATTTATCACATCCAAACCAAAAATTTTTATCAAGATGTGAAAAATACGTTTTTGGAGTATTTTGATACCAGTAACTTTTCTGTTGATAATTATCACAAATTACCAATAATTAACAAAAAAGTACCAGGACTTTTCAAAGATGAAATGGGTGGAAAAATAATCACTGAATATGTAGGATTACGCTCTAAATTATATTGTATAAAAAATACTGACACTGAAATTAAAAAGGCTAAGGGAGTAAAATCATGTGTTGTTCGAGATCTTAGTATCTTAGATTATACAAACACATTGCTTACATCAAATACACTACGCAAGAAAAACATATTGTTTAAAAGTATAAAACATGAAATATTTACACGTTCTGTAAACAAAATTGCGCTTTCTAGTAGCGACGATAAACGATTTATTTCGCAAGATAAAAAATCAAGCAGAGCTTGGGGTCATATTTCAATTCTTGGGGTCTAATCTAATGTAAGTAGCTTAAGATTATCTGTAAGATGAAATAAATATGTAATATAATAATAATAATAATAATGTTATAATAATAATGTAAAGTGAACCTTAAGTAAGAATATAGTGAATAAACGAATTTCATTTAGAATACTTGTTGTTTTTATTTTATTTTACGAGCCTTAACATCTAGCTTAAGTTAATAATGCAAAATCAATTTAATGTTTGTGAAAAATTTTGTGTAAGCTATTCCTGTAATCTACGTAGATACTTCAAATTCACTAACGCAGCATAAACTTTTAACACCGACGCAGGTGCACTGACATGTCACTACATGATTTTGCACATTCGACAAACATTGAATAAAATTCATCATGCCCTGCTCATTATACCCTGTTCGAGCGTCGCAGTTAACACACATATTCACATACTTTCAAGTCGACTTAAGACGTAAGTTTTGAACTTTTATTCGTTTATTTCTATTTACTCGATATTATCCATAAAAATGACCCTAATAGTTTTCTATTTTGTTTCAGATTATGACAGACATTGTAATAAATAATAACAGTGAGACTCAAGATGGACTTTTTGGAATTAATACCCAAGACCTTCTTTTCCACTGTGCGCAGAATCCATTAGAAGGCTTTGACGAAATTTTTCCAATCACTAATCAGAAGAAATCGTCTCCAAAACGTCCAAAACGGAAAACAAAGAAGACACCTGGTGAAACTAAGAATCTTCGCAATAGTATGCGGCGATCATCATTTGTTTTAAACCGTGAAGCATACAAAGGGAGACGTTTGATTCAGATCAAAATAATAGACATTAGTGGTGATAACAGTGACACTGAAAGTGATGTTGTAATATCGGCTCAATATATAGTAAAAGATTTTACGGACAGAATATTAGATCAAACCGAAAGAGAGAAAATATAATAAGTGATTCTGACTGATGAGACGCATAATTGAATAAAATTATTTTTAAATAGATCAGTTAAATTAAATTAGAAGTGATTCTTAAGATGTTTAATCAAATCAGTAAGTAGTATCTCCCTGAATGCATTGTACTATTTAATTCATTAAATTTAAGATATGTTTTAATTTTCGATATTATATTAAAAACCTATTCAAATATCTGCTGTATTTTAATTCCTAAATACTCACCACTTTAATTCGTTAAAATATAATTTGGTAGAATAAAACAACAACCAGTTTAGGCAATAATTATTTTATTTTATTTAAAACATTAAATTAAATTCTTAGCTTACATTGAATAAATGTATATTATTATTATCATACCACTTTTTTAAGCACAATACATTTTTTAATGCACACATTTTCGTGTGTTGTACACAATTTAAATTTATATTAGGTTTTTCATAGTCGTGATATAATTTTAAAAAATTAGGACATCCTTTTTCTCCCACATCTATTATTTCACAGTTCTCACAAAGGCCTTTGATCCACATAACTTTCTCAGTTCCTTTTGTTAACACTTTTTTCTTATTCAAATATGGTATTATAATTCTTTTGAATTCCCTGTAGTCAATGTGGCCTTCACTCCAGAAATATCCTCGATTTGCTTCTATCCACCGCACTTGTTTCTTTTCTTCGATCGATAAGTTTTTAAATGGATAGGGGGGCTTGACAAGAAAGGTTTGGGTATTTTCTTCGTTTAAAATAGACAATTCTTTTATAATAAAATTATTTTGTGTATCTTTGAATCCTTGTACATCCACGAATATATATTTTATTCTGCAAGGATTCATATTTTAAGATATTTTTTTTACTATATTACTCAACGGTCTGTACTCGATGATGGAATCGTTTAAAATAAGACAATATGCAGCTGTCTGATCAGGTATTTCTGAATGACATTCAAGTTCCACACGTACGCTAACTACAGGACCTGACTTAAGGTTTTCGCTTTGTCTAGAGCAATCGATTACAAACAGCGGTGCTTTTTCTTTGAATTCAGAAGTACTTAGCAGTGGTTCACTTCTGCGTCCATAATAAGATGTCTGAAACCTGACATATTGCTCATACAATAATGAATATTTATGATCATCAAGACTAATATTCAAGTTTTCATATGGAAAATAGTTAGAGTTAAGATATACTTTGACATCTCTTAAATAACAAGGGTCGAATTTTGATATATCGCGATCAGCTAAATTTTTTCTATTTGTTTGTAAGCCTATGATTACATATCTTGGCTTTTCAATCTGTGAGGACGTTTTAATTGACCAAGTATGCTTAGTTGTTTTAGGTAATAAGGGATACTCATATAAATCCCAATTTCTAAAAGCCAAATATAGAGAACGATCCTTTTCCAATAACTTTAGTAAATTAACTTTTTCTTTATCTGATACCTTGACGTGTGGAACGCGCCAAACTAACTTATTTATTATTATATCTTCAAGAACCTCACCAGATGGAACTTTCAAAGAATTCAAATTTGTATTACTGCGTAATAATATCAGTTCATGTTTACAATTCATAATTATTTTCTTATAATCTTCAGCAAAGCCCAAAATATTACTAAGAGGTATTGAGGCAGAAAAACTATTTCCATGGGTTGTTTTTGTTCCATTTATATCCCAACCCCAAGCTTTTGCTATCTTAGCTTCATTTTCATTAAATGATACTAAACTCTTCATTGTTGTAGTCATTCCAGCATTTTTGATTCTATCTATTTCAACTCCATTTAGTTCATAACGAATATCTTGAAAAAGAAACAGTAATGGATTGTTTGTGAATTCCACAGCAGTAACTTTTAGTTTTGTATCCTTCTTTATGATGTTTACTGTTCCTTCTAAATAAAGGGTACTTGCTGATGGTAGTATGTATAAATCCTGCTGATTGATAGGTATGCGGATTTCATCATTCCTGTTAAAACTTGTTACGTAAGGTTTATATGAATGATATTCGATACCGTCTATGGTGTTATCGTATGCTGGTGAACTTGTTATATCCAAAATGTTCATTTTAATAGACCAATTAATTTCAGGAACTTTTTATTTTCCCTGGTCAATTTAATTTTTTTCTTAGTTGTTCCTTTTCGGATTGTTCGATGAGTACTGATGTGTTTCATTATTGAATTACTACTTTTATTGAAGTCGATCATCTTTTCCTGATGTGCAAATATAATTGAACTTCTTCACCGCGTAGATTTATTAAATTATTATTAATATCTAATAATCTAATATTAATAGTGCTGACGTCAATTTGATTGACAGGAAAATAAATTATATTCTTTGGCACTTCTATTATTCGGTATCCTGGAGGCACGTTAGGAGCAAATTCATAAAGAATATGGCTTGGTTTTCCATTAATATATGATCCGCTCACTATATCACATTCGACTCTTACCACTGTTGTCGATAAAATGTTAACTGGGAGTTGCGACTCGTGTATTATATTGGCTTTAAGAGTTTTATTACCAAATCCTAGTAAAGTTCCTGGAGAATTAGCTTTTTCAAAATGGATATCTTTAGAGCAGAAGATAAACGATTTCAACGTGTTATTATTGCAAAATAAATTAAAAGCGACTCCTTTTTTTACGTTTGACTTTAGATAATCAGAAATATCTTGCAGTTCGTAAGTGCCTTCTGGTATGTCTACGACTTCGTTATTGTCATAATAATATTTATTGTTTCTGTTATCAATGTTAGGTATTGAATTGAATGTTGAGAAATATAACAGAGCACACTCGTATTCATCATCAAATTGTAAAGCTGGATAATAGGTAGTGGATAAAATAGAGGTGTTGCCTGTTATTGACAGCGTGAAAGACATTTTAGAAATGATGGTAATAAAAACACGTTTATAAATATATAGTCACAATACTTTATTAGAACATTTTATACAAATAGTATTAGCATAACATTTTTTCCAAAATTCACTTAGGAACTTTAAACATAAATGACCACAATTAGATGTATTAAAACGTTGATATCTACAATAATTGTATGTTATATTAAATTTTAAATATCTTATTAACTCAATTGGTGGCTTTAAATCACCAAAACTATCAAAATACTCGCAATAGTTAAAATGTTTTACATAGGCTACCCAATGGGTTCCTTCATTCTCTGAGCTATCTAAATTAACAATCGCACACTCAATGTCCTTAGGCTTTGGCGGCAATTCATTTCTCATGAAAACACCTCTAAAGTAAGGTATGTGTTTAGTAGCATACTCTAATATGTCTATATCAGTGAGAGCACGCTTGGGTAACCTTTCTATTAGTTTTTTGAACTATTTACAAAAAGACCATTGCCTTTTTTATATGGTTTTATATATAAGCCTTTTCCTAAGGCGATACTTTCCATCGTTTTATTATGACGTTGGGCTTCTTCCAAATTCTTTTTAGCTGCTTTATGATCATTTACAGCTTTAGTAATACCTGCTGCACCTCCAACCAATGCACCTAGAGCAGACAGTCCTGCGAATATTGGTATAAGTGGTAAAATACCACCTGTTTTTGGTAACGGTATTACACGAGGCAGACACACTCCTTTTTTATTTTTTATCAGTTTTTTCGCAGCTGAATATGCAGCTTTAATAGCTCTAGAATTGCTTTTTGGTTTTAATTTTTTCAGTCGTTTATGTATTGTAGAGACGATCGATTTAAATGTTCTCACGCCAGCACCATGCTTCATTTTGGTTTTCATCACTTTGCTCACAAGCCACGAAGACAGTTTTTCTCCTCTTCCTGCATTTTTCGATTTCATCTTTTTATTTTTCATTAAATATGGCAAAGCAACGCTTTGCCATATTTAATAATTCTAAATCAGCTCTGTGTCGATCTTCCAATTTATTTGAATTATCGTATGCTATATCGTGTCTCATGCAAGCATTATCAAGCTCATTAACTCCTTGATCACCTCTCAATAATCGTTTTCTTAATCTGGTACCAGGTCCACAGTAATTGTACCCAGGTAAATGCAATTCAAATGGTAAGTTATTTATGATGCTGTTAACGAGTCCACCACCATGCATAGCTGAGTTATAAATGAGATAAAATATCTAAATAGACTTAATTTTATATACTTAGGTATGTAACTCTATAGAAAAGATAATCATACAATTGCTCGTTTTTCAATCCAACTGTTTTCAGTACTAGGTAGACCTAACCACTTTACGAATAATTTATTACCTTTTTTTCTTATAACCTTTTCAATTAGATACACATTAGGACACTTAGTTTTTTGAAGTTCTTGTTCATAAAAACTTCCTAAAATTGGTTGATAGTGTAGATCTTCTATGGAATAAGTGATAGGTTTAGAACCATGAACTTTTTTAATCAAAAACAATTCCGTAGACCAGTTTGGGGTGTATCCTTTTTCAAAGTTACCTTTATATTTACTTATACGAACATGGTCACCAACTTCTAATTTTCTGGTCTTTGACAGACAATTAATTTCCTGTGATTTGATTATATTTCTCAATACTTCACTTTGGTTTGATTGGTTAACATCGTTTGGTTTATATTTTATTGTTCGATGTATTGTGTTATTGTATGTTGCCATAACACTTTCTAAAAGCTTTCCAATCCATTTATAACTACCATTCAAACTAAAATTTTTATACAACTTGTTCTTGAGAGTTTTGATTAGTCTTTCTACTATAGAAGCCTTTTTTATGGAATATGTAGAGTAATGATTAATTTTATTTTTTAGCATAACTTTTTTAAATTCATCGTTATAAAATTCTGTGCCCATGTCAGTTTGTAAGTTAACTGGCTTTCGATAATTTTTAAATAATAGCGAACTAAATGCATTTGCTATTTCGGATTTAGTCTTCGTTTTAACAGGGATAGCCCAGGAAAATTTAGAAAAACAATCTATTACAACAAAAATATACCTATATCCATTATTACAACTTTTTATATTTTGAAAATCCATAAGATCAGCTTGCCATAAATCATCAATTCCTCTTAATATTACAGATCGTCGAACAAAGTTTTTACGAGCTGTTTTATGAATTTCATTTACTATTTGTAGCTTACTCATTTCTTTGATTTAATGATTTGGTCTAATTCAGCCTTTGTATAATAATCTGCTTTTAAATTCTCAATGCCTTTTTTAACATCTGCTTTTAAATCGTTGAATATTATATCGACTTCTTGTTTTTTTACAAACAATTGAGATTGGCTGTCTACGTATTCCTTGTTCACAGCATCGGTATTTTTCAATGGAATTGTAATCCCAGTCAACCTTGTATTTTGTAAATCGAACTCTCCGGTTTCAGTTCGCATCAAGACTTTATCAAAATTTTCTAAAAAGTCTGGTAAACGCAATCGTTTATGAATATGATGTCCAAACTTATCCATTATTGTGAACTGATGGGTGTTGTTGACAAAGATCAAATGATACTATTTTTAGAAATGTATGCTATTTATTAAGGTATAATGTTGCTTTCGCGCAGTTCTTCTATAATAGATATTATTTCATTATCTAACCCAGTGTTACCAGCATCTTTTGAAGCAATCAATAGTTTTAATCTTTCAACCAGTTCATTAGGATTGTCCCAGTAAACGTAGTCAACATTTTTCTTCCACTGTTTCAACAGAGGTAGTCCTTTTCCTTGATGAAGTAAATCAGGTTGACTACTGTCAGTGCTCGCTGAAACTTTACGCAACTTAAATAGCGGTTTTATTATATTCAAGTATTTTCGACCTCTGTTACTTCTGATTGGTTTATTTGGATCGAATTCTCTTCGGTGCACATTTGTTTCTAGTAACATTATTTTATAATGTCTCAAATCTTCATCAGTTATTGCAGATATATTAGGTACTTTTTTAAACAGAAGTTCCTTTATACCAGGAGTATATTTGTACTTGTTTGCACCAACTTGAATATAATCATCAAAAAGAGTTACACGCGAAGATCCCATCATGTGTTTACCTCGTTCATTTCTCACGCCAAACGGAACATCTTGTAAAGTTTTGGAAGACATGGACCACGAAGAAATTTCTTGATCACTTGAACCTGATTGCACTGATTTAAATGATTCCTCATTTTCTTCATTATCAGATTTTTCTGAATTCTCATAGCTTTCATCTGAATCATTAGAGTCTCTTGGACTAAATACGTCGAACTCGATGTTAGAATCTCTCTTAAGAGTTTTGTCCTTGTCTAATGGACTTGAAGTTTCAAATTGTACTCCTTTAGTTTGGGAACACGTTTTAGATTTTTCCACCATTTCATTAAGAGGACTTGTAATTGGTTTGAAAACAGATTCCAAAATACTATTGTTTTCCATTTCAATATCTCGCATCTTTTTAACCTTATTTTTAACAGCTGCCGCAGCCTTTACAATTTGTCTCTTTAGATTTTTTTCCATATCTTTAAATTGAATTTCAATTGATTGAACTATTGTCAGTGTTCTCACGAAAGTGATAACATATGTTTTTACTTCAGCTATTTATAGTAGGCTAGCAATAGAGTATAATCAGAAATACAATCGTGTTATATTGGCGAATACTCGCCTACAAATTGGACACTTATTACCAATGGAAAAAGCACACTTTGCACAAGCCGCAGCATGACCACAAGGTAAAAAACAAGTGTTAAGCTCTTCTTCTAAACAAATTTTACAGATTATTGAAGATGATGTATTTACTATCAAAGGTAGATCATCCAGTGGAGTCTGTTGGCAATTTTTTTTAATTTCTTCGTATACATAATTTTTCATGCTCTTAACGTAGTCTTTTCCTTTCATTACTAAAACATACGGACATGACTGGAACCAGCGCGCGTGCTCTACCCATGGTTGATCTTCGGAGTTCCAGTCTTTAAGCCTTCCATCGCAGTAAAAACAAATAACTCTGTCGTCACAGCCTGCATAAAAAAATCCTGCTTCAGCCATTTCTTGTGGTTTTTGTGTTAATCCTCGAGGCCAGGTATCGAAACTTCTTAAACGTTTGTATACAGTGGAGTATATACGGTTCACAGGATTATTAAACATGATTTCTATATTTAATTATTAAGTTTACTGCTATTAGCTGTTTACTTTTCAACACCTCGACAAGCATTGACATATTTACGACATACATACTAATGAAACACAACAAACGTATCGAATTTCTTTCGGTAACATCCTTTGTTTTTTTCACAATCCTTGTTAATCACTACATAACTGTAGGGTTCTTTCCATATATTTGCACACATTTCTCTAAATTCCTGCCACGTCATATCTGTATTGACGTGTTCATCATAAATATGTCTCATATTTATATCATCTTGCTTAAAGAGAACAATTAAATTTGCATTATCTCTCACTAACTGTTTTGGTATTTTGCTATAAGTCTGATTTAGATAAAAACAGTCTATATATTTATGTCTTCCCATTGCAAAATAGTCGCGCATATTATTTTGATTCTCACACGCTACGTCATCGAATATAATTATTGAGTTACATTTTGCTGCCTCTGGAGTAAGAACTTCTTCATTTTCATGATACTTAGAAAAAGTAACACCAGGAACCATTCGTAATACCTGTTCCAAATACATGTATCTCGGTTGATAAAGAGTTTTTGAATAAACATAAACATTTTTAAATTGCAAACCATTTTCATGTAAGATGAGTCCGATAGCCAAATTAGTTTTTCCACAGTTCGACGGGCCACATATTATACATCGTATTGTATTTGGTAAAAGCTTTCCATGACGAAAACTGCGTTTTTCAGAATTAATATTTATATTTTCGAATTTTAATGATATTGGCTGCTTAACGAACTTCATTGCAAGAGCGCTTTTCGCAGAATGATAAGTAATGTTTAGTAACCACATTAATAAACATTATAATTTTCACCGGAGGCTTTGAGAGTTCTAAAACATGTTGATCAAAATTATTACACCGGAAGCTTTGAGAGTTCTAAAACACAAGTGGCGAGAGATAATCAATTTTTAGTTATTGGGTGTTCTACTCCAGCCACATCTGTTGATTAAACGATATACCCAACTGCAACAAGTGAGCGCAGCAAGCGGAGCGAACGCAGTTGGGTATATCGTTTAATCAACAGATGTGGTTGGAGTAGAACACCCAATAACCACCTACTCGTCCCCTCTTTTTGCGTTGGTGTTATAAAATAATGAGCGAAATAGTCACATTATTTTTATCTTTTAACGAAGGTTCGCAAGTGTTATTCGTAGCAAATGAACTAATACTTTTAATTATGTGTAACCGTAAAAATATGTTAGTATTTCTTGTCATAGAATATTTGAAAAGATTCTTTAAGCCCTTAGAATAGGAGAAATAGTGCTACTAATAGATACTAATATATTACGGTATTTCTCTATACCAATTACTATGCCTACTACCCTTTATAAATTTTAATCTAGAAGTCAATAAAATTATATAGGACATGAACTTCAATTCTAACTCCAATTCTAATTGTCGTATCGAAATCGAACTTTCTATGTATATGTAATTCGGATATATTATGTATCTTGGAGCTGGTTTGATGCAAAGTTCTACTATTCACCTCCTGGCTCGAACTTGTTAAAATTGATGAACAAATGCAGATGTTCAGAAGTGATGTAAGTAATAACACGAAACGATTTGCTTCTAAGTTCATCATACGAAGCGCCAAGGAATGGAATACCCTGCCTGAGTCTGTGTTTCCGGTTAAGTACAATATGGGGGTCTTCAAATCACGAGTGAATAGGTATCTTCTGGGTAAGCACGCTCCATCATCGATCGCATCATCTCTTAACATAAGTTGGGATAGTGATCAAGTGTAACCCAGTTCAGTGTGAAAAAAAATAATTAAAATATGAATAAACTAGTTTGAACTAATTATTAAAATAGTTTAAGAACTAAAACAACCGAGTTCAATGCCCCGCGAGTCAATTTCAGTAGCAAGTTTGAGACGTTTATCACCATATCTCTGGAGATACATATCAGATCTCAATGAAATTACAATGGGACTACTTCGAAAACGTACCTTACCGATTACAAAAATAATTATTCGAATCGGTTCACAATTGACTGAGTAATCGCGTAACATACACACGCAAAAAAACACATACAGAGCAATTGAGAACCTCCTTCTTTTTGGAAGTCGGTTGAAAAGTGGACCACTAGCTATTTATTCATTTATTTGAACCTCTACGAATAAATATAACTCGCTATCACATACAAGTAACGACAAATTAGAAGTTTGTTAAAATTGACTGCCGAGTTTTGATTTTTTGTTACTTAGTTTCACTTATCCTGTTCTGTGGTTAGTTTGTAACAAGTAAAGCTCAGAAAAGCGTCTTGGCAAAAGTAAAATTTACATGAATTGAGTAAATCCTTTGTAAGGTGAGTCACTTATTAAAATCCGACTTCCATGCCGCCTGAGTCAGTTTCAGTAGCAAGTTTGAGACGTTTATCGTCATAATATCTCTATAGATACTTATCAAATCTTGATCAAATTTAAATAAAACTTAAATGAAATAAAACTAGCCAAGTGCGAGTCAGCATCGCGTCTCTTATTATCTCATATTATCTATATATTTGATTAATTGATATTACCAAGAATATTTGGTTTGGTCGCGATCTAGAAAGACGGGGCCAAACCATCGTTTACTAGCGCCATCTATGTCATTTTGCCGAAATTAATTAGATAGATAGCGTTTAAAAACACGTTCCTTGCATGGGGACCCCCTTTAATTTTTAACTTTAATTTGTTTTTAGTATTTGTTGTTCTAGCGGCAACAGAAATACACCATCTGTGAAAATTTCAACTGTCTAACTATCACGGTTAATGAGCTATAGCCTAGTGACAGACGGACAGACAGACAGGCAGACAGACAGACAGACAGACAGACAGACGGACAGCGAAGTCTTAGTAATAGGGTCCCGTTTTACCCTTTGGGTACGGAACCCTAAAAACATTGATTGAATCATTCAAATCGGTTCACAATTGGTGGAGTAATTGGGTAATAAACACAAAAAACATACAGGCGAATTGAGAACCTCTATCTTCTAGGATGTTGACTGAAAATACAACTTAGCGTTTATATAAAACAGAGTTTATTATTCTTTGTGCAAATTACTTTCGACCAGTAATAATGGTAGAACCTACTTAACCTTCAACTTACCTCATAAAGACCCATAACCTAAATGGTAAGTTGCAGAGTTCCCAAGTTCTCCCATTCGGTTTATAAACAAGATTGATCAGGCAATCGTGCTGGTCACCGGATTCTGCCCGATTATCCGTTATGGAAACTTGGGTAACAAGATTTGGATGTAGCTGAGACTGCAGTAGGTAAAGTTCAATTTATTTGACCGATGGGCATTCTTAATTTTACACTATACGGATTCTGCAATTTGATAGAACATATCTGAGTTAATATTTATACGTGGCAATAGCCCAATGGCTAAGGTGTCTGCCTGGTGATTTAGGGGTCGTGAGTTTGATCCCAAACCCATTGCAGTAATACCCTGAAACCACTCCAGACACAAGCATATTTAGCTCAGTTGGAGAGATTAACAAGACTACTTGTAATGTTCAACCTATAATTCTATTACTAGAAAACCGAAAAAACCTGCTTTAAAAAAAAATTAGATCACTTGTTTTCAGACTCCTTGTGAATACAATTATATTTACATAAATGTGCATCCATTTGCGATTTCTGCTTGCGGGTATGGTTTTGTCAAGGTGCACTCAATCGTATTTTTACTGAGAAATGCGGTTTAAAATTTTGTATAGCATTTAGTGGCTACGTGAACAAAAGTTCCACAGGAAAATATTATACCCATGTATTAATTAGTGTAGGATATTGGAATAATTTCATATTTAACTAAGTAAAAGAATCTGTAACAAAAAGGTAACTACGTTAAAACTTGGTAAGCAGAATAAACTCTAAACGGTAAGTAATTAACACGTTAGTATCAATGACTTTATCTAATTTGATGCGGTTGTAATAAAGAATTACGTTATCTCCGCGTTATGGTATTCTCTATTCCAATTAAAACACGGTAGGGTAAGGTTATGAGCGCGTTTTGAGCTGTCAAAATATCGTGACATATGAGGACGTGTAACGCGCGCGTTTTGTATTATTTACCTATAGTGTGGCATACAGAATACGATTTCTCAATAACGTAACGTGACGCGTTAAGGAACGCGTTATCTCATTGGTCATACTAAATAAGGCCCCTGTTATGTCACTGTTCGCCTGTAACGTGACTTCGACCGGCATCACCAGAATACCAGTGTTGGTCGTTGGACTGGCATTTATGCTGAGGTGGGGCCACAGAAATATTAACTATCATCAACATTATTATCAGCTGGTATCACTCCACTGATGGACGTAAGCCTCCGCCAAGACACGACACTAAGCCCGACCTTCGGGTCTTTGTTTCCAGTCACTGCCCACCGCTTTGCGAATATCGTCGCTCCACTTGGTCACAGGGCGTCCTACGCTACGTTTTCCGATTCGCGGTCTCCACTTTAGAACCAGTCTGCCCCAACGGTAATCGGTACGGCAACCAAAAAAATAAACCTACGGCAGATATGACCAGCCCACTGCCATTTCAGTTTGCTAATCCGCTGAGCTATGTCGACCACTTTAGTTCTCTAATATTAAAATAAAAAGATTTAAAAAAACTTACGTGTCAATATTAATAATACCTTTTATTCAATCCACATCACGGGCTGCAAATCGCCCGGTCCTTTGGAAGGCATTGACAGAGCCGAAGCGAACGTCGGCAAGAGGCCCTTTACAATATTAAATTAAATAAAAATATGATTTGTGGATGGAGAGATGAAAAACTATAAAAAGATGGAACATTAATTTATTATGGCTATGAATTTGTGCTGCTTGATGTCTGTTTTCTAGTCTATGGGATGAAGTACGTCACCCGCCAATTATGCCTCATTTCAAAGTATGATACAAATTATATATAATATCAATAATACCTTTTTTGGGTACTCTACCAGCAGACAGCGACCTAAATTCCATTTATTATTTGTAGTTTTTATTTGAATAATTAGTCATAGTTAATATTTTAGTTTAATAAATAATACCTTATTATTAATATTTCTGTGGGTAGGGTAGTTTAGAAATCATTAGGTTTTTTTTTGTTTTTTTTTATTATTTTGCTTTGTACTGTGTTATTTCTAGTATTCACCAATAACATTATTCAATTGTCATTCTCGTCACTTACACTTAAACTGTAAAATTTAGGAACATCCCTAAACATTCCCAAGTCAAGTGTTCCCAGTTCAATCTGACATACTGCACAATCTGCGCTACATCGGTCGGCTGCTAGGCTATTATAGGAAATTGCGTTTGGTTCAAAGTGTCGCGTCCGTTAGCATAATCTTGACGCCGGCCGCAAGTGTTCCGTAGGTATATGCATGTTTAGCATCTAAAATTCAATTACATTTCGCTCAACTACAACAACCTTATCAGATGCAATTGCTTTAACTTAATCTTTAGCTTAGTAATTATTGATAAAGATAGGAATAGAATGGTGTTTTAACATAAGGTGACTGTGTTTGATAATTCACTCTTACAATGATGTGATGTTTAAATTGGTTTTAGGTGGAATTTTGCATGTCTAAAAGTGACATACGGCAGTTACAGCCGCTGAAAATATTACTTTGTCTGATGACAAAGAGAAACTTTCTCAGACATTCAGTACGACCAACGACTTGTAGCATTCACCTTTGTCTTGTAATGAATAACAACGGGGTTTTAGAGATGAAAAAATATACACCTCAGAGTGACAAATGTTACGCTGCTTTTTCCGTTGTTTTTTCTCCATGAGTGAATTAATTAAATATATATAGAGATCAGTATACATGATACGATACTAAGCTCGATATTTTTAATCTGTTGTTCATATTATTTCATCAGTATCAGTATTTGAAGCTAGCTCACTCCTATGGTACAATACTAAACTTGAGCTAGCTCTGCCTGTAGATATTACACTTCACCCTACGAAATGGTAAAAAAGACTTAAGTATTTAAGAAATCGATCTTAGTGTCGTATTAGGGGCTTTCCCATAAAACGCTACCACATGAGTAAAGAAGCTTTTCTTTACTCAAGTGATGCTACTGAGCTAAATCTTCAGCTTTGAAGAACAAAGACTACAAACAAAATGAATTATGTCATGTCATGCTGTATATGGACACGGGCTGTATAATATTCGAAAAAATGCTTTTCAAAATAATGTCTTTCTCACTGTCTATTTCGTTGCTTAGCCCAAAAAAATACTGGATGGTTTCACGAAATAAAAATTCAAAACAAACGTCATGTTCATAATTAAGAAAACAAGGAACGCTGAGTGTTTCAAATTGAAAGCAAACACGAATTTTTACTTTGTAGTGTCGGAGGTGCCTCGAGCAATATTTTTTATACGAAATTGGTTTCGTAGTTCGTTCGCCTTTGTCCATACAGGTAACGACCAAAAGCTGTTTATATCTTCGTGCCCGTAAACATATATTTGCATGGATGGTGAAATTGAATATTATTTTTCACAATTTTGTAAACTTTAGGACTTTATTTTCTTTTTGTTTCAGAATAGATTTATTATTATACACATATTTATTCTCTTATCTTAAGATTAGGTTTTTTACAATAATGTATATCAAAAATAATAAACAAATTATTATAAAAACATAAAATACTATAAAAAACCTAAACCTAGGGTGCAGCCGGCAGCGGGGCAGGGCCCAAGCTACCGATGGTTAGGACTGCAGAGAGAAGAACCTCCTGACGATGCGTGCCGTGTCAAGAAGTACCGCCTTCTGTACCTGGCCCTTGATCCAGCCGTCTTGCGAGAGTCTCTTCAGATGTTGGTCGAGACTCTTCGCTATTAGGCCGTTTGCAGACACGACTATCGGGACAATGATAGTCGAGTCAACATCCCACATGGCGGTAACCTCGTAAGACAAATCAAGGTACTTGCTAAGTTTGTCATTTTCGGCCTTTACGAGGTTCTCGTCATGCGGGATGGTGATGTCGACTAACACTGCCCGCCGCTGGGACCGGTCGACTATCACGATATCAGGCTTATTGGCGACAATAGTCCTGTCCGTGATAATAGATCGGTCCCAATAGAGCAAAGCACGACCATTTTCAAGAACTGGCGCAGGTACGTACTTATAGTACGGTACCTCGGACTCTACAAGGCCGTATTGAAGAGCAAATTGCTGGTGGATGATCCTGGCTACGAGATTGTGTCTGTGCTAGTACTCGCCGTTAGCAAGATGAGAACAACCGGAAATAATATGTCTGAGTGACTCTCCGGGACGGCGGCATGCCCGACATATGTCGACCGTACCGTCCTTCATAATATATTTCCGGTAGTTGTTCGTCCTGATAACTTCGTCCGCAATTGCACAAACAAAACTCTCGGTTTCCCCAAAGAGGTCCCCGAATCGTAACCAGTTTACCGACGCGAGCAGATCTACGTCGGGCCCTGTTAAGGCACGATAGAACCTGCCGTGCTCCTTGCTCTTCCATACGTCCTTGCGGTCTTCGATGCTCAGCCTAAGGAGAGAGGCGTGAAAGTCTTATCAACTGTCACCACATCGCGATGCATCCCACACTCGTTGCTTAGGAAATATTCCCGGAGACTGCACACCTCACGGTTGTTGAGTGTCTTGGCATTTAAAAGGCCTCGACCACCCCGTTTCCGTGGGATATACAGTCTCATAACAGACGAGCGTGGGTAAAGCATGCGATGTGATGTCAACTGCTGTCAAACTTTTCTGTCATGCTAGGCTATTCTGTAAGCTATCTCGACACCGGAATCCGCGGTGAGATTCGAATTTTGTACTACGAAATTCAATCGTATCAGGATCGTAATACGGTTGAATTTCGTAATACAACATTCAAATCTCACCGTGGATTCCGCTGACGAGTTAGCTTACAGAATAGCTATACAGGGCGTCTAGTTCGGTCTGAGTCCACCTTAGTATGCCAAAGGTGTATATAAGTAGGGGCATAACCCAGCCGTTGAAGGCGCGCACCTTGTTGCGTCCTGAAAAAAGACTATTAAGTACCTTTGTCAGGCGACCGAAGAAGCGTTCCTTCACTGACTGTTTTATCCCCCCACTCTCGATACCCAATGCCTCTGACATACCAAGGTATTTATAGGTGTCAGCTTCTGAGAGAGATCTGAAAGTCATTGTCTCTGAAAGTTGTAAATTCGTTGAATTTACAACTTTTCCCCACTGTACGTGCATGACATGCTGAAAGTCTCAGTGACTTTCAGTAGCTCCATCAATTCATTATGCTTTGGTGCAAAAAATTTGAGGTCATCCATGTACAGCAAGTGCGAAATGACTTCACCCCCTCTCCTAAGCCGATAACCCAGCCCTGAATCCTCTAGCAATGTGCTAAGAGGATTCAGGGCTAGGCAAAACTACAACGGGTTCAGACTATCACCCTGGAAAATGCCCGCTCAATCCTTATGAAATCCTGCGGACCGGAGAGGTTTCCATCACCCGGTTGACGAAGGACTGTGGTCCACTGCCTCATACAAGAACCTAGAAAAGATCTAAGAGTTATATCAATTTTATACAACTCTAAGATCCTCTCCAGCCAGGTATGAGGCACTGAATCATAGGCCTTCTTGTAGTCAATCCAGGCGGTGGAGAGAGCCCCTTTGTTCCACCGGACTTGTTGGCAAATGGCCGTGTCAATGAGGAGGAGCTCCTTAGTAGCACGGGACCCAACTTTACATCCATTCTGAGAGGAGGCCAAAATGTTGTGCGCAATAATGTACGAGTTAATTTTAAATCTCAGAATAGATGTAAGTAGCTTGTAAAGCGTCGGCAAGCACGTGATGGGTCTATAGTTCTTCGGGTCCGTGGTACTACCGGACTTGTGGAGCAGGAAGGTGACACCGGTTGTCATAAATGTTGGCAAGGCACCGACCTCGAGGGCATTTTGGAATTGCGTCGCTAAGCAGTCGTGAGAGCACCGAATCCATTTTATCCAGAAGTTGTGTAATCCGTCCGGTCCAGGACTTTTCCAGTTCTGGGCCGTTCGGATCGCACAACTAACGTCTTCGGGGCTGATAGTAACAGCCTCCATGGATTCGATAGGCTCACACGCGCGCTCAACGACGCTCATCCAATCACCCTCCATGTGTTCGACGGGCACCGACCAGATACTACGCCAGAAGTTATTCATAGTAGTAGCATCCGGACACTGCCCGTCGCTCACACGTTGGTCGTTGCCTTCCCAACTTCGATACACCTTCCTTTGGTCGCTTTGGAAGAGGCGATTCTGACAATATCGATCCACACGAGCTCTATAGCGACGGATTCGACTTGGCAACGCACAAACTTTCTGTTTTAGAAAGTCAATGCGTTCCGTGACACAGGCCATGTACTCCCGGGGTCTAATCCCGGTCCCAGCAAATGCCTGGTTCACGAAACGCATGACTCGGGGGCGATGGTTGCCCCCTTTGAAGGTTATTAACTTCGCAATGAGAGTCCTAAACGAATTGATACGACACTCGATTCTTTCTTGCCAGGCGGGGGTAGCGTGGTATCGCGGCGCTCGGTCAGTATCCGGAAACTTAACGCGAGCGACGCGAAACGCCGCCACGGCAGCGCAGTACAGTATTGAGTGTGTATCAATTAATGTTTCGCTAGTCCGCATATATGGGACTAGCAAAACGTTTAGGGCTCCCATTAACGCTAGATTGCGTTTGTTCGTTGGCAAGCGTGGTAGTCGCGGTCTAGAGTCGGCGGTGCGATATTCCGAAATCGCGTCCTCCAAAGCACTCCTCAATTGCTCATTTGTCTGGGTACTTACATTAGTATTCGTACAATCGTCTACGTCTAGCGCGGCATTCGCCGGGGTAGACGTCGAAACCGAGCCTGTCGGCCTCTGCGTCGACGACACACTGGACGGGTCCCGCGCTAAAGCAGAAGTAGCACGAATAATAGGTAACGCCTCCAGACGCAGCCGATCAAGCGCTGAGTCGTCCAACAGTTTGAGCCGCTGGATGGCCCGCACCTGATCTGACAGTCGTTGTGCGGTAACGACAACAGCTGGTTCAAGGGTGGTGACGGAGGCCCGTCCTCGTCACTCGACAAGCTGGATCCCTCGGGAGGAGTAGCGAAGTTGTCTCCCGATGACGAGCTCGGAGACGAAGGGACGGGCGAGGGTGTTTGTTGCGCGTTTTGTTCCGCTTCTCTCAGTCTCCTTTTCGATCTTGTGATCATTTTCCTTATTTTCTTTTACTTACAATATTTTCTTACTATGGCAGATGTGATGTAATATGTCATAATATGCCAGCTGTATAGTTTTCCATAAAATGATTTCTAATTTGTGTATATTGACCCGTTTTTCTGTATTTATTTTGTTGTATTATACTCTATTAACACTTTTTACACTGTATAAACGATAATAACTGGAAAATATTGTTAAAAGAAAATATAAAAAAATAAAACGTCAAAAATTCGACTTGACGTCTCAGCGGCTTTAATTATTTATTTTATATTATTATTATTTCTTATTTATGCCTTACATAGCCGTAAGTAATAATATAGTACAAGTCAGGCGGAACATCGATATAAACTTCCTACCACATGTGTAAACATTATTTTATTATTAGTTCTATCCTCTCAACTTTGTTCCGATGGCATAACACCACCAAAATCTAATAAAGTCTTCCGTGTTGAATCTCGTATTACCCGTTCAATATCACTGGCCACTTTGCCTTTCAAATCGCAACAAATTTCCGATTCACCGTTAAGCGTCTGACAGAGAGTGAAATACTGCAAATCCAAATAGACTCTTCTAACACTAAGATAGTCCTTTCTCACTTATTTTGCAGCATAAGTTTCATTATTTATTATATTGTAGTTTATTTATAATATTATGTTCTTATTTATTATGGGTAGGTTAGGATGGACATAATTCTTAGACTTGTATTCTGCCCATCTAAACCTACTAACTACGATGCCCAAACATGGTACTGGCACTACTATTTTTTTAATTTTTTTTTATAGGCTAGCGTTTGAACTGCTAAAACACATTAGATGTCTTGGCGACAGATTTTATAACTTGAGGGTGATAGCTTGCCAGGCGGACACTAGATAGTGTCCTACCACCATGCGGGGGTTGTTGGTTTCTTAACGATGTTTTTCCTTTACAAGAGGATTTCCACTGCGAAAAGCGCAAATAAATTTTTCGATAGAAAAATTCATTGGTGCACGGCGGGGATTGAACTCGGTACCTTTGTCATCAAAGTCGACCGTTCGCCACCGGGCCCTCAAACATGGTCTTAAAAGTTCGAACTCAAAGGTGTGCTAAAGAGCAATGGAGCGCAGCATACTGGGAAAAGTACAGACGTGGGTGACAAGGTGCCTTGTCAAGTAATTTCAGAGTAATGGAGATATATAACTCCATTACTTTAAAGATACTATTCAGATCTCGATACCATTAGAAGGGAGTATTTTTTTGTAGTGATAGGACTTCTGCTACTGCGTCTGGACCAATGAAATAGGAGAGTTCTTTGGTTTTAATGGCAATGTGTCCAGAGAAATTACGGCATTTGAGACTTGACATCTGTATGTCTCAAGGTAACCAGAGCAGTGCTGTGGTATACAAAATTCTGGATATCCAGAATGGAATCCAGATGTCTCTGTATGATAGGTAACGTCATCGTTTAACATCAGTCTACTTACTTTATACAGTACTTTTTACTTATTACAGTATGTATAAGCACCGTGCTTATACATACTGTATATAAAAAATATACTTTAAGGACCACACATGAGATTATACCTTAGTAAAATGCTTAACCAAGGTATAATCTCAGGTGTGTGTGATTTGCATACGCAACATAATAATTAAAATGGATTTTCAGTGGCCTCTTCTTGAGATCTTGATACAAAAGAATTAAACGAATTCCAACTTATAATAATGTTCAATTGGCTTTATAATTGGTAGAAAATGGCGTAAATAAAAAAAAACATGCAGCAAATGAATATCAAATAGCATGAATATGTTGCTAATTATTATTTATTTATTTAAATATTTTTTATGTCAAATATTAACGGCAAATTGATAATCTTCTCCTTTTTTTAAAGATGTCGGTCAAAAAAGAAAAACAGCACTATAACATGAGCACTTTTTTTTATGTAGAATCAGTCAGGAGAAAATGACCGTGTGGAAATAATAAAATTGCTTAAAACCACAACTTGTAATATTATCCGCCAATAACACCGTTACACAGAATATACTATATTAGTTACATTGGGTCGGTTGTATTCTGCAGTATCGTAAATCGTTTGGGAGCAACATTGTTGAAGTTTAATTTAGGAAGAGATAAGCACAAAGTTTGATCACTTTACAGTGATCGATCGAGCTTGATCGAATGCGTTCGATTTCGTGAAATAGTTAAACACTCTATTGTATATAGAACTATTTTTAATTTTTTTTGGAATCCATAAAAAGTCGTTAGGTAATTAACGTAGTGCAATGAAACCCAAAATTCAGGCAATATAATGTTCGTGTGCCTATTATAACCATAATTTTTTTATGTAATCCATCGCTAACCATAAAAGGAGCGTCTTGCTTGTACTATTATTATGTATTGTTAAAAAAAATATATCTGTACTAACGTTGTCATGCCAGATTGCAGCGCCACCTATTGGGTCCACTTGTGAATCTAAACCATCTAGAGGCCAACTGAAATACACACACTTATATTCATGAAAATTTTTACAGCCGATTAAGAGTTTAGTGACAAGGTGACATAAGAATTTTATATAAATTAGATAACATCTAATTCTGCGGCCACACCACCTTACCATCTACCGCCCGCTTTCCGCAATAATTATGGCTTTAAATTACTGTCTAAATTACCACGTAAAGTGGTTACACTAGACTATACAGTCACTAGAGTATACCTAGATATGACACTACCATCATATGCCATATTGATTGACTTTTGCCATTATTGATTGGAAAATTATGGCCATTAATCGTAGCTAAACCACGCTTAACCTAGATGTTGTGTCAATTATGGCCATAATAAATGCCATATCACGGTAGTGTGGTCACAGCATAAAAGGTGATCTCTGAATGTCTTAACAACATTAAGGGCCAGTTTCACCGGTGCCTAATATTGCGTTAGATGACGTTATCTGACACATGACACCATTATAAAAGCTATCAAAAATCTGTTAGATTTCTTCATATTAGCGCTATCAGGAACCGTTGTAACTAACTACCCTAAATGTGTAAAACTTTGACCTTACATACAATAATGCTTAAAAGTACAAACGACAATTTTATTAACTACGTACTATATAACCATTTCTTCCTTTTGATTCTAAAAACAATCTTGGAAAATACTGTTTAGTATTTATTGCATCTTCAACAAAATGTTTTCTAAAAAAATGATCCATTATTTATCTCAATAAGTATATACATTGTAAACACAGCTAACTTTTATTAAGACAATATTATTACATCGTATTTGCATAAGAAATCTTTGTAAACTTTTATTAAGACAATATTATTACATCGTATTTGCATAAGAAATCTTTGTAAATACACATACATTCGAAAATACGGAATTACCTTTAATCGAGCTAATATACCACAACCCTTTGCAAGCTAGCTCGTTCACCAGGATATCGTCGGATTGCAGAATTCATTTAACATCCAGCGCATCCCGGTCTCGTAAAAGCTACACATGACTCAATTTTAAAGGAAGCTCCCAAAGGATCCGGGAAATGCGACAAAATCTCGAAATCCATGTGAAAATGGCGTTCGCCGCTTGGTATACAATTCACGTCGTGTATACCAATCAGCCGCAGTCGCTTGAGGTGGCAACTCTGAGGTGCATCTGGCCACAGTTAAACTAGTGCAGTAGGAGTTAAAACTTACTGTAATTATACTTGAACGTAGTATGGCAAGCTGTTAGAATGAACTGACATTACCAGACATTCAGTTCAGTCTTCTCAGCTTGTACGTCAGACATGTTCTATGATCCATTGCGAAGCCCATATATATCTATACATGGATCATAGAACATGATACGTAAAGAGATTATGGCCTTCATAGCGGACTTACGAGTATTTTTTAATCGCCGAAAATCGAACAGTTTAGTTTAGACCTCTTTCAGTTTCAGATCGCGCCGATGGTTTTCAAATTGTGAGTTATATCGTTGATTGGTAGATATACAAAATCGTGCTACGGACATTATTGTGTTATCACGTCAACGTATCTATTTACTTTCTACATAAACTCGTCTGTCCTTGTTTGCAATATCATTCATCATTAATGTTTCACACTTTGTGTAACTCTTAGATCTAAGAGCAATACAGGGAGCAAAGAGAGACCTAAGCCCCGCAGTGGAATAGTCATGGGTAAACTTTTTGTGTATTTTATTCCCAAACTAAAAGTGCCCCGCGGCTTTGCCCGCGTAAAAGACTTTTTTTATTTACTTAAAACATTTATTTTGTAAAAATCTTTCTATCACAAAAGACATCAAAGAAGTTAAAGCCAAATCGGTTCAAAGTATGAACCTCCGTTTCATCCCCTAAAAGAGTGAATTTTGAAAAATCTTTTCTTAACGGATACTTACGTCAAAACAACTTTCTGCATACCAAATTTCAGCGTAATCCGAAAGAATATTGATTTCAGACTTGGTTACCCCACTTCACCCATTTAGGGGTGGCATTTCGAAAAAGTCTGAAACACTTATTTACTTATTTATTTACTGTAATACTTGTGTGACGTTTCGAATAGAAAAAAGCAATCTAATCTTGTTTCTCCTTACAAACTTTGAACCCTCGTTTCATACCCTTAAAGTGTGAATAGAAAATAATTTCTCAGAGGTAACTAACGTCATAATAACTATGCATGCCAAATTTCAGTGCAATCCGAAACAATATTGATTTTCAGACTTTGTTACCCCATTTCACCCTCTTAGTTAGGGGTGGAATTTCAAAAAAGCCTGAAACACGTATATAATTACTTTTTTACTGAAGCACTTGTGTAAAGTTTCGAATAGAAAATACTATCTAATCTTGTTTCTCCATACAAACTTTGAACCCCCATTTCATCCCCTAAAAGGTGAATTTTGAAAAATCCTATGT
Organism: Cabera pusaria; assembly: GCA_954871355.1. NCBI lineage: Eukaryota > Metazoa > Arthropoda > Insecta > Lepidoptera > Geometridae > Cabera > Cabera pusaria. The sequence continues at coordinate 20,692,400 of OX940902.1, forward strand.
TAGTACACATTTACGTACTAAAACAAATATACCCTCCAAATTTCAAGTCTCTACGACCAGCGGTTTAGGCTGTGCATTGTCTGTCAGTCAGTCAGTCAGTATGTCAGGACAAAGATTCTTATAGTATTAGATAGGACATACTCATCATATCTCAATAGATAATATGATGAGTATGTCCAGAAATCTAATAAGAATGATATAATCTGATCAACGAAAAAAAAAATTCAAATTGATCCACAAATAGTGAAGTAATCACCATGTATATGAAAAGAAACACAGACAAATTGAGAGCGTCCTTCTATTTAGAAATCGATTGAAAATGTATGTAAGTTAATTTGATATTCTGTCCCCACTTCAACTACACCTTTTACCGCTTTAAACAGTCTACGTGGTTTTATTGGCTCACAGGCAGATGTGATAAATAGCCTGCTCCGCCACGAATAGCCTGTTCTTCTATAAAATTAACGTCGGCCAAATTGATGATAGTTCGCGTTCCATTTAGGTCAATTGTTTAAAGTTTATACCATCCAAGTTTTAGATCGAGTTTTATCTATCAATTATTTTGGAGTTTGGCTGACAATACAACAGTTGTTTGATTATTTTCTTTTGGATCATTAAGAATACGACTGTTTACTGACTATACTATTGTGATTGTTTTTTTTGCGTAATGAAACAAGTTATATGCCCTTGGGTAAGTTATACTTTTTAGGGTTCCGTAGCCGAATGGCAAAAAACGGAACCCTTATAGATTCGCTATGTCTGTCTGTGTGTCCGTCCGTATGTCACAGCCATTTATTCCGAAACTATTAGGGCTACAGAATTCAAACTTGGTAGGTAGATGTGTTCTGTAAACGGATTTCCGATTTTTATACAAAAATAAAAAATATAAAAGTTTAAGGGGTGTAATCCCATACATGGAACTGGAACAAAAAAAATTTTTTCTTCAAACCTATACGTGTCCTATACCTATACGGGATGTCTATGGATAGGTCACGGATTAGACAAAGGAGGTTGGATTGGCAATAATCACACTTTTGTTTGAAAACCAGCGTCGCCGCGTTACTCCCACCAAACGATTCCACAACATAAACAATACAAATAGATACACGAATTACGCAAACTAATAAACAAATTACACATAGAACACGGGGCTGCAATTGCTTCGCACACTACTGCAATTGTTACGCACATTACTTCGAGACTCTATAAGTTACACACAATCACACGCGCAATCAGCCGTGCAAGCACTAGCCGGCGACCGACGCGAACGTGAATATAACGAGTCGGAGAGGCGTGGTGATTTCGCTCGCTTTGCAATCCATTGCGCGTAAACTGCGTCTCGAGGTAGAAATATTCGTACTTTACCAGCAATGTATAGTTATCTGTTCTCTGGGTATGTTGTCGTTTGAACAAAGAATTTCATAATTAAAAATAGTTTTTGGACAAAAATATCTATAATACGAAGATTTTATGCTTACCGATGAAAAGAAATTCCTCCTTGTTTAATACTTGATGTCTGACTCTTTAATTTACACGTAATAATCGCACAACACGGCATTTTGAGACGATTTTAGCGCACCTCCGCGCTGCGACGCAAACCACGAGCCACTAAAAAGTATGATCGCGTGGTTCTATGAATCTATGATTGTCTAATCATACTAGTGGCGCGCCTGCCCCGCCCACATTGCCAATCCAACCTCCTTTGTCTAATCCGTGGGATAGGTCTTTAAAAATAACATTGAGGTTTCTAAAAATTTTTTTCTCAAAGTCAATCATTTAAATGATAGGCGCGTCTAAAGTGGAAAAATGTGTGTTCCCCCCCCCCCCCCTCTCTAACTTCTAAAGTAAGGGAGTAAAAAATCTGGAAAAAATATATTCTGTAAATCTCAATAAAAACTTTCAACAAAAATTGGTTTGAAAGAGATACAGTGAGCAGTTGTTGAGATATAGCGACCGCAAGTATATCTTTGTTTTTCATACAAACACTATGAAAAACAAAGTTGCGAAAAATCATAGTTATAGAAAACTCAACTGTGTTACGGAACCCTACGAGTGCGAGTCCGACTTGCACTTGGCCAGTTTATTTTTTTATAACTGATACTGTGATACACAGAACTCTGTATTGAAGAATTTATGGTATTTACTGATTTACTGTAAGACATCTATATACGTTAAATCGTAGTCCCAGTTACTTATTCTAGTGAAAAAATTGTGGGTCACGCCAGAGGCCTTCACGGGGTAAAAAATACTCTGTCTATAGGGCTAGCCAATCATAAATAATTACGAAAAACAAGCAAGCATGGTGCAATGCTTCGCCATGAGGTATTGGTATTAATTTTCGTAGAGTGCTCACCGTAGCTCTTGTAGACGTCGTAGAATTTCGTAGCATTAGCAATGGTAATAATGGGAAATAAATATAAATTATTTTTCAAAAAAAATAAAACCGACTTCATAACCACAAACAGGCACTCAAAAGCGAATAACAAGTTACTTAATATAATTATTATAAGCGCTATCCACTTATCTATTTGAAGTCGGTGCCAGCCAAGTCTATTGGATAGTAGATAGATACTATGTATTTAGTAGTAGTAAGTAGGTAGATACATGTAGGGTAGGTAGTATCTATCTACTACCTATTAGACTTGTCTGGGCCGTTAGCCGTTATACACTGACGGATATATACTTTGTGAAAATTTCAAGCATTATTACGGTTAAGAAGATACAGATCTGTAAAGTGCGCACATATGTATAGACACACGGACGGACGGACGGACGGACGAACGGACAGCAAAGTCTCAGAAAGTGTTAATTTGATGCCCTTTGGGTTTGGAGCCCTAAAAAATTTACTTCAAATGCCGCACTAGTGAAAATATCCACTGTCATAATGATGTCATCAAGGCATCAAAGGACAATGTCTAAAATGGCCAAGTGCAATAAAAGCATCTTAAACACAAGATAATTAATTGTCTATTTTATTACAATAATTCCAAATACTTTTATAACACGGACTAGTTGTATTCCAAAATGAATATTGGAGACTTTGAAGACTTTGCCCGGTAGAACACTCCTGTGAAGACAAATTAATTCTCCTCACCTTTGTTTCTATCTCGCTCACAGTTACCGTAAGAATATCTGTCAAAAACCAAAATCAACGTGAAGAAAGATGTAAAAACATTATTCAAGGTCATATTTTTTAGTCTTCACAAGTATAGGCAATAGCAACCTTCATTGTGTATTTAATCTTCTTGGGACTCTTCTTCTAAAACCAGTACATTCTCCTGTGTTTGAGGTATTTATCTCCATATCTCTAGAGATACTAATCAGATCTCGATGAAATTAAAATGGGAGGGACCACCTCGGAAACTTACCCTAGCTATTAAAAAAATAATCATTTGAATCTGTTCACAATTGACGGAGTAATCGCGTAACATACACACAAAAAAAAACATACAGATGAATTGAGAACCAGCTCCTTTTTTGTGAAGTCGGTTAAAAAATCCCTCAAATAGATAAACTTCATTAGGGATTTAAGGAATATAACTTTTTTTACGATATAAGGTAACAGGACAAGCACGACGCTCGCCTGATGGTAAGCGATAACGTCTACCTATTACAGATACAGCGGCATACAAAATTCTGGACTGTCAGAATTTTCCATGTCATTGCGCCTGTTACCTCGAGACATAAAGATGTTGAGTCTTACATGCCCTGTGATATCACTGGACACCTTGCTATTTCCACCGAAAAACATTTCTATTTCACGGCTGAAAATTAATTGGAAAAGTGGTGGTACCGCCCCAGGCGGACTAGCAGAAGTCCTACCACTAAAAATACCCTAATTAGTTACAAATCAAATAAGTATAGAGCCCCGTTAGCGTAACAGATAGATGGCTTAATTTCAAAGCGATAGGTCGCCGGTTCATATCCTAGCACGGGTGTTCGTTCACTGGTGGTAGGAGCATACTATATCGATATTCCGCCTGACTTGATACTAAAAAGAAGCTTATCACCATCAAAAAGACTTACAGTACTCTGGTATTCTAGGTCTAGCGTGTTCACCAACATTGAACATAAATTTTCAACTAACTCTGAAATAGATTGCTTAGCCGCTAGCCTATAAGATAAATAACCGGCCAAGTGCGTGTCGGGCCACGCGCAGTGTAGGGTTCCGTAGTAGCCGTTATTCAATGCAAGTCTTTACCCGTTATAAACAAGCAACTAGGTACTCCGTCTTTTTCACTTTAAAGGATTTATTATAAGGATTTTGTATTTGGTACAAAATTATCCAACACCCAAGTTCAACGACTATTACTGCTAAATTAATAAAGTTATCTTAACCGCTATAGTTTTTCTTTAAATTTCATGAAATGCGCTATATTATCACGAATTTTTCAGATTTTTCAAGCCAGCAGTTTAGCTTTTAGAGGGGGGGGGGGGGACGCCCTACTGGAACAAAAATTTGCACTTTAAAGTTTAATATTTCGTAAATGGAGCATTCAATCGAAAAATAGTATTAGCAACCCTTAAGTCATTTTAAAGGACCTATTTAAGCATACCCCACACGATGGGATAGACGATGAAAAAAAAAATCATCCCCACTTTTATATATAGGGGACCTACCCTAAAAAAATATATTTTTCGTAATTTTATTTCAACACCTTATCGTTGTAATTTATATACATACCCCCACAACATTACAGCTTTCTAGTATTAACGGTCTCTTAGCAAAACCTCGGATAGACAGACAGACAGACAGACAGACAGACAGACATACAGACAGACGAAACTGTTAGGGTTCCTTGTCAGGACTACGGAACCCTAAAAAAGTATGAGCAAGATAGATGGTAAATTCAATATCGTCAATTGGATTGGATGACAGTTTAATGGCTCAATACTTTTGTTTTTGTCGCAGCATCAGCACTATGGCGCCATCTATTGGAAACGCCAAGCAGCTCACAGACAGCTGCTTGGGTGTGGTCGATGCCAGTGGTGACGTTTGACGTTTGATGTTTGACAGTTTGACTGTAGGACTATTATCTCTTCTGTGGTTTTGACAGTCAAGACAGGACTTCACGTGAGTAAAGTGAACAACGTCATTCGGTGTTGAAAGGGCAGAGCGGGCGGTCGCACGAATGCCACGTGGCATCGAACTCACCGCGTTTCTAATCCTAATCCATCCGGTTAATCTTTAAACTGATTTTCAATCTATTTACGCAGTGGTAAAACGAACGATTGTGTTAAGTGTTGCGAGTATTATTTTGGGTTTTCACAATGTCCGAACACTGATAACGAGTCTCCTGAACATACCTCCGTTTTTAGAAGTCGGATGTGAATCAAACGACCCACGTGAAGCAAGAAGTGAGGCGACGAAGGGAAAGAATAACAATGAAGCATGGGTTTTTGACAAAAATAAAGGAAAGTGGCGTCAACTATTAGACCTAAAGAATCACAATTTTCTAGCGCTTATGCAAGCCATGCAAACGCCGGTGCTATCTACCAGCCGCAACGTACATTTTCCTGATTTCGACCCAGACAAATAAGATGTGGCCGCGCGTGCGTGGCTGGTAACCGCTGACATGTGCGTCAATGACGAACGATCTACATGGTGCGTCGCTAATGATCGCATTAAGCCGTGCACTGAAGAGGCCCGCATCTTCTTGGCTTTCATCGGCTGCATATCCCGGCATGACGTGGGGAGATTTCAAGAAGCTGGGTATAGTAAAGAACATGAAGGCGAAGACAGTTAACAACAACAGTAGCTGTACGGGTGGCTAGTCAACTGGAAAAGCCGATTGGATTGCTTGTTTCCGGTGCCATCGTCAAGGGCACTATGCGTCTTACTGTTCGGAGCAGAGTAACCAGGAGGTGAGCCACAGTTCTGCACTGGTCCTGTTAGAAGCGTGTGGATGCCTGCACCATGAAGACACCAGCTGGATCTTAGCGTCGTTTCGGTGAGCTGTATGGTTTTAATTATGATTTTAACGCTGAATGTTCATTAATCAAAGATTCTGTTTAGAACAAATTTCGTGGTAACCGAGTTTGTGACAATGTAATAATAGTTAGTATTTAACAGACTAGTGAAAGCTCGACTTCTCTGATTATGACATTTTCAAAGTTCTTTTACATGTTTTACCCGACTATTATTTGCGACACAACATTCTGATTGGACGAGAAATACTGGCGCTTGGGTTAGCGATTTGAGAAAGTTAGAGTTGAAGGTTGAAATATGTGATGTTTTTATTGACGATGAAATTGACCTTAACTTAGTAGACACCAGAAGATGACGATGAGGTTGAACCTTCAAGCCATGGGTTACGTAGTGTATTATGCAAGTCGCTCAGATAGCCTGCACCTTCAGCTATTTGTAGACGTAGGCGTAAAATCGGGCTTGATTTCCCGTCGCAGTGCGGCCACGACCGTGAGTGGCGTGCGAATGGCTTGGAGATGTAAGCAGTCGCTGTTGGAATTGCCGCCGGAGGGAGGGAGACTTGTTGTTGTTGTGTGGAACTGGGTACCGGATGGAGGTCACCCAATGTGTTGCGTCAAATTGTTATAGAGTATTGCATACTGACATACAACGCCGATGGATGAAACCAACATTTTGACGAAAACTGATTATTAGGGATTTGAGAGTATTTGACGTAGTGAAATAAAATATTGACTAGATCTTTGATGTACATTGTTGTTATTATATTGTCGTAAATGTGAGACATACATACAGACAAACTGAGAACCTCCTTCTTTTTGAAATCGGTTAATCAAATGTTTTGATCTCTTACACGTTCTCACGTTGGTTTTATTTGCGGGCCAGGAAGGCCGAGTGTGAGAAGATTTACTGTGCAAAGTTATCCTTGTTTCAGACATCATACACGAGGACGTGTGAGTTGTCAAGATGGGCGTGTCGCAGCATCAGCACTACGGCGCCATCTATTGGAACGCCACGTGACATCGAACTCACCGCGTTTCTAATCCTAATCCATCCGGTTAATCTTTAAACTGATTTTCAATCTATTTACGCATTGGTAAAACGAACGATAAGTGTTGCGAGTATTATTTTGGGTTTTCACAATGTCCGAACACTGATAACGAGTCTCCTGAACGAACCTCCGTTATTTTATTTATTCAAAGCCTTAAATGAAGCTTTTGCTATGTTTGCTTGATAATTGATTATGATTTATTTTATGATTTTGACGTGTATATTATACGAGTATATATAATACTAGCAGCCCGCCCCGGCTTTGCACGGGTAGAACATATATGCCTACAAAACTTGCATCAGTTTGTTGCATAGAATATAAAATATGAACATATTTAACTACCATCGTCATATTTCATCCAATTTACACAAAACCTTAACGAATTATGCACCTAAACCTTCCTCATAAACACTCTGGCTATTGGTGAAAACCGCATGATAATCCGTTCAGAAGCTATTGAGATTATTGCGAACAGACAGACAGACGCAGTGATGAACTTTGTTTTATAATACTTACGTATTGATATTGGACGGCACTTTGGCGTAAAGGATAGTTACCCTGATTCTGACCCGACGGTCGTTGGTTCTAATCCTAGCTATATACCTACCAATGAAAGTTTTATGTGCATTCATGAATCATGGGTTTTCGTACAGAGGTAGTGGGATCATGGAATCAAAATCAATCAAATCATGGGATCGAAGAAGGGGTATTATACGTTTAACGTGTGTATCTGTGTGTCTGTCTGTAGCATCTTAGCACCTAACCGGATGAACCGATTTTGTTTTTATTATTGATAGTTTTTTTTTGTTTGATAGATGTCTTCATCGAGAGTTTTCTTAGCTTTGATTCATGAAAATTCGTTCAATCGTTATAGAATTATGAGCTTTTTTCTAGTTAATTGCGCTATGAAATCAAATTTCATAGGTCTGATCAATTCGAAAATCTTCTTCTTCAACGATATTGTAAGAACATGGAAGCCTCCTGGACTCTACAGAATACTCAAATCCTCATCAACTTACAGCTCAAATTTTAAATGTCGTGTTTAGAGTCATTGGAAAAAGCTATTATACATAGATCAGTCGGGGTGGTTTAAAATATTATATTATATTATTATACATATAGATGAATATTATTTTATACAATAGATCATATTATTATACTATATTGACTTCAAATTGATTGTGATCGGTGGGGATCTACAGCATAGCTAAGCTTATAATAATATTTTCGTAGTAACTATGACCTAATCTGTGGTTTCACTGCAAATATTTTATTAATTTTGCGATGCGTGTTTGTGAAATTAGTGATATCTTCTAGAGTTTTCATTTGAATTATATACTGTAATGGACAATTTTAATCTATAATATGTGGTCAAGCTAATTAAGGTAATTATTTGGATAAGGATTAATACTATATACTTGAAAATAGCCTTGGAAGTTATGTAATATTTTTTAACAAAAATTTTAAGATTAAAATGGTTACTGTGAGTCAACCTTAAGAGATAGACATATGCTGTCGCGGACTTTTTTGTAGGTCTTATTAAGTTGTACAACTCTTGTATAGAAAATATTCTTCTATCTATTTTCAATTAAGCAGCGTTCGTAAGAAACGTGTTTTTTCGACCGTTTATTTGCCGACTTAGGTTGCAAATTAGGTCTCCAATGTACCTTTGATTTAAACGGGATAATATATAGCCTATTTTCATTCCGAAAATCCATTCTATGTCTGAGTGAAAGAATTTTTAAAATCGGTTCAGTAGTTTTTGAGCTTACTCATTACAAACATACAAAAATACAAATGATGGGAATAAAAGCAAAGTCGCTTCGGTCACAAAACATGCAAACTGAGATATTTGAAGTTTTTCACTGTGGTTTAGAGCATGTGTTCATTTGAACGATTCGTTTACTGTTACACGTATAATAACTGGTATTAGAAATATATATAACATGAATCAACCAAATTGACACCAGAGTCGCAAAAAATTAAAAATATCCTGGGACTAATGTGTCTTTGCATTTTAACTTTGGACTTAGGTGGGTTTGCTTGTAATCGATTTGGATCGAAGCGAGTTTGCACCTCACTATTTACTGTTCACACGCGACTTGCTATGAAAACTAACCGATTCGCCATCTTTAAAATTTTGAAATGCTTGCTTCTGATTGGCCAATTGTGACTGAAGCGGATTTGCTTGTGACACATTTTGGATCGAAGTGGTTTTGCATTTGACTGCTACTTTTGAAGTCATTTTTGTATTGGACCGAGACGACTTTGCACTTTAACATTTGAATGCTGCTTTTATGTACTATAATTTGGTGTGCCTAGTTCAAAAAATGTTAATGTTGGACTGAAGCGACTTTGCTTTTATACCCCTCAAATGTTCTCTCTTTATAATATTAGTATAGATATATTTGACGTACCTATATAAATACTGCCTAGGAGTTCGTACTGAATAAATGCTTTAATTTGATTTCTGTGATTTGATAATGTTTATATATTATTCGAAGGGTAAAGAAATATTGCAAAGAAGCACAAACATATTCAAATAAAAACAGCACTGCGTTGCACTGAACAAAGCAGAGCTGGCTTATAGATTAAAGTAACAAGGTACATAAAACAATTACCGAGGTGAGAATTCCACGGCTCAAGGCAATTTAGTCACAATCACGATGACAATTACTTCTTTCTTTAGTTTTTGCAGAATTTGTCGAGCTTTGTACACATTGTTTTAAAAGCTCTATTGATTTATTCTGATTAAAATATAGTTTAGCAAAATAAACTGGCCAAGTGCAAGTCGGACTCGCACTCGTAGGGTTCCGTACCACACTACAGTATTTTTTAAGATCGAAAAAAAATACCACTATCATTTTTCACAAGCAAAAAAAATAATTAAAAAACATATTATTTCTTATAACGCCATCTAACGTCTAACAAAGGTGTTAGGGATCGACATTTCAATATAACGCCATCTATGGGACGTTTACCTAGCTAAGCGTTCATAGATGGCGTGAAATGCCAAAAAAACACGTTTCTTGTATGGGGATTACTGGGACTATTATCTTTAACTTTATTCTGTCTTTAGTATTTGTTGTTATAGCGGCAACAGAAATACATCTGTGAAAATTTCAACTGTCTCACTATCACGGTTCATGAGATACAGCCTGGTGACAGACGGACAGACGGACAGACAGACAGACAGACAGACAGACAGACAGACAGACAGACGGACTTTTAGCGGAGTCTTAGTTTTACCCTTTGGGTACGGAACCCTGAAAAAGGAACTCCGAAGTAAATTGTTGAAATCTTTTGTGTTTTTAATGATAAACGATATCAGGTCAAGTGTGACACAATTGATGTATAATATACGTTTTTCAACCGACTTCCAAAAAGAAGGAGATTCTCAATTAGTCAGGTTGTTTTTTTTTCTTTCTTTTTTTTTGTGTATTTGTTACGCGATTACTCCGTCAATTGTGAATCGATTTTAATGATTATTTTTTTAATCGGTAGGATACGTTTCCGAGGTGGTCACATTTTAGTTTCATTGAGATTTGATAAGTATTTCTAGAGATATGACGATAAACGTCTCAACCTTGCTACTGAAATTGACTTGAAATTGACGCGTGGCATGGAAGTCGGTTGTTTTAGTTTTTAAACTATCTTAATTATTATCATTTTGCAACTTTGACATACTTTGTAAAATAAAGGAAAATTATTTTGACAGCTCTCAGTATGGATGTGACGATGGAATACAAAGGTCGATCTCACATATACAAACACACACACTTTCGAATAGAAGATAATAAACTTCCACCCAGACTGGCCAATGAGACGATTTGTGTCACTTCTCCAACCAGAGCATAGAGTTAAAAGGATGGTACACTGCACATGTTTTAACAAATTCAATTTAATCCGTATGTTTTAACAATAAGGTTGTAATTGCTTTGTAGAACAAAACGGCCCAATTGAGAGACACCAAGGTGGGAGTGTGTCCTTGTCTAACAACCTGATAGTTCTATATATGTTCTACTACATGTATGGTATACGTATGGTAAATTTATAAGTTGTGCATACAAAAGAAAGGGACAAACTCCGTTCAAGGTCGTTCTCATGGGGGCCAGAGTACGCGATCGAGTTTAATATGTAGCAGATCTGTGAACCAGAGTGAAGACTTTACACGATCCAATCACGCTAGGGTGTCGCTACACGTACCGATCCGAATAAAATTACCTACTATTCCAAAGTAACACTACAAACCTTAAAAGCCTGGTGCGTATCACCTGTACTTTGATAAGTACTTGAAGTAACAAATCCTTAGCTCCTCATGACTTTATTTCTAATCCATCGATGCTGTCACCTATCAAACATGTACCACGATCTTAAAGACGGAATTCTCGGGACCTCCTCGTTACTCCCTAGACGGAGGATCTATAGCGTAGACGTGAGTTGCCTAGAATCTAAATTAGTTCCTCTACACCTTGTTTGCCTGCATAATTTAGAGTTTGCAAGATGTGGACGGGATTTGAGAATTAGGTTAATTAAAAACGTGTGTTATTTAACGAGGTATTCTTGTATATAGACCACTATAATAATTAAGCCGGCTTTTCACTATGGGATATACTATAATGTATATTATATCTTGAGATATATAATTTTATCGTTCGTCATACTTTTTGTATGAGACCGTTTACACTATGCTATGATATATATTACATCCCATGCTATAAATAGTTTTTCGACCGACTGAGCGATATTTTAAGGTTTATAGTTTACCTCACGTCCCCACACACCGCGCCTCCCCCTGCCTCGCCCTCAGTTTTTTTTGTTGTTTTTTTTATTTTTATTATGGCTCCACACAATTAGTGTATTTAGCCAGTGTTTGAATGAAACCATAAACAACCAAAGCTGAATTATATATCTTACAGTTTGAACAGCAATCGCGGGATGTAATATATAGCTCAAGATGTAATTTACATTATATCCCATAGTGCATAAAGCCGCTCTAGAATTAGAAAAAAGGACCATTCCACAGGTACTGCGATTCCACAGATAGACACACACATAGATACACACAGACATAGACACACGTCAAACTCATAACACTTTTTTTTTCTTTTTTAAGTATTCTGTGGTCGGAGGCTAAAAATACGTCATCGTTGTCTTGCAGACCACAGACATAAATAAGTCTGTGGTCTGTGGTCTGTGGTGGTTTATATCGACATAGTTTAGTCTTCAACATCGACAGTCAAACAAACACAGGACAGTGACATACATACACATACATTTACGTGATACATAAATCTAACTGCGACTACCATTGAGATAAACTTGAGGTTATTTATAGCGTCGATATGTTATGTAAAGCCGCAGTGACAATTTGTAAATGGTTTAATTATTTGTTATTTGTGTGTTCGACCTCGATTATTTACGATTATTACCGTTTTTATGAACAATCGCTGAATGATGATTGTAATTGCCCAATTATGCGATATTGTATGTAGTATGTAACTGTAATTGACAAATGCCCAGCGTGAACCTTTTATTGATTGTTAGGGTTCCGTACCCAAAGGGTAAAACGGGACCCTACCCCTTACTAAGACTCCGTTGTCCGTCTGTCTGTCTGTCTGTCTGTCTGTCTGTCTGTCTGTCTGTCTGTCTGTCTGTCTGACTGTCTGTCTGTCTGTCTGTCCGTCTGTCACCAAGCTATAGCTCATTAACCGTGATAGTTAGACAGTTGACATTTTCACAGATGGTGAATTTCTGTTGCCGCTAGAACAACAAATACTAAAAATAAAATAAAGTTTAAAATTAAAGGGGGTCCGCATACAAAAAACCTGTTTTCAAACGCCATCTATCTAATTAGTTTCGGCAAAATGACATAGATGGCGCTAGTAAACGAGCCCCGTCTTTCTAGATCGTGACCAAACCAAATATTCTTGGTAATATCAATGAATCAAGTATATGAGGTTGAAACTTTGTTATGTCTCGTATTGTACGGAACCCTCCCTAAGTGTGAGATAAGAGACGCGATGCTGACTCGCACTTGGCCAGTTTTATTCAAAAAGCTTACTAGCAATGTGGGTTGCACATTATTAGTAGTTTTGTTAACCCCTCCAACTATGCTTGTGTCTGGAGCGGGTTCACGTAATAAATCCGTCGGGATCGAACTCACGACCTCTCGATTGCCAGGCCGATACCTTAGCCACTGAGCTATTGCCGCTTAAATTATTATAATTCTATGCGTTAAATATGTATATTGGTACAGTACTCGATTGGTAACTGCTCCAAAAATGTATCAGCATTGATCGTCATTATCAGTTTACATTCCTTCTCTGGGTCACAACATTTTTTAATGTAGGTCCGGTAGTGCATAGGGAAAATAGTCGGTTTTAACGTCAGAGGTAGTGGGTTCACATCTTAATGCGTATTTCACATTAGCCAATGTGGTGAAGGAAAACTATTGTTGAACCCCCTGGTTTCCTAACCTGGCAGGATACGGGTGTGTGTGTGTATGCTTGTGTATGTACAAGCGCGTATCAATATGTCATGGTCCTTGTCAAAATTCAAAGCATTTATTCAGTATATGGGCAAATTAAAAATCTGCACTTACACGCGTCAAATAACATAAAATAGATCATGTCAATAATAATTATTCTAAATATAATAAAAACATAACTTATTGCTTTGATTATATTTATATTTAAAAAAAAATTAAAAGTAATAAGCCATTCAGCTGCTTTCCTCTAGACGTCGAACGTCAATGTAGGGTTGCCAATCGTACTATTACGTGCAACCCCAATGCATGTTTCAGTACTTCTGACAATGTTTATCCAAAAAATTGTGACATAATGACTTGCATAGAGGTAGACACAGTCTAGGGTCCGCCTGGTCAGCTATCCTCAAGTCGGAAAATGTGTCGCCAAGCATCTAATGTGTTCCGGCAGCTGTCCTTGAGAGTCAGTTCCGATTGAAGACCTAGCGTGGCACTTGCTTAACTATAATATCGTTTAAAAACTAAAAAAGAATCTACTTCAATGCCACGCTATTTATTTTCAGTACCAATTCTGAGATGTTTATCTCAATATCTCTAGAGATACTTATCAGACCTCGATAAAATTACCATGGTACTACACTTGGGATATTTCCTTTCGAACAAAAAAATAATAATCAAAATCGGTTCATAACGACGAAGTTATCCGCGAACAAACATAAAAAAATACATATATATATATATACGGTCGAATTTGAGAAACCTCCTCCTTTTTTTGAAGTCGGTTAAAAAGGTGAGATATTAGTCAAACGCTAGCGTATATAATATTTAAAAAAACTGGGGGTCATGGTCATCCACGTCAAATCATTGATGTAAGAAGCGTAATGAAAATTTGTTTTAAATTTTCATCACAAATCATACAATCTAATACAAAAATTGTATATGCAATATTATACAACTTATATCACCCAAACAAACGCCATCTGAATGTTGTGCGTATTAACCCGTTAAAAACCCCATTTGCACCATAATTCTCACACAATCTCCTCAAAAAAGCAACGGAATTAAAAAAATGTTCTGAAAATATTTGCTCGCGTCCACCCCCTAATACCCATAACCGAAATGAAAAAGGCAACCACACCCGCCTCCTAAAAATAAATTCGAAATATTACCCCTTCTAGGGCGATTTACCGTCCATCCGGCGTCCGGTTATATTCACCTTTATCCGGACTGATCCGGATCGGGCGAGTTTGCAAAAAGCCGATGAAAGGTTGACGGCTTCTGCTGCGGCTAATCCCTTTTCAGACGCTGCAGTTAAAAGTTGCGAAGTATTCTGATAATATTTAAATTCCAGCGGAAAATGTATCATAATTTTGGCGAAACTTTGAAGTGGTTCTTGGAGCGTCTTACTTTTAGTTTTTTTAGTGGAATTTTATTTATGTCTGTGTTTTATGATATTCATTTTAAATAGTGAGCGATAAATTAAAATTGCTAGACTGGTGTTTGTAAGTCTATTTTACTGTCTCAGGTTTCCCAGAGGTTTATTTTTACCTAAAAACATCACGTGAATTTGTTTCATATTAGTTAGGTGATATTTATAATATTATAGAATTAAATATTAAAATGCGGGTTTATTGCGCCTAAAAATTTCAATCAATGCAGCTTGGTGAAAATATCGAGGTAAATAAAATTAATGTTTTAGCGCGATAAGTCCTGTATTATATGTATTAAAACTATTTTTAACGAAACATATTTTAACAAGTGTTGATTCGTGGTTTTACTTGAAAGTCCCGTCATAAGGTTATAATAGGTGACGCCTTGACTTATAAGCGAGAGGTCACCTGCAGTTCCAATGCTGGCTCGGAAGTTCACCCAAAGGTGGTAGGAGCATATTACATCGATGTTCAGCCTGACTTGCTACCAAAAAGTAGCTTATTTACCACAATCATGGAGAAAATCTGCCGCCAAACCTAACGGTGTTCCGGCAGCACATCGCCCTTGACTGTCAGAGTATTCTAGGCCTAGAGTGTTCACCAGCATCGCTTACCACCAGGCGAGATAGTGGTCAAACGCTAGCCTACAAGATATAAAAAAAAATAAAACACAAAAATCTTCGCCTTGATTGTCTTGCGTCTCTTCTGGAATAATACGTATATTTCAGTAGCTACTTGTTAATCAAAAGAGAACCTTCACGGTTGAATATTTGCCGTATACCTGCCTAGTTTTTCAAGCAGTCTACAAACGCACTAAGTAGGAATACGTAATTGCCAGACGTCAGTTTCAAAGCCGTCTCCGGTTGGCTCGACGTTCGCACCCTCATCTCTCATTTGTATTGTTTGAACGTAGC
This sequence comes from Cabera pusaria, assembly GCA_954871355.1. Classification (NCBI taxonomy): domain Eukaryota; kingdom Metazoa; phylum Arthropoda; class Insecta; order Lepidoptera; family Geometridae; genus Cabera; species Cabera pusaria. The sequence goes on from OX940902.1 coordinate 20,708,208, forward strand.
ATGTTCACGGAGGCATTTTGTAATGACGTGCTGATACGGAGGTGGAATGTTATAAACAGTTTTAGCCACCGACGTAAAAAGGGGTGTTTTAAGTTTGACCACTGGGTGTGTCTGCATGTGGCACCATAGCTCTTAAATGTGTGAATCGATTTGGATGCGGTTTTCTAGCGGTGATTCTTAGACATGTTTGATCAAAATCGGTACATCCGTTTTAAGACTATCAGCTTTTTCTCTAGTTGATGATGCTATGAGATCAATTTTCATAGGTCTGATCAATTTAAACTTAAGTATCCTCTTGCTATAATGATATTGTAAGAACTTGGTAGAATTGACCAGATGCTGGGGCATCTCCTTGAATTTGCAGAATACTCAACCCCTCACCAACTTACAGAAGATGATAAAATTATGTCATATTTTCAACCGAAACCAAAAAGAAGGAGGTTCTCAATTCATCTGTATGTTTCGCGACTACTCCGTCAATTGTGATATTGTGAACCGATTGAAATGATTATTTTTGTAATAGGTAGGGTACGTTTCTGAGGTAGTCCCATTGTAAATTCATTGAGATCTCATAAGTACCTCCAGAGATATGACGATAAACGTCTCAAACTTGCTACTGAAATTGACTCGCGGGGCATTGAAGTCGGTTGTTTTAATTTTTTAAACTATCTTAATTATGGTTAATTGGAATGGTGTCAATGATTAGATTATATATAGATCAGTCAGGAGTTTTAAATGTATGTATTATTTAAACCGTATTATTTAAATAATTATATAGCTATTGTTTTCCTTTTAAGCTAATTAAGTCATGTGTAAATGAGTAGTACAATCGCCTTCATTTGTGCGTATCCACCTTAAGGAATAATTTCCTGTGCACTCTTATTGAATTGGCATCCCGCTTCTGTCTATGTTGACATTGTTGACCAATGACAAGAAGGGACAAAGCCAAAAGTTATGTTTTGTTTTTGGTTTTGGCTCTTCTGATTGGTAAGAATTTTTTTTTTGGTTTTGGCTCTTCTGATTGGTTAGAAAAATAATCGACACTTGCAACCGAAAATGTTTTGAAACTGGATACGCACAACTGTACGCGATGGTACCTATCCAGTTTCATTCAATGATATCATTGCGAATATGGGCTGCTGTAATTCAAACCAATCACTATACATCTACCTGTTCAGAATGATGTTTATGGATACGTCATTTCGAGCTCTCTCTTATTAATATGCTGTATTTTTTTACATCTTATAGGTCGCTCTTATATATCGGTTAGCGCTCGACCACTATATTAACTGGTAGTAAGTGATGATTAACATGCTAAACTACTGTAAGGAAAATTGGTATTTAGTACACGCAAAGTGTTTTCTGTTGTTTCCTATTTACATAAACTCAATACATGAAATGATCTTGCACGGAACAATGTCTCTTTATGCCGATGACACGCATCTTTATTTATGTTTTTCGGTTCATCTATATCTTGACATGGTCAATCAAGCTGAGGCAGATATTATGAAAAATGAAATGAAATGAAAATGCATTTATTCAGCTACACACTAAAAAAGTAGGTATTTAAATAAAAACAAAAACTTAAACCTAGTAGTATATAAAACAAAAAATCATAAATAATAAAACTTTAGCTATTTGTGATTGTGACGTAAGCGGATTGGACACGAAAAAAATTACAAAAATAAATAATATTACAGAAACATACATTCAATCAAAACACATTTAAATAAATATATAAATAATTAAAATAGATACAATTCGATACAAAAATATACTTTTTCTTAAAAAATTGGCGCACAGGTTATGAACGCAGCTTATTATTATGCTGTCATTGTCACATTATATTATATGCCTGTCACTGTCATATCATATCTTAGACATGACGGTGAGACATTTTCAACAAGAGAAAATTGTAAACAAAAAACCACGTAAAAAGTTAAAAACTGTAAAAAGAGTTCGTACTAACATAATACCCTAAGCTAACTTGTAATGAGAGAACAACGATCGAAAACTGGAACTTCACATATTATTATGATTGATGTAAAACTAGCAATCTAAAATCGAAATCAATTCAGTGGTGCATTGAGTTTGCGAGTTGATTTTCTGAAGCTGTTTTGGAAAAATAGGTAAGTCAAAGTGTGTGACGTGTGTTTTATAGCTATTAGTTACCTACTGATTTTATTTAGATAATGGACACATCTGGCTTTATATTGCCACGGTTCCTTTGCTCCACCACTAAGAATTGCTTTAATTTGTATTTAAATGAGCCTAATGTTTTCAGATCCCTAATTGGAGGCGGAATATTGTTCCAACACTTAGTGGCAGAGTATCGAAAGGACCCGCAAAAGCTAATTGTTCGATGTTTCTGTATGGACAATTGTTGAGACACATGGCGTATGGAACATGACCTGCCCTTGGCAATATAATTGAGCTTGTTGCGCAGATATGATGGACTTTCTAAGTTTATTACACCAAAAAGAAGACATGCAAGATGGAGTTTGCGCCGTGACTTCATTTTTAGTGCATAGTGCTTATTGAGGAAGGGTGTAACGAGACTTTGAGGTAGGATGTTGAAACAGAATCTAGCACAGGCATTCTGAACCCTTTGTACTAAATGTTGAGTACGAGACAATAGTCGTGGGCCATATACTGTGTCAGCATAATTAAGTTTTGAAAGCACTAGTGTTTCTACAAGTTGCGTTCGGAGATCTTCACTTAGATATGGTCTGAGCTTGTAGAGCATTTTAAGCCTGTAGAAACAATTTCTAACTGATTCAGCAATATGTTCTTCATATCTCAAATGTACATCAACCTTCAGGCCAAGATTGCGAATTACATAGACTCGCTCAACTTTTTCACCCATGAGAGAGAAATCAACAACACTGGGCAGTGATAAAAGCTGGTGTTTACTACCTAATATCATAAATTTAGTTTTTTTTGGGTTTAGTACTATTCTGTTTAAGACTTCACGAAGTCTAAATAATGCAATGTCCAGATGTCCTGGTTCAAAATCAATATAAATTTGAATATCATCTGCGTAAATATGATATTTATAATTTTGTATGCAATTTATGATATCAGCACTGTACAGAATAAATAGGATTGGACCCAAGATTGACCCTTGTGGCACGCCTCTTCCTACTTCGGTCAGTGATGATTTTAAAATTTGTCCCGACAATTGCTTAAGCTCTACATATTGGTGTCGGTTGCTTAGGTAGCTGTCAAACCATTTTAGGGCGGCTATGTCAAAACCATAATAATTTAATTTGGCAAGTAATAGAGATATATTTATGGCGTCAAATGCGCGGGAAAAATCAAGCAACACCAATAATGTACACTTACCCTGGTCTTGAGAGTTCAGAATATTGTCCGTAACATCTATTAGGGCAGTTGATGTACTTCTGCCTCTTCTAAAACCTGACTGCACCTCTGGTAGAATATCATGCTTTTCTAGGTAGCTAGTCAGTTGCTGACATACCAACTTCTCCATAACTTTGGACATAAAGGGTAAGATGCTAATGGGCCTAAGATCCTTAAGCTCATTAGGATTGCTTACTTTAGGCAAAGGCCGTACTATGGCTGTTTTCCAAACATCTGGGAAGGAACAATTGTTAATTGAAGTATTTATAAGTGAGGTAATGGTATCGATTGAATTTGGAAGTGTTAGAAATATCATGTTTAAGGTAATTAGGTCACAACCCTCTGCATTAGATTTAAGGTTTTTCAAAATTTTATATACAGTGTCCGAAGTTATAGTTTTAATAGAAAATGTATTTTGGATGTTATAGCGAGTAAATTCAAAGAAGGTGAGATGTGATATAGAGACGTTAGTATTGCCGGGGACATTTAAGAAGTGGCGGTTTATTGCATTCACATCAGTGATATGCGCTGGGAGCTCTTTGTCATTTGAAGAAAAGAAGATGTTTGATTTTAAATCTTTCCACAGTATTTTGGGTTGATTAATTTTGTTGTTTATATTAAATTTGTAGTATGCTGCTTTTTCAAAAAACATTGATTTATTAACTAATGATTTTAATTCTTTGTAATATGTTAATTTTGTATCTAATTTAGTCTGCTTGTATAAGACAAGAGCTTCATTTCGTAATCGCATCATCAACTTAATATTATCAGTAATCCACGGATAACTGTGGTCTTTTACAGTGAAGATTTTTAATGGTGCATGTACATCAAATAAATGTAATATGGTGTTATTAAAAAGGGTGACCATTTTATTAATATCTGTCAAGTCTGATATTGAGTTCCAGTTGATCAAATTTAAGTCTTTAGCAAATAATTTGTGACATATGTTTTTAATAGGTCTGTAAGATATTGTGTAAGGAGAAAACTTTTCTCTTTTTATATTAAGCTCGCATATGATGAACGAATGACCAATGAGTCCTACCGGTTCAACTGTAACTAGTTTCACTTGTAGGTCTGTGCATACCACGTCAATGAGGGTCTCACTTTTTGCTGTAAAATGTGTTGGAGTTGTGACTAATTGTTTTAAATTTAAGCATTGAATTAAAGTATTAAAATGTTTTGTTTTGTTATCATTTACGTCTAGCATGTTTATATTAAAATCACCAACAACTATAATGTTATCACAACCAGAAAAGAAATTAACTGAGTCTGACAAGGCATCTAGAAACAGCTCCACATTTTGCCATGAGGGTCGATAAGCAGTACCAACTACAATACTCTTGCCATTAACAGTGAGTGAGAGCCACATTTGTTCGACATTCTTATGGTGAGGATCAGCAGGGTGCACACGAGTACGAACGTTACGTATTAATACCCTTACAAGATGGTTTCAAAATAATCTTCAGCTAAGTCATATTCAAAGCGATAAATAAATAAGTTCCATCCTTTCCATCCATCCAAATTGGTCAAGCAATACGGCAACAAAACTTATTTGAAAAGTATCTTGGACTACGCTCAGATGCTTCATTAAATTAGAACATACAAATACATCTCATTCTGAATAAACTCACATTACTATTATTTATTATTTCTTTTAGGTTCACGACGTGGTATAAGACGAAGGTCTTCAATCAGTGAGTCCTACCCGTTATTACATACGGTGCCGAGACGTGGAAACTCACGGTAGGGCTGGTCAACAAATTCAAAGTCACTCAGCGAGCTATGGCTTTCCAAAGCCCTTTGGCTATGCTCGGAGTTTCTCTGAAGGATTGAATCCGAAACTGAGGTCATTCGTCAGAAAACCAAAGTCATCGACATAGCTTACCGTATCAGCAAGCTGAAGTGGCATTGGGCTGGACATATCAGCGAAAGAAGCGACAACCGTTGGGGTAATCGAGTTCTTGAGTAGAGACCGCGTATCGGCAAGCGTAGCGTAGGACGTCCTCAGACTAGGTGGAACGATGATCTTCGCAAAGTGACTGGCAAGAGCTGGATGAGAGTTGCCGAGGATCGTGCTCAGTGGCTATGCTGGGCTGATGATGATAACGCGGTATAAGTTCGGTGTCTATACGGAGACATGTTAGTTCACATGACGTTTCTATTTGCAAAAAATCACAGATTGCGCCGTATTACTGGCAGTGCACAACGCATTCAATCTGATCATTAGTCATGGAAGCTTTGTGGATAATCCGGCTCGATCGCGCACCTATTACGGTGCTCAGCGTTTCTATTACTATCACCACGATGTTGGCATATGATGGATATTATGAACTACATAATATGTACCGACTTTAAAAAGGAGGAGGTTCTCAGCTCGTCTGTATGTATGTTTTTTATGTATTTTCATTGATTTCATAATCAATTGTGGACCGCTTTTAAGAGCGTCCTCGGGCTACGAGAAATTTCAAAAATAGGTATTTAAAGAAACTATTGCCGTCGCGCAGCGCCCGAACAACCGAGCAATCAATGTGTGTGTAAATACTGTGTTGGCGTGCGTACTTAGGAGAGCACGACCACCCGCACCCTTCCAACGCTCGCTATCCACTAGTTGTCAGCATTCAACTTTTAGCGATTACCGGCGTTTCCAGTGTTTGGTTACAGATTATATAATAGTTACTACGTAACAGATATTTCTATAATATATATATTATATTACATTATATACGTGACACAATATATTTCGCAGTTAAATCGTGTTAATTGGTGTATAAGACCAAACAATAGGGTACACATATTTGGTTGCTTATGACTCGTTTTTAGGGTGCCGTAGCCGAATGGCAAAAAACGGAACCCTTCGAATCGTCATGTCTGTCTGTCTGTCTGTCCGTCCGTATGTCACAGCCATTTTATTCCGAAACGATTAAGACTACAGAATTGAAATGTAGTAGGTAGATGTATTCTGTAAACAGCTTTCCGATAAAGAAATAAAATATATAAAAGTTTAAGGGGTATCCCATACATGGAACTGAATCAAAATAAAAATAAAATCTTCAAACCTATACGTGTGGGGTGTCTATATATAGGTCTTTAAAAATTACATTGAGGCTCCTGAAATATTTTTTTCTCAAAGTCAATCATTTAAAAGAGAGGTGCGTCTAAATTTGTAAAACGTGTAGCCTAATTTTAAAGTAAGGGAGTGAAAAATCTAGAAAAATGTAGATCTCAATAAAAACTTTCAACGAAAATTGGTTTGAACGAGATACAGTCAGCAGTTTTTGAGATATACCGACCACAAATTCATACAAACACTATGAAAAAGAAAGTTAATTTTTTGGTTGCGAAAAATCATAGTTATAGAATACTCTACTGTGCTACGGAACCCGAGAAGTGCGAGTCCGACTTGTACGTGGCCAGTTTTTCTCAATCGACCTCGTATTTGTACCGACTGCCAATCTGGTGTTATTTTATACCACTGTAGTAAATAAAGGCAGATTTCTTCACTTACCATTAAACGAGCGTGTTGATATCCAATCCAAAGATACAAAATAGAAGACTCTACTGTTTACGTCCAAAGTTGCTAACTGCACGTTTACCTATACATGACAAACCCATGATGTTAAACTTCCATGACATTAAAAAAATGTTATTTACGTCTGATCATTGCTTGTAACATGTGACACATTTCCCACTCAGAACTGAAACAAAACATAACATAATTATACAATATCAAGCACCGTTTACATTGCTCCGAAAACGAAAATTAAAATGATTAAAGAGGCAACACCTCGTTAACATTGTGCCATGGGCGGTAGACCACATATCATGTAACCCCGTAATGACAGTTGTGAAACGCACCGTCACCTCGCCGACTCGTGGTTTTGAGAGCATTTACTCTTAGCGACTTTTTATGTAACAAGATGGTTCCTCGAAAAAATCAACATATCCGCGATCTTTGATACTACTGCTGTTTGAGAGAAACTGCTATAACTTAACGGAGCGCCTACCTCTTGCTACATGAATAGAGGGGACCTAGACGGGGAAATATGAACACAGGTTATTTACATTTATAGATACGAGTATATTGACTCTACAATACTTAACTTTACCACAACACTTAATGTTTGTCAATGATCTTCGGGTCCATTATATCCTGGTAGTGAAGCTCCAGAAAATACCGGACATCGTTAGATATTTCGTTATACAAGATTCGTAGTCTTCTCTATTCGATCCTTAGACTGTTAAATAGTCCGAGTGCTTTTGTAGCAGAAGTGTCCTGGGCCTGTTCACTTCAAGGACTACGCCTTTTGTTATAAAAACGTTGGTAATATTGTTTTACACCATTTAACGCACCGCTATTTTGAGCAGCTCTCCCCGAAACCAAAATGCTGGGTCTCGTATTCATCAGAGCCTCCAATCCATGGCTGGGTTTTTATTAAAATTCATTTTGTATTCAAATTTTCTGTAAAACTGATTTTCTTTCTCCGTTGCTAGGTGTCTAGTCCCACACTAACTTTTTTATATCTTCTGTCCTTGGTTTTACAATAAAAAGATCGTTTTAATACAAAAGAGTATGCATGACGACAAAAATGAATGAGGCGGTTCAATATATGCCACACTGCATTTCCTTAAAATGTTTAATCGTGGCATGTAAAGGGGCTAAATTGTTTGCTAGTTGCAAGCCCGTTACGTTATATGTTAACCTAGCTATCTGTGGTATCGGAAAATGCAACCCTACACAAATTTACTAACCCGTTTCATGGTTTTCAGAGATATATCTTGCAGTCAGGACTGACGTCTCCCTGGATTAGTGTATAACCAAAAAATATATGCTACATATTTTCTGCTTCTGCTCTACTTACATTTACTCTAACTCTGAATATTTAAAAAGACGTTTTATTTTATTTTGTTTGTAATATTTTTTTCTGCAGTTTCCAGTTATAGAAGACAAATAATTTTTTGTAATTATTATTTATCAACACCATTTTATAAATGTAAAAGTCAGTTTGTTTATTTCTTTGTTTGAAACTTCTTCACGGTCAAACGGCTGGAACGATTTAACTGAAATTTTGTACAGGGGCACTTGAAGTCGGGTTTTTAGTATTTTATATTATCATAAAAATTGGATTCTTTTAAGTGCTGTTCGTTAAGTTTGAAAAGTACTATTTAATTTGATTAAAGAGTCTTTACAGAGATTTTACCCTAGCGACAAAGAATAATGTAAAATACCGAAAGGCATTGGCCCAGGGTTCATCAAGATATGCATTCTTTTCAAAATCCACGCAGCTGTCCGTGTGATAACAATTTTACGTTTTAGGGTTCCGAACCCAAAGGGTACCAACGGAACCCTATTACTGAGACTCCGCTGTCCGTCTGTCTGTCTGTCTGTCTGTCCGTCTGTCACCAGGCTGTATCTCATGAACCGTGATAGTTAGACGGTTGAACTTTTCACAGATGATGTGTAGTACACGATATCGAATATAATTTGGACAACATACTTGTCTCGAATGTCCATTCATGTAAACCAGAGGACTGCATTAGTCATGTAAAAGCCAATAAATGCACACTTAATGTGCTTTCTCAGAACATTAGAAGCATATCATGCAATTTTGATGGCTTCTCTGCTCTGCTACAGAGAATCACAGTAGAGTCTGATGTTATCATCCTCACTGAATGTTGGTTGTCATGCAATCCGGTGATTCCTCAAATGGACAATTATAGTAGTATAAGCTCTACTCGGCACTTTAATCAGAACGACGGAATTGTTATTTATACCAAAACAGACCTAAGTTTCAATATTTATGAACCTGATTTCTATGAGGCTAATTGTATAGTTATGACTAATAAAAATTCTATTGCCATAGTTGCCGCATATAGACCTCAATCATTTCAAAATATTGACAAGTTTCTGGAATCATTAGACAACATCATTAGATAAATTTAACAACATAATTATAATGGGTGACATCAACATTGATATTAAGCCAAACACTCTATACAAGTACACAAATTCTTCATCAATTCTTCGCACGGTCTTCTTCCGGCTCACACTCTACCCACGCGATCCGACAATTGTTTGAACCATGTTTTACTTAAATCTAAATTTGAGTCTACTACTTTAGTTGTACGGAACAGTCTCACTGACCATGATACTGTGTTTTTCTCGCTTTGCATGAAAAATAACATAAAATTAAAACAAGACAAGACGTATAACAAATTAAATTACCTAGGTATCTACCAACAGATTAATAATACAGACTTTTCGAGTATATTATCTGCTAACGACTGCGATTAAGCAGCATGGCTACTCGTTGGAATGATATCTGAAATCATAAAATCAAACACCATAACCAGACCGATCCCTAGACGAAAGGCTCCAATTAAACCGTGGATAACTCTGGGACTGGTTCGTTGCACGAGGATCCGCGACAGGATGCATAAAAAGCTTAAAAGAAATCCTGACAATAATATCATTAAAACAACATATATCAGATATCGAAATTTCTTAACACGATTACTTCGAAAGCTTAAACAGCAATATGAACGCTCCGAAATTGAGAAAGCTAAAAATGCAAAAGAACTTTGGTGCGTAATCAACAAATTAACTAACCTCAAACCAAAGAAAGTAAGCACTCAGGAACTATTAAACATATCGTCGACTCCATTTCAGCCAGAATCAGCCAATCAGATAAATGAATATTACTCTTCAGTAGGTAAGACTCTAGCACTTAAAATTACATCGGCTTTTGACCAATCTTCACCCTTTGACAATAACATCATTGCTACAGAACCGCCATCACATTCCTTTTCATTAATTGATACTGATATGCATGAAGTAATTACAATCATTAATTCCCTAAAAATAAGTAATACTCCGGATATAGATAACATAACAGCTAGAATAGTAAAAGAGAACAAACATGTTTTGTCTGGCTTAATCCTTCACGTATGTAAGCTTTCTTTGACTCAAAACCGATTTCCTAAAGCTTTTAAAAGATCTATAATCATTCCAATCCATAAAGGAGGTTCACAAGATATAATAAGTAACTATAGACCAATTTCTATCTTACCCACGTTTTCGAAAATTTTGGAACGTATACTAAACAAAAGATTAACAGAATATCTAGAAGACTGCAATCTCTTATCTAGTCAACAATTTGGGTTTAGAAAAAATAAATCAACAGCAGATGCTGTGGGAGAGCTTACAGATTACGTGGTCAAGGGTCTTGATTCCGGTGATAAATGCCTGGCAATATTTATTGATCTTGCAGAGGCATTTGACACCGTTTCAATTCCCTTGCTTACTCAAAGGCTTGAGAGGTTGGGTGTTCGTGGATCTCAGTTACTATTATTCACTGACTACTTAACTGATCGATATCAACATGTCCGACTATGTGGCACATTAAGTGAACCAGAATTGGTCACTTACGGAGTTCCCCAAGGAAGCATACTCGGCCCAACCCTCTTCCTCGCGTTTATTAATGACTTGTGCAACATAAACATCACAAACGGTAAAATATTTACGTTTGCTGACGATACAGCATTGATATTCAGAGGGGAGAGTTGGGAACGAGTATTCTCAGACGCTCAAAAGGGACTTGATCTCGTTAATAAATGGCTTTCCAAAAATACACTCACGTTAAATGCAGACAAAACTAAAGTACTCGCCTTCTCTGTGACTCAAAGATCCCAACCACCGATTAATGATAACTTTATTATTAAAGCACACTTATTTTCTGACGCAAAAAAATGTTTTACCAATAAGTGCGACTGCAACTGTTTAGAAAGAGTCCAAACTGTCAAATATCTAGGCATAACACTTGATAATCATTTAAAATTTAATTACCACTTAAAATTGCTAACAAACAGATTACGGAAACTAATAGCTATATTTAAAAATATTAGGCACGTTGCGGATAAAAATGTACTTAAAACTATATACTATGCTCTGTGTCAGTTTCTTCTACAATACTGCGTGGATACATGGGGTGGTGCCGCTAAAACTCTGCTACTGCCATTAGAAAGGGCACAAAGAGCGGTACTAAAAGTAAGTCATTTTCTGCCATTCCGGTATCCTACGTCAACATTATACAAAGAAATTAGTGTGCTTACAGTAAGACAAATATTTATATTGAGATTAATTATAAACCAACACAAACTTTGTCCTAAGATTTTACCTTCTGAAAATCTTCATAAGAGACGTAAGTTTAATATATTTCCAGTATTCAAACACAAACTAGCCTTTGCAAAAAAATTTCCTTGCTTCCTGGGTGGTTTCATTTACAACAAATTCTCTAAAAATGGCGTCATCAATCATCTTAATTTCTTTCAACTAAAGAAAGAGGTTAAATCAGTTTTAAAAAGTTACACATATGAAGAAACGGAAAAATTGTTAGTTGTCGTAAATTGATGATATCAGGAACTAACAAACAAACACACACACACACACACACACACACACACATACACACATAAACACACACACCCACACTACACACACACATTTTATATTTGAACGTTATAGATTAATGTGTGATTTAAGGCATGCAAATTTAAATTTTTATTTTATTAAGAAGTTCAAGAATTTATATAAATTTTAGTATTTTAACTAGCACGTCAACAGTTGCTCATAATGTTTGCTCACTTGATTGGGGGTGCACAGTTCTCAGCAATACAGGCTTTTGTCTAGCGCAGAGTTCTGTGGATCTTAGTAGGTACAGCTACACCTAATAAATTATTATAATATGTTATTAGTCCCACTAATTTGTTGCTAATTTGCTAAGTTTTGTTTTCTTGATGTTATATCTGTGTAAAAGTTGAAATAAATTTCTGTTGCCGCTATAACATCAAATACATACTAAGAACAGGACAAAGTTAAATATTAAAGAAAAGTTTAAAAAACGTTTTTACGATAGCGCCATCCAGCTAGCATCAAAGATGGCGCTAAGGTAAAGACGATAGCGCCATCTATGAAGATTCATAGATAGCGCTATCGTAGAAAACACGTTTTTTGTTTTAAACCCTTTTATTTTTAACTTTGTTCTGTTCTTAGTATTTGTTGTTATAGCGGCAACAGAAATACATCATCTGTGAAAATTTCAAACGTCTAACTATCACAGTTCATGAGTTACAGCCTGGTGACAGACGGACAGACAGACAGACAGACGGACAGCGGAGTCTCAGTTATAGGGTTCCGTTGGTACCCTTTTGCTTCGGAACCCTAAAAATACCAATACCATGATTTTAATAGCAAAAAAACTGCATTCACACAAACACTGTAAATCTTCACCACGATGCAACGCCGCTGCAAATAAAGGCGCTGCTACACTAGACCAATAAAATAGACACCATAAATATAAAAACGTGGCTAATTAATCCAGATGCCAAGGCAATTGGCACAATGCCGGCGCCTCGCCGAGGCTCAACGATCTTAATGTGTTTATTTTTAAATTATCTGTTTTGACTTTAGAACGTCTTATGTATAAGGTGCCTATTTGGCTGGCTGCACAATTGAGATTACTGTAATAGCTCAAGCAGACGGTAATTTGTTATTGTGATAAAGCGCGTAGGCGGGCATTTTTGAATTTGGATAGGTCTTGTTGCTTTAGCTTTTTAAACTCATGGCAAGATTTTGTGGAACAAAAATTATTGCCATATTATATTAACATTTATCACAAATAAACAGGTGTTTTCTACTAGGCAAGCATATATTTAAAAAAAAATACTAATTTACTGGAACTTGCAAGGTAAAACATTACTGTGACAGACAAATTAAATCACCCCGGTTTTGTTTCTATCTCGCTCAAAATCACAGTGAAACAAAATTCTTTTAAACATGCAACGTCAATAAAAGATCAAAAGTATATTCAGTCATATTTTTAGTCTTTAAAAAAGTTTTCTATTCCACATGCCACCTCTATTGAATAAATTAATCTTCTTTATTCATCATTGAATCTATCGTCACAACCACAGATCTAGGATTTCACTTCGTTATAGTATAATCCTAGTATTCTATTCTAGCTTTTTTTTTGTTTTAATATATTTTATAGGCTAGCGTTTGAACACTATCTCACCTGTTGGTAAGTGATGATGCGGTCTAAGATGGTAAGCACACTAGGCCTAGAATAGGAACTGGCTCTCAAGGATATCTGCCAGAACACATTAGATGTTTGGTGACAGATTTTCTAACTTGAGGGTGGTAGCTGGCCAGGTGGACACTAGATAGTGTCCTACCACCATGCGGGGGTTGTAGGTTTCTTAACGATGTTTTCCTTCACCGGAGAGCCACTGTGAGAAGCGCACATAAATTATGCGATAGAAAAATCCATTGGTGCCCGGCGGTTTGAACTCGGTACCACGGCATCAAAGCCGACCGTTCTCCAGATTACGCCACCGGGCCCTCAGCTGTGCCTTGCGGTTTTACCCGCGTAGACATCGATCCCGTGAGAATATCGGGATAATCATTGTGCTGTTTCGGGGTCTAAGGCGTCTAGGCTATTTACATATCAAATTCAATCGGTTTAGTAGTTTTAACGCGAAGAAGTAACGCACATACACACTCACAAACTTTCTCCTATATAATATTAGTAGGAATTAGTATTACAAGGAACGACATAGAAAACATAATATTGCGGAAAGTTTCCAAATACTTGAACTTGAGATCATAATAAAAATATCTATCATAAAAGCAATTTAATGTCACTCTACTCCAACAGTTAATCCGATGTACATCGGATCATTTAAGTTTCCATGACAACAAACGGTTCATATTGATTATTAGATGTACATTTTACATTTGATTGCTCAAGTGAAATAAACATTTCATCTGATTTTAGTAGAATCCGATATATTCATAACTAGCAACCCTCCCCATCTTCGCACGAGTAGAGCATATTTTATGCCTACATTTTTTGCATGGGCTTGTTGCGTTGAGTATGAATTCATCATCAGCCTATACTCGTCCACTGCTGGACATAGGCCTCTCCAATTTAACGCCACTGAGCACGATCCTGAGCACGAGTTGAGTATGAATTAACATCTTCAAAAATCATCGTCATATTTTAACCAATCTATACAAAACCTTAAAAAATGATTCACCTACACTTACACATTCCTCATAAATTACGCTGTCTATTGGTAAAATCCGCAAAAAATCCGTTCAGTCGTTTTTGAGTTTTTCACGAAGAGACAGACAAACGCGGCAGGGGACTTTGTTTTATAATATGTATGTTATAATAGAAGTGTAGATACAAACATTTTGATGTCATCACCTATTTTATATTTATGTTTATTTATTATTATGATGTTTGAAGTTTGACTTTTTTGGGATGACTAAAAAATGTTAAACTCGCGTCAGGATACGTGACCTGATCGAAAATTTGTAAGACGGAGGGAGAGTAGAAACTTTTATGAGATGAGTAAAACATGTTAAACTCGCGTCAGGACACGTGACCTGATCGAAAATTCGTAAGACTGAGGGAGAGTAGACCAAATGCACAACGTTAATGTTCAAGTTTTCACTTCTGGCGGCACTGCCGGAGTGCAACCCGTTGTTTTTTCGATTTGCAATGTCAAAAGTAACTGATCGGAGTATTGTGAATTGCAAAGATCCGAGTCAAAGAAGAGGCAGTTTCCAAATTCGAATTTGTCAATTCAAAATTCATCAGTTCCTTGCCTAAAGTCTCTTCTATCTGGCTTCTATCTGCGCCTTAGGCGTCCATTACACGATTGGTTTTGCTGTCAGTTTGCTGGCAGTCACGGCTGTGACTGACGGTTAACCTATCGTCTAATGGGGTGAATGACGGTGACTGACCGATATTTAGGCGTCAATTACAGGTAGGTTATCCGTCATTCAAAACCAAAAGTCATGACTGATGGTTGCTCATGCAGCAGATCAAAGTATGTAAATATCGGTTAGTCCGTCACCCCATTACACGATCAGTTATCCATCAGTCACAGCCGTGACTGCCAGCAAACTGACAGCAAAACCTATCGTGTAATAGACGCCTAATGTAGGTACTTTGATTTTGTGCGTCGGCAACCATCAGTCATGAATGATGGTTTCGAATGACGCATAAACTATCATGTGATGGGCGCATTAGACATCTAGATCTTGATTCTCACACTTTCAAGAAATCCGTAAGATTTATATCTAAACCTACCTTATATTTAGAAACACCCAATTAGGCATCAAGATTACACAAAGAAAACTTCTACGTTATACATAAGTACCTATGTATTGTGTTCTCAAAGGGGTATGTTCATAATTTGTTTCGAGAGAGAAGATAAAATATTCTGTATTATGATTAAAGTAAGCCATTCTCCGTGTTTCTCGTGCCCGTATATTAGTAGTGATTAATCAAAGTTAATTAAAGTACGCAGCTGTTAGCTGGCTGATAGTTTGTACTGCGAGTATTGTTCTAGAGTTATTATTTGTTCGTTATTCATGACGATTGCATGGAAATAATAAGTGGTAATATTTTTTTTATAAATTATGGGCTATTGTTTGACCACTATCTCGTCTGGCGGTAAGCGAAGATGTGGTCGAAAACGGTGAAAACGCTTGGCCTACAATACTCTGACTCAAGGGCTGTATGCTGCCAGATCAGCGTAAGACTATGGTGGCAGATTTTTTCCCTAATGGTGGTAAGTAGCGTTTTGATAGCAAGTCAGGCGAAACATCGATATATTACCCTTAGCTATACTATACATATATTAGCCGGTTTGTTAGTAATTTGCTTTCATGTTGTGCTATAAATAGCTGAATAGTATAGCGTAGTCTGAAAACATATCTATATAATATATAAAAATATATATCTTATAACGCTTGTTGTTCTAGATAGACACATCAAAATTAGATGCCTCTTGTTCCAGTACTTCCAATCGCCGTACGTAAAGCCATTTAGGCAAATGATGTTCAAAATCGAGGCTCGATTCTACGTAGAATTAATAGCATAGCGTCGCGTCGTACGTCCTACGTGTAGGTACATGAGATTGTTCGACGCGAACGCGTTGAGCATTATGTAGCACAATATAATTCGAAACAGTATATTAAGTGAAAAAGTTATGACTATTGATTAATTTGTTAAATCAGAAAGGATACACTCCAATTTCACTTATTAAATTTAATTACTTACATTCACTCAAAACTCGCTAAAAATAAACTTTAAAATCCTAATAATATTATAATGCGAAAGAAACTGTGTGTGAGTCTGATATTGTTCTCCACTCCACACAAATCAATTACCACGCTGGAGTAGCTGCGGAGCCTATATCTAGTAGAATATAGAATAAAACCATTTAAAAAGAGAAAATTACTTGCAGTAACTGAATGATGAGTCAAGCTTCCAATTTCAAAAAACACTGCGAGTGAAAAAGTTTTTTTTAATATCACATAGGCTAGCGTTTGACCGCTATCTTACTTGTTGGTAAGTGATGATGCGGTCAAGGCTCATCACTTACGGTGCATGTTGTGCACCACAGAAATATTAATAACTAGTTGTGCCCGCAAAATAATTATCTAAGAGCAAATAACTATGGTTTATGGTAATTAATGATGTAGTAATCATTACCATACCAAATGCGCCAGCAAGTTTTTTAATAGTTATTTGAAATAATTGTAATTTATCATATAGATTTTACATAAGGCAATTCTTTTTGCGGGTATAAAATTGTACTACTGTCTCAAAAAATACTTTGCTCGTATTATTTTGTCGCCGCGTGATTACAGAGCGTGAGCCTAATTGATGGGATAAGTGGAAGACGGATCGTTGAGTTGTTGTTTTTATGAGATAAGTACGTTTTACTTTTAAGATATCAACTGCCATTTATAAATACACATAGAGCACCGTGTTACAAACGTTGAACAGAAAAATAAACGTATCTCATTCATATCTATCCATTGCTGGGTCCGATAACGTATACGTGCCGCTGTATCTGTTATAGGTAGACGTCATCGCTTACCATCAGGCGAGCGTCGTGCTAGTCCTATTACCTTTCACCATAAAAAAAGATGTGTGGCACTCGGGGACTGCCGCGGTAAAGCTATTACATAGCATTTTTTTATTTATGCAGTATTTTTTTCTTTGATATTCGTTCAAGTTACACTATTTGAGCGTGGTGACCGATAAGAAAACAATTTTTTTTCTTTTATTAAATAAATAAGAAGTGAGCTACTTTTAATATCGCTCATTTTAATATCAAAAATGTTGGTTATCTTTATAGCAGTATTATATATAAATTAACAAAACAAAAAATAGTACTGCATTTGTGATAATAATAATAAAATGTATGTATATAGAGTACTCACTCATTTTCTTTCACTATTTTTTTCGTGTCTTTCTTCATAATTAAATGCCTTTGTTTATTCGTATTTAAAGATAGAGACAGAGTACAGATATTCACTGTTGTATATAGATGATAAATACCTATACACCTATCTGTGTCACGGCTACATGTATGAAGGCAGTGAGTGTTTGACAAGGAGGAATTATGTAAAGTTCCGAGGACTTGTTCACCCTTGACATAATTTGAAAATAGAATTCGGAATTTATATTTGAAAAAGGACCGAGAAGACAAAATAAAAATTAGCTAGTCCGAGGGGTATATAAGCGGTTAGGGTAGCTCCCCTACATGTGAAGTGGGGATGAAATCCGATAGATAGCGTTGTACACCGTTAACACACGCAAGTGTTTCATTTTGCACTTTTATGTAAATCAAGTTTTAGTAGTGAGGCATTACATACAGTAATATAATTAAAAATCCGATAGATGGCGTTGTACACCGTTAACACACGCAAATGTTTCATTTTATCAAGTTTTACGATTCAATTGAATGATGTGTGAAACCAAAGACGACCTTACCCCTACAACGCTAAGGCTTAAAAAATGATGTTCGTTGAGGTGTAAGGTTTTATTTTCGTTACGAAATTTCTGGATTCGGTCTCCACGCTCAAGGCCCGCGATAGAAGCTATGCAATAGCTTAAAAAAAAAACAAAATAAATACTATGATTTGTCTAATAATATAGGGTGATATCTTTGACAGCTCACTGTATGGATGAGGTAGAGTATAATTGTTAATGAATTTATTCGATTATCGATTATTCTAATGGATCTTAAAATTGATAGTTGCATGGCATTATGTAGAAATGTTTAATAATCGATTAGGTACTGTATATATACAGTTCTATTTATTTTATATCAACCCGATTATCAACAGTCCGTGGTGTTCTTTATGCGTGGTACCACTTACTAAGGGGGTGGTACTCGTCTATGAAGTACGACATTAGTGGTAGATTTTCTACCAAGAGTAGAGTCTATTCTCCGTGATTTTACCGGAAAAAAAATACCAACTTTCATGGGCGTGAGCTGTCAAATAAATCATCCTATAATAGACAAGGTATTTATGATAATGCTTTGGCTCATACCTATCCTGGTAACATCTTGGTTATAACACTTTACAAGCAGCCTTTCATCAGATGTAATTTTACTAGGTTGGGTATTGTATCAGTTGTTGTTGGGTACCCAGGAATTAATATCCACGTTCAGATTTAAAATTAAATATCGCTTGTACCTACTTTTACCCGTTTATGTCAGATTAAGCGGTGTCGCACATTATACGTAAAGTAAAGGAAGACATCACCGTAGCGAATCACGACGCGTCGACACTTCACCGCACTACACCGACGCCATGCTTACGGAATGGCGTCGGTGAATGTTACCCGGGAAAATGGCTGCGTTTGTTCAACTTTAACAACATTTTGTCAATATCATAAGATTGATTTTAATGAGTAGCCTGCATAATAAGTTTCTATTGCTATCTCCTGTTTTAATGTAACCTGTTGGGTTTGTGCCGCAGGCGAAAAATGTAAGCACGTAGACGACTTGCCGCAAGCGCGGCCACGACGAGATGACCACGCGTCGCTTGAGATTCAAGGGCTTGTCCCAAGGCTAGGCGATTACGTTACAATGTATGTGCGCCAACCCTAATCCACAGAGAAAGTATGGTTCCACAAAAAGTTGCCTCAAATATTTTTGTTCATGCCAATACGTTTGTTTACACAAGAATTGTATGGTACCATTTATGATACAAGACAGTGGGCGCCAACCTTTGCACGATAATTACGTTGTTTTGCTTTTATGCTCCACTTGGGCCCAGGATTTAAGTATTTTGATACGTGCTGATTGGCGTGCACTGATTTATGAACGTTGTTTACAGCCTGTAAAGTGTTCGTGAGTAAATTTGAGCGTTACGTCGTAAGTATGAGGATCATGGCTCTACAATTTAAGTAACGACATACTGACGCTTCTAAGCTTAATCTTCGTTTGTGTCTATATAGTAGGTGAACCAAAATCCTTTCTTGGTGTATCTCTGTAAGTTCAAGGCATGTTTCGTGTAAAGTGAAAAAAGAATAAACGCGTCCATTTGCGGCCGCGGTAGCGTGCGACATGGTAGCGGTCTTTAAATTGCGAGTGAATTTATCTATGACTATCTTCTATGCAAGCGTACTACATCTTGAGCTACATTGTGACTTAACATCAGATAAGTTAGTTAGTCAATCGCTTGCCGATTCAGCATCAGCAAAAGTTGCCCGAAATTATCTAGGCAATTTTCTAAGCAAATTGACCACTATTTGACACCACTAACGAGTTCAAATACTCAACGCGTCCAAATAAAGTTTCTGTCGCAGCTGTCAACGTTAAAGGTTATCAATCAATATGGCCATCATCTCGTCGTTTGGCGTTCACTCGTTGTCGAAAGATGGTCCACGGGTGGACGCTGCGTGGTCAACCAGTAAACGTCGTGCGTTGAAGAGCGCACTTGTCGAAGATACCACAGAACAGATAAAATAATATGATAATACTTAAATTCGAAATTTCAAACCACCCCGACTGATTGCCTATGTGTAATCTATTTATTGAGACCATTCTAATGAGCCCTTACACGATATCTCTGCTGTAAGTTGGTGAGGGGTTGGGAATTCTGCAAATTGCAGGAGATGTCCTAGCAACAAAAAGATCTAAATCGATTAATACGTTTGGGCGCTACAAATACAATGCTACAGACAGACATACACATACATAGTGATGAAAGTATGGACGCCTACGCTCAACAGACTAGCAATGACACAAGTGTGCAGGCACGCACAGCAGTCTCACAAATATCGGCGCGCTCTCTCGTCCGTTTAGCTGTGCTCTGTCAAATACGTTGTCATTTTAACTTAATTAAAATAAATAGTTACATTGTTATAACTGCCTTTGCTTTCATTTCATCACACAGATACACATGCCAAACTTATAACACCTCCCTTTTTGTCAGGGGTTAATAAAAGGTACCTACTGATTTATATGACTATAATATGACTATGGCTATTATATGCAATTATGAGACAAAAAGATATGGTTATAAATATTAAAATACGGGACTTATCGCGCCTAAAACATAAATCTTATTTACTCGACGTTTCGACCAAGTTGCATTGATCGTGGTCACGGGTCTGTCGTCTCGTGACCACGATCAATGCAACTTGGTCGAAACGTCGAGTAAATAAGATTTATGTTTTAGGCGCGATAAGTCCTGTATTTAAATATTTATAACTATGTGTTCAAATCGCGAAAGTTTAAAGTTTACAATAAGATATGGTATATAATTGCTTTAGGTTGCATGATCTTCAATGTAGCTATACATTTTTATGATTGGACATTTGCTTAACAGCGTGCAATAGGCATGAGTGTTCTCTTTAATGACACAATATTGTGATTTATTTTTGATACCAAGTGTATATCTCCATATCTGTGGAAGTACTCATCAGATGTTGATATAATAAAAATTAAAAAACTAAAAATAACCAACTTCAATGCCGCGCTATTAATTTTCAGTACCAAATGTTGAGGTGTTTATCTCCACATCTCTGGATATACTTATCAGACCTCGATAGAATTACCATGGGGTATCTGCTATCCAACAAAAAAAGAATAATCAAAATCGATTCATAAACGACGAAGTTATCCAGGAACAAATATAAAAATATGTGTATATATACGGTATAAAATATGTGTATATATGTATACGGTCGAATTGAGAAACCTCCTCCTTTTTTTGAAGTCGGTAAAAAAATTACCAAATAACCTAAACTTATCAAAAATAATTAAAATTGGCTCCTTTTTAACCAACTTCACAAAAAAGGAGGAGGTTCTCATTTCGTCTGTATGTTTTTCTAATCGATAGGGTACGTTTTCGAGGTGGTCCCATTGTAATTTCATCGAGATCTGATAAGTATCTCCAGAGATATGACAATAAATGTCTCAAACTTGCTACTGAAATTGACTCGCGGGGCATTGAAGTCGGTTGTTTTAGTTTTAAACTACCTTAATTATTAGTGAGACATCATAGATGTTTATGAATTTTTTTTATAGGCTACATCTCCCATCATACAATTCATCAAGGTCTATAATGAGCATCTCCAGAGATATGCTCACAATCATCTCAAATTTGTCTGAAAATGAACCGATTTTAAATATTATTGAGTAGGTGAACGTGTATTCTATACTCGTTAATTCCTAATGGCGGCTGTACACACTCATCGAGAAACACCGAGACAGGCCGAGAACGAGTATGTAGACGGTGCATTCGCCTTGTCTCGCTCTCTCGTGTCTCGCCTCGGTCGGTCTCGGTCACTGGTCGGTTTTTGCGCCCGAGTCAAAGGGTCAAAAGGAGAAAGAGGAGAAAAAACGAGTCTGTACACGTATGCTCTCGCCGAGAGCATCATCGGCCGAGACTCGACGAGATCTCTCGACGAGTGTGTATAGCCACCATAAAATGTTGCCATTTTATGGTGGCTATACACACTCGTTACTTACTGAAATGGCAAATTCCTAAAATGACAAAGTCGAAAATGACTAAAATGTCTAATTTTATTATTGTTATATACCGGCTGTAATTCACGTACCTTTAGTCGAATTTTCTCGACCTAGGTTTCGAGTGAGTCAGTCGCTCTTCCTCGGGAGTGAGGTCACGCGGTGAGATCGCGATGTTCACTGACATGTATAACAATAATAATGTTACAAATTCACGATAATTTTAAAATTAAAAAAAAATAAAAAATAAATGTCTAATGCTCACACCGCGACGCAACGTGACGCGACGCGGCGCGCACTTAATAAAAAGAGTGATACAAAAAATAACTTTATTTAGAACACAAAAAGATACACATTTCATTGAGTTAGTTCGGCGGCTTCAGGTAGCACCGCGCGGCGTCTCGCTGCGCCGCGCTGAAAATGACTCCCGCGGTGTGTGCAGTCGATTTTTAAGTTTATTTTTATTGTTATTTCTTTCTTTGTTTCCGTTCGAGATATAATTTTCTAAAAAGATATTTGAATATTCAAAATACATTTAACTAATTGCATCCTGCAGCTTCACACACGTTTTTATAATACAGTATTATATAATAAGCTATGGTTATAGTTACATTTTCCTTTACAATATTAGTATAAATCCCATTCTTTATTTTATAAAACTAATATATTGTATATTTATTTTCAAATTTACATATGTTATTGAATATTTCACTATTTAATTACTTAATGAAACTAAAATATTAACTATGACTAATAATTAAAATAAAAACTACAAAACTCTATATTTTGATATTTATTATCATCAACATCAACACCAATATTATAAATGCGAAAGTCAGTTTGTTTATTTGTTTGTTTGTTTGTTTGTTTGTTTGTTTGGGACTTCTTCACGGTCAAACGGCTTGACGGATTTGGCTGAAATTTTGTACAAAGATAGTACGTAGGGCAGAATAGGATATAGGATACTTTTTTTTTGGCTATCGAGTCAGGGGGTCCAGATATTTTTAATTGAATTTTGTAAATATGAGACTTCTTCTCGAATAAAGGGCTTGACCGATTTGCCTGAACTTTTGTATGAATACATGTCATAGGGTAGAATACGATATAAAATACTTTTTTTTTGGCTGTCGAGTCAGGGGGTCCAAATATTTTTAATTGAATTTTGTAAATATAAGACTTCTTCTCAAATAAACGGCTTAACCGATTTGCCTGAAATTTAGTATGAATACATGTCTTAGAGCAGAATAGGATTTGAGAAACTTTTTTTCTGGCTGTCGAGTCAGGGGGTCCAGATATTTTAAATTGAATTTTGTAAATATAAAACCTCTTCTCGAATAAACGACTTGACCGATTTGCCTGAAATGTTGTATATAGACAGTTCATAGGGTAGAATAAGATATAGAACCCTGATTTTTTGGCTGTCGAGTCAGGGGGTCCAAATATTTTTAACTGAATTTTGTAAATATAAGACTTCTTCTCGAATAAATGGCTAGACCGATTTGCCTGAAATGGTGCATGAATACGTGTCATAGGGCAGAATAGGATATAGGATACTTTTTTTTTGGCTGTCGAGTCAGGGGGTCCGGATATTTTAAATTGAATTTTGTAAATATAAAACCTCTTCTCGAATAAACGACTTGATCGATTTGCCTGAAATGTTGTATATAGACAGTTCATAGGGTAGAATAAGATATAGGATCCTGTTTTTTTGGCTGTCGAGTCAGGGGGTCCAAATATTTTTAACTGAATTTTGTAAATATAAGACTTCTTCTCGAATAAATGGCTAGACCGATTTGCCTGAAATATTGCATGAATACGTGTCATAGGGCAGAATAGTATATAGGATACTTTTTTTTTGGCTGTCGAGTCAGGGGGTCCGGATATTTTAAATTGAATTTTGTAAATATAAAACCTTTTCTCGAATAAACGGCTTGACCAATTTGCCTGCAATGTTGTATACAGACAGTTCATAGGGTAGAATAGGATATAGGATCTTTTTTTTTGGCTGTCGAGTCAGGGGGTCCAAATATTTTTAACTGAATTTTGTAAATATAAGACTTCTTCTTGAATAAACGGCTGGACCGATTTGCCTGAAATGTTGTATGAATACATGTCATAGGGCAGAATAGGATATAGGATCTTTTTTTTCTGGCTGTCGAGTCAAGGGGCCCAGATATATTAAATAGAATTTTGTAAATATAAGACTTCTTCTCGAATAAACGGCTTGAACGATTTGCCTGAAATGTTGTATAAAGACAGTTCATAGGAAAGAATAGGATATCGGATACTTTTTTTCCGGCTGTCGAGTCTAGGTACCCAGTTTTGCACATGTGTGGCCTACTCTCGGTCAAACGGGTTAACATTATTAGCTGAAATTTTGTACACAGACAGTCAATAAGACATGGAAGGACAATGAATACATTATTTTGGTTGGCAATTTCGGGTGTCTAGATTTTTATTATGAAATTTTGTGAATGTGTGGCCTCTTTTCGGCCAGACGGCTTGACCGATTCAGATGAAATTTTGTACAAAAAATAATAGTATAGTATATAATAGGGCATAAAAGGGCAGGGAATACTTTTTTCGGCAATTAAGTGTGGGTGCCTTTATTTTTTGTTAACTTTACATAGAGTTTGCATAATCATAAAAGTTTTACCTTAGGTCCATCTATAATGACTAAACTTAAGATGTGTCCTAATAAGGCCATAAAACTGTCAGGGTCATTATAAGCCATCAAAATTTACGCGATGGCTTTGCTAGCCCAACGTGTTTTATCTGCTTTGTGGGAAGTAATTCAGAAACATTCGTGTTAACAGCCACATTTAACCTTAGGGTCATAGGTGTTGACTTAGTAGGTCATCAAAACTAAAACTGTCATAAAAAGCCGTAAAAATTTTTCGCGCTCGCTTCCCTCAAGCAAACATTTGTTTTGTCTACTTTGTAGGTAATATTTCAGCATTTTTTGTATTTTAATAGCCACATGCATCAAATCGAGTCATAGATTAAAACAGTACAGCCTTCAATAACGATAAAAATTATTAACCATAATAATCATAATGATTATTAACTTTAAAATATGTATCAAGTTTAACCTTAGGGTCATCGATGTTGACTTAGTAGGTCATAACAACTTTCTGGGACATAAAAAGTTTAAAAAAAATTTCGCGCTCGCGCTAGCACATCTTTTATTAACTTTGTAGGTAATATTTCAACATTTTTTTAATAGCCAACCACATGCATCAAAACGAGTTTATAAATTGAAACAGTACAACCTTCAATAATCATAATGATTAATAACATTAAAATAAGTGGATTTCAAGTTTAACCTTTGTGTCATCAGTGTTGACTTATTACGTCATAAAAACTGTCTGGGTCATAAAAAGTCGTAAAAAATTTTTGATGAATGAATGATAGCGCCCGCTATGCTCGCACAAGATTTGTTATATCTACTTTGTAGAAAACGATTCAGCAACTTTTGTATTTTAATAGCCACACGCATCAAAACGAGTCATTGAATGAAACAGTACAACTTTCTTTAATGATAAAGATTATTAACCTTAAAATAAGTGGATATCAAGTTTAACCTTAGGGTTATCGGTGTTGACTTAGTAGGTCATAAAAGTTGTAAAGGTCATAAAAGTTCGTAAAAAATTTTCGCGCTCGCTTCGCTCGCGCAAGCATTTGTTTTGTCTTCTTTGTTGGTAATATTTCAGTAACTTTTATATATTAATGACCACATGCATCAAAACGAGTCATACATTAAAACAGTACAACCTTCAATAATCATTATTGTTGTTAACCTTATAATAAATGGATATGAAGTTTAACCTTTGTGTTATCGGTGTTGACATAGAAGGTCATTAAAACTGTCAGGGTCAAAAAGAGTAGTAAAAATATTTCGCGCTCGCTTTGTTCGCGCAGTAATAGCGCTCGCTACGCTCGCGCAAGCATTTGTTATATCTACTTTGTAGAAAATATTTCAGCAACTTTTGTATTTTAATAGCCACATGCATCAAAACGAGTCATAGATTAAAACAGTACAGCCTTCAATAACGATTAAGATTATTAACCTTAAAATAAGTGGATATCAAGTTAACCTAAGGGTTATCGGTAATGACTTAGTAGGTCATAAAAGCTGTCAGGGTCATAAAAGGTCGTCTACATTTTTCGCGCTCGCTACGCTCGCGCAGTAATAGCGCTCGCTGCGCTCGCGCAAGCATTTGTTTTACCTACTTTGCAGGTAACATTTCAGCAAGTTTTGTATTTTAATAGCTACATGCATCAACACGAGTCATAAATTAAACAGTACAACCTTCAATAATCAAAATGATTATTAACTTTAAAATAAGTATCAAGTTTAACCTTAGGGTCATCAATGTTGACTAAGTAGGTCATAACAAATGTCTGGGTCATAAAAAGTTGTAAAAAAATTTCGCGCTTGCGCTAGCACTTCTTTTATTAACTTTGTAGGTAATATTTCAACATTTTTTGTATTTTATAATAATAGCCAGCCACATGCATCAAAACGAGTTTATAAATTGAAACAGTGCAACCTTCAATAATCATAATGATTATTAACATAAAAATAAGTGGATATCAAGTTTTACCTTTGTGTCATCAGTGTTGACTTATTACGTCATAAAAACTGTCAGGGTCATAAAAAGTCGTAAACATTTTTCGCGCTCGCTGCGCTCGCGCTGTTTTAGAGCCCGCTTTGCTCGCACAAGCATTTGTTATATCTTCTTTGTAGAAAACATAGCCACATGCATCAAAACGAGTCATAGATTAAAACAGTACAACCTTCAATAATGATAAAGATTATTAACCTTAAAATAAGTGGATATCAAGTTTAACCTTAGGGTTATCGGTGTTGACTTAGTTGGTCATAAAAGCTGTCAGGGTCATAAAAGGTCGTAAAATATTTTCGCGCTCGCTGCGCTCGCGCAAGCATTTGTTTTATCTTCTTTTGTTGGTAATATTTCAGTAAATGTTGTATATTTATAACCACATGCATCAAAACGAGTAATAAATTAAAACCTTCGAGCATTTACCAATGGAGATGTTAACGTTGTAATCCGCAAACATCTTTTTCTGCCGATACTTACGGGGGACGAGGTAAACACGCATTGCACACACACAAATCACACTAACTTGAAACACGCACACAGTATTAAAAATACAGCGTAGTTACGCACGCTCATATGGCCAAAAATGGCTATATGGCCAGCAAAGGGGAACGCCTTGCTTTAACTTCTCAATTGGTAAATGCTCGAAGATTAAAACAGTACAACCTTCAATAATCATAATAATTATTAATCTTAAAATTAGTGGATATCAAGTTTAACCTTTGTGGTATCGGTGTTAGGAGGTCATAAAAACTGTCATGGTCATAAAAAGTCTTAAACATTTTTCACCATCGCTTCGCTCGCGCATTGATCGCGCTAGGTAAACCTTGCTTAGGTTTACCAAGTAATGATTAATGACTTTAACAATAGACGATATCGAGTTCGACCTAAGAGTCATCTACAGTGACTTGATTGTTAGGTTATAAAACTGTCAGGGTCATAAAAAGTCATAAAAGATGTTTGCTCGCGCAGCTATTTACCATAATTTCTTTGTAAGAAATGTATCTGGAACTTTTGTGTTGAGTCAAACAATTAAACAGCACAACTTCGTATACCTAACCAAAATTATTAATGACTTTAACAATAGAGGATATTAAGTTCGACTTTGGGGTCATCTATGGTGACTTGGGCTAAGAGATTATTGATCTAGACCTCAAAGGTCATAAAGACACAATAACGCGGGCGAAGCCGCGGGTAACAGCTAGTTTTATAATATAAATGGAATGACGCGCACCTTTACCACAACAAATAAATATGAATACCAGTAAAAACCAATACCTACTGTACTGTCTTCAAAGCGTATAAAAATAAAACCGTTTGCACACCAAAATGAATCTAGAGCTGGAAAGTAGAATTCCACCCCTACTTACAAAGTCTTATGTTATTCAAAAAGTCTTAAAAACTTACCACCGTACTTCGATACTGCTCTAAATCGAAGTTTAGTTCCAAACTGGGCACTAAACCGACAGTTAAGAGCAGAGTTGCCCCTTATCTAGTATCTTTAACGACTTCACACATTAAGTGCCGATATCGTGAACGCTATCTCTATATAACGGTACTGTCTTTCTAGTGGATAAACATTATTATGGGAAAACACTTGGATTGTGTCAATAGAGGTGACACTTGACATTGTATCTTTTATTTATACCTCCGAATAAACCAGAAAACGCGCCCGACTGTAATTTCAAGCGATGATGCTTTGTGTCCAAAAACCGATCTGAAAATTCACGCGTGACTCACTACTAACCCGACCTAATACGACCATGACTAACATAATTCTAACCATGACTTTATAAAACATGATTATAGTAGAGTCACTTTAATAGATCACATTTGAGACTTCATCAAAATTCAACAACGTGACCTTGTAATGAAGGGCACATAAATCAACACCAATATCAACACCAATATTATAAATGCGAAAGTCAGTTTGTTTATTTGTTTGTTTGTTTGTTTGTTTGGGACTTCTTCACGGTCAAACGGCTAGACGGATTTGGCTGACATTTTGTACAAAGATAGAACATAGGGCAGAATAGGATATAGGATACTTTTTTTTTGGCTGTCGAGTCAGGAGGTCCAGATATTTTTAATTGAATTTTGTAAATATGAGACTTCTTCTCGAATAAATGGCTTGACCGATTTGCCTGAACTTTTGTATGAATACATGTCATAGGGTAAAATAGGATATAAAATACTTTTTTTTTGGCTGTCGAGTCAGGGGGTCCAAATATTTTTAATTGAATTTTGTAAATATAAGACTTCTTCTCAAATAAACGGCTTAACCGATTTGCCTGAAATTTAGTATAAATACATGTCTTAGAGCAGAATAGAATTTGAAAAACTTTTTTTCTGGCTGTCGAGTCAGGGGGTCCAGATATTTCAAATTGAATTTTGTAAATATAAAACCTCTTCTCGAATAAACGGCTTGACTGATTTGCCTGCAATGTTGTATATAGACAGTTCATAGGGAAGAATAGGATATATGATACTTTTTTTTTGGCTATCGAGTCAGGGGGTCCAGATATTTTTAATTGAATTTTGTAAATATGAGACTTCTTCTCGAATAATGGCTTGACCGATTTGCCTGAAATTTTGTGTGAATACATGTCATAGAACAGAATAAGACATTGGATACTTTTTTTTTTGGCTGTCAAGTCAGGGGGTCCAGATATTTCAAATTTAATTTTGTAAATATAAAATCTCTTCTCGAATAAACGGCTTGACCGATTTGCCTGAAATGTTGTATACAGACAGTTCATAGGGTAGAAAAGGATAAAGGATACTTTTTTTCTGGCTGTCGAGTCAGGGGGTCCAGATATTTATAATTTAATTTTGTAAATATAAAACTTCTTCTCGAATAAACGACTTGACCGATTTGCCTGAAATGTTGTATATAGACAGTTCATAGGGTAGAATAAGATATAGGACCCTGTTTTTTTGGCTGTCGAGTCAGAGGGTGCAAATATTTTTTACTGAATTTTGTAAATATAAGACATCTTCTCGAATAAATGGCTAGACCGATTTGCCTGAAATGTTGCATGAATACGTGTCATAGGACAGAATAGGATATAGGATACTTTTTTTTTGGCTGTCGAGTCAGGGGGTCCGGATATTTTAAATTGAATTTTGTAAATATAAAACCTCTTCTCGAATAAACGACTTGATCGATTTGCCTAAAATGTTGTATATAGACAGTTCATAGGGTAGAATAAGATATAGGACCCTGTTTTTTTGGCTGTCGAGTCAGGGGGTCCAAATATTTTTAACTGAATTTTGTAAATATAAGACTTCTTTTCGAATAAATGGCTAGACCGATTTGCGTGAAATGTTGCATGAATACGTGTCATAGGGCAGAATAGGATATAGGATACTTTTTTTTTGGCTGTCGAGTCAGTGGGTCCGGATATTTTAAATTGAATTTTGTAAATATAAAACCTCTTCTCGAATAAACGGCTTGACCGTTTTGCCTGAAATATTGTATATAGACAGTACATAGGGTAGAATAAGATATAAGACACTTTTTTTTCTGGCTGTCGAGTCAGGGGGTCCAAATATTTTTTACTGAATTTTGTAAATATAAGACTTCTTCTTGAATAAACGGCTAGACCGATTTGCCTGAAATGTTGTATAAATACATGTCATAGGGCAGAATAGGATAAAGGATACTTTTTTTTTGGCTGTCTAGTCAGGGGGTCCAGATATATTAAATTGAATTTTGTAAATATAAGACCTCTTATCGAATAAACGGCTTGACCGATTTGCCTGAAATGTTGTATAAAGACAGTTCATAG
The DNA here is from genome assembly GCA_954871355.1 of Cabera pusaria. Classification (NCBI taxonomy): domain Eukaryota; kingdom Metazoa; phylum Arthropoda; class Insecta; order Lepidoptera; family Geometridae; genus Cabera; species Cabera pusaria. The sequence continues at coordinate 20,738,839 of OX940902.1, forward strand.
GAAAGAATAGGATATCGGATACTTTTTTTCCGGCTGTCGAGTCTAGGTGCCCAGTTTTGCAAATGTGTGGCCTACTCTCGGTCAAACGGGTTAACCTTTTTAGCTGAAATTTTGTACACAGACAGTCAATAAGACATGGAAGGACAACGAATACTTTTTTTTGGTTGGCAATTTCGGGTGTCTAGATTTTTATTATGGAATTTTGTGAATATGTGGCCTCTTTTCGGCCAGACGGCTTGACCGATTCAGATGAAATTTTGTACAAAGAATAATAGTATAGTATATAATAGGGCATAAAAGGGCAGGGAATACTTTTTTCGGCAATTAAATGTGGGTGCCTTTATTTTTTGTTAACTTTACATAGAGTTTGCATAATCATAAAAGTTTGACCTTAGGTCCATCTATAATGACTAAACTTAAGATGTGTCCTAATAAGGCCATAAAACTGTCAGGGTCATTATAAGCCATCAAAATTTACGCGATAGCTTTGCTTGCCCAACGTGTTTTATCTGCTTTGGGAAGTAATTCAGAAACATTCGTGTTAACAGCCACATTTAACCTTAGGGTCATAGGTGTTGACTTAGTAGGTCATCAAAACTAAAACTGTCATAAAAAGCCGTAAAAATTTTTCGCGCTCGCTGCCCTGGTGCAAACATTTGTTTTGTCTACTTTGTAGGTAATATTTCAGCATTTTTTGTATTTTAATAGCCACATGCATCAAATCGAGTCATAGATTAAAACAGTACAGCCTTCGATAACGATAAAGATTATTAACCATAATAATCATAATGATTATTAACTTTAAAATAAGTATCAAGTTTAACCTTAGGGTCATCGATGTTGACTTATTAGGTCATAACAACTTTCTGGGTCATAAAAAGTTTAAAAAATTTTTCGCGCTCGTGCTAGCACTTCTTTTATTAACTTTGTAGGTAATATTTCAACATTTTTTGTAATTTTTAATAGCCAACCACATGCATCAAAACGAGTTTATAAATTGAAACAGTACAACCTTCAATAATCATAATGATTAATAACATTAAAATAAGTGGATATCAAGTTTAACCTTTGTGTCATCAGTGTTGACTTATTACGTCATAAAAACTGTCTGGGCCATAAAAAGTCGTAAAAAATTTTCGCGCTCGCTTCGCTCGCGCAGTGAAAGCGCCCGCTGTGCTCGCACAAGATTTGTTATATCTACTTTGTAGAAAACGATTCAGCAACTTTTGTATTTTAATAGCCACATGCATCAAAACGAGTCATAGATTGAAACATTTCAACCTTCTATAATGATAAAGATTATTAACCTTAAAATAAGTGGATATCAAGTTTAACCTTAGGGTTATCGGTGTTGACTTAGTAGGTCATAAAAGCTGTAAAGGTCATAAAAGGTCGTAAAAAATTTTCGCGCTCGCTTTGCTCGCGCAATAATTTGTTTTGTCTTCTTTGTTGGTAATATTTCAGTAACTTTTATATATTTATAACCACATGCATCAAAACGAGTCATACATTAAAACAGTACAACCTTCAATAATCATTATTGTTGTTAACCTTATAATAAATGGATATGAAGTTTAACCTTTGTGTTATCGGTGTTGACATAGAAGGTCATTAAAACTGTCAGGGTCAAAAAAAGTAGTAAAAATATTTCGCGCTCGCTTCGTTCGCGCAGTAATGGCGCTCGCTCCGCTCGCGCAAGCATTTGTTATATTTACTTTGTAGAAAACATTTCAGCAGCTTTTGTATTTTAATAGCCACATGTATCAAAACGAGTCATAGATTAAAATAGTACAACCTTCAATAACGATAAAGATTATTAACCTTAAAACAAGTGGATATCAAGTTTAACCTTAGGGTTATCGGTGTTGACTTAGTTGGTCATAAAAGCTGTCAGGGTCATAAAAGGTCGTAAAAAATTTTCGCGCTCGCTTCCCTCGCGCAATAATAGCGCTCGCTGCGCTCGCGCAAGCATTTGTTTTATCTTCTTTGTTGGTAATATTTCAGTAAATGTTGTATATTTATAACCACATGCACCAAAACGAGTAATAAATTAAAACCTTCGAGCATTTACCAATGGAGATGTTAACGTTGTAATCCGCAAACATTTTTTTCTGCCGATACTTACGGGGGACGAGGTAAACACGCATTGCACACACACAAATCACACTAACTTGAAACACGCACACAGTATTAAAAATACAGCGTTGTTACGCACGCTCATATGGCCAAAAATGGCTATATGGCCAGCAAAGGGGAACGCCTTGCGTTAACTTCTCAATTGGTAAATGCTCGAAGATTAAAACAGTACAAACTTCAATAATCATAATAATTATTAATCTTAAAATTAGTGGATATCAAGTTTAACCTTTGTGGCATCGGTGTTAGGAGGTCATAAAAACTGTCAGGGTCATAAAAAGTCGTAAACATTTTTCACCATCGCTTCACTCGCGCATTGATAGCGCTAGCTACGCTCGCGCAAGCATTTGTCTTATCTTCTTTGTAGGTAATATTTTATCATTTTATGTATTTAAATAGCCACATGCATCAAAACGAGTTTATAATTGTAAACAGTTCAACCTTCAATAATCATAATCATTATTTTACCTTAAAATAAGTGGATATCAAGTTAAACCCTAGGGTTATCGGTGTTGACATAGTAGGTCATAAAAACTGTCAGGGTCATAAAAGATCATAAAAAAAATTTGCGCTCGCTTCGCTTGCGCAGTAATAACGCTATATAGCATATAATAGCGTGTTTTAACAGCCTCATACATTAGACTGACTCAAATACTTAAACAGCAAAACTTGGTAAACCTTGCTTAGGTTTACCAAGTAATGATTAATGACTTTAACAATAGACGATATCGAGTTCGACCTAAGAGTCATCTACAGTGACTTGATTGTTAGGTTATAAAACTATCAGGGTCATAAAAAGTCATAAAAAATGTTTGCTCGCGCAGCTATTTACCATAATTTCTTTGTAAGAAATGTATCAGGAACTTTTGTGTTGAGTCAAACAATTAAACAGCACAACTTCGTATACCTAACCAAAATGATTAATGACTTTAACAATAGAGGATATAAAGTTCGACTTTGGGGTTATCTATGGTGACTTGGGCTAAGAGATTATTGACCTAGACCTCAAAGGTCATAAAGACACAATAACGCGGGCGAAGCCGCGGGTAGCAGCTAGTTATTAATAATTTCAAACTCAGAACTGCATAATTACTTAATATTTTTCAGTTACAAATACATATTTATTTTAATAATTACAAAAGAAAGCGTTTTTACGATTTACTTTGACTAATAATTAATTTTCAACGTAATAAACAATTTTTGTTCTAAAAAACTAAACGTCAGTACAAGGTTACGTCAGTGAACACTTTTTCGTTATAAACCCTAGGGATGCTACCCAAAAAATCAAAAGATTGTTCAGTTGATAGGTTGAATCGAATCCAATGATTACTTGTGAAGGATGTTTAACCATAAAAATAACTACACTGTGATTATAATTAACACATAATACTATTATTTGACTAAAGATATACAAAAATAATTGAATAGGGACTAAAATCAATAATAATTTGGGTTAAAAAACTAACGATAAACTACTAAACGTTAGATCCTTAGGTACATTTGAGTATGTTTTTTATTTTATTGGGCCATTTTCTATGGAGCTACATTCTAATCTATTAATACATATAAAATCGTTTAAATATGTACAATTTCCGATATGTATAATTTGTATTAACGTGTCTTATCAATTTCATATTAACGCAAAACAAACGAGTAAATAACACTGAATAATGTAAATACTAATTGTATTTCTCATTTAGAGCTGCCGGAAAATTGGTGATTTCGAATAACATCAACCTAACATTATTCTTGTTTGTGTTGATGCGTATCGATTCATCAATTGAATCGATGTTTTTAAGCAAATCACCTTACTATGAAGCTAAGACTGACAGATGTCAAATGTGATCTATTAAATTGACCCTACTATAGACATTTAATACAATGTTATCTACGCAACGACGTTCACAGAGTGATTTACTCCTAGGTACGTGAAACTATTTTAGACGCAAGTATATTTAGGTTAGTTGGAGGAGTTATCAATACTACTAGTAATGTGCAATCCACAGTGCTACTTAGCTTTAAAAATATATATAAAAGTAGTTTTAGAGGTTTCACTTTTAGGTGAATTGACTCTTTCTAGTTTATTCTGTATTCGGATATAATTATATACTTTGATTTCAAAGGAGAAGTCCAGCGCCAAAAAGGAACTTATGTGTATATTATCATCTTACAGTTGGATATATATATGTACGTTGGCGTAAGTAATGGATAATTGCTCATTGGAGACAACACAACTGATCTAAAAATAATAAAAATGTATACTTATAATGTAGTAAAACTATCACGATTTTCGAGATACCGGCCACTATCAACATTTCAAAACATAATTATTACATAGCATTGCACTAATTTAGATTTTGAGATCATAAAACAATTTGTTTTTGTGTTATTTTAGAATATTATTTGTAAATAGTCATACTAAAGTTTATGTGAATCTACCGGTTTAATTTTTTTACCAAATGAATAAAATTAATATTATGTTATAACTAGAATGAAAAAAGTATATCAACAGGTGTCAAAATTACATTACAAGTGTTGACTATAAAAATTAATTAATCATGGTAGTTCCTAGAGGCGAATTTTATTTAACAGTTAAGACTAGTGTCACTTCCTGTAGGTCACAATATAACTTAATGGAGGAAAATGAGCCTGTTTGCTTGCTGATAATGCTGAAAACATAGTTTTGGTTTGGTGTACACTTACGTAACTGAGTAAATCATTATTATCAGAGCTTGTTGACATCGTTGTGGGGTGCAACAAAAATTCTTAAAAATGCACGTTCAACTACAATTTCTAGATTTTCAATAGTCAAGATGTCACTTACGCTAGTTGTATGCATACGAAGCAGATTTATAGTTATCGTGAGTTTGAATCTTGATTATAAACTACCGACTATTATACTCACTACTGTTTGTTGTCGGCTGTCTCGTACTAGATGTCGTGCATGTCCAATGCATTTCCTCGGCAGTTTACGCAGCAAGATCGAGACTACCACTACATGACAGTACACTAGGTTGAGACGGATATCATTGCAGTATGAGGATACCGAGTTTCGAACTGATCAGACCTATGAAAGTTTATCTCATAGCATCATCAACTAGAAAAAAGCCTATAAGCCTTAAAATGGTTGAACGGATTTTCATAATTTTAACTAGGAACACTGTCGATTAAGACAACGAAAAAATCAAATTTGGTTCATATGTTTGAGCGCAACGATGCCACAGACAGATACATACATCCACAAGTTGAGTATAAAATAGTGTTTGACCACTATCTCGCCTAGTAGTAATCGATGATGTAGTCGAAGATGGTGAACACGCTAGGCCTCGAATGCTTCGATTTTCAAGGCCAGTGTGTTGCCGGAACACCGTATAGTTATGGCGGTAGAATTTCTCATTAACGTGGTGTTCCGTGCCGAAACAAGATTTTTGTCATCTATGCAAAATAAATAGTGAATCGCTGTAGGCTAAATAGATAGGTAATTAGAACGTGTGCATTATGCGAGATGAGACGGAACTTATCGTTAGAGTGGGACAGAGAAAAGGCCTACAGCCAGTGGTCGAGCAATATCGGAGGTCAAAAGACGCGTCGGTCTTCCCTCCCCTGGTGATAATACCAGCGAGCGCGCGCTGCCACGGAGCTAGAGGGATCGGCTTCCTCGGACGACGCGCCTCCATACATCACCCGTGGATCAGCAAAAGAAGCACGGACCTCCCACGTAAGTGCTTACTCTGTTTTCCCCTCAACACGTGGGTAGCTACTTTTTGGTAACAAATCAGATGGAACATTAATATAATATGCTATATACTACCTGTGAACATACGGAAGAAGAAAAACATCTCAAACTTGCTACTGAAACAGTCTCACGAGGCATGAGAAGAATCTTAATTATTAAGTTCATGATCAAATCATCGTTCTCAAATAAAAGAAAACTCGTTGTTATCCTTAAAGTTTTCTTGTGTTAATGACAAGTCATTAGCAAGAGTTTTCCTTCTTCTCCCGTCTAAATGTCAACTCAATTCTCAATTAGTGAAAAGGAAGTAACCCCCAATCGCTTGCACTAGCAATGAATATATATAGCGATGAATGGCATAATGATTCCAAGGCTGCGTTCAGAGTAAGATTACGTATTTATTTATTGGTAAAAGATAAACAGTTAAACGTTAATTATAGTTCTCTAGCGAATCACTTCGTTCCGGATTCGATGCTGTAGATATGACCAGCCCACTGCCACTTCAGTTTGCTAATCCGTTGTGTTATTTATTTATATATTTATTTATTTTATTTTATGGAAAACTTACAGTGTAATTTCTTAACTAAATTATAAATTAAAGTGTATCTATACATTATTTATTCGTTTTCGCATATTGCATCTAATTTTCTTGTTTGCTTCTAGTCATCAAAGTGAATTTTAAACAAAAAGTATATATATATGGAAAGTATAATTTATGTAACTCAGTTAGGAATTTTCTTCAAACCAATTTTTGGACATTATATGTCGGTATTTATTTGGAGATATGAACAGGTCTAATTCACGCAAGTTTAGGTTATTAATGGTTTTTGGAGACCTAATAAAAAATTAATTTTGTCTATAGTTGGTGGTACACACAGGAGTATTTAAGTCTATGTCGAACACTTTGGTTCTCTGGCGAATTACTTCGTTACGAATTTGACCTCGCAGAGAAACACCGAGCATAGCTCTTTCTATAGCTCGCTGAGTGACTTTAAATTGATGGACTATTTGAACCGTGAGTGTATTCGATGCTCTGCATCAAGTCTAATGTAATAATAATAATAAATACTACCAAATTACGCTGTACTTGAGACATTTTTTTAATACTAGATAGGCAAGCGTTTGACCACTATCTCACCTGATGTTAAGTGACGATGCCATCGATGATGTAGCGCGCTTACCTAGATGAAACCTGTTCACTCGCGATTTGAACACCCCCGGGTTGTAATTACCGAGAAACACAGACACCAGCATGGAATTCCACTCTTTGGCTGCACGTATGATAGATGTTGACATTACTGGTTTGTATGTATTTCTATGAAAGAGTTCTGAGCGTCGCGACAGAAGCATTTGCAGTTGGTCAGCGCCATAATTATACCACATGCAGCATGCAAAAAGCTTGAAATAATAGCATGCAATACTATAAGTATGTATGTGTATTATGTTTGCTGCTCTTTTATTTCAAATGATAAAAAGCTGTTAGGAATTCCGTTTCATAAATCATGAGTTTACTCTGTACACAGACTTATTTAGCCACTTTTTCCAAGGCGCCATTTTTTTCCAGAGTGGCAAGATGCCAATCCCTGACAATTTGAAGGACGATTATGTGAAAGCTCCAATTTTGTAATACTTCGCTTAAATTAGAGCGAGTTCATTGAAATTGACCCAATTTTTTGAGATGTTGTGCGCGAATGGACGCAACAACGAAGTATTTGAGCTGGTCCACAATTTTAAGTATTAGATATATTTTGACCAAATTTTCGCCTGTCATGGGATCAAGCAGATCAGATCACATATCAGAATGTATAAACATATATAAAGTTGACTTCACCTGATGGATAATACTTAAATTCAAAATTTAAAAGCAACCCCGACTAATCTATGCATAATCTATTCAATGAGACCATTCCAAAGAGGCCAAACTCGACATCTCTGCTGTTAGTTTTCTTTTTTATGATATAAGATAACAAGACAAGCCCGACGCTCGAAATCAAAGATAAGAACACTCTCGATTAACACACCTTTCAAACAAACAAAAAAAAATCAATGTCTGTTCAAAAGGTCATCCTAGATGCAAAAGGTTTTGCGTCTAGGATGATGAAACAGTTGCCTGTATGAATTGCAGAAACGTGGATTATCCAGCGCTTCGAAAAACTGCCGTCTTGCACTTTCAGATAAGCATGTTACGTACTATCTTGGACTGCATGAGATATTATACTTTAAAATGCTTGTCTGCTTACAATGCATCTAGATATTACACATAAGTCTACCTCTCTCATAAAAAAAAACCTATTGATTCTCATTCTAATATTATAATAGTAATACTTTCGTAGTTGTACTTCGTGGTTGTATATTTATATATAATTGTACCCTATTTAAAGACTAACAACTCATTTCAGTTAAAAAAAATTCATTGATCGCACAATAACTCCTAGCTTTGCAATCTAACGTAGATCTGGCAAAAAATAAAGACTTGCTTTCCAGATTCATTATGTACGAAATTGAATAAAAAGAACGAGATGAATTTAAATAATTTGAGCGTCAAATCACATTTTCCTTTCGTTCCGGCGGTTACCTTACAGTAATCTTGGCATGAAATATTTAACTGGCACAAGCCACAATTCATCCCAAATGCTACTTCTCAATAATTTATAGGCGTGTCTCATGAATCTCCCTTTATTCAAAGACAAAAAATGAAATCTCAGCTTTAAATAACACAAATAAACGCGACTTGACAACGACACCCCTCCCTAGACCACCCCTAGTTTCTTTACAGTCGACGACTTTTGGCCATTAGTGGCTAATACTATCTATTACTTAATGGACGATACTAGTCAAGCGTTTTAATTCAAAAATATTCTAATTGTTATTTATCTATTTTTAAAATAAACATAAGTAATCGTCAATTTTATTTTGAAAATGACTCACTTTATACTTCAGTTTCACCTGTTGAAAAGTAAAGATGTGGTGGTCTCAGATAGAATTGTGTTTGCCGTGTAGGGTCGTACTGTACCTGTATTGGTACAGCTCCCATTCCTAGGCCTAACAGGTGAAATAGTGGTTTTGACCACTATTGGTCTAGCCCATATCATATATAAAGAAAAAGCTCCAGGCAAGTTTCCCAGGAAAAGCTAGATTTCTGACATTGGTATGAGTAATGAAAATTGCACACATCGCATTTGTTCCAAGTTCCGTTCAACTTTCAAGAAGATAACATTTCTCCACTTTCAGACAACCACATTACCATCAGGTCATCCAAAACTTGTCAATTTCCAATAAAATCGTAAAAAAAAGATTTTATTCTCTCAAATTACTACAATAGCGCAACAAAAAATCACCCAATGTAAAGCCTTCCCCACCCGCTTACCTTGAGGAAAATCCAGCAGTAGGTAAATAGGCCCCCATAGTATAAAGGTACTGAATAATAGGCCAGCGAGATAGGACAGTTTCAGATGAGAATTCTGTCTATTTCACGAAAATGTTCTCTCGGACGGAACTTTGTCGATTTGACTTTGTCCAATTCAGTTAAAAAGGTTTGACTTCTGATACCCTACAAACGACTGCAGAGTCCAAAACTTTTGGATTCCTGAGTAATTTTAGGAATTGCATTGCGTTATTTGCGTTCCTAAGCTTATTGTAATGAGGCGAGGAATTTTAGATGATCTCTGCAAATTTTGGATTTAAAAATGCACGGCACTTTAAACTTGCAGTAGATTCTCTTCACGATTTAGCTTGTGTATAAATTATCGTGCCATACCGGCTATAAGGAGGCTCTTGAGCAATTTTTTTATATCTTATAGGCTACCGTTTGACCGCTATAGCTCCTGATTATCGTGGTGGTGGTAAGCGATAATGTGGTCAAAGAAGGTGAACACGCTAGGCTTACAATACTCTGACTCTCAAAGGCTGTGTACTGCCGAAACACCGTCAAGTTATGGCGGCAGATTTTCTCCTTGATGGTGATAATATGCTACTTTTGGTAGCAAGTTAGGCAATCATCGATGTAATATGCTATCATTATCGGCCAATTTCCGTCCGCTGCTGGACATAGGCCTCTCCCATGGCACGTCACTGAGCTCGATCTTCAGCTATTTGTTTCCAACCGCTGCCAGCCAACTTGCGTATATCATCGCTCCACCTAGCTGGAGGGCGTCCTACACTACGTTTGCCGAGCCGTGGTCTCCACTCTAGAACTCGTCTACCCCAACGGTTATCGGTTCTACGACATATGTGACCAGCCCACTGCCATTTCAGTATTAATTAATGGTGATGATTGCAATGTTGATTGTTAAGAAGCATTACAACAAAATCTTACTCGTTCTTATAGCTGTTTAACTACGCTGCAGCGAGCTTATCTGAATAGTTCTTGTCTAACTATAAAACAATATATTTGCAGCCACGTTTAAAGCTTGCCGTCAAAGTTAATTAATCATACAATGTTATTCTTAAGCAGTCTCCTAGATACTAAGATTTTTTAGCCAAAGCTACCGAAAAAATGCATTGAATCTATCATGACATGATAATCAGTCCGATCATTAATTTGTATGTATGCTGTATGTATAATTTAGATCAAAATTAATTCGGAAAAAATGTCACTCGGAGTTGGTCTCATTGATTTATTTTAAACTTTAAGCCTCTATTGAAAGCAGAACGATACTATTGACTGTGTTGAGGGTTTTGCCAAATAAACCGTTTTTCTTTCTTCTTTTTTTATTTTCCACTAGAAGCATCGAAAAATCGGTGGTGCATACATTAAAGATATTAAGTTGGTTCTTTCCGTTTTTTAGGGTTCCGTAGTCCTGACAAGGAACCCTTATAGTTTCGTCATGTCCGTCTGTATGTCTGTCTGTCTGTCTGTCCGAGTTTTTGCTAAGAGACCGTTAATACTAGAAAATTGTAAATTTGTGGGGGTATGTATATAAATTAGGCCGACAAAGTGCTGAAATAAAATGTTGAAACATATTTTTTTTTAGGGTAGCTGCCATATATGAGAAATGGGGATGATTTTTTTTTTCATCGTATACCCCATCGTGTGGGGTATCGTTGAATAGGTATTTTAAAATGAGTTAAGGATTGCTAATACCATTTTTCGATTGAATGCTCCATTTATGAACTATTAAACTTTAAAGTGCAAATTTTTGTTCCAGTAGGGCGTCCCCCCCCCCTCCAAAAGCTAAACTGCTGGCTTGTAAAATCTGGAAAAAATCATGATAATATGCATTTCATGAACTTCAAATAAAAACTATAGTGGTTAAGATAACTTTATTAGTTTAGCAGTAATAGTCGTTGAACTTGGGTGTTGGATAATTTTGTACCAAATACAAAATCCTTAGAATAAATCCTTTAAAGTGACAAAGACGGAGTACCTAGTTGCTTGTTTATAACGGGTAAAGACTTGTATTGAAAAACAGGCTACTACGGAACCCTACACTGCGCGTGGCCTGACACGCACTTGGCCGGTTATTATTAACTTTAAGTAACAGGACAAGCAGAACGCTTACATGATGGCAAGCAATAGTTAGCAAACCAAAACCATTACAATTTTACGGGATATAAATAATATGAATAAATGAGAAAACGATGGTAGCAGGAATCCTACCGTTAAAAAGCGACTGTAATATTATATTTTCATCCCAAGTGTTTATTTAAATACAGTACTCATCCTTACTCAGTCGAGCAATAAAGGCAGCCATTTAAAGTTAATAAATGAGCTAACTTTTGATCTTGAGAGGCGTAAAATTTTCCCGTTTCTTAAGTATTAGGATTGATGAAATATTATTCCGTTGGATAGAAACAGCTTATGGAGTTCTCATATTTTATTACGGATCAGTCATCTTTTACATAATTTTGTCAAAAAATATTCAAATGCCGATTTGTGGCCATTGAGCAATTTTACATATTTTTTGATTAGGTCGTTTTGCTGGTAGAAGGATGATGCTATGAGAAAAAGCTCTTTAGCAGCAAGTAAACAAATTTGGAAAATTACTTCATGATATTTTATGCAGATTGAAAATAGAGTCATGGTCATCCACAGGAGGGCTACTTACTGCTTCCATAGAATTAAACCGTAATTCGTAATTCGTCAGAAATTGTAGACATGTTTGCCACGCCTCACGAATTTTCCATAAAACAATACCTAAATTAAAAATTTAAAACCACCCCCCGTCTGATTTGTATATCATTGAAGTAAAAGGATACTGAATTTCAAATTAATACATTTGATTTGACTAATGTAAACTATGCTCAACAGACGGCAGCAGTGTGACAGGTAAGTAGTGCACAGAAGCACCATTTTGATTTGTTTGATGTCAGCGGTCAAAGGACTACGAGGTTACGAAAGTTGCTATTGTAGTCTTTTCAACCCAAAAGGAGCTGATAATATTTGAACAGCTGAACGGATTTTCATGAAACAAGCTAAGAACACTAAAAATTAAAAAAAAAAACTAAATCAAAATCGGTTCATCCGTTTGGGCGCTATGATGCCACAGACAGGCACACAGATACACAGATACACAGACACACAGATACACAGACACCCAGATACACAGCCCTTATTTTTGCGTCGGGGGTTACAAAGCCGTCAGACACTTGTCTCTTTGATTAATCCTGTTGAAAGCGTCATGGCAAACATAAAACACTAAATAAAACCGGCTAAGTCGAGTTGAACTCGCCCACCTAAGCTGGTCTAGCTTAGGTGGGCGAGTTCAACTAAGTCTAAATTGTATCAGCGCTCATACAATTTAGAGGTCTACCTTAATTGGCGCAAACTATGTATGTATGGGGACACCCTTTCAATTTCAACTTTTTTATTTTTTGGATTTTTCCCTTAATTTTTTCTGTAAGACCTTGCTTCTTGCCAAATTTCGTGATTCTAGGTCAACGGGAAGTACCCTATAGGTTTTCGACCCAAAACCTATAGGGTACTTCCGGTTTACCTAGAATTGTCAATTTTGGTTATAAGCAAGGTTTTGAGCACAAGTAAAGGAAAAATTCCGAAAAATAAAAAAAGTTGAAAATTAAGGTACATTTTGGTACTAACAAGTTTTCGCAAAAATCTAAATTTGCTCATAATATTTTTTTACTGTGTTGACTCAAGACCTTTTTACTTTATACACACAATAGGGACTATAGACCTCAGTATCAGGTGTAAATTTCAACTTGCTAGGTCCACCCGTTCCTGAGAAAATCAGTGGTGACACACGCACAGACAGACGGACAGACAGACGGACAGACAGACAGACTGACATACAGGTAGACAGACAGACAGACGGACAGACGGACAAGAGAGTGATATTATACGGTTCCTTTTTTACCTTTTGAGGTACGGGACCCTAAAAAGAATTTTCCAAATCGGTTCAGACATTTTCGAGTAATCGGTGAACAAAATAGAGAATCCAACGAATTGAAAACTTCCTCATTTTTCGTGAAGATGGTTAAAAATAGCTCAAACAACAAAGAAATAAACTTTACTTCCAAAATAATACCATTACTCTAAATATACAAATATTCCAAAAAACTTTCGTATTTTATCCCAGGACCGAAAAAAACATAGTATCACTGACATACTGGGTCGCTCCTTGGCGCGATAAAATGTCGTGCTACATAAATTATTCATAAAAATCTTGACTTTCCTTCGTACGTACACACACCACATACGTCTATCATTAATAACGAGCCACCCCCAAGCCAAGAGGAGTTCTAAATCTGTATAGCTAAGACATAAAATTGTCTGAATGTCGCGTAAAAGTTATGAACTAGGTTTTCACGCACCTAGGGAGTTGCTGTGTGAATATATGACACACAAAACGTAGACACAGTGTGTTCAGAAAGCTATCTTCCATGTAGCAGAAGGGAAACTTTTCATGCTTAAGGAGCTGTGAGTTATTAGGGAAATTACTTAAAAGTTACAGCTCTTAGGCTCCAGTTTCACTGGTACTGGCTGATAGTTATCTGATACAATTATATCATCATATATAATATATAATAATTTCTTCATTTGTTCATAATTATACAAACTTTATCAAACACACAGGCTATAAACAAACTTAACATTTTAATATAAAATGAATATGGTTTCTCTACAATAAAAAAGATCGAGCATAGTCGCATGCTATAGAAGAGGCCTATGTCCAGCAGTGGACTAATGATGATGATGATGATAAAAGTTGTAAAACCTCAGACATAAGTTCTCAATAGAGTTTTCAGGAACCGGTAAAATTAAATAACCGTAAGTAATTTTACTGTGTATTTTAAATACATTGCTGTTTTCTAGAGAGTTGGCAGTTAATAATTACTAATTGCTTTATGTACTTCTAAGTCAAAGTTATCTCCTCTATCTCTACGAAATAAAATGAAACCCTTAGAAAGCTTGGTCTTTATAAGAAAGCGTAGTTTTTGAAAAAAATGAATGCTCCTTTTTATAAATATTTTTTATAAAATATTGCAGTGCAGTGCCTTGCGCCTATATCAATATTTTATGTTTAATATTAAAAAAATAAAAGGTTAATACTTTTCTAGACTCAAGCTTTTTGTAAAGACGTTATCATGTCTTATGAAAAGTACATATAACATACATAAAATCACGCCTTTTTCCCGTTGGGGTAAGCAGAGACTACTTCTTTCCACATGCTACAATCCTGACATACCTCTTTCGCTTTTTCCACTTTCATGGGCGCCTTTATACATGCTCGCCGGTTATAGGTAATTTTGACTTGGCCTTTTTTTAAATGTCTCCAATCTGTTGTGATACATTCGTCTAGGTCGGCCTCTACCGGTTGGCTTGAAAATATGAAAAGTACTATTTATAATAATACATCATCATCATCATCAGCCGGTGTCAGTCCACTGCTGGACGTAGGCCTCTTCCAAGATGCGCCACTGAGCCCGATCTTCGGCTCTTCTTTTCCAGTCACTGCTCACCGCTTTGCGTATGTCGTCGCTCTACCTGGTCACAGGACGTCCTACGTTACGTTTGCTGATTTGCGGTCTCCACTCTAGGACAAGTCTACCCCAACGGTTATCAGTCCTGCGGTACATATGACCAGCCCACTGCTACTTATAATACATACATATAATACATGCTAGACAAATTCGACTGTCCTACTATTTGCCATTACGGAACTCCAGTCATCACAGCCTCAATCATCAGGTCACCTAGATGCTACCAGTCCCGCGACACTGCATACATATTTAAATAACTCAGAATTATGAACGTACTTTGTACTAACCAATACTGCAAAAAAAATTATAAGCATAATACCACAGATTACATAATAGTCACTGCGTAAGTAATACTTTCCGTTGTTAGGCTGGCTACACAGTACGTTCATAATTCGGGTATCAACAATGTAGGGAAGTGCCAACTCTTATAACGTAGTGTAGTAGAGTGACAGTACTCTGTGGATGCTACCATATGATTGAATATGGTATTGTATCATAATATACCTAACCTAAATTATTTTTTCTTATTTTAGTTCATCAAAACTTCATGTCCTCCAGAGAGCGCAATCATCAATATAATGTGACATCATATAGCCTATAACCAGCAGATAATCTATACGCTTCCAAAGATACCACAATTGCCAAATTATGATAAGAAGTTACGAGAGAACAGATGAACATACATAACATACCGGTCAAAACCTGTATTGTAGTCGAGTAAAAAGCTCCCTATTTTCAGTACCACTTGAGCGTATCCCACAGTTTCATTAATATTATCTACAGCAAAATAATTTATACGTAGTTTCACGTCAAGCATGTTTGTTCACAAATAAACCAAAGCCGTAATTTATACGCTAAAACAGAAGTAAACAATAAATTCCGGTCACGGACCGTAAAGCGTGCAGTGACCTCAGAATTTTATGTCAAATTGTTTAATGTATGTTGTATTTAGCTTATATACAACTGAGTAAGGGCTCGGTGGCGTAATCGGGAGAACGGTCGGCTTTGATGCCGTGGTACCGAGTTCAAACCCCGCCGTGAACCAATGGATTTTTCTATCGAAAAATGTATGTGCGCTTCTCACAGTGGCCCTCCGGTGAAGGAAAACATCGTTAAGAAACCAACAACCCCCGCATGATGGTAGGACACTATCTAGTGTCCGCCTGGCCAGCTACCACCCTCAAGTTAGAAAATCTGTCGCCAAACATCTAATGTGTTCCGGCAGCTATCCTTGAGAGCCAGTTCCCATTCTAGGCCTAGCGTACTTACCATCTTCGACCGCATTATCACTTACCAACAGGTGAGATAGTGGTTAAACACTAGCCTATAAGATATAAAAAAAGTAACTATGTACGGGTTATAAAATATTCTTTTTATACATAATATATGTGTATATATATATATATGTATATATATCTTACATAGGCTAGCGTTTGACCACTATCTCGCCTGGTGGTGATTATGCTCGAAGATGGTGAACACGCTGCGCTTAGAATACTCTGACTATCAAGGGCTGAGTGCTGCCGGAATATCGTAAAGTTATTGTGGCAGATTTTCTACTTGTTAGTAGTAAGCACTCTTTGGTAGCAAGTCAGGGAAACATCGATATAATATGCTTCTACCACCTGTGAAAAAGAATCTGATACTCTGGTTTATATAATTGCGCTATGAGGGTAAGAATAAAATGACTTGAGCAGCGCCTTGTCTTGCATTACAGATGAGTACAATTCAATTAAAGATATAGTGTTCATTGTCGCTTAATATCAGGTGACTTATTGACATTCACGTGTATCCATACCTTCCCATCGTTCCAAACGTGATGAGAAGTAATGAAGCAGCGTGTCCTTTCATCTTGTCATCACTTACCCGAGGTTAGAGCGAATTAACCCGCGATTCCAGCAAATGTGTCTGATAATGAATAAATATATATGATTTAGTCATTATCTGACACATTTAAACACGTGAATAATAAATAAGATAGTTAGAAAACTAAAAAACCGACAGCTCTTGCCGCGTGAGTATGTTTCAGTACCAAGTTTGAGGTCATTATCTTCATATCTCTGTAGATACTTATTAGATCTCAATTAATTGTATAATGGGAACATTGTGCAGTATCCTACCCATGTATAACCATAATCATTCGAATAGGTTCTCAATCGGCGAGTAATAGCGTATAAACATACAAGAAAAAATACAGACGGATTGAGAAACTCCTTCTTATTGGAAGTCCTTTTAAGTAAAATATTTTGTAATATCAACTGCAGAGTGCAGGGCACTTGATATAAAGTGAGCATCAAACGGCTTGAATATCGATGAACGAATAGTCATTACTACAAATACAGTATTCAAAGTTCTTCAAAGTTAAAACTTCTGGCTCGAGAATGAATCAAGAACTTTGGATTTCGCTCCATTCTGTAACTACACTTTAGGTGCATTTGTAATGTGAAGAAGAATTTTTAGTGGAATTTGTAAGGTTTCAAACTATAAGGTCTCTTGAATCGGCTTTCGGTTTCAGTAGCTATGATCTATACCCTATGTCGATTCCGTTAAGGTAAAGTTAAGGTTTTAGTTAAGGTTAAGGTTTTCTCATCGCGTTTGGTGTGAACCAGTCGGTACAAATACTACTGCGCTATCTGATCGCCGCCTAGATCGCGCACGCAGGACGCCGCGGTGTTTTCGTATCTTTATAGACTTTAAAACCATTTAACTGATGTGCCCTATACAATATTAAATATGACAAACTTATTATTTGCGGTTGGTGCATGAAATATCTAAGCATCGGCCTAGGGCTCGAACTGCAACAAAGTTAAGTTTGTCCTTTAACCTAGTTTGAAACGAATGACTTGGCAGGTTTTATTTATATTTAGAATAGTTATTGAAGTTATGATCTCTTTGGTGTTATTTAACGTGTGTGAGTACATATTTTTAATCTGCTCATATACTGAATAAATGCTTTTTTTATTTCTATTTTTTATATCTTATAGGCTAGCGTTTGACTACTATCTCACCTGTTGATAAGTGATGATACAGTCGAAGATGGTAAGCACGCTAGGCCTAGAATAGGAACTGGCTCTCAAGGATAGCTGCCGGAACACATAAGATGTTTGGTGACAGATATTCTAACTTGAGGGTGGTAGCTGGCCAGGCCGAAACTAGTGTCCTACCACCATGCGGGTGTTGTTGGTATCATAACGATGGTTTTCGTGCACCAGGGCCACTGTGAAAAGCGCACATACATTTTTCGATAGCAAAATCCAATGGTGCACGGCGGGGTTTGAACTCGGTACCTCTGGCATCAAAGCCGACCGTTTTCCCGATTACGCCACCGGGCCCTTGAAATGCTTTCAGTTTTGAGTTTTTCAGGAAAAACATTGGACGTCAATTACTTCTTTAAATTATAGGCAGACGTAAGAGTTATTTGTCGAGCGCTTGTCGTTTTGTATTATCACAAAATAAATTAACAGTACTGCAGTCAGTATTTTAAACGTAAATATTTTGGCTGTTATTCGTACAGGCAGTCGCGGTGAATCTGAAGCGAACTCACATATTAATGAGTGATTTTTCTGAATTTATTACAATCTGCTTTCATTATTTATACACAATTTGCTGCACATTTGAGGCACAATATCATTTATTTAGCTTGGTTCGAGTGTTAAAAATATTTTTAGCTCTATAATATTTCAGTATATTGACAAATTTTTTATCAACCGACTTCCAAAAGTGAGGAGATTCTCAATTCAAAAGATCAATACATTGTGGTCGTGTTGAGAAACCTCCTCCTTTTTTTGAAGTCGTTTAAAAATATAATAATGAAAGTAAAGTATACTTTCATTTCTAGTGTCTATCTTTCCTAGACTGACTTTTAGATCTTTTTCCTGTCATTGGTTTTCAATTTTGAAATCTTTCGTCATAAAAAACATCAACACCAATCATCAATCAACACCAATATTATAAATGCGAAAGTCAGTTTGTTTATTTGTTTGTTTGTTTGTTTGTTTGGGACTTCTTCACGGTCAAACGGCTTGACGGATTTGGCTGAAATGTTGTACAAAGATAGTACATAGGGCAGAATAGGATATAGGATACTTTTTTTTTGGCTATCGAGTCAGGGGGTCCAGATATTTTTAATTGAATTTTGTAAATATGAGACTTCTTCTCGAATTAATGGCTTGACCGATTTGCCTGAACTTTTGTATGAATACATGTCATAGGGTAGAATAGGATATAAAATACATTTTTTTTGGCTGTCGAGTCAGGGGGTCCAAATATTTTAAATTGAATTTTGTAAATATAAGACTTCTTCTCAAATAAACGGCTTAACCGATTTGCCTGAAATTTAGTATGAATACATGTCTTAGAGCAAAATAGGATTTGAGAAACTTTTTTTCTGGCTGTCGAGTCAGGGGGTCCACATATTTTAAATTGAATTTTGTAAATATAAAACCTCTTCTCGAATAAACGACTTGACCAATTTGCCTGAAATGTTGTATATAGACAGTTCATAGGGTAGAATAAGATATAGGACCCTGTTTTTTTTGGCTGTCGAGTCAGGGGGTCCAAATATTTTTAACTGAATTTTGTAAATATAAGACTTCTTCTCGAATAAATGGCTAGACCGATTTGCCTGAAATGTTGCATGAATACGTGTCATAGGGCAGAATAGGATATAGGATCCTTTTTTTTTGGCTGTCGAGTCAGGGGGTCCAGATATTTTAAATTGAATTTTGTAAATATAAAACCTTTTCTCGAATAAACGGCTTAACCAATTTGCCTGCAATGTTGTACAAAGACAGTTGATAGGGTAGAATAGGATATTGGATACTTTTTTTCTGGCTGTCGAGTCAGGGGGTCCAGATATTTTAAATTGAATTTTGTAAATATAAAACCTCTTCTCGAATAAACGGCTTGACCGATTTGCCTGAAATATTGTATATAGACAGTACATAGGGTAGAATAAGATATAAGACACTTTTTTCTGGCTGTCGAGTCAGGGGGTCCAGATATTTTTAACTGAATTTTGTAAATATAAGACTTCTTCTTGAATAAACGGCTAGACCGATTTGCCTGAAATGTTGTATGAATACATGTCATAGGGCAGAATAGGATATAGTATACTTTTATTCTGGCTGTTGAGTCAGGGGGTCCAGATATATTAAATTGAATTTTGTAAATATAAGACCTCTTATCGAATAAACGGCTTGACCGATTTGCCTGAAATGTTGTATAAAGACAGTTCATAGGAAAGAATAGGATATCGGATACTTTTTTCCGGCTGTCGAGTCTAGGTGCCCAGTTTTGCAAATGTGTGGCCTACTCTCGGTCAAACGGGTTAACCTTTTTAGCTGAAATGTTGTACACAGACAGTCAATAAGACAATGAATACTTTTTTTTGGTTGGCAATTTCGGGTGTCTAGATTTTTATTATGGAATTTTGTGAATGTGTGGCCTCTTTTCGGCCAGACGGCTTGACCGATTCAGATGAAATTTTGTACAAAGAATAATAGTATAGTATATAATAGGGCATAAAAGGGCAGGGAATACTTTTTTCGGCAATTAAGTGTGGGTGCCTTTATTTTTTGTTAACTTTACATAGAGTTTGCATAATCATAAAAGTTTGACCTTAGGTCCATCTATAATGACTAAACTTAAGATGTGTCCTAATAAGGCCATAAAACTGTCAGGGTCATTATAAGCCATCAAAATTTACGCGATGGCCTTGCTTGCCCAACGTGTTTTATCTGCTTTGTGGGAAGTAATTCAGAAACATTCGTGTTAACAGCCACATTTAACCTTAGGGTCATAGGTGTTGACTTAGTAGGTCATCAAAACTAAAACTGTCATAAAAAGCCGTAAAAATTTTTCGCGCTCGCTGCCCTCGCGCAAACATTTGTTTTGTCTACTTTGTAGGTAATATTTCAGCATTTTTTGTATTTTAATAGCCACATGCATCAAATCGAGTCATAGATTAAAACAGTACAGCCTTCAATAACGATAAAGATTATTAACCATAATAATCATAATGATTATTAACTTTAAAATAAGTATCAAGTTTAACCTTAGGGTCATCGATGTTGACTTATTAGGTCATAACAACTTTCTGGGTCATAAAAAGTTTAAAAAAATTTTCGCGCTCGCGCTAGCACTTCTTTTATTAACTTTGTAGGTAATATTTCAACATTTTTTGTTATTTTTAATAGCCAACCACATGCATCAAAACGAGTTTATAAATTGAAACAGTACAACCTTCAATAATCATAATGATTAATAACATTCAATATCAAGTTTAACCTTTGTGTCATCAGTGTTGACTTATTACGTCATAAAAACTGTCTGGGTCATAAAAAGTCGTAAAAAATTTTTGCGCTCGCGTCGCTCGCGCAGTGATAGCGCCCGCTGTGCTCGCACAAGATTTGTTATATCTACTTTGTAGAAAACGATTCAGCAACTTTTGTATTTTAATAGCCACATGCATCAAAACGAGTCATAGATTGAAACAGTACAACCTTCTATAATGATAAAGATTATTAACCTTAAAATAAGTGGATGTCAAGTTTAACCTTAGGGTTATCGGTGTTGACTTAGTAGGTCATAAAAGCTGTAAAGGTCATAAAAGGTCGTAAAAAATTTTCGCGCTCGCTTCGCTCGCGCAAGCATTTGTTTTGTCTTCTTTGTTGGTAATATTTCAGTAACTTTTATATATTAATAACCACATGCATCAAAACGAGTCATACATTAAAACAGTACAACCTTCAATAATCATTATTGTTGTTAACCTTATAATAAATGGATGTGAAGTTTAACCTTTGTTTTATCGGTGTTGACATAGAAGGTCATTAAAACTGTCAGGATCAAAAAAAGTAGTAAAAATATTTCGCGCTCGCTTCGTTCGCGCAGTAATGGCGCTCGCTCCGCTCGCGCAAGCATTTGTTATATCTACTTTGTAGAAAACATTTCAGCAACTTTTGTATTTTAATAGCCACATGCATCAAAACGAGTCATAGATTAAAACAGTACAGCCTTCAATAACGATTAAGATTAATAACCTTAAAATAAGTGGATATCAAGTTTAACCTAAGGGTTATCGGTAATGACTTAGTAGGTCATAAAAGCTGTCAGGGTCATAAAAGGTCGTCTACATTTTTCGCGCTCGCTTTGCTCGCGCATTAATAGCGCTCGCTGCGCTCGCGCAAGCATTTGTTTTACCTACTTTGCAAGTAACATTTCAGCAAGTTTTGTATTTTAATAGCCACATGCATCAAAACGAGTCATAGATTAAACAGTACAACTTTCAATAATCAAAATGATTATTAACTTTAAAATAAGTATCAAGTTTAACCTTAGGGTCATCGATGTTGACTAAGTAGGTCATAACAAATGTCTGGGTCATAAAAAGTTGTAAAAAAATTTCGCGCTTGCGCTAGCACTTCTTTTATTAACTTTGTAGGTAATATTTCAACATTTTTTGTATTTTATAATAATAGCCAGCCACATGCATCAAAACGAGTTTATAAATTGAAACAGTGCAACCTTCAATAATCATAATGATTATTAACATAAAAATAAGTGGATATCAAGTTTTACCTTTGTGTCATCAGTGTTGACTTATTACGTCATAAAAACTGTCAGGGTCATAAAAAGTCGTTAACATTTTTCGCGCTCGCTGCGCTCGCGCTGTGTTAGAGCCCGCTATGCTCGCGCAAGCATTTGTTATATCTTCTTTGTAGAAAACATAGCCACATGCATCAAAACGAGTCATAGATTAAAACAGTACAACCTTCAATAATGATAAAGATTATTAACTTTAAAATAAGTGGATATCAAGTTTAACCTTAGGGTTATCGGTGTTGACTTAGTTGGTCATAAGCTGTCAGGGTCATAAAAGGTCGTAAAAAATTGTCGCGCTCGCTTCGCTCGCGCAAGCATTTGTATTATCTTCTTTGTTGGTAATATTTCAGTAAATGTTGTATATTTATAACCACATGCATCAAAACGAGTAATAAATTAAAACCTTCGAGCATTTACCAATGGAGATGTTAACGTTGTAATCCGCAAACATTTTTTTCTGCCGATACTTACGGGGGACGAGGTAAACACGCATTGCACACACACAAATCACACTAACTTGAAACACGCACACAGTATTAAAAATACAGCGTAGTTACGCACGCTCATATGGCCAAAAATGGCTATATGGCCAGCAAAGGGGAACGCTTTGCTTTAACTTCTCAATTGGTAAATGCTCGAAGATTAAAACAGTACAACCTTCAATAATCATAATAATTATTAATCTTAAAATTAGTGGATATCAAGTTTAACCTTTGTGGTATCGGTGTTAGGAGGTCATAAAAACTGTCAGGGCCATAAAAAGTCGTAAACATTTTTCACCATCGCTTCGCTCGCGCATTGATAGCGCTACGCTAAGCATTTGTCTTATCTTCTTTGTAGGTAATATTTTATCATTTTATGTATTTAAATAGCCACATGCATCAAAACGAGTTTATAATTTTAAATAGTTCAACCTTCAATAATTATAATAATTATTTTACCTTAAAATAAGTGGATATCAAGTTAAACCCTAGGGTTATCGGTGTTGACATAGTAGGTCATAAAAACTGTCAGGGTCATAAAAAATCATAAAAAAAATTTGCGCTCGCTTCGCTTGCGCAGTAATAACACTATATAGCATATAATAGCGTGTTTTAACAGCCTCATACATTAGACTGACTCAAATACTTAAACAGCAAAACTTGGTAAACCTTGCTTAGGTTTACCAAGTAATGATTAATGACTTTAACAATAGACGATATCGAGTTCGACGTAAGAGTCATCTACAGTGACTTGATTGTTAGGTTATAAAACTGTCAGGGTCATAAAAAGTCATAAAAAATTTTTGCTCGCGCAGCTATTTACCATAATTTCTTTGTAAGAAATGTATCAGGAACTTTTGTGTTGAGTCAAACAATTAAACAGCACAACTTCGTATACCTAACCAAAATGATTAATGACTTTAACAATAGAGGATATTAAGTTCGACTTTGGGGTCATCTATGGTGACTTGGGCTAAGAGATTATTGATCTAGACCTCAAAGGTCATAAAGACACAATAACGCGGGCGAAGCCGCGGGTAACAGCTAGTAAATCATATATGTAAGGTGTGAATCATGAAACCTGAATGGAGGCGATTCAAGATATGCCACAGTATCTCCAGTGATACGACGATAAACGTCTCAAACTTGCTACTAAAACTGACTCACGTGCCATGGCGAAAAAGCGACTTCCATGGAAGTCGGTTTATTTAATTTTTCAACTATCTTAATTATTGTATGTAAACTTTAAATTAAATTAAGTTGAGAATAGTACAAGCCTTTACTACCACAATAAAAATATCGTGCGGTGAAGGAGACTGGTGTTTTAACCATGCTTCAGTGCTCAGTGGCGTGCAGTTCGAGGGGCCATGTCCAGCTATGGACTAGCATAGGCTGATGATGATGATGGTGAACCATGCCTATGATGCCTGAACTGATGATAGAGCTAGGCTGTGGGGACTGGTTTTCCGTAATGGCAATTATTTTTTTCTTTTTTATATGGTAACAGGACAAGCACGACGCTCGCCTGATTGTAAGCGATGACGTCTACCTATAACAGATACAGCGGTATGCAAAATTCTGAACTGCCAGAATTTTGCATGTCATTGCACTGCGCCTGTGCCTTGAGACATAAAGATGTTGAGTTTAACATGCCCTGTAATTTCACTACTGGACACCTTGCCATTTCAACCGAAAAATATTCTTATTTCACGGGTGAACATTAATTGGCAATGTGTTGGTACCGCCCAAGGTGGACTAGCAGAAGTCCTACCACTACAAATGGTCGGACAGTCGAATTTGTGCTAGTATGTATTGTTATCTTTCGTATTCATTCATAGTCGTACACCGACTTCAAATGCTGTGCTAGTAATGTTTAGTACCTACCTAGATTGATGTGTTTATCTCTATATCTCCGGAGGTACTTATCAGATCTTGATAAAATTACAATGGGAACAATTAGGAATTATATGTACTCTCTTAAACAAAAAGAACAACGGGCTGCACTCCGGAAGTGCCGGCAGAAGTGAAAACTTCAACATTAACGTTGTGCATTTGGTCTATTCTCCCTCCGTCTTACAAATTTTCGATCCAGTCACGTGTCCTGACGAGAGTCTAACTTTTTTTACCCATCCCAAAAAAGCTTCTACTCTCCCTCCGTCTTACGAATTTTCGATCAGGTCACGTGTCCTGACGCGAGGTCCTGCACTTCAAAGACAAAGATTTTCCAAATCAGTTACTGAGCGACGTAGTTCAGTATTATTATTTGTTCTGAAGTAGTCCTGAGGTAGCATTAATAAAAAATCTGCAAAATTGAGAACCTCGTCCTATTTTGAAGTCGGTTGAAAAGCATGTGTTTACAAAAGTTTGTAACTTTTAATTTATGTAAAGGTAGACTGAACATTGGAGGTGGAGAAGACAAAACATCACATTTATGAAACAAACATTTACACTTAGATAATAAAATACAAATTCCAGAATAGTTTGAACACCACCCCAGCAAACAATGAAGGCAAACTGTGTCGAGTAGACTTCTATTAAGGAAGTCATTGAATGTAATATTATTTAAAAATGTTACAATTTTTTTTACAACTGGGTAGCACTTGACCACTATCTCACCCGATGTTAAGTGATGATGATGGAGCGCGCTTACCTATAAAAAACCAATTCGCTCGCGATTTGAAGACCCCCATATTTTACTTTACCGGAAAAAGGGTAGCAGGGTATTTATTGCATTTCCTGGTGGTTCGATGGTGGTATGATGAGCGAAAAAGCATAAAAATTTAAAAAGATAAGAAGCAAATCGCTTTACAAGAACCGAATTCACATGTTGCGTGTTTGTGCTAAGACAGAGTTTCTGAAAATCCATGCCCAATGGATTAAAGTTTGGAGAAAGTTCATGTCAGGTACATTTCAAGTTATAATAGAATATAGAACCTATTTCTATTACGGTGAATAATAGAAAAGGAAGAATTGTTTTGACGTAAATGACAGTAACAATGTCTATGAAATGTGAAGAAAAAGTATACCGCCTGTTTTTCAAGCTCCGGCATATTGTAAGCCCGAAATACTTATCAACTTTTATATTATCTGCACGAAAGCGTTATTACACTCCCAATAAATAATAATTTATTATTAATAGCTAGATTAATTCATTTGAATGTCTATTTGAGCATTTTAAGTTGATTGAATTCATTTGAGATTGTTATAATATTTAATTTAATACCTACTTTATTATTTATATTATTATATATATTTATTCTTCATTATGTATATTTATATTATTCTTGTACAATGTTATTTTGTGTATAGTATTATTATGTATGTATTTACGTTTTTAGATATTATGTACTTATTATGTTCTAGCAATATTAACACCATTATACCGCCATATATATATTTCAGATATTCCTTTAAAAACCAAGGTTTTCTGGAAGAGATTGCTTTAAGACCGCCTATTGGTACACTGTTTGTTAATAACTAATTTTTTTTATGTTTAACTTTTAAGCTGTTCAATAAAGTGTTTATCTATCTATCTATTTATCTACTTATGCAATTTCTACTTTAATTTTATAATGATGAAAGCTTAAATAAATAAATAAATAAAAAAATCAATAAATAAAATAAACCGCATCGTGTTAAAGTTGTAAGTGTAAAGTGTAAGTTGACGATTATGTACATAATTTGAACTTTCAGTTGCCTTCTCTTTTTTAACCCCCGACGCAAAAAGAAGTGGTGTTATAATTTTGATGTGTGTATCTGTGTATGTGTGTGTCTGTCTGTGGCATCGTAGCGCCCAAACGGATGAACCGATTTTGACTTAGTTTGTTTATTTTGATAGGTGTCTTTATCGAGAGTGTATTAGCTTTGTTTCATGAATTTTTTGGGTTGATGAGACTACGATAGCAACTTTCGTAGCGGTCAAGACCGCGGACGTCAAAAAAATCAAAATGGCGCTTCTGCGCTCTACGTACTGAGATGTCGTGTTTAGGCTTATCGAAATGAACTCAATGAACAAATTAAATTAAAGTATTATTTTATGTAAGAGTTGGCGAAGAAGTCGGCCCCGCCTGATGATAAGCGGTCACCGTTGCCTATGCACATTTGCAACACCATGGGCACTATTTTTGCGTTGCTTTTTAAGGAAGGTATATGGATGCCCTTTTTAAAACCCTCCTTGTCATATCTCTGAAAGAGAAAGATAGTGACGGGAAGGTCATTCCACATCTTGCAAATGCGAGGCAGGAAGCCACAGTATCAACAGGCAAATCTCTAAGTGAGCATCAAACATGGCATTCCAGTAAATTCTAGAACAAGCCAGTTCGTCCTAAAACCAGGTTGCCGAGCAACACTTATCACACCCGTATGTGTGCGACGCAGCGCGAGCGGCGCGGTTTATTGTGTCGTATCATGCTACGGAGCAGATTAATGGTAGAGGACATAGCTATAAGTGGTAGCGATAAAAACACCACTCAATGCTTAATGATGTTAAGCAAAAATCTGGAATATTATTAATTAAACTAAACGAAGTGTGATTTAAGGTACGACCGCACCGCGGCGTCCTACGTCCGCATGCGCGTTCGCGATCTGATTTTCAATCGTTTTCTGATCGCCGTAGATCGCGTTTGGTGTGAACCAGTCGGTACAAATACTACTGCGTTATCTGACCGCCGCCGCGCTGCCTAGATCGCGCACGCAGTACCTTTATTCCAATTGTTTGATTAAATTTTGCCATCCTTTACAAGCTTATATTTAATTTGCCGTATTAGTATGTATATAATGTTATGTTTGTGTGGTGGTAGTGGTACGAGCATACTACATCGATGTTGCCACCGACGCCTGACTTATTACGAAAAAGTAGCTTACCCCCCATCAAGGAGAAAATCTATAAACTATAAACTTACGGTGTTCCGGCCGCACATAGCCCTTAATATTCAGAGTATTTTAGGCGTTGTGTGTTCAGTATCTTCGACCTAATCAGCGCTTACCACCAGTGAAGATAGTGGTAAAACGCTAGCCTACCTTTACATGGTGTAAAACAAAGTCGCTTCCCGCGTCTATACGCTTCATCATCATCATTAGCCTATCTCTGTCCACTGCTGGACATAGGCTTCACCTATGGCATGACACTGAGCTCAATTTTTATTTTTATTTTTATTTTATTTTAGTCAATATAAAAGTAAGGTACAATGTTCAGTTGTTATTGTACCATTAAACCACATAAAGGTTTGTCTTGGTACTCACACTCGTTGAGACCGAATTAATATTAAGAAATTATTATTTTAACATATAACGTAAGTAATATAATTCCAGCTCTTTAGAATAACAAAATTAAAATTGAATGACGCTAATTGTTGTTTTTATATCTAGTTACCTACTAATTGACAACAGTATAATCATATAATCACTGCCAACATAGCTCAATATACCATTATTTTATACATAATGCGTAGATAGTAGTTAAAAGTTCGTATTTGTACAGTATATGTATACAGGTACAAAATGGTATTACCGAGTTTTGATATTTAAGATAACTATCGATTATTGCCGATTCTTATATTTTTAATATTGTTTATTAAACTAGACTAATATTATATTTTTAAAATAATTATCAGCTTGTAAATGCCGCTATAGATTTCTAATATACGTAACTTAAAAATTTCACACAATAATTAAGAGACAAGAAGTAATGATGAGGGTAGTTCCGAATCCACAGGTGCAGGCGCACGGGTATCACTATTTATGTGATAATTTTGTTGATGTCGTCTTCCCCTCGTATAACGACAGGTTTATCATTGTCGCATTTTCTAGCCAAGATTTTTCCCGATTGGAACCAAATGTATTTGAATGTAGGCCGTAGCTTTTGGTTAGTGATCCACAACAGCGATTTGTTCGCTTTGGTCAGGGCGCGGCGAATAAGTACCTCGTTTTTTCTTTCGTCTACTGGCGGGTTTGGCATTACATCTGCGATAACAATACTTTCTTTTTTAGACGCTTTAATCCAGTTCAAGGCTTCGCAAGTATTCGACAGTTCTACCAGAAGAGGCGTCGCTAATCCATTTTTGCTGTTTAGCCTTTGTGCGCTGCGTATATGACTTTTGTCGACTTGTAATTTCTTAGCTACCTGGATAGTAATGTCGAAGATGTTTTCATCTGGTTTGACCTGTGGGATGCCTGTTATTTCTATCTTATTGTCCATGTTACGCTGTTCCATATCTCGCATGTTGACTTCCAATAATATGACTTTTGTTTCCAGGTATTTGTTCTTATTTAATAATTCTGTATTTTTGGTTTCAAGTTCGTTCAACCTCTTTTCATATTTTTCTATAATGTTGAGCATATGATCAAATTTCGCACCGAAACTGTTTAGAGACTTATTCAGACATTCTATCTCCACTTTGACAATCTTCTTCACTTCTTTCGTCATTTCTTCCATCATCTTTTCATAGCTTCCTAATTGAATTTCTTCAATATCATCATCTTCAGGTATAATAAGTGATTTCCTGGACGGGGAGTCGCGCTTGCATTGGTCACAGGTCCAGCCCAAACTTTCGTTGTGACGTAGTGCAGCAAGTTGCTTGACAGTAAGGCTGGTGCATACGGAATTAGCATGCACTATCTTATCACACTGGCTACACTCTAGTCCGAAACATTTTTTTGTTACGTTTTTCTGACAATTATCACACTTAGGCATTTTTTGTAATTCGTTTATATTAGCGGGTATTTCAAAAACTATTATGAGCTGCGCGTAGCAACTGACTCGAGACACGGTCAAACAACGAGTGGAACAATCTTCAGCGCTTTCAAATTTCAAATTTATTTATTTCATAAAAAGTACATTCTTACATATATACAGCCATTTCCGCCAAACTAGGTGTTGGTGACACCTGTATTTTGGTAGAAAGATCCTTCTCATTTTTAACTACATTTAATGTACATTTTTTTAAGGTAAAAGTCTTAGTGTCCAAATTAAAAATCTAGCATTAGTTTAAAATAGTTTTAGCTCTTTGTTTCCAACCGCTGCCAGCCAACTTGCGTATATCATCGCTCCACCTAGCTGGAGGGCGCCCTACACTACGTTTACCGTCTGTACGCTTAGATCTTTTAAACTACGCAAAGGATTTTAATGCGGTCTTCATCAACAGATCGAATGATTCAAGGGGAAGGTTTATTACCAGAATAAAACGCAGGCAAAGCTGCGGGGTGCAGCTAATAAGATATAAAAAAATGAGTTCGCTATCATTTCCACTAAGCACACACCCAAACCCCAGCTGCGAGAGGCAAGTGCCAACGTGTCCCAAATACTAACAGAATGCACTTTTGTTCTTTTGAAATTGACTAAAGAGATATTGCCGGTTTAATGTTGCAACTATGCACTCGGTTATTGCTTCCGTAGTCTATGATTTGCGAGTTGAATTCGAATTTGCAAGCTGAGCTTATTTTGAGTGTGTGTTTTAGAATGAGTTAAGGTTTTTCACAGAACATACAAACTACAGTCTGCATGTTTTTCCGAAAACCCTCACAGATTAAATAATAGAACACTGTGTGTGTATATGTATAAGGACAATACCTAGTGTCCTATATGTATAATATGTTATGTATTGTAAAAGTATGTATGTATATGATATTTATATTTAAAGTGTAATTAGTTTTTTTTCTTATAACAAGTTTTTTTTTATATGTTTATATTCATTATTTTGCTCACACTTATGTATTGTGCACTGCACTAACAGCTAATTCCTGCTACAATACTGACCATCCAAAGGTTGTCTGGAAAATAAATAGGCCTATTGCAATAATACAACCATACATTGCTTGTATGTTACTGTGCTAATATTTATTAATGAGTATTTATTTATATTCTATGTATCTTTCTATTCTGTGGTACAGATATTAATTCGAGTGGGTTCTTTAGGGATATGCAGCTGTACAATTATTCAGCTACATAGGGTTCTACTGTACATTTACTATCTAAAGATTATTTTTTTTACACGCTTTATCTCTACTTCACGGCAAATTTATTTGTCCGTCACAAATCTTGCGATTGATTTTAGAGCGAGTTCCAGGGGTCTATTGATCTGAAATTTTGCATACACGTGTCAATCGCGTGACAATGCAATATTATGACGACATGGTGCTGATCTGATGATGGAGCTGGAAGGTGGCCAAAGGAACTCCTAAACTACACATATTATACCCGTCGTGTTTGGGCTCGTTGTATTTGTCTTTACTTACTCTGGTCTACTAGGTTATGTAAAAGCTTGTGTTTAAAAAGTATTTTTTAAATATTGCTATTTTATTGTATAGCGTTTGACTTCATTGACACCTGTTTGTAAGTGACGATGTGGTCGACGATGGTAATAGTATGATTGGGAAGTGACTCTCAAGGACTGCTGCCAAACAAATAAAATTTTTAGCGACATAATTTACAATTGAGATTCAGAATCGTTACCTATATCCATGAAACTGCCTGCCCATTAAAAATTGAGTTGTTGACTGCGTGTTGGATTACTGATTTATAAACATAAATGAAGACGGATACATTTATGAGCCCCGTTACGTAAAAGACAAATAAATGGCTTGAGTTCTATAGTATAGTCTTTAGTCCAAAGAAATTATCATCTCTAAGAAACTTGAGAGTTAACTAGATGAACCATACAAAGAAGCTTTTAGTAAGATTTGATACTATCCTCTGTGATAGGGTAAATCCAGAAACTAGTACAACTTAGGCAAACTTTTTACGTCTTTTCAAGAAACTTAGTACTCCTACGAACTGCAAAGCTTTCTCTTTAGACGACGCTGTAATTTTACAAGGAAGTTCACATGCAACTGCAAATATATTTAAGGCCACTGTCTTGGAAAATTGACGCGCGGCAAAATATTTGTGCAGCGTTAATATTTTTTTAAAGCAAAGCCACTTAATATGAACAAATAAAAATGGATGTACATAAATTATTGTGGACATAAGTTATCGCTACATATTTTTTTACAAATTTGATCGATTCGATCGATCTATTGTGGTAACAAACATAAAAAAAAATACTGTCGAATTGAGAACCTCCTCCTTTTTTGTAAAGTCACTTTGTGAATTCAGCCTACCTTTGCTTTTACATTACAAACAATATCAAATATCATATATTACAAAGTAGAGCAACAGTAAACTTTTCATTTCTTTCATTATGACTAACGGGGTAGCGAGAGTTCACGCAGAGGGAGTAAAGAGATGTAAAACTGGTATGTATTCTGTGGCGCCACGTCGAGCGTGATTTTGAATTTTGCATAGAAAGACTGTGGCCTTAAGAGATGAGCTCTTTGAAGATATAAGAAGCGTCAATTTGTTGCAAGAAAATATAATTACCATGTGAATTTTGTTAGAAATTTTGTGAGTTCAAGTCACAGCATTTGATAAATAGTTTAATTTATAAAGTTTACGTTATATTTATTATTTATTTATTTTATTCTTATATTCTCTCTTTTGTACATAGGTACGAGTAATAAACTTTTTTAACTCGCCTCCCCGCGCTATCTATAATAATGCTCTGAACACAGCACTCACTCACAGCACTCACCAACTTAGAAGTCATCCGAAAAACCTAATGTGATATACCTCCTTATTCGATAGCCTTTTTCGATAAATTTAGGTCTCTTAATTTGTAATCTGTTGTCATTAAAATTGCAAAATATTTTGTATATCTCTATTAGTTTACACCAGGTCAGATCAATGGTATGCCAAATTTTAGCTAAATCGAATATCAGCAAGTGGTTGAAAAATGCTTCGTAAATTTTGATGAACAAAATTACATGTAACGTACTATGCAAGTCCTATAAATGATTCTAAAAAGAAATAAACAAACAAAATCAACTTCACCCTTCACGTTCTTTCCAAGAGCTCTTACAAAACGAATTAAAGAATTTAAATATTGCAATGAATTTAGCATCCAGAATTCAAGCTGCTTCACTGGAACACTCTAAGTGCCGTTGTATTTGCACTACAAAGATGAAATCGCAATGCAACTCAGGCACAATTTAACTAGTTTACACAGAGTAAGCCACGTCTACGCCTTGGCACGTCTCGGTTTGATATCACCAAACGTGCAGCGGAACAATTGCGCTGAGATTTTAAATAGATGCTACAAAATGCAAGACCTTTAGATAGGTACTCTGATTTTACAAGTAGGTACTAAAACATTGAGCTGAAAGTATTTTCTTGAAAAAGCTGGTCTCTACAGATTACATGAGCGGTCGCATTTTTTTAATTATTATTATTCTTAATCATCACTTAGCAATAAAAATATCAAGCTTGCTATTTCATGTGATTTTTTTTGTAAAAAAACATCCAAATAAGTTAATTTTGGAATAAAAAGATATAAAAAAACCTGCAATCATATTACAAGTAGTGTATAGAATATATCTTTAGTATCAATAGTCTATTTTAATACGTTTTTATTAGCTTCAGACGTATGTCGGATTAACTCAAAATTTGGCATACTTATTAAGGACCGATGGCAATAAATAAATAAAAAAAAATTAAAAAAAAATAAATAAAAAAAAAATCTACTAAAAAATTAAAAATAAATAATATTTAAAAAAAACTAAAAAAATACGCTTTTATAGAAAATCCAACTAAAAAATAGAAAATAAATTTTAATAAATTTGAATTAAAAATAGTGTAAGAAAAAATGATTTTATTGTAAAAAAAGCGTGGGGTGCTTTTCAGGATATTATCAAAATAACCCTTCTAGTCATATCTGTTCATAAAATATTTGGAACCATTGATACCATGCACCCCACGCTTTTTTTGGTCGAAGATGGTTCATTGTGGATCATGCTAGGCCTAGGATATACTAGGCCTAGGTCTATAATAATACTCAGACTCATAGGCTGTGTGCTCCTTGGTTATGGCGGCAAATCTTTACCTTGATAGTGGTAAGCTAGTTTTTGGTAGCAAGTCAGGCGGAACATCGATATGATATGCACCTACCATCTACAGACGAAAACCCATTCTGGGATTTTAATCGGTGACTCCTCGCTTTGAACTCAAGCCATCCTCCACCCTTTCCACAAACGGAGCTCTCAAAATTAACTAATACAACTTTCACCGAAATAATTAATCGCTGTCTTGTCATTTTATTTGCAGTTGCCAACAATTAGTTGCCCTTTACGTTATTAGTCGTCTGGAATATAATATGCCTTTTAGAATTCTAGATAAGATTAAGAAGTGCTTCTAAGAAACCGTTCTAGTACTACTTCTAAGCCCAAATCCCAACTTAATGTTCCCCTTATTTTGTCGACTGCAGTAAGTCCCTTATTAATAATGAATTGTAAATACATTACGTACAGATTTCTCTGATAATCTTTAGCTGTGGCTAACGAGCAACTCCATTAACACTTTGTCTGCTGGTTTAAATTATAAGCGGAGGATACCAATCTACTCGAAGTCGATGTAGTTCAGAGTGTTTTGTACGTGCCACTGTGTGAAGCGGCCAAAACACTATATTTAATGGTCTACGATTTGTTAAAATGATGTTATGTATATAAATAAATAATAGTTTAAAAAACTAAAAAAATACGCTTTTATAGAAAATCCAACTAAAAAATAGAAAATAAATTTTAATAAATTTGAATTAAAAATAGTGTAAGAAAAAATGATTTAATTGTAAAAAAAAAGCGTGGGGTGCATGGTATCAATAGTTCCAATTATTTTATGAACAGTGATGACTAGAAGGGTTATTTTGATAATATCCTGAAAAGCACCCCACGCTTTTTTTACAATAAAATCATTTTTTCTTACACTATTTTTGATTCAAATTTATTAAAATTTATTTTATACTTTTTAGTTGGATTTTCTATAAAAGCGTATTTTTTTAGTTTTTTAAACTATTATTTATTTTTCATTTTTAGTCGAATTTTTTTAAAAGCGTAATCCTGATTATCCTAGTAAGGATAACGGGTCAAAATGTTTAAAATATTGAATTGTCATCGGTCCTTAATACGTATGCCAAATTTCGAGTTAATCCGACGTTTTGAAGGGGGTTAAAATCATGTTCAAAGATTCCGTTACATACTAACATAGAAACATACATACGTCTGAAGCTAATAAAAGCGTATTAATTTGTAAAAACGGGGCTGACATAATCGCTGAGCGACAAAATCCCTTCCAAAAATTAGATGAAAAAAAAGCGGAGGATGTTAATTCCGGATCTAGATATACTTCAGTGCTTTGTTTTATTAACACCCGACGCAAAAAGAAAAGATGATGTAAGGTAGGTGTATGTATGAGTGTATCTGTGCGTCTGTGTAATTGCCTCTGTAGCATCGTAGCGCTCAATCTAATAAGCCAATTTGTTTGATAGGTGTCATAATCAAGAGTGTTCTTAGCTTTGATTAATAAAAATCAGTGAGTTTTTAACAGACTTCTAAAAATAATGAAGTGTCGTCTCGTGACCACGATCAATGCAACTTGGTCGAAACGTCGAGTTAAATAAGTTTTAAAATTAATGTTGTAAGTGCGATTATTCCCGTATTTAAATATTTATAACTTATAATAAAGAGGTTCTCAATTCGGGAGAAGAATGAATTCGAGACGTCTGAGCTTGCAGCACATTCTGTGATCGTGGTTATTCCCTTGCACATCTATGGTGGAATTTATTTTTAAGAATAAATCTCAGTAAATCGCTTTTTTCCCATAACTTCTGCCCATTGCAACACGGTATCGGTCGAAGAGCACTCTTAACGAGTTTTATGAACGCACCACGATTAGCGCAATTATCCGGAAGGAGTTATTGCTGTCGAGTTTAAAGATATTGAAACTGGAAGACTTTTACTTTCAGTTTCAGGAACTTTACTTAAATTGGAGAGTTGAAGTTGATGAATTATTACTGAACCAGCTCTGGACATGACTATGTCTGGAGTATCAGAATTTATGTTGCATTTTTTTGGGTTATATTATATATGCCATCCTACTTCCTACTAATATTATAAAGGCAAAGTTTGGGAGTGTGTTTAAATTTCCTTAGTATATTTGTTACTTCTTTACGCTAAATCAATCAACACATTGAGCTGAATTTTGGTATGTTATATATAATAATACATGTATATCAATATATATATATATATATATACATGGTGTGGTTTTGCATTCTCGCCATATTCGCATGTCGCAGTCGATTGTAAAGGGTACCCTTAATCACTTAATAATATTATTAAAGTTCGCCCGTGAATTAATATTCGTATATTTGATAAAACAATTTTGTGATTTTCAGAACCATCCCCGAGTAATATCAGAAAAACGCCATGTAAACTGCGCAGGCGCGTACACACATACGTAGATGATGTTATGACACTGATAGAGCGGTCAGCGGTGGCTGTGGCGGTCAGTGGCGTGTACCGCCGCCGCTCTATCAGCTGGCTCTATCAGTAAAATGTTTTTTTTTTTACTGATTCTTGTTCTATACATGGAGTATACCTACCCCTGCAAATATGGCGAGAATGCAAAACCACACCTTGTATATGTATATAGCCAAGACCCTGGAATAACGGAATTACACATAGGGTATTTTTATCCCGATTAAAAATAACCCCGATTTTTCCATGTCAGGAACGATGTCTATGTGGGTTAAACCACGGATATCCAGATATATAAAATAAAACTGGCCAAGTGCAAGTCAGCATCGCATCTCTTATCGCACACTTAGGGAGGGTTCCGTACAATACGAAACATAACAGAGTTTCAACCTCATATATTTGATTAATTGATATTACCAAGAATATTTGGTTTGGTCGCTATCTAGAAAGACGGAGCTCATTTACTAGCGCCATCTATGTCATTTTGCCGAAACTTATTAGATAGATGGCGTTTAAAAACACGTTTTTTGTATGGGGACCCCCTTTAATTTTTAACTTTATTTTGTTTTTAGTATTTGTTGTTCTAGCGGCAAAAGAAGTATTTCTTTTGCCGCTAGAACAACAAAAACCATCTGTGAAAATTTCAACTGTCTAACTATCACGGTTAATGAGCTATAGCCTGGTGACAGACGGACAGACAGACAGACAGACAGACAGATAGACGGACAGCGGAGTCTTAGTAATAGGGTCCCGTTTTACCCTTTGGGTACGGAACCCTAAAAATCATATATTCCCACGGGAACGATGTCCATGCGAAAAAATGTCTATGTCCATGGGTAAAAGCGCGTTGAGCTATATTTTTCAACATTCTGATAAAATTAAGTAACTGCCGATAGTTTCCTATAAATAGGACATCGTCTAGTACGCTTATGGTGGTACACTGCTTT
Organism: Cabera pusaria; assembly: GCA_954871355.1. Classification (NCBI taxonomy): domain Eukaryota; kingdom Metazoa; phylum Arthropoda; class Insecta; order Lepidoptera; family Geometridae; genus Cabera; species Cabera pusaria. The sequence goes on from OX940902.1 coordinate 20,776,023, forward strand.
GTTAAAATAAACTGGCCAAGTGCAAGTCGGACTCGCACTCGTAGGGTTCCGTAACGCAGTTAAGTATTCCATAACTATTATTTTTCGCAACTACAAAATTAACTTTGTTTTTCATAGTGTTTGTACGAAAAACAAAGTTATCTTTGCGGTCGCCATATCTCAAACACTGCTGGCTGTATCTCGTTTAAACCAATTTTTGTTGTTAGTTTTTATTGAGATCTACAGCAAATATTTTTTTAGATTTTTCACTCCCATACTTTAAAAGTTAGAGGGGGGGGGACACACATTTTACCACTTTACACGCGCCTATCTTTCAAATGATTGACTGTGACAAAAAAATGATTTTAAGAACCTCAATGTCATTTTTGAAGACCTATCCATGTATATTTTTTATGTACATTTTAAAGAAAAAAAATTTTTTTGTTTTAGTTCCATGTATGGGATGCCCCCCTTAAACTTTTATTTTTTTTACTCTTGTATAAAAATCGGAAAGCGGTTCACAGAATACATCTACCTACCAAGTTTCAATTCTGTAGTCCTAACAGTTTCGGAATAAAATGGCTGTGACATACGGACGGACAGACAGACAGACAGACAGACAGACAGACATGACGAATCTATAAGGGTTCCGTTTTTTTCCATTCGGCTACGGAACCCTAAAAAAGTGTGTGTACTTATGTACACGCGTTAGAAGTTATACTTCTGTGGCGTATGGAAAAAAATAACTAAAATGCAGTACACATTAACGATAAATATGAAAATTAATCAAAAAGAAATTATTTAAATAAAAAAGGTTTTATTAACGTAAAAATATGACGTTAAATATGACGTTCTTACGAAACACGTGTTCTAAATATAAAAATACTAGAATATACAACTTGAACATAGTCATGCCACCTAGAACTAACTTCACGGTGTAGAATTTAGGTGTCGGTGTGCGCGCGCATCGTAAAAATTCACTTTCGTAATTTTTCTCTATCGCGCCTAAAGAAGTATAACTTCAATAAATAATAGTTTAAAAAAACTAAAAAAATACGCTTTTATAGAAAATCCAACTAAAAAATAGAAAATAAATTTTAATAAATTTGAATTAAAAATAGTGTAAGAAAAAATTATTTTAAAGTAAAAAAAAAAGCGTGGGGTGCATGGTATCAATAGTTCCAAATATTTTATGAACAGATATGACTAGAAGGGTTATTTTGATAATATCCTGAAAAGCACCCCACGCTTTTTTTACAGTAAAATCATTTTTTCTTACACTATTTTTAATTCAAATTTATTAAAATTTATTTTCTATTTTTTAGTTGGATTTTCTATAAAAGCGTATTTTTTTAGTTTTTTTAAACTATTATTTATTTTTCATTTTTTAGTCGAATTTTTTTAAAAGCGTAATCCTGATTATCCTAGTAAGGATAACGGGTCAAAATGTTTAAAATATTGAATTGTCATCGGTCCTTAATAAGTATGTCAAATTTCGAGTTAATCCGACGTTTCGAAGGGGGTTAAAATCATGTTCAAAGATTCCGTTACATACTAACATACAAACATACATACGTCTGAAGCTAATAAAAGCGTATTAAAAATCAATCGAGTCTATCGCAAAATAATGCGCACTGTATATATGCTGTATATATACTGCAAACAACTACACCAAATGCACATTCATCTCAGATGTATTGAGCACAATTAAATTATAGATATTTTCAATGTGTACGCTCAAACATCCCAGTTTCTGCTACGGTATGCTTATTTTGACATCAGAACTATTCTGTGTTCTAAAGTCTCTATCTCATTCCTAATACTACGAAACCTAAATAACTGTACGTCAAATTCTTAAGGTTCCCTTACCATTAACAAGATCGGAATTGTTTGTAAGCGTAGCATGTTTTCTGAAAGGAATTACGAAATAAGCCCTTTGTTCCTTGTCAATGAATAGTTAATTATGCTTTGACTTAGGAAAACAAGGAACTTAGAATAACAATCTGATCAGTACGCCCGTAGCTCCTCCGCGTAGCAGCTACGCCATGGCTACGCCGTAATTTGCCGTAACTTTTATTCTTGGCTTCGTAGATTGTAATTTGTAACTGTTACTTTACGTAACAAAGATACGAAGATATTCCTTGTGGAATATCTACTAAGGAATATTAATTTGAAAATTCGATACAACGCTCAGTTACTTTTTAGTATACCTACTATACTTGTATATATCCAGTATTATGTCTATTTAATAACTTTAAAATGGATCGATTTGATGCTGCGTAAGTGATTATCAAAGTTTCTTGATATTTTTAGGGTTCCGAACCTCAAAAGGTAAAAAAGGAACCATTATACGATCACTTTCTTGTCCGTCTGTCTGTCTGTCTGTCTGTCTGTCCGTCTGATTATCTGTCCGTGTGTCACCACCGATTTTCTCAGGAACGGGTTAACCTGGCAAGTTGAAATTTATACCAGATACGGAGGTCTATTAAGTCTCTATTAGGTGAATTAAAATCAAGGTCCTGAGTAACACGATAAAAAAATATGGGCAAATTTGGATTTTCGCGAAAACTTGTAAGTACCAAAATTTACATTGATTTTTAACTTGTTTTTATTTTTTGGAATTTTCCCTTTATTGGTGCTGTTAAAATTAAAGGCTGTCCCCATACATACATAGTTACGCCAATTAAAATAGGCCTCTGAGTTATATGAGCGAGCGCTCATACAATTTAGGGGTCTAGCTTAATTGGCACCAAACTTAAATAAAGTAAATAAATAAAATTGTGCTTTTGTGTGATTTATTTTATACATATTTGACCGAATTACAAAGTTAAGTTTGTCCCTTAACCTAGTCTGAGAAGTTGGTACAGAAGCCTCGGTGGGCGAGTCCAACTCGACTTAGCCGGTTTTTGTTTGTCTTTATATTTTTTGATTTTGCAATTTATGTTCCTAAAATTAAAATTGAATTCTTCTGCGTCACAATCCAATTGAATAATTAATATATTTTTCCAGAATACTCGCTTTAATTGAATCGTAAGACTTATCAGGGTGGCGACTAGTTTCTATTGAAAAAACTATTAAAAGCAGATCATTATAAAACATTTAAAAAAAAAAAAAATTTTGGCCGAAAGCATTATTAAAGCATGCCTGAGCAAATGTAGTCTTGCTCAGTTTACTCTTGCTTATAATTAGAAAAACGACCTAGGCTGGAAACCAATAGCGTAATTATCTACGACGTATCTTACCTAGCCCGTAGAATCGAAATGGCGTAGCGATTACGCCGCTCATAGCAATGTGGCTACGTCAACCGGAAGTAGATTGTTAGATATATTTCGTTTGGCTTCGAAATATAGCAAATTGTATTTCACCACGAATAACTACTTGGGTTGCAGAGCGGTAATATTTTATTCAACTTTAATCTTTGATTATTAGTATCTAGGATCTGTGTGTGATCATTTATTTATTTATTTCATTACATAATCCGACAGCCCTTAGAAAAATATAGTAAAATAGGTATGTATACCTATTTTACTATATTTTATTATATTTAGGTTTAAATTTACATGCAAAAGAGAATTGATATTTTCTTAGCTTACATTCTATTACTTAAATTACCTATATATATATAATGATTGAATAAAATAGGTTTTTTAACCAAAAGTTCAAAGTTTAAATTAATCTGTATTTAGGCAGTATAAAATATCTTAGTGGGAAAAAAACCGTGATAAAGAAATACTAAATACTAAACTGAATATTAGTTTGTTAATGCTTTTAGAAATATGTTGTCAAAATATATTGTATAAACTAGATAATAAAGTCAATTGTGTCTTTTATTAATTATACTAGCTGTTACCCGCGGCTTCGCCCGCGGTATTGTGTCTTTATGACCTTTGAGGTCTAGATCAATAATCTCTTAGCCCAAGTCACCATAGATGACCCCAAAGTCGAACTTAATATCCTCTATTGTTAAAGTCATTAATCATTTTGGTTAGGTATACGAAGTTGTGCTGTTTAATTGTTTGACTCAACACAAAAGTTCCTGATACATTTCTTACAAAGAAATTATGGTAAATAGCTGCGCGAGCAAAAATTTTTTATGACTTTTTATGACCCTGACAGTTTTATAACCTAACAATCAAGTCACTGTAGATGACTCTTACGTCGAACTCGATATCGTCTATTGTTAAAGTCATTAATCATTACTTGGTAAACCTAAGCAAGGTTTACCAAGTTTTGCTGTTTAAGTATTTGAGTCAGTCTAATGTATGAGGCTGTTAAAACACGCTATTATATGCTATATAGTGTTATTACTGCGCAAGCGAAGCGAGCGCAAATTTTTTTTATGATTTTTTATGACCCTGACAGTTTTTATGACCTACTATGTCAACACCGATAACCCTAGGGTTTAACTTGATATCCACTTATTTTAAGGTAAAATAATGATTATAATTATTGAAGGTTGAACTATTTAAAATTATAAACTCGTTTTGATGCATGTGGCTATTTAAATACATAAAATGATAAAATATTACCTACAAAGAAGATAAGACAAATGCTTAGCGTAGCTAGCGCTATCAATGCGCGAGCGAAGCGATGGTGAAAAATGTTTACGACTTTTTATGGCCCTGACAGTTTTTATGACCTCCTAACACCGATACCACAAAGGTTAAACTTGATATCCACTAATTTTAAGATTAATAATTATTATGATTATTGAAGGTTGTACTGTTTTAATCTTCGAGCATTTACCAATTGAGAAGTTAAAGCAAAGCGTTCCCCTTTGCTGGCCATATAGCCATTTTTGGCCATATGAGCGTGCGTAACTACGCTGTATTTTTAATACTGTGTGCGTGTTTCAAGTTAGTGTGATTTGTGTGTGTGCAATGCGTGTTTACCTCGTCCCCCGTAAGTATCGGCAGAAAAAAATGTTTGCGGATTACAACGTTAACATCTCCATTGGTAAATGCTCGAAGGTTTTAATTTATTACTCGTTTTGATGCATGTGGTTATAAATATACAACATTTACTGAAATATTACCAACAAAGAAGATAATACAAATGCTTGCGCGAGCAAAGCGAGCGCGACAATTTTTTACGACCTTTTATGACCCTGACAGCTTTTATGACCAACTAAGTCAACACCGATAACCCTAAGGTTAAACTTGATATCCACTTATTTTAAAGTTAATAATCTTTATCATTATTGAAGGTTGTACTGTTTTAATCTATGACTCGTTTTGATGCATGTGGCTATGTTTTCTACAAAGAAGATATAACAAATGCTTGCGCGAGCATAGCGGGCTCTAACACAGCGCGAGCGCAGCGAGCGCGAAAAATGTTAACGACTTTTTATGACCCTGACAGTTTTTATGACGTAATAAGTCAACACTGATGACACAAAGGTAAAACTTGATATCCACTTATTTTTATGTTAATAATCATTATGATTATTGAAGGTTGCACTGTTTCAATTTATAAACTCGTTTTGATGCATGTGGCTGGCTATTATTATAAAATACAAAAAATGTTGAAATATTACCTACAAAGTTAATAAAAGAAGTGCTAGCGCAAGCGCGAAATTTTTTTACAACTTTTTATGACCCAGACATTTGTTATGACCTACTTAGTCAACATCGATGACCCTAAGGTTAAACTTGATACTTATTTTAAAGTTAATAATCATTTTGATTATTGAAAGTTGTACTGTTTAATCTATGACTCGTTTTGATGCATGTGGCTATTAAAATACAAAACTTGCTGAAATGTTACTTGCAAAGTAGGTAAAACAAATGCTTGCGCGAGCGCAGCGAGCGCTATTAATGCGCGAGCAAAGCGAGCGCGAAAAATGTAGACGACCTTTTATGACCCTGACAGCTTTTATGACCTACTAAGTCATTACCGATAACCCTTAGGTTAAACTTGATATCCACTTATTTTAAGGTTATTAATCTTAATCGTTATTGAAGGCTGTACTGTTTTAATCTATGACTCGTTTTGATGCATGTGGCTATTAAAATACAAAAGTTGCTGAAATGTTTTCTACAAAGTAGATATAACAAATGCTTGCGCGAGCGGAGCGAGCGCCATTACTGCGCGAACGAAGCGAGCGCGAAATATTTTTACTACTTTTTTTGATCCTGACAGTTTTAATGACCTTCTATGTCAACACCGATAAAACAAAGGTTAAACTTCACATCCATTTATTATAAGGTTAACAACAATAATGATTATTGAAGGTTGTACTGTTTTAATGTATGACTCGTTTTGATGCATGTGGTTATTAATATATAAAAGTTACTGAAATATTACCAACAAAGAAGACAAAACAAATGCTTGCGCGAGCGAAGCGAGCGCGAAAATTTTTTACGACCTTTTATGACCTTTACAGCTTTTATGACCTACTAAGTCAACACCGATAACCCTAAGGTTAAACTTGACATCCACTTATTTTAAGGTTAATAATCTTTATCATTATAGAAGGTTGTACTGTTTCAATCTATGACTCGTTTTGATGCATGTGGCTATTAAAATACAAAAGTTGCTGAATCGTTTTCTACAAAGTAGATATAACAAATCTTGTGCGAGCACAGCGGGCGCTATCACTGCGCGAGCGACGCGAGCGCAAAAATTTTTTACGACTTTTTATGACCCAGACAGTTTTTATGACGTAATAAGTCAACACTGATGACACAAAGGTTAAACTTGATATTGAATGTTATTAATCATTATGATTATTGAAGGTTGTACTGTTTCAATTTATAAACTCGTTTTGATGCATGTGGTTGGCTATTAAAAATAACAAAAAATGTTGAAATATTACCTACAAAGTTAATAAAAGAAGTGCTAGCGCGAGCGCGAAAATTTTTTTAAACTTTTTATGACCCAGAAAGTTGTTATGACCTAATAAGTCAACATCGATGACCCTAAGGTTAAACTTGATACTTATTTTAAAGTTAATAATCATTATGATTATTATGGTTAATAATCTTTATCGTTATTGAAGGCTGTACTGTTTTAATCTATGACTCGATTTGATGCATGTGGCTATTAAAATACAAAAAATGCTGAAATATTACCTACAAAGTAGACAAAACAAATGTTTGCGCGAGGGCAGCGAGCGCGAAAAATTTTTACGGCTTTTTATGACAGTTTTAGTTTTGATGACCTACTAAGTCAACACCTATGACCCTAAGGTTAAATGTGGCTGTTAACACGAATGTTTCTGAATTACTTCCCACAAAGCAGATAAAACACGTTGGGCAAGCAAAGCCATCGCGTAAATTTTGATGGCTTATAATGACCCTGACAGTTTTATGGCCTTATTAGGACACATCTTAAGTTTAGTCATTATAGATGGACCTAAGGTCAAACTTTTATGATTATGCAAACTCTATGTAAAGTTAACAAAAAATAAAGGCACCCACACTTAATTGCCGAAAAAAGTATTCCCTGCCCTTTTATGCCCTATTATATACTATACTATTATTCTTTGTACAAAATTTCATCTGAATCGGTCAAGCCGTCTGGCCGAAAAGAGGCCACACATTCACAAAATTCCATAATAAAAATCTAGACACCCGAAATTGCCAACCAAAAAAAAGTATTCATTGTCTTATTGACTGTCTGTGTACAACATTTCAGCTAAAAAGGTTAACCCGTTTGACCGAGAGTAGGCCACACATTTGCAAAACTGGGCACCTAGACTCGACAGCCGGAAAAAAGTATCCGATATCCTATTCTTTCCTATGAACTGTCTTTATACAACATTTCAGGCAAATCGGTCAAGCCGTTTATTCGATAAGAGGTCTTATATTTACAAAATTCAATTTAATATATCTGGACCCCCTGACTCAACAGCCAGAAAAAAAGTATACTATATCCTATTCTGCCCTATGACATGTATTCATACAACATTTCAGGCAAATCGGTCTAGCCGTTTATTCAAGAAGAAGTCTTATATTTACAAAATTCAGTTAAAAATATCTGGACCCCCTGACTCGACAGCCAGAAAAAAGTGTCTTATATCTTATTCTACCCTATGTACTGTCTATATACAATATTTCAGGCAAATCGGTCAAGCCGTTTATTCGAGAAGAGGTTTTATATTTACAAAATTCAATTTAAAATATCTGGACCCCCTGACTCGACAGCCAGAAAAAAAGTATCCAATATCCTATTCTACCCTATCAACTGTCTTTGTACAACATTGCAGGCAAATTGGTTAATCCGTTTATTCGAGAAAAGGTTTTATATTTACAAAATTCAATTTAAAATATCTGGACCCCCTGACTCGACAGCCAAAAAAAAAGGATCCTATATCCTATTCTGCCCTATGACACGTATTCATGCAACATTTCAGGCAAATCGGTCTAGCCATTTATTCGAGAAGAAGTCTTATATTTACAAAATTCAGTTAAAAATATTTGGACCCCTTGACTCGACAGCCAAAAAAAACAGGGTCCTATATCTTATTCTACCCTATGAACTGTCTATATACAATATTTCAGGCAAATTGGTCAAGTCGTTTATTCGAGAAGAGGTTTTATATTTACAAAATTCAATTTAAAATATGTGGACCCCCTGACTCGACAGCCAGAAAAAAAGTTTCTCAAATCCTATTTTGCTCTAAGACATGTATTCATACTAAATTTCAGGCAAATCGGTTAAGCCGTTTATTTGAGAAGAAGTCTTATATTTACAAAATTCAATTTAAAATATTTGGACCCCCTGACTCGACAGCCAAAAAAAATGTATTTTATATCCTATTCTACCCTATGACATGTATTCATACAAAAGTTCAGGCAAATCGGTCAAGCCATTAATTCAAGAAGAAGTCTCATATTTACAAAATTCAATTAAAAATATCTGGACCCCCTGACTTGATAGCCAAAAAAAAAGTATCCTATATCCTATTCTGCCCTATGTACTATCTTTGTACAACATTTCAGCCAAATCCGTCAAGCCGTTTGACCGTGAAGAAGTCCCAAACAAACAAACAAACAAACAAATAAACAAACTGACTTTCGCATTTATAATATTGGTGTTGATTAAGACAAATTTGAATAAAGGCTTTCCCTCTTATATCTTAAAATGGCAGAAAAATAAAATTCATCAATCATCATTGAAAGTCAGTATTCGTCCACTGTTGGCATATAAAATGACTACTACATTACTATAAATTACTCACCACAAACTACAATTGTTCACTTTTTTAGTGTTCAAACTTTTTGCTCTTATTTAATTTAGTAATCGATTGGAGGTCACTGTCCATCGAAAATGTTCCCAAAACGCTAGCGACGTTACCTTGTTGTATAGATTTAGATGTTTGCCAATAATTCTCCATTTTTAACGACAAGCATGAACACGAACAAGAATAAACACGATCATTTTGTTCACATTGTCAGACCTCTGCTTTTTTGTTGGTCAATTATTATTCCTTCCTTACCTAATCAAAGACACAGCATTGTTCAGTTTTGAGCGCTTTTTGTTTTCCGCCGATTTATTCTCGCGCTGTCGGGCATTTAACCACGTTTTAATGAATAATAATTCGAGTTGCTCTTTTAATAGGAAAAGTTGGGTTTGGTGCTTAATGTTGTCTAATTTTATTATGATCATCACTTGTTGTGTTTTATTTGAACTATGCGGGTTATTTGAGTACAATGTTTATGGGAAAGCTTTATGTCTAATGTCATCGGGTATATGATAGTGCAAGCCGCATAATAGATACTCGTATGTATCTACTTAGTAAATAATACGTGTATATGTCTACATGATAAAGAATGTATAGGGTACAAAATGTATGAATGCCTTTTTAACCCCCGACGCAAAAAGAAGGGGTGTTATAAGATTGAGAGATTGACGTGTGTATCTGTCTGTGTCATCGTATAGTCCGGTCAATCTAGACCAAAAAATGAGAGTGAAGGTACATAAAATCCGAACAAGCTGAAAATCAGTAAAAAATCAGCAGATTTTTTGGCATAATTTGTGTGGGAGTAAGGTTCATGAAAAAGTGGAGTATGTCGTGTCCGACGCAAAGGAGTACAAAATTCTAGATTTGAGAGTAAGTCGGCACAGTCTATTTTACCTGAAAGTATATCGTGTAACAGAACAACGTCATATTGCTTTCTTCTAAGTGACAGTGGTTCTATATAGAAATATTTGCAAGCATCTGAATATGAATCAAACCGCTTATATGCCTTAAAACTAAGAAACTTTATAAATGTATGTTGTATAGATTCTACCCTTTCTGTGTGAATATATAACATGGGGACCATATACTACAGGCATATTCTAGTATGCTTCGTACATAAGAGAAATATAAGACCTTGATGCAGCCAATATCTGTAAATGACTTGCAGACCCGTTTTATAAAGCCGAGTTACTTATAAGCTTTATGTACTATATCGTCAATATGTTCAACTAGATTCATTTTACGGTCAAGTCTTACACCAAGGTCACGTACTGAATCTACCTTTTTGATTGGAGTTTTATCAATGTAATATGTATTTTTAATTATTTTTGTTTTAGGGGTAAATGATATTTGAAGACATTTTGCTGTGTTCACTGTAATTCTGTTTACTGTGTAGTACTCGCAAAGACTATTTAAGTCGCTCTGGATGTTGATACAGTCAGTCACCTTGTTAACTTTTAAAAAAAAATGTGTCATCTGCAAACATAATAAATTTTGACTTTGTAAAACAAGTGTTAATGTCAAAAAGGTATGCGTTGTATAACAAGGGACCAAGTATCGATCCTTGAGGAACTCCAGAGTAGATTGTAATATAGTCACTGCGTGCACTGCCTATCACTACAGCCTGTCTCCTCCTCGCGATGTATGAGCAGAACGATCTGTGAAGATCGCCACGTATTCCGAGCGCATATAACTTGTGGAGCAGGATGGTGTGGTCGACTTTATCGAACGCTTTTTCGAAGTCGGTGTATATAACATCAACCTGCGCCCCCTCGTCCCTACCCAAAAATACGTAATTGGTAAATACGCTCAGATTCGAAACTGTGAAGCGCCTGTTCATGAAACCGTGTTGTTCATCAGGGATTCATTTACCGATAGTTGTACTTATCGTTTTGTCGATTACCTTTTCAAAAATCTTACTGAATGTGTTTAATATAGAGATCGAACGATAATGTTCTATGTGTCTTCGAGATCCTCCCTTGTGGATGGGTACTATTTTCGCCTCCTTCCATATATCTGGGTAGGTCCCGAATACATTAACTGACAACATAAAAATCTTTTGTAATGGGTAACTAAGAGATTTAGCACACTTGTTTATAAATAGCGGCGGTATACCATTACTCCCTGGTCCCTTATTAATGTCTAATGATTGTAATATGTTTTGGATATTAGACTCAGATATGTTTAAGTTATGCACTAAGTCTTCAGATTCAGGGTAAGTGCGTAGGTTGCTGTTGTACGATGACGCCGGTTTTTGGAAGACGCTTTGAAAAAAATTATTGAATCCCTCGCAAATATCAGACTCACTGTTATATATTTGATCACCAAGTGTTAAAGTATTCGGGTAGCCCGTGCTGTTATTACGCAACGATTTCATGTAAGACCATTAATATTTTGGGTTCCTTTTAAGAAGCGTTTGCATTATTTCAATATGTGAACTAAAATATTTTTTCTGTGTTCGTTTTTGTCTAGATCTAAACAATGAAAAGTCATCGTAATCTCTTGGGTTACCATCCTTCTTCCAGCGAGAATGTGCATTTAATTTATCTTTGATAATGTGGATAAGGGGCCTGGAATACCAAATGGGATAGTTTTCCGTAGAAGTGTAATTAATTTTTGGAACAAACTCTTCAATATCTAGTCGTAATTGGGCATAAAACTGTTGCGTAATAATATCGATTGCCTCGCCCGTTAACAAGGTATCCCAATCAACATTCGTTACATATTTATTAATTTTATCATAGTCAGCCTTTTTAAAACAGTATTTACACAATGAGCTGCGTTTTTTTAAGGGGTAACATCAAGTCTGTCGCATGTAATTGCAAAGGAGGATGGTAAACATCTTCAGCCAATAATGATGAGTCCGAACGAGACACATCCAACATTACTAAAAATTAAATCTAGTATGTTATTACAACTGTTGGCGTGCAAATTGGACTGGTTAAAACCGGATAAACTACACACGTCGATGAAGCCTATTATAGCTTCTTGTAGGAGGACAGAGCCCCGTTTATTAAAGGTGGGACCTGCCGGGGATTTTAAGTATATACTCGTAAATCAGTAGGGCCGGTGATTATAAATTTGAAATTTTAGTATTATTTTATAATAACAGTGGAAAAAAGCGGCTTTCCTAATATTATCGCTATTATATCTATCTTTGCCAAAGAAACTAGCTATCCAGGAACTACCGAAATTCCCAAATAGGGTTTTATGGTAGATTTGTACCTGACGGCGGTTAGCTACTATAAGAAGCAAGCCAGGCTTAACTATATGCCATTCCACGTGTGTTTAAGGTGCAGTGTAGGTAAAATGTATTAGAACACATCTTAGTTGTCACATACTTCACCTAGGTAGGAAGAGGGAGGGACTCGATCCTTACCAACTTATGGTACGGACACACCGCAGCGTCCTGCGTGCGCGATCTAAGCGGCGATCCGATAGCGCAGTAGTATTTGTACCGACTGGTTCACACCAAACGCGATCAGAAAACAACTGAAAAGAACTGAGATCGCGCCCGCAGATCGCAGGACGCCGCGGTGTGGCCGTACCTTTATGTGTTTAGCTCCAGATTTATAACAGACATAACACATTTTTAACCTCCGATGCAAAAAAAGGGTGTTATAATTTTAACGTGCGTATCTACTTGAAATAATCAAAACAAATTAATTAATAAATGAACAATATTATTTGCTCTTTTGAAATCGTGTGAAGTGTACTATTAAATTACATACTAATCCTAGATCAAATAAACCTTGAAAATTTCATTTGTCTGCGCGCAAAAGGGGAGCTAATAAAAAAAGTTTTTTATACCAACAGTCCCAATTTTAAATTTCCCTACGGAACCCTAGCTGAGATCGGACAAACCCGTTCATGCGAAGAACAAAAGAAACGCTCACCATAGAGTTGCGGTAGTTACAGACCGATTCACAGCTTTACGTACGCTGGAGTTGTATTCACTTCCGGCATGTTTCGTATATTTGCCAAATACTCTGCAGATTCATATAAATTTAATATAAACCGGAACGCTGGAATTGGCACTTATAAGCTGGAACCACGATTGTACATTTATTTTGAACAATGTACACCACAACTTATGACGCGTTAAAAACTATTCTAATTAATTAAATTAATTTATTAATATTCCGTTGTTAAATCTATTCTATGTAATTATTAGTCTAGATTATTTTTATTGACATACGAACATAATGTAACTCGGAAAATAGCGCATGGAATACCTATTTTGCTTCCAGACATTCTCACCTTCTTGTGGTGCATCCTGTTGGCCAACAAACAAGGCTCTTTGTTTATTGACACATAGAGGGATAACAAATTCCTTAATAAAGAGCATAATTAAAAACTAAGGCTAGGCTGTAAAGGGCAGCAGCGTTACGGGTGCAAAAAACTAGGTATCGAAAGTAACGTAACGTAAAGTAAGTAACGTAAAGTAGGTATGTATGTGGATCTCGTGGTGGATTGTGTGTATGTGGATCTCGATTCACAGTCACGGTATCGAAAGTAACGCAAATCACTAGGTTACCTAACCTTTGAACTGCGACAACACAACGCGCGAGCCGAGCGAGCGAAGCGAGCGTGCCACGGCAGCGGCCGGCGAAGCGCTATAATCAGTACTTCGAATAGCAACAATGGATTTCGATACCGTGACTATCGATCTAGCGTACCACATATAAAAAGACTAGCTGTGCCCCGCAGCTTCGCCCGCGTTTAGAAGTATCCTATAGCCTAATACATAGTACTGACTATCCCTATAAAAAATTCAGCTAAATTAATCCAGCCGTTTGACCGTGAAGAAGTCCCAAACAAATAAACAAACTGACTTTCGCGTTACAATATTGGTGTTGATTTTGTGTGCTTTCGGTACAACGGCTTATTGAAAGACCGAACCACAAATTTTTTTAAATATATGTTTTAGACTCTTTACATCACCACCTATAGTAAAAATGCAAAAGTCAGCTTATATAATTGTTTTTTTGTTAAGTCACGCTCAAACATTAGCAATTGCAAGCAAAAAAAGTTTCTAAAATCAATGCAATGATGATTGCATCAATTCATACATTACAATGTATGAATTATATAGTATCAAAACCCGGTCAAAAGCATTCGGCCAAAACAAAACTCGATCTTTTCTAACCGGATAACGGTGAGGTACTCAGTACTCTATTTTTTACTGTAAAACCGTATGTGGACGTACGTTTCCAATATAGCCAAGTAGAAAATGCTTTCCCACTCTTATTAAGACTGCGGTTTGGTTGTCTGTCTGTACAAACATACAAGTCACTTCAATACAGCTAACAACCACTTTCTGTTGGTTTTAAGTTTTGTAACCAAGCCTTGCTCTAAGATTTACTTATATAAAACTTGATGGAACTTTAACAGGAATAGTCGGTCTGAGTCTAAGTAATAATAAGTTTCTCCTTTCTTTGCTTAGTTTTCTTAGTAAACGCTGTTATCATATACCTAAATTAAACATATCGTGAGTATCGTCTCATCGTGAGTCATACGGGTTCTGTAGTTATGTGGATATCACATGTTTAACCAATTCTAAATTATTTAATTCACTATGTCACATTTTTTCGTAGTACTTAAACGTAAGTAATTAAACCTTCGAGCATTTACCATTGGAGATGTTAACGTTGTAATCCGCAAACATTTTTTTCTGCCGATACTTACGGGGGGACGAGGCCGAGGTAAACACGCATTGCACACACACAAATCACTTACTTTAACGATCCCGCACACTAGCTTGAAACACGCACACAGTATTAAAAATACAGCGTAGTTACGCACGCTCATATGGCCAATAATGGCTATATGGCCAGCAGAGGGGTACGCCTTGCGTTAACATCTCCATTGGTAAATGCTTGAAGACTTGAACACAGCAAACCATAAATTGATTCAAATTGCGTTTAATTTATTAATTCAAAGCGTTAAATTATGCTTTTCAACCGACTTCCAAAAAGGAGGAGGTTCTCAATTCGTCTGTATTTTTTTGTATTTGTATGTTACGCGATTACTCCGTCAGTTGTAAACTGATGTGAATGATTATTTTTTTAATCGGTAGGGAACATTCCAGAAGTGGTCCAATTGTTATTTCATTGAGATCTGATAAGTATCTACAGAGATTTTTTTTAATATAAAGATTACTCGTAATGTTGGTTGCACATTACTAGTATTCTTGTTGACCCCTCCAACTAAGCTAAATATGCTTGTGTCTGGAGTGGGTTCACGTCAATTGTGCAGTGGGTGGGGTGGAGACCGAACTCACGACCTCGCGATCGCCAGTCCGACACCTTATCCATTGGGCTATTGCAGCCTTTTTATGATCGATATGACGTTAAACGTCAACTCAAATTTGCTACTGAAACTGACTCGCGGGGCATGGAAGTCGGTTGTTTTAGGTTTTTGAACTATCCTTATTATAATATGTTTCCTTGATAATTGATTATGATTTATTTTATGATTTTGACAGTTATCATCATCATCATCATCATTATTATCAACCGGTGTCCGTCCACCGGTTGACATTTGATTTGATATGTGCCTATATTTGATTTGATTTGATTGAATTCTTATATTCTTTAACCGACTTTACACAAAAGGAGGAGGTTCTCTATTCGCCTGTTTTTAATTTAATTATATTGTAATACGGACTTATCGCGCTAAAAACATAATTTTATTTACCTCGACGTTTTTAATTTATTTTTAATGTGTGTACTCTAAACTCTGTAATTTCGCAACCAATTTGGAAAATTATATTTTGGTAAAGTCTGCTTTCCAGTTGGTTCTTTTCCAAAAATGTGTAAACCCGCAATTCTTAAAATTATAAATATCGAACTATCTACATAGTTAAATAATGGTGAATCAAACTTGCGTTTCGGGACAAGTGGCGACATCTGTGTAAATATTTCTAGAATGATTGATAACCAGCTTCAACAGTCTGTATACAAAAAACTTCACAACACGTGCTACAACCAACGAATAAATCATAAGTCAGGAAAAGTAACTGCGTTATAAAAATGACCCAACAAAAGTCGTGTCTAGGGCGTCATTGGTCGGACATTTGTCTTGTTTGACTCAACTGTCATAACAGACATTGCAGCACATGCGCGAACCAATCCCTGCTTTCGTTCCGAATTGAAATCGATCTCCAAGCCAATAATTTGTAACTTCAAAAGTGATTCTTATTTTGAATCGACGTAATTTTGGTTTGAAAGAGGGCCACTTTTTGTGTGGAATTTGTTCTGAATTAGAGTTCCTGACTTATGATTTATTCGTAGGCTACAAGTTACTCTCTCACCCGTTTCCAAGACGCGGAGTTGTAATTAGTACACGGTCATCAGAAACACTTGAAATTCCCGAGTACTGCTGCACCAAACTTTAAATAAATGTTTTCCTCCGTATTTTTGCTGAAAGAATGTTGCCCACATTAATTAAATTCCGAGCATTCTATCCTACCCTCACTTGTACAGGCTTAATTCTACCAGTGTAGCTTGAACTTTTACACCCTTTCACGCAATGTTGTTTTTTTATTTAGATTAGTTTGTTGCACGCTTTTGTGAATAAGAGGACATAAAATATGCAGTATTCAGATTAAATGTAGGGATAGTGGCACTCTGAAAAAATGTGCGGATTCAAGGTTATTTACACAAAGGTACACACACACACTACTTTTGTTTTTAGGGTTCCGTACCCAAAGGGTAAAACGGGACTCTATTACTAAGACTCTGCTGTCCGTCTGTCTGTCTGTCTGTCTGTCTGTCTGTCTGTCTGTCTGTCTGTCCGTCTGTCACCAGGCTGTAATTGAAATTTTCACAGATGATGTATTTCTGTTGCCGCTATAACAACAAATACTAAAAACAGAATAAAGTTAAGAATAATAGAGGGTTCCCAAACAAGAAACGTGTTTTTTGGGTGTTGAATATATTAACAAGAAACCGAAATATGGTCAATTACTGTGTTAGCATATATCTAAGGAATAATTAAAAAACTCAAAAATAAAAATCCCTGAAATATATTATTATATTAAATCAATCAAAGCATTTATTCAGTATGTAGGCAGTATTAATATACGCACATATACACGTCAAAATCATAAATCATAACCAATTATCACGTAAACATAGCAAAAGCAGAATTTTAACGCTTTGAATTAGAAAAAAAAAAACAAAAGTAATGAACCATTCAGCTGTCATCCTATCTTTTACGTCAGAGTATTAAAAAAAATTTATTCAAGTGCGTTTAAACCAACCATACATGTAGTTAACTGTGTGTTTCAGTACTTCAGACAATTTTTTTATAAAAAAAAATGAAAAACGTGACATAGTGAAACACAACTTAAAGAAACGTATATTCAAATTCATAATGAAGTAACGTCGTATATCACGCAGAGAAATGTCAATTTTCCAACCTTAAAGCAGTAACAGCGTATACGCAAAAAGCTGCGGGGCATAGCACTAGTAAGCTTCGCCTTACGGCTTCACCCGCATTAAAAAGTATCCCATAGCATAATCCATAATACTGGCTATCCATGTGCAAAATTTCAGCTAAATCGATTCAACCGTATTACCACGAAGAAGTCCTAAAAATATCTATACAAACAGAACTAACGTTCACATTTATAATATTTATATTGATGAGCAAAATAATAATTATTGGTTATTTACAGCCAACACAGAGTAATTTCGTTTCCATTAAATTACAAAAAAAACGCCACTTCTCATACAAAATGACGGTTCTATATTTAACACCTCATAGCTTCCACGAAACCCGCACCAAGGTAAGCTCGAAAACTTTTTATACCAAGCTACAGTTCAAGTAACACTGGTAACAGTTTTCTTTAAAAAAATATAAAATTATTTTCATTTCAAGCTAACAAGAGGATGTTCATAACAAACCTGTTTGCACTTTGTGAGTAGTTTTTGAAGATAGCTAGTGTATAAATTTGTAGAGCCACAATATAAATTTAAAAATCCTTGGCCAGGGAATCCGTAACCTAGTTCAGTTCATATTTGAGTAGGTTGGTTAGTTTTTAGTTTGAGGTTATGATGAAAAATGTTGGGTAATTTACAAGCTTTCGTCTACGAAATTCATGCATAAGTAAATATGTTTATAGTTTTAGAAACATTTTTTGTATACTGAACTGAGTAACACTTGATCACTTTCTTTCCTTTTTTTATATCTTATACGCTAGCGTTTTGACCACTATCTCACCTGTTGGTAAGTAGAAGTGATGTGGTCGAAGATGGTAAGCACGCTAGGCCCAGAATGGTTACTGGCTCTCTAGGATAGCTGCTGGAACATATTAGAGGTTTCGCGACAGATTTTCTAACTTAAGGGTAGTAGCCAGTCAGGCGGAGCGTTCTTAAAACGACTGAACGGTTTTTGATGACTCAAAACTAAGAAAACTTTCGATGAAGACACCTGTCAAACGAAAAAAATATCAAAATCCGTTTATTCGTTTGGGCGCAACGATACCTCCTCAGACAGATACACAGATACACACGTCAAATATTTTACACCCCTTCCTTTTGCGTCGAAGGTTAAAAACAAAATTAAATAGAATCAAAACCCAACAGAAAACCCTAAACACCCGGAATCCATACAAACCAGTAAAATAGAATGAAACCCAACTCTCAACAAAATTAAACCTATAAAATAACTACGAGAATTTCAAATCACAAAACAGCAGTTATCAAACTGTTACAAGCTAGAAAGCTGAATGTCATTTGATTCCGTGGAACCAATTACCTAACTTTGACCAGGGCTTACTTTGCTATGAAATTTCGGCTGAGTCAGAGGTGCTACTATGGAGTTTAGTTACAGCTGGTGGAATATTAAACTATGCTTCTTAGGCTTCCATCCCAAAGGGTACCAACGGACCCCTATTACTGAGACTTCGCTGTCCGTCCGTCAGTCCGTCCGTCTGTTCCTCCGTCCGTCCGGCAGTCTGTCAGAGGGCTATATCTCCTAATCTAAACCATCATAGGTAGACACTTGAAATTTTCATAAAGTATGTTTTACTATGGCCGACTAACAACAAATACTAAAAATAGAAAAAAGTTAAAATAACGTTTTATTTTAAGGGTCCTCAATCTTAAGCCTTTTTAAGCAACATGCTCTTAACACAGGACTCTGGCACAGTGACGAACAACACGCGATCGACGATTCCTTAACTTTGCTAAACAACCCTATTACAGATACACACACTAAACTTGTCCGCCCAGCAGAAGTAAAGAAATGCATCACAAATCTAAAACCTCGCAAGGCTCCTGGGCCCGATGATATCACCAACATACTAATTAAAAACTTACCACAAAAATGCGTTGTTCTTATTACAAAAATATTCAATGCATGTCTTACACTAAACTATTATCCAGCGCCTTGGAAAACCGCTAAAGTCATCGCTATTCACAAACCTCATAAAGATAAATCGGATCCTACCTCCTATCGCCCTATAAGCCTTTTGCCCTGCCTTGGAAAATTGTTTGAAAAGATTATTTACACTAGACTTTTACACGTTTCTCACAAATATTTAATAAACGAACAATTTGGCTTCCGCGAAGGACATTCTACTGTACAACAATTAACGAGAGTTTCCGAAAGCGTACCGCATAGACTTAATCTCAAAGAATCTACTGGCATGGTCCTGCTAGATATCGAAAAAGCTTTCGACACCATTTGGCATCAAGCACTCCTACATAAACTGATCGCACTTAATATACCACTACCACTTATTAAAATGATACAATCATATCTTACAAGTCGTAATTTTAAAGTACACATCAACAAATACACGTCATCGTCCAAACCTGTACCTGCGGGCATTCCACAGGTCTCAATTTTGGGACCGTATTTAATTATGTTATATCTTGATATACCCGTCCAAACTCGCACTCACCTAGCTTGCTTCGCAGACGACACAGCATCCTTCACGGCTTCCCAAGATATCGACCTCATAAAAGACCGCCTTCAGCTTTCTATTGACCAACTTCTACACTACTTCCATAGATGGAAATTAAAAATCAATATCTCAAAACAGAAGCCATTTTATTTACCCGCAAAAGAACTCTACCTACGCGTAAATTAAAAATTAACTCATTTAATATTTCTTGGAGCCGATCGGTGAAGTATCTAGGTATCACTCTAGACAATAAACTAAATTGGTCTGAAAACATATCCCAACTCCGACTAAAGGGTATAAAGGCTTTTAATGCTCTTAGCCCATTACTAAATAGACGGTCACGTCTTAGTAGCCAAACCAAACTACGCGTGTATTCCACTCTAATTCGACCAACTATCACCTACGCTTGTCCAGTGTGGAGCTGTACGTGTCAAACTAATATAGATAAATTACAAACAATTCAAAATAAAGCTTTCAAATGTGCCTTTAATACACATTTTAAAACAAATCTTCTAAACATTCATATTGAAAATGGTTTTCCCACTATCCAAACATATATTTATAATACTTCTAAAAAAATTTATATATTGAATAACAATCACATTCATAATAATAAACTTATTAAACATTTATGTAAGTCTCGTAGAAAAAATCTCCCATATATCGATAGCTATAATCGGTACAAGTTACCACATCACTTGTTCCTAGACTTTGAACCCGAGGAATAAGCAGTATACCGCCCAAACGCGAGCATCGCCCGCTGCGGCCGTGCGCACCATTATCGCTCCTATTATGAGGGGATATGAAGAGTAAGTACTATGGCGCGAGCGTCACGCAGCGTGCGGTGCGAGGCGACACAGATAGCATGATGTTCGCTAGCACTTTATTTACCTACCCGCCTTCCGCTCATATTTTTATTTTGTAAATAGTCACCTCAAAAATGTAAGGCTCAAATAAAGCTTACATAGTCAAATATTTATTTATTTTATGATGTAACAAATGAAAAACCTTATGTAATTCTATTTTAGTAAATTTATGATGTAAATGTTAGATAAGTGTTCCTACTTGTAACACATGTATTTATTATTTTGCATAGCTTGTACCTTTAGGATTAAACATACACTAGCTCGTACATTGTAATGAATATTATGACCAATAAAGACCTTTAAAAAGTAAAAGTAAAGAAATTGCACTCCCTGAGAGCAAAAATGCGAGATTAAACCTAGTTACAACGCCGGTAACGTTCAAAATGTGCTTCACGCCTCGAGTGCGACCTTGAATTTGCGTCACAGTACCAACTAATAGTAACTATGAACCGCGTGTTGCGCACAGTAAAATGCACCGTAAGTCCGCACAGCGAGAGTCTGAATAACTCGGTCAACTCGCGGCCTCTCCTATAGGGTTGAATGTTATTAGATAATTTATTGAAACCTATAATTGGTAGAAGAATACTTTAAGGTAGAACAATGTAATGAGTATATTTAAAGTGCTACATTCATGTTTAATGTCGAGGTAGGATAAAACTACTACAGTTATACTATAATTAAGATAGTTTATGTGATTGTTTAATTAAGATAGTTAAAACTAAAACAACCGACTTTCATGCCGCGCGAGTCAGTTTCAGTTGCAAGTTTGAGACGTTTATCGTCATATCTCTGGAGATACTCATCAGATCTCGATCTAATTACAATGGGACCACCTCGGTACCTACCTATAGGATCTACGTAACCTACCTACCATTTTATGTGTGACATTCTTTGCTTTTTACATAAGTTACCTACATGTGCAGCGCGACGACAAAATTAACAAATAAAATGAAAAAAAGGCAAAAAAAATTGGCATTTTCTATCCCCTTCCTTTATTTTTCAATTGATATAAGTATTAAACTAAAACTAGTATACACTGACCCTGCATTAGAAGGCGGCCACTAGTACCCGGGAGGTCTACTTACAGTGAACGATCTTTAAGGTCATTGACTTTTACGGGAATAAAAGTCGAAAACTACTACTAAACGACCGGATCGTTAAACAAAAAGTACCTAGATAGCCTTACTACCTAGATTTACGTTACTTATAAATAATATTAAGCTTATTACTGTCTTACCTCTCGAGATTCTTAGGAAGTGTATGAAATCTAATGTCGTCATTCCCGTTGTTGTTTAAGCATCCGTATGCTACGCAATGCTTTGTAGCCCTTCGTTTAGACATACTGAATATATTTTTGTATGTTAATATCGTAAGCAAGGAATATAATAATGAGGTAGGTACAAGTAAGGTGCGCGGCCGATCGAGAGCGCGCGTGACACTTAACTGACTGAACATGCACCCGAGAGGGTTGCGCGGAGGTACTTGTAGTTTCTAGCTACAGTGCGGAGTGCGACAGGCCTGATTTTGGTAAAAAGCAAGGTCTTACAGCACAAGTAAAGGAATAATTCCAAAAAATAAAAAATGTTGAAAATTAAGATATTTTTTTGTACTAAGAAATTTTCGCGAAAATCTAAATTCACCCATATCTTTTTACTGTGTTGACTCAAGACCTTGATTTTTATATACCCAATAGGGACTCTAAACTTCAGTATCAGGTATAAATTTCAACTTGCTAGGTACACCCGTTCCTGAAAAAATCAGTGGTGACACACGGACAGACGGACAGACAGACGGACAGACAGACAGACAGACGGACAAGAAAGTGATCTTATAAGGGTTCCTTTTTTTACCTTCTGAGGTACGGAACCCTAAAAATGCAGCCGTTGGTGATATTGTACATAGCAGAGGTATTTGTAGTAGCATCCCGTGACCATCAGTGGTCGGAGTCTAGTTTAAATTGAAATGTATTGATTGATAGACCCTTTTGGACATTAATTTACATTTATAAACTAATCCGTCCTGTTTACAGTATTAACTTACATATAACACTTTGATTATCTGCAAATATAAAGCACACTTAAATATTTTTCAAAAAAAATAAAACCGACTTCATTACCACAAACAGGCACTCAAAAGCGAAAAATAAATTACTTAATATAATGATTATAAGCGCTACCCACTTATCTATTTGAAGTCGGTGCCAGCCAAGTCTATTGGATAGTAGATAGATACTATGTAAGTAGTAGTAGTAAGTAGGTAGATACATGTAGGTAGTATCTATCTACTACCTATTAGACTTGGCTGGCACCGACTTCAAATAGATAAGTGGGTAGCGCTTATGATAATTATATTAAGTAATTTATTTTTCGCTTTTGAGTGCCTGTTTGTGGTAATGAAGTCGGTTTTATTTTTTTTGAAAAATATTTTATTTTACCCTGTTTAGTGCAAAACAAGTTTTAATGAAATTACATGAATCTATAAAATTTCGTGTCCTTATACACTGACGGATATATACTTTGTGAAAATTTAAAGTATGTACCTATTAAGGTTAAGAAGGTACATCTGTAAAGTGCGCACATATAGACACACGAACGGACGGACGGACGGACGAACGGACAACAAAGTCTCAGAAAGTGTTCATTTGGTACCCTTTAGGTTCGGAATCCTAAAATACCGCGCTAGTGAAAATATTCACTAGTCATAATGATGTCATCAAGGTATCAAAGGACAATGTCCAAAATGGCCCTGTGCAATAAAAGCATCTGATACACACGATAATTTTTTTTCACTTTCACATTCGTCTGGCACTTCCTTACATTGTTAATACCCGAATTATGAAAGCACTGTGTAGCCAACCTAACAATGAAAAGTATTATTTACATAGTAACTATTATATAATCTGTGGTATTATGCTTATAATATTTTTTTTGCAGTGTTGGTTGGTACAAAGTACGTTCATAATTCTGAGTTATTTAATTATGTATGCAGTGTCGCGGGACTGATATGGCCGCCATCTTCGCCAAATGTCATATCATGTCAAAAAATATTAGGTATGCTCAACAACTTTGCACATTAACAAGACTTTGCCTGGTAGAACATTCCTGTGAAGACAAATTAATTCTCCCTACCTTGGTTTCTATCTCGCTCACAGTTACCGTAAGAATATCTGTCAATAATACTTAAATTCAAAAAATTAAAACCACCCCCGAATGATTTGTATATGTAATCCGAGTTTATAATCAAAGCATATGTATAACTTTGTACATTGAGACCATTCCAAGGAGATGTCTCAGAATTAGATCAAGCTTACCATATTTTTGCAATATCATTGAAGTAACAAGATACTGCGACAGCGCCATTTTGTTTGTTTTACGTCCGCGGTCAAAAGACTACGAGCTTACGAAAGTTGCTATCGTAGTATTTTAACCAAAAAAGAGCTGATAATATTTAAACGGCTGAACAGATTTTCATGAAATAAAGCTAAAACACTCTCGACAAAGACATCTATCAAACAAAACATACTAAATCAAAATCGGTTCATCCGTCGCTACGATGCCACGATGACAGATACACAGATACACACGTCAAGCTAATAACACTCCTGCGTTTTGCGTCAAGGGTTAAAAACCAAAATCAACGTGAAGAAAGATGTAAAAACATTATTCAAGGTCATGTTTTTTAGTTTTCAAAAGTATATGCAACAGCAACCTCCATTGTGTATAATCTTCTTGGGACTCTTCTTCTAAAACCAGTACATACTCCTATGTTTGAGGTATTTATCTCCATATCTCTGAAGATACTAATCAGATCTCGATAAAATTAAAATGGGACCACCTCGGAAACGTACTCTACCTATTAAAAAAAGAATCATTTGAATCCGTTCACAATTGACGGAGTAATCGCGTAACATACACAAAAAAAAAAAAAACATACAGACGAATTGTGAACCTCCTCCTTTTTTGTGAAGTCGGTTAAAAATTGTTTCTACCTATGTCCGTTATAGGCTTTGAAACCTTCCGACTAATGTGCCCTAAACCGGTTCCATTAGAAAGGCGAAGACTTTTCACATGCGAAGATTTTTAGACCACTAAAATAATTCATTAGGTCACATTTCTGGCAGTCCAGATTTTGCATGCTACTTACTCTACGAATAAATAATAAGTCATGCTGCTATATGTGTAATAGGTAGACGTCATCGCTTACCATCAGGCGAGCATCGTGCTTGTCCTGTTACCTTATATCATTTAAAAAAAATTACCATACCATAGAAAAGATAATATGACAATACTCTATTGTATCTCGGCAAACGTAGTGTAAGGCGCCCTCCAGCTAAATGGAGCGATGATATACGCAAGCTGGCTGCCAGCGGTCGGAAACAGAGAGCTGAAGATCGAGCTCAGTGGCGTACCATAGGTAAGGCCTATGTCCAGCAGTGGATAGAGATAGACTGATGATGATTAATATGACTCAAAACTATATACGAGCTCAACGAATCCCATAGCTTTATAAATATAACATAATTATATTATTTTAGATTGTGTTTAACAATTTACAAAAATATAAAGTGTGTAACGCTTCAAAGAAACATAGTCCTACATAATTATTACAATACAAATGTATATGTATGGACATGTTAAATGTCTAGAAAGGAACTTATTGTAACTAAAACAGTAACGAGAGCCTCGTTGGCGTGAAGGTTATAATTGCTTGACTTCTAATCAATAAGTCACCGGTTCAAATCTTAGCAAGGGTGTTCGTCCACTGGTAGTTACAGCATATTATATCGATATTCCGCCTGACTTTCCACAAAAAAGTAGCCTACTACCGACTAGAAGAAAATCTGCCGCCATAACCTTACGGTATTCCGGCAGCACACAGCCCTTTAAAATCAGAGTATTCTAGGCCTTAAGTGTTCTGCGTCTTCGACCACATCATCGCTTACCAACAGATGAGATAGTGGTCAAACGCTTACCTATAAAATTAAAAAATACATATATAATAATACTGCCTACATACTCAACAAATGCTTTAAACTTTATCTTGTTACTTGCTGCTAACAAAAGCTCCAGCCTTTTTAGTTAAACCAATAAAAAATATCAATGAAATGAAATATGTATTTCATGCAAAGCAAAACCGCAACAGTACAATATTCCAATACTTCAATTTGCCATTATATCCCCTATAAAGGCATCCTGGTATAATAATATGACACCGATAGTTCCATACAATTCACCCGCAGTCATGCAGCTTTGAAGAAATAGTTTCGGAGTGCAAGGTGCACCTTATTACGTGTACAAAGCCTTATCTATCACGGATATAGAGATAGAGATACTAGATGGTGTAAGGTATTTTTCTAGATTTTGCTAGTCAATGCAATATTGTAGTGATATGCGTATCTTAGGTCATGAGGAATTCAATGGAACTATTTAACAGCAAGATCTATCTTGCTGTTAATTTTTTCTTAGATTCTGGTCAAACGCTAACTTATAACATTAAAAAATAAAACCTTTATTTAACATATTTCACAAAAAGGAAGAGATTCTCAATTCGTCGGAATCTTTTTTTTTAATGTATGTTTACCGATTAATCGAAGATGCCTGTACCGATTTGTATTTTTTTTTTTTAAAAAGGTTATTCTTCCCAAGGCCGGTAGTCTCTACATAAATAGCGATGAATTTCGACCGATAATCGTCGATACGAAAAGAGATGTAGATAACAACTGTCTAGCTGCATCTCATTCTAGCAGACGTTTGCGATGACAAGACGCATCGCTATCCATGTAGAGACTTCCACCCCCTGGTCCCATTAAATTTTTACAAAATCGGTCGAACCGTTTTTAATATTATCAACATTTGTATTGCGATGCATTTATTTACTTCAATGACATGCTACTTACTTACTGCAGGCTACTTTGACTAGCGCGGCGTTTGAAGTCGGTTCTTTTAGTTTTCAAACGATCTTAAATTATAATTCAAACATATACTTACACTGACCCTATCCAGTGTAGTTATATGATAACACCACAAGCCTTTACTTCAATCTGGCGTGAAAATCCCGACTCTTTCTATTCTATACAGGGTGCTCACTACATCCCACATAAGCTTTTTAGCGGAGCGAGGCACGTACGAGTTTCGTGTGCTGTAATAAAAAGCTTATACAGGGTGCGGCAAATAGAAAGTAAACTGTTTTTGTTAGTAATGTTCTGGAATATGTTAGTCGTTTTGTTGATGTTGAATGGGTTAAGATTGTTTCACGGTGTTGACGTGTTTTACAGACTTTTTTATTTGTTATGGCAGAAAACTTTGTAGACTTCTGTAAGTATTTAGTGAAAGGTATAGAAATGGTATCAATAACTTAGGAATGCATTTCACTACTGACGTGACCCACTCCAGAAACAAGCACATTTAGCTTAGTTGAAGAAGTCCCATATAAATATTGTTGTTCTTTGGCCAATCGCGATGATGTAAACGGTTCTTTGGCCGGTTTTCGTGGAAACATTTAACGATACCGACAAAAGCGGCGCTATCGAAGATTGTACGTTTTCAATTTGCAACCGCGTTTCTTGCTTTAAATTAAAGTGTTTAGGTTATGTATTATGTGTTGTATTTTAGTTTTATTATGGCTCCACACGATTAGTTTATTTAGCCAGTGTCAAGTATTGAAATTCTTCAAGTTTTTATCAATTTTAGTCGTAGAGATGGGTTAAAGTCACATTTCAGGTCAGTTTTCAAGTGAAAGTCTAGTCGAAGTCATACCTTCAGTAAAGATATGGTGTTTACTGAAGATTTTCAGTGGAATTTCGGTGAGGACGCAAATAGCATGTTTTTCAACATTGTGCTGTTTCCCTACACTCGCACACATTCACCGGCACTGGTTGCAATGGTTAATAATCCACATTTACTACACATTAACTCGCGGAAGAACACAAGTTTTAGGAAAAAATACAATGAGACCACACACACTTTTCCACGTTCCCGCCAAAACTCCCTGTTATAACTTTTTTAAATAAAATATTATTATTATTTCGTACTTGTGAAATTGTGTTCTGATCTACACGTTACTCTATTATGGAAGCAAAATAAAAATATAGCATCTTCCCTTTGTTGGTCTGTACAATATGGCGTTCATACCTAATGACATGTGATTGAAATACCCGATTTAAAATAAATTGTAATAAGTATTTTGCGAGTAGATACTTACCTATATTCTTATAATTTAAGATCGTTTAAAAAACTCAAAGAATCGACTTCAAACGTCGCGCTAGTCAAAGTAGCCAGTAGACGTAGTAACTATTATATAATCTCTGCCAGTAGTTAGTAGTATGTCGTCGAGATAAGTAAAAGCATCGTAATACAAATGTTGATATATTAAGAACGGCTTGGCCGATTTCGTTAAAATATAAATGTAACCTGGGAAGGGTACCCTTTAAAACGAAAAAAGAAGTTTCCAAATCGGTTCAGGCATTCGAGTAATCGGTGAACATACATTAAAAAAAAGGTTCCGACAAATTGAGAACTTCCTTCTTTTTGTGAAGTCGGTTAAAAAGCATTTTAATATATATCTAAAATGTTTATTTTATCCCATACTTTTTCCATAGAATAAAGCCAAGAACTTCCTAATTAATTCATCAACATGAATGTATCACTCAGCTTTCCCTGAAATATTCTCGTTTAAGGTAACTTCCGATAAGTAGCGGAGCTCGTGATTCTCAAGTTTTAATTGAAAGATCGCGGATCCACGTTTTTGAGTTTACCTGATAAATACGAAAGGTAAGACTGTTTTTATTTTTTTGCTGAACAATCACCGCTATAAAAGTTAGAAGTTAGTTTGTTTTGCAAAATATTTTTTTAATATGTTATAGGCTAGCGTTTGACTTGATAACTCGCTTGGTTGGTAACCCATGATATTGTCAAATATGGCGAACACGATAGTCTTAGAATGGTAAACCACAGAAATCTTAATAGTTTCGTGTTAATCAGACTACTGCGGGCCTTTTTTTTAAGTTTACTAGCAATGTGGGTTGCACATTACTAGTATTCTCGTTAACCCCTCCAACTAAGCTAAATATGCTTGTGTCTGGAGTGGGTTCACATCAATAGTGCAATAGTGCATGCTAATATTAGCCAATCTGTTATCAAATTGTCTGCAAGAAAAAAATGGGTGGCGATCGAACTGAACTCACGACCTCTCGATCGCCAGTCCGCCACCTTATCCATTAGGCTATTGCCGCATTATTCAGACTTCAGGGGATGCAAGGGAGCACAAATACCACCTCAGTGCTCCTAGCCAATCTTACCTGCCCGTGTTGCATCCTGCTGACAACAAACAAGGCTCTGTTGACCGACAAATGGCGGTATAACCATTTCTTAACTATGGCGTAGCTAAATACTACAGGCCGGTGACGAGCAGCAGCGTCACCGGTCCAAGGAGCTACGTCCTGCGATCGCCAACCCGCCTGTCCAGCGTGGCGATTAGGGCCTATCCCTAAAAGCTAAACTGCTGGCTTGAAAAATCTGGAAAAATTCGTGATAATAGCGCATTTCATGAATTTTAAAGGAAAACTATAGCGGTTAAGATAACTTTATCAGTTTAGCAGTAATAGTCGTTGAACTTGGTTGTTGGATAATTTTGTACCAAATACAAAAAATCCTTAGAATAAATCCTTTTAAGTGACAAAGACGGAGTACCTAGTTGCTTGTTTATAACGGGTAAAGACTTGCATTGAATAACAGGCTACTATGGAACCCTACACTGCGCGTGGCCCGACACGCACTTGGCCGGTTATTTATATATATTATTGTGTTGAGTGTTGACAAATCAACTATGTTTCCTTATTTGTATAAATTATTCACCGATCACAAGACTCTACTGAGTGCGTGATCCATGACGCACTTGAGTTTTTGTTTCCTAATTCATCAATACAGAACTTACATTAATTAGTAAATACAGAATACGCGAGTCTGTCTTTGCAAAGCTGAACTTAATTGATTAAATATGTTTTTTTTTACGTTTTCAACACTCATTATTATAACCGCCATTTTGAAAAATTTCAAAAAATTGCTTCGACGGAAAAATTCCATATACTTATCAAACCTGCTCTCAAAAATTTATGAGATCTGTTGAAAAATGCAACCTATACACAAAATAAATATTAGTGCAAGTACTATAAAGGAATTCTCCGTTACAATACCGGAAATCCGCCGGACAGACATCCGAAAGCTATAGTAAGGACGTTGTTTGTTGTTTGTTATTTAAGCTAAGTTACTGTAATTACTGTTACTGTAATAAATAAATAAATATTATATCGCCTGAAATTTTTAACCCATCTATAGCATGTCGCATGTCACATTACAGTCGGTGCCTTAGCTTGATTGGTGGATATAATGTCATAACATTTAGGTCTAGCTGTGATTGGCGGACGCTTCCGCAGCCATATTTGTATACCACGCTAATGTATCATGTTAACTGCTGTTAGCTAGCTAGCATAGTTTGTGTAACTATGGTAGCTAGCTAACAGCAGACAAAACAACAATTTTCACTTAAATCATTGTTCCATAAAACCACATAACACTTTTCTTGTATGATTGTTACGCGATTACTCTGCCAATTGTGAAACGATTCATATGAGGTTTTTTTACCAGTGGGGTATATCTTCATGGTAGTCCCATTGTAATTTTATCGAGATGTGATGAGTAAGAGTACGAAATGGGTACTGAAAATGAGTAGCGTGGCATTTGAAATTGGTTTTGTAAACGATCTTAAATGATGAACAAGCTGAAACGAACGCTTCGCTTGCTCTAGACGCTTCGCTCACTATTTGAATAGTGACCAAACGCAGTCTAGGTAAGACGAAGCCCTACAAGTTTTAATTGAAATCTCACAGCTCGTCGCGGAGTTAACTCCGTTGTTGGTTGCTGTATTCTGCTAAGTTAGTTTGTAGGCTAGAGTATCTTTGTTACTAGAACTCATTTGTATATTTGTACAACAACTTTAGGAGCAAGTTTTACAACAATATGCGACAGGATCAAGGTAAGTCGTCTGTTGAATGTTGAACGATTGTTCTATCATTACTTTGGGTTGAATATACTCCTACTGTCAAATTATATTGCAATTTGATGGAAACAACTTGATTAGTGTTAATCGCTGTTTTAATTACAGATTTATTAAGATTAGATACTGTTCGACACAAAGTTCATCGGAGCGCGGCTAAGAGCAGAGAGAGGGCGATGCACGAAGGAGGGAGATAGAAATATATCAACGTTTTTTAGGCCGTTTGACAGCTGGCTTCGCACTATGTCTAGCATTATTCCAATATTTCAACATCCTCCCTTAGACATAGTCCCATTTTAGATGAGCAGAAATCCAGTTTAGGGATTGAGATAGCCTTGGTCAATGCATCTGCAACCATTAGATCACTTTGGATGTAGCGCACGTCGATTGACCCTTCGAGTACTTTATCACGAACAAAATGATGCCGGACATCTATGTGCTTGGTTCTGGAATGATAACCATCAGAGCCTGAAAGTTTTAAAGAACTTTGATTATCAGTGTATAAAACCATTGCTTCATTTTTCAATAGTGGCCAAAGCTCTTCTTGAAAATGTTTCAACCACAAAGCTTCTTGTACACATGTTGATAAAGACATATATTCTGCCTCCGTTGTGGACAGAGCCACTGTAGGCTGACGTCTGGAGTTCCAGCTAATTGATCCTCCCTTAAACAGAAATGTGTAACCTGTACACGAGCGTCGATCATCTTCTGAGCTTGCCCAATCAGCATCACAATACCCGTGGGTCATCAGTTCTTCGGAACACTGCTCATAGCGGAGTCTGTAGTTTTCAGTTCCTTTTAAATAACGCAGGACTCTTTTTAGAGCTATCCAATGCTGCATGCCAGGTTTGTTATTATATTTACTCAACATGTTGACAACGAAACTTAGATCTGGCCTTGTCACCTGAGAGATAATTGATGTATAATATGTATAATACGTATAATATGTATAGAATGAGAGATTTCTTGATACGGTTTATCAATTATTTCGTCATCTATATTACTAGTATTTTTTTAATTTCACATTCAGGTCCATAGGTGCTTTTGTAGCTTTGCAATCTGACATTCCATATTTGTGTAAAACATACTGAATGTATTTTTTCTGATTTAAATAAATTACTCCCTTCTGCCTGTCTCTTTTTACATGTATACCTAAACAATACGACAGTTCACCGAGATCTTTCATTTTAAATCTTCTATTCAATTCTTCCTTGATAATATTTTTTAAGCTTTCACTGTTTGTAAATATCAGTAGGTCATCTACATATACAGCTATAAATAGCATATTGCTGTCATCTACAATTTTATAATAAATACATGGATCTAACTGGGATTGATATAGACCCAGAGATTTCAAAACAGAAGCTAATTTCTTATTCCATTGGCGGCTAGCCTGTTTGAGACCATATGAAGACTTTTTTAATTTGCATACTTTATTATTACCCTTTTTATATGATATGGGTTGAGACATATATATTTCCTCTTCAATGTCACCTTGCAAAAATGCAGATATGGCATCCATCTGCGATATGTCCAAATCATATTTGACTGCTAGAGCAAATAAATAGCGTAGTGAGGCAAATCTAACTACCGGAGAAAATACTTCATTGTAGTCGATTCCTTTCCTTTGCGAACAACCTTTTATGACTAATCTGGCTTTATATTTGACATTGTTACCTTTTTCATCCGTTTTGGTTTTGAAAACCCATTTACATGGTAAGGCACGCCTGTTAGCTGGTAGCGTAGTCAGTTCCCAAGTGTTATTCTCAATTAATGACTTGTACTCCTCATTCATGGCAGCTTTCCAGTTCTCCGCATCACTACTGGACATGGCTTCTTCAACAGTCTGTGGATCTGTGAACTGTGAGGAACATAAGAAATTATTGGCTTCAATATTACGTTGTAGATGTGCCCTTCTGGTAACATAGTCCATGCTATCATCATCATCATAATCATCTGTGCTCGGCTGATATGTGTGGTCATTTGGGTCACTAATTGTTGTACAGCTGTCATACGATGTGTCAGTCTGCGGTGACATTAAGGTACTTTGAGGACTGTCACTTATATTTATAATTTCTCCTGGACTCTGTGCCAAAGAACTATCGTTATAAGTTTCGAGAGGTACTTCAACCTTTTGTGGCACTGGATTACATTCCCGTATATTTTTTGATTTTTCATGAGATTCAATAAATATTACATCTCGGCTGATTACTATTTTCCTAGTTTGAAGATTATAAAGTCTATATCCTTTTGTGTTCTCACAGTAACCCACAAACAACATTTCCTGTGATTTACGATCCCATTTCAATCTATTTTGCTTAGGAATGTGTACCATGCATTTGGAGCCAAATATCCTTAAGTGAGCAAGATTTGGTTTCTTACCAGTCCACATTTCATAGGGTGTTACCTCTTTCAGCACTCTCGAGGGTGATCTGTTTACAATATAGGCTGCGGTTGATAGTGCTTCAGCCCAGTAACTCTTCTGTAAATTTGCATCAAACAGCATGCATTTAGCGCGCTCCACCAATGTCCTATTCATGCGCTCCGCTAGCCCATTCTGCTCTGGCGTGTATGGCGTGCTGGTTTGGTGCTTGATGCAGGAATCTGCTAAGAATTGTAAAAAATCTTTATTACAATATTCTTTACCATTATCAGTCCTTAATGTTAGTATTTTCTTTTGTAACTGATTTTCTACCTCAGATTTGAATGTAGAAAACACAGACTTTATATCCATCTTGTTCTTTAAAAAATATACATACACTTTTCTACTAAAATCATTTATAAATGTGATGAAGTACCTCGCACCACCAGCAGATGGTGTCTCCATCGGACCACATAGATCTGAGTGTATGACCTCGAGTAATGTCTTTGCTCTGGAACCAGAATGGGGGAACGGAAGTCTGGTCTGTTTTCCTTCACAACATGGCAAGCAAACCACGTTCTCGCTGTTGGTAGAAATCTTAACACCTGAAGCACATGATTCCAATTTTGTAACATCAGCCATATTTAAATGTCCCATTCTCCTGTGCCATGTATCAACATCGGCCTTGCTTTCATTTGAAAAAGCGATACACGTACTTTCAGGGGCAGTATTGACAGTGTTAAGTTTATACATGTTATTATTAAGCGAAGCTTGGGCTATCAGCTGCCTCTGTGCACTGTAAATATTACAGCCTGCACTTGTAAACTGGATGCTACAGCCATTTCTTGTCAATTGGCTGACAGACAATAGGTTTGCACTGAGATCTGGTACATATAACACATTTCTCACCTGTATCAGATGCTCTCCTCTTGTTCTTGTAGTGATGTTAACATTACCCATCATTTGCACGGCAACTTCATCATGATTAGCCACCATTACCTTCAGTATTGGTGGTGGTTGTTTATCGTACAGCCAGTCAGAGCGTCGCGTCATGTGAGATGATGCTCCGCTATCTATGAACCAAGCGTCTTTGTCAATCAAATTATATGCTGAAAAAATCGCTGAAAAAACTGAATTATTGGGAGTCTTCTTTTCTTCATTACACTGACTCCTGTAGTGGCCGTACTTATTGCAATTAAAACAACGGGGACCTTTTCCTTTGGAATTATCTTGTATTTGTTTTCTGTGCTTGGTGAATAGGGCCGAAGATTCTGAAACTTTCACTTCTTGAAGTAGTTTCGTTTTTACAAAATCCGCTGTAATTTTAACACCGGAGCTTTCCATGCTCATAAGCATTGGTTTGTATTCATCTGATAAGCCCGCAAGCATGAGTGTGCCTAACCACTCATCATCTATTTTGAAATTAATATTCCTGAGCTTGTGTGCGGTGCTTATTATTTTATTTATATATTCTTCAATATTCGCACAACAATCCAAAGATGTGTTAATTAAGTCACGAAGCAAGCCCACTTTTCGCGATAAACCAGAGTCCTCAAATGCATTTTGTAGATTAGTCCACACTTCGCGTGCCGTCGTGGCATTTTCGATGTGAACGTAATTAACGGGTTCTACCAGTAAAATAAGTTTGGACTTAGCTTTGAGGTCTTTCTTGGCGTCGACAACACTTTCAACTTCAAGGCAATCCCACAGCTCTTCGTGCTCGAGATATGACCTTACAGCAAAACGCCATGTGCTGTAATTATCTCGACCTACAAGCTTTTCTATGACTTGTAGATTGTGCGAGGCCATCTTGCACGTTCCTGCACCGGCTTATGACCGTGCGTCATACAAGTTTACTGTATATTTTTCAGTATCTAAAAAACACTAAAAATAACACCTAATCTCAGAATGGGACGGCCCATAACCTGATGGAAACAACTTGATTAGTGTTAATCACTGTTTTAATTACAGATTTATTAAGATTAGATACAGATATTATTCGACACAAAGTTCATCGGAGCGCGGCTAAGAGCAGAGAGAGGGCGATGCACGAAGGAGGGAGATAGAAATATATCAACGTTTTTTAGGCCGTTTGACAGCTGGCTTCGCACTATGCCTAGCATTATTCCAATATTTCAACACAATTATTATTAAATAAAAACAAAAAAACCGACTTCACATGCCACCCGAGTCAGTTACAGTAGCAAGTTTAATAGGTCTACGCATAGTAAATACATTAACTACATTTATCATTTTGCTAAAAGCACTTTTAAGCCTTCTTCCAAGTAATTTTATTTTCTGCCATAGACCACGAAAGGCCTCAAGGCCTAGACGTAG
The DNA here is from genome assembly GCA_954871355.1 of Cabera pusaria. Classification (NCBI taxonomy): domain Eukaryota; kingdom Metazoa; phylum Arthropoda; class Insecta; order Lepidoptera; family Geometridae; genus Cabera; species Cabera pusaria. The sequence continues at coordinate 20,811,722 of OX940902.1, forward strand.
CAAGTGGATAAAACCACTAAAATTAGGTCATAAAAATAAACGAACCGTTCAAAATCCGCTCCTTTAATTACAACGACAGACGGCCAAACATTTTGCTTTTGTCATATCAATTTCAGTCCCCCATCACTGTATAGCGAAAGACAGTTGTTGGTCTTTGTACTTTAAAGCTTACTTTTTTTATAAATGCGTATAATACACCACGTAATTGTAATTACCAAAATAAAATGAGGTTTTCAGTCACTGTTACTGAACACATCTTTTGTACGACCTAAGCGCCGAGAGCGTCGGGCGTCGAGCGCGGCAGGGCCCCTAGACAAAATCCAATTTCCTGATTGCCTTCACGCTAACGCAAGTTAGAAATGTATGGGAATGACATTTTTGTTGCGGAAACATAAATGTCATTCCATACATTTTGAACTTGCGTTAGCGTGAAGACAAACAGGAAATTGGATTTTGTCTAGGGGCCCAGGTGTTCGTTTCAAACACATGCTAACGCGTAGTAGTGTTCGCGGGCTCCGCTCGGCCAGCACTCGGGACACCATTACGCGTTAGCATGTGTTTGAAACGAACGCTGCACGCCCCGCCTCGCTCGACGCTCAACTAGAGCGTCCACTCAGTTCGTAATCAAAATAATCAAGATAATCCAAAAACTAAAACAACCGACTTCAATGCCCCGCGAGTCAATTTCAGTAGCAAGTTTACGTAGTTTACGTTTATCGTCATATCTGTGGAGATATTTATCAAATCTTGATGAAATTACTATGGAACCATCTCGAAAATATACTCTACCGATTACAAAAAGAATCATTCCAATCGGTTTTCAATTGACGAAGTTATCGCGTACCAAACACACAAAAAAAAAAAAGAAAAAAAAGACCGACGAATTGAGAACCTTCTTTTTGGAAGTCGGTTGAAAATAAATATTCAGACTATTTCAACAACAGGATAATAATTGGTCTATGAGTGGCGCCCGGCAGGTGGTTGGCGTGAGACCGACACTTAATTATCGTTTTGATGTATGGAGCGTGAAAGAGCGAATAATTTTCTAGCGCCATCCATCCATCTATGGGATGGATCAACAAAATACCAGATGAAGCTAAAAATTCATTGAGAGAACATAAATGACTTTCCGGCTCATAAGTTTCTTTTCTCTTGTCCCATATGTCTCTCAACTCTTACGTCTCCAACTGTTATTTTGTAAATCCATCCCATACAATAATGAAGCCAGCAGGTACTCCATATATGATCAACTAGCTGTTACCCGCGGCTTCGCCCGCGTTATTGTGTCTTTATGACCTTTGAGGTCTAGATCAATAATCTCTTAGCCCAAGTCGCCATAGACGACCCCGAAGTCGAACTTAATATCCTCTATTGTTAAAGTCATTAATCATTTTGGTTAGGTATACGAAGTTGTGCTGTTTAATTGTTTGACTCAACACAAAAGTTCCTGATACATTTCTTACAAAAAAATTATGGTAAATAGCTGCGCGAGCAAAAATTTTTTATTTGACTTGACTTTTTATGACCCTGACAGTTTTATAACCTAACAATCAAGTCACTGTAGATGACTCTTAGGTCGAACTCGATATCGTCTATTGTTAAAGTCATTAATCATTACTTGGTAAACCTAAGCAAGGTTTACCAAGTTTTGCTGTTTAAGTATTTGAGTCAGTCTAATGTATGAGGCTGTTAAAACACGCTATTATATGCTATATAGCGTTATTACTGCGCAAGCGAAGCGAGCGCAATTTTTTTTTATGATCTTTTATGACCCTGTCAGTTTTTATGACCTACTATGTCAACACCGATAACCCTAGGGTTTAACTTGATATCCACTTATTTTAAGGTAAAATAATGATTATAATTATTGAAGGTTGAACTGTTTAAAATTATAAACTCGTTTTGATGCATGTGGCTATTTAAATACATAAAATGATAAAATATTACCTACAAAGAAGATAAGACAAATGCTTGCGCGAGCGTAGCTAGCGCTATCAATGCGCGAGCGAAGCGATGGTGAAAAATGTTTACGACTTTTTATGGTCCTGACAGTTTTTATGACCTCCTAACACCGATACCACAAAGGTTAAACTTGATATCCACTAATTTTAAGATTAATAATTATTATGATTATTGAAGGTTGTACTGTTTTAATCTTCGAGCATTTACCAATTGAGAAGTTAAAGCAAGGTGTTCCCCTTTGCTGGCCATATAGCCATTTTTGGCCATATGAGCGTGCGTAACTACGCTGTATTTTTAATACTGTGTGCGTGTTTCAAGTTAGTGTGATTTGTGTGTGTGCAATGCGTGTTTACCTCGTCCCCCGTAAGTATCGGCAAAAAAAAATGTTTGCGGATTACAACGTTAACATCTCCATTGGTAAATGCTCGAAGGTTTTAATTTATTACTCGTTTTTATGCATGTGGTTATAAATATACAACATTTACTGAAATATTACCAACAAAGAAGATAAAACAAATGCTTGCGCGAGCGTAGCGAGCGCGAAAATTTTTTACGACCTTTTATGACCTTTACAGCTTTTATGACCTACTAAGTCAATACCGATAACCCTAAGGTTAAACTTGATATCCACTTATTTGTTCCACGTACTGTTTTAATCTATGACTCGTTTTGATGCATGTGGCTATGTTTTCTACAAAGAAGATATAACAAATGCTTGCGCGAGCATAGCGGGCTCTAACACAGCGCGAGCGCAGCGAGCGCGAAAAATGTTAACGACTTTTTATGACCCTGACAGTTTTTATGACGTAATAAGTCAACACTGATGACACAAAGGTAAAACTTGATATCCACTTATTTTTATGTTAATAATCATTATGATTATTGAAGGTTGCACTGTTTCAATTTATAAACTCGTTTTGATGCATGTGGCTGGCTATTATTATAAAATACAAAAAAAATTGAAATATTACCTACAAAGTTAATAAAAGAAGTGCTAGCGCAAGCGCGAAATTTTTTTACAACTTTTTATGACCCAGACATTTGTTATGACCTACTTAGTCAACATCGATGACCCTAAGGATAAACTTGATACTTATTTTAAAGTTAATAATCATTTTGATTATTGGAGGTTGTACTGTTTAATTTATGACTCGTTTTGATGCATGTGGCTATTAAAATACAAAACTTGCTGAAATGTTACCTGCAAAGTAGGTAAAACAAATGCTTGCGCGAGCGCAGCGAGCGCTATTACTGCGCGAGCGAAGCGAGCGCGAAAAATGTAGACGACCTTTTATGACCCTGACAGCTTTTATGACCTACTAAGTCATTACTGATAACCCTTAGGTTAAACTTGATATCCACTTATTTTAAGGTTAATAATCTTAATCGTTATTGAAGGCTGTAGGCTCTTTCGCCTTGTGGCAACACTAACGATAACACTGTCAAAAATCAGTTGTGCCGGTTTTAATCTAAATATTAGGAAAAGAGTCATTAAATCTTAGAAATATTATTAAATCTTAAGTGCAAAAGTGATAAATAACACCACTTCGTGTTATTTAATATCTGTGTGACCTATTTCGTGTGATTCGAAAATCGACAATAATCTGGTCTCGGTCGGCGCGGGAACTGGAGCTGTCAAACAAGAGAGAGACCTCTTGGTATATCATATCAGGATATATCCTGGACCTTTGGATGCTTCTGAACAAAAAACCTGGGGAGTATTGTTTTCGTAACCTTTATTAACCGTATGCATTAGGTACTGTTAAATAAACTCACTGCCACCCTCTTTAAATCACCAACATTAAATTCGATCAAAGTCGGTTACAAATTGTCAATTTTTTCGATTTTCCCGTCGTATTTATATACCTAACTTGTAATCTCGAGTTCTACTGTATTATTAAAGGTTAAACTAACAGTCTTAGTGTAGAAATAATGTTTATATATGTAAATAATACAAACTTCACATTATAAAGAATACACTGTCTATACAGTACTTTTCATGGCAGGTCTTATAATTTTGATTGAATATTAACTATATAATCACTTTATCACTGACTTCCTAATATAAAATATCAATAAATATAAAATTTAAACAAAGAGATATTGTTAAGCTTGTTAATAACCTGGAACTGAAAACTTGCAAGGACTCCAAAAAAGATTTGCTGCAAGAACTTCAGGATCATGAATCTGACATGGCAAAGATGTTGGAGAAGAACGCAGACCTCAAACACCAATTGGCCGAGTATGACATTGCTCTGGAAGACCTGAGAGACCAGCGTGACAGGCTTCTAGAAACAGTGGATGTACATGCACAAAACCAAGAACTATTCGAACGTACACTGACCTATATCCGGGATTTGGAGCAAGAGCTTTCATTTACAAAAGATAAACTAGAAGAAATGACGACATCTCCTGTATTGCAAAATAATACTAATCAAGACAACACTTTGGATCTATATACAGAGTTCATCGGCTCAGGTTCTACTAATGTCTCTATGAAGGGTTCCAATAAGATTAAAAAGTACATTAAGTATAAGAAAATCATTAGGAAAAATACGCATAAATTACAAAAAATTAACCATATCAAAAAAATAAATTTAAAGACTTGTAAGAAAAACATCGACTTAAGTAAAGAATTACAGCATTGCCTAGAGATGTTAGATCGCAGTAACAAAGAATTAATAGAATTTAAAGAAAAGGCTGAATTATTAAAACAAGAAATGTGCGTCTCAAAAGTTTTAATTGGGGTTCCTATCTGTGGTGTGCAGAGTGAATGCTACCAAGAGGATAGCAGCTCACCAAGTACAGCTAATACTGCAAGTTTACGTGCACAGACTGACTTGGTTAGGCAGGAAGTAGTGTCATCGTTACAGTGCACTGGTGCCTCCGAGGTGGACTCAGGCAGTCCTTTACAACTGCCGGAGCCTGCTAGAGAGACCATTGTGTTCAGCGATGAAATGGGAGTAGGTATGGGTAGCTTATTAGACAATAGATTGAACCAAAATGTTTATAACAATTGCTGCCCTAATTTATCAATTACAGATTTATGTAAAAAAATATGCAGCTTTCAGTATCACAAAAATTGTACTATTGTATTGCAGCTAGGTAATAGCACAAACGTTAAAAAAGCTGATATTAATATTCTAATTAAACTTTTGTCAGACATTGCCAGCAGAGGCATTAGTAAAATAATAGTTTGTTCATTCCCGTATCTTAAAACAAGTAGTTGCTCTTATAATGAGCATGCTCATAAATTGAACTTGGCACTGTACTATTTGACGTGTCGCTTCAGCGACTTTTTGTATTTTGAAACCAACAAATTTATTAGTAAAGTAATATTGACAAAGGATACTTTGTATCTCAATAAGACTAATAAGTCGACCATTGCTAAGTTATTAGCATACAATATTTATGACCCTGTTTTAGATATTGTAACAGATCACAAAGACGAGCCCCAACGTAGTGGTGTTACTATGCAGGGTAATTGTAGCGTAGTAGACTTAGTTAGTTTAAACTAATGTCTAATACAATGGGGAGGCCTGACTCAATCAACATTTTTCATCAGAATATACAAGGTCTCTCCAGCAAAGCCTTAGAGTTAGAATTATTTCTCAATTATTATAAAGTTGACATAATGTGTATTACTGAACACTGGTTTGTGAAAGGTACTTTGTTACCAATATTAAAAAATTATACAATTGCCAGCACATTCATTAGACAAAAGGCAATTCGTGGTGGCTCACTAATATATGTAACTGAAAATTGTAACTTTAAAGAGCGTAAAGACATAGTAGCTTTGTCTGTGGAACGATGTGTTGAATTATCTTGTATAGAGCTGGGGCAACATATAGTCATCTGTGTATACAGACCTCCATCGGCTGATCATAAAATGTTTGAAACAATTATGGAAGAAGTAATGAGCAAAGTCTTCAACACCTCTAAATCTTTAATAGTTTGTGGCGATTTCAATGTTAATTTAATTGAGCAGTCTCCGCTCAGCGACAAATTAAAAAATGTATTTCTAAGCTTCAATCTGAAGCATCTTTTTAATCAGCCAACAAGAATCACTAGCTCGTCAGCTACCTGCTTGGACAATGTGTTCTGCAACTGTGAACCCGCAAAAATTGCAATTTTTGATAAACTTGGCTCGGACCATCTGGGACAAAGTGTCACTTTTTCATGTAAATTATCCATCAAAGGCCAAGAACATTTTTACAGGCCCATTACCACCAAACGGGTTGAACAGTTTGTGGATATCATTGACAAGCAATTAATGAACCTAAGATTTTCTGAGGATCCTGATGACCTATGCAGTGCTTTATTTCAAATGTTAGATGCAGAGTTCAATGATATTTTTAAAATTAAAATGGTTAGAAAGGGTGCGAAGGTTCGTTTCGATGACTGGGCAACTCCTGGTATTTATAAAAGTAGAAACAATTTGTATAACTTGTACTCACAAAAAACCATTAATTTACATAATACTAAATTCATAAATCACTTAAAATTGTATTCAAAAACTTTTAAAGTTGTTTGTCAGACAGCAAAATCACTGCATCTAAGTAGAAAAATTAAGCATGCCGATGACAAAATAAAATCAACATGGAAAGTCATTAATACAGAAACTGGAAAAATTAAGCAGAGGGACGGTAAAATTATGTTAAAAGTTAATAATAAATTAATCATAGATAATAATGATGTCGCTAACACATTTGTTGAGTACTTCTCACAAGTACCTATTATTACTACTCAGCCTTTAAACTCTTCCCCTAAGGATGCTTTTGTTTTACTATCGAAGTGTGTGAATGTATGTGACTCTATGTTTGAGTTCAGACACATAACTTCAATATCAATTATCAAAACTTTTAAAATGCTCAATCAAAAGAAAACCAAGGATCTGTGGGGTATGTCAATCAAAGTACTTAGTTATATTATTAATGCAATTAGCCCTCACTTAGCGTTTATTTTTAACAGATGCGTCGATGAAGGTGTCTTTCCTGATGTAATGAAAAAAAGTAAATTAATTCCCCTATACAAATCAGTGAACAAAAATGACCCTTCAAACTATAGACCAATCTCTATATTACCGGCGCTCAGTGAAGTTTTTGAAAAAGTTATATTTGACCAGCTTTTGGCACATTTTAATATTAATCATCTTTTAAATCACAAACAATATGGTTTCACTAAGGGGCGTTCTACTACTGATGCTGGAGTAGATCTTCTTAAACATATATTTGATGCCTGGGAGAAAGCACAAGATGCTATCGGCGTTTTATGTGACTTATCTAAAGCGTTTGATTGCGTCTGTCACAAAACGCTAATTTGCAAATTAAAACACTACGGCGTTAACGGAAAAGCACTTGATCTGGTCTCATCCTACCTCAGTAATAGAATACAGATGGTTGAGGTCAATGGCGTCAGGTCATCTGGATCCCTCATAAAAATGGGAGTTCCGCAGGGATCGATCTTAGGACCTTTTTTATTTCTAGTTTATATTAATGACTTGCCGTCTTTCGTGCAAAACTTATGTGACATTGTTTTGTTCGCGGATGATACATCCTTAATATTCAAAATAGATAGGATTGCGCCTGGATTTGACGATGTTAACAAATCAATCGCACAGGTTTTGAATTGGTTTACAACCAATAACTTATTACCGAACGCCAAAAAAACTAAATGTATTAAATTCTCGCTGCCAAATGTAAGAAAGGGTGTCATTAATAGCAGGATATTAATAAACGATGTACCGATAGAATTTGTTGAATCCGCTACATTCTTGAGCATCACCCTGGATTCAAAACTACAATGGGGTTCTCAAATATCGGCTCTGGCAGGTAGATTGAGCTCCGCTGCATACGCAGTACGTAAAATCAGAAACTTGACTGACGAATCCACTGCTAGATTGGTTTACTTTAGCTACTTCCATAGTATAATGTCCTATGGCATTTTATTGTGGGGGAAAGCCGCCGAAATCCAATCAATATTTGTTTTGCAGAAACGAGCTATTCGCTCTATATATAGTATGAGGTCGCGAGATTCACTTCGTGAAAAATTTAAGGAAATTAAAATTCTAACAGTGGCATGTCAATACATTTATGAAAATATTTTGTTCATACGCAAGAATATAAATGATTATAAGAAAAGGTCTGATGTAAGCCGCCGAAATCCAATCAATATTTGTTTTACAAAAAAGAGCTATTCGATCTATATATACCATGAAGTCGCGAGACTCACTTCGTGAAAAATTTAAGGAGATTAAAATTCTCACAGTGGCATGTCAATATATATATGAAAATATTATGTATGTACGCAAAAATTTGAATGAGTATGATAAGAGGTCCGATGTACATAATTTCAATACAAGACACAAAAATAGATTAATTCTACCTCAATTCAGGTTGTGGAAAGTTAGTGGTTCTTTTCTGGGGAACTGTATACGATTTTATAATAAACTTCCTAAAGATATTGATCAACTGTCTATAAGCAGATTTAAAACCTTTGTAAAATCCAATTTAATGAAGAAATCGTACTATACAATAAATGACTATATGAATGACAAAAATGCTTGGCCTGAATGCCCCAAGCTCCAAGATATAATATAAATTGTATGATAATAGAATTACTTATTGTACATTAAACATTTATTTAATATGAATTAAAAAAAATGAATTAAAATAAGTGACAAGCCCCATAGAGTTTCTTGGTGTTTCTTCTCTGATGGGAGTACTTCCGAAACACCAGTAGATTCAACAGTCAATCAGTTTTCATCTTTTGTTTGCAGATCTAGGGTCGCCTGTTACGACGGTATTATGCGGCTGATAGTCGGACAGTCAGTTCCATTCGGAACATGATTTGTACTGCAATTAGTCTGCGTTTTATTTATCTATTATGTTTCATTATTTCACAATTTTTTGGATAAAAATTGTCTGAAGTACTGAAACATGCACTGGGTTGCGGGTGCACGTAATGGTACGGTTGGCAACCCTACATTAATAAGGGGAATTAAACATATGTTTTAAGTGTGACGTTCGACGTCTAGATGAAAGCTGAATGGCTCAATACCTTTGTTTTTTTTTTTTGTAAATTCAAAGCGTTATGTTTCTGTTATATCTATATTTTTTGTTGAATATGATCTATTTAATGTTATTTGACGTGTGGAAGTGCTAATTTTTAATTTGCCCATATACTGAATAAATGCTTTGACTTTGTACTGTTTTAATCTATGACTCGTTTTGATGCATGTGGCTATGTTTTCTACAAAGAATATATAACAAATGCTTGCGCGAGCATAGCGGGCTCTAACACAGCGCGAGCGCAGCGAGCGCGAAAAATGTTAACGACTTTTTATGACCCTGACAGTTTTTATGACGTAATAAGTCAACACTGATGACACAAAGGTAAAACTTGATATCCACTTATTTTTATGTTAATAATCATTATGAATATTGAAGGTTGCACTGTTTCAATTTATAAACTCGTTTTGATGCATGTGGCTGGCTATTATTATAAAATACAAAAAAAGTTGAAATATTACCTACAAAGTTAATAAAAGAAGTGCTAGCGCAAGCGCGAAATTTTTTTACAACTTTTTATGACCCAGACATTTGTTATGACCTACTTAGTCAACATCGATGACCCTAAGGATAAACTTGATACTTATTTTAAAGTTAATAATCATTTTGATTATTGGAGGTTGTACTGTTTAATTTATGACTCGTTTTGATGCATGTGGCTATTAAAATACAAAACTTGCTGAAATGTTACCTGCAAAGTAGGTAAAACAAATGCTTGCGCGAGCGCAGCGAGCGCTATTTCTGCGCGAGCGAAGCGAGCGCGAAAAATGTAGACGACCTTTTATGACCCTGACAGCTTTTATGACCTACTAAGTCATTACCGATAACCCTTAGGTTAAACTTGATATCCACTTATTTTAAGGTTAATAATCTTAATCGTTATTGAAGGCTGTACTGTTTTAATCTATGACTCGTTTTGATGCATGTGGCTATTAAAATACAAAAGTTGCTGAATCGTTTACTACAAAGTAGATATAACAAATGCTTGCGCGAGCGGAGCGAGCGCCATTACTGCGCGAACGAAGCGAGCGCGAAATATTTTTACTACTTTTATTGACCCTGACAGTTATAATGACCTTCTATGTCAACACCTATAACACAAAGGTTAAACTTCATATCCATTTATTATAAGGTTAACAACAATAATGATTATTGAAGGTTGTACTGTTTTAATGTATGACTCGTTTTGATGCATGTGGTTATTAATATATAAAAGTTACTGAAATATTACCAACAAAGAAGACAAAACAAATGCTTGCGCGAGCGAAGCGAGCGCGAAAATTGTTTACGACCTTTTATGACCTTTACAGCTTTTATGACCTACTAAGTCAACACCGATAACCCTAAGGTTAAACTTGATATCCACTTATTTTAAGGTTAATAATCTTTATCATTATAGAAGGTTGTACTGTTTCAATCTATGACTCGTTTTGATGCATGTGGCTATTAAAATACAAAAGTTGCTGAATCGTTTACTACAAAGTAGATATAACAAATCTTGTGCGAGCACAGCGGGCGCTATCACTGCGCGAGCGTAGCGAGCGCGAAAATTTTTTACGACTTTTTATGACCCAGACAGTTGTTCTGACGTAATAAGTCAACACTGATGACACAAAGGTTAAACTTGATATCCACTTATTTAAATGTTATTAATCATTATGATTATTGAAGGTTGTACTGTTTCAATTTATAAACTCGTTTTGATGCATGTGGTTGGCTATTAAAAATAACAAAAAATGTTGAAATATTACCTACAAAGTTAATAAAAGAAGTGCTAGCGCGAGCGCGAAATTTTTTTTAAACTTTTTATGACCCAGAAAGTTGTTATGACCTACTAAGTCAACATCGATGACTCTAAGGTTAAACTTGATACTTATTTGAAAGTTAATAATCATTATGATTATTATGGTTAATAATCTTTATCGTTATTGAAGGCTGTACTGTTTTAATCTATGACTCGATTTGATGCATGTGGCTATTAAAATACAAAAAATGCTGAAATATTACCTACAAAGCAGACAAAACAAATATTTGCGCGAGGGCAGCGAGTGCGAAAAATTTTTACGGCTTTTTATGACAGTTTTAGTTTTGATGACCTACTAAGTCAACACCTATGACCCTAAGGTTAAATGTGGCTGTTAACACGAATGTTTCTGAATTACTTCCCACAAAGCAGATAAAACACGTTGGGCAAGCAAAGCCATCGCGTAAATTTTGATGGCTTATAATGACCCTGACAGTTTTATGGCCTTATTAGGACACATCTTAAGTTTAGTCATTATAGATGGACCTAAGGTCAAACTTCTATGATTATGCAAACTCTATGTAAAGTTAACAAAATATAAAGGCACCCACACTTTATTGCCGAAAAAAGTATTCCCTGCCCTTTTATGCCCTATTATATACTATACTATTATTCTTTGTACAAAATTTCATCTGAATCGGTCAAGCCGTCTGGCCGAAAAGAGGCCACACATTCACAAAATTCCATAATAAAAATCTAGACACCCGAAATTGCCAACCAAAAAAATATATTCATTGTCCTTCCATGTCTTATTGACTGTCTGTGTACAAAATTTCAGCTAAAAAGGTTAACCCGTTGGACCGAGAGTAGACACATTTGCAAAACTGGGCACCTAGACTCGACAGCCGGAAAAAAAGTATCCAATATCCTATTCTTTCCTATGAACTGTCTTTATACAACATTTCAGCGGATCGGTCAAGCCGTTTATTCGATAAGATGTCTTATATTTACAAAATTCAATTTAATATATCTGGACCCCCTGACTTGACAGCCAGAAAAAAAGTATCCTATATCCTATTCTGCCCTATGACATGTATTCATACAACATTTCAGGCAAATCGGTCTAGCCGTTTATTCAAGAAGAAGTCTTATATTTACAAATTTAGTTAAAAATATTTGGACCCCCTCACTCGACAGCCAGAAAAAAAGTTTCTTATATCTTATTCTACCCTATGTACTGTCTATATACAATATTTCAGGCAAATCGGTCGAGCCGTTTATTCGAGAAGAGGTTTTATATTTACAAAATTCAATTTAAAATATCTGGACCCCCTGACTCGACAGCCAAAAAAAATGTATTTTATATCCTATTCTACCCTATGACATGTATTCATACAAAAGTTCAGGCAAATCGGTCAAGCCATTTATTCGAGAAGAAGTCTCATATTTACAAAATTCAATTAAAAATATCTGGACCCCCTGACTCGATAGCCAAAAAAAAAGTATTCTATATCCTATTCTGCCCTATGTACTATCTTTGTACAAAATTTCAGCCAAATCCGTCAAGCCGTTTGACCGTGAAGAAGTCCCAAACAAACAAACAAACAAATAAACAAACTGACTTTCGCATTTATAATATTGGTGTTGAGGTGTTGATTTGAGCTTCATTTTAACACTTTGTTGTAATTAATATAATATAAATAAATATAAAATAAATATAATATAAAATATAATAAGGCGGCAATAGCCCAATAGATAGGGTGTCGGACTGGCGATCGAGAGGTCGTGAGTTCGATCCCCACCTCACCCATTGCACCATTGACATGAACCCACTCCAGACACAAGCATATTTAGCTTAGTTGGAGAATACTCGTAATGTGTAACCCACATTACGAGTAATCTATATAAAAAAAAAATTTAAAAAAAACTGGCCAAGTGCGAGTCAGACTTTAGTCTCGCACACGGAGGGTTCCGAACCGCAGTATAATAATATATAAGTATAATATTATATTATATTACCGTGGCAATACCAAACATGCTTATTAACTACAACGCCATCTAACGAATATCTAACGAACTTCTAACACCAACTAAGTGAACGTTAACACAAAGGCAGGTAATTTAAAAAGTTATATTATTTATTAATAAGTTAAACAATCGTTCATAGATCGCCATCTATAAGCGATTGTTTGAATTATAGTAAAAACACGTTTTTTGTATGGGGACCCCTTTTAATTTTTAACTTTGTTCTGTTTCTAGTATTTGTTGTTATAGCGGCAACAGAAATACATCATCTGTGAAAATTTCAACCGTCTAACTATCACGGTTCATGAGATACAGTCTGGTGACAGACAGACAGACAGACAGACAGACAGACAGACAGACAGACAGACAGACAGACAGACAGACAGACAGACAGACAGTCAGACAGACAGACAGACAGACAGACAGACAGACGGACAGCGGAGTCTCAGTAATAGGGTTCCGTTGGTACCCTTTGGGTTCGGAACCCTAAAAATAATGTAATTCTCAGTTCTCAGAGTATGACAGACGGACATGGCGAAATAATGAAAAGGTTCCTTGTCACAACAAAGGCGGTAAGAGCATATTACATCGATTTTCCGCCTGACTAGCTAACAAAAAAGTAGCTAACCACCATCAAGAAGAAAATCTGCAGGCTCCCTTTGATTATAAACTCGTCATATATTATCAAAGGCTTAACCTTACGGTGTTCCGGAAGCCGACAGCCCTTGAGAGTCAGAGTATTCTGGGTTTAGTGTATTCACCATGTTCGACCACAGCATTGCTAACCACCAGGCGAGATAGTGGGCAAACTCTAGCCTTTCAGAAATAAAATAAACTGGCCAAATGCAAGTCGGACTCACACTCGTAGGGTTCCGTAACACAGTAGAGCATTTTATAACTATAAGTTTTTGAAGTGAAAACTTCTTTAGCGGCTTCGTAAACTTTTTTAGGATGGGTAAAAAATGTTGATCTCGCGTCAGGCCATCGCATCAGGACACGTGACCTGATCGAAAATTTGTAAGACGGAGAGAGAATAGAACAAATGCACAACGTTAATGTTCAAGTTTTCACTTCTGCCGGCACATCCGGAGTGCAACCCGTTGTTTTTTTTAATAATTAAGACCTATCTATAGACACCCCTGCACGACTAGGTTTGATGAAAAAAGTTTTGTTAGTTTGAGTGCTATGTATGGGAAACCCCCCTTTATCTTTTATTTTTACATAAAAATCGTAAAGGGGTTCACAGGATACCTACCTACCAAGTTTCAATTAACTGTGTAATCTTAATAGTTTCGGCTGTGAGATACGGACGGACAGACAGACAGACATGACGAATGTATAAGGGTTCCGTTTTTTTCCATTCGGCTTATTTTTTAACCGACTTCAAAAAAAGGAGGAGGTTTCTCAATTTGACCGTATATTTTTTTTTTTTTTTTTTTTTTTATGTTTGTTTGCGGATAACTTCGTCGTTTATGAACCGATTTCGATTATTCTTTTTTTGTTCAAAAGGAGATATCTCAAGTGTGGTACCATGGTAATTTTATCGAGGTATGATAAGTATCTCCAGAGATATTGAGATAATCATCTCAAAATTGGTACTGAAAATGAATAGCGCGGCATTGAAGTCGGTTGTTTTTTAGTTTTTAAACGATATTATAAATATCTTATAGGCTAGCGTTTGACCACTATCTCACCTGTTGGTAAGTGATGATTCGGTCGAAGATGGTAAGCACGCTAGGCCTAGAATGGGAACTGGTTCTAAAGCATAGCTGCCGGAACACATTAGATGTTTGACGACAGATTTTATAACTTGAGAGTGGTAGCTGGCCAGGCGGACACTAGAAAGTGTCCTACCACCATGCGGGGTTTGTTGGTTTCTTAACGATGTTTTCCTTCACCGAAGGGCCACTGCAAGCGGCTAACGAACCCTAAAAATGGTTCTGAAAATGCAAACTTTTTAACATACTAAAACAAGTTAAAGCTTAGTTACTGATTCTAAAAACACGAAACGCTAAACCCCGTCCTTCCCAGCAACCCCCAAATCAAATAAGAGTAAATTGTCCACCGGCCGATTGAATTTTTCACTCGCTATCGGGCACGATTCCAATTTCTGGCAACTTGATGACCATTGTCAAATAAAACAGCCCTACCTATACATCATTCTGTTTTCTTTGTTTGTCGAGTGCTTGGAAGTACGCTTAAAAGCAATCAATTTTTAATCAAAAAACCTCTTACTCAATAATTTTCTATTTAATTTTATTGTGTTATTTTTATTTAAAACTAGCTGATACAAGTGACTTCGTTTACGTACACCAAGAATTTAGTAGCTTGTGTTCATCCTCACACTATAAAGTAGCTTCTTATCATATTTCAGTAAGATCAGATACTCCGTTTTGGCGTAATTAGGTAACAAAACAAGAATTATCGAAATCAGACTACTCTGTAAAAAGTTATGCGTGGTCATACATAAGAAAAATATATACATATATACGCGTCGGCTTTATAACCTCCTCCGTTTTTTTTGAAGACGGATAAAAAGACAGAGTGACAGAGTTACAAAGGTTTTTATAATATTAGTATGGAAGTATGGATAACCTTATTTATAATGTTACTAGCTATGCCCTGCGGCTTTGCTAGCGTAGGCAAAAACCTTCTTTGGCTCATGCACAACAACTTTGCTAAAGATCATCACATGATCAAATGCATAGTTAACGATTCTACAAAGGACATACAGACAAACATTCATTTTTACATAAGAGATCACGTCGGGACTTAGACTGTGCCCAAAATAGTATAGGGCTCGTGGAATCAAATAAAATATTATAAATAATTAAGATAAATAAATAAATAAATAAATAAATCATTTATTGATCATTAAAAGGCAGGTAAATATAACAAATTTGGTAACCTGGCACCTAAACTAGGCTCGAGACCCGTATGATAGGTTCCAGGCCTCTTCCGTCTGTTAACAGTGGTAACTGCCTATTGGTAAGTACAGTTAATATAATTAATTAATTAATTACATTTGTATGAATTTTAAAAAGTTAGAAATGGAGGTTAGTTACATTATATTAATTACAATATAAGAACATTATGTATTAATAAAAAAGTAATAAAATCATTTTATGAATTAAAAAAATAAATTTATGATTAGTATAAAAGTTTAGTTTTTTTTTAAAGATAGTTTAAAAACTAAAACAATCGACTTCAATGCCCCGCGAGTCAATTTCAGTAGCAAGTTTGAAACGTTTATCGTCATATCTCTGGAAGTATAATAAGTACTTCCAGATATATGACGATAAACGTAGATTTAATAAGAATCTCGATGAAATTGCAATGGGACCACCTCGGTAGCGTACCCTACCGATTACAAAAAGAAGAATTGGTTTACAATTGACGGAGTAATCGCGTAACATACACACACAAAAAAACGAACAGACGAATTAGGAACCTCCTTCTTTTTGAAAGTCGGTTGAAAAGGAAACACGTCTGTTTATTGCCAGCTACAGAGTATTAAATAGTTTAAAAAATTTACTAAATTTATTCATAGGCAGGGACATGATATCATATTACATATATTTACAATGCTAGTATCAGACGGATGGAAAAGTCCTGGTGCCTATGACACCAGGTGTCTATGAACTAGAAAAAAGCTCAAAGTCTTAAAAAAATGTTTTGTTTATGTGTACCTGTGATGACATACCGAGCCGAGACGTGGACACTCACAGTCCGACTGGTCCACCAGTTTAAAGTCGCTCAGCGAGCTATGGAGAGAGCTACGCTCGTTATTTCTCTGCGGGATCGAATCCGGAACGAAGTAATTCGCCAGAGAACTAAAGTTATCGACATAGCTCAACGGATTAGCAAGCTGAAGTGGCAGTGGGCTGGTCATATCTGCCGCAGGACTGATAACCGTTGGGGCAGACTTGTCCTAGAGTGGAGACCGCGAATCGGCAAACGTAGCGTAGGACGTCCTGTGACCAGGTGGAGCGACGACATACGCAAAGCGGTGGGCAGTGACTGGAAGAGAAGAGCCGAAGATCGGGCTCAGTGGCGCATCTTGGGAGAGGCCTATGTCCAGCAGTGGACTGATACAGGCTGATGATGATGATGATGATGGTAGCTAGCTACTATGACAGCATTTAACATAACACATTAGCATCTATGCAAATATGGCTGCGGAAGCGTCCGCCAATCACAGCTAGACCTAACATCGTATCCACCAATCAGCACCGGCTGTAATCATATCCACTAATCAGCACCGGCGACATGCATGTCGCGACATGCGATAGATAGACGAACAGATTTGAGGTGATGTAATAAAAGTGTTTGTTTAAAAACGGCTGAAAGGAAAGAACAAAAACATTCATGAATTAAAACTATGAACTTTCTCGATGAAGACACCTATCAAGCAAAATAAAATAAAATCAAAATCGGTTCAACCGTTTGGGCGCAAACACACACATAAAAGACACACAGATACTCAGATTCACATCTGTGTATCTACGCAGATACACTTGTCTTACTAATAACAATACGTCTTTATGCGTCGGGGTTAAAATGGAACTAACTCTCAAATTCTAACACCACGCTCCAGCTTCGCATGGCTGCGAATGGTTTGAGTAACAGCCAGGTTGTTTTATTTATCTGAGTGCAAATGTGATAGTAGCGGAACTGTCACATTATTAAAAATACCATCAACATATTACATACACAATTTATACAAACCATATCCAAACGAAACCAATCCGGCCGTTCTGAAGTTCTGATCTATTATTGCGGCAATTGATTTTTATTTATATGTTAAGCATGGCTTTACGGCCATTTTTGTCCAGTACCGCAAGCTATAAATACTCAGAACACATAGGGAGAAAATAGCCACACAGTAAGACCGGTCAAAGATAACTGAACATAATGGGCCGTAAATACTGCGGCTTCAGAGACTTTCAATTAAAACTTGAGCGGTCTTCGGTAAAAGAAGCATTATGGAACAGAACTCAAAGTTCATACAGTCTGTCGGTCGAAAAACATTTAAAATTAAAGCTTAAACGCAATAAAAAATAAATTAAAAAATAAAATAAATTGAAATTTAAAAAAAACATTTATTTCGAGCAACTTTGACTCATATACACAATTATTAAAAAAAAACATCATAACCATAATTTAAAAACAAAATCAATTTGTACAAAAAGCATTAAAAGAATACATAAAAAACAAATTATGTTTTATGTAGACAGACATGAAATCTTATAATGTGGTATTATTTTTTCCAAAGAATCAAAGCATTTATTCAGTATGTAGGCAGTATAAATATACGCACATATACACGTCAAAATCATAAATCATAAAATAAATCAAAACCAATTATCAAGTAAACATAGCAAAAGCAGAATTTAACGCTTTGAATTAGAAAAAAAAAGTAATGAACCATTCAGCTGTCATCCAATCGTTTACGTCATAATATTTAAAAAAAATTAAAGTAGGTTAAAACCAACCATACATGTAACTGTGTTTCAGTACTTCAGACAATTTTTATATAAAAAAAATAAAAAAGTGAAATAGTGAAACACAACATAGAGAAACGCATACCGATCACAGTACATATCATGATCCAAATGGAACTGATAGTCCGTCTGTCAGCTGCATAATATTGTTTAAATAAAAATAAAAATGGCAAGCCTAGAAAGAAAATCTGCGGACAAAAGGGGAAAACTGAATGGCTGTTGAATCTACCGATGTTTCGGAAATACTCCCATCAGAGAAGAAACACCAAGAAACTCTATGGGGCTTGTCTTGTCATTTTATCTTTTTTTTTTTTTTTTTGACAATGAAGTGTACTTAGTAATTATAGACACTACAATTTGTGGTGTCGTGTTTGGTCTCATTGGAACGGTCTCATGGTCGGTTTCTGAGGTAAATTTATTGAGAGTTTATCTACTCAATTGTACCGTTATTGAATAGATAAACTCTCAATAAATGTACTCAGAAACCGGCCATAAATCAATCAATCAAAATATTTATTTTCGAACATATATAAGATTATGATAGTGGTAGTAAAATACTATTGTTGCCGCCACATTCTGCCATTTGGTGTGCAAATACCTGACAGGGTTATTGGTAATTCGACGTATTCCCGGCAGGAGCAGATAGCTAAAATAAAACATATGCAGACCCCCGAATGTATGGCCGAAAGTTAATATTTTACGAGATATTTGGATATTATCATTTTTTGGTTTTATATATAGTAAGATCTTTGTGAACAAATTATAGATAAATCAGTGAAGGGGTTTTTATAATGTTATTACTTTGTTTTATAAATGTAGCCCTATGAAAATGTGCAACAAGTTGTTACTATAATCTGCAGTTAGAGCGGAGCACGTTAGATCTTTGTAACTGTTTGTAAAAGTACTGTAAACGATCTTCAGCAGGAAATCGGGATGGCTATTAATTTTATCGGAGGTCTTCTTTTATACCGCGGCTTTTGTCTACTTCCAACACTTCGCTAGTCTATTATTGTACTTTCGTAGTTTAACGGTACGCTTAGTTAAACTGTTACATTGTTGCTAATTTAGTTTATGTTTGGGTGTTTCGCCCTCCAACTAGATGGAGCGATGATATACGCAAGCTGGCTGTCAGCGGTTGGAAACGAATAGCTGAATATCGAGCTCAGTGGCATGCCCAGCAGTGGACGGAAATTGGCTGATTATGATGACGATGGGTGTTTCGATCATTTTACTTTCTATAACAAGTAAGTGTTTAGATCTTTCTATATTTGGTTTCTTACTAAATCGATATCCAGACTAATATTTTAACTAGCCAAGTGCAAGTCAGACTCGCACTCGTAGGGTTACGTAACAGTAGAGTATTTTATAACTTTGATTTTTCGCCACCAAAAAATTAGATTTTCATAGAGTTTATATGAAAAACAAAGTTATCATTGCGGTCGCTATATCTCAAAAACTGCTGACTGTATCTCATTCAAACCAATTTTCGTTGTTAGTTTTTATTGATATCTAAAGCATTTTTTTTTTCGATTTTTCACTCCCATACTGAGGGGGGTGGGGTAACACATTTTACCACTTTAGACGTGCCTAACTTTTAACTAATTAATTTTGAGAAAAAATGGTTTTAGAAACCTAATGTAATTTTTAAAGACCTTTATATAAACATACCGCCCGTATAGGTTTGATGAAAAAATTTTTTTCAGTTTTAGTTTCATGTAGCCCCTTAATATTTTATTTATTTTATTTTTGTACAAAAATCGAAAAGCGGTTCACAGAATACACCTACCTACCAAGTTTAAACTGTGTAGTCTTTATGTTTTCGGAATAAAGTAGCTGTGACATACGGACAGACAGACATGACGAATCTATAAGGGTTCCATTTTTAGCCATTCGGCTATGGAACCCTAAAAACGTTTGTAACTCTTTCACTCTGCTTGTGTCCTAATCACGCTTAAACGGATGATCGATTTTATTGAAATTTTACAAGAAGTTACTTTATAGCATGTAGATAAACATAGGCTATTTTTTGTGAAAATACAATCATGATTTCTACACATAACTTAAATAAGTCAGATCACACAAAACAATGTTGGTTTAACAGATTTTTACAGTGATAAAGTTATTGGTGTACGTGATCGAAGTCGCGGCTAACAGCTTTTATCTAAAATTATATATGTCTTTTATATAAAAATCAATTGCTGTTCGTTAGTCTCGCTAAAACTCGAGAACGGCTGGGCCTGTTTAGCTGATTTTGGTTTTGAAATGTTTTTCGTAGTCCAGGGAAGATTTAAACGGTGAGAAAAATTGCCAGGAAGATATAAAAACAACAATTTCATTTTTCCCATATAAACTGTTCTACCTACTTTCCTCCAATGTCAAACACTTGACGTTCGCCCCTTCGGTACGGTAGGGTAGACTCTGTTCCACTCCCAAATTGAAATTTGAAGCACGTATTAAATTAAGGGTTTTGAATCGACAACATAATATATCAACATTACTCGGATTATCGCGTAGGTATTCAAATTTTAATATTTTTAAGTTTTTTTCGTTCGTTCAGAAATTATTGTCATTGTATTGCAGATTTTGATGGTTATCATTATGGCGCTTTCATACATGGGTATTCGTTATTGGTGTATAAAAACCGATAAAAACAAAATAAAATAAATTAATAAAGGGGGTCCCCATACAAAAAACGTGTTTTTGAGGCTTTTTATGCTCGATCTTACAAACCTTAATAGATAATGAATTGAAATTTACTGATGGTGTGGATAGAAATGGCTGCTATAAGATCAAATAATAAAAACTAAATTAAATTAAAATAATAATTAAAGGGGATCCCCAAACGAGAAACGTATTTTTCTGGCAAATATTGTTCAATCGGAACCCTGCGTGTGTGACTCGCACTTGGACAGTTTATTTATATTCGCGGTACGAAGTTTGTCGGGTCAGCTAGTAACTATCTACTACCTATTAGACTTAGCTGGCACCGACTTCGAATAGATAAGTGAGTAGCGCTTATAATAATTATATTAAGTAATTTAATTTTCGCTTTTGAGTGCCTGTTTGTGGTTATGGAGTCGGTTTTATATTTTTTTGAAAAATAATTTATTTTACCCCTTTTTGCAAAATAAGTTTTAATTAAATTACATGCATCTATAAAATTTCGTGTCTGGGCCGTTATACACTAACGGATATATACTTTGTGAAAATTTCAAGTATGTACCTATTACGGTTTAGAAATACAGATCTGTAAAGTGCGCACATATAGACACACAGACGGACGGATGAACGGACGAACGGACGGACAGCAAAGTCTCAGAAAGTGTTCATTTGGTACCCTTTACCCTGGTGCAGAACCCTAATTAAATTTAACCTAAATAAATTTAAGAGGTCGCGAGATTCACTCGTGAAAAATTTAAGGAAATTAAAATTCTAACAGTGGCATGTCAATACATTTATGAAAATATTTTGTTCATACGCAAGAATATAAATGATTATAAGCAAAGGTCTGATGTACATAATTTTAATACAAGACATAAAAATAGATTAATTATACCTAATTTCAGACTGCGGAAAGTTAGTGGTTCATTCATGGGGAACTGTGTACGCTTTTACAATAAGCTACCTAAAGATATTGATCAATTGCCTATGAGCAAATTTAAAATCTATGTAAAATCCAATTTGATGAAAAAATCATACTATACAATAGGTGACTATATGGATGACAAAAATGCATGGCCTGAATGCCCCAAGTTCCAAGAACAAATATAAATTGTATTATAATTAATAATATATTGTTAAAATTTTAAAGCTGACATGTACAATTAATTTAAAAAAAAAAAGATAAAATGACAAGACAAGCCCCATAGAGTTTCTTGGTGTTTCTTCTCTGATGGGAGTATTTCCGAAACACCGGTAGATTCAACAGCCATTCAGTTTTCCCCTTTTGTCCGCAGATTTTCTTTCTAGGCTTGCCATTTTTATTTTTATTTAAACAATATTATGCAGCTGACAGACGGACTATCAGTTCCATTTGGATCATGATATGTACTGTGATCGGTATGCGTTTCTCTATGTTGTGTTTCACTATTTCACTTTTTTATTTTTTTTATATAAAAATTGTCTGAAGTACTGAAACACACACTTACATGTATGGTTGGTTTTAACCTACTTTAATTTTTTTTAAATATTCTGACGTAAACGATTGGATGACAGTTGAATGGTTCATTACTTTTTTTTTTCTAATTCGAAGCGTTAAATTCTGCTTTTGTTATGTTTACTTGATAATTGGTTATGATTTATTTTATGATTTATGATTTTGACGTGTATATGTGCGTATATTTATACTGCCTACATACTGAATAAATGCTTTGATTCTTGATTGATTCTTGATTCTAATAAATTTACTTCAAATGCCGCGCTGGTGAAAATATCTACTAGTCATAATGATGTCATCAAGGTATCAAAGGACAGTGTCCAAAATGGCCCTGTGCAATAAAAGCATCTGACACACACAATAATTAATTGTCTATTTTATTACAATAATTCCAAATTTATAACACGGACTTGTTGTATTCAAAAATTAATATTAATAAATATTATTTGCAATTATTAAAATTAATCGCCGCCATATGGCCCCCATCTTTGCCAAACGTCATGTCATGTCAAAAAATATTAGGTATGCTCAAAAACGTTGCACCCTAAAAATACTTTGCCCGGTAGAACATTCATGTGAACACAAATTAATTCTCCCCACCATTGTTTCTATCTTGCTCACAGTTACCGTAAGAATATCTGTCAAAAACCAAAATCAACGAGAAGAAATATGTAAAAACATTATTCAAGGTCATATTTTTTAGTCTTCAAAGTATATGCAATAGCAACCTTCATTGTGTATAATCTTCTTGGGACTCTTTTTCTACAGTAACTAGTAAGTCGCCGAGATAAGTAAATGCGTCGTAATACAAATGTTGATATATTAAAAACGGCTCGGCCGATTTCGGTAAAATTTCAATGGGACTAGCTCTGAAGGGTACCCTTTAAAACAAAAAATAATTTTCCAAATCGGTTCAGTCATCTTCGAGTAATCGGTGAACATGCATAAAAAATAAAAATAAAACAAAAAATAAAACTGGCCAAGTGCGAGTCAGACTTTTGTCCCGCACACGGAGGGTTCCGAACCGAACACCAACTAAGTAAACGTTAACATAAAGGTAGAATAGTATTATATTGAAGTAATAGTAATAGTAGTAATAGTAATAGTAGTAATAGTAGTAATTAATATTATTAAATATCTGGTTGACCGAGCTTTGCTCGGTATTTTTTGCCACTTAAACAGACAAATATGACTCTTCCCGACATCTATTGACGAATAATAATACTATTTTTTTTTAATTGAGAGCCACTAACTGCTTTACCGACACAGTAACAGTAAAGCTACTTCTACTCGCCAATAGATGTCGGGAAGAGTAATATTTTAAAATGATTATCAATAAAGTTGATTATTGAAAACACGAATAAAACAACATTTTCTGAATATGATTCCTAGCTAGATCGATTGATCGATTTATTGCCCCCGAAATCCCCTGTATACTAAATTTTATTTAATCGTTGGAGCCGCCGAGATTCAGATTAAGGTAAAGACGATAGCGCCATTTTTAACTTTGTTCTGTTCTTAGTATTTGTTGTTATAGCGGCAACAGAAATACATCATCTGTGAAAATTTCAACCGTCTAAGTATCACGGTTCGTGAGATAATAAATTCATATTCAGCCTGGTGATAGACGGACAGACAGACAGACAGACAGACGGACAGACAGACGGACAGCGGAGTCTCAGTAATAGGGTTCCGTTGGTACCCTTTGGGTTCGGAACCCTAAAAAACCGACGAATTGATATCCTCCTCCTTTTTTGTTAGGTCGGTTAATAAAATAACTAAAAGCGGCTTCATGGCTGAAAATCTAACAGAAAGGTGTACATACTTTTTTTCTGCGTCTGTAATATACATTAATAAATAGAGCAATTAACTGAATACCCCGATTAAAAAAAACAGTAATAATTAAGATAGTTTAAAAACTAAAACAAAACTGACTTCCATGCCGCGCGAGTCAGTTTCAGTTGCAAATTTGACACGTTTATCGACATATCTCTGGAGATACTTATCAGATCTCGATGAAATTACATTAGTATCACCCTTGAAATATCTCCTTTTAAACAAAAAAATAATAATCAGCAAAATCGGTTCATAAACAAGGAAGTAATACGCGAACACACATTATATATATATTGGCTTATGTGATATATATATATATATATATATATATATATATATGTATATATATACGA
Source organism: Cabera pusaria (assembly GCA_954871355.1). Lineage (NCBI taxonomy): Eukaryota > Metazoa > Arthropoda > Insecta > Lepidoptera > Geometridae > Cabera > Cabera pusaria. Next base: position 20,836,372 of record OX940902.1, read on the forward strand.
TCAAATTGAAAAACCTCCTCCTTTTTTTGAAGTCGGTTAAAAAACTTATTAGTCATACCCATGCTTTTAAAACAACTTCAAGCTAGAATATAATAAATTATATCTTGACTAATTGGAAATATTCAATGAACTTTATGTTTGCTGAACAAACAATGCCTTTTATAATAAATTGGCGTACTTTATAAAGTTGAAAGGTTAAACAAATAAGTACTGGTATTTTGAATAGCCTAAGGTTTTCTTAAGGATAACCTTTAATGACTTTATTAACCAAATAAACGTTACGTTCACATCATGAGATGAAGATGACTGATCATGCCTGTTTATTTTAATTTATTGTATTATAAGCTTTTTAGGATAAGAAATGATAATTTCTCAAAATATTTACAACCCATTTTCATCTTTCTTCTTATCTGTCTCTAAATCGAATTGCATTATAAATCCATTCAACCAAAACAAAACAAACTATCTACAAAAGCTAGACGACACACATCAAAAACCAAATATCACAGCCAATTCAAACTTTTCTAGCATCAACCAAAGAGCTCACCTCACCTACCCAGACACGATAGTTGGACGAGTCCCGAATGCTTTGCATTTTATTTGCATCTGTGAAAGCGAGATAGTCCACCGAAGCAGTACCTAAACTTTGATGAAAACTATTTTCATTATCTTACTTAGCGCTCGGTTAAGTTTTGAATACCAAAGTTCCTTGGGTGTTAGTCTATCTACAGAAATATTGTTAAGTTGTATACAATTATTCTAATATAATGTAATAAAGTAAATAAATAAATTATTTATAGATTACACAGAAATATGAATAATTATTCATTGGGTATAGTCTAAAATAAATAAATTATATTTAAATATAATAATATTAAAATAAATAAACAAACACTGATATCATTGTAATGTTGAATTTTATATATATTTTATATGTAGAGGTAAGGCGCAGGTTTCAAAATTCAAATACCAAATTGGAAAGTTTTAAACAAAATGCAACTTTTAAGTGCGGAAATAATGATAAAATTAATAAGAAAAACGAAAAAGTCAACAGAACCTATACTTGCTCAGCGGAATTGTAAGCTTCTGAAGCAGGATAGTTCCAAAATAAAGTAAGAATGCAGTGCTGAGTATATTTGTCAACCGATGAGCCAGGAGCCAGGAATTAATTTAAACTTACAAGCACCTATGATGAGGTCATAGAAGTGATTATACAAGTGAATTATTGAAAAATACAAAAAACCCGACTTCTTGAATCAAATATATATTAGCATTTCCTATTCCAAACTCCAATAAAATATAAAAGTTATAAATACGTTTATATTCGTAATCACCGTTAAAAATTCATTATTTTGATATCACACTCGATGTATTTTGAAAACATTTTATTGAGACTACTATTTGGCGCCAAAAATCCTTAATTTTGTTACTCTCACGACTAAGAAAAATCTATTGACACTGCTCATAGAAGGTCGGTACTACTTCCGTTTTAGACAGACTCCGGATGAACGTCGTATGCCGCTGCACCTGACGTCCACAATCCCATTTGTTCTATAAACTGCCCCCGGACTACGGAATCAGTGAAGGTTTCTATATGGTTTATTGATATTATTATTTCTCTTGGGTTTTACGGTAAGCCGCCGAAACAAACTGACCCTGGCTACGTATAATGGATGCACGATTCGACTGGACGATCATATGGCGCAGCTGGAGGAGGAGCTGAAACACATAAGATGGCACATACTGGGCTTATGTGAATTCCGAAGACAGGGAGAGGACACCATAACCTTAGAATCGGGCCATCTTATGTACTACAGAGAAGAAGATCAGCCATCCCATGGTGGCGTCGGGTTTCTGGTCAAACAGGTTCTCAGTGACAACGTTGTAGAAATCTCCAGTGTGTCGACCAGGGTAGCGTACCTCAAAATTAAGTTAACCAAGAGGTACAGCCTCAAGGTTATCCAGGTTTACGCACCGACCTCGACACACTTTGATGATGAGGTGGAGAGCATGTACGAAGATATCTCCAGAGCTTTACACACCACCTCCAAGGCTCACTACAACGTTGTCATAGAAGACTTTAACGAAAGAGGGGCTTTTCTTGATGAATTCGTTCTTCAAGAGACAGCCCCAAAGGAAGTTGACGTGGTAAAGCCCCGACAATGTGACCAAAAATGAGATTGAAACGATATTCTGAAACATCAGTGAACATCGTGATCTCACCGCATGACCTCACTCCCGAGAAAGAGCGACTGACTCGCTCGAAACTTAGGTCGAGAAAATTCGACTAAAGGTACGTGAATTACAGCCGGTATATAACAATAATAATATTCTGAGACGTCTCAGTGATCACTAGGTTTAATACTGGAAGTCATCGCCGACTTGAACGAGGCTCTCTGGATATCGACTTTAAAGCCGAGAGATTCCGATTGATGAAGTCTACGCTCCATCCAAACCTACTCCAAACCGTTGTTGGGTCCGAAACATTCCAATTAAAATTGGAAAATCGATTCGCTGCCTTGGAAACCACAGATGACGTAGACCAGAAACTCGAAGAAGTGGTGAAAATCCTCAAGGATGAAGGGACGAAGTTTTGCGAGACCTAGCGTACGGGAAAAAAGTCCAAACTTTCGGCAGAAACACTTTTGCTAATGGAAGAGAGACGAACAGACCCTTTGTCAGCTTTGTCTACTAACCTGGTGCGCAACAAATCCATTAAGAAGCTGGTACGACGCAACCTCCGAGCCTCTAACACGCTCTTGATTAAAGAATCAATTGAGCAGAATCGGGGGTCGAAAGTGTTCGTCCTGTCTCTGGGTAGAAGCCTCCTCACAAAGCTGACAACGTCAACGAGAAACGTCGTCACATGCAAGCCGGAGATTCTGTCGGAAGTTGAAGACTTATACGGCTCTACGCATCGCATGCTTCAAGACCCGAACCCGATTCTAAGGATTCCACCTTAACCCGCCACTTCACAGATGATCTGCCCGAAATTAGCCGAGACGACTTAAACGACTCAAAAATGGAAAAGCCTCAGAAGAAGACGGAATCACAACAGAGCTTTTAAAAGCCGGAGGACCTCCAGCAGTTTAACAGCTTCAGCAGCTCTTTGATTCCGTTCTTTTTGCTGGGAGAACTCCACAGGCATGGAACAGAAGCATGGTGGTTCTGTTTTTCAAAAAAAGAGACAAAACCCTATTGAAAAACTACAGCCCAATTTCACTTCTGAGACATGTCTACAAGCTGTTTTCAAGGGTCATCACGAACCGTCTTGTGCGAAGACTCGACGAGTTTCAACCTCCGGAACAGGCCGGCTTTCGAAGCGATCACGGCACCATAGACCACATCCACACGGTGCGGCAGATTGAACAGAAGACCGAAGAGTACAATCGGCACCTGTGTTAAGCATTTGTGGACTATGAGAAGGCCTTTGACTCAATCGAAACCTGGTCTGTTCTCAAGTTCTCGTTCCTTGCAGCGTTGCCAAATCGACTGGCGATATATAGAAGTGATGAGATGTCTGTATAATGCCGCAATAAATAATAATATAATGCATCAATGACTGTAAAAGTACAGAACCAGCGAACTAAAAGTCCACCTTCGTCGAGAAGTGAGACAGGGGGACGTAATATCCCCGAAACTGTTCACTAAGGCCTTGGAGGATATGTATAAGACGCTGGACTGGAAATATTGTGTCATTAACATCAACGGCAAGTACATCTCTCACTTACGATTCGCAGATGACATCGTCATTATGGCAGAGACGCTGCAGGACCTACAAAGTATGTTGAATGGCCTAGCTGATTCTTCTCGTCGCATCGGTTTCCGGATGAATTGGGGTAAAACCAAAGTCATGTACAACGAGCACGTTGTTGCGGAACCGATTGCCGTTTGATGGAATCCCACTCGAAGTTGTCACTAAGTATGTTTACCTAGGGCAGACGCTCCTACTAGGCAAACACAACTTCGAGAAGGAAATCCAGAGAAGAATTCAGCTGGGCTAGGCAGCATTCGGAAAACTCCGTCGAGTCTTCTCGTCGCCTATATCGCAGTATCTAAAGACAAAAGTCTTTAACCAGTGCGTCCTACCTGTAATGACATAAGGAACCGAGACGTGGACACTCACAGTTCGACTGGTACACCAGTTTAAAGTCGCTCAGCGAGCTATGGAGAGAGCTATGCTCGGTATTTATCTGCGGAATAGAATCCGGAATGAAGTAATTCGCCAAAAAACTAATATTATCGACATAGCTCAACGGATTAGCAAGCTGAAGTGGCAGTGGGCTGGTCATATCTGCCGCAGGACTGATAACCGTTGGGGTAGACTTGTCCTAGAGTGGAGACCACCGCGAATCGGCAAACGTAGCGTAGGACGTCTTTTGACCAGGTGGAGCGACAACATACGCAAAGCGGTGGGCAGTGACTGGAAGAGAAGAGCCGAAGATCGGGCTCAGTGGCGCATCTTGGGAGAGGCCTACGTCCAGCAGTGGACTGACACAGGCTGATGATAATTGGGTTTTACATTAGTTCGGGCTCTTTTTTAAGGTTAGGTAAGATGGTACGCATGGACGACCCATTAGGTAAAAGCTAGGAGGTGGTCGGTCCGTTACGTTACAAGTTATGATTTTAAGATTAATATGTTTGTAATCATTAAGCTAAAACTATTATAGAATATTTCGTCATGGTCATTATTTGATGTCATCGTCTGATTTGTTAACCATCCGTATATTATACGGATACGGAGGTGTGTATTTAAAGAAGTTTTACGTAAAAATGTTGACTTTGATCACTGACTTCTAAACTATAACATCAAGATGGGTCGGAGACGTAATGTTATTGAGGCTAGAAAAAACCAAGGTAGGGCTTAAAGTGGAAAATGGATCCGTAACGACAGAGCTTTGCATAGACCCTCTCGTTTTGGAACCGATTGAGAATATCAAAATTTCTTTGGGATTAAAAAGTCTACATTTTAAACGCGTAGAAGTGCAAATTAATTTTCTTCAAATTAATTCTTAACTTAAGTATATTCCCATTTTCCCTACCAGAGTCGCCTCACTAGTGGGGAGCTACGGTTTTTAGGGTTCCGTACCCAAAGGGTAAAATGGGACCTTATTACTAAGACTGCTGTCCGTCTGTCTGTCTGTCTGTCACCAGGCTGTATCTCATGAAACGTGATACTTAGACAGTTGAAATTTCACAGATGATGTATTTTTGTTGCCGCTATAACAACAAATACTAAAAACAGAATACAGTTAAACATTATTGGGGGTTCTCATACAAGCAACGTGTTTATTTCGGCATTTCAATATAACGCCATCTATGAACGCTTAGGTAAACGTCCATAGATGGCGTTATATTGAAATGCCGATCCCTAACTGGACTGGAAAAGAAGAGCCGAAAATCGGGCTCAGTGACGCCTCTTGGGAGAGGCCTATGTCCAGCAGTGGACTGACACCGGCTGATGATGATGATGATGATTATCCCTAACACCTTTGTGTTAACTTTCACTTAGATAGCGTTAGACGTTAGATGGCGTTATAAGAAATTAGCACGTGGCTCACAACTCTGTTTTAATAAAATGTTTATTAATTATTATTTTTTGCCGGCGAAAAATGATAGTGGTATTTTTTGCTCGATCTTATAAAGTACTGTAATGTGGTACGAAACCCTACGAGTGTAAGTCCGACTTGCCTTTGGCCAGTTTATTCCCATTTTCCTCACCATCTACGCTACTACATTCTACGACATTCTAAGACATCTACGAGTGCTGCCAGTGGGACCGCTCTACGAAAAATCATTCCCATTTGCCCCTCTGCGTCATGCCGTGCAAAAATTATTTATTTAATTGCACTGGAGTATATCATTATTGAATGATTTATATTATTTTATATGACATTAGTATTGGTTACGAGATATTTACCATGTTTTTCGTTTAATATGAGTTTCCAATATTTCGGTGTTGTTACAAACGCCATGTTCAGGGAAACTCCTATTAAACGAAAAACATGGTAAATATCGCGTACACAATACCAAAAATTGTGTCAATGACCATGAACACTTAAAAATTTCTATTATTATACATTATTTAATAAGTAAAAACGTAAATAATTGTATGACCTTTTGTATAGAAGTATCGCGGGGGTGGACAATAAGTATTTTCATATATTTATGAACATATAGATAGATAACACTTTATTGTACACCATTACAACAATAAACATTAAAGTACAGTTACGTCTTAAGCAAGTACAAGAGGGTGGCCTTATCGCTTAGAGTGGATCTCTTCCAGACAACGTTTGGATAGAGTGGAGAGTACGAACTTATCAGGGGATGAGGTGTATACTATAAGACAAACTTTCTTTTTTATTAGGTTCTCCAAACTGGTCATAACACATTGACATTTCATTTTACATACTATAAAAAAACTTAAAATGTATCTGATCTACTTGAGGCAAACACAACTAACTAAACTAAACTTATTTAGGCATAATAAAACAAAACAAATACATCCTTACATACAAATATACATAAACACTAATATTCCTATATACATAAATACATACATACACATCCATACATATATAATATGTGTATAAATTATTTTAAACAATTATGTTAAATTAAATACATTTAACTGAAAGTGTAGTGCAAAAATATATACCGTCGAATTGAGAAACCTCCTCCTCCTCAAAAATAAAATCCCTAAAAATAGCACACTGGGTGGTTTATTATACATTTCTCTCCAAAGAAGTCAATATTTTTATGCAAGATTTTTACCTTTTTGACCTACGCTTTTTGTAAGAATGTTCTCAGTTCTTTGTTATATTTCATGGTTTTGTCATGGCGAAAGTGAAAAGGGCAATGCAGCCTGAATTAATCCTATGCTTTGAATAGAAAAACCTCTATAGTAAAAGGGTTTTTCATATTGATTCTCTAAGATTATTCTATAGAAGTGTCAAAGACAGGTTTTTTTTATGACTGACAAGCACTTCATCACTATCTTGTCTGATGTTAAGTGATGATGTGATCTGAGATGGAATCCTGCTTGTCTGGAATTGGAAGACGGTACTAAGATGAAGCGTAGAGCAACTAATGAACTTTGTTTCTTGAATATAATATGGGCGTTTTACCACTATCTTACCTGTTGGTAAGTGATGATGCGGTCGAGGGTGGTAACACACCGAACCTAGAATAGGAACTGGCTCTCAAGGATAGCTGCCGGAACACATTAGATGTTTGGCGACATATTTTCTAACTTGAGGGTGGTAGGTGGCCAGGTGGACACTAGATAGCGTCCTGTCACCATGCGGGTGTAAGGGATTTCTTTTCTTCGCCTTAGGGCCACTGTGAAAAGTGCACATACATTTTCGATAGAAAAATCCATTGGTGCTCGGCGGGGATTGCATTTAGTACCTCTGGTGTCAAAGCTGACCGATTCTCCCAATACACCACTGTGTCCAAAAACTTTTAGTCCTATCCACATTGCGCAGCTATAACAACCCGTCTGCCAAGTTAAAGCCGGTACACACGGCGCATTGCATCAGCGTTTTACATACAAATATCTATAGTGTTCACACGGTGCGCACACACCTTCGCCATCATCATCTTCACTAACCGATTCACTATCACCTTTACCATTGGAAGCGTTATGCCAGCGATCTAAAGTCGTGCTCCGCTTCGTCAAGACTTTGTAATGGCTTGGGTAGACGCTGGCAGGGGCGCAATACACCCTGAGCGGGATGTCAGTGCAGGTCTTATAGCCTCCATTTTAACTATTAGGCAAGGATCCTAAAAAAAATGTTTATTCCGTAATTAACATTATCAAAAAACATTGGATACGTATTTTATATACAAAATTATATTGAAACAAAAAATTACGAAGATATAAAAGCCACAGAAATATGAATACTATTATTATTTATATTTCTGTGGATAGAGCGTTGAAATCCCGCGTGACGTCACGGCTTACTACAATTTTTAGCGGTTCTTCTTCGAACTTTGCTCGCGTAACAAAGTATTTCATATCATATTTCACTCTTTTGAATATATATATATAAAAAATATGTGCAAACTACAACCAAATCTATCGAACAGTTTAGTACTACTTGCCTTTGGATAAACTGATGCAGGCAATATAATATGACTTACGTGTGTAATAATTAAAATAAATTATATTACCAATAAAATTCAAAGTGATATTATATAATCCACTCGCAAAATAAATATTGCGGTTTACTTTCACACGCTTATTACTTATTTTAATTACAACATCTGAAATAAAATTAAATCAAACTGAGTTAATCCAGGAGTGCCTGACCACTGGAATAACAGATTGAATTGCTATGTTGATAAAAGCTATGATGTACTAATAAGATAGATACGTGACGAAGCCGGAAGAAAAATAATTGCAACAATTAGCCTAGCAGTTCAACGAGGTAACGTCGCCAGCTTATTAGGAACGTTACCGGCAGACAGCTGCGATCTAGGTTCTGTTTTTTATTTATAACGTTTTTACTTATTCATATCAGTTAAAATCGTTTTTATCTTAATTTAGTTTTGAGTTGTATATATGTACTATTTGTAAATATTGTTTTATTGCAACAATTGAATTAATATTATAAATTGAATAATATTATTATTCATTAATATTCATGGTCATTAATAGCACATGTATGTGTTTTGGATTATGAAGCAAAAAATAATGTAAGGTTGATTCATGAAATATGTATAAGTGAATAATAAATAGCAAGTGTTGAAAGCATTCTACGTTATTGACAATAAAGTAAATGTTATTGAACTTATATCTTTAGTTGTCTTTTGTCAAACTAAAAAACTCTAAATAAATTATGTATAATAAATTATAAGTAAAAAATATTTTTAAAAACAAGCTTGTATCTAGGACAATGAACTAAAATGATAAAAATAAATTCTAGTAAGTATTTGGCGTGTAGGTTCTTACCTATATTCTTAAAAGCTTGAAGCACTACCAGTTTTTCAGGCTAGGTATTTACTATACTTCAGTGCCTCAAGCTTTTAAAAATATAAGTAAGTACCTACACGCCAAATAATAACTAGAATTTATTTTTATCATTTTAGTTCATTGTCCCATATAAACTCTTGTTTTTAAAAATATTTTTTACTTATAATTTATTTTTAACTTTTTAGTAGGTATAGATACCGACTACCTACCTACCACCTAAGTATTTAAGAGAAGGCATGATGTTTTAAAATATTCCACGGATATTTGATGTGATTATGGGTAAAGTGCTCTTCAAGGAAAATAAATCGACTCAGTGGGGCTATGTTGCTTTATAACAGAAATGCTATGGCCACCTTACAGCTTCATCATCAGATCCTGGCTATCATTTAAGTGTAAAGTGCTCCTCAAGACGAATTATTTGAGCCCAAATTCACTAGGGTTACGTTATTTTATCACAGAGATGCCTTGGCCACCTTCCAGCTTCATCACCAATCGCTAAATATCATCTAGGTGTAAAGTTCTCTTCAAGACAAATCAATGGAGCCCAAACTCGGTAGAGTTACGTTGATTTATCACAGAGATGCCGTGGCCACCTTTCAGCTTCATCATCAGACCCTGGACATCATCTAGGTGAAAGTTCTCTTCAAGACGAATCAATCGAGCCCAAACTCGGTAGGGTTATGTTGATTTATCACAGAGATGCCGTGGCCACCTTCCAGCTTCATCATCAGACGCTGGATATCATCTAGGCGTAAAGTTCTATTCAAGACAAATCAATCGAGCCCAAACTTGGTGGGGTTATGTTGTTTTATCACAGAGATGCCGTGGCCACCTTCCGTCGCCATCATCAAACCAGCTCCATGGTACCATATCGTTGTATTGTCACCAAAGACACATAAGTACACCAAATTTGAGTCCAATCGGACATCGGAAAGTGGGTCTAATTTAGCTTCCAAGATTCCACCCGAACATACATAGTTACATACATACATACATTGCAAGTTAAATAAAAGCTTGTAAAAAGGGCCATGTTATTTTATTTAGTTTTTGAGATCAAATAAAAGACGGCTACGATCGTCACATCCACCGAAAAAAAACATTATAAAAATGGCATTAGATCACGTTTACTGGAAGCCGTTGCTAAATGCAACATGTCGGTTGGTCCGGTGTATAATAAACACTAATGTTTAGGTATAGGCATAAGCACGATTTAATTCCTAAATTGCTTCCTAATATCTCTTCGTAAAAAAAACCTAAGATTATTTGTATTGTAGAATATACAGATGCACATATTCTTACACCATAAATATTCAACACTGAGCAAGTGTCTATATTTTGTCCATGTTAATCACGAAAACATTTTCCCAAAAAAGCATAATTATGTACCCGGTTTACGAAGTTGTTGTGGCAGGGTCATTTGCTGAGCATTAGGGCCGACGTTACGGCGCAGTTGATAGGTACTAATTTTAATGGTAAAATAACATATCTATGATTTAAAATATCAGAGGTAAATGTTAATTTTACTGTTTAAATATTAATTAAATTTAATCAGCTCTATTTGCTTTTGTAAAAACATTTTTAAATTTTTCGTGTGTTGAGCGATACTCATGCGAATTATTTTGAAATTAAAATGTATGATGGTACTTTTCTTACAAAACATAAAACAAATGACTATATATATACCTACCAAGTTATGTGCGTGTCAAGTCAGTTTAGGATTTTGAGGGTCTTCTACCTACATTTTTATTATATCGGACTTTTAATTAAGGCACAAAAACTTCTTTTATCGTAAATAACTGAAAATATATTCGCGAGTCAAAGGTTACGGGTCCTTAAACAAAAAAACTCAACTCAAAATGTATTCTAGAAAATTCGTTTTTGATGTCCCGCTCCAAAAACTTCGGGCTCACTTAACGACTTGAAAAATACTTTGTAAATACCTAATTATCCATATTTCAAGAACAAACAGACTGTCTTGGCAAGTTAACGCGAACTTTGGATCAAACTTGTTCAATAACTCCAACATTAAGTTAAAGTTGGAACTTACTAAGGTGTTGGTTTAATAAGAACGGTGAAAAGTTGTGATTATGTTTTTTATTGAATGGATTCTAGGTCGAGTTATAATTGGTTTGAAATGGGATTGAGTAAAAACTATTGCAATTACTGAAACCTGATTTTTTGAATTACTTCTGCTAGCTTAGGGCCACTTTTTTGCCTGATAATAAACGACGATGTGGTAAAATATGGGGAACACGCTAGGCCTAGAATGCTCTGACTCTCAAAGGATGTGTGCTGACAGAACACCGTCAGATTATAGCGGCAGATTTTCTCCTTGACGGTTAAAAGCTACTTTCCGGTAGCAAGTGAGGCGGAACATCGATGTAATATTTCTATTACCTTTGGACAAAATAGAGCGTGTTATAAACACGTTTTAGATATCGTGCTAGTATTAGAAACTGCTTATGTGGTTGTTAGAACTTCTGTTTTAGTGGTAAGACTGGCAAGGATACCATCGCTACTGAAGGCACAACTATTCTGCAAAATATATGATTTTTCGGTACGAAGTGCCAAGTTCAAATAACAAGACTAATATGTTTAATAAAAACCGGCAAAGTCGAGTTGGACTCGCCCATCGAGGCTTCCGTACCGTATATAACTCAGATGCCTACCTTAATTGGCGTAAACTATGTATGTATGGGGATATCCTTTAATTTTCAACTTTTGTTATTTGTGCTATAAGACCTTGCTTCTTGCCAAATTTCATGATTCTAAGTCATCAGGAAGTACCTTATAGGTTTTCGACCCGAAACCTATAGGGTACTTCCGGTTGACCTAGAATTGTCAATTTTGGTCAAAAGCAAGGTCTTACAGGACAAGTAAAGGAAAAATTCCGAAAAATAAAAAAAAGTGAAACTTAAGGTAAATTTTGGTACTAACAAGTTTTTGCGAAAATCTAAATTTGCCCATATCTTTTTATCATGTTGACTCAGGACCTTGATTTGTATACACCTTATATGGACTTCTTTATCTGGTATAAATTTCGACTTGCTAGGTCCACCCGTTTCTGAGAAAATCGGTGGTGACACACGGATAGACGGACAGACAGGCAGACACAAACGGACAAGAAAGTGATTTTATAAGGGTATTTTTTTTACCTTTTGAGGTATGTAACCCTAAAAATGGGAATTTGACGTGACTTCATCGATATAGTGATCGACATATTATGTATATGGCGCTGGCCAATGCGAGGCTGGAATGTCGGCGTTAAAAAGTAACTATTATATTATCTGTGGCCCAGCACTCAAGATCCTGTTGAACACTTCCAGGTGAAGCTGAAATGTAATGTTCATCACAATATCGACATTTTTTTTATATATTTTTTTATACTTTATAGGCTAACGTTTGACCACTATCTCACCTGTTGGTAAGTGATGATGCGGTCGAAGATGGTAAGCACGCTAGGCCTAGAATGGGAACTGGCTCTCAAGGATAGCTGCCGGAACACATTAGATGTTTTGGTGACAGATTTCCTAACTTGAGATAACTCCCGATTACGCCACCGTGCCCTCAACTGACATCACGTAAGTCACGTCAAATTCCCGTTTTCAAACATAGTACATTTCAAAATAAACGTGAGTTATAATAATATAACTAAGATAGTTTAAGAACTAAAACAACCGACTTCCTAGCTCCGCGAGTAGTTTTAGTAGCAAGTTTGAGACGTTTATTGTTATATCTTTGGAGATACTTATAAAATCTCGATGTGATTACAATGGCACCACCTCTAAAATGTATCCTACCGATTAAAAAAAGAATCATCCGAATCGGTTCACAATTGACGAAATACTCGCGTAACATACATACAAAAAAATAACATACAGGTGAATTGAGGACCTCTTACTTTTTGGGAGTCAGTTTAAATAATAGGATATGCCCAAACGAAAATCAAAAAAATTTCCAGATCGGTTCAGGTATTTTAGAGTAATCAGTTAATACACATAGACAAAGAATCCGACGACTTTTAGAACCTTCTCCTTGCACCTTGCGGCCGCGGCAGCAAAAGCAGCGGCTTCTACTAAAGGTACAAAAATAATGGTACGTGAATTACCGCTGTAACATCAATTATATTATAAATAGACGATATCTTTTAAACAAAAATGGCAAATATAATTTACTAATTAGTTTTTTTCTTCTTCCACAGGGATTGAAACTAGAAATATGCTTCTTTGAGTAAAAAAGCAACCGCTTCGCTAAAACAACACTTTCAGGGCACCATTTTAATCGAGTTTGTTTCCACAAATGAAACTTCGAAATTCCTTTGCCGAGTAAACTAATTACCTATCGTCTGGTGCCGTGGCATGCTCCACTCTGTTTACCTATTAGCTCCGTTACACGAGGCGACTTTTTAACCCACTTCCAAAAAGGAGGAGGTTCTGAATTCGTCGGAATTTTTTTTTTGTATGTTCTCCGATTACTCTAAAACGCCTGGATCAATTTAGAAAATTCTTCTTTTGTTTGAAAGGGTTATACTTCCCAAGTCCCATTTAAATTTAATCGAGATCTGATGAGTATCTTCAGAGGTATGGAGATAAACATCTCAAACTTGCTAATAAAAATTACAATCGCGGCGTTTGAATTCAGTTTTTTAAGTTTTTTAATGATTTTTTTTATATCTTATAGGCTAGCGTTTGACCAATATCTCACCTGTTGGTAAATGATAATGCGGTCGAAGATGGTAAGCAAGCTAGGCCTAGAATGGGAACTGGCTCTCAAGGATAGCTGCCGGAACATATTAGATGTTTGGCGACAGATTTTCTAACTTGAGATTGCTGGCCAGGCGGACTACCATGCGGGGTTCGTTGGTTTCTTAACGATTGACGCACATACTGCAAAATACAGTGATAGAACTTCTACTATTTTGGCTGGGACGGTACCGCTGCTTTGTCAGTTTTGAAATAGTCATTTTTGGATTGAATAGCAAAGTGTCAAGTGATTTTTTTTAATATAGCGTTTGATCACTGTCTCGCATAGTGGTAAGCGATGATTTGGTCGAGGTGAACACGCTAGACTCAGAATGATCTGACTCTCAAAGGCTATGTGTTGTAGGAAAACCGTATTATGTCGGCAGATTTTCTCATTGATGATGGTAAGCTAATTTTGGGCGGCAATTCAGGCGAAATATATATATAATGCTCTCACAAGCTGTGGTGAGATGCCACAGGTTCTGGGTTCTGACTTGTGCAAATATGATTGCTTACTATTTTACTTCCCTTTTAATTACACTACCTACTTTTCATCATCATATTTCTACCCTTACCTATACCACTTAATCCGAATCCGTGCAATATGAAATTCTCTTCCATGTGGGTCTATGGGCGTTAGTGAACCGTTTCGGGGATATGACGTCCCCCTGTCTCATTCCTCGACGCAGGTGGACACGACGTCCCCCTCGACGTCCCCCTGTCTCATTCCTCGACGCAGGTGGACACGTTTAGTTCGCTTCGTTCATATAGTAGATAGTAAAATATTATATTTATATTAGGAAGAGGAAGACCGAAGAAAGTGTGGATAGACTGTGTAATAGAAAAAATGGATGTAAAAGCATCCACAGCCATTTCCGCATCCCCGGAAATGGCTGTGAACGATGAACGAACAGATGAACAAACATCTATAGTCATGCAAGAATAAACATCTACCGTGTATGTAAATAAAGAAATATGTATTGTTACTAAACGACACCCTGAATATTTTAAGAAACATTTCGAAGTTATTACCCGGCAAAAAAGATCTAAGTTCACTAAAATCTTCTACACTAACCTCCTGCCCGAAAGGAAATGTGTAAGAGAAATGCATATAATATATGTATATCGATCTTTAATAGACCGAATGAACTAAAAATTTTAGAACATAATAAATTTATGAAATCTTTGACTGATTCGCTTCTCGATAAATGTTTTTATAGTATTAAGGAATTTAATGAATATTGTTTAAAAATATACTTTTAGAGATAATTTTGTATTATAAACAAAATATTTGCACGTCTGCTTGCAGATGGAATACTGTCTCAACAAATATAATTATATTACATTAAATTTAAGATCTTGTTTTAAGTATTATTCCAAATAATAATTGATTGATTAAAAAACAAGCTAAAAACGCAACCGTGTTTGTAAATTTAACATTTTTAACCCCCGACGCAAAAGAAGGGGTGTTATAAGTTTGACGTGTGTATCTGTGTATCTGTGTGTCTGTCTGTGGCATCGTATAGACCGCGCCCAAACGGATAGACCGATTTTCATTTAGTTTTTTTTGTTTGATAGGTGTCTTCATCGAGAGTGTTCTTAGCTTTGTTTCATGAAAATCCGTTCAGCCGTTTGAATAGTATCAGCTTTCTTGGTTGAAAAGTCCTTTAACCGCGAACGTCAAAACAATCAAAATGGCGATTCTGCGCACTACTTACCTGTCACACTGCGGCCGTCTGGTTAGCGTAGTTTAATTAGTCAAATCAAATGTATTAATTTGAAATTCAGTATCCTGTTACTTCAATGATATTGCAAGAATATAATATGGTAAACTTGATCTAATGCTGAGACAAGATATCTCTTTTAATCTGCAGAATACCCTCAACTCCTCGTCTGAGATATCGTATTTCTCATAGGAATGGTCTCAATGAACAAAATTATACATATAAAAATCAGTCGGGGGTGGTTGGGCTTCTAACTTATCGTCCATGGCAAAGACTCTATGCTATAGTATATACTATACTCTATGTATAGTATGCCAATGTATATTGGCTAAGTCTTCGTTCCTTTAAGATGAAGGGTCTTTGTATCAAAACTCAGCCAAGCGCATCAGTTCAATCGAGAATTCTCGATTGAACGTTCCGACTTAGCTTCCAATAAATTCTAAGTCAGATTAACTACATTTATTTTGTTTATTTGTACTGGTAAAACATACATTTGTTCAATCAGAATAATTATTTTAAAGTAGACATACATTTATGAGATGTAGGTAGGTATAAATAATACTTAAATTTAAAATTTAAAACCACCCACACTGTATGTACAGTCTTTTCAAGCGACTTCCAAAAAGAACGAGATTCTCAGTTCGTTTGTATGTTTTTTTTTGTATGTATGTTATTCGATTACTCCGTCAATTGTGAACCGATTCGAATGATTATTTTTTTAATCGGTAGGGTACGTTTCCGAAATGGTCTCATTGTAATTTTATCGCGATCTGATGAGTATCTCCAGAGATATGACGATAAACGTCTTAAACTTGCTACTGAAATTGACTCGCGGGGCATGGAAGTCGGTTGTTTTAGTTTTAAAACTATATTAATTATCATTTAAACCATTCTAATGAGCTCAAACTCAACATCTTTTCTGTAATTTGGCGACGAGTTGAGTAGTTTTCAGATTCCAGGAGATAACCACGCATCAGGATAATGCTACCGTATTCTGACAATATCATTGAAACAAGAGAATACAGAATTTCGAATTTACCAACCCATTAAAGTTGATTTGATAGCGTCATCAACTAAAAAGAAGCTCATAAAACGGCTCGTCTTAAAACGGCTGAACGAATTTTCATGAATCAAAGCTAAGAACACTCTCGATTAAGATAACTATTAAACAAAAAAAGAACTAAATCCAAATCGTTTTATCCGTTTAGGCGCTACGATGCCACAGGCAGACAGGCACATACACGGTTACACACGTCAAACTTATAACTCCTCTCTTTTCATCGGGGGGTTATAAGCATCGGTATATGTAAGAGCCCGCGTGTAGACAGCAATGAAGTTTGGTTCCGTACGCTAAATGTTTAAACCGACACAAAAAGGGGTGGCAAAAGCTTGTTCCATGAAATCATTACAGTGTTCCGGTTTAAGAGGCACTGTACCATGAAATTACAGCGTGTATGATGCATAAAAGAGACGCTTCTGACAATTTCTTTATTGTCACATTACACACATCAAGGATTTTTAGTAAGTGTTTTTAGAATGGTGCCAGATTAGACGTTTTTTAGGGTTCCGTACCCAAAGGGTAAAACGGGACCCTATTACTAAGACTTCGCTGTCCGTCTGTCTGTCTGTCTGTCTGTCTGTCTGTCTGTCTGTCTGTCTGTCTGTCTGTCTGTCTGTCTGTCTGTCTGTCTGTCTGTCTGTCTGTCTGTCTGTCTGTCTGTCTGTCTGTCTGTCTGTCTGTCTGTCTGTCTGTCTGTCTGTCTGTCTGTCTGTCTGTCTGTCTGTCTGTCTGTCTGTCTGTCTGTCTGTCTGTCTGTCTGTCTGTCTGTCTGTCTGTCTGTCTGTCTGTCTGTCTGTCTGTCTGTCTGTCTGTCTGTCTGTCTGTCTGTCTGTCTGTCTGTCTGTCTGTCTGTCTGTCTGTCTGTCTGTCTGTCTGTCTGTCTGTCTGTCTGTCTGTCTGTCTGTCTGTCTGTCTGTCTGTCTGTCTGTCTGTCTGTCTGTCTGTCTGTCTGTCTGTCTGTCTGTCTGTCTGTCTGTCTGTCTGTCTGTCTGTCTGTCTGTCTGTCTGTCTGTCTGTCTGTCTGTCTGTCTGTCTGTCTGTCTGTCTGTCTGTCTGTCTGTCTGTCTGTCTGTCTGTCTGTCTGTCTGTCTGTCTGTCTGTCTGTCTGTCTGTCTGTCTGTCTGTCTGTCTGTCTGTCTGTCTGTCTGTCTGTCTGTCTGTCTGTCTGTCTGTCTGTCTGTCTGTCTGTCTGTCTGTCTGTCTGTCTGTCTGTCTGTCTGTCTGTCTGTCTGTCTGTCTGTCTGTCTGTCTGTCTGTCTGTCTGTCTGTCTGTCTGTCTGTCTGTCTGTCTGTCTGTCTGTCTGTCTGTCTGTCTGTCTGTCTGTCTGTCTGTCTGTCTGTCTGTCTGTCTGTCTGTCTGTCTGTCTGTCTGTCTGTCTGTCTGTCTGTCTGTCTGTCTGTCTGTCTGTCTGTCTGTCTGTCTGTCTGTCTGTCTGTCTGTCTGTCTGTCTGTCTGTCTGTCTGTCTGTCTGTCTGTCTGTCTGTCTGTCTGTCTGTCTGTCTGTCTGTCTGTCTGTCTGTCTGTCTGTCTGTCTGTCTGTCTGTCTGTCTGTCTGTCTGTCTGTCTGTCTGTCTGTCTGTCTGTCTGTCTGTCTGTCTGTCTGTCTGTCTGTCTGTCTGTCTGTCTGTCTGTCTGTCTGTCTGTCTGTCTGTCTGTCTGTCTGTCTGTCTGTCTGTCTGTCTGTCTGTCTGTCTGTCTGTCTGTCTGTCTGTCTGTCTGTCTGTCTGTCTGTCTGTCTGTCTGTCTGTCTGTCTGTCTGTCTGTCTGTCTGTCTGTCTGTCTGTCTGTCTGTCTGTCTGTCTGTCTGTCTGTCTGTCTGTCTGTCTGTCTGTCTGTCTGTCTGTCTGTCTGTCTGTCTGTCTGTCTGTCTGTCTGTCTGTCTGTCTGTCTGTCTGTCTGTCTGTCTGTCTGTCTGTCTGTCTGTCTGTCTGTCTGTCTGTCTGTCTGTCTGTCTGTCTGTCTGTCTGTCTGTCTGTCTGTCTGTCTGTCTGTCTGTCTGTCTGTCTGTCTGTCTGTCTGTCTGTCTGTCTGTCTGTCTGTCTGTCTGTCTGTCTGTCTGTCTGTCTGTCTGTCTGTCTGTCTGTCTGTCTGTCTGTCTGTCTGTCTGTCTGTCTGTCTGTCTGTCTGTCTGTCTGTCTGTCTGTCTGTCTGTCTGTCTGTCTGTCTGTCTGTCTGTCTGTCTGTCTGTCTGTCTGTCTGTCTGTCTGTCTGTCTGTCTGTCTGTCTGTCTGTCTGTCTGTCTGTCTGTCTGTCTGTCTGTCTGTCTGTCTGTCTGTCTGTCTGTCTGTCTGTCTGTCTGTCTGTCTGTCTGTCTGTCTGTCTGTCTGTCTGTCTGTCTGTCTGTCTGTCTGTCTGTCTGTCTGTCTGTCTGTCTGTCTGTCTGTCTGTCTGTCTGTCTGTCTGTCTGTCTGTCTGTCTGTCTGTCTGTCTGTCTGTCTGTCTGTCTGTCTGTCTGTCTGTCTGTCTGTCTGTCTGTCTGTCTGTCTGTCTGTCTGTCTGTCTGTCTGTCTGTCTGTCTGTCTGTCTGTCTGTCTGTCTGTCTGTCTGTCTGTCTGTCTGTCTGTCTGTCTGTCTGTCTGTCTGTCTGTCTGTCTGTCTGTCTGTCTGTCTGTCTGTCTGTCTGTCTGTCTGTCTGTCTGTCTGTCTGTCTGTCTGTCTGTCTGTCTGTCTGTCTGTCTGTCTGTCTGTCTGTCTGTCACCAGGCTATAGCTCATTAACCGTGATAGTTAGACAGTTGACATTTTCACAGATGGTGTATTTCTGTTGCCGCTAGAACAACAAATACTAAAAACAAAATAAAGTTAAAAATTAAAGGGGGTCCCCATACAAAACGTGTTTTTAAACGTCATCTATCTAACTACTTTCGGCAAAATGACATAGATGGCGCTAGTAAACGAGCCCCGTCTTTCTAGATCGCGACCAAACCAAATATTCTTTATAATATCAATTAATCAAATATGTGAGGTTGAAACTCTGTTATGTTTCGTATTGTTCGGAACCCTCCCTAAGTGTGCGATAAGAGACGCGATGCTGACTCGCACTTGGCCAGTTTTATTTTGTTGGGCGTGTGAGCTCGTTTTTTTAATCAACCTGAAAGTTCGTTAACCTTTTTTATTTCCGCAGCCTTCATATGTACGTTATAATGTAATTGTTTTAATTCGGTTCAAGAAAAGCTCTGTACAAGTTTTGGCCACAACTGAGCATAACCGGACTCTCTGTACTCACAAGCAATTTTTTTAGTCGTGCTTTTAATTAATTGTGAGCCGTAAAACTTTAAAAGCCTTGATGCAAAATATATTTATGTTAGTATTCATGAAAAATGGGAATGTAATTTTCTGATGAGAAAAGGTACAAGAAACGACACTTCCATACATTTTTATTAAGCGTTTGGCATAAACGTAAATGGTAACAAAATCGTATTTAAATGTGGCGCCATTGTGCCATTGCAAACGTATAATGATCAAAAATAAAACTGGCCAAGTGCGAGTCAGACTTTTGTCCCGCACACGGAGGGTTCCGAATTTCCGAAGTCCGAACGCCACGAACTTCTAACACCAACTAAGTAACTATTAACATAACACACAGGTAATTAATATAATTAAATATCTGGAAGACCGAGTGTTCGTACTACTAACTTTCTATTCTGATTCTAGCTAATTGAAGCTCTTTAAGTACTAAAATTGAAGATATATTATTCAATACTGTACACTACAAGTGCGCAAATAAACCTTATCTAAGTAAACAAATCGACCGAGGCCCACAAATTTAATAAATGAAACGCTTGCGCGTGCTAATTTTTCCTGTGCTGCCATCTAGCTGCGTCGAGGTGAATTAATTTCGTATCGTATCGTATCGTAAAAAACACGTTTTTTGTTTTAAACCCTTTAATTTTTAACTTTGTTCTGTTCTAAGTATTTGTTGTTATAGCGGCAACAGAAATACATCATCTGTGAAAATTTCAACCGTATAACTATCACGGTTCATGAGATACAGCCTGGTGACAGACGGACAGACAGACAGACAGACAGACAGACGGACAGCGGAGTCTCAGTAATAGGGTTCCGTTGGTACCCTTTGGGTTTGGAATCCTAAAAACGATAGCCTATTGGCTATCGTTAACCGCTGGATGACGGCTTTTTAGGGTCACGGAACCCTGACAAGGAACCCTTATAGTTTCGTCATGTCCGTCTGTCTGTCTGTCTGTCCGAGGTTTTGCTAAGAGACCGTTTATACTAGAAAGCTGTAATTTTGTGGGGGTATGTATATATATTACGCCGACTAAGTGCTGAAATAAAATTTTGAAAAATATATTTTTTTAGGGTAGCTCCCCTATATGAAAAGTGGGGATGATTTTTTTTTTTCATCATCTACTCCATCGTGTGGGGTATCGTTGAATTGGTCTTTTGAAGTGACTTAAGGGTTGCTAATACATTTTTCGATCGAATGCTCCATCTACGAAATATTAAACTTAAAAGTGCAAATTTTTGTTCCACTAGGGCGTCCCCCCCCCCCCTCTAAAAGCTAAACAGCTGGCTTGAAAAATCTGGAAAAATTCGTGATAATAGCGCATTTCATGAATTTTAAAGAAAAATTATAGCGGGTGAGATAACTTTATTAGTTTAGCAGTAATAGTCGTTGAACTTGGTTGTTGGATAATTTTGTACCAAATACAAAATCCTTAGAATAAATCCTTTAAAGTGACAAAGACGGAGTACCAAGTTGCTTGTTTATAACGGGTAAAGACTTGCATTGAATAACAGGCTACTACGGGACCCTACACTGCGCGTCGTCCGACACGCACTTGGCCGGTTATTTTCATCATCATCATCATCAGCCTATACTCGTCCACTGCTGGACATAGGCCTCTCCAATTTCACGCCACTGAGCACGATCCTCGGCTACTCTCATCCAGCTCTTGCCAGCCACCTTGCGGATATCATCGCTCCACCTAGTCTGAGGGCGTCCTACGCTACGTTTGCCTATTCGCGGTCTCAAGAACTCGTTTACCCCAGCGATCGTTGGTTCTTTGGCTTATATGGCCGGCCCATTGCCACTTCAGCTTGCTAATTCGGTGAGCTATATCGGTGACTTTGGTTCTCTGTCGGATCACCTCGTTACGAATTCGATCCTTCAGAGAAACTCCGACCTTAAATTTGTGAACCAGTCCAACCGTGAGTGTCCACGTTTCGGCTTCGTATGTCATGACGGGTAGGACGCACTGATTGAAGACTTTTGTCTTTAGACTCTGTGGGATTGGCGATGTGAAGACTCGACGTAATTTCCCATATGCTGCCCAGCCCAGTTGTATTCTTCTATTAGCCTCTTTCTCGAAGTTGTTTTTACCCAGCTGCAGAGTTTGACCGAGGTAAACATACTCCTTAACAACCTCGAGAATACTGCCCTGAACTGCGATTGGTTCCGGACTCACGTGCTCATTGAACATGGACCTTGGTTTTATCCAAGTTCATCCGGAGACCAATGCGTTGAGAAGAATCAGCTAGGCTATTCAACATATGTTGCAGTTCTTGCAACGTTTCGGCTACAATGACGATGTCGTCTGCAAATCGCAGGTGTGAGAGGTACTCACCGTTTATGTTGATACCACGTCCCTTCCAGTCCAGTGTCTTGAACATATCCTCCAAAGCATTTGTGAACAACACACCGCGATGCATGGGGATAGATTCAGACTGCTGGTTTTGGACTTGGACAGTCATGGTAGCGGCATCGTAAAGACCTCTCAGCACTTGGATATATCGCCAATCAACTTGGCACCGTTGCAAAGATTCCAGAACAGACCAGGTTTCGATGGAGTCGAAGGCCTTCTCATAGAATCAAGAATCAAAGCATTTATTCAGTATGTAGGCAGTATAAATATACGCACATATACACGTCAAAATCATAAATCATAAAATAAATCATAACCAATTATCAAGTAAACATAGCAAAAGCAGAATTTAACGCTTTGAATTAGAAAAAAAAAGTAATGAACCATTCAGCTGTCATCCAATCGTTTACGTCAGAATATTTAAAAAATATTAAAGTAGGCTAAAACCAATCATACATGTAACTGTGTGTTTCAGTACTTCAGACAATTTTTAAATAAAAAAAATAAAAAAGTGAAATAGTGAAACACAACATAGAGAAACGCATACCGATCACAGTACATATCATGATCCAAATGGAACTCATAGTCCACAAACGCTAAGCACAGGGGTCGATTATACTCACTGGTCTTCTGTATAACCTGCCGCACTGTGTGAATGTGGTCTATGGTGCCGTATCCTCCTCGAAACCCGGCCTGTTCCGGTGGCTGGAAATCGTCGAGTCTTCTTGCAAGACGATTCGTGATGACTCTTGAAAACAGCTTGTAGACGTGACTCAGGAGTGAAATAGGTCGGTAGTTTTTCAAAAGAGTTTTATCACCCTTTTTGAAGAACAGCACGACAACACTCCTGCTCCACGCCTCTGGAATTCTCCCATCAAAGAGGACAGTATTGAAGATATGCTGGAGCTCCTCCATTATAGGTATTCTACCTGCTTTCAGGAGCTCTGTAGTAATACCGTCCTCTCCGGGGGCTTTTCCATTTTTAAGCTTTCTAAGAGCCATCTCGATTTCGCTTAGACTGATCTCTGGCAAGTCCTCGGTGAAATGGCGCGTTAATGTGGCCCGGTTATCCTCATTTTCGGGATCAGGTTGAGATGCATGCGAAGCGTACAGCTGGCCATAAAAGTTTTCAACTTCCGAGAGAACCCCCTGCTTGGAAGCAACAATCGCACCACCGTCTGTGGTCAGCTTCGTCAGATGGCTTCTCCCAAGAGATTGGACAAACACTTTTGACCCCCGATTTTGCTCAATTGCTCGTTCAATAGATTGAGTGTTGGAGCGTCGGCGATCACGTCGTACCAGTTTGCCAATCGTCTTGTTTAGAGCATGCCTTTCTGACGAAGTGACTGGTGGATCATCGCGTCGTTCCTTCATAAGCTCGAGGGTCTCTTCTGAAAATTTAGACTTCTTGCCTGTACGCTGTAGTTCGCAAAATCTCGCACCTTCCTCCCTGAGGACTCCGACCACATTCTTGAGGGCCTGGTTAATTTCAACGCAGTGTGTGGTTTCCAAGGCAGCGAATCGGTTCTCCAGATTTGACTGGAACGTTTCAGATCTCACTATGGTTTGAAGCAAGGTAGGTCGGAGCCTGGACTTCATCAGACGGACACGTTCAAGCTTAAGGTTGATATTCAGAAAGGCTCGGACAAGTCGGTGATCGCTACCGGTATTAAACCTGTTGACCACTGAGACGTCTCTGAATATTCGCTTTTTGTCCGTTATGATGAAATCGATCTCATTTTTTGTCATAGAATCGGGGCTCTGCCACGTCCTCTTTCTTTGGGGCGGTTTCTTGAAGAATGAGTTCATCAAGAAAAGCCCCTCCTTTTCGAGAAAGTTAACGAGCATTTGCCCCCTATGATTCCTGCTACCATAGCCATGGGATCCTACTACCGATTCGCCGCTGTTTTGTACTCCCACTTTGGCGTTGAAGTCCTCCATGATAACGTTGTAGTGGGCCTTGGTGGTGAAGTGTAAGGCCTTTGATATGTCTCCAAACATATCCTCCACTTCATCGTCCGAGTGTGTCGAGGTCGGTGCGTAAACCTGCACAACCTTGAGGCTATACCTCTCGGTTACCTTGATCACAAGGTACGCGACCCTGGTTGACACACTCGAAACTTCTACCACGTTATCACAGAGGGTTTTATTCACCAGGAATCCTACGCCACCCTGGGATTGCTGGTCTCCCTCTCGATAGTACATAAGGTGGCCAGATTCAAGGGTTACGGTGTCCTCCCCCTCTCTTCGGACTTCGCATAGCCCGAGAATGTGCCACCTTATCCTTCCGAGTTCGTGCTTGAGTTGCGCCAGGTGTTCGTCTAGCCGTATCGTTCTTCCGTTGTACGTCGCCAAGGTCAAGGGTTTTGGGCGGCCAGCCGTAACCCGGGGATTCTTTGCACCCCCTGCCCTGTTTTACCAAGACCGCCGCCATGATCTGGAATAGCAGGGCGGCCGGGAACTGGGGGCCGTGGTTTATGTAGACTTCCCATTGGAGGTTTTGCTCATTATTGCCGCGCTGAGCAGGCGTGTTGGCAATCGCAGTGCGTAGCTACTTGCACCGGTGTCGCTGCTGCCCGACACCGGCCCGTTGAATTTGGTTAGCTACGAGTTTGTGATGGATATCCCGCCATCGGTCGGTCGCCGTCGCCTCGTCCGTTATCCAGCAGGATGACCACTTGCAGGTGAGGTCGGCTTGGAACACTAGATGTAGTTGTGCTCCCAATCATCCCGGTTATTTTAATTATTACCAATATTATACATGTGAAAATCAGTTAGTATATTTGTTTTTTTGGGACTTATTCACGGTCTAACAGCCGAACAAATTTAGCTGAAATTTTGCACAGTGATTGCCAGTATTATGGATTGAGCTTTAAGATTTTTTGATGCGAGTGAAGCTGCAGAACGTTGCTAGTAAGTACTTAATAGTATAATAACTCACGAGTACTTAGACTTAGATCTGTCTACAAAATATTTCTATTAATTCAATAGATAGATAACATACTAAAGACTGACGAAGAGTAAAATGTCTTCGAAATTGGATTATTACTTTAACTGATGAGGCAGAAGTGACTAGGTAACAAACAAATAATTAAATCTCATTTTTGTAATCGGTAACGGTAGGTAAGGTATACCCAGGAAACAATGCGATGGTGAGATTCGAATAAAATCTTGGTTCACAGTGTACTTATGGAGCGATGCGGGACAGATGTGCAATTCGATCTTATAGCATGAAATAAACACATTTTCTTCTACTGGGCTGCGTTCACGACCTACGCTCGGAGTGCACCCAAACGCTCTAACCCCGTTCACGACCTTAGAGCGTCGCACTCGGTTGCAGCAACTGTGTCGTTCACGACCTCGGTTGTTTCACTCCGGTTGCAACTTTTTAACCATCAAATTCGATGGTTAATAAACGCTCTGACGTTTGTGACAGTAAATTTGGCGGGAAAAGCTGTAATTTTTTTACAGATTAAGGGGTCGGAAGCAATTGGCATTATCGAGACCAAGACGTGACATGACGAGACATTAATCGTAAAAACAAACGTAAAATATTTAGAAATAGAAAAATAAATGAACATAACCTCGAAATCAAGTAAAATGTCAAAGTCACAATTTGAGTGAAAAACACCCGTGCCCGTGGTCGTTCCGGACCTTCGCGCGAGTTGCAAAACAACCAAAAATCCTTCTCCGGAGGACGTGAACGGAGCCCTATGCTACCAACCAATACCGGTCCGGTATAGAATTGCACCGCGTCGCATATATGGGTTTAGTCACTAAGAAAATTTGTTGGATATAAGTGCTGATCCTTTCTGAAATTTATGAAATGCGTTTGTATTTTAGGGTTCAGTAGATAACAAGGAATGAAGGAAGCCTTATAGTCTCGGCATATTCGTCTGCGGCTTAGCTCTGAGACTTTGAGGGCCAGTTTTTTCAGTTCAGCCACAGGTGATATAGGAGTACATTATATCGATGTTCCGCCTGACTTGCTACTAAACAGTAGCTTACAACCATCTGAGGAGAAAATCTGCCGCCATAAACTTACTGTGTTCCAGCAAAACATAGCCCTTAAGAGTCAATAATATTCTAGCCCGAGCGTGTTCACCATCTTCGACCACATCATTGCTTACTTAGTATCTGACATAATTATAACGCTGTGCAACATTTGTACCTTATGTTTTATACGATCCTAATATTCCATGTGAGATTTTATCAGGAAAGGATGAATCTGGCTCTTATGGTTTTTTATGGCCTTCTTGATAGCCATAATACTTGATAGCCAGTTCCAATTTTGGGCTTAGCGTGCTACCATCCCCAACCGCATCATCTCTTGCCAACAGGGAGACAGTGGTTAAACGAAAGCCTATACAGTGTAAAATAAATGGTAAAGACATTTCATTTAAGTTAGAAATATAAGTCAGAATTCTGAAAGCAGGCAATTTAAATAAATGCCAAAAACTATTCCTCATACGTATACTCCTCCTGAATATTGAATTCTTGACTTCCTGTACTGTCTCTCATTGCACACACGAATTTCAACTGACAAGTACTGTTGTAATACAATATTTCAGATAGCACAAAGCCTGAAACCGAAGTAACATATTGAGAAAGCACAAGGAACTGACAAGATGCCAAACGATTGTAGACCTTATATCAAAGATGTAAGATTCTGGGAAGAATCAATAGATGCTTTGTGAACGAGTTCGGTTTTGTTAAATGGAAGTGACTCGAATTTCAATTCGACTTTTCTTTGGAAGGAAACACCTGGGAACATTTTAGGTACTTATGATATTTTGGTGTTTTTTTAATCGATTCTGCCCAACTTTAATGATTAGAGAACCAATAGATAGTTTTGTGCCAGTTTTCTTTGACTCCGGTCAATACAACTTGATCGAAACGTCGAGTTAAACGTTAAGGTAAGTACGACCACACCGCGGCGTCCTACATCCGCGTGCGCGTTCGAGATCTGATTTTCAATCGTTTTCTGATCCCCGTAGATTGCGCTTGGTGTGAACCAGTTGGTACAAATACTACTGCGCTATCTGCTCGCGCACGCAGGAAGCCACGTTGTGGTGGTTGTACCTTTATTAGGTATTTATTGTTATAGTATTAGCAAGCTTACAATCTTCGACCACATCAATGCTTACCTCCAGGTGAGTTAGTGGTCAAACACTAGCTTATAAGACATTATAAATAATTGTAATTTAGAACTTATTGTGCTTAAAACATTAATTACAATGCTTGTTTGTGTGGGTTGAATCTTAGAAGCTAAATTGGAACAACTTCCGGACGTTCGATTGGACTCTTTGGTATACGTCTGATGATATGATCTCCGTAATGGCAAATACTAGGACATTCGAATTTATTATAGTATGTATTCTTTTAATTAGTCCTCAATCTAACATATAATACATTAATTATAATAAATTAACATATAACGTCTTCACCAAAGTTGAGGTTTGAGGACCCGGTGGCGTAATCGGGAGAACGGTTAGCTTTTATGCCAGAGGCACCGAGTTCAAACCGCCGTGCACCAATGGATTTTTCTGTCGAAAAATGTATGTGCGCTTTCACAGTGGCCTTCCGGTGAAGGAAAAACATCGTTAAGAAACCAACAACCCCGCATGGTGGTAGGACACTATCTATAGTGTCCACCTGGCCAGCTACCATCCTCAAGTTAGAAAATCTGTCGCCAAAACATCTAATGTGTTCCGGCAGCTATCCTTGAGAGCCAGTTCCCATTCTAGGCATAGCGTGCTTACCATCCTAGACCGCATCATCACTTACCAACAGGTGAGATAGTGCTCAAACGCTAGCCTATCAGATATTAAAAAAAATGTTTTTGTTGGAAAAAGTTTTGGAAAAAGTTTTTAATTTATATTCGAGATTTATAGTAATCGTGATTATTATTTGAATCATGATTATAAATTACCGACTATTATGCTCACTAATAATTGTTGTCGACTGTCTAGACCTAGGTTTCATACGCAGCGAGATCGCGACGATCACTGAGGACGACCACTGAGGTCAGTGGTCGTCGCGATCTCGCTGCGTAAACTCCCGAGGATGTGCATCGGACATGCATGAAACCTAGGTCGAGACAGTCGACAACAAACAGTAGTGAGTATAATAGTCGGTAATTTATAATCACAAATTATATTTGTTTTTCAACTAACTTTAAATATGAGGTTTTCAATTAGTCTGTATGTTTTTTTTAAGCCTTGCTTCGCGATTACTCCGCTAATTGCAAACAGAATGATTTTTTGAAACCTAGGTGGTCTCATTGTAATTTCATCGAGATTCGATGAGGATCTCCAGAGATATGGAGATAAAAACCTGAAATTTGGTACTGAAAATGACTAGCGCTGCATTTGAAGTCGTTTTTTTTTGTTTTGTAAATGATCTTAAATTATTATTCAACGATACAAAAATTTACCAATCACTACGTCGAGTATGACAACAAAAACAGTTGAGAACTACTTATATTTCTACTATTCTATTATACTTATTATTTTATTTATATATTAATTTTACTATTCTTGTTTTTTTTTATACACACGTAGAGATCTTCTACGATAACATAACCCGCCCCTCCAAAATTCAAAAACGTTTGAAAGTATTTGTGAAAGTATTTACAACGCACCACCAAGCGTGTGCGCGTACTGGTACTGCCGGTTGCGCGACATTGCATACATAATTAAATAACTCCTAACTATGAACGTACTTTGTACCAACCAACACTGCAAAAAAAGTTTCTATGAAATTTATAAGCAATACTTTCCGTTAAGTTAGGTTGGCTACGTTCGGGTTCGGTATGGTTCAGTACGTTCATAATTCGGGTATCAACAATGTAGGGAAGTGCCTACTCTTATAACGTAGTACAACTACATACAAATTCTTTCGTAAGGATGTGACTACACACATTAAAACAGTAATTTGGAGGGGCGGGCCATGTTATCGTAGAAGATCTATACTGAATGCAGTATGTCCAGTCTACAGCCAGTTTTCTTTAATATTGGTAGCAAACACAAACGGTTCCGTGTAGTAATATTCTGTGGTAGCAAACAAGCAAACGGCCCACCTGATGATAAGTAGTCACTAACGCCTATGAACACTTGCGACACTGGGGGTGTCAGTCATGCGTTAACTGTACGTTAACGACCTTTCAAGATACTTTTAACACCCCTTTTGAAGAACTCCATGCTGTAGTTCTAAAATAATCGTTCTATATTTTTAAATACTTTAGGATCTTCTAATATAAATTAACTTTGATACAAAAGTAAACCGAGGGACTTTCAGACAACTCATATAACACTCAAACACTTAACTAACTGCACAGTAACACTTGATCGTTTCATTACTCCTTCTAGCAAACAAAGCTCATAAATCTGTAAAACACTCTGTATATCAAATTCAGTATCAGTCCAGACGAGATCCCAACTAGACTTTTTTTGATGCATCCAGAATTCTAATACACTGTTTTTAATATCATGAACGTACAGTCTGTGAACCATGAAGTTCTGTAACTTGAAGCGAACTCTAATCTCCTGAAATAAAGCTTAAAATTGTACAAAGAAGGAATTTGGTTTAATGACATAAAGGGCATTCTCCTAGAAACTGCATCGCAGTTGTGAAACAGTACACAATGCTTGTATACTTTGATCGGGAGAATATGTATTGACAAGCTGTGCCCCATGATTTTACACCCGTAGACATCGATTCCGTGGGAATGTCGGGATAAAAAGTTGCTTATGGCTTATTCTAGGGTCTATGGTACCTACACACTAAATTTCAGCTCAATTGGTTGAGTAGTTTTAGCGTGAATAAGTAACAAATATACTAACATGCTCACAACTTCCGCCTTTATAGTGTTAGTGGGAATTACCCTATGTGTTAATTACCCTATGTGTTAATTCAATTCAATTCAAATCAACACCAATATTATAAATGCGAAAGTCAGTTTGTTTATTTGTTTGTTTGTTTGTTTGTTTGTTTGTTTGGGACTTCTTCACGGTCAAACGGCTTGACGGATTTGGCTGAAATTTTGTACAAAGATAGTACATAGGGCAGAATAGGATATAGGATACTTTTTTTTTGGCTATCGAGTCAGGGGGTCCAGATATTTTTAATTGAATTTTGTAAATATGAGACTTCTTCTCGAATAAATGGCTTGACCGATTTGCCTGAACTTTTGTATGAATACATGTCATAGGGTAGAATAGGATATAAAATACTTTTTTTTTGGCTGTCGAGTCAGGGGGTCCAAATATTTTTAATTGAATTTTGTAAATATAAGACTTCTTCTCAAATAAACGGCTTAACCGATTTGCCTGAAATCAACACCAATATTATAAATGCGAAAGTCAGTTTGTTTATTTGTTTGTTTGTTTGTTTGTTTGTTTGTTTGGGACTTCTTCACGGTCAAACGGCTTGACGGATTTGGCTGAAATTTTGTACAAAGATAGTACATAGGGCAGAATAGGATATAGGATACTTTTTTTTTGGCTATCGAGTCAGGGGGTCCAGATATTTTTAATTGAATTTTGTAAATATGAGACTTCTTCTCGAATAAATGGCTTGACCGATTTGCCTGAACTTTTGTATGAATACATGTCATAGGGTAGAATAGGATATAAAATACTTTTTTTTTGGCTGTCGAGTCAGGGGGTCCAAATATTTTTAATTGAATTTTGTAAATATAAGACTTCTTCTCAAATAAACGGCTTAACCGATTTGCCTGAAATTTAGTATAAATACATGTCTTAGAGCAGAATAGGATTTGAGAACCTTTTTTTCTGGCTGTCGAGTCAGGGGGTCCAGATATTTTAAATTGAATTTTGTAAATATAAAACCTCTTCTCGAATAAACGGCTTGACTGATTTGCCTGCAATGTTGTATATAGACAGTTCATAGGGTAGAATAGGATATATGATACTTTTTTTTTGGCTATCGAGTCAGGGGGTCCAAATATTTTTCATTGAATTTTGTATATATGAGACTTCTTCTCGAATAATGGCTTGACCGATTTGCCTGAAATTTTGTTTGAATACATGTCATTGAACAGAATAGGACATTGGATACTTATTTTTTGGCTGTCAAGTCAGGGGGTCCAGATATTTCAAATTGAATTTTGTAAATATAAAATCTCTTCTCGAATAAACGGCTTGACCGATTTGCCTGAAATGTTGTATACAGACAGTTCATAGGGTAGAATAGGATATAAGATACTTTTTTTCTGGCTGTCGAGTCAGGGGGTCCAAATATTTTTCATTGAATTTTGTAAATATAAGATTTCTTCTCAAATAAACGGCTTAACCGATTTGCCTGGAATTTTTTATGAATACATATCTTAGAGCAGAATAGGATTTAGGAAACATTTTTTCTGGCTGTCGAGTCAGGGGGTCCAGATATTTTGAATTGAATTTTGTAAATATAAAACCTCTTCTTGAATAAACGACTTGACCGATTTGCCTGAAATGTTGTATATAGACAGTTCATAGTGTAGAATAAGATATAGGACCCAGTTTTTTTGGCTGTCGAGTCAGGGGGTCCAAATATTTTTAACTGAATTTTGTAAATATAAGACTTCTTCTCGAATAAATGGCTAGACCGATTTGCCTGAAATTTTGCATGAATACGTGTCATAGGGCAGAATAGGATATAGGATACTTTTTTTTTGGCTGTCAAGTCAGGGGGTCCATATATTTTAAATTGAATTTTGTAAATATAAGACCTCTTATCGAATAAACGGCTTGACCGATTTGCCTGAAATGTTGTATGTAGACAGTTCATAGGGTAGAATAAGATATAGGACCCTGTGTTTTTAGCTGTCGAGTCAGGGGGTCCAAATATTTTTAACTGAATTTTGTAAATATAAGACTTCTTCTCGAATAAATGGCTAGACCGATTTGCCTGAAATGTTGCATGAATACGTGTCATAGGGCAGAATAGTATAAAGGATACTTTTTTTTTGGCTGTCGAGTCAGGGGGTCCGGATATTTTAAATTGAATTTTGTAAATATAAAACCTTTTCTCGAATAAACGGCTTGACCAATTTGCCTGCAATGTTGTATACAGACAGTTCATAGGGTAGAATAGGATATAGGATCTTTTTTTTTGGCTGTCGAGTCAGGGGGTCCAGATATTTTAAACTGAATTTTGTAAATATAAGACTTCTTCTCGAATAAACGGCTAGACCGATTTGCCTGAAATGTTGTATGAATACATGTCATAGGGCAGAATAGGATATAGGATACTTTTTTTCTGGCTGTCGAGTCAGGGGGTCCAGATATTTTAAATTGAATTTTGTAAATATAAGACCTCTTATCGAATAAACGGCTTGACCGATTTGCCTGAAATGTTGTATAAAGAGAGTTCATAGGAAAGAATAGGATATCGGATACTTTTTTCCGGCTGTCGAGTCTAGGTGCCCAGTTTTGCAAATGTGTGGCCTACTCTCGGTCAAACGGGTTAACCTTTTTAGCTGAAATTTTGTACATAGACAGTCAATAAGACATGGAAGGACAACGAATACTTTTTTTTGGTTGGCAATTTCGGGTGTCTAGATTTTTATTATGGAATTTTGTGAATGTGTGGCCTCTTTTCGGCCAGACGGCTTGACCGATTCAGATGAAATTTTGTACAAAGAATAATAGTATAGTATATAATAGGGCATAAAAGGGCAGGGAATACTTTTTTCGGCAATTAGGTGTGGGTGCCTTTATTTTTTGTTAACTTTACATAGAGTTTGCATAATCATAAAAGTTTGACCTTAGGTCCATCTATAATGACTAAACTTAAGATGTGTTAATGCGTGTGCCTAATAAGGCCATAAAACTGTCAGGGTCATTATAAGCCATCAAAATTTACGCGATAGCTTTGCTTGCCCAACGTGTTTTATCTGCTTTGTGGGAAGTAATTCAGAAACATTCGTGTTAATAGCCACATTTAACCTTAGGGTCATAGGTGTTGACTTAGTAGGTCATCAAAACTAAAACTGTCATAAAAAGCCGTAAAAATTTTTCGCGCTCGCTGCCCTCGCGCAAACATTTGTTTTGTCTACTTTGTAGGTAATATTTCAGCATTTTTTGTATTTTAATAAGCCACATGCATCAAATCGAGTCATAGATTAAAACAGTACAGCCTTCAATAACGATAAAGATTATTAACCATAATAATCATATTGATTATTAACTTTAAAATAAGTATCAAGGTTAACCTTAGGGACATCGATGTTGACTTAGTAGGTCATAACAACTTTCTGGGTCATAAAAAGTTAAAAAAAATTTTCGCACTCGCGCTAGCACTTCTTTTATTAACTTTGTCGGTAATATTACAATTTTTTTTTGTAATTTTTAATAGCCAACCACATGCATCAAAACGAGTTTATAAATTGAAACAGTACAACCTTCAATAATCATAATGATTAATAACATTAAAATAAGTAAATATCAAGTTTAATCTTTGTGTCATCAGTGTTGACTTATTACGTCATAAAAACTGTCTGGGTCATAAAAAGTCGTAAAAAATTTTCGCGCTCGCTTCGCTCGCGCAGTGATAGCGCCCGCTGTGCTCGCACAAGATTTGTTATATCTACTTTGTAGAAAACGATTCAGCAACTTTTGTATTTTAATAGCCACAGGCATCAAAACGAGTCATAGATTGAAACAGTACAACCTTCTATAATGATAAAGATTATTAACCTTAAAATAAGTGGATATCAAGTTTAACCTTAGGGTTATCGGTAATGACTTAGTAGGTCATAAAAGCTGTCAGGGTCATAAAAGGTCGTCTACATTTTTCGCGCTCGCTTCGCTCGCGCAGTAATAGCGCTCGCTACGCTCGCGCAAGCATTTGTTTTACCTACTTTGCAGGTAACATTTCAGCAAGTTTTGTATATTAATAGCATGCATGCATCAAAACGAGTCATAAATTAAACAGTACAACCTTCAATAATCAAAATGATTATTAACTTTAAAATAAGTATCAAGTTTAACCTTAGGGTTATCGATGTTGACTAAGTAGGTCATAACAAATGTCTGGGTCATAAAACGTTGTAAAAAAATTTCGCGCTTGCGCTAGCACTTCTTTTATTAACTTTGTAGGTAATATTTCAATATATTTTGTATTTTATAATAATAGCCAGCCACATGCATCAAAACGAGTTTATAAATTATAACAGTGCAACCTTCAATAATCATAATGATTATTAACATAAAAATAAGTGGATATCAAGTTTTACCTTTGTGTCATCAGTGTTGACTTATTACGTCATAAAAACTGTCAGGGTCATAAAAAGTCGTTAACATTTTTCGCGCTCGCTGCGCTCGCGCTGTGTTAGAGCCCGCTATGCTCGCGCAAGCATTTGTTATATCTTCTTTGTAGAAAACATAGCCACATGCATCAAAACGAGTCATAGATTAAAACAGTACGTGGAACAAATAAGTGGATATCAAGTTTAACCTTAGGGTTATCGGTGTTGACTTAGTTGGTCATAAAAGCTGTCAGGGTCATAAAAGGTCGTAAAAAATTTTCGCGCTCGCTACGCTCGCGCAAGCATTTGTTTTATCTTCTTTGTTGGTAATATTTCAGTAAATGTTGTATATTTATAACCACATGCATCAAAACGAGTAATAAATTAAATTCTTCGCGCATTTACCAATGGAAATGTTAACGTTGTAATCCGCAAAAATATTTTTCTGCCGATACTTACGGGGGACGAGGTAAACACGCATTGCACACACACAAATCACACTAACTTGAAACACGCACACAGTATTAAAAATACAGCGTAGTTACGCACGCTCATATGGCCAAAAATGGCTATATGGCCAGCAAAGGGGAACGCCTTGCTTTAACTTCTCAATTGGTAAATGCTCGAAAATTCAAACAGTACAACCTTCAATAATCATAATAATTATTAATCTTAAAATTAGTGGATATCAAGTTTAACCTTTGTGGTATCGGTGTTAGGAGGTCATAAAAACTGTCAGGGTCATAATAAGTCGTAAACATTTTTCACCATAGCTTCGCTCGCGCATTGATAGCGCTAGCTACGCTCGCGCAAGCATTTGTCTTATCTTCTTTGTAGGTAATATTTTATCATTTTATGTATTTAAATAGCCACATGCATCAAAACGAGTTTATAATTTTAAACAGTTCAACCTTCAATAATTATAATCATTATTTTACCTTAAAATAAGTGGATATCAAGTTAAACCCTAGGGTTATCGGTGTTGACATAGTCGGTCATAAAAACTGTCAGGGTCATAAAAGATCATAAAAAAATTTGCGCTCGCTTCGCTTGCGCAGTAATAACGCTATATAGCATAATATAATAGCGTGTTTTAACAGCCTCATACATTAGACTGACTCAAATACTTAAACAGCAAAACTTGGTAAACCTTGCTTAGGTTTACCAAGTAATGATTAATGACTTTAACAATAGACGATATCGAGTTCGACCTAAGAGTCATTTACAGTTACTTGATTGTTAGGTTATAAAACTGTCAGGGTCATAAAAAGTCATAAAAAATGTTTGCTCGCGCAGCTATTTACCATAATTTCTTTGTAAGAAATGTATCAGGAACTTTTGTGTTGAGTCAAACAATTAAACAGCACAACTTCGTATACCTAACAAAAATGATTAATGACTTTAACAATAGAGGATATTAAGTTCGACTTTGGGGTCATCTATGGTGACTTGGGCTAAGAGATTATTGATCTAGACCTCAAAGGTCATAAAGACACAATAACGCGGGCGAAGCCGCGGGTAACAGCTAGTATTCCATAAAACAAAAAAATTGTATTGGAATTTACATACTTACATAATAATATTTAAAAATCATCAACATTAAAATAATAAAAATTAACAACATTAAAATAAATAATACATCAATAAACATTTTATTTGCTAAATCTTAAAATCAATAAAACAATAAACAAATAATTAAAAATAAAAAAGCATTACCCTTAATGCTTTTTTATCATCTATCAGAGAACGTTGGAGGGAAGATTTGATTATAATTTGACTAAATTTTTATGGTTTTTCATTTTCAGGTAATTTCCAGCCGAGTTACAGTGAACACCGCAAATTGTTTTTTTTTTTCAAGACGTTCTGGGGGAAGCTCTGTTACGGGCTACTCGTTCAATATTTTTACATGAAAAATTTACAGAACATAGTCAAAACTATGCTCAATAATGTATAGAAGGTTTGAATAAAATTGCTCAATCGATATTTGAGATAAAAAATCACAAAAAAAGTATTTTTTTACGCTGAAACCCTTACCCCCCCCCCCCCCCCTTAAATATGTAGGTAGGTATGTCAAAAATTTGACTTCAAATGTCATTCAAAATAGAGAGAGAAAAAAAAATTAGATACAAGTTATGTCAAAATTTGATTATAGGTACAATATCTGCAATACAAATTATATAAATACATGGTCAATTTTTCTTCTAGTTATTTCTAGTTATTCTAGGGTCTAGGCTACCTACATACCAAATTTCAGCTCAATCAGTGAAGTAGTTTAAGTGTGAAGAAGTAATAACCAACATACTTACACACTGACACACTTTCGCCTTTATAATATTAGTAGGAAGTTAGGATTTACAAAATATGAGACCGACCTTGAACGGAGTTTGTCCCTTTCTTTTGTATGGACAACTTATATATATACCATGCATATAGTATAGAACATATATAGGACTAGCAAGTTGGTAGACAAGGACACATAATATAAAGGAAATTTAATGAATACCATGGTATTTTTGAATTACCGTGAACAGTGCTTGTAGTTTTTTTTTATTATTTATTTATTTCTTTATGGATAAAGGTAACAGGACAAGCACGAAGCTCGCCTGATGGTAAACGATGACGTCCACCTATAACAGATACAGCGGCATGCAAAATTCTGAACTGCCAGAATTTTGGATGTCACTGCACTGCGCCTATTACCATGAGACAAAGATGTTGAGTCTCACATGCCCTGTAATTTCACTGGTCACTTATGTCTTTGACCACTATCTCGTAAGCGATGATGTCGAGGATAGTGAATCTGCTAGGCCTAGAATGGTCTGATTCTTTTTTTTAATATCTTATAGGTTAGCGTTTGACCACTATCTCACCTGTTGGTAAGTGGTGATGCGGTCGAAGATGGTAGGCACGCTAGGCCTAGAATGGGAACTGGCTCTCAAGGATAGCTGCCGGAACACATTAGATGTTTGGCGACAGATTTTTTGTAACTTGAGGTTGGTAGCTGGCCAGGCGGAAACTAGATAGTGTCCTACCACCATGCGGGGGTTGTTGGTTTCTTAACCATGTTTTTCTTCACCGGAGGGCCACTGTGAGAAGCTCACATTAATTTTTCGATGGAAAAATCCATTGGTGCACGGTGGGGTTTGAACTCGGTACCACGCCATCAAAGCCGACTCTTCTCCTGATTACGCCACCGGGCCCTCACCGATTCACAAGAGCTGTGCTGTATTGGCGGCAGATTTTCTCTTTGATGGTGGTAAGCTACTTTTTGGTAGCAACTCAGGCGAAACACATAATAATATGCTCCCACGGGATCTATATCCTAGCACGGGTGTTCGTACATAAGGTTTTATGTACAAACGCCCGTGCTAGGATTCTAGCACGGATGATCGTACATAAGGTGTTATGTACATAGGGTGTACGAACACCCATGCTAAGATTTGAACCGGCGACGTCTCGCTTAAAAGTCAAGGCATCTATCCTTTATGCCATCGGGGCTCTTAAGGTGTAAAGCAATATCACTGAGGTAAA
The DNA here is from genome assembly GCA_954871355.1 of Cabera pusaria. NCBI lineage: Eukaryota > Metazoa > Arthropoda > Insecta > Lepidoptera > Geometridae > Cabera > Cabera pusaria. The sequence continues at coordinate 20,874,268 of OX940902.1, forward strand.
TTAAGATAGACTTATAATACAAATGGTTAATGTAAATAAATAAACTGGCCAAGTGCAAGTCGGACTCGCACTCGTAGGGTTCCGTACCACACTACAGTATTTTATAAGATCGAGCAAAAAATACCACTATCAATTTTCGCCAGCAAAAAATAATAATTATTAAACATTTTATTTCTTATAACGCCATCTAACGTCTAACAAAGGTGTTAGGACATTTCAATATAACGCCATCTATAGAACGTTTACCTAACTAATCGTTCATAGATGGCGTGAAATGCCGAAAAAAACACGTTTCTTGTATGGGGATCCGCTATTATTTTTAACTTTATTCTGTTTTTAGTATTTGTTGTTATAGCGGCAACAGAAATACATCATCTGTGAAAATTTCAACTGTCTAACTATCACGGTTCATGAGATACAGCCTGGTGACAGACGGACAGACAGAGGGACAGACAGACGGACAGCGGAGTCTTAGTAATAGGGTCCCGTTTTACCCTTTGGGTACGGAACCCTAAAAATGAAAAAACAACTTACAATTTTTTAAATGTAACTCAATGAGTTTTTTAAACAAATTATTATATTAAGTTTGTTGTTAGCAGCATAAAACAGCTAATAGTGTAGGCCATAAAAATGTTCAGACATATTAAAAAACAGTCTAATATTCAGTACTGACTCTCAGTGCATCGTGATGTAGAGTAATTTGCATGCACCCGATGTAACTGTTATTGCACCCAATTGAACAAAGTGCGAAATGCTCGTAACTCGGAATGCGACATATGCCGTTAAAAATTGTAAGGACCTATTTGACTGACGACTCGTTTCGTGTTTCGAATTGACTGAATATTTCAGTTTATGGTTTGAACTCGTAAATGAAACGATGACCGTATGACAATTTTGTCGTTTGAAACAAAGCCCCACGTTGGGCACCAATAAATTATAGGCTCAAATCAAGGACACCGATGACCGGACAAGGATGAAGCGATCGTACAAATATATATATTTTTTTTATTATTTGATAAGATTTTTGCATGGATAATTTAATCGGCTCAAATAAAATGTTGACTGAGATAACGTTGACATATTTCTAGTTTGACTTTGCGGGCCTTTTTTATAGTATTCAGAGCGGGCACTCTACAACACAGCACAGTGATATTTCCCATACAATATTATTACCTCCTTAGATTGGACATTATAGAAGCATTTCATACCAATTTATGTGGGAGTAGCCCAATGGCTAAGGCGTCGGTCGGCTTGACGATCGCTCGGTCGTGAGTTCGATCCCCGCACACCACTCCAAACACAAACATATTTAGCTTAGTTGGAAGGGTTAACAAGACTACGAGTAATGTGTAACCCAAATAGCTAGTAAGCTTTTAATAAAATTAAAATGTCTTTAAAAAAAATGTAAGACATCACTTCACCACTTTTACGTCCTCTTATGAAAGAACCAATTATTTTACGAATAGATGGGGAGAAAATATTATTTTATCCGCCCAATAACCACTGATTGTCTCCAACTTTAAGAATAGATGTCGCTATTAGCATACATAAATAAAGGAGCTCCTCAAAAATTCTCTCCAAATAAACCAAAGCCAAATCACTTAACATTTCCCTAATCATAAAAAAACTCTGTTTGCCGTCTGCCCGACCGAGATAAGGCGGTATGTAAACACACGATTTTTTTTCGGTACTTGTTTGTCGACCGAATGAAAATAATTTGTTTGTACGCGGTCGCGAAGTCTGAACTTAAAATGAAAGAAAGAATCAACGGCAAAAAAGGGAAAACATTTTTGTGGGTACTTACGAAAATATTATTCATCTATGAATTAGTCATTGTAATTTTTATTTTATAATTGTTTTGATTACAAATATATTTTACTTTAAAAGGGATTTGGTAGGTAATATTTTTATTTACAAAATCTACTACTAACAAACTCTACTAAGAACCTAGATATCATTTTGCCGAAAGATAATTTAGTCACTATAAAAATTAAGATATAAAACAGAAGATCATTTTACCGTATACACACTGATAAAATCACGCCTTTTTACCGTTGGGGTAGGGAAAAACTACTTCTTTCCACATGCTACGATCCTGACATAACTCTTTCTCTTCTTCCATTTTTATGAGTATATCACTGTATATAAGTGTTTATTTAGAAAATCTAATACGGATCTTACAAATTTTCTCCGTATTCATATTCAAGAAACCTCCTACGCCAATGCGAAAAATTGAACGAAATATTTTATAAAAATACATCGATCGGGATCTGGTGAAGCTCTTATCATATATCCATATTGCTTTACTCAAAAACAAAATTACAAATGACACTATAATCCTTTAGGAGTCGGGACTCACTTAATTTTTCGAATATTCGTATGCTGAACCAGAACGGCGATGATTTAAAAAACGTGACACAAAAACCGAGAGGGAATTGTAAAACGGGCTGGAAAAAATGTTGTCTGAAACAAAAGCAGGAACAGAAACGTGAACATTGCCGCCGCGGACGTGTGCGGTTTCCAAAATGTACAATATATAACCATGCATACACAAAATTTGAAACAAGCCGCAGTTAATACGCAGTGTGAACGGGCGAAGCTTGGTGGATTTTATCGGGTCACGGCCTGTCTATATAAAACCTCAAAATCAATATTACAGATACCACAACTGTTTGGAAGTCTCAATGTTTATCCCAAAATGCAATCATAATATAATTATATTTAATGTGAAAAAAAGATCAAGAATAAAGAATGAACTTGTCATGATTTCTTATTTTTATAAGTTAAATTTACTTATTTTGATGTATTTTAAAAATTTTAAAACAAGAAAGTTAACGCAGTAGAGAGTTGGCAGTCTGGCTTCAGTTCGGTCTTGGCGTTTAAACTAGTAAGTAGGTCGTTGCTATAAAAGTACCTCTGAATTCTCGACATTTAAAGTATAGTTTGTGATGTACCTACATTGATCGGATGTATATTATACGAAGTTTGGGACTAATACACGATGTTTCAACTGGAGGAAGGTGTTTTTCTTACAAAATTAATTCTCAAAAGTTTAAACTAGCGGTTAAATATTTCCTGCTTTCATTTCGACCACAGGCTTAGGATTCACTACGTTTTGTGACTGCAAGGTCTGTGGTTTCGTCAATACCGACACATCAATATTTGTGCTAAAAGTTGGCTATTGGCGTTTCTATTAGTAGTATCCACTGAGTCATATGGGAAATCTATGTACGTATTTGCTATAATTTCGGCATAATTTTCAGTGCCAGCACAGAATAATGAATAGTAAAAGTAGTGCCAGGCAGTTTCGGATATTTGCGCTGCGTAGATTGGACTACAACTAGCGACAGTTGTTCAGTACTTCACTCTTATCTTAGATTGTATAGTCACCTTATCATCAAGTGAGTTCGTATTCAACCAATCTACACCAATATTATAAATTATGAAGCGGCAATAGCCCAATGGATAAGGTGTCGGACTGGCGACCGAGAGGTCGTGAGTTCGATCCCCACCCATTGCACTATTGACGTGAACCTACTCCAGACACAAACGCAATTAGCTTAGTTGGAGGGGTAACAGGAATACAGGTAATATGCAACCTACATTGCTAGTAAGCTTTTTATATAAAAATAAAATAAATATGTAAAAAAAATTCAAATGTCGGTGTGAATATTTATTTATTTGTTTGTTTGTGTAATCTTCACGGTCAAACGGCTGGACCAATTAGGCTGAAATTTTGCACAGGGATAGCCGGTACTGTGGATTAGAGTATAGGATCCTTGTTGATGCGGGTGATGCCGCAGGGCACAGCTAGTATAAAATACGTACTTGTGTGTCTGTCTGTGTGTAATGTCTACCTACAATAATCATTAAAGATCGCTTAAAAAACTTAAAAATAAACCGATTTCAAATGCCGTGACAGACAATTTTTTTTAATATCTTATAGGCTAGTGTTTGACCACTATCTCACCTCAATTTTTAGTACGAAACGAAAGGTAGAAATCATAAATGTCTTAATTTAAATAAATAATAGTTTAAAAAAAACTAAAAAAATACGCTTTTATAGAAAATCCAACTAAAAAATGGAAAATAAATTTTAATAAATTTGAATTAAAAATAGTGTAAGAAAAAATGATTTTATTGTAAAAAAAAGCGTGGGGTGCATGGTATCAATAGTTCCAAATATTTTATGAACAGAGATGACTAGAAGGGTTATTTTGATAATATCCTGAAAAGCACCCCACGCTTTATTTTACAATAAAATCATTTTTCTTTCACTATTTTTAATTCAAATTTATTAAAATTTATTTTCTATTTTTTAGTTCGATTTTCTATAAAAGCGTATTTTTTTAGTTTTTTTAAACTATTATTTATTTTTCATTTTTTAGTCGAATTTTTTTTAATTTTTTTTTTTATTTATTAATTGTCATCGGTCCTTAATAAGTATGCCAAATTTCGAGTTAATCCGACGTTTTGAAGGGGTTAAAATCATGTTCAAAGATTCCGTTACATACTAACATACAAACATACATACGTCTGAAGCTAATAAAAGCGTATTAAAAACAAAACAACACTGTCAACATTTTAAATTACTGCTCCCAAATTCTATAGTAATAATATTTTGTACAAAATGACAATGCAACGTTTTAGAGTCCCGCGAGCTGCAATTACTAGAGTTGAAATGGCCGCCCGCTTAGACTTGGCCCTTTACAATAGCTCCAGTCTAGCCTGTACGCTAGTTTCTGAGGAAGTAAGGAAAGCTTTAAACGACGTGATTTTAAATTTCTTTTTCCTTTACAAAAAACGTTGGAAAGACTAGCAAGACGCTTGCCTAATGGTTACCAAAATTCTGGATTTTCTGAAACTTAGCGCCACATTTTAATTTGCCTACTTTCGATTTCAGTAAGAGTACGCTGCCTTGGCGTCCTTGTTTCTTCACTCAAATGTACCCCCCTGCTCCACACTTCGTTCTGAAGACATACACGGTGCGTTCACTTAGCAACTGCGCTCAGTTACCCCGAACAAATCTAATACAATTTATGTAGAAGCAATATTCTTGACCGTTTTAATATACCTACTTTAAGTAAACTGGCTTCGTTGGATAAATAAATAAATAAATAAATCATTTATTTCCTCTCACAAAAAGGTTATAAGATCTAGTTATAATATCGCTAGTTTATATTACAATGTAACCTATCGTTGTGAGAGACTGGTGCCTGAAATAGGTTTAAAATAAAACTGGCCAAGTGCGAGTCAGATTTTTGTACCGCACACGGAGGGTTCCGATTTTCCGAAGTCCGAACGCCACGAACTTCTAACACCAACTAAGTAAATATTAACACAAGGGTAATTAATATAATTAAATATCTGGAAGACCGAGTGTTCGTTCGAATAAATTTCTACTGATTCTAGCTAATTGGAGCTCTTTAAGTTCTAAAATTGTAGATATTTTATTCAATACTGTACACTACATTTTGCAAATATATCTTAACTAAGTAAACATATCGACCGAGTCCGAGGCCCACAAATTTATGAAATGAAACCCTTGCGCGTGCTAATTTTTCCTCTGCTGCCATCTAGCTGCGTCGAGGTAAATTAATTTCGTATCGTATCGTATCGTAAAAAACACGTTTTTTGTTTTAAACCCTTTAATTTACAACTTTGTTCTGTTCTTTGTATTTGTTGTTATAGCGGCAACAGTAATACATCATCTGTGAAAATTTCAACCGTCTTACTATCACGGTTCATGAGATACAGCCTGGTGACAGACGGACAGACAGACAGACAGACAGACAGACAAACAGACAGACGGACAGCGGAGTCTCAGTAATAGGGGTTTTTGGGTTCGGAACCCTAAAAACCTGTAGTACAGGTATATATGATAGACTAGTATCCTGCTGACTCTTGATAACGGAGCTTTGTTTCCTGTTGAATCGAAAAAAGATTAAAATTATGTAATTAGTCAACGAGACAGATGTGCTATATGAACAAAGGTTGTCCAGCGCCTAAAGTTTAATGCCATCTCCCAATGTCAGACAAGCACGACAAACTGATCAAGTAAAGGTACGGACACACCGTGGCGTCCTGCGATCTGCGGGCGCGATCTCAGTACATTTCAATTGTTTTCTGATCGCGTTTGGTGTGATCCAGTCGATACAAATACTACTGCGCTATCTGATCGCGCCTAGATCGCGCACGCAGGATGCCGCGGTGTGTCCGTACCTTAATAGTTAAGATTTAAGTTTAAAAACTAAAACAACTGACTTCCATGCCCCGCGAGTCCGTTTCAGTAGCAAGTTTGAGACGTTTATCGTCATATCTATAGAGATACTTATCAGATCTCGATGTAATTACAATGAAACCACCTCGTAAATGTACCCTACCGGTTAAAAAAGAATCATTTGAATCGGTTCACAATTGACGGAGTAATCGCGTAAAATACATATGAAAAAACCACACTGACGAATTGAGAACCTCCTCCTTTTTGGAAGTCGGTTGAAAAATAAACGTATTATAACAAAATCCAGCCAACAAAATAGTACAAAAATCGTCGCGTTTAAAGCCCGCCATTACAACTGTTATATCTGCCTATAAGCACGTGTAGGTGTAGTTAGGCCCCGCTTGATTGTGAAAAGAATCTCGTAGTTTTGAAATGGCTTGTTTCATTTACTCTGAAAATGGGACCAATGTCGGAGAGTAGACTCTTATAAGAGCTGCTGAAACTATTTGTTAGATGATTCCACGTCTACTTTTATTATGTCCATCGTATATAAACAAAAAATGAAATGATACCAAGTTTATTTGCCTTCTATAAATTAAAAGGAGGTCTTGGTAGTGGTAGGACTTCTGCTAGTCCGCCTGGGGCGGTACCACCAATTTGCCAATTAATTTTTAGCCGTGAAATAGGAATCTTTTTCGGTTGAAATGGCAAGGTGTCCAGTGAAATTACAGGGCATGTGAGACTTAACAGCTTTATGTCTCAAGGTAACAGGCGCAGTGGAGTGACAAATTCTGTCATTTCAATTCAGTCACTGATGCAATATTCTGGACTGCCAGAATTTTGCATGCCACTGTATCTGTAATAGGTAGACGTCATCGCTTACCACCAGGCGAGCGTAGTGCTTGTCCTGTGACCTTATATCATACAAAAAAATTACAAACAAAAGTATATAAAGTTTATATAGAACTAGCTGGCCCGGCGAACTTCGTACCACCTAACAGACAATGAATGTTATGGCTATACAGATATATAATAAAAATACAACAATCAAGTACTTACTTCAACCGCGTGTCAGCAAGACATGATGGAATGAAACATTGTTATTATTGTTATAGATAAATATCGAACTAATTTCAAGTCATTACCTTGAAATTAGCTCGATTGAGTTTAATTTTAATTGTAAACATATAATCACCAGTATTTAATTTTTATTCTGAATAAGTATACTTACCGACGATGAAATTTTGGATTGTGTTTAATAATTTACAAAAATATAAAGTGTGAAACACTTCAAAGAAACATAATATTTGATTTACGCAGTGCAACATCTCTCGTCGGATATGAAAACTGTAATGATTTCTTCCGAATGATTAACTTACGTAATAAGTAGCCATAGATGGCGCCACCAATGCATAATTGGGTTAACAAATGCAATCCACTAATTTCATCGTATCGATGGATCGAACCGTGGTCTAATTGGTAGAGCACCTGGACGTGTAATCCGGAGGGTGCGGGTTCGGGTTCCGTCGGTATGATGAAATTTTGGATTGTGTTTAACAATTTACAATAATAAAGTGTGTGACACTTCAAAGAAACATAATATTTGATTTACGCAGTGCAACATCTCTCGTCGGATTTGAAAACTGTAATGATTTCTTCCGAATGATTAACTTACGTAATAAGTAGTCATAGATGCGCCACCAATGCATAATTGGGTTAACAAATGCAATCCACTAATTTCGTCGTATCGATGGATCGAACCGTGGCTAATTGGCAGAGCACCTGGACGTGTAATCCGGGGGGTGCGGGTTCGAGTCCCGTCGGTACGATGAAATTTCGGATTGTGTTTGACAATTTACAAAAAAAATATAAAGTGTGTGGACACTTCAAAGAAACATAAGTATACTTACTTCATGAATAACTGTCTTATATTTTTTTTTCCTTATGGATAAGACTGTATACATACGGCACTCATAAATTGGCTATCACATTCTTGCATATCTCTGTATTTACCTACATTCTGACAAAATATAAAATTGATTAGGCATTGATTATTATTGTCTTGATTACTTGTATTGTAAGTATACATTTTTTTTAAGTTTCATTATGGCTCCACACGATAAGTGTATTTAGCCAGTGTCAATTAGTATTACAATACTTCAAGTTTCTATCCATTTTAGTCGTAGAGATGGGTTAAAGTCACATTTCAGCTCAGTTTTCAAGTAAAAGTCTAGTCTAAGTCATACCTTCAGTAAAGATGTGGTGTTTACTGAAGATTTTCAGTAGAATTTTGGTGAGAACGCAAATAGCATATTTTTCAACATTGTGCTGTTTCCCTACACTCGCACATATTTACCGCCACTTAGTGGTTAATAATCCACATTTATTACACATTAACACGCGCAAGAGCACCAGTTTTAGGAAAAAATACAATGAGATCACACACACTTTTCCACGATCCCGCCAAAAACTCGTAAGCATACTATTCTGAACGCACGCATATTTGACAATCAATAAATGTGTCATACAATTGTCATTACTGACAGTGTTTAAAATTTAATAACATTTTTAAAATGTACATGACTTGAAATCTTGAAGAATTTTGAAAACTTGAAGAATTTTTGTTCTTGACACTGGCTAAATACACTAATCGTGTGGAGCATTTATCGTATCGACGGGATAAACAATTGAACATCAAATGATTGGCAGTTTTGAAACCCAGGAACATTTTGGCAAAATATTTTTTCTTATATAATTTTTGTAGGTCAATTATTCATTGTTTTTAATACTTATTATCATATTCCTGACAAAGACAATTCCAAAAATACAAAAATCATAAACATTGGTTCAGCCGTTCTTGAGTTATAAGTGTTACTAACTAACACGACTTTTTTTTATATATATAGACTAGAAGTCCCCCGCGGCTACGCCCGCGTTAAAAACTCCTTTTATTTACTTAAAACTTTTCTTTTGTAAAAACGATTCTATCATTAAAGACATCAAATAAAAATTAGCCAAATTGGTTCACCTGTTTTCATGTTATCGCGTGACTAAGACAAATCAGGATTCATATTTTTAAAACCCGAAAACCCAATAAAGCGCAATCCGAAACTATATTGATTTTCAGACTTTTTTACCCCAGTTCACTCTTTAGGGTGGCATTTTGAAAAAGTCTGAAACTCGTATTTACTTATTTATTTACAGAAGTACTTGTGTGAAATGTCGAATAAAATGACTATCCAAAATTTGAGCCCCCGCTTCATCCCTTGAAGAGTGAATTTTGAAAAATCCTTTCTCAGCGGATACCTACGTCAAAATTTCTATCTGGATGCAAAATATCAGCGCAATCCGAAACAATATTGATTTCAGACATTGTTACTCCACTTAACCCTTTTAGGAATAGAATTTCAAAAAGCCTGAAACACGTATTTACTCATTTATTTACTAAACTACTTGTGTGAAGTTTCGAATATAAGAGACAATCAATTCTTGTTTCTCCATACAAACTTTGAACCCTCGCTTCATCCTCTTCAGGGATGAATTTTGGAAAACCTTTCTCAGAGGGAACTAACGTCGTAATTAATAACTATCTGCATGCCAAATTTCAGCGCAATCCGAAACAATATTGATTTTTACACTTTATTACCCCATTTCACCCTCTTAGGGGTGGAATTACAAAAAAACCTGAAACACGTCTTTACTTATTTTTTTACTGAAGCACTTATGTGAAGTTTCGGATAGAAAAGACGATCTAATCTTGTTTCTCCATACAAACTTTCAACCCCCGTTTCATCCCCTTCGAGGGTTAATTTTGGGAAATCCTTTCAAAGAGGGATCTAACGTCGTAATAACTATCTGCATGCCAAATTTCAGCGCAATCTGAAACAATATTGATTTTACACTTTATTACCCCATTTCACCCTCTTAGGGGTGGAATTACAAAAAAACCTGAAACACGTGTTTACTTATTTTTGTACTGAAGCACTTGTGTGAAGTTTCGGATAGAAAAGCCTATCTAATCTTGTTTCTCCATATAAACTTTGAACCCCCGTTTCATCCCCTTAGAGGGTTAATTTTGGAAAATCTTTTCTTAGAGGGAATTAACGTCGTAATAACTATCTGCATGCCAAATTTCAGCGTAATCCGAAACAATATTGATTTTACACTTTATTACCCCATTTCACCCTCTTAAGGGTGGAATTTCAAAAAAACCTGATACACGTGTTTACTTATTTTTTTATTGAAGCACTTGTGTGGAGTTTCGGGTAGAAAAAACTATCTAATCTTGTTTCTCCATACAAACTTTGAACCCCCGTTTCATCCCCTTCGAGGATCAATTTTGGAAAATCCTTTCTCAGAGGGAACTAACGTCGTAATAACTATCTGCATGCCAAATTTCAGCGCAATCCGAAACAATATTGATTTTCACACTTTATTACCCAATTTCACCCTCTTAGGGGTGGAATTAAAAAAAACCTGAAACACGTGTTTACTTATTTTTTTACTGAAGCACTTGTGTGGAGTTACAGATAGAAAAGACTATCTAATCTTGTTTCTCCATACAAACTTTGAACCCCCGTTTCATCCCCTTCGAGGGTTAATTTTGGAAAATCCTTTCTCAGTGGGAACTAACGTCGTAATAACTATCTGCATGCCAAATTTCAGCGCAATCCGAAACAATATTGATTTTCACACTTTATTACCCAATTTCACCCTCTTAGGGGTGGAATTAAAAAAAACCTGAAACACGTGTTTACTTATTTTTTTACTGAAGCACTTGTGTGGAGTTTCAGATAGAAAAGACTATCTAATCTTGTTTCTCCATACAAACTTTGAACCCCCGTTTCATCCCCTTCGAGGGTTAATTTTGGAAAATCCTTTCTCAGTGGGAACTAACGTCGTAATAACTATTTGCATGCCAAATTTCAGCGCAATCCGAAACAATATTGATTTTACACTTTATTACCCCATTTCACCCTCTTAGGGGTGGAATTCCAAAAAAACCTGAAACACGTCTTTACTTATTTTTTTATTGAAGCACTTATGTGAAGTTTCGGATAGAAAAGACGATCTAATCTTGTTTCTCCATACAAACTTTGAACCCCCATTTCATCCCCTTAAGGGGTGAATTTTGGAAAATCCTTTCTTAGTACACCCTTACGTACTAAGACAAATATACCCTCCAAATTTCAAGTCTCTACGACCAGCGGTTTTGGCTGTGCGTTGTCTGTCAGTGAGTCAGTGAGTCAGTGAGTCAGTGAGTCAGTCAGTATGTCAGGACAAAGATTCTTATAGTATTAGATGTTTCATCGTAGAAATTTATTTCGTATTTTAAATGTTTATGGTACTAACTAGCTGCGAACAGCGGCCATTTTTGCGTGAAAGAGACATCCATCATTCATCTAATATCACTCACACTTAATAATTTAAAATCGTTTAATAAAAAAAAATACAGACGAATTAGTATTATCCTCCTTTTTTGTGAAGTCGGTTAAAAAAAACTAAAAGAACCGACTTCAAACGTCGCGCTAGTCAAAGTAGCCAGTAGACCAGTAACTATAATTATATAATCTGTGCCAGTAGTACTAGTAAGTAGTAAATCGTCGAGATAAGTAAATGCATCGCAATACAAATGTTGATATATAGAAAACGGCTTGGCCGATTTCGTTAAAATTACAATGGGACCATTTCGGAAACTTACCCTATCCATTAAAAAAGGAATCATTCGATTCCGTTTACAATTGACGGAGGAATCGCGTAACATACACAAAAAAAAACAGACGAATTGAGAACCTCCTCCTTTTTCGGGAGTCGGTTAAAAACACGCACGATTCTATATTAGTCGTTCTCATTATCACTTAAAAGCCAGTGAAGCTATCAACAGATTGGGAACTGGACTGTCCCAGAATAATGTTAAAAATAAAAAATGTAAAACCACCCCCGACCGATCTATGCATAATCTGTATATTGAGACCATTCCGATGAGCAAAAACTCGACATATCTGCTGTAAGTTGGTGAGAATTTGAGTGTTCTGCAGATTCCAGGAGTTGTCCCAGGCCAACGCTACCAAGTTCTTACAATGTCGTTGAAGTAAGATTATACTTAATTTGGAATTGATTAGAACTACAAAGTTTGATATCATAGCGTCATCATCTAGATAAAAGCTCATATGTTTCAAACATCTGAACGGATTTTCATGAATTAAAGCTAAAAACACACTCGATTAAGAAACCTATCAAACAATTAAACTAAATCAAAATTGGTTCATCCGTTTGGACGCTACGATGCCACACACACACACAGATACACACGTCAATCTTATAACACCCTTTCTTTTTGCGTCAGGGGTTAAAAACAAATAAAATGTATTAGGTAGATGAAGGCACGAGCCACGGCTTTAATAAATGTATTAATAAACACATTATAGAAGGAGGTATGTCAGGATCGTAGCATGTGGAAAGAAGTAGTCTCTGCCTACCCCAACGGGAAAAAGGCGTGATTGTATGTATGTATGTATAAACACATTACCTCTCCTTTGCGTCGCGCAGTCGGGTAATTAATAGAGATTTAATAGAAACCTTGGCCTTTTGTTACCAAGTTAGTTAATTTGAATACCTAATTAAAATGCATGGGAAGTAGTTATAACAACAAATTTCAAACAAAGGTACTACGCATTTCCTGTTTCAAAAACACCGGCACTTTTCCAAAACACCAATTTCGCGAGCCTCGTTTTATCTCTTGTACTTTATATTTATAAGCTAAAATAGCCTAAACATTTTCAGCATTCCAGCCAGTTTTACCTTTCTGTATAAATATGTAAAGTTTAAAATAGCGTAGCAGAATGTTTCAGAAACGGCGTTTTTGCCGAATAATGTGAAGTGGAATATAAAGAAACTTTTCACGCATATTTTTTAAGTTTCAAGGTTGATACAAGAGATACAATAAGTTGCCAGGGGATTTAAGGTTCTAATGTACGACTACCTTCTTGATATTCGATTACAGTTCGTGCCTTACTTGTTCAGGGAAAGGGCGTGAAAAAGTTTAAGGTTTTACGCACCTCTTGATATTGGTAAAAAGATTAATCCGTGTAGATTTAAGATATACTCCATTTTGCCGTTATTCGCACAGAGAAGGAATGGAATTCCCTGCCAGAGTCTGTGTTTCCTGTTAAATACAATCCGGGGGTCTTCAAATCACGAGTGAACAGGTATCTTCTAGGCAAGCGTGCTACATCGCCGATCACATCTACACTTAATATCAGGGGAGATAGTGGTCAAACGCTTTCTTATCAATTATAAGAAAAAATAAACTTCGGAATAGATGTTCTTAGACCCGACACAAAAAGAAGGGGAGAGTCATAAGTTTGACGTGTGCATGTGTGTGTGTGTTTCTGCCTGTGGCATCGTAATGCCCAAACGGATGAACTGATTTTGATTTAGTTTTTTTTTTGTTTGATAGGTGTCTTAATCGAGTGTTCTTAGCTTTGATTCATGAAAATCCGTTACGCTGTTTTAAGACTAAGCTTTATCTAGTTGACGACGCTATGAAATCAACTTTAATAGATCTGATCAATTTGAAATTAGGTATCCTCTTACTTCAACACCATGGTGCATGGCTTGACATGCACTTACAGTCTCTACGCTTGCAAGCCTCGTAGCAGTAGTACTTTACTTTGTCCACGTGTGTGTTAGGTATAAACGAACAGAAGAGTAAATGAAATGTATTGTTTTTAAATTCCGTATCAGCTGGCCATATTATATTTCAGACAATCAATAAATCTGTTACACAAATCACGGCGACAAACGCTTGCGAGTTCTAATTTTTCTACTGGCGTCATCTAGGTTGTGATGCTCGAACTAAAAGTATATCAACTCGAACAGCTTTAGGATTAGCTTAAACCTCTACACATTTAGTTCTCAGGATCACTTGGTAGGTAACTAAGCTGCAGCTGTCACGCCTCAGGGCAATATCTCCAGTTCCCGATGCTATCCTAATGTTGCATCCAATCGAATGCATTTGAATATTTAATACATTCCACCAATATTCCTGAATCGGTCTATACATATTTATGAAGTCTACTGCAATGGAAGAGGTTTCAGAGACTGGTCTTTCTATTTTTTAACCGACTTCCAAAAAGGAGGAGGGTATCAATTCGTCTAGATGTTTGTTACGCGATTGTTCCGCCAATCGTGAATCAATTGGAATGCTTCTTTTTTCATGGGTAGGGTACGTCTCCAGTATAGTTATTCGCATTTAAATCGGATACAGTCCCAGGAGCTCCCAATGGTGTCGTGGGAGAATGGTCGGGTTTGACGCCAGTGGTACCGAGTTGAATTCGCGCCGTGCACCAATGGATGGAATGATTCTATCAAAAAACGTATGTGCGCTTTTCACAGTGGCCTTCCGGTGAAGGAAAAACATCGTTAAGAAACTCCAAGCATCCACGCAACGCAAGCTCCAAACAACCCCAGCATCGTGGTAGGACACTATCTAGTGTCCGCCTGGCCAGCTACCACCCTTAAGTTAGAAAATCTGTCGCCAAACATCTAATGTTTTCCGGCAGCTATCCTTGAGAGCCAGTTCCCATTCTAGGCCTAGCGTGCTACCATCCTCGACAGCATCATCGCTTACCAATAGGTGAGATTGTGATCAAACGCAAGCCTATTATCATATAAAAAAAACGAATTTGAAGCGTCTCTTTGAATGATTAACCCGTGAGATATTTAGTTGCGGAAACCTTTTCGATTAAAATAATGTCTGCCCCTTGATTCTAAGTCATTCAAAAACCTACTCGGATTCGGAAGCTTAATTTTTAATTTTGAATATTGATAAATCCGTGAGCTATTTTGTCGCGGAAAAGAAATGTCAAAAGAAACCGATTAGAGCACTGTGAATTGCAAAGACCCAAGTCGAAGTAAAGGCAGTTTCCGAATCAGAATTTGCTTTCGAATGATTGAGAACCTTGCTGAACGGAATATTGTGAATTAAAGAGTTTTAGTGTCCAAAGAAAAGCAGTTTCCGAATCCGAATTTGATTTCAAATGATAGTTAATAGCTCTGCTAGTCTCATTATACAATTTATTGAGATCTGATAAGCATTTTTTTTTATCCTATAGGCTAGCGTTTGACTACTATCTCACCTGTTGTTTCAAGTGATGATGCGGTCGAAGATGGTAAGCACGCTAGGCCTACAATGGGAACTGGCTCTCAAGGTATCTCCAGAGATATGAAAAAAAAAAACCTCAAACTGGACACTAAATATGAACCAATTTATATAAAGATATACACGTTAAACTTAGAACAACCCTCTTTTTGTGTTGAGGGTTAAAAATATGCGTCTCCTACTCGATGGAAACGTGACATTGTTACAACATGTCGTCTGTTCGTGCAGAAAATTGTTATAAAAATCATGTCTAGACTTTTTACTGAACAAACCTGTCAATAACACGTATATAGTTTTTTGTTCGACGAAATACAATACCTATGTAAACATAGTCATAGGTTCTCTACAGTCGACTACTATTTTAGTCTGCTTGTAAAATGTCTAGGTGCTGTAAACGTACGATGCGATTCGACAATAATAAAAGTACTTTTTTATGCTATAAGGCAAGTACGAAAAAGTGTTCATTTGATGGTAAGCTATGACGCCTGCTACTAAAGGAAAATGAAGCATGCAAAACTTTGATTTGTAAAAATTTACAAACGGTTTTAGTAACGGTTTTAGTTACGGTTCATTATTTAATTTTATAATTTCACCTTTAGCTATGTAACTATGTTTATTTTGCTACTTAATGTTATTTCGTTGATATGGCGACTAGTTATACTTGGCGTGAGAGAATAAAAGGTGCTGCTTAATGTTATTTCGTTAATATGGCGACTAGTTACTTGGCGTAAGAGAATAAAGGGTGCTGTCATATGTGAGGCCTAATCCTATGTCTAGCAGTGGACAGAGATAATTTGATGACATGTGTATTATCTAAGGCTGATGTTGATAATCAACACCAATATTATAAATGCGAAAGTCAGTTTGTTTATTTGTTTGTTTGTTTGTTTGTTTGTTTGTTTGTTTGTTTGTTTGTTTGTTTGTTTGGGACTTCTTCACGGTCAAACGGCTTGACGGATTTGGCTGAAATTTTGTACAAAGATAGTACATAGGGCAGAATAGGATAAAGGATACTTTTATTTTGGCTATAGAGTCAGGGGGTCCAGATATTTTTAATTGGATTTTGTAAATATGAGACTTCTTCTCGAATAAATGGCTTGACCGATTTGCCTGAACTTTTGTATGAATACATGTCATAGGGTATAATAGGATATAAAATACTTTTTTTTTGGCTGTCGAGTCAGGGGGTCCAAATATTTTTAATTGAATTTTGTAAATATAAGACTTCTTCTCAAATAAACGGCTTAACCGATTTGCCTGAAATTTAATATGAATACATGTCTTAGAGCAGAATAGGATTTGAGAAACTTTTTTTCTGGCTGTCGAGTCAGGGGGTCCAGATATTTTAAATTGAATTTTGTAAATATAAAACCTCTTCTCGAATAAACGGCTTGACCGATTTGCCTGCAATGTTGTATATAGACAGTTCATAGGTAAGAATAGAATATATGATACTTTTTTTTTGGCTATCGAGTCAGGGGGTCCAGATATATTTAATTGAATTTTGTATATATGAGACTTTCTTCTCGAATAATGGCTTGACCGATTTGCCTGAAATTTTGTTTGAATACATGTCATAGGACAAAATAGGACATTGGATACTTTTTTTTTTGGCTGTCAAGTCAGGGGGTCCAGATATTTCAAATTGAATTTTGTAAATATAAAATCTCTTCTCGAATAAACGGCTTGACCGATTTGCCTGAAATGTTGTATGCAGACAGTTCATAGGGTAGAATAGGATATAATATACTTTTTTTCTGGCTGTCGAGTCAGAGGGTCCAAATATTTTTCATTGAATTTTGTAAATATAAGACTTCTTCTCAAATAAACGGCTTAACCGATTTGCCTGGAATTTTGTATGAATACATATCTTAGAGCAGAATAGGATTTTGGAAACTTTTTTCTGGCTGTCGAGTCAGGGGGTCCAGATATTTTAAATTGAATTTTGTAAATATAAAACCTCTTCTCGAATAAACGACTTGACCGATTTGCCTGAAATGTTGTATATTGACAGTTCATAGGGTAGAATAAGATATAGGACCCTGTTTTTTTGGCTGTCGAGTCAGGGGGTCCAAATATTTTTATCTGAATTTTGTAAATATAAGACATCTTCTCGAATAAATGGCTAGACCGATTTGCCTGAAATGTTGCATGAATACGTGTCATAGGGCAGAATAGTATATAGGATACTTTTTTTTGGCTGTCGAGTCAGGGGGTCCGGATATTTTAAATTAAATTTTGTAAATATAAAACCTTTTCTCGAATAAACGGCTTGACCAATTTGCCTGCAATGTTGTATACAGGCAGTTCATAGGGTAGAATAGGATATAGGATCTTTTTTTTTGGCTGTCGAGTCAGGGGGTCCAGATATTTTAAACTGAATTTTGTAAATATAAGACTTCTTCTCGAATAAACGGCTAGACCGATTTGCCTGAAATGTTGTATGAATACATGTCATAGGGCAGAATAGGATATAGGATACTTTTTTTCTGGCTGTCGAGTCAGGGGGTCCAGATATATTAAATTGAATTTTGTAAATATAAGACCTCTTATCGAATAAACGGCTTGACCGATTTGCCTGAAATGTTGTATAAAGAGAGTTCATAGGAAAGAATAGGATATCGGATACTTTTTTTCCGGCTGTCGAGTCTAGGTGCCCAGTTTTGCAAATGTGTGGCCTACTCTCGGTCAAACGGGTTAACCTTTTTAGCTGAAATTTTGTACATAGACAGTCAATAAGACATGGAAGGACAACGAATACTTTTTTTTGGTTGGCAATTTCGGGTGTCTAGATTTTTATTATGGAATTTTGTGAATGTGTGGCCTCTTTTCGGCCAGACGGTTTGACCGATTCAGATGAAATTTTGTACAAAGAATAATAGTATAGTATATAATAGGGCATAAAAGGGCAGGGAATACTTTTTTCGGCAATCGGGTGTGGGTGCCTTTATTTTTTGTTAACTTTACATAGAGTTTGCATAATCATAAAAGTTTGACCTTAGGTCCATCTATAATGACTAAACTTAAGATGTGTCCTAATAAGGCCATAAAACTGTCAGGGTCATTATAAGCCATCAAAATTTACGCGATAGCTTTGCTTGTCCAACGTGTTTTATCTGCTTTGTGGGAAGTAATTCAGAAACATTCGTGTTAACAGCCACATTTAACCTTAGGGTCATAGGTGTTGACTTAGTAGGTCATCAAAACTAAAACTCATAAAAAGCCGTAAAAATTTTTCGCGCTCGCTGCCCTCGCGCAAACATTTGTTTTGTCTACTTTGTAGGTAATATTTCAGCATTTTTTGTATTTTAATAGCCACATGCATCAAATCGAGTCATAGATTAAAACAGTACAGCCTTCAATAACGATAAAGATTATTAACCATAATGATTATTAACTTTAAAATAAGTATCAAGTTTAACCTTAGGGTCATCGATGTTGACTTAGTAGGTCATAACAACTGTCATAAAAAGTTTAAAAAAATTTTCGCACTCGCGCTAGCACTTCTTTTATTAACTTTGTAGGTAATATTACAAAATTTTTTTGTAATTTTTAATAGCCAACCACATGCATCAAAACGAGTTTATAAATTGAAACAGTACAACCTTCAATAAATATAATGATTAATAACATTAAAATAAGTTAATATCAAGTTTAATCTTTGTGTCATCAGTGTTGACTTATTACGTCATAAAAACTGTCTGTGTCATAAAAAGTCGTAAAAAATTTTCGCGTTCGCTTCGCTCGCGCAGTGATAGCGCCCGCTGTGCTCGCAGAAGATTTGTTATATCTACTTTGTAGAAAACGATTCAGCAACTTTTGTATTTTAATAGCCACAGGCATCAAAACGAGTCATAGATTTCAACAGTAAAACCTTCTATAATGATAAAGATTATTAACCTTAAAATAAGTGGATATCAAGTTTAACCTTAGGGTTATCGGTAATGACTTAGTAGGTCATAAAAGCTGTCAGGGTCATAAAAGGTCGTCTACATTTTTCGCGCTCGCTTCGCTCGCGCAGTAATAGCGCTCGTTGCGCTCGCGCAAGCATTTGTTTTACCTACTTTGCAGGTAACATTTCAGCAAGTTTTGTATATTAATAGCTACATGCATCAAAACGAGTCATAAATTAAACAGTACAACCTTCAACAATCAAAATGATTATTAACTTTAAAATAAGTATCAAGTTTAACCTTAGGGTTATCGATGTTGACTAAGTAGGTCATAACAAATGTATGGGTCATAAAACGTTGTAAAAAATTTTCGCGCTTGCGCTTGCACTTCTTTTATTAACTTTGTAGGTAATATTTCAACATTTTTTGTATTTTATAATAATAGCCAGCCACATGCATCAAAACGAGTTTATAAATTGAAACAGTGCAACCTTCAATAATCATAATGATTATTAACATAAAAATAAGTGGATATCAAGTTTTACCTTTGTGTCATCAGTGTTGACTTATTACGTCATAAAAACTGTCAGGGTCATAAAAAGTCGTTAACATTTTTCGCGCTCGCTGCGCTCGCGCTGTGTTAGAGCCCGCTATGCTCGCGCAAGCATTTGTTATATCTTCTTTGTAGAAAACATAGCCACATGCATCAAAACGAGTCATAGATTAAAACAGTACGTGGAACAAATAAGTGGATATCAAGTTTAACCTTAGGGTTATCGGTGTTGACTTAGTTGGTCATAAAAACTGTCAGTGTCATAAAAGGTGGTAAAAAATTTTCGCGCTCGCTTCGCTCGCGCAAGCATTTGTTTTATCTTCTTTGTTGGTAATATTTCAGTAAATGTTGTATATTTATAACCACATACATCAAAACGAGTAATAAATTAAATCCTTCGCGCATTTACCAATGGAGATGTTAACGTTGTAATCCGCAAACATTTTTTTCTGCCGATACTTACGGGGGAAGAGGTAAACACGTATTGCACACACACAAATCACACTAACTTGAAACACGCACACAGTATAAAAAATACAGCGTAGTTACGCACGCTCATATGGCCAAAAATGGCTATATGGCCAGCAAAGGGGAACGCCTTGCGTTAACTTCTCAATTGGTAAATGCTCGAAGATTAAAACAGTACAACCTTCTATAATCATAATAATTATTAATCTTAAAATTAGTGGATATCAAGTTTAACCTTTGTGGTATCGGTGTTAGGAGGTCATAAAAACTGTCAGGGTCATAAAAAGTCGTAAACATTTTTCACCATCGCTTCGCTCGCGCATTGATAGCGCTAGCTACGCTCGCGCAAGCATTTGTCTTATCTTCTTTGTAGGTAATATTTTATCATTTTATGTATTTAAATAGCCACATGCATCAAAACGAGTTTATAATTTTAAACAGTTCAACCTTCAATAATTATAATCATTATTTTACCTTAAAATAAGTGGATATCAAGTTAAACCCTAGGGTTATCGGTGTTGACATAGTAGGTCATAAAAACTGTCAGGGTCATAAAAGATCATAAAAAAAATTTGCGCTCGCTTCGCTTGCGCAGTAATAACGCTATATAGCATAATATAATAGTGTGTTTTAACAGCCTCATACATAAGACTGACTCAAATACTTAAACAGCAAAACTTGGTAAACCTTGCTTAGGTTTACCAAGTAATTATTAATGACTTTAATAATAGACGATATCGAGTTCGACCTAAGAGTCATCTACAGTGACTTGATTGTTAGGTTATAAAACTGTCAGGGTCATAAAAAGTCATAAAAAATGTTTGCTCGCGCAGCTATTTACCATAATTTCTTTGTAAGAAATGTATCAGGAACTTTTGTGTTGAGTCAAACAATTAAACAGCACAACTTCGTATACCTAACAAAAATGATTAATAACTTTAACAATAGAGGATATTAAGTTCGACTTTGGGGTCATCTATGGTGACTTGGGCTAAGAGATTATTGATCTAGACCTCAAAGGTCATAAAGACACAATAACGCGGGCGAAGCCGCGGGTAACAGCTAGTACTTATAATATACTTATTATATAATTATAACGTTCCCGTGGGAATATCGGGATAATAAGTACCCTATCTGTTATTCCAGGGTCTAAGCTGTCTACATACTAAACAGCTCAAATGGTTAAGTAGTTGTAGCGTGAAGAAATAACAAATTTACACACAAACTTTCACTTTTATAAAATCTTCAACCGACTTCAAAAAAGAAGGAGATTCTCAATTCGTCTGTACGTTTTCTTTTTTTTTGTTTGTATTCGAATGATTATTTTAATCGGTAGGGTACATTTCCGAGGTGGTCCCATTGTAATTTCATAAAGATCTGATAAGTATCTCCAGAGATATGACGATAAGCGTCTCAAACTTGCTACCTGAAATTGAGTCGCGGGGCATGGAAGTCGGCTGTTTTAGTTTTTAAAATCTTAATGATTATAGTAGTATTTTTAGCTGACTTCATAAATACTAAATCTAAAGTACTGTTTCATTTAGTAAATCCACAGCATTGCGTTTGAAATCGCAATGACGTACCATTTTCATCAATTTACATTCCTCTTGTGTTTACTTTGCATAATTCTGAATTATTCTTGGCTGAATGCATAGAAACTTACGAAGCATTTCTTTTGGCAGCCATTTTGGAATTTGCAATCGCGTTAGTATGAATGTAGTTTTATTATAAGTAAGCAATTTATATTTTTTATACTATAGAGTGTAAGTAAACAAGCTTGATGGTAACTGGTCACCGCCACCTATCGACATCTTCAATATCTGAGGTTTTGCTTACAGAGATTAGATTCATAAGGCGCGGACTCGCGGTGGATTAAAAGCTACACATACAAAATAACCGGCCAAGTGCGTGTCGGGCTACGCGCAGTAAAGGATTCCGTAGTAGCCCGATATTCAAGTCTTTACCCGTTATAAACAAGCAACTAGGTACTTCGCCTTTGTCACTTTAAAGGATTTATTCTAAGGATTTTGTATTTGGTACAAAATTATCCAACACCCAAGTTCAACGACTATTACTGCTAAACTAATAAAGTTATCTGAACCGCTATAATTTTCCTTTAAAGTTCATGAAATGCACTATTATCACGAATTTTACCAGGTTTTTCAACCCAGCAGTTTAACTTTTAGAGGGGGGGGGACGCCCTACTGGACAAAAATTTGCACTTTAAAGTTCAATATTTCGTTAATAGAGCATTCAATCGATCATTCATTTAATCAATATAACGGGTAAAGACTTGCATTGAATAACAAGCTACTACGGAACCCTACACTGCGCGTGGCCCGACACGCACTTGGCCTGTTATTACTGTATTGTTTGTGATAATAAAGTGATCGGCGTTTCCATTCATTTTTATTGTTCCTTGTAGAGATTGTTCCTACTGATTTTTTTACGTTTTGTGACTAATAAGTATTTCAGTGTTAGAAACATTTTAACGTGAGATTTTCTTTTATATAAGCAGCTAAATAAACTTAACCGAAAGTTTTTTTATATTTAAAGAACGGTTTTTAAATAAGATCGTTGGTAAACTTTTAGAGTGTACTGACTTTTTAAACGACTTCAAAAAAAGGAGGAGGTTTCTCAATTCGACCGTATATATGTGTTTGTACGCGGATAACTTCGTCGTTTATTGACCGATTTTTATTATTATTTTTTTGTTGGAAAGGAGATATCCCAAGTGTGATACCATGGTAATTTTATCGAGGTCTGATAAGTATCTCCAGAGATATGGAGATAAACACCTCAAAATTGGCACTGAAAATTAATAGCGCGACATTGAAGTCGGTTCTTTTTTAGTTTTTTAAACGATCTTATTAGTACCAAGTTTGAGGTGTTTATCTCCCATAACTCTGGTGATACTCAACATATCTCCATGAAATTGGAAGATGGAAATTGAATTGAACTCAATTTAATGGGACCACCTGGTAAGTATAGGTATTTGGAAAATTATTTTATCCTTATCATCATCATCATCATCATTAACCTTATCAGACAAAAAAATAATTTTCCAAATCGGTTCGAGCGTCTTCGAGTAATCGGTGATCTCGGACAAACATAAGAAAAAAAAGGATTCCGACGTATTGAGAACCTCCTCCTATTTCGTGAAGTCGGGTAAAAAATGCATCAGTTTCATCACACAAACGGCACACCAATATTAATGGCACATATTTTGTAAAGGGCTAGTTTGTACCCTGGAAACGGCTTAGGGCACTATTTACTAAGATGCATTTCAAAGCAGTGCAAAGCTTGCAACTAAATATCAAGAGTTCAAGACGAACACTGTTTGTCTAATAATATTTAATGTTTGTGGGTGTAGCACAACACAACACCTTGCTTAGTTTTAGTTATACGTCGTAGTTTTTACTGTTTTTCTTGTTGATTTTATTCTTTTTCAATGAAATTATAAATTAGTTCAAATTTATAGCGCAACACTCATAGAAATAGGAATAATAAGGTATTTATTCCTATTTCTGTGGCAACACTATTCCTACCTATGTACCTAACATAATCTTGGTGTATTTAGTTTGTTATATTATGTTTTATGCTCGTTACAATCTTTAACGCAACTGGCAGGTGGACGTATTAGAATTTGTAACCTATTTTTATTTTATTTTATTTTTTTAAATTATATAATACGCATATAATTATTAATATTTATTCTTTTACATATTTATAGTATACCTACTTATTTATATTTTTATGCTTGATAATAGTGATAATGATGATTACTTGTCTTGTTCTTCCTCGGACGACAGTCACAATAGTTTTTGTAGTATACCCACGTTAGCAGACTCCATTACTTCGTTAGTCAGTGACGTTTCAAAAAATTTCAATGTTTTCCATATAAATGCACAAAGTGTTCCTGCTCATTTTAACGATATTGTTTACGCCGTTCGATGCCTGAACGCCTCAACCACAAGATTCTGAACGGAGTATTCATCTTATTAATTTCACCCAATCAAATGCAGCCGCCATGATGCGAAATCGACGGGACCAATGGCAGAGGTTGCACATCACGTCATGGCAAGCCGCGTCTAGGACAGACGCCACGCCGACGTTTTTTCAAGCCACTTTCGAACGAGCTACGACAGGAGCAAAACTCTTTGTATTTAACCTAAAAATATATTTCAATTGTTTCAAAGTCACTTGTTTAAAGGCTCTACTGCCCTTGTTTTTCATACTAAATTGCATTATTAGCAACTACGCCAGAATTAATCATGTAAATCTAAACATTTGTTTAAATTTTGTTCTATTCTGAACAAAAAGTGGCGACCGTGACAGGACCTGCAAAAACCTAATCGTGCTCGAGTTCGACAGGTCTACAATCACCGCAGCAAAGGTGAACGGGGCGGCCAAGGATTGCAGTATCGCACTCGCTTGCCGACAACGACCTCGGGCCTACATCACGGTGGGGCGCATTGGAGGTGCCTACGTCCTGGAGCCGCCTAAGCAGCTGTCAGCACAGCTGGGGATCCCGGACACATGCCTACATGCCATGCCTACCATCTCTGAGTGAGCCCGTTCCTATAATTTTCCTTGTTTTGCCCCCTTCGATTTGTGTTTATGCCTAGTGTTGGTTTCTCTGAGTGTTTTTGGTGAGATCATTGATTCTAATAAAGTGCAAGGTGCCACACGTGCCTATAACGTGTAACCACGTGCCTACAGAGTTAGCGGTAAGCATTTGCCTAACCATTTCAGCAAAGGGAATCTGCACGCTAAATTCACTGCACGCCTAAATACTTATTATTTGATTTCACCAGCCTAGTTGTGCACTCTCCTATATGTATTGCAAATTATTGCAATATTGCCCCCATAGACTCAAGGTGTTCTTTCTATATTACTCGTATCTAAGCAGAGTATAAATCTGCACTCACATGTCTAGTAACATTTTAATAATTCTAAAAAAAAATAAAGTTATAATATATAGCTTGTAATTTGAAAGGGTAACCAATGTAAAGAGTCCGTCAACTCTCATACTTTCATCGATGTCCTACTAGTGTTCTGCACATTGGCAGTAAATATATTATTTAATTTCAAGCCAAATTTCAAACTGTATTGAAACAATTCTCCTGTAGTCTCCTTTTATCACGATCGGATGTTCAGTTGCAACACTGTTAATTCCAGCGTAAGCGACTGCGGATGCACTACTGGGTGCGCCGTGTTCTCGCTGTTACCTGAGTGACTGCGCCGCTGAGCCGATCGTGAGCCTTGCTGTTGAGAAGCCGGACCTCCACGTCGCGCCGGCCAGCGAAACGAGGAGCGTATCGTACACAAGTTTTATAATGTATTACTTGCATTCTGATAATTCATTGCGATGACTTCTGAACTAAATTTTAAAGAGTTGAATACTAAGCGTAGTTCCATTAAGGGACGCGTAACTAAATTTAAAATATACATAGATTCACTAATGACGTTTGAAAGTATTTCTGCAGTAGAAGTCAGCAAGCTTGCGATGAAGTTATCTAGAATAGAGGCGTTGTTCATTGAGTTCGACAGGTTGCAGAGTCAAATAGAAGTACTTAGTGACGTAGATCGTGATCAAGACGTAGAATTAACTACTCGCGATTTAATAGAACAAGAATTTGATAATTGCATCTCTCTTGCTCAAGATTTGATTCAATCACACAGCTCGCCTCGCAAGGTCGCTGAAGGTAATGTGTCCAGCTGTTCTCATTCCAATGGCTGCCATCATCATCATGAAAATGATGCTTGCCATACACTAGGTTTCAAATTACCTACTATAACTATACCGAAGTTTGATGGCACCTACTACAAATGGTTAGAATTCAAGGAGGTATATTCCTCACTAATTCATGATAATGCTCAAACAAAGAACATCCATAAATTCCATTACCTCAGCTCTTACTTGGAGGGCGAAGCTGGGCGCGTATTAAGCAATTTAGAAGTAACTGACAAAAATTATGTTGAAGCTTGGTCACTTCTGTGCAACGGGTTGGACAACAAAAGGCAGCTCATAAACATTCACTTAAAATCGTTATGTTCAATCGAATCTGTTCGTGAGACTGACAAATCTCTGAGATTTATTATTGACCATGTAAGCAAAAATCTGCGTGCCCTAAGCACCTTAGGACTACCTACTGATAAGTGGGATGTCCTAATCATTCACATTCTTATGGCAAAGTTAGAGAACAGTACTGTCTTCAAGTGGGAAGAACACCATAACAATTTAACTGAAATACCAACTCTTGACGATTTCTTTTTATTTTTGAAAAATAGGGCAGATGTTCTCGAGACTGTCAATAGAAATAAAACTGACAAACAGACATACAATAAACAAGTCCCTAACAATTCAAACCAAAACAAGGCACATGTTAGATCTTTGGTTGCAACGTCTAAGGAGTCTAAATCGCCTTCACCTAGTCACATTGAATGTGTTGTTTGCTCCGGTAAACACCGCATTTATGATTGTTCCACATTCAAGTCTAAGGCACTTGAAGATAGAAACTCAACTGTTGCGTCTCTGAAACTATGTACTAACTGTCTAAGATCCGGTCATACAAGTCAGGCTTGCAAGTTGCCCGGTTCATGTCGTTCTTGTAAACAAAGGCATAACTCTCCGTTACATGTAACGGATACTGAGTCCTCGGTTTCTAACCCATCTAAATCCACAGTTATGACTGCTTTGTTAGCCCCCGAAGTTCTGTTATGTACTGCTAAGGTACGCTTAACTAATCCTAATACCAATAACACAATAAGTGTTCGAGCGTTACTTGACAGCGGGAGCCAATCGTCATTTATCACTGAAAGTGTTAAGCTAAGACTCAACTTGACTCCTCAGCCATCAAATGTCAGTATCATAGCTATTGGAAATAACAATCTAAACCTAAGTCCCGAGCGATGCGCTCTCAAACTACAATCCATAGCAACTTCCTTCGAAGTGACTATGTCCTGTTTAGTATTGAAGACTATAACGGATGACCTACCCAAGCATCCCTTCAATATTAATTCATTAAATTTAAATGACTATGAACTAGCAGACCCCAGCTTCAACGAACCATCTCCTATTGATATGCTTATCGGCTCTGACCTGTTTTGGGACCTGATCGGCTCCAAACAGCAGTCGCTAGGGTGCAATAACCCTAATCTTCGCAGCTCCAAGCTCGGCTGGCTCATTGCAGGTCCTGCGCCTATTCAAGTTCAGCCTAATAAGTCTCTAGCTTGTAATTTTCTTCTAAATCAAGAAAATCACTCGGGCATTGAAGAAAACCTATCTAAGTTCTGGGAACTTGAGAACATTCCCATGGTTCAACCTCTTTCCGAGGAACAAAGGCTTTGTGAGAAGTTCTATCTCTCCACTACTTGCCGCGAAAGTGATGGCCGTTTTTGTGTAGGTATGCCACTAAAGGACGACTTAGATTGCCTTGGCGAATCCTACTTTATTGCTAAGAAAAGGTTCCAACATCTTGAATCTCGATTTTAAAAAAAATCCTGAGTTCAAAAGGATGTACTCAGACTACATTCATGAGTACGCAGACCTTGGCCATCTTTCAGAGTCTTCGGAAACTAAACCTCCCGATTCCTACTTTCTTCCTCATCATCCAGTCATCCGAGAGAAAAGTGAGTCTACCAAACTCCGAGTAGTATTTAACACGTCGGAACCCACTACCTCTGGCCTTTCGGTCAATGACCTTCAAATGATTTGATTGGCCCAACGATTCAAGATTCGCTATTCAACATTCTTCTTCGATTTTGACAGTACCGGTACGTTGTTACTGGAGATATAGAGAAGATGTACCGACAGGTGAAGGTTCGAGAAGCTAATCGCAACCTGCAGCTAATTCTTTGGCGTGACAGTGAATCTGAAACTTTGCGCACGCTAAAACTAAATACAATAACTTATGGTTTCGCAAGCTGCAGTTTCCTTAGCACCAGATGTATTCGACAGATTGGTGAAGAGTTTAACGACTCGGCTATTAATACTATAATTCAAAACGATTTTTATTGTGATGATCTCTTAACTGGGTCTGATACTGCCGAGGAGCTGCGTTACATTCAACACACCGTTTCCAACGAACTTGCTAAGGGTTGCTTCACACTAAGAAAATATCGCTCCAACTTACCTGATCTACTATGCGACTCTGACACTTGCGAAGACAGTTCAAACCTAATCATCAGCAATGCCTCCAGTACACTCGGCATTGGCTGGTTGGGGATTATATAAACTTTCCATTTGTTATAATATAATATAATATAATTTTCTACTCTCCGGACACTGCTTCTACAAAAAGAACTATTTTGTCCGCAATATTCAAAATTTTTGATCCCCTTGGTCTATTGTCATTGTGCACTATAAGCGCAAAAATCCTACTTCAAATGCTTTGGGCCGCGAAAATAGATTGGGATGAGCCAGTCCCCTACCCCATCCAAATCTCTTGGAAAAGGTTCAGTCAGCATATAAGCTCACTATCATCTCTAAAGATCCCAAGACATGTGCTAGCCGACAGTACAAGTAATGTTGAACTGCATTGTTTCTGTGACGCTTCACAGCTAGCATATGGAAGCTGTATCTACCTCAGATCAGTCGACAAAGACGGCAGCGTTCACGTTAACTTACTATGCTCCAAGGCTCGTGTAGCTCCCATCAAAACTTGCACCATCCCTCGCTTAGAGCTCTGTGGCGCTCTCCTAGGGGCTGAATTAAGTACTGCGGTCAAAGGGCTCTGAGAATCAAGCTAAAACGCTCTGTTTTCTGGACCGACTCCAATGTTGTGCTAGGCTGGCTAAGATCACCTAATAAAACTAAAAACTTTGTAGCAAACAGAGTAGCTGCAATAGGTGAGCTTACTGATTTCGAAGCTTGGCGCCACGTTCCCACATCTCAAAACCCAGCTGATCTCGCTTCAAGGGGCGTTGAGCCCCGAGAAGTCAATAACTAGACTTTATGGTGGCATGGCCCACCGTTTCTCAAGCAACCCGAATCAGTTTGGCCTACCTTTACTGTGGAAAAGAATGTGGAGCTACCTGAATTAAAAGCGATGCCCGCTTTAGTGGCGGAGGATGTACCTGCGGTACCTGACATAAACTTACAAAAATATTCAAAACTGTCCATTCTACAGAGAGTCTACGCAAGGATTTTTAGATTTATTCACAATTGTAAAAACCCAAACAACAAACTAACAGGAACTAAAGGTACATGAACTAGAAAGGTCTATAATTGTTCTCACTAAAATTGCTCAAAATGATTCCTTTGCAAAAGAGATATTATCTTTAAAATCACAGGAATCTCTCAAACCAAACACTCATCTCTGCTCGCTGAACCCGTTTCTCGATGATGCAGGTCTACTTCGCGTTGGTGGTC
Organism: Cabera pusaria; assembly: GCA_954871355.1. Classification (NCBI taxonomy): domain Eukaryota; kingdom Metazoa; phylum Arthropoda; class Insecta; order Lepidoptera; family Geometridae; genus Cabera; species Cabera pusaria. Next base: position 20,903,941 of record OX940902.1, read on the forward strand.
GCATTGATACGTCTGCCTACCCCTATGAAAAAATACATCCTATTGTTCTAAAGTCTAACCATCATCTTACTAAACTAATATTTCAAGCTGAACATGTCAACCTTTTCCATGCTGGCCCTCAGCATATACTCGCCTCTGTTCGAGAGCGCTACTGGCCCATTGGAGGTCGTAAGCTCGCTAGAGACGTCGCACGACACTGTTTCACCTGTCGTCGATTCAAGGGTGAAACCATGACTAACCTAATGGGAAACTTGCCTGCTGATAGAGTAGAACCTGACTTCCCCTTCAGCAGTGTTTCTACCGATTTTGCAGGTCCTTTTTTTATAACTGATCGCAAGGGTAGAGGGTGTAAGATAACAAAGTGTTACCTGTGCATTTTTATCTGCTTTAGGTATAAGTGCCTTCATCTAGAAGTAGTTAGTGAAGTAACGAAAGATGCATTCATACTAACATTAAAAAGATTCATTTCTCGTAGAGGAATGCCTAAGACTATTTATTGTGATAACGGTCGTAATTTTGTGGCGGCCGCTAAAGAAATTGGCAAGTTTATACAGGCTAACCGCGACTCTATTTGTGACTTTGCTGCCAGTCGGGGCATTGAGTTTCGTTTCTCTCCTGTATACGCTCCTCATTTCAATGGTCTGGCTGAGGCCGGTGTCAAATCAGCAAAGTTTCACTTGTATCGCACTGTAGGTCAATTTCACCTAACATTTGAGGAACTGACCTCTGTATTTACACAGATAGAAGCTATCCTAAACAGCCGACCCCTGTGCCCTTTGAGCCCGTCGCCTAATGATTTCCAGTCCCTTACCCCAGCTCACTTTTTGATCGGTAGACAAATGATGGCGCTCCCCTCATCAAGCTACATGGACTCCACTACGCACCGTCTCAACCGGTTCCAGCGTCTAGAACAGATCAAGCAGCACTTCTGGAGCAGATGGTCTTCAGAGTACATCGCTGAGCTTCAACAAAGAACCAAGTGGCAAGTAAAGTCTCGAGACCTCAAGCTCGATGACCTAGTTTTGATAAAGGAAAACCAGACTCCGCCCCTATGCTGGCGCCTAGGAAGAGTCAGTTGGCTCTACTCAGGGTCTGACCACACGCCTAGAGTGGCTGACATAACTACCTCAAATGGAACCATAAGGAGAGCACTCAATCGACTGGTGCTACTACCTACCTCCGATGAGAAAGAAGAGGATAAGGCTTGAAAGCCTCTCTGGAGCTTTCAACGGCCGGGAAGATGTTTACGCCGTTCGATGCCTGAACGCCTCAACCACAAGATTCTGAACGGAGTATTCATCTTATTAATTTCACCCAATCAAATGCAGCCGCCATGATGCGAAATCGACGGGACCAATGGCAGAGGTTGCGCATCACGTCATGGCAAGCCGCGTCAAGGACAGACGCCACGCCGACGTTTATTCAAGCCACTTTCGAACGAGCTACGACAAGAGCAAAACTCTTTGTATTTAACCTAAAAATATATTTCAATTGTTTCAAAGTCACTTGTTTAAAGGCTCTACTGCCCTTGTTTTTCATACTAAAAAAAAGGCGTAGTTGCTAATAATGCTATTAGCAACTACGCCAGAATAAATCATGTAAATCTAAACATTTGTTTAAATTTTGTTCTATTCTGAACAGATATGCTTGCATCTTTTGAAAATAAAGACATCCATGCTCTATTAATTTCTGAAACCTGGTTGAAGCCATCTCTCTCTTCCATCACTTACGAGATGCCAGGATATCGGCTGATAAGGAATGATAGAACTAGTGGCGGTGGAGGCGGTGTTGCCATCTATCTTCGTGAACATTTTCATTTCTCCATTGTTAGTATGTCAGCGCAGCCACCTCCCTCCAATGCTGGTGAGCATCTCCTTATCGAAGTTATCCTGCATCATACTAAACTCCTTCTCGGTGTCTATTATTGCCCTTCTCTTCGCATTAACTTCTTTTCCAGCTTCGAAACGCTTTTAGAAGACTATTCTTCTCCTTATACTCATACTATTATAATGGGTGATTTCAATACTTGTCTGTTAAGAAAGGATTTCAGGGCAACAGCCTTTGAGTCCTCTATTTCGGCAAGTAACCTGAATATTCTTCCACTCAACCCTACTCACTTTTTTCCGAACTCTAAGCCATCTCTTCTAGATCTCATTCTCGTTTCCTCCTTGAATCATGTGGCTAAGCATGGTCAGTGCGCGGCGGATGCTTTTTCATATTATGATTTAATTTACATTTCCTATAAAATCCGCCCGCCCAAGGCAAAGCCAAAAATTCTTCTGCAACGTAGTTTTGGTGGTATAGTTTTAGATCAGCTACGCAATGATGCGCAGAATTTGGATTGGTCTGGTGTTGTTGATGCGACAACCATGGATGACAAAATTGGAGTATTTAACCGTACTCTCACAGAGCTCTACGATATTCATGCTCCGATTCGTTCTATCAAAATGAAACATGCACCGCCACCATGGCTTAATGATGAGATTAGAATGCTCATGCATAAAAAAAATGTTGCTAACATCAAACTTAAACATCGAACATCTGAAGAAAATAAAGAAAAGTACATTAATCGTCGCAACGTCTGCAATAGGATGTGTAGGGATGCACAACGCCGACATATTCACAGCTCTGCTAGGCTATTCTGTAAGCTATCTCGACAGCGGAATCCGCGGTGAGATAGCTTACAGAATAGCCTAGCTGTACAAAATGGCAATCCTGCCAAGGTTTGGAATTTTTTGAGATCGCTTGGTGTAGGTAAATCGCGCCAAAATGATATTTCCAAACCCCTAGACCTAAATTCCTTAAATAAGCATTTTTCCACTTCTGCAAAATTTGATGGCCCTTTTAAACTTGCAACTTTGAATTATCTCTCTTCTCTTCCATCCTCAGACCATGACCCCTTTTTCTTTACTCAATTTACTGAAAGTGATGTTAAGAAGAGCATACAGTCGATATCTTCCAATGCAGTCGGCAGTGAAAGCATTAGTCGCAATATGATTCTACCCATACTTGATGAAATTGTTCCTGTGATCCAGTTCCTCCTGAATTTTTCTATCTCCTCCGGCAGCTTTCCAGTAACATGGAAAGAGGCACAAGTCACACCCTTACCCAAAAAATCCAACCCATCGTCCTTTTCAGAATATCGACCCATCTCTATTCTTCCTTTCCTTTCGAAAGTCCTAGAACGTCTAGTTCACCAACAACTGTCCTCCTTCCTTATCAGAAACAATCTCCTTAATCCCTTCCAATCTGGATTTCGGTCTGGTCACAGTACTATTACAGCTTTGACTAAAATTACCGATGACATAGGTATGGGATGAGTAATCAAAAGCTCACAGTGCTGTCACTGCTCGACTTTAGCAGTGCGTTCAACAATGTTGATTTCGACATTCTGCTATGTCTGCTGTGCTCTCTTAACATCTCGCCGACAGTGATTGAGTGGTTTCGTAGTTACCTGTGTGGACGTCGGCAGAGAATACGTATTGATGATTCCTACTCATCGTGGTGCAATATATCTGCTGGCGTTCCTCAGGGCGGCGTTTTATCTCCTCTTCTCTTCGCAATCTTTATTAACTCTATTTCACAACAGCTATCTTCTTCCTACCATCTTTATGCGGACGATCTACAGATTTATACTCAGGCACCTCTAGATCAGTTACATGCGGCAATAGAGAGCACTAATGAAGATCTGAAGCGTATCCGAGATTGGAGTAAATCATACGGCCTCACAGTCAATCCTATAAAAACTCAAACTATTATCATTGGGAGCTCACGTATGATTTCAAAAATTGACTGGTTCCGGCTACCACAAGTCATATTTATGGAGTCCCTGTAAGCTTTAGCTCGTCAGTCAAAAATCTAGGATTACTCATAGACAACCAGCTATCTTGGGAACCTCAACTAGCAGAAGTCAGCCGGAAAATCTTTGCTTCGGCATCTTCACTCATAAGATTACGTAATTTTCTTCCTATCACCACTAAGACTGCGTTAGCACAATCTCTTCTTTTGCCTATACTTGATTATGCAGATGCTTGCTATCCAGATTTTAACCGAAGAGCAACTTGATAAGCTAGAAAGACTGCAAAATGTCTGTATCCGATTCATTTTCGGTCTTCGGAAATATGATCATATCTCCGACCTAAAAGAGCGCTTCGAATTCCTCCACCTTACTAAATCCCACCCCCTTCGATCCCAGTATTCGCTTCAATTGAAGACACCTCAACATCACTCCACGTCACTTTACTACAACAAATCTTATTCCATGCTAGCTGTCCGCCTATGGAACGAACTTCCTGCAACAATAAGACAAGCCCAATCTCCACAAGCTTTTAAAAATATGGTATTTAAACACTATTTTTCCCATAGTTGATTTTACAATTTATTTATTAAGGTATATGTATCTATTTTAATAATATCTACTTAGTTACAATGTATATAGGCGATACAATGTATATATGTGTATAGGCGATGCTACAACTGTATTGGAAGATTTAGAATTGTTAATTGGTAGATTTAAATCAATTGGTTTAGAACTAAATTTCTCTAAATGTGAACTATTTATAACAGACATTGTACCTTCAGAAAAAAGAGACAATGTGTATGATAAATTTAACAGTTTAGCTCCAAATTTAAAATTATTGACCGGTAAAAGTTTGCGCCTCCTAGGAGCTCCGATCCTTCACGAGTCATTCCCAGATTTTGTCGATGAACAACGTCAAAAATTTGAAGATACGTCTGAACGTCTCACTAAAATTCACAACCACAGGGCTGTTCAGGCTTTAGTTTACAGTCCACTTTCCTTATACCGCCAACGTCCCTCCACTACCATTATCCAACTCCGCATTTAAAACTCGCGGCAAAATGCTCCTGCGCACTGATTGGCCGGCGCCTCCTACAATCGCCGCCAGTCGCCATGGAGTCGCGAAATCAATCTACAGCAATGAAAATGTAAAAAACATAATTTTGTGTGCATAAAAGTTTCCGCAGTGAGAATTCCCCGTCAAGTGCTGTGTTATCATCTTAACTATTCAAAACACATTAAATCATAACAGGATATTTACTAATGTGCGTGTATCAAACGAGAGCTGCATGTGAGTACCCTTCCATCCTTTTCAAATTTTCCATTAATCTTAGCTGAAGCTTTAACATCCCCTTTTTTGTGGTCCTATCAGAGCGCGAATTCCTATGGAATTATCGTCAAATTCTTTATTAAATTTCATTAGAAAATCTGATAGAAAAACCGGCAAAAACAACAAGCAGCCAACTTAAGTTGGCCCGGTTTTACATACAGGCTACTCGGTTTCATATGTCAAGTTAACTTGGTTTCCTATTCAAAATTGCGTCATCTTTTATTTTCTAGTAATTTTTAACAAAATATCGTTATAACTCACATATATAAACATCTAATACACATAATAATCGTCTCTAACTACACTTATAACTAAATTAAATAATCCTAATCACAGTATTTACAGAATAAACTCGTAACAATCATATCAAGTTGTATCTACCTTCAACTCATTTAGCGATCGACCGACCGGTCTCGCAGTTAACTTACTTTACTGTTATCTTTATCTATCTTATGAGTATGGAGAAAAATAAACTTAGATTGTTGCGGTCTCAACGCGAATATGTGTTTCGGGACATTCAAATTCTGTACGATCTGTCACGGGAGATGATTCAAGATCGTTCAAAGGAATCGTCGTTTAAATCTAGATATAAGCGCATACATTCAATTCGCGAGGAATACATGAAGCTTTCTGAACAAATAAATGAATTGGAATTAGAACTGAAACCTGATTCGGAAGTCGATCTGTCGGCTATTAGTGCGTTCGATGAGTTGTATTACACGGTTATAAGTGCGGCCGACCAGTTATCAGATGCCTCCAGCGCGGGCGTCAAAGCCGCCGGGACACTTAATTGTTCGTCGTCACATCAACCTTCAGTGAATGTGCGACTTCCTCAACTACAATTACCCCACTTTAATGGTAGCACCGAAGATTTTCAAGTATTTTTCGATATGTTTAAAGCACTGATCCATGAAAACAATACATTATCCGATATAGAAAAATATCATTATCTCATCTCGTGTTTATCCGGTCCTGCGCTGTCATTAGTGAAAGGAATTCCGGTTACCGCGAATAATTATCAGATTGTTTACGCTGCATTAGTCGAACGTTATCAGAACAAACGAATCTTAGCCGTTACCTACTTAGAGAAAATTGTTAATTATCCCGTAGTACGGGCGGGTAATTATAGGGAGTTACAGAATCTCACCAACGTGTTTTATGAATCGAGTCACGCCCTCGAAGCTATAAATATTGAGAATTTAGGTGAATATATCTTATTCCATTTAGCCTCGCGATCGCTCGATGCGGATACTCGCATGCGGTTCGAAACTCAAAACAGCACACAAATACCTACCTTTAGTGATCTTCTCAAGTTTCTTCAAGACTACGTAAAGATCTTAGAAACTACACAACGATCTCCAAATCCTATCTCATCCCGGACCTTTGACGGGAAAAACAATCCTTCGCGGACTTTCGACGGAAAGAAATCTCAGCCAAATAATCGGCAATCTAGCGGCGGATCAAACCGCTCATCTTATCTTACTGAATCTAGCCCGCCAACATTCAAATGTTTGTGTTGCGGCGAGGTGCACTCCATATATCGGTGCCCTACCTTTCAATCGTTAGACTCTCGTGCTAAACTTGACTTAGTAAAAAATAAACAATTGTGTACTAACTGTCTACGTAACAACCACGTCATAGACAAGTGCATATCAAAGGTAACTTGTTCAATGTGCGGATTACGTCATCATTCGTTGTTGCACTTTGAGAGCCCCCGAGTGAACTCGAGTGACATCACTCAAGCGAGCACTAGCGCGCATTTAGGATCGAGCCGCAGCATAGTGCTACTAGGGACGTGTCAGCTGCGCGTTTGTAATACCGTTGCCGGCACGCAGCGCACCGTGCGCGCTCTTATCGATAGCGGCGCGCAATACTCATTCATAACTACTGCCTGCGCACGGAAGTTAGGCCTCAAGCTCCATCGCTGCAATCTTACGGTAGCTGGACTTGGTCAGAACACTGTGTTTCAAGTCAGGGGAGTCACACAGTGCGTTTTGCAACCCCTCGATAACAACGACCCGCTATACAAGTTAAAACCTATCGTTCTAGACAACATTACCTCGCAGATGCCTAGCGTTCAAGTGCCGTCAGTCGTCCGGAGTCTATGTCAACATTTTGTTCTCGCCGACCGCGACTTCGACCGGCCCGGACCGATAGATCTTTTAATCGGAGCAGAACTTTTTTCAGAAATCTATGACGGTCAACGCGTTAAGCTAGGTCCCGGTTTACCTACCGCCTTGCACAGCGTATTCGGCTGGATACTCACCGGCGCCGTTGACATCGACGTATCACCGCCACCCGCTGTCTCGTCACTGTTAGCTGCTTCGCGCACACTCGACGAGCAGGTCAGACTATTCTGGGAAGTCGAGGAGCCACCGCGCGCGCGTATTACTAAGCCCGAAGATGACATCTGTGAGACTATGTACGCCGATCTTTCCTCCCGCGAATCTAACGGACGTTACGTCGTACCTATCCTTCTAAAGGACCGCGATTGCACATTAGGCGAATCGTATCACACTTCTTTGTCTCGGTTAAATAACCTCGAGAAGAAGCTCAACAGACAACCTCACCTTAAAACCGATTACACAAACTTTATGCAAGAGTACGAAAGTCTCGGTCACATGCAACCGATATATCCATCTCAGTCTCATCCACAACCGCAAAAGCGTTATCTTATCCCGCATCATTGCGTCATCCGACCAGAAAGCACAACAACTAAGCTGCGAGTGGTTTTTGACGCAAGCTGCAAGACTACTAATGGTTTATCTCTCAACGACGTAGTGTACGCTGGCCCTAAGCTTCAAGTTGATATCATAGATATCATAACCAACTTCAGACTGCACAGAGTAGTGTTTACCTGTGACATATCCAAAATGTATCGTCAAATTTTAATTCGACCAGAGGATCGATGCTATCAGCACGTACTATGGCGTGAGTCCCCTAGTGACCCGGTAACGGAATACGAACTCTCCACCGTGACGTACGGAGTATCGAGTTCACCTTGCCTTGCGATTCGCACTCTCCATCAACTAGCGGCTGATCACGGCGATGAGTATCCCCGCGCTGCTGAAGCAGTTCGTCATGAGACATTTATGGATGATGTTACGACAGGTGCGCCCTCTGTTGAAGCCGCAATCAAACTTAAAGACGAGCTTATTAAACTTCTCGGCCACGCTCAACTTGAGCTGCGAAAATGGAGCAGCAACTCCACCTCCTTTTTGCAAACCTTGCCAGTAGATCACTGCCAATCTCCAAAACAATTTTCAGAACAAGACGATAAAAATATGCTAAAAATCTTAGGAGTCCAATATGATCCGAAGGAGGATAGTTTCACGTACTCACATTCTCCGATCGTCGACACTGAACATACGAAGCGTTCTATCTTATCTAACATTGCTCCCATATTCGACCCTCTCGGCTGGCTCACACCTGTCATTCTCAAGGCAAAATTACTCCTTCAAGATTTGTGGCGTTCACATCTCTCTTGGGACGAACCGATTCCCAGAGACTTATCTCAAGACTGGCGAGAATTTATCTCGGACCTAAATAATTTAAATTTCATCAACATACCGCGTCATGTCATCCCTCATCAAGGCAAGACATTTTCTATTATCGGCTATTGTGACGGATCGACCAAGGCTTTCGGCTGTTCAGTCTATCTCCGTGCTGCCACTGATGACCAGGTCAATGTCCATCTTCTGATAGCTAAGTCCAAGGTAGCCCCGTTAAAGGTCCTCACTGTCAACCGTTTGGAACTTTGCGGCGCGGTTTTACTAGCAAAAGTCGCTAGTAGAATTTACTCCTTGCTTAGCAAAAACCTAAACTTATCTCAATGCTATCTTTTCACTGATAGTTCGACGGTGCTGTCGTGGCTGAACACTGAACCGCACAAATTAAAAACATTTGTAGCGCATCGTGTAGTTCAAATAATCGATGCGTCCGCACAGTTTGTGTGGCGTCACGTGTCCACACACGACAACCCGGCTGATCTATGTAGTCGTGGTCTACCATGCTCTCAGCTAGCTACCTGTGAAAGCTGGTGGTCAGGTCCCCAGTGGCTGACCGATGCACCTGACGACTGGCCTGTATCAGCAGTCAAAGGGCAGGACAACCTTCCAGAACTGAAATCGTCATCACAGTTGTGTAACGTTTACCTCACTACACAAGATGCTGATGTGTTACAAACTCAGCTGGAACGCTCCTCCAGTTTTTCGCGCGTGCAGAGAGTAGTAGCGTGGATCTACCGTTTCATAGATAACGCTAAACGTAGACGCTCGGAGCGTAACTTATCGCCTTTTCTCACCTCCACCGAACTCGATAGGTCAGTCAATTCTTTAGTGAAATATGTTCAACAGCAACAACTTAAAGAAATCCCACCTTTAGTTTCAACCAAAAAATCTCTTCCGAGACACATCTCTAAGCTCTCGCCGTTTGTAGATTCGCTTGGTATTATTCGTGTGGGTGGACGACTAGGGCAATCCGACTTACCTGATAGTGTCAAACATCCTTATCTTTTACCAAAATCATCTCGGCTGTGTCAACTCCTTATCGATCATTTTCATGCAACTTACCTTCACTGTGGACCGCGTCTTCTGCAGTCATTAATCCAACGTCGATTTTGGATTCTCGGCCTACGTAACCTTATTAGATCGCGACTATCTAAATGCGTCACTTGCTTCAAAACAGCACCTACTCATCTGCAACCATTGATGGGTGATCTACCTTCATCTCGTGTAACACCACAATGTTTCCAGAAAATTGGAATTGATTTTGGAGGGCCGGTGATGATAAAAGAAAGTAGGCGTCGTAATGCACGATCTTATAAGGCATATCTATGTCTTATCGTTTGTCACTCAACTAAGGCAATTCATCTCGAGCTGGTCACCGAGTTGACCACAGAAGCTTTTATCGCAGCTTTCGACCGTTTCATATCACGGATCTTTGCCAATTAGTTGTTACCGACGGTGGAACCAACTTCATCGGTGCTAAGCGCTATCTATCAGAAGTTTCAGAAATGCTAGATAAAGAAAGCGACTCAATCTCTCAGCAGCTCGCGTCTCGAGGCATAACCTGGAAAATTAATCCTGCTTCGGGAGCACACTTTGGTGGTATTTTCGAACGCAGTATTCGTTCTACTAAGTATCACCTTAGGCGAGTCATAGGAGCTCAGACCCTTACTTACGAAGAATTCTATACTGTTCTTACTAAAATCGAAGCGATGTTAAACTCCAGACCTTTGGTGGAGCTTTCATCCGATCCCCGTGAAGTTGACGCTCTCACTGCTGGGCATTTTCTGATTGGCCGCCCGTTAGTTTCCTTACCTGAACCAGTACACGATGAGAATGTATGTCTGCGTTCTCGCTGGCAGCTCATACAGAGACTTACTCAAAGTTTCTGGCGTACTTGGCTAAGGGACTACCTTCATACTCTCCAACAACGCGTAAAATGGTTCAAGTCAGATAACCGACAACCTAAATTGGACGATCTTGTAACCATTATTGAACCAAACTTACCTCCTAACGAATGGCGTCTAGGTCGCATCGTAAAGTTGCATCCCGGAAAAGACAACATCATCCGCGTTGTGACTGTCAAAACTGCTAAAGGCTTGCTAGTGCGACCAGCGGTCAAAATCTGTCCTCTTCCGATCGAAGAGCAGCATTTATCTTCATAATTAGCAGACCTTAAACTTATTCTTAACTTAAAAAACAATATTCTTAGCATTTAACTTTAAATATTTATATATACATTAACATTAACTTACACTTCTAAATTGTTCACATATGTAATTTATTATGCAACTTATCACACCTATTTATCTAATACCAATGACCTTATGAATCCGAGTAGTATCTTAGTAGCAGGGTCACGAACCCTCATTTAACCTTGTGAAATCCATGATGATTTCATGTGGGGGGATATGTTCAGGCTTTAGTTTACAGTCCACTTTCCTTATACCCGCCAACGTCCCTCCACTACCATTATCCAACTCCGCATTTAAAACTCGCGGCAAAATGCTCCTGCGCACTGATTGGCCGGCGCCTCCTACAATCGCCGCCAGTCGCCATGGAGTCGCGAAATCAATCTACAGCAATGAAAATGTAAAAAACATAATTTTGTGTGCATAAAAGTTTCCGCAGTGAGAATTCCCCGTCAAGTGCTGTGTTATCATCTTAACTATTCAAAACACATTAAATCATAACAGGATATTTACTAATGTGCGTGTATCAAACGAGAGCTGCATGTGAGTACCCTTCCATCCTTTTCAAATTTTCCATTAATCTTAGCTGAAGCTTTAACAAGGGCTTTTCATCTAATTCGATTTTGTCTTTTTGTGCCAAAATTTACGTATATACTACGATGTTGCCCTCTTTGGAACCACATTTCTTTACTACTAAGTTTGGATGACGCGATTAAAAATGTTTTAACCCAAATTCTAAATTGTTCACTTCCAGATATTTCATGGTGTCAGGCATCTCTGTCTGTTTGGCTTGGAGGCATTGGCATCCGCAAAATTTCCAGTGTTTCATTACCGGCCTTTCTATCTTCTGCCAACAGTGTTTTGGTTCTTTTTAAGAGAATAATTTCAAATTCAGCATCACAAATTTCAATAGACTCTTTGGGAGATGGTAGAACGGCCTGGTCTTTGGCTTGTCCAAGTGAGGATCTTCCAAAAAATCTTAGTTCGGAAAGGCAATGGGACGATCCCCTTTGTAAAATTGTACAGAAACAAATTTTAGACAAAAGTGTTGATAATAAAGTCCGGGCTCGTCTCCTTGCCACGCGCGAACGAGAATCTGGTTATTGGTTACAAGCACTACCTTCATCCAACATTGGTACCCTAATGGACAATGAAAGTTTTTCTATTGCCATAGGGTTGCGTCTGGGCATCTCTAGGACGGAACCTCACAATTGTCACTGCGGTAGTGAAGTGGACAGATTAGGCCACCACGGCCTGTCATGCCGCCGCAGTGCAGGGCGTCTCTCACGCCACGCCACAATAAACGACGTCATCCGTCGGGCCCTTGCCACCGTGAACGTGCCGGCCATATTAGAGCCGAACGGTATATCACGTGACGATGGTAAGAGGCCCGACGGTATGACGTTGGTGCCATGGTGTCGAGGAAGACCATTGGTGTGGGACGCCACATGTGCTGACACATTAGCGGCGTCCCATTTATGCGGGACCTCACGGTCAGCGGGCGCGGCAGCGGATGCTGCAGAAAACCTCAAACGGAGGAAATATGCTACCATTGGTGATGGATACATATTTCTTCCGTTTGCGGTCGAAACAATGGGCCCATGGGGTCGAGATGCCCGAGGTTTTGTTAAGAAGTTGTCCAGACGCCTAATTGACATCACCCGTGACCAAAGAGCTGGCGCTTACCTCGGCCAACGTATTAGCCTAGCTATACAACGAGGTAACGTCGCTAGCTTTTTGGGAACATTACCGGCAGGTTACCTAGGTTCTGTCTTTTATTTATAGTATAGATATTATTATTGTAGTTTATATAATCTTGATATTGTCATTAGGTACGAGTAATTATTTTTAAGTTATGGATGGTTTTATGTATATGTATCTATGTTATGTATTATGTTTGTGTATATGTGTAAGTATTAATTTTAAGTATATTCATATATATGTTAACTTATAGCTGCACACCCCCGTAATATTATAATTTAGAAACCCTCTCCATCCAAAGGTTGTCTGGTAGAGATCGCTCTAAGCGATAAGACCGCCCATTTTACTACCGATATTTTATGTTCTTCTGTTACTTTTGTTTGTTTTTTGTTCTTGGTGTGCGATAAAGTATTATTCATTCATTCATTTAAAATGGTCAGATGTGTAAATTTTATACTTAGATCTCTTATTTGCGTTGCATGTGTCCGCTATAAATATACGTACGACCAGTCCATTGTCAATACACATCGTAAAATACAGATGGTGTATTTATAGTTGCTTGTGATACCACCACTGGTATTACAATTATTGTGAGTTGGTGTTACATATCTTTACATATTATAAAACAAAGCTGCTTCCCGCGCTCTGTACGCTTAGATCTTTTAAACTACGCAACAGATTCTGATGCAGTTTTCATGAATAGATAGAGTTATTCAAGAGGGAAGTTATAACTAGAATTAAACGCGGGCAACGTCGCGGGACGCTTAATCAAATAAAAACATCCAAAATAATTATGTATTTTGTTTTTATTGTTTTTTTTTAACTGACTTCACAAAAAGGGAGTAGTTTCTCAATTCGAAAATAGTTTTTTTTGTTTGTTACCTCAGAACTCCGTCAAATCTTAACCGATTTGAAAAAATCTATTTTGTTTGAGAGATTGTGCCTCCTGTTTGGTCCCATTTAAATTTTATCGAGATCATATAATCATCTCCGGAGATATGGATATAAACAATATAAAAAAATTGTATACCTTGATTACATGATTATGGCAACTGGCTATTTCTACTATCGCGGCATGTGAAGTCGGTTTTTTCGTTTTTACGATCTTAAATTATTGTAAAACGTGTGGCATATGTGATATGTGTTGCTAACCGCGATGTTTTATTCTATATCTCTGAATATTCTATTATTATATTTATTAAATCCTTTCAAAATAAATTAAAAAGTAAATTAATGTAGAAAGTTTGAATGTGCATACAGAAAAACTATGTGTCTACGAGTTTAAGGGCCAGTTTCACCGGTTCCTGATAAGCCTGTTAGAAACTTATCAGACAGTTTTTTGGCAGCTTTTGTATGGCGTCATCTGTTAGATGGCGAGATCTGACACATTATCAGGAACCGGTGAAACTAGCCCTAAACAGATTAAATTTAAAGGTAACATATTTTTAAATGTAACATTTGTAATGCCTCAACATTTTAGCTTTAGACAAACAAACTAATCCACTTTGTCCAAATTCATACTCAAACTTTATTCTGTCTGAAATTCAGAACTTAGGTTTGATATATACTGGTTAATTTTATGTCGCAACAAATTAAGATCGCTAAAAAACTGAAAATCCGACTTCATATGCTGCGCGAATCATTTTCAAAAATCACTTTGGAGTGTTTTATCTCCATATATCTGGATACTTATCAGATCTAGATACTTATCAGATCTAGATATACATTTTTTTGTACATTTTTATATAAAGTTCAAAATTTTGTCATCGTAATAAATTTGATATAAAAAAACTACATGATCTCTCCTGGGAATAACCTATTCAGGAATAGATGAATAGGCTAAATAGCCTATTCATTAATAAACCGATTTTAAATAAAATCGGAGTCTATCTCTGGAGATATTCACCAAATCAAAGATTGTATAAAAGAAATCCCGTAGATAAAAACTCTACTCACTAAAAACAAAAAAAAAAATTCAAATCGATTCACAATTAGCAGAGAAATCGAGATACAAAACACACACGTACACTCACACAAAATACAGACAAATTGATTTTTTAAGGAAGTCTGTCAAAAGCTACAAATGAACCCATTGTATTATATTATATCACGGTTTCTATGCCAATGTTATAAATTGCATTTATATAGTATTTTTTATTCGTAAAAAGCAATAGTTTAGCCACCATAGCTATCTTTATTCAGCTAGAAATAAAAAAGTAAATTAAATACATTTACTTACAATCAAGAAATATTTTTACATAGTGTGTTAGAGATTTACTACGGTAACAATATGGCCCGCCCCTTCAAATTACTGTTTTAATGTGTGTAGTCACATTCTTACGAAAGAGTTTGTATGTAGTTGTAATTATTCGCCTTCAGTAGCAGCACATGAGTAAAGAAACGGGTAGCAGGCCGGCAGTACCAGTACGCACACATGCGTGGTGGTGCGTTGTAAATACTTTCATAAATACTTTCAAACGTTTCGAATTTTGGAGGGGCGGGTCATGTTATCGTAGTAAATCTCTACATGCGCATGGTGCATGTTGCGGAATCTTTGAGTATTCACCTATACTCAAGTGCGGAATGCTTTCACAATCTGGGGCCTTATTCAGTATGACCAATAAGAAAACGCGTTCCTTAACGCGCCACGTCACGTTATTGAAAAATTGTATTCTGTATTACACACGATAGATAAATTATACAAAACGCGCGCGTTACACGTCCTCATATGTCACGATATTTTGACAGCTCAAAACGCGCTCATAACCTTACCCTACCGCGATTTAATTGGCATAGAGAATACCATAACGCAGAGATTACGTAAAACGGCACGGTAAGACTTTAAAATGGTCATACTGAATAAGGCCCCAGCGCTGGGTTCAGTCACGACCTGGGGCCTTATTCAGTACGACCAATAAGATAACGCGTTCCTTAACGCGTCACGTTACGTAATTGAAAAATTGTATTATGTATGCCACGCGGTAGGTAAATTATACAAAACGCGCGCGTTACACGTCCATATGTCATGATATTTTGACAGCTCAAAACGCGCTCATAACCTTACCCTACCGCGTTTTAATTGGCATAGAGAATACCATAACGCGGAGATAACCTAACACGGCACGGTAAGACTTTAAAATGGTCATACTGAATAAAGCCCCTGGTGACCTTATGTTAAGTGAAGATGTGATCGACGAAGTAGCTAGTTTACTTTAGATAGTTGACAACTAGTAGTTAGATAGTAGTTAAATAGTAGTTGGACAGTAGTCAGATCATTTATATTTTTTTTTTTTCCATATCTACCAGCGTTTTTTGAATAAATCTAAAATAATATACAAACTGTTCATTAACAATTATTGGACTGTTATTTAAATGTTAAGTACTTGTAAACTAGTTCCTGCACGGAAGGAAGACGTTGGCAGCTGTAACACAGGATAGATAGAGTACGGCTGCTAATGTCAAAATACCTTTTATTAAATTAGTACAACTAGTTACATATTTTACTTGTTAAATGATACGAATACTATAAGGTACAAATTTGTAATATGATGCTTTTGATGAAATAAATTATCTATCTATCTATCTATCAGATAGAAGTTGCATAGTTGTTGAGGACAACAAGGTCAGTGGACTGTAAACTGAGAGGCTTCCTGGTTTTCACACGTTTTTTATTACTTGCGTTACAATTATACTTTATCTTTGGATTTGCATTTGCATTGGCATTGGCATACTCGATTACAATTTTGTATCATATATCTGTTAAAAGTTACTCTTAGAACTAGTAGTATGTCTCTATTCTTCCCCATTACATTTGCCAATTTTCCAATAAGTTTTCTTATACACGCGCCTGGAGGTCATTGCATCTGACACGTGTATCAAACGGTCACTTTAATTAAAGGAGCCGTCATATGCCGACAAAGGCGTAAGGCGGCCCGACTACGGTTTCGTTTACCTCCAGCCTCGTGTCCAGTGTGACACGTGTAAGTTTAATACATTTCTATACAATTCTATTTCATTTAGCTTTACATAACACTTACTTAGGACTAAAGGTCCTACAGTTTATACTTTATTCTTATAGCTATTTATTATGTTAAATAACCTATACGTTTAGCTGGCTCGGCGTCCTCAACAATTGTAGTAAAATAGTAGTTGGACAGTAGTTAGATAGTAGTTGGATAGTAGTTAGATAGTAGCTACTTTAGTAATAATTTCTTCCTAGGATTACAATAGACCTAAATGAATCAAACAATGAAACGTTACAAAAATGTATGTCTTAAATAAATGTTTTTTTGTATATCTTATAGGCTAACTTTTGACCACTACCTATCTCACCTTTTGGTAAGTGATGATGCGGTTAAAGATTGTAAGCACGCTAGGCTTAGAATGGGAACTGGCTCTCAAGAATAGCTGCCATAACACATTAGATGTTTGGCGACAGATTTTATGATTTGAGGGTGGTAGCTGGCCAGGCGGACACTAGATAGTGTCCTACCACCATACGGTTTTCGTCTGATCAAATTAAAATAATTTCAATTTAAATCTAACGAGGCCAATTAAATCCGGCAAGTGTAACACAGGGTTTAAGAAGCAATGGCGGTGGCGTTTGTAAAAATGTAAATTTTATTGCCAAAAGCTACGGCTATATAAATATTTGAAGTAAAGGCGAGTGCACACGGAGCATGCGCTTCTCGGGATACGGCCGTCGGTTACACCGTAGTTGAAACCACAAATACTAAAATCCACAGGTTTATCCTATACTAGCAACCCGCCCCGGCTTCGCACGAGTAGAGTATTATAATATATGCCTGCATTTTTTGCATCAGTTCGTTGCGTCGAGTCGAGTATGAATTAACGTCTTCATCAATCATAGTCATATTTCAACCAATTTTTCACAAAACCTTAACGTATTACTAACATAAGCCTCTCTCATGGCTCTCATGAAACACTCTTTCTATTGGTGGAAACTGTATGAAAATCCCTTCAGTAGTTTTGATCTGTTTATCGCGAACAGAACAGACAGATGCGGCGGGGGATGTTTTGAGATGGGGAGTTTTCTTTTTCATCACTTTGTAATCCTTTTTGTTTTTAAGGCCTAAGTGTTCAATGAAATTACAGGACAGTTATAGGTACACGTCATCACTTACCATCAAATTGCACGTCAAACTATGCTTTTGATTTATTAAAACTAAAATTCATATGAACTATATACTGTATCTAAAATACAATACAAAGACTCCTTATTGTATAAAAACATCTCCTGGACTCTGCAGAATACTCAACTCCTCACCAACATAGAGCAGAGATGTCGAGTTTGGGCTCGTTGGAATGGTCTCAATGAACAGATTATATATATATAGGTTGCATAGAGGTGGTTTTAAATTTTGAATTTAAGTATTATATGTCTTTTTGTCAATGCAAATCTTGAGCTTTCAATTCAGAGTTAACTTAAAAGCAATCTTCAAATTGGAATATTTGCAAATATAATTAAGATACTTTAAAACCTAAAACAACCGACTTCCATGCCCCACGAGTCAGTTTCAGTAGCAAGTTTGAGACGTTTATCGTCATACCTCTAAAGATATTTATCAGATCTCGATGAAATTAAAATGGGACCACCTCGAAAACGTACCCTACCGATTAAAAAAATAATCATTCAAATCGGTTCACAATTGACGGAGTAATCGCGTAACATACACTAAAAAAAAGAAGAAAAAAACGGACGAATTGAGAACCTCCTTCTTTTGGGAAGTCGCTTGATAAAAGATTGAAGTTTGAACACAGACAGTTGTTAAAACTTATTTGTTTTAAACAACTGTCAATATCTACTGCAGACTTGCTTGTTACTTGATCAGCTCAGTACACATAAGTGAACATTGTACCAAGTTCCTAGTTAGATTATCTTGTTGGCAACACTCTGTTCACGGAGTGAAGGATACGGGATCTACATTTGCAATCAGAGCACGCTGCTCCCGTGAGGTCCGGGAGTAATAGTAACACGTTTCGAGGAAGGTTTCATACAGATTTGATATTATATACTTGTAAAAAAGAGTTTTTCTGAATAACTTTGGGGGATTCAAAGTTGTTTTGTATTCAAACTGGGGTTGTATGTAATGAGGCAAGAGTTGGAACTGGAAATTGTAGGGTGCTTGTGTCTGAGTTCTGGTTTGATCGCATAAAAGGCCAGCTCACAACACATTGTCTAGACAATCGTGATACAAATAATGTAAGATAGTTTAGTGTGGTTTTGCAGTGACGCTTTCATTAGCGTGGTTGGTAAGCGTCGCGGGCCACGAGCTTTGCGTCTCTAGGATCGTTACAAGTCGCGCGAATGGCCCGTGCTGACGGCATTTTGGCCGCGCTCTCTCATCACGACTGTGACAGACAGAATCTTAAATTATTTGTATATACTTATAAAGCTCGTGGCCCGCGACTCTGATCTCTGTCACAGAATAATGAATAGTACAAGTACCTCTGCGCGGACGGTAAGCGTCACTATAAAACCAGACTTCAAATGCCGCGCTTGTCAATTTTAGTTCTAAGTTTGAGGTGTTTAATTATCAGATCTCGGTTAAATTATAATGGGACCACCCTGAAATGTACATCATATCATCATCGTCATATCTCTTGAGATACTAATCAGATCTCGATGAAGTTACAGTGGAATCACCTCGAAAACGTACTCTATCAATTAAAAAAAGAACCATTCAAATCGGTTCATAATTGACGGAGTAATCGCGTAACATACAAACAAAAAAAAACATACAGATAAATTGAGAACCTCCTTCTCTTTGGGAGTCGGTTGAAAATGTATGATTGCAGTTAGATATTTCAAGGCCGCATCCACATTCGGTGTAATAAGACGCACCAGTCCATGTGCATTTACATAAGCGTCCACGAAACGTGCCTCCTTATACATCGTTAATCTTGTTTATTATCCTATTTATTATCTCAGAACGGGCCAGGACTCGCGAGGGCTCATAACGGATTTAAGAATGCACGTTTCTACGTAGATCTGGTTTGATAGTGTAAGAATCTTGAGTGGTAAGACTTCTACTGGTCCGTGTGGGGAGGATTTTTCCAGGCACTGGACAACTGACCTGGGGTGGAAGTCTCTACATTGATATCGATGCGTCCTGTCATCGTAAACGTCTAGTAGAGGGAGATGCAGCTAGACAGTTGTATACTTGTATCTTTGTTCATAACGACAATCATCGGTCGAAATTCATCGCTACTCATGTAGAGACTACCGGCCCTAGGGTGGAAATCTCTACATTGATATCGATGCGTCCTGTCATCGCAAACGTCTAGTAGAGGGAGATGCAGCTAGACAGTTGTATACCTAGACGGTGGATATCCCAGCAATCCGCACAAAAACGATTTGGTTCTACTTTTTTAATCCGAACCGCAAAGGAATGGAACACGTTGCCGGCTGACTTGTTTCCGAGTAGCTATAACTTGGGTCTCTTCAAGTCAAGAGTGAACAGGTATCTTCTAGGCAAGCATGCTACACCCTCGATCACATCGTCACTTTCCACCAGGTGAGATAGTGGTCAAATGCTTGCCTATCTGCAATAAAAAAAAAATACTTGTATCTTTGTTCATAACGACAATCATCGGTCGAAATTCATCGCTACTCATGTAGAGACTACCGGCTCTAGGGTGGAAGTCTCTACATTGATAGCGATGCGTCTTGTCATCGCAAATGAATGAGATGCAGCTAGACAGTTGTTATCTGCATCTCTTTTCTTAAGAAAGATCATCGCTCGAAATGCATCGCTATGCATGTAAAGACTACCGGCCCAGGGGTCTACAGGGGTGGAAATCTCTACATTGATAGCGATGCGACCTGTCATCGCAAACGTCTAGTAGACGGAGATGCAGCTACACAATTGCTATGTGCATCTCATCGACGATTATCGATCCAAATTCATCGCTATGCATGCAGAGACTACCGGCCCAAGTGTCTACATTAATAGCTAGATGCGTCTTGTCATCGCAAACGTCTACTAGAATGAGATGCAGATAGACAGTTGTTATCTGCATCTCTATTCTTAACAAAGATCATCGCTCGAATTTCATTGCTATGCATGTAGAGACTACTGGCCCAGGGAGTATAATCGTCGATACGAAAAGAGATGCACATAGCAATTGTGTAGCTGCATCTCCTTTTACTAGACGTTGGCGATGACAGGACGCATCGCTATCAATGTAGAGACTTCCACCCCTGATATAACTAATAGGCCAGTTGGTTTGACCACCATCCCGCCCTCTATTGTCCTTTCCTTAAAGTAACAGTTTGGGGTATCATCGGCATATCTCAGGAAATACTCATCAAATATCGATGAATAGTACAATGAGACCAAACGGAAAGTACACCCTGCCAAATAATAATGTATGATCGTACAAAACGAAAAAACCGACTTCAAATGCCGCTATGAAAAGCCTTTTGCCATAATCATGTCATCAAGGTACCTATACAAATTTGTTTATATTGTTTATATCCATATTTGGTTTGAATGGAACCAAACTTTCCAATCGCGGCGTAATCTCTTAAACAAAAAAATGTTTTTTCAAGTCGGTTAAGATTTGACGGAGTTCGAAGGTAACAAACACAACAAAAAGGTACAGTTGAATTGAGAACTCATTTTCTTCCTCATTTTTTGTGAAGTCGGTTAAAAAAGTATTTTCTAAGTCAGTTTGTAAATCACGGAGTTCTGAGAATACAAACACTAATATAATTGACAATAGAATTGAGAATCTCCTTTATATTTGAAAGACGGTTTAAAATAAGTAATATTTTTTATAAATAAATAATGATATCTATCTACATTAATATTTAAAACCATTAGATTTCTGCGTTTATTCTTCAAATTTTGTCCTACTGGCTTTAGATCCGACCTAGCTTTGAACATTGCTTGATCTCTCTTGGAAAAAGACAATCGCTACTTTGCTGACTTGATTCCGGCATGATATTTGATTTACACTCCAATTTGGAAAACGGGTTTGTAGTTCAGTCATCATATTATGCATTTAGAAATACAAATGACCCGAGAAAGCTGATTTTTAGATTCTTTGTAAGGTCGGCGAAAAGCTTCTTCAGTTTAAATTGTCGACAAAGATTTCCTGTGTGCATTTCCCGCCATCTTGAAAGAAGAGCTTTCTCAGCTCTCCACTGACGTACAAACTTGTAGGGCATGTACATGAGGGCCCGGTGGCATAATCGGGAGAACGGTCGGCTTTGATGCCAGAGGTACCGAGTTCAAACCCAGCCATGCATCAATGGATTTTTCTATCGAAAAAGGTATGTGCGCTTCTCACAGTAGCCCTCCGGAGAAGGAAAAACATCGTTAAGAAACAAACAACCCCCCGTAATGGTGGTAGGACATTATTTAGTGTCCGCCTAGCCAGCTACCACCCTCAAATCAGAAAATCTGTTGCCAAACATCTAATGTGTTCCAGCAGCTTAAAAGCCAGTTCCCATTCTAGGCCTAGCGTGCTTTTAACATCTTTGACTGCATCATCACTTATCAACAGGTGAGATAGTGGTCAAACGATAGCCTATAAGATATTTTAAAAAAATTGTACCTGCAATGTCATTTTAATTTTTTTTAAACGCTGACGTAAAAAGAAGGGGTGTTATAAGTTTGAAATGTGTATCTATGTATGAGTACGAGTATATGTCTGCCTGTAGCATCGGTTTACGTAGTAACTACTGATCAGAATTTATTTCTAAATTGTTAATTTATTTATAATGAAATTTAAAGATAATATTAACCTGGACTTACTGTTTAAATTTTTTCCTAATTTTTACTGATTTTTTTTACTGTTTTTTTATTATTTTGTAATGTTGTGTATATAATTAATGATTCGGTATTTGAATATATCACAACAACGTTGAAAATTATGAGGTTGTTATTTACAGTTATTATTTGTACGCCATTGCTGGTAAAACATGTACGGTCTTTATTAAACTTCTTACCACATTGCATGCATTCTCAAATTGTATGCATACCCATGTTTTATGAAAATAAATAATCTTTATCTATAACACACAATAAAAGAAGGTCCTGGTTTCAAATACGTTAAGAGCTTTTGTGCTACCTTTTTACCTGCTCGAGACAAAAGATAATATTTTTATACCACTCCAAAATTTACTATGATTTAGAATAGTTTGTACCTGAATTTCAGCTTAGGTAAGCTTTATTTTATGCTTTATGGCTTACATCTTTATGCAAGTCTGGGTAAAGAACCCATTTTATAGTTTAAAATATTAAAGGCTACTTCAACATTTGAATTTGCTTTACTGCATTTTATGCATAGAATGAACATTTGGTTTTATGAGAGAATTTTTAAAATACCGTCATGAGTATTAAAATATTAAAAATCAAAACAAAAAAGTTGAACTAGATTTTAGAGATTTATCTGTATTCAAACAAATATGTTTGTAATCAATTAGAAACTGCGTAGAAATTCTGATTTATAAACTATCGAAATGTAAACAATACGAGAAAAAATTACTCACATACAGACTCCAAAAGGACATGTTTTTTTTAAATATCTCATAGGCTAGGGTTTGACAACCATCTAACCTGTTGGTAAGTGATGATGCGGTCGAAGAATAAGAGTTTTCTTTAACGCGAGGAAATCATATTCAAATTCGAAAAAAACAGGCTTTAATTTATTTGTCCGTTTCACACAACCTGTACATTACATTTTCGATCAAACAAGCATGCCGCATCCATCACATTCAAGTGCATACATTTGACAAAACTTTATATAAAATGCATTTTATAACCGTTTTATCCGGCTGAGTAAAACAAATGAACGTCGCCCGTTGGGACCACAGCATATCGAGCGCAGTGCGGTTCGTTGTTATATTTAATTCATACATTGTAATTTATTTAGTGGCGACACATACGGCACCGATGACTGTTCTTGCAATTGATTGTTGTTCTGGATGTGGTATACTGTGGTTTTATATCATCCGAATTTAGTCTGCGTCTTATTAAGCCCATATAATCTAGACTGTTTTGAATAGGTGCCTTTTGAAACACGTAACTGTACAATTTTTTGAAAAGCAAAGTTTCCAATGAAATTACAGAGCAGCTAGATTTTAATGGACGCAGTGCAGTAATTCATGCCATAGTTTGGTTATCTGTATTTAGCGAGCTCCATCAATACCTAAGCGGCAATAGCCCAATGGCTTAGGTGTCGGCCTGGCGATCGAGAGGTCGTGAGTTCGATCCTCACCCATTGCACTATTGACGTGAACCCACTCCAGACACAAGTATATTTAGCTTAGTTAGAGAGGTTAACATGACTACTAGTAATATGCAATACACATTGATAGAAAGCTTTAAAATAAAACATCACTTCCCATCAAGCAAGTGTCACGCTTGTCATGTTACCTGATATCTTTACCACACTGTTTTAAAATTTAAAAATATACATAAGATTGTTAACAAAACTAAAAGAACCGACTTCAAATGCCGCGCTATTAATTTTTAGTACCAAGTTTGAGGTGTTTATCTCTATATCTCTGGAGATACTTATCAGATCTCGATGATTACTATGGTGCCACCGTTGGGATATCTCCTTTCCAACAAAAAAAAATATCAAAATCGGTTCCTAAATGACGAAGTTATTCGCGAACACCCATAAAAAAAATATATATACGGTCGAATTGAGGAACATCCTTTTTTTGAAGTCAGTAAAAAAATAGTTTAGTCCTAACTCAGCAGGTGTAATAAATATGTGACTACAACTTTTTTCATGTACCCTTTTTCATAATTTTAGGCAGGTCACATAACGAGGATCATATTTGAAGCAAAAATATAAAAATAAACCTCAAATAACATCATTTATTGTAACGCGGTGTCTTGTCACATCCATTATTCAATATGAAATGTAGAGCTAACCCGATTGTTACACAAATAAAATTCACGTAAACATATTGTAGGAATTTTGCGAACTACCCTCGAAATGATATAAAATATTATTAATTTACATTAGGATGATAGTTTGCGTATGTATTTTTTTCTGAGTATGTGTATGTGTTTTAAACATAGCAACATTACACATATATGAATCATGGGTGTCAGTCCAAATGTCATAGGAGCATTATATCTATGTTCTGCCTGACTTGCTATCAAAAAGAACCTTAGCACCATCAAGGAGAAAATCTGCCGCCATAACCTTATTGTACGTTATTCTGGCATCACCTTAAGAGTCAGACCATTCTACGCTTAAGGTACGACCACACCGTCCTGTGTGCACGATCTAGGTGGCGATCAGATAGCGCAGTAGTATTTGTAACCGCTGGTTCACACCAAACGTGATCTACGGCAATCAGAAAACAATAGAAATTCATTTTAATGTGAAACGTACCGGCTTATGTTCGCGTGTATTTACTTCGGATGTGCTCCGACCAGGTTCGCTCGGCGGTCGCAGAACACGCTCACATCTCGGACACCAGGCATTACCTACGGTTCGATAAGGTAAGCACAGAGCTAGCGAGGGAGAAGTTTTTCGTTCCTCGTAAAGTACGGGAGGCCATCGAAATCAACAGGTATCCTAATTTTAACCGGGATCGTGGGTGGACAGTACCGCCGGCATGGGTGCCAACATTGGGCGCTTCCTACCCCGATGCCAACATTCAACAAGGCTACCATGCAGTGGACACAATCAGCACAGTATGCCTACAACCTAACATAACGGTATTAAATAGCGATGACGAATCGGAGGCAGAGCCGAACGCAGAACCCGAGTGCACCCGAAGATCTACGACACCACCCTTGCCAATGGTAGCGCCTGTTTCGAGTCGTCAGTTGCGCCGGGAAGCGCGGGCGATACGACGTGCGTTGCCGCCATCCTAGCCGCTCCCAGACATGACCTACGTATTAGGTTGAAACCTGGTCGGAGCACATCCGAAGTAAATACACGCGAACAAAAGCCGGTACGTTCACATTAAAATGAATAATTTTCGCGAAAACTTTCAAACTAAAATAGGAATTCAGATCGCGAACGCAAACGCGGACGTAGGACGCCGCGGTGTGGTCGTACCTTTAGCGTGTTCATCATCTTCTACCACATTATCGCTTACCACCAGGCGAGATAGTCGTCAAACGCTAGACTATCATATATAAAAATGTTTATATATTATACAATACATGGATCAAAATATATTTATGTTATGCTAAATCTTTTTAAGCTTTTATTTTATTCTACGGCAGTACTAAACCCTTCGGTCAAAAGTCAAACCGACTTGGTCGGACTCGCACGCAAGTCCGACCAAGTCGGTTTGACTCGCACTTTTTAAAATATTTAGAGTTATTTGATATCAAATCATTTAATAATTGAAAACACGTAAATTGATTTTATTTTTATTAACCGACTTCACAAAAAAGGAGGAGGTTCTCAATTCGTCTGTATGTTTTTTTTTTTTTTTTTTTTTTTTTTATGTGTATGTTACGCGATTTCTCCATCAATTGTGAACGGATTCAAATGATTCTTTTTTTAATTGGTAGGATACGTTTCCGAGGTGGTCCCATTTTAATTTTATCGGGATCTGATTAGTATCACCAGAGATATGGAGATAAATACCCCAAACATAGGAGATTGTACTAGTTTTAGTAGAAGAGTCCCAAGAAGATTATACACAATGGAGGTTGCTATTGCATATAAGATATTCTTACGGTAACTGTGAGCGAGATAGAATAAAGGTGGGGAAATTTTTTTTGTAATATCTTATAGGCAAGCGTTTGACCACTATCTCACCTGTTGCTAAGTGATGATGCGGTCGAAGATAGAGAAGTGGACTAGAATGGGAACTGGCTCTCAAAGATAGCTGCCGGAACACATTAGATGTTTGGCGACAGATTTTCTGACTTGAGGGTGGTAGCTGGCCAGGCGGACACTAGATATGTTCTACCACCATGCGGGGGTTATTGGTTTCTTAACGATGTTTTCCTTCACCGGAGGGCCACTGTGAGAAGCGCACATATATTTTTCGATAGAAAAATTCATTGGTGCACGGCGGTTTGAACTCGGTACCACGGCATCAAAGCCGACTGTTCTCCCAATTACGCCACCGGGCCCTCAACAAATAATTCTATATTAATAATTATACTAAATAATTATATATAAATATAAATAATTTGTCTTCACAGGAATGTTCTAACGGGCAAAGTCTTGTTAGGGTGCAAACTTTTTTAAACATACCTAATATTTTTTGACATGACATGACATTTGGCGAAGATGGCGGCCATTTCAGTCCCGCGACACTGCATACATAATTAAATAACTCAGAATCATGAACGTACTTTGTACCAATCAACACAGCAAAAAAAAATTATAAGCATAAAACCACATATTATATAATAGTTACTACGTAAATAATACTTTCCGTTGTTAGGTTGGCTACACAGTGCTTACATAATTCGGGTATCCACAATATAGGGAAGTGCCTCTTATAACGTAGTAGAGTGATGTTGGCCATATGGCGGCAATTAATGTTAATAATCGCAAATAATACTTTTTAATATTCATTTTGGAATACAACTAGTCCGTGTTATAAAAGTATTTGGAATTATTGTAATAAAATAGACGATTAATTATCGTGTGTCAGATGCTTTTATTGCACAGGGCCATTTTGGACATTGTCCTATGAGACCTTGATGACATCATTATTACTAGTGAATATTTTCACTTTAGCGCGGCATTTAAAGTCAATTTTTTTAGGGTTCCGAACCCAAAGGCTACCAAATGAACACTTTCTGAGACTTTGTTGTCTGTTCGTCCGTCCGTCCGTCCGTCCGTCCGTGTGTCTATATGTGCGCACTTTACAGATCTGTATCTTCTTAACTATAGGTACACACTTGAAATTTTCAAAAAGTATATATCCGTCAGTGTATAACGGCCCAGACACGAAATTTAATAGATGCATGTAATTTCATTAAAACTTTTTTTGCACTAAAAAGGGTAAAATAAGTTATTTTTCAAAAAAAATAAAACCAACTTCATAACCACAAAAAGGCACTCAAAAGCGAAAAATAATTTACTTAAAATTATTATAAGCGTTACCCACGTCTCTATTTGAAGTCGGTGCCAGCCAAGTCTATTGGATATTAGATAGATGCTATGTATGTAGTAGTAGTACGTAGGTACATGTAGGTTAGTAAGTAGGTAGATACATGTACTCGTAGGTATTATCTATCTACTACCTATTAGACTTGGCTGGCACCGACTTCAAATAGAGACGTGGGTAACGCTTATAATAATTTTAAGTAAATTATTTTTCGCTTTTGAGTGCCTTTTTGTGGTTATGAAGTCGGTTTTATTTTTTTTGAAAAATAACTTATTAGTATTTGTTGTTATAGCGGCAACAGAAATACATCATCTGTGAAAATTTCAACTGTCTAACTATCACGGTTCATGAGATACAGCCTGGTGACAGACGGACAGACAGAGAGACAGACAGACGGACAGCGGAGTCTTAGTAATAGGGTCCCGTTTTACCCTTTGGGTACGGAACCCTAAAGGGATATTTACCGAGTAACTTCATGGTGTACTAAATTTAAGATAGTTTAATAAACTGCAAGTCGGACTCGCACTCGTAGGGTTCCGTACCACACTACAGTATTTTATAAGATCGAGCAAATAATACCACCATCCTGTTTCGCCAGCAAAAAATAATAATTAATTAACATTTTATTTCTTATAGCGCTATCTAACGTCTAACAAAGGTGTTAGGGATCGACATTTTAATATAACGCCATCTATGGGACGTTTACCTAACTAAGCGTACATAGATGGCGTGACATGCCGAAAAAAACACGTTTCTTGTATGAGGACCCTCTATTATTTTTAACTTTATTATGTTTTTAGTATTTGTTGTTATAGCGGCAACAGAAATTCATTTATTCACGGTTCATGAGATACAGCCTGGTGACAGACAGACAGACAGACAGATGGACAGCGGAGTCCTTAGTAATAGGGTCCCATTTTACCCTTTGGGTACGGAACCCTAAAAACTAAAACAACCGACTGCCATCACAATTGACGGAGTAATCGCGTAACATACATACAAAAACAAATACAGACGATTTGAGAACCTCCTTCTTTTTGGAAGTCAGTTGAAAATAAAGGGAGTTTTACCTTGTACTATTCATTATTCTGTGGTTTTAGCAAAATTTCATGGTGTGTTAAAAATACTGGCAAAATGCGCACGCATTCAAGAATTCACTCGCATATTTATTCTCTATCGCGCCGTAAAAAGTAGGTGTAATATAGTTTAAGTAAGTATATAACTTGCAAAATATAATTATAACATTCAGATTTTTTTCACTAGTCCAAGCGGCAAGCGAGTACGTAATAGAGTGGTGTGAAACTATTTAAATTGCAGTCATCTGTACTGCGAAAAGGACTTTTTAATCTTCTCGAGAACATTTCTCAAAAGCGCTTGTATTTTCTAGTTCCCGAGTTTAACCTCGATTTCTTCTTTTTTAAATTTGCATTTTCTTCACATAATTGGCCCGTATATTTGTTACAATCTCAGCGCAAGTTTCGCAGTTTTCTTGAACTAATTTGCTGGAATTATTTTTTGAGATATTGTTAAAATTATGTTCAAGTTTTTTTTTACTGAAATAACGTTGGAAATATCTGGGTAAGTTATGTAATTGTTAAGACTTAAAACGTGTCTTTAAATCGACTTCACAATAATTTAATATTGTTTACTAAACGAAAAGAGCCGACTTCTTTTTTTTTTTTTTTTTGTTGACTTCACATACCGCGTAGTCAAAATAGCCAGTGGTATCAAGATATACAAATGCATATGTCGTCAAGGTATGTAATGTGTTTGAGATGTTTATCTAAATCTCCGGAGATAATTGTCATACCTCGCTAAAATTTGAATGGGACCAATCGGGTGGCATAACCTCAAACGAAAAAAAAAATACAGTCGAATTGAGAACGTACTCCTTTTTTGTGAAGTCGGTTAAAAAAGGCTTATTTGTTATTTCTATTGTACACTATTTTTATTGTGTTTGCAAATACATAATAATGAATAGTATATAAATAAAACTTATTAACAAAAAAATTAAACCGCCGAAAAAACTGAAAAGCAAAAAATAATAAAACTTTTTTATTTAACCTTAATAACGAAATTCTTAAACTACTCATAGTATACCTAAGTATATATTTTTGTAATTGTTTTCAGTTTTTAACTAAACATTATAACTAAGTTCTTAAACTAATGTAAGTAGTAGTATACCTAAGTAATTTTGAGTCGGCGCCAAACAAGCAAATTAATTAATTACGTAAAGCGTGATGCGCGGCTGAGCCATGGCACGACACGCCAGTTCGCCGGAAAATGCCGAGTGTTAACGAAGTTAATGTCAGCGAGACTGCAACCCGAACGGACACCACATTATATAGTAATCTGTGACGGCCCGTGACGGGCACACGTCTTTTCGAGTGGTCGTGCATCTCTATTTAGTCTGTGGGTCGTGTGGAAGCGCATTTTTTGGAATGTTTATGTTCATCGCTAGATATTTCACGTTGCATTGTTAATTTGATTTGATTATTTCTTTAAATTTAAGAGGTTATTTAGTGATCTTTGCTTATTGATTATTTGGCGCCGACTCAAAATTACTTAGGTTACATTAGTTTAAGAACTTAGTTGTTATGTTTAGTTAAAAACTCAAAACAATTACAAAAATACATACTTAGGTATACTACGAGTAGTTTAAGAATTTCGTTATTAAGGTTAAATGAAAAAGTTTTATTATTTTTTGCTTTTCAGTTTTTTCGGCGGTTTAATTTTTTTGTTAAAAAGTTTTATTTTATCATTTTTTGTGGCCATAATCTACTATGTTAAAAGCAGGCGTCATTGCCTACCCCTGGCCTAGACAAACTTTATATAGAACATTTATGCTCTATAATAATAATAAAAATAATTTCAGATCACATAAAAAACTTAAAAAACCGACTTCACGCTAGTCAACGCTAGTCAATTTCAATACTAAGTTTGAGGTGTTTATCTTCATATCTCTGGAGATAGTGAACATATCTCGATGAAATTTAAATTGTACCACCTGTAAAATATCATCATCATCATCATCCTCATAATCAGCCGGTCGCAGTCCACTGCTGGGCATATGCCTTTCTCAACACACGCAACTGAGCCCGATTTTCGGCTCTTTGTTTTTTCCAGTTTTTGTTGACATACATTGATGACATGATAAAATCATCCAAAAAATGATACTTTTATCCATTATTTTTGTTGATTTATTCAAACGGTTTATTAAAAACTCTACCGATTTCGTTAAAATTTAAATGGGACCCCCTTGGGGGTCTACCCTTTCCAATAAAAAAGAATTATCGAAATCAGACTACTCTGTAAAAAGTTATGCGTG
This sequence comes from Cabera pusaria, assembly GCA_954871355.1. NCBI lineage: Eukaryota > Metazoa > Arthropoda > Insecta > Lepidoptera > Geometridae > Cabera > Cabera pusaria. The sequence continues at coordinate 20,934,882 of OX940902.1, forward strand.
GTCATACATTAAAAAAAAATGTACGCGTCGACTTGATAATGATAACCTCCTCCGTTTTTTTTTTCGTCGGTTAAAAATATGTTTTACACTATGTAGTTTTCCATTTTCAACCGACTTCCGAAAAGAAAGAGGTTCTCAATTTGTCTATATGTTTTTTTTTCTTTTTTTTGTGTGTAACATACACTTGATTACTCCGTCAATTGTAAACCTATTTGAATGGTTTTCTTTTTAATCGGTATGGTACGTTTCCGAGGTGGTCTCATTGTAATTTCATCGAGAGCTGATAAGTATCTTCAGAGATATGATGATAAACGTCTCAGAAATGCTACTGAAATTGACTTGAAATTGACGCGTGGCATGGAAGGCGGTTGTTTAAGTTTTTAAACTATCTTCATTATATTGCCATTGACTCAAGACAAAGTAAAACTATTATAACAAATAGCGCTAGTTTGTATGTTTGTTTCTAACACTGCAGAGATATCGCAAACCAAATGGCCAAATATTCGATACCAACAATCCTTAACAGGCGGTTAACCCGTTATTCGACCACTATTGTTTGGTCTCACAGACCACCACCCGTGGGACGGCAGCTGACAGGTTAATAACAGTAAATCACGTATCGCCAACATTTTCATCGCACGGTTAATAACGACCAAAATGAAACTTTATTGTTGGACTCTGAAAACTGATTAATGTATCTGACGTTTTAATTTCGAGCTCAAAGAAAAATGGAAAATCTGTTAAAAATTTGGCATATTTTTATGGTGATTACTTCAGTTGTTATTTATATCAGTTTTTATTAAGCCTCGATTATACAGGGTCAGTTTCTGTCCTCCCAGATGTTGATTCGCATGTTCAGATGTAGGTATTCGTGATTTGTTAACCAACCTCACAAAAAAGGAGGAGATTCTAAATTTGACAGTATATAAAAAAAAAAAAATTCTGTTACCTCAGAACTCCGTCAAATCTTAACCGATTTAAAAATTCTTTTTTTGCTTGAGAGATTATGTTTTCTGTTTGGTTTCATTCAAATTTTATCGAGATCTGATTATTATCTCCGGAGATAAACAAAATAAACAAATTTGTATACCTTGATGACGTGATACTGGCATGTAAAGTCGGATTTTTCAAATACAAATACAAAAACAAAATTGCTTTATTTTGCACAAACATAAGTTTACAGACATGAAATGCGAACCCTGCTGTTTGCTTTAGTTAAAGACTGTGTTGCAAAAAAGCAGTGCCTTCCCTAAATTTAGAACAAATATAAACTTATATAATATTAAAAGCTTAGTAAAGCAACTTTTGTAGTTTAACTTAACTGGTTACCTTACATAATTGTAAGTTTAATCTAAATGTTACTATTGTTATTATAGAAAAAAAAATATCGATTTCGTTTTGTACGATCATAAATTTTAGTGATCGTGCGAATAGTGAGTGTTCTGCAGATTCCTGGAGATATCCCATTAGGTCAATGCAACCATGTTCTTACAATATCGTTGAAGTAAGAGGATACCGAATTTTGAATTGATCAGAGCTATGAAAGTTGATTTCATAGCGTCATCAACTGGTAAAAAGCTCATAGTCTTAAAACAGCTGAACGGATTTTCATGATTCAAAGCTTAGACACTCTCAATTAAGATACAATATCAATCTATAAAAAAAATCTAAATCGTTTCAGCCGTTTAGGCACTACGATGCCACAGATAGACACACACATACACAGATACATACGTCAAACGTATAACACTCCTTTTTGTGTCACAGTTTAATAAGTACCTTACTACATCATAATCACATATCTCAACCCTTGAGAATCAGAGTATTCTAGGCATATCGTGTTCACAGTCTTCGACCACATCATTGCTTACCACAGGCGAGATGGTGGACAAACGCTAGCCTACAAAACATTGGCGAGGCTTCCGTACCAACGTTGGTAATACCAATTAAGCTAGACCTGTAAATTGTATGAGCGCTCATATAACTCAGAGGCCTATCTTAATTGGCTGAAACTATGTATGTATGGAGACACCCTTTAATTTTCAACTTTTTTTATTTTTTGGAATTTTTCCTTTATTTGTGCCATAAGACCTTGCTTCCTTGCCAAATTTTATGAATCTAGGTCAACGGGAAGTACCCTTTAGGTTTTCGACCCAAAACCTATAGGGTACTTCCGGTCGACCTAGAATTGTCAATTTTGGTCAAACGCAAGGTCTTACAACACAAGCAAAGGAAAAATTCCGAAAATAAAAAAAAGTTGAAAATTAACCTACATTTGTAAACTTTAAACTTTCGCGATTTGAATACATAGTTATAAATATTAAAATACGGGACTTATCGCGCCTAAAACATTAATTTTATTTAACTCGACGTTTCGTTTCGACCAAGTTCGTTGATCGTGGTCACGAGACGACTGACTTCATATTTATAACTATAATTAACGTACATTTTGGTACTTACAAGTTTTCGCGAAAATTTAAATTTGCCCATATCTTTTTATCGTGCTGGTTCAGGACCTTGTTTTTATTAGCTTCACCTGTATGTTTGTATGTTTGTAACCGACTTCTTTGGGCGCGATTTTGACCCACTTTAAACGGTCAGATTTCGTTCAAACTTTGTAGATTTATCGAGGACCGATGACAATATAATAATTTGATAAAAAATTATTCCATTTTTCAACTAACAAGTAGAAAATAAATAATAGTTTAAAATAACTAAAAAACACGCTATTTATAGAAAACCGAACTAAAAAATAGAAAATAAATTTAATTTAAAAATAGTGTTAAAAATTTCAATACATATAAATTAATAATAGTGTGAATAAAAAAAATTATTTTATTTAAAAAAAAGCGTGGGGTGCTTTTAATATATTATCAAAATGATAATCACTCTACTCATATCTGTCAATAAAATATTTATAACTATTGACACCATGCACCTCACGCTTTTTTTAATATATTTTTTTTTTTATTCACACTATTATTAATTCATATTTATTATACACCTAATAGGGATAGGGACTATAGACCTCAGTATCTGGTATAAATTTCAACTTCCTAGGTCCACCAGTTCCTGAGAAAATTGGTGGTGACACACGGACAGACAGACGGACAGACAGACGAACAGACAGACAGACGGACAAGAAAGAGATCTTATAAGGGTTACTTTTTTACCTTTTGAGGTACGGAACCCTAAAAAGAAAAAGAGTTCAAAAATCTCAACATAAAATTGCAATCGTTTGAGTTGCACACGTAACAAGCGAGAGAATTCTTTGGTCATTTGGCCAGTTCCATTCGTTTGGATATATTGGCCGGCTACCACTTGTATTTTATGATATCCTGGTACTTGCGCCTTGCAATTTAAAAGAAAATGGCACGATAGGAGCCCATTTGGTGAAATTTACTGCGTTTGCTTTGTTTAAATATATAATGTGACCTATTTTTTTGATCACGTACATATATTTAGACGTTTTACCAGTAATTATAAACATTTGACGCTGTAGCTAGTTTTTTCCATCTTAAAAATAAATATACATACAGGCGGATAAACACCTCAAATTTGGTACTGAAAATAATTTAAGATCATTTGCAATGCATCGTAATACAAATGTTGATTATTAAAAACAGCTCAAACGATTTCGTCAAAATTTAAATGGGACCACCTGGGACCCTTGGTAAGGGTTACCCTTTGAAACAATAAAAATATTTTCCAAATCGGTTCAGGCATCTTTGAGTAATTGGTGAACATACATAAAAAACCGACGAATTAAGTACCTCCTCCTTTTTTGTGAAGTCGGTTAATGACTAGTTGCGGTATTTGACGTTGGTTTTATCGCTTATTAACAGTATTTTTAAAAAAAAGTTATGTATATTAATTTATTTTTACAATACCATTAAAGTACCTGCTTAAGCGGATATATCGAAATCTCCATTCAACTCATAATTTTAATTTAAAAATCATTTTTTAATAAATAAAAAATATATTAAAATACTTTTTTTTGTGTTTTCAACAGTCAGTTTAAAAAAGTTTTTCAGTAGATATTTGTATCGGAATCATAAAGGACTTGAATCAAATAATTTCTTGGAACCAGTTTCTGTTTAGTCATAATTTGAGAACGCCTTTCGACACGATAAATCAATGTAAATGCTGAAGAAGCCACTTCAGTTTGAGGATACTCGAGAATTATTTCAATGAGTTCCTTTTATACTGTAAATTGATGAGGATTGTCAATTTGTTTCTTATCATTGACTCAAATTCTACCGAAAGACAATAACGTTAATAAAAAAAACATTCGTTAAAATCTGCGAAAAAATACATATTCCAAGGTTGAAAGACTGAAGTAGACTTAGAAAATAATCAGGAAAACTTTAGGCTGGGTTGCACCATCTTACTTTAACCGTAACTATAACTATTAACTGGTGTTTTTATATGGATTTTGACAGATTTTTTACTTTTGTTATAGCTAAAGTAAGATGGTGCAACTCAGCCTTAGTTATGTCAGTTTTACAATCCGCTATTAAATATTTACAAAGTTTTTTATGTTAAAAATTTGATATTGGTGTGATATTGATTTGTCTATTCTGGAGTACGCAAATACTACATATGTTGCTAAATATTTTATCTGACAACTGCCACAATACTTATTTGTTGTAAATTTATAAAATATTTAATATGAATTAAAATAGGTGACAAGCCCCATAGAGTTTCATGGTGTTTCTTCTCTGATGGGAGTACTTCCGAAACACCAGTAGATTCAACAGTCAATCAGTTTTCATCTTTTGTTTGCAGATCTAGGGTTGCCTCTTAAGACGGTATTATGCAGCTGATAGACGGACAATCAGTTCCATTCGGAATATGATTTGTACTGCAATTAGTCTGCGTTTTATTTATTTATTATGTTTCAATATTTCACAGTTTTTTGGATAAAAATTGTCTGAAGTACTGAAACATGCACTGGGTTGCGGGTGCACGTAATAGTACGGTTGGCAACCCTACATTAATCAGGGGAATCCAACATGTGTTTTAAGTGTGACGTTCGACGTCTAGATGAAAGCTGAATGGCTCAATACCTTTGTTTTTTTTTTGTAAATTCAAAGCAATTAGTTATGTTTCTGTTATATCTATAATATTTTTTATTGAATATGATCTGTTTAATGTAATTTGACGTGTGTAAGTGCAAATTTTTAATTTGCCCATATACTGAATAAATGCTTTGACTTTGACTTTGACTTCGATAAATGCATAATAATTGACCGAGCAAGCGAAGCGTCTCAGTTTCGAGATTGGTCAAAACCAAAGAGGACATACCTACCGGACCAAAAACGTTCACATAAAAATAGTTCACGCCGTACCCTTACTACAAGCAAGGGTACAGCGTGAACTATTTTTCCTGTTTGTCCACTTAATGGAACAAATTAAGGGGACAAACAATAATAAACCAAAAATCGCTTATCACCGGGCGAGATAGTAGTCAAAGATATAAAACACAAAAAGATCATGTTACGCATCACATCAGCTAACAAAATAAAACACAAAGTTGCTATTCATAGTGGACAATAAACAGCTTCGTAACAATATAAAGTTGCACAGAACAATGACAAGTAGAACAGATTAGCTCACGCTAAATATAACTTAGCATTGTAAATGTAATGTGATGAAAGTAACATTAACGAATGAAAAGCTATTACAATGTACGGTAAAGCAGTTTTATCTACATTTATTTGTAGAGTTTTATAAAAAGCTTCTATAAAAATCTTAACCGCAATTACTAAACGAAGCAAAAGAAAAAAATAAATATATTATAACGACACGTATGCCCGGTGCAATAAACTTAAGAATCGCCTAAGATTAAAATATCTTAGTTAAAGCAACATTGGGACTAAAAAAATCAAAATATATCTTGCAGATACGCAAATGATCCTATATGTATCTATATTTTGATATATTGCATGGTAGCCGGATTTGTTTATTTTGTGATATTTTGACAAGCTAAGGCGATCCTTAAGTTTATTGCAAACGGGCATTAGAAACTAAATAATTTAAGATAAAGCGAATAAAACTAACTTAGCAAAATTTATAAAACGGAATTGAATCGAGAGCTTAATCTTTAGGTCACACTTAATTATCTAGCAATGAAGACTTCCTGATGAAACAATTTGTAGATCGAATCTGAATAAATGTAATTTGAAAATTATTCATGAAAATAAATATACCATAAAAAAAGCAATTACAATCTCACCTAGCGAAACTAGAGTAAACTAAAAGAAATGAATAATAAACTTTTAACATTTTTATTCAGTGTAAACCTCGGTTAGTCCCGTGGACAATAAAACAAAGTTTTGCTTGAACAAAGAATGTACCACAAAAGTGGACATTGCGGAAGAAACCGCGCATAGCAAGTTTTGTCATACTATTTTTAGAATTCCTATGCAATGTTTAACGTTTTGTCTACAAGGTTAAGTGGTGAGCTTCTTTGTCAGTTTGTGAGACAGTTTTGAGGTTATGGGCCCGGTTTCACAGATATTTTTATTGAGCCCCATTGGCGTAAAGGATAGATTATTGATTTCTATGCGAATGGTTGGTTGCCGGTCCAAATTTTAGCACGAATGTTCGTGCACAGGTGGTCGGAGTATATTATGTCGATGTTTGCGTGACTTACTACCAAAAAGTAGCTTACCACCATCAAGGAGAAAATCTGCCGCCATAACCTTAGTGTTCCGACTTTCGACAGTCCACAGCCTTTTATTTTAGGCCTAGCGTGTTCACCGTCTTCGACCACATCATTGATTTCCCCCAGGTGAGATAGTGGTCAAACCACAGGGTCTAACGCTAGCCTATACAATAAAAAAAAACATACAGACGAGCATAGAACCTCCTCCTTTTTGGAAGTCGGTTAAAAAAATAATATGTTGTTTTCGAAAATTCATAAGGTGTATTTCCTCGAAAGATTATTATTTAATACCTACCAATTAAAAAAGAAGTCAATTTCTAAATCCTCTACTTTTGTAAATTAAATGAATTCTGTCGAAAAGCAAGTAATTCCCATAATATTTTTTTCTTGATTCTTAGAAATTTCATTACTTAGGTACCTAAACGAATTCACAGGAATTTCTTTATTTTCGAGATGTATCTCCTAGCGAATAACGTTCATGTAATAGTGCCCAATGGCGCAGTGGGAGAGTGGTCGACGTTGACGCCAGAGGTAAAGGATTCCAATCACCGCCATGCACCAATGGATTTTTCTATCGAACAATGTATCTACACTGTGTTTTTTTTATTTTTTTTATTGCAGATAGGCAAGCATTTGACCACTATCTCACCTGGTGGAAAATGACGATGTGGTCGAGGGTGTAGAAGGCTTGCTTAGAAGATACCTGTTCACTCTTGACTAAAAGAGACCCAAGTTATAGCTACTCGGAAACAAGTCAGCCGGCAACATGTTCCATTCCTTTGCGGTTCGGATTAAAAAAGTAGAACCAAAACGTTTAGTGCTGATTGCTGGGATATCCACCATGTATGGATTCTGTTGTTTAGTTTGCCTTGTTGTCCTATAGTAAAAATGGGAAGACGGAATCAAATTGTGTAATTCCATCGCATACTTACCAAAATGTGTAATGCGCACATACATTTTTCGGCCCTCTGGTGAAGGAAAACCCACAACTAGCGTGGTGGTAGGTGGTAGAACACTGTCTAGTGTCTGCCTCGCCAGCCACCGGGTGGTGAAAAACTTTTAATTATGTCGCCAAAAACTTGTTATGTGCTCTAGCAGCTGTCTTTGAGAGCCAATTCCATTACTAGGCCTAGCGTGCTACCATCCTCGACCGCATCATCACTTACCAACAGGTAAGATAGTGGTCAAACGCTAGCCTATATAATAATTAAAAAAAACTAAATCAACATTGGTTCACACACGATACACATTACACAGATGATACACACGTCAAACTTATTACATCCCTTCTTCTTGCGTCGGAAGTTAAAAATCAGACTACCTACAAAAAATAATATCATCATAGCCTGCACTATTGCAACCTTCAAACAGACTTATGAAAAAATTCGACGCACAATGCATCGGGGATATAGCTCAGTGGTAGAGCAATCGACTGCAGATCGATAGGTCCCCGGTTCAAATCCGAGTGTCCCCTATAAATCTAACTGTGATGGTTTTTTTATGCTAAAGTGTGATGACAAAGATGAGCTACTTTTCTATTTAAGATTTATTAATAAAAAAAGCATATATTTAGAAAATAAAATAGTTTAATATACTTTGAGATTTGATAACAAATAAATAATTAAAAAATAATAAATAAATATAATAATACATATTGTTACATCGCGTCGTCGAGTCGCGATGTTTCGCCAAGCTTCTCGAACAAAAATACCGTGGGAAAGAATAGACTAATTAGGGGCTATAAACACCCGACCCGACCGTCATAAAAGTAACCTTCCGGGAATTCAGACCCTAGTCAATGTACCTAGTTTTGTAGTTAAGATTGAACCTTATTCATAAGTAGTTAGAGATCAAGTTAGCATGTATGGTAAAGTTGTTTACATCAGATGCTCAAAGGAAAGCCGCCCCTTTTGTTTGTGATTTTTATTGCTTTGTTTTGAACGTCTTTTGTCTATTGTTTCGAGTCAATACTGGAAAGTTCTGTAGAAATATTCTCGTCCTATATAAGACGTTGAAACCGCGGCTTGAGTCAGTCTTTTCTCTGGAAGCGACAGTGTAACTATCTAAGTGCGAATAGCGACCAAGTGATCGTTAAGTGTTATCAGTGAACTAGTGTTGTGAACTGTGAACAGTGAAATCAGTGATTGTGATTACCAACGACCTCAGTGTGTGTTAACGGACTTTTGATAATTGTGCAAGACGATTTGGACAACTACTGTGGAACATTGTGCTAACCTAGTGATCAGTGGAAATAAACGTTCATCTCATCGGATTGGCATTTTAATACCACCCCGCACGTAACAATTGGTGTCAGAAGCGGAATGCCAATCACTCCGAGGGAAGATACGCGTACTCCACGCACCAGACGCCAGGCGGAGATGGATGCAACCCGGCAGAAGGAGCTCGAAGCATCGGGAGCAGGAACATCCACATTGGAAGAGCCAGCAGCAACACCGATGGCACCCACCATGGCAGCGCCACCTACAGCACCGCCGGTGAGTCTAACTACGGATGGAGGCCTGGAGGCTAGCCGCTCTCCTAGCAGGACAACAAGAAGCTAGCCGTAAACAGGAAGAAGCTAGCCGTAAACAGGAAGAAGCTAGCCGTAAACTGGAAGAGACAATTGAACGTCAGTTGCAGAGCGGGCTTGCCAGCATGGGAGAAAAGATCAAAAAGGTGGAAGCCGGTGTCAAGGAAGTCACCATGAAAACAGACTGTTTGGAAGGACGGCTTGAAGTACACGAGAAAACCATGCATGACCTGTCTAATAAGGTCCAGAAACTGGAGTTTCGAGGAGTTGGACAGATTCCCGCTACGACCTCTTCCTTCAAACTAGATTTGCCGCACTTCGACGGAACATCTTCGTGGGCAGCCTACAAATTCCAATTCACAACGCTGTCCAAAAGTTGCGGCTGGACAGACGAGCACGCAAATACAGCGCTCACATTAGCGCTGAAAGGAGACGCTCAGCTTATCCTGGAACGCATACCTGAAGAGGAAAGGACCCTGAAGACCCTGCTGGAAGCCCTCGAAACGCGCTATGGAGACAAGCACATGGAGCATGCGTACAGGGCACAACTACGTGAGCGCACCCAGAAGCCCACAGAGACATTGCAACAGTGGGCAGATGAAATCGAGAGGTTGGTCCGACGAGCCTACGTGTCGACGCCATCAACCATTGAGGTGACATCTCTAAAGAGCTTCGTGGATGGAATCAGGGATGATGAGGTACGCGCTGCGGTACGATCGGGACATCATCAGACACACAAGAGCGCACTGGCTCATGCTTTAGAAGTGGAAGCAGTGCGACGGGACACCAAACCATACAGAATTCGGGAGCTGGTGACTGAACCCAGGAAGCCCCGTTATGGACCGACATGTTACGGGTGTGGAGAAAAAGGGCATATTCGGGTTGATTGCCCGAAAACGAAGAAACGGGTCAGAAATTCCCAAGAGACCCAAGTGGAAGAGGAGGCTGGTCAAGAGAAAGCCCCCACCATCACTGTGACACAAGTGAGCAACGGGAACAGCTTAATCGTCGAGGGCACCTTGAACAACAAGACCTGCAAGTTCACAGCGGACACAGGAGCATCGCGCACTATTGTGAAGCCTGAATTCCTGCAACGATTTATATCACGGAAACATCGATCTGCAGCATGCTCACTACGGACAGCAACCGGCCAGTCAGTACCTGTCCTTGGCGATACAGATGTGGAGATATTCATCGGTGAGCACTCATACATTCATCCTGTGCTTATTGCCAACATAACTGACGATTGCATTCTGGAATTGGACTTTTTGGAGAAGTAGCAGTGCATATTGGATGTGGCCCGTGGTGTACTCCGGTTTCCCGAGCAAGAAGTGTTCTTTGAAGGGACGGCACCGTGTAAACTGTACTGCCTCAAGGACGTCGTGTTGGCTCCAAAATCGCAAAATATTGTTCGAGTGAAATTTCCAAATACAGTCAAGAGTGGACTATGTGTAGTTGCCGAAGATGAGGGCACACATCCGACCTGGATTACTGCAAGAACATTGCTCATGACAAACAGAACGGCCAGTGTGCGAATTCTTAACCTTGGCAATGAAGAAGTTCATCCGAAGAAAAACAGCATAATTGGAAAATGTCAAGAAGTGAAGTACCTGCGACGAACGGATATTACTTCTACGGAACCAAGCTCGGAAGATCAAATATCACAGCTGCTGGAATCATCCAAAGACAACTTAACATTCGCTCAGCTGTCACGAGCAAAACGTCTGTTGATGCGGTATAAAGACGTCTTCGCCGCTGGAAACAACTGTGGACGTACCGGACTTGTTAAACACAAAATTGACACTGGCGACGCAAGACCTATACGACAGAGGCCACGAACGATTCCATGGGCGAAAGAAGCTGAAGTTGCAGACATGATACGAGACATGGCCAAAGAAAAAGTCATCGAACCATCTACAAGTCCTTGGTCATCGCCAGTGGTTCTGGTGAAAAAGAAAGATGGCTCCACCAGATTCTGCGTAGATTACAGAATGCTTAATGAAGTCACAAAGAAGGACAGCTACCCCTTGCCTCGAATAGACGATACACTGGACATGCTCAGTGGAATGAAGTGGTTTTCAACAGTTGACCTGAAAAGTGGCTACTGACAGGTAGAAATCAGTCCAGAAGGCAAAGAAAAGACAGCATTCAGTACGGGCATTGGAAATGGTCTCTGGCAATTCAACGTCATGCCATTTGGACTGTGTAATGCTCCAGCAACGTTCGAACGTCTCATGGACAGAGTAATGGTTGGATTTCTGGGAGACGTATGCTTGGTGTACCTGGATGACGTCATCATTTTGGGCCGTGATTTTACTGAACATCTGCAGAATCTGGAGAAGGTTTTGAACCGTCTACGTGAAGCAAACCTGAAGTTGAGTGCTAAAAAGTGTGACTTCTTTAAATCCAAAGTCAGCTACCTTGGACACATCATTTCGGAGAACGGGGTACAAACTGATCCTGACAAAATCAAGGCTGTTCAAACTTGGCCTACCCCGAAGAATAAAACGGATGTAAGGTCGTTTTTGGGACTATGCGCTTACTATCAGCGGTTCGTCAAGAACTTTTCTGGAATTGCCAAACCCTTACATCGACTGACGGAAGAAAAGCGCACATTTGTATGGGACTTAGAGTGTGAATCACACGCGAATCACCTTCAACAATCTTAAGCAGCGACTGTGTGAAACGCCGATCTTGGGGTACCCTACCAGAGATGGAAGATTTATCGTGGACACTGATGCCAGTAACACGGGAATTGGAGGAGTTCTCTCGCAAATCCAAGGAAACCAAGAAGTGGTCATAGCATACTTCAGTAAATCATTATCCAAACCAGAACGAAACTACTGTGTCACCCGCCGCGAGTTGCTAGCTGTGGTGAAGACTCTTCAGCACTTCAACAAGTGCCTCATCGGAAGAGAGTTTACGCTCAGAACTGACCACGCTGCTCTTAAATGGCTTCTTCAGTTTAAGAGCCCGGAAGGTCAAGTGGCACGATGGATCGAGCAACTTCAAGAGTTCAATTTCGTGACAGAACATCGCAGTGGAAAAGGCCATAGCAACGCCGATGCCCTGTCAAGAAGACCTTGTGCAGATGACTGTAAACACTGCGAGAAGCACGAGTCTCAAGAAGAAGTCAGAGTCATCAGGATGGACAGAACAGATGACGAATGGAACGGCGAAAATATGAGACAAGCACAATCGGAGGACAGTGATTTACGACCTGTACTGGATTGGATAAAGTCTGGAAATAAGCCCCAGTGGAGCGACGTGTCAGCTTGCAGCCCAATTACAAAAAGTTACTGGGCTCAGTGGGACAGCCTGACTCTGGAACAAGGAATTTTGTACCGAAAATGGGAAAACAGCAATGGAAAAGAAACTACGATGCAGGTCGTTGTTCCCCGGAGTAAAGTAGCATCTCTACTACGACACATTCATTATGGAAGCGACAGTGTAACTATCTAAGCGCGAATAGCGACCAAGTGATCGTTAAATGTTATCAGTGAACTAGTGTTGTGAACTGTGAACAGTGAAATCAGTGATTGTGATTACCAACGACCTCAGTGTGTGTTAACGGACTTTTGATAATTGTGCAAGACGATTTGGACAACTACTGTGGAACATTGTGCTAACCTAGTGATCAGTGGAAATAAACGTTCATCTCATCGGATTGGCATTTTAATACCACCCCGCACGTAACAATATAAATCGATTTACTATTTATCGACATCTGCACATTCAATGTTTACAAGGTAAAGCAAATAAAAAGTAAATGTAAGCAAAAGCTGGATGCATCGATGTCCTAGCAAAACGTCGATGGCTGGATGAGATTAGCCGAGGATCGTGCTCAATCCACAAGGGGTTAGGACCAGGCTAGAGAAGCAGGCTGGCCCCAACGGGACCGCTCCGCCAGGCTTCCCCGCAAAGCTTGGTGTGAGTAGTACAGGAGGTAGATTGCAGTGCTGTATGGGACTGCGACTGAGGCGGGCTGCGGTGTAGTATGGGCTGCACAGCAACTGAGGACTAGGGTCCACGGCGGGAGAGGGCTGCTGATGCGCCGCTCCCCCCGCCTTTCGTGACCCCGACGGGGCCGCCACCGTTAGATGGCGGATGCGATGGAGCCGCAGAAGAAGAAGACTGTCGGTTATGACGCTGCTCCGCTTTCTCTATCTTCTGTGGCTGGAGTGGCTGGTGGTGGGGCTACTTAAATGACCCCCCCCCCCCTGCGGGACCACGGGTGTCCAGACTCGGGGTTGTCTGGCGCCCGTCTGGTCGTGGGAAGGAGTTTGCAACGTGCCATATGCTCTGGCTCGTCGTGACGAGGGGGGAGGGGCGAAAGCCTAGTAACCCCCCTGAGGAGGGGTCCTCACGGACAAACGCTGTTAGGGCTGCGGTTGCATGCGACAGTGACCCCGTAGCCCTGACCCTAGGCGTCGAGACGGAACACCCTGGGGTTTTAAGTCGGTTGGAGCCCGACATAACCACTTCCTTGGCCCCACAACTGAGTGGTACCCGACCGTGTTTCCCCAGGCTAAAATGAAAAAAAGTGCAATTTGAGAGGCCTATCTTTAGCAGTGGACTAGTATAGGAGTATAGGCATGATTACGATGATACATTCAATAGGCATATTGTATGATACAGTTATTGGTGGTATTACCGCTTAGGTATCTTTTCCAGACAACCTTGGAAACGTACAACGGAAATGCACAAACAAACCTACCATTCTTTTACCAACTATAACATCAAGTGTAACTATTTTCATTGTGACTTTACTTTCTTTTACTTTTTCATTCATACTCACTTCCTAGATAGGCGAGTTAATATTTTATGACCACTTAATGTTCTGTCCGTCGTAAAGTTGTAGATAAGACGCGGGAAAAATGTAACTTTTAGTTACTTAGCTGTAATAATATCAGCTAGTAATAGTTAGATAGGGTTTATGTATTTTTTTACACTGTACTCAAACCAACGAGGCTCTTGCGATCCGCAACCCGCACTGGACCAGCGTGGTGGGTTATGGGCCATACCCCTTCCCCCCTTTTTTTAAAGAAAACATGAAGAGAAGCAAAGAAAACAGGCCCCAAGTGCCCGGCGACGCCAGCGGCTGTACCGGCAATGACGCGTGCCAGTTCTGGTGTCAGAAGTGGTATTGTTTTCACAAAGTCTGGCCATAAACGGCGTTAGATAGGGATAGGTGGAAAAAATGGGGAAACCTTTACCCAGCAGTGGGATCCAATAAGTTTGCTAAAAAAATACCAACGACCCGCTTTGGCTTCGCACGGGGAGAGCATAATACCTACATTTTTTGCATCAGTTTGCTGGTGAAAACCTCATGAAAATCTGTTGAGTAGTTTTGTTTTGTTGAGTTTATCGCCAACAGACAAACATACGTGGCGGGCGACTTTAGTTTATAATAATGTAGTGATAGGTAAGCGCTTGACCACTACCTCAATTGATGTTAAGTGACGATGCGGTCGACGATGTAGCACGCTTACCGCACGTGTACGGCCTCTCCATGGAACTGCTTAGGACGGCTATAATTCCCCTTGCACCGATACTGGCAATACTTTTTAACAACTACATCAGAGAAGGGTCAAACCCGAAATCTTTGAAGGTCGGTAAAGTGTCGCCAATATTCAAAGGCAAGGGAAAAAGACAAAATATTGATGGTTATAGGCCAGTATCGATTATACCGTCGATAGCTAAAATATTTGAGAACGGGTTGAGCACGAGGCTCACTGAATACTTGTGCTCAACCGATGCATTATCGGATCGGCAATATGCCTATCGAGCAAGACGCCCTACAACTTGCCTCACACGTGAGGTGGTCAAACGAGTGATGGCGGCTCGCGAGGGTAGGCGGCAGGTGGCCGTTCTCTGCTGCGACTTGTTTAAGGCCTTCGATGTGGCCGATCACGTCGTGCTCGCGATGAAATTGCGTCATTACGGTATCAATTCAGCCTCACACAATCTTCTAACAAATTTACTTAGAGGAAGATCGCAGGTGACACTGGGGATAGAGTGAAATATTATTCTCGATACTTCTCAATTATCTACCGGATGTTGTGTCTGAGGCGGACATACTGTTGTATGCTGACGATGTCGCCGCTATAGTCACAGCATCTACGGTGGATCATTTGGAGGTGAGAATAAACGAGGTGGCCACCTGCCTAGCTACATGGTTCGGAATGAACGGCCTTGCTCTTAATTTGAGTAAGACCCACTTCATCCACTTTAATCCTTCGGGAAGGACAACGAAGCCGCTGAGGCCTGAATTCCTCAGTCGCTGACGTCGGTCGCGTACATACGCGGCGCGTAGCAAATCGCGCGCCGCTGATGTCAGCGTCACAGTGTGGTGCTATATAGAAAACAACGTATATTCGTACGCGCGACCGACGTACGCGATCGACGTCAGCGACAGAGGATTTCAGGCCTAATAGCATTCTATAGCGCGTCATTCGACCGACGTACGCGGCGCTGACGCGCAAGACCGACGCGCGCCATGCGCGGCGCGTAGCAACTCGCGCGCCGCTGATGTCAGCGTCACAGTGTGGTGCTATATAGAACACAACGTATATTCGTACGCGCGACCGACGTACGCGACCGACGTCAGCGACAGAAGAATTCAGGCCTGATAGTACACGTTAATGGGGTTACTATTGAACAAGCCAGACATTCCACATTTCTTGGTTTTGAAATTGACAGACGACTGATATGGGAGTGTCACATCAAAAAGCGCTGTGTGAAACTAGGTAGTGCATGTTTTGCCCTGAATCTAGTATCTCGGGTAGTGTCTCGGGAGGTGGCGCGAACGTGCTACTTCGCCACAGTACACTCGCTGCTGCAGTACAGTGCGGAGCTGTGGGGGCGCTGCGCCGAGTGTGAACGCGCATTCCGCATGCAGAAACGCGCCGTCAGAGCAATTGTACGAGTACCACAGGACACCTCCGCGAGGCCCTACTTTAAGGAGCTCGGTATCCTTATACTGACGTCAATTTTAATACTGCAGATCGCAGTCTTTGTAAGGACAAACCCTTACCTTTACGGGAAGCGGAGCGACATGCATACCTTCTACACACGCAACAAAAATAAACTTGTCGGGGTAACACACTCCCTTGTCAAGTCCAGCAAGCTGAGTCACGTGATGGGCCCCACCGTGGACAACAAGCTTCCAAAAGACATAGTTGCAGCTCCTAGTTTCACATGCTTTAAAGCAAAACTTGGCTTGTCGAGCAAACGTTTTACGACTACGACGATTTCTTAAAATTTAAGTAAGGTACAATATTAATGTTAGTTTAGTTTATTTTTATCCTTACAATTGATTGTATTTTAATTTGTTATATTTCAAATATTTTTCTCCTCATATATGAAATAATATTGTAAAAGTATGACGTGTAAACCTGTTTATCAATAAATGAGTATATGAGTATACCTAGAAAATACCTGAAAATGCGAAATAAAAATCAAAATATTTGTTCCGGCAGCTATCCTCGAGAGCCAGTTCCCATTCTAGGCTTAGCGTGCTACCATCCTCGACCACATCATCACTTAACAACAGGTGAGATAGTGGTCAAACGCTAGCCTAAATTATATTTTAAAAAAATTGAAGATACCGAAGGGCCGAGTAAGTAGTCTACTACTGGTCGATCTATAGATGTTAAGGCGATACCACCACTTTGATAGTTATTCAGTCTTGAAAGAAATGTTTCTGTCTTAAACTTGCGGTTTCTATACGAATCTATGCTTGTACATACATACTACAAGGGGATTATCTAATATATAAAATTCTCGTGTCACAGTTTTCGTTGCCATACTCCTCCGAAACGGCTTGACCGATTTTAATGAAATTTTTTGTGCTTATCCGGTATCTATGAGAATCGGCCAACATCTATTTTTCATCCCCCTAAATGTTAGGGGTAGTCCACCCCTAAATTTTTTTTTTAATTTTTAGACAAAATTTTTAATTTCTATTTTTTTATGATACAACATACAAAAATACATACAATCCTCAATTTTCACCCTTCTACGATCAACCCTTATTTTTTAATAGCCATTTATTTAAATGGAAAAACAACTTTTGCCGGGTCAGCTAGTTTTTCTATAAAATGAAGCCTTGGCAAATATAATTATTTTGCTCTAAAATTAGAATACCTGTATAGTATGTTATAATATATTATTATATAATATATTATATATACCTGTATAATATATTATGCATTCTATTATTATTCACGTTATTTATTTTCTTTCTTAGTTTTAGGTTTTTTTACAATAAAGATATCCAAACTAAAATAGAAAAAAATCATTACAAATAAACAATATTATAAAAAAACCTAAACCTAGAGTGCCGCCAGCAGCGGGGCAGGGCCCAAGCTACCGGTGGTTAGGGCTGCAGAGAGAGGAACCTCCTGACGATGCGTGCCGTGTCAAGAAGTACCGCCTTCTGTATCTGGCCCTTGATCCAGCCGTCTAGCGAGAGTCTCTTGAGATGTTGGTCGAGACTCTTCGCTATTAGGCCGTTCGCAGAAACGACTATTGGGACAATGCTAGTCGAATCAACATCCCACATGGCGGTAACCTCGAAAGACAAGTCAAGGTACTTGCTGATCTTGTCCTTTTCAGCCTTCACGAGGTTCTCGTCATGCGGGATGGTGATGTCAACTAACACTGCCCGCCGCTGGGACCGGTACAAGTCAAGGTACTTGCTGATCTTGTCCTTTTCAGCCTTCACGAGGTTCTCGTCATGCGGGATGGTGATGTCAACTAACACTGCCCGCCGCTGGGACCGGTCGACTATCACGATATCAGGTTTATTGGCGACAATAGTCCTGTCCGTGATAACCGATCGGTCCCAATAGAGCAAAGCATGACCATTTTCAAGAACTGGCGCAGGTGCGTACTTATAGTACGGCACCTCAGACTCGACAAGGCCGTATTGAAGAGCAAGTTGCTGGTGGATGATCCTGGCTACGAGGTTATGTCTGTGCAAGTACTCGGAGTTAGCAAGATGAGAACAACCGGAAATGATATGTCTGAGTGACTCTCCGGGACGGCGGCATGCCCGACATATGTCGACCGTACCGTCCTTCATAATATATTTCCGGTAGTTGTTCGTCTTGATAACTTCGTCCGCAATTGCACAAACAAAACTTTCGGTTTCCCCAAAGAGGTCCCCGAATCGTAGCCAGTTCACCGACGCGAGCAGGTCCACATCGGGTCCCGTTAAGACTCGATATAACCGGCCATGCAGCTCCTTGCTCTTCCATACGTCCTTGCGGTCCTCGGTGCTCAACACCTGAGGCTTGCGCCAGTTCTCTTTGCCTAAGGACAGAGGGGTGAAAGTCTTAACTGACACCACATCGCAATGCATCCCACACTCGTTGTTTAGGAAATATTCCCGGAGACTGCATACCTCACGGTTGTGGAGTGTCTTGGCATTTAAAAAGCCTCGACCACCCCATTTCCTTGGGATATACAGTCTCATAACAGACGAGCGTGGGTGAAGCATGCGATGTGATGTCAATTGCTTTCGAACTTTTCTATCCAGGGCGTCTAGTTCAGTCTGAGTCCACCTTAGTATGCCAAAGGTGTATATAAGTAGGGGCATAACCCAGCCGTTGAAGGCACGTACCTTGTTGCCTCCTGACAAAAGACTGTTAAGTACTTTCGTCAGGCGACCGAAGAAACGTTCCTTTACCGACTGTTTTATCCCCCCACTCTCGATACCCAATGACTCTGACATACCAAGGTATTTATAGGTGTCGGCTTCGGAGAGAGATCTGAAAGTCATTGTATCAGAAAGTTGTAAATTCATTGAATTAACAACTTTCCCCCGCTGCACGTGCATGACCGCGCACTTATCTACACCGAACTCCATGTTGATGGCGTTGCTGAAAGTCTCAGTGACTTTCAATAACTCCATCAAATCATGGCGCTTCGGTGCAAAAAGTTTGAGGTCATCCATGTACAGCAAGTGTGAAATGACTTCACCCTCTCTCCTAAGCCGATAGCCTAGCCCTGAATCCTCAAATAATGTGCTTAGAGGATTTAGGGCTAGACAGAACCACAACGGACTCAGACTGTCACCCTGGAAGATGCCTCGCTCAATCCTTATAAAGTCCTGCGGACCAGAGAGACTGTCCCAACCACCCGGTTGACGAAGGACTGTGGTCCACTGCCTCATACAAGAACCTAGAAAAGACCTCCGAGTTGTATCAATTTTATACAACTCCAAGATCCTCTCCAGCCAGGTATGAGGTACTGAATCATAGGCCTTCTTGTAGTCAATCCAGGCGGTGGAGAGAGCACCTTTGTTCCGCCGGACTTGTTGGCAAATGGCCGTGTCGATGAGGAGGAGCTCCTTAGTACCACGGGACCCAACCTTACATCCATTCTGAGAGGGGGCCAAAATATTGTGCGCAACAATGTGCGAATTAATTTTAAATCTCAGAATAGATGTAAGAAGCTTGTACAGCGTTGGCAAGCATGTAATGGGTCTATAGTTCTTCGGTTCCGTGGTACTACCGGACTTGTGGAGCAGGAAGGTGACACCGGTTGTCATGAATGTTGGCAAGGAACCAACCTCGAGGGCTTGTTGGAATTGCGCCGCTAAGCAGTCGTGTGAGCATCGAATCCACTTTATCCAAAAGTTGTGTAATCCGTCCGGTCCTGGACTTTTCCAGTTCTGGGCCGTACGGATCGCACAACTAACGTCTTCGGGGCTAATACTAATAGCCCCCATGGATTCGATAGGCTCACACGCGCGCTCAACGACGCTCATCCAATCGCCCTCCGTGTGTTCGACGGGCACCGACCAGATACTACGCCAGAAGTTATTCATGGTAGTAGTATCCGGACACTGCTCCTCATTCACACGTTGATTGGTTCCTTCCCAACCTCGGTATACCTTCCTTTGGTCACTTTGGAAGAGGCGATTTTGATAATAGCGATCTACACGCGCTCTATAGCGACGAATACGGTTTGCCAATGCATAAACTTTCTGCTTCAGAAAGTCAATGCGTTCCGTGACACAAGTCATGTAGTCCCGGGGTCTAATCCCGGTCCCAGCAAAGGTCTGGTTCACGAAACGCATGACTCGGGGGCGATGATTACCCCCTCTGAAGCAGATCAACTTCGCAATAAGAGTCCTAAACATATTGATGCGACACTCGATTCGTTCTTGCCACGCAGGGATAGCGGGGCGTCGCGGTATTCGGTCAGTATCCGGAAACTTGACGCGAACAACGCGACACGCCGCTATAGCCGCGCAGTAAAGAATCGAGTGTGTATCAAGTAATGTTTCGCTAGTCTGCATATATGGGACTAGCAAAACGTTTAGGGCTCCCATTAACGCCAGGTTACTTTTATTCATTGGCAAACGTGGTAGTCGCGGCCTAGAGTCAGGAGTAGTGCGATACTCCAAAATCGCGTCTTCCAAAGCCCTCCTCAAATGCTCATTAGTCTGGGTACTTACGTTAGTATTCGTACAATCGTCTGCGTCTAGCGCGGCATCCGCCGGGGCAGACGTCGAAGCCGAGCCTGTCGGCCCCTGCGTCGACGACACACTGGGCGGGTCCCGCGCTAAAGCAGAAGTAGTAGGAATAATAGGTAACGCCTCCAGACGCAGCCGATCAAGCGCAGAGTCGTCCAACAGCTTGAGCCGCTGGATGGCCCGCACCTGATCCGATAGTCGTTGTGCGGTAACGGTGACGGCTGGTTCAAGGGCCTGAAACAGAGGTAGTATCCTATCGCGGTACGCGGTCAAGTTAGTTCCTCCCTCTGTAGCCCCGTAGTAGGCGCGCATGCAGTTCTCATTTAAAGACTGGGTCCATCGCATGCGACGCGCTACACCACCGGTAGCGAGGGCCGGGCGCGGAGCAGAATGCCCCACAGGCCCCAAGCGTGCCGGTAGCGGTGGCCGTCCTCGTCGTCGCGTAGATGGTGGTGGCGGCGGCGGCGGCGTAGGCCCGTCGTCATCACTCGACGAGCTGCCCTCCGGGGGAGTGACAAACTCGTCTCCCGACGATGTGCTCGGAGATGATGCGGCGGGCGGAGGTGGTGGGTGCGCGCTTCTTGTCTCCGCTAGACATCTTCGAGATCTCGTTATCATTTTTTATCACTTTTATCGTAGTTATTTTGCTTGCACATTATTTTGGGTTTGTTGATATATGACATGATACGTCAAATGAGAAAAACGATGTAGATTAAATTAAATGTATACTGAATTTTGAACACTATTTTCTTGATGAAAGATTATTTGTTTATTGTATTTACTGTTTTTATGGTATAATCAAGGTTGAAATAGCAAAATTCACAAATAAAAGTAATATAAAAGAAAAAAAATTCTAAAAGACGTCTCGTCTGAGCGGTGTCAAAAATTTTTTTTTAATTTTTTTATTATTATTCATTTATTCAATCTAACTCACGGGTCGTACACGCCCGGTCTTTTGGAGGGCATTGATGGAGCCGAAGCCAACATCAAGAGGCCCTTTACATTGTTTACTTAGGTATTATTAATTGATGAGGAGGAGATATGGGAAACTATATTATAAAAAGATGGTACATTTTATGAGACTATTGGGTGAGCTGATTAATGTCCGATTGCTGGTCTATGGGATGAGGTACGGCACCCGCCAATTATGCCTCATTACAAAATATTTAGGCGGGTGGTGACTTGCCACCCACTGAATGGACCCCCCATAAAGGCGGACCGTTATGTTGGCGCCGAGGGGCAACATTGGCGTGGATAGCTAAGGGTGTTGAGAGGTGTGCTGCACTTTCACTAAACGCTACTAGCGGCTTTATGCCTTTAACACTTCCACCCTGGAGCTTAGGTCTTAGCTCTTGCGATTCCCACCACCGGTCGGCCGGTCAAGGCAAGCCGGGGGTCAGAGGGTCTCATTTAGCCCTCACGGGATAGGGGTACGCGGTGTCGCCACTCACCGTCGGCTCGCCACGAAGCCGCCCCTGCGGTTATTATTATTATATTAAATTCAATTCACATCACGGGCTGCAAATCGCCCGGTCCTTTGGAAGGCATTGACGGAGCCGAAGCCAACGTCAAGAGGCCCTTTACAATATTAAATTAAATAAAAATATGATTTGTGGATGGAGACATGAAAAACTATAAAAAGATGGTACTATAATTTATTATGGCTATGAATGTGTGCTGCTTGATGACTGTTTTCTGGTCTATGGGATGAGGTACGGCACCCGCCAATTATGCCTCATTTCAAAATATTAAGGCGAGTGGTGACTAGCTATACACTGAATGGACCCCCATAAAGGCGGACCGTTATGTCGGCGCCGAGGGGCAACATTGGCGTGGATAGCTAAGGGTGTTGAGAGGTGTGCTGCACTTTCACTAAACGCTACTAGCGGCTTTATGCCTTTAACACTTCCACCCTGGAGCTTTGGTCTTAGCTCTTGCGATTCCCACCACCGGCCGGCCGGTCAAGGCAAGCCGGGGGTCAGAGGGTCTCATTTAGCCCTCACGGGATAGGGGTCCGCGGTGTCGCCACTCACCGTCGGCTCGCCACAAAGCCGCCCCTGCGGGATTATTATTATTATTATTATTATTTATTATTATTATTATACTCTTTATTCAATTCACATCACGGGCTGCAAATCGCCCGGTCCTTTGGAAGGCATTGACGGAGCCGAAGCCAACGTCAAGAGGCACTTTACAATATTAAATAAAAATATGATTTGTGGATGGAGACATTAAAAACTATAAAAAGATGGTACTATAATTTATTATGGCTATGAATGTGTGCTGCTTGATGACTTATTATTATTATTAGAAGCCGTCCGTCACAAATCTTGCGATTGATTTTAGAGTGACTTCCAGGGGTTCGATTGAGCTGAACTTTGACATACATGTGTAAATAGCGTGACAATGCAATATTATGATGACATGGTGCTGATCCGCTGATGGAGCTGGAAGATGGCCAAAGGAACTCCTAAACCACACATGTTATACCTGTCGTGTTTGGGCTCGTTGGATTTGTCTTGACTTACTCTGGTCCTAGGTTATGTTAAAAATTGTGTTAAAAAGGTTTTTTTTTTAATATTACTTGTATTCTAATATAGAATTCTATTATACATAGAAGTAGCTCTATCTAAAGATAGCAACAACCTTATTCAGTAAAACAAAAACTTTCTTTCAGTTTCTACATCGGGCCCAGTGGTGTAGTGAGAGAATGGTTGGCTTTGATTCCAGAGGTACCGAGTTTAATCTCTGCCGTGCACTAATGGATTTTTCTATCGAAAAAATGATGTGCGCTTTTCATAGTGGCCCTCCGGTGAAAGAAAAACCTCGTTAAAAAACCAATATCTCCGCATGGTGGTAGGACACTATCCAGTGTCCGCCTGGCCAGCTACCACCCCAAAGTTAGAAAATCTGTCGCCAAACATCATGTGTGGCGGCAGCTACCCTTGAGAGTCAGTCTCCATTCTAGGCCTAGCGTGCTTGCTATCCTCCTCAACCGCATCATCACTTACCAACAGGTGAGATAGTGTTCAAATGCTAGCCTATTTAACATTAAAAACATAAAATAATTACTACTACTTTCCAGAAATAGTCTATTATAAGTATCTCTATAAGATAGAATAATACCTAATAGCACACGAGTAAAGAAACGTTTACTCATGTGCTAAAAGGCCGAGGTTGTGTTTTATATTTCCCACGTTAATGCGCCTTTCCATTCTTGCTATGCAGAGGAAAATAGATTTTTTCATATAATTTTGCAGCTTATGTGATTATCAAAATCAGTCTTCCTCTACGTACTAAAATTCCTATAAGTATACTAAGTACTATGTTAGGATTTAGCCATCTACCCCCAATATCTATAATACCTTGTAAATACCGCTACATAACCGCTTACGGAAACGGCCCATCTATAGAAATAGTTAAGCATCAGTATGAGGCCGACCCTCGTCGGTTCTAATTAACGATCCGGGGACGACACGACAACGGGACGACAGCGAATTATTAGTAGGTACAACTATCGATGTCATCCCGTAATGACAGAATGGATAAGTTTTAGTATGGCCCAAGAAAATTTATACTCAGTGGAGGTTGCATGTAGTGTACACTCTTGAAGACTTGAACTTTGAATGACGTGATACGTCATATCATGTTTTTAGAGTTCCGTAGCCAAATGGCAAAAAACGGAACCCTTATAGATTCGCCATGTCTGTCCGTCTCTCTGTCTGTCTGTCCGTCCGTATGTCACAGCCATTTTATTCCGGAACTATTCAGAATACAGAATTGAAACTTAGTAGGTGGATGTATTCTATGAACCGCTTCCCGATTTTTATACAAAAATAAAAGATATACAAGTTTATTTATTTATGCCCTTCCTTTGGACATACGACGTGTTAAATCACTCACTATATTTAAAAATATGGTAAAGGATCACTATCTTTCACAATTGTAATATTCAACTTTATAACGTCTACATATATTAATATATTTGTTATGTATGTATAGTATATGTATATATATTGTATATGTATATTTATATATATGTGGGATATATGTTATATATTCTTCAGTATGTATGTATTTGATGTGTATATGTATATGTATATATATAAAGTGTAATTAGCTTATTTCTTCTTTATTTCTTATAACTAGCTGCTATTCAATAGTGCTGGTATTCAATAAAGAGTATTTCTATTCTATTCTAAGTTTAAGGGGGGGCATCCCATACACGGAACTGAAACAAAAAACAATTTTTGTTCAAACCTATACGTTTGGGATGTCTATGGATAGGTCTTTAAAAATGACATTGAGGTTTCTACAATCATTTTTTCTCAAAGTCAATCGTTTAAAAGATAGGCGCGTCTAAATTGCTAAAATGTGTGTCCCCCCCCTCTAACTTTTAAATTAAGAGAGGGAAAAATCTAGAAAAAATATATTCTGTAGACCTCAATAATAACTTTCAACGGAAATTGATTTGAACAAGATACAGTCAGCAATTTTTGAGATATACCGACCGCAAAGATAACTTTGTTTCTCATACAAACACTATGAAAAACAAAGTTATTTTTGTAGTTGCGAAAAATCATAGTTATAAAATACACTACTGTGTTATGATATGTATGAACCCTACGAGTGCGAGTCCGACTTGCACTTAGCCAGTTTATTTCAGGTTGATTTTAAAGTGAAACTTTGCCTCAAATTTTTTCGTCCATCTATCGCATGTCGCATTATAGCCGGTGCTGATTGGTGGATATGATGTATTTTTAGATTTTTATATTATTTTTAAAAATATATATATGTATATTATGTAGTGTATGGTATGATAATATGTTAATATTATGTAAGTATATTATATGGTTGAAAGAACTTGCCTAAGTGAATTTCAACCGCTATTATACGAAATGTTCCATCCGAAGAGATTTAAATTACCATGTAGTCCGTCTTTCGTTGTATCGCATCGTCACACAGTTCAAAGCATACAAAAAAAAATATATATACTTTGTTCATTCGTTCATGTTCACTTGCTGAACGATACTGCGTCTGTGTTCATTCCTTAACTTCATTCGTTTTAGAGTAGTAGAAACTGATTGACCGGCGTCTGCATTCTGCAACATCTGGGTTAAAAGTTGTATAAACGGGTTGGGTGGGAGTTTAAATCTCTTCGGATGGAACATTTCGTATAATAGCGGTTGAAATTCACTTAGGCAAGTTCTTTCAACCATATATTATACTTCAATGTTCCATCCTCGAGATTTAAATTACCATGTAGATGTTTAGCGCCTGTTGCAGAATAAAAGCACTCCTCATATTATTTATTTACTCAGTAATTGATCAAAATTAAGTTTTGATGATAACCTAATGCATGTGTGCATGCATAAATAAATAGATTTTCCTTTATTAGTAAGGAATTAAATCAATCATTAGGATTAGACACAAGAAAATAAAAAAATATTGCACAATGGCTGACCTCCGGAATGTAAAATTGGTCGTTATACGTTACCCATACAATTTGATTAGAACAGTATAATGACAGTTGTTCTTTTGATGACGTCAATAGAGACAATCAATTGGCAGCAAAGTAGAACCACGAGGCGTACTATAACAGGATAAATAATAGTACTATATAAGGTGTAGATAAAAACGTTCATATACTGCTGCAAAGCTGTAACATAGAGTAAGTTTACATACACATTTAAATATATTTAAGCCAAAATAAGGGATATCGCAGACAACGTCTGCATACTCAAACTTTCTATAGCATCAATAAATTTGAAATGCATTAATAAATAAAATGTAATATTATTCAATATTGTCATACTTGCACGCAGTCTGAGTACTTCAACTTACAATCTATCAGAAGATCTTTTAGTGTGAAATTGTATTCTGGACAATTAAATGATTAAATGTTTGACTTGATATATTGACATGGCAAGCATATTATCCAATTTATTTTGTCAAGGTAAATAGTTTTATAAAAATCAAGCAAAACATTGTCATTGAGTATAAAACAATGATCTAAGAATAATCATTTAATTCAAAAGTGATTGATGTTTAGAAACTTAAATACACCCTTACAATCGATTATCACAGCCAGTTTAATAATTAATATAAAATCATAAACTTATGATTTCTTTTTACTTATAACAGACTCCGTTTAAAAATTCAATTTTTACGAATTTTATTCGACGCTGATTCATCTCATAAGTTTTAAAAATTTTAGTACTGCATTATAATAATCTAATATAGCTGACAAAAAAAATACTATCGATGTTATTACTAGTAGACTAATTATATCATCATTAATGTCTTGGTAAATACCGTACATATCTACGTTTATAACGATTT
The DNA here is from genome assembly GCA_954871355.1 of Cabera pusaria. Lineage (NCBI taxonomy): Eukaryota > Metazoa > Arthropoda > Insecta > Lepidoptera > Geometridae > Cabera > Cabera pusaria. The sequence goes on from OX940902.1 coordinate 20,961,912, forward strand.
GTAGCTACCGGGTTATAAATGCAAGCAAGGGTAATGTTGAGCCTCAGTGGATTTGTGAAATAATATAAGAGGTTTTATAAATTATTTCAGAAAAAATATAGTTGTGAATACGTATCTGGCACAGGCTTATCCTGTGATACAATATGGAATATAGAATTTGCCATATTATGATTTTAAAAACTTTACGGAGCTCGATAATCGATATTTCTAAATTAAGAAGCACGATCATCAATCAACATGCATGAGAATTCCAATTAGACCTGTGATGACCTTTGGTGATCTGTGAATCACAGGTTGTGATACAGTAAATACTTCTCCATAAAATTGATTGCATCAAATTTCTACAACTATCGCGTAGTTAATTACTTCATTTAACTTTAAACATCATATGTATTGTTACAACATATAGCATAACATTTGTGAAGACACTTGAACATTGTTGTTGTTATTATTATAATTATTTATCTCTATTCACACGTCAAAATTAACGATGGGCCGTTGGCTATAATTTAATATTGCTGCGGCAAGACAAGAAGTAGTTAATTTATTTAAGTTTATTCTCGGTTACTAACGTTGAGCTTGTGTTAATTTAATTATGAAACATTGAGTGTATTCATCTCAAGACTTAAACATTTGTGGAGGCAATGCATATTACATTTTCCATTCCAAATTATTTCTTATCAAATCATTGATCACACAGATGTGTTTACTACTTACTTGCTGCTTTTTGCAAGTTTTGTACTCTGAGTCTACGCACAAAATATTAAAAGGGGTAACAATAGTGTGTCCCTTTTTTTTTATAATCGGAATAACTACTGACTTCATTAACGTAGCAAAATCAAGGTTGTACTGGAGCGCTTGAGGCCGTACATTAAGCTATTTAACCATACCATAGTATTATGTATTGTTTCATATTGTACTATGATATTTTCATTGTAACAAAAGCCTTATTGGAACCATATCTGACGTATTAGTTAGTACACATTATTTTACAATGTTCATGTATGAGTGTGTGTTGTCTAGTTAAATCAGGCAACATAAATAGGCCTTCTTGAAGCCGATTATGGCTATGTAAAATTACTGCAACATTACCGGTAAGTAAATCTTACAATTTATGTTAACAATAGGAAGCGACACTAAACTATAAGCTTGTATACGCTCCATTGCTTTTGTGTGATAAATAATTTATAACGTTTAACACAAACTAATGTGTTGCGCAGAACAAGGTGACTTTTTAGGTTAACGTTTAACCATTCACGTTCGCCTACATTTGCAACCAAAATGTATTATTATTTTGCAATGTATTGTTGATGAGGGTAGGCATTATTATGCAAAGTCAAAGATTATTAGTCTATTATTGCTCACTTAAATCTGTGTCCTTGGGCGAAAACTATAACGATTTCTGTCAATTTGAATATGAGGATGAATAATATCAATATGCTTAATAATCAATAAATATGCTTCAATTTTATACGATTTTTGTATTACGTTTGTATGGACAAGACGTTGTATGCCAGGACCTTTTTGGCCTTTTAGGCCTTCTCAGCTTGGTAACGCGCTGCCATTCAGCCACGGTCATTCAGGAACAGGTGGATTAAATGGAGCAATATTCCGTGGTACTTTAGACGATTCGGCATTTGCAGATTAATGTTGTTTGACATCGAGGTCGAAAAATGAAAGGTTGGTCGCACAGTCGTAGGTTTATTATTATATAAACGCACAACCTCTTGAAGATGTTAAGTTTGATAACAGTAGGCTGTATCAAGACTTAGTCATAAGACATAAGTCAACTAGGTCAGTGAAGCCAGGATATACCTTTGTTTGTGGTTTTTCTAGCCCTTTGTGCCAATAGCAAAAGAAAAATAATCACAAGATGACTCATTCTTTTTTAACCTGACTAAGGTGAAGCAAAAGGGAGGATTATGTTTCTGACCGGTTTATGTGTATTTAGTAATACAATGTAGTACAGTCTTACCCCAACGTTCAGAGATCACTGTAGGTGTTTTCAACCTCATCAATGAGAAAATTTCTTGACCGCTTTAAATCATTGCAAGATCTCATTTGGCACGACTGAAGAAGTTGGTTAGTTGACTCAAGTGTTGAATCTTCGACTAAGAGTTTAGCGGGGTTAGAGCCATGGTCAAGGTCTTTACCGAAATCGTATCGCATACACAGGCAATATAGGTACTATAACAGTATCTAGACATATCTGGTTGAATTATTTTGTACCTTATGTTGTAGCCTTTCTTTTGCATAATGGCTTTCCCATGTACTATACGACACAGTACGAAGTACTTTCTAGGGTAGCATCGCGTACTACCACACTAAGAAAGTATAAAAACATATGAACACTTTATTGCATACCAGACAAAACCTTTATCTAGGAAAAAATATAATAAGATTTATTTAACAATGGGCATGTCTTATCGCTTAGAGCAATATCTGGCAGTCAATCTTTGGGTAGACAGGAACTAGATTCATTATAATGTGGTTGGTTGCATACCATATAATCCGCTAAGAGGTTTAATGACATATACGGGTTCTTGTTCTTGTTCTTCTTCTTATGGCTTTTAAACGCTTGACGTTTTTCTGCCAGTGTTAAAAGTAGATTAAATTAATTACTTACCTGTAATTTCGCTATGACATAATGGTAGCAACATTATCGGCAATTATTATTGCCTATCTTCATGCTCGGACACCGTAGTGGAGCAAGTTTCTGATCTCTGGTTAAGATCTGTAGAATCCAAGAATCCAATAAGTCCCATGTAGATATATGCGACACAGGAGGTAGTTTACTTTCTGAGTAGCATCGCGTACTACTACATTAAGAAAGTATTAAATAAATTCCGGGATGATATCTCGTAGCACCACTTTAAGGAATTATTTTTGTTTATTGTCGGGATAATATCACGTATTACCACGTTAAGACAATAAGTAATTTACTTCAACACATTTTTTCTTTTTAAAAATGTGGGTGTAGGTAGATTTTGCTCGAAGCGGTATATTTTCCTCCGCATCCCAAAAATCCAGCGAAAGTTTCGTCTGATAACGTCGCAATCAGAACTTTCCAATCGTTTACCCATATTTAAGTATGAGAAACAAACACTGATTCACAAAACTTATAGCAAATACTTTTAAAACATTAAAATTGTAACAATTAAAATTGTGACATCTGGACGATGCTACACACAAAATACGAATGAAGTTAAGGAATGAACACAGACGCAGTATCGTTCAGCGAGTGAACATGAACGAATGAACAAAGTATATATATATTTTTTTTTGTATGCTTTGAACTGTGTGACGATGCGATACAACGAAAGACGGACTACATGGTAATTTAAATCTCGAGGATGGAACATTGAAGTATAATTATTGATTTTAGAGTTTATATCGGTACACCACCGTCCTTCACAGTCCCGTAATTGTCTTTACTATTCGGTTGTCTGGCAGAATTCGCTTTAAGCGTTAAGCCGCCCTTTGCATTACTTATAGTATTAAGTATATTGTAAATTGTTTCTGTTCTTTTGGTGTGCAAATAAAGAGTTTTATATATCTATCTATCTATGAAATTTAGGTCTAACTGTGATTTACGGACGCTTCCGCAGCGATATTTGTATACATTCTAATGTGTCATGTCAACTGCTGTCATAGTAGCTAGCTGCCATAGCTACAAAAACAAAAAGTTTCACTTCCATCGTGGTTTTATAAAACCACACCACATTTTTAGTGTTTGACAGAATTTTATAAGCTGTTTACCTCAGACTACCATACCAAAAGGCAGACGGATTCGTGCCGAACACACGAGTGAACGCAAGTTCAGTAATACTAAATGCTTGAGTAATAAGTTTCCGCGCTCAGTCCGGCATAGTCAATACGTCATAAGCAACGCTGCGAAGTAGTACCGCACGGACACGTCCTTACCTACTGCCGCTTGGTAGCAAACTGAGCGCGGAAGGGTATTACTCAAGCATTTAGTATTACTGAACTTGCGTTCACTCGGGTGTTAGGCACGGCTCCGTCTGCCTTTTTTATGGTAGTTTAAGCTGTTTACCTACGGAAAGTGTTTTTTTTTTTTTAATATCTTATAGGCTAGCGTTTGACCACTATCTCACCTGTTGGTAAGTGATGATGCGGTCGAAGATGGTCAGCACGCTAGGAGAGAGACGCCTTGAGAGCCTATTAGAATGGGAACTGGCTCTCAAGGATAGCTGCCGCAACACATTAGATATTTGGCGACAGATTTTCTCAATTGAGGGTGGGTGGTAGCTGGCCAGGCGGACACTAGATAGTGTCCTACCACCATGCGGGGATTGTTGCTTTCTTAACGATGTTTTCCTTCGCCGGAGGACCACTGTGAAATGCGCACATACATTTTTCGATAGAAAAATCCATTGGTGCACGGCAGGGTTTGAACTCGGTGCCTCTGGCATCAAAGCCAACCGTTCTCCCGATTACGCCACCGGGCCCTCAAAAATGTGACTAGGATAGAAACAAAACTGAGGCGATTTTAGCGTATTCACCATCTTCGACCTTATCATTGCTTATAAGATAACTTTAACTTTTTTAACCGACTTCAAAAAAAGGAGGAGGTTTTCCCAATTCGACCGCATATATGTTTTTTTTTATGTTTGTTTGCGGATAACTTCGCCGTTTATGAACCGATTTTGATTATTATTATTTTGTTGGAAAGAAAATGTTCCAAGTGTGGTACCATGTTAATTTTATCGAGGTCTAATTAGTATCTCCAGAGATATGGAGATAAACATCTCAAAATTGGTACTGAAAACTAATAACGCGGCATTGAAGTCGGTTCTGTTTTAGTTTTTTAAACGATATTATTTGTATATCATATAGGCTATCGTTTGACCACTATTTCACCTGTTTGTAAATGATGATTTGTTCGAGGATGGTAGCACGCTAGGCCTAGAATGGGAACAGGTTCTCAAGGATAGCTGTATATATTGGTAGCTGGCCAGGCGGACACTAGATAGCGACCTACCACCATGCGGGGGTTGAATGTTTCTTAATGATGTTTTTCCTACTCCGGAAAACTACTTTTTACTTTTACTGTAAAAAGCTCAAATACATTTTTCGATAAAAAAGTCCATTAATGCACGGCGAGGATTGATATCGTTACCTCTGGCGTCAAAACCGACCATTTTGCTACCGTTATTCATCAGTGATACCAATCAGAGTAAATTCCACAGAGTTAGTAAGTCAAAATGAATCTTGTCCTACCCTAAAACTCAATTAAAGAGCTATACAGAAGAAAAGCGTCACGTCACTCAAGGAAAGGGTAACAAACAGAGGAAGGGTGACACCCCTAACACCTTCCAATAGAGTTCAGAGTTTTAAGCTTGTTTTGTGAGACTGTAGGGCTGTCGAAGTCAATTTAAATTATAAAGACTTTTTCTTGTTTGACCACTGCTATATTATAATATTATACTGAATATATGTTTTCTTATATCCATTGCGGTTTCAAAACAGTAAACTGCATACCCCCAAAACAGTCATTGCAGTAAAACAATGAGATTGCTAGGGTGCGATAGTGGTGATACACTTGTCTCGAAAGAAGGTCTATATTAAATCAATAGTTGCTAGCTACCTTAGGCAAGACCAATTAAATAAGCTTGAGCGGCTGCAAAATTTTTGCATCCGTTTCATTTTCGGTCTCCGGAAATTTTACCATGTTTCTGAGTTCCGCTCAAAGCTCAAATGGCTGCCTATCCGCCTTCGCCGGAATGCTCATATCCTTTCTCTTCTTTATACCATCTTGTTTAATCCCTCCACTGCCTTATAATTAAAAGAACGCTTCGAGTTTTTCTCTTCCACGAATTCCCTTTCTCTTAGGTCGTCCGAAAACTTGGTTCTGAGCACTCCAGCACACAGTACCAACTTTTATGATGCATCTTTCACTGTGCAAGCTGTACGCCTCTGGAACAATTTACCAGTGGATATAAGACGTGCTCAATCACTGTTCTGTTTCAAGGCTCAAGTAAAAAAGCATTACCTGTCAATTGATTAATATTAATTATGACATTTTTCTACATTTGCAACGTTTTATTTAGTTTAATTCTTGTGTAATATGTATGGTTTATGCATGTATATGTATATATATATATATATATATATATATAGTATATATTGTGTATATTTATGTAGATATATAAAATGTATGTATTGAATATCTGTAGATCTAAGTAAGTTTATGTACCTGATATATATATCATGCCGCCGTCCATGCTTATCATAGGTTTCATATCCATCCAAAGGTTGTCTGGAAGAGATCGCCCTAAGCGATAAGACCGCCCATTGTACATCTAATTTAAGTTATGCAAATTTTGTTTCTTATTTCTTGTTTATATATTGGTGTCAATGAAGAGTTTTTGTATTGTATTGTATTGTAGTTGCAAAGTATAATTGTCTTGTAATTTACTAAGTACCTATTCAACAATGAGATTGGTAAGGTGTGATAGTGGTTATACGCTTGTCTCGAAAGAAGGTCTATATTAAATCAATAGTCGCGAAGTATTGTCTCGTAATTTACTAAGTACCTATTTAACAATGAGATTGGTAAGGTGTGATAGTGGTTATACGCTTGTCTCGAAAGAAGGTCTATATTAAATCAATAGTCGCGAAGTATTGTCTCGTAATTTACTAAGTACCTATTCAACAATGAGATTGGTAAGGTGTGATAGTGGTCATATGCTTGTCTCGAAAGAAGGTCTATATTAAATCAATAGTCGCAAAGTATTGCCTCGTAATTTACTAAGTACATATTCAGTTTCCTGGTGCTAAGTTAGATTATTTTAATGAGCGTTGTTTATTATGTATGTTTGGCAAACACATATTTTTAACTGACTTCCAATAAGGATAAAGTTCTCAATTCGTCTGTTCTATTGTTTTTTAATTTATGTTACGCGATTATACTTCGTCAATTGGGAACCGATTGGAATGATTCTTTATTTAATTAGTAGGATATATTTTCAAGGTGATCCCATTGTAATTTCATGGAGTTTTGATAAGCATCTACAGAGATTATGAAGATAAACGTCTCAAACTTGCCACTGAAACTGACTCGCGCGGCGTGGAAGTCGGTTGTTTTGGTTGTTAAACTATCTTAATTATGCAACTATTTAATTGATGAAAAATTTGAACTGGTCAATAGTAAATTATAATTTCTTAAGTGGAAAAGCCTTTCTCGCTGACCAATAATATGGTAATTAGTTTTGTTTTATTGTACTTAACACAGCATGTACAATGCTCGCATTATGGAACCTGTCGATAGCAGATAACTACAATGGCACGGCACGTAATAGCTGGTATGCTATTTATATATGACAACCGACGCTGCACTTGCACGAAGACTCGTTTACGCAGTGCCAGTCACTGGCACCAGTGTAGCTGCCATGCATGCATGCCAGGACTGGCCAGTACTGGCATCGTATACATTATTAGGTTTAACTGTACTTGACACTTAGCCCTTCAAATAGAAAAGTTTTCTCTTTTAAAACTGACAATTAAAAAAAATATATGGCCGCACACAATTAGTGTATTTAGCCAGTGTGAAGTATTTTTCAAGTTTTTGTGAATTCAAGTCGTAGGTAAAGATAGGTCAAAGTCATATTTCAGGTCAACTTAAAGTCATAGTCTAGTCCAAGTCATTCCCTCAGTAAAAATGTGAACTTTGGTGAAGATTTTCAGTGGAATTTAAGTGAGAACGAAAATAGCATATTATTTAACATTGTGCTGTTTCCTTACACTCACACAGATTCACCGGCATTTAATGGTTAATAATACACATTTAATACACATTAACTCGCGAAAGAACACAAGTTTTAGGAAAAAAATACAATGAAATCACACACACTTTTTCACGTTCCCGCCAAAACCTCCGACACTTGTACTTCAAATAGAAAAATGTTTTTCTCTTTCAAAGTGTCAAATTGTTAGAACTGCTTCAGCCAGACTAGCAGATCCTACCACTAGACCACAATGGAGGTTGCATGTAGAATAAACTATGGAGGACTAAAAATATAACCTTGAATCATGGTTTTGCTCTTTTCTTCACGTTGACAGAGAATCAACACTAATAATATAAATGCCAAAGTCAGTTTGTATACTTGTTTGTTTGCATAGGACTTCTTCACGATCAAACGGCTGGACCGATTTAGCTGAAATTTTGCACAGGAATATTTCGGATTAGGCCATATGTTACTAATTAACGAGTGCAAAGCCGTGGGGCACAGCTAGTATACAATAATACTTCGTGACATGTTAGCGTTTGACAGATGTTCTTACGGTATGTGTGAGCGAGATAGAAACAAAAGTCGAGTGAATTAATTAGTTCTCACAGCGATGTTCTCCCGTGCAAAGTCAATTGCACAGAGACATAAACATAGACAATAACACTCCCTCTATTTTCATCATCCATCAATTGGCTTCCGCCAACCCTACCAAAAGTACCTATGTGTAGGAAGCCTTAATTAAGGGCCGTTTCATTTCAGCTAAGGCTCGACGTACCCTCGCCTTCAATTACTTTTTAATTAGTAACAAATACAGAAACAGTAACTGGTTATGGTTGGTTATGTACTTTGTTTTAATTTTGGATGCCATCGCGGGTAGGGGGAACTGCTAATGGGTTTTACTGTATGCATAGAGTTCGGAGAGAGTTTTAGTAGCGTTGAAAACGTCGCGTTAATAACTCTATGCTGTAAATTGTTTGATAAATACAGGCAAGATATATTGATACAGGAGCGAAGGAAGGAGCATCGCTTATAAATAAGAAGTAAAATTTTGTGACTTTATTTAATAAGCTGAAGAATATAGTATTGTTAGAAAAACATCTTGAAGAGAAAGTCACTATCTTTTTGATTAGGATCATGGAGGAACTTTGTATATAAATAGTAAACATATTTAGATTATACGAATTGTGTTAGCAAATTTTTCATAGTTATTTTTTTTTATCGATTAAATATTAAATATGCCTAGATTTTGTTAATTATGCCTAGATTTTGTTGATGTGTGTGTATTTTTTTTTGCGTTAGATAAAATTTCTATAATAGTTTTATTTGTAATAATTAATTAATAATTTTTATTTTTTTATACCGGCTGTAATTCAGTGCACATCGCGATCTCACCGCGTGACCTCACTCCCGAGGAAGAGCGACGGACTCGCTCGAAACCTAGGTCGAGAAAATTCGACTAAAGGTACGTGAATTACAGCCTGTATGTAAACTACTAGCAGCCCGCCCCGGCTTCGCATGGGTAGAACATATATGCCTACAAAATTTGCATCAGTTTGTTGCATCGAATATAAAATATTAACATATTTAGTAATCATCGTCATATTTCAACCAATTTACACAAAACCTTAACGAATTATGCAACTAAGACCTTAACCTTCCTTATAAATACTCTGGCTATTGGTGAAAACCGCATGATAATCCGTTCAGAAGCTATTGAGATTATTGCGAATAGACAGACAGACGCAGTGATGGACATTGTTTTATAATACTTACGTTGTGATATTGGACGGCCCTTTGGCGTAAAGGATAGTTACCCTGATTCTGACCCGAGGGTCGTTGGTTCTAATCCTAGCTATATATAGCTAACCAATGAAAGTTTAATGTGTATTCATGAATCATGGGTTTTCGTACAGAGGTAGTGGGATCATTAAATCTATCAATAATTAAGATAGTTTAAAAACTAAAACAACTGACTTCAATTCCCCGCGAGTCAATTTCAGTAGCAAGTTTGAGACGTTTATCGTCATATCTCTAGAGATACTTATCAAATCTCAATGACATTACAATGGGACTATATCGAAAATGTACCCTACCGATTAAAAAAAAAAACATTCGAATCGGTTCACAATTGACGGAGTGATCGCGTAACATACACACATAAAAAAAGAAAGAAATAAAACTGGCCAAGTGCGAGTCAGACTTTGACCCGCACACGGAGGGTTCCGAACGCCACCTATCGAATTTCTAACGAACTTCTAACACCAACTAAGTAAACGTTTACACAAAGGTAGAATAGTATTATATAGTAGTAATAGTAATAGTAGTAATAGTAATTGTAGTAATTAATATTATTAAATATCTGGTTGACCGAGCTTTGCTCGGTATTTTTTGCCACTAAAACAGACAAATATGACACTTCCCGACATCTATTGACGAATAATAATACTATTTTTTTTAATTGAGAGCAACTAACTGCTTTACTGATACAGTACTTCTACTCGCCAATAGATGTCGGGAAGAGTCATATTTTAAGTTGATTATCAATAAAGTTGATTATTGAAAACACGAATAAAACAACATTTTCTGAAAATGACTCCTAGCTAGATCGATTTATCGCCCCCAAAATCCCCTGTAGGTATACTAAATTTTATTTAATCGTTGGAGCCGCTTCCGAGATTCAGATTTAGGTAAAGACGATAGCGGTTCACGGTTCATGAGATACAGCCTGGTGACAGACGTACAGACAGACAGACAGACAGACAGACGGACAGCGGAGTCTCAGTAATAGGGTTCCGTTGGTACCCTTTGGGATCGGAACCCTAAAAAGAAACATACAGACGAATTGAGAACTTCCTTCTTTTTGTAAGTAGCTTACCACTAAGGAGAACACCTGCCGCCGTAAACTTACGGTGTTCCCCGACGCAACAAGTAGGGGTATTAAACGTTTAACGTGTGTATCTGTGTGTCTGTCTGTAGCATCTTAGCACGCAATTTTATTATTACTTACTTACTGCACTGGCGCGCTGACACCAAAGTGGGTCTTGGCCTCCGACATTAAGAGACGCCATTTCTCCCAGGATTGCGCGACCTCTTGCCAATCGGACACCTGAATCTGGTTCAGATCTTTTTGGACTACATTTATATTTTTACGTTTTATTATTGATAGTTTTTTTTTTATAGATGACTTCATCGAGAGTCTTCTTAGCTTTGATTCGTTCAACCGTTATAAAACTATGAGCTTTAATCAACTTTCATAGGTCTGATCAATTCGAAAATCTTCTTCTTCAACGATATTGTAAGAACATGGAAGAATTGACCTGATGCTGGGACATCTCCTGGACTCTACAGAATACTCAAATTCTCACCAACTTACAGCTCAGATTTTAAATGTCGTTAGAGTCATTGGCTTTTAATGAAAAGATTATACATAGATCAGTCGGGTTGGTTTAAAATATTATATTATATATATAGATCACTAGCAGCCCGCCCCGGCTTCGCACGGGTAGAACATATATGCCTACAAAATTTGCATCAGTTTGTTGCATCGAATATAAAATATTAACTTATTTAACAATCATCGTCATATGTCAACCAATTTATACAAAACCTTAACGAATTATGCACCTAAATGTTCCTCATAAACACTCTGGCTATTGGTGAAAACCGCATGATAATCCGTTCAGAAGCTATTGAGATTATTGCGAACAGACAGACAGACGCAGTGATGGACATTGTTTTATAATACCTACGTAGTCATATTGGACGGCCCTTTGGCGTAAAGGATAGTCACCCTGATTCTGACCCGAGGGTCGTTGGTTCTAATCCTAGCTATATACCTACTAATGAAAGTTTTATGTGCATTTATGAATCATGGATTTTCGTACAGAGGTAGTGGGATCATTAAATCTACCAATAATAAAGATAGTTTAAAATCTAAAACAACTGACTTTAATGCCCCGCGAGTCAATTTCAGTAGCAAGTTTGAGACGTTTCTCGTCATATCTCTGAAGATACTTATCACATCTCAATGAAATTACAATGAGACCACCTCGGAAACGTACCCTAATGATTACAAAAATAATAATTCGAATCGGTTCACAATTGACGGAGTAATCGCGTAACATACACACACAAAAAAGAAAGAAAACGGAAACATACAGACGAATTGAGAACTTCCTTCTTTTTGGAAGTCGGTTGAAAAGTAGCTTACCACCAAAGAGAACATCTGCCGCCGTAACCTTACGGCGTTCCCCGACGCAAAAAGTAGGGGTATTATACGTTTAACGTGTGTATCTGTGTGTCTGTCTGTAGCATCTTAGCACCCAACCGGATGAACCGATTTTGATTTAAAGTAGGGGTATTATACGTTTAACGTGTCTATCTGTGTGTCTGTCTGTAGCATCTTAGCACCCAACCGGATGAACCGATTTTGATTTTATTATTGATAATTTTTTTGATAGATGTCTTCATCGAGAGTGTTCTTAGCTTTGATTCATGAAAATTCGTTCAATCGTTATAAAACTATGAGCTTTAATCAACTTTCATAGGTCTGATCAATTCGAAAATCTTCTTCTTCAACGATATTGTAAGAACGTGGAAGCATTGACCTGATGCTGGGACATCTCCTGGACTCTACAGAATACTCAAATCCTCACCAATTTACAGCTCAGATTTTAAATGTCATGTTTAGAGTCATTGGAATGCTTTTAATGAACATATTATACATAGATCAGTCGGGGTGGTTTAAAATATTATATTATTATATTATATATTATATATTATATATATTATTTTATACAATAGATCATATTATTATACTATATTGACTTCAAATTGATTGTGATCGGTGGGGATCTACAGCATAGCTAACCTTATAATAATATTTTCTAAGTAACTATGACCTAATCTGTGGTTTCACTGCAAATATTTTATTAATTTTGCGATGTCTGTATGTGAAATTCGTGATATCTTCTAGAGTTTTCATTTGAATTATATACTGTAAAGGACAATATTAATCTATAATATGTGGCCAAGCTAATTAACGTAATTATTTGGATAAGGATTAATACTATATACTTGAAAATAGCCTTGGAACTTATGTAATATTTTTTAACAAAAAAATAAAGATTAAAATGGTTACTGTGAGTCAACCTTAAGAGATAGACATATGCTGTCGCGGACTTTTTTGTAGGTCTTATTAAATTGTACAACTATTTCATTGAAAATATTCTTCCATCTGTTTTCAATTGAGCAGCGTTCGTAAGAAACGTGTTTTTCGACCGTTTTTTGTCGACCTAGGTCGCAAATTAGATCTCCTCGAATGTACATTTAATTTAAACGGAATAATATATAGCCTATTTTCATTTCGAAAGTACATTCTATATATTAGTGAGAGATTTTTTTTAATCGGTCCAGTAGTTTTTGAGCCAAATCATTACAAACATACAAAAATACAAATGTTCTCTCTTTATAATATTAGTATATAAGTTTTAATTGTTAAGTTATGGAAACTTTTTATATCATAGACTTTATCATTAGACGTAGACTGTGTTGCACGCCACATACAAGTAAAATAAAATACTTAAGCACAGTATTACGATACTAAATATAAAAGTAAGTTCAATTTACCTTAATTTATTTTTAGGGTTCCGTACCTCAAAAGGTAAAAAAAGGAACCCTTATAAGATCACTTTCTTGTCCGTCTGTCCATCTGTCTGTCCGTCTGTCTGTCCGTCTGTCTGTCCGTCTGTCTATCCGTCTGTCTGTCCGTCTGTCCGTCTGTCTGTCCGTCTGTCTGTTTGTCCATCTGTTTGTCCGTCTGTCTGTCCGTCTGTCTGTCTGTGTACTCTGATACTGAGGTATATAGTCCCTATTGGGTGTATAAAAATCAAGGTCTTGAGTCAACACAATAAAAAGATATGGGCAAATTTAGATTTTCGCGAAAACTTGTTAGTATCAAAATGTACCTTATTTAAAACTTTTTTTATTTTTCGGAATTTTTCCTTTACTTGTGCTCTAAGACCTTGCTTATAACCAAAATTGACAATTCTAGGTAAACCGGAAGTACCCTATAGGTTTTGGGTCGAAAACCTATATATGGTACTTCCCGTTGACTTAGAATCATGAAATTTGGCAAAAAGTAAGGTCTTACAGCACAAATTAAGGAAAAATTCCAAAAAATAAAAAAGTTGAAAATTAAAGGGTGTCCCCATACATAGTTTCAGCCAATTAAGATAGGCGTCTGAGTTATATGAGCGCTGATACAATTTAGAGGTCTAGCTTAATTGGTGATTCGAAAGCCTCGGTGGGCGAGTTCAACTCGACTTAGCCGGTTTTATTTTTTTATGATATTAGGTAACAGAACAAGCACGACGCTCGCCTGATGGTAAGCAAGTTTATTACAGATACAGCAGCAAACAAAACTCTGAACTGCCAAAATGTTGCATGTCACTGCACTGCGCCTGTTACCTTGAGACATATAGACGTTGAGTCTAACATGCCCTGTAATAGTGACCAAATGCTTGCATATCAGTTATAAAAATATATATACATTTATTATGACGCATTCCAATTAAGTCCTTTAGATATAAACCTCTGTAATAGTAATAATAACTCTGCGGTTTTAATCCACGCGTTTTAGACGCTTGTCACAAATCTTGCTTTACATGAACGGTGGGACTGAATGAGACAAATTCCCGTGCATGTCACCCCTGTTATGGATATTACGAGTTCTCGCAAAGGGACAAATATTTTTGCCACAGATTATACAGGAAGGGGTAAATTGAACTCATATAAATTGTACATATGCTAACCAAAAAGAGTGCTAGCAAAGAGTTCAAAGGTCAAATTCAAAGGTCAAAAAGGTTCAAAAGCATTTACTCAGTCTGTAAGTAGAATAATATACGCATGTCATGTACAATAAAGAGTTATCTATCCATTTGTTTATCTATCTAAAATTCTCAAACAATAATAAATAATCTACAGACACATAAAATAAATCATAATATCAATTATAATGTTATCACCTAAGCAAAGGCACAATCTAACGCTTTGAATTAAAAAACAAAAGAAATGAGCCTTTCCGCTGTCATCAAATCGTCAACGTCAGCCTATAAAAAAATATTGAAGTAGGGTTGCCAGCTGTACTATGTACCTCTGTTTCAGTAATTCAGACAATTTTCAGGGTTCCGTACCTCAAATGATAAAAAAGTAACCCTAATAAGATCACTTTCTTGTCCGTCTATCTGTCTGTCTGTCTGTCCATTCTGTCTGTCCGTCTGTCTGTCCGTGTGTCACCACCTATTTTCTCAGGAACGGGTGGACCTAGCAAGTTGAAATTTATACCAGATACTGAGGTCTATAGTCCCTATTAGGTGTATAAAAATCAAGATCCTGAGCCAGCACGATAAAAAGATATGGGCAAATTTATATTTTCGCGAAAACTTGTTACTACCAAAATGTACCTTAATTTTCAACTTTTTTTATTTTTCGGAATTTTTCCTTTACTTGTGCTCTTAGACCTTGCTTATAACCAAAATTGACAATTCTAGGTAAACCGGAAGTACCTTATAGGTTTTGGGTCGAAAACCTATAGGGTACTTCCCGTTGACCTAGAATCATGAAATTTGGCAAGAAGCAAGGTCTTACAGCACAAATTAAGGGAAAATTCTACATAATAAAAAAAGTTGAACATTAAAGGGTGTCCCCATACATACATAGTATCAGCCAATTAAGATAGGCCTCTGAGTTATATGAGCGCTCGTACAATTTAGAGGTCTAGCTTAATTGGTACAGTCAACGTAGGTACGGAAGCCTCGGTGGGGAAATCGGTCCAAATCGACTTTGCCGGTTTATTAATCAAAAAAAGTAAAATAATGGAAGACAATCTTATCGTCTATAGTAGGCAGTATAATTTACTTACTGGAAAAGTTAATTTTACGGTTATAGATAAGTGAAAAATGTATATAAAATACTTAATAAGACCAATAAAAGATGAAAATATGATGATAAGCTACTTTTTTAGGATTCCGTACCCAAAGGGTAAAACGGGACCCTATTACTAAGACTGTCTGTCTGTCCATCTGTCTGTATGTCTGTCTGTCCGTCTGTCACCAGGCTGTATCTCATGAACCGTGATAGTTAGACAGTTGAAATTTTCACAGATGATGTATTTCTGTTGCTGCTATAACAAGAAATACTAAAAACAGAATGAAGTTAAAAATAATAGAGGGAGATACAAGATCCCCATACAAGAAACGTGTTTTTTTCGGCATTTCACGCCATCTATAAAATAAATAATAAATAAATAAATGTTTATTGACTTTTAACAAAAGTGACATTGTATCCTAAATATACAGAACTAAGTACAAAATAGGACATATTTTATAACTAAAGGTTTGTTAGTGTCCGTAGAAGTTTCTAAGAAACTGTGTCACAGACACCATCGCCCTCCGTTAGACTACTATGACACAATAATGTACATATTATATTCAAAGAAACTTATTATTATTATGTCACACATGCTATAATATGCAAGAATACAAATTAAAAAATAATAATATAATCAAACATGCGTACGCGTTCGTGTGTGTGTGTGTGTATGTGTGTGTGTGTGTGTGTGTTTTTGTGTGTGTGTGTGTGTGTGTGTGTGCGTGTATGTGTGTGTATGAATGTGATTGAAATGAAAGCGTCTTTTTATTAGATAAGTTTTAGAGATTACATTTTATAAGATTTTCTGTTTCTAAGTAGTTTAGGTCCAGAAGGTAAGATTGTATAGTTGATTTTACTTCGTAATAAGTGAGTGGATAAATATGCAATATTGCATTTAATCTATTATAGAGCCTAGAGCTAAAAGTATCGTAATGCCTTGCAGCAAGTAGTGTACGGCAAGGAGTCGTCACGCAGACACGGTTTTGTCTTCGGATATCTTCATCTAATTCTGGCTTATATGGCATATACCTATGCTTGCGCAATATTGTGTGTAAAATTGACAGCTGTCTGACAGTTAGGACTCTAGTCTGTTGATACACCAAGTTTGTTGGGTGTCTCATAGGCTTATTTATCATCGTTTTTAGTATTGCGCGTTGGGCACGCTCCAGTTGTAGAAAGTGTGTGGTGCATGAATTACCCGATGATGTGGAACAGTAGGATAAAATTGATTGTACCAAAGAGTAATATACCATTTTAAGTGTTTGAAGATCTGCAGCATGACGTAATTTTTTAAATACATAGATGAGTTTCCTTGTGCGTGAGGTGACTGAGTCTATATGACTCTTCCAAGTCAACATATGGTCGATGTGGACGCCGAGGTACTTAATGTTGTCTGTTCTCGATAGCGGTTGACAGCTGCAATAAGCAGAATCTTTAAGTTCGCATCTATGGGCTATTATAGTTATGTCATTTGCTGGTTGCGATGATTTGTTCGCAGAAAACGTAATGAATTTAGTTTTTTCTAAATTTAACGTGAGCAAATTTGCATCTAGCCATTTTATTATATTAGAGAGGGCGCCTTCTGCGTTTTGTTTAGTTTCAGACCACGTTTTCCCCTTTATTATAAGTGCTGTATCGTCTGCATAGCTAAAAATCTCACAGTTTGGTATTTGTTGGCTGGAGAGATCGTTTACATAAATCAGAAACAAAACAGGGCCCAATATAGAGCCTTGAGGAACCCCAAAGTTAAGCATTTTATCGTCACTGATATGTTTTCCAATAGAAACACACTGTGAGCGATCTGATAAGTAGTCTCGGAAAATGTCTAGAGCTACACCCCGGATACCAGCCCTTTCCATCTTCGATAGTAGCGCAGGAAAAGAGACGGTGTCGAAAGCTTTAGAAAGGTCGAGGAAGATACCTACCGTTCTAAATTTATTGTCTATTTGGCGTACTATTACATTCGAAAGTTCAGTGACAGCGTCTTCAGTTGACACATTTTTTCTGAAACCATATTGTTTATTGGATAAGAAGTTATTTTTGTCTAAAAAGTTAATAAGTCTGGAATTTAACAGTTTTTCTAGTATCTTCGAAAGCGATGTTAGAACAGAAATTGGTCTATAATTTTCAACACCGTCTCTATTGCCACCCTTGAAAATGGGATGAACCAAGGCTCTTTTTAACGGCTTGGGAAATATGCCAGTCGAAAGACATAGATTTAAGGCATGCGCGATAGGAGGAACCAGAACTTCGCGTGCATCCTTAATAATTCTTGCTGGAATACCGTCCCATCCATTAGCACATTCCTGCTTTAGGTTCATTATTATCCAATTTACCTCCGCGCAATCAGTTTCGTTTAAAACCATAGAATCGATTTGAGAATTTAAGGGGCTTATAATATGTTCCTGTGAACTAGATTTGTCAGTGTTAATAATGTTGTTTGCCAATTTTTCACCCACGCTTACAAAATACGAGTTTATTTCATTAACTCTAGATATTGGGTCTATGCTATTTTTAATTAAATTACAAGCTGTGTTTGTTTTAGAATTTATGTTAGCAACCTTTTTTATAGTTTCCCAAGTCGCTTTGGAATTCCCCTTGGCCTTCTGAAACTCACCTTTTTCATATTCCCTTTTCAGTCGTTTTAGTAAATTATTACAGAAATTTCTGTACCTTGTATATATTGTTTTTTGTATAGTATTATCTGGTTGTGTTTTGTATTTTTTAAAAAGCTTATCTCTATTTCTGATACATTTAAGAAGGCCAGGGGTAATCCATGGCTTTATGATTCTACGTCTGCAGGGGATATGTAAGGTGATGGTATTTAACTTAATTATTTTAGACATTAATGAGATAAGGAATTGAATTGCGTCACTAGCATTATCAATATTGAATATATGCGAGTAATCTGCAGACTTAAGCTGTGATAGTGCAACCATATAATTTAGGCGACTGACAGATTTTTCACACTTGGTCACCTTTTTCTTTTTTGCACTACAGAGTAGAACTGGGGCGTGATCTGTGATAGTACAATCAAGTACAAAAGTTACAGCATCTGTGCGAGTTCTTAGAATCACGTGATCCAGGCAGCTAGTGTCACGTGTTGGGATCAGATATGCGGGGAGCATCGCATGTGATGCTAAAACGTTTAGATAGTCATGGTAGTTTTGATCACAACTATCAGGAGCAATATTTATATTTATATCTCCAATTATGGCAACTGATTTAAAACTAGCTAATTTTATGAGCAAATTATGAAGACTATCTATAAAATCTTGAGCATTCTTTACAGAAGGTGATCGATATATAGCTACAATGGCTAATGTATTTTGATGGGTAAGAAGTAAGCAACTTGCATCTGTGAGTGATGGTATACTGACGTCACAGTCGAAGTTAATTTTACTATAAATAACTACTCCATCGTTTTGGTTATTGAATTCCGATCTATGTCCAGAGTATCCGTCAAGCAAGGGCGTAATCGTGGACTTACTGAGCCAGCACTCTGTAAAAATAAGTATGTCACATTCAAATTCAAGTCTAGATAGTAGTATTTTAGCTTCACTTAGGTTCCTCTCTATGCTACGAATGTTTAAGTGTAACACTTTTAGCGTGTCATGCATATTCCATTGCCTAAAGTAAGGTAAACATTCTTCAGGTGAGCACTGATAAGATAACGATTCGCTTACGGTCTCGATTTCATTATTTATTTGTTGGATACTATCCATAAAATAAATTTGTGATTTTCAATGGCATAACTGTTTGTATCAGATTTGGATACGTTAGCCTATGTAACGCATACCTACCGTGGCACGAGAAGTAGGAGAAATGTTTTAGATGAACGCTTAGGTAGGTAAACGTCCCATAGATGGCGTTATATTGAAATGTCGAACCCTAACACCTTTGTTAGACGTTAGATGGCGTTATAAGAAATAAAATGTTTATTATTTAATATATTTTGCTGGCGAAAAATGATAGTGGTATTTTTTGCTCGATCTTATAAAATACTGTAGTGTGGTACGGAACCCTACTAGTGCGAGTCCGACTTGCACTTGGCCAGTTTATTATAGCAAGTCAAGCTAAACATCGATATAATGCACCTACCGCCTGTAGACGAATACCCATGAATACACAAAATCTATTGATGTATGTCTAGGATTTGAACTAACAACCTCCGGGTTAGAAGATAAGGTAATCTATCCTTTACGCTAACTTGCAGTCCATCTGACTTAAGATATAAATTATTAATTTCACCCGTGCGGAGCCAGAGTGGATTGCTAATGGATGATATTTTTATCTACTTAATTTCTCAAGCTAACACAAACTTGAAACCATTTAGTCAAGTATCTATGATACAGGTGTTATGTGATTTACTCGTAACACAGCTCAACTAAAGCTATACATTACGTAATAGTTGTATCTACTGCCGCTCTAGCTGAAACCTGTACTTTATCACAATAAGGGCTTGTTCATGGAAACGCAGCGCAATATGCGGCGCTTTATACGAGGAACGTATTGATATGTTTTAACTGTACATATAGAAGTTCTTTTTGGGATATAAATAATGCCTCCGAGATCTGGATAAAAAATAAAGTAATTTCCAGTTTTGGATAAAATTCATATAGTTATCTGATATGTAACGTCATATAAAAGTTGTCATAAATCCGACAGATAAGTTCATAATAGGATTATCAGGCACCGGCGAAACAGTTTATTAGTTTTAATAGTTTATTTATAATTTTTTGGGTCAGTCGCGCTGTTAACTTTGAATGTTAACTATGCTGTTAATCAATCGTCGCACTACGCCCCGCGCAAACCACCGCGTCTCCATAAACACGACCTTATGTGAGCAGCACTCAGCAAACGTGTAAGTAATTCAAGTACTCAGGTTGCAGCTGTATCGTTGAATATTGCAGTATCCCCGGTGTATCGGTAGCTGCTTCTCATGCATTGTTCTGGTGCAGTTTTTGTACTTATATAGCACTTCAAATTTACAAAATGGATACATATGTTATTTATGCAAGTTACTGTGATTGTAATCAGTGAGATTTAAGTATATTGCAGGTATTTTTATGATACAGATATGTTTCATTTTTCGGACAGTGACTTGTTTTGCATTTGGTAATAACAAGACTGTCATAGGAGAGGCCTATGTCCGTCAATAGACGAATAGCCAGCCAGCTGTTATTAATTTTGATGATGATTGATAGTTTGTTCCATATCCCTCAAAAACTTTAATCATGGTACTTTAAATTTTGCGTGTCTGTAGCGTCTGTAACCTACGTGCAAGGACACGCATTTCAGTGTTGTAATTTACGCGCCGCGCGTTATACCGCGTCTCCGTAAACGCGACCTTAAGTGAGGAGCACTCTGGAAACTTGTAAGTAATTCAAGCGCTCAGGTTGGAGATGTTTCATTGAATATTGCAGTATCCCCGGTGTATCAGTAGCTTCTTCCTCATGCATTGTTCTGGTGCAGTTTTTGCAGCACAACAAGTTGCATACAGGTTGTCTATAGATTATGCAAGATACTCTGATTGTGATTAGGGAGAGTTTTAAAGCGGTGATGTTAATTTTTTTATTCCTGGCTAAGATTCTCATCTGAGATGCTGCTGAGATTTCATCATCATCATTAGCAGCGGATATTCGTCCACTGCTGGACATAGACCTCTCCTATATTTTCTTATTGTTTTCTTGCATTGTTTCTAATTATTTATTTTGAGTTTTATTATTCGTGTGTACCTATTACTTATAATAGTTTATATTGTATTGTAATTAAAGTATGTATGTTTATCACAATATCTATAATATAATATGTATTTTTATATCCCTTATTTCCTTTTTACTAAATACTTATATTATTCGCGATAGTCCAACCCCAGAGGTCTATCTGAAAATCAGCGTTCAGGCAAACACCTGAACATTCTGTGCTGAGATAGACCTTTTTAGCACTATATGTGTGTATTTCATTATTTAAGTACCGAGATAGGTTTATAACTTTATTATTTTCTTGTTTGTTTTTTTCTCTCTTTTATTAAATGTACTAAATAAATGTATTTTCTTTCTTTCTTCTTTCTTTCTTTCTATGGCACGCATCTGAGCTCGATTTTCAGCTCCTTGTTTCCAACCGCTGTCAGCCAACTTGCGTATATCACCGCTCCACCTAACTGGAGGGTGTCTTACGCTCCGTTTACCGAGCCGTGGTCTTCACTCTAGAACACTCAATTAACTCAGATTGATTTGCTTTGTAGCAAATTTAAGAATACCTATGTAGACCTAACCGAATATAGGCAGCCACGATGCTACTTCAACGAATTCAAGATACAGCATTATCTGGTAGAACACTTTATTTCAAAACTTAGCTCTACGAACAATTTAATATTGTATAAAACATATTTCTAAAGGGAACAGACAAGCCATTTGCGGTCTGCAGCGAGACGGTGTTATAAGCGAAGCGATATCATTAGTATGCCGGGTCCCAATCAAGCGAAGGAAGGTGAGCGAATGGCAAATTAAAGAAGACGTATCTATGCAGGTGTATAGCTTAATCTCTTTCTCTCTCTCTCTCTCTCTATCTCTCTCTCTCTCTCTCTCTCTCTCTCTCTCTCTCTATTCAGCGTTTGTTCTCAGTCGTAAGGCTGGGTATATACCATGCAGTAGATATTTCTTTATTAACGACGTAGGCATCTATATCTGAATAATATGAGTGTGATGTTTTTAAGTGTAAGTAAAACTGCTCTATTGCGTTGGCGTGGTGAAATATGCTTACTTGTTCGGGACCATTTTCAGCCGACTTCCAAACAGGAAGAGGTTCTAAATTCGACTTTGTGTTTTGGTTATGTATGTATGTTACGCGATTATTCCTCAAATTATGAACCGATTTGAATGTTTCTTTTCGTTGCAGGTAGGGTTCATCTCTAAAGTGGTCCCATTTAAATTTTATCGATATTTGAACACTGAAACAGTCCCGCGCGGCATAGAAGTCGGATGTTTTAGTTTTTTAAACTATCCTAGTTATTGTAATTTAAGGTGGCAAACAAGCCAATGGATTTTCTGATGCTAAAAGTTCCAGCTTATCATCAGCAACTCCAGCTGGTGGCCACAACAGGCGGTGGCCTACATCCTGGACAAATGTTCTCTATGGTCCTGCTATTTCAACAGCAAACGGAACAAAATCAGGCGTCATGGTGGCATATTGGAGGTGCACATCCTTCTTCTCTTCTTATATCTTATTTTGGGTCTTCCTATAGATCTTTTACCTGCCACCTGATTCAATCATTCCAAAACCTATGCGGATGCGGAAGCTTCATTTTTAATTTGGAACATTGACAAATCCGTGTACTATTTTGTTGCGGAAACCTTTCCAATTAGAATCACAGATTTTTTAAAATTGAAATATCAAAGTAACCGATTGGAGCATTGTGAATTGCAAAGATCCAAATCGAAGTAAAGGCAGTTTTGAAATCCGAATTTGCTTCCGAATGATTGAGAATAACGCTGCAGGAACGGAAAGCTGTAGGTGCCAAATTACCTGTATATTCATGGTGCTTTCGCTTCACATGTCCATACCATCTCAGCCTACTTTCCTATATCTTCTCAGCAACTTCCTCGCACGTTTTCGTTACGTAATTCTGTCGAGCCTGCTGATTTTCTATAATATTACTGCTTTCGCTACCTTCCTAACCACAACCTTACTGAAAAGTCGTAGAACGTAACGTTAATACAATACCTAACACGTTTTGCAGAGAGGAACTATTTATACGTACCATTAGAGAAAGTTGTTCTATCATCTTCGGATTTGTGCAGTTATACTTTATGTTATTTATGTTATATGATAGCTTTTGATGGAGTATATAGTTTGTGAAATAGCGAAACAATTTATCATTTTGCTACAATAAAGCTGTGCAGGCCGATAGAGGACAGCAGCATACATTCATTAAACATTTAATAAATAAATTAAGAAAAATACTTCGATATTCAAGTGGTTGAACTTTAAAACAATTTGTTTGCTTTTTAACCGAACCATTATTGAAAGAAAAAAAAAACATATATACGGTCGAATTGAGAAACCTCCTCCTTTTTTTGAAGACGGTTAAAAAGGCGGTTTCTCAATTCGACCGTATATAGTTTTTTTATGTTTGTTTGCGGATAACTTCGTCGTTTATGAACTGATTTTGATGATTCTTTTTTTGCTGGAAAGGAGACATCTTAATTGTGATACCATTGCAGTTGAATCTAGATCTGATGAGTATCTCTAGAGATATGGAGATAAACACCTCAAACTTGGTTCTGAAAGTTAATAGCGCGGCATTTGAAGTCGGTTATTTTAGATTTTAAACGACCTTATCATCTTTGTGACCCTTGAAAAAAGGTTCTTTTTTATGACAGACAGACATGTTTTGACATTTTTTTTACCTGATGTTAACTGATATTGCGGTCTAAGATAAAATGATGCTTGTGAAATAGAAGAGGACAGTAAGACGTGGCGTTAAACAACCGACTTTAGTCCAATATAAATAGCGCTAAATAAACTTATAGCATACATGCAATGTGAAACCACAACAAATGTATCCACCAGAGCAGTATCATAAACTTGGTGCCGAGAAGAAATGTATGAGGAAAGATATTCAAGATTTCTATAAAAGTTAGCACGTTATGGAAATAAATTAGGTATGTTTCTTACGTGCCTGTAAAATCCCCGGTCTGCCTGGGGAAAGCTCTGCGAATACATTATAGTGTTGGAGCTATTGCTGTGTTTACTTACGAATGAAAGCCTTTTTTTACTATATTCTATCTCACCTGATAGAAAGTTTTGGGAAATATTCATATTTCAAGGTTGGAAGGTGCTGAAAGATAAAATTGAATGACGATCAATATTATATTACTTTCGGTTACTTACACATATACTTGATTTTATTACATCACAAAAATCAATCGGCCGAAATCGTTTACTTTCACTGGCTTAGTTTTTTGCAGATCTGCTTGAAAATCCAATCAATCTTGCAATTAGCGATACAAAGAACGGTTGACAGGTCTTATTCTATAAAAAAAAAACTTTTTTTATATATCGAATAGGCTAGCGTTTCACTACTATCGTCAACGATTGTAGCACGCTAGGCCTAGAATGGGAAGTGGTTTTTCTAAGACAACTGCTGGAACACATGTTTTGGCGACAGATTTTTCAACTAAATATGTGGTGGTAACTGGCCAGATGAAAACTAGGTAGTGTCTTGTCGTGATGCCGGGGGTTAGAGGTTTCTTTCTCTTAGAGGCTTCATCAAATTTACGATAGAAAAATCCATTGGTGTACGGCGGTGATTAGAACTCACTACCTCTGTCATCAGAGCCGACCATGTTCTCCTACTGCACCACTGGGCTCACAAAAAATACTAAGGTTAAACGTAAGATAACAAGGTAACAAAACAAACATCAACTCCCAACATAATAATGTTCAATTCATTCTAGAGAACGTGCCTGGGAATAGCTGGATCTGCGAATTGTAATAACAAAGACTTCTTAGGAGCTACGTCTATTAAAAAGTCAGATATCGCTGGCTGAAGCGAGCCAATACGAAACTTTGCTCACGAACTTATTACATTGTATTTCGTTTGGACATAAGGTCTGAAAATATTCAAATAAAAAGAAACAAATGTTTAACTGAAACCTGAGGAGAAATAAAGAAATTAGCCTGCTACGCATTCTCACACCACTCATCTGCGCACTGTTTTGCAGCTTCGCTACGCATCTTCGTACTGCTTACTTACCTCGCAAATCTTTGATGGAAATGCTTACATCGTTTTGCAGGTTCACTACGCATCTTCACACTGCTTATTTCTCTCTCAAATCTTTGGTGGAAACGCTAACACCCTGAGGTGCGCACCATTTCTCGTCCGGCTAGCCTATGATAACGAGCTGTGGGTTCTTTGTCTGCGGGATGTTACATACTGGAGTGTAAGTTTCGAGGTAGTGTCCTGTTCTATCAGGGCGCCACCAGTATAAACTGGAAAATACTAAGTTAATAAATAATTAACAAACCATATCACAACAATGATATGTATTTGTCTTTAAAACATAAACATTGTTAGTTATTAAAGATTAGTATTAAGACACAGTTCTTTCTTACATTTTATTTGAAGTAGTTTCTTTTCTTGTACAGTTTCTTCTAGTAAATTCTGACAATTATATATAGTCAATGAGTTTTTATTACATGCTTTTAGAAGAATAATTTAGTCTACGGACATGAGATGGGCCCTTCGGCATGCCGAGCTTTCACAAAAGTTATCCTTAGATGCTAAATAATATTAATGAAGGCTTGAGTGTAACATCAGGTACATAGTTGAATTTAAATTAATAACACGGGGAACTAAATTTTGAAGAGGTTATAAAAAATGTTACTAGGTTATCCGGACAGAAGAAACTTGACGATCACTCGTGTAAGATCGAACCGACGGTCTGGATGACGAAGTTGAGATTGACTAACGAACGAAGCAATAAACTGGACCTATTTCTATATACTAGATTCTAACGACTTGGAGTCGGAGGCTCCAATCTTATACCAGGAGCGTTGGAGTCGGAGGCTCCAATCTTATACTAGGATTGGCAACCTGCCGCTCCATTCTATGTCCAGCATTGCTGGACTTCACAAAAATATGGCCGCGACGCCTTCGCCGCCACGCGGCGTGGCACGTCACGCCTTCAAGAGACGACCATTTCTGGGGGACCTCTACTTCCGCATCACAACAAAGGGGTCAGCGAACCTTCTCTTTTGGCGTTTTGTTGAAGAAAAGAAAGACATTGCCTACCTTTCAAAGCTCTATTTTTCTCTTTCGTTATTTGGCTTCGGTCGTGCGTGCTATCTAGTTGAAGTCATAACATTAATAATTTAAGTTCAAAGAATTTTACGTAAAAACGAAAACAAACACCACGTGAAACGAGTATAATACGATGCCATTGAAAGATATCAAGCAATCCCTGTAAATAAAAAAGGCTACTCAAAATCTTAATCCTGAAAACCTACTGACGACGAATCGAGAACCTCCCTCTTTTTGTAAGTCGTTTGGGAATAGACCATTTCATTGGTCTGTGATCACTAGCAAGAATCTCTATTCCGAAACGATATTTCATCTATGGCAACTATTTCTAATGTCAACTGTCGCTGTCACTGCAGTCAATTGTCAAAATACTGTTAAAGTACTGTCAGTCAGTTTTACAATCTATTACCGAAACGACTTCATGTAAGGATTATCCATTTGCTATGTTATGATATACCTACATATTATATGTAACAGGTAAGTACATAAACATTCGAATTTGCAGCCCGACAAATACTTCACGATTAATTGAATTGCTATATACATATTTCCGGTTGGATGAATTTTTTAATGCTACAATAGTTCAATCTAATGAACTTGAGTTACAACAAAGAGAATTGAGCTCTGTGTAGAATATTTGGAGAGCGCAAGCTTAGAAGATCTTTACTGAATGTATAGCGCATGTTACTGAGATAACTTGGCTACGCGAGCCGCGTGCCGCGTGTCAATGACGTTGAGTTTTTACGTAGCGGCTACTACAGCTGTGCATGCGTTGCGTAGTCGTACGTTGCGGTGGACTTTCACCGTTATGATGATTTCATTACTCATCTGTTTATAAAAATTCATTTAAAACCTTACCATAACCATACTTATCTGGATTTTTATCAAATATATCTTTAACCAAATATCGACAACGAAAATTGTAATTCCACCTAAGTCACGTCTATTATCCTTCCTTTCAAGCGACAACAAGCTAGTTTCCTGCGTTTATAAATACTTACACGATACACACACATACAAAAAGCACCCTTATTGCCTTGTCACAGGATTCTAGACCATCCAATCAAGCATGACCTCTTCCCTCCTTGAAATTCATTTAGGCGGAAGTTCCGACAAGCTGGTCATTGAAGATACCGTTGTCCAGTTAACTTTGATCTCTCAACTGTAGAGGTATTAATAGCGTGGGAGGTTTTGGTAGATTGGAGCGAAGAATGAAGTTGGCTGACATGGGTTCCTCATTTCATTGAGATGTGTCGTGTATCTCACTAAGTGATCGTGTTTAGGTACATTTTTAATCGCAAAAGCTTTTTTGTTCGTGATTTGCAGCAGTGGCATAAATTATTCCACTGTATCCGAAAGTTACTTAGTGAGATAAGTAATGTTGGAAGCAGACAGAAAAGTGCAAAATATTTCTTATTTTATCTTACCTAGCTAAACTATAGTTAACTAAACCATTTTAGTATAGCGATTTTAATTATACTGCATATCTCAGATCTATGTGAAACTTTCAACCTTTGGTCTAAGCTCTGCATGTATAAAGAGCAAGCAAGACGCTCGCCTGAGGGTAAGTCGACGTGTGCCCATTAAAAAAACTGCGACACACAAAACTCTGGATTATTAAAATGTTGTGCATCGCTGTACTACGCCATCCAGTAAAATTACAGGATATGTGTCTCGTAATTTCACTGGACACTTTGGCCTTTAAACCTACGAATAAAAATATTCGTAGCTTTAAACCGAAAAACATCACTAATTCTAGACAATGTAGTGGAGTGTTATTTAATTTAAAATAAACAAAATTTTTGAAAAACTAATAATACACAAGTCGTGCACATTCCTGTTCATATATTAAAAACATTAAATTTGCACTGTTTGCTTGAAACTGGAGCCTTTTATTGCATATATCTTTCTGTGTACATATAGACGTTAATTAAGAAAACAAATAAATGCAGCATATTTAAGTTGAATACGCTCTGAACCTCTGAATTTTACAATAAAGCCTTACAGTTTACAGAAAGCTTTAAAAACCTACGTCAACAACATTTCATTAAAACGGAGCAATTTTAGTCTTTAATCCTTTTGCGAAAAATTAATGAATCATTAACTTTTTTGCGACGAAAAAATCGCAAATTATTCCTACTTTTTATTCAAGCCATTGTCGACCTTAAAGGGTAGTTATAAAGGTCACTGTACTTGAGTTACGAGGGCTATATTTTTGCGTCGAATAAGCAAATAAAACCGCCAAAGCTGGGCGGCAAACATGTTGATAATTTTAATCTACCCACCTTTACAAAAGGGCTGTTCCCTGAGAGGGCGCTAAAAGGGTTGCCAGGTTGAATTAAGGGCTCTTTTATTTTGGGCATTAGGGACGTTACAAGGTAAATAAAGGTAAGCGTCTGCACAAATTATTGTTGGGATTAGAGCTCAGCTCTTAAGGAGTAAGTAGTTTAGGTACCTTATATGCTAAGGGACTCCCTGTAGTTCTAAGAGATTTTCAACGGGTTTTTTTATTGTATAGGCGTAAGCAAACGGCTCACCTGATAAGAAAAGGTGAACATCGTTTATGAACCGATCAGTTACTGCAGCAGTATTTGTACCGATTGGTTTAAACCAAACGCAATTTATGTGCAGAATGAACAGTGTGGGTGCTAGCATAGAACCTTGTGGGACGCCTGCATTAATTGTCATGGTTTTACAGCTAGAATCTTCATCAACCAGACTGTTTGATTGATGACTATTTGACCAGATAAAAACTTTTCTCTGAGATAAACTCGCTCTTTAGCTTTTCATGTCCGTACCCGAAGCGCATGGTTTTATTCGAGCGGTTCGAGGCATTACGTCTGCAATTATCATGATTAGTAGGCCACGCCGTGGCTAATAAAATATATCCAAGCGATTTAAGACGTAATTAAAACGGAATTGTGTTTAATTTCGCTTAATTGGTGCTCTTATGGTTGTTTTTTTTTTTGGAGGAAATGGACCGAATGATTTTTATTAAGCTGCAGATTGATTGCGGTTGTTGTATAGTTTATAGCTTATGTTATTGCTAGACCACCCCTGAAATATACTCCACTCATGATACACAAAATTGTGAATTGAGAAAGATTTCAAAATATTCTCCAGCGGAAAGGCACCATAACACCAACGTTAATTATTTCTAACAAGTCCCAGCCCTGATAGTCTCTACACTGATAGCGATGAATTTGCCGAAGTTTATAGTTTATAGATTTTTAGTTGAAAAATAGGAACTTCCCGGAAAGTTTCATTTAACTTTCATTGAGATCTGATAAGTATCTCTAGAGATATGAAGATAAAACTTTGACACTGAAAATTACTAACGTGAAATTTGAAATCGATTCTTTTAGTTGTTTTAAACGATCTTAAATTACGCATGGTAAATACAGTATTTCCTAATTTTTTTTTCTGAATACAATTTCAAGTATACCTACTGACTGCCAGATAAAATATAGAGATACACATGCAATTGTTTACTTATCTCAAATTAAAACAATAAACAATTTCCCCACATAAACTAAAATGTGAAATGTCTCGTTGAATCCACTTAACAGAGGTCGAGTCGAGCAAAATAGTTAATTATCAAGTCGTGTCAACTGAGTGACTGTTCACAGCGGCCCGCGCAAGTCACTGCGAAAATTACTTTTTGGCTGACGTCATTATTACTCCTCCCCTCACCCCTCCCCTTCCCCCAAAGGCCGGCTATTTACTGAAAACTGTAATTTATCACAGATATTAAATGCGGCATTGTTTTATCAATGAATTTAGAATGATCTATGGAGTTACTTAAGATCAGACGGGGAGTGGGAACCGTGGGAGCCAGTTTGTAAACGTTTAGTACGCTGGAAGGTACGCTAATAAAGATATAAATAACATTTTTGACGTCACGGGGTTCCTAAACTGAGGTACTGAGGCCACGTTCACACGGCGACCATTCTATTCGATTTTGTCATGTATAGGTACGGTTTTACCGTATACGATGCACTCGTTCACACGGCAACCATTCGATTCGATGGCCACTGCGTGTCTTATTCGATAAAAACGTTTCTAAGCGCGGTATTCTCTGTGGCAACTTCGTACGGTATACGGTAAAAAATGTATCTCCAACATGACGTTTTCCAGTATGGACTCCATGTGAACAGTTTGACATATTGTCATACTGCCACTATAGTAGTTCCCATATGGACTTCATGTGAACAGTTTGACATATTGTCATACTGCCACTACTATGTTCGATAAAATCTAGTGTACGGTAAACGGTAAAAGTATGGCCGTGTGAATGTTATCGCAAAAGCATACTTTTCTCCAAGCCTTGCATTCTTACTGCTGTATTCATAACGATATGGACAAAGGCATAGCGGTGGAATTGACACAAGAAATGTCAATAAGATGTCAATAAGGCATCTCGCGCACTAGGCTGCCACGACAACGACCAGTTGTGGTATAGCATATGGTTCTATATTAAAATGCCAGTTGGCCGTTGCGGCCAAGTGCGCGACGTTTATATGATTTTTCTAGTTAACCTGCATAGTTCTACTCATTTAATCGGATACATTCAAATTCGGAAGCGTCATTTTGAATATCGAATAATTAGGGTTCCGTACCTCAAAAGGTAAAAAAGGAACCCTTATAAGATCACTTTCTTGTCCGTCTGTCTGTCCATCTGTCTGTCCGTCGGTCTGTCCGTGTGTCACCACTGATTTTCTCAGGAACGGGTGGACCTAGCAAGTTGAAATTTATACCTGATACTGAGGTCTATAGTCCCTATTGGGTGTCAAGGTCTTGAGTCAACACAATAAAAAGATATGGGCAAATTTAGATGGCAGCCGACGTTGGTGCTCCTCAGCTCCTCGATCAAGCCGTTCACGTAGCAGTTAAAAAGGTCCGGAGAGGTTACCCCTCCTTGACGTACCCCACATTCTAATCTGTACTTGTTAGAAGTTGCGTCGCCCCACTTAACACTATTCGTTTGATTTCCGTACCAGAATCTCAGCAGATTGACCACTTGGGTTGGTACATGTGACGCCATCAGTTTGGCCCAGAGAATGTCATAATTAACCAGGTCAAACGCGCGGCTGAGGTCCAGAAAGCACGCATAGACAGTTGTCTTACGCGTTATGTAGTAGCTAACTGTACTCTTCAGGCTGTAAATAGCGGTATCTGTCGAGAGACCGGGACGGAAACCAAAGTGCGCATCATCTATCTTTATATTTTTAAGCAGTTCAGGATGAATTAGACGCTCTAATATCTTTCCAATTATCGTACCTAACGATATAGGACGATAATTGGATATAGCACTAAGATCACCAGTCTTATTTTTTATGATAGGAACCACTATAGTGTACATAACTGCTTCAGGTAAACTTATAGATTTAATTATACTTCAGGTAAGTAGCTAAATTTAATACAGAGGTTGAAGAAACAACATAAGTGTTTATAAATGTTGTCACTAGCCCAGAGTATATGCTCGATGCTGAACCCGTCATGTCCCGGTGATTTACCACGTTTCATACTCATTATGACCTTTGAAATATCTTCCCGTGTAAATTCTATGACGTCATCAACGTGTCCAGGTTCAGCCTCGAGCACACGCTCCGCAGGCAGAGGGTTAACTTTAAACCTCTGCGCAAACAGTTCAGCTATATCAGACGGTCGCTGGCAGCCCTCCACGGACACAGGTAAGCTCTGTCTGTGGTTTAACTTTTTTGTTGCATTCCAAAATTGTATAAAATTTTTGTTTCTTCTATGTAATGCCAATATATTTAATTTTATCATCTCTTCATTATTCTGACACCATTTTAGTTTATTCTTGAAAACATTACGGCTATTACGCATGTTATCATAGTCAATCCCTCTAGAGGGCTTGCCAGCATCCATCCAGCACTTAAAATAAAATCGGGCTCTTTCGTGACTTTCTCTGACGTGGTAGTTCCAACCTGGAACTTTTCTATGGCGCGGCTGCTTACATGGACCAGAACTAATAATAGCTGCATTTTGCAGAACATCTATTATATGTCTGTAATATTCATCAATGTAGCTATGGTAATAATTAATATGTGCACATTTTATTACATTATCACAGTCACACAATATTAAATCAGTATATAAATCTAAATTATCATAACAAAATTTCCCATATGTATTAATTTGACTAGTAGATCTCTCGCCCCACTTAATAAACTTTAATATGTCATGTATACAAGAGGCGGCGGGACTAACTGCCACTCCAGAGATGTCACATTCAATACTCAGCGGGTGGTGGTCAGACCACCTGACGTCATGTTCCACCCTACCGCCAACCACAGTAGCCCATAAGCTTGAGTAGTGATGCAGTGGTCCAGCCATCTCCTACTACCGCTTGCTACACATTGAAAAGTGTATGTGTCTGAATCACTACCGAATATGTTACGGTCTGCCCATTCCCATAACAAATCATCACAAAACTTATCCAATTGTCTACCAAATCTCGCGTTAGGGTGCGCATTAAAATCTCCCAGTATATAAGCTACCTGAACTTCAGACTCATCAATAATTGCGCTAATCTCTGCCAAACATTCTGTAAATTCTTCAATATTATCACTTTTATCAGTAGGCATGTATACATTTACTAATAAGAAGGAGCCCGAGTTTATCACAACTCGAATAGCCTGGATCCTTTTATTCATACAGTCCACAGGCGACACATTGGGAAACGTGGCCTTGTTCCACATGATTGCGATTATAGGATTAGAGTATTGTTAATTGCAAAGCTCCAAGTTGCAGAAGAGGCAGTTCCCGAATCCGAATTTGCTTTTGAATGATTAAGCATAATCTTGCTGGTCGTTGCGGCCACTGGCTGGAGTCATGGCCGTCTAGTTTGCAAGATGCCTAAGGTAAGGTAAGTAAGGTGGCAGAATGGCCAGCTTTAATGCCAGAGGTTCCGAGTTTAATCCCCGCCGTGCACCAAAGGCTTTTTCTTTCGAAAAATGTATGTGCGCTTTTCACAGTGACCCCGGTGAAGGAAAAACAACGTTAAGAAACCAACAACCCCCGCATGGTGGTTGGACACTATCTAGTGTCCACCTGGCAGATTTTTCTCCTTAAATTGTGGTAAGCTACCTTTCGATAACAAGTTCGGCGGGACATCGATACAATGCTGGTATTACGTATGTATATTTAATATAAATATAATTTAATTAATATAGCTGAATCGCTCGAGTTCTTCGACCGTAAAGAGATAATATCGTTTAAAAACTAAAAAAGAACCGACTTCAATGCCGCGCTATTCATTTTCAGTACCAATTTTGAGATGTTTATCTCAATATCTCTGGAGATACTTATCAAACTTCAATAAAATTACTATAGTATCACACTTGGGATATTTTCTTTCGAACAAAAAAAGAATAATCAAAATCGGTTCATAAACGACGAAGTTATCTGCGAACAAACAAAAAAAAAATTATATATATACGGTCGAATTGAGAAACCTCCTCCTTTTTTTGAAGTCGGTTAAAAAAAGTTATAATAAGTGTGCTTATTATACTAACTTTCGCGAGAAAGTGTTTCTGTTTACAAAAGTTCACCATCATCTCTGTCTACCGTTGGACATAGGTCTTACCTATGCACGCCTCTGAGATCGACTTTCAATTATTTTTTCCAGCCGATCCCAACCCAACCAACTAGCGGATATCATCGCTCCATAGTAAAAGTTATGAATTCAAAATTTTCCTCCAATGTTTTGACCACCCTACCTGTTCAGTAATCATCCGAAACCATTCTTGTTATCTTTCTAAAAAAATAATTATACCCAACTATACCAGGGATCGAGGCATGCTTATACCAAAGAGAGAATAAAAAATTCAAAGAGTAATAAGCATTGGAAAGAGAATGCATTATTAAACACCACCTGACCCTGTTTTCTCCCCGAAACACGGTCATATTTGCTGATGTTTTGGAACTATTTTAGCTCCTCTTGGCCGGCTCCAAAAACGAAAAGGTTATCCATTTTTAACCGACTTCAAAAAAAGGAGGAGGTTTCTCAATTCGACCGTATATTTGTTATTTTTGTTTATTTTTATGTTTTTTTGCGGATAACTTCGTCATTTATGAACCGATTTTAATTATTATTTTTTTGTTAGAAAGGAGATATCCCAAGTGTGGTACCATGGTAATTTTATTGAGGTCTGATGAGTATCTCCAGAGAAGATACGGAGATAAACACCTCAAAATTGGTACTGAAAATTAATAGCGCGGCATTGAAATAGGTGGTTTTTAGTTTTTTAAACGATCTTATAATAGGCTATATTTTACTTGTAACGTTTGTATAAAAGTTGCCGCCAAAATTATCAATTTATTTATTTCATCCATTTACTGATAGGTTTTTTGGGCTGGAAAATCGCAAACTTATGTAAATACGGTGATAAAGTTATAATGTGATACCATTGAGCTGATCTGATGATGGTGCTTATGTTCTTTTTTTTACCATTTGAGGTACGGAACCCTTAAAACGTCAAAAATCTGTCAAACTCTATATAAAAACACCGATGAATATATATTATAGTTACGGTTAAAGTAAGATGGTGTAACTCAGCCTTAGCATTCACTGGTTAAGAACTAAACGGCGTGCGGTACGCAATAGTTACGCCTTTTTTTTAACCCCCGACGCAAAAAGAAGTGTGTCTGTCTGTGGCATCGTAGGACACCCTGTGACTAAGTGGAGCGACGACATTCGCAAAGCGGTGGGCAGTGACTGCAAACAAAGAGCCGAAAATCGGGCTCAGTGGCGTTTCTTGGGGGAGGCCTACGTCCAGCAGTGGACTGATACCGGCTGATAATGCTGATGATGATGTTCGAACGTTTTTATTAATTCAAACTAATATTATAAAATGAAAACGTTTTGTAACGAGTTCAACTTTTGAGACATTTTATCACGAAGCAAGTGCTTCAGTTCCAATATCGCAAAAAATATTGTTTGCGCGATACAGGATCTCATACAATTAGGCAATATTTAAAGGAGAGCTACTAGCGCCATCTGTATCCAACTATCCTAATAATTATTATAAACGCAAGTTTGTAAGAATGTATGGATGTATGTTTGTTACTCTTTCATGCAAAAACTACTGAACCGATTGAGCTGAAATTTGGTATGTAGATAGCCTAGACCCTGGAATAACACATAGAATACTTTTTATCCCGATATTCTCACGGAAACGAAGTCTACGCGGGTAAAACCACGGGACACAGCTAGTTCTTAATTATTTTTTAAAAAAAATTTAAAACTAAAATATCAATCTTTAAAGCTTTTGAGACGTCATGTTACTGTTTTGTTCCTTCAACTTCTGGAAGGTAGGAAATTGTAAACGGAATCGTTGTTAAGAACAAACTTTCGGACCACATGGTGCTTGACGAATTAACGCCAACTTTTCTGTTTAAACCTCTACACGCACCGATTTTAAACCGTTCTTAACTTGATCATAATTACATATTGTATTATTAGATAAACGTAGTGTAGGGCGCCCTCCAGCGAGTTGGAGCGATGATATACGCAAGTTGGCCGGCAGTGGTTGGTAACATGAGAGCTGAAGACCGAGCTCAGTGGCGTGCCATAGCTGAGGCTT
Organism: Cabera pusaria; assembly: GCA_954871355.1. Lineage (NCBI taxonomy): Eukaryota > Metazoa > Arthropoda > Insecta > Lepidoptera > Geometridae > Cabera > Cabera pusaria. Next base: position 20,998,010 of record OX940902.1, read on the forward strand.
ATGTCCAGCAGTGGACAGAGATAGGCTGATGATGATGATGAGGATTATTGGATAGGCGGGATGTGATAGTTGCACGAATGTGGCTAAAGCCTGTTGTCCAGCGCTTCATCTCACTGCCGACTTCCATTTCTAAGTAGTAAGAGAGTAGGGGGAAAGAGAGAGAGAGATAGAGAGAGAGAAGAGTCCATCTATTCCGTCACATTCATAGATTGTTTTTTATCATTACTGTGTCAAATCGACAGGCGCACCGTTAGCTTAACTGTCGCCAATTTAGTAAAAAAATATCAGTTACATTACAAATTTTAATAAGAAAATCTAACCATCTGGGTTATTTGATTAATTATAATAATTTGTAATGTAACAGGTATCTTTTTACTCAGTCAAGCTGATTTAATGACGCGCTGGACGTGATAAGATACTTGAAAAACGCTATGTGTAAATGCTTTCACAAGTTGTTTCTTCGTTTGAGAGTAAGTTGTTGAATTTTATTAACTGTTTTGACTTACTAACAAGGTAACCTATATGCTTCTTTACTATATATTTACATTAACCAACACTTTGACTGCGGCACTTTTTCGCATAATTTTTTAAATTATTTTTTTATTATGTTTTTTCGTAGGTGTGGCATCAAATAAAAACTAAAATCCAACAGCAGAAGGTCACTCGCACCCCTTGTGAAAAAATTAATTCAAAATAAAAATGTATTATATATTTTTTTTAATTTTACTTCCGATACCAAAAATCGAAAAAACGCACGGTGTGTGTTTTCAGCAGCGAACGAGTGTTGCCAGTGGTTCTTTATATTTGACAGACTGGCGTTTGACCACTATCTCACCTGGTGGAAAGCAATGACGTGGTCAAGGATTGGGAACACGCTAGGCCTAGAATGCTCTTACTCTCAAGGAGAAGTACGGAACCTAAGAAAGAAAAAAACCAGCCAAGTCGAATTGGACTCGCCCACCGAGGCTTCCGTACCAACTTCTCAAACTAGTTTAAAGGACAAATTAAACTTTGCAGTTCGAGCCCTAGGCAGATGCCTCTCAAGGGCTGTGTCCTGCCGTAACGGAAACACCGTAAGGTTGTGGCGGCAGACATTCTTCTCGATGGCGGTAACCTACTTTTTGGTAGAAAGACACGCGGAACATCGATATAACATGCAGGAGCAGGTGGTAAAAACCACTTGCGGTATTACGATTCCATATAATTTTCGTAAGAGAGCGGCTTTCGAGCAAAAGCCCTTACTAGCTAGGTTGTATTATAGATATAGCTAATATAAAAATATCATAATAACCAGTTTCAAGGGCCTTCATAGCTTTAGCTATAAAAGACTAAGGTAAATAAAGCACCTACGAAAATCTTAACGCACAGTTGGGTTCAAGTATGCCCTAAAGTAAGGTTCATTAATTTTAATAGTCAATATCATATAATGTTATAAAGAACTCAACATCACGGCTCGCTTCGCAATGTGTATAGCATATTGCACAGTTCAATTGTCGACAGATCCTTTGATGAGACGTAAGGATACAGTATTACTAGCACCTTTCATTCACGTTTATCACGAACGTTTACTTATAGCACTGTGATGAGTATTTATTACTCTACATCACTTTATTAAATATGAGCGTTTCATCATCATCACCCGGTATCAGTCCAGACCTGGACGTAGGCCTCTCCCAAGATGCGCTATTGAGAATCGATCTTCGATCGGCTCTTCTTATCCAGTCACAATGCGCGTTTAGTAAAGCGAAAAAAGATATTGCTTCGGTAAACCCAGTTTATAGTCCGGCAATCTCGTGCGCGACCGTCCCGCGGGGCTTGTCAGACGGTGGCGGGGACGAGGTACCCAAGATGTCAGCGGGTTGCGGGTGGTGTAGCGGGGAAGGGAAGCGTGTGTAGCCGTGTCACAGATTATATAATAGTTACTACCGCTACCTCGTCCCCGCCACCGTTTGTCACTCCGCAGGAAGGTCGCGCACGAGATTGCCGGACTATAGTAGTATTATGTTTATGTGAAACGTAGTCTGAGCAACCGGGCGTAGGCCAAATAGACATTGTATGAATTGACTCTTATATCAACTGAATGAGCGGTCGATGACTCATCATATGTGCTTGTACTATTATTTATTCTGTCTCATAGGTCAAATGTAACAAGGTGAAACATGTTTCGGAAAAGGCGTAGTGAAATCATAGGAAGTATAAGATTTAATTATATATTTTTGTATGTAAGTTAGGAAAATTCCTAAAAATGTCTACGTTACTCCTACTTATTAATTTAAAATACAACTCGTTATTTACTGCAACGCCAAAACGAAAAATTATCTTCTTAATATTTTATAGTGTCTAGATATAATTTACAAATCAAAGGTTGCGGTCTTTACTCGAGGGATACCGTTCATAAAGGGCATTCTATAGACAAGCCAGTGACTTGCGATCGACCTTTGGCCTATAAGACATTTGGCTTACGTATGAATAGATTTTTCAATGAACCGATATTATTGAATTGAAAGCCAAATTTGCAAGTATATTAAAAATGGTTGAGCTGGAATAAAAATGGTAATATAATTTTTCAATTCACGTTCTAAGTCAAATTACCTTTCATCTTTGAGTAACTCAGTCATTTTGAGTAGATAGCAAAATGTAAGGTCAACAAAGGTTTTTTTGTGAATGTGATTTTTTTGCCCTTATGAGCCTTCCTACTACATGAATATTTCGTACTTACATGTTTATTTTATCAACCGACTTCTAAAAAGGAGGAGGTTCTCAATTCGTCTCTATGTTTTTTTTATGTGGTAGGGTACATTTTCGATATAGTCCCATTGTAATGTCATTGAGATTTGATAAGTATATCTAGAGATATGATGATAAACGTCTCAAACTTGCCACTGAAACTGACTCGCGGGGCATTGAAGTCGGTTGTTTTAGTTTTTAAACTAACTTAATTATGATAGAACTAGCTGATACCTGCGACTTCGTTCACGTACATCAAGAATTTAGTAGCCTATGTTCATCGTGTATATTAACAGTGTTACTTATAAACGTGTCTCAAATTTTGAGCAATTGCTGATCTATTGATCAAGGAAAATCTCACTCATAAACGGTAATCAAAGTTGAGAGGTCGTTGAGAATTGCATTGACAGCTCTCAAAGTTAACCACCGCCGGGACCGTGCTAAGCACTTGCTGAGAGGCAAGATGGCGCTAGCAGAACCAATCAGCTGATATATGCCAAGTCTAGACTGGCGAGGATTTCGCGGTATTTTTTCTGTCACTTGATCTGTCAAATTTAGTCCGTTACAGATAAAAAATGAATATCTGGGGGCTGGAATCTTTCTTTAGTCGATTAATTTGGATTTAGTCTATGCCAACAGCCCATGGAGCATATCTATTTCGTGTCTCAACCAAGCAATGGCTGACTAACGTTTATGACTGAAAAAAAGTTGAGCAATGATCAAGTCCTTGAGAGCTGAGAGGCAGTTCAGCAATTGATCAATAGATGTTTATAAGTAACACTGTTAGTATCTCCTTGTTCAATTTCAGTATGCTCGGATCTTCCGTTTAGGCGTGATTAGGTAACAAAGTGATAGAGTGACAGATTAACAAACGTTTTATATTATTAGCCTGGATAACTGACAAAGAGTTGAGCTGAAGCACCACTTTAAAAACAATACAAAAACAAAAATACAAAAAGCTTTATTCCAAAAAGTTGCATTTACAAATTTTAGTTCAAAGCCTTTTTGCTTTAGTTTAAAAAAAAGGTGTTGCTAAAATGCAGTATCTTACCCAGAATTATGGTATCAATATTTATATTATAACTTTTATTCCCATCCATACTATAAAAATATTTGTCTGTAACTCTGTCACTCTGTCTGTTTGTTACCTAATCAAGACTAAACGGACGATCCGATCTTACTGAAATTTAACAAGGAGTTACTTTATGGCATGAGGAAGAACATAGGCTACTAAATTCTTGGCGTACGTGAACGAAGTCGCGGGTATCACCTAGTTATGTTATATATACACGAAAGCAGTGTAGTCATAATAATGATAAATTGCCATTAACATTGGCAAGATATTGCATATTTCAGCGCATGTTTTTTTCGCCAGGTTGGCCTTCGTCCTAATCCAAGCTAACAAGGGTCAAGTTCCGGAGCACAGAACTATTTCAATATCCTCTAAGTCATAGTTTCACCTCGGACAGTGAGTAATTATTGCTATCTGTCTTACAGCCGCTGTCATTCTTTATGGTACTGTAGATGGTATTGTAGATCACTTTCTTGAATACACAATATCTGTATAATAAATAGAAAATAGTGAGATAATTGTTATTTCTTTTTAAGTATTTTCTACGCCTCATATTTTTAACCGACTTCAAAAAAGGAGGAGGTTATATGTTCCACTGTATTTTTTTTTTATTCAGGAGTATATTACATCGGTGTTCCACCTGACTTGCTACCAAAAAGTAGCTTACCGCCATTAAGTACATAAACATTCGCAATATCCCTAAGGCGTGATGACGTCGCGTCACGTCGCGTCGCGGTGTGAACTGACCCTTATGGTGTTCTGGCAGCACCCATCCCTTAAGAGTCAGTATATTCTAGACCTTGTTTGGGTACTTACTATACTTCAGTGCCTCAATCTTGGTAAGTACCTACACGCCAAATACGAGGGCGGCACTAAAAGTATCGGGAATGGAATATTTCCACTGTTCCTGTCATATTAAAATCTTTTTAATTGAAAACTCCTTGGTTTTAAAAATCGAATACCATTTATTTATTTTAAAAAAAGATTCTCGGTCTTGTCACAAGGTTTTGTCAAACTTGTTTAGTCGTTGAAAAAATGGAATTGACTCGAGAAAATTCAAGAGCGATGAGTTATTATGACTTTCGAATTGGTTTAACACAAAAACAATGTATTGACCGGATGATTTCTGCATTTGGTGATGAAGCCCCATCCAAAACCACAATTTATCGCTGGTTTGCTGAATTTAAACGTGGACGTGTCAAGCTCAGTGATGATCCCCGTCAAGGTCGTCCAAAAACTGCAGTCACTCAAGAAAACGTTGATGCTGTGCGTAAGCTGATTGAGGAAGATCGACATGTGACATACCGCAAAATTCAGGCAACTTTAGACATTGGCATGAGTCAAATACAAATAATACAAATAAATGTTGGATGAACAATTAGGTGTAAAGAAGTTGTTTTCCCGATGGATACCGCATTCGCCAATTCCACGCGGGATCCTCAAATGCTGTATACAACATCGTATCAGGTGACGAATCCTGAATATACGCGTACGAACCCGAAACAAAAAACCAATCACTTTGGGTGTTTTTCATCACCTGAAGAAGCTGTGGACGCCTAAAATACGGCCATTTTGGAGACCCCAACTTCCGAATGGAATGGTTGCTTCAATGATTGGTTCCATCGTATGGAAAAATGTGTCAAATTTCGCGGAGAATACTTCGAAAAACAATAAATACATTTTTAAATAGTAATGTTGTGTCACTTCCTTGATTCCCGAAATTTTCAGTGGCGCCCTCGTACTTACTAGAATTTATTTTTAGCTTTTTAGTTCAGTGTCACTGAAAAGTTGTAATTAAATCTCAAAATTTGACTGTAAGCACTTTAATTTGTAATGTAGATAGCATTTACAATTTAAGCACTTCAAGAACGTTTTCATTTCCTATGTTCCAATCATTTCCTGTCGTTGAGGTCATCTGAAACCTTGGAGTTAGAAGTGCCTTCTCACACTACAGTCTTCTATGACTCCTCCTTCACTGTACAAGCAATTCGACTCTGGAACAACCTACCTGTCACGATTCGCCATGCTCCCTCATTGTATACTTTTAGGGAAAAAGTTAAAAAATTTTACTTATCTCAAACTGATATTGAAGATATTTAAGCTTTCTTGTGTATCATTAATTGTATTGGTATATGTATAGTCGTAGTATATATATGTATATATATATATGGTTATGGTATGTTTGTATATATTTGTATGTATTGTGACTGTATTATATATTTTTATATATATATAGTGCTTGTATATCGTAAGTATGTTTATGTATATTAGTGTTACATGTAGGTATATGTTTCGTTTCATAACTTAAAATATTAGTTTAATGTAGTGTTTTTGATTAGTTTAATTCTTAAATGTACAACTCAGCCCTTGACATGTTCGTACTCTCCACTCCATCCGTAGGTTGTCTGGTAGAGATCGCTTTAAGCGATAAGACCGCCCATTGTACTAGTTTTAGAACCTTTATATTGTTATCTTTATATTTTGTACAATAAAGAGTTGTCATTCATTCATTCACTTCTATTTGGATACCACACATGACTATATTTTCGAAAATTATATTTCTAATTTGCTTTACATTTCCTTGCCTTGCATTTATCTCTTATTATATTCCTAGATACAAGAAACATAGAAACCACCTCGATCACATTCCTTAACGCACTATCTAAAATTCGAAAGACGGTAGTAGCGCAAAAATTGCCCAATTTAGATACCCACTTTTAAATTATTCAAGTACGCTCCCCACACTAAGGTGTACATTTTACTGACGCAATCACCAATCACTTCAGAGTTTTAGTAGCTTCCGTATCTTACACGCAGTTTTATGGTTAGGGTATGGACAAACCTAGCGGAAATTCGAGTGTGAACTTTCGCGCTGTTGAACCATTAGCGCCATATTACATGTGATGATGTCTGTGGTAGTAAATCTGAACTGTATCTTAGTGCTGAGTGAGATTAAACTTATATTCTTATCCGACTGAATAACTGGTCAAAGCATTCACTTTTTTTCATATTTTTGCAAGCACAGCACAGCACATTATGCGCTGCATCAATATACATTCTTCAATCTGACAAACCGTAGCGCGCCGCCAACTTTTATTGCTCACCCACTTCACTTTGCCACATTTTTTCACCCTGGCAAATTTTGACCTTGTTTGCGATTACTGTTTTTAATTTATGATTTATGATACCAATGATCTTCTTCTTCTTATAGTGCCTCTCCATTACTGAAGGTTGGCAGTCATCCTTCTAAATTCATCTTTATTCAGGGCTAGCCTGAACAGATCTTCTACCCTCTTTATCCCAGTCCATTGTCGGATGTTGCGAAGCCAGGACATCTTCCTTCTTCCAACACTTCTCTTGCCCGCAACTTTGCCCATCATAATAGTCTGCAGCAGTTGATAACGTTCATGCCTTAGGACGTGTCCTAGATACGCAACTTTTCTCTGCTTGATGGTTTTGACAAGTATGGGCTTCTTACGTTTCATCCATCTAAGAACTTCGATGTTAGTGACTTTATCCATCCAACTTATTCGGAGCATGCGGCGATATGCCGAGTTTTTTACGAAGATCTTCTTTTATCGTCCAAGATTCGCATCCGTAAAGAATGACGGGCCAAATATAGCATTGCAGGAGTCTTGTACGTAGTTCAATAGATAATCTTTTTGTGGTAAGGACTCTGCTCATTTTCATGAATGAGGCTCTTGCTATCTCTATTCGAACTCGTATTTCGGTGTCGCTGTCCCAAGAATTAGTCACCCAAGATCCAAGATACCGGTACTTCTGAACTTGCTCGAGACTTAACTGTCCCACACGTAGACTACACTGCTTTGGCGCTCTCGAAACTACCATGATTTTGGTCTTAGAAGCATTTATGTTAAGCCCTGCGCTTCCACTGTACTCGAATATGCGATTAAGAATTATTTGAAGACCTTGTTCTGAAGATGCAATAAGGACAGTGTCGTCAGCGTATCTCAAGTTGTTAATCAGACGCCCGTTGACGAGGACTCCCTCTTCAACTCCTTCCAAAGCTTCGGTTATTATATTCTCCGAATACAGGTTAAACAGCAAAGGGGACAAAATGCAGCCCTGACGTACTCCTCTTTGGATTGCCATTGAGTCGGTAAAACCTCCATTTACTCTTACATTCGCGTCCTGTTGCCAATACAAATTTTGAATTATGCGTATATCCTTTGTGTCAAGCCCGATGGTCTTCAAAATGTGTATAAGAATATCGTGTTTAACACGGTCAAAGGCCTTCTCATAATCTATGAAACATATATACACATCTTGTTGCATATCAAGGCATTTATGTACAAGAACATTCAACGCAAACTGGGCTTCTCATGTACCCATTCCAGCTCGGAATCCAAATTGACTGTCGCCTAGCTGTTCATCACATTTTCGTCTTATGCGATGGTGAATTATGGCTAAGAACAGTTTTAATACATGGCTCATCAAGCTAATAGTGCGATAGTCTTGGCATTTTTTGGGATTACGTTTTTTCGGAAGAGTGATGAAAGTAGATTTGACCCAGTCTTGAGGAATAGCACCAGAGCTGTAGATGGAGTTAAAGAGACAAATGAGTACATCAACATGTTCTGGTTCTAAAAGTTTAAGAAGCTCAACGTTAACATTATCTGGCCTGGCGGCTTTTCCGCACTTTGCTTTATTAAGAGCAAATACAACCTCAGATCTGATTATATCCGGTCCAGCGGTTTCTTCTAAACTCTGCGGGCTACTACGATCATTGTCCTGAAACATTTCGGATATATAATCTTGCCATGTCTTTTTTACCGTAACTGGATCTGTAATAATTTTCCCAGCATTGTCAACCAGAAAACCGTGTTGATGTTTCTTTTGAATGTCCGCCATTGCTTTTATTTCTTTGTGTAGGTTAAATGCATCAAACTTAGCCATCAACGATTCCATATGTTCACACTTATCCTCGTGCCATTTAGTATAGGCTATTCTAACTTCACGTCTGATGCGTTTGTGAAGAGTTTTATACTTCTGTTCGTCCGTGGATTTATATGTACGTCTTTCTTCAATAAGTTGAATGATTGAGTCGGTAATCCATGGGTCGTTCTTTGAAATAGGTGATGGCTTCAGGAACTTGCTACCAATGATCTATAATACTTAAATTCAAAATTTAAAACCACTCCCGAGTGAACTGTATAATTAGTTTATTGAGACCATTTCAATGAGCCCAAATACGACATCTCTGCTGTAAGTTGGCGAGAAGATGAGTATTCTGCAGATTTCAGATGTCCCAGCATCAGGTCAATGCTACCATATTCTTACAATATCGTTGAAGTAAGAGGATACCGAATTTCGAATTGATTTTGAAGTTGATTTCATAGCGTCATAATCTAAAAAAAAGCTTTGAATCTTAAAACGGCTGTACGGATTTTTATGAAACAAAGTTTAAAAAACTCTCGATGAAGACACATATCAAACAAAAAATACTAAATCAAAATCGGTTCATCCCTTTGGGCACTACGATGCCACAGACAGACACACATGCATAGATATACACGTCAAACTTATATATAAATACCTACATAGATACACACGTCATACTTATAACACCCCTTCTTTTTCGTCGGGGGTTAAAAATGGAAGCAGGCTGAACAACGTGCCTTAAATAGTCGCTAATAACGGTGTGACATATATAGACAGCGATTAGATCTCGATATTTGTTTTCCCTCGCTTTTTTTAACTCCCGGTCCACAACATGAAATTAAAAACCGTACAGCACCCGTGAGAGCCGGCCAGCCATTAAGGGCTATGAGGTATTTTATGGGTCGTATACGAGATCGTCACAGATCTTACTGAAGTAGCCTTAAGGGAGCTCTATAGCCTTTATGGTGAGGCGATTTTGTAAACATTTCAGGGTCAAGGAGTTAATAAATACGATGGAAAATAAATTAATTATAATATGCTTTGCTTGTTTTGTAAATAGATATACAGTTGTCCGCTACCACACCTGTTAAGTTAAATAAAGTATAATAATAAGATAAGATTAAGTGATGATGTGGTATGAGTTTAAATTACTCTGGTTAAAAATAAAAGACGGCAGGGAGACAAGGCGTTTTATTAACGTGATTTTGACGTTCCAAAACAACTCAGTGATTCTTTTATTTTTAGTTTCATTATGGCTCCCCACGATTAGTGTATTTAGCGAGTGTCAAGAATTAAAATTCGTCAAGTTTTTGTGGGTTCAAGTCATAAAGATCATACCCTCAGTAAAAATGTGGACCTTACTGAAGATTTTCTGTGGAATTTTGGTGAAAACGCTTATAGCAGGTTTTTCAACATTGTGCTGTTTTCTTGCACTCACACACATTCACCGGCACCTCGCTGCGATAATCCCGCTCATGGAAGTGGTGCTTTAAGTACTTTCTTCTCAAAGCAGACACTTTAATCGGACTTTTTTATCTATGCCTATCTTTACAAAAGGTACCAAACTGTGGTAGCAATCTCTGTGTGTGACTTTCCGTCAGTAATTACCGTTTGAAAGTCGAGATGCAGCTACGCTAAACCCGATTCAGAGTAGTTCGAGCAAAAAGATCCCCGTAATGAATAGACCCAATTAGCGGTTGGATTTCACTCCCTCTTGCAGCCCTTTCTATGCAAACTGGGTGTTGCAACTAAATCTAGTGCTTTAGGCTAGGTTATTAAACGAGAATCGTGTCTATTTTTCAACTGACTTCCTAAAAGGAGGAGGTTCTCAATTCGTATGTATGTTTTTTAGGGTTCCGAACCCAAAGGGTACCAACGGAACCCTATTACTGAGACTGCGCTGTCCGTCTGTCTCCAGGCTGTATCTCATGAACCGTGATAGTTAGATGATTGAAATTTTCACAGATGATGTATTTCTATTGCCGCTATAACAACAAATACTAAAAACAAAACAAAGTTAAAAATTAAAGGGGGTTCCCATACAAAAAACGTGTTTTTACTATAGCGCTGTCTATGAACGATTGTTTACCTTATTAATAATATTAATTACCTACCCTAATACCTTTGTGTTAACGTTTACTTAGTTGGTGTTAGAAGTTCGTTAGATATTCGTTAGATGGCGTTGTAGTAAATAAGCATGTTAAGTATTGACACGGTAATATAATATAATATTACCGTGGCATTATACTGCGGTTCGGGACCCTCCATGTGTGAGACGCAAGTCTGACTCGCACTTGTACTTGCACTTGACCAGTTTTATTTTTTGCATGTATGTTTTGTGATTACTCCGTCAATTGTGAAACGATTGGAATTATTTTCTTTAATCGGTACCCTACATTTCCGAGGTGATCTCATTGCAATTTTATCGACATCTGATAAGCATCTCCAGAGATATGACGATAAACGTCTCAAACTTGCTACTGAAACTTACTCGCGCGGCGTGGATGTCGGTCGCTTTAGTTTTTATTATTTTAATGATAGTACAATCAAAACGCTCACCTGTGTCACCAGGTATCCCGTGATGGGCACTTTTTTTAGCTCAAACAACCGACTTCCTAAATGCCCTGAAATTAGGCCCTAATGAAGTCGTCGTCTCCCTAACAGGTGCCGGGATCGAACCTGCACCTTAGCTCTGATGACTACCTAAACCAGACTCTAGACTATACAACTGCTAGGACCGATGAAACTGCAGAGCGATGAAACAGGGCGTGGGTTCGGCCGTGGTGTTATTAGGCCTGCCGGAACGGCCCCAGAGGAGTGGTGATTAACTACAAGTGATGCAAGACCTTAATGGGAGATCCCTCGATAATAAGAAACCAAATACATTAAACACTGAGTTTATTGACAATATATTTAAATGTTACCTAAAACCTGGGCTAACTTACCTACCTAAAGCAACACAGAGATTGCTTACGTGCACGACGTCGTCGACTGGATCGCACCCCTTCCGAAGTCGTCCAGGACCTCAAAGTACAGTTACGTCGACTTCTCCTGCAACGAGCCCTCGCCATCAGAAAGGAAGCGGGCTGTGTTATCACGTCTTCACAGTGGACGGACGTCCACACTTGTCGCTGGTTGGCACTCAAGTCCCCGAGATCTCGACCTCTCGATCCCGCCAGGCCCGCCGCCCTCGCGTCGCCAAGTAATTGTTGCTCTTGCCACCAGGGGGCGCTCACCCTCCGGATTTACGCCAATCGGGTTGGACCATCTCCAATCATTGACACATATCTTCCAATCGCTGCATCGCAGCTTTGGCGGCTTCCAATGTCCTTCAAGACATATACTCGTATGCCAACGTGACGAATCCAAAAACGTCCGGGAACCAATGAACCAGCTTTAGCAGCAACATGATATGATGAGGCGAACGGCGGGAAAACTAACGGCGAATTCCGCACCCACACATGAATAAGAATGGGCGGCTTACGCCCGGACTGACCAATGGGACGAGTTGTGTCGATTACTCATCCAAAGAGGTTGTAGGTAATACTATACGATGCAATCTCTAGAGTGTTGCTTATTATACATCGCGATAAACGAACGACGAATAAAAAGTAACACTACACCTGATGGTAAGCAATGACGTCTGCCTCTTACAAAGGCTGTGGCCGTAACAGATATTATTGTAAATTTCAAATTGTAACAAAATAATAAACAAAATAATAAAACCAAACGGCAAAGTTGGTTTAAACCAACAGTAAATAATTAGTTTGTAATAGTAAATTCATTTTTTTTTCTTATTAAAGTACATATTTATATAACGTGATTATCATTCAAAGGAAAGTAAGGTTTTGATTCTCCTGTGAAATCGCAAAATGTGGGAAAATATGCGACATAAACAGACATAGTTATTTTTGATTGTGTCGTGGTATCGACTTACAAATTTGATTATTTCACAGCTCAAAAAGACCATAAACTGAAGTATTTGCTGTAAATTTAAACTTGATACTTACCTCTTCACGTTCTTAATATTGATTCATTTTCATTTTGAGAAAACAGGGGTCTTGACAGATGGACAGACGGATAAAAAGAAAAATAATTTAATGATTCGTTTTTTCATTTCAAGGCACGGAACTCTAAAAACAGTAATCACAAGCCAGTAAAAATCGATCCTGCCAGAATATAGTACGAAAAATCTAAGTTATACATACAGAAGGTAACTAGTGTATAATAGAACTAAATAAACACATATAGAGGGTGCCTCTGCTTAACCTTAGTTGGGTAAAAATTATCCCTGCAGAAAAACATCTGTAAAAGCATGTAACAGACCCTAACCACAACATTTAACTTAAGGGTTAACGTCTACAAACCCTTGTTACTAGCCTGATATCTCTGCTATTTTGAACCCTTTGAAAATTATAACGACCACATACCACTATCCTTACCTACAATAATTTAAAACTACATTATATACTGCACGATGTACATTGCTTGCTTTACTGCAATTTAGCTAACTTTGCTTTAAGAGAAACGGCAATGGATCGCGTTGTAGTTCGTAATGTAAAACGATAAAGCCTTTGGCAAATAGTTGCCAGCAATGTGGGATACTTTCGTGTAATTTTGTCATAGAATTAGGTAATGTTTAAACATGCTGTTTGTTAATGTAATTGATGCTGTGAGATAAGTATCACAGTAGGACGTAATATGCAGGGAGATTTGATAACTTTTCTAATAACAATAATTATTAAAGTATAAATATACCTACTACAAAATAAATAAAACATTCTGCGTATTCCTACCAACTGATTCGCTGATCTAGATATCACAATAATTAAGATAGTTTAAAAACTAAAACAACCGACTTCCATGCCCCGCGAGTCAGTTTCAGTAGCAAGTTTGAGACGTTTATCGTCATATCTCTGGAGATACTTATATATACTGGGGGCTCGATCTCGATGAAATTACAATGGGACCACACGAAAACGAACCCTACCGATTAAAAAAAGAATCATTCAAATCGGTTCAAAATTGACGGAGTAACCGCGTAACATACACACAAAAAAACATACAGACGAATTGAGATCCTCCTTCTTTTTGGGAAGTCGGTTGAAAACTAAGCTTATGTCTTTGTAAGGAACTCGATACTTAATGCAGTGATCGGAGATTCCAAGACATTCCTACTTTAATCGATTGTAATCTACTTGAAAACTGAGTTATTTTTGTGACTTACATTCTTTATGTAAAGGAAAGGCGGACTTGAGATTTGTTTTTTATTGCAAACTGTGCAAGCGTTTGGCCGCTATCTCATCTGATGGTAAGTGACGATGCGGTCGAGGATTAAAGACTTTAAGACTTTAGCAGAATATTTGTAAGATACAATTACAAGTCAAATAACACAAACCAGTCTCTTTTGTATTTCGTCTTAGAATAGTATAATATCATTATTTACAGTGAAAAGTTTTAAAAGACAATTAATAATTAAAAATGCTCATATTTTTTTCTATTCAGCCATTTAGTGTGGATTTACAGTGAAGCTTTCATTAGCGTGGTTGGTAAGCGTCGCGGGCCACGAGCGTCTCTAGGATCGTTATATTGTCGCGCGGATAGCCCGCGCTGACGACAATTCGGCCGCGCTCTCTCATCAGGACTGTGACAAACAGAGACTAAAAGCTCGTAGCCCGCGACGCTTACTAACCGCGCTGGTGAAAGCGTCACTGTAAAACTACACTTACATTGGTCGCTGATCGTCGAGTGACTTAAAATTTGTGTACCAGCCCAACCAAGATTGTTCATCACAATAGGGATGTTGCCTGGGTCAAAAAATATTAATTATAATTAGTCCGTCAGTTGGATTATCAAAAATATTGGACACGTATTTCTTATTTTACAAATCAATAGAAATTGACAAAAATAAAGAGCGTCAAAGTTCGGGAGTGGGGGCTCGTGACGGCACTAACCGCTAGAAAGTAGTACACTTTTTAGCGGTTTGTGACGTCACGCGGAATTTCAACGCTCTATATCTTCGTCAGTTTTTGTTTAATTGTTAAAAATAATAAATACGTATCCAATATTTTTTGATAATGTAAATGACGTACTAAAAATTTTTTTTAGTAAACTTCCTTTTTTCGATTACAATCACGGACGGGTAGGACGCACTTATGGACGACTGAGGGTAATAACTAACCTCTAGTCATCCGGGAAAATAGTAGGTACCTAACTATTTCCGCAGCCGTGCTAAAGTTTAAGCTTAATACAACAAATGGTTGCGCATCTTTCTCGATTTTTTTTTATTACAATAACCTCGTTTATCATTCTACGCGAGGCCAAAACAATGGCCTCTACACTGTTAATTATGGTAGGACAACAAAGGGCCGGCAAAACGAAATTTTAACGAACATAGAATTACCCAAAGTCCTTTTAAATGTTTTAACAAATGGATTAGAATTTTAGAAATATTAATTTGTTCACACTGTAGATTAATGAATTGCGCACTACCAGCCAATTCTTGCTACGAGTATGATACTGTCCATCCAAAGTTCTAAAATCAAATCCAGTTCATGTCAAGTTGAAGTCATAGTTCAGTCTGAGTCATACCCTCAGTAAAGATATAGAAAAGATAATAATACTACGTAGTAAAGATGTGGAGTTTACTTAAGATTTTAGTGGAATTTCCGCGTAAAAGCAAATAGCATGATTTTCAACATTGTCCTGTTACTCTACCTACACTTGCACACATTCACATAATGATTAATACTCCACATTTATTACACATCAACTCGCGGAAAAACATAAGTTTTAGGAAAAAAATACAAAGAGAGCACACACTCTTTTACATTCCCGCCAAAAAGCCGATAACTTTGTTTTCTTACAACAAAATGCTTACTCGGTCCTTTCGTATAAAACTGTAGAGTAGGTTATACCTTACTGAGTAGGTACGGGGCTTTTAGAGTGTCGATTCTTACAACTCGTGTAATATCTTCAGTATATTGCACACGTCATGCTCCCTGGTAGAACCACCTTTGTTTTAAAAACTGTAACTTACATAAAAAAAATATGGAATTTCTATTTTTTTTTTTATTAATTTCTTTATATTAGATTGGTAAGCGCTTGACCCCTAATTTAGTAGCTTCACTTTTTGATTTTATAAGCGGCAATAGCCCAATGTATAATTTGTTGACCTGGCGATCTAGAGGTCGTGAGTTTGGTCCCCACCCATTGCAATATTGACGTGAACCCAGTCGAGACACAAGCATATTTAGCTTAGTTGTAGGGGTTACAAGACTGCTAGTAATGTGCAACACACATTGCTAAGTTGCATTGTAAGCTTAAAAAAACTATGTCACTGCTAAGTGACAATGCGATCGTTAATAATGACAATACAATTCTAGTTGTATTAATAAACCGGCCAAGTGCAAGTCGGACTCGCACTCGTAGGGTTCCGTAACTACTGTGTTACGGAGTATTCTATAACTATGATTTTCGCAACTACAAAAATACCTTTGTTTTTCATAGTGTTTGTATGAAAAGTTATACTTGCGGTCGCTATATCTCAACAACTGCTGACTGTATCTCGTTCATACCAATTTTTGTTGAAAGTTTTTATTGAGTTCTACAGAATATATGTTTTTAGATTTTTCACTTTCTTACTTTAGAAGTTAGAGGGGGGGGGGGGGGCACACATTCTACCACTTTAGACGCGCCTATCTTTTAAATGATTGACTTTGAGAAAAAATGATTTTAGGAACCACAATGTCATTTTTAAAGACCTATCCACAAACACCCCACACGTATATGTTTGAAGAAAAAAATTTTTTTTTGTTTCATTTCCATGTATGGGATACCCCCCCTTAAACTTTTATATTTTTTATTTTTGTATAAAAATCGGAAAGTGATTTACAGAATACATCTACCTACCAAGTTTCAATTCTGTAGTCATAATATTTTCGGAATAAAATGGCTGTGACATACGGACGGACAGACAGACAGACAGACATGGCGAATCTATAAGGGTTCCGTTTTTTGCCATTCGGCTACGGAACCCTAAAAAAGTCTATATCCTCTAATTTCAACGTAAACTTTTATTTAAAGTAGTTACGCTGCAGCGTATCCTTCCCGGCGATACCACTATGATATAGTATATTATCAGTCATATATACATTACAGATATATACATCTGTTACTATACAAAAACCTGACATTAGTGATAAAACAAACAATAAAAAAATTATCGCCATTCTACCACGACTAACCTCTCACAACGAACGTGCTTTGCTGATGTGAAAAGGGTTTCCAAATGGATATTTTAATAAAAAATGTACTTTTGTGACATATTGATGTCATGACTGTTTGGGCCTTTTCCAATTTTGACTCAATTCGAGCTTTGCTTGTATAATTGAACTCATAAAATGTCATTTAGACGCTCCGACCATGTGGCAGTGAAATATGGAACGGTGGTCTATTATAGAGGTTTTTGCAAAACCTACAGCTGGTAAACTATACAATACGCCCTCCTGCTAGGTAGAGCGATGATATACGCAAGCTGGCTGGCAGCGGCTGGAAACAACAGCTGAAGATCGAGCTCAGTGGCGTGTCATAGGAGAGGCCTATGTCTATATATGATAGTTGGTAACCAGCCTCTCACAATTTATTCTCACTTTATTTTGACGTTTACACAAAATAAAGGTAAGGTACGACCACACAGCAGCGTCCTGCGTGCGCGATCTAGGCGGCGATCAGATAGCGCAGTAGTATTAGTACCGGCTTGTTCACACCAAACGCGATCTACGGTAATCAGAAATTTCAGGAAAAAATTGAAATCAGATCGCCAACGCGCACGCGGACGGAGGACGCCGCGGTGTGATCTTATCTTTAATCGTGTAATTATTTTTGTTATATCTGAGAAACAAACACCTGGCCGCTATCTCACCTAATGTCACATGAGTAAAGAATTACTCATGTGCCTGATGTTAAGTATAGATGCGAAAATCGTACACAGTGACGTGCAATTGGAGAGGCCTATGTCCAGCATTGGACTAATATAGGCGGACGATGAGGTAAACGAACATAGAAAAATAATACAGCGGAGTTGACAAACTCCTCTTTTTTTTGTGAAATCAGTTCCCATCACTATCTAATTCATTAAACATCTATCAATATATAGGTATCAAATTTTAACAAAGCGTCGTGGTATAATATAATTATTACACGTTACTTTCTCACCATTTTTCCCGCCGTTGTTGGATGAGTAGAAAACGCTTTTAGCATAATGACCTCAATTTTTTAAAATGTTTTGTGGAATAAAGAGTTTACAAACAAACAATATCCATTAAAAGAAATTAACACAAAATCGCTTAAGGGGTAATGCCACTGTAAATTTTTTGAAAAATCTTTTTTTTTTTATTGGCTTAAAAAATAGTTTAAACCCTTTAGAATAAGAAAAAAAGGTCCCGTGCGAGAACAATTTTTTTTCCGTAGGAAATAGAGGTCGCCAAGCGCGTCAAAACTTGCTCCGAAACGCGAAACTTTAAACGCGTTTTTCTCGAAACACGGTTTTTCAAAATGGCACGCAGCATCACTCGAACAATTTTCATTTTTTTACTTGAAATTTTTACCAGATGTGATCATTAACATTATATTGAGAATGTCGATCGGGATTTTCAATAACTTTATTTATTGTTTTTTTATTAACAAAAAACTAGCCGTTTTTTTCGTAAAAAATCATTTTTTTTTTCAAACGCACGCCAAATCCACAAAAATTAATACTTTTTAAAATCCGATCGACATTCTCTAGCTATAACCCTCTAGATTAACGGTTTTTTTTTTGTTCTAGATTCAAAAGTGCAGCAGTGGTGCTGCGTGCCGCGGAGCCCTGCAAGCAAAACATGCCCCGGGAAGATGGCTGTGGAACCGCCATTTTGTTTTTTTTTCGCTGTAAAAAAATTGGATAATAAAGTTTAATGTATGCCCGATAACACTCTTAAAAGTTTTTTTTCAATTACCTTCAAATTCGGAAGCAAAAAATTCGTGAAAAAACCTTTCTTTTTGGACCATTACAGTGGCATAACCCCTTAATTAAACGAAAAATCACTTCCCTGTTTCCTCGTCATCTAAAATTATACAAAATAATCCTTTTGTCCAAACTCCCCGAATTTCTAATTAACGTACTACGAAGGACTTTTAAAATTGAAGTCGCGTAACGTGTTAAAAATACAAAATGAAACATCTAGCAAAATATCTTTGCGCGCCGAAACGCCATTAAAATTTATTCAAATTTATATTTTTCTTTAATTAAATAAGACGCGGTATAGTCGGGGCGTGACTCGAGGTAGGGCGTAGAAAGAACCATTAGACGTAAAGGTTGTGCCCTTCTGTCAGCGTATGCTCCTATAATTTTTTCTATAATTTTATGCAAAAGGCAGCAAACAAGCAGGCAATCCCCCTGATGGGAAGTGGTTACTATTACCCATAGACACTGAGTATCACATATGTGTTTCCGACTTGTAACGCTCCTTTTAATAGACTCTATGTTAAAATTCAGCGAGAACACGACAGTTTTGAAAGCTCATTCTACAATATTCACGTGTTAGTTGCCTATAATATGATGAGATTCTGTGTGAAGTCCAAGTGTTAATAATATATGGATGAACAAAGGATGATGATCTCTCGCGATGAAGATAAGTTATAAAGAAAAATACGCTATCTGTGTTATTAGCCCATTCTGAAATAATTTAAAATCGTTTCTCTCAAAAAACATCGAAATCGGTAGATAAATGATGGAGGTCTGAGATAACAAACATAAGAAAGAAATCAGGCGAATCCAGAACCTTTTTTATTTAATTTTTTGGTGGTGAAAACTTATAGTTATATAATATCGTTTTAAAACTAAAAAAGAACCGACTTCAATGCCGCGCTATTCATTTTTAGTACCAATTTTGAAGTGTTTATCTCAATATCTCTGGAGATACTTATCAAACCACGATAAAATTACCATGGTACCACACTTGGGATATCTCCTTTCCAAAAAAAAAAATAATAATCAAAATCGGTTCATAAACGACGAAGTTATCCGCGAACAAACATAAAAAAAAAACATATACGGTCGAATTGAGAAACCTCCTCCTTTTTTGAAGTCGGTTAAAAATACTCTACTGTGTTACATAACCCTACGAGTGCGAGTCCGACTTGCACTTGACAAGTTTATTTGTTAAATTAGTTATATTTGACACATACTACATACTACTTTATGCAGAAAATAATTATTTAAAAACTTACTGAGAAATTGTAAACTTTTCATAATTGGATGTCAGTTAGTCCGTGGAGTATATCACAAAAATCTTTAACCATTTATGTCGCTACAACTTGCACTGTACCTTATAATCTCGAATCGAGGGGATGAAAGAAGCTAAGTGCTTCAAAATAACATTAGATAAGTGTAAATATTGGGTTCAAAGTCAATATCTCCCTCGGGATCTGTAGTACAGTGTATTGGAATCCAAGTCGTGAAAAATGTATACCTGATAGACTAGCGTTTCACTGTGGTTGGTGGTAAGCGATAATGAGGTCAAAGATGGTGATCGATACGCTAGGCCTAGAATGGTCTGACTTTCAAAGGTTGTGTGCTGCCGGAACACCGTAAAGTTGTGGCAGCAGTTGTTCTCCTTGATGGTGTGTAACGTAACGGAGCGCCTACCTCTCGCTACGGGTAATGAGGGAACCTAGACAAGGTAAACTACAGGAGACGGGTTATAACAGTTATATTCCTATTGATTCTACAAAACTCTATTCTAAAAAACTAAGTGTTTATCACTGTTCTTCGGGTCCATTGCATTGTATCCTGGTAAAAGTGAGAGTCCCCGTCACAAATCATTTCCCATGGGTTTGTAATTCCTTCCTTGGTCTACCGCTGACCCTGATATGGTCTCCCGGTACAACGGCAGCCCCATAACCGCCGCAAAAGGTACTTCACGCTAGCAAGCATATCCAGCAGACTTACCGATACGGTCTCTGTGTCGCCTTCGTTTATATCCAGCTTATCTCCAGCATTAAAATTCACTAGGAGGTCCAGAAGCAACTGCAAGAGTTGCTTTTCATTCAGAGCATCGAACTTTATCAAGTCATAGGTTCTTCCCAGTGTAGAATTCAACTCTTTCACTATGTATTTCATCTGGTCAGACATTTTGCTGAGAAAAATTTGAGATTTATCACAAAAATACGTAAATAAAATTAATCTTTGTTTTGATCGTGTCCATGGCAACATGACCAGTTCATCACCCCCTCATTGACTGACTTCTCCATATTTTTCCGTAATTCTTTTAAAATTTTGAAAACGTTCCGTCATAAAGAAACATAAAGCGTTTTAATACAAAAGAGTATATGTATGATATGAAAATGAAATAGGTGGTTTACGAAATGCCACAGGTGGTAAGCTACTTTTTGGTAGCAAGTCAGGCGGAACACCGATATAATGCTCCTACTAACTGTGGGAAAAAGGAATGGTTTTCGCTTTGAATGGCAGTGTCCAGTGAAAGTACCTCGTCTGACAAACGATATCTTGGAGTTCCGACGAGACGCCGACCTCTTGCATTTAAATCTATGCAAGTTTTAAGGCACGATCCTCTTCCATCCGCTGGATATGTTCAAGCCTTCGAAGCCTGTGCACCTTAATGTCGCCCGCGATGCTGGGTTTAGCATAAAATCTCTAGTGTGTATATATGCATGCATTGGTGGCGCCATCTATGATAACTTATTTCGAAAGATTCGTAAGAAATCATTACAGTTTTCAAATTCGACGGGAGATGTCGCACTGCGTAAAAAATATGTATTATGTTTCTTGAAGTGTTACTTTATATGTTTGTAAATTGTTACACACTACTACAACCGTGAAAGACCTACTCATTGTTCATAGTTCCACGAAAAAATTAAGGCTCTGGGCTTTAAAGTTTGGGAGAAAATTCGGGGACTAAATCTAAAACAAGCAAAACGCAATTTTCTCAAAAACTATAGATTTTCGCGGAACCTACATGGGGGTTCTTTGGGTAGGTATGGTTTTTGTTTGGACCATATAAAACCGGACATCCTGTAT
Organism: Cabera pusaria; assembly: GCA_954871355.1. Taxonomy (NCBI): domain Eukaryota; kingdom Metazoa; phylum Arthropoda; class Insecta; order Lepidoptera; family Geometridae; genus Cabera; species Cabera pusaria. The sequence goes on from OX940902.1 coordinate 21,019,789, forward strand.
AATTGTTTTTATATCTTATACGCTAGCGTTTAACCACTATCTTGCCTGGTGATAAGTAATTATGTGGTCTAAGATGGTGAACACGCTAGGCCTAGAATACCCAGACTCTCAACGGTTGTGTACTGCCGGATCGTAAGGTTATGGCGTCAAATAATATTAATTTGATTTCTGTTTGAGTTTATATATTATATATATTCGTGTGAGAGTATTCCATCGCCTCCACGAATCTCCAGAGATCACAGTCTTGTCGTTGCTTACGCTCAGCGGTGGCGCGGTCGAGGTCAAACTCCCCCACCCACACGAGCCGAGCCCGACAAGGCGCGTCCAACGCCCACGTCCGCCTAGGCAGTCGCAGCTCCGTCGACGACGTCGAGCCCGCGATAGCCGCCCTGCGAACGTGCGCTACACCTGCGACACCGTGCTCCACATCGCGCGTCGAGCGGTGACTAACTAGCTGTTTCATTAGAAACGTGCAGTTTAGTTAGCCGCCGACGCCCATCCAACGGCCAACATGTCCGACCTTGACTCGGACGACTCCGACTCACAATCGCCACCACCGCAAGAACAGGACCCGATCGACAGCGCCAACGTCGTCGTATGCCGGGACCTATTTCACCCGGAACGATCGGTCATCGTTCCGAGAGCCGCCATCGGTCTTCGCCCGCCGGCGCCACGCCCACGCACCACGGTCGCCGCCGCGATCCCGCCCGGTCGAACTGAGCTTCAACAAGGGCGGCATTCGACGAGGAAACCGTCGGAGCGAGCCGCACCGCCGCGCAGGCGCGAACCGTCCTCAGGAGACGAAGAGCAGGACGAGAAAAGGCCGAAGTTGAAGACTCCAACTCCACCCAGCCGTCCCGCACCAAAACCTATCACCCGCATCGTCGATAGCTCGCATGATGCACCTCAACCACAACGCCAATCGCCGAGAAGACGCTTGTCGTTATCGGAGCGAGCTTATACGCCACCGCCGCAACCGATGGAAGCGTTCCCGTATCCGGAGGGCTTCCGCGTCTCATCATCATCGTCGTCACGTAGTGCGCCCGCTGACGAAGCCGCCGATAGCTCCGCGTCCGACTATTCGGATGGCGTAGAGCACGACGACGACGACAGCCGCCCCCGCTACGACGCGCCAATGACAAGCACGTCTACAGACTACAGGGCCATCGAGTCGGTACCAATAGACGCTGCACCACTACCGTCACCGCCAACACCACCTCCGCAAGCAGCGGCATCGTACGCCGCTGCTACGGCATCACCTCGACCACCGACCATCCGGTTTTCCTCGCCGCCTCAGTCGCCTCGCCAGCCAACGCCGCCCACTGCGCAGAGACCTACTGAAGAGAGCAAGAGGTACCCGCCAATCATGGTGGATGAAATGCCGGATTGGCCCAAGCACATGCAGGCCCTGAAAGCCATAATCGGCCGTCTACCAGGAGCTCGCCCCTTCGGGAGGGGGCTGAAGTTCATGCCTAGCACGCAGGAGGAATACAGGGCAGTGCAGGCGTACCTAGTCAAATTATCAGCGGAAGATCCGGGCCTGTCTTGGCACGCGTACGCGCTGAAAAACGAGAGGCCCCAGAAAATTGCACTCTGGGGCCTGCCAGCCGAGACACCAGCTGATTTAATCACTGAGGCACTGAAGCAGAAAGGTTTTCCGGCAAGGTATGCCCGCGCCTTGCCGATGCGAAAGAACACCAACAAGTGTGTGTACCATATTCAGCTGGACCCCATGAGCAAAGAAGAGCTCGAAAATATGTATAAAATACAGGACCTGCTCAACATGCCCGGAGTCCGCATCGAAGGTTGGCGCGGCAACTCGTCAATGCCGCAGTGCCACCGATGCCAGGGCTTCGGACATTCATCTACGCACTGTCACCGACCGTATCGCTGCGTGAAGTGCGCCGGGCCTCATCCCGGCTCTACTTGCCCCAGAGCGCAAGATGCCCCGCTGTTGTGCGCCAACTGCAACGGGCCACATGCAGCAAACAGCCGTACATGCGCAATATTTCGCCGGGAGGCGCGAAAGCGGCAAATCCGCCTACCCGGCCGACCACCAGTAAACGATCCGGACGAAGCGCCCCCAGCGCCGACGCCGAGACCGACCGAACCACCACCGCAACAGCTACGGGAACAACGACTGTTTCCGGCCCCAACAACGCTCAACCCGCCGGCAAATGATTACGTCCCAAGAAGCGCCACCGCCCCTACGGTGGCACCGAGGAAAAGGCGTAGAAACCGCAAAAGAAGCAGAAGAGGCGCAAACGAAGCACCAGCGGCTGCTTCGACGCCCGTCGCGCTCCCTGCCTACCCCGCCTACGCGCCATACCACTTTTTCCCCCCGCTGCCGGCCCCGACCATTTCACGGCCGCGACCGAGGCGCGGGGGACCGAGACGGCGGCAAAAGCCCGCCCCAGCCGAAGAAATACCGCAACCCGCTGCGACAGAGACGGAGGCGCCCACTGCTCCCCCGCCTGCCGCACAGCTCACAGCTGCACGGCCCGATACTGAGATGCCGGCAGCCATACTACAGCACAAGCCGGAGGCGCGGGTGACGCACACACCCGCTACAGCAGCAACAACCACCGCTACAACAACAACTGCACCAACTATGACGCGGCCTAAGCCGCGCTACACAAGTACGGCGACCGGCGCAGCTACACAGCCCGGGTGGAGCGCCCCCGCTCCCCGGTCTCAGCCGCCGCCGCAATACTTTCCGCCCGGTTGGAGACAAACCGCAAGACACGCCTTTATGACGCCACCGATGCCTACAAGAGCGCACATGGACCCCATTGCCGCCGTCGTGGGGGCCATCATGGGCCTGCTAAGTGCAATCGCAGCCGGAGAAGACCTCCGTGTAGCAGCGATGCACGGCTTGGCCTCGCTGGCACAGTACATGTGAAGACGGGTCCGATAGAGCGAGACAGCGCATCGGACCTCTCACTCGGAGGGCGGGCTAGATAGCCCCCCCCGAGTGATGACGGATACAACCGACATACTACCGAAGAAAGACTAAAAAAGTCGATAGATTCCCCGGGGGTAGTTACCCCCGGCGCCCTACCCCACAAAGGAGGTTCAACCTCGAGTGTTTCATCACACTCCCCTACATGGGAGAGTGTAGGCCTCGATTCCTAATATTAATTTATATTTCAGGTAAATACGATTCCATCTAATACGGTAATGGAACATCAGGTGAGATGTTGTTCAGGTTTGTCTGTACAGAATAAAAAATTCAAGCGTAAACGTAGACGAGATATTGACGTAACTTTCGCGTTTTGAAACGAGAAAAACCGTATAGCATCCGGTGAATTTAAATAGCGTAGCGTAAATGCGAGGTCTGTGAATTCATTAGTTTAATTTTAATTACGGGCAATATCTTAAAATCTATCTGTACTGTGTATTGGCAACACTGACAAACTTCAATGCTAGTTGGGTATTCCCCGGTTTGTTTACATTTGAAATTTGATATCATTTGTCGGATAAAGCTAGTTGTACATCGGAATGTTTATATATTTTATTTTTATTTAGGTAGAAAATGTTCACTTTGTAGTTTGTTTTTCACTATGCGACAGAGTATAATTTAAATGATAATTAACATTCACTTTGCGTCGCGTTTGCGTTTTGTCTTAAAGGCAGGATACCGCACTAAAAACCTGGGGTGAGCCGTCATCCACCGTAGTGGGGCAAGATGGGATCACGCTAGCAATCACCACCTTGCCCCGGTGGCAGACCCAAAGGGGCCTCTGCCGCTGTGGAGGGATAACCTTGCTCACCAAGGTCACCCCTCAATCGTCATGTGGGGTAGTGCAAGCCGTTGAAGAGTCCCCCGACTCTCCAACAGTTACCCCATAATGACAGAGGAGTGTGGCTCGTCTTCTCGTCAAACTTACCACACCCTCTGTCCCTCTGGTGTGCGAAGAGCAAATACCCCTACTCGCACACCGTCTACTGTTGGACTCGCATGCCAGTGCCAGTGACATGCGAGACCCCACCCTTCAACCGTCGCCGGTTCCGCCACTCGGCCCATTGGACCCGCAACCTGGTACACCAGTGCACCCCTCTATTACAGAGGAATGCGGCGGGTGTAGACTGCCGGCACTATGGCATGCTTCAACTTGGTAGACTGGGCGAGTCCAGACCTCACAGTTGCCAGTTGACCACTCCGGCGCGTATTGTATATATGGGTGTCGTCATCGAATTATAACCTACAGAAAGTAGGTTTTCAAACAACGTTTCGCTCGGAAGCTAGGCCGAAAATTGGCTATGTCTGCGGAACTGCGCTGTGTTTACTTGCAGTGTCACATGTACAGACGTATTATAATGTTGTACTGGCAACATTAGAATAAGTCTGTACGTCTTCGTAAGAAAGTCTTTTCGCTAAAAGTTGGGTAAGGATGATTCGTGATTTTTTACATGGGTATTGGGTACCTAGAGTTTGTTAGTCGGAGAAGTAAACTTTTTTCATCATCTTAATTTTTAATCGCGGATAAACCCACGAGGCTCCCCTAAATTTTATATTATTAATTCCGATAGTAACTCTGTTTACTCTTTACGTTTTACGAATGAACGAAAATACTAATCTTGATGATATTTGGTATGAAGATAGTGTAGCAAACCCTGGGAAAGTAGGTATATAGGATACTTTTTAGGGTTCCGTATCCAAAGGATGACAATGGGACCTTAACACTCAGCCTGTGGTATGCGTCTGTCTGTCGCGCTCCTTGCGCAGTCGGGTAAAACGTTCACAATCGAAAAACAAATTGTGTAACTGTTCGAGATAACTAAACTAATAATAAAGTAATAAACTGAATTATTCATTACTATAGGTAAAAAAGTAGTTTAGTTAAGTCTAGTTTAAGTATATATATTATGGACCTAATACTTATTAAGTAATTGTTCACTTTGTTACACTTTGTACATGTCTTAGTGTGTATAGTTGCACCTAAAGATGAATAAATGAAAACAATACAATACAATACATTTTTTTGTTATTAAGCTATTATTTTAAGTAAATAAATGTTGGTATTGATTGTGTAAATTAAACTAGATCAATTTCAAACCACCCATCTGGCAACACTCCGCTCGTACTAAGAGGTCATTATTTTGATTCAATATTTTGTTTTATTATACAATTTACGTAATTAAATGTTTGTCTTACCTGTGGAATGATACACCAGAAATCCTTTTCCGATGAATTGTGGCACAAAAATTGACCGCACAACATGTAATATTTTAATAATTTTGCGGGAGACGCACTCGCTACCTTGTGACACGGACCACTAATTACGCGGGCGTCGATTGGGTCGGATCTCGACCCAAATGAACGGCGAGTATGACGAGCGCGTACTTGGTTTCTGTAGATTATAATTCGATGGGTGTTCGAAGTCTGTAGTACGTGCCCAGCCCAGAGTCATTCTCGCAAATACCGCTAGGTACTAGCAGAATCATTATTGATGGTAATGTCAGGATACCTGAGTGATCTGAAGTAGGGTTTTGCCGAGGTAGTTTGCGAGACATTAACAATCGCATACACACGCCTTGAATACTATTAAAACCATGCTACTATCATCCCAGATATTAGTTTAGTCTTACGAAAAACTTCGTGTAGTTTGGGATATTGTCTGTTTGTTTTTTTTTTTCAATTAAGAGGGAGCAAACGCGCTTATAATATTTGTTTCTGAAGAAAAATATGTACCTCATTACTCAGACCACACGGGTGAAGCCGTGGGAAAGAGGTAGTAAACTATATGAATATTTCATATAACCTGATATACGTAACTACATTTTAAAAACTCTACTCAAAAAACTATGTAACTACGTAATACTACATACAGCGATGAAGTTTCGAGTTATTTAGTTTAAATAAATAAAATAATAGAAGGATAGGTGTAACCCCAGCCTTACAATGACATCAAAATATACAAGGCAAGCATCCGCTCCGATAACATTCATATTATACTTAGAACAACAAGTTTTTTGTTTACTAAGTAACAATAAACTATATCTTATAAAAATGTAGGTAAGAACTACGTAAATTCCACATTGTTTACGGCTATAATTTCTTTAAAATGTCATTAAATTATACACTACATAATTATTGAGAGAAAAAAATCCATTTTGCTTGTAATAACGTCTGACTGGCTACCAAAAAGCAGCTTACCACCATCAAAGAGAAAATCTGCCGCTATAACCTTACGGTGTTTCGGCAGCACACAGCCGAGGGGCCTTATTCAGTATGACCATTTTAAAGTCTTACCGTGGCGTGTTACGTTATCTCCGCGTTATGGTATTCTCTATGCCAATTAAAACGCGATAGGGTAAGGTTATGAGCGCGTTTTAAGCTGTCAAAATATCGTGACATATGAGGACGTGTAACATCATATGTCACAATATCTCAAAACGCGCTCACAACCTTACCCTACCGCGTTACCGTACTTGAAATTGACATAGAGAATACCATAACGCGGAGATAACGTAACACGGCACGGTAAGACTTTAAAATGGTCATACTGAATAAGGCCCCTGGAGTGTCGGAGCGGAGTATTTTAGACCTAGGGTTTTCACCATCTCCAACCACATCATCGCTTGCCACCAGGCGAGATAGTAGTCAAAAAACTTTGGTATTTCTTGTCCTTTAATATTTAAAAAAGTTAGAAAGAGTTAAAGTAAATGTTTAACGTAAACTTTAATAATTCAATTTGTAGTCATTAGACTACGAATAAATCTATACTAATATTATATAGAGAGAACATTTGTATTTTTGTATTTTCGTATTTTTGTATTTTTGTATTTTTGTATTTTTGTATTTTTGTATTTTTGTATTTTTGTATGTTTGTAATGATTTGGCTCAAAAACTACTGAACCGATTTAAAAAATTCTTTCACTAATACATACAATGGACTTTCGGAATGAAAATAGGCTATATATTATCCCGTTTAAATCAAAAGTACATTCGTGGAGACCTAATTTGCAACCTAAGTCGGCAAAAAAACGGTCGAAAATACACGTTTCTTACGAACGCTGCTTAATTGAAAATAGATAGAAGAATATTTTCTATGCAAGAGTTGTACAACTTAATAAGACCTACAAAAAAGTCCGCGACAGCATATGTCTATCTCTTAAGGTTGACTCACAGTAACCATTTTAATCTTTAATTTTTTGTTAAAAAATATTACATAAGTTCCAAGGCTATTTTCAAGTATATAGTATTAATCCTTATCCAAATAATTACGTTAATTAGCTTGGCCACATATTATAGATTAAAATTGTCCTTTACAGTATATAATTCAAATGAAAACTCTAGAAGATATCACTAATTTCACAAACACGCATCGCAAAATTAATAAAATATTTGCAGTGAAACCACAGATTAGGTCATAGTTACTTAGAAAATATTATTATAAGGGTAGCTATGCTGTAGATCACCACCAATCACAATCAATTTGAAGTCAATATAGTATAATAATATGATCTATTGTATACAATAATAATGATCTATTTATATAATATAATATTTTAAACCACCCCGACTGATCTATGTATAATATTTTCATTAGAAGCATTCCAATGACTCTTAACACGACATTTAAATCTGAGCTGTAAGTTGGTGAGGATTTGAGTATTCTGTAGAGTCCAGGAGATGTCCCAGCATCAGGTCAATGCTTCCATGTTCCTACAATATCGTAGAAGAAGAAGATTTTCGAATTGATCAGACTTATGAAAGTTGATTTCATAGCGCAATTAACTAGAAAAAAGCTTATAGTCTTAGAACGATTGAACGAATTTTCATGAATCAAAGCCAAGAAAATTCTCGATGAAGACATCTATCAAACATAAAAAAAACTATCAATAATAAAAACAAAATCGGTTCATCCGGTTAGGTGCTAAGATGCTACAGACAGACACACAGATACACACGTTAAACGTATATTACCCCTACATTTTGCGTCGGGGAACGCCGTAAGGTTACGGCGGCAGATGTACTCCTTGGTGGTAAGCTACTTTTTGGTAGATTTAATGATTCCACTACCACTGTACGAAAACTCATGATTCATGAATGCACATAAAACTTTCATTGGTAGGTATATAGCTAGGATTAGAACCAACGACTGTCGGGTCAGAATCAGGGTTACTATCCTTTACGCCAAAGGGCCGTCCAATATCAATACGTAAGTATTATAAAACAAAGTTCATCACTGCGTCTGTCTGTCTGTTCGCAATAATCTCAATAGCTACTGAACGGATTATCATGCGGTTTTCACCAATAGCCAGAGTAGGAAGGTTTAGGTGCAATAATAATTCGTTAAGGTTTTGTGTAAATTGGATGAAATATGACGATGATTGTTAAATATGTTCATATTTTATATTCGATGCAACAAACTGATGCAAATTTTGTAGGCATATATGTTCTACCCGTGAGAAGCCGGGGCGGGCTGCTAGTATTAGATATAGGAGTAAGTATACAACGTGTAACATAATAAGCGTAAGACCTCAGACACCCCAATTAGAATATCAAATCCTAATATAATAGCAAATGCGTAAACTCATTTCCAGACATGTAATATTTTTTTTTATAAGATACTAGCTGTTACCCGCGGCTTCGCCCGCGTTATTTGAGTCTTTATGACCTTTGAGGTCAAGATCGATGATCTCTTAGGCCAAGTCACCATAGATGACCCTAAAGGCGAACTCAATATCCTCTATTGTTAAAGTCATTAATCATTTTGGTTAGGTATACGAAGTTGTGCTGTTTAAATGTTTGACTCAACACAAAAGTTCCTGAAACATTTCTTACAAACAAAATAAGGTGAATAGCTGCGCGAGCGCAGCGAGAGCTATCATTGCGCGAGCGAACATTTTTTATGACTTTTTATGACCCTGACAAATTTACGATCTAATAATCAACTCACTATAGATGACTCTTAGGTCGAACTCGATATCGTCTGTTGTTAAAGTCATTAATAATTACTTGGTAAACCTAACCAAGGTTTACCAAGTTTTGCTGTTTATGTTTTTGAGTCAATCTAATGTATGAGGCTGTTGAAACACGCTATTACTGCGAAAAAATGTTACGACTTTTTATGACCCTGACAGTTTTTATAACCTACTAAGTCAACACTGATGACACTCAAGTGAAACGTGATATCCACTTATTTTAAGGTTAATTATGATTATTGAAGATTGTACTGTTTTAATTTATGACTCGTTTTGATGCATGTGGTTATTAATATGCGAAAGTTGCTAAAATATTACCTACAAGTTGATAAAATAAATGCTAGCGCGAGCGTAGCGAGCGCGAAAATTTTTGACGACTTTTTATGACCCTGACAGTTTTTATGACCTACTAAGTCAACACCGATGACATTAGGGGTACATTTGATATCCACTCAATTTAAGGTTAATAATCATTATGATTATTGAAGGTTGTTCTGTTTCAATTTATGACTCGTTTTCATGCATGTGGCTATTAAAATTCAAAAGTTGACGAAATATTTCCTATAAAGTCGATAAAACAAATGCTTGCGCGAGCGCAGAGAATGCTATAACAACGCGAGCGAAGCGAGCGCGAAAAAATATTACGTTGAATATTACGTACGTACAAAAGTTTCTTAATATTACATTCAAAGTAGATAAAATAAATAATTGCGCGAGCTTCGCGAGCGCTAAAAATGTTTACGACTTTTAATGACCCTGACAGGTTTTATGACCTACTAAGTCAACACCAATTACCCTAAGGCTGTAAGGCTCTACACGTAAGTTTTTGAAATACTTCCCACAAAGCGGATAAACACGTTGGGCAAGTAAAGCCAGCGCGTAAATTTTGATGGCTTCTAATGATCCTGACAGTTTTATGGCCTAATCAAGACACTAATTAAGTCATTATAGACGAACCTAAGGTCAAACTTTTATGATTATGTTAGCTCTATGTAAAGTTAACAAAAAATATATGCATCCTCACTTAACTGCCGAAAAAAAAGTATTATTTGCCCTTTTATTCCCTATTAAATGTCTTTGTACAAAATGTCATGTGAATCGGTCAAGCCTTTTGGCCGAAAAGAGACCAAACATATACAATATTCAACAATAAAAAACTGACAACCGGACTCGATTGTAAAAAAAGTAACCAATGTGCTCGGATAATAGACTCTACTCTTGGTCTATGTCTTATTGACTGTCTCTGTACAATTTTAGCTCAATCGGTCAACTCGTTAAACCGAGAAGAGGTCACACGTTTAAAAATTCAATTAAAAAAAATTAGCTACCCAAACTTAAAAAAAAATATCCTTTGTCGTTCTATGCCCTATTAATTGTATTTGTACAAAATTTGAGCTGAATCGGTCAATAGGATTGCCGCTAAGAGGCAACACATTATTCCATAATAAAATTATGGACACCCGAAATTGCCAGCCAAAAAAAAGTATCCTATGGCTTATGAACCGTATGTGCACAAAATTTCAGCTAAAATGGTTGACCAGTTTGACTGAGAGGAGGCCACACATTTACAAAGTTCAATAAAAAAAATCTGGACACCTGGACTCGACTGCCAGAAAAAAAGTATCCTATGTGCTTCTATGCCATATGAGCTGTATACGTAGAAAATTTCAGCCTTATCGGTCAAGCCGTTTAGCTGATAAGTGGCCACATATACCCAAAATTCAATAAAAAAAATGTGGACACCCAGACTCGATAGCCAAAAAAAAGTATCCTATATCCTATTCCGCCCTATGAACTGTCTTTATACAACATGCCAGGAAAATTGGTCACGCCGTTTTTTCGAGAAGATGACTTATATTTACAAAATTCAATTAAAAATATTTGGACCCCCTGACTCGATAGCGAGAAAAAAAGTATTCTATATCCTATTCTGCCCTATGAACTGTCTTAACACAACATGTCAGGCAAATCAGTCAAGCCGTTTATTCGAGAAGATGTCTTATATTTACAAAATTCCGTTAAAAATATTTGGACCCCCTGGCTTGATAGCCAGAAAAAAAGTTTTCTATATCCTATTCTGCCCTATGAACTGTCTTTATACAACATATGTCAGGCAAATCGGTCAAGCCGTTTATTCGAGAAGAGGTCTTATATTTACAAAATTCAATTAAAAATATCTAGACCCGCTGACTCGACAGCCAGAAAAAAAGTATCCTATATCCTATTCTGCCCTATGACATGTATCCAAACAAAATTTCAGGCAAATCGGTCAAGCCGTTTATCCGAGAAGAAGTCTTATATTTACAAAATTCAATTAAACATATTTGGACCCCCTGACTTGATAGCCAGAAAAAAAGTATTCTATATCCTATTCTGCCCCATGAACTGTCTTTACACAACATGTCAGACAAATCGGTCAAGCTGTTTATTCGAGAAGAAGTCTTATATTTACTAAATTCAATTTAAAATATCTGGACCCCCTGACTCGACAGATAGAAAAAAAGTATCCTATATTCTATTCTGCCCTATGACATGTATTCACACAAAATTTCAGGCAAATCGGTCAAGCCGTTTATTCGAGAAGTAGTCTTATATTTACAAAACTAAATTAAAAATATCTGGACCCCCTACACGACACGATAGCCAAAAAAGAAGTATCCTATATCCTATTCTGCCCTATGTACTTTCTTTCTACAAAACATTTCAGCCAAATCGGTCAAGCCGTTTGACCGTGAAGAAGTCCCAAACAAACAAACAAAGAAACAAATAAACAAACTGACTTTCGCATTTATAATATTGGTGTTGATTAGATATTATGCCAACTTACCACAAAATATATGGACATACCTTTGGACGCACTTACAAGTTACGTAGTAAGTATAACTTTTTCTGTCACTCTCGTATCTCACATCGCGCGCAAATATTAGCTGATTGTTTGCTAATTTGCTGTGACTGAATAATTCTCTTTATTTACGCTGAATTTAATATAGGAAAAAAATGTATACCAAAACACGTAGATGGGAGTCCTTCTCTCTCTACGCCAAATCATGTCATAATCGTATGACAGTGTTATAGCGCTCACGTCACCCCGAAGATTTTGTTGTCTATTCGTGAAAAACTTAATGAAACTTTTTATTAAAGCTAACACCACAGTTACTTAATAGTTACTTCGAACACGAACAATTTAGTACAAGTGGAAATGAGTCTTACGTGTTTGAAATAAGGTTCAGTTTTCTAGATCAACCAACCGATGGAATCGTAAGCCTAAAAAAACATATATAATTTCAGATATACTAAAGATGTATTAGGTGAAAATTAAAAATGAATAAAAACCACTAAATCGGATTCAGTAGTCGATTCTAAACAATTTACTCTCAGGTCTTGCGTTAAACATGTTACACGTTGTATATAGCAGTATACTGGTCTCATAAAGAGATATTAAAAAATAAACACTTTCCTGTAACTGTCAAAAAAAAAGTGTTAAATTCTGGGATTTTGCCATGTCTCACGTATGGATGCCAAACTTGGGCGTTGACTGAGAAACATTTCCTAAAACTGAAAACATGTCAAAGGGAAATGGAAAGAAGCATGTTGGGTGTGACGCTGAAAGACCGTAAAAGTGCATAAGAAATCAGATCTACACCAAAAGTAGAAGACATATTTAAAAAAATAAGACAATTAAAATGGCGATGGACTGGACACATGACAAGAGACAACAGGCTAAAATGGACAAAAACTATATCGGAATGGCAACCCCGTGATGGCAAAAGGAAAAGAAGCAGAGAAGCTAAAAGATTGATAGACGATGTCAGAATTATATAAATGGCTGTGACATACGGACGGACAGACAGACAGACAGACAGACATAGCGAATCTATAATGGTTCCGTTTTTTGCCATTCGGCTACGGAACCCTAAAAAATGTAAACCTTTCCTTTATAAAGTGGATATTCAGATGTAGGAGCAGCATTGAAGTCGGTTAATTTTTCAAAATAAAAACTTAAAAAATGACTATGATAAAATGTAAAACACGATTTTCAATATATCAAATAATTTCGCTTTTTTCGAGCGAAATTGTTTTCAGTAGCAAAGGCCCTAGGGGCATAAGCTAAGTAAATCTGCCCACCGATGATATTTTATTGATATTTATATGATATGTAGGTACCATAGAAATAGGAATAATAAGGTATTAGAAGTCACATACTCTGCGTAAATTGTCGCCGCACTTGTGACTTGACAGTCACAACTGTGCGGAAACTGCCCAAAATTAGCTGTCAGTATTGTTCGAAACGCGGACGTGAAACACCTACAAAAATGGTGTGTTGCAGCATATCTAATTGTGGAAACTCTTCCACAACGTGTAATTACATAAATAAGAGGATTACATTTTACTGATAAGTGTATTTTTATAATTCTAATGCTGTTTTTAATTAAATATGCTGAAACAAATACAAAAAACAACAAATACTACGAGAATAATAATCTATTTATTTTATCGTCATTTGCATACCATTGCTGCATATGTTCTTCAACATCCAGAGCGGTACAAGCGTACGTAACAATGTAATGAGATACAAACGATATAGTCATGCTCGCAAGATTAGCGAGCATGACATGGTGCAGCCGCAAGCGACGCGCATGCGGTTGTCGTAAGCTAGTGATGTGATTGTACGGTTATACTTCGTCAATAGTTATCGATAAAATTGTTATGTATCAATGAAAATAATAGTTATAATATTAATATGATATTCTTTGCTAAGACAAATACATAGTTATAACATTCAATGTAACATATCATCAATATTTTTTGCTTCTAAAATGTATTTAAGGTAGGTAGTGCAATGGGGAATGAAAGTTTAAATCGAAAGTTTTTTTTATTTATAAAGTTAAAGTTATAAAAATTAATACATAACATTAATAATAATTTGAGGAATGAATGAACGTGTCTAAAAAAGCACGACTGGCTGTACATAGGGGAGTGTTGGTTCCCACGCTCATGTATGGTAGTGAATGCTGGGTATGGCAGAAAAAGTATGAAAGTAAAATTAATGCTGTAGAAATGAGAAGTTTGTGAAGTATGATTGGAGTGACTCTGATAGATAAGGTGGAGAACAGCGTGATAAGGGAATGTTGTGGTGTACTGGAAGATGTAGTGACAAAGATAGGGAAAGGGATGCTTAGATGGTTTGGACATTTAGAGAGGATGGATGAAGAAAGATTAGACGAAATAGATTTATGAGACGAGTGTAATGGGCCAGCCGATAGAAGCCGCTCTACCGGCTGGCCCATTCATACTCGTCTTATAAATCTGTTTTGTCAATCTTTCTTCACGAAGTCAAAAAGTTTAAGCGAAATGTACATTAGACTTATAGAAAATGAGAAGAAGATTAATTATTTACCAGCAATACAAGTTACAACATTTATACAAGTTATCGCAAGACCATATCGAACTCACTTTTGGTCACATTAGAGCACACGGAGGTTTTAATAATAACCCACAGCGAGATAATTTATGTCAATTTACAAAAAAATATTTCACATGTTGAACTAAAAGATTTTGGTAGCGGAAATTGTGTAGCCCTTGAAAAAATATCAATCCTTAGTTGTTCTTCAGCTGTAGATCAAATAAATATTACAACAGTGGCTCCATATCATGTTGACAACAATGACGAAGATACTGACACTAAAACTATTTTTATTGACGTGATGTCGAGTTACGATGTAAGTAATATTTATTTATTTATTTATTTATTCATCTTGCTTTGGATGGACATTACAGTTTCCCAATTCGCCCTTCCAAGTTCTTAGATACTAATAGCAGAAAAAATATGTCTGAGTTCGGGTCACAAGTGGTAGTGTACGTAGCAGGGTCTGTCGTTCATAACTTATTAAAAAAAATTAAGTGTGAGACGTGTATTGCAGCATTAACAGGGTCCGTAATAACAACGATCAAATTAAATTCCTACATTTGAAAGAAAACGGATGTCTCATTGTGCCGAGCGCAGATGTCATCACAATTTGCAAAATAAGTGAATCCTTACTCATAAAAATGTATTCGGACAATAAGTTAATTAAAAAAAAAACATTTAAACGTCACTTTGTTACAAAAACCATGGGTAATTTTCTTGGACTTAAAATATTTGAAAACATTTACTATCATTAGTCTGATCAGTCTCCACTCGATAATCATATCATTCATTTAATAAAATGGGTATTGGAGAGGTACATGAATACTCGTCTTCATCACTTTGCCAAAAATGCGGTGCAACAAGTCCAAAAAAGGCAATTTTTAAACAAATTTCTTCATTTCATGGGGCTGTACAATCTGAAACTGTTTTACTAAAAATCTGTGTGACACTGAGTGTGAGTGTAGGTATGTGTGAGTGTAAAAAAGGTCGATTTTTAGGGTTCCGTAGCCGAATGGCAAAAATGGAACCCTTATAGATTCGCCATGTCTGTCTGTCTGTCTGTCTGTCTGTCTGTCTGTCTGTCTGTCCGTCTGTATGTCACAGCCATTTTATTCCGAAATTATTAAGACTACAGAATTGAAACTTGGTAGGTAGATGTATTCTGTGAACCGCTTTCCGATTTTTGTACAAAATCAAAAAATATAAAAGTTTAAGGGGGGGCATCCCATACATGGAAATGGAACAAAAAAAAATTTTTTCATCAAACCTATACGTGTGGGATGTCTATGGATAGGTCTTTAAAAATGACATTGAGGTTCCTAAAATCAGTTCCTAAAGTGGTAAAATGTGTGCCCCCCCCTCTAACTTCTAAAGTAAGGGAGTGAAAAATCTAGAAAAAATATATTCTGTAGATTTTAATAAAAACTTTCAACGAAAATTAGTTTGAACGAGATACAGTCAGCAGTTGTTGAGATATAGCGATCGCAAGTATAACTTTGTTTTTCATACAAAAACTATGAAAAACAAAGTTATTTTTGTAGTTACGAAAAATCAAATTTATGGAATACTCTACTGTGTTACGGAACCCTACGAGTGTGAGTCCGACTTGCACTTGGCCAGTTTTTTAGTGAATGCCTATATTTTTATATTTTATATTTACTTAATTTAGGAAATTAAAGAAGACATGCGCTATGTGGTTAATTATGAATCGCATAGAACCTGTTTTTTTTAAAAATTAAATTAAATGTTTTGTGTATAATCATAGAAAAGATAATAATACTACGTATAATTGAATTTATAAATACACTGTTCAGTAACACTTACAATAAATGCATCGTTTAATAAACATGTATGATGTTTGTTTTTTTAATTTAGCTAATACATTTTGTAGTGGTAGGACTTCTGCTAGTCGGCCGGGGGCGGTACCACCACTTTGCCAACTAATTTTCAGCCGTGAAATAGGAATGTTTTTCGGTTGAAATGGCAAGGTGTCCAGTGAAATTAATTACAGGGCATGTGAGTCTCAACATTTTTATGTCTCAAGGTAACAGGCGCAGTGCAGTGACATGTAAAATTCTGGGAGTCCAGCATTTTGCATGCCGCTATATCTGTAATAGGTAAACATCATCGCTTACCATCAGGCGAGCGTCGTGTTTGTCCTGTTACCATAAAAAAACATAATAAAGCATTTAAAATTACAAATTTTATATGGTCCAGAAATAAAAATGAATATCTACCTCTGCATGTTCTATTCGAATGCTTGATACAGCTTATTGTATGGTACTTAAAAACGAAATAAATATCACTATTTGCAGGAAGTAAGAAGAAAAACCAGCTGTTTCGTCGCAAATAAACCTACTACGCAAAAATTTGTTCGTATACGTAGCTATAATTGAACCCTGTTGAAGTATTTAAATTAATAATAAAATTATATATTAACAAATAGGATTGCGCCCCGCTATTTGAAATATCGATAACTTTTTAGATTTGAGATTTGTCCAGCACTAGCTGTATATGTCAAATAAATCAGGTCTTCGTAACCGGAAAAAATTGCAAACCGGTTACGCCTTAAGAGGGAACGCGGGGTGCACTTTTCTATACAAATGCATTCCCCCGTTTCCTCCCTGGAAAATGCTTCTGGAGCAAAATTAATTTCTACAAAATATCAAATACATTTGTATGTAAAAATGCAACCCACGTTCCCTCTTACATGCCTAAAACCTTCTTTTAAGTTTAGTTCTACCTCAGCCTCTATTTAGAGCGATACATGCAAATAAGGGTTTTCAAGTGGTTTCGTTTGAAAAACCGGTATACGTATGCTCGTATCAGTTTTATATTTATTGTAGAAATGTTGGCTGGAATGGAAAATCGTAGAAAATTCATCAATGTTTGTTTTGACTAATTATACAGATAATATAATTTTTGAAAATCATTTCCTTAAATGGTTAAACAGGGTGATACAGTTTCTATTGAAAATGTATTACTTGGTTAGCTTCTTTCAAAATTCGGTACAAAAACCATAAAATCCTACTGCCTACTAATATTATAAAAGCGAAATATTTACAGAGTTCAAATTTTAAGACTTTGGATGACACATTTTCAATTCCTTCCTCTTTTCGGGGAGAACTCCTAAGACGTAGAGCAAGAGTGTGGTCATTGTGTTCTTTAAAAAAACTAGCTAAGTTGAGTTGGACTCGCCGACCGAGGCTTCCGTACCAAGTGCTCAAACTACTCGTAGGTTAAAAGACAAACTTAACTTTGCAGTTTGAGCCCTAGACTGATGCCTGGACACTGCAACCGCAAATAATAAGTTATCTATATTGGTATAGTAAATTCGTTTATTGTTTGGTCTTAAAACAATTTTTTACTGTTTTCAGATTTTTTTTCTTGTTTCATGCCAAATTTCATGATTTTAGGCCAACGGGAAGTATCCTATATTTAACAAATGCGATCCACTAATTTCGTCGTAACGTTACTTCACACCATGGCTTAATTGGCAAAGCACCGGAACATGTTATTCCGGAGGTTGCGGGTTCAAGTCCCGTTGGTACGATGAAATTTTGGATTGTGTTTAACAATTTAAAAAAATATTAAGTGTGTAACACTTCAAAGAAACATAATATTTGATTTACGCAGTGCAACATCTCTCGTCGGATTTGAAAACTGTAATGATTTCTTCCGAATGATTAACTTACGTAATAAGTAGTCATAGATGGCGCCACCAATGCATAATTGGGTTAACAATTGCAATCCACTAATTTCGTCGTAACGTTACTTCGCACCATGGCTTAATTGGCAAAGCACCGGAACATGTTATTCCGGAGGTTGCGGGTTCAAGTCCCGTTGGTACGATGAAATTTTGGATTGTTTTTAACAATTTAGTATCCTATATGTTTTAATTCCATTGTGAATTCGAAAAATATGCTAAAAATGCAACTAAAACGGTCATATCTTTTGATCGCGTTGACTTACGGGTTTGTTTTGTTCTCACCCAAAACATACCGTATATCCAAGTACTTGATATAAGTTTCAACTTGTTTTTTCTTTAAACAACAAGAATTTGTCCCTGCGATAAAGGGACTAGACAGACAGACAGACAGACGATGTCAAAGCTTGTTTGATTGACTGATTTGGCTGGAATAAAATATAAAGATACGCGTTTCCTTCTCCACACAAGCTGGCTCGCGCCGTGCGTCTTGCATCGAACGACAGACACGTGACACGGGCTCGCGGAATAAACCGGACTACAAAGGTTGTTAATGAGGTTTTTATAACCCTCGCGCTCCTAACGAAATAATCGTAAGAACGTTATGCACCGGTTACTAACCGGAAAATTGAAAACTGGTCCTGAAATAAATTACTGTTTTCGATGTATAAGTAAGTTCACAGACCACCGTTTGTGAATGTGCTAGAACTAATCACAGTGCAGAATTGAATGTATAACGCATTGGTAAGTTCACAGACAACCGTTTGTGAATGTGTTAGAACTAATCACAGAGCAGAATATTAAGTGTGGGGCTGTTTAAGTGTGCGTGGCTCTGCGTTTTAATATATGCGTATGTAGTAGTGATGGCATGGGTGGGGAGAATGCGCGGCGAGGTGGCGACAAGCGTTTTGTAAGTAATTGGCGATTTTTGACATTTCTACTACCTTATTATTCCTATTTCTATGGTAGGTACTAATATAATTAAGATAAAAACAACCGACTTCCATGCCCCGCGAGTCAATTTCAGTAGCAAGTTTAAGTTTAAGACGTTTATCGTCATATCTCTGGAGATACTTGAGAGATCTCAATGAAATTACAATGGGACCACTTTGTAAACGTACCCTACCGATAAAAAAAGAATCATTCAAATCGGTTCACAATTGACGGAGTAATCGCGTACGTAACATACACACACACACAAAAAACATTCAGATGGATTGAAAACTTCCTTCTTTTTGGACGTCGGTTGAAAATATATATTTTATAAGTATATTTTTATATTAGAATAATATGTATTTTATTACTACCTTCATATCGTACAAATTCAATTAAATATCTTCCGGGGGCAGATTTAGTTAGCTTATACCCCTAGGGCCTTTCATGTGATTTTCTTCAAATCTTCATATTTCTGAAAATTGTATTTTCTGTCTACCAGATCTTTGTTTATGCTAGATTAACGTAAAAATAGCGATATATAATAGGGTAACGTTACAATATTATATGATCTTTCATCAATCATTAAATTATTATCATTATCAGCCAAGCCGCGTACAACATTTTATCTATGGGAACTGGCTCACAAGGACAGCTGCCGGAACACATTAGATGATTTTTGGCGACACATTTCCCAAAATATTAAGGGTGGTAACTGGTTAGACAGACATAAGACAGAGTCCTACCACCATGCTGTAAATTTGTGAATTCTTTTCTAAACAGTTTTTTTTCTTCACCGGAGGGAGACAAATGGTAGATGCTAAGACTTTTTAACCGACTTCACAAAATAGGAGGAGGTTCTCAATTCGTCTGTATGTATTTTTTTGCGTGTATGTTACGCGATTTCTCCGTCAATTGTGAACGGTATCAAATGATTCATGATGATGGTTGAGATTTTTTTAATAGGTAGGGTACGTTTCCGACGTGGTCCCATTTTAATTTCATCGAGATCTAATTAGTATCTCCAGAGATATGGAGATAAATACCTCAAACATAGGAGAATGTACTGGTTTTAGAAGAAGAGTCCCAAGAATATTATACACAAGGGAGGTTGCTATTGCATATACTTTTGAAAACTAAGAAATATGACCTTGAATAATGTTTTTACATCTTTCTTCACGTTGATTTTGGTTTTTGACAGATATTCTTACGGTATCTGTGAGCGAGATGGAAACAAAGGTAAGGAGAATTAATTTGTCTTCACATGAATGTTCTACCGGGCAAAGTCTTGTTAGGGTGCAACGTAAGCATACCTAATATTTTTTGACAAGACATGACGTTTGGCGAAGATTGCGGCCATATGGCGGCGATTAATGTTAATAATCGCGAATAATACTTTTTAATATTCATTTTGGAATACAACTAGTCTGTGTTATAAAAGTATTTGAAATTATTGTAATAAAATAGACAATTAATTATCGTGTGTGTCAGATGCTTTTATTGCACAGGGCCATTTTGGACATTGCCCTTTGATACCTTGATGACATCATTATGACTAATGGATATTTTCACTAGCGCGGCATTTGAAGTCAATATTTTAGGGTTCCGAACACCAAAGGGCACCGAATTCAAATAGATAAGTGGGTAGCGCTTATAATAATTAAATTAAGTAATTTATTTTTCGCTTTTGAATGCCTGTTTGTGGTTATGAAGTCGGTTTTTTTTTAAAATAATTTATCGATGATTACATGTTTCAAATAAAAAAATCGGTTACTTGAATATAGTTTATTCATCTGATATCTTAATAACTATTCGAGTACTAAACAATGACTTAACTACTAGGTGTAATAACTGGAGTAAAACATGAAGTTTCAATAACATTTATATATAATTATGTCGTAGGGTACACAACGAAACGCCGGCATTTCTCCATGTGCCTGTCAACGGCCTGTCACTATAATATCCTTCGGCGGGCGGCAAATCTCTCGGGCGGCTCTTGGGTTGGCCCCTTTGCACCTCAACGTACTATCATAACTTTAAAAAAAATCGATTTCTTGTGTCAGCCACTGTTTTTGTGTGTTTTCTAGTGTCAGCTGTAAGAGACGCCGCCATCTTACCGCAACTGACGACATCAGAGGGCCTAGTGCGAGTTTCTCTAGATTTACTTACTCGATCACGTTTACGTAAACTCAGATTTGTATGGCAATTACAATGTTGCCTATTATGCACACTAGATGGCGCTTTTTAATTCCATACCGAATAAGTAAACCCATCTAAAAAACTCAGGACGACATCTCTTACAACTGATAGAGGCAAATAACGCCACCAGCGTCGCGAAAAGGAACATCTACACTACGATGCGTCCAGCCATAAATCGATGTGCCCACGTAACAATTTGGGCAAATAGAATTAGTTGTTCTCGATCTCAATCTCACTTAATACCCTAGCTTGTATCTAGGTACGGAGTGATTATTTTGACTGTTCAAAATGGTAATGAAATAAAAAAAATTACAAAGTCGAATCCATATCCCCCGGCAATTCACGTGTGCTAATTGAAAAACTTCGCCTAACAACATATCCAGATTTATAAATTTTTAGCAATAAGAAACCAACCAGTATAACCAATATCATACCCACACAGATTTCTGTAAAATATGACTTTGATGCAACAGTCGCCGTAAGCTTTTCATTCTTAGGTAATTCTTTAGCCATTACATCATTGACACGAGCATTTACCGCCGATATTCTTGAATCTATTTCATTTAACATGCCAACTTTTTCTAACTGCATGGTATCCTCCAAATCTTGCTTCATTTTATTAATAACTGAAAGTAAATTTTCGTTGGTTGCGTTATCCTTACTCACTTGAATTGGAGGTGCACGTGTGACACTTTTCAATGTTAGCACTTTTAATATTTTACCCAACAAAAGATTTGTCTCATTATTATTTGCCATCATTTGCGACGTAGAGTCAGACATATTCACTAGATGCTGATGTATATCAGCAGTTGATTTTTTAATCTGATCGGTTACATTCAATAAGGTTTTTTCATCTGTGTGTATTGGAAGGGTCCTATTCTGATTTTTAAAATGTTCTACTAGAATTTCTCTGATATTAAGAAGAACTTTGATATTATCATCATTATTATGAGATTCCACGGTTGGAACAATGTCGTACAAATGCAATTTCTTATTGCAAATCACTCCGTAATAGTTTTCATTGCTACTTTGATCTAGTCTCCTTGCTGTTATTTCAAAATTAACGATACGCCTCAAATTCACCAAAGCATCGCATGGTATAGGATTTTCCCCTATACTGAGCTGGGTAAGATTGATTCCCATAAACTCTTCAGCTTTTATAAATTTTATATGATTATGATCTGCTATAAGTACTCTCAGACTACTCACTTGGTAGAATCTTTCATTTTGTAAATCAGTGATTTCGTTATATGATATATCTAAAGTTTGCATGTGTATTAACCCATGAAAAATGCCGTATGAAACATCTGTTAACAAATTATGAGACATGTTTAAAGTTATAAGCAAAGTGTTGTCTCTGAACGCACCAGGTTGAACATAAGATATTTTATTGTGACTTATATCAAGACTTCTAAGATTACTCATGTTAAACAGGTCTCCTACTTCTATTTTAGAGATATTATTGTTATCAAGAGACAGAGTAGATACTAGTAGCAGCTCGTTCATTTGCAAAGTTTTCAGATCTGTGATACTGGAATTAGACAAAATCAATTGTGAAAATGCTACATTTTTTAGATTGCCGAATATAATTCCTGTTTTAATGCCTGATAAATTAATATTAATAACATTCTTTGTTACGTTTAAAAAATCCCAACTTAATCTTAAGCCAGTGTTATAAGAAATATCAAGTGTGTGCAAATCTTTTTGACTATTAAATATATTTGAATTTATATTCTGAATCAAGTTGTATGCTAAATCTAACAAGGTCAGCCGTGGTACACTTTGAAATGTAGCAGGATCTAACATTTTGATGAAATTATTTTTTAGGTACAACATTTGCAATAGCGTTAATTCTGTGCTGTTTACATTAAATTCCTCAATTTCATTGTAAGATAGATCTATTATTTCGATTGCACCGGTATGTACAAATGTATTATATTCAAGCAATTTTATTTTGCTGTAAGATACATTTAATTGTTTCAATTGCACCATACCAGTGAAAGATCCGTTTTGAACATTAGACAGCGACGTACATGAAATATCAAGACTAGGAAGAGAATTAAGTCCATCAAAAGTACTTTCTCTCAATTTCCCACTTAAAGGATTATTCGATATCTCAAAGTTAACTAACTCTTTCAGAGATTTAAATGAATTTGATTCAACCTGTAATATTTTATTGTTCGAGAGATCTAAAAACTGTAATGAGCTTAAGCCTTCAAAACTTTCATGTTTAATGGCCGTCAAATGGTTATTTTTCAACGATAAAGATAGCAAATTAAAGAGGTCATCTTTTTCAAAATCTATGCTTTCTATTTTATTGTAAGATAAGTCTACTTTTTGTAATTTTTGAATTGCTCTGAAGCACTTTGAGGACATAATTTCAATTTGGTTGTTATTAAGAAGTAGTGTTTTCAGGTTGTTGAGACCATAAAATGCGTAATCCCCGAGTGATTGCAGACTTTGCCTACTTAGATCCAGTTCTGTGACATATAAGAGCCCATCTAAGCTACCTTTCTCCAAAGTTCCTTCCAAACTGTTTAAAATTATGGAAAATTCATGAATTATTTTTCCTTTCAGCAAACCTTTGGCTAATACTTTCAAATTATTACCGGATACATCTACACTATTCAGATTGTTCGTGTCACTAAATGCATCTTTGTCAATACTATCCAATTCATTATTATTCAAACTGAGAGTTTTTAAGAAAGCCATGTTATGAAAAGTATCTTTTTCAACAATTTGTAATAAATTATCACCCAAATCTAGCGTTTCTAAATTAATCAAATCGCAAAAGTCACTCTCTTTAACAGTTTTAATTTTGTTATTACTCAAATCTAATAGTTTGAGATCATTAAATCTAAAAAGTGAAGAGTTCATGTCAGAAATTTTATTAAACGACATATTTAAATTTAATAACTGTGACATTCCCTCAAACGTTATTTGACTTAATGTATCGATATAGTTATGAGAGACATCTAATGTTTTTAATTGGCCAAATGGAACAAATATTCTCTCAGGAATAAATGTAAAGTGATTGTAAGATAGGTTGATTTTTATGAGCGTACTATATAATTTATCTGCATCATTATCATATTGTATATCTTCGATAGCGTTGTGAGAAAAATCAATTTCAACAAGTGAAGAGAGTTTGAAATTATTGGAAAGTGCTGCAACTGTAAGTAAGTTTCTGGAAAGTTTAAGGACAGCTAAGTTTTCCAATCTGTCTATATCTGGAATGACTTTGTAATTGTTGTTACTAAGATCCATGTCTGTGATTAAACGTAATACTGCATCGTCCCCGTTAAAATTTGGTATGGAAGGATCACTGCGCCTTCTTGGTGAATAATTAATGTCTTGATAAGCATTTGGTTGTAATTTAAAATGTATCGGATAAAATTCTGACCCATAGTTATTTAAATAAATTTGCTGGCAATTTTGCATAACATACTCATAGTCACTGTTACCAAAACTATATCGGAAACTGTTTATGTCGTAGCTCTGGGGTTCGATGTTATTTCCATGACATAGTACATTGTATGCGCACTGCATCGGATCAAAATCTTTATCGCAATACCCTTTGACATGCTGAACAGCAGCGATGACCGCAACTGAAACAAAAAAGTACCTTTTTATTGGCTTGTTTAACCGACTTAAAAAAGGAGAAAGTTCTCAATTTGTCGAAATCTTTTTTATAATTTATGTTCACCGATTTCTCGAAGGCGCCTCAAAACCGCTTTGGAAAATTATTTTTGGTTTGAAAGAGTTTACGATTACATTCCATATTCCAGGTCCCATTTAAATTTCATCGATATGTTCAATATATCCAGGGATATGTAGATGAACACCTCAAACTTGGTACTGAAAATTACTGCGCAACATTTGAAGTCGGTTTTTTATGGTTCCGTACCCAATGGGTAAAACGGTACCCTATTATTAAGAGTCCGCTGTCCGTTTGTCTGTCTGTCTGTCTGTCTGTCTGTGAGAGGTAGACAGTTGAAATTGGCAGAAGAAGTATTTTTGCTGCCGCTATGACAACAACTCTCTAAATGGGGACAAAACTGCTAAAAAATCATATGTTAACATACTGCACGAACACGGTCTCTTATGCGGTATTACTGATTATACAAGAATTGAGAAATATAAAAATAAAGTTACTAAAAGTTGCATAGACCACATATTCGTTCGATCCCGCTTAAGAGACGCGTACTGCGCTGCACTGTGTACCGTACTGTCTGACCATCGTATGACTGCGGTTACACTGGTAGCTGACTCGCAGATACAGGATGATCCCAGCGTTGTGAAGCGATTTAACTATACTCTGCTAAACTACCATCTAGATAACATTAATTGGGAACCAACATATGGTTTAAGTGATCCAAAAGAAATATATAAATATATAAAAGACAACTTCGACAATAGTTACGAAAAATCTACCTACATATCTAAACAAAATATAAACAAATTATCAAAACGTAATAAGTGTAAGTGGGTATCTAACAAACTAAGAAACTTATGTAAAAAGCGTGACGAATTGTTCTCAAAATGGATTAAAGATACGAGTAATAAAGAAATAAGAGTTCAATATAATAATATAAGAAATAAAACTAATAAATTAGTGCACAAATATGGAAATACATATTATAAGAAAGAAATAATAAAACATAGAGGCGATACTAAATTGCTATGGAAACTAATAAATACAATATCAGGCAGAATTAACACTTCAATTGACATTTTAATAACAAAAGCGGTTTGGCTCTAATGACACAAATAAAAATATAGCTAATAATTTTGCGCAATCTCTTCATGTTCAAATAAACTATTAAACGAAAAACTATTCGAAAAACCAGAAAACAAAACCATATTTTTCAAAAAAGCATCTGACGATAAAATCTGTAAGATAATCAATAGCCTTAATCCACACAAAGCTCCTGGTGCAGACGGAATAAGAGCGGTGGATATTAAAAGAATATGCAATAAAATTGTAGGTGTCATAACATGACTCATAAACGCCTGTGTTACCACTGGAACATACCCGGATGAACTCAAAACGGGGATAGTCAGACCTATCCACAAAGGCACACAAGATTATGCCAGATATCGACCTATTACTATACTCCCTGCCATTGACAAGGTAATTGAAAAATACATCTGTGGGATGATACAGGACTTTTATCAGACACACAACATTCTATCATGCAAGCAGTATGGCTTTCAACCAAAAAAAAGCACAACTCTTCTCTTATCCATATTCACAGATGACATAAACTCATACCTAAACGACAAAAAACAAGTACTTCTAGTATTTATTGATTACAGCAAGGCCTTCAATACGTTGCGACATAACTTACTAATTAGGAAGTTGGACAATTGTGGTATCCGGGGTAGACTACTGGACTGGTGCAAAGACTATCTGAATAGACGCTCCTACAAAGTAAGAGTGGTCACTGAATATAGCGAACAGATTGACGTCACGGAAGGTACAGCGCAAGGATCGGTCTTAGGGCCCTTGCACTACTTGACATACGTCAACGATATTAATAATACTATTAATTACTGCACAGTGTACCAATTTGCGGATGACACATGTCTCATAGCGGCTGATAGAGATATAAACAAAGCGAAAAATCAACTACAAGCCGATTTTGAAGAAATCTGTAAATGGTCCCATGACGCGGGTTTAGTCCTAAATGCTGAAAAGACTAAACTCATTCATATTCACTCTAGCCACAATAAACCAGCAAAAAATGTTAAAATAATAGCTCATTGCCACGATTGCCTTCATAATACAAATGTGTCCTTAAATACCAATACAAGCTCGTGCCTAGCCTCGTACAAACAAATACACGAAGTAACAGAACACACATACCTAGGTCTTATCATAGACAATAGGTTCAATTGGGCCAAACAGGTCGACAAGATTTGTGACAAGCTTCGAGCCGTTTTGGCTAAATTATACATAATTAAAAGTCGTGTCCCCTTTGCCGTCCTAATAACCATATACAAAGCTTTGGTCGAAAGTATATTGTCCTATGGCCTGAGTAGCTACGGTCGAACATATAAAACCTACATAGATCAAATATATAGTATGCAACTTAGACTATTAAAATTTATTTTGCCAAATAAAATAAAATTAAAATATAAAAATGATCCAATTAGTATTTTCAAACATTGCGGTGTGATCCCCATACATAAAAAAATAGAATATAGTTTATTGTTGGAGCAATTCTTTAGAACAAAAATTCAAAATGAAATAAGCCACCCGATAATAACTAGAAATATGACAAGAAAAAAACTTATCACGCCTTAATTCAGTAACACTTACGGGAAACGTACCTCACAATATTTAATGCCTAAATTAATCAATAGCTTACCGATAGAAATTAAGAATAAAATTACGAAGCAAAATATAAAAGCTACATTAAAGAAATATTATATACAAACACAAAATCAACAAATAACATAATTAAGTAAGCTTGGAGCATCCCATATCTATGTGTGTAAAGCGACGGCAAGCGCCTGCGGGTCTGTTGCGCCAGACCGGTTCTGATTGTTTGCCTGAGAGCGAGCGCGACAGCCAGCGGTGGGTGATGATTGGCCGCACGTAGTCGCTTTATTATTGTACACGTTTAAATAATATTTTTTTATTAATACACCAACTAAAACATTAACATAACATTGTCTCACTAGTATAAAAATATCATACAAATGTAATTCACTTTAATATTAAATAAACTAACTTTACTAACTTACATCATAACTTATTAAATAACTATAATTACTTTAAGCTAAAATGAATTTGTAATATGTAGAGGATCTAGTGCCTAGACAAACCTATATAAGGTTTACTGGTGCTATATGATTAAAAACTTGTAAATAATTTTGTTATGAATAAATAAATAAATAACTACTAAATAAACTGGCCAAGTGCAAGTCGGACTCGCACTCGTAGGGTTGAATTACCACACTACAGTATTTTATAAGATCGAGCAAAAAATACTACTATCATGTTTCGATAACAAATAAAAACCGGCCAAGTCGAGTTGAACTCACCCATCGAGGCTTCCGTACCAACGTTGGTATGTACCAATTAAGGTAGACCTCTAAATTGTATCAGCGCTCATATAACTCAGAGGTCTACCTTAATTGGCGTTTACTATGTATGTATGGGGGCACCCTTTAATTTTCAACTTTTCTTATTTTTTGGATTTTTTCCTTAATTTGTGCTGTAAGACCTTGCTTCTTGCCAAATTTCATGATTCTAGGTCAACAGGAAGTACCCTATAGGTTTTCGATCCAAAATCTATAGGGTACTTCCGGTTGACCTAGAATTGTCAATTTTGGTCAAAAGCAAGGTCTTAGTAATAGGGTCCCGTTTTACCCTTTGGGTACGGAACCCTAAAAACATTAAAAAAAAATTTAAGGGGGCTCCCACACAAGAAACGTGTTTTTTCGGCGCTTTTTTGCTAGCCGAACTTATGTATCACTAGAAGTCCCCCTCAGCTTCGCCTGCGTTGAAAACTTCTTTTATTTACTTTTTGTAAAAACGATTCTATCATTAAAGACATCAAATAAGAATAAGCCAAATCAGCTAACCCGTTTTCATGTAATCGCGTGACTAAGTCAATTCGGGATTCATATTTATAAAACCCGAAAAACCCACATTTTCAGACTTTGTTATAGGTAACAAAGTCTGAAAATCAGGATTTTTCAAAATGGGGTAGGCCCCATTTTGAAAAATCCTACAACACGTACTTTATCTCATCTTGTTTCGCCATACAAACTTTGAATCCCCGTTCCGTATCCAGGAGGAATTTTTAGAAAATCCTTTTTGAGCGGATACCTACGTCATAATAACTATCTGCATTCCAAATTGCAGCGCAAACCGAAACAATATTGATTTTTAGACTGTTACCCCAGTTTATCTTCTTATTTACTTATTTATTTTCAGAAGTCCATGTGTGAAATGTCGAATAAAATGACTATTCAAACATTGAACCCCGCTTCATACCCTTGAAGAGTGAATTTTGAAAAAGTCTTTCTTAGCGGAATACCTAAGTCAAAATAACTATTTGCATGCCAAATTTCAGCGCAATCCGAAACAATGTTGATTTCAGACTTTGTTACCCCACTTTACCCTTTTAGGGGTGGAATTTCGAAAGAGCCTCAAACACGTATTTACTTACTTGTGTAAAGTTTCGAATGTAAAAGAATATCTAATCTTGTTTCTCCATACAAACTTTGAACCCCAGTTTCATCCCCTTCAGGGGTGAATTTTGGAAAATCCTTTCTCAGAGGTAACTAACGTCGTAATAACTATCCGCATGCCAAATTTCAGCGCAATCTGAAACAATATTGATTTTCACACTTTTTTACCCCATTTCACCCTCTTAGGGGTGGAATTTCAAAAAACCTGAAACACGTATTTACTTATTTTTTTACTGAAGCACTTGCGTGAAGTTTCGGATTGAAAAGACTATCTAATCTTGTTTCTCCATACAAACTTTGAACCCCCGTTACATCCCCTTAAGGGGTGAATTTTGGAAAATACTTTTTTAGTACGCCCTTACGTACTAAGAAAAATATACCCTCCAAATTTCAAGTCTCTACGACTAGCGGTTTAGGCTGTGCGTTGTCTGTCAGTCAGTCAGTATGTCGGACAAAGATTCTTATAGTATTAGATAATAG
Organism: Cabera pusaria; assembly: GCA_954871355.1. Lineage (NCBI taxonomy): Eukaryota > Metazoa > Arthropoda > Insecta > Lepidoptera > Geometridae > Cabera > Cabera pusaria. The sequence continues at coordinate 21,049,656 of OX940902.1, forward strand.
ATAGAGACTTGAAATCTTCACAAAGTATATATTACTACGGCGACTATAACAATAAATACTAAAAACATAATAAAGTTAAAAACATCCCCAAATCGTTTCTTGTTTGGGGATCCCCAAACAAGAAACGATTTGGGGATATTTTGTGTTTTTTTAGGCGTTTTATGCTCGATCGTACAAAACGTAATACATAGAGACTTGATATTTCCTCACAGTTGTGTATGTATTATAATTTGCTATAACGTCAAATAATAAAATACTGAATTAAATTAAAAATTAAAGGGGTTCCCCACACAAAAACCTTATTTTTCGGAAAATTTTGTAAAATCTTAGTACATATTGTACCGTGGTACTTGCACTTGGCCAGTTTATTTAGTTTATTAAACGATCTTAAAGCACTTCTAAAACACTGTCTTAGGTACCTATCTGATGATAACGACGCAGTCTAAAATGGTACCGTGTTTGTCCGACAACCGATATATATATATTTTTTTTTTATTCATTTATTTATCAAGTAACATAGACTCATTTACGTTCAAAAATAAACCATTAACAGTCACATTAATTCAAATCCTATTAATAAATTTTAAAATTAAGTATGTCAATTATTAAAATTACAAATTAATAAGACATTTCATTAAATTAAAAGTTCACCCAATTTTACTTAGTTAAGACCTAGTGTATCGCTCAGGCACTGTGTACAATACGGCCACACCGCGGCATCCTGCGATCTGCGGGCGCGATCTCAGTACATTTGAATTGTTTTCTGATCGCGTTTGGAGTGAACCAGTCGATACAAATACTACTGCGCTATCTGATTGCCGCCTAGATGCACGCAGTACGCTGCGGTGTGTCCGTACCTTAACTGTATATGCTCTACCCGTGCGAAACTGGGCACCGTCGCTAGTTAGTGAGCTAATGAAATTACAATTTCAGCTCAGCATATAAATAGGCAAAACACCGCAGTGTCTAAAGAGTCTAAAAGGTCTCTAAAAGTCTTTAACCAGTGCGTCCTACCTGTGATGACATACGGAGCTGTGGAGACGTGGACACTCACAGTTCGACTAGTCTACCAATTTAAAGTCGAATCCGGAACGAAGTAATTGGCCAGAGAACTAAAGTTATCGACATAGCTCAACGGATTAGTAAGCTGAAGTGGCAGTGGGCTTATCCAATCTGCCGCAGGACTGATAACCGTTGGGGTAGACTTGTCCTAGAGTGAAGACCGCGAATCGGCAAACGTAGTGTAGAACGTCTTGTGACCAGGTGGGGGTCGGGTCATACGCAAAGCGGTGGGCAGTGACTGGAAAAGATGAGCCGAAGATCGGGCTCAGTGGCGCATTTTGGGAGAGGCCTACGTCCAGCAGTGGACTGACACCGGCTGCTGATGATGATGATGATAGAAATAGGCAAAGATACTTACAAATTAACAAATAAATTTTTGGTGTTCCCATGTTAAAATGTTGCTTCCAATCCGAGGTTGTTGACTGTAGATCTGTGGCAAAATAAAATAAGGGTCTGTTTAGAACAACAGTGTACGATAAACTTTGTAGTGACCTGTTGGCACCCTGATAAGGTGGCTTTATTAGGGATCCAATAGGGTATTTTACTATACTAATGAAAAATCCTGAACTTATATGGAAAAGTTTATAGGTAGACAGATGTATTCGTTTGATATCAAAGGATTAAATTATTAAAGGATTGATAAATACCTTAATTTTTAGCCCGGAGGTCGCCGGTTCAAATCGGTTCACCTAACTGTGTACCAATAGACTTTTCTTTGAGCATTCATTGATGCTTGTCAACGAATTACAGTATATACAACACAACAAACAGTAAAAGCATTATTTCAATATTCCGCCTAACTTCTATCAAAAGGTGCATTCCACCATCAAGGAGAAAGTCTACCGTCAAAACCTTACTGTGTTTCGGAAGCACATCCCTTGAGAGTCAAAGCATTCTAGGCCTAGCGTGTACACAATCTCTGACCACATCAACACTTAAAATTAGGCAAGATACTGGTCAAACGCTAGCTTTTGATGAGATATAAAAAACGTCTTTCTTGCCCTTTTAATATGAAAAAAGTTAGCAATAGTAATCTATCAAACATTAGTAGGTAGGTACTTACCTCTACCAAGCTCTTATATAAAACACCATTGAAATAATTTATATTTGTTATAAAACTTGTGAAGTAAATGTGCCTTGCTTGTCGCGAGTCACAATTGGTTGTAACATAATATTTTGCTAACATCACAATAATGTCATTAGGGTTCTGCTTAGAGTATTAGAAAACGTATCAAATAGCAGGAGAAAGATTTTTTTTTAAATCTTGATACTATACTTCTGATACTTTAGGATTCTTTGTCTTGACATACTCACTGACTGACTGACCGACTTAGAGACAACGCACAAGCTAAACCGCTGGTTGTAGAGCCTTAGTACATTTTTTTTACTACGTAGGGGTGTTGTACTACACAAGAAATTCACAAGGAAGGCCATAGCTGTAGCATTTCGCTGCAACTCTTAAACTTTTATATGCGAGGCGGGGATACCAAACAAAATTAAAACTCTATGCTGTATCGTATGAATCCGCGTTACTTCAAACGAAAGGTTAACTAGGCCTAGAGAATGATATTTTTAAAAAAAAGTAACGTGTAAAACAGCGCAGAATAATTCATCTTCAGGTTTCTTCAAGGGCTCACCTGGTGTAATATGTATATCTCAATGACTCACTCAGTCGCTCTCTTTTTTTGAAGTGAAAACATCTTTAGCGGCGTTGTGAACTTTTTTGAGATGGGAAAAACCTCAGACTATCATAAAAAAGGCAGACAGATTACCGAACACCCGAGTGACCGCAAGTTCAGTAATACTAAATTCTTGAGTTATAAGTTTCCGCGCTCAGTCCGGCATAGTCAATACGGCATGATTACTACGTAAGCAACGCTGCAAAGTAATACTGCACGGCTCTGCTGCTGCTTGGTAGCAAACTGACTAGTTACTTCGTCTTACACCACTGGTGTAGGGGGAGGGGTTCAGGGCTATGCCCTTTTCCCCTGGCTTTCAACTCCACCTGTTACGACAGGCGTGTCTATGGTTTAGAGGTGTCTTCTCGGGCGGGGTGCCGCAGGCAGCCACTATGCGCCGGGGCGATCAGGCCCTGCCAGGTTGATCCCCGTTCGGGGAAGCCCAGCGAACCGATCAGCACGCACGGCAGCGACCACCTGCGGTCCCGTCCTTTCTCCTTGTGCCTCTTCTTCTTCTTCTTCTTCTTCTTCTGTGGTGTTAATTGGAATTAATTCACGTTGTGTAGGCTTCATTTTTCTACTTTTCTTTCCTTTGATATCTGGGCGGCGCGCATGTAGCGGCGCGATGCCGCGTATATGCTCAAAGCTGGACGCGTCCGCCGCTTTAAACATCTTCTTCGCTAGGTTGCCGATGAATGTGTTGAGATCTTCCATCTTCAGGTCTCTTCTTATGACCTCGTTTTTCACGTACCTGGGAGCACTTACGATCCTCCTTATGGCGAGATTCTCTTGGGCTTGAACCCTCTTCTTATTGGTGTCCGAGACGTAGACGTACCATGCCGGCGCTGCGTAGGTAAGTCTTGACCTTATATATGTCTTGTAGACCATAATTTTGATCCGTAGTGGCAGTCTGGATGTTAGAAGAGGGTTCAGCCTTGCTCGGGCGTATTTTACCTTTCCTATGAGCTCGTCAATATGTGGCTTAATTGTAAGGTTTTTATCGATAGTGACTCCCAGGTACTTGACGCTGGGCTGCCATTTGATGTCTTGGCCGTCGATTTTGATTTTGACCGCGTCCGGTATCCTAGCTCTGCCGGTCATAATGGCTTGCGTTTTTCCGACATTCATTGTCATGCGCCATTTAGCGAGCCAGTCCGGCAGGGCGTCGAGTGTCTTCATCAGGTAGCTGACGGCTTGTCTGGGGTTCACGGATCTAGCAAACTGAGCGCGGAAACTTATTACTCAAGCATTTAGTATTACTGAACTTGCGTTCACTCGGGTGTACGGCACGAATCTGTCTGCCTTTTTTATGATAGTTTGAGGGTAAAACATTTGAAAACACGCCAGGACATCGCGTCAGGACACGTGACCTGATCGAAAATTTGTAAGACGGAGGGAGAGTAGAAACTTATTTTGGGTAGGGTGAAATATGTTAAACTCACGTCAGGACACGTGACTGAACGAAAATTCGTATGACGGAGGAAGAGCAGACCAAATGCACAACGTTAATGTTCAAGTTTTCACTTCTGCCGGCGCTCCTGGAGTGCAACCCGTGTTTTTTTTCTTTCGTGTATGTGTTGATATTTATGTGCATATACCAATATACCTATATAATTAGTTTGCTAGCTAAAGTATATGTTTCTTATTGTTTTTATAGATACATTAATTTGATTCACACTGTAGACTGATGTATTGAGCACTGCTCTACCAGCTATTCTATTTTTTTTTTAACCGACTTCAAAAAAAGGAAGAGGTTTCTCAATTCGACCGTATATATATATATATATATATTTTTTTATGTTTTTTCGCGGATAACTTCGTCGTTTACGAACCGATTTTGATTATTATTTTTTTGTTCGAAAGGAGATAACCCAAGTGTGGTACCATGGTGATTTCATCGAGGTTTGATAAGTATCTCCAGAGATATTGAGATAATCATCTTAAAATTGGTACTGAAAATGAATAGCGCGGCATTGAAGTCGGTTCTTTTTTAGTTTTTAAACGATATTATTATGGTAAAAGGTAATAGGACAAGCACGACGCTCGCCTGATGGTAAGCGATAACGTCTACCTAAAACAGATACAGCGGCATACAAAATTCTGAACTGCCAGAATGTTGCATGTCACTGCACTGCGCCTGTTACCTTGAGACAATGCCCTGCCATTTCAACCGAAAAACATTCCTATTTCAAGGCTGAAAGTTAATAGGCAAAGTGGTGGTACCGCCCCAGGCGGACTAGCAGAAGTCCTACCACTACATCTTGCAACTATTACTACTACTATTCATCATGATACTGTCCAATACTGTCTATCCAAAGGTTGTCTGGAAGAGATCGCTCCTAGCGATAAGACCACCCATTATAATACCATAGTCTTTAAGTAGTTTATATTCTAAGTTATTGTGCTGGTATTCAATAAAGAGTATTTATATTATATTCTATAAGCTCGCTATGTGTTCTCCTAACATTATATACATTATAGAGAACAATGCGAGTTGAAGAACACACTTCAAAGAACGGCAATTAAATCACGCACCCCAAATAATATGAAGTCAGCCCTATTAGAAGACCATTGTAAAGAAAAGAAAAGTTTTAAGCTATATTAATATGTATTATTATAAATAAATTTAAATTTAAATTAATAAAATAAATATTAAAAAAATAATTTTTAAATTATAAATAAAATTAAATTGTATATTAAGCATTTATGATTTAAACATAAAATTGTATTTTAATATGGAACTTATCGCGCTTGAAACATTATATCTTCAACGTTTTGACCAAGTTGTTTTGAGCGTGGTCAAGAGAAGACTGTTTAATATTTTACTCATAGTTTAATGGAGTTTATAGAATGAAAGAAAAGAAAAATAAATTTTATGAATTTTTATTTTCCTTCAGAGCTTCTAGCAGAATTGGTCAGGCCCAGTTCGGCTGCGTTTCACGTATCTTTTCTATGACAACATCTGAGTTTAAGAAACAGTGTACACTTTTGAGCGTACGCTGTTTCTTAAACTCAGCTGTTTGCCGATGATAATAAATACTGAACAATTCATTAAATATAAAAAATAATGTTTTATCTTTCTAATTTCATTATTTTTATTTTTAAATCTTATGGCTATATAGAGTAAATTAGCATGTTTTCGCGTTATCCGTAAGCACTGATCTCTTCGTCATTCTAAGAATTTTGTAAGGAACCAAGTTGTATTATAGGGCACACTTGACCTTTTTATCAGTTTTGCCAACAGGATGCCTTATCAGCAACCATCCACGCATAGTGAAGGAGTCAGTTTAATTGTAAATGTATATTATAAATAAATAATTATTAGGTACCTATGCATGTTAAAGCATTCTACGCTCTGTTTTGCGCAGTCGCCATTCGGAAATCGTATATCCCAACTTATCGATTGTATGATATAATGTGACTGCATGGCCAAAGGAGGTTTTCAATTCAAATCAAATTTTTTACTGTTTGTTATTTCAGATAATTAACCGATTTAGAAAATTATTTCTTGTTTAAAAAAAAATACTTAGTAGAGAGTATATAGGTACATCCGTTTGGCCCATTCTAATTTCATCAAGATCTGATAAGTATCTCCAGAGATATGGAGATGAGTACCTCAAACTTGGTACTGAAAATGACTTCTGAGGTAATAAACAAAATACAGTCAAATTGAGAACATACTTCTTTTTGAAGTCGGTTGAAAACAATTTTACATAGAAATCATTTTCTCGATTAGGGTCTTACCACACAAATCGATCGATTGACGATCGATGCCCGATCAATTGTCGATCAATGCTTGATTGGTGGGCGCTCGACTGATGTAGTAAGTTTTAACTGTCAATCGAAGTTCACTGTCCTCATTCGACCATCGATCGATGGCGTCGATCTACAGTCGATCGATTGGTGTGGTAACACCCTTACACGTACGAGGTAGAAAATGTTTGAATTATATGTATTAAAAATAGATCAAACCCACTTTCATTTTAGAAATACATGGAAAGGAAAACATGCGAAGGTTTAATTAAAGATTTATTTTATTTTTCTAAAATAACATAAGCATAATCACTGACAAACGATGGAACTAAATAATTCACAAATTTATGAAACTTGTCATCTTTACTTTCATAATTATATTTTTAACTACTCTTATATTTAAAAACACTGATTAATCAGTTAAGTAAAAATAAAAAAATAATAACAAGTACTAAGAAAACGATTTCACTTTTTCTGCATCGTCCTGGATCGAACGCCAAATGTATTTCCTCATATAGTACGTTTGTTCTCTCACTGCTTCTAGAATCTTCTGGCTGGTCATCAAAAGTCTCTCGTCTGTTATCATGACTCCTGCGCTTGGAGCGATCAGGTTTTCCGACTTGCTCCCAATTGAAGTGCAAGGGATACCTTCTACAGTTTGGCCACCCTGAGCCCAGTTTTGGACTGTAGGGCGCATCTTTGTATAACCATTATTATGGTTTTTTAAGGCCCCGACCAGCCATTCGCAAGTCAAGTTATTTCCATCCAAGTACACCGCCAGATCGTACTTGTGACCGAACCAACCATCATCATAAATCACATGCAGCCCGTTGTAATGCAGATATAATTGCGACAACAATTTCAAATCAATCAGCACCTTCGAATCTATCATTCTTATCTGGTTATAAGACAAATCCAGCTTAGAAAGCGAGGCGAGGCCTCGGAAAGTCCCATACTCTATACTCTTGATCTTGTTGTGGGCTAATCGAAGAACTCTCAAGTGCCAAATACGTAGGAATGACGAAGGAGCTATTTGAGATATCTGATTGCAACTCAAATCTAGAGAAGATAGACTGACTGGAAGTCGTAGCGAGTTCTCGTGCAGCTCACGGATTTTGTTGTGACTTAAGTCCAAACTTTTCAAACCTGTCTGGTAGTATAGATCGATCAACGCCAGATCCGATATATTGTTAGAATGAAGTTTCAAGTATGTCAGATGTAAACCTTCCCCGCGCGGGATAGAAAGCTTAGACAATCCGTTATTCGATAAATCAAGAATGCCTCCGTCGCGATGGAACATGCCCATGTGCATGTTTTCGACATTTCCGATAGCGTTATTATTCATTATCAAATATTTCAAATTGGTGATGTTTCGGAACGCCTCCTCAGGAATGTTTTCTAACTTATTGAAGGACAAATCCAAGGTCTGCATACTTTTCATTTGAGAGAAACTCTCGTAATAGATATGAATGATGTAATTGCCGCTAAGGTTGAGGAATCTGACATGGGCAACATCTTCGGGGTCGACCCTAAAGTCAACCAGCTTATTATTGGAGAGATTTAGCGAGATCAGCTGGATCAAGGATTGGAAAGCGTTATATTCTATATTGGAAACTTGATTATTAGACAAATCTAATTCTGTAGCCACGTAGTTGACTCTGCGTCTTGGTGCTACGTGTCTGACATACCTATTAGTGATTTCTTTCGCCGTGGCGTTGGGCACAGATGTGATATGATTCCCCGAAAGATTGATCTTGCACGCTGCAGCTTGATTGCCCAAGTGTTTCCAATGCCGTAGTAGCATGACAGAATTAATCTTTTCCAAATGATTCGAAGACACGTCAAAAGTTTCTAGATGCGTTATAATATTAAGCGACTTCTCATCAATGTTATCTATCTGGTTTCCTCTCAAATACAAATGTTTCAAGTTGTGCAAGTTGTTGACTGCGCCGTTCAGATTAGTTATCCTATTGTTATTCAGCTTGAGGACTTCAATGCTTGACAGATTTGAAAAGGGTTCCTCTGTCACATCGGAGATCAAATTGTTCGATAGATCGAGTTCAGTCAAATAAGTGAGCTCATCGAAAGCTGATTTTGGAACGTGTTGGATTTTGTTGTGTGGCAAATAAAGTTTCCTCAATTTATTCGGTTGCAGTTCAAAGTGGAACAGGTGGTCGATCTCAGTGAGTTTATTGTGTGAAAGGTCAAGTATTTCGAGGCTGTTTAAGGTGTAGAAAGGTGTGCCACTGATGCTCTCGATGTGGTTACCAACGAGGAAGAGATTTTCAAGTCGCGTGGTGTACTGCAGCAGTGCTAATTGGGTGTTGGGCCAGTATCCTGAGATTCTGAGCGTGGTAAGAAATCCAAGGAAGTCTCTATCGAAGCTTTGGTCGAAGCTATCATCGGCGTCGGTGAGAGTGAGGTCAATGGTAACGGGGTCATTGGTTGCCTCCGTGCACTGGTTGGGAAGGCGAATACCACGGATATCGTTAATACACTGGATGCGGTAGGAACAATTCCCGATGCTTTGCATCTTTTCGTGAGGGCAGAAGCCGAATGCGAGACCTGATATCGCCAGGATCAGTACTGCTTGGGTCACTGTGAAGAAATAAAAAGCGGCTTTATTTATTTGCTTTCATCGATGTAGGATCAAAACATTCTGCTGAATATATAATATACATTTTTACATATCTGATAAATATAATATACATTTTTATATATCTGATAGGCTAGCGTTTGATCACTAGCTCTCGATGGTAAGCGATGATGCAGTCGAGGATGGTGAATATGCTAGGCCTAGACAGGGCTGACTCTCTAAGGCTCTCTTTGCTGCCGGAACACCGTAAGGCTATCTATGGTGGTAGATTTTCACCTTGATGGTGATAAGCTATCTTTTGGTAGTAAGTCAGGCGGAACATCGATATAATGCTCTTACCACTTGTGAAAGAACACCCATGAATGCACATAGAAAAATCCATTGGTGCACGGCCAGGAGTTGACTTGGCGAGCTTCCGGTTGGAAGTTAAGCTATCTATCTCTCGCTCGTCTAGGTCGCGTATCTCAAATTATCTGCACACGTGTGCCGATGGCTTTATTTTTAACCGACTTCGGAGGAGGTTTTCAATTCGTCGGAATCTTTTTTTTTATGTATGATCACCGATTACTCGAAGATGCCTGAGCCGATTGGGAAAATACTTTTATTATTTCAAAGGGTTCCCAAGGTAGGAAGTCTCTACATTGATAGCGATGCGTCCTGCCATCACAAACGTCTAGTAGAAGGTGATGCAGCTAGACAGTTATTATCTGCATCTCTTTTTTTATCGACGATTATCGGACGAAATTCATCGCTATTCATGTAGAGACTACCGACATCTCCTTCTACTAGACGGTTACGATGACAGGACGCACCGCTATCAATGTAGAGACTTCCACCCCAGCAGGGCTAGCATGGCCTTATCCCCGGGGGAAAGACAAAATTATTTCCCTATTTTTCGCCACTGACAGGATATCAACACAACAATTTAAACGCTTGGTGAAGTTTAACTAGCCACGCGTTTAAATTGTTGTGTTGATCTCCTGTCAGTGGCGAAAAACAGGGAAATAATTTTGTCTTTCCCCCGGGGATAAGGCCATGCTAGCCCTGCTGCAGGTTAATTGTAACGAAATCGGTTGAGCCGTTTTTAATATATCAATATTTGTATTATGATGCATTTGTATACTTCGATAACATGATATTGGCTACTGGCTACTTTAACTAGCGCGACGTTTTAAGTCGGTTCATATTTTAGTTTTTTAAACGATCTTAAATTATTTTGTAACATATAGGCTAAGCGTTTAATCACTATCTCACCTGTTGGTAAGTAATGATGCGGTCGAGGAAAGTAGCACGCTATGCCTAGAATGGGAACTGGCTCTCAAGGATAGCTGCCGGAACACAGCTTTTAGTTCGCTTGTGGTTAGAATCTTTTAAAAATGTTAGACATACAAGCATTATGTTAAGTGACGATATTTCATATTTATTTATTCAAAAAACAATGTCGTTGTATGGAATATTTACACATGTTTACATATATTAAAAAAACAGTAAAGAAATAAACTGGCCAAGTGCAAGTCGGGCTCGCACTCGTAGGGTTCCGTACCACACTACAGTATTTTATAAGATCGAGCAAAAAATACCACTATCATTTTTTGCTAGCAAAAATAATAATTAATAAACATTTTATTTCTTACAACGCCTAACAAAGGTGATAGGAATCGAAATTTCAATCTTTCATTCAATCACGCCAAATACTTACTAGAAATAAGTATTTGGCGTGTAGGTACTTATATATATTCTTAAAAGCTTGAAGCACTACCCGTTTTTCACGCTAGGAAATTACTATACTTCAGTGCCTCAAGCTTTTAAAAATATAGGTAAGTACCTACACGCCAAATACTTACTAGAATTAATTTTAACATTTTAGTTCATTGTTCCAGATAAAAGCTTGTTTTTAAAAATATTTTTTACTTACAATTTATTTTTAACTTTTTAGTAGGTAGGTATAGATACCGACTACCTACCTACTACCTAAGTATTTAAGAGAATGCATGATGTTTGATGTGATTATGGGTAAAGTGCTCTTCAAGGAAAATCAATCGACTCGGTGGGGCTTTGTTGCTTTATAACAGAAATGCCATGGCCACCTTACAGCTTCATAATCAGATCCTGGCTATCATTTAAGTGTAAAGTGCTCCTCAAGACGAATCATTTGAGCCCAAATTCAATGGGGTTACGTTATTTTATCACAAAGATGCCGTGGCCACCTTCCAGCTTTATCACCAGTTGCTAAATATCATCTAGGTGTAAAGTTTTTTTTTTTATGTAAAAATGGGTATCGCTTGACCACTATCTCACCTGATGTTAAGTGACGATGCGGTCGATGATGTAGCGGGCTTACCCAAAAGATACATAGGTATCTTAGTGAATAGTCACTCGCGACTTGAAAACCCCTATGTTTTATCTAATCGGAAAAACAGACTCGGGCAGGGAATTCCATTCCTTGGCAGTACGTATGATGAAAGAAGAAGCGAATCGCTTTGTACGTTTGGCGCCTCTTAGTATCCCTGCTAGTCCGATTATAAAAAGGGGATGGCAGAATCAAATTATGAAGTTCCGATGCACACTCTTCGAAATGAATCCGATAAAAAACCGACAAACAAGCGACCTTGCGACGATGCTCGAGACTCTGGAGTCTTTGGCTTACTAGTTGGTCGTCGTTGATGAGTAAAGTTCTCTTCAAGACGAATCAATCGAGCCCAAGCTCGGTAAAGTTACGTTGATTTATCACAGAGATGCCATGGCCACTTTACAGCTTCATCATCAGACCCTGGATATCATCTAGGTGAAAAGTTATCTTCAAGACGAATCAATCGAGCCCAAACTCGGTAGAGTTACGTTGATTTGTCACAGAGATGCCGTGGCCACCTTCCAGCTTCATCATCAGACCCTGGATATCATCTAGGTGAAAAGTTATCTTCAAGATGAATCAATCGAGTCCAAACTCGGTAGGGTTATGTTGATTTATCACAGAGATGCCGTGGCCACCTTCCAGCTTCATCATCAGACCAGCTTCATGGTACCATATCACTGTATTGTCACCGAAGATACATAAGTACACCAAATTTGAGTCCAATCGGACATCGGGAAGTGGGTCTTATTTAGCATCCAAGATTCCACCCGAACATACATAGTGACATACATACATACATTCATACATACATACATACATCATACATACATTGAAAGTTAAATAAAAGCTTGTAAAAAGATATTATGGGGGGGGGCTCCCCATACATGGAACTGAAACTAAAAAAAAATGCTTCAACAAACCTATACGTGCAGGGTGTCTTTAAAAATGACATTGAGGTCCGTATAGCCATTTTTTCTCAAAGTCAATCATTTGAAAAATAGGCACGTCTAAAGTGGTAAAATGTATATCTAAAAAAAAAAATATTATGTTGTAGATCTCAAAGCCAACCGTTCTCCCGATTACGCCACCGGGCCCTCAAAAATGTGACTAGGATAGAAACAAAACTGAAGCGATTTTAGCGTATTCACCATCTTCGACCTTATCATTGCTTATAAGATATTTTTAACTTTTTAACCGACTTCAAAAAAAGGAGGAGGTTTTCCTAATTCGACCGCATATATGTTTTTTTTTTAGGTTTGTTCGCGGATAACTTCGTCGTTTATGAACCGATTTCGATTATTCTTTTTTTGTTCGAAAGGAGATATCCCAAGTGTGGTACCATGGTAATTTTATCGAGGTATGATAAGTATCTCCAGAGATATTGAGATAAACATCTCAAAATTGGTACTGAAAATGAATAGCGCGGCATTGAAGTCGGTTGTTTTTTAGTTTTTAAACGATATTATTAGTTTCGAAAAATCATCTAATATATAAAATTCTCGTGTCACAGTTTTCGTTGCCATACTCCTCCTTAAAGGCTTGACCGATTTTAATGAAATTTTTTGTGCTTATCCGGTATCTATGAGAATCGGCCAACATCTATTTTTCATCCCCCTAAATGTTAGGGGTAGTCCACCCCTAAATTTTTTTATTTTATTTTTTAGACAAAATTTTTAATTTCTATTTTTTTATGATACAACATACAAATATACATACAATCCTCAATTTTCACCCTTCTACGATCAACCCTTATTTTTTAATAGCCATTTTAGTAATTTAATCATTTTTCCTCCATACATACTTACAATAAGTAAGCTATTTTTTGTCTACACAAGAAATTACTACGAAATTATTTATATGGCAAAACAACGTTTGCCGGGTCAGCTAGTAGTTATATAATACTTTACTGTGTTACGGAAACCTACGAGTGCGAGTCCAACTTCCACTTGGCCCGTTTTTTTTTTCTAAGAGTAAGTCAAAATAAGATCTAAGATAGAATCGTGCTAATAATTCGTGCTGGAAACGGCAGACGATAATGAGCTTAAGTGCAACACAAATGAAGAATGACTAAGAAGAAGTGCAGATTTTCAATTTGTTTATATACTAAATAAATGCTTTGACTTTTGACTTTTGAATGACTTTACTCCGATCCACAAAGCGTCACTATTCTAACTAGGTTTTGGTTCGGTGGGTATCTCGATCAACAACTGATGCCGACCACAGTAATTAAACAACACCTTTTTAGGGTTTCGTAGCCTAATAGCAAAATAACTGGCTAGTGCAAGTCGGACTCGCACTCGTAGGGTTCCGTTACACAGTAGAGTATTTTATAAGGATAATTTTTCGCCAAAAAAAAAATTAACTTTGTTTTTCATAGTGTTTGTACGAAAAACAAATGTATATTTGCGATCGCTTTATCTCAATAACTGCTGACTGTATTTCTTTCAAACTAATTTTCGTCGAAGGTTTTTATTGATATATACAGCATATATGTATGAAACTATTGGGACTACACAGTTGAAACTTGGTAGGTAGGTGTATACTGTGAACCGCTTTATGATATTTATACAAAAAAAAACAGTGCCGGCAGTAGTGAAAACTTGAACGTCATTTTTGAATATTTTGGAATGACGCCTCGCTCAAGCGCCCTGCGCTCCGTTGGAATGACACCTCGCGCAAGCGCCCTGCACCCTCTGTCTTACGAATTTTAGATCAGGACACGTGAATATAGATATGTATGCATATGCATATACATATACATATATTTCTGGTGATCGCGGTGGTCACTGTTCATAGTGTGTTGCCTCAGTGTCAGACTAATGAACAGGCTAGGCAAGTAATGAAACTTCATCGATCCAAGTAATTTGCCTGGCTGTTTGATCAAATAGCTCGATATCATTCAGGAATTTAGTTAAACGGCGCTGTTTAGTTAAGAGGCTAGGCGTTCAATTGAACGGCTAATTCAACTATCTGCCTGCGACATATATACCACTTTAGAAGTGTCTATCTTTCAAATTATTGATGAGACAGCGCGGAGACAGCACTGTCTGCTCTTTGTGTTGTCAATGTAAAGTCTGTCTTCAGTGAGCGTCATAAGGCTTACATTGTAATGAAGATTTTTGCCGGGTGGGAGCGACTCACGAGCTCTATAGCTCACAGAGCCACAATATATTTTAGTTAAATAGACACAAGATCCATCAGAGAACCAAAGTTATCGACATAGCTCTAAGGATTAGCAAGCTGAAGTGGCAGTGGGCTGGTCTCATCTGTCGTAGAACCGATAACTGTTGGGGTAGACGAGGAGCGCAAAGAGAGGGTAGTAGTAGTAGGTGTTCTAGAGGGGACAGCACGGCTCGGTAAAAGTAGTTTAGGACGCCCTCCAGCTAGATGGAGCGACGATATACGCAAGCTGGCTGGCAGCAGTTGGAAATAAAGAGTTGAAGATCGAGCTCAGAGGTGTGCCATAGGTGAAGCCTATGTCCAGCACTGGATAGAGATAGGCTGATGATGATGATGATGAGGACATAAGAGGAGAGGCACAACTTAATGTTAACATAGAATAAGTATTGCGATAGGTTGGTAGTAGTACTTACAATGCATCTTGATTTGTTGTTAATGCTTCACCCAAAAATCGTCAAAATTTTCCGGTACAATTTCCCTTCTGAAACAAAAAACATTGGAATCAGAAGACTTAAATAAATATCGGACTCAGTGGCGTGTCTTAGGAGTAACCTATGTCCAGCAGTGGACTGATACCGGCTGATAATGATGATCATGAATAAACACCATAGTAAAACCAATTTTGCCCTACTATTGGTTTTTTTTAATATTTATCTGATAGTTAGTTAGTTTAACAACTATATCGACTGGTGTTCAGTCTTGTAATGACGCTATATAACACTCTAGGTCTTGAATAGTCTGACTCTCAAGGGGTGTGCTGCCGGAACGCCGTAAGTTTTTAGCGGCAGATATTTTCCTTGATGGTGGTAAGCTACGTTTTGGTAAATTTAGACCATAGACGCAGTGAAAATACCAATTTGTACATTCATGCCGATGCTAATAAATAAGCTTTAAGCCAAAAAATCCATTATATAATTAGCTTGTTTCCATAGACAAAACATATTTTTGGCGAAATAAAAGTGTTTGTGTTATTATGGTAACTGTTGGATCCATCATCGATCGTATCATCACTTAACATCAGATGAGACAGCCGCTATCTAATACTATAAGAATCTTTGTCCTGACATACTGACTGACTCACTGACTCACTGACTCACTGACAGACAACGCACAGCCTAAACCGCTGGTCGTAGAGACTTGAAATTTGGAGGGTATATTTGTCTTAGTACGTAAGGGTGTACTAAGAAAGGATTTTCCAAAATTCACCCCTTAAGGGGATGAAATGGGGGTTCAAAGTTTGTATGGAGAAACAAGATTAGATCGTCTTTTCTATCCGAAACTTCACATAAGTGCTTCAGTAAAAAATAAGTAAAGACGTGTTTCAGGTTTTTTTGGAATTCCACCCCTAAGAGGGTGAAATGGGGTAATAAAGTGTAAAATCAATATTGTTTCGGATTGCGCTGAAATTTGGCATGCAAATAGTTATTACGACGTTAGTTCCCACTGAGAAAGGATTTTCTAAAATTAACCCTCGAAGGGGATGAAACGGGGGTTCAAAGTTTGTATGGAGAAACAAGATTAGATAGTCTTTTCTATCTGAAACTCCACACAAGTGCTTCCGTAAAAAAATAAGTAAACACGTGTTTCAGGTTTTTTTTTAATTCCACCCCTAAGAGGGTGAAATTGGGTAATAAAGTGTGAAAATCAATATTGTTTCGGATTGCGCTGAAATTTGGCATGCAGATAGTTATAACGACGTTAGTTCCCTCTGAGAAAGGATTTTCCAAAATTAACCCTCGAAGGGGATGAAACGGGGGTTCAAAGTTTGTATGGAGAAACAAGATTAGATAGTCTTCTCTATCTGAAACTTCACACAAGTGCTTCAGTACAAAAATAAGTAAACACGTGTTTCAGGATTTTTTGTAATTCCACCCCTAAGAGGGTGAAATGGGGTAATAAAGTGTAAAAATCAATATTGTTTCGGATTGCGCTGAAATTTGGCATGCAGATAGTTATTAAGACGTTAGTTCTCTCTGAGAAAGGATTTTCTAAATTAACCCTCGCAGGGGATGAAACGGGGGTTCAAAGTTTGTATGGAGAAACAAGATTAGATAGTCTTTTCTATCCGAAACTCCACACAAGTACTTCAGTAAAAAAATAAGTAAATACGTGTTTCAGGTTTTTTTGAAATTCCACACCTGAGAGGGTGAAATGGGGTAATAAAGTGTGAAAATCTATATTATTTCGGATTGCGCTGAAATTTGGCACGCAGATAGTTATTAAGACGTTAGTTCCCTCTGAGAAAGGATTTTCCAAATTAACCCTCGCAGGGGATGAAACGGGGGTTCAAAGTTTGTATGGAGAAACAAGATTAGATAGTCTTTTCTATCCGAAACTCCACACAAGTGCTTCAGTAAAAAAATATGTAAATACGTGTTTCAGGTTTTTTTGAAATTCCACCCTAAAGAGGGTGAAATGGGGTAATAAAGTGTAAAATCAATATTGTTTCGGATTACGCTGAAATTTGGCATGCAGATAGTTATTACGACGTTAATTCCCTCTAAGAAAGGATTTTCCAAAATTAACCCTCTAAGGGGATGAAAAGGGGGTTCAAAGTTTATATGGAGAAACAAGATTAGATAGTCTTTTCTATCCGAAACTTCACACAAGTGCTTCAGTAAAAAAATAAGTAAACACGTGTTTCAGGTTTTTTTGAAATTCCACCCTTAAGAGGGTGAAATGGGGTAATAAAGTGTAAAATCAATATTGTTTCGGATTACGCTGAAATTTGGCATGCAGATAGTTATTACGACGTTAGATCCCTCTTTGAAAGGATTTCCCAAAATTAACCCTCGAAGGGGATGAAACGGGGGTTGAAAGTTTGTATGGAGAAACAAGATTAGATAGTCTTTTCTATCCGAAACTTCACACAAGTGCTTCAGTACAAAAATAAGTAAACACGTGTTTCAGGTTTTTTTGTAATTCCACCCCTAAGAGGGTGAAATGGGGTAATAAAGTGTAAAAATCAATATTGTTTCGGATTGCGCTGAAATTTGGCATGCAGATAGTTATTAATTACGACGTTAGTTCCCTCTGAGATAGGTTTTCCAAAATTCATCCCTGAAGAGGATGAAACGAGGGTTCAAAGTTTGTATGGAGAAACAAGAATTGATTGTCTCTTATATTCGAAACTTTACGCAAGTAGTTTAGTAAATAAATGAGTAAATACGTGTTTCAGGCTTTTTGAAATTCTATTCCTAAAAGGGTTAAGTGGAGTAACAATGTCTGAAATCAATATTGTTTCGGATTGCGCTGATATTTTGCATCCAGATAGAAATTTTGACGTAGGTATCCGCTGAGAAAGGATTTTTCAAAATTCACTCTTCAAGGGATGAAGCGGGGGTTCAAATTTTGGATAGTCATTTTATTCGACATTTCACACAAGTACTTCTGTCAATAAATAAGTAAATACGAGTTTCAGACTTTTTCAAAATGCCACCCTAAAAGAGTGAACTGGGGTAAAAAAGTCTGAAAATCAATATAGTTTCGGATTGCGCTTTATTGGGTTTTTCGGGTTTTAAAAATATGAATCCTGATTTGTCTTAGTCACGCGATAACATGAAAACAGGTGAACCAATTTGGCTAATTTTTATTTGATGTCTTTAATGATAGAATCGTTTTTACAAAAGAAAAGTTTTAAGTAAATAAAAGGAGTTTTTAACGCGGGCGTAGCCGCGGGGGACTTCTAGTGTAAATATTAATTCTTCCCATCAAGTGGACCATTTGCTTGTTTGATACCTTTATCATAAAAATAATATAATAAAAAAGCTGGACAGGCACGAGTACACTAAAAAAGAACCGACTTCAATGCCGTGCTATTCATTTTCAGTACCAATTTTGAGATGTTTATCTCAATATCTCTGGAGATTATCAGACCTCGATAAAATTACCATGGTACCACACTTGGGATATCTCCTTTCGAACAAAAAAAGAATAATCAAAATTGGTTCATAAACGACGAAGTTATCCGAGAACAAACACACAAAAAAAAAAATATCGGTCGAATTGAGAAACCTCCTCCTTTTTTTGAAGTCGGTTAAAAAAACAGGCGAATTGAAACCCTCCTGCTTTTTGGACTCGGTTAAAAAGTCCGGTTCATGTAAAGTTTCAGACGTTCTGTCATTTCACTGTATCTCCCCTAGGGAGGCAATCAGTTCCCATTGTAGGCCTAGCGTGCTACTATCCTCGACCGCATCATCACTTAAGTTGGTAAGTGGTGAGATAGGTAAGGTAGTGAAAACACAGACGAATTGATAACCTTCCCCTTTTTAACCGACTTCAAAAAAAGTAGGAGGAGTTTCTCAATTCGACCGTATATATATGTATATATATATATATTATGTTTGTTCGCGGATAACTTCGTCGTTTATGAACCGATTTTGATGATTCTTTTTTTGTTGGAAAGGAGATATCCCCAGTGTGGTACCATGGTAATTTTATCGAGATCTGATAAGTATCTCTAGAGATATAGAGATATGGAGATAAACACCTCAAATTGGTACTGAAAATTAATAGCGCGGCATTGAAGTCGGTTCTTTTTAGTTTTTCAAACAATCTTATTTGGAAGTCGGTTTATAAAAAATACTGTAGCACAAAGAGCTCTATAATGCCAGTAATTTGGATCTCGCACGCCGCAACCATTACTTTCAGACATCCTCAAGATAACTTTTATTCCTACGAATAATTAATTATTCCTAGGGCCAGTTTCACCGGTTCCTAATAATGCGTAAGATACTCGTAGTTATCTGACACAAGACGCCGTATAAAAACTGTCAAAAATCTATCAGATTTCTTAATTTAGCGCTTCATTTATCAGGAACTGGTGAAACTGGCCCTTACAATAATTCTATTTATTCGTAAGTTATTTTCACTGCTATTAATTGATTACTAGCTGCAAAATCGCCCGCAAAATTATAACAATAGAAAGTACTAATATAACGTCAAGATTATATAAATTATATTATGTGCCTAATTTCATCTATTTGCGCTCATATATCATATAGGCTAGCGTTTGACCACTATCTGACCTGTTGGTAAGTGATGATGCGGTCGAAGATGGTAAGTACGCTAGGCCTAGAATGGGAACTGGCTCTCAAGGATCGCTGCCGGAACACATTATATGTTTGGCGACAGATTTTCTAACTTGAGGGTGGTAGCTGGCCAGGCGGACACTAGATAGTGTTCAACCACCATTCGGGGTTTGAGGGTTTCTTAACGATGTTTTTCCTTTACCGTCAGGCCACTGTGAAAAGTGCACATAAGAAAGCAAAATCCATTGGCCCTAAGTAGCATAAAAATTAAATTCAAAAACTAAAAGCTGACTACTGAAAAATCACTTAAAATGTATGGAACAAAAAAATATCGTCATCTGAAATTGTTATGTACAAGCTATTTAGTAAGAATGCATTGTGTATTAAATAAACAACTTATACGTAATATATTTTTTACCATTGCCACTCAAAAAAGAGCACTTTATTCATCGGTAGCAGTGAATAAAACGCTCTTTTACTCACTCGGTGAATAAAAACATTTTGCATTTGGAACAAGCACGAAATACGAATTATGTACAAAATATAAATAAAACTTGCTGAAAGTTCCTACTACCTGGCTAAATAGAGGTATACCAATTATACCATAGAAGCTATATAATTAAATAAAAATAAAAATCCCGCCAATTTTGATTATTTTTTTTTTGTTTTCGTTTTGCTCCACACGATTAGTGTATTCTGCCAGAATAAAGTATAAAAATTATTCAAGTTTTTGTGAATTCAAGCCATAAAGTTGAGTCAAAGTGACATTTCTGATCAAGTTGAAGTCACAGTATAGTCCAAGTTATACCCTTAGTAAAGATGTGAACGTTACTGAAGATTTTCTGTGCAATTTCGATGAAACGCAAATAGCATGTTTTTTTAACATTGTGCTGTTTCCACACATTCACTGGCACTAAATAATTTAAGGTACGGCCACCCTGCAGCGTCCTGCGATCTGCAGGCGCGATCTCAGTACTTTTCAATTGTTTTCTGATCGCGTTTGGTGTGACCAGTTGGTACAAATACTACTGCGTCGTGTGTCCGTACCTTAATAATCCCGATTTATTACACATTAATAATAACATAAGATAAATATAAATAGGTACTATAAGTAGGTACTACTATTTATTTTCTCGCAGTCAATGGTAAAAAGCAGATTACACGACTAGAGAATAAAAAATTTAATCTCGGTCCTTGTATCCCTCGCTCCGCTCAGGATTCTAATCTAGAATCCTTTGCTGCTCTCGGGATCCAACTTAGTCCCCCGAATTAAATTGCCTTTTTATTCACTTGTTGTATAATCTACTATTAAGATATTTAATACATACAGAGAATATCCGTGGTCGTATGCCACTTTGCCATAAAATGTATGTGATCACTTACTATATGGGATGTAAGGAAGGACACATATCACCTCAGTGATCCCAGCCAACCTTACCTGCCCGTGGCGCATCCTTGACCAACAAACGAGGCTCTGGCGACCGACAAATGGCAGTATAACCGTTTCAAATTATGGCGTAGCTAAATAATATAGGCCGGTGACGGCTGTTACCGGTGCGAGGAGCTACGTCCTGCAATCGCCAACCCGCCTGCCCAGCGTGGCTATTAGGGCATATCCCTCCCAACGAGCTGAATATCAGGCTCAGTGGCATATCTTGGGAGAGGCCTACGTCCATCATTGGACTGAATCTGGCTGATTATGATGACGATCGCTTACTACTGTTAGAATGTATTGTTTCGTTAGGGTAGGTAGCATACTACCACGATTATTCTCCGAGTATCACTATGAATATTGTAATGTACCAGAGCGGCCAATCAAGTCGCTTCCAATATATCTCATTTTTAACCGACTTCACAAAAAAGGAGGAGGTTCTCGAATCGACTATTCTATTTGTTTTTTTTTACGTTTGTTACCTCAGTACTCCGTCAAATCTTGACTGATTTCAAAAATTCTTTATTTTTTAGTTTGAGAGATTATGCCTCCCGACCGGTCCCATTCAAATTGTTATCAAGTTATGACAATTATCTCCGGAGATATAGATAAACATCTCAAACACATTACATACCTTGACGACTTATGCATTTGTATACCTTGACGACATGATACTACTGGCTATTTTGACTATCGCGGCATGTGAAGTCGGTTTTTTTTCGTGTTGTAAACGATCTTAAATTATTGTACATTGTTACACACAGTCAAAAATTTAACGAACAATGTAAAAAAATATAAAGTTTATAACACATTAGGAAACATAATATTTGATACCTCATTTGTCAAATTATGATAAGGAGTTAAGAAGTTATGAGGGAACAGATGAACCTAAATTCATACCGGTCAACCACATAGCCCTCCCTTAAGGTACGACCACACCGCGGCGTCCTGCGTGTGCAATCTAGGCGGCGATCAGATAGCGCAGTAGTATTTGTACCGACTGGTTCACACCAAACGCGATCTACGGCGATCAGAAAACGATAGAAATTCAGATCGCAAACGCGCACAAGGACGCAGGACGCCGCGGTGGTCGTTCCTTTAGGCGGGTTAAAACATACAGTAACATAAAACTTTCACAATTATAATTATATTATTGGACTAGCAGCGACTCGCGGTTTCACCCGCGTAGTTCCAGTACCCGTGAGAACACAGGGATAAAATACATGTTACTCGCTGATGTATGTAGCTTTCCATTAGTGAAAGAAATTTTAAAATCAGTTCAGTTGTTTTTGTACACCAGTAGATTCAACAGTCAATCAGTTTTCATCTTTTGTTTGCAGATCTAGGGTTGCCTCTTAAGACGGTATTATGCAGCTGATAGACGGACAATCAGTTCCATTCGGAATATGATTTGTACTGCAATTAGTCTGCGTTTTATTTATTTATTATGTTTCATTATTTCACAGTTTTTTGGATAAAAATTGGCTGAAGTACTGAAACATGCACTGGGTTGCGGGTGCACGTAATATTACGGTTGGCAACCCTACATTAATCAGGGGAATTAAACATGTGTTTTAAGTGTGACGTTCGACGTCTAGATGAAAGCTAAATGGCTCAATACCTTTGTTTTATTTTTTTGTAAATTCAAAGCAATAAGTTATGTTTCTGTTATATCTATACTAATGTTATAAATTTTATATATATATATTATAAATTTGTATTTTTGTATGTTTGTAATGAGTAAGCTCAAAAACTACTGAACCGATTTTAAAAATTCTTTCACTAATACATAGAATGGACTTTCGGAATGAAAATAGGCTATATATTATCCCGTTTAAATCAAAGGTACATTCGTGGAGACCTAATTTGCAACCTAAGTCGGCAAATAAACAGTCGAAAAAACACGTTTCTTACGAACGCTTCTTAATTGAAAATAGATAGAAGAATATTTTCTATGCAAGAGTTGTACAACTTAATAAGACCTACAAAAAAGTCCGCGACAGCATATGTCTATCTCTTAAGGTTGACTCACAGTAACCATTTTAATCTTAAAATTTTTGTTAAAAAATATTACATAACTTCCAAGGCTATTTTCAAGTATATAGTAATTAATCCTTATCCAAATAATTACGTTAATTAGCTTGGCCACATATTATAGATTAAAATTGTCCTTTACAGTATATAATTCAAATGAAAACTCTACAAGATATCACGAATTTCACAAACACGCATCGCAAAATTCATAAAATATTTGCAGTGAAACCAAAGATTAGGTCATAGTTATTACGAAAATATTATTATAAGCTTAGCTATGCTGTAGATCCCCACCGATCACAATCAATTTGAAGTCAATAAAGTATAATAATATGATCTATTGTATAAAATTATATTCATCTATATATATAACTAGCTGTTACCCGCAGCTTCGCCCGCGTTATTGTGTCTTTATGACTTTTGAGGTCTAGATCAATAATCTCTTAGCCCAAGTCACCATAGATGACCCCAAAGTCGAACTTAATATCCTCTATTGTTAAAGTCATTAATCATTTTGGTTAGGTATACGAAGTTGTGCTGTTTAATTGATTGCCTCAACACAAAAGTTTCTGATATATTTCTTACAAAGAAATTATGGTAAATAGCTGCGCGAGCAAACATTTTTTATGACTTTTTATGACCCTGACAGTTTTATAACCTAACAATCAAGTCACTGTAGATGACTCTTAGGTCGAACTCGATATCGTCTATTGTTAAAGTCATTAATCATTACTTGATAAACCTAAGCAAGGTTTACCAAGTTTTGCTGTTTAAGTATTTGAGTCAGTCTAATGTATGAGGCTGTTAAAACACGCTATTATATGCTATATAGCGTTATTACTGCGCAAGCGAAGCGAGCGCAAATTTTTTTTATGATCTTTTATGACCCTGACAGTTTTTATGACCTACTATGTCAACACCGATAATCCTAGGGTTTAACTTGATATCCACTTATTTTAAGGTAAAATAATGATTATAATTATTGAAGGTTGAACTGTTTAAAATTATAAACTTGTTTTGATGCATGTGGCTATTTAAATACATAAAATGTTAAAATATTACCTACAAAGAAGATAAGACAAATGCTTGCGCGAGCGTAGCTAGCGCTATCAATGCGCGAGCGAAGCGATGGTGAAAAATTTTTACGACTTTTTATGGCCCTGACAGTTTTTATGACCTCCTAACACCGATACCACAAAGGTTAAACTTGATATCCACTAATTTTAAGATTAATAATTATTATGATTATTAAAGGTTGTACTGTTTTAATCTTCGAGCATTTACCAATTGAGACGTTAAAGCAAGGCGTTCCCCTTTGCTGGCCATATAGCCATTTTTGGCCATATGAGCGTGCGTAACTACGCTGTATTTTTAATACTGTGTGCGTGTTTCAAGTTAGTGTGATTTGTGTGTGTGCAATGCGTGTTTACCTCGTCCCCCATAAGTATCGGCAGAAAAAAATGTTTGCGGATTACAACGTTAACATCTCCATTGGTAAATGCTCGAAGGTTTTAATTTATTACTCGTTTTGATGCATGTGGTTATAAATATACAACATTTACTGAAATATTACCAACAAAGAAGATAAAACAAATGCTTGCGCGAGCGTAGCGAGCGCTATTATTGCGCGAGCGAAGCGAGCGCGAAAATTGTTTACGACCTTTTATGACCCTGACAGCTTTTATGACCAACTAAGTCAATACCGATAACCCTAAGGTTAAACTTGATATCCACTTATTTTAAGGTTAATAATCTTTATCAATATTGAAGGTTGTACTGTTTTAATCTATGACTCGTTTTGATGCATGTGGCTATTAAAATACAAAACTTGCTGAAATGTTACCTGCAAAGTAGGTAAAACAAATGCTTGCGCGAGCGCAGCGAGCACTATTACTGCGCGAGCGAAGCGAGCGCTAAAAATGTAGACGACCTTTTATGACCCTGACAGCTTTTATGACCTACTAAGTCATTACCGATAACCCTTAGGTTAAACTTGATATCCACTTATTTTAAGGTTAATAATCTTAATCGTTATTGAAGGCTGTACTGTTTTAATCTATGACTCGTTTTGATGCATGTGGCTATTAAAATACAAAAGTTGCTGAAATGTTTTCTACAAAGTAGATATAACAAATGCTTGCGCGAGCGGAGCGAGCGCCATTACTGCGCGAACGAAGCGAGCGCGAAATATTTTTACTACTTTTTTTGACCCTGACAGTTTTAATGACCTTCTATGTCAACACCGATAACACAAAGGTTAAACTTCATATCCATTTATTATAAGGTTAACAACAATAATGATTATTGAAGGTTGTACTGTTTTAATGTATGACTCGTTTTGATGCATGTGGTTATTAATATATAAAAATTACTGAAATATTACCAACAAAGAAGACAAAACAAATGCAAAGGCCACACATTCACAAAATTCCATAATAAAAATCTAGACACCCGAAATTGCCAACCAAAAACAAGTATTCATTGTCCTTCCATGTCTTATCGACTGTCTGTGTACAAAATTTCAGCTAAAAAGGTTAACCCGTTTGACCGAGAGCAGGCCACACATTTGCAAAACTGGGCACCTAGACTCGACAGCCGGAAAAAAAGTATCCGATATCCTATTCTTTCCTATGAACTGTCTTTATACAACATTTCAGGCAAATCGGTCAAGCTGTTTATTTATGTATATTTATAAAATTCAATTTAATATATCTGGACCCCGTGACTCGACAGCCAGAAAAAAAGTATCCTATATCCTATTCTGCCTTATGACATGTATTCATACAACATTTCAGGCAAATCGGTCTAGCCGTTTATTCAAGAAGAAGTCTTATATTTACAAAATTCAGTTAAAAATATTTGGACCCCTGACTCGACAGCCAGAAAAAAAGTGTCTTATATCTTATTCTACCCTATGTACTGTCTATATACAATATTTCAGGCAAATCGGTCAAGCCGTTTATTCGAGAAGAGGTTTTATATTTACAAAATTCAATTTAAAATATCTGGACCCCCTGACTCGACAGCCAGAAAAAAAGCATCCTTAATCCTATTCTGCTCTAAGACATGTATTCATACTATATTTCAGGCAAATCGGTTAAGCCCTATATTTGAGAAGAAGTTTTATATTTACAAAATTCAATTAAAAATACTTGGACCCCCTGACTCGACAGCCAAAAAAAAAAGATTCTATATCCTATTCTACCCTATGAACTGTCTGTATACAGCATTGCAGGCAAATTGGTCAAGCCGTTTATTCGAGAAAAGGTTTTATATTTACAAAATTCAATTTAAAATATCCGGACCCCCTGACTCGACAGCCAAAAAAAATGTATCCTATATACTATTCTGCCCTATGACACGTATTCATGCAACATTTCAGGCAAATCGGTCTAGCCATTTATTCGAGAAGAAGTCTTATATTTACAAAATTCAGTTAAAAATATTTGGACCCCCTGACGCGACAGCCAAAAAAACAGGTTCCTATATCTTATTTTACCCTATAAACTGTCTATATACAACATTTCAGGCAAATCGATCAAGTCGTTTATTTTAGAAGAGGTTTTAAACAAATAAACAAACTGACTTTCGTATTTATAATATTGGTGTTGATTGGTGTTGATAGCTGCGCGAGCAAACATTTTTTATGACTTTTTATGGCCCTGACAGTTTTATAACCTAACAATCAAGTCACTGAAGATGACTCTTAGGTCGAACTCGATATCGTCTATTGTTAAAGTCATTAATCATTACTTGGTAAACCTAAGCAAGGTTTACCAAGTTTTGCTGTTTAAGTATTTGATTCAGTCTAATGTATGAGGCTGTTAAAACACGCAATTATATTATGCTATATAGCGTTATTACTGCGCAAGCGAAGCGAGCGCAAATTTTATTTATGATCTTTTATGACCCTGACAGTTTATATGACCTACTATGACAACACCGATAACCCTAGGGTTCAACTTGATATCCACTTATTTTAAGGTAAAATAATGATTATAATTATTGAAGGTTGAACTGTTTAAAATTATAAACTCGTTTTGATGCATGTGGCTATTTAAATACATAAACTGATAAAATATTACCTACAAAGAAGATAAGACAAATGCTTTCGCGAGCGTTGCTAGCGCTATCAATGCGCGAGCGAAGCGATGGTGAAAAATGTTTACGACTTTTTATGACCCTGACAGTTTTTATGACGTAATAAGTCAACACTGATGACACAAAGGTAAAACTTGATATCCACTTATTTTTATGTTAATAATCATTATGATTATTGAAGGTTGCACTGTTTCAATTTATAAACTCGTTTTGATGCATGTGGCTGGCTATTATTATAAAATACAAAAAATGTTGAAATATTACCTACAAAGTTAATAAAAGAAGTGCTAGCTTAAGCGCGAAATTTTTTACAACTCTTTATGACCCAGACATTTGTTATGACCTACTTAGTCAACATCGATGACCCTAAGGTTAAACTTGATACTTATTTTAAAGTTAATAATCATTTTGATTATTGAAGGTTGTACTGTTTAATTTATGACTCGTTTTGATGCATGTGGCTATTAAAATACAAATTTGCTGAAATGTTTTCTACAAAGTAGATATAACAAATGCTTGCGCGAGTGAAGCGAGCGCGAAATATTTTTACTACTTTTTTTGACCCTGACAGTTTTAATGACCTTCTATGTCAACACCGATAACACAAAGGTTAAACTTCATATCCATTTATTATAAGGTTAACAACAATAATGATTATTGAAGGTTGTACTGTTTTAATGTATGACTCGTTTTGATACATGTGGTTATTAATATATAAAAGTTACTGAAATATTAGCAACAAAGAAGACAAAACAAATGCTTGCGCGAGCGAAGCGAGCGCAAACATTTTTTAAGACCTTTTATGACCTTTACAGCTTTTATGACCTACTAAGTCATTACCGATAACCCTAAGGTTAAACTTGATATCCACTTATTTTAAGGTTAATAATCTTTATCATTCTAGAAGGTTGTACTGTTTCAATCTATGACTCGTTTTGATGCATGTGGCTATTAAAATACAAAAGTTGCTGAATCGTTTTCTACAAAGTAGATATAACAAATCTTGTGCGAGCGCAGCGGGCGCTATCACTGCGCGAGCGAAGCGAGCGCGAAAATGTTTTACGTCTTTTTATGACCCAGACAGTTTTTATGACGTAATAAGTCAACACTGATGACACAAAGGTTAAACTTGATATCCAATTATTTTAATGTTATTAATCATTATGATTATTGAAGGTTGTACTGTTTCAATTTATAAACTCGTTTTGATGCATGTGGTTGGCTATTAAAAATTACAAAAAATGTTGAAGTATTACCTACAAAGTTAATAAAAGAAGTGCTAGCGCGAGCGCGAAAATTTTTTTTTAACTTTTTATGACCCAGAAAGTTGTTATGACCTACTAAGTCAACATCGATGACCCTAAGGTTAAACTTGATACTTATTTTAAAGTTAATAATCATTATGATTATTATGGTTAATAATCTTTATCGTTATTGAAGGCTGTACTGTTTTAATCTATGACTCGATTTGATGCATATGGCTATTAAAATACAAAAAATGCTGAAATATTACCTACAAAGTAGACAAAACAAATGATTGCGCGAGGGTAGCGAGCGCGAAAAATTTTTACGGCTTTTTATGACAGTTTTAGTTTTGATGACCTACTAAGTAAACACCTATGACCCTAAGGTTAAATGTGGCTGTTAACACGAATGTTTCTGAATTACTTCCCACAATGCAGATAAAACACGTTGGGCAAGCAAAGCTATCGCGTAAATTTTGATGGCTTATAATGACCCTGACAGTTTTATGGCCTTATTAGGACACATCTTAAGTTAAGTCATTATAGATGGACCTAAGGTCAAACTTTTATGATTATGCAAACTCTATGTAAAGTTAACAAAAAATAAAGGCACCCACACTTAATTGCCGAAAAAAGTATTCCCTGCCCTTTCATGCCCTATTATATACTATACTATTATTCTTTGTACAAAATTTCATCTGAATCGGTCAAGCCGTCTGGCCGAAAAGAGGCCACACATTCACAAAATTCCATAATAAAAATCTAGACACCCGAAATTGCCAACCAAAAAAAAGTATTCGTTGTCCTTCCATGTCTTATTGACTGTCTGTGTACAAAATTTCAGCTAAAAAGGTTAACCCGTTTGACCGAGAGTAGGCCACACATGCAAAACTGGGCACCTAGACTCGACAGCCGGAAAAAAAGTATCCGATATCCTATTCTTTCCTATGAACTGTCTTTATACAACATTTCAGGCAAATCGGTCAAGCCGTTTATTCGATAAGAGGTCTTATATTTATAAAATTCAATTTAATATATCTGGACCCCCTGACTCGACAGCCAGAAAAAAAGTATCCTATATCCTATTCTGCCCTATGACATGTATTCATACAACATTTCAGGCAAATCGGTTTAGCCGTTTATTCGAGAAGAAGTCTTATATTTACAAAATTCAGTTTAAAATATTTGGACCCCCTGACTCGACAGCCAGAAAAAAAGTGTCTTATATCTTATTCTACCCTATGTACTGTCTATATACAATATTTCAGGCAAATCGGTCAAGCCGTTTATTCGAGAAGAGGTTTTATATTTACAAAATTCAATTTAGAATATCTGGACCCCCTGACTCGACATCCAGAAAAAAAGTATCCTTAATCCTATTCTGCTCTAAGACATGTATTCATACTAAATTTCAGGCAAATCGGTTAAGCCGTATATTTGAGAAGAAGTTTTATATTCACAAAATTCAATTAAAAATATTTGATATATATAAATATTTGATACCCCCTGACTCGACAGCCAAAATAAAAATATCCTATATCCTATTCTACCCTATGAACTGTCTGTATACAATATTGCAGGCAAATTGGTCAAGCCGTTTATTCGAGAAAAGGTTTTATATTTACAAAATTCAATTAAAAATATCCGGACCCCTTGACTCGACAGCCAAAAAAAAGTATCCTATATCCTATTCTGCCCTATGACACGTATTCATGCAACATTTCAGGCAAATCGGTCTAGCCATTTATTCGAGAAGAAGTCTTATATTTACAAAATTCAGTTAAAAATATTTGGACCCCCTGACTCGACAGCCAAAATAAAAAGATCCTATATCCTATTCTACCCTATGAACTGTCTGTATACAACATTTCAGGCAAATCGATCAAGTCGTTTATTCGAGAAGAGGTTTTATATTTACAGAATTCAATTTAAAATATCCAGACCCCCTGACTCGACAGCCAAAAAAAAGTATCCTATATCCTATTCTGCCCTATGACACGTATTCATGCAACATTTCAGGCAAATCGGTCTAGCCATTTATTCGAGAAGAAGTCTTATATATACAAAATTCAGTTAAAAATATTTGGACCCCCTGACTCGACAGCCAAAAAAACAGGGTCCAATATCTTATTCTACCCTATGAACTGTCTATATACAACATTTCAGGCAAATCGGTCAAGTCGTTTATTCGAGAAGAGGTTTTATATTTACAAAATTCAATTTAAAATATCTGGACCCCCTGACTCGACAGCCAGAAAAAATGTTTCCTTAATCCTATTCTTCTCTAAGATATGTATTCATACAAAATTCCAGGCAAATCGGTTAAGCCGTTTATTTGAGAAGAAGTCTTATATTTACAAAATTCAATGAAAAATATTTGGACCCCCTGACTCGACAGCCAGAAAAAAAGTATCTTATATCCTATTCTACCCTATGAACTGTCTGTATACAACATTTCAGGCAAATCGGTCTAGCCGTTTATTCGATAAGAGATTTTATATTTACAAAATTCAATTTGAAATATCTGGACCCCCTGGCTTGACAGCCAAAAAAAAGTATCCAATGTCCTATTCTGTCCTATGACATGTATTCACACAAAATTTCAGGCAAATCGGTCAAGCCTTTATTCGAGAAGAAGTCTCATATATACTAAATTCAATTAAAAATATCTGGACCCCCTGACTCGATAGCCAAAAAAAAAGTATCATATATCCTATTCTTCCCTATGAACTGTCTATATACAACATTGCAGGCAAATCAGTCAAGCCGTTTATTCGAGAAGAGGTTTTATATTTACAAAATTCAATTTAAAATATCTGGACCCCCTGACCGGACAGCCAGAAAAAAAGTTTCTCAAATCCTATTCTACCCTATGACATGTATTCATACAAAAGTTCAGGCAAATCGGTCAAGCCATTTATTCGAGAAGAAGTCTCATATTTACAAAATTCAATTAAAAATATCTGGACCCCCTGACTCGATAGCCAAAAAAATAGTATCCTATATCCTATTCTGCCCTATGTACTATCTTTGCACAAAATTTCAGCCAAATCCGTCAAGCCGTTTGACCGTGAAGAAGTCCCAAACAAACAAACAAACAAACAAATAAACAAACTGACTTTCGCATTTATAATATTGGTGTTGATAATATAATATAATATTTTAAACCACCCCGACAGATCTATGTATAATATCTTTTTCCAATGACTCTACACACGACATTTAAAATCTGAGCTGTAAGTTGGTGAGGATTTGAGTATTCTGTAGAGTCCAGGAGGCTTCCATGTTCTTACAATATCGTTGAAGAAGAAGATTTTCGAATTGATCAGACCTATGAAAGTTGATTTCATAGCGCAATTAACTAGAAAAAAGCTCATTCAAGTTTTATAACGATTGAACGAATTTTCATGAATCAAAGCTAAGAAAACTCTCGATGAAGACATCTATCAAACAAAAAAAAACTACCAATAATAAAAACAAAATCGGTTCATCCGGTTAGGTGCTAAGATGCTACAGACAGACACACAGAT
This sequence comes from Cabera pusaria, assembly GCA_954871355.1. Classification (NCBI taxonomy): domain Eukaryota; kingdom Metazoa; phylum Arthropoda; class Insecta; order Lepidoptera; family Geometridae; genus Cabera; species Cabera pusaria. Next base: position 21,081,650 of record OX940902.1, read on the forward strand.
ACACACGTTAAACGTATAATACCCCTTCTTCGATCCCATGATTTGATTGATTTTGATTCCATGATCCCACTACCTCTGTACGAAAACCCATGATTCATGAATGCACATAAAACTTTCATTGGTAGGTATATAGCTAGGATTAGAACCAACGACCGTCGGGTCAGAATCAGGGTAACTATCCTTTACGCCAAAGAGCCGTCCAATATCAATACGTAAGTATTATAAAACAAAGTTCATCACTGCGTCTGTCTGTCTGTTCGCAATAATCTCAATAGCTTCTGAACGGATTATCATGCGGTTTTCACCAATAGCCAGAGTGTTTATGAGGAAGGTTTAGGTGCATAATTCGTTAAGGTTTTGTGTAAATTGGATGAAATATGACGATGGTTGTTAAGTATGTTCATATTTTATATTCGATGCAACAAACTGATGCAAATTTTGTAGGCATATATGTTCTACCCGTGCGAAGCCGGGGCGGGCTGCTAGTCTATAATATTTTTTTATTGAATATGATCTGTTTAATGTAATTTGACGTGTGTAAGTGCAAATTTTTAATTTGCCCATATACTGAATAAATGCTTTGACTTTTGACTTTTTTTGACTTTGAGTTAAATCGTAACAACAAACGAAAATCAAACCTTTCAATTTTATAATATTAGTTTAGATATAACAGTGTACAAAAAACAACTTACATTCAGTCCATTGCCTGCACTAAATACGGCGTATATTCACTAGATGCAAAGTCCAAGTGAGAATTGTCTGACCGACCAAAGGAATTTTCGCTGACACTTTGAAACTAGAACTGAATGCTGCGCAGGTACTTTTTATTGTGCGAACAGTATGGGTAGTCAGGCATATGCTTTTAAACCCACTTCAAAAAGGAAGAGGTGCTAAATTCACCTATTTTTGTGTATGCTGTATGAGTAATATTTTTCGTTGTCACCCACGGGAAGGTCATTGTTGTCTTCCTGCGTCCGTAGGCCTACAGACGACGCGATAAAGTGAGCAAGACTTGACAAACAAATTTCGATCGATTTCGGTTTGGATTACGGTCTCGGTTTCGGTTTGCATAAAACCACCTTTTACAGATACAGCGACATGCAGAATGCTGGCTGTCCAGGTTTTAGCGTGTCATTGAACTGCGCCTGTTAGGTACCTTGAGACATAAAAATATTAAGTCTCACATGCCCTGTAATTTCACTGGACATTTTGGCATTTCGACCGAAAAATATTCCTATTTTACGGCTGAATTAACTGGCGAAGTGGTGGTACCACCCCAGCTACCACTACAAAAGTTGTCCAGTGCTTCGTTCACCGCCACATTCCAACTCCAGGCGAGCACAATTCCATTTTTAAGACCCCATCTTCACATGACGGTGAGAAAGTGGTCAAGTGCATGTCCTGTAAGACATAAAAAGTACAAGTACGCTACTCGATGCCTCCGAAAATTGACTAATACCATCTTACTGCCTATACTGATTTCCATTAAGTACTATACATTGTGCACTAAGATGACAATACAGGCAGATACATAAATAAATAAGTAAGGTAGGTACCTCATTATACATTCATTAGATAAAATAACCGGACAAGTGTGAGTCGGTCTCGCATACGAAGGGTTTCGTACCATTCCACAAAATAGGTACCTACTGTGTGATGATGAAACTTTGATTTCTCTGAAGATACGTATCGGATCTCGTTGAATTTACAATAAGAGCATTTCAGAATAAACGTCAATCGAACAAAAAAACACCTGCGATTCCGTCCTCTACTAAATTATAATCACAAGATAGAACTTAAACATAAACACTTTCATAGACTATCCCAACAAAAGAATTGAGATACAATACAATACAATAATGTTTATTTTAACTTCAAAAAAAGAAGGAGGTTTCTCAATTATACCGTATATTTTTTTACGTGTGTTCGCGGATAACTTCGTCATTTCATCATCATCATCATCATTATCAGCCGGTATCAGTCCAATGCTGGACGTAGGCCTCCCCCAAAACACGCCACTGAGCCTGGTCTTCGGCTCTTTGTTTCCAGTCACTGCCCACCGCTTTGCGAATGTCGTCGCTCCACCTAGTCACAGGGCGTCCTACTCTACGTTTGCCGATTCGCGAGATTTTTGCAGATTGTACAGAAGACCGAAGAGTACAATCGGCCCCTGTGCTTAGCATTTGTGGACTATGAGAAGGCCTTCGACTCAATCGAAACCTTGTCGGTTCTTGAGTCCTTGCAGCGTTGCCAAGTCGACTGGCGATATATCGAAGTGATGAAATGTCTATATAATGCCGCAACGATGTCAGTACAAGTACAGAACCAGCGTACTAAACATATTCACCTGCGTCGAGGAGTGAGACAGGGGGACGTCATATCCCCGAAACTGTTCACTAATGCCTTAGAGGATATGTTTAAGACGCTGGACTGGAAAGATTGTGGCATCAACATTAACGGCAAGTACATCTTTCACTTACGATTCGCAGATGACATCGTCATTAAGGCAGAGACGCTGCAGGACCTACAAAGGATGTTGAATGACCTAGCTGATTCTTCTGGATTTGGATAAAACCAAAGTCATGTATAACGAGCACGTTGTTCCGGAACCGATTGCCGTAGATGGAATCCCACTCGAAGTTGTCACGCAGTATGTTTACCTAGGGCAAACACTCCAACTAGGCAAACACAACTTCGAGAAGGAAATCCAGAGAAGAATTCAGCTGGGCTGGGCAGCATTTGGGAAACTCCGTCGAGTCTTCTCGTCGCCTATACCACAGTGCCTAAAGACAAAAGGCTTTAATCAGTGCGTCATGACATACGGAGCCGAAACGTGGACACTCACGGTTCGACTAGTCCACCAGTTTAAAGTTGCTCAGCGAGCTATGTAGAGAGCTATGCTCGGTGTTTCTCTGCGGGATCGAATCCGGAACGAAGTAATTCGCCAGAGAACTAAAGTGATCGACATAGCTCAGCGGATTAGCAAACTGAAGTGGCAGTGGGCTGGTCATATCTGCCGTAGGACCGATAACCGTTGGGGCAGACTTCGTCATTTATGAACCGATTTTGATGGTTATTTTTTTATTGGAAAGGAAATATCCCAAGGGTGGTATCATTGTAATTTCATAGAGATTTGAAAGTATATCCAGACAGAGATATGTCGATAAACGTCTCAAACTTGCAACTGAAACTGGCACGTAGGCATGGAAGTCGGTTGTTTTAGTTTTTAAACTATCATATTATTCATTATTTTTATAGAGGTCATAGAAAGACAAATACTGTTACATTTTCAAAGATCTACCTATCACGATTCCAAAGATTCTGTGAAACTCATACGGTCGGACAGCGGCAGCTTAGTAACAAGGTTCTATTTTCACACACCGGGTACGGAACCCTAATCCAAACTTATAGATAGCTCCTTATAAGGCAACATGGAAAACAAGACGCTCGTCAGATTTTGAACGCTGATGTCTGCCTTTATCAGACCAGCTTCTGGTTATTAACCGACTTCACAATAATTTATGATCGTACAAAACAAAAATAAACTGGCCAAGTGCAAGTCGGACTCGCACTAGTAGGGTTCCGTACCACACTACAGTATTTTATAAGATCGAGATGGATACGATAGATATAGATGGCGTGAAATGCAGAAAAAAACACGTTTCTTGTATGGGGACCCTCTATTATTTTTAACATTATTCTGTTTTTAGTATTTGTTCTTATAGCGGCAACAGAAATACATCATCTGTGAAAATTTCAACTATCTAACTATCACGGTTCATGAGATACAGCCTGGTGACAGACGGACAGACAGACAGACAGACAGACAGACAGACAGACAGACAGACGGACAGCGGAGTCTTAGTAATAGGGTCACGTACCCTTTGGGTACGGAGACCTAAAAACTGACTTCACATGCCGCGATAGTCAAAGTACTGGCTAGTTATAATCATGTCATCTATGTATACAAATTTGCTTATATTGTTTATCTTCATATCTCCGGAGATAATTATCATAGCTCGATAAAACATAAATGGAACCAAACGGAAGGCATAACCTCTCAAAAAAAGAGTTATTCAAATTGGTTAACATTTGACGTTGAGTTCTGAGGTAAAAAACATAAAAAAATACTGTGAAATTTAGAGCCTCCTCCTTTTTTGTAAAGTCGGTTAAAAATACATTGGACATGGCTTTACGCCAACAGGCAATCAAAACTTAGATAACATAATGTATGATCATACAAAACGAAAAAAAAATACTTCACATGCCGCGGATGTCAAAATAGCCAAAATAGCCAGTTGTATCATGTCGTCAAGGTATACAAAATAGCCAGTTGTATCATGTCGTCAAGGTATACAAAATAGCCAGTTGTATCATGTCGTCAAGGTATACAAATGCATAGGTATGTCATCAAGGTATGCAATGAATTGGAGATGTTTATCTTCATATCTCTTGAGATAATTGTCGTTCATAAATAAAAATTTAAATGGGAACAAACGGGTGGCATAACCTCTCAAACAAAAAAAGAATTTTTCAAATCGGTCCAGATTTGACGGAGTTCTGAGGTAACAAACATTAAAAAAACAGTCGAATTGAGAACCTCCTCCTTTTTTGTGAGGTCGGTTAAAAATTTCCTGGTTTCCTCACCAATTCTCTCAATCTCTCCATCAGATCTGTACATATGTTTATGTTTACAAATTACCGAGTCGGACTCGCACACGTAGGGCACGTAGGGTTCCGATTGAACAAAATTTGCCGGGAAAATAAGTTTTTGTATTGGGACCCCCTTTAATTTTCAATTTAATTCAGTTTTTATTATTTGATGCTAAAGAAACCATTATAATACAAATATGAACAAATTTCGAGTCTCTATATATTACGGGTTGTACGATCGAGCATAAAACGCCTGAAAAAACACGTTTCTTGTATTGCAGCCCCCTTAAATATTTACTTTATTGTTTTTTACAGAAATACATCATCTGTGAAAATTTCAACTATCTAACTATCACGGCTCATGAGATACAGCCTGGTGACAGACGGACAGACAGACGGACGGACAGCAGTCTTAGCCATTTTGCCTTTAGGTATACGGAACCCTTCATTTCGGAATTAACTTCTTTCAAACAATGAATAATTTTGCAAATCCGTCCATTAATGACGGATTTATGCCCGAACATATAAAATAAATTGTTACTCATTAAATGTACGACCACACCGCGGCATCCTGCGTCCGCGTGCGCGTTTGCGATCTCAATTTCTATTGTTTTGTGATTGCCGTAGATCGCGTTTGGTGTGAACCAGCCGGTACAAATACTACTGCGCTATCTGATCTCCGCCTAGATCGCGCACGCAGGACGTTGCGGTGTGTCCGTACTTTTACACGAATTTGGTATATATATATATATATATATATACTGAATTCGTATAAAATAAAATATCAGGTTGTATATACAACCTGATATTTTATTTTGTGATCTAAATAAATAATCAAAAATGTACAACCAATTTTTGTTTAACTATTTATTGCCAGAATACATAAAGCTAATTTAAATAAAGTAAATATAATTTGTGCAATAAATTCAATCAAAATCTTCAAACTCATTATAGTCATCTCCGTAGTCGAGTGGAAACATGCTCGCGCATTCGTCTTCACCTATCGTTGTGTCTCGACTCACGTGCGAAGGGTATAATTCCATCAACTCCAGCACAGCAACATCTGTTTTCATTGACACCATGAAGGCTATCTTGACATTGTCCCTAAAATTAAGTTTTATTGATAATTTTTTATAGCCTAGAGGTTTGACCACTTTTTTCTTGTTTTATACCTATCTGATAGGATAGCGTTTGACCACTATCTCGCCTGGTGGGAAGCGATTATGTGTTCGAAGAGGGTAAACACGCTAGGCCTAGAATGGCCTGACTCTCAAGGGTTGTCAGAACACCGTAAGGTTATGTCGACAGATTCTCCTTGATGATGGTAGACTACAGTTTGGTAGCAAGTCAGGCTGGACATCGATATAATGCTCATATTATTACTCTTGAGATAGTAAGGTTTGTAAGGATTTTTTAGGACGATCGAAGTAAGTATATTAAATGAAAAAAAAAATGAGTAGGCGCATTTTCACAGTGGCCCTCCGGTGTAGGAAAACATCGTTAAGAAACCCCCTGGCCTAGTAAGTTGACAGAATTAAGATGACGTACAAGCTTGTGTCAATCTAGTAAGAGTAATGCTCTGCAGGGTGGTGTAACACTGTCTAGTGTCTTAGTGTAAAAGAAGAGAAAAGAAGAGATGAAGATTGAGCTCAGTGGCGTTTCTTGGGAGAGGCCTATGTCTAGCAGTGGACTAACACTAGCTGATTATGATGATGATTATGAATATAGATAAATGTTTGTGGTAAAAGGACTTCTGCTAGTCAGCCTGGGACGGTACCACCACTTTGCCAATTAATTTTCAGCCTTAAACATAGGAATGTTTTTTGGTTGAAATAGCAAGGTGTCCAGTGAAATTACAGGGCGTGTGAGACTCAACATCATTATGTCTCAAGGTAACAGGTGCAGTGCAGTGACACGCAAAATTCTGGCAGTCCAGAATTTTGCATGCCGCTGTATCTGTAATAGGTAGACGTCATCGCTTACCATCAAGCGAGCTTCGTGCTTGTCCTGTTACATTTCACCTTAAAAAAATCAATAGGAACCAACCTCACTTAGTTTTAATTGAAGTAAGATACCTATTAACACAATAACAAGTCAATGTTTACTAAATAACAGGTATGTGTTTTGTCGACTTACGTATTCGCAGAATCGTCTGTGGCGTCAAATTGCTTTACACTGTAAGCTATGTGGACGCTGTCGTAAGGTGTGCTAGCTTTAAATATACCCATCTGTAAATAATAAAACACAAGATAAAGACTCTACTACTACGCCATCTACTCAACACAACATAACTAATCTCACACAAAACACATACTCGCAATTCCTACACGAAACACTCAAAATATATACTCGCCAAACACGCATCACTTAAAAGTAAATAATATATAATTCACTAGTTAAGTACTTATATCATTAAACCATAACGTTTTAGTGATAATAAATAAGATCAAATATTATGTTTCTTTGAAGTGTCTCACTGTTGTAAAAATTAAATAAAATTAATTTTTATGTTTTACTGTTGTGCTGTATTTAAAACTTCAAAGAAGTACATTTTATTGACATTATAAAATTTTCATAAAACCTAACAAATAGTAAGTTCAATAAGTAGGTTTTACAACATCCGCCCTTAATGGCAATAAAAAGATAAGGTATATAAAACGTGTATAATCATCAACAAAAAGAATAAAGTATTTATTACCTTTAAAAGATTCAGTGGTCATGGGACCACAAACGTCCGTATGGACCAATTCTAATGGTGACGAAACTTTTTTATACTTAATCCCTTTGAAAGGCTTCCGGGCCTGTTTTCCCTCTACACAAGGTACGCAAGGTTCTTTGTCCACATCAGTATACTCCACACCAACAGCTAGACCTTTTTTGAGTAGATCCACCAATGCGGCAGAGATGTCCTAGACGCTTATGCCAAAGCTGAAACTGGGACAAATTAGTGTGAACATTATAAGCTGAAACACCTTGCGGTTTTACTGTACAATCTAAAGTGTACAATCCACCACAGATAGAACCATGTAAAACAGGATCTTTTTAAAAAGAAACATCATTAGAATTATAAAAATTACAGCCATTCGTATCAAAAACAATCGAGAAACCTTTCTCTACTGCTTTTTTTACTGAGAGTAAATTACAATCTAGGCCAACAACATGTACAACATTAAAAATCTTCTTAAAATTGTTTTTTGTGTCAATATCAACATCTCCTAAACCCACAGCCGGCAAACATTTACCATTTGCTACAGTTATCTTCCCATCACAGGGTCGGTAACTATTAAACCATTCAGCATGTGGAGTCATGTGAGTAGACGCACCAGAGTCGATAATCCACTTCTCAGACATCTGAACACTTGGTGCAGACAAAGCCAGTTCGTTGACACCATCCAAAAACAATTCCGTGACACATGTATCCATATTCCCTGAATTAAAAACAGTCAGTCCCTTATCTTTAGAACAACTTTCTGTTGAGCAACTCGCCTTTGCCTTTTTCTCCTTCTTTTTGAGAGGACAATCAGGACTCTTGTGCCCTGGCTTCTTACATCGAAAACAAATAACCTGCTTGTTAGTATGCAACGCAGCCACATCATCTTTAGTATCTTTCGTCATTTCGCTCAATAACTTACTTCTTACCAAATCTGTTGTGACTTCAACGCTCCCATTTTCAAGCGCCATTATCAAGGGCTCGTAGCGAGACGTTAGACCTCCCAATATAATAGCTGCTAAAGAACTATCCTCAATGGTTTTGCCAATATCGGCCAGGTCTAGTGCAGTTGTAGTTATTGCCGTTAAGTAAGCTTCTAAATCAGAAAAGTCAGATAAGGTGTACCTGTACAACTTACGTTCCAACGACAGTTTACGACCCAAACTTCGATCCTCGTAGGATTTCATAAGAGCATCCCACGCTTCCTTTGCGGTCTTAGCTGGTCGAACAATCGAAATAGCAGCGCCATACACAGTAAGACATATTTTAGAAAGAGCTTTTTCATCCTTCCGTACTTCGTCGGGCGTCTTGCTCCCTGTGACAACTACTTCGCTTACAGTTTCCCACAATCCTTCATGGATTAACAACATTCGCATTTTGAATTTCCACACAGTGTAACCTTCTCTATTACAAAGTATCGGAATACCATTTATTAGAGACATACCAGGAACTGCAGACTACATAATTACCAATATGTTATGTACTAATAATTTTCACCACCAATCTTCTTTTAAGTTCGATCGTAGATCAAAATATAGATACAGAGCTTCGTGCTGATAACGTGTTGTAAAAATTAAATAAAATTATTTTTTATGTTTTACTGTTGTGCTGTATTTCAAACTTTAAAGAAGTACATATTATTGACATTATAACATTTTCATAAAACCTAACAAATAGTAAGTTCAATAAGTAAGTTTTACAACACTCACACTTTATATTTTTGTAAATTGTTAAACACAATCCAAAATTTCATCGTACCGACGGGACTCGAACCCGCACACCCCATAATATTTGATTTACGCAGTGCAACATCTCTCGTCGGATTTGAAAACTGTAATGATTTCTTCCGAATGATTTACTTACGCAATAAGTAGTCATACATAGATGGCGCCACCAATACATAATTGGGTTATCAAAATGCAATCCACTAATTTCGTCGTATCGATGTATCGAACCGTGGCTTAATTGGCAGAGCACGTGAACGTGTAATCCGGGGGGTGCGGGTTCGAGTCCCGTCGGTACGATGAAATTTTGGATTGTGTTTAACAATTTACAATAAATAAGATCGTTTAAAAAACTACAAAGAACCGACTTCAATGCTACGCTATCAATTTTCAGTACCAATTTTGAGGTGTTTATCTCCATATCTCCGGAGATACTTATCAGATCTCGATAAAATTACAATGGTACCACACTTGGGATAATAAACGACGAATTTATCCGCGAACAAACATAAAAAAAAAAAAAAACATATATACGGTCGAATTGAGAAAAAAACCACATGCTGATAAATCGACTGCCGCGACGTACAGTATCGTAACTAAAATTCACTTACTTTACATGATAGCATTTTAAAGTTAAAGTTTTACTTAGAACCACGAGTTTTATTAGTATCATAAAAATTACGCCTAGAAGTAATACCCCAGTTTAAACGTTTTTATTTTTTGCTAGAATACGTTATAAGTATTTAATATTTTTTCTAGATTTTTCACATTCAATGATGTACCTTATTAGTAAAAGATGGAATTTTATTGAAAGTGGTAGTTTCGATAGTATTCAGGGTTTATAAATATTCGACAAATATCGAATGTGGTAGTTTTGATACTATTCTTTGACAATTTGTCTAGAAACAAAATAACTTAGCAGATTCGATACTCTGTCAAAGTATTTTGTAACTTATAGTTTACAGATGTAAACTATCTAAAAAAACTATACTAACTACTATACTACTACTAACTATACTAAACTATATAAAACTATCTATAAATGAAACCCATTTATAACCTTTTCAGATGAAAAGGTTATAAATGGGTTTCATTACAAAATACCAATGTTATTGGTCATAGCATTTATCAATTATCACATAACACTATACAACTTTTATGCTGTAGTATGAGATCAAAGAATAACTAACTTAATAAACACTAAAATAAATGGCATATAGTTTTAAAACAATATTCAGACTTATTATTCAAACATAAACATTCGTTTCTTTCGGTACAATCAAATTTGTCCTTAAACTTTTAATTAAGTATTAACTATAATTTTACGTAAGTAATTGAACATATCATAAATCCCTTACTCTGGGTGTTTAAACAAAATATAAATTCCACTTAGCAGTTTACTAGCTAATCTATTTTGAGTACATACTCAGACCATTTAGTTAAATAATAATACCTAATTATCTTCATCACTTCCTGACAAATTATTTTCATTTTGTCCTCTCTTAAGATTTTTAAAGAAGGCGTGATATTGCTTAGGAATATGTCCTGCTTCACAAAGATACATTAAATCTTTGTATTTGGCTTCTGGGATCGGCCAACTATCTGAATATAGTGGTTTTAGTACATCGTTGCAATTTGCAACAACAGTTTTTTTGTTGCAGCGTGTCTGAACCAAGGTATTCAATGTGAAATAATCGGCATCCAAGTCATATTTGTACAAAACAACATTAGGTTCAGATTTATTTATACGTATTTCTTTATTGTTATTCCACTTAACGTCTTGATTTAAAGTGTTGTTCTTAAAATTTCTGTTTTGCAACAACTCTTTCAGATCGTACAGCATGTCTTGAGACACCTCTATGACATGGTATGGCTCATTATTTGTTTTAGCCCAGCGAACCAAAGCGTACCATTGATCTGGTGTATAAATTATTTTGCCTTTTGCAGACCTCTCAATAAGAGCATGCACACTGTCTGCTTCTTGTTGTGTATGGCCAGACTCAAGAAATCTGTGTGTGATGTCAATATTGTATTAGTTACTAGCATACATGTAAAGACTGTATACTACTCTATTACGATTTTGCCCAGTACAATTGTTTGACTAAAACCTTATGTCTTTTGCACCATTTCTACTTTTTTTTCAATAAAATCTAACAAACAGCTACCAACCTCATTTGCTCCCCGTTTAGCTACGTGTTGTGGCCATAAATAACAAGAAGCTTCTTTAACCCCAGTGTCAAATATAGTGAAATGCATTAGCGATAGCTTTCGTTTATAATAAAAGAGTGACACTTCTCCAAAAGGGTAGTTTAGTAATTTTCGGAAATCGTAAGTTGCGCATATAACTTTTGGAGCATCTTGAATTGCCTCTTCCAACAGTTATCCCTCTTTTGGAAACATATTGTTTACCGGAATTCGTCAATAATTTCCTACGAACATCAGCCCACTGGTTGACGTGCCGTTTTCGTTTGCGACCAGGATCGGTTTTGTACGTTACTTTGCGTTTGCGCGAGGTGGGTGCATCAGGAGTAATTGGATTTTCATTGTCAGATATCGAAATTAGTGAATTTACACTTGGTATGTTTTCAGAGGGTCCTTCAGTTGTTGGTGTTCGATGTGAACGTCTTGTCCAGAAGAAGGTGATGGCATCGACATACCTTTTTTACTAGCGATGTTTCCAGGGTCTTCAGTTGTCGGTGTTTCGATGTGAATGTCTTGTTCGGAAGAGGGTGATGGCATCGGCGTAACTTCTTCACTTCCAAGTATAACGGTGTGAGAGTCATTTTCCAGACAATCACTAAGCTTGTCATTTTTTGTTTGTGGAGCAGGAAAAACATCATCATAAATGTCATACAAAAGTCCCAATTCTTTATCAATGTATTCGTTATAGTGCACAGGGGATTCTAAAATAAAAGAAAATGTATTTAATGATATTTAACTTTATAATTATAGCAAAAAAAATTGAAATAAAACGTCAGCATCAATCGAATCTACCTGTTAACGAAGCATACGGCGTAGAACAACATTGTAACTGGTAGATTCGATAAATCTTTAAAATTGTAAAATATCGAAAGTGCCACATTCGGTTGACGACAGACTATACATATGTTCAAATGTACACGAATAACATCGAAACTGGCACGTTCGATTGTTTTACTTGCTAACCTTCAATCAAGGCACGTGGATTAACAAATAATTATAATATTACCTACGCTTAGTAAAAAAAGACCTAAATCACTAAGTTGATTACTATAATAACTATAAAACACAGATCTAAGATTTAATGTGCATTCAATAAATTATAAACACTTACCGGGACGATTGTCATATTTTTTGTTGGGTGCAATTTCACTAGGCAGTTAATTATTTATTATCAAATTTACCAGGCGTCTACCTCGGATATTCATTTTTAACACACACAAACGATATTAAATAAAAAAAAACGAAACAAAAGCCGACGCGCCCTCTCTCTATCACATCTCGGCGAACACTGACGATTCGGGCAGTTGCGGACTGAGTGCACATATCGTTGTTCGAGAACAGTATCGAATTTAACGCATTCGATCATGTTTGTCGCTCAAGGTGTGTAGTATCGATTTTATTCGAATATAAAACTTATTATAAAGGTTTTTTTTTTCAAAAACTCTGTGTTTTCCTAATAGTACACTAAATACTCTTACAATTGGTAAAATAAAAAAAATACGACATTTTGCAGATTCAATAATGTACGTTGCGGCAGTCGAAATATGTATTAGTGTCGAGTTACCCACATGTGACAAATAGTTTTTCGAATTTAAGTAACAATACGCGGGAGACTGGTGACCTGGGTGACCTGCAATACAGGTTTTTTCCAAAACCTACCGCAGGCACCAGTCTCTCACAAAGTATTTACAATCATTACTTTTGCATGTTACATAAGTCCAAACTTACCAGATTACTTGTGAGAGAAATAAATGTTTATTTATTTATTTTATTGTTAAAGTGAAAATATCTTTGGGCGCGTTGAGCACTTTTTGGGTGAATAAAAATCATGGAACTCGCGTCATCGTCACCGAACGCTTACCATGAGCTATATTATGTATACTGTGTATATTTGTGTAATTTATGATCGTACAAAACGAAAAAACCGATTTCACATGCGATAGTCAAAGTACTGGCTAGTTATAATCATGTCATCTAAGTATACAAATTTGCGTTGTTTAATCTCCATATCTCCGGAGATAATTGTCAGATCTCAATAAAATAAGAATAAGAAGGGACCAAACGGAAGGCATAATCTGTCAAACAAAAAATAATTAATCAAATCGGTTAAGATTTGACTGAGTTCTGAGGAACAAACAATAAAAAAAACAGTCGAATTGAGAACCTCCTGCTTTTTTGTGAAGTCGGTTAAAAAGCGTATTTCGCGTCATCGTCACCACATGCTTCCCATGAGCTAATATTATACTGTGTATCTCGACGATACAATTCACAAGTTACTTCGTTTTTACTTCTATCAGCAGTCCCCAAAGACTGCCCCGTATTTTTGTCTTGTAATGATTTATCTACATGACTTAAGGTGCGCGGCCACACCGCGTCCTGCGATCTGCGGGCGCGATCTCAGTACTTTTCAATTGTTTTCTGATCGCGTTTGGTGTGAACCAGTCGCTACAAATACTACTGCGCTATCTGATCGCCGCCTAAATCGCGCACGCAGGATGCTGCGGTGTGTCCGTACCTTTAGTGCCCCGGAGACGGTCATTCGTCAATCGGTATGTGATTGCGATTTACTGCTTCAATTGAAAGTCTGAATGATGGGGCTTCAATCGATGCGTCAATTGCTCGCTCACATTTGCTTTTCTTTCTACAATTGCACAACGAGACGTTCAATGGTTGCGTCATTCGGCTTCAATTTCCTCTGTAAATGATCATTTGGTAAAAATTGTCAATGCGAATGACCGTCTCCGGGGCACTATGCCTCACTGCTATTACAATCTAGCCTTATAACAACTTAGCTAATGATTAATTTTAATATGACAGAATATTACTAAGAATGTGCCCATTAACATTTTTTTCTATAACTTTTTTTTAATGTCATTATTTAGGGGAAGACACTTTGTTCTAGCGTCCTTTTTATAGCCGTAAGTAAGTAACTATTTGTAAAATTGCAACATCTCTCGTCAGTACTTAACGGTAACTGTAATGATTTCTTCCGAATGATTAACTTACGTAATAAGTAGTCATAGATGGCGCCATCAATGCATAATTGGGTTAACAAATGCAATCCACTAATTTCGTCATAACGATACTTCGCACCGTGGCTTAATTGGCAAAGCACCGGAACATGTTATTCCGGAGGTTGCGGGTTCAAGTCCCGTCGGTACGATGGAATTTTGGATTGTGTTTAACAATTTACAAATATATAAAGTGTGTAACACTTCAAAAAAACATAATATTTGTAAAATTCTTTAAAATGTATACATAGGCCTAGGTTCATTTGTAAAGTCTAAATGAACAGATTATACATAAATCAGTCGAGGTAGTCTTACATTTAAATTCAAGTAACTATTATAAGTATATTTTTAATTTAAAGATTATCTTTATCTTTACATAATGGTACTTATAAAACAAAGTCACTCCTGCCGTCTGCACTCTTAGATCTTTTAAACTACGCAACGGATTTTAATGCAGTTTTCAGCAATAGATAAAGTGATTCAAGAGAAAGGTTAATAACTAGGATTAAACGCGGGCAATGCCGCGGGGTGCAGCTAGTATGTAATCATTAAAACTTACATACATACATTTAGAAAATCTGTCGCCAACATCTAATGTGTTCCGGCAGATATCCTTGAGAGCCAGTTCCCATTCTAGGCCTAGCGTGCTCACCATCTTCGACCGCATCATAACTTACCAACAGGTTAGATAGTGGTCAAACGGTAGCCTATAAGATATACAAAAAAATGCATACAATCACACCTTTTTCCCGTTGTGGTAGGCCGAGACTACTTTTTTCCATATGCTACGATCCTGACATACCTCTTTCACTTCTTCCACTTTCATGAGTTTTCATGAAGGCCATTAAAACTTACATGAATAATATCGCGTTTGCGGTTCGCCACAGCTTTGATAGCTTTGCTCCTCTTGGATATATCTAGCATGACGAGAACATGAGGAGGTAGGTACTCAGGCTCGGGAGTCACGTACTCTGATATTATCTAAAATATAATATAATTTAGGATCATGATTATAAACCACTGACTATAATACTCATTACTGTTTGTTGTCGACTGTCTCGACCCGGGTTGTGGTTAATTTCACTGCGTAAACTTCCGAGGAAGTGCATCGGACATGCACGAAACCTAGGTCGAGCCAGTCGACATCACATCGTAGTGAGTATAATAGTCGTGAGTTTACCAATCATGATTCAAACTCACGATAATTATAAATCTAAAATGTAAGATCGCTTAAAAAACTTAAAGAACCGACTTCGCCACGCTTCGTCATAATCGTCATCATGCTAAGTTGGAGGTGTTTATCTCTATATTTCTGGAGATATTCATCAGAACTCGATGATTTTACAATGGGATCACACGGGAAGTATACTTTCGCAAACAAAACAAGAATTTATTGAGTCGGTTAATAATTGACGGAGTTATGAGGTGACAAAATTTACTGGCATTTAGTGAAAAAGTACCAATGTCTGTCTCCGAAAATCATCTTCGGATCTTTGCCATTGAACCATTTCGGATAAAGTCTCTTGGTTAATAAATGACAAAGTTCTGAAATACAACATTTCCTGGCATTTATTGAAGAGATCCGTTGTCTGTCCGAAAGTAATCATCAGATTTTTACAAAATTAAACATAATTATGCAAATCCGTCCATAAATACCCGCGTACTAACTGAGCGAGCAGCACTGACCGAGGATTTGCCTCGCGCGGCTGCCTCGCGAGGCAAATCCTCGGTCAGTCAGGACGTGCCTCGGCCGAGGCAAATGCTCGCGCTGCCTCGCCCGAGCGTGCCGCGGCCCGAGCCGAATGTTGTCGGTTTTTGTTGATGCTCAAAAGCGCCTCATTAGCCGCGTACTGACTGAGGCGGCCTCGCGCGGCAAACGTCCGAGCTGCCTCGCAAGTATGCTTGCTCAGTTAGTAGGCGGCTAATGACGAAGTTATACCCGAACATACATAAAAAAATAGTTCCTCCCCAATTCAGAACCTTCTCCTTCTTTTTTTAAGTCGGTTAAAAAATATAAGATATGATTTCAGTGCAAGTTTTTGCTCTATCTACATTTTGTGCATTATTCTTTTGTATGGAAATCGTACTAATCCCGACTATTTGTACTATCTACATCCTCGGTACCTTAGGAAATATAATAGCTAGTCCATTCGCCTTGGCCTCATCGTTGGAAGGAGCATAGAACCCTGGTATCACCAGCCCAGCCGGAGGAAGATACTCGTTCTCGTCTTCTTCGCTACTCGGTTCTTCTTCGTATTCATCGGGCAAGGCCTTTAGAAAACTCGTTGTTACTTACAAAAGGAACATTGTTGCATAACAAATAATTTTTAAGAGTTCCGTACTGAAAGGGTGCCAATGGGAACGCTATTACTGAAAATCGCTATCCAACCGTGCGTGCGTCTATCCGTCCGTTCGTCCGCAGTCCGTTTGTCCATCCGTCCGTCTGTTCGTTCATCCGTCCATCCGTCCGTTCGTGCGCCTGTCCGTCTATTCGTCCGTCCGTCCGTCTATTCGTTTGTTACAGGGCTGTAGTTCGTGTAACTTAATTAAAATTGAGTTGAGTTAATTGTACTGTGGGATAAGACTAATGTCTGTTACAAGGCTTCGTCTACACAATCAAGGTTTTCTATTTTTTTTAATTTTAAATCAAAGGATAAGGAAGGTTCTCGCCTAAGACACACAAAAATATTCGTGTCATTGCACACGGCTTGTTACTTTAAGCCGGGGTCTCCTGCGCCTGATTACGCAACATTGTTGAACCAACAAATGTTTGATGAACATATTGGTTGAACATTGTGTCTCTTGCAACTTCCGAAGTCTATGCGAGTGTCAAACAAAGATCAATCAACTATACTCATCTACGTCGCCCTCCTAATAGGTGAATGGGGATGTCTTCCGTCCCCGGGTCAAAAAATTTGATGAACTTTGTTGTATTTCTCTAACCACGCTCCCATTTTGTTCATCAAACATGTTGTGATTGTGACCATTACTTCGTTGTCGTATTTCAGGTAGCAGGAGTCGCGGCTTTAAGCAATAAAGATTTGCCATCTCATTCGTCTTGTAGAAGCACTGAAGAATATAATATCTATACATACATATATACAATCACTCCTGTTTCCCGTTGGGGTAGGTAGAGACTACTTCTTTCCACGTGCTACGATCCTGACATACCTCCTTCGCTTCTTCTACTTTCATGAGCGCCTTCATACATGCTCGCTCATAATTTCTATATCACTCGTAACTTTAAATAGCTGATATGGTAGACATGGTACCCCAGGCAGTTTTTTTTTTTGTTTTTTAGGGTTCCGAACCCAAAGGGTACCAACGGAACCCCTTTTACTGAGACTCCGCTGTCCGTCTGTCTGTCTTTCTGTCTGTCTGTCTGTCTGTCTGTCCGTCTGTCACCAGGCTGTATCTCATGAACCGTGATAGTTAGACGATTGAAATTTTCACAGATGATGTATTTCTGTTGCCGCTATAACAACAAATACTAAAAACAGATCAAAGTTAAGAATTAAAGGGGGTCCCCATACAAAAAATGTGTTTTTACTATAGCGCCATCTATGTACGATTGTTTACCAGTGTTTCTCAATCTTTTTCATGACGCGACGCGACCCCCTTAGTATGAAAAAAAATCGACCTACTTGCACTGTTTATAATTTGTATTTTGTTATATTTTTAGCTTCTACCCGCGGTTTCGTTCGTGTGGCTTAAAGAAAACAAATTACATATTTTCTTTTAAACCAAAAATTATAAGCACTCTCAGTCAAAACACCTACTTTACTCACTCTTTAATTATTCCTTTACTGAGACTTCGCGACTCCCTTATAGAGGCTTTGCGACCCCCCAGGGGTTCGCGAGTGGCGCGACCTACACGTTGAAAAACACTGGTTTTGTGTTTTAACTATATATAGCCAAATATATTCGGTTCAAGCATTTCTATTTTCTTGGATCATGTAGCCAAGGTGTAGAACTAAAAGACAAAACTTCTTATATAAGTCTTATGTTATATTATAAGTCAAAGAAAACATATTTACTTCTTAACCTATAGTTAGTAGGTATAGTCAACATTTATTTTAAGCCTTAAATCAACATTTAATTTAAATCGCGCAACAATATTTATTTTCAAACTTAAAATCAACATTTTTATAAACCTCAATTAAATCCATCCAAGTTCCTAATCTAACCAGCAGCGGCACGTAGCGCACATGCTAGAACTTGTTTACGCGGCAAAACAATGCAACCGAATAATATTCGGTATTCGGTAATTCGGTGAAACCACTATACGGCGCTAGTGTTAACGTTCACTTAGTTGGCGTTAGAAGTTCGTTAGACATTCGTTAGATGGCGTTGTAGTAAATAAGCATGTTTAGTATTGACACGGTATTTATATTATCGACGTACTTTGTACTTTAGTTTTCCGGCAAATTTTGTTTAATCGGAACCCTACTTGTGCGGGTCCGACTCGCACTTGGCCAGTTTATTTATATCTTATAGGCTAGCGTTTGACCACTATCTCACCTGTTGGTAAGTGATGATGCGGTCGAAGATGGTAAGCACGCTAGGCCTAGAATGGGAACTAGCTCTCAGTATAGCAGAGGTTCCATCACATAACGACCGGCAGATCTGCTCACCTCAGGTATTTCAATGTTGATTTCTTCTTCGGGTTCTTCATCAAATTGACGTAAAGCTTCCAGATTCTAAAATAAATTAAATAGGGTTAGAGAGTCTGTGCAAAAAGAGAACCGTCGTAGAAATTGAGGTCGCGTCGGTCGTCGGTCGTTTTATTTTACCGTTTTTGTTGCATTGACAACACTGCTGTCATTACTGGTACGACTAAAAATGTTCGATACTTGATAGGTACATACTTTTAAAATTATCGTGTGCTACTAGATAGCTATCTACCTTCCTTACATACCTTTGAATTTTAGTTCATCCTAACGCCACGACGGTTCTTTTTTTGCACAGACTCTAAAGCATTATTATTTCGTAGTCACACAAATATTCTTAATATACAACCAACATCCAAAAAGGAAGAGGTTCTTAATTCATTTTAAAGTTTTTTTTCTTCTTTTCTTCATGGGTAGGTCACATCTCTACTGTGGTCCTATTATACAATACAACGACAATAGATGAGTATCTCAAGAGATATGGACACACAAACTTGTCATTGAAAATGAACCGATTTTAATTATTATTGAATAGATGTGGTCCTATAGTATATTTTATCATAGATAAACAATTACATCTTTATTCAATGTTATTCTATGGAATACCATACAATAGTACCTATAGATTTTTCAATTTAATTTTTAAACGAACCCCACTTTTGAGTAGTTCCATTCTCCTTTCTTCTCTGTGTTGTTTTCGTGCTTCTATAGTATCTTCTATTTCTTGGCGTGCTAGCCTCTGCATCTCAGATAAACGTCTGGACCTTCGACGTAGTGCGTTCTCCTAAAAAGTGTTACGACGATAGATTAATTTACCCAAAACTTCGAGAAATATATTATCGGTGTGACTTAATAGAATATTTTTTATAAGGCTTCGCCAATCAGAGAAGATTAGATTAAAAGTCGCTCATCGTGCTTATAGACAGGGCTATGTTCGGAGTTTCTCTGTAGGATCGAAACCAATACGAGGTGATCCTACAGAGAACTAAAGTCATCGACATAGCCCATCGAATTGGTAAGCTGAAGTGGCAATGAGCCAGCCACTTTAACCGTAAAACCGACAACCGTTGGAGTAAACGTCGTTTAGATCCAGACTGCGAATCGGCAAACGTAGCATGGGACGCCCACAGACTAGGTGGAGCGATGATCTTCGCAAGGTGGCTGGCAAGAGCTGGATGAGAGTAGCCGAGGATCGTGCTCAGTGTCATGCAGTTGGAGAGGCCTATGTCCAGCAGGGGACTAGTATAGGCTGATGATGATGATGAAGAATCAGAAAGACTACCAGTGACGTCACGTGCAATACAATTTTTGACTGATTTCACAATTCGTCTGTGATTTTTGCTGATGTTTCGTTATTCTTAACCGACTTTACAAAAGAAGTCTTATCTAAGTCTAAGAAATTTTATCGAGATCAGATAAATATTTTCAGAGGTACGGTGACAAACAGCTCAAACTTGGAACAGAAAATTATGAGCGCGGCATTTGAAGTCGGGTTTTTTCGTTTTGTAAAAGATGTTATGTTATGAAAATGGCGTCGCGTAGTAGACAGTAGTAGTAAGACCGTATTTAGTAAGAACGTACGTAGTAAGAACGTACGTAGTAAGAATGTACGTAGTAAGAACGTACGAAGTAAGAACGTACGTAGTAAGAACGTACGTAGTAAGAACGTACTGTTATAGCCCTCGTTTGTAAACTAAAACGCTAAATAATGCCGAAAAGTGCCTTTCTGCACTTTTCGGTCTTAATACAATTCAAGTGATGCACATTAGAGTCAGTCGTCAAGGAACCGGCTAACAAGCCACATCTTTCCATTTCTTATTTTCTATTTCATTAATTAAGTTCTACGATATTCTACGTTATTTTATATTACATAGAAATAAAAGGGGGTTTCCCCGAATTTTCCTTTTTTAAAAAAGTGTTTTTCATATATCCGTATAATAAATGGTGGCAGCGGTGGGATCAAAAGATCCTCGGAAAACGCATCCTAAAATCAGGAAAAGTGTAAAAGTGAAGTAAAATTACAAAACCAGTGTCAAAAATCAAAAATGAATCTAAAAAGTGCTCCAACGAAAGACTGCGCGATGTATATCGCTCATATTCTCGTCGCCGCCTACGCACTGTGAGTTACTCTACTAAGACATTGTTTCGTAGTCAAAACAAACTGCTTATCTGCTATCGACTTATATTACCATTAACACGTTCACTGCCGAACGGATTTTGAGTGAACAATTGTTTTATATTGTGTGAACAATTTTCACATACTGTGTGAACATTTTCCAACGCTGTGTTATTTCTATGACTATATGATGAACTATGGCGAGCAGCAATCTTAAATTAAATATTCCTGCTCAAAGTGACATTAAAAGTGACGATAAACAAGTGGCACCATCGCCAAAACTTACCCCATCTAACAAGAGTACTCCTAATTTCATCGAGATGGATCTCAACGTTTTGTTTAAATTTATAAATCCTTACGACGGCAGCTGAGAAGCTCTGAACTCTTTTATAGTGAACTGTGATAATGTTTATGAACTCGCCACTGATCCACAGAAGCCTATTTTATTTAAGTATATACTTAGCCAACTAAGAGGTAAAGCGGAAGTTGCTTGCTCAATTAAAGAGTTTACTAAGTGGGAACAACTAAAAGATTTCCTTAAGACACAATTCTGTGAGAGGAAGCATTACTCTCACTTGCTTACTGAGTTACAAGAGAGCAAGCAAGGCCCGCAAGAGAGTGTTAGCCAATTCGCTCTCAAAACTGAGACGTGCCTGTCTCAGCTACTGACTGAGATTTCCTTATCATCGCATAAGACGAAAGAACTCCCAGGCCGCACGGCGGCCATGGAGGATCTTGCCCTTCATCATTTTACTATTGGGCTCCTCCCACGCATTTCTTCGATGGTGAGATGTAGGTCGCCCAAAAACCTAAATGAAGCCATTAATTTAGCTATTTCCGAAGAGCGTATCCAACAGACAACGTATAAGAGAAATAATAATCAAGTCGAAAATAAAAATTTCAAACCTAACAGGTCAACCTTTACCCAAAATCGCAACCCTCAAATTCAAGGGCAAGGCCGTAATCAAAACCAAAATCAAAATTCAAATAATGATCCTATTATTTGTCGATACTGCAAATTCCCCGGGCCGAAAATTGCCGAAAACGGGAATATAATAATAACAATCGTGCTCGCAATTTTGACAGACCTTCCACGTCTGGCTATAAGCCTCAAAAACGCGTTCATTACGTCGAGAACCCTGAAAATGACAACGATTCTAATCCTTGCGATGACGAAGACGCAAAAAACTAATAAGTGGCTCGTATCGGTGTCATACGGGACATCACATATCAATTAAACAAGGCACCAACAACTTACCTACAAAATCCACTGTATCCCAAAATGTCGCTACAACAAAAAATAAACAACTTACCAAATCCACTGCATCTGCCAAATCTACTGCATCTGAAATCAAACAATCTATTAAATCCTCTGCGTCTGCTAATTCCACTGCATCTGCTAAGCCCACTGCGTCTGCTAAGCCCACTACACCCGCTGCACTAAATCCACTGCATCTGAAATAAAAAAACTTACCAAATCCACTGTATCTACTAAGTCCGCTGCATCTACCATATCCACTGCACCTGAAAGAATAATAAAAAATCCTAAATCTGTACAAAACACTGTATCAAAAATAAATATAATAACAAAAAATAAAGAAACTCCTACCAAAGCCAAAGTAAATGTTACATTCCCTATTTCCGCTGACTCTGCTAAATCCGAACCTACGAATAAAAACTTATCGACAAAATTAAAAACATTACCTACCAAACCCGATGTCAATGCTATATCTACTATAACAGCTGAATCCATTCAATCCAACTCTCAATCAATCAAAAAGGCGTGCCCCAAACTCCAACAAAATAACGACGTTTTCGAAATAAATACAGACCTCAAGGTACTACTTCCGCACGTTTTAATTGATTCTCCAATCTCAGAATTCCCACTGTCTCTCTTAATAGACTCAGGGTCATCCATTAGCCTAATAAAATCATCATGCATACAAATCTTCCCCAAACTCACTAAAGAACAAATAAATTTAAAGGGCATTGACCCCGATAAAAATGTAACGAAAACCATTGGACATTTTCCATTAAAATTACAACTCACTGACTCGTCCCGAAAATATATTACACACAAATTTCATATCGTCAACAAAATTCACTTACCATATGATGGAATTATTGGAACAGACATGCTTAACTCTTTCGGTTGTAGCATAGACTACACGAAAAATGTACTCCAAATCAACGGGTCACAACTACCAATTCAACTGTGTGAACCAACCTACTCTATCCCAGCAAGATCTGAAATGGTCATTGAATGCTCCGTCTCTAACCCTGAAATTAAAGAAGGACTCGTACTAGATCAAACTCAATTAGAAGACATCCTCATTGCTAATTGCTTAGTAAAAATTAAAGATAACAACAGAATAAATATAACAGTTGTTAATACATCAACATTAACGAAAACCATCAATTCTAATCTAAATATAACTCTGTCCCCAGTCGAAACCTTCCAAACTACAATTTCTGATGACGAACTTAAAGAACAACCTATTAACACAATCTCAACTCAAAACGCTACTAAACGCACCCAAGATGTTATAAACCTACTCAGAACATCACACCTAAACTCTGAAGAAGCTTCATGCCTATACGATATCTGTTCCGACTTTTCAGATATATTCCACCTACCCAACGAACCACTTACATCTACCAACGCGTTAAAACATGAAATAAAAACCACATCTAATGAACCAATACACGTAAAATCATATAGATTCCCAGAATGTCATAAAACCGAAGTGGAAAATCAAGTAAACAAAATGTTAGACAATGACATCATACAACCTTCTATGTCCCCTTGGTCAGCTCCCTCATTTGGGTTGTCCCAAAGAAGCTCGATGCTTCCGGACAGCGCAAATGGCGAGTTGTGATCGATTACCGAAGACTCAATGATATCACTATCGGTGACTCCTACCCTAACCCAAACATCAACGAAATTCTTGACCAACTCGGCAAATCAAAATATTTTATAACATTAGATTTAGCTTCCGGCTTTCATCAGATTTGTATGTCACCGCAAGATGCAGCCAAAACCGCTTTCAGTGTACCACAAGGACACTTTGAATTCAAACGCATGCCCTTTGGGCTTAAAAATGCACCTTCTACCTTTCAGCGACTCATGAACTCTGTACTCTTCGGTTTACAAGGCACACGATGCTTTGTATATCTTGACGATATAGTGATTTACTCCTACGATCTCGACTCGCATATCAAAAACCTAGAATCCATATTCAAACGTCTAAGAGAATTTAACCTAAAACTTCAGCCAGATAAGTGCGAATTTCTCCGCAAAGAAGTCTCTTATCTGGGCCATCTCATAACTGATGAAGGCGTCAAGCCCGACCCAGCGAAAATATCCGCTGTCTCAGAATTTCCTATGTCAATTTTTTTTTCCTATATCATATTTCAAATGTCCTCAATGTCAAGTAAACAAAGCTCTCCGTCAAGTCAATCGTACTCCGATGCAAATAACATCTACTTCAACCGCCCCCTTTGAAAGAGTCAGTATGGACATCGTGGGTCCACTTCCTGAAGCCGGCCAAATCAATCTGAGATATATACTTACCATGCAAGACGACCTAACGAAATTCTCCCTAGCCTACCCAATAACAAATGTCACAGCTGAAGAATGCTGTGAATGTCTCATCCACTTCGTGTCTCTTTTCGGAATCCCAAAAATGATATTAACAGACCAAGGTACCAATTTTACCGCGGACTTATTCAAAAAAACGTGCGAATTTCTGAAAATAAAACAGCTCTGGTCCTCACCTTACCATCCTCAAACACAAGGCGCACTAGAAAGAAGCCACTCAACCCTGAAAGAATATCTCAAATCCTATGTCAATAATAACCAAACCGACTGGCATAAATACGTCTACACCGCCATATTAGCATACAATACCAACGTCCATACAACTACCAAATTCACACCATACGAACTCGTGTTTGGTCACAAACCGTATCTGCCTGACTCAATTTATAAACTTAATCCTACAAATACCTACCATGAATACCTAAAAATGTTATGTCACCGACTCAAATTATCCCGCGACAAAGCTCTAGAAAACATTGCTACATCAAAAGAAAAATCAAAAACGTACTACGATAAAAGATCACGCCCAATTACTTATAAAGTAGGCGACATGGTGTACCTCAAAAATCATGTAAGGTTACGTAAAGCGCTCTCGCCACTTTGGAAAGGACCATACAAAGTAGTGAAAATACACGGTAATCACACTTTGTCCCTCCTTATCAATCGCCGTCATGTGACTCATCACTATGATGAGGTGAAATTAGCAGATATAGAAAATAGCTAAGTCTTAAAATCTAGTTAAGGTTTTATTGCTAAAAAAATGACTAGATATAAGTTTATTAGTAATTAATTATAATAAGTTCGGTTTAGTAAATTGTACTTTATATATTTTTACAGTCTGGCAGTGCTAAGCTTAGATGTCTCTCGCACCCAAGTCACCAGCACCATAGAACAAATAACGAAAAGCCCTGGTATCTATTTGAACCCATCTGGTTCCATAAAAATCATCAGTGACTACCTACACGTGTTAATACCTGTGGAAATACAATACCTAAAACCACACATGGATAACATAAAGGATGTACTGCATTCCGCACGATACCTATGCGCGAAAAGCGATGCAATAGACGACTTAGAATGCCAAAACTCTTTCTTACCACTCGTCGCAATGTATGACGACATTGCAAGAGATTATTATTCCATCTCTCACCTTGTACCTAATAAATCTAAAAGATCCGCGTGGATCTCCGGTATCGGCACAATTTTCAAACAAATATTTGGCACAATGGACGAAGATGACGCAATAAAGTATGACAACGCCATCCAAACATTAAAAGACACAAATACATTACAATTAGTATCGGAAAATATACTATTAACAAAATCAGCTATTTTAAAAATAAATGAATCGCTCATCGAAATCAATAAAAACGAAAAAATATTAAATATTATGCTGGATACCCTATCTGTACAGGTTAACAATTTAACAACAGTCACAAATGCGTTGTTGTTTAAATCAGTATTACATGACATGTTCAGTGCGCTTCAATCGAGTATGTTAAGCTTATCTTATAAGTTAGAGGATATTGTAAACTCAGTACTGTTATCAAAAAATAATATATTGCATCCATCTGTTGTAACACCTAAAGATTTATACTATGATTTGGTAAATAATGTCAAGCACTTGCCCAAATACTCGGAACTTCCATTAGCATTAGATCTAGATAATATGAATGTATTTCTAAGCATATCTGAAGTTATAACCTATGTTATTGATAATATACTTGTGTTTAGTCTTAAGATACCTTTAGTGTTCTTAAATAAGTACAGCCTGTATAAGAACATACCTATTCCCGTGCCGCACAATGTAACTCTACCTCTAAGTCATATGCTTTAATCATACCTACAACCCGATACGTGGCCCTAAGCCAAGATAAAACAAAATATGTAACTCTAGACGATCTTTCTCATTGTAAAATAGTAAACAGTGAACTTTATTTATGTGATAACTTAAATGAATTTAATGTACAAGATTATCCTATTTGTGAAACAGAAATTTTAACTAGGATTGTAAAATCACTGCCGAAACAATGTAATACAGACTTTTTGTATGGACACACTAATATTTGGCAAATATTAGGGAACAATAGATGGATATTTACTCATTCTGAACCTACAAAATTGAGTGTCGAATGCAACAGCGATATCAATGAATATAATATTATAGGAACAGGTGTCCTAACTCTAAGCCCGAATTGTACCGCATTTTGTAAAAATGTAAAATTAGTAAGTAAGAGACAACCCATGTATAAACTTAATCACCTCAATACCGATTTCAATTTAATAAAGGATACTTGTTGTGATATGTCAAAATTTAAAAAACTCAATTACACCGAATCAATTAGCAGACTACCAAATCTAGACATTAATGGTTTAAACAAAATGTACACTAAAACAGATGAAATGCTGCAAAATATAATTGACCTACAATCCAAAAACGAATCTATTCCAAAACTTACATCTCACTCTATAACCACATACGTGTTTGTTGTTTTATTTGTTATTTTTATAATCTATTTCTTTTGTAATAAGAAATGTGTGGCTTTTTATCACAAGTTCCGGCCCAATACAGTAACCCATGAATTAGAAATGCAAAACGTAAACGACGCCGAAATACAGCCGCGAATTAGAATTAACTAAAACTTCGCTTAAAGCGTAAGTTTTCTCTTAAAGAGGGGGTTGTTATAACCCTCGTTTGTAAATTAAAACGCTAAATAATGCCGAAAAGTGCCTTTCTGCACTTTTCGGTCTTAATACAAAACAAGTGATGCACATTAGAGTCAGTCGTCAAGGAACCGGCTAACAAGCCACATCTTTCCATTTCTTATTTTCTATTTCATTAATTAAGTTCTACGATATTCTACGTTATTTTATATTACATAGAAATAAAAGGGGGTTTCCCCGAATTTTCCTTTTTAAAAAAAGTGTTTTTCATATATCCGTATAATAGTACGTAGTAAGAACGTACGTAGTAAGAACGTACGTTCTTAAGAATCGTAGTAAGAATGTAAGCTTTGGCGTCGCGTAAAGCTTTCTGTTCGTCGAAGCCTTTAGCAATCTTTTAGTAGATATAGACAGTAGAAACAGCACAGCGCCTTTGATCTTACTTGAAGAAAAATCAACATGCGCTTGTTAGATTATTTTCATAGTACTCGTACATACAGATTTACGACATATTTTCAATGTTTGATGATGATTTAATTTATAAATTATTAATATTGCCTCAAATAAGGGTATTTATTGTGTGATCGAAACATTTGAGGGTAGTTACAAGATGTCAGAGCCGCCATCTTGGTTTTCTGTTTGACTGATGCTTTAATTATATTATTGAGACACTTTTGCTCGAGCAGCCTTCGAGCTAACATCGTCACCTTTACTCTGTCGGGAATATCGTTCAGACGACAAAGTGCCGTCCAACTCAATGAAGCTAAGTATTTGTATAAACATTATGTATAGAATAATTATGGCTAGAATGTGGTTTTCTAGGATATGTTTATAGTAATGATGGTTTCACCTAGGAATGGTGATGATAGTGTTTTAGCTTCGTTGAGGGTGGTAAGAAAAGGCTATGAGGGGTAGTGGAGGCCTTTTGGGGGAAACCCCATAATATTTTGTATAAATTGTCTAAATCGGTAGTGATTTTCATGTGTTATGTCTTGTTGAAACTTGTTATAAAGCCTTGTGACTTAACATTAAATACTTATTGGTATATTGCTGTTCTTTGTTCTATTGTCTATTATAATGGTCCTGAGTCTCCTGATGGTACATAAACTGTTGTTATAATGATGAAGGTACAAATAAAATGCTTTCTCGGTGATGTCCTGACTTTTATATTTTATTAATAAGTCCTACCTATTAGCTGAAGTATAGGCAGGTAGTTTTGGAAGTAGTTCCAAGTGAATATTTAGCTCCAGACATATTAAGTTTATGGTAGATTACTAGACTACCGGCTACCACCCATCGTGTTATCTATGATTAAGCTAACATCAGAAGTGGGATTGAATTCTGGCTCCACATATTAATATTTGATGTGTTTCAGTTTGGCTGTGGACGAGATCTCTGGTTGAGAAAACTGAGCTGCGGCATCAGCTCCAGGCGCCAGGTTCGAGTCACGTGGTCTAGCAGCGTGATGAAGCAGCGTTACGTAGAAGTACCCTCTACGGCTACCCGAAGTAAATGTCCCTCCCCAGTCGACCGTTAGTGTACGGTAAGGCCCTAGTGGCTTGATATTCTAAGTGATACAGTGATAATATAGTGAAGTGATAAGTGTTTAAAATTATGATAATTGTGAGTGTTAAAAACGATCATCCGGCATTAGTTATGAGGGATAACTGAATAGAGAAACGTAAGAGCTTGATTCTCTTGGTTACGTTCGGTTTTGTTTAATTTTTGTGTCGTTATTACGTTGTACGTACGAGTTAATGTACATTTTGCGATGTTGTAGAAGTACGTTTTTTAATGGTTTCGATGTGCCAACACTGTCTTTAGTGTATTTTACAATGTTAGGTAAACCGAGCGATATGTGGGTAGTTGAAAAAAAAGTACTGAGAAAAAATACAGTATCGTTTGCCTGTGCCTATCAGCTGAGTTTCGCTGGAAACAAAGCGAACAGTTATCTGTCAGTATAACAAGTTGAAATGCCGATTAGTTTCATGAAAATAATGTGGTGAATAGTTATTGTGATAAAAATAATTTAAAAATGTGACGACTAGTAATTATGTTCAAAGTTAAGTGTCGAGATTCCTTTGTTTTATTGAAAAGATTCTGTGCACAGTGATAGTGTTTGAATCTTTGCTTTATCATGAAAAATGCCATAAGTTTTGAAAGAATTTGAGATCACTAGTAAATTAACGTTGTGATAGTTTGTTTCTCATGAAGAATATACCTTCAGAGATGAGTAACCAATTGTGTTGGCGGATAGCTAAAATAGTTTCTGTGGTCATACATCTATGCTAAAATGTTATTTTGATATTAATGTGCAGATGTGATTTTTCTTATGAAAAGATAATTTCATATTAGATTTTTCATATTGATATCGTCATCTTTGCTATCAGTATGTCGGGAGAAACATACCTACAATGAGATGTTTTTTTTTGTTTGTTGTTGTGTAAAGCTTGTAAATGTTTAAAAGTTGTCTAAAGCTGGTTAATTGATGTTTGGTGTATATCCAGTAGAGAAAACGTTGCGTAGAGGTATTTATTTCCATGTTGTGTTGCTTAGTCAAGTTTATTTTAAAGTTTCTGAAAACGTTGTTTTACAAAATTTATGATAGTTTAGTACGTGGTTTAGTTTGACTGGCAATCGTTATGTAAGGTACACGCTTACATAGGTACGGCACATGATTTATCTATAGTGAATTTCATTTTGATTTGCGTAATGTTCATGTGAGGTATATCTTACATAGTACTGTTTTCTTACCAGCAGTGTGTATAGCGGTAATATACAAAGTAACGAGTTACAAAGTGGCAGTGAACATATTATAGTGAACAAATTAATGTGTAGTGAAGTTTTTTTTTTTTAAATAAGGTTTGTACCGGACAGTTATTTACGGTTTAGTTTATGGATCGGTTACATGGTTTATGAGAGAGATATTTTATCTGACAGTTTAACTTGGCAAGTCGATGACTTTGTAAAATGAAATATGTGTTGAATATTTGGTACAGTTATGTTTGATGTATTCACTGATCGAATTTGAAGGTTATTTTATAACAATAATGTACGTCTGTATATTGAAATTAACCCTGATAGATTTCGGACAGTATTTAAAGTAACTGTCGTTGAATTTCATCTATTGTTGATGTGTAAAGATCAAGTTTGTTTGTTTAAAGTGAGTAAAATCATACGTGAAGCTTTTAAGTTTTTTTAAAGTTGTTTTTAATTAAAAAGACATTGAGCTGTCTTGTTTAAGCTACAATGCTTTGGTATTGGTAAGAAGCTTGGGAAGTATTGAATTGCAAAATTTGGAAAACTGTTATAGTTGGCTATAATATTTTGATAACTGTTGTTTATTATGTAAGTTTTTAAAGATAAGCTTGACTTGAGTTGGACAGAGTACACGTGGATAAAAAGTTTAATGTGGGTAGCACAGTTAGTGTCGCATATGTTGTAGTGTTAGTATGATTCAGTAAATTGTATTGAAAGTTGAAAAACTTAGAGAAACTTGAATTAAATTTAGAGTAAGATTTACTTGAGATAGTATTATCCGGTTTTAAGGCACTGGGCTATTTTGTGTAAGGGAAAATACAGTATATTAAATTGGACAGTTTTTATGCAGCTTGCAAAGATATTTGCAGCTGGTTCGGAATTCGGTTGGAATATTTTTATCTTGTTTATTACAAGGCATTGTGATAATTTTTGTGGTATTGGAAATATGGATGTACTTGATATGAAAATGGCTAATAATGGAGTATTATGGACATGACGTTCATAATATGGGGCTATAACGAGTTATAGTGGCAACAAGGATTACAAAAGTAACAAGTTATGTCTAGCTAGATATGAGGGTTTGCGGGGAGCAAATGGCTGGACTAATATGTCATAGTTAGATGGATTCTGTGTAATCGGGGTTTGCTGGTTCGGTCTCTGCCCTGATACTATATCGTAATTCAAAAGTGGCAAACTGATAGATATAGTGTTGTGAAGGCGAGGACTATTTTGATTTCTTGCTGGGCGGTCTGTCTGTCTTGGTACTATACTAATTATTCATAGCAGCAAGTGATAGGTATAGTATGCCTAGGTCAGAGACTAACTGCTGGTCACTGATCTGACATGTAGTCTAGATTTCATACAGCAGATGAAAGGACTAATGTGACGAGGTCAGGGGTACTGATGTTTGTTACTTCGAGAACGAAGTATTGTCAGTATGGCCGTGTTAGATTATTTTCATAGTACATACAGATTTACGACATATTTCCAATGTTTGATGATGATTTAATTTATAAATTATTAATATTGCCTCAAATAAGGGTATTTATTGTGTGATCGAAACATTTGAGGGTAGTTACAAGATGTCAGAGCCGCCATCTTGGTTTTCTGTTTGACTGATGCTTTAAAAGGGCGGTAGAAATGTTTATTGAGACACTTTTGCTCGAGCAGCCTTCGGGCTAACATCGTCACCTTTACTCTGTCGGGAATATCGTTCAGACGACAAAGTGCTGTCCAACTCAATGAAGCTAAGTATTTGTATAAATATTATGTATAGAATAATTATGGCTAGAATGTGGTTTTCTAGGATATGTTTATAGTAATGATGGTTTCACCTAGGAATGGTGATGAAAGGCTATGAGGGGTGGTGGAGGCCTTTTGGGGGAAACCCCATAATATTTTGTATAAATTGTCTAAATCGGTAGTGATTTTCATGTGTTATGTCTTGTTGAAACTTGTTATAAAGCCTTGTGACTTAACATTAAATACTTATTGGTATATTGCTGTTCTTTGTTCTATTGTCTATTATAATGGTCCTGAGTCTCCTGATGGTACATAAACTGTTGTTATAATGATGAAGGTACAAATAAAATGCTTTCTCGGTGATGTCCTGACTTTTATATTTTATTAAGTCCTACCTATTAGCTGAAGTATAGGCAGGTAGTTTTGGAAGTAGTTCCAAGTGAATATTTAGCCCCAGACATATTAAGTTTATGGTAGATTACTAGACTACCGGCTACCACCCATCGTGTTATCTATGATTAAGCTAACACGCTCGTGTAATGTAATAATTCTCAAGTAAGTGCAATATTTCATAGACATTATCTTTGAGGGCACTATATTAATACAAACGTGACTGTGGAAATTCTCTTTCTTACTGTTCTTATTATAAAAAGAAGAAAAAAATGATTTATTACAAAGTTCAGTTCTAACTGTTTTATTAACCGTTTCGTTGCCAGTTCGAAAGACGATATTATATGTAGTCTCTCTACTCTTACAGCAACGCCTTTTAATCTACCTACCAGGCAAGACCGCATTTTCATCATCATTTTCATCATCACTAGCAACACCCTCACCACTGGGAGCGTTAAACCAGCGACCCGAAGCCGTGCTATGCTTCATTGAGGAGCTGGGGCTTTGTTAATCACTGACAGGGGGAGAATACACCCAAAGCGGGACGTCAGTCAAGGTCTTATCGCCCCTATCACCAAATAGAATTAGGTAAGACCGAATCGCCAGCTTCCATCATCGTGGTGAGATCGAGAACAAAGTGCATGAATGTAACTGCAACTTACGTATATCTTCATGAGGCATCTCTCATCATCATCATCATCTTCATTTTTTTATATCATATATATAATTTATATAGCTATAGGCTAGCGTTTGACCACTATCTCATCTGTTGGTAAGTAATGATGTGGTCAAAGATGGTAGCACGCTAAACCTAGAATGGGAAATGGCTCTCAAGCATAGCTTATCGGAACACATTAGATGTTTGGTGACAGAATTTTTTAACTTAAGGGTAGTAGCTGGCCAGGCGGACTCTAGATAGTGTCCTACCACCATGCGGGAGTGGGGAATTTCTTAACGATGTTTTTCCTTAACCATAGGACCACAGTGAAAAAGCGCACATACATTTTTCAATGGAAAAATCCAATCCATTTTCTGAGGATCCCGATGACCTATGCAGCACTTTATCTCAAATGTTGGGTGCAGAGTTCAATAATATTTTTAAATTTAAAACTATTACAAGAGCTGGGAAAATTTGGTTCGATGACTGGGCTACTCCTGGTATTTACAAAAGTAGAAATAATTTGTACAACTTATACTCACAAAAACAAATTAATTTACACAATACTAAATTCATAAATCACTTAAAACTATATTCCAAAACTTTTAAAGTGGTTTGTCAGACAGCAAAATCTTTGCATTTTAGTAGAAAAATTAAGCATGCTGATGATAAAATAAAAACAACATGGACAATCATCAATACTGAAATTGGAAAAATAAAACAAAGAGACAGTAAGATCATCTTAAAAGTTAACAATAAATTAATCATGGATAGTAATGAGGTTGCCAATACATTTGATGAGTTCTTCTCTCAAGTACCCATTACTACCACTCAGTCCATAAATTCTAGTCCCGCTGATGCTTATTCTATATTATCAAAGTGTGTAAATAAATGTGATACCTTGTTCCAGTTCAAACACGTAACTGCAGACTCAATTGTGAAAACATTTAAAATGCTCAAACAAAAGAAAACCGAGGACCTGTGGGGAATGTCAACCACAGTTCTCAGTTACATTATTACTGTTATTAGCCCATACTTAGCTTTTATTTTTAACAGATGCGTTGATCAAGGTGTCTTCCCGGATTTAATGAAAAAAAGTAAATTGATTCCTTTATTCAAATCAGTAAACAAAAATGATCCATCTAATTATAGACCAATCTCTATACTACCAGCATTGAGTAAAATTTTTGAAAAAGTAATATTAGACCAGCTTTTAACACATTTTAACATGAATGATCTTTTAAATAGCAAACAATTTGGATTTACTAAAGGGCGTTCTACTACTGATGCAGGAATAGGTCTTCTTAAACATATATTTGATGCATGGGAGAAAGCACAAGATGCTATTGGCGTGTTCTGTGACCTATCAATAGCATTTAATTGTGTCTGTCATGAAACACTAATTTACAAATTAAAATACTACGGTGTTGAAGGTAAGGCACTTGATCTGGTATCATCATACCTCTGTAACAGAACACAGATGGTTGAAGTCAATGGCGTCAGATCATGTGGATCCCTCATAAAAATGGGAGTCCCGCAGGGATCGATCCTAGGACCTTTTTTATTTTTAGTTTATATCAATGATTTACCGTCATTCGTACAGAACCTATGTGATATTGTTTTGTTCGCAGATGATACTTCCTTGATATTTAAAATAGATAGGACTACACCTACCTTTGACGATGTAAACAAATCAATAACACAGGTTCTGAATTGGTTTACAACCAATAACTTATTGTTAAACGCAAAAAAAACTAAATGTATTAATTTCTCTCTACCAAATGTAAAAAAGGGTATCCTAAATAGAAGTATATTAATAAATGATGAACCATTAGAACTTGTTGAATCCACAACATTCTTGGGCATCACCCTGGATTCAAAGCTTCAATGGGGTTCTCAAATATCGGTTCTAGCAGGTAGGTTAAGCTCCGCTGCATACGCAGTACGTAAAATTAGATTTTTAACGGACGAAGCCACTGCAAGATTGGTCTATTTCAGCTACTTCCACAGTATAATGTCTTATGGCATTTTATTGTGGGGGAAAGCCGCTGAAATCCAATCAATATTTGTTTTGCAGAAACGAGCTATTCGCTCTATATATAGTATGAGGTCGCGAGATTCACTTCGTGAAAAATTTAAGGAAATTAAAATTCTAACAGTGGCATGTCAATACATTTATGAAAATATTTTGTTCATACGCAAGAATATAAATGATTATAAGAAAAGGTCTGATGTACATAATTTTAATACAAGACATAAAAATAGATTAATTATACCTAATTTCAGACTGCATAAAGTTAGTGGTTCATTCATGGGGAACTGTGTACGCTTTTACAATAAGCTACCTAAAGATATTGATCAATTGCCTATGAGCAAATTTAAAATCTTTGTAAAATCCATTTGATGAAAAAATCATACTATACAATAGGTGACTATATGGATGACAAAAATGCATGGCCTGAATGCCCCAAGTTCCAAGAACAAATATAAATTGTATTATAATTAATAATATATTGTTAAAATTTTAAAGCTGACATGTACAATTAATTTTTTTAAAAAAGATAAAATGACAAGACAAGCCCCATAGAGTTTCTTGGTGTTTCTTCTCTGATGGGAGTATTTTCGAAACACCGGTAGATTCAACAGCCATTCAGTTTTCCCCTTTTGTCCGCAGATTTTCTTTCTAGGCTTGCCATTTTTATTTTTATTTAAACAATATTATGCAGCTGACAGACGGACTATCAGTTCCATTTGGATCATGATATGTACTGTGATCGGTATGCGTTTCTCTATGTTGTGTTTCACTATTTCACTTTTTTATTTTTTTTTTATAAAAATTGTCTGAAGTACTGAAACACACAGTTACATGTATGGTTGGTTTTAACCTACTTTTAATTTTTTTTAAATATTCTGACGTAAACGATTGGATGACAGCTGAATGGTTCATTACTTTTTTTTTCTAATTCAAAGCGTTAAATTCTGCTTTTGCTATGTTTACTTGATAATTGGTTATGATTTATTTTATGATTTATGATTTTGACGTGTATATGTGCGTATATTTATACTGCCTACATACTGAATAAATGCTTTGGATTCTTGATTCTTTGATTCTTTGATTGAAATACGGCGGAGATTGAACTCGGTACCTCTAGCGTCAAAGCCAACCATTCTCCACGTAGTATTTATATTCTCTTTGCATTCTCCTGCTACACTACTGGGCCCTTAAAGTGACGCATGAGTTAATGTAACACCTACCCTCCTTTGGAGTTTCTCCTGCCTTCGTTTCTTCCACACCTCTTGACGTGTGGGACTAAGAGTCTTATAATAATCGAAGGCCGTCACTCTGGGCATTTGTTCTTCCGCTGCCTTATTATCATCATACTCAGGAAGGTCTTCATAAAGGATTTTCCGGACCAGGGCTTTGAACAAGAGTAAACTCATAGTGGATTGGGAAAGAGAAAATTTCAATGGTACCTACTAGACAAACAAAATGTTCTAAATCAGTCATGAAATGACGGAGTTCTGTGGTAACAAACATATATAAAATAAAAACCGGCCAAGTCGAGTTGGACTCACCCACCGAGGCTTCCGTGCCAAAGTTGGTAGGTAGTTAACCAATTAAGCTAGACCTCTAAATTGTATGAGCGCTAATATATCTCAGAGGTCTATCTTAATTGGCGTAAACTATGTGTGTATGGAACTCGTCGAGTCTTCGCGCAAGACGTTTCGTGATGACCCTTGAAAACAGTTTGTACACATGGCTCTGAAGCGAAATCGGGCGGTAGTTTTTCAAGAGGGTTTTGTCTCCTTTTTTTAAAAACAAAACCACCATGCTCCTGTTCCATGCCTGTGGAGTTCTCCCAGTGAAGAGAACAGAGTTGAAGAGCTGTTGCAGCTGGCTTACAGCTGGGGCTCCTCCAGTTTTTAGAAGCTCCGTTGTGATTCCGTCTTCACCTGGGGCCTTTCCATTTTTGAGCTGTTTAAGGGCCATCACGATCTCATCTCGGCTGACTACGGGCAGGTCTTCTGTGAAGTGGTGGGTCAAGGTGGCTCTACAATCCTCAGTATCGGGTACGGGCCTTGAAACATGCGATGCCTAGAGCTTGCCGTAGAAGTCTTCAACTTCTTCAGACAGAATCTTCGACTTGGATGCGACGACGTTCCCCGTTGACGTTGTCAGCTTTATGAGGTGGTTTCTACCCAGAGGCTGGGCGAACACTTTCGACCCCCGATTCTGCTCAATTGATTCTTTAATCAAGAGCGTGTTAGAGGATCGTAGGTCTTGTCGTACCAGCTTCTTAATGGTTTTGTTGCGCACCTGATTAATTGACAAAGCTGACAAAGGGTCTGTTCGTCTCTCTTCCATTAGTCGAAGTGTTTCTGCCGAAAGTTTGGACTTTTTGCCCGTACGCTTGCTCTCGCAAAACTTCGTCCCTTCATCCCTGAGGATTTCCACCACTTCTTCGAGTTTCTGGTCTACGTCATGTGTGGTTTCCAAGGCAGCGAATCGATTTTCCAATTTTAATTGGAATGTTTCGGATCCAACAACGGTTTGGAGTAGGTTCGGTCGGAGCGTAGACTTCATCAATCGGGATCTTTCGGCTTTGAAGTCGATATCCAGAGTGCCTCGTAGAAGTCGGTGATCACTTCCAGTATTGAACCTACTGATCACTGAGACGTCTCTGAATACGCGCCGTTTGTCCGTAATGATGAAGTCAATCTCATTTTTAGTCACAGTGTCGGGGCTTTGCCACGTCCACTTCCTTTGGGGCTGTTTCTTGAAGAACGAGTTCATCAAGTAAAGCCCCTCTTTCTCGAGAAAGTTGACAAGCATTTGCCCCCTGTGATTCCTACTGCCAAATCCGTTTGGTCGATTCACTGCAGGTCTGTACTCCCACTTTGGCGTTAAAGTCTCCCATGACAACGTTGGAGTGAGCCTTAGAGGAAGAGACGAACCGTCTTGCGCGAAGACTCGACGAGTTCCAACCTCCAGAACAGGCCGGATTTCGAAGCGGTTACGGCACCATGGACCACATCCACACAGTGCGGCAGATTGTACAAAAGTCCGAAGAGTACAATCGGCCCCTGTGCTTAGCGTTTGTGGACTATGAGAAGGCCTTCGACTCAATCGAAACCTGGTCTCTTCTGGAGTCCTTGCAGCGTTGCCAAGTCGACTGGCGATATATCAAAGTGATGAGATGTCTGTATAATGCCGCAACGATGAGTGTACAAGTACAGAACCAGCGTTCTAATCATATCCACCTGCGTCGAGGAGTGAGACAGAAGGACGTCATATCCCCGAAACTGTTCACTAACGCCTTGGAGGATATGTTTAAGACGCTGGACTGGAAAAATTGTGGCATCAACATCAACGGCAAGTACATCTCTCACTTACGATTCGCAGATGACAACGTCATTATGGCAGAGACGCTGCAGGACTTACAGAGGATGTTGAATGGCCTAGCTGATTCTTCTCGTCGCATCGGTCTCCGGATGAATTTGGATAAAACCTAAGTCATGTACAACGAGCACGTAGTTCCGGAACCGATTGCCGTAGATGGAATCCCACTCGAAGTTGTCACTAAGTATGTTTACCTAGGGCAGACGCTCCAACTAGGCAAACATAACTTCGAAAAGGAAATCCAGAGAAGAATTCAGCTAGGCTGGGCAGCATTTAGAAAACTCCGTCGAGTCTTCTCGTCGCATATACCACAGTGCCTAAAGACAAAAGTCTTTAATCAGTGCGTCCTACCCGTCTTGACATACGGAGCCGAGACGTGGACACGGTTCGACTGGTCCACCAATTTAAAGTCACTCAGCGAGCTATGGAATGAGCTATGCTCGGTGTTTCTCTGCGGGATCGAATCCGGAACGAAGTAATTCGCCAGAGAACTAAAGTGATCGACATAGCTCATCGGATTAGCAAGCTGAAGTGGCAGTGGGCTGGTCATATCTGCCGTAGGACCGATAACCGTTGGGGTAGACTGGTTCTAGAGTGGAGACCGCGAATCGGTAAACGTAGCGTAGGACGCCCTGTGACCAGGTGGAGCGACGACATTCGCAAAGCGGTGGGCAGTGACTGGAAACAAAGAGCCGAAGATCGGGCTCAGTGGCATGACTTGGGAGAGGCCTATGTCCAGCAGTGGACTGATACCGGCTGATTATGATGATGATGATGATGTGTGTATGGGGACACCCTTTAATTTTCAACTTTATTTTACTTTTGGAATTTTTCCTTTATTTGTGCTGTAAGACCTTGTTTCTGTGTACTTCCGGTTGACCTAGAATTGTCAATTTTGGTCAAAAGTAAGGTCTTACAGCACAAGTAAAGGAAAAATTCCGAAAAATAAAAAAGATGAAAATTAAGGTAAATTTTGGTACTTACAAGTTGTCACGAAAATCTAAATTTGCCCATATCTTTTTATCGTGTTGACTCAGGACCTTGATTTTTATACACCTAATAGGGACTATAAACCTCAGTATCTGATATAAATTTCAACTTGCTAGGTCCACCCGTTCCTGAAAAAATCAGTGGTGACACACGGACAGACAGACAGACAGACAGACAGACAGACAGACGAACAGACGAATAAGAAAGTGATCATATAAGGGTTCCTTTTTTTACCTTTTGAGGTACGGAAACCTAAAAAACACTCGAATAGAGAACCTCTTCTTTTTTGTAGTTGGTAGAAAATACACGTCAGTTGACATAAGCTACCATAAATATAATGTATTAGCAGCGCCTCGCGGTTTCACCCACGTAATTCCCGTCCCCGTGAGAATAAGGAGATAAAATATAGCTTATATTACTAACTGATTATGTAACTTTTGATTAGTGAAATAATTTTCGAAATCAGTCCAATAGTTTTTGAGTTAAGTCGTAACAAACAAAAGAAAAATAAAACTTTCCTCTTTATTTATTCCTCGTTAATTAACTAACTTCAAAAAAAGGAGGAGGTTTCTCAATTCGACCGTATATGTTTTTTTTTTTATGTTTGTTCGCGGATAACTTCGTTGTTTATGAACCGATTTTGATTATTATTTTTTTGTTGGAAGAAAAATGTCCCAAGTGTGGTACCATGTTAATTTTATCGAGGTCTGATTAGTATCTCCAGAGATATGGAGATAAACATCTCAAAATTGGTACTGAAAACTAATAACGCGGCATTGAAGTCGGTTCTTTTTAGGGTTCCGTACCCAAAGGGTAAAACGGGACCCTATTACTAAGACTCCGCTGTCCGTTTGTCTGTCTGTCTGTCTGTACGTCTGTCACCAGGCTGTATCTCATGAACCGCGATAGTTAGACAGTCGACATTTTCACAGATGATGTATTTCTGTTGCCGCTATAACAACAAATACTAAAAACAGAATAATGTTAAAAATAATAGAGGGTCCCCATACAAGAAACGTGTTTTTTTCGGCAATTTACGCCATCTATGTACGCTTAGTTAGGTAAACGTCCCATAGATGGTGTTATATTAAAATGTCGATCCCTAACACCTTTGTTATACGTTAGATGGCGTTATAAGAAATAAAATGTTTATTAATTATTATTTCTTGCTGGTGAAAAATGATAGTGGTATTTTTTGCTCGATCTTATAAAATACTGTAGTGTGGTACGGAACCCTACGAGTGCGAGTCCGACTTGCACTTGGCCAGTTTATTATTTAGTTTTTTAAAGGGTATTATTTAGATATTAGTATAGAAATTAAGTTACTTAATTGAACATGATACTTACTAACAAAATGCTTGTCAGTGTCCAAGAGCCTAAAGCAGATGGCCAACGCTGGCCCTGACAACAGCATCTGCAGAGAGGCTTCATTGAGAGCAGTATCGCTAGAGTATAGGACGTCTCTGGCCTTCTCTTCTGTCAGTTCCAGTACTTCACGGGCCACCATGATGATATCTGATGGAAAAGAGAAGAATGGAATACATTGCCGGCTGACTTGTGCGGTGTTATTGCTTAATTTTCGGATCGTAGACCTTAAAAACCATACTTGTCTTCTACGTGCCACTGTAGAGGCATATGTCCAGCAGTGGACGGAAACTGGCTGATAATGATGAAGATAGTGCTGGTCAAGTTGATGATGATAATAGGGAATATGCATGATTTTTTTTATGTGTATTTCACTGAATACAT
Source organism: Cabera pusaria (assembly GCA_954871355.1). Taxonomy (NCBI): domain Eukaryota; kingdom Metazoa; phylum Arthropoda; class Insecta; order Lepidoptera; family Geometridae; genus Cabera; species Cabera pusaria. Next base: position 21,122,692 of record OX940902.1, read on the forward strand.
CCATTTAACACAGTAAAAAAAAATACTGAAAGTGTTCAAATTAAGCTACAACATATAGTTTTATCTTTGAAAAAATATGAGGTATCTAAAACGCTGCCAAATTTTTGCGCGCCTTTGTAACGTCACAGTGCACGACACGGTCTCCACAGATGAAATATTTTTAGTAGAAATACTAGATACGTATTCGTACTACAGTGCATACTATTTCTATGAAAAATATTCAATCTGTGGAGACCGTTGTGGTGCACTGTGACGTCACTTTCTAATTGACAAGTGGTGATGTAAGTAGGATGTAAGTAGGATGTAAGTAGGATGTAAGTAGGATGTAAGTAGGATGTAAGTAGGATGTAAGTAGGATGTAAGTAGGATGTAAGTAGGATGTAAGTAGGATGTAAGTAGGATGTAAGTAGGATGTAAGTAGGATGTAAGTAGGATGTAAGTAGGATGTAAGTAGGATGTAAGTAGGATGTAAGTAGGATGTAAGTAGGATGTAAGTAGGATGTAAGTAGGATGTAAGTAGGATGTAAGTAGGATGTAAGTAGGATGTACTAACTATTAGCATCCCATCGCTCGTAAAGTTCAGGGTGAGCATGCAAGCAGTGAGGCCAGAACAGCACGAAGTTGAGGGTCTGGAGGTGTGGAACCATCAGCTCGGCTCTATGCCGCTTCCTGGCCGCTTGCCGGATGGCTCGCTTGGTCACGTTATAGGATGTCTCTTGATTTCTTTCAGCGGCACGTCTGGTTATCCATTCCTGGAACATAGATTTTTACTTATACTGAAACCATTGAAACCATTTATTGCTATGAATTGTGGGTACATGAGATCTTATTATCTATATGCAAACAGACCCGGCACAATTTACTCATACGAGTGTATAGACATAAAATTTCTAGCTATATTTATTTTAAATTTATGATAAACAATTAAAATAACAAACATATTACCTACATTTACAAATTCACAACGATTATAACCTAATATTAATTAAAAATTTAATTTTAAAATAAACATATTATTTAACATAGGTAGGTATAATTTATATTGTCTAATGTAACGACATAAGAATTTATAAAATAAAAATGTAATATGATAGAATGGTGGCGCTGTCTTCGACAATAAAATACTACTAGCGCCCCGCGACTTGGCCCGCTTTTAACCCTAGTTTTAAACATTACTCTTGAATCAATCTATCTATCAATGAAATATGAATAGTATGGGAAAGTTAGTTTACGAGTAGACAACAATTTGAATCCCAAGTGTAATCTTTGATAAAGTCTCAATGTATAAGTAATACAATACAATGCAATACAATACAAAAACTCTTATCGATCACCAAAGAAATTACAAATTGTACATACTATGTGATGAAAGACAGTAGAATAATAAGGCAATACAATCGGCGGTCTTATTGCATAAAGCAATTTCTTCCAGACAACCTTGGCATGGAAAAGAAGAATACAAACAAAAATTGGGGGTAGCCTACAATACAAAGTAATGATGTCAGAAAAAAAAAAAATAATAATAATACACAAAATAGACTACTAAAATTATAGTATATTAAGATATAATACATAAAAATACCCTACTAATGTATATAAGTACTAGCTAATACCCGCGACTTCGTTCACAAACAACAAGAATACAAGAATTTAGTAGCCTATGTTCATCCTCATGCCATAAAGTATGTCCTTGTTAAATTTCAGTAAGATCGGATCGTCCGTTTAGTCGTGATTAGGTAACAAACAGACAGAGTGACAGAGTTACAAACGTTTTTTAACCGACTTCAAAAAAAGGAGAAGGTTTCTCAATTCGACTGTATATATATATATATATATATATATATATATATATATATATATATTGTTTGTTCGCGGATAACTTCGTCGTTTATGAACCGATTTTGATTATTCTTTTTTTGTTCGAAAGGACATATCCCAAGTGTAGTACCATGGTAATTTTATCGAGGTCTGATAAGTATCTCCAGAGATATTGAGATAAACATCTCAAAATTGGTACTGAAAATGAGTAGCGTGGCATTGAAGTCGGTTCTTTTTTAGTTTTTAAACGATATTATATAATATTAGTCTGGATGTATCTTCTTCTTTACATATTATAAAACAAAGTTACTCCCGCTGTCTGTACGCTTAGATATTTTAAACTACGCAACGGATTTAAATGCTGTTTTCAGCAATTTATAGTGATTTAATAGGAAGGGTTATAACAACATACAGGAATAAACGCGGGCAAATCCGCGGGGCACTGCTGGTAAGCAGTATAATACTTTGGCAATTAGGATAGACTCCGCACTATACCCGCTCCTTGCAGGGCTGATTATACCGATCGAAGAGGGCCCGGTGGCGTAATCGGAAGAACGGTCGGCTTTGATGCCGTGGTACCGCCGAGTTCAAACCGCCGTGCACCAATGGATTTTCTATCGAAAAATTTATGTGCGCTTCTCACAGTGGCCCTCCGGTGAAGGAAAACATCGTTAAGAAACCAACAACCCCTGCATGGTGGTAGGACACTATCTAGTGTCCGCCTGGCCAGCTACCACCCTCAAGTTAGATCAATCTGTCGCCAATCATCTGATGTGTTCCGGCAGCTATCTATGCCAGCCAATGTCCATTCTAGGCCTAGCGTGCTACCATCCTCGACCGCATCATCATTTACCAAAAGGTGAGATACTGGTCAAACGCTAGCCTATAAAATAATAATATAAAAAAACAATAATTATAATATAAGTTGGCACCATTAATTGGTACCTGTAGTTTTCATTTTTTTATAATTTCAATAACAAGCTACAAACCAATTCATCGGGAGTGGCCTGATTCAGCTCATAAACGGGACGGTCGCATGGGTTTCCTTCTAATTCCCTTGTCCAAAAATATAATTCTTTCTTAGCTATCTCTGCAAATACCAAACTGTTTACACCGCGAAATACCTTTGTCGATTTTCCTCCCTGAAATGTAAATATTTTATTTAACAAAAATATAGGTGTAGGTACGTTGAATTGAGAACTCCTTTTTTTAAATTTCACCTTATCGAAATGTACCTAAAGCGCCACCAAGTGAAAAACAGAAGAACTACATAAGTAACGTCTTTGGGTTTTGATTTCTATAAAATGGGACATCTATTGGCAAGTAGAAAAACTACGTGTGACTAACTTTTCTACAGGTTGTGTTGGCAATTTTAAATTCGATGCAAAGAGGGCGCTTTCGGAAAGTAAATTATATTAGTAAATGATACATTACGATTTGCAAGGTTGCAGAGAAAAATTAAATATCTTATTCTTACTAATATAAACATGTATACTGGTTCACTTTGATGCCTAAATCGTTCCAATTCTTCGATTTCATCTGCAGGTACCTGTAATTAGTAATAAAGGTAAATTAGTTGATTTAGCAAACGCCGCAAAATTCAGTGGGTAGGTTAGGTTCATTAGTTCAATAAAATGAATATAGGTATGTACCAACAATAATATTACAATGAAAATGGCTTCAATTCAGTATCATATTCAGCCCGTATCAGCCCGTATCAATTCGTATCGACTATCGACTACAGAGCATTATATCCACAGGATGTGTTGAAAGCTTTTTATCCAGATGCGGTAGTATCGATGTTTTGCCAAATTCCAAGAAAATTGCGTAAGAAATATTAGTACCTACAATAGGTACCTACCTTAAGTAAAATAATTTTGCTGTCACTCCAGTCAAGTTTTATAGTAGCGAAGAGTTTATTCAGAGCTTCACAGCTGCCAGCAAAATAGTTGTAAATTTCTGCACCTACGAATTAGGTATTTAATTGTTTTTTAATTATTCTTCTGGGTAAGCACGCTCCATCATTGGTCGCATCATCACTTAACTTCAGAGTGCGTAGTGCGATAGGTATAAGGTGAGATAGTAGTCAAGTGCTTCTCGTCAACGTAGTGGTTATATTCTCTTTGGCTACTCAGTTGGGTCATATTATTATGTGTTCTGTGGTTGGGGTGAAAAAAAAACAATTACTTATCGCCTTATTTGAGCAATTTAAGCAACACAATAATTAACTCGGGTTGGATTTAGAATCGTTTGGCACGAAAAAGGGGGGGTAGAGGGGTGGAATGGGAAGGGGAGGGTCCCCCCTTCACTACCCTACAACTCCCATTACAAGGTAATGCATAGTTTTTGAGTTATGCCTATTTTTGTTGGGTTTGATTTTGGATTTTTGGTTGAATTTAGGATCGTTTGGCATGAATTTCATATAAAATGTTATGGGGATGGGTAGAGGTTAGGTCCCTGATTGTAACAATACCATTCTTATAACAAGGTAATGCACAGTTTCCAATAAAACTATATAAACAATAATAATTACAAGGGCTAGATAACTTAGTAAAAATTTTAGTAATATTATTTACCACTACTAAATTAATAAGAACACCCCACTAGAAAAAAAACTAGGTTAGGTTAGGTTGAAACTGCGACAACACAACGCGCGAGCCGAGCGAGCGAAGCGAGCGTGCCGCGGCAGCGGCCGGCGAAGCGCAAAAAGTCTGTTAAACATCCAACAAAACAGTGATATTGATCCAGCAAAGTGTTACAAAAAAGTGAGGTTATGATTTTACAAAAATACGCATAACTCTAAAACTATGCATTACCTTGTAATAAAAGGGGTGGGAAAAGGAAAGGGGGACCCTCCCTTACCCCCCCATCACCTCACCCTCCCTTTTTCGTGCCAAACGATTCAAAATGTTTACCAAGTGAGGTTATGATTTTTCAAAAAAAAATCATAACTCAAAAACTATGCATTACCTTGTAATGAGAGTGGTGGGGTAGTGAAAGGGGGACCCTCACCTACCCCTTCCACCCCTCCATTCCCCCTTTTTCGTGCCAAACGATTCTAAATTTCAACCATTAACTCTACGTATAAACCTTACCCTTGCATCACTCTATATATTAATGAAAAATCTTTAAAAAAAACCGACTTCATTACCACAAACACGCACTCAGAAGCGAAAAATAAATTACTTAATATAATTATTATAAGCGCTACCCACTTATCTATATGAAGTCGGTGCCAGCCAAGTCTATTGGATAGTAGATAGATACAATGTATGTAGTAGTAGTAAGTAGGTAGATACATGTAGGGTAGGTAGTATCTATCTACTACCTATTAGACTTGGCTGGCACCGACTTCAAATAGATAAGTGGGTAGCGCTTATAATAATTATATTAAGTAATTTATTTTTCGCTTCTGAGTGCCTGTTTGTGGTAATGAAGTCGGTTTTATTTTTTTTTAAAAAGATTTTATTTTACCCTTTTTAGTGCAAAACAAGTTTTAATTCAATTACATCTATAAAATTTCGTGTCTGGGCCGTCATACACTGACGGATATATACTTTGTGAACATTTCAAGTACGTACCTATTACGGTTAAGAAGGTACATCTGTAAAGTGCGCACATATAGACACACGGACGGACGGACGGACGAACGGACAACAAAGTCTCAGAAAGTGTTCATTTGGTACCCTTTGGGTTCGGAACCCTTTGAGTATTCAATACTCAAAGTCGGAACCCAAAAATGCCGCGCTAGTGAAAATATTATAAACTAGTCATAATGATGTCATCAAGGTATCAAAGGAAAGGTCCAAAATGGCCCTGTGCAATAAAAGCATCTGACACACACGATAATTAACTGTCTATTTTATTACAATAATTCCAAATACTTTTACAACACGGACTAGTTGTATTCCAAAATGAATATTAAATAGTATTATTTGCGATTATTAACATTAATTGCCGCCATATGGCCCACATAGTCTGAATCACTCTACTACGTTATAAGAGTTGGCACTTCCTTACAAATAACGCAAATAACCACACACAATTTTGTTTCAGGTTTCCAAAGGATGAAAGTACTCGGAATGCATGGTTAAAAAATATGAAAAGACAAGATTGGCAACCAAATACTTATAGTGTGCTATGCTCAAAGCATTTTGAGCGTCACTTGTTTGATGCTGGGAGTTCCCGTACTAGACTTCGTTCTAGAGCAATTCCTACATTGTTTGACGAATTGCCCTTGGCTACACAAGTGAGTATTACTACATAATATTTTAAGTACAAAAAGTAGTCGCTAGTCATGGATATAATACATTTGTAAAATATATCAATGTTAAATTGTTTAGGATTCCGTATCCAAAGGGGAAAATCGGGGCCCGTTTACTAAGACTCGGATATTTGTCTGTCACTAGGCTGTATCTCATAAACCGTGATGGCTAAACAGTTTAAATATTTACAGATAATATAATATTTCAGTTGCCACTATAACAAAAAAATACTAAAAACAGAATAAAATAAATATTTATGAGGTACTCATATACACATAATTTTTTACTGATAATGGCATGGAGTATGGAATCCTTCATGTGCAAGTCCGACTCACACACCATCGATCTCATTATTAATATTAGAAATTTTTTTGTAATAACTGTATAGTCATATACTTTAGCCGGTCTATTAATTTCAGGACCAAGAAAATGAATCTCGCCGGGCCACAAAATTGCAAGCAAAAAAACGAACTGCAGCTGGGAGGATCATTTCTGTACTTCAAGAAGTACAAAATAAAGTACCTGTTGCTTCTAAATCCACTATGACTGAGATCTCTTTCAAAGTAAGTTATTTTGTACATGATATATAAGTAAGGATTACATAACAAGAATACTAATATGAAACCACAGACATGAAGTTTCCCTTCATTTTATATAACTATATACAAGAGCTAAACAGCCCCACTGTTGTCACTGTTTGTTTGCTTCAATAAATAATTTTCACAAGAATAGCTGGTGCTATTCTTGTGACAAATACTTATAATAATTCGGTATTTATTATTTGGCTTTTATCCTTCCTAATATTATAAGTCTGAAAGTGTGTTTGTTTGTCCTCCTTTCACTTATAAATACAGTAATGGATTGATATTAGTTATAGGGCTTTACAGTACAGACATAGGATACAATTTATCCCAATCTATGCTGAAGTTCATTAGGTAATAATTGACAGTTTAAATACATACTGAATTCATGTTATAAATTTTCAGGTACAAGTATGTATGCCAAGCTCGTCAAATTTAGTACCTGCTCCTTCACAGCCACAGAAACAGGAACTGGTCCTGTTTCTTCATTATTAGTTGATGCTAAAGTGGAAACCATGAAGAAAAGGCTCATTTCGAAAAATAAAAAACTGAAGGCACTGCGCCAACAACGTACACGGTTAAGAAAAAAGGTATCACAGTTCTCTGAAATAATTTCAGAATTGAACAATAAATTGAACCAAGATGACGTTCACATTTTGAACAATATTCCGGGTAATAATAAATATTTTCTCGTTAGGTATTTAAAAAAAGCGCAGGGTTTGTACCGAAGACGGTACAAAAATTATATTCACCAGAGTTAAGATCATTTGCCTTACAACTTAATTTTTATTCACCCAGAGCATACAATTTTGTGAGAAACACATTTAATACAATTTTGCCTCACCCTAAAACTATTACCAATTGGTACAAAAAAATAAATGCTGAACCCGGATTTACTACAGAGTCATTTGACACACTTGAAAAACTGTCCACATGTAGTAAAAATCCAATCTATGTAAATCTATGTGTGGATGAAATGGCTATAAGAAAAGGATTGGTATGGGATAGTTCTGAAAGCAAATACAAAGGCTATGTAGATATGGGCACCGAAGTGTCGGATGATAGCCTGCCTCTTGCAACACAGGCTTTGGTAATGTTTGTAACAGCCATAAATGCTTCATGGAAGTTACCCATAGCATATTTTTTTATAATGTCCATGACTGGTGAACAACGTTCCAGTTTTGTAAAAACAGCAATTGAAATGCTTTACAACATTAATATTTTTGTTTGTGGCTTAACATTCGACGGTGCTGCTTCCAATATTAGTATGGCGACTAATCTAGGGTGTGTTTTGAAGTCATTGAAGCCATATTTCACTTATAAAGATATGAGAGTTAATGCATTTTATGATCCATGTTACATGATAAAATTGGTGAGAAATACTCTAGGTGATTATAAATGTTTGATTGATAAAGATGGCAATGAAATTAAATTTGATTATTTAACATTATTACATGATTTACAACAGAAAAAAAGGTTTACACTTGGCTAACAAACTGAAGCAAGCTCATATTTATTTCAGCAAACAAAAAATGAAAGTAAGGCTTGCTACACAATTACTGAGTATGTCAGTAGCAGATGCACTTCTGTATTGCAAGGATAATTTAAAATTGGAAAATTTTCGTGATTGCTCTGCTACCATAAAGTTCATTGTTATGATCAACAATGCTTTTGATATATTAAATAGCCGGTGTATGTATGTGCCAGGATATAAAAAAGCTCTGTGTGCTGCTAATATTCAAAACTGTATAACATTTTTTAAAGATTGCGAAGAATATTTATGTAACTTAAAGTGTTTCGTCTCTGATCAAGATCAAAGACCGAGGTGGATTAACATATCCCTCACAAGCTATTATTAAACTAATCGAAATATGTGAAAAATGCTTAAAAATCAATAAAACTAACAATTTCAAGAGCTTGATTCAATATGTAACTGATTATTTCGATTATTCAATGTTTGATTCGAGCAATCCAAATCATGACGTTAATCATGGCCACTTAATTATTAAAATTGTTGTCAAATTGTATATTGATTTAAGATGTAAACATGAATGTAAAGAAACAAATGTAACTCATAGAAATTATTTAAAAATAAATGTATTATTTCAAAATAAATAAAAAATATGATTCTTTTAATATAATTATTCTTTTATTTCAATTTCCCACATTGTACTACACCACGTTTTTTAGAAACTACAGCCTAACTATGTCCTTGTCCTTACCCAGGGTCCAGGGTACATTCTATCTTCATGCCTAATTTTATCATTATTAGTTCAGCGGTTAAGCCTGGCTAAATTTGATATGAAGATAATACAAAAACAGACACAATATCACATTTATTATAATATAATTGCATACATGGATATTAGAAAAGATATATACGTCATGATAAAAAATGAAACATATTTTTTCAATTATCCTGAATGCGGCCCATGTTTTGGTAAGTTTCAATGTGTGCATATTTGGCACCCTATTTAATACCTAATATTCGGTCTGCTACTATTTGTACGTCTGTGATGCAGTGTCGCGGGCGGGACTGATATGGCATAATCCATCATCCTAGGATATAGCCGCCATAATCCATCATTTTAATCCATCATCCTAGTCCATCATCCTAGGCCGCCATCTTCGCCAAACGTCATGTCATGTCAAAAAATATTAGGTATGCTCAAAAACTTTGCACATTAACAAGACTTTGCCTGATAGAACATTCCTGTGAAGACAAATTAATTCTCCCCACCTTTGTTTCTATCTCGCTCACAGTTACCGTAAGAATGTCTGTCAATAATACTTAAATTCAAAAAATTAAAACCACCCCCGACTGATTTGTATGTGTAATCCGAGTTTATAATCAAAGCATATGTATAACTTTGTACATTGAGACCATTCCAAGGAGATGTCTCAGAATTAGATCAAGCTTACCATATTTTTGCAATATCATTGAAGTAACAAGATACTGCGACAGCGCCATTTTGATATTTTGACGTCCGCGGTCAAAGGACTTAGAGCTTACGTAAGTTGCTATCGTAGTTTTTTTAACCAAAAAAGAGCTGATAATATTTAAACGGCTGAACAGATTTTCGTGAAATAAAGCTAAGAACACTCTCGACGAAGACATATTCTATCAAATAAACCCAACTAAATAAAAATCGGTTCATCCGTTTGGGCGCTACGATGCCACGATGACAGACACACAGATACACACGTCAAACTTATAACACTCCTTCGTTTTGCGTCGAGGGTTAAAAACCAAAATCAACGTGAAGAAAGATGTAGAAACATTATTCAAGGTCATATTTTTTAGTCTTCAAAAATATATGCAATAGCAACCTCCATTGTGTATAATCTTCTTGGGACTCTTCTTCTAAAACCAGTACATTCTCCTATGTTTGAGATATTTATCTCCATATCTCTGAAGAACGTACTCGGAAACGTACCCTATCTATTTAAAAAAGAATCATTTGAATCCGTTCACAATTGACGGAGTAATCGCGTAACATACACACAAAAAAAAACATACAGACGAATTGAGAACCTCCTCCTTTTTTGTGAAGTCGGTTAAAAACTGCATTATAATCCGTTGCATAGTCAAGACCTAAAAGTATAGAGGGCAGACGGTGGGAAGCGTTTTTGCTTTATTTCTACTATGTCGAGACACAGTAGAGATATCGATGCGTCTATCGATCACCGGTATCGTTTACCAATATAATATGTGAGTTACTCGTACTTACAAATAAGGGTATTTGGATGACTTTTAAGTACATGGTAGAACTCTTTTTCATTGTGGATTTCGTCAAATACCTCAATTTTTCTTTTAGCTCCAGCCATTATTAAGTAATTGGATAAAACTTTTAAGCTACCTACAAGTTTAGGCAATTCATAATCTACTAGGCTATGCAGCTTTGATACCTACCTGATTCCTACAAATGCCTACTTAAACTCTATATTTATTTAATAAAAACAATAACCATAATGATTAAAATTAGAAGCAAACTATGACGGGTTTCCTCATTGCACACGGTGGGTGGAACCTTAAACGCTTAAACGGCAGCACGGCGTACGGCTACGGCCCGATGAATGCACATTAATTGCTTGACATGTGTGCATGATCGTCTACAATTTCTTCAAAACGATAATAATAATAATATTCTTAAAGGGCAACACCGGTTGACGGCCATGTTAATTTTTTTAGTGATTTGGAAAATATCGTCTGCAATGGAGTCAAATTTTTGCATTTCAAAATTTAACATTTTCGTTGGGATATCGCCAAAATTATGTCATTTGCCTATCGTTTCTCAATCGGATCGTGTGCATTGCAGAAAAAGCTCTGTCGTTTGACAATATTCGCCTGAGGGATATTGTTGTTGTTTTCTCCTACGACTCAGGACAGAAGACATCTTGTGATAAAAGCCATTCTGGCAGCGAGTTGATCGCTGTCTGATTTTGTGTTCACGTGAAACGGTAACAAAATTAGATTGGTGCTATTTAGACTTCTGTAAACATGGATGTGTCGTGGGGTAAGTGTTTCTATAGTATGCGGAAGTAAATTCGTGAAAATAGTACTGCGATGTCATTCTGAGTTTTTTTCCAGACGCAGATAACTTTGAGCCTAAACTTCCGACCACGTTGACTAGTTCTAATAAATGGGAAGGCGAAGATGAGGAAGAGGTAGTCAAGGTAACGTATGTTGTGCCAAATTATTATCGAAGTCCATACAATCATTTCTGATTGGTACTTTCATGCAAAGTTAAGTTTCTTGATACATAACCTCAATGTCGTGGCATATTGTTGACGTCAGACGTTTTGCAGGAAAGTTGGGAAGACGAGGAGGAAGAGAAGAAAGATGAGGAAAAAACGGAAGTAGCGCCGCCCCCGCCAAAACCTAAAAAGAAAATCTATGACAAAATTGCCGAAAAAGAGGTAAGCCTGCTCATAATTTTACATATATGTACCTACTCACCTAGTCTAGTCACCAAGTTTTAGGTACACAGATGCCTGTGATTTCCAGAGGCATTTTATACTTGACTATTGTGTTCATTTCTCGTTCTGTAAGATAAATTTGTATTGACCCATATCAAAATAATCAACATCGAGTGGAGTACAGCACACAATATTGTGCTAAAATTATAGTCAACTTTATTTCTTATCTAGAATGTAGTCATACCTATTCCAATCTCTTAATTTATTGTTAGGTCCATTATAAAAGTGTAAAAGTAGACCAACCTTTATTTTGCATGGAGTACCACTACCTAACAAATAAAATTAATATTCTTAGATCAGTGTCGGTCTTTGATGCTCAGTGGTGTTTTGCGAGAGTCCTAATTCCAGCAGTGGATTGATACCAGTCAATCATGATACATTTACTTTGAAGGAATATAGTCATTTATGTTTTTTTTTTAAATATAGTATCTTATCATTTCACCACTATCTCACTTGTTGGTAAGTGATGATGCGATCCAAGATGGTAAGGATACTAGGCTTAGAATGGAAACTGGCTCTCAAGGATAGCTGCCGGAACACATAAGATGTTTGGACACAACAGATTTTCTAACTTGAGGGTGATAGCTGGCCAGGCTGACACTAGTGTCCAACCACAATGTTAGAGTTGTTGGTTTCTTAATGATGTGTTTCCTTCACTGGAGGGTCACTGAAAAGCTCACATACATTTTTCGATATAACATAAATTATAGGGTTTAAAAGACAGGAGAAAATCGACATAACAAGGCTCTTCACACAAATTAAACCTTCAGTAGTCATTCCTATTAATATTATAAATATACAAGTAAAGGGCAACACTGGATGACGGCCATGTTTAATTTTTATTGGTTAGGAAAATATTGTCTGCAATGCAATCATATTAATATTAAAATGTAGTACAAGTTTGTTATGCAATCATGCAGAAACAGATTTGGATGAAATTTCATAGATAAACTCATAATTTTTAATTTATAACAAGAGACCCGATATTAAAATTTTTGTTTAAGTTCTTAAGTTCAGATGTTATTTAAAATTGAAAGCAATTAATCGAACAAATTCTGAAATTTTTAGTTAACCAAGTTTATGGTGGTATATTTTCTGTGAGATGTTATAAACCTGACTTGACATAAATGACTGTTGCCTGTTACAATGTAATATGGTTACGCTTTTCCTTATTTTCAATACTGATTTTTCGCAAAGCAAAATATTCTAAGAAGCCATTTCCATTATTGCAAATATGCATACAATTATCTGATATCACTATTTATAAAACCCAATCAATACGGACACTTTTTATCCTGGTACGTATATGATAATTTAAGATCGTTTTAAAACTATTAGAACCAACTTCAAATACCACGCGAGGCATTTTCAGTACCAAGTTTGAGGTGTTTATCTCTGGAGATACTGAACATATCTCTATGAAATTTAAATGGGACCACCTGAAAGGTATCTTTAAAAACAAAATAATAATTTTCCAAATCGGTTCAGTGGCATCTTCGAGTAATGAATACAATTTTATAAAATTGTATTCCGATGAATTGAGAACCTCGTCCTTTTTTGTGAAGTTGGTTTATAAATAAATGTTACTGCAGGCAAATATTGATTGATCCATATGAGACCAAATAGCCTTGAGTTATGTATATCAGGCAAAATATACTGAATATAAATTAAAAATACCTAACTGGCCTTGTACTGAGCACAAAAACTGGCTTACATTAGTATTCAAAAATGTATTGGGATTGCTTAGGTATTTATTAAACTATGAAATGCATTTTTAACTGACTTAAAAAAAAGGAGGAGGTTTCTCAATTCGACCATATGTTTTTTTTTTATGTTTGTTTGCGGATAACTTCGTCGTTTATGAACCGATTTTGATTATCCTTTTTTTGTGGGAAAGGAGATATCCCAAGTGTGGTACCATGGTAATTATATCGAGGTCTGATAAGTATCTCCAGAGATATGGAGATAAACACCTCAAAATTGGAACTGGATTACTGAAAAATAATAGCGCGGCATTGAAGTCGTTTCTTTTTAGTTTTTTAAACGATCTTATAGAATTTATGTCCTACCATTTAAACTACAGGAAACTTACAATTAAAAATATTTTCTGTAGTTGAATTTTTACTCTTAATAATATAAATATCTAAACTAATATTATAAAGAGGAAAGATTTGATTTTTCAACTGACTTCCAAAAAGAAGGAGATTCTAAATTTCGTCTGTATGTTTTTTTTTATGTACCTATGTTGTGCGATTACTCCATCAATTGTGATCTGATTTGAATGATTCTTTTTTACGGTTCTGTAGTCCTGACAAGGAACCCTTATAGTTTCGTCATGTCCGTCTGTCTGTCTATCCGAGGTTTTGCTAAGCAAGGCTTGAAACCGGTTTATGCTTAACCGTTTTTTAAAGGTTAAACCGGTTTTCAGCAATTATTTCGCTCGAAGCAGGGCTAGAAACCGGTTTATGATAATCGGTTTAAATACGGCATAAACCGGTTTTTTAATTATTTCGTTCAAAAACCTCTATAACCCAGTTTATTCCGCGAGAGGCTCACGCGTACTTACATGCATTTGGCACGGGCGAAAAAAAAAACATACTCTCGCACTTTTTGAAGTTTGCTTGCCATATATGTATAAAATTTTATGGCCGACCGCTGTTGTCAATACGTGATTTACAATTACTAAATCGTTGTTTGCTTGCTGCCAGTGCACACGCGGCTGCAAATTGAAAAGTGTTCGCTGACCATAGCTAAAACCGTTCTAAACCGGTTTATTCAACGAAACATTTATCAAAAAGTTTTTTGCACAATATCGTTCAATAGCGGTTTATAGAACGAACGAAAACCAAAATAAAATGATAATTTGTACTTACGCCCAAACCGGTTTGAATTTTTAACCCGGTTTCCAAGCCTTGTTGCTAAGAGACTATTAATACTAGAAAGCTGTAATCTTGTAGGGGTATGTATATAAATTACGCCGACAAAGTGGTGAAATAAAATTTTGAAAAATATTTTTTTTAGGGTAGCTCCCCTACATGAGAATTGGGGATGAATTTTTTTTTTCGTCGTCTACCCCATCGTGTGGGGTATTGTTGAATAGGTCTTTTAAAATGACTGCTAATATCATTTTTCAATTGAATGCTCTGCTCTGCATGCTGCAGTGCAAAATTTTGTTCCAGTAGGGCGTTCCCCCCCCCCCCTCTTAAAGCTAAACTGCTGGCTAAACTGCTGGCTTGAAAAATTCGTGATAATAGTGCATTTCATGAACTTTAAAAGAAAACTATAGTGGTTAAGATAACTTTATTAGTTTAGCAGTAATAGTCGTTGAACTTGGGTGTTGGATAATTATGTACCAAATACAAAATCCTTAGAATAAATCCTTTAAAGTGACAAAGACGAAGTACCTAGTTGCTTGTTTATAACGGGTAAAGACTTGCATTGAATAATGGGCTACTACGGAACCATACACTGCGCGTGGCCCGACACGCACTTGGCCGGTTCTTTTTAATTGGTAGGGTTCTGAGGTGGTCCCATTGTTATTTCATTGAAAGCTAATAAGTATCACCAGAAATATGACGATAAACGTCTCAAACTTGCTACTGAAACTGACTCGCGGGGCATGGAAGTCGGTACTAGTTTTTAAACTCTTATCTTAATTATCACAGAACAACTAGTGGTACTTGGATAGCTTGGGACAGTGAAGTCATTTGATAATTATAGATAAACTAGTAACCAACAGTATGACTCATATTTTCATAAATCATAAGTAAATTAGTGTTATTATGTTCATATAACTATGACAAACATAATTTTAACTACTTCACATGCCAATGCCATGAAAAATTTCAATGAGCCATTAAACAAAAGAGGTTGGACAAAACCCCCTAGGTGGCTTTTGACGTGAACGTCCTGAGCTGGCCCTGAGAAAAATATGTCAAAGTGATCAAGTGTATGGATGGACAATTAAGATATTAGCGTAAAGATGCAGGAAGGTAACAAATCACCAGTTTGTGTAAAAATGTCTCTGTATGACAGTACACTTACTTTTCACATTTATATTAAAATTAAAAATTAAATTAAAATGTTTTTATTTCAGGCTCATGCATATATTATATAGATTATACAACACAGCAGTATATTAAGCATTAAAATAAAATCATAAAAATGTCACAATCACCCACCAAACAGAATTAAATTAACTATATATCAGATTAATTTAAAATTAAATTTGGTTTAAGACTAACTGTGCCCCGCGGCTGTGCCCGCGTTAAAAAGTATCCTACATCCTACCTAGTCCTTAGTACTGGATATCCCTATACAAAATTGCATCTATCTATTCTAAAATCAGTCCAGCCGTTTTGTTTTGACCGTGTAAAAGACCCAAACAAAAATAATAAACAAACTGACTTTTGCATTTATAATATTGGTGTTGATATTTCTGTAGAAATGAAATGAAATGAAATTAATGAAATGAAATGAAATTATTTATTTGCCTGAAATATGGTACCAACAGATGACAATAAAATTTTGCGCAGCATATTTCGCCAAAACATTGGCATACAAATGTTGGTGCATTTAAATGAATTTAGTATTTAATGATGTAATTACAATATATTTTAAATATAATAATTAAATAATTAAGAATATTTTAAATGTCAATAACAACCTATCTCAAATTATATTCAAAAAATTCCTTAACGTCATAAAAGCAATTGCTGATAAGCCAATTATTCAGTTTTCTTTTAAAATTGGTAAACGGGAGTTCCCTGATTTCTTTTGGTATATTATTGTACATTTTTATAGTCATTATTTTGCAGTTCTTACTCTTCAAAGCAGTTTTACTGTTAATGAGATTGAGTTTGGTCGGATCTTTTCTTGTCTGTCGCAAGAATGCAGTCTCAGCATAGCTATGACATGTGTCAAACATATTAGGATGTTCTTTTACGAAAACTCCAGCCTGCATTATATATAAACAAACCAGAGTCAGAAACTTTAATTTTTTGAAAAGAGGCCGGCATGAGTCTAATGGTCCGGCACCACTTATGGCTCGAATGCATTTTTTTTGGACAATGAAAACTTTATTTATGTCTGTTGAGTTGCCCCAGATTAAAAGGCCATATCTGAGAACAGAGCAGACATAACCATGATAGGCTGTGAGGGCAGCTTTTTCGTTAACTGTTCTTCTGAGGCGTTTCAATGCGAAAACAAAACGGTTTAGCTTAGAACAGACTAAGTTAATGTGTGTCTTCCAGTTGCAAAATTCATCAACGTTAATTCCCAAGAATTTGTAATCTTTCGCTATTTCTATTGCTTGTCCTCTACAGGAGATGTCAAATTTGGACTCTACAGATTTGTAGGATCGTAAATAAATGTATTTTTAACCGACTTCAAAAAAAGGAGGAGGTTTCTCAATTCGACCGTATATATATTTATTATTATTATTTTTTTTATGTTTGTTCGCGGATAACTTCGTCGTTTATGAACCGATTTCGATTATTCTTTTTTTGTTCAAAAGGAGATATCCCAAGTGTGGTACCATGGTAATTTTATCGAGGTATGATAAGTATCTCCAGAGATATTGAGATAAACATCTCAAAATTGGTACTGAAAATGAATAGCGCGGCATTGAAGTCGGTTGTTTTTTAGTTTTTAAACGATATTATATAAATATATAAATATACTAGCTGACCCGGCAAACGTTGTTTTGCCATATAAATAAAATAACTAATTAAATGACGATTGATCAGTTTTCGACCGGAGAGGAAAAATGATTAAATTACTAAAATGGCTATTAAAAAATAAGGGTTGATCGTAGAAGGGTGAAAATTGAGGATTGTATGTATTTTTGTATGTTGTATCATAAAAAAATAGAAATTAAAAATTTTGTCTAAAAAATAAAAAAAAAATTTAGGGGTGGACTACCCCTAACATTTAGGGGGATGAAAAATAGATGTTGATTCTCATAGATACCGGATAAGCACAAAAAATTTCATCAATATCGGTCAAGCCGTTTCGGAGGAGTATGGCAACGAAAACTGTGACACGAGATTTTTGTATATTAGATAATATAAATGTAGCTTATGAATCATCGACATTATCAGCCAATTTCCAACCATTGCTGAACATAGGCCTCCCCTATAAGAATGTGAGATTTATTCTAATTGGTAGTGGACCAGCGCTAACATCTCAGTACAGATGCACAATGCATAGAACACCTCGATGTTTAGTGTAAAACCACCAACCCCCGCATGGTGGTAGGACACTGTTTAGTGTCTGCCTGGCCAGCTACCACCCTCAAGTTAGAAAATCGGTCGCTAAACATCTAATGTGTTCTGGTAGCTGTCTTTGAGAGGATGTCGAGGATGGACACTAGGCCTAACCTAGCGTGGCATCATCACTTACCAACAGGTGAGATAGTTTTTAAATGCTGGCCTATATAATGTATAAAAACAATGTATAATGTATAAAAAGTGATTATTTTTATTATATAGTATCGATTATAATTTTATAATATTTGTAGCGTTTGGAACGTGAGAAGGCAGAGAAGCTGGCTGCCGAGAAAGCCGAGGCTGAGATGACTCCGGAACAGAGGGCAGCTGAGAAACTCCGACAACAGAAACTTCAAGAGGAGTCCGACCTTTTGGTCGCTCTGGAGACTTTTGGTAAGACATAAATTGACTTATTACAATTTTATTTGAATATTCAAAGACCTAAACTCTTTCAAAGAATATTGGATTGTCTTTAACTGTCAAAGTTTTAAATAAACGACCGGTGTTAGGCGTCCATTACACAGTAGGTTATCCATTATTCAAAACCATAATTAATGACTGATGGTTGCCGTCGCACAAAATCTAAATATCGGTCAGTCATTGTCATTCACCCCATCAGACGATAGGTTATCCATCAGCCACAGCCCTGACTGTCAGCAAACTGACAGCAAAACCTATTGTGTAATGGACGTCTTAATTGAATGGCTAATTAAGCTAGTTGGCTGCAACGCCTATGAAACTAGCTGCGCTAATATAAAAGTGTCTAAATGGTACTGGAGTAGGTAGCACTATTCTCCTTGTATATGTAGTCATAGGCTCACTTACTTAACTATAACAACATCAAAATTAAGTCTAACTCCATACAAAAACACTGGTTATAGTTATAGTTACTGTTAAAGTAAGATAGTGCAGCTTAGCCTTAATGTATGTTATCCGTTATTATATTATAAAAACGTTATTTTCCAAGATGTTAGAACCAGATGCACTTGATTCGTCATCAAACGTCTTAAAATGTGAACTCATACCATAACATTTTTCATTTATAATATTAATGGCTTTGAATTGTCAAATGAGGCTAACTTTATTAAATTTTTATATCATGTAGGCCACGTTTGACCACAATCTCACCGGTTTGTTGGTAAGTGACTGATGATACAGTCGAGGATGGGAGCACGCTAGGCCTAGAATGGGAACTGGCTCTCAAGGATAGCTAAGGAACATATTAGAAGTTTGGCGACAGATTATCTAACTTGAGGGTGGTAGCTGGCCAGGCGGACACTAGATAGTGTCCTACAACCATGCGTGGATTGGAGGTTTCTTAACAATGTTTTTCCTTCACCAGAGGGCCACTGTGATGAGCGTACATAAATTTTGGTGTTGATCATTGACTGTTTTATATTCCAGGGATCTCGGGCGAAGGTGGCAAGCTAGACAACTTCAACCCAACTGACAAAGCTGAGTTCACCGAGTTTGCAGAACTGCTCAGCAAAAAGCTAAACTTCTTCAAGTCCAGAGAGGAGTTTCCAGGTTTTGTAGATGAACTTGTCAGGAATATTCTTGTTCAGAGTAAGTCATCATCTTCCTACCTTTATCCCACTTAAGTGGGGTAAGTGAACGTCATTCTCTTCCATTTGGGTCTGTCCACAGTCATTTCTGCATCCACTCCTTTTATATTCATATCTCCTATTGCACAGTCCATCTACACTTTCTTCTGTCTTCCTCTTCCTCTTTTTAACCGACTTCAAAAAAAGGAGGAGGTTTCTCAGTTCGACTGTTTATATATTTTTTTATTTTTATATTTGTTCGTGGATAACTTCGTTGTTTATGAACCGATTCTGATTATTCTTTTTTTGTTGGAAAAGAGATATCTCAAGTGTGGTACCATGATAATTTTATCGAGGTCTGATAAGTATCTCCAGAGATATGGAGATAAACACCTCAAAATTGGTACCGAAAATTGATAGCGCGGCATTGAAGTCGGTTATTTTTTAGTTACGATCTTATTTTATGGAACTGTCCTTTACTAAATGTAGCTGTTTTCTTTTTGAGATAATTTGCTCTGAAAGTTTAAAAAAATTATTAGGTACCCGATAATATTCTCGACTTAATTCCAATATTGTACCAATAATTGATTGCTAGGTCTTACAATATTAGTGATTGATTATAGAATGTATCGTAATAATCATATATACTATTATTTAAAATGGTTTACACTCCTATAAGAGTACAACAGTTTCATTCAGAATCATCTTTTTTGATATAAAAGTTTAAATAATAATTTAAATAATTTAATTTGTAAGCCTTATGAGGCAGGATATAATGGATTTTATTTTTGTGTAACACCGACCTGTACCAAAATTCTGACAAATAAATAATTTATTTTCATTAAAATCGATTAATAATTGGTTAACGTTTCCGCCAATTATGAATTGATTTTGGTTTCGCGTATCAAACATAAAAGAAATTGGTTGTCTGTAATGTCGGTTTTCGGACAATAATATTACGTTACGTGATAACGTCATCCGATCGTGCCTCTATCGCTTGTTCCTCGCTCTCGCTCACACGTGGAACGTGACACTTTATCGTACATGCAGCCGGCGTTCATCGATTTATAAGATGTTATCACGTCAAAAAAACACCTAGTCTAATTGAGAAACTACTCCTTATTAGAAGTCGGTTAAAAAAAACGGTGTTTCTAATCAGAAAGGTTTCCGCGACCAAATAGCTCATGGATTCATCGATATTCAAATTTCGAAATATTCCTACGCTTGCAAATTCAAATGCATCTGATATAAATTAAATATATATATATATATATATATATATATGCAAAAGTGTTGTTACAAAATAAAATGGTCTACAATGGAATCTTCATAGTATTAATTACTCATTTTTTTGTTATTTCAGTGCCGTCTGCTGATATCAAAAGGATAAAAATGACAGTGGACAACTTGTACATTGAGAAACAGAAAGCGGAAAAGAATGATAAAGGAAAGAAGTCTACCAAGGCGAAGGGCAAGGCTAAATTAAAAGTTGAGGGAGAACAAGTAAGTACTATCGTCTATCATATTCCTTACAGACTCACGGCGAGAAGACTCGTGAGATTCCTCGAATTCTTAAATACCCTACAATCCTCACTCTCACAACGTTTCTCACTTCTACTGACCAAGAAATCGGAAAACAGGCATAGAACATGATACAGAGAAAAAGAAACATCTCCCATTCACGTTTATAGGGTCTTTTTCTCTCGTTGTGAGTCTGTAGGCGGCTTTATACTTTTTTATTCTGCGTGACAAGGCACTCATATTACGCAGTGACTGTTATAAGAGCACAGATTAGCTCTTACCGAGGTAAGTGACGTTAGTGACAGTGCTGTCTAAGGAGTATCATGCTCGTTTAAATGTGAAAAATTGCAGTAAAAAGAGGCTCATAGTCAATCCAAAATTCTTCAATCCACCTAGCGCAACTGCACAGATTATATAATAGTTACTACGTAACAGATATTTCACTCCCCTACAAAAACAATATCAACGTTTATTTCAGACAATACAAGCAAAAATGTGTCTAAGGCGCTCGACCTAGCGTTGTTATTACTTCGTTCAGCGCGCGATGTACCGGCGCGCGCCTGATACAGTAAAGGGTTGACTCAATGAAATAAAAAAAAATGTTTACGTATTATTTTTATTTACCTCACAAAATAACATTAAAATTCCTAACTAAGAGTCGAATTTGAAGTCGAGAAAGTGGATTTTACGCCGTCTTTTTAATATCGTTAGTTTAAAAAAATGAAAAATATATGCTTGTTTTTTTAAAAAATCTATAATTATGCGGGTTAAAATACTATGCTTGTTTTAAACTTAAATCGTTTCTAATATAGAATACGAATGCGCAGTTATATCCCGTCATTTGAATAATAATATACGTTGCGCGCGCGTGAGCAGTGACAACCGACTGGCGGATACCAACGCCGGCGCTGTAGCTATGGGCGAGTGAGGGAGGCCGGCAACTGTCCCAACTCGTAATCTGATGTAGCTGGCAACCAACCTTTGACAAGATTTATCAAACAAACTGTTGTTCTTGTGGTTGTTAGGTTGTCTTGCTGTGTTGTTCAGTTTGAGTTACGGCCATACCATAAGCCGAGCACAAGTGGTATTGAGCCACCATCCAGGGATCATAGTAGGATTAGTAAGTCTTAGGTAAGTCCTATAGATTGATGTAACATGAACGACCTAAGTCTTATTGTATTATCATCAGCTTTTTATTTTATTTTATGTTATTGTTAGGTTACAATTTATTTTTAATATGTAATATTTTATAGTCAGAATAATGAAACTTCTTATTGCATGATAACAGACGAGTGTGTTTCATAATGATGTTTCGCAAACTTCCATGTAACAGACAATATCAATAATTTTATCTTTAACATTATTGTTGATAATGTTTTATAAAATCAGCATGAATGTTATGTAACCCTTATCTATTTGAGATAAGGCTTAATGTCAGCAAATTGCAATAGTTTCTGTTTACCAACAAATATAAAGGGAATATTTGAACTGAAAGAAATTTCAAATAATATCGTTTAAAAACTAAAAAACAACCGACTTCAATGCCACGCTATTCATTTTCAGTACCAATTTTGAGATGTTTATCTCAATGTCTCTGGAGATACTTATCATACCTCGATAAAATTACCATGGTACCACACTTGGGATATCTCCTTTCGAACAAAAAAAAGAATAATCGAAATCGGTTCATAAACGACGAAGTTATCCACGAACAAACATAAAAAAAAAAATATATATATATATATACGGTCGAATTGAGAAACCTCCTCCTTTTTTTGAAGTCGGTTAAAAATGGGTGATAATCATCATAATCAGCCGGTATCAGTCCACTGCTGGACATGGCCTCTCCCAAGTCACGCCACTGAGCCCGATTTCGGGTCTTTGTTTCCAGTCACTGCCCACAGCTTTGCGAATGTCGTCGCTTCACCTGGTCGTCCTACGCTAAGCTTGCCGATGGTTTCCACTCTAGAACCAGTCTACCCCAACGGTTATCGGTCCTACGGCAGATATGACCAGCATGCTAATCTGTTGAGCTTTGTCGATCACTTTAGTTCTCTGGTGAATTACTTCGTTCCGGATTCGATCCCGCAGAGAAATACCGAGCATAAGTCTTTCCATAGCTCTCTGAGCGACTTAAAATTGGTGGACGAGTCGAACTGTGAGTGTCCACGTCTCGGCTCCGTATGTCATGTGTAATAATAATAAATCTGAATTACTTTTAGGATCCAAGTGGTGAGCTTTTAAGATATTATCAAAATGATAATCACTCTACTCATATCTGTCAATAAAATATTTATAACTATTGACACCAAGCACCTCACGCTTTTTTAAAAAAAATATATTATTTTTTTTATTCACACTATTATTAATTTATATTTATTGAATTTTATAACACTATTCTTAATTTAAATTTATTAACATTTATTTTCTATTTTTTAGTTCGGTTTTCTATAAAAAGCGTGTTTTTTTAGTTTTTTTAAACTATTATTTATTTTGCTTTGTTGAACGGCTTGTCATCAATTATTAACCGACTTCAAAAAAAGGAGGAGGTTTCTCAATTCGACCGTATATTTTTTTTTTTTTTTTTTTTTTTTTTTTATATGTTTGTTCGCGGATAACTTCGTCGTTTATGAACCGATTTCGATTATTCTTTTTTTGTTCGAAAGGAGATATCCCAAGTGTGGTACCATGGTAATTTTATCGAGGTATGATAAGTATCTCCAGAGATATTGAGATAAACATCTCAAAATTGGTACTGAAAATGAATAGCGCGGCATTGAAGTCGGTTGTTTTTTAGTTTTTAAACGATATTATACGATTGATATGTTCGTTACTCTTGAAAATTGCGTGACGTAAAAGAGCGGTTTCAATGTACATTTTAGATGAAACCGACAAATGTGGAGTCACAGAAGTTCGTCCGTTTTCGCGTCATTATATAAAGTGCTAGCTTATACCCGCGACTTCGTTCACGTACACCAAGACTTTAATCCTTATGCTATAAAGTATCTTCTTGTTTAATTTCAGTAAGATCGGATCGTCCGTTTAGGCGTGATTATGTAATAACCGAATTAACAAAAAATGAGGTTTTCAATTCGTCGTTTTTTTTCTTCAAAGGGTACCCTTCTTAGGTTGTCCCATTTAAATTTTAACGAAACCGGTCGAGCCGTTTTGGCGCGACGTTTGAAGTCGGTTCGTTTAGTTTTTTAATTATCTTAAATTATTATAATATT
Source organism: Cabera pusaria (assembly GCA_954871355.1). NCBI lineage: Eukaryota > Metazoa > Arthropoda > Insecta > Lepidoptera > Geometridae > Cabera > Cabera pusaria. The sequence goes on from OX940902.1 coordinate 21,146,900, forward strand.
AGTAGTATGGATGACTTTAAAACCGCATTATTGTTTCAGAATCACCTCACAAACTACGATACCTACGGCAATTTCGACGACGATTACGACGATTTTATGTAACCAGCCGCATCTCCGCCTGGTGTCTAAACTTAACAATCATTTCACCTGCTTTTAGTCTGGGTAACAATAAAAATATCGAATATTTTCTGTATATTGTTAATCGTCCCGTGCTCATTCGAAATATGAACTATCAACGCCATCTATGTTATTACATGTAACAACTGTGAGCGTGTGTGTTTTGTTTTTGTATAAATCTATTATGTAATTATTTTGTTGGTAAAAAGCTAATTAAAAAAAAACACCCATACAAAAAGCGTGTAAAGCTATTTTACACATTTTTAACTTATTTTAGGATATATATTCAATTCATTTATTTATAAGTGTACTATAAGCAACTTTTAGACACCAGGTTTTCGTTCCAAGTTATCGATTCACCTACGTTTGCTCATATAGCCGGATTTTTTAATTACATTTTATGCTATATCTTCCATTTAGTAGTAAAGAATCTGATGGTGTTTTAAATTTTACTTGGACCTCTGACGTTTTCCCTTATAGCAACGTCAACTTTCAAAGCCAATAAATACTAAGTATTTTGGCGTCACAAAATTCTACCATGGCATGTGTGTATAAATATTATAATCGAAAATTGCTGTATATTTTGGAGAATGTCTGCAATCGCCATGTACAGATTATATACTTTATACTATACACTATGTAATATAAAATTCACATTATGGTTATGGTCCGATGTTATGTTATATAGATAATAAATTTTTTATTGTGATAATTTGTTTTTCTTTTTACAAAATTAATATGTCTAAGGGCCAGTTTCACCAGTCTCTGATAATGCGTTAGCTGTCAAAACTCTGTCACATTTCTTCGTATTAACGCTGTCTGGTGTAACTGGCCCTTACTATTTTATGATATCGGGTAACAGGACGAGTAAAGGGTGATTCACGTTAAATCGTTTGGAGAGCCAGTTCCCATTCTAGGCCTAGCGTGCTTACCATCTTCGACCGCATCATCACATACCAACAGGTGAGATAGTGGTCAAACGCTAGCCTATAGAGATATTTTAAAAAAAAAAGATAAAAAGTCGACTTTTGTCGGACCGAATGTAATTTTAACTATCTGGATCGATTCATACTAGAGTCGAAGTCACGCAGAATAGACTCTTTATCCGTGGACGCAGCACATCAATCGTCAATCTGAAACTTAACATAGCAAATTCACCCTTATCTCCACTACATAATACACATAATATCTTCGATAAAAAAAGACGCGAATTCGCGCGCATTTGACAGAACTCTCGCCTCGGAGCAACCAACGCTGATTAGTGCTTTGTGTAGATGGGAGTAATGCTTGTGAAGAATTTGACGCTTCGATTCTGCGCTAGTATGAATTGACACTTAGTTTTTAGGGTTCCGTAGCCGAATGGCAAAAACGGTACCCTTATAAATTTGTCATGTCTGTCTGTCCGCCCGTATGTCACAGCCACTTTATTCCGAAACTATTAGGACTACATAGTTGAAACTTGGTAGGTAGGTGTAATCTGTTAACCGCTTTACGATTTTGATACAAAAATAAAATATTAAGGGGGGGATCCCTATACTTGCTACTGAAACTAAAAAAAACATTTCATCAAACCTATACGTGTGGGGTGTCTATAGATAGGTAGGTCTTTAAAAATAACATTGAGGTTCCTAAAACCATTTTTTCTCAAAGTTATTAATTTAAAAGATAGGAACGTCTAAAGTGGTAAAATGTGCCCCCCTCTAACTTTTAAAGTTAGGGAGTGAAAACTCTAAAAGAAATATATGCTGTAGATCTCAATAAAAACTTAACGAAAATTGGTTTGAACATAACTTTGTTTTTCATACAAACACTATGAAAAACAAAGGAAATTTTTTGGTGGCGAAAAATCATAGTTATATAATAAATCTAAATATCTAAACTAACAATTAGTTAAAGTTTTCGACTTACTCTAGCTCCCTGATTGGTTTAAATTTAGTGAAGTGTAACCACTAGAGGCGCTGTACTGTTTTTCATACAAAATTTGTTCGGTAAACGATATCGAGTTTGGTATGAAAACTCGTACTAGGGGTACAGGTCATACCTACCGAACTATATCTGTATTGTTTTTGTACATCGTATAGCGTTTGACCACAAGTCAAAAAATACGATTACGGCTAAATTTGACGTATTTTCCTGAAATTACTCACAAGCATGGTCAATATTATGTTATACCTAATTGAACATGGCAAACATTTCGTATTCCCTGGGACACCAGCAAGTTTTCCAAACGATTTCAAAATTGACGACACGTGGGCGTTCCGTGTACGATTTCAGATAACACACGGGTCAAGTATACACCAGAGTTTTATTAGACATGGAACAATAGTGTGGGAAATAGTGCATCTTGCAAAATGTACCTATATGGGATTGAACCAATTAACCCATACCGACGCTTACCTACTAACCGGCCACTGCATGTTTTTTAGGCCGGTAATATATTACTGTCCCACCGACCCCCACAGGTGGCGGTGGCGTAATCGGGGGAACGGTCGGCTTTGATGCCACCGAGGTACCGAGTTCAATCCCCACCGTGCACCAATGGATTTTTCTATCGAAAAATTATGTGCGCTTTTCACAGTGGCCCTCCGGTGAAGGAAAAATATCGTTAAGAAACCAACAAACCCCCTCATGGTGGTAGGACACTATCTAGTGTCCGCCTGGCCAGATACCACCCTCAAGTTAGAAAATCTGTCGCCAAAACATCTAATGTGTTCCGGCAGCTATTCTTGAGAGCCAGTTCCCATTCTAGGCCTAGCGTGCTTACTATCTTCTACCGCATCATCACTCACCAACAGATAAGATAGTGGTCAAACGTTATCCTACTAGATATTAAAAAAAGGTGGCTGTTAGTACAAAAAATATTACCTACTCTGTCCTAACGTCCCCCACTGGTGCCCGTTATAGTGGGGGTCGTTGGGAATAAACCCATTAAAGTATTTCTTTACATAGAACTGGATAGCACTTGACTACTTTTTCACCTGATGTTAAGTGATAGAGCTCGCTTACCCAAAAGATATTAAAGACTTATTCACTCGCGATTTGAAGACCCCCATATTGTATTTAGCCGGAAACACAGACTCAGGCAGAGCATTCCATTCCCTGGCGGTTTGCATGATGAACGAAGATGCAAATCGCTTCGTTCGGGTAGATGGTATATCCACCATAAAACGGTGGTGCCTTTTAGTGTATTTGGATATCCTATAATAAAATAGGGAAGGTGGAATCAAATTATGCAGTTCTAAAGCACACTTTCCAAAATGTAACCAATGGAAAACCGATAAACTAGTGACTTTGCGGCGATGCGCGAGACTCTGGAGTCTCTTGCTTACTAGTAGATCGTCATTCGTCACCATGAGCTTCTTGGCTCTCTTTTCAATAGCTTCCAGTCCAGTGTCTCCAGCTGGTATTTGGCAGAATCTCCATGCACGATCGGACTTGTGCTTGGTAAGATTGAGCAACTGTCCCGGTGTGAAGTCTTCAAGTCTAGTGACTTTGCGGCGATGCGCGAGACTCTGGAGTCTCTTGCTTACTAGTAGATCGTCATTCGTCACCAATGAGCTTCTTGGCTCTCTTTTCAATAGCTTCCAGTCCAGTGTCTCCAGCTGGTATTTGGCAGAATCTCCATGCACGATCGGACTTGTGCTTGGTAAGATTGAGCAACTGTCCCGGTCTAAAGTCATCAAGATAAGTAGGTTGGCTGTACAATATATTAATCAAATACTTACATATGATAGTGTAAAACTATACTAAAACAGACTTCATACGCCCGGTGGCGTAGTCGGGAGAACGGTCGGCTTTGATGCCGTGGTACCGAGTTCAAACCACCGTGCACCAATGGATTTTTCTATAGAAAAAATTTGTGCGCTTCTCACAGTGACCCTCCAGTGAAGGAAAACATCGTTAAGAAATCAAAAACCCCCGCATGGTAGTGGGACACTATCTAGTGTCCGCCTGGCCAGCTACCACCCTCAAGTTAGAAAATCTGTCGCCAAACATCTAACGTGTTCCGGCAGCTATGAGCTATCCTTGAGAGCCAGTTCCCATTCTAGGCCTAGCGTGCTTACCATCTTCGACCGCATCACTTACCAACAGGTGGGATAGTGGTCAAACGCTAGCCTATAATAAATATTAAAAAAAATAAAAAAATGCCGTGCTAGTCAGTTTCAATAACATTTTTGGGGTTCCGTACCTCAAAAGGTAAAAAAAGGAATCCTTATAATATCACTTTTTTGTCCATCTGTCCGTCTGTCTGTCTGTCCGTGTGTCACCACTGATTTTCTCAGAAACGGGTGGACCTAGCAAGTTGAAATGTATACCAGATACTGAAGTCTATAGTCCCTATTAGGTGTATAAAAATCAAGGTCCTGAGTCAACACGATAATAAGATATGGGCAAATTTAGATTTTCGCGAAAATTTGTAAGTACCAAAATTTACCTAAATGTTCAACTAATTTTATTTTTTGGATTTTTTCCTTTACTTGTGCTGTGACTGCTTTTAACCGAAATTCACAATTCTAGGTCAACCGGAAGTAACCTATAGGTTTTGTGTCGAAAACCTATAGGGTACTTCCCGTTGACCTATAATCATGAGTTTTTCTAAAGAAGCAAGGTCTTACAGCACAAATAAAGGAAAAATTCCAAAAAATAAATAAAAGTTAAAAATTTAAGGGTGTCCCCATACATACATAGTATTGCAAATTAAGATAGGCCTCTGAGTTATATGAGCGCTCATACAATTTAGAGGTCTAGCTTAATTGGTAGCAACCAACGTTGGTACGGAAGCCTCGGTGGGCGAATCCAACTCGACTTGGCCGGTTTTATTTTCTTAAAAATATACGCTATCGTTTGACCACTATCTCGCCTGGTCGTAAGCGATGATGTGGTCGAAGATGGTGAACACGTTAGGTCTAGTATACTCTGACTCTGAGCGCTGCGTGCTGCTGGAACACCGTAAGGTTAGGTATGGTGGCAGATTCTTTGGTAAGTCCGGCGGAACATTGATATAATATGCTCCTTTTAATTAATTAGAACCTTTAAGTCAACGGGGCTCTCATTTTAAGATATTTATCTCCATATAAGATCTCTCTAGAGATATATATCAGATCTTGAAAAAAAAAAGTATTAAAGAACCACACAGACTCAAGAATAATTTTAAAAGCGGAAAGAATAATTAATTTCATTTTCAATGACAGTTTGTATCTCCATATCTCTGGAGATACTCATCAGACCTTAATGAATTGTTTCAAAGAATCAAAGCATTTATTCAGTATGTACCTAGCAGTATTAATATAAGCACATATACACGTTAAAATCATAATCAATTATCAATTGAACATAGCAAAAGCAGAATTTGACACTTTGAATTAGAAAAAAAGTAATGAACCATTCAGCTGTCATCCAATCGTTAACGTCAGACTATTAAAAAACATTAAAGTATGGTTGCCAACCATACACGTTACTGTGTTAAATAGGCCCACCGTGGATATGTACTCTACCCATGAAGAAAAGAATCATTCTGAAGGGTTCACAATTGGCGGAGCAATCTCGTAACAAACATACCATTTATTATGTTTCTTTGAAGTGTTACACACTTTATATTTTTGTGCCACCAATGCATAATTGGGTTAACAAATGCAATCCACTAATTTCATCGTAACGATACTTCGCACCGTGGCTTAATTGGCAAAGCACCGGAACATGTTATTCCGGAGGTTGCGGGTTCAAGTCCCGTCGGTACGATGAAATTTTGGATTGTGTTTAACAATTTACAAAAACATACCATTTTTGGAACTTAGTTGTAAAATTACAGAGACAGTCTTTCTACGATTTTATTACCTACTAGCAGCCCGCCCCGGCTTCGCACGGGTAGAACATATATGCCTACAAAATTTGCATCAGTTTGTTGCATCGAATATAAAATATTAACATATTTAACAATCATCGTCATATTTCAACCAATTTACACAAAACCTTAACGAATTAAGCACCTAAGACCTAAACCTTCCTCATAAACACACTGGCTATTGGTGAAAACCGCATGATAATCCGTTTAGAAGCTATTGAGATTATTGCGAACAGACAGACTGACGCAGTGATGGACATTGTTTTGTAATACTTACGTAGTCATATTGGACGGCCCTTTCGCGTAAAGGATAGTTACCCTGATTCTGACCCGAGGGTCGTTGGTTCTAATCCTAGCTATATACCTACCTATGAAAGTATTATGTGCATTCATGAATCATGGATTTCGTGGGAATCTTTCGTAGAAATCTACCAATAATTAAGATAGTTTAAAAACTAAAACAACTGACTTCAATGCCCCGCGAGTCAATTTCAGTAGCAAGTTTGAGACGTTTATCGTCATATCTCTGAAGATACTTATCACATCTCAATTAAATTACAATGGGACTACCTCGGAAACGTACCCTACCGATTACAAAAATAATCATTCGAATCGGTTCTCAACTGACGGAGTAATGGCGTAACATACACACACAAAAAAAGAAAGAAAAAAGAAACATACAGACGAATTGAGAACTTCCTTCTTTTTGGTAGTCGGTTGAAAAGTAGCTTACCACCAAGGAGAACATCTGCCGCCGTAACCTTACGGCGTTTCCCGACGCAAAAAGTAGGAGTATTATTAGGGGTTTAACGTTTGTATCTGTGTGTCTGTCTGTAGCAACTTAGCACCCAACCGGATGAACCGATTTTGATTTAAAGTAGGGGTATTATACGTTTAACGTGTGTATCTTTGTGTCTGTCTGTAGCATCTTAGCACCCAACCGGATGAACCGATTTTGATTTTATTATTGATAGTTTTTTTTTAGAGTTCCGTACCCAAAGGGTAAAACGGGACCCTATTACTAAGACTCCGCTGTCCGTCTGTCTGTCTGTCTGTCTGTCTGTCTGTTCGTCTGTCACCAGGCTATAGCTCATTAACCGTGATAGTTAGACAGTTGAAATTTTCACAGATGGTGTATTTCTGTTGCCGCTAGAACAACAAATACTAAAAACAAAATAAAGTTAAAAATTAAAGGGGGTCTCCATACAAAAAACGTGTTTTTAAACGCCATCTATCTAATTAGTTTCGGCAAAATGACATAGATGGCGCTAGTAAACGAGCCCCGTCTTTCTAGGTCGCGACCAAACCAAATATTCTTGGTAATATCAATTAATCAAATATATGAGGTTGAAACTCTGTTATGTTTCGTATTGTACGGAACCCTCCCTAAGTGTGCGATAAGAGACGCGATGCTGACTCGCACTTGGCCAGTTTTATTTATAGATGTCTTCATCGAGAGTGTTCTTAGCTTTGATTCATGAAAATTCGTTCAATTGTTATACAACTATGAGCTTTAATCAACTTTCATAGGTCTGATCAATTCGAAAATCTTCTTCTTCAACGATATTGTAAGAAAGAACATGGAAGCATTGACCTGATCTCCTGGACTCTACAGAATACTCAAATCCTCACCAACTTAGAGCTCAGATTTTAAATGTCGTGTTTAGAGTCATTGGAATGCTTTTAATGAAAAGATTAGGTATACATAGATCAGTCGGGGTGGTTTAAAATATTATATTATATTATATTATATAGATAAATATTATTTTACACAATAGATCATATTATTATACTATATTGACTTCAAATTGATTGTGATCGGTGGGGATCTACAGCATAGCTAAGCTTATAATAATATTTTCGTAGTTACTATGACCTAATCTGTGGTTTCACTGCAAATATTTCATTAATTTTGCGATGCGTGTATATGAAACTCGAGATATCTTCTAGAGTTTTCATTTGAATTATATACTTTAAAGGACAATTTTAATCTATAATATGTGGCCAAGCTAATTAACGTAATTATTTGGATAAGGATTAATACTATATACTTGAAAATAGCCTTGGAAGTTATGTAATATTTTTTAACAACAATTTTATGATTAAAATGTTTACTGTGAGTCAACCTTAAGAGATAGACATATGCTGTCGCGGACTTTTTTGTAGGTCTTATTAAAATGTACAACTCTTGCATAGAAAATATTATTCTATCTGTTTTCAATTAAGCAGCGTTCGTAAGAAACGTGTTTTTTCGACCGTTTTTTTGCCGACTTAGGTTGCAAATTAGGTCTCCATGAATGTACCTTTGATTTAAACGGGATAATACTCGTATATAGCCTATTTTCATTCCGAAAGTCCATTCTATGTATTAGTGAAAGAATTTTTTGAATCGGTTCAGTAGTTTTTGAGCCAAATCATTACAAAAATACAAAAATACAAATGTTCTCTCTTTATAATATTAGTATAGGTTGTACTATTCATTATTCTGTGGTATAGACTAGCAGCGTTTCGTTGTTTCACCCACGTCACAGAATAATTTATTCCTTTATCTATGCCCACGTAGTACCAGTTCCAGTGAGAATTTGGGGATAAAATATGGCCTATGATACTCGCTGATAATTTAACTATCCCTAATAAAAATTCTTTCACTAATGTGAAAGTATTTCTGAAATCGGTCCAGTAGTTTTTGAGTTAAATCGGAACATAAATAAATAATTAAGATAGTTTAAAAACTAAAACAACCGACTTCCATGCCCCGCGAGTCAATTTCAGTAGCAAGTTTAAGACGGTTATCGTGATATCTCTGGAGATACTAATCAGATCTCGATGAAATTACAATAGGACCACGTCGGAAACGAACCCTACCGATTAAAAAAAGAATCATTCGAATCTGTTCTCAATTGACGGAGAAATACAACGGCGTAACATACACACAAAAAAAAAACGTACAGACGAATTGAGAACCTCCTTCTTTTTGGGAAGTCTGTTGAAAACAATACCTATGACATCTTGCATATATTACATATATGCAAGATGTCATAGGTATTGCGTTTAGTTAACATACCATACATGAGTAAATTAGTAAGTTGGCACATAGGTAACTAGGTGGGAAGCTTTATATATGCCCTGCTGCCAAATACGCGACAGATTTCGAAATTACAACCGAATTTGGCAAATAAGATGAGATTCTTCAGTCATGACTCAGCCGCAGACGTGTTTTTGAATGGTGTCAAACTTTGACATCTGCAACTGACAACAAAATCTGCATGAATTTATGTCTAGTAGAACTATTGGGGTATCTTGGGATGAGAATGTTGACCTACTGAACTGAGGTCAGTTTTTGTGTTAGTTTAGGTTAGAGAGGAGGCACGTGGCGAATATCTTGTCATACAAACAGGCATTCGGCTGGAGATGGCTAAGGCGTCGGCCTGGCGATCGAGAGGTCGTGAGTTCGCTTCCCACCCATTGCATTATTGACGTGAGCCTACTCCAGACAAGGATATTTAGCTTAGTTGAAGGGGTTAATAAGACTACTAGTAGTAATGTACAACCACGTTGCTAAATTAAGCTTAAAAAAAGCGTAATACTTAGGTAATTAAAATAATTTATTTTGGAGCATATCCTGCTGACCAACAAACAAGGCTCTGGCGTAAACACATGGTATAAACATTGCAAATGATGGCGTAGCTAAATATTACAGGCCGGTGACGTGCAGCAGCGTCACCCGTGCGAGAAGCTACGTCCTGCGATCGCCAACCCGCCTAACCAGCCCAGCGTGTCAAGTCACACACACGCCAAGGCCCCAAGGCAGTGACTGGAAAAGAAGAGCCGAAGATCGGGCTCAGTGGCGCATCTTGGCAGAGGCCTACGTCCAGCTGTGGACTGACACCGGCTGAAGATGATGGTAATGTGTATGTATTCATGCTAAATTCAGCGTTAGTATTTATATAGGTATTTATATAGGTTTCTATATGTGTAGTTAGGTACCTAAAATGTTACCGTGCCTATTTATTACTCACTAGCTGTTACCCGCGGCTTCGCCCGCGTTATTGTGTCTTTATGACCTTTGAGGTCTAGATCAATAATCTCTTAGCCCAAGTCACCGTAGATGACCCCAAAGTCGAATTTAATATCCTCTATTGTTAAAGTCATTAATCATTTTCGTTAGGTATACGAAGTTGTGCTGTTTAATTGTTTGACTCAACACAAAAGTTCCAGATACATTTCTTACAAAGAAATTATGGTAAATAGCTGCGCGAGCAAAAATTTTTTGTGACTTTTTATGACCCTGACAGTTTTATAACCTAACAATCAAGTCACTGAAGATGACTCTTAGGTCGAACTCGATATCGTCTATTGTTAAAGTCATTAATCATTACTTGGTAAACCTAAGCAAGGTTTACCAAGTTTTGCTGTTTAAGTATTTGAGTCAGTCTAATGTATGAGGCTGTTAAAACACGCTATTATATGCTATATAGCGTTATTACTGCGCAAGCGAAGCGAGCGCAAATTATTTTATGATCTTTTATGACCCTGACAGTTTTTATGACCTACCACCGACAACACCGATAACCCTAGCGTTTAACTTGATATCCACTTATTTTAAGGTAAATAATGATTATTATTATTGAAGGTTGAACTGTTTAAAATTAAACACTCGTTTTGATGCATGTGGCTATTTAAATACATAAAATGATAAAATATTACCTACAAAGAAGATAAAACAAATGCTTGCGCGAGCGTAGCTAGCGCTATCAATGCGCGAGCGAAGCGATGGTGAAAAATGTTTACGACTTTTTATGACCATGACAGTTTTTATGACCTCCTAACACCGATACCACAAAGGTTAAACTTGATATCCACTAATTTTAAGATTAATAATTATTATGATTATTGAAGGTTGTACTGTTTTAATCTTCGAGCATTTACCAATTGAGAAGTTAAAGCAAGGCGTTCCCCTTTGCTGGCCATATAGCCATTTTTGGCCATATGACCGTGCGTAACTACGCTGTATTTTTAATACTGTGTGCGTGTTTCAAGTTAGTGTGATTTGTGTGTGTGCGATGCGTGTTTACCTCGTCCCCCGTAAGTATCGGCAGAAAAAAATGTTTGCGGATTACAACGTTAACATCTCCATTGGTAAATGCTCGAAGGTTTTAATTTATAACTCGTTTTGATGCATGTGGTTATAAATATACAACATTTACTGAAATATTACCAACAAAGAAGATAAAACAAATGCTTGCGCGAGCGCAGCGAGCGCTATTATTGCGCGAGCGAAGCGAGCGCAAAAATTTTTTACGACCTTTTATGACCCTGACAGCTTTTATGACCAACTAAGTCAACACCGATAACCCTAAGGTTAAACTTGATATCCACTTATTTTAAGGTTAATAATCTTTATCATTATTGAAGGTTGTACTGTTTTAATCTATGACTCGTTTTGATGCATGTGGCTATGTTTTCTACAAAGAAAATATAACAAATGCTTGCGCGAGCAAAGCGGGCTCTAAAACAGCGCGAGCGCAGCGAGCGCTAAAAATGTTAACGACTTTTTATGACCCTGACAGTTTTTATGACGTAATAAGTCAACACTGATGACACAAAGGTAAAACTTGATATCCACTTATTTTTATGTTAATAATCATTATGATTATTGAAGGTTGCACTGTTTAAATTTATAAACTCGTTTCGATGCATGTGGCTGGCTATTATTATAATATACAAAAAATGTTGAAATATTACCTACAAAGTTAATAAAAGAAGTGCTAGCGCAAGCGCGAAATTTTTTTACAACTTTTTATGACCCAGACATTTGTTATGACCTACTTAGTCAACATCGATGACCCTAAGGTTAAACTTGATACTTATTTTAAAGTTAATAATCATTTTGATTATTGAAGGTTGTACTGTTTAATTTATGACTCGTTTTGATGCATGTGGCTATTAAAATACAAAACTTGCTGTAATGTTACCAGCAAAGTAGGTAAAACAAATGCTTGCGCGAGCGCAGCGAGCGCTATTACTGCGCGAGCGTAGCAAGCGCGAAAAATGTAGACGACCTTTTATGACCCTGACAGCTTTTATGACCTACTAAGTCATTACCGATAACCCTTAGGTTAAACTTGATATCCACTTATTTTAAGGTTAATAATCTTTATCATTATAGAAGGTTGTACTGTTTCAATCTATGACTCGTTTTGATGCGTGTGGCTATTAAAATACAAAAGTTGCTGAATCGTTTTCTACAAAGTAGATATAACAAATCTTGTGCGAGCACAGCGGGCGCTATCACTGCGCGAGCGAAGCGAGCGCAAAAATTTTTTACGACTTTTTATGACCCAGACAGTTTTTATGACGTAATAAGTCAACACTGATGACACAAAGGTTAAACTTGATATCCACTTATTTTAATGTTATTAATCATTATGATTATTGAAGGTTGTACTGTTTCAATTTATAAACTCGTTTTGATGCATGTGGTTGGCTATTAAAAATAACAAAAAATGTTGAAATATTACCTACAAAGTTAATAAAAGAAGTGCTTGCGCGAGCGCGAAATTTTTTTTAAACTTTTTATGTCCCAGAAAGTTGTTATGACCTACTAAGTCAACATCGATGACCCTAAGGTTAAACTTGATACTTATTTTAAAGTTAATAATCATTATGATTATTATGGTTAATAATCTTTATCGTTATTGAAGGCTGTACTGTTTTAATCTATGACTCGATTTGATGCATGTGGCTATTAAAATACAAAAAATGCTGAAATATTACCTACAAAGTAGACAAAACACTTTACTACACACTAACATTTACAGCTTTTTATGACAGTTTTAGTTTTGATGACCTACTAAGTCAACACCTATGACCCTAAGGTTAAATGTGGCTGTTAACACGAATGTTTCTGAATTACTTCCCACAAAGCAGATAAAACACGTTGGGCAAGCAAAGCCATCGCGTAAATTTTGATGGCTTATAATGACCCTGACAGTTTTATGGCCTTATTAGGACACATCTTAAGTTTAGTCATTATAGATAGACCTAAGGTCAAACTTTTATGATTATGCAAACTCTATGTAAAGTTAACAAAAAATAAAGGCACCCACACTTAATTGCCGAAAAAGTATTCCCTGCCCTTTTATGCCCTATTATATACTATACTATTATTCTTTGTACAAAACTTCATCTGAATCGGTCAAGCCGTCTGGCCGAAAAGAGGCCACACATTCACAAAATTCCATATAAAAAATCTAGACACCCGAAATTGCCAACCAAAAAAATGTATTCATTGTCCTTCCATGTCTTATTGACTGTCTGTGTACAAAATTTCGGCTAATAAGGTTAACCCGTTTGACCGAGAGTAGGCCACACATGTGCAAAACTGGGTACCTAGACTCGATAGCCGGAAAAAAAGTATCCGATATCCTATTCTTTCCTATGAACTGTCTTTATACAACATTTCAGGCAAATCGGTCAAGCCGTTTATTCGAGAAGAAGTCTTATATTTACAAAATTCAATTTAATATATCTGGGCCCCCTGACTCGACAGCCAGAAAAAAAAGATCCTATATCCTATTCTGCCCTATGACATGTATTCATACAACATTTCAGGCAAATCGGTCCAGCCGTTTATTCAAGAAGAAGTCTTATATTTACAAAATTCAGTTAAAAATATTTGGACCCCCTGACTCGACAGCCAAAAAAAAAGATCCTATATCCTATTCTACCCTATGAACTGTCTGTATACAACATTGCAGGCAAATTGGTCAAGCCGTTTATTCGAGAAAAGGTTTTATATTTACAAAATTCAATTTAAAATATCCGGACCCCCTGACTCGACAGCCAAAAAAAAAGTATCCTATATACTATTCTGCCCTATGACACGTATTCATGCAACATTTCAGGCAAATCGGTCTAGCCATTTATTCGAGAAGAAGTCTTATATTTACAAAATTCAGTTAAAAATATTTGGACCCCCTGACTCGACAGCCAAAAAAACAGGGTCCTATATCTTATTCTACCTTATGAACTGTCTATATACAACATTGCAGGCAAATTGGTCAAGCCGTTTATTCGAGAAAAGGTTTCATATTTACAAAATTCAATTTAAAATATCCGGACCCCCTGACTCGACAGCCAAAAAAAAAGTATCCTATATCCTATTCTGCCCTATGACACGTATTCATGCACCATTTCAGGCAAATCGGTCTAGCCATTTATTCGAGAAGAAGTCTTATATTTACAAAATTCAGTTAAAAATATTTGGACCCCCTGACTCGACAGCCAAAAAATCAGGGTTCTGTATCTTATTCTACCCTATGAACTGTCTATATACAACATTTCAGGCAAATCGGTCAAGTCGTTTATCCGAGAAGAGGTTTTATATTTACAAAATTCAATTTAAAATATCTGGACCCCCTGACTCGACAGCCAGAAAAAAAGTTTCTCAAATCCTATTCTGCTCTAAGACATGTATTCATACTAAATTTCAGGCAAATCGGTTAAGCCGTTTATTTGAGAAGAAGTCTTATATTTACAAAATTCAATTAAAAATATTTGGACCCCCTGACTCGACAGCCAAAAAAAAAGTATTTTATATCCTATTCTACCCTATGACATGTATTCATACAAAAGTTCAGGCAAATCGGTCAAGCCCTTTATTCGAGAAGAAGTCTCATATTTGCAAAATTCAATTAAAAATATCTGGACCCCCTGACTTGATAGCCAAAACAAAAGTATCCTATATCCTATTCTGCCCTACGTACTATCTTTGTACAAAATTTCAGCCAAATCCGTCAAGCCGTTTGACCGTGAAGAAGTCCCAAACAAACAAACAAACAAACAAACAAACAAATAAACAAACTGACTTTCGCATTTATAATATTGGTGTTGATTTAATACCTATTAAATTGGAACATTTACTTCATGTAATCTTCGAAATCGCTGCACTAAGTAGGTAGACGCACAACTAAAATCTATATCTCAATGCTAAGATTGTAGTAAAACTAAGTCTGTAGGTAAGTCTAAATTAAACATAATTAATAAAACTGAAACAGCACAAAGCATTAGACAAGCTCAATAAAACGAGGTCTCATCAAAAATCTAGGCCAGAGATTAGAACAGTCTAGGTTCTAATGAAGAAATGAAGAAATAACACAGCATTTAGTAGCGGCAAGAGAGGAAATAAATATTTTACTTAGACAAAATAGTGAATTGCAACTTACAATAGAAAAATTGAGAGCAGATAACAATAAACGTAATAAGAAATGTACAGTGCCACCAAAAGAAATAATATCATGCCAGAATAGTATAGCGTCAACCTCGAAGGAGAAGCAAACGGAACACAAAACTATAGATATACCTACCCCGATGAGAAAAATTGCAATTAATATAGCTAATACAGAAACTAAACACACCACAAAGAAAACCACTCAAGTCAACAACGACGATAAACCAAATAATCAAACGAAGACTATCAACAGTAATCTACTAAAAGCGGTGAATACCAGTTCCATAAAAAACACACCAAAATTACTAATTACACCGAAACAATCATCACCGCAGAAAAAAATCGAACAATTGAACAATATGAAGAAAGCCAATACGACGATTTCTAATGATAAAACTAGTGATCACAAAAGCAACACTACGAGGAAGCCTTCAATCACTATAATTGGAGATGAAACATGTAGAGATCTAGCCCCGCAATTGATTGCTCTGAGAGCTAAGTATAGAAATGCGAAGGAATATAATATAAAAAATGTCTACTACCCTAACGCACCAGCTGAGCATATCTTGCAAAATTTTAAAATTTCAGAAGATCAGCTACAAGAAGACGACTGGATTATAATCTCAGTAGGATCAAATGACCTAAATCCAACACGTCTAAAAATCGAATTGTCGGCATTCCTTAAAAAAATGCCGAAAGTGAAAATTGTATTGGTCGGTATTACCCACAATAAACATTTAAATGAGGGTAAACTGAATCAAGAACTAAAAACCATCTCAAACAACATTAGCAATTGCCAATATTTGCATATGAAGTCCACTGACAAGTATTTCCAGCCTAATAAGTTGTTTCTCCATAAGATTTTGAACCAACATATCAATATCTACGACTATGAGTCATGTTTCTTGAACGGAAATCATTTAAAAACCACGAAACAAAAATTGATTTTAAATCTAAAACCTGGTACTATACCATATTATTTTAATAAAATGGCAAAAAAAGAAACACCGGTACAAAACTCAACAAACATTTCTTTTACCAATGGAATCAAGGCCCATAAACCCGGCACCATACCGTATTATTTTCAAAATCCTAAGATGACCAAATCTAAAAGTTCCCTAGATACAGCCAATACAGTACTAACCGAAATGCAAATTAATGACACTTCAAATTCATCTGATTTTTTTCGTGCCTAAAGTCAATACTGATTGCCTAAATATCGTTCACCTCAATGTTCAAGGAATAAAGTCAAAACTTGACCAGTTAGACATTTTTACAAATGAAAAAAACATGGATGTTTGCTGCTTTAGCGAAACTTTCTTAAAAAATAATGAAGTCGAGTTAGTAAAACTGGAAGGCTACAAAAAGGCTGCTCATTTTTGTAGAAAAACCTCACGAAGGGGAGGAGTATGTATCTATATTAACCATTCAATTAAATTCATAAAATTAGACTGGGTTGCCAACATGTCTGTTGAACGCCATTTTGAAGCCTGCGGAATAAACATACCAGATTTAAAATATATTATCATTTGTATGTATAGAACTCCCGATAGTAATATCAATTTATTCCTACAAAGTTTAGAAATTCTTCTACACAAATTGACAATAAGAAATAGAAGCATGAAATACAAAGTATTTATATTGGGTGATTTTAACATTAACTTATTAGAAAAAAACAAAAAGAGTGAATTATTTGTCAATACTTTACAAATGTTTAATATGCACCCTACAATAAAAGATGCGACCAGAATTACTACTAAATCTCAAACTTGCATAGATAACATTCTAACAAACGTCAAACGCTATAAAACAAATATATTAAACCTAGGTATATCTGATCATACGGCTCAAACCATCAGTATTTTTTGCAACCTTAGCTTCCGTGAAAAATACTGGTTCATACAAAAGAGGAATGTAGATCTGAACCTCCATATTTTCTGCAAATACTTATCACAAGTTACATTTGCAGAAGTATACAAACATGGTGATTCAAACAATGCGTATAAAGAGTTTATTGATCTATACACTTTAATATATAACTTAAGCATACCCCAAGAAACCATAAGAATAACATATTTAAAAAAAAATAATTGGAAGACGAAAGGGATTAAAATTGCAAGCCAAAATAAGCGAAAAATGTACATAAAATATCAGAAGAGCAACAACAAACAAACAAAAACTACCTACAAACTGTATTGTAAGACATTGAAAAAAGTCATACGTTTATCCCGGAAAATATCTAATGTCAAGTATATAAATAGAAGTACAAATAAAAATAAAGCCACATGGGGATTGATTAAAGAATATACAAATCAAACTAATCAAATTAAAACATCAATCGAAAGCATTTATATAAACGAAACTGAAGTTCATGATCCCGCAAAAATAGCAAAATATCTGAATGAGTATTTTGTTAATAGGAATCAAACTCATTCATATCAAGATTCTCGTGTAGATAAAAATCAAAAAATAATATGTAATACCATATTTATCAATCCAGTCACCGTTAATGAAATAATATCAATTGTTAAAGATTTGAAAAATAAAAAAAGCTCAGGACATGACGGCATTTCAATGCAAGTAATAAAAAATACTATAGAATTTATAGCAGAACCACTTGTATATATTATTAACCTAACAATAGAAACAGGATATTTTCCTGATGATCTCAAAAAAGCTGTTATCAAACCCGTTCACAAAAAGGGATCAAGAGTTGAAATGTCACACTATAGACCCATAGCGTTATTACCGAGTATTTCTAAAATATTTGAAAGAGTCATTTATAATAGGTTAATTTCATTTTTAGATTTAAACAATGTTCTCAACTTAAATCAGTATGGCTTTCGCAGAGGTAAGAACACATCTCTTGCCATTTTTAAGATGCTAAAGCAGGTATGGGATGAGGTCAATAACAAAAAAACAGGTGTTGCCCTGTTTCTAGATATGTCTATGGCATTTGATTGTGTCATACATAAAATATTACTGCATAAATTAGAAATGGTTGGCATAAGGGGAACAGCACTAAATTTAATTAAAACGTATCTAAGTAACAGAAGGCAAACGACAGTTATTCAGTCATACAACCACTTAACTAAAACTGTTGAACAAATATATTCTCAATATGAAAGCATTACAATCGGAGTACCTCAAGGCAGTATTCTAGGCCCTCTGTTGTTCTTGATTTACATTAATAATTTGCCTTCTATTACAGAGCACCTATGTGTCATGTTTGCAGATGATGCCACTATTTTCATACCACAAAACAACCTAAACCCCATAGATTTCGAACAAGAAATCAATAATACTTTACACACTGTAGTAAACTGGCTAAAAAACATTAATTTAACAGTAAACTTAAATAAAACGAACTTCATGCAATTTAAAAATCATAAGAGTAGTCCACTTAATATCAATAATAATGGCAATAAAGTCTCAGAAATAACAGAAACAACATTTTTAGGTGTAACAATAGATTGTTTTTTAAATTGGAAATCACATACACATAACATAAATAACAAAATTTCACAATATTGCTATATACTATCTCTACTGAGTAGTATAGCTTCCAAATCAGTTGCAATAACTGCATACTATGGTTATGTATACCCTCATTTAAAGTATGGGATTCTGTTTTGGGGAAATTCTGTTAATGTACAATCCACATTCCTTCTACAAAAAAGATGTTTACGTAGTATTTTTAATATGCAAAGTACTGAATCTCTTCGAGACATATTCACTAAATATAACTTTTTAACATTAACTAGTATGTACATATTAGAACTAGCAGTGTTTGTGAAAGAGAATGAACACCTGTATTTCAGCCAACAATCAAGTCGCTTGGCAAACCTTAGAACCAATTACAGGTACAACATGTGTATTCCCCAAATTAACAACACGAAATACTACAAAAGCTCTTTCGTAAGCGCAATTAAAGTATACAATCATCTACCAACAGAACTAAAATCTTTGCATGGGTTTACATTTAAGAATAAATTGAAACAGTGGTTGCTTTCAAAAGCATATTATAACTTAAACGAGTACTTTGATATTAATTGACAATAAGTATAAAAATATAAATTGTAAAAGTTATATATCGAAAGTAAATATAGTTATAATTATTATTATTTATTAATGTCGAATTGTCATGTTGTAAATTGTATTTTATTTTAGATTTATGATTTTATCTCTAGCTAGAAAGTTATACATATTAATAATTATAATAGATTTAGACTCGCTTAACAAAGTGTGGTAATAATTGTTTATTTTAGGATTCTGTCTTTCTATTAACATAATTTTAAGATTTTGTAACCTATTATTGTATGTTCGAAATGAACAAACTGTTGAGACATATTATGTATTTTAACACCTTTTGTACACAGTTTTCACAATAAATATATTCTATTCTATTCTATTCTATTCTAATTAACCGGAAGGCCGGATGCTAACAATAGCGACAGGCTTCGGACAGTCAATTCCGCAGGCGTTACATAACTATGGTTGAACTGTATCACTGCTGGATTCAACCTGAGTACCTATGTGTTGTTAAGTTAAAACCTTAGTAACTAACTATTTATGCTAGCTTGTGTATCATAACTAACTAATAGGCGTTTTTATATAATTATAATTATTGTTGTGTACAAGTAGATATATGTATATAATTCTTTAAAATGGCTTTACACTCACGATCCATCATCATCATAATCAGCCAGTGTCAGTCCACTGCTGGACGTAGGCCTCTCCCAAGATACGCCACTGAGACCGATCTTCGGCTCATTGGGAGGGATATGCCATAATCGCCACGCTTGTCAGGCGGGTTGAGATCGAAATTACTCCGAGACGTTTCGGACATTTTGATGACCTTTTTCACAGGAGTCGGGCCTGAGAACGGCGCGTCCCTCGCGCGATGGTATTTGACACGTATCGCGTAGGTATAGGTTACATTTCTTAAATATTTAGGTAACTAATTATCGTGGCAAATTTATTTACCGTTTTACAGAAATGGCTTAACAAAAAATTCTATTTAATTTCTATGCAATAATTTTATTTCTTACCTACGTATATTAGCGTAATAAATTTTACTTTTCTTTATAATCTGTTTTAAAATTCATCAGTCCAGCCTGTAACCAAGTAAATACATGGATAAATTTAAATAGTAGATTGTATAACATGGGTGCAAAATAGTACTTTTCTGCGAGGACGCTTTTTTAAATCTATATCTATAGCGGAGTGAAGGATTCTAAAGTAGAATCCTGAGCGTAGCGAGGGTTTTAAAGTACGCCGGCCGAGGGAAAATAATTTTGCGGCTGAGTTATACACTCTGCTTTTCATCCCCCTCTATGAGAAAAGGGAAATAGTTAAAAAGCTTATTATGTCATGTCATGTATTGTAACAAAATGTCATGTAATGACATAGAATGTCACGAAATGTCATGACATGTCATTGAATGTCATGAAATGTCATTCAATTATATGAAATGTCACAAAATGTCATGAAATGTCATTATATATATGTCACAAAATGTCATGAAATGTAACAAAATGTCATGATATGTCACGAAATTTTATGAAACGTCACGAAATGTCATTAAACTAAAAAAAAATTTAAAAATCGAGAATAAACGGGTATCTACAAGGTAAGAGTGCTACATCGTCGACCGCATCTTCACTTAACATCAGGTGAGATAGTGGTCAAATGCTTGCCTATCCAGCATTAAAAAAATTGTCATGAAAAGTCAAGGAATTTCACTGAACCTCCTTAGACCGGGCACTATGGAAGAACATTAGCCAACATTAACATAAGCCAAAAATTAAAAAAATACTTTCCCACCCTAGGGCAGAAATTACCTACTTTGCGCGCACTTATCGAGGAACAAACCATCACTTATCGAATAGATGGGATGAAAAATAAATTTGAATATTACTAATCTCTTCTATCAATCTATGTATGTAGTATTGTAAATGTAGTGTCTGTGTAAATGTAATATTATAATGTAGTACTTATGTAAAAATATATAAAAGAAATAGCAAGCATCGCTAAAAGCAACTCGTTAATATGTGGATTACGTGATATAAGTAGTAAGCATTGTTACCTCTTGTAAATATACACAAAGGAAATAGTTATATTTTATTTGCTAGTTTGCGGCCGCTTCCTGGTTGGTTAACAATTGTGTCTTTTGAAACATATATGCGTCTTAAAAAGTTTAGTGACTTTTTAAACATATTTCGAGATGGCTGACATATGATAATTTTATGTTTTCAACCAGCTCCCCCCCTCCACACATATTCTCCGCCATTTAAAAAAAATCCAATAACTGAATCGACAAAAAAAAAATCGAAAAAATTATCGAACCCCAAAATACGTCGAATTAGATACGTTACGGATTGGCAATTTATGTAAAACTATCCTAATAGTTTTATGGTGGAAATTTAGTACCTACCTTAAAATAAATATGTTTAAATATGTAGGTAAGTACTGTAATACTATTCGTTGACAATATTTCAGATTGCCCAATCCTCTTTCAAAAGGGCCTGACCTTTTACTGCTTAATAGCAGCCTACTGCTAATTGCTATTATTCTGTAATGTTTACTAAACTTTGGAAATAACAGCTACAAGTATTTAACACAAAGACGCTAATTGATATTGGCAATGACCGTTCACTAAGAATGATTAATTAACGGTGCTAATTATCATTATTGATGCAGAAGAATATGTGCGTAGGATGGTGACAAGGTATATTTTTAATCAACTTCCGAAAAGAAGAGGTTGTTATTCTTGTTTTTTAAAATTTAAAGCTATAACTCATGCTTTTACGGTTTCGTAGCGGAATGGCAAAAAACGGAACCAGTTAGAGACCTCAATTTTTTTTTTTTTTATTATTTTGTATAAAAATCATAAAGCGGTTCACATAATACATCTACATAACGTCTGACTTACGGACGGACAGACAGACATGACAAATCTATAAGGTGAACATCGCGATCTCACCGCGTGACCTCACTCCCGAGGAAGAGCGACTGACTCGCTCGAAACCTAGGTCGAGAAAATTCGACTAAAGGTACGTGAATTACAGCCGGTATATAACAATAATAAATCTATAAGGGTTCCGTTTTTTCCATCCGGCTACGGAACCCTAAAAAGAAAACATACAGACGAATTGAGAACCTCCTCCTTTTTAGAAGTCGGTTGAAAAAGGGTATAATTATCAAGGATGGTCTTATACGTTCATATACGATCAGACCTTGATACCTATCAATATTAAATGTATTATATTATCAACACTCAACACCAATATTATAAATGTGACGGCGCACCGTCAGTTATATGTCAACGTCAACCCGTGTGTGTGTCAGTGACCTGACTGTCTGATGTCAGTGTCACTAGCGAAGCGTCGCGTCGTTGGTAGCGGGGCAGCCATCTTGAAAACTCACTTTTTCGTACGGAGCCGCCAGCGCACCACGTCTGCGACGAATCGCTTCCTATCACGTCAATCACATATCGTAAAACTTAAATTAGTGTTGATTTCGAGATTTATAATTATTATCTAATTGTTAAAAGCCATTATTTAAAGAATAAACCGATTTGTATGCATAATTGAATATTGCGTTCGATTTGGACTCCAATTTGATAACCACGCCCTCTGGCGATTACCCGATGAATTCTGATGAAAGCCCTCCTGCGCTTACATCAGAAGTGGGATCGAATTTGCACCATGAAGCAAAAAAACCGGACATACCATACGCGGAGAAACTTTTGAGCAACATGGAAGCGTTGCTTACCCGCGTTTTAGCAGTGCAACAAAGTCCAACTACGAGTACAAACCAAACATTACTCTTAAAGTTCGACCCGGATGAGACAGATTCAGATATTAACGGTTGGTGTAAGGTAACGGAGCTTATCGTACAAAGTAAACGTCTGGATGGAGTAAATTTACTTGTGGCATTAACGGCTGCGCTAAAAGGTCGTGCGGCTGCATGTCTTACTAAGCTCAATTTTGATGAAATTACGTGGAGTTCTGTCAAAGAGATTCTGATAGCAAGATTTTCAAAGCCTAAACTTGTTCAAGACTACTTTGACGAAGTCCTGCGATTCCAAATAGGCGTCAAAGAGACGGCGTCTGAATCTGCCCTCCGGCTATGGAGTATCATCGAACAAATCCCGAAATGTAACATGCCTGATGAAGTAATAACTGGATTCGTTATATCAGTACTATGTCAGAAGGATAACCTGATACGCCGTGAATTAAATGCGCAAACTGTCACAAGTCGAGCTCAATTATTCCGCATCCTTAACGGAATTTCTCTTAAAAGACGTTTGGATACTGAAGCCCAAGAAACTGAAACCAAGCGACCTCGTATGACGGAGAAGTTTACCGGCAAGTGTCACTATTGTGGATTGACTGGACATCGTATGGCTGAGTGTAGGAAGCGGCGGGACGATCTTGGAACCAGATCGCAAAATACTTCAAGTTCATCACGCACTACAGAGAAGAAGACGTCTGTGACTTGCTACATTTGCGGTCAACAGGGACACGTGGCGACTGCATGTCCAGATAGGAAGAATGGTGGTGGAGCTTCTGGAGCTGCGGTCAAGGAAGTTCATCGCTGCGAGCACCGCCCTGCCAGGGGCACTTTGTGGACATCTTCCGGTGAGCCAGTCTCTTTTTTATTTGATAGCGGATCATCTTGTTCTCTTGTTAAAGATAGTTTTTGTGACAAACTTGCGGGTACTGTGCGTAAAGGTCTCGTTTATCTTAGTGGCATAGGCGGTGATGACACACAATGTACGAGGCCTAAGCGTTAAAATTGATAATGACAATCTCTCGTTTTTTTCGAAAAAACAAAGTAATTTATGCGACCTAAAGTCTAATATACCGGATTTTACGAAGATTGATACGGACTTGCAAGGTCAGGATAGGGAATTGTTAATGTCATTGCTTAACAAATATTCTGATTATTTTATCGAAGGTATTCCATCACGCCGAGTTTCTGTAGGAGAATGTGAAATTAAATATTATGTTTCTTTGAAGTGTTTCACACTTTATATTTTTTGTAAATTGTTAAACACAATCCAAAATTTCATCGTACCGACGGGACTTGAACCCGCAACCTCCGGAATAACATGTTCCGGTGCTTTTCAATTAAGCAACGGTGCGAAGTATCGTTACGACGACATTAGTGGATTGCATTTTGTTAACCCAATTATGCATTGGTGGCGCCATCTATGACTACTTATTAGGTAAGTTAATCATTCGGAAGAATACATTACAGTTTTCAAATCCGACGAGAGATGTTGCACTGCGTAAATCAAATATTATGTTCTTTGAAGTGTTTCACACTTTATATTTTTTGTAAATTGTTAAACACAATCCAAAATTTCATCGTACCGACGGGACTTGAACCCGCAACCTCCGGAATAACATGTTCCGGTGCTTTAACATGTTATTCCGGAGGTTGCGGGTTCAAGTCCCGTCGGTACGATGAAATTTTGGATTGTGTTTAACAATTTACAATGTGAAATTAATCTTATAGACCCACACAAAACTGTACAGCGATGCCCGTATAGGTTAGCACCAGTAGAAAAACAGGTTGTTAGAGAAAAGGTCCAAGAACTGCTTGACGCCGGGGTGATTCGTGAGAGCTCTTCTCCATTTGCTAGTCCAATACTATTAGTCGAGAAAAAGGACAAGTCCTATAGAATGTGCGTAGACTACCGGGAATTAAATTCTAATACACAGCCCGAGCATTATCCGTTGCCACGAATCGAAGAGCAAATAGATCAGCTTGCTGGGGCTAATCATTTCTCATCGCTAGATATGGCATCAGGTTTCCATCAAATATTGATGCACCCTGACTCCGTGGAAAAAACGGCATTTGTTACACCCGAGGGGCAATATGAGTACCTAGCTATGCCTTTCGGACTGCGGAACGCTCCATCAGTTTATCAGAGGTGCATCACTAGGGCCATGAATCATCTAAGCGATAAGCCGCTAATTTATATGGATGACGTTTTGTGCTACTCGTCTGACGTACATGAAGGTTTGCAGCGCTTAGATAAGGTTTTAGGTGCTTTAACTGAAGCTGGATTTACATTTAATCTTCAGAAATGCAAATTCCTGAAGCAAAAAATAGAGTACCTGGGCTATTCACTACAGTCTGGTGAGATAAGACCAAACTCTCGGAAAATACAAGCGTTAGTAGAGTCTCCACAACCCAAAACTGCAACTCAAGTCCGGCAATTTCTTGGCCTTGTCTCTTATTTTCGTAAATTCATTCCGGACTTTACACGCGTAGTGGGGCCGTTGTATCCTCTCACGAAATTAAAAGGATCTATTACGTGGACTCAGAATCACGAAGGTATACGCAACGCTATAATAGGCATACTCACGTCAGAACCGGTTCTAACGATTTTCGATCCGGAACTACCGGTAGAATTGCATACCGATGCCAGCTCAGAGGGCTATGGGGCGATTCTTATACAAAAGAAAAATAACTTCCCTCATGTCGTTGAATATTTCAGCCGACGCACGTCAGAAGTAGAGTCACGTTACCACTCGTATGAGTTGGAGACTCTAGCAGTTGTTAGAGCAGTAGAACACTTCCGACATTACCTTTACGGTCGACGGTTTGTAGTTTTTACAGACTGTAATTCCCTTAAGGCTTCAAAATCAAAAAAAGACCTTACTCCTCGCGTGCATCGGTGGTGGGCTTTCTTACAAGCTTATGATTTTGACATAGTTTATCGGGAAGGACGGGGAATGGAACACGCAGACTACCTTTCACGAAATCCTCTGCCTAGTGTCGAAAATTCTTGCAAGTCTTCCGAGGACTCAAATACGCAGAGGGTCCACTATGTCGAACTTCATCAGGATTGGCTTTCCGTCGAACAAAAGCGCGATAGCGAAATACAAGATCTTATAGCAAAACACAATGACAATGGTTTTCCCGAATCGGTAGCTCAAACATATGATGTTAGGGATGGTATTCTTTACAGAAAAGTAGTCCGAAATAAAACAATATCTTGGTTGCCGGTTGTTCCACGGTCTTTAATTTGGACGCTGATTAACCACACGCATAATGAAATACAACATTTAGGCAAGGACAAAACTTTAGATAAACTTTATGAGCAATACTGGTTCCCTGAAATGTCAAAATGCGTGCGTAAGTTTATTGACTCGTGTATAATTTGTAGAGCATCGAAGGGACCATCGGGAGCTCAACCTGTTCAGCTTCACCCAATCCCAAAGGTATCTGTGCCATGGCACACCATACACATAGATTTTACGGGAAAGCTTAGCGGGAAGAGTGATCGAAAAGAATACTGTTCCGTGATTATTGATGGTTTCACAAAATATGTTCTGCTGGAACACACGTGTTCTCTCGATTCCAAAAGCGCGATCCATGCGCTACAAAAATCAGTTTGCCTATTCGGAGCGCCTAAACGAATTATTGCTGATCAGGGCCGCTGCTACATAAGCTCCGATTTCAAAAACTTTTGCGCTGATCATAAGATAGAACTTCATTTTATTGCGACAGGCTCTAGCAGGGCCAATGGACAAGTTGAGAGGGTTATGCGGACTCTCAAAAGCTTGTTAACCGTTGTCGAAAATGACCCCAATAAAACATGGCGCGATGAACTAGGAAACATCCAACTCGCGCTCAACAGCACTAAATCGGCCGTAACAAAATACTCACCCACAGACCTCATGTTTGGCATTCGTACACAGTCTTTAGGTTTGTCTAGACTTAACACAGAGGTCCATAGTCAACAGGTACGTTTAAATCTTGACGATGTACGGAATGATGCATCATCCAATATAAAAAAAGCTGCAAAATCTGAGGTCGATCGATTCAATAGGGGCCGCGCAAAACTAAAACCATTTTCTGAAGGTGAATTCGTTTTCTTAAAAAATAGCGAACGGAACCAAACTAAATTAGATAGGAAGTTTAAGGGTCCATTTGTCATTACTGCGGTATTAGATAACGACCGGTACGAATTAAAAAGGTTAGATAGATCTCATCGAACGTATAAGTATGCTCACGAGAATTTGCGCTCAGTACCTCAAGGGCATGACGGCTTACTTGAAATTGCAAATACTCTTTTAAACTATGATGAGGCCGAGACGGCGCCTGAAGATGTACGCGTAACTCCAACGAGTTTAGATTCAAATGAATATGACTCCTTGACCGTGTGCTCGGATACTGTTTCCATTGGCTCTGGCACTATCACAGTCGGTTCGGACACTCTCAGTGCTCATTCTGATCCCGAAACATGGGATGTACAACATGAAGTAGAAATTGGTTATGAACAAGATAATGTGTGATTATAGGTACGTAATTATCACGTTTTATTCTTCTGTGCATGCTAATGTGTCTATCAAGCTGTCGAACCTGGATAGGATAGTGACATCTGTGCGGTTTGCAGAATGGATTCACTAGTCAACCTAGTCCAGAAGATAGTTTCTAGTCATTACAATGTTTTTACGCCATGCATGTGTGTTTGTCAAGTTGTTGATCCTGGATAGGATAGTGACATCCGTCTGGTGCGCCAAATGGATTCACTAGTCAACCTAGTCCAGAAGAAAAGTTCCCGTAGTCTATCCTGGTCGAAAGGACAGTGTCGTCCGGGCCACACCCTTTATGGGTTGGTTGGAGGGATGCATTCGTCCGGTCCAGATGAAGGGTCTATCCTGGTCGAAAGGACAGTGTCGTCCGGGCCACACCCTTTGTGGGTTGGTTGAAGGGATGCACTCGTCCGGTCCAGATGAAAGGTCTATCCTGGTCGAAAGGACAGTGTCGTCCGGGCCACACCCTTTGTGGGTTGGTTGAAGGGATGCACTCGTCCGGTCCAGATGAAAGGTTCCCGTGGTCTATCCTGGTCGAAAGGGCAGTGTCGTCCGGGCCACACCCTTTATGGGTTGGTTGAAGGGATGCACTCGTCCAGTCCAGATGCATAATGATGGTTCGATCCAAGTTGTGGTTTTATTTTGAGTGCTTGTGCTTGCTTATTTGAGTTTAATGTTGGTGACGACAACCCTTTCAGAATTTAATCATATGTGGCAGGATGATCGAGCAGATATCCTGGTGATTGAAAATTGTTTGTTTCAGAAACATAACCAGTAACGCCCGAGGACGGTCGTATGTCAGTCCGGCCGTGACGGCGCACCGTCAGTTATATGTCAACGTCAACCCGTGTATGTGTCAGTGACCTGACTGTCTGATGTCAGTGTCACTAGCGAAGCGTCGCGTCGATGGTAGCGGGGCAGCCATCTTGAAAACTCACTTTTTCGTACGGAGTCGCCAGCGCACCACGTCTGCGACGAATCGCTTCCTATCACGTCAATCACATATCGTAAAACTTAAATTAGTGTTGATTTCGAGATTTATAATTATTATCTAATTGTTAAAAGCCATTATTTAAAGAATAAACCGATTTGTATGCATAATTGAATATTGCGTTCGATTTGGACTCCAATTTGATAACCACGCCCTCTGGCGATTACCCGATGAATTCTGATGAAAGCCCTCCTGCGCTTACAAATGCGAAAGTCAGTTTGTTTATTTGTTTGTTTGTTTGGGACTTCTTCACGGTCAAACGGCTTGACGGATTTGGCTGAAATTTTGTACAAAGATAGTACATAGGGCAGAATAGGATATAGGATACTTTTTTTTCGGCTATCGAGTCAGGGGGTCCAGATATTTTTAATTGAATTTTGTAAATATGAGACTTCTTCTCGAATAAATGGCTTGACCGATTTGCCTGAACTTTTGTATGAATACATGTCATAGGGTAGAAAAGGATATAAAATACTTTTTTTTTGGCTGTCGAGTCAGGGGGTTCAAATATTTTTAATTGAATTTTGTGAATATAAGACATCTTCTCAAATAAACGGCTTAACCGATTTGCCTGAAATTTAGTACGAATATATGTCTTAGAGCAGAATAGGATTTGAGAAACTTTTTTTCTGGCTGTCGAGTCAGGGGGTCCAGATATTTTAAATTGAATTTTGTAAATATAAAACCTTTTCTCGAATAAACGACTTGACCGTTTTACCTGAAATATTGTATATAGACAGTACATAGGGTAGAATAAGATATAAGACACTTTTTTTTTGGCTATCAAGTCAGGGGGTCCAGATATTTTTAATTGAATTTTGTAAATATGAGACTTCTTCTCAAATAAATGGCTAGACCGATTTGCCTGAAATGTTGCATGAATACGTGTCATAGGGCAGAATAGGATATAGGATACTTTTTTTTTGGCTGTCGAGTCAGGGGGTCCGGATAATTTAAATTGAATTTTGTAAATATAAAACCTCTTCTCGAATAAACGACTTGATCGATTTGCCTGAAATGTTGTATACAGACAGTTCATAGGGTAGAATAGGATAAAGGATCTTTTTTTTTTGGCTGTCGAGTCAGGGGGTCTAACTATTTTTAATTGAATTTTGTAAATATAAAACTCCTCAAATATACGGCTTAACCGATTTGCCTGAAATTTAGTATGAATACATGTCTTAGAGCAGAATAGGATTAAAGATACTTTTTTTCTGGCTGTCGAGTCAGGGGGTCCAGATATTTTAAATTGAATTTTGTAAATATAAAACCTCTTCTCGAATAAACGGCTTGACCATTTTACCTGAAATATTGTATATAGACAGTACATAGGGTAGAATAAGATATAAGACACTTTTTTTTTGGCTATCAAGTCAGGGGGTCCAGATATTTTTAATTGAATTTTGTAAATATGAGACTTCTTCTCGAATAAGTGGCTTGACCGATTTGCCTGAACTTTTGTATGAATACATGTCATAGGGTAGAATAGGATATAAAATACTTTTTTTTTGGCTGTCGAGTCAGGGGGTTCAAATATTTTTAATTGAATTTTGTAAATATAAGACTTCTTCTCAAATAAACGGCTTAACCGATTTGCCTGAAATTTAGTATGAATATATGTCTTAGAGCAGAATAGAATTTGAGAAACTTTTTTTCTGGCTGTCGAGTCAGGGGGTCCAGATATTTTAAATTGAATTTTGTAAATATAAAACCTTTTCTCGAATAAACGACTTGACCGATTTGCCTGAAATGTTGTATATAGACAGTTCATAGGGTAGAATAAGATATAGGACCCTGTTTTTATGGCTGTCGAGTCAGGGGGTCCAAATATTTTAAACTGAATTTTGTAAATATAAGACTTCTTCTCGAATAAATGGCTAGATCAATTTGCCTGAAATGTTGCATGAATACGTGTCATAGGGCAGAATAGGATATAGGATACTTTTTTTTTGGCTGTCGAGTCAGGGGGTCCAAATATTAAAAATTGAATTTTGTAAATATAAAACCTCTTCTCGAATAAACGACTTGATCGATTTGCCTGAAATGTTGTATATAGACAGTTCATAGGGTAGAATAAGATATAGGACCCTGTTTTTTTGGCTGTCGAGTCAGGGGGTCCAAATATTTTTAACTGAATTTTGTAAATATAAGACTTCTTCTCGAATAAATAGCTAGACCGATTTGCCTGAAATGTTGCATGTATACGTGTCATAGGGCAGAATAGGATATAGGATACTTTTTTTTTGGCTGTCGAGTCAGGGTGTCCGGATATTTTAAATTGAATTTTGTAAATATAAAACCTTTTCTCGAATAAACGGCTTGACCAATTTGCCTGCAATGTTGTATACAGACAGTTCATAGGGTAGAATAGGATATAGGATCTTTTTTTTTTGGCTGTCGAGTCAGGGGGTCCAAATATTTTTAATTGAATTTTGTAAATATAAAACTCCTTCTCAAATATACGGCTTAACCGATTTGCCTGAAATTTAGTATGAATACATGTCTTAGAGCAGAATAGGATTAAAGATACTTTTTTTCTGGCTGTCGAGTTAGGGGGTCCAGATATTTTAAATTGAATTTTGTAAATATAAAACCTCTTCTCGAATAAACGGCTTGACCGTTATGCCTGAAATATTGTATATAGACAGTACATAGGGTAGAATAAGATATAAGACACTTTTTTTCTGGCTGTCGAGTCAGGGGGCCCAAATATTTTTAACTGAATTTTGTAAATATAAGACTTCTTCTTGAATAAACGGCTAGACCGATTTGCCTGAAATGTTGTATGAATACATGTCATAGGGCAGAATAGGATATAGGATACTTTTTTTCTGGCTGTCGAGTCAGGGGGTCCAGATATATTAAATTGAATTTTGTAAATATAAGACCTCTTATCGAATAAACGGCTTGACCGATTTGCCTGAAATGTTGTATAAAGACAGTTCATAGGAAAGAATAGGATATCGGATACTTTTTTTCCGGCTGTCGAGTCTAGGTGCCCAGTTTTGCAAATGTGTGGCCTACTCTCGGTCAAACGGGTTAACCTTTTTAGCTGAAATTTTGTACACAGACAGTCAATAAGACATGGAAGGACAACGAATACTTTTTTTTGGTTGGCAATTTCGGGTGTCAAGATTTTTATTATGGAATTTTGTGAATGTGTGGCCTCTTTTCGGCAAGACGGCTTGACCGATTCAGATGAAATATTGTACAAAGAATAATAGTATAGTATATAATAGGGCATAAAAGGGCAGGGAATACTTTTTTCGGCAATTAAGTGTGGGTGCCTTTATTTTTTGTTAACTTTACATAGAGTTTGCATAATCATAAAAGTTTGACCTTAGGTCCATCTATAATGACTAAACTTAAGATGTGTCCTAATAAGGCCATAAAACTGTCAGGGTCATTATACGCCATCAAAATTTACGCGATGGCTTTGCTTGCCCAACGTGTTTTATCTGCTTTGTGGGAAGTAATTCAGAAACATTCGTGTTAACAGCTACATTTAACCTTAGGGTCATAGGTGTTGACTTAGTAGGTCATCAAAACTAAAACTGTCATAAAAAGCCGTAAAATTTTTTCGCGCTCGCTGCCCTCGCGCAAACATTTGTTTTGTCTACTTTGTAGGTAATATTTCAGCATTTTTTGTATTTTAATAGCCACATGCATCAAATCGAGTCATAGATTAAAACAGTACAGCCTTCAATAACGATAAAGATTATTAACCATAATAATCATAATGATTATTAACTTTAAAATAAGTATCAAGTTTAACCTTAGGGTCATCGATGTTGACTTAGTAGGTCATAACAACTTTCTGGGTCATAAAAAGTTTAAAAAAAATTTCGCGCTCGCGCGAGCACTTCTTTTATTAACTTTGTAGGTAATATTTCAACATTTTTTGTTATTTTTAATAGCCAACCACATGCATCAAAACGAGTTTATAAATTGAAACAGTGCAACCTTCAATAATCATAATGATTATTAACATAAAAATAAGTGGATATCAAGTTTTACCTTTGTGTCATCAGTGTTGACTTATTACGTCATAAAAACTGTCAGGGTCATAAAAAGTCGTTAACATTTTTCGCGCTCGCTGCGCTCGCGCTGTGTTAGAGCCCGCTATGCTCGCGGAAGCATTTGTTATATTTTTTTTTGTAGAAAACATAGCCACATGCATCAAAACGAGTCATATATTAAAACAGTACAACCTTCAATAATGATAAAGATTATTAACCTTAAAATAAGTGGATATCAAGTTTAACCTTAGGGTTATCGGTGTTGACTTAGTTGGTCATAAAAGCTGTCAGGGTCATAAAAGGTCGTAAAAAATTTTCGCGCTCGCAATGCTCGCGCAATAATAGCGCTCGCTATGCTCGCGCAAGCATTTGTTTTATCTTCTTTGTTGGTAATATTTCAGTAAATGTTGTATATTTATAACCACATGCATCAAAACGAGTAATAAATTAAAACCTTCGAGCATTTACCAATGGAGATGTTAACGTTGTAATCCGCAAACATTTTTTTCTGCCGATACTTACGGGGGACGAGGTAAACACGCATTGCACACACACAAATCACACTAACTTGAAACACGCACACAGTATTAAAAATACAGCGTAGTTACGCACGCTCATATGGCCAAAAATGGCTATATGGCCAGCAAAGGGGAACGCCTTGCTTTAACTTCTCAATTGGTAAATGCTCGAAGATTAAAACAGTACAACCTTCAATAATCATAATAATTATTAATCTTAAAATTAGTGGATATCAAGTTTAACCTTTGTGGTATCGGTGTTAGGAGGTCATAAAAACTGTCAGGGTCATAAAAAGTCGTAAAAATTTTACACCATCGCTTCGCTCGCGCATTGATAGCGCTAGCTTCGCTCGCGCAAGCATTTGTCTTATCTTCTTTGTAGGTAATATTTTATCATTTTATGTATTTAAATACCTTCAATAATTATAATCATTGTTTTACCTTAAAATAAGTGGATATCAAGTTAAACCCTAGGGTTATCGGTGTTGACATAGTAGGTCATAGAAACTGTCAGGGTCATAAAAGATCATAAAAAAAATTTGCGCTCGCTTCGCTTGCGCAGTAATAACGCTATATAGCATATAATAGCGTGTTTTAACAGCCTCATACATTAGACTGACTCAAATACTTAAACAGCAAAACTTGGTAAACCTTGCTTAGGTTTACCAAGTAATGATTGATGACTTTAACAATAGACGATATCGAGTTCGACCTAAAAGTCATCTACAGTGACTTGATTGTTAGGTTATAAAACTGTCAGGGTCATAAAAAGTCATAAAAAATGTTTGCTCGCGCAGCTATTTACCATAATTTCTTTGTAAGAAATGTATCAGGAACTTTTGTGTTGAGTCAAACAATTAAACAGCACAACTTCGTATACCTAACCAAAATGATTAATGACTTTAACAATAGAGGATATTAAGTTCGACTTTGGGGTCATCTATGGTGACTTGGGCTAAGAGATTATTGATCTAGACCTCAAAGGTCATAAAGACACAATAACGCGGGCGAAGCCGCGGGTAACAGCTAGTCTACTATATAATAGACAGCGGCTTTTATCTTAATACCCTACTATACTATACCTACTTATCTATACTATCTATACTAATATTATAAAGAGAGACCATTTGTATTTTTGTATGTTTGTAATGATTTGGATCAAAAACTACTGGACCGATTTAAAAAAATCTTTCACTAATATATAGAATAGACTTTCGAAATGAAAATCAACACCAATATTATAAATGCGAAAGTCAGTTTGTTTATTTGTTTGTTTGTTTGTTTGTTTGGGTTTGTTGTTGACTTCACGGTCAAACGGCTTGACGGATTTGGCTGAAATTTTGTACAAAGATAGTACATAGGGCAGAATAGGATATAAGATACTTTTTTTTTGGCTATCGAGTCAGGGGGTCCAGATATTTTTAATTGAATTTTGTAAATATGAGACTTCTTCTCGAATAAATGGCTTGACCGATTTGCCTGACCTTTTGTATGAATACATGTCATAGGGTAGAATAGGATACAAAATACTTTTTTTTTGGCTGTCGAGTCAGGGGGTCCAAATATTTTTAATTGAATTTTGTAAATATAAGACTTCTTCTCAAATAAACGGCTTAACCGATTTGCCTGAAATTCAGTATGAATACATGTCTTAGAGCAGAATAGGATTTGAGAAACTTTTTTTCTGGCTGTCGAGTCAGGGGGTCCAGATATTTTAAATTGAATTTTGTAAATATAAAACCTCTTCTCGAATAAACGACTTGACCGATTTGCCTGAAATGTTGTATGTAGACAGTTCATAAGGTTGAATAAGATATAGGACCCTGTTTTTTTGGCTGTCGAGTCAGGGGGTCCAAATATTTTTAACTGAATTTTGTAAATATAAGACTCCTTCTCGAATAAATGGCTAGACCGATTTGCCTAAAATGTTGCATGAATACGTGTCATAGGGCAGAATAGGATATAGGATACTTTTTTTTTGGCTGTCGAGTCAGGGGGTCCGGATATTTTAAATTGAATTTTGTAAATATTAAACCTTTTCTCGAATAAACGGCTTGACCAATTTGCCTGCAATTTTGTATACAGACAGTTCATAGGGTAGAATAGGATATAGGATCTTTTTTTTTGGCTGTCGAGTCAGGGGGTCCAAATATTTTTAATTGAATTTTGTAAATATAAAACTTCTTCTCAAATATACGGCTTAACCGATTTGCCTGAAATTTAGTATGAATACATGTCTTAGAGCAGAATAGGATTAAGGATACTTTTTTTCTGGCTGTCGAGTCAGGGGGTCCAGATATTTTAAATTGAATTTTGAAAATATAAAACCTCTTCTCGAATAAACGGCTTGACCGATTTGCCTGAAATATTGTATATAGACAGTACATAGGGTATAAGATATAAGACACTTTTTTTTTGGCTGTCGAGTCAGGGGGTCCAAATATTTTTAACTGAATTTTGTAAATATAAGACTTCTTCTTGAATAAACGGCTAGACCGATTTGCCTGAAATGTTGTATGAATACATGTCATAGGGCAGAATAGGATATAGGATACTTTTTTTCCGGCTGTCGAGTCTAGGTGCCCAGTTTTGCAAATGTGAGGCCTACTCTCGGTCAAACGGGTTAACCTTTTTAGCTGAAATTTTGTACACAGACAGTCAATAAGACATGGAAGGACAATGAATACTTTTTTTTGGTTGGCAATTTCGGGTGTCTAGATTTTTATTATGGAATTTTGTGAATGTGTGGCCTCTTTTCGGTCATTAATACTTAATTAATACTTTTTTCGGCAATTAAGTGTGGGTGCCTTTATTTTTTGTTAACTTTACATAGAGTTTGCATAATCATAAAAGTTTGACCTTAGGTCTATCTATAATGACTAAACTTAAGATGTGTCCTAATAAGGCCATAAAACTGTCAGGGTCATTATAAGCCATCAAAATTTACGCGATGGCTTTGCTTGCCCAACGTGTTTTATCTGCTTTGTGGGAAGTAATTCAGAAACATTTGTGTTAACAGCCACATTTAACCTTAGGGTCATAGGTGTTGACTTAGTAGGTCATCAAAACTAAATTTTTCGCGCTCGCTGCCCTCGCGCAAACATTTGTTTTGTCTACTTTGTAGGTAATATTTCAGCATTTTTTGTATTTTAATAGCCACATGCATCAAATCGAGTCATAGATTAAAACAGTACAGCCTTCAATAACGATTAAGATTATTAACCATAATAATCATAATGATTATTAACTTTAAAATAAGTATCAAGTTTAACCTTAGGGTCATCGATGTTGACTTAGTAGGTCATAACAACTTTCTGGGTCATAAAAAGTTAAAAAAATTTCGCGCTCGCGCTAGCACTTCTTTTATTAACTTTGTAGGTAATATTTCAACATTTTTTGTTATTTTTAATAGCCAACCACATGCATCAAAACGAGTTTATAAATTGAAACAGTACAACCTTCAATAATCATAATGATTAATAACATTAAAATAAGTGGATATCAAGTTTAACCTTTGTGTCATCAGTGTTGACTTATTACGTCATAAAAACTGTCTGGGTCATAAAAAGTCGTAAAAAATTTTTGCGCTCGCTTCGCTCGCGCAGTGATAGCGCCCGCTGTGCTCGCACAAGATTTGTTATATCTACTTTGTAGAAAACAATTCAACAACTTTTGTATTTTAATAGCCACATGCATCAAAACGAGTCACAGATTGAAACAGTACAACCTTCTATAATGATAAAGATAATTAACCTTCAAATAAGTGGATATCAAGTTTAACCTTAGGGTTATCGGTGTTGACTTAGTAGGTCATAAAAGCTGTAAAGGTCATAAAAGGTCGTAAAAAATTTTCGCGCTCGCTTCGCTCGCGCAAGCATTTGTTTTGTCTTCTTTGTTGGTAATATTTCAGTAACTTTTATATATTAATAACCACATGCATCAAAACGAGTCATACATTAAAACAGTACAACCTTCAATAATCGTTATTGTTGTTAACCTTATAATAAATGGATATGAAGTTTAACCTTTGTGTTATCGGTGTTGACATAGAAGGTCATTAAAACTGTCAGAGTCAATAAAAGTAGTAAAAATATTTCGCGCTCGCTTCGTTCGCGCAGTAATGGCGCTCGCTCCGCTCGCGCAAGCATTTGTTATATCTACTTTGTAGAAAACATTTCAGCAACTTTTGTATTTTAATAGCCATATGCATCAAAACGAGTCATAGATTAAAACAGTACAGCCTTCAATAACGATTAAGATTATTAACCTTAAAATAAGTGGATATCAAGTTTAACCTAAGGGTTATCGGTAATGACTTAGTAGGTCATAAAAGCTGTCAGGGTCATAAAAGGTCGTCTACATTTTTCGCGCTCGCTTCGCTCGCGCAGTAATAGCGCTCGCTGTGCTCGCGCAAGCATTTGTTTTACCTGCTTTGCAGGTAACATTTCAGCAAGTTTTGTATTTTAATAGCCACATGCATCAAAACGAGTCATAAATTAAACAGTACAACCTTCAATAATCAAAATGATTATTAACTTTAAAATAAGTATCAAGTTTAACCTTAGGGTCATCGATGTTGACTAAGTAGGTCATAACAAATGTCTGGGTCATAAAAAGTTGTAAAAAAATTTCGCGCTTGCGCTAGCACTTCTTTTATTAACTTTGTAGGTAATATTTCAACATTTTTTGTAATTTATAATAATAGCCAGCCACATGCATCAAAACGAGTTTATAAATTGAAACAGTGCAACCTTTAATAATCATAATGATTATTAACATTAAAAAAGTGGATATCAAGTTTTACCTTTGTGTCATCAGTGTTGACTTATTACGTCATAAAAACTGTCAGGGTCATAAAAAGTCGTTAACATTCTTCGCGCTCGCTGCGCTCGCGCTGTTTTAGAGCCCGCTATGCTCGCGCAAGCATTTGTTATATCTTCTTTGTAGAAAACATAGCCACATGCATCAAAACGAGTCATAGATTTAAACAGTACAACCTTCAATAATGATAAAGATTATTAACCTTAAAATAAGTGGATATCAAGTTTAACCTTAGGGTTATCGGTGTTGACTTAGTTGGTCATAAAAGCTGTCAGGGTCATAAAAGGTCGTAAAAAATTTTCGCGCTCGCTTCGCTCGCGCAATAATAGCGCTCGCTGCGCTCGCGCAAGCATTTGTTTTATCTTCTTTGTTGGTAATATTTCAGTAAATGTTGTATATTGATAACCACATGCATCAAAACGAGTAATAAATTAAAACCTTCGAGCATTTACCAATGGAGATGTTAACGTTGTAATCCGCAAACATTTTTTTCTGCCGATACTTACGGGGGACGAGGTAAACACGCATTGCACACACACAAATCACACTAACTTGAAACACGCACACAGTATTAAAAATACAGCGTAGTTACGCACGCTCATATGGCCAAAAATGGCTATATGGCCAGCAAAGGGGAACGCCTTGCTTTAACTTCTCAATTGGTAAATGCTCGAAGATTAAAACAGTACAACCTTCAATAATCATAATAATTATTAATCTTAAAATTAGTGGATATCAAGTTTAACCTTTGTGGTATCGGTGTTAGGAGGTCATAAAAACTGTCAGGACCATAAAAAGTCGTAAACATTTTTCACCATCGCTTCGCTCTCACGCATTGATAGCGCTAGCTACGCTCGCGCAAGCATTTGTCTTATCTTCTTTGTAGGTAATATTTTTTCATTTTATGTATTTAAATAGCCACATGCATCAAAACGAGTTTATAATTTTAAACAGTTCAACCTTCAATAATTATAATCATTATTTTACCTTAAAATAAGTGGATATCAAGTTAAACCCTAAGGTTATCGGTGTTGACATAGGAGGTCATAAAAACTGTCAGGGTCATAAAAGATCATAAAAAAAATTTGCGCAGTAATAACGCTATATAGCATATAATAGCGAGTTTTAACAGCCTCATACATTAGACTGACTCAAATACTTAAACAGCAAAACTTGGTAAACCTTGCTTAGGTTTACCAAGTAATGATTAATGACTTTAACAATAGACGATATCGAGTTCGACCTAAGAGTCATCTACAGTGACTTGATTGTTAGGTTATAAAACTGTCAGGGTCATAAAAAGTCATAAAAAATGTTTGCTCGCGCAGCTATTTACCATAATTTCTTTGTAAGAAATGTATCAGGAACTTTTGTGTTGAGTCAAACAATTAAACAGCACAACTTCGTATACCTAACCAAAATGATTAATGACTTTAACAATAGAGGATATTAAGTTCGACTTTGGGGTCATCTATGGTGACTTGGGCTAAGAGATTATTGATCTAGACCTCAAAGGTCATAAAGACACAATAACGCGGGCGAAGCCGCGGGTAACAGCTAGTAGGCTATATATTATCCCGTTTAAATCAAAGCTACATTCGTGGAGACCTAATTTTCAACCTAAGTCGACAAAAAAACGGTCGAAAAAACACGTTTCTTACGAACGCTGCTCAATTGAAAACAGATGGAAGAATATTTTCTACGGAAGAGTTGTACAACTTAGTAAGACCTACAAAAAAGTCCGCGACAGCATATGCAGGTATCTCTTAAGGTTGACTCACAGTAACTATTTTAATCTTCAATTTTTTGTTAAAAAATATTACTTAACTTCCAGGGCTATTTTCAAGTATATAGTATTAATCCTTATCCAAATAATTACGTTAATTAGCCTTGCCACATA
Organism: Cabera pusaria; assembly: GCA_954871355.1. Classification (NCBI taxonomy): domain Eukaryota; kingdom Metazoa; phylum Arthropoda; class Insecta; order Lepidoptera; family Geometridae; genus Cabera; species Cabera pusaria. Next base: position 21,186,681 of record OX940902.1, read on the forward strand.
TTATAGATTAAAATTGTCCTTTACATTATATAATTCTAATGAAAACTCAAGAAGATATCACGGATTTCACATACGAGCATCGCAAAATAAATAAAATATTTGCAGTCAACCACAGAATAGGTCATAGTTACTACGAAAATATTATTATAAGCTTAGCTTTTCTGTTGATCCCCACCGATCGCAATCAATTTGAAGTCAATATAGTATAATAATATGATCTATTGTATAAAATAATAATGATCCATATGTATAATATAATATTTTAAACCACCCCGACTGATCTATGTATAATCTTTTAATTAAAAGCATTCCAATTACTCTAAACACGACAATTAAAATCTGAGCTGTAAGTTGGTGAGGATTTGAGTATTCTGTAGAGTCCAGGAGATGTCCCAGCATCAGGACAATGCTTCCATGTTCTTACAATATCGTTGAAGAAGAAGATTTTCTTATTGTTCAGACATATGAAAATTGATTAAAGCTCATAGTTTTATAACGATTGAACGAATTTTCATGAATCAAAGCTAAGAACACTCTCGATGAAGACATGTATAAAAAAAAACTACCAGTAATAAAATCAAAATTGGTTCCTCCGGTTGGGTGCTAAGATGCTACAGACAGACACAAAGATACACTCATTAAACGTATAATACCCCTACTTTAAATCAAAATCGGTTCATTCGGTTGGGTGCTAAAATGCTACAGACAGACACACAGATACACACGTTAAACGTATAATACCCCTACTTTTAGCGTCGGAGAACGCCGTAAGGTTACGGCGGCAGATGTTCTCCTTGGTGGTGATAAGCTACTTTTCAACCGACTTACAAAAAGAAGGAAGTGCTCAATTCGTCTGTATGTTTCTTTTTTCTTTATTTTTTGTGTGTGTGTATGTTACGCGATTACTCCGTCAATTATGAACCGATTCGAATGATTATTTTTGTAATCGGTAGGGTACGTTTTCGAGGTGATCCCATTGTAATTTCATTGAGATGTGATAAGTATCTTTAGAGATATGACGATAAACGTCTCAAACTTGCTACTGAAATTGACATTGATTTACATTGGTAGGTATATAGCTAGGATTAGAACCAACGACCCTCGGGTCAGAATCAGGGTAACTATCCTTTACGCCAAAGGGCCGTTCAATATCACTACGTAAGTATGATAAAACAATGTCCATCACTGCGTCTGTCTGTCTGTAATAATCTCAATAGCTTCTGAACGGATTATCATGCGGTTTTCACCGTTTCACAATAGCCAGAGTGTTTATGAGGAAGGTTTAGGTGCATAATTCGTTAAGGTTTTGTGTAAATTGGTTGACATATGACGATGATTGTTAAATTTGTTAATATTTTATATTCGATGCAACAAACTGATGCAAATTTTGTAGGCATATATGTTCTACCCGTGCGAAGCCGGGGCGGGCTGCTAGTAACTCATAAGAGTTTTAGAAAATAAATACATACCTATGGGGGACTATTACTGCTCGCGTCCGTAGGATTTAGCCCTCGATGTCCTACACGTGTCCCCTGGGTGGCGCCAAAAGAGCAGTACTTTTCAGGTGGTAGGCTTAGGCCGCGGCGTGTTACCACCCACCAGACAAAGCCATGCCGCCAAGCGGTCGCTTTACGGCATGAATGTTTGGTGAAGCCATTATGGGGAACGGGTCGGAAACAGTTGCGTTGCTTACTATAGCTAGTCGTGATACATTGAAGGTCAATTTACCTGGCAGCCAATCTTGGAGAGCAGCGGGATCCGAGGCACGGTTCTCCGCTGGCCGACCGCAGATAGTTGGGGGCCCAAGTAGTGAGCCAGCCACTCATGAAAGGCTGCCCCGCCATCTCGCGAAAAATCCCGGAGGTGCGCCATCGTGCCGGTTGGCGACCGGACGAGAGGACCCGATGGACACCTCTGGGGGGGCTCGGGCGTCCCCGCGGTCTCCAGGATTGGTTCCCAATAGGTGAAAAGACCTAATATGTATCACGGGTTGGTAATTAGCGCCTCGTTTCCACTTCCGTTTCCCTTACCTAACTTCACTCCCCACAAAATGAAAGGCAGAAACAGAATAAAGGTTATACAGCGGAAGCACGTCCTCTCCCTTCAAGTGCACCTCTCAAACATTCGAGGCTTGCACTCCAATATCCTCTCGGTCCACCACCACCTTGAGACCGAAAAACCGCATATTCTGTTCCTCACGGAGACGCAGATCAAATGTCCAGCTGACGCGGCGTACCTTGCCTACCCAGGCTATGTTCAAGAGCATAACTTTAGGGCGAGGGCGGGAGTTTGTATGTATGCCCGCGATGACATTTGCTATCGGCGTCTCCGCAACCTTGAAGACCCTCAACTTTCCGTCATGTGGATTTTGGTGGACACTGGCATAGAGAAAATTCTTTATGCTAGTGTCTACCGTTCGCACAGCGGAGACGAGGAGACAAACAGGCTCACAAACCACCTCAGTGAGGCGGCTGATGTGGCCCAACAGAGGTATCCTTCTGCTCAATTAGTGCTTCTGGGGGATTTCAACGCCCATCATCAAGACTGGCTATACCCATACCAGAGCACTGACCACGCTGGTCGAGAGATGCGAAAGCTTGCTTTAACGCTAGACCTCACTCAGTTGGTCCAGGGAGCAACAAGGATACCGGACGTTGATGGCCATACAGCCAATTGCTTGGACCTTCTGCTGACAACAGAACCAGACCGCTACTCGGTGTCGGTTTCATCACCCTTAGGTAGCTCCGACCACTGTCTGGTGAAGTCTGTATCCGTCTACTCCCCGCCCGATCCCAGCCAAAAAGGCACCCGGCGGGTGTGGCGATACAGGTCAGCAGATTGGGATGAGATGCGTTGTTTTTTCGCGTCTTATCCTTGGCGGCAGGTATGTTTTTCTTCGAGCGATCCCTCAGCTTGCGCGGATGCTGTGACAGAAGTGTTACGTCAGGGTATGGAGTATTTCATACCATTTTCTGACGTTCCGGTGTCAAGCAAAGCTCGTCCATGGTTTAATGCCAAATGTAGAGATGCAGAAGCATCAAAACATGAAGCTTACTTAGCCTGGGCTGATGTTTGAACCCGCAAGACTAGAGATGTACGCGAAAAGAAGAAAGCCTTTAACTTAGCCGCCAAGTCCTGCAAAAAGGCTCTCAAGAAGGCTCGCTTCGATCACATACGCCGAACAGGGAACAAACTTGCTTCTTACCCCTCGGGTAGCAAAGCGTTCTGGTCCCTGGCGAAGTCGATCGAAGAGAACTTCTGCCGTCCCTCACTGCCTCCACTACTGAAACCCGATGGATCACTAGCACACTCGGCTGAAGAGAAAGCGAATTTATTTGTTACTCTGTTTGCGGAGTCTTCACGTTTAGATGCTGGCAATTCTGTACCTTCTAGTCTGCCGACTTGCGGGACGTTTATGTCGGAAATCCGCATTCGTCAGACTGAAGTACGCAAAGCGTTGCGCAATCTAGACGTGAACAAAGCTAGTGGTCCAGACGGTATACCAGCTGTAGTCTTGAGGACGTGTGCGCCTGAGTTGGCTCCTATTTTGACACGCCTCTTTCGCTTGTCTATGACGACTGGTCAAGTGCCTAAGTCCTGGAAGCAAGCTAACGTGCAACCCGTGCCGAAAAAGGGTAGTCGTGCAGACCCTGTCAATTACAGGCCTATCTCAGTCACTTCCATACTCTGTAAGACTATGGAACGTGTACTGAACCACAGGCTCCTGGCATACCTAGATGTGAACGATCTCCTCAGTGACCGACAATACGGGTTTCGCCGAAACCGGTCTACTGGGGATCTTCTAGCGTATGCCACGCACATCTGGAGCGAAGCCATCGAGAACCACGGCGAGGCGCTGGCCGTCTCTCTTGACATCTCGAAGGCTTTCGACAGGGTTTGGCACGATAGCCTTATTAGCAAGCTTCCTTCATACGGCCTGCCCACTGGTTTATGTGTTTGGATAGCAGATTTCTTAAGGGATCGGTCGATTCGAGTGGTCATCGATGGCTGTTCTTCCGACCAATTGGCCATAAATGCCGGAGTCCCTCAAGGATCAGTACTCTCTGCAACACTTTTTCTGCTGCATATTAATGACCTGCTTAAACCCGGTATCTTTGGGTACGCAGATGACAGCACTGTTGTAGAGAGTTATACATCCAACGCACGAACCAGTGCATTACAAATCCAGTCTCATAGAGAAGCGATGGTCGAACGCTTGAACTTTTCTTTGAAGGCAGTCTCTGATTGGGGCGATGCCAATCTGGTCAAGTTCAATACTGCGAAAACCCAGGCGTGTCTTTTCTCCGCTAAACGGAGCCCATTTCTACTGGCTCCTACTTTCCGGGATGTGTCCGTTCCGATAAGTAACAATCTCGAGCTTCTTGGCATCTCTTTGACACCAACTCTCAATTTCGGCTCTTATATTGAGTCTAGAGCCCAGCTAGCCTCAAAAAAGCTTGGCATTTTGGCTAAGGTGAGACGGTATTTCACACCGGGACAGTTGCTTAATCTTTACCAAGCACAAGTCCGGTCGTGTATGGAGTACTGTTCTCACCTTTGGGATGGTTCTGCTAAATACCAGCTGGAGACACTGGAAGCTATTGAGAGGAGAGCCAAAAAACTCATCAGCGATGACCTATTAGTAAGCAAGAGACTCCAGAGTCTCGCGCATCGCCGCAAAGTCGCTTGTTTATCGGTTTTCTATCGGATACATTTCGGAGAGTGTGCAATGGAACTGCATGATTTGATTCCACCATCCCCATTTTATAATCGGACATCCAGAGACACTAAAAGGCGCCACCGATTTATGGTGGATATACCATCTACCCGAACGAAGCGATTTGCTTCTTCGTTCATCATACGAACTGCTAAGGAATGGAATACCCTGCCTGAGTCCGTGTTTCCGATTAAGTACAATATGGGGGTCTTCAAATCGCGAGTGAATAGGTATCTTCTGGGTAAGCACGCTACATCATCGATCGCATCATCACTTAACATCAGGTGAGATAGTTATCAAGTGCTACCCAGTTCGGTATAAAAAAAAAAAAAAAAAACATACCTACCCAGAGACCAGACACCAGTATATACTATATGATATATATCATCAACGAAAAGTGGCATTGATTTTATATATCTTGATAATATATATCATCATCATCAATATATATAAAAATCACTGCCACTTTTCATTGCAATTTTATAACTCAAGAATGGGCTCACCTATCCAAACCAAATGTTTAGGATTTGTTCGGCCTATTTAGTAGATGGTTTATGTAAAGTTTGCACAAAATCGGTCGAGCGGTTCTTCATTTATCACATTTCACGAGGACTCAACGCGGGCAAAGCCGCGGGGCGCAGCTAGTTAATAATAAAAGTACAGCTTTTTTTGAGGGCCCGGTGGCGTAATCGGGAGACGGTTTGCTTTGATGCCGTGGTACCGAGTTCAAATCCCGCCGTGCACCAATGGATTTTTCTATCGAAAAATTTATGTGCGCTTCTCACAGGGTGAAGGCCCTCCGGTGAAGGAAAACATCGTTAAGAAACCACAACCCCCGCATGGTAATAGGACACTATCTAGTGTCCGCCTGGCCAGCTACCACCCTCAAGTTAGAAAATCTGTCACCAAAACATCTAATGTGTTCCGGCAGCTATCCTTGAGAGCCAGTTCCCATTCTAGGCCTAGCGTGCTTACCATCTTCGACCGCATCATCACTTACCAACAGGTGAGATAGTGGTCAAACGCTAGCCTATACAATATAAAAAAAGCTAAAGATATATATTTTTAATTTTATACTTATAAAAATACCTACGGATATATTTTTTCCTCGACCTCTGATATTATAACATTATGATAATTTAAGATTCATTAAAACACTAGAAGAACCGACTTCAAACGTCTCTGTATCTCTGGAGATACTGAACATATTTCGATAAAATTTAAATGTGACTATCAGTAACGCTTTCATCAAAAAAAAAAAAATTTTTCCGAATCAGTTCATGCTCGAGTAATCGTTGAACCCAGATAAAAAATATAGAAATTCGACGAATTGGGAGCGTCCTCCTTTTTGTGTAAAATCATCATCGTTTTATTCAGAATAAATTCCATTTTGTTAGTAAATTCTGATAGTGATATCAATAAAATTTAATTATAATAATATTGCATGGGATGTAAGGGAGCATAATTCCACCTGATTGCTCTCAGCCAACCTCACCTGCACGTGGTGCATCCTGCCGATCAGCGAACGAGGCTCTGGCGACCGACAAATGGCGGGATATCCATTCAGAAAGACGTAGCTAAATACCACAGGCCGGTGACGGGCAGCAGCGTCACCGGTGCGAGAAGCTACGTCCTGCGATCACCCAACCCGACTGCCCAGCGCGTGGTGATTATTTGGGCAAACCCTTCATGGCAGACACAACCACACAACGGCCCCCAGTTCCCGGTCGCCCCGCTATTCCTGACCAAGGCGGCGGTTACGGTAACGGTGGGGCAGGGGGTGCTAAGAATCCCCGGGCGACGGAAGGCCGCCAAAACCGACTGACCCTGGCTACATTTAACGGACGCACGCTACGGCTCGATACACACTTGGCACTTCTGGAGGAAGAGCTGAAAAACATAAGATGGCATATTCTGGGATTATGTGAAGTCCGAAGAGAGGGGGAGGACACCGTTACCCTAGAATCAGGCCATCTTATGTATTTCAGAGAGGGAGAACAACCATCCCAAGGTGGCGTCGGGTTCTTGGTCCATAGGATCCTCTCTGATAACGTTTTAGAAATCTCCAGTGTGTCGACAAGGGTAGCGTATCTTGTGATTAAACTCACCGAGAGGTATAACCTCAAGGTTATCCAAGTATACGCACCGACTTCGGCACACTCGGACGATGAAGTGGAGGAAATGTACGAGGACATTTCCAAAGCCTTGCACAGAACCCAAAAGGCCCACTTCAACGTTGTCATGGGGGATCTCAACGCAAAAGTGGGAGTACAAACAAGCGGCGAATCGGTAGTAGGACCACACGGATTGGGAAGCAGAAATCATAGGGGGCAAATGCTCGTCAACTTCCTAGAAAAAGAGGGGCTTTTTCTGATGAACTCTTTCTTCCAGAAAAATCCCCAGCAGAAGTGGACGTGGCAAAGCCCCGACGCTATGACCAAAAATGAGATCGACTTCATTATGACGGACAAAAAGCGCATATTTAGGGATGTCTCAGTGATCACTAGGTTTAAAACCGGCAGTGATCACCGACTAGTCCGAGGCTCTCTAGATATTGACTGCAAACTTGAACGTGTTCGTCTAATGAAGTCCACGCTCCGACCCAATATGCTACAATCCGTGGTCGGGTCTGAAACGTTCCAGCTGAAACTGGAAAACCGATTTGCTGCACTGGAAACCACAATTGACGTTGACCAGGATCTCGACCATGTGGTGGACATCCTCAGGGAGGAAGGGACAAAATTCTGTGAGACGCGAGGTGCTGGCAAGAAGTCCAAGCTTTCAGAGGAATCTCTGCAGCTAATACTAAAGCGACGTGATAACCCTGCAGTCACTTCGTCAGATCAACGGACCCTAAATAAAAAGATTTTTAAATTGGTACGACGTGACCTCCGGAGCTCCAACACACGCTCAATTAAAGAAGCGATCGAGCAAAACCGGGGGTCAAAAGTCTTTGTCCAACAGCTGGGCCGAAGCCATCTGACGAAGTTGACCACTTCTAGCGGGAGTGTCGTCGCTTCTAAGCCGGAGATTCTTAGGGAAGTAAAAGACTTCTACAGCCAATTATACACCTCACAAGCGTCCCTTCCCCAACCCGGCATCGAGGATCCTAGAGCCACTCTGACCCGCCACTACACCGAAGATTTGCCAGAAATCAGCCTAGATGAAATTGTGATGGCTCTCAGGCAGCTTAAAAACGTAAAAGCCCCCGGAGAGGATGGAATTACAACGGAGCTCTTAAAAGCCGGTGGAACTCCTACGCTACTACAGCTTCAGCGTATTTTCAATTCCGTCATCTTTTCGGGGAGAACTCCGAAGACATGGAGTAAGAGTGTGGTTGTTATGTTCTTCAAAAAGGGAGACAAAACCCTTTTGAAGAACTATCGACCTATCTCGCTCTTAAGCCATGTCTATAAGTTGTTTTCTAGAGTCATCACAAATCGTCTCGCGCGTAGGCTCGACGAATTTCAACCCCCCGAGCAGGCTGGGTTTCGAGAAGGATACGGCACCATAGACCACATCCACACAGTGCGGCAGGTTATACAGAAGACTGAAGAGTATAACCAGCCCCTGTGCTTAGCGTTTGTGGACTATGAGAAAGCCTTTGACTCCATTGAAACCTGGTCTGTTCTGGAGTCTCTGCAACGGTGCCAAGTCGATTGGCGATACGTCCAAGTGTTGAGAGGTCTATATGACACCGCAACTATGACCGTCCAAGTACAAAATCAGCAGACTGAACATATCCACTTACATCGAGGAGTTAGACAAGGAGACGTTATTTCCCCCAAATTATTCACAAACGCTCTAGAGGATATGTTCAAAACGCTGAACTGGAAAGGACGGGGCATAAATGTCAATGGCAATTACCTCTCACACTTGAGATTTGCGGACGACATCGTCATCATGGCTGAAACCGTGCAGGACCTGCAATACATGCTGACCACCCTCGCTGATTCTTCTGCGCGCATCGGTCTCCGGATGAACTTGGATAAGACCAAGATCATGTTCAACGAACATGTTATTCCGGAACCGATTGCCTTAAATGGAGTCCCTCTCGAAGTTGTTGACGAATATGTCTACCTTGGGCAAATCTTGCAATTGGGCAGAAACAATTTCGAGAAGGAAGCTCGCAGAAGGATACAGCTTGGATGGGCAGCATTCGGAAAACTTCGTCGAGTCTTTACATCGCCCATACCACAAAGCCTGAAGACGAAAGTCTTTAACGAGTGCGTCCTTCCTGTTATTACCTACGGAGCCGAGACGTGGACACTGACAGTGCGACTAGTTCACCAATTCAAAGTCGCTCAGCGAGCTATGGAGAGGGCTATGCTCGGAGTTTCTCTGAAGGATCGAATTCGAAACGAAGTCATCCGTCAGAGAACCAAAGTAATCGATATAGCTCAGAGGATTAGCAAGCTGAAATGGCAGTGGGCCGGTCACATCTGTCGCAGAACCGATAACCGTTGGGGTAAACGAGTTCTAGAGTGGAGACCACGGCTCGGCAAACGTAGTGTGGGACGCCCTCCAACTAGATGGAGCGATGATATACGCAAGCTGGCTGGCAGCGGTTGGAAACGAATAGCTGAAGATCGAGCTCAGTGGCATGCCATGGGAGAGGCCTATGTCCAGCAGTGGACGGAAATTGGCTGATAATGATGATGATGATGAATATTGCAATTCTATCCATGTCCATTGTAATAAAAATACATTTGAATATTATGAATAGGCACAGTTTGACGCCCTGACTTGCGTTTTGGTGCAGTGTCTGAGTATGGGGCCACCCTCTCGGTAAAGTTGGTTAAAAATAAGCCGCAAATAAATTAGGTAGGTACTTCGTCAGTTTGTCAAGAACCAATACAGCAGCCATCGGTCATCTATTTTAATTGCGGCGATAGCTTTGTTCTTTTTTATCTTCTCTTAGCATTATTCGATCGTAGGTACAAGATTAGAAGCAATAAAAAAACAAAAGCGAAACGATTTCTCAATCGAACTTAGGCTGACCACACACTGGCTTCTATTGCAAAAGTGATAAGATAGTTCTTTTAGGTGACCGTTCTTTCTTCTCGTTCTGACAATCTATCGTTGTGCGATTTGAGATTAGATTTAGCTCATCTCTGACTTACGCGTCCAGTGAAATTAAAAGGCATGTAAGACTTAACATCTGACTCAAGGCAGCGCGGCGTCACAGAACAGATATAATAATACTACGTAGCGTCGTCTTGCTTTAGCTTAAGAAATTTTGCCGTTGTATGCACTGCTGTCTCTTTCCATCCCTTTTCCGATTCCATCCTGTTCCTGTACTAGTTATACATTTTATTAACTACATATAAAAAGGGCTAAGGGTCAGCTCCGACGCACGATAACAGTTTACTTCGTAAATACGATTGTAACGTTACATCTTTTGAGTTCTTCTTCTATTAATTTAACTCGTTATAAAATGTCCATGCCTTTATATGAAAAGCGATTTATAGGGAGTAAATTCCAAAACTAATGTATTGCCTGGAACATTTGAAAACCCATTTGCACTACGTAATGTTTGCTCAAGGAATAGTAGTTAATGTGTAGCGAGCCTTAGTTTCGACCTGCAACGAAATCTAGTTGTTCTTATTTTGCCTGAGCTAAATATATTGTCTGGTACATTTGAATATCCCTCTGAACAATTTAGCCGTGATTTACTATGTGAATTAAATTAATTAACCTAGCCTTATCTCTCGCTCTTAATTCTTACATCCGATACAGAATCGTGAGATGCGAAATTGGCGAATTTCGTCATCCATTGTATTTCAAGCATGTTCTACTTTTCGAGATGTCTCTCATATTGTCGACAAAAGTTTTCGTAACATTCAATTGTCGTTTGGACAAAAATGCGTGTATGATGGTCAATTTTATAAAGATTTTATGGCGGCACTTTTGCTCTATTGAATTATGAAGGCAGGTCTTAGAACTTTTATGGCGTTACTCAAATAGGTCTTATAATGAATATAGTGAATTACGTGTTAAAGTCATTTCTACATCGAACAAGCCTTTCCCGTATTCCAATCCATATTCGTACAAATAAAAAATAAATTGATGGAATTGAAGATTGTGTGTTTTATTGTATATTATTTTTAAAGTAAGTGTGCCTTTTAATTTTTAATTTATTGATGTACTGTAGGTACCAGTTATTATTGTTGTTTATTTGAGTGCATTTTAAATAATTTTTTTAACCATTTTAACAAAATATTAGGACCTGTTTCGTGTTAATCCAACACCCCCTTTAGGCCTATCCGAAAATCATTATTCAAGTAGGTATCTGAAGCCTGAAAGGTAGCCTGAAAGGTTTTTTGCATGTGGTTTTTTTGCTGAGATAGGCCTTTTTAACAACTACATACATTGAAAATAAATATCTGATATTTTTTTATTTCTATTTTCATTTTTAATCAGTATTTTCATCATACATTTCGTTTTGTGTAGTTATTAAGCTGAATAATAAAATAATATGAATTTAATGAATTTATAAAAATGTATTTTTTTCTTTCTTTCCCTTAGTTAAGTCGAACTATTTCACAGGAAGCTCTCGCTTACAGAACACTACTTACTCTCCCCTCTCACTAATTACTTGTTTGACTATCATCATCATCAACCTATACTAGACCGCTGCTGGACATAGGCTTCCCAAATAGCACGTCACTGAGCACGATCCTCGGCGACTCTCGTCCAGCTCTTACCTTAGTCTGAGGGCGTCCTAACTCCTACACTACGTTTGCCGATTCGCGGTCTCCACTCAAGAACTTGTTTACCCCAGCGGTTGTCGGTTCTACGGCTAATGTGGCCGGCCTATTGCCATTGCTTGACTATAACTACTATTTACTACAAACTTACAATCGAGTTATGTCGATGAAGCTTTCCTAATTTCTTTTAAATCGGTTTAGAGGGACAAACAAGCCGTCACTTTCACTCATATCAGTAAGTAGGTAATATAATATTAGCAACAAAGAATAAAGACTAAAAAGTAATGTAACAAAAGGTGTCGATTGGCTTCTTTGTACCAAATTATAAAAAGAAATAATAAGCCTTGTCGTGTATACTCCATTGTATAACCAACATTAGTTATTAGAAGATATAACGTTTTTTGAGAAACGAAAAGCCGGCGTATTTTAACAGAATAAGCTTTTTATATTATTTTCAAAAGAAAAAACGTTATGTTACAATGCTTATTATGTTTTTGGTAGAAGTTGTTAAACCATACGGAATAAATATGTAAGGACTAGCAGTTGCCCGCGGCTTCACCCGCATTGAAAAGTATCCTATGTCGTTATCTATAATACTGGTTGTAAATATCCCTGCGCAAGATTTCAGCTAAATGGGGGCAGCCGATTGACCGTGTAAAATCTCAAATATACAAACTCACTTTCGCATTAGGAATAAAAATATTGTATGATATTAAGAGCCCGCTTGAAATTTTTTTTTTAATACAGTTGCTCAAAAAGTGGCGTATTGCAGGGACGTATAGCGTTCGGGATGTGGGCTATTACATAATCCATCATCATGTCAAAATAATGTCTATTAAAAAGAAAAACCAACCATGAAGTTTTTACTCACAAAATTCAAAGAAGTTTTTATGATTTATGCAAATACGTATATTTCTAAAAAGAAGCTACTAATTTGTTTCAATATCAGATTTAATGATTTGATGGAATGAGTTAGGTTAGGTTTCATTTCATTTCATCTCATTAAATTTCATTTTCATTTCATATCAATAAAAAAATTCTACTGAAGACTTGGCTGTATGGGCATAGTTCCCTTTGCCTACCAAAATGGGTGAAGAAAAAAAAACTCTGCTTATATTCTAATTTCTACGGTTGGCGCCATTTTTCAGAAATTTTCTTTGCGAGTTTAGTTGTTTGTTGCACAAAATGAGTAATTTCGACCCTAGTTTTTTTGAATTAACACCACCGGAACTCAGTATAATTGCACAAAATGCTTCGGAGAACATTTTACCGGAAAAGTCAAAAAGTCGCTACATATCTGCACACAACGAATTTATTGCGTGGAGAGAAGAGAAAAAAACAAATACTTTTTCAGAAAGTTAGTTGAGTTTATTGTGTTTTTATTATTTTATGAAATTGCTTCATTTTTTCGCAACTGTATTAAAAATAGTCGTTCAGTACACGTGCGGAACCGTCATTGCAACTTGTTCCGACTGTCAACCATAGACATTTGTCGGAACTCTTTGCAATGACAGCCTTTCCGCACTTGTAATGAAATATACTATTCCCACGGTTGCTCCGCCTACACACGCTGCGGCACCCCCGGTTACAATACAGGCGCGGGGGAAGGGAACGTGGAAAAATAAATAAATTACAAATTAGTGTTGAAATGTTGATTAGTGTTGATATCCAATGAGAATATAAATACTACGTTTGATGTCAAATATGACTTTTGAGAATTTTGCCAGTCACTTTGCCTTTCAAACTAAAAACGGTTATTATATATGGTTGAAAGAACTTACCTAAGTGAATTTCAACCGGGATTATACGAGGTGTAACATCCGAAGAGATTTAAATTAACCATGTAGTCCGTCTTTCGTTGTATCGCATCGTCACACTGTTTAAAGCACATACAATTAAAATAAAAACATTGTTCATTCGTTCAATACTCATTCACCAGCCAATATTTAGACTGTGTTCCTTCATTTGTTTTAGAGTAGTAGATCAGTCTGTATTCTGCAACACTTGGGTTTAAAGTTATATTGATAACAGGATATCCAACGGGTGGGTGGGAGTTTAAATCTCTTCGGATGTTACACCTCGTATAATCCCGGTTGAAATTCACTTAGGTAAGTTCTTTCAACCATATATTATACTTCGGTGTAACATCCTCGAGATTTAAATTAACCATGTAGATGTTTAGCGCCTGTTGCAGAATAAAAGCACTCTTCATTATTATTTATTTACTCAGTAATTGATCAAAATTAAATTTTGATGATTACCTAATGCATGTGTGCATGCATAAATAGTTAGGATTTTCCTTTATTAGTAAGGAATTAAATCAATCATTAGGATTAGACACAAGAAAATAAAAAAATATTGCACAATGGCTGACCTCCGGAATGTAAAATTGATCGTTATACGTTACCCATACAATTTGAATATAACAGTACAATGACAGTTGTTATTTTGATGACGTCAATAGAGACAATCAATTGGCAGCATAGTAGAACCACGAGGCGTACTATCACAGGATAAATAATAGTACTATATACGGTGTAGATAACATGTTCACATACTGCTGCAAAGCTGTAACATAGAGTAAGTTTACATACACATTTAAAGATATTTAAGCCAAAATAAGGGATATCGCAGACAACGTCTGCATACTCAAACTTTCTATAGCATCAATAAATTTGAAATGCATTAATAAATAAAATGTAATATTATTCAATATTGTCACACTTGCACGCAGGCTGAATACTTCAACTTACAATCTATCATAAGATCTTTTAGTGTGAAATTGTATTCTGGAAAATTAAATGATTAAATGTTTGTCTTGATATATTGACATGGCAAGGATATTATCCAATTTGTTGTCAAGGTAAATAGTTGTATAAAAATCTAGCAAAACATTATCATAGAGTATAAAACAATGATCTAAGAATAATCATTTAATTCGCAAGTGATTGATGTTTAGAAACTTAAATACACCCTTACAATCGATTATCACAGCCAGTTTAATAATTAGTATAAAATCATAAGTTTATGATTTCTTTTTACTAATAACAGACTCCGTTTAAAAATTCAATGTTTACGAATTTTATTCGACGCTGATTCATCGCATAAGTTTTAAAATTTTAGTACTGCATTAGAATAATCTAATATAGCTGACAAAAAAAAAACTATCGATGGTTATTACTAGTAGACTAATTATATCATCATTAATGTCTTGGTAAATACCGTACATATCAATATTTATAACGATTTGTAGTTACCGGGTTATAAATGCAAGCAAGGATAATGTTGTGCCTAAGTGGATTTGTGAAATAATATGAGAGGTTTTATAAATTATTTCAGATAAAACATAGTTGTGAATACGTATCTGGCACAGGCTTATCCTGTGATACAATATGGCATATAGAATTTGCCATATTATTATTTTAAAAACTGTACGGAGCTCGAAAATCGAGATTTCTAAATTAAGAAGCACGATCATCAATCAACTTGCATGAGAATTCCAATTAGACCTGTGATGACCTTTGGTGATCTGTGAATCACAGGTTTGTGATACAGTAAATACTTCTCCATAAAATGTATTGCATCAAATTTCTACAACTATCGCGTAGTTAGTTACTTCATTTAACTTTAAACGTCATATGTATTGTTACGACATATAGCATAACATTTGTGAAGACACTTAAACATTGTTGTTGTTATTATTATGATTATTTATCTCTATTCACACGTCATAATTAACGATGGGCCGTTGGCTATAATTTCATATTGCTGCGGCAAGGCAAGAAGTAGTTAATTTGGTAACTTAGTAAACTCATGGACTCGTAAGTATATGAGTTTATTCTCGGTTACTAACGTTGAGCTTGTGTTAATTTAATTATGACACATTGAGTGTATTCATCTCAAGAGCTAAAAATTTGTGGATGCAATGCATATTACATTTTTCATTCCAAATTATTCCTTATCATATCAAATCATTGATCACACAGACGTGTTTACTACTTACTTGCTGCTTTTTGCAAGTTTTGTACTCTGAGTCTACGCACAAAATATTAAAAGGGGTGACAATAGTGTGTCCCTTTTTTCATAATCAGAACAACTACTGACTTCATTAACGTAGCAAAATCAAGGTTGTACTGGAGCGCTTGAGGCCGTACATTAAGCTATTTAACCATACCATAATATTATGTATTGTTTCATATTGTACTATGATATTATCGTTGTAACAAAAGCCTTTTTGGAACCATATCTGACGTATTAGTTAGTACACATTATTTTACAATGTTCATGTGTGGGTGTGTGTTGTCTAATTAAATCAGGCAACATAAATAGGCCTTCTTGAAGCCGATTATGGCTATGTAAAATTACTGCAACATTAACGGTAAGTATATCTTACAATTTATGTTAACAATAGGAAGTGACACTAAACTGTAAGCTTGTATACGCTCCATTGCTTTTTTGTGATAAGTAATTTATAACGTTTAACACAAACTAACATGTTGCGCAGAACAAGGTGACTTTTTTAGGTTAACGTTTAACCATTTACTTTCGCCTACATTTGCAACCAAAATGTATTATTATTTTGTTATGTACTGTTGATGAGGGTAGGCATTATAATGCATAGTCAAAGATTATTAGTCTATCATTGCTCACTTAAATCTGTGTCCTTGGGCGAAAACTATAACGATTTCTGTCAATTTGAATATGAGGATGAATACTATCTAAATCCATAAATATGCTACAATTTTATACGATTTTTGTACTACGTTTGTATGGACAAGACGTTGTATGCCAGGAGCTTTTTGGCCTTTTAGGCCTTTTCAGCTTGGTAACGCGCTGCCATTTAGCCACGGTCATTCAGAAACAGGTGGATTAAATGGAACAATATTCCGTGGTACAAAATGTAATATAATCATTTACAAACAAATTACTGGGTTAAAAGTTATTGATATTAAATACCGGCGTGTTCTACTCACGCGTGGGTACCTCAAATCTTATTATTGTCGTTAACGCTCGCTCTGCTTATTCGCAGGTGGCTCGTAGTTCTTCCGTGACGACGTTGTCGACAGCTGCTTTAGATTGTACTTTAGACGATTCGGCATTTGCAGTTTAATGTTGTCTGACATCGGGGTCGAAAAATGAAAAGTTGGTCGCGCAGTCGTAGGTGAATTATTACATAAACGCACAACCTCTTGAAGATGTTAAGTTTGATAACAGTAGGCTGTATCAAGGCTTAGTCATATGACATAAGTCAACTAGGTCAGTGAAGCCAGGATATACCTTAGTTTGTGGTTTTTCTAGCTCTTTGTGCCAATAGCAAAAGAAAAATAATCACTAAGATGACTCATTCTTTTTAACCTGACTAAGGTGAAGCAAAAAGGGAGGATTATGTTTCTGACCGCTTTATGTGTATTTAGTAATACAATGTAGTACAGTCTTACCCCAACGTTCAGAGATCACTGTAGGTGTTTTCAACCTCATCAATGTGAAAATTTCTTGACCGCTTTAAATCATTGCAAGATCTCATTTGGCACGGCTGAAGAAGTTGGTTAGTTGACTCAAGTGTTGAATCTTCGACCAAGAGTTTAGCGGGGTTGGAGCCATGGTCAAGGTCTTTACCGAAATCGAATAGCATACACAGGCGATATAGGTACTATAACAGTATCTAGACATATCTGGTTGAATTATTTTGTACCTTATGTTGTAGCCTTTCTTTTGCATAATGGCTTTCCCATGTATTATACGACACAGTACGAAGTACTTTCTAGGGTAGCATCGCGTACTACCACACTAAGAAAGTATAAAACATATAAGCACTTTATTGCATACCAGACAAAACCTTTATCTTGGAAAATATATAATAACATTTATTTAACAATGGGATGTCTCATCGCTTAGAGTAATATCTGGCAGTCAATCTTTGGGTAGACAGGAACTAGATTCATTATAATGTGGTCGGTTGCATACCATATAATCCGCTAAGAGATTTAATGACATATACGGGTTCTTGTTATTGTTCTTCTTCTTCTTCTTCTTATGGCTTTTCAACGCTTGATGTTTTTCTGCCAGTGTTAAAAGTAGATTAAATTAATTACTTACCTGTAATTCTGCTATGACATAATGGTAGCAACATTATCGGCAATGATTATTGCCTATCTTCATGCTCGGACACCGTAGTGGAGCAAGTTTCTGATCTCTGGTTAAGATCTGTAGAATCCAATAAGTCCCATGTAGATATATGCGACACAGGCGGTAGTTACTTTCTGAGTAGCATCTCGTACTACTACATTAAGAAAGTATTAAATAAATTCCGGGATGATATCTCGTAGCACCACTTTAAGGAATTATTTTTGTTTATTGTCGGGATAATATCACGTATACCATCACCGAAGTATAATTCAGGGTTGAATGACTGACAAAGTCATAGTTTATATCGAAGTCTGTGGACAAAGTGGTGTTTTACCCCAGGTGCAGTAACCCTATCACAACAAAATTAATAAATGAAAATGTATAGAAACCTAGATAAAGTACGTAAATAAACAAGATACATAATGTTTATTTATTTATTTGCCGTACAATGTACAATAAAAATAACAACTTAATCTAAAAACTTATCTTATAAGCTATTGACACGTAGGTACTATTACTAATCTTATATACCGGCTGTAATTCACGTACGTTTAGTCGAAAAGCCGGTATATAACATTAATAATGTTACAAATTCACAATAATTTTAAAACAAAATAAACTGGCCAAGTGCAAATTGGACTCGCACTCGTAGGGTTCCGTAACACAGTAAAGTATTCTGTTACTATGATATTTCGCAACTATAAAATTAACTTTGTTTCCCGTAGTGTTTGTATGAAACACAAAGTTATCTTTGCGGTCGCTAAATCTCAAAAACTGCTGACTGTATCTCGTTCAAACCAATTTTAGTTGTTAGTTTTTATTGAGATCTACAGCATATATTTTTTTTAGATATTTCACTCCCATACTTTAAAAGTTAGAGGGGGGGGGGGGGGACACACATTTTACCACTTTAAACGCGCCTATCTTTCAAATAATTGACTTTAAGAAAAAATGATTTTAGAAATTTCAATATCATTTTTAAAGACTTATCCATAGACACGTATTTTCCATGTATGGGATGCCCCCCCTTAAACTTTTATATTTTTAATTTTTGTATAAAAATCGGAAAGCGGTTCTCAGAATACATCTATCTACCAACTTTCAATTCTGTAGTCCTTACAGTTTCGGAATAAAATGGCTGTGACATACCGACGGACAGACAGACAGACATGACGAATCTATAAGGGTTCCGTTTTTTGCCATTCGTCTACGGAACTCTAAAAACGTACTGTACTGTTTAGTTTTAACTGTTTAACTTGTAGTTGTAACTAAAAATATCTTTACTAATACACACATCAACACTGTCTAGGGATATTCTGATTTTATCATTTTTTTCCAAATGCGTTACAACTAACATACAACATGTATATAGTTTTATAGCGCCCATTTATCAGACTATGCTTTAGAATAAAACAAAGTTATTTGTTTTGCGTAAATATTTTTTTCATGAAATAAAGACAAAAAGTTAAATAATGGCAAACCTAAAGATGAATTTCTTTTTAAGAAAAAAGTGAAAGTAAAGCGAAATTTATCAGGTTTTTTGCAGTTACCCGAAAAATTAGTAGTCAGTAAAACCACCCATGACGTTAACCACGGTCCTGCAACGGTTTTTCATGCTTCGAATCAAGTTATCAAAGTCTTGCTGCGGGATATTGTCCCAGGTCCTGCTAAGATGCAAAAAAAGTTGCTCTTCAGTCGCGACGTTTGGAGGACAATTCCTCAAAGCCCTTCTTTGGAGCATGTCCCACGCGTGCTCTATGGGGTTTAAGTCTGGTGATTGCGCGGGCCAGTCTAAGACCGACACGTCGTGCTCCTGTAGCCAGCTGGTGACCACTCGCGCAGTGTGCGGACGAGCGTTGTCGTGCATGAGCGTGAAAATTTGGCCCATTTGCATTCGATATGGATAGATTATAGGTGCTAGCTCCTGATTTCGGTATTTTTCTGCAGTCATGGTGTTTCTGATCCAAACGAGGTCTGTTCTTCGACCAACACGAATACCCGCCCAAACCATAATTGTTTCGCCGTGGTATGGATGGACTTCCTGAGGATGTTGCAGACGCTTCTCACGTCCAGGAGCTCACCATACACGTACTCTTCGTAAATCAGGATAAAAACTGAATCGGGACTCATCGGTAAACAGCACTACAGACCATTGGTTATCTTCCCAGAGCAAATATTCTGGAGCCCACTCTAATCTTCACCCGCGATTTCCTCTGCATAGTGCTAGAGTACGAAGCGGCCTGTGAGCATGAAGGTTAGTCTCATGCAGTCTTCTCCTCACAGTTTGTTCACTGACAAGCAACTGGTGCTCTGACCGGAGCCTTTGAACCAACTGCATGGCCGTTACGTTAGGTTGTCTTCTCGCAGCTACTTGCAAAAATCGGTCCTGTCTTTGGGTGGTTATGCGCTTCCCGCCTAGGTGCCTTTCAGCCACTTCACCAGTGGTACGATAATGTGACCACAACCTTGATATCTCGTTTTGTCATGTCCCAATCTCCTCGGCTATACTACGTTGAGTAGACCCAGCTTGAAGCATGCCTACTGCCATTAACATCTCGTCTCTCGTTAAATAGCGCCGCTGCATGATGCATACAAGTTACATAAATTCGAAATTAGCCGATGATTTTTATCAAAACATTAATTTGAAACCAAAAAATTAGGTAAATAAAAATATTCGAACTTCGCTACAATTTATACTGCGCCAATCTTTTGTTTTTAATTATTTTACAAATTCAAATTTGGAATCATTCATTAAAACCTACAAAATAAGCTTACATTAAAATATTTTTAAACCGGCCAGTATTTTATGAGTTTAAGAAATTTTTACAAAATATCCCTAGACAGTGTTGATGTGTGTATATTACATAAGCAACTATCGGCTACATTTTAATTATACAAAACTTATACCTATACTATTATTATACGCTTTACATAATATAATGGACGGTACGATCACTTCCGTCCGTGCGGCGACAAAGATCGGACGCGTTACAAGTACAGTGTTTTCTCAAACAAGTTTATCACAAAACTAGTTTTGCAACTTTCTACCGTACGTCCATCGTGCTTTAGACTTATTCTCGTGTAACTCACACCTGTGACAAGAACCGTTCTGTGATTAAAAGATGCACCGCACCCCTCCAGCGACTCCGTATATCGAGCAACACCCGTCGGATTCCGACGTATCGGCGATGAGTGAGACGAACGACCAGGTGAAAAATGTCGCAAGACACAAACGCCGCAGAGTGGCCGATGAAAATATTAATGACTCTCTAAGCCTCATGAAAAAAGATATCATGGAGTCAATTGATAACAAATTTTCTAAGCTAGATAAAAATATGAAAGGCCTTATGGAACAACACAACACAGATATCACGACTACTTTAGACCATATGACGTCTAAGTATGAGGACATGTTAGTAAAGTATGATGCTTTGCTACAAGAAAGGTGCAGTGACAAAAGATACATCAAAGAGTTGGAAGATAGGTTGGAAGCAGTGGACAAAACCACTCGAGCGGCCACTATCGAAATTAGAAATATACCGAGAACACCTACCGAGTCGAAAAGTAGTCTCGCCGAGCTTGCCGTCGAACTTGGAAAAGCGATCAACTTGGACATTAACAAGTCTGAGATCCAGGACGTCTACAGGATAAACATCAAATCGAAGACAGAACCTCCATTACTGGTAAAACTTACTACAGTCATCCGAAAAGAAGAATATATACGTGCTGCAAAGACCTATAATAAACAACATTCATCCCAACTTACCACGGCTCAGCTGAAGCTTGGCCTGCCAGCGACTCCGATATACGTATCGGAACACATGACGGCCAAAACTAGAAGGCTATTTTTTCTTGCAAGAGACTATGCCAAATCAAACGATTATAGGTTTTGCTGGTGCTCTCACGGAAGAGTATTCCTACGCAAGAGAGAAGGAGCTTCTCCAGTGCTTATCAAAGAGGATAAACAACTCGAGGAACTCAATAAACACGAAGACCGAAGTGGTAAACGGCCGGCATGATCCAGTATGGACCGATTCTTTTATTTGGTATATCACTTTGTTTGTAATGGTATATTTCCATACATTAAAAAATCCTTCCACTAACACACTCCACATAAAAATCTACACAACCACTATCAGTATCATCACACTTATATTCATCACAACTACATTAAACACTACGTTACAAAATTTACATATATCTCACTATAGCTTCTCAATAAAATACATGCTAACCTGCTTTACTTCTCTAACTGCAACAAACAGGACAGGAATCATTGAACATGTGTTAATCTTATCTTCATATTATGGATAGTGAAACTATCTCAACTGATTTGGATAATTTTTCTATTTCGAAATCCTTTGAATGTCAAGTTAATGATGTCAACAAACTTGTCCCACAATCTACTAAAAAGCTATCGGTTATATGTCAAAACATTCGTAGTCTAGATCGAAACCTACATCAAATGGAAATTTTGCTTCATCAATTAAGCTTAGATATAGACATTATTATACTTACCGAATGCTGGCTCAACAAATTAGAACATATTCCTTCACTTAAAAATTACACTACATTTTCCTCCAAACACAACAAAACTCAAAATGAAGGAGTGGTTGCGTTTGTTAGAGAGGATTTATCTTGCATCATTGAAGAACCATTAGATTTTGAAGCAAATTGTTTAACTATTACAATAGGAACAGAAACTGCAATAGTCGCTGTCTATCGCCCACCTTCATACCGATCTTTGAATAATTTTCTCTCGTCTGTGGACTCTATTCTGAATTCATTTATTACCTACAAAAATCTAGTTTTTGTGGGTGATATCAATATTGACATTTCGTCCTCTAACTCTGTGACTACTGACATCATACACTCTTACCTGCCTATACTTATCCGACTCGAGGAAAAAGCTGTTTAGACCATATATTTTTAAAATCTAACTTAAAAAGTACTGCCCTTGTAATAGCTACTTCCATCACGGACCATTACACAGTAGCTTTGGTTCTAGATAAACATCAACATAATCAACGCAAATATGACCTGCATAAAATAATAAATTTTTCAAACATTGCTTCTAGCCTAGATATAAATACATTAAATGAAATCTATGAATGCGTTGATGTTAATACGGCGACAAATATTTTAATTACCGAAATGAAACGTGTGATTGACCAAAACACCTCTTTGAAAAAAGTTTCTTGCCGCAAAACGATAAAAGAACCTTGGCTAACACCGGGACTTTTGCGCTGCATTAAACATCGTGATAAATTACATCGAGACTTAGGTAAGGATCCTGAAAATGTTAACTTAAAATTAATTTACAAAAGATACCGAAACTATTGCGTAGAAATATTAAAAAAGGTAAAAAACAACTATGACAGAAAAGAGGTAGAAAATGCTGGAAGTGATAGTAAAAAAACGTGGAAAGCAATAAAAAAAATAGCAAAAATTAATATAAATAATGTAAAAAATGAAATACAAGATAAAGACCTACTTACTCTGAAAGAAAACTGTAACGACTCATTAAATGATATAAACAGTTACTTTGTTAATTTAGGTAAGAATCTAGCTGACCAAATTCTAAATCTAAATTCTAACAAAAAGACGATCTTATCTTCCACAAATCACAACACATTTCACTCTTTTGGACTCTTGTCAACCGATTCTACAGAAGTCGAATCTACTATAAATAATCTTAAATCCACTTGTGCAATGGGTCACGATGGTATACCAACCATGGCCTTAAAATATGCAAAAAATATAATTATTCCTTACATTACTCATATCTGTAATTTATGTTTTTCGAATGGCACCTTCCCGGATTCCTTTAAAATTGCTATTATTAAACCCATACACAAGGGGGGTGACAGAGGCAGTATAAATAATTATCGCCCAATTTCTATTCTACCAGCACTTTCTAAAATTATAGAACGACTGTTAAATAAACGACTAACAAATTATTTGACTAAATTCAAAATTATTTCCGACAATCAATTTGGCTTTGTATCTGGAAAATCAACGGAAGATGCGGTATCGACTTTAACGGATTATATTGTACGACAAGTGGATAGTAAACATAAGTGTATTGGTATATTTTTGGACCTAGCAAAGGCATTCGATACTGTCTCTGTCCCTATCCTATTGAAAAAAATGGAAGGAATAGGTATAAGAGGAACGGCGCTGGAATTATTTAAAAACTACCTTTCCAATAGAAAACAATTAGTAAAAGTTAGTGGATTCATAAGTGACGAGCTTCCGATTAATTATGGAGTTCCCCAATGAAGTATATTAGGACCTAGCTTATTTTTAGTGTATGTTAACGACCTATGTAATCTCAAACTCAAAGAAGGCACAACTGTGTCATTCGCAGACGACACAGCACTACTCTTTACTGCTAAGACATGGAACGAGGTGTTCAACCTTGCAGAAATTGGGCTAAAAGAAGTTATGTCTTGGCTAAGAGAAAATCTACTCACACTAAATGTCAGTAAAACCAAATTTATTACCTTTTCAAAGACTGCTGCAGATAAATCGAACATAACTGGTTTCAATCAAATAAAAGCTCATATATGTTTTGACCACAATTATTGTGCGTGTCCATTACTACAACAAGTAAAGTTTATTAAATATCTCGGGGTTATTGTGGATCAGCAACTGACTTGGCTGGAACATATCAAAGTCCTAACTGGCAGGGTACGCAAATTAATTGTCATTTTCAAGCGTATAAGACATTTAGAAGACAAAAAAGTGTTAATGATGATATATTTTGCTCTCTGTCACTCTCTGATATCATATTGTATCCTAGTCTGGGGTGGTACATACAAAACCTTTATGCTACGGGTAGAGAGATCTCAACGTGCAATACTGAAGGTGATGTTAACCAAACCCTTTAGATTTTCTACCAGGCAACTATACTGTGAAACAAACCTACTCACAGTCAGGCAGATTTACATCCTGAAGGCTATTCTAAAGACTCATACTATTACTCCATGTGACTTAGTAAGCTATAACAATAAACGAAGGAAAGATTCATTAGTGAAACTCTCTAAATTCTCGTCGGCTTATGCCCATAGACACTTATGTTTTTTGGGTCCATTCCTGTATAAAAGCTTAAATAAAATTGTTAACATCTATCCCCTGACTTTTTATAGGTGTAAAGCAAATGCCACGAAATATTTGCTAACTCTTAATTATAATGATACTGAAAAATTGATGATATATAAAATGTGACACAACTCAAAACACACACACACACACACACACACACGCACACACGCACACGCACACACATACCATAAAACACACACCCGCACACTCACACAACTTCCATGCATAATATATTATCAGCCAACATCGAGAGTGATATAATTATCTATATCTATATCTTTTATACTTTTTCTACTTACCTACCAAAACCTATTTGCCTTTAATATTGCATTCTCGATATTTAAATTAGAAAGGTAAAAAAAAGAAATAATAATATTAACTAAATTATTTATATACGAAACTACTCCACACTTGTTTGTGTCCCATTCTAAGCGTTTACCTGCGAAATACAATGGCTTATCGCACCTACAGTTAAATGTAGATTTACTTAAATTATAATTATATATATTGGTGTGAGCGCACTGTTGGAAGTGATTGTCAGCTGTACCACAGGTACGACCTAGCACGGCTGACAATGGCAAGATGTATCCTCATTATTTGTTTACATTAATATAAAACTAGTTTAAAATTGTAAAGGTAGGTACATATGAAGTTGTAATAAGTTAAATTGATGAATAAATTATGATTATGATTATGATACAGAGACAAAGAGTTAAGTTTGGTAGATAGCACAGGGTTTCGTCAGTAAACATTAGATCATGGATCTAATCAAGTTACCCCTGGCTTATTTTATAATATTATGCATTTACAAGAGTAGAAGTGGCATTTACTACTAAGTAGGTAGGTACTACCGTGGCTTGAATGACATGAAAAATCGTAGGGCCCGGTGGTTTGTTGTAGTTAAACAATCGTAGGTCAAGTCAGAAGCCTTCAGGCGGCCAACAAACTCTGAGAACAGGCTAGCCTTCACCACAGAATAAACAATAATACAATTACCTTCACTCAGCCCAATTACACGAAACAGCAAAGCAAGGATGGCTTATGGATTAATTTGGAATTCATTTGCAATTAAAAATAAATTGTCGTCATAAGTCTTACGCTCAAAAAATGTCTTATAATTTCAAACTAAGACAAAGTCCATTCCTATTCAGACCGTGCGACGCTAGCGTATCAAAGAAATAATACAATTTGGTAACAAGTGTTTTGACAAAGTCTATGATTAATATGAGCCGTCAATTGTAAGCATTTTGAAAGGCTCAGAAGATAATGGCAAATGGTGATTTGAAAATAAGTAGACGCTTTCAGAAATCTTGGTTTCCTTTCGCCTTACGAAATGTATATCATTGTTTGTTGGAAATCGATGAGTGTTGATGATTCTTTTTAAATACAGGCTACAAAAGAAGGTAGTGCTAGATTTTGCTTTTTAATATTTTTTAGTTTTGTTGATATGAAATGAATGTATTTAATGTATTTTTATGTATTATATCTTAATATACTATAATTTTAGTAGTCTATTTTGTGTATTATTAGTATTTTTTTTTCTGACATCATTAATTTGTATTGTACGCTACCCGCAATTTTTGTTTGTATTCTTCTTTTCCATGCCAAGGTTGTCTGGAAGAAATTGCTTTATGCAATAAGACCGCCGATTGTATTGCCTTATTATTCTACTGTCTTTCATCACATAGTATGTACAATTTGTAATATCTTTGGTGATCAATAAAGAGTTTTTGTATTGTATTGTATTGTATTGTACTTACTATTTAGCCAGTGTAACGTATTTTTAACCCCTCACGCAAAAATAAGAGGTGTTATAAGTTTGACATGTGTATCTGTGTGTCTGTGTATCTGTGTGTGTTGGTCTGTGGCATTGTAGCGCCCAAACGGATGAACCGATTTTGATTAAGTTTTTGTTTGATAGGTATCTTCATGGAAAGCTGCGTACATCCGGGCGGCACGGATAATGGACACAGCGCTATATTAAATTATATTTCGTCGTTTCATTCTCGATATAAATGTATTCAAGCATAGTACTTTCAAACCTACAAGGTAGACTGCACGATTTTTTAAAGTAGAATCGATTATTTAATCGATTTTAAAACTCAAAACACGGCAACACTATAGCCGCGCCATCGCTGTCACTCATTCCTTTCTCGTGCAAGGTAGCAAGCACACGTATATAAACTCAGTGTAGCAACTTCGTTAAAAATGCCGAAGCGTAAGAAAGAACAAAAATCTGGACATGGTGATCACGAATTGCGTAAGTCCAAGTTGAAAAAAGCGACAAACCGTCGCTAGCGGATCATTTCGTCATCGGATTCGTCTGAATCCGAAGATATCAACGGTAAGTTATCCAAATTTTTTTCATGGCAGATTACCCTCTTTATAAAAATAATAGTGCAATATTGTAACCTTCGAGGTTTAGTTATTTTATGCCCGGGGGTTGGTCGAGAATCAACACGAAGGTGATAATAATTGTAATCCCTAGATTGATCGAGAATCATCAACGCATAATGAACACCCAGAGGTTGGTCGAGAATCAACACGCAGGCATAATATACATGGCAATGAAATTACCCACAAAAAAAAAAAAAACTTTTTACATTGGGAGGAATAATAGAGAATAGATTGGTGGTCATTTTACTTTTAATATGAACGCACGTATATAACTAATGAACTTCATTGAGGTAATTTAATTAATAAATACATTTCTTTGTCGTAGATATTCACGAACTAGAAATTGCAATGGTACCGTCATTAACTGACGAAATATCGGCGGAGGTACTCCCCGCAATTGACGCACCAATAGATGCAAGTCTAATGGATATTGTGAATATACCTGATGTCCAAGAAATACCAGAGTTAGACCCTGGAATCTTATCGGCACTTGGTGCAAGCACAAGTGACCAACCAGAATTCGGAGACAGAATTCATGACAATCTTGCCCGACTTTGGCTTCCTATTTTGAAAAAAGGGCTACCGAAAGAAGATAGAGAAAAACTTCTTAAGGAAAATTTAGTCCCACAAAACTGTAGCTTATTACAGGCACCAAAATTAAATCCAGAAATTTCAGCCGCCGTTACTGAGGCTACCCGAAGTCGGGATAAAAAAATTGCCGGCTCACAGCAACAACTCGGCGCTGGTGTGACGGCCGTCAATAAATCGATGAATTTACTCCTGAATAAGGGTTATGATAAATTAAAAGTTAAGTTAAAAGTTAAGCACCTAAGTGACGCATGTCGGATACTTAGTGACCTTCACCATCGGGAAACCCAAGTGAGAGTTAAATTAATTACTCCAAGTCTCGACAAAAGTTTTCTGAACATAATCCAAGACAACTGTAGAGATGAGACTCTATTTGGCTCTAAATTGTCTGAAAAAATCAAAGTCTCGAAAACCATTGAGAAGCAGGGCCTTCAGATTAAGAAAACTTTTTGTAATTCTCCTGCTCCTTCGACATCTGTACCTAGTGTCCTTCCGAACCCCACAACTTCGGGGAAACTGGGGAACCCCTCTCCGTTATCCAACCAACCGCGGGGGCCGGGGAGGGATCAAGAAACCACCTCCAGCAGTTACACGGAAGCCACCTACAGCGACACCTGTGCAGGTGAAATACCAAGCCAAACCGCAAACACGTGCGCAGGCACAACAATAACTCAGGTATCACACGCCGGCCGAGTTCAATATTTCTATAGTTGTTGGCAAAATATCACTGAAAATTCTGTAGGTTTGAAGTGGATCTGTGATGGCGTTCGAATTCCATTGGATGATCAAGTAATACAGCACACAGTTCCACAATCCTCTTTTTCTAGACATGAAAAATATGAAATGTCTCTAGCTATTAAAAACTTACTAAATCTAGGTGCTATCATCCCTTGTTCTCCATTACCCGATCAATTTATTTCTAGAATATTTCTTGCTGAAAAGCCTAATGGGGGCAAAAAAATTATTTTAAATCTTAAATTACTTAATAAATTCATAACTGCAGAGCATTTTAAAATGGAGGACCACAGAACCGCTTGAAAAATAATACCAAAAGATGGTTTTTTAGCCACGATAGATTTGAAAGAGGCATATTTTTTGATACCCGTTCACTCCGATCACCGACAATATTTACGTTTTCAGTTTCAAAATGAAAATTCACAGGATCACATACGAATTTACAGCTTTACCATATGGACTTTCAGTGGCACCTCGCGTTTTTAGTAAAATTATGAAAGAAGTAATTGCTTCCTTAAGATCACGTGGCTTCAAATCCGTCCTGTATTTAGATGATATTTTATGTATCGGTAATGATTATATGGAATGCTTGAATAATGTTAATGAAACTTTGCGTACCCTTCAATGCTTAGGGTTCGTAATAAACTATGAAAAGAGTAGTTTGCAGCCGCAAAAAAGTCATAAATTCCTGGGATTCATATATGATACAACTAACTTAACTTTATCATTACCAGAAGAGAAGCGCGTCAAGATTGCTCTATTCATTAAAAAGTTTATGGCACCAACCAGGTGTACTATTCGGGAATTTGCCCAGTTCATTAGGGTTTTAATATCAGCTTGCCCAGCCGTCAGATATGGCTAGTTATATACTAAAATCATCGAAAGAGAAAAGTTTTTATTACTCAAAAAATTTAATAATAATTTTGATGCTAAAGTTTCGATATCTGTTAATATCCGGGAAGATGTCGTTTGGTGGTCACAAAATATTGATACTGCTTCAAGTCCCATGAGAAACCCTAATTTTTGTAAGGAAGTATTTACAGACGCTTCAATGACTGGTTGGGGTGCATTTAGCGACGGAAAACGTGCTTGTGGTAGTTGGAGCATTAGCGAAAGAAAATTACACATTAATTATCTTAAGTTACTAGCTATTTTTCTTGGTCTCAAAAGCTTAGTAAATGACAAAACAAACTGCGCAGTATTATTACGGGTAGATAATACTACGGCAATCAGCTATGTTAATAGAATGGGTGGCATCCAATATCCCCATCTAAACGCCATTGCGAGACAAATTTGGCAGTTGTGTGAGAAGCGACAAATATGGTTGTTTGCATCGTACATAAATACCAAGGACAATAAAGAGGCGGACGAAGAATCTCGCAAAGTGAACCCTGATATAGAGTGGGAACTTTCTGATTCAGTCTACCAAAATATTATACAATGTTTTGGCTGTCCGGAGATAGATCTTTTCGCTTCTCGCACCAATACCAAATGTCAATTGTTTGCATCTTGGAGACAAGATCCTGATGCAATGGTCGTCGATGCATTTACTCTGAATTGGGATAGTTATTATTTTTATGCGTTCCCTCCGTTCTCGCTGTTACTTAAATGCATCAGAAAAATAATTGATGACCAAGCAAATGGAATATTAGTCTTTCCTTATTGGCCATCACAGCCTTGGTATCCCATGCTTAGTAAAATATTAGATTCTAATATTAAGTTTTACGGACCTAATCAAGACCTATTATTATCTCCCTCCAGGGAGCATCATCCTCTACACAAACAACTTACCCTGGGTGTCGCGAGGCTCTGCGGACGGCGTTCATCCAACGAGGGTCTCCAGAAATAGCCTTAGATCTTATACTTGCGTATATTTCCGATAACACCATTAAACAATATGGTACATCACTCAAACTGTGGTGGCAATTTTGTTCCGGTAGGGATACTGATCCTTATAAAAGCTGTAATGAACTAGTTCTATCATTTCTCGCCGCAACGTTTAACAATGGAGCTAGCTACGGGACGCTCAATAACCATCGCTCAGCTATATCACTATTATTGAATAGTAACATAGGAGATGATGAACGAATAAAGCGCTTAATCAAAGGTGCTTATAAACTAAAACCTTCGACACCTCGATACAGCTCAACATGGGATCCTCAAATAGTGCTCAGTCATATTTCTAAATGGATACCCCATAGCAAAATTCCGATCACTCAGCTAACCAAAAAGTTATCAATGTTACTAGCTTTATGTACGGCTCACAGGGTTCAGACCATATCATTAATAAAACAAGAACAAATTCAGATTCATTCAACTGGTATCAAAATTGTCATTACTGATGCGATAAAAACATCTGGTCCAGGTCGGGAAATACCCGTTCTTTTCCTACCCTATTTTCGGGAGAACTTTAACATATGTCCAGCCACAGCCCTTGAGGATTACTTGGTCAGAACTAGAGACATAAGAAATCCTAACAGGAACGCTACGAGCCAGACTATTAGTAAGTGGATAAAAGGGGTGTTATCTGATATCGGCATAGATACATCTCGGTTCAAAGCGCATAGCACGCGTCACGCCTCGACGTCGGCAGCAAGCGCGGCTGGAGTTTCCCTAGAGATCATACGGAAAACTGCCGGGTGGTCTAGTACCTCAAGTGTTTTTGCCAGATTTTACAATAGGCCCATTGTTGATGACAGCGAATTCGCTAGATCAATCTTTCTGTCATCTAATTTGTGATTCATTAACCTAGTTAATAAGAACAAGATAATTACTCATACATAAATATGTGATAAATAATATGATGATAATATGTGATAAATATGTGATTTAATTAGAAGAATATCTAAAATATTTTTGTACATTTTCAGAATAATACTGGAAATTACCCTCAATATTTTATTTTATTTACAAAACTTCCCATAAAGGTACTCTAAACATCTATCTACGCTTGAATACATTTATATCGAGAATGAAACGACGAAATACAATTTATTGATCAAACGAACTTATGAAGTTCGATCAAAATTGTATGAGTCGTTTCATTCGAAGATATAAAACCCACCCTCCTAAAGACCCTAACGAAGTTTTGGTAGATTATGAATTGAAGATCTTTAAAGGAATGAGTGACAGCGATGGCGCGGCTATAGTGTTGCCGTGTTTTGAGTTTTAAAATCGATTAAATAATCGATTCTACTTTAAAAAATCGTGCAGTCTACCTTGTAGGTTTGAAAGTACTACGCTTGAATACATTTATATCTTCGAATGAAACGACTCATACAATTTTGATCGAACTTCATAAGTTCGTTTGATCAATAAATAATACAAAGCAAACTAAAATCCGTATCGTGACGTGCGTGCGGTGCGTCTGGCGCGGTCATTATTTGATCAGCCATTATTGTTATTGATTACAATTATCGTTTCAATAAATCGAATACAACTTATCACATTGTCTTCAGTTGCAAGGAGGTTATAATACACTGGCTGATACACGCGACTTCGTACATATTATACACCAAGAATTTTATCACTGTAAAGCTCTGTCAATCAACATTTGTGTAAGTAATCTGTCTGTGTAAAAAATCATGATTTTATGCTCACAACGAGGGCCCGGTGGCGTAATCGGGAGAACGGTCGGCTTTGATGCCGTGGTACCGAGTTCAAACCGCCGTGCACCAATGAATTTTTCTATCGAAAAATGTATGTGCGATTCTCACAGTGGCCCTACGGTGAAGGAAATCATCGTTAAGAAACCAACAACCCCCGCATGGTGGTAG
This sequence comes from Cabera pusaria, assembly GCA_954871355.1. Classification (NCBI taxonomy): domain Eukaryota; kingdom Metazoa; phylum Arthropoda; class Insecta; order Lepidoptera; family Geometridae; genus Cabera; species Cabera pusaria. The sequence continues at coordinate 21,218,837 of OX940902.1, forward strand.
GACACTATCTAGTGTCCGCCTGGCCAGCTACCACCATCAAGTTAGAAAATCTGTCGCCAAACATCCAATGTGTTCCGGCAGCTACCCTTGAGAGCCAGTTCCCATTCTAGGTCTAGCGTGCTTACCATCTTCGACCGCATCATCACTTACCAACAGGTGAGATAGTTAGTGGTCAACCTATAAGTATATATAAAAAAAAAAACAGAACATAAAATAGCCGATGTTAAACCGCATGCTATAAAGTACTTATCTCCTTGTTAATCATCAGTAAGATCGGATTATCCATTTAGGCGTGATTAGGTAACAAACAGACAGAGTGACAGAGTTACAAACGTTTTTATAATATTATAGTCTGGATGGATAATTTAAACCTGTTCTGTAGACCGTGATGCCAAGTAGGTAGTTATAATCTAAGATTGTAAGTAATCGATACCTATCGACTTGTAATCCAAAGCACCAGATTGTCCAGTCTTGCTCTCATTATCGATTATAAGACTTATATAACCGATTAAGTAATTGAGAGATACATGTAAAGTGATAGTTTAATGCACTGGATATAACTGACTTATGTCACTCATAGCTTATTGAAGCTGTGCGGTGTAGACTTTTTAACCAACTTCACAAGAAAGGAGGAGGTTCTCAATTCGACGGTATTTTTTCCTCAGAACTCTGTCAAATCTTAACTGATTTGAATATTTTTTTTTTGTTTGAGTTACCTTTTTATATATCTTATAGGTTAGCGTTTGACTACTATCTCACCTGTTGGTAGGCGATGATAATCATGGTCAAAGATGGTAGCACGCTACACCTAGAATGGCGAATGACTCTCAAAGACAGCTGGAACGGAACACATTAGATGTTTGGCGACAGATTTTTCAACATGAGGGTGGTAGCTGGCCAGGCGGACGCTTGTACACTTGTCATTACAGTGCCTTTCCACCATACAGGATACAGCTTAACCAACACCTGTATTCTTAGCTTATTAAGTTAGGTGACGTTACGTAACAAAAAATATACAAGATTTTTCGTCACCGAATGGCCAATGTAAAATGATTGTGGGATTTTAACCCACTACCTCTGGCGTCAAAGCCGACTATTTCCTCAATGTACCAAAGGGCTCATCAATACCTAAATAATAGTAAAAGTTAATCTCGTCTAAATAAATGTCTATCTAATAAACTTTAGATCTTATTAACATCTTTGTATTATTAGATCGCATAAATTAAAAAGGAATCTTAATTGTTTAGTTCAGATAAGATTTATTGGGGATGCCCCAAACAAAATCTCCTCAGCAACAATGCGATTTTTTATTCTTATCACAGCATAGAAATCATCTATGTGTGCAGTGTGTACACGGAAATAATAGTAAAAGTTAATCTCGTCTAAATAAATGTCTATCTAATAAACTTTAGATCTTATTAACATCTTTGTATTATTAGATCGCATAAACTAAAAAAGAATCTTAATTGTTTATTTCAGATAAGATTTATTGGGGATGCCCCAAACAAAATCTCCTCAGCAACAATGCGATTTTTTATTCTTATCACAGCATAGAAATCATCTATGTGTGCAGTGTGTACACGGAAACATTTCCGAGGCGCTGCAAAATCGTCGCAGACCCAACAACATTATAAAATCATTGTTATACTGGATACGCAAAGCACTGAGCCACGGTAATATAATTCCGTGACTGAGCAATCTAAAATCTCAAAAGAGCATAAAAAACCAAAATTAATTAACATCAGAAAACAATCTTATAAAAATTCTTTGTCAATGAAAATGACGCAAGGTAAATAAAACCGCGACCTTGGAGGAAACAAACACCTTTTACTCGTGGAATGTGGCATTTCTTAAACTCGTGGTGTGTGTAAACCACACGTTTTGTGGTCACTGTCATTACTGTTACCTTACCACATTTCTTAACTTTAACTACCTTTTACGTCGTACCATTTGTATAACAAACCACAGAATGAATAATCTCATCAAAAACATTACATTTAAAAAGTTGCAAGTCTTACAACGCGGTTCTTATACTAAAAAAAATATTTAAGATGTGATGTTACACCAAGTCGGTTTAATATACAGAATGACGGGCAATCGCACACGTTTTATTCGTACTCGTATATTGCTCAAACGGCATGTGATTTAATATAAGTATTTAGTATAGTCTGTATAGTTCACTAATTTGGATTGGAAAACTGCCTCTTAAGGGGTACCGTACCCCAAGGGGTCACGTTGACAACGTTACTGAGACTCCGCTGTCCGTCCGTCTTTCACATGGCTATCTTCTAGGCCCTTAGACAAAATCCAATTTCTGTTTCCATTCACGCTAACGCAACTTCAAAATGTGATGAATGAAATGGGAATGACATCTAGCGGAAACATAAATGTCATTCCATACATTTTTGACTTGCGTTAGCGTAAATGGAAACAGAAATTGGATTTTGTCTAGGGGGGCTGAACCGTTATTAGGTAGACTTGAAATTTTCACAATAAGTGCATTATTATTGCCAAAAAACGAATATCAAAAACTAAGTTAAAATTTAAAGGTGGTCATGAAACGTCTTAATTCTGGCAAAGTCTTGGGTCTTTTAACGACAGCTGCAAGCTCTTGCATCACGCTGCCGGATGTCTAACATTGTGCTTTCCCACATGTTGGTTGCCATTCATCACATTTTGGTCCATTAAAGAATTACTTCACCTGTTATCACCTGACCAATTGACAACCAATTTCACTTTAGTCCCATGCCTAGTATGATTATACTGTACATAAATGTGTGTTCGTTTACAAGTGGTAGGAGCTTATTATATCAATGTGCCGCTCGACTTGCTGCCAAAAAGTACCATAACACCATCAAGAAGAAAATATGCCGCCATAACCTTACGGTGTTCCGGAAGCTCACAGACCTTGAAAGTCAGAGTAATCTAGACCTAGCTTGTTCACCATCTTCGACCACATCATCGCTTACCACCAGGCGAGATAGTGGTCAAACGCTGCCTATAAGATATAAAAAAATAAAATCCTTAAAAAGGCGAAAGTTTGTGAGTGTGTATGTTTGTAACTTCTTCACGCTAAAACTACTCTACCGATTTTTTTTTAAATACTTTATAGACTAGCGTTTGACCACTATCTCACCTGTTCGTAAGTGATGATGCGGTCGAAGATGGTAAGCACGCTAGGCCTAGAATGGGAACTGGCTCTCAAGGATGGCTGCCGGAACACATTAGATGTTTGGTGACAGATTTTCTAACTTGAGGGTGGTAGCTGGCCAGGCGGACACTAGATAGTGTCCTACCACCATGCGGGAGTTGTTGGTTTCTTAACGATGTTTTCCTTCACCGGAGGGCCACTGTGAAAAGCGCACATAGATTTTTCTATAGAAAAATCCATTGGTGCACGGCGGTTTGAACTCGGTACCACGGCATCAAAGCCGACCGTTCTCCCGATTACGCCACCGGGCCCTCAAATTTGAATCAATTGAGTTGAAATTTGGTATGTAGATAGCCTAGACCCTGGAATGAAACATCATTATCATAATCAGCCTGTGTCTGTCCACTGCTGGACGCAGGCCTCTCCCATGATACGCCACAGAGCCCGATCTTCGGCTCATTGGGAGGGCTATACCCAAACGCTACGCAGGGCAGGCGGGTTGGCGATCGCAACTCCTTGCACCGGTGACGTTACTGCCCGTCAACGACCTGTAGTATTTAGCTACGCCATAATTTGAAATGGTTACACCGCCATTTGTCGGTCGCCAGAGCCTCGTTTGTTGGTCAGCAGGATGCACCACGGGCAGGTGAGGTTAGCTGGGAGCAATGAGGTGATATTTGTGCTCCCTTACATCCTCATTGTGACACATATAGTACTTTTTATCCCGATATTTCCACGGGAACGTTGCCTAGGCGGCTAAAACCGCGGTGCACAGTTAGTAAATAAATAAATCTATACAGCAAGTATAGATATTGTAGTGGTAGGACTTCTGCTATTCCACCTGGGGCGGTACCACCACTTTGCCAATTAATTTTCAGCTGTGAAATAGGAATGTTTTTCGGCTGAAATGACAAGGTGTCCAGTGAAATTACAGGGCATGTGAGACTCAATATCCTAATGTCTCAAGGTAACAGGCGCAGTGCAGTGACATGCAAAATCCTGGCAGTCCAGAATTTTGCATGCCGCTTTATCTGTAATAGGTAGACGTCATCGCTTTACCATCAGGTGAGCTTCGTGCTTCTCCTGTTCACATACCCACAGTGGTAGTTTCTCTCAAACGCTCTCAATAGGCCAATCGACCACAACAAGCTACTAATTCGCACATCGTGACCTAAGGATACAACTGGCCAACCGTTTGACCGGCTCGTGAAAGGAATTACGTAACACATTGTGGTTACCGTTTACAACTTACTATTGGACTGCTTTCAAACTTATCGTTAGGTACTTTACTGAAGTATATTAGCGCCTGATACAAAAGATGGGTGTTATAAGTTTTATGTGTGTGTCTGTATGTGGCATGGTAGCTCCCAAACGGATGAATCAATTTTGATTTATTTTTTTTTGTTTGAGTGGTGACTTACTCGAGGTCGAGAGCAACAACATGGTAACCATGACCTGATGCTGGGGTATCTACTGGAATCTCCAATAATATAACAGTGTGAACCTCGCGTGATGGTAGATTCTGTACCTAGATTATGACGTCCGCCTTTAACAGATACTGTGGCATGCAATATTTTACACCCGTAGAACACCTCCGAGTTTGTCAGAAATTAGCGATGATATAGTTTCACACTTACCTGCGATGCCTTCAAATATTTCTATATCTCTAACAGATAACACGTGAGTTCTGCCTCAGAATAACTGCAGAGAATAAGGAGAAAATCTGCCGCCATATAACCTTACGGTGTTCCGGCAGCACACAGCCACAATCCTTGAGAGTCAGAGTTTTCTTTAAGGCCTAGCTTGTTCCCTATCTTCGACCAAATCGTTGACACCATGGGAGACAGTGGTCCAACGCTAACCTATAAGATATAAAAAAAATAACAGAAGTCTTATCACTACAAAATAATCTTAGACGATGATACTGAAGGACCTACCTAAATACATAGGTCATTATACAGGAGTAACTGCTAAAATAACTATAATAATATCTAGGCAAGGAATCACGACAAGGACATACGCTTTCACCGATGCCCCTTTCTATTCTGCGCGCGGAGTTCGCTACACACGGTCTGAAGATGTAGCGAACGTAGTAAGTTTTAATTTGTCTAGTTAAAGCAATTGTAACGTTCGTGCACAGTGGAGGCTCATGAGGATATCATTGAAACGTTCGTGTAAGTTTGAGCTGAGCTTCATAAACTGACTTACGTGCCGAGCGGCGCGCAATCGGGCGTGAGGTGTACTTACGCTTAACTAAGCGAGATGTAGATTCAGCACTGCTTTTTATTAGGGTTCCGTAGCCGAATGGCAAAAAACGGAACCCTTATAGATTCGTCATGTCTGTCTGTCCGTCCGTATGTCACAGCCATTTTATTCCGAAATATTGGGACTACAGAATTGAAACTTGGTAGATGTATTCTGTAAACCGCTTTCCGATTTTTGTTCAAAAATAATTAAAAAAAAAGTTTAAGGGAATCCCATACATGGAAATGGAACAAAACATTTTTTTTCTTCAAACCTATACATGTGGTGTGTCTATGGATAGCTCTTCAAAAATTACATCAAGGTTCCTAAGATCATTTTTTCTCAAAGTCAATCATTTAAAAGATAGGTGCGTCTAAAGTGGTAAAATGTGTGTTCCCCCCCCCCCCCCCCCCCCCTCTAACTTCTTAAGTAAAGGAGTGAAAAATGTAGAAAAAATATATTCTGTAGATCTCAATAAAAACTTTCAACGAAAATTGGTTTGAACGAGATACAGTTAGCAGTTGTTGAGATATAGCGACCGCAAGTATAACTTTGTTTTTCATACAAACACTATGAAAAACAAAGTTATTTTTGTAGTTGCAAAAATTATAGTAATAGAATACTCTACTGTATTACGGAACCCTACGAGTGCGAGTCCGACTTGCACTTGGCCAGTTTATTTGAACATAGAGCTAGTTCGCGACGTCGTTCGTAACTTAATGTAAGTAGTAAGCTGTGGCTAACAGAGTTGATGTTGTACTTAGAAATATGTATACCTAAGTCATTCCTACTTAAGATTCCAGTGTAACATTGTTTGTTGGTCTAATAAATAAAAATAAAATGGATAAATGAACATTTTGGACAGCGGTTTGTTTTTATTTGACGTTCTATTTCATATCCAAAAACAAATCTTCTAAATCAAAATCTAACTACATATAAAAATAATAAAGGTAGAAATTTGCGAAAGCGGGTAGACCGCTTCGTTTGTTCATAAACAATCCTTTTATCCGCATCGACAGTTACTCCGTGAACATGGATGGCACTTGCAATAGCGCCGAAATATCGGAAGCTTATATTTTACCAGTGAAAAACATGGTAAAAATCCTGTTGAAAAATCATATCTTCTTATCCAACACATTATATGTTTGGTGAATTACCAAACTTTTAAAGATAGAATGAAATATCATGATAGTTTAGTAAGCGTTAGCGTAATTCGACAACTTAACGGCGCGTGTGTCACGCCACGCGAGTAAACAAGTCAGTCCTACACGGTCAGTTTAAAAACAATCGAGTTTATGTAACGATATGCGAAGCGAATTGATATGATTATATCAAGCGTGGGGGCTATTACCAATTATATGGTCACGTACCTATTCTATTTTTCGTCTCGTGGACACATGGCAGTCCATAAATATTTAGTTGTAAAACGTAATAATTAAGGTAATTCTACATTATTGGCTATGATTGTCCTATGGCTGAGTTGGTTAAAAGCGCTTGGGAGTGTACCCAACAGGCGCGACGCGGGTTCGAGTCCCGCTCGACGGCGAAATTAATATGAATAATAATAAAATAACTAGCAGATATATACATTTTAATTTAATATAATAAAGCCTTATTAAGTTGATATAAAAAAATTGTTTATTAACGATAGAGAAAATAAAATAAATAGAGAAAAAAATCGATTGAGTGTTGGACTCAACAGATTTTTTTCTTACTTTCTTCAATTTCAATCAATGACACGTCTACAACCATTCGTCAAAATCGAATGATGATACATAATATGTTATTATATCGTCTTGATATCGCTTTGGGTGGCGAGGTAGCGAGCTTTGTTATTGGTGTTTCAAAATCGATTGGTCTATCGATGTGTATTGAAATCGATACTCGAATCGATTAGTTAATTAAAAGAAATTGCATGAGAGAGACCTAACTTTTAGGATACCTATAATAGCAATTAGTTTCGGTCACTGAGCTATTGAAAGCTATTATGGCAATACATAATATTGATTGGTTTGTTTTCTTTTTATATCGGGCCGACAGGTTCTCTGAATTATTTTTCTTGGAACCACTTGACCACAGACCACTAAGGAGATAACTACGTATCACTTAAGAGGGTACGATTTCCTTACAAAAGTATAATAATGCATGAGTAATCGGAGCAAAAAATTGCAATGAAATTACATCTATTGGTATTTTATAAATATTTATATTTCGGGAAATATATTTTCCTACATAATTTAATTGATTAGGTAAGATTTTAAATTATTTTGAATAATAGTAAAATCAAGATCAAATAAAAAAATATTAATTTAATAATATGTTTATATAGTTGATATAAATTTTAAATCATGTAGGTAGATATAATTCCCGACATGTAAAGACTTATACAAGATCAAAAGATGTGATTTTAGTGCAAGTTTATATACTCATATTTCTGTATTTTACTTTTGTATGGAAATCGTACCCCCTTAAGTGACTTTGCAGTCTAGGATGGATTTTTATTGTCTAGAAATGGAAGACGGCAATTCAAAAGCGGCAATAGCCAAATGGCTGAGGCGTCGGTCTGGCGATCAAGAGATCTTTTTTTACTATAAGACTACTACGTATCGTACGTATGTACTATACCTACTTCCGTACATACCTGTAGGTACCTATTTCCGTACACACCTATAGAATATATAGTGACATAGAATCTATTGTATTTAATAGAGTGTGACGATGTCGTAATAGTAACATCAGATGCCCTTTCTATTATCGTATTGTTGGATTGTAAAACTGTGGTATTGTTGTAATTGTGATTGGTCCCATCGTTAAGGCGAAGACACTTTGAATAAAGATGAAAACAATAATCGGCCAAGTGCGTGTCGGGCCACGCTCAGTGTAGGGTTCCGTAGTAGCCCGTTATTCAATGCAAGTCTTTACCCGTTATAAACAAGCAACTAGGTTCTTCGTCTTTGTCACTTTAAAGGATTTATTCTAAGGATTTTGTATTTGGTACAAAATTATCCAAAACCCAAGTTCAACGACTATTACTGCGAAACTAATAAAGTTATCTTAACCACTATAGTTTTCCTTTAATGTTCATGAAATGCACTATTATCACGATGTTTTCCAGATTTTTCAAGCCAGCAGCAAAACCTCGGACAGACAGACAGACAGACAGACAGACTGACAGACAGACAGACGGACATAACGAAACTATAAGGGTTCCTTGTCAGGACTACGGAACCCTAAAAAAGAGGACGCAGAAAGCTACGCGTTAGAAGTGAAACTTCTAAGTTTATTTCGCAACATCCTATTTTAAGGGTTTTCCGAACCCAAAGGGTACCAACGGGACCCTATTACTGAGACTCAGCTGTCCGTCTGTCTGTCAGTCTGTCTGTCTATTTGTCTGCCCGTCTGTCTCCAGGCTGTATCTCATGAACTGTGATAGTTAGACAGTTAAAATTTTCAAAGATGATGTATTTCTGTTGCCGCTATTATAACCTTTGTTTTTATTTTGATGATTATGATTGTTTACCTTTAATAATAATATTAATTACCTACCCTAATACCTTTGTGTTAACATTTACTTAGTTGGTGTTAGAAGTTTGTTAGATATTCGTTAGATGGCGTTGTAGTAAATAAGCACGCGGCTCCTGTGTTTTAATAAACATTTAGTATTGACACGGAAATATAATATAACATTACCGTGGTATTGTACTGCGGTTCGGGACCCTCCGTGTGCGAGACGCAAGTCTGACTGGCACTTTGTCAGTTTTATTTTTTGTACAACTTCATATTATGAACTTAGCGGGACGAATTCCCGAATGATAGCGAATATGTCTTCGTTGTTACGCCGTTCTACAATAGAGAGCGTTTATGAATATAAATAAAACATGACGCTGACATCACATCCGTTGATTCGGCCGTGACGCTACGTCACTTCCGTCACAGAATAATAAATAGTTGCTTCCGTCAAATAAAGATGTTTCACTTCAACTTCAAAGAGCTGGCGCTTACCTCGGGCAACGCATTAGTTTTGCGATTCAAAGAGGTACTAGTAATGTCGTCTGCTTTTTGGGTACTCTACCAGCAGACAGCGACCTAAATTCCATTTATTATTTGTAGTTTTTATTTTATTTAGTAGTCATAGTTAATATTTTTGTTTAATTAGTTTATTAAATTGATTTATCGTCTACATTATATTAATAATATTTTGATGTAATGTTGGTATGAAAGTAAGCGAATATAATAATAAACAAGCAACAAAGATGATTTAAATTTAAAAAGTCTATGCATATATCTTGAAAGCTTGTATTTTCGAACGATTTAAAAACCTCCTCCCTTTCGAAGTTAGTTAAAAATGTTAATTTAGTCAACCTGATAATATGGTAACCTAATTAAAAACTAAAAAGTTGAGCTTATAATGTTATCTAATCTCCAAACTGAATATCAATATAACATATAATATCAATAGATTAACTACTGCGGCTACTCTAAAACGACACGTTCTTGTCATATCAAGTCTAATTAGAGTATTAAGTATTATAAGTACCTACCTAATTAAATCCTAACGTAAGGAACGCCACAAACGAGGCACAGTTACAGCAACAAAACGCGTTAGGGTATCTCTCGTGCAGTGGTCCTTAGTTAATTTTATTTAGGTCTAACCAGTGTCTTCAGAGATACGGCGATAAACACTTAAAACGTGCTACTGAAAATGACCTAGGTACGTTGCATACGAAGTCTATTCTTTAGTTTAAGGTAAATTTAGTTAGTTAATATTTAATTGATTAATTATTCACAAGTGCATGATGAGTGCTTCTTTACCTTCATTAATTTGTGTTTCATTATTTCACAATTTTTTGGATAAAAAATGTCTGAAGTATTGAAACATACTTTGGGGGGTGCACATAATAGTACGGTTTGGCAACCCTACATTAACCAGGGGAATTATGTATCTATATTTTTAAGTGTGATTTTCAACGTTTAGATGAAAGCCGAATGGCAATTATTATTTTTTAATTCAAAGCAATAAGTTATGTTTTTGTAATATTTAGAATAATAATAATTGATATGATCTATTTAATGTTATTTGACGTGTGTAAGTGCAGATTTTTAATTTGCCCATATACTGAATAAATGTTTAGACTTTTGACTTTTAGATAACATCCGCTTCCTGCGTCAGGTGGCGACATTTTGTGGCTGTAACATGTAGCTCGTGTGCGACAAGGCTTAAGTAGATTATAAAATTTAAAAACTACACACTCGTGCGCAGGATTTGGTTGCGCAATCACTCGTGCTTATTCACTAAGCTTAGCCAATGAGGTCGCAAGTTCAATAAATAACTTGAATGAATCAGGCTCTAACCTAGGTCTACTTTCTAATTTCCTTTAGTTCTCAGCTGTTGAGTTTAAGGCGAAGTTTTACTTTTAAACTACGATATATTTACCGAATCCTTGTTTGAGTGGATTTTTTAGATTTATAGTTATCGTGAGTTTGAATCATGATTATAAATTACCGACTATTATACTCACTAACGATTGTTGTCGACTGTCTCGACCTAGGATATCAGGAGCATTAAGAATATGGACATCAGTAGCTCTGCCTTAGCAGAACACGCACATCTCTCGGATACCAAGCACTACATTCGGTTCGACAAGACCTCCGTATTAGCAAAAGAAAAGTACTTCGTGCCTCGAAAAATACGTGAGGCCATCGAGATAACCCGCCACCCGAATATCAACAGAGATCGTGGATGGAGCCTGCCTACAACATGGATACCTGTTCTTAATGCTTCCTCAAAAAAGAAAGTTTTCACCAGTCTGGAACGGGACACGGTCAGCTTTGTTTGCAACAATGCTTTTGACGAGAGTGACGATGAAGATCTGTCAGACATCGGACAAGCTCAATCTCCCTCTATCACCGAGCGGCGCCGCTCGCCGAGCCCCCCTCCCCCGACGAGCCGCGCGCGGCGAGCAGCGGCCCGCAGTGGTCGTCGCGATCTCGCTGCGTAAACTCCCGAGGATGTGAATCGGACATGCCTGAAACCTAGGTCGAGACAGTCGACAACAAACAAAAGTGAGTATAATAGTCGGTAATTTATAATCATGAGTGGATTTTATTGTGCTTAGTCTTTGAGTATACTCAAAGTGCTTAGTAGAAGTATAAATAGAGACTGGGACCCTGAGTAGGACTTGTGTAGACGGTTTTAAACAAAATGTAACCACAGTATTTTTGGCAAGCTTTGTGTGAAACTTAGATTATCAGTACCTATGTTGCAGGTTAAATTGCCGCCGTGCACCAATGGATTTTTCTATCGAAAAATGTATGTGCGCTTTTCACAGTGGCCGTCCGGTGAAGGAAAAACATCGTTTAGAAACCCCTTAACCCCTGCATGGTGGTAGGGTAGAAAATCTGTCGCCAAAACATCTAATGTGTTCCGGCAGCTATCTTTGAGAGCCAGTTCCCATTCTAGGCCTAGCGTGCTACCATCCTCGACCGCATCATCACTTACCAACAGATGAGATAGTGGACAAACGCTAGCCTATATATTTTTTTTTAATTGCAGCAATTGCATTTTGTCTATTTAAAACTTTTGTTGAAAACTTTACAAACTAAGCTTTGTTTTAACAAATTAACACCTAGCATAATATAACATCATAGATACCTAAATGAAAACTACGGAATTTAAAAGCTCTTATAATATGTATATAGCGTGTTTTAATTTATTTTTCAGTACAACCTACTTGAAAAAGCGCTTATAAAATATATCCTACATGGTTACAATGCTTTATTAAGCTTGGTAACCTCGCCTTAACATAAAAAAGCAAGCATCTGGTACCACAGCGGTGTGAACCACTGTTACGTAATATCAATTAGAATGTTGGAATGTCGGCTACCATCAGACAACTTTGAAGATCCGCATTTTTACCATCACTTCAGGTTTTGGCTAGGCCTAGAGATTGACCAGATAGACCTAGAAACCTTCCTATCTGAAGATAAGAATCTAGACAAAAAACTGGTATAGTTTCAAATTATTGGCGATTAGAAAACTCATAATATAATTTAAGATCGTTTAAAAAACTAAAAGAACCGACTTCAAACGTCACGCCAGTCAAAGTAGCCAGTAGACGTAGTAACAAAGTAGCCAGTAGACGTAGTAACTAATCGTATATTAATTCCCTGTTCCAGTGGCAGAACATTTTATATGAAGCTGTCCACATATTTTGTCAGCCCGACTTTTTCGTATGTTTTAACAACCTGATTAAAAATCAGATCCGATACCCGATAGATGTGAGCACGCGGTAAGATAGAATGATTCTAGAGGAATGTTTATAACTAGGATTAAACGCGGGTAAGGCCGCGGGGTGCAGCTAGTTTTGTAATAAAAAAGCGTGCTTTATTGCCTACTATAGCATAAAAATATATACTTATTTATTGGTATATTCTGTTTGCCTCGGGTAATCAGTAAATGGCAAAGATGCCCAATGTAGAAAATCGCATATCAAGATGAAGCCAGCTGCTCTCAACTACCTATCTATATATCCCTATCTATATATACCTATCTATATATCAGACATCATCAATTACCCTCATTCAGAACATGTAATTAAACTGTGACCAAATACGTATAGCTCGTTCTAAACCTTTAACCTGTTCATCAATGCTAATTGAAGATTATTTCACATAGGCACAGAATAATGAATAGTACAAGTGATAGGCTTTAGATCGTCGCAAGAATTAGTTTTACTGCCTTGTAGGAGGTCTGAAATAAATTTAATTGCAGTGGAGAGTTCTTTAGTTTCATTCCTTTATTTGCGCTTTTCACAGTGGCCCCCCGGTGAAGGAAAACATCGATAAGAAACCAACAACCCCGCATGGTGGTAGGGCACTATCTAGTGTCCACCTGGCCAGCTACCACTACCACCCTCAAGTTAAAAAATCTATCGCCAAACATCTAATGTGTTCCGGCAGCTATCCTGGAGAGACAGCTCAAATCGGGGTGGCCATTAATAATCATAAAAATACAATTAAAGCACAATCAGTATCTAAACCTTTATCTATATCTTTATCTTTATCTTTTGGCTATCAATCTTCATTATCATATATAAGCCGCAATTACTCTAGCTTACTGACAAAGCGTAGTGTAGCTCAAAGATACACATCTCGACTATTTCTTCCTACTTCGTAAGCACTAAGTTGAGATTAGATAACTAAGCTCCAAGTTATTATTTAGTCTAGACTTAGATAGTGCCTAGGTGTATTAGTATGATTACGATGATGGGTGGTTTTAGGACATCCTAAAAATATCAACATAAGTACATATGTGTACGTAGAGATTTTTATTTTTTTTTAATATAAGGCAGGGTTCGTTTTAGAAATATGTAAACTGCTATTTTGTACAAAATAAAGCAACTTTGCAGTTGTATTTGTAGTTTATAACCTGGAAGAGTTATGTAATAAAAATAAAACAGGCCAAGTGCGAGTCAGAGTCGCGTCTCGCATCGCAAACTTGAGAGAGTTCCGTACTACTGTACAATACGAAATAAAACAGAGTTTCAACCACACATTTGAATAATTGATATTACTAAGAACATTTTGTTTGGCATACGAGTGAGAATCTCGACAGCGTGATCTAGAAAGACGGGGTTTGTTTACTAGCGCCATCTATGTCATTTTGCCGAAACTAATTAGAAAGGTTGTCAACTTAACAAACATAGATGGCGTTTTATTTATAAAAAACACGTTTTTGTATGGGGACCCCTTTTAATTTTTACCTTTATTTTGTTTTTCGTATTTGTTGTTCTAGCGGCAACAGAAATACACCATCTGTGAAAATTTCAACTGTCTAACTATCACGGTTAATTCAATTCAATATTATTTATTTTCAGATAAGACACATCCATTTGTTAGTAATTCATTAGCTTAGGAATAGGTTAGTATACATTTATACGAGCAAAAATTAAAAATGTATAAAGAGGAAAACAAACACTCGCCACAGCGCACTCTACACATACACTGATCGCTTTCTGTCAACCAGTACATGCACAAAGCGCACCATGACAGGCGAATCTATCTCTATCTCTCCGCTACTGTTTAGAATGCTGTTAGGACTGTTTCGAAGCCTACTTAGCAGCGAGGCCGTCTTCTTTCTAATACATACATACATACATACAATCACGCCTTTTTCCCGTTGGGGTAGGCAGAGACTACTTCTTTCCACATGCTACGATCCTGACATACCTCCTTCGCTTCTTCCACTTTCATGAGCGCCTTCATACATGCTCGCCGGTTAAAAGTACTTTTGACTTGGCCTTTCTTTAAAACGTCTCCGATCTGGTCGTGATACGTTCGCCTAGGTCGGCCTCTACCGGCTGCCCCATTCACACTCGTCTCATAAATCTGTTTCGTCAGTTTTTCTTCATCCATCCTCTCTAGATGTCCAAACCATCTAAGCATCCCTTTCTCAATCTTTGTCACCACATCTTCTACCACACCACAACATTCCCTTATCATGCTGTTCTCCACCTTATCCATCAGAGTCACTCCAATCTTTCTAATAACGGAATGAAAGTCATCTGTCCGAGCCTGATGATAGACAGATACAGCCTAGAGATAGTCGGACAGACAGACAGGCAGACGAACAGCGGAGTCTTAGTAATAGGGTCCCGTTCTACCCCTTGGGTACGAAACCGTAAAAAAACTGCTGTACATTTTTTAATCCACTGTTTTCCAAAATGTGTGGTCTCAGCAAAGCCACAGTACCATCAAAGCAGTGAGCAATGTCGTAAAACTAAGTTATTGGCCAACACTTGCATCCTTTCACTAACCGTCGACTCTTCAGTGTAGGTCACACCTACGGACCTTCTACACTTAGATCTAGTACATACTGAATACCTACGTATATTGAATTCTATGGAGCTAGGTACCAACTACATATCTATCTAGAATTCAATAGAACAGGTTAAAGTTGCAAATAAAAATGTTCACTTGATAATGCGTTAGATAGTTTATTTTTAACCGACTTCAAAAAAAGGAGGAGGTTTCTCAATTCGACCGTATATATGTATTTTTTCATGTTTGTTCGCGGATAACTTCGTCGTTTATAAACCGATTTTGATTATTCTTTTTTTGTTGGAAAGGAGATATTTCAACTGTAGTACCATGGTAATTTTATCGAGGTCTGATAAGTATCTCCAGAGATATGGAGATAAACACCTCAAAATTGGTACTGAAAATTAATAGTGCGGCATTGAAGTCGGTTCTTTTTAGATTTTAAGCGATATTATTTATTTTTTTACATCTTATAGGCCAGCGTTTCACTATCTCTCCTGTTGGTAAGTGATGATGCGGTCGTAGATGGTAAGCACGCTAGACCTAGAATGGGAACTGGCTCTCAAAGATAGCTGCCGGAACACATTCGATGTTTGACGACAGATTTTCTAACTTGAAGGTGGTAGATGGCCAGGCGGACACTAGAAAGTGTCCTACCACCATGCGGGTGTTGTTGTTTTTTTAACGATGTTTTTCCTTCACCGGAGGGCCATTGTGAAAAGCGCACATACATTTTCCGTTAGAAAAATCCATTGGTGCGCGGCGGGGATAGAAGTCGGTACCTCTGGCATCAAAGCTGACCGTTCTCTCGATTACGTCACCGGGCCCTATTATCTGACACATGACGCCATATAAAAGCTGTCAAAAATCTGTCAGATTTCTTCATTTTAACGCTATCAGGAACCGGTGAAACTGCCTTTTATTCTAATGTAATAACGTCAAATGTACTCAAATATGACTTATCAACCGACTTCCAAAAACAAAGAAGATTCTCAATTCGTCTGTATGTTTTTTTTTGTATATGTTACGGGATTACTCCATTAATTCTGAACCGATTCGAATGATTCTTTTTGTTATCGGCAGAGTACGTTTTCGAGTATCTCCAGAGACATAACGATAAACGTCTCAAACTTGCTACTGAAATTGACTCGCGGAGCATTGAAGTCGGTTGTTTTTGTTTTTAAACTATCTTAATTATTATTAGTAAAAGAGAGGCAATTGACCTCAAGACTCACTATATGAGGGCACAATGGCGCAGTGGGAGAATGGTCGGTTTTGACGCCAGAGGCAGCGGGTTCAAATCCCTAACGTGCTCCAATGGAAAATTGTATCGAAAAATGTATGTGCACATTTCCTGAAGCAACACGCCCAACGCAAATTAAAATTAAAATTATTAAGTTACTTATTACTTAGATACCTGATAAACCTGCCATGTCAAGGATTATTATAAATGCCATACCCTAGTTTTTAGGGTTCTACTAAGCTAAATATATGCTTGTGTCTGGAGTGGGTTCACGTCAATACTACAGTTACAGGGTCCATGTATATAGCACATGAGTAAAGACCTTTTTTACTCATGTGTATATAGTAAGGACACTTTTATATGGTTTGCATAAATAAATAAATAAATATATATGGCGAGGGTGTATTTATGCTTGCCTAGAAGATATCTGTTCACTCCCAACTTGAAGACTATTGAGTACCTACTTGTTTATCGTGAGCCTTAGTCCATTCGCCAGCAAGGTATCAAGTGCGCTCTGTAGGTGTTCCAAAGAGCCATCACAGTAATATCGCGAACCGAAGTTAGTTGTTACGTAAACTTCTGTAAAGCACGCTCATCATGGCCGTCATTACTGTTCACTGTTGCTGCAGTATGGACGTATTTTTTAGGGTTTCGTACCTCAAAAGGTAAAAAAGAACCCTTATAAGATCACTTTCTTGTCCGTCTGTCTGTCTGTCTGTCTGTGTGTCACCACCGATTATACCAGAAACTGAGGTCAATAAGTTCCTATTACGTGTATAAAAATCAAGGTCCTGAGTCAACACGATTAAAAGATATAGGCAAATTTAGATTTTCGCAAAAACTTATGTACCAAAAGTTATATGGCATATACTGGCAATGACAAAGTAGTGTTGTCAACGCAACAAAACAGTACTTAAATTAGAACACGCGACGTCAAATTCTAGGACGGTTCTCTTTTTGCACAGACACTAAGACAATAATTGTTGCCATAATTGAAACAACACCTTTTTAATTTTTTTTACATTTCAGAATTTTTCCTTTACTTGTTCTGTAAGAACACATGCTTTTAACCAAAATTGACAATTCTAGGTCAACTGGAAGTTCTCTAAAGGTATTGGGTCGAAAACCTATAGGGTACTTCCCGTTGACCTAGAATCATGAAATTTGGCAAGAAGCAAGCAGCACAGATACGGGAAAAATTCCAAAAAATAAAAACATTTTGAAGAATAACGGGTGTCCCCGTACATACATAGTTTACGCCAATTAAGATAGAGTTATATGAGCGCTACTAACCAACTTTGGTACGGATGCCTCGGTCCAACTCGACTTGGCCGGTTTTTTATTTATTTTGAACGACAAGGAATGACAGAAAATCACATGATGAGAGACAATCGAAATAATTTTACTTTTTAAGATTCCGTATCTCTAAAGGAAATCCGTCCGTCTATCTGTCTGTGTGTTTGTCTGTCTGTCTGTCCGTCTGTCCGTCGGTCCGTCGGTCCGCCTGTCCGTCTGTCCGTCTGTCCGTCTGTCCGTCTGTCCGTCTGTCCGCCTGTCCGTCTGTCCGTCTGTCCGTCTGTCCGTCTGTCCGTCTGTCCGTCAGTCCGTCTGTCCGTCTGTCCGTCTGTCCGTATGTCCGTCTGTCCGTCTGTCCGTCTGTCCGTCTGTCCGTCTGTCCGTCTGTCCGTCTGTCCGTCTGTCCGTCTGTCCGTCTATCCGTCTGTCCGTCTGTCCGTCTGTCCGTCTGTCCGTCTGTCCGTCTGTCCGTCTGTCCGTCTGTCCGTCTGTCCGTCTGTCCGTCTGTCCGTCTGTCCGTCTGTCCGTCTATCCGTCTGTCCGTCTGTCCGTCTGTCCGTCTGTCCGTCTGTCCGTCTGTCCGTCTGTCCGTCTGTCCGTCGGTCCGTCTGTCCGTCTGTCCGTCTGTCCGTCTGTCCGTCTGTCCGTCTGTCCGTCTGTCCGTCTGTCCGTCTGTCCGTCTGTCCGTCTGTCCGTCTGTCCGTCTGTCCGTCTGTCCGTCTGTCCGTCTGTCCGTCTGTCCGTCTGTCCGTCTGTCCGTCTGTCCGTCTGTCCGTCTGTCCGTCTGTCCGTCTGTCCGTCTGTCCGTCTGTCCGTCTGTCCGTCTGTCCGTCTGTCCGTCTGTCCGTCTGTCCGTCTGTCCGTCTGTCCGTCTGTCCGTCTGTCCGTCTGTCCGTCTGTCCGTCTGTCCGTCTGTCTGTCTGTCCGTCTGTCGGTCTGTCCGTCTGTCCGTCTGTCTGTATGTCTGTCTGTTCGTTTGTCAAGACCCTTTTTCTCAGGAATGCGTTAAGTTGTCAAGTTGAAACTCATATCATATATTTGAATCTTTGGTATCGTTAAGCTGTGAAAAAATTAAACATGTATGTTAACGCGATCAAAAGATATCACCATTTATGTCGCATACTTTCGCATATATTGCGATGTAGCCAATCCAATAATAAATTTTTAAAAAAATTAAGGGATCAAAACCTTTAGGGTACTACTACCAGAATCATGAAATATGGCGAGAAGCAAGGTCTTCAACAACTTATATAGGAATAAATCTGAAAACCGTAAATCGTAAAAACAGTATTGTTTAAAAACAATAAAAAGCTAATTTACTATTACGAACTTATTGTTTGCGGTTGGTGCATTGACAGTGTCTAGGTATCGGTCTAGGGATTGAACTGCAAAGTCAAGTTTTTACTTTAACTTAGTTTAACAAGTTTGTACGCAACCTTCGGTGCGCGAGTCCAACTCGCACTTGGCCGGTTTTTTACGTGTCTTTATTTTTACACTGTCAAAAATGGCTATGTGCTGCCGGAACACCGTTAGGGTCAGTTCACACCGCAACGCGACGCGACGAGACGCGACGCGACGCGACGATGCTTTTAGTTTCGCGCGGCGATGCGCGGCGCAGCGAGAAGCCGCGCGGCGCAGCCCGACGCCGTGCGGCGCAGCAGAACGCGCGACACCAGCCAATTATCTCTATGCATTGTGTATCTTATTGTGTAGTTAATAAAGTTTAAATGTTTATCACGCGGCTTTCTACTGCGCCGCGCGGTGCAGCCAGAAGCCGTGCGGTGCAGCGCGACGCCGTGCGGCGCATTGCGGCGCAGCGAGACGCCAAGCGTGTTGTCAATAATAGTAGATTGTATAACATGGGTGCAAAATAGTACTATTCTGCGAGGCCGCTTTTTTGAATACAGAGTGGAGTGAAGGGTTCTAGAGTACAATCCCGAGCGTAGTGAAGGATATGTCACGAAATTTCATGGAACGTCACGACATGTCATGTAATGTTATAAAATTAAAAAAAATTAAAAAATCGAGAATGAACGGGTATCTACAAGGTAAGAACGCTACATCGTCGATCGCATCGTCACTTAACATCAGGTGAGATTGTGGGCAAATGCTTGCCTATCTAGCATATATATAATATCTAGCATAAAAAAAAATATCATCAAATGTCAAGGAGTTTCATTGAACCTCCTTAGACCGGGCACTATAGAAGAACTTTCATAAGCCAAATATTAAAAAAATACTTTCCCGCCCTAGGGCAGAAATGACCTACTTTGCGCGCACTTATCGAGGAATAAACCATCACTTTTCGAATAGATGGGATGAAAAGTTCTTTTTTTTATCACTATCTTAATAAGTGCACGCCGCGTCGCGTCGCGTCGCGGTCTCAGCTAACCCTAAGGTTATGGCGACAGATTTTCTCCTTGATGGTGGTAAGCTACTTTTTGTAGCAAGTCACGCGGAACATAGATATAATATGCTTCTACTACCGATGCTACACCTCTTTTTGGGCAGTCGAGCTAAAACTGCAGAAACCTCCATACTGTATATACTCATATAACGATGATACTTTTCTCGTTAGTTTCGGATCATTACCTAACTGTTATTGCACTCGGTCATCTCGTTTGGGTTCGTTTTCATAATAACATAGTAGGGCGTAGGTTGGGCTTACAGATTTTATGATAATTTTGGTTATTGCGTAGGAAGATGAAGACTTTTATTTGACTGAATGAGAGGGATCAACTATCGTGATAATTGTCGTAAAGTGCCATGATAAGAAAACTATAATTACTATTTTGTAATTATTTATTGTATGTACATTATTTAATGGTCATTTTTTATATCTAATAGGCTAACGTTTGACCAATATCTCACCTGTTGGTAAGTGATGATGCGGTCGAAGATGGTAGCACACTAGGCCTAGAATAGGAACTGGTTCTCAAGGATAGCTGCCGGAACCCATTAGATGTTTGGCGACAGATTTTCTAACTTGAGGGTGGTAGCTGGCCAGGCGGACACTAGATAGTGACCTACCACCATGCGGGAGTTGGGAGTTTCTTAACGATGTTTTTCTTTCACTGGAGGGCCACTGTGAAAAGCGGACATACATTTTTCGATAGGAAAATCTATTGGTGCACGGCAGGGATTGAACTCGGTACCTCTGGCGCTTAAACCAACCATTCTCCCACTACACCACTGGGCCCTCATAACTTGCTACTGAAACTGACTCGCACGGCATGTGAGTCGGTTTTTTGGTTTTTAAACTATTTTAGTCTTTAAATCCTAATCTATCTATATATAAGAATCTTTGTCCTGATATACTGACTGACTGACTGACTGATGACATGGGGGTTCAAAGTTTGTATGGAGAAACAACATTAGATAGTCTTTTCTATCTGAAACTTCACACATGTGCTTCAGTAAAAAAATAAGTAAATACGTGTTTCAGTTTTTTTTTTAATTCCACCCCCAAGAGGGTGAAACGGGGTAACAAAGTGTGAAAATCAATATTGTTTCGGATTGCGCTGAAATTTGGCACGCAGATAGTTATTACGACGTTAGTTACCTCTGAGAAAGGATTGTCCAAAATTCACCCCTGAAGGGGATGAAACGGGGATTCAAAGTTTGTATAGAGAAACACGATTAGATAGTCTTTTATATTCGAAACTTAACACAAGTACTTAAGTAAGTAAATACGTGTTTCAGGCTCTTTCGAAATTCCACCCTTAAAAGGGTGAAGTAGGGTAACAAAGTCTGAAATCAATATTGTTTCGGATTGCGCTGAAATTTGGCACGCAGATAGTTATTATGACGTAGGTATCCGCTCAGAAAGGATTTTCTAAAAATTCCACCCGGACACGGAACGGGGATTCAAAGTTTGTATGGCGAAACAAGATGAGATAAAGTACGTGTTGTAGGATTTTTCGAAATGGGGTAGGTACTAAAATCTGAAAATTTGGGGTTTTCGGCTTTTATAAATCCCGAATTGCCTTAGTCACGCGATAACATGAAAACGGGTGAACCAGCAATTTGGCTAATTCTTATTTGATATCTTTAAAAAGCCGCGTCAAAGCCGCGGGGCACTTCTAGTTTATAATATTAGGGCCAGTTTCACCGCTTCCTGATGCGTTAGATACTTATCAGACACATGACGCCATCTATAAGCTGTCAAAAATTGTCAGATTTCGTCATACTAGCGCTATCAGGAACCGGTGAAACAGGCCCTTTGTGTCTTTGATTAAACCAAAAGATAAGTGTAGAATTCTATAATACGACATTTCTTACCTTTCATTTCAAGGGTCAACAATTAATTTAGTAGGTACTTATCATTCATTTCATCACATTTTCTTCTGACGACATCAATCACGACCTATCGTTTAACTTCATCAACGTAATTATCATAACACAGTTTCGGATACTTGCGATATTTGTAAGTTAGATATTAATCATTATAATTACTGTTAGCGTCTCAACGGAGAGTTTTGCAATGGGTTAAAAGGTACGATGTTGTATTAGAGTCTGTGCAAAGAAGAGAACCGTCGTGGTGTTACGATGAACTAACATTCAAAGGCAAGGAAGGCAGGTACATACCTACCTAGTAGACACAATAATGATAAGAGTAGGTGCCTACCAAGTATCAAATATTTTCAGTCGTACTAGAAATTACAGCAGTGTTGTCAATGCAACAAAAACAGTAAATTAAAACGACCGACGACCGACGCGACCTTATTTTTTACGACGGTTTTCCTTTTGCACATACTCTGGTGTGGTTACTTCCATAGCTATTATGGACTGTAAAACTGTGATCTATGCTACCAGAACATCGTAAGGTTATGGCGGCAGATTTTCTTCTAGATGGTGGTGGTTCATACTTCTTAGTAGCAAGTCAGGTAGAACATCGTTTAATTTAAAATGCTGCTGTTAACCACCAGTGGAAATGTCATTTTATTGATAATTTTGTAGAAGGATTGCGACTATCTTCTTCCGATTAAGAATGTCATGAGGTTTTATACACATAAAACACTTTTTTTTTTATTTGTTTCATACATGATTGGTAAACTTTTGACTATTATCTCACATGATGTTAAGTGAGGATGTGATCGATGATGGAGCGCGCTTACCCAGAAGATACCTATTCACCCGCGATTTGAAGACCCCCATATTGTATTTAGCCGGAAACACAGACTCAGGCAGAGCATTCCATTCCCTGGCGGTTTGTATGATCAACGAAGATGCTAATCGCTTCGTTCGGGTAGATGGTATATACACCATAAATCGCCTTTTAGTGTCTCTGGATGTTCTTTTTTGTGTGGTGTGTCCTAACCTCAAAATAGGTACCCTTTTAGGATCACTTTGTTGTCCGTCTGTCCATCTGTCCGTATATTTTCGCATATAATTCTATTTCACAAAATAATCAAAACCTACTTTACTTAGAATACTTCCCGTTGACCTAGAATCATGAAATTTGGCAAAAAGTCAAGGAAAAAATCTGAAAACCGGAAATATGTATTTAAATAACAGAAAAGCTGCTAATATTAGCCGTTGGTGCATTGACCGTGTCTATAGTAGACATCAGTTTAAGGATTGAACTGCAAAGTTAAGTTGTCCTTTAACCTAGTTTGACAAGCTTGTACGGTGCGCGCGTCCAACTCGCATTTGGCCGGTTTTTTAACCGACTTTTAAAAAGGAGGAGGTTTTATGTTCGACGTGTATGTATTTTTTTTGTGTGATCCTTTATAAAATATTGTTCTAAGTATGGGCGTGATTGTATCCGAGATTTTTCAACCGACTTCCCAAAAAGAAGCAGGTTCTCAATTCGTCTGTATGGGTTTTTTGTATGTATGTTACGCGACAGTCGAGGGTGGTAAGCACGCTAGGCCTAGAATGAAAACTGGCTCTCAATGATAGCTGCCGGAACACATTAGACGTTCGGCGAAATATTTTTTTACTTGAGGTAGCTGGCCAAGCGGGCACTAAATAGATAGTGCCCTACCACCATGAGGGGGTTGGGGGTTTCTTAACGATGTTTTTCCTTCACCGGAGGGTCACTGTAAAAATAAGACCTACAACAATAGTAGATTGTATAACAAGGGTGCAAAATAGTACTTCTCTGCGAGGCCGCTTTTTTAAATCCTGAGCGTAGCGAGGGATTTAAAGTACGTCGGCCGAGGGAAAATCATTTTGTGGCCGATACACTCTGCTTTTCATCCCCCTCTATGAGAAAAGGAAATAGTTAAAAGGCTCATCATATCATGTCATGTCATGTCAAAAAATGTCTTCTTCTTCTTCTTATGGCTTTTAAACGCTGCTTAGCGTTTTTCTGCCAGTGTCAAAAGTATGGCCAGTGTACAGTGACTAATGTCATTAAATGTCATAAAATCTTATAAAATGTCACAAAATGTCATGAAATTGTTAAACAAAATCCAAAATTTCATCGTACCGACGGGTCCCGTCGAAATGAAATTGAAATTGAAATTTTGGATTGTGTTTAACAATTTACAAAAATATAAAGTGTGAAACACTTCAAAGAAACATAATATGTCATGAAATGTCATAAAATTTCACGAAATGTAACAAAAAGTCATGAAATGTCACGAAATATCATAAATGTCATGAAAAGTGACGAAATGTCATTAAATGTCACGAAATGACATAAAATGTCACAAAATGTCATGAAATGTCACAAAATGTAATGAAATGTCACTAAATGTCATGAAATATCACGAAATATCATAAATGTCATGAAAAGTAACAAAATGTCATGAAATTTCATAAAATGTCACTAAATGTAATGAAATGTCACGAAATGTAACAAAGAGTCATTAAATGTCACGAAATTTATAGATTTAAAAACGGGAATTTAACGTGACTTACGCGATGTCGATATAGCGATCGACATATGTTTCGGCCTCATCCGGAGGCCTTCTTCAGGATCTTGAGTGCTTGGCGCTCGTCGACGCGTCGCACCTCGCACTGCGGGCCGCTGCTCGTGCAGCGCGGGCGGACGGAGCGGGCGGCGGCGGCGGCGGTGGTGGTGTTGGTGGGGGGTAATGATGCGGTGTACATAGTGGAGGCGCGGGATTAGGTTGGAGGGCTTCGTCTTCATCACTGCTGTTTACTTCAGACGAGACCTCATCCAACCGGCAGACGGAACTCACGGTGTCCTCCTCACTGTTGCCACTGGTGACGTGCTTTCCATGAAGAACGGTTTTCCACGTATTTGACAGGTACCACCCTCTGTCTCTGTTGAAGTTACGACGACGACTGATCTCAATGGCTTCTCGGATTTTGCGGGGTACAAAGTACTTTTCACGCGCCAAAATCCGTGCCTTGTCAAATCTGATGTAGTGCGTCGTCCCAGATGTGAGAGCGTGCTCTGTAACCACGTCACGAAATATTATAAATGTCATGATAAGTGACGAAATGTCATTACATGTCATGAAATGTCACGTAATGTTACGAAATGCCATAAAACGTCATGAAATGTAAATGTCATGACATGTCACAAATTTCATGTAATGTTATGTAAAAAAAAATTTAAAAAAGGTCGCGTATGAACAGGTATTACTAGGTAAGCGTTCTACATCGTCGACCGCATAGTCACTTAACATCAGGTGAGATAGTGGTCAAACGCTTGCCTATCTAGCATTTAAAAAAAATCATAAAATGTCAAGGAATTTCATTGAACCTCCTTAGACCGGGCACTATAGTAGAACATTCATAAGCCAAAAATTAAAAAAATACTTTCCCGCCCTAGGGCAGAAATGACCTATTTTGCGCGCACTTATCGAGGAATAAACCATCACTTTTCGAATAGATGGGATGAAAAGAAAATATTACACCATAATCACAAGTCACTGTTACCCCAATTTCTTCCGCATGCTGTGAACTGCGACATAAAATCCATATTCATGTAGTTATGTCACATTATGGGTATCGAAGGCACACCAAGGTCGATTGACTAACACTGGCGCCGCTGCAATTTTACATTATAACCATTACAAAGACTAAATAATTAAAAATCAAAGAACTAATTTATAGTAATTTAATTAACCATCAACACAAAAAGAAAGGGTGTTATAAGTTTGACGTGTGTATCTGTGTGTGATATTGTAGAGCCCAAACGAATGAACCGATTTTTATTTTTTCGTTTGACAGGTGTCTTAATCGAGAGTGTTCTTAGCTTTGATTCAAGAAAGGACTATGAGCTTTTTTCCAGTTGTAGTAATTTAACCAACGTTCTTAGGTCTGATCAATTAGAAATTCGATATCCTTTACTTCAATGATATTGTGAGAATATGGTGGCATCGACCTGATGCTGGGGCAACTCCTGAAATCTGCAGAATACTCAAGTTCACAACAAATTACAGTAGATAAATACAGCAGTAAAAAAAACTAAATCAAAATCGGTTCATCCGTTTAGGCGCTACGATGCCATGCCACAGACAGACACACAGATACACACGTCAAATTATAACACCCCTTCTTTTTGCGTGGGGTTTAAAAACGATACTCAATATTATTATTGTTGGGTACACCTAAAAAAGATAAGCAAAGATAAGTTTAAGAATAGATACTTCAAAGAAGTATCTATTCTTAAACTATTTTTAATTCTATGTCATTAAAATATGTAAATTAAAGCATTACATTTGACCAATATAAAATGCCCTTCTCTATCTATTGAACCCAATAGCAGTAGAGTTCAAGAGTTCTTAATTGGGCAAACCTTTTACTTTAACCGTGTGTTACTTAATTTATGCAATATTAAAGGGACGTAATACGTTTCATTTTGCAATGACATTTTATTTTTAATGCTGTTAGACCACTATCTCACCTGGTGGTAAGCAATGATGCAGTCGAAGATGGTGAACACGCTAGACCTAGAGTTGTATCACTTTCAAGTACTGTGTACTGCCGGGACATCGTAAAGATATGGCAGCAGTTTTTCTCCTAGATAGTTTTAAGCTCCTTTTTCGTAGCAAGTCTTTTGAGGGCCCGGTGGCGTATTCGGGAGAACGGTCGGCTTTGATGCCGTGGTACCGAGTTCAAACACCGCCGTGAACCAATGGATTTATCTATCGAAAAATGTATGTGCGCTTATCACAGTGGCCCTCCGGTGAAGGAAAACATCATTAAAAAACCAACAACCCCCGCATGGTGGTAGGACACTATCTGGTGTCCGCCTGGCCACCTACCCTCAAGTCAAGAAAATCTGTCACCAAACATCTAATGTGTTCCGGCAGCTATCCTTGAGACACAGTTCTCATTCTAGGCCTAGAGTGCTTACCATCTTCAACCGCATCATCACTTACCAACAGGTGAGATAGTGGTCAAACGCTAGCCTATAAGATATTTAAAAAAAGTCAGTTGGAACATCGATATTATGCTTGTACCACCTGTGGACAAACATAATAAATGACACCATATAAAAGTTACTAAAATCTGCCAAAAAAAAGTCCTGATAGGCTTATTAGGAGCCAGTGAAATAGGAGGTTATCATTTTATGTAAGTACTTCACAGAAATATAAATAATAAGGTAGGTTACTCATATTTCTGTGAAGTTTTTAGATATGGATCCCCCTCACCCTTCAGTGCTAGTTCTGAGACATTCAAGTAGACCGAAACAAAGCTCTATGAGATAGTGCAATTAGATTTAATTCATTTATATCATTATCATTAATAAGCCTCCAGTATCTGGTAACACTGCTCCAGATCGGCAACACATATTTTTAACTGATTTCACAAATAAAACTGGCCAAGTGCGAGTCAGACTTTTGTCCCGCACACGGAGGGTTCCGAATTTCCGAAGTCCGAACGCCACGAACTTCTAACACCAACTAAGTAAATATTAACACAAAGGTAATTAATATAATTAAATATCGGGAAGACCGAGTGTTCGTACGACTAACTTTCTATTCTGATTCTAGCTAATTGAAGCTCTCTCAAAAGTACTCTCTCTTAAGTACTAAAATTGAAGATATATTATTCAATACTGTACACTATATTTCTGCAATTAAACCTTAACTAAGTAAACAAATCGACCGAGGCCCACAAATTTAACAAATAAAACGCTTGCGCGTGCCTAATTTTCCTGTGCTGCCATCTAGCTGCGTCGAGGTGAATAAATTTCGTATCGTATCGTATCGTAAAAAACACGTTTTTTGTTTTAAACCCTTTCATTTTTTTACTTTGTTCTGTTCTTAGTATTTGTTGTTATAGCGGCAACAGAAATACATCATCTGTGAAAATTTCAACCGTATAACTATCACGGTTCATGAGATACAGCCTGGTGACAGACGGACAGACAGACAGACAGATAGACAGGCGGACAGCGGAGTCTCAGTAATAGGGTTCCGTTGGTACCCTTTGGGTTCGGAACCCTAAAAAGCAGGGAGTTCTCGATTTGACAGTTTTTTCTTTATGTTTGTTACTTAAGAACTCCGTCTAATTTTAATCGATTCGAAAAAATATTTTTTGTTTCAGAAATTATGCCGCCCTTTTAGTCCCATTCAAATTTTATCGAGCTATGACAATTATCTCCGGAGATATGGATATAAACAATATAAGCAAATGTTTATACTCAGATGACATGATTATAACCAGCCAGTACTTTGACTATCGCGGCATGAGATGTCGGTTTTTTTGTTTTGTACGATCATAAATGATGTATGTAAAAAATCTTTGGCTCCCCTAATTTTTACTAGGATCGGATCGCGGCTTTGCAATAGCGTTAATTAGTACGTATCTATATGTCTACTAAATTGGCTACCCTTCTGCAAAATGTCAACCAAATCTGTCCAGAGTTTTTATTGTTATATACGTACTATGTCCAACAGTGGACGAATTCTGGCTGGTAATGATGATGATTAAACTAAATGTTAAAAGAAGGAAGGATGGATGGAAGGATTAAAAGTGTGAGTAACTTTCAAATTTAATATAATTCGGGCCAGTTTCACGTGTTCCTGATAGCGCTACTATGAAGAAATCTGACAGATTTTTGACAGCTTTTATATGGTGCCATGTGTCAGAAAACTATCTAACGCAATATCAGGAACCGTTGAAACTGGTCAAAGAGCAGAGGTTTGTTTTTCGCTGTCTCTGACGAAAATATTGGTAGCATAATATTGATAGTTATTTTCACGATATTTTAACTTATCGAAACAATGTCTCTGAAGAAAAACAGCCTTATTTACCTTATTATATAATAATAATCAACGATAATGTAGAGTAGATAGAGGTCTCAATATAACAAATACAATAACACTCAAAGTTATGAATATATTTGTGTGAATATTCCTTACAGAAGGTATTTAATTTATAATAAATATATTTGTTTCCTTATCTTAGCAAGTATTTGTCTATACAATATGTCGTTATAAATGCTAATAATTAAAATAGTTTAAAAACGAAAACAACCGCCTTCCATGCCCCGCGAGTCAATTTCAGTAGCAACTTTGAGAACAACGTTTAGCGTCATATCCCTGAAGATAATTATCAAATCTCAATAAGATTACAATACAACCAACCCGAAAATGTATCCTACCGATTAAAAAATAATCATTCGATTCTGTTCACAATAGGCATGACGACAGTATCAAAAAATCGAAGATTTGATGATTTTAAGGGCAAATACATATTAAAACAATTTAAAACAGTAGTTTAAATTTATATAAAAAATTGAGATTATTAAGATTTTCAATAAAATAAAACATTAAAATACTGCAATCGGCCATTTTGATTGAAACACCAATCACGGCGCATGACGTCACGCCTGTGTCCTCTTATGAGGTTTTCTTGAAAATGTTATTAAATTTTGGACAACCCATGTGTATTCATTGTCACAGATTATTTAATAGTTACTACGTTTAGTATGTCATTAACATATGCGTGACGTCACAGCCGACGCCATGACACATGTGAGCTGTTTAAAATCGCTTTAAACTTCGTTAAACTCAAGTTAATTACCGAAATATAGGTTTTACGTGAATAGTAAATGTATTCCCACATTACGGAAGAGGATTTCAAAATCTTTCGTGACGCCTATTGACGGAGTAATCGCGTAACATTGAGGACCTCCTTCTTTTTGGAAGTCGATTCAAATGTTAACGTAGGTACACAAAAGTTATGTAAAGTTAATAATTATTAAGATTAAACTAAAATCTATTATCGGATATAGTTCTACGACGGAAAAGGTAATATAATTTAATGAAGTTAGTGACTCGGTTAAAGTTATTTTCAAGTAATTAAGAAGCGTGAGCTTTCTATTGCGTGAGAACACGAAATGAAGGTATCTACTTATATTTGTTGAAGTGAAACTTCTTTTGGTGCACTCGGGTAAAATTTAAATTAGCGTCACGGATGAATGCAACGGAAAAGACGCATTCGGAATGAGTCATCTCGAAGGTCAATCAAACGTCAATCGGTGTGAGAAAAAGTGACGGAAGTCTAACTTCTAATGCGTAGCTTTCTACGCACCCTCTTTTTAACCGACTTCACAAAAAAGGAGGAGGCTGTTTGATGCCAGCCTTAGTAAAGCTCTATCGGAACTGTCAGTGAATTACACTATTCTCAAATATATTCAACGCCTCCTTTTATTAACCCCCGACGCAAAAAGATGGGGTGTTATATAAGTTTGACGTGTGTAACTGTGTATCTGTGTACCTATGTATCTGTGTATGTTTGTGTTTGTCTGTGGCATCGTAGAGCCCAAACGGATGAATCGATTTTGATTTAGTTTTTCTTGTTTGATATGTGTCATCATTGAGAGTGTTCTTAGCTTTGGTTCACGAAAATCCGTGTAGCCATTTTAAAACTAAAACTTTGTATCGTAAAATCGCTCAAAAGTTTTTTCGCGTAGATAAAATTAAATGATTACAACATTTTATCTTGACTCATATACTTATTAAAAATGCATACTGCTTTTTGATAGCTTTAATAGTCATATAATAATTACGATTTAAACGAAGGTCACACAGAAACGTGCAATTTGAATTGCAACAATGATCCAATACATATTTGATGATCCATCTAACTTTTATTCTAGAACTTAAGACGTTAGCGAGCAATGATTTATCAAGATTGTTTACAAAACGTAAAAATACGACTTATTTATAGCGGACCAGTGGTCGTCGCGATCTCGCTGCGTAAACTCCCGAGGAAGTGCATCGGACATGCATGAAACCTAGGTCGAGACAGTCGACAACAAACAGTAGTGAGTATAATAGTCAGTACTTTATAATCATGATTACAGTCTTCAATCAAACTTACAGTTACTATAAATCTAAAACTATGCTTTCAATATATTATTTGTTTGACAAAATATATTTTACGTATTCAATTCTTCGAGCATTTACCAATGGAGATGTTAACGTTGTAATCCGCAAACATTTTTTTCTGCCGATACTTACGGGGCACGAGGTAAACACGCATTGCACACACACAAATCACTCACTTTAACGATCCCGCACACTAGCTTGAATTACGCACACAGTATTAAAAATACAGCGTAGTTACGCACGCTAATATGGCCAAAAATGGCTATATGGCCAGCAGAGGGGTACGCCTTGCGTTAACATCTCCTTTGGTAAATGCTCGAAGATTCAATTATATAAAGACATAAATATTTCCTAATTAACAAAGTTCCAATCATTCAAATACTATGAAAATGTACCCCTCCTGTACCCGGTGCAAAGATGCCCATAACGCTGGCGGCGTTTCCGCGTTGGATGGATTGGAAGATTGGCAATGGTCAACCTTTGTACCAGGTACGAGCCGGAACGTGAGTCAAGTCACCTATCTTCTCCTTCAATTTCCGCCCTATATCCCCAATCAAGCTCCTGGCCTCGGTCCCCCAACACCCTATGGTCTCAATAGGGAATATGCATGAAGCTCGGATTTATTGGAAATATTTTTTTTTCCATTCTTTGTTGTCCTGGAGTTATATGTAAAACCTTTTTTTTATTTAATTCCATTTTATTTGCTTAATATTATAAACGAAAAATGCAATTTAAGCGAGGGAAATTTAAGTTTGTAAACCAGATCACCTGATCACACACATTGGTCAATCGAAAGTTGACGTCATAATTCACCACTCCACGTGATAGAAACATTGAGCGCGGGAACATAAAAATGAATGTATGGTGTGGTCTTATTGTATTTATTTCAAAATATTGTGTTTGCCTCGCATTATTGTGCAAAAATGTATATTACTAACCATTTGATATAGATAAAAATGAGTACGAAACTGCATAATTTAATAAAAACATGCCATTGGCTAAATACAATAATCACGCGGAGTCTTAGTTAAAGAAAAAAAAGCTAGTTTGCTTCAAGCGGCGTGTGTCTGACGTAAGTGCGTGACGTCACAATGCATTACCAAAGAGCCCGGGAAATGATGGCGTTTAAACTGCTCAAATTTATTTGTATATTTAAACGTTTATTTAAAAAATAATTAGACTAATTCCAGCAGTATTTTATTTTTTTATTATGTTATATGGATGTAATGAGTGAAATAAAAATATTTAAAAAAACATGCATATTCCCTATTGCGACGATAGATATATGAGATATATTTTTTTATAATTTATTGCAATATTTTTATCCATTACTTTTGGTATTACGTTACTCACCTTACATTTCAGTTAAGATCGGCTGCCGCAGGAGTCTTGATAACCGGCCTTCGTCTGATTTTGTAATGCAAGATATTATTGCAACTTGAGAAGAACATTCACTATATGAACTTGAGTTTTACTTAAAAAATGATTCAAGTATTTGTTTAATTAACACCTGATTTAATAACGCTTATTGCAAAGTGGTTGTTGTGGCCTTAATGACTATTAGGCCGGAAATAGTTTATATTTTAAGTGACATAAATTGCATCATGTTGCTTGCAGCATTTTGTTTTTCGGCAGGCATTTATTTTATCACAAGGACGAGATATTTGTTTCTACGTGATTTTGAATACCATAATCGATATATATTAATTTCGTAAGATTCATAATATAAATTATAAATTTCGACTTAGGAACTCTTTTGGAATCTGTAGAATGAATTGATGTCATTTGTTTTTGCACTTAAAAAAAATCACAATCAATTATCAAGTCCACAGACCTGCTACATATTAAACTTGATCGCGTACACTCGCCCCCATGAGACCGACCTTGAAGGGAGTTTGTCCCTTTCTTTTGTTTTTTCTTTTTTTTTTCTTTCTTTTTTTATTAAGTATATAATATTATGGCAATAATTTAAGATCGTTTAAAAACCTAAAAGAACCGACTTCAAACATCGCGCTAGTCAAAGTAGTAAAGTGCAGTTAGAAGCATGTCGTCGAGGTATATAAATGCATCACAATACAAATGTTGATATATTAAAAACGGCTCGACCGATTTCGTTAAAATTTAAATGGGAACACTTGGGAAGGGTATCCTTTGAAACAAAAAAGAATTTTCAAAATCGGTTCAGGCATCTTTGAGTAATCGGTGAATATACATAAAAAAAGTAAAAAGATTCCTGCAAATTGAGAACCTCCTCCTTTTTTTGAAGTCGGTTAAATGTAGGTTATAATAACAAAATTACAACGTTTGAAAAAGCTAGCGTAGTGTGTGTCCGTGTATAATCCGAGATCTGTGAGTAAAGCAAGAAGTCGTATTTTTTTTAGAACAGCGGTGGAAGTCTCTACATTGATAGCGATGCGTCTTGTCATCGCAAATGTCATGTCAAAATGTCTGCTAGAATGAGATGCAGCTAGACAGTTGTTATCTACATCTCTTTTCGTATCGACGATTATCGCTCGAAATTCATCGCTAAGCATGTAGAGACTACCGGCCCTGGATCGTAACAGTTTGAATGCCTGTACTGCAAAGCTCCAGACATAGAAAAATGACATAAAGACATAGAAAAATGACAATAAAGCCTGTGCAAAAAGAGAACCGTCGTAGAAATTGAGGGCGCGCGTGTTGATGGTTCTAATTAACTGTTTTTGTTGCGTTGACAACATTGCTCTGTCATTGCCAATAGGTACGACTAAAAATGTTTGATACCTTGGTAGTACCTACTCATATCATTATCGGGTGGTACTAGGTGGGTATATACCTTATTTCCTTACTATTGAATTTCAGTTCATCGTAAAACCATGACGGTTCAGGCTTTTACATATTATAAATATTCAAAATTCAATAAATTGTAGTGTAGCAGTGGCCTGCAGCTTTCGTCGCGTTTTCTATTTTTTTGTGTACTATTTCATCCAAATCTATCAGCCATTTTTGCATAAACGAGTAACAAACATCCTTGCAAACTTTTGCAGTTAAATTTTTTTTTTTATTAACCCAATTATTTCAATAATATTTTATTTTAATACCTACGATAACGTAATTGATTCTAAAATTGTAAAGTTTCTCGATACCAAAACTCCAGCTTTCTCTACCAACTAAAGATGTTTCTACGTAAATTGTTATACTTAACACCTCAATAGAGCCATTATCTTTACAATTTTTCATCAAAGGGAAACCAAAAACAATATCCCAAAACCATTAACCTTTGACACCCATCATTGTTACAGATCAAATTACGTATTTCACGCTTATGATGTGCACTTGCGTTTTTCTTTACATAATAAGAATGTGAAGGTGAGTCGCCAGAGAGGCTGAATGCGTCCCGTGCGAAGCCTCAGTCGAGAGAGTAGCGCGCTTGGCCGCGCAAGTGCAGTGCCTAGTTTAAATTTAGAATTATTTTTTTGAGTGCCAGTGTTCGGATACAATGAGGCTAATATTTTGGGTGAGTAATATTTTTTTTAAACTTCTTTTTTAATTAGGCCAGTGTTTTGACACGCCCCTGGTAAGTCCACTTTCTTTAGTGAAAGTTTGCGACCGGTGATACATCATCGGAAGAGGGCAAGTTTTTTATTGGTTTGAGTGTCGTTTCGAGTTATTTTAGTATCGGAAATGATGCTTTCGTACTGCGATGATATGGTCGATGATTTTTAGGTAGCGACTCTATTATTAGTAAAATTTATATTATTTCTGATGAATTCATATTATTACAATGCTTTTAGCACTTAATATAATACAGAAATATAATAATATTGTTAATGTGTTAAAAGCTTTCCTTACAAAATTATGTGCTGAAAACAATACTATTTGCTTAGAATGAGTATTCAACTTGTATTTATATGAATTTTTATTTGTATAATAAAACGATCTACCCCACTTTAAATTATTACCTGCAAATATCAGATAAAATGCATTTCTTTTTCTAGAGTCAGTCAAAAAGTTTTATTAAATATACTTGTTAACGTATTTAGTTATAAAATTAATAAGAAGGTAGTTGTATTTTATTTTTCTGTAAAATAATTTCAAAGTGGATAAATCGTTAATATTTTCTGTAATAAAAAAATATGGTTTTTTTATGGTTTAAGTAAGGATCTCATAACTTGAATTGCTTAAAGTTATTAATAATTTATTTATATAAAACAATTTTGTTAAAACATTTACAAGAACATCAATTTAGATGTTTATCGATAATAACTTTAAAAGAAAACTAAGGTTAAAAAGCTTCTACAGTTAAAAGCTTTCGATGTTAGCATAATATAAATATAATTATAAAGCAATACACCTTTCTTAAACGACTAATGTAAAAGCAATAAAACGCAATAGCATTGAAATTAAAGTCAATTAAAATCCTATATAATTTTATAACCTAATAAAACATAAAACGTATTCCAATTCCCCGACAACTGACTTGCACCGCTCCGTTCTCCGCCTGCATCCAAATCACACATTACTCAATATCATCCTCTCTAAATATTACGTAAATATACAAAAAAATTGTGTTCGCAAGTGTGTCAGTGGTCGGCGCGGCGAGATTCGCAAGGCGGAACTCCGGTGCAAAAGACTTCAACGCGCTTGCTGACTGGTTTCTCTCTTCATTTGGCTATCGATCATGTGATTTTTTTTGGAGGCTGTGTTATGATTTTTTTTACGTTACAAAAATTAAAGTTTTTTGTGAAAATTCTTAATAAAAAAAATGGTAGATTTTTCATTAAATATTTTAGTAGAGTTTAATTTAAGAAAAGAAATAGATTAGAAAACTCTTTATTGAACACAATTAAAAAATGAAACAATAAAAAATTACATAATAAGACAAGATGTAGTCTTATAGCTGAGAGCGATCTCTTCCAGGTAACCTTTTGGCGATAAGAATTTGTATAAAAGTACATGGCAGTATAACTATGGTGTTAAATACCTAAATAAAAAAATAAGTAAATATGTAAACACTAAACTGCCTAATATAGTGAAAGTTGTTAGGTTAAATTGATTAAATTTTACTTGCCATCTCGCCAACTAAATGAAACCATACTCGTAGATAAATAGAAACGTCCCTATTTATGTATTCATCTAGTCTTCCCTTGGGAAATTAAGCTTACTAAGCTGGAAGGATGGTAGATAGTAAATATAAAACGGAGTTGGTAAGGTTGTTAAACCCTCCACTGGACACTGTATAATTGAGTCATAAAAGCTTGTAGTATTTTGCCTAGAAGGTTGAGGTTTGAACCCTATTAAGCAAACATTTTTCATTTATACTGCATAAAAGATAGCTTGATCTCTGCGACAGTGACATTTACATAGAAGATTGACATTTTTAGAGTTGGGATAGTGGTGGAAAAAATCGATTATCAAACAATATTGTAATGAAATCGAATGAGTAGTTGTGGGTGAGAAATTGGATTTTACGTAAGTAAATAAAATCAAATTTCTCACCTACAACTACTACTATTTAAGATATAGTATGTAAACATGTAAATAATATTAATTAAATAAATTATGATAATGTTACGATGGTATTTATCGACATTTTTCACTATTATCGATGCTAATGTAACATACAATTGGGTTTAATTTAATTACATATATAAAAATTTATAAATTAAGTTTTATTTAAAATATCGTTAGTATAAACTATCGATATTTTAAATAAAACTCTATCTAAAACTCTGTGGTCGCGATCATTCGTCGCCCATCACTAATCGGCATGCCCATAAAGTATGACATTGACAGGTACGGACTGTACTATTAAGAAATTTAGTACTTCATAGGCGTAATTTTTCTGACAGCTGTCAGAGAGATCAAGCTATATTTTATGGATTATAGTAAAATAGACTGTGTCCCTTCATCCAAGAGTTTGCTACTAAGTACTCACATGTTGAATTCGTATAAGTAGTCGTTAATAACTGAAGATATTAACGGTTTTAAAAGTTTTAGACGGACGGAAAGACAGACATGATGAACTGATAAGGGTTCCTTGTTAGTACTATGGAACCTTGAAAAAAAAATACATTGCCAAATTTATTAAGTACTTAAAATAAAAACATTTTTTAGTACACTAAAGCTTTCAATGTACTTTCGAAATTATCGAAGGTCGACAAGGTCACTATAGCAGCGGAAGTTAAAACGCTTATTTTAGTACCTACAGATCATTATTTATATTGGCAATTTTAATTGGGTCGAGTGATAATATCAACTTAACTGTTGCTAACGTAAAGATATGTAAAATGCTTCTTAACAATATTACTGTATAATAATATCATAAATATATCAATTATCAAATCAAAAGTACCTATAACCGGCGAGCATATATGAAGGCACCCATGAAAGTGGAAGAAGCGAATGTGGTATGTCAGGATCGTTGCATGTGAGAAGAAGTAGTCGCTGCCTACCCCAACGGGAAAAAGGCGTCATTTTATTTAAGTATAATATCATATTAACTTACTCTACAAATTGGCATTTTTTTAATAATAAAATGATTTTATATTGCAAAGGATATGTTATAAAGATATCCTTAGTCAGAAGGTACTATCATTTTTTTTGTAGTTTTGTACATGTAGCAACTTATACCCTTTATTTTTATTTTGAGCCGATTTTGACTCACTGCTGGGCAATGGTCTGCTGGTAATTTCGTAAGGAGTCTAACTAATCTCGCCATCTCCTTCTAGGCCGCGGCCTGCTGCGACGCTCCCTAAAGTTGTTTGGGCTCCACTCAGTAGTGAGATTACGAGTAGCTCACACCCCATATGACATGCGACAGAAGTATCAAGCTCAGTTCCACTTCAGACTGGCAGCTTTTTGACCAAAGTCGGCGATTTGAGTTTTGGAGCGCAATATACTGTTTCTGCCATGGTCTGAATGTCTGACAGCTGACATATTAGGCTTCATCGCACGCTAGCAAACTCTGTAGTGTCACCTCCAAAACCTTCAAAGTGAGGGAGCTGAACCTCCTTGATCAAATTGTGAACTTATTAGATAGGTACTTCATAATGTAGATTTTGTAAAAAGTTCTTAATTTGTTCTTCGCAACTTCGCTTCTTAGGTAATAAAGAAATTAAAAGAATTGCAACCAACCTATGTGCAAAATTACAGTCAAAACAATTAAGTCGTTTAGCCACGAAAAGATACCTTAAAACATTATGAACTGCTTTCTGCATTTAAAATATTGATACAATGCAAATTTTCTGCATCACCCAAAACGTATACAATAAGATGAGATTCGATATAACTACCTATCACAAGAAATAGATGCTAAATCCATTTAGGGTCAATTTCACCGGTTCCTGACAGCGCTAATATGAAGAAATCTGACAGATTTTCGACAGTTTTTATATGGCGTCATGTGTCAAATAACTATCTAATGCATTATCAGGAACCGGTGAAACTGTCCCTAAAATGTTGTAAATAATACGCTATGTAAGGTAGGTACATTTTGGTGAAGGCACCGCAAAAATAAATCGCCAATATTATACTAGTTACAACATGATTATATGATCGGTCATTAGGAGGGTAACCAAAATGTCATTATTCTAGTAATCTGGAAACCAGGTCAGTTCAAATGCACTCATAAACCTTGCAATAAAATTCTAACATCTTGCAATACATCAGATGAACGTTTGACACGACTTCCGGTTACGCAATGCTATGATAAATTAATGTTACCATTTGCATAAATGAATTATATTTAATACAATTTTACCGTTTCATAATAGGCAGTCTGTGGTTTGGAATTGCTCTGAGTGCAGTTGTTTTGTTTTGATTTTAATGTTTATGTAACTTTGTTCCTGGGTCTGTGGTTTCTTTGCAATGTTTTAGATCATCTAAAACATGGTCTAAAAGTTCTGTTTTATTTTTTTAGGGTTCCGTACCAAAGGATAAAACGGGATCCTAAGACTCCGCTGTCCGTCCGTCTATCGGTCTGTCCGTCTGTCATCAGGCTGTATCTCATGAACCATGATAGGTAGACGGTTAACATTTTCACAGAAAATGTATTTCTGTTGCCGCTATAATGAGAAATACTAAAAGACGGAATAAAAGAAAATATTTACGGGGGCTCCCATACAACAAACGTGATTTATTTGCTCGATATTGATAACGGCAACGACATTATATTAAAATAAAACCAATATAAAAGGAGCCTCCCATAC
The DNA here is from genome assembly GCA_954871355.1 of Cabera pusaria. NCBI lineage: Eukaryota > Metazoa > Arthropoda > Insecta > Lepidoptera > Geometridae > Cabera > Cabera pusaria. The sequence continues at coordinate 21,258,050 of OX940902.1, forward strand.
AACAGATATTATTTTTTTGCCGTTTTTATAGATAATGGTACGGAACCCTTCGTGAGTCCGACTTGCATGTGGCCAGTTTATTTTTATTTAATTATATGTAGGCTTCATGCGTACTAAAGGAGGCCCCGCATATATAAATCCAGACATTTTTTTTATTAACCACAAAGAATTTGCTACGTGCCTCGCGCTTGCTTAATCCGACACGATCCTCGGATAATATCATCCAGCTCTTGCCATCCCACTTTACGAATATCAATATGACATAACAAAGACAAAAAGATCAAAAATGCTTCAAATGTAAGTAGTACCAAAAAAGTAGGTTATGGCGTCCTACCTGTGATGACATACGGAGCCGAGGCGTGGACACTCACAGTTCGACTGGTCCACCAATTTAAAGTCGCTCAGCGAGCTATGGAGAGAGGAATCCGGAACGAAGTAATTCGCCAGAGAACTAAAGTTATCGACATAGCTCAACGGATTAGTAAGCTGAAGTGGCAGTGGGCTGGTCATATCTGCCGCAGGACTGATAACCGTTGGGGTAGACTTGTCCTTGAGTGGAGACCGTGACTCGGCAAACGTAGCGTAGGACGTCCTGTGACCAGGTGGAGCGACGACATACGCAAAGCGGTTGGCAGTGACTGGAAAAGAAGAGCCGAAGATCGGGCTCAGTGGCACATCTTGGGAGAGGCCTTCGTCCAGCAGTGGACTGACACCGGCTGATGATAATGATGATGATGAGGTTGAGGCAGCACGCACACATTCTTAAGTGTCAATACTTAAAACTAACTTAGCGGTTATTATTGTATAACACGCCATAACTGCTATAACGATGATGCTGCTATATAACGAATTATACACGCAATATAAATAACAGTCACAGTAAACACTGTTATTTTCTAGGTATTAGTTAAAGTGGATCTCTGAATGCAGCTTCTGAATTGACTGTTAATAATTTACGCAGTGCAACATCTCTCGTCGGATTTGAAAACTGTAATGATTTCTTTCGAATAATACTTTAAATTAACTTACGTAATAAGTAGTCATAGATGGCGCCACCAATGCATAATTGGGTTAACACATGCAATCCACTAATTTCGTCGTATCGATGGATCGAACCGTGGCTTAATTGGCAGAGCACCTGGACGTGTAATCCGGGGGGTGCGGGTTCGAGTCCCGTCGGTACGATGAAATTTTGGATTGTGTTTAACAATTTACAAAAATAAAAAGTGTGAAACACTTCAAAGAAACATAAAATTTGACAAATTTTTGAAATTTTAAAGAGTTCGTTCGATACATAATGTCATAATAGATCAATTAATTACCTACAGTATCTACACGAATAGCAGTCGCCCGACCTATTCTGTACTGTTACCATAAAGGTTTTCTTTTTTATTATGGCTCCCTGCAATCAGTGTACTTAGATAAATAGATATACAAATATAAATATTTATTGTCACACCAAAAGAACAGAAACAGCTTATAAATATAATCCTAACATACAATCTTAACTTACTACTTAAATGCATGTGTAAGTAATGCATTAGCCAGTGGTAAGTAGGTACCTAACAGAATTTACAAGTTTTACTTTTCGTTTGAAATCGTAATATCAAGTCTAAGTCGGGTCAAAGTAGGTACATAAAAGTATTAGGTAGGCAAAGTCAATTAATGAGCAACCTAAAAAAACACAACATCCGGGGTCTTTAAATCGCGGTGATCAGGTATCTTCTAGGTAAACGTGCTACATCGTTAATCGCATCGACACTTAACATCAGGTGAGATAGTGGGCAAACGCTTGCCTACCGGCTATTAAAAAATTAGTGAAGTATAATATAACTAGTACATCTTTGTTAAGTCACCCACGCCCTGTAATTTTACTGGACACATTGTTAATCACAACTATTAATTATATTGTCATTGAGGTACAAGCTCAGTTAATATTGGAAATAATACTTAACGACTAATTTATCTGAGTAATACGACGAACGGTAGAGCTCTCTAACTATCATAAAAAAGGCAGACAGATTCGTTCCGAACACCCGAGTGAACGCAAGTTCAGTAATACTAAATGCTTGAGTAATACGCTTCCGCGGTCCGCGCTCAGTTTGCTACCAAGCGGCAGCAGGGTCGGACGCATCCGTGCAGTATTACTTCGCAGCGTTGCTTACGTAGTAATCATGCCGTATTGACTATGCCAGACTAAGCGCGGAAACTTATTATTCAAGAATTTAGTATTACTGAACTTGTCTGCCTTTTTTATTATAGTCTGAGCGGTAGAGTTAAGGTACAGCTACTCCGCGGCGTCCTGTGATCTGCGGGCGCGATTTCAGTACTTTTCAATTATTTTCTGATCGTGTTTGGTGTGAACCAGTCGGTACAAACACTACTGTGCTATCTGATCGTAGCCTAGATCGCGCACGCAGGACGCTGCGGTGTGTCCGTACCTTTATTGCGGTAAAGAACACGCAAGTTTCAAGGAGTCATTATGAGACCTTAAACCAAAATAAATGTCATAAGCCCTCAACTGGTCTCACACTTTATTTCGACATTGATATTAAATGGAATAATTACATACATGGAATAATACGTAGTATGTATAGCAGTCTGTGATGGAATATTACCACGAAAGTGGGCGTCAATTAAAAGCTTTAAAACTTCGTTATGTAACACATAGCTAAAATTATTATGTATTCTTGAATAATTTAATTGTTCTGAAGTATTTTTATTTATGTTATTCAGTTTTATGGCAGTATGTCGTGTCGTTAACATTATTTGTTTATAATTACTCGAAGTGGGACATAGTTTTTTGTTATAGTTCTTTTATGGCTTCATTTAGAAAACGTGTGGGTGTTGACGGCTTTTATAGGTTCTATTGTTTCGAAGGAAGAATTAGTATTTTATGAGTCAAGATAATTTAAGAGAAATTTGTCTTTTAACCTTTTTAAGAAGACGATTGTTATTATAAAATATTTAAAAGGCTGCGAAGTTTTATTTTCAAACAAATGTCGTCAATTAATACAATTATTTTGAATGTTTGTTAGTTAACAGGGCAAACAAGACGTTCTCCTGATAGTAAACAACCGTATCTGCTACAATACAATATAATACAATAATTTAACTCTTCGTTGAAAGAAAAGAAAGAATGAAAAATCATTTAATTGACAGCACACATTAAAACATACTAACTAAAACAATGAAACAAGGAAAAAACAAGAAACAAAGTGAGTTGTACAAAAGGCTTGTCTCAGCACATAATATGTCTAGACTTACACCTGGCCGCTGACTTTCAGACAAGTCTGCGGGTGATGAACTAATGCGAAAAAAAAATCGACGAATTAAAAGTTGATAAATAGGTACAGTTAGTTAAATATTATTGATTACTAAGATAAAAAATCTTAAAGTATTATAACAGTATTAATGTACTACAGGTGGTCTTATCTGTTAATTTTAAGCGATCTCTTCCAGACAAACTTAGTATGAACACGAGTATTATATACCCTAACGCGCTGTCAAATAAAAGTTTAATAATCAAGTGTCATACATAATTTAAATAATAACAGTGTCTACACTGTACACCCATTAATAACAGTTTTCATTGCTATTAATATAACATATAAATAGTTGTAAAAACACTGCTAATTATATCACCCACTTAATTTACAGTCAAACAGTTTTGACAGTTCAATTGTCACAGTTGTGTTTTCAGCTCCAATAGTATCTATGCATATATATTTTTAACCCCCGACTTAAAAAGAAGGGGTATTATAAGTTTGACGTGTGTATCTGTGTATCTGTGTGTCTGTGGATCTGTTTATCTGTGTATCTGTGTGTCTATCTGTGGCATCTTTGCGCCCAAACGGATGAACCGATTTTCATTTAGTTTTTTTTTTGTTTGATAGGTGTCTTCATCGAGAGTGTTCTTAGCTTTGTTTCATGAAAATCTGTTTAGCCGTTTAAATATGATCGGCTCTTTTTTGGTTGAAAAGACTACGATAGCAACTTTCGTAATCTTGTAGTCCTTTGACCGCGGATGTCAAAAAAATCAAAATGGTGATTCTGTGCACTACTTACCTGTCACACTACTACCTTCTGTTAAGTGTAGTTTACATTAGTCAAATCAAATGTATTAATTTGAAATTTAGTATCCTGTCACTTCAATGATATTGCAAGAATATAATATGGTAAACTTGATCTAATGCTGAGACAAGACATCTCCTTGAATCTGCAGAATACTCTCAACTCCTCGTCTGAGATATCGTATTTCTTATAGGAATGGTCTCAATGAACAAATTAAAATCAGTCGGGGGTGGTATTAAATTATGAATTTAAAGTATTATTATATATCATATAGGCTAGCGTTTGACCACTATCTCACCTGGGCCCCTAGACAAAATCCAATTTCCTGTTTGCCTTCACGCTAACGCAAGTTCAAAATGTATGGGAATGACATTTTTGTTGCGGAAACATAAATGTCATTCCATACATTTTGAACTTGCGTTAGCGTGAAGGCAAACAGGAAATTGGATTTTGTCTAGGGGCCCTGTTGGTAAGTGATGATGATGATGATTCATATTCGATACTAGAAGTTTTTTAAACCACTGGCAAACGGAATCTTTTGCAAGTGTTTTGTGTCCGTCAACGCATAATCCAAAGTTCAATACCCCTGACCTAAATACACACTAACCTGACACAAACAATAAGTTAACCGTTTACCGCAAAGGGTACCGATAGAGGCCAAAAGTCGGCTAAAGGCCTCAAAGTCCTACTTTTATGCGATTAAAAAAAATATAAGGCTTTCGAAGTCAAATCACGCACCTGCTGCATCCTGTCCCAGGTAGATTTTTGTTTTGTTTTGGCGTTCCTACTTATTTTGCTTTGATAGGGGATTATATATGGTGTTAGCTTTTTTAATATTTTGAGATTATGAATCCAGGTCGGGTGCCTATCGGTGAACTAATGGAGATATTGCATAATCAATAACACTTTAAATCTTTAAAAATATTTATACAGAGTGCTGTGTCTTATGTATAACTTTTAGCTAAAATATACAGACAATACTCTAACTAAATCATCAAAATATTGCATGTACACAGAATCAAATAAAACAGAAAATTATTGATAACTACCACCTGCAGGGACTAGCATGGCCTTATCCCCCGGGGGAATGACAAAATAATTTCTTAATGACGTTACAATTTAATTATTAATTTCTCGACATTTTAATATTGACATTATTTCTTTTGACGTTATCTTTTATAACCATATTTAGATTTTTTATCTGAAATTTTATATTGGACAATAATATACAAGATCACAGTTAACAATTATTAATAAACTGTCCAAGTGCAAGTCGGACTCGCACTCGTAGGGTTCCGTACCATACTACAGTATTTTATAAGATCAAGCAAAAAATACCACTATCATTTTTCGCCAGCAAAAAATAATAATTAATAAACATTTTTATTTCTTATAAGGCCATCTAACGTCTTACAAAGGTGTTAGGGATCGACATTTCAATATAACACCATCTATGCGACGCTTACCAAACTAAGCGTTCATAGATGGCGTTACATTGCAATGCCGAAAAAAAACACGTTTCTTGTATTATTTTTAACTTTATTCTGTTTTTAGTATTTGTTGTTATAGCGGCAACAGAAATACATCATCTGTGAAAATTTCAACTGTCTAACTATAACGGTTCATGAGATACAGCCTGGTGACAGACGGACAGACAGACAGACAGACGGACAGCGGAGTCTTAGTAATAGGGTCCCATTTTACCCTTTGGGTACGGAACCCTGAAAACTAGTAAATAATTATAAAATGTATGTACTACCTAATAATAGTTTCGAATCGCAACTAAGAATTTGTACGCCTGACGAGGCAGAATTTTGATGGAATTGATAATTGAATAACACCTTTTTATGTACCAAAATTCTAGCAAATAAAAAAGAGTGTGTGTACTTATGTATACGCGTTAGAAGTTATACTTCTGTGGCGTATGGAAAAAAAAAACTAAAATGCAGTAGTGATTAACGATAAATATTAAAATTAATCAAAAAGATTTTATTTAAATAAAAAAGGTTTTATTAACGTAAAAATATGACGTTAAATATGACTTATACAACTTGAACATAGTCATGCCACCTAGAACTAACTTCACGGTGTAGAATTTAGGTGTCGGTGTGCGCGCGCATCGTACCACCTAGAACTAACTTCACGATGTCAAATTTAGGTGTCGGTGTGCGCGCGCATCGTAAAAATTCACTCTCATCATTTTTCTCTATCGCGCCAAAAGAAGTATAACTTCAAAAATTTCATTTTATTCATATATGTTAAAGTTGAGCTCAACAAAGAAAATTAGCTTTCAACGAAGGTCCTCAAAATGTACGGGTCTCTACAATTTTTTTAAATTAAATTATTTCCATAGAGAAATCAGTGATTTACAAGTGATAGGAATAAGGTTGGTGTCTGAATGTCACTCGGGCAGTCTAGCTCTGCCCTGGATACCTAAAATCTAGGTCAGTGGTGCCAAAGACCTAGGCAGGATGCATACTGAATATTTACTAACTTGTAGTACCTACTTGCTACTAAGAATATTTTCACCCGACGGCACCATAAGAATGGCTGTATTATGTGTGTCCTGTCACTAAAGAGCATGAAAAATGGTCATTCAGTCCATTTTGTACTGAATGTCCATTTTTCATGCTCCGTAGTGGTCATGTGCAGCAAAAAAAAATTTGGTGGATTTTGTTATGAGATATGTAAATATTTAGTAAAAATAGAGAGGTTGACAAATTAATATAGGCAAGTATATTAACATTGACGTATTTATGACAAATACAAAAATCTCCAAAATAATGTTTAAACACTTGTAAAACACCCAAATTGTATATGCATCTTTTTAAAGTATCTAAGTAAAAAAACGTTTGTATTCTACCGACAAAACTATCGGATCATTGACATGTATTTTAACCCGATAGTCGTGCGTAACCGACACACTCCGTTTACTGTCATACTAACTGCTATCTATTCTCTCACCTGTAATATACTAACTATCAGTTATTCTATGTGTAACTAATAGTAACTACATGCTAATCTGTGGTCGGTTTTCATAGTAATTACGGGTTATTCTGTGTAAAGCCTTGACATTGCGCGGCAAGTAGAGCGGATCGGATCCATTTCCTATTGTACAACTGCATTGGTTATTGACATGTTTGAACGGGATTCTACAACGTAATACCAGAGTAAAGGTTTCAGTACCTACGCCTCTAGTATAACTTTGGTTTGAGCATATTATAAGGTTTTCGGTTTTCTATCACGAGCATATTATTATAAATTGCCTTGTAATAATAAACACTAATGAAAAATATATGTGTATTAATATTACTCCATAGTACAGACAACAAAAAAAACGTTTGAGTTATAATTAATCTTATCACAAAAGATGTCAGCGGTTATACAATTAAAATAACTTAAAGCTAGACCAACTGACATTTATACATACTTATATAAAAGCACGCCTTTTTCCCATTCGGGTAGGCAGAGACTACTTCTTTCCACATGCTACGATTATGACATACCTCTTTTGCTTCTTCCACTTTCATGAGCGCCTTCATATATGCTTGCCGGTTAGAGGTACTTACATACTTTTGACTTGACCTTTCTTTAAAACGTCTCCGATTTAGTCGTGATACGTTCGCCTAGGTCGGCCTCTACCAGCTGGCCCTTTCACACTCGTCTTATAAATCTGTTTGTCTTCTCCGTTAATCCATCCTCTCTAGATGACCAAACCATCTAAACATCCCTTTCTCTATATTTGTCACTACATCTTCTACCACACCGTGTGGTAGAAGATGCAGTGACAAAGATACCACACCCAGAAGATCCATTCCCTTATCACAGTCTTCACCTTATCCATCAGAGTCACTTCAAACATACATCTCAAGCTTCTCATTTCTACAGCATTCATTTTACTTCCATTCTTACAAGTTACAACTAAAACATCTAAAATTGCTAAAAGCAATTAGGTAAGAAGATGCCTATCAAGAATTTTCACAATCGAATATTGAATTTTCAATCTCAATAAATAGGTTTTACTTACATTACTATGAAGTTACATTAACATAATATATACAAATAAGCTACTTATATATTTACGTAATGTCATTGGGCAATGCCCACATTACAAACATATAATATGTTATATGTTTATAGTAAAATATGCGTTTCCTAACGATCATTACCTATCTTAGAAAGGTTGCGAGGGGTTAATGATGACAAAACTTCTGTTTGTATGATAATTCTGACTTTTTTGTGATGTCGGTTAAAAACAAACAAAATGAAAGGGCATTTTTTTTGTTTTTAACCGACATCACAAAATAGGAGGAGGTTCTTAATTAGTTTTTTTTAATGCTTGATTAATTAACCTTCTTGAATCACTCCATTGATGAAAACTGCATTAAAATCCGTTGCGTAGTTTAGATCGCTCTAAGAAGAAGATCTAAGCGCCCAAGACAGCGGGATTGATACTAAACCACAGACCTGCTACATATTAACACGATCGCGTACACCGGTACAACATGAGAACGACCTTGAACGGAGTTTGTCCTTTTCTTTTGTATGGATAACTTATATATATACTATACGTATACCATACATATAGTATAGAACATATATGTGACTATCAGGTTGTTAGACAAGGACACACTCCCACCCTGGTGTCTCTCAATTGGGACGTTTTGTTCTACAAAGCAATTACAACCTTATCGTTAAAGCATACGGATTAAATTGAATTTGTCAAAACATCTGCAGTGTACCATCCTTTTTATTATGTCTAAACGCTATGTTTATTCTATGTAAAATTTCGTTAAAGCTCCACACAAATAACGTATTTAGCCAACGTCAAAAATATTTTGTACGAGTCTTGCGCCTCAATACCGCTTTCAGATAAGCCTAGGAAATTTCTTTCCTATTTACATTGTGTATGTATTATTGTGTGCAAACACAATCAGAAGTGAGTTTAATTGGATAAACACGGCGTTAGCTGTTCACGACAAATTGGTTACAGTCAGTTTTTATTGCACAACTCTACATTGTGTTAATCGATGATCGATTCACGCTTCGAACAGTGAATCGATGGAGCGATAGAGACGCTTTGCGTGTAATATTTTTTATGACGCTGTACTTCGTCTTTATACTCATTTTGTTAGTGTATTGCGAAGAATAAAATATATGCTTTGACTTTTGTCAATCCCATTTTATTTTTATATTCTAACCTAATTATAACGGAAATATAGTTATTTATATATAATATAGTTACTTAAACGCGTTAATTTGAAAACAAAATAATAATATAAAACCGAGGAGAGTTTAAACGTTTTTTTTAAGCCTGGCCGAATTAATTCCATAAAATTTGGTTTATCTATAATGCACTCTGATTGGTCCATCGCAGAATCTATGTGGGCATTTTAATAGTTCAATACATCTTTTCTGTCGGATACTCAGGCCTCTCTCTCTCACACACACACTCATGCAACACCACTAAGCTAGTACTAAAATTCTTTCGGTTTTTGGCCTTGGCATTTGGCCCACAAAATATATAAGGTATATTTCAGGTAAGGTTTGTATAAATACAAAATCGTATAGATTCAATAACTTTAGTAACAACATCCTCTCGGACCACTTTTTCAGCTCTGTTCCAAGCGACCTTCCTAGAAAGTTCATAGTCATATACAAAGAAAACAGACGTAATCTCAATTTGAGCTAAAGCAAGACAACATTTCCAAAGAAATTTCACTTTTATACCAAAACTATTATGTATTAAAGTCCCTTAGGGTATGTCTAACAATTTGTTGCACCGGTAAAATTAAACCGTCAAACGAATAACATCTTTAACATTACACGTATAGGTATCAAAATACGTATAAGTTGAATGACTTTTACTTTTTTTAAGTCGCTAACCGGCGTCGCAAATACAGACGTTATGCTAAGATTCACTTTCGTTTGGTTTTTAGTTTTCTTCTAATGGTTATGAATATGATTATATAGATATTTTGTATGGGAAACGTCTGGGTCCACTATGAAGTTAGGTTTTATGAACTGTGGATTTTTATTGTAAGTATGTGTGGTGTTTTTTACAAGTTTTTCTTTACCTAGCCATGTAGTATGTATGTATGGATGTTTGTGTGGGTCAACATTTGAAAGCTAAATTAGAACCACATCCTGACGTTCGACCTTACTCAAATTTGGTACTTGACTTTTTACCGAATTCACAAAAAGGAAGAGGTTCTCAATTCGACCGTTTTTTTTATTTTTGTTACCTCAGAACTCCGTCAAATCTTAACCGATTTGAAGCATTATTTTTTCGATTGAGAGATTATGCTTTCCGTTTGGTCCCATTAAAATGTTATTGAGATCTGATAATCCTCTCATCTCATCATAAATTATCATTACACATGATAAAGTTTGGTCAAAGAGCTTAGAAAAGTTTATAGCATTTTATCTTATCGTAATTACTATTTATAACAATCTAAAAACTTCTTAACTTGTTCATGTATAATCTCCGACATAAATTACTAATACTTACTTATGATACTTCCCATATCTTCACAGTAAAAAATCCTACATTGAAATATAATCTTTAAAAATAATTTGTCAACGACCGTCGAATAATTACATAAAGGGTCGGTATCTCACTGCTTTCCCCCATTTGGGCGGTCGTTAAGATAATGAGCCGGCCCGTCCTACGATGACGCAAGGTAATTTTGTTACTTCATCTCCTTCGTACCTACCTTCAGTATTTTATTCAGATTATTAAACAAGTAATATTTAAAAAAAACCCTTAAACCTTTTTAAACACAAGCTTTAACATAACCTAGGACCAGAGTTAGTCAAGACAAATCCAACGAGCCCAAACAGTGTACATGTGTAGTTTAGGAGTTCCTTTGGCCACCTTCCAGCTCCATCATCAGATCAGCACCATGTCATCTTAATATTGCAGTGTCACGCGATTTACACATGTATGCAAAATTTCAGCTCAATCAAACCCTTGGATGTCGCTCTAAAATCAATCGTAAGATTTGCCGTGAAGTAGAGATATAAAGCTTGTAATAACCTCCTCCGTTTTTTCGTCGGTTAAAAAGGTAGATTACGAGGATATTGAAAAAAAAAGGATATTGTTAAGATAGTTCAAAAACTAAAAAAACCGACTTCACATGCCGTGCAAGTCAGTTTTAAAGTTTGAGACAGTTTTAGTAGTAATGTTGGGATATTTATCACCATATCTCTGGGGATAATCATCAGATCTCGATGAATTTACAATAGGATTAAAATTACAATTTACAATTTTCAGGTATATTCTTTCGAATCAAAAAATAATCTTGATAATCGGTCCACAATTGACACAGATACAGACACAGTAATCTGTGAACATACATAAAAACAGACGAACTGAGTACATCCTTCTTTTTGAAGTCGGTAATAGCTTTAGATGGGCCCAGACAGATACACTCGCATTAAAATATCTCCAAAAATGAGGCCTGCTTAAAGTTGAACAATTGAGAATATAGAAAACGAAATAAATTTACTACTTTATTGATCAGACACAGGAGAGTCCTATCCTATTACCATTTAAAAAATGCTTTTGATGGTCTTAGCTCAAAACCGAAAATTGTAGAGATGGGATAACTAGTTATTATAAGTATTTATCGATAAAATAGAACTCATAAATATCTTTCCTTGCTCTTACGTTTTTTATAGAATTAAAATTTAATAGAAAGTTATTTACTGTGACACCTCACATAACCAAAACTGCATATTTACAAAAAAATAATAATAGCGATTTTCTTCCAGTCATCTTTTGGAAATTGGAAGACGTTTGATGTGACATGTATCTATGATATGAGTTCTCTCGTGTCCAAAACCTACGTCTAATGTTGTCATTACACGGAGGTTTATCGACAGAATAAAAAGGACAGTCTATAAATATTTTTAATGTTATATACTAACTGTAATTCACGTACCTAGCTTTAATCGATTTTCTCGACCTAGGTTTTGAGCTAGAGTTCAGATATCATCTCGATCTTACCGCGTGACCTCACTCCCGACGAAGAAGGACGGACTCGTTCAAAACTAGGTCGAAAAAATTTGACTGAAGGTACGTGAATTACAGCAGGTATATAAAATCATTATTGTTACAAACTCACGATAATTTTAAGACAAAAATAACTGTCGATAAACATTCACCGTTGTAAAAACCGAAATATATACTTTGTCAAACAGATACATATTGGAATAGATACCTGTCTTACAACGATATTACACAAGTATTTAGATTACATATTTGTATTATCATTACATTACACAGATGTAATGACATCTTCCTGGCATTACATCATTATAGATGTACAAATATGTACAATATTAGTGTATCTAATGTATGTAATAATGATAGCCCATTAAAGTATCAGAACAGTAGAGGTACGGTTAGATAACTTGAGATATTAGCCAGTCAATGGAGATAATGGTGCTTTTTGACGTCTTAACATGTGATCAACTACATTAGGCTTATTTATTTTTTGGTAGGTATTAGGTAGTTGAATATTTACCGTATGTATTTTGTTCTCAAGTCTAGAGGCATACCAACTATTATATTCAAAGAATTTTCAAAAAAGTTCATACTGCCTAATATCATCATTTTAGTTTCTAAACAAACAAACGACTTTTGTCATCGCATTTGTAATATAGTTGTTAGTTTAAGAATCAAGGTTTTAAATGAACTTGATATTTTATAGCAAAACATTATTTAAAGATCTTATCTATTTGCTCTAAATAACTAATATAAAGCTTATTTAAAAGTAAACATAAATGTAGGTGACTGAGCCTCTGATCAAACTTGGTCCATTTCCAAAACCAGCTCAGTAAGATAGGACACCATAAGCGACAGTGTACAACCGGTCATTTTCACATAGTTTTCACTCATGGGAAATTCTTGATCGATAGAGATGAACTATTTTATCGACATCGATGCATTAGATATCTCTGGGTGTTCTTGATCGATACATGTACATGAATGTGAAATTACACAATCTTACGGAAATATTCAATGTCTTTATAATATTTTGTATAATACCTTGTACATTTCTTATATAACATAACATTATACTTATATTTTCTTGTCACAAGTTACTAGACTCAATATTATTGGATAAATATCAAGTTCACTTTGCTAGAATATTGGTAAAGAAATAAATAAAGACATGTCCTCTCTGCCTGATGCATCTTTATTCTTAAAAAAACTTATTAAAGCGCATATGTCACATAGTGCGTTTTACCATAACCATTTTACGCACGATAACCATGAAATTCTGACTTATGATTTTTAGCAAGTAATGTTAACATTCGATGAAAAATTTGAGGAGCATCATGTTATTACTAACATTATCTTAAATTAAACAAGTACAATACTACTTATTATTAAAATAATCGATAAAAATTATCGATACTTACCACATCTCTATAATATCTCGATTAAACTCTTTGGCGAAGGATGTAGACTAGACCAAGCATAATAACTAGTAGCATAGCGGATAACTGGTCAATCATGGCCAATGATTGTCTGTAATTGTTGCCCACCGACAATTTGTTTGATTGCTTTATTGAATGGAAAAGTAAACTTCTCTCTTGATAGCCCTTTTTAGATCTAGCGTAGCGTAAGCTTATTCTAGACCGATTTCATCATATCAAAATATCTTTGGTTTGAATGTTCAATAAAGACAATGTACAGGCAATGTTTCTCTTTATTCAACTCTACAAATATGCTGACAGATTTTTTTTACATTTTTTTTAAACAGTTTTATATTCAACTATGCCATTCTAAACGCGCAATGAAGTATAACCATGTTTTCGACGTTTTTCCTATTTTAAGACTAGACTCTTCCTTTAAGGTACGACCACACCGCGGCGTCCTGCGTGCGCAATCTAGGCAGCGATCAGACAACGATTGAAAATCAGATCGCGAACGCGCATGCGGACGCAGGACGCTGTGGTTCGGTCGTGTACCTTTATTTAGATTTGTTCTGTGACGATATTTTCGCCGCGGCAAAAGAAACGGTGTTGCGGAATACTAACTGTTATTGTGCGATCTAAACTTTCGTGACTTAATAATTTAACAATTGAACACTACTTAAATAAAACAACGAAATTGTGTAATAAAATAAAGCAAAAATTAATTAAAAGTTTAAGCAAGTAGGTACTCAAACATAACCAATGTCATAAATGCGAAGTACGTATATATTTATTTCATTGTTACCACTTCGCGGTCAAACAGCTGAACCGATTTGGCTATAATTTTGCACAGTGTAACGTAACGGAGCGCCTGGAGGAGACCTACCGTACGCTACATGAATAGGGGAAGTCTAGATGATAAAATATGAACACGGGACACACGTTTAAAGATATATTGACTACAAAACACTACAATATTCTACACTATTTATCTTTACCCCAACTTTTATTGTACATCAATGCTCTTCGGGCCCATTATGTAATCAAGCTTATTTAATTCCGGGAAAGTCCTGGTTGTCACCTTCGACTGGATATTGTAGACGTAGGGATAAGAATTACAAGCGTTTGGCAACGCCGACACCTACCCTTCAACAATCACTATATTAATACACGTTGGTCAGAACAACATTACCTTCTAACTGCGCGCTTTGCAGAAATGTAATGCGGGCCATACACGCTACGAGAAATGGTTACGATCAGACTGTACAGTTCGAACGGTACCGATAAATCGCTACATGTATGTTATGAAACTGTGCAGCTTCGCACGATTTTTTGAGACTGTACAGTCGAACGGAACAATACGAAAATTTCAATTGATTTCTCGGAATCGGACGAACTGTGCCGACTGATCGTAACGTGTATGCGCTCGTTCCGTTTTCGTGTTCAGTTTGGTAACATGTAGGTATTTAAATATGCCGTATAGCCGTATGGGGGCCCATTATGAAAAATAAATTCTTTTAATACAAAAGAGTATATGTATGATATGAACATAAAATAGGTGGTTTACGAAATGCCACAACCATTAAGCTCCATTAGCCATTAGCCATTCTTTACACCAGATGCTACGATTTTTCCGCTTCGCCTTTTTTTCCTTCAGGGCGAATATTACTCCAACAATTGCTAAAACGTCGTCCGTCGAAGCCATCACTGACACGTATGCGTCGGCACCATTTATTGTACCGTCTGATCGTAACGATTTCTCGTAGCGTGTATAGCTTGTATGCCAGCTACGATAAACTGCACCGTTCAAACTGTACAGTCTGATCGTAACCATTTGTCGTAGCGTGTATGGCCCCTATAATGCATAATAACGAAAATGGTATCATTTCGTCGCATGAGGTATTTTCATAATGACCTCTAATAAGTTTAAATGCATTCAAATATTGCAATCTTCTCTTCACAACTTATTTAGAAAATCCACATATTTTTGTATTTCTTTTTCGATTTTTCAATCTCGCCTTTTTCAAACTCCAAAATCCAATCCCGTCAAAAATGATTTTTCTATACTTCAATCTTTTTTTAAATTTTAAAAACGTTCCACCCACACTCGAAAAATAAAACGATTACATTCCAATATAAAAAGAGGATGGGTTATGAAACATGCAAGAAGTCGATTCAAGAACTTAGAAATATCACACAGGCATAACTGATACGGTAAAATAGGACACGGGATAGTTTTCAACGCGGACGCTGCCGCGGGGCACAGCCTATTTTAATTTAAAAAGAAGGCATCCTCAAAATATAATTCAAGGTCCGTGTTACTAACGAATGGAATGTTAACATAAGATTTCTCTCAAAGTCTCAATCAATTGAAAGGTGCGCACAAGGAGGTATATTACGCATGCGCAACGCCTCTTCGCTTTCGCATGTCACTTTTGGCACACTGCCTGCAAATCGAACAGTTATGGTAATTGCTACTGTTGGACACACAAGAAGTGGAGCCTATGTTTTATAGTTTATTGGCTATTAGAGTCTGGCCAACGAAAGCTGTCCACGTATTATTTTCAGAAGTTTTGATATGGCAATAATTTATGACTGTCAAAACGAACTTGAACCATTCATAATTTTTACAACTCGAAAAAAATGTACTTGCTGAAAAATACATAGTTTCAACTCCGTTTATGCAGTATAGCCAGGGTTAACACCACTTGATTTTTTAAAATTCCCGCCTTTTTTCTTGGACAGCTTTCGTTGGCCAGACTCTAGCCCCGACGGCGTTACGGAAAGATGACATGACTTCTACACGAGAGGTCGCTGGTACAAAGTGGTTGTAGGATTATATAATATCGATGTTACACCTGACTTGCTACCAAAAAGTTGCCACCAACATCAAGGAGAAAATCTGCCGCCGTAGCCTTAAGATATTCCGGCAGCACAAATCCCTTGAGAGTCAGAGTATTCTAGACCTAGCGTGTTCACTATTTTCGACCACATCATCGCTTACCACCATGTGAGATAGTAGTCAAACGCTAAAAGATATTTAAAATTACTGCTCTTCACAAAATTATGTGGTTACATTATGAAAATTTAGCATGGCCACATATCTCCACCTAAGGAACTTGAAAAAGATGACAGAATACATACCTAACTAAGCGAAGAAACTTAATACCTACATGAATGAATAGCTACAGGAAAATAAATTATTTCAGAGAACACCACAATGACATAATATTTATAACATTTTGCCTAATTTCGGCACTTCACAAAAATTATGATTTTTGTTCGCCTGCGAAGACATTTATTTACATGTGCCAGAATAACAGAGTGATAAAGATAGGCGGATCACTTTTATCATCATCATTATAATCAGCCAGTATTTATATTGCTGGATGAAAGCCTCCCAAAGATACCACCCTCAAGTTAGAAAATCTGTCGTCAAACATCTAGTGTTCCGGCAGTTATCCTTGAGACCCAGTTCCCATTCTAGGCCTAGCGTGCTTACCATCCTCGACCGCATCATCATTTACCAACAGGTGAGGTAGTGGTGAAACGCTAGCCTACATGATATTAAAAAAAACTATTTTCGTTGCTCTTCCTTTCCAGGCACTGCCCATCGCTTTGCGAATGTCGTCGATCTACCTGCCCCCTGATTCTCAATCATTCGAAAACCTATTCGGATTCGGAAACTGCCACTGCTTCGACTCTGATCTTTGCAATTCACAATGCTCCAATCGGTTAATTTTAATATTTTAATTCGAAAAAATCAGTGATTCAAATTGGAAAGGTTTCCGCGACAAAATAGCATACGGATTTATCAATATTCAAAATTAAAAATAAAGCTTCCGAATCGGGACAGGTTTTCGAATGATTAAGGGCGCACACGGGCCACGGGCCACAACCACAAAACGCCGCCACCGGCATATTTCCTATAGTTTTCATACATTTTATATGGACTCGCCGCACACGGTTGACGCCGGTGGCCGCCACACGCTACATGATAAAATGTATGAAAACTATAGGAAATATGCCGGTGGCGGCGTTTTGTGGTTGTGGCTGGTGGCCCGTGTGCGGGGACCCTAAGAATTAGAGGGCTGGTCACTGCATTGCTTTGATATCAACCTTTTAGAAATCAAAAATGAAAAAACATCGCAAAAAGCCTCAACTTGCTAGTCACTCTTGTTGACATGGACCACATTTAACCAACATTTAACCAACGTTACGCAATGACCACATACTCTTACTACACAGTGACGTCACTCGCGAATTTCCACTGCGCATCGTATCACCGAATCGATGCGACCAACAGCTTTCACGACATTCCGGACAGACCTGTCTGTGCCTTAGTAAGTAGTAACTGTTATATTAAACTGTCTAACTCTCTACCTTGTACTTGTAGTATCGTAGACAGACTGTCTGTGTAGGCTTTTTATATACATATTAGTTTTTGTATGTGCGTGATTAGCAATTTTTTTACCAATGGCTCTGAATCTTGGTGGCAACTTCTTTTTTTGCGTACTATAGATTGTACTATTATTTATTCTGTGCTATTGCGTGCGTCCTGTTTGTTTAATAAGTTTAAATAATTAAGTCATCCGTCTCTTCCGTCAGAAAACCAAAGTTATCGACATAGCTCAAAGGATTAGCAAGCTGAAGTGGCAGTGGGCTAGTCGCATCTGTCGTAGAACCGATAACCGTTGGGGTGGACGTGTTTTAGAGTGGAGACCGTCGATTTACAAAGTAGTTAGAACGCCCTCCAGCTAGATAGAGCAATGATATACGCAAGCTGGCTGGCAACTAAGAGTGGCTGGAAACTAAGAGTTGCAAATCGAGCTCAGTGGCGTGTCATAGGTGAGGCCTATCTTCAAGCAGAGGACAGAGATAAGCTGATGCTGATGAGCTTACTTTCAGGTTAGCTAGATAGGTAAATGTGCAGCTTTCAATATAAGTTAAGTTAAGTTCTACTAGAGATGTGTGTGCCACTTAAATTCTGATCAACTAGAGATTCTCTGTTGACCAGAATTTAAGTATCACTAACTTTTTGAAATCGTATAGGCTAGCTTTGATCTTATCTCGCCTTGAAGTGTCCTACCACCATGAAAGGGTCAATTCTGATCAACTAGAGATTCTCTGTTGACCAGAATTTAAGTATCACTAACTTTTTGAAATTGTATAGGCTAGCTTTGATCTTATCTCGCCTTGAAGTGTCCTACCACCATGCAAGGGTCAATTCTGATCAACTAGAGATTCTCTGTTGACCAGAATTTAAGTATCACTAACTTTTTGAAATCTTATAGGCTAGCTTTGATCTTATCTCGCCTTGAAGTGTCCTACCACCATGCAAGGGTCAGAGATTTCTAAATCATGTTTTACTTCACCTTGAATTTATTAAAAAGCAAACAACTCTACAATTTAACAAGCCATCCGAAACACAGTAGCGCTCAGTTTTAACGCCACTTACGGTCACCTATCCAAATACAAAGGTATACTCGTATGTACAATGTAACTTTGGTGATCAGTCACTCAGTCTACTTTCATGTGAAAACAAAAACGTGCATTGAATGCATTCTACTTACACTTAGTAAACATTCAAATGCATCATAGTGCAATCTAGGCGCTCTCTACTGTCTTCACGACAGCTTATGACCCACCTGTCGCTGAGTGAATGCTCGTGACTGGAAGATTGTGCTTTCTAACTGCACTTTAGGTTCTGCTACGATATAGTTAGCAATATAATGTAATAAAATTGCCCGGGTTTCATTAAGGAGTTGTCAAGACTCCTAATTGTTCTCTCCTAAACGTGTTAGCCTAGCTTTACAAAGAGGTAACGTCGCTAGCTTTTTGGGAACATTACCGGCAGATAGTGACTTAGGTTCTGTTTTTTATTTATAGTTTAGGTATTATGTGTTGTGCTTTATTTATTTTGGATATTGTCAATAGGTAATTAAGTACGCATGGTGGTAGAGGACTGTCTACTGTCCACTACTATTCCATTCTTCCCATTCCAGGCCCTCAAATCTGACATATACGTTCCTAATCAGCTTATCAGGAACCGATCAATCTGGCACTAAGTCTCAAACTTCTGCAATTTCACTAGGCACTTACAGCTACCTCAAACCAAAAAACATTTCTATTTAGATAAATATGGATAGCGATAGGGGTCAAACGTTTAATATATAATTTAATTAAATATAAAAAAGTTCTACTACTAAAATTCCGACATTGTAAACAAAAAATTAAATCCTAACCTCTTCCTCGAAGTTTTTAATGGGGGATAAAAAATGAAATCGTAGGTAGCAAAAATCGTAGGTAGGTAACAGTAGCGCTACTGTGAGTGTTCCTAAAAGTTGCCATATTGCGAATTTATTATCGTTTTTTCACAAACTTATTTAATTAAAAACAGATACTATTGTATTCGACCTGGAGTTTAAGCTTAATTAATGGAAGAACTATGGCAAAATGTAACATTTTATTTCAGTTTTGTAAATATTAAACTTAGTAAAAATAATATATTTATCGTAACTGTTAACTTCATTCGGCAACACATGAATACCAGTGTTTTTGCAATTTATAGCTGCAGATAGCATTCTAATAAATAAATATTACAATAGTATTTTATTTATTTACATAGATAGATAGATAGATAAACATTTTATTACACCATACAAATTAGAAGTAAAAATGGTAAATAAAACAATGTGGCAACAGGCGGTCTTACCGCTTAAAGCGATCTCTTCCAGACAACCTTAAGCTTACATAATTACTGTGGAAAATTACAGCTGTAAGATTTAAGGAACACTCAACCGCCGCGCCATCTGCCGTGAGCAAAAGGCAGTTGCGAAAGCAGCCCTACGCTGCTCCTCAGATTTTTTTCTGTTCATTAGATAGTCCAATCAATCCATAATTTTCTTCAGTTATCTTGTTGACAACTTTCTTTCATACAAAAAAAAGGCAGAAAAAACCCAAGTGGTGTTCTTTTTTCGTCTGTTATAAAAGCCAATAAAATAAAACCATTGTGGAAATCGTCACGCTTCATCTGTGAATTATCCGTTCACCGAATCACCGTTGTTCACTGTCACTGTCACTGTCAAGCCACAGACAGCCGCCAATGCCCGTGAAATTGTTGTTTACTTTTCACTGAACTATTGTTGTACTCAACTGAATGAAGTGATTTGCATTTTGAATGCTAATGTATGCTTATAGAGCAGTCATTGTGTTGCGTTTATAAGATAAACACATAAGTACCTACTCTAAACTTAATACAACCTATAAAAAAGGTTTTTTCTACAGGTGGTAGCGTCGCATTCGTCGCGGTTCGCATGTTTTATCGATGATGACTTCCTACCAAAAAGTAGTTAAACACTATGAAGGAGAAAATCTGCCGCCATAACCTTACAGTGTTCCAGCAGCACACAGCCCTTGCAAGTCAGAGTATTTTGTGTTAACTATCTTCGACCATATCTTCGTTTACCACCAGGCATAATAATGATCAAACGCAAGCCATCCCCATGCCTAGCGTTTTCATTTACCATCCTCGAACACATCATCGCTTGCCACAAGGCGTAATGGTAGCCAAACTCTAGTCCGCATGCAGCTCATAATCAAACTATACTAGATAGATATTAAATACCCCTATCAAAAATTCGTTATCCAAAATGTTAAACCTGTAATAAAAGTTATTTAATTCGGATCTAATAATATCGTTTAAAAACTAAAAAACAACCGACTTCAATGCCGCGCTATTCATTTTCAGTACCAATTTTGAGATGTTTATCTCAATATCTCTGGAGATACTTATCATACCTCGATAAAATTACCATGGTACTACACTTGGAATATCTCCTTTCGAACAAAAAAAGAATAATCGAAATCGGTTCATAAACGACGAAATTATCCGCGAACAAACATACAAAAAAAAAAAAAATACGGTCGAATTGAGAAACCTCCTCCTTTTTTTGAAGTCGGTTAAAAAGTATTTACTTTTTAAATCCGAATAGGAAGTAGTAGTAGCCCAAGAAGCTTACGTCAGTTTTTGTTTACAATAAGACAATGCTTCAACCTCTATTCATGTGTGATATAACAACATTTCCTCGGGAACGCCATTGTGTCCAACAATGTCGGTTTTTATTCTACCTTCACTTTTAATTCGCTTGTAATTATATTTGTTAGATATGTTTTTGTTTCGGCGTTTTGAATTGAGATGACAGAATGAAGTTTATACTTACTTAAAATAACAAAGTTGAAACTTGATACAATGAAGTTGACAACATCGTCACTTATATAAAGTGAGATATTGTTCAAACGCTAGCCTAAAAAATAGTCAAGCTCGACGCTCGCCTGATGGTAACTTCGAGCATTTACCAATGGAGATGTTAACGTTGTAATCCGCAAACATTTTTTTCTGCCGATACTTACGGGGGACGAGGTAAACACGCATTGCACACACACAAATCACTCACTTTAACGATCCCGCACACTAGCTTGAAACACGCACACAGTATTAAAAATACAGCGTAGTTACGCACGCTCATATGGCCAAAAATGACTATATGGCCAGCAGAGGGGTACGCCTTGCGTTAACATCTCCATTGGTTAATGCTCGAAGGATGGTAAGCGATGACGTCTACCTATTACACATACAACAGCATGCAAAATTCTGGACTGCAAGAATTTTGCATGTCACTGCACTGCGCCTAAAGAGAAGATAGTTCTCACATGCCCTATAATTTCACTGGTTACTTTGCACTTCAAACCGAAAAATATTCTTATAATACGGCTGAATTAATCGACAAAGTGGTAGGTACCGGACCAGACGGACCTGCAGAAGTTGATACGTAGATCTTAACAAGACGTACTTAATACTAACTCGTAGATGGTAATGTTTGGCAAGTAGGAAGAAGTGAAGTTATAATTTAGTGGTGTCACAAGTCTGTAATATGAAACAATGATGGTACAACTTATAATTTTGGATGATTAATTGAGGTGGTTAAATAATTTCCTTTGTGATACTTAACAACTTAGATCTGAGGGTCTCTGTACTGATTTGCAACAGCAATTTATGTTAATTTTAAGTTATAAAACTAATAAAACTATTAGTATTTTTAACCGACTTCAAAAAAAGGAGGAGGTTTCTCAATTCGACCGTATAATTATATCCATATATATATATATATTTTTTTTAAATGTTTTTTCGCGGATAACTTCGTCGTTTATGAACTGATTTTGATTTTTTTTTTTTGTTGGAAAGGTGGTCCCAAGTGTGGTACTATGGTAATTTTATCGGGGTCTGATAAGTATCTCCAGAGACATTAAGATAAACACCTCAAAATTGGTACTGAAAATGAATAGCGCGGCATTGAAGTCGGTTCTTTTTAGTTTTTAAACGATATTATTCAACTTAGATATCAGAACACTAACACTCCCCGTTTATTATATATTAGCATTTGGCATTATTTAAAGTATGTTTAAAGCATATACATGTGTTAACGCTTGACCACTATCTCACCTTTGGTAAGTGATGATGTAGTCGAGGATGGTACCACGCTAGGTCTAAAATTAAAACTGGCTGTCAAAAGTAACAAAAATCTGGGCATATTTTTCCAATTTTAACAGTTGATATCGTATTGCTCAGAATGTCGTAGAAATCTAGATTTAACAAAAGTATTTTTACTGTCAAACAGCATACGTGTACAGTCATCATCATCATCATCAGCCCGTCTCCGTCCATTGCTGGACATAGGCCTCACATATGGCACGCCACTGAGCTCAGTCTCAAGTTAGTTTCTAACCGCTGCCAGCCAGCTTGCGTATATCATCGCTCTGTCTAGCTGGAGGGCGTCCTACACCACGTTTACCCAGCCTTGGTCGTAGGACTCGTATTTTTTGTGCCGTGGTCTCCACTCTTAAACACAGTAAACAGTGTTAATTCATTCTTAGTCATAACTGTTGATCTTCACAAGAAGGTGTACTGTTTCATAACAAAAGACTGGTTATTCTCGTTTTTATTTCATTCAAAGATAGTATAAGATTATGTTTGAGATTTCCGCATTTCGTCGATCGGTTAGAAAGTGTTAATTAAGATATCATAGAAAGTTAGATTTAATGAGTTGTTGAAAGGGAAGATAAAATTATTTAATATTTTGTTAAATAAACAAGTAGGTAGGTATGATGAGTTTGCTTACCTCAACTTAATTGACAATGACACCTACTAAAATTCGAAAGGATTTTTGACTCAAGAAACAGGTTCATCCAGACATATATTATAAAAATGTTTGTAACTCTGTCACTCTGTCTGTTTGTTATCTATAGTCCGGCAATCTCGTGTGCGACCTTCCTGCGGAGTGACAGACGGTGGCGGGGACGAGGTAGCGGTAGTAACTATTATATAATCTGTGACATGGCTACACACGCTTCCCTTCCCCGCTACACCACCCGCAACCCGCTGACATCATGGGTACCGCGTCCCCGCCACCGTTTGACACCCCGCGGGACGGTCACGCACGAGATCGCCGGACTATAATCACACGTAAACGGACGATCCCCTAGACGGACCCCTAGAAAAAATCCAATTTCTGTTACTATTTACGCTAACGCAAGTTCAAATGTATGGGAATGACATTTATTTTTCCGCAGCAAAGTTGTCATTCTGTATGGGAATTTTTGAAGAGTTTTGAAGTTGCGTTAGCGTGAATGTAAACAGAAATTTGATTTTGTTTGAATATTTATTAATTGGATAAGAAGGAGATTCTTAATAACTTGAGAATGAACATATGCTACATTTTCTGAAAATAAAATCATGATTTGATGATTTACACATCACTTTTATAATTCAGATCACACAAATGTTGATTGACAGAGCTTTACAGTGATACAATTCTTGGTGAACGAAGTCGCGGGTATCAGTTAATAGGTTATGTTTCGTTTGGTAGGTTTGGACTACAATAAGAGCAAACACGTATATTTTTTACCCCCGACCCAAAAAGAAGGGTGATATAATAAATTTGAGTTGTGTATGTCTGTGTCATTGTAGCTCCTAAACGGATGAACCGATTATAACTTAATTTCTTTGATAGAAGATATAATAGAGAGTGTTTATCTTTGTAAATTGTTAAACACAATCCAAAATGTCATCGTACCGACGGGACTCGAACCCGCACCCCCCGGATTACACGTCCAGATGCTCTGCCAATTAAGCCACGGTTCGATCCATCGATACGACGAAATTGGATTGTGTTTAACAATTTACAAAAATATAAAGTGTGTGACACTTCAAAGAAACATACACAACAATATGTGTATACACAACAATATGTGTTTATCTTTGTTTCGAGATATTTCGTACAGCCGCGTGAAGAATACGAGCTCTGATCTAGTTGATAACGCTATGAGAACAACTTTCATAGGTCTGGTTAATTCGAAATTCAGTATCCTGTTACTTAAATTATATGTCAAGGACATGGTAATGATGGTAACATTAACCTGAAGTTAGGGCATAACCTACTTATTTATTTATTTATTAGGTGCATATTACAGTATACAGATCATACATTTTAAATAACATACATAAACATAAGAGAAATCGAACGATTCTGTAGACCAAAGTTACATGCACACAACATGGATTTACAGTGTTGAAGACTTGCTCAAATATTGAACATTAACTTTTATACCATTCCAATATTTTGTGATTCAAATTTAATAAATAAATACAAATACAATATTTATGTTCCGAAGATTAAATGCATTTAATAATAGTCATACCTAAGAATTGAATACCTAAGAAAGAACTGTCAACTAAGATTAAAATGATGATGATCAAAAGTAGCTGATCACCGTCAAGGAGAAAATCTGCCACCATAACCTTACGGCGTTCCAACACATCTCTTGAAAGCGAGAACTAAGTTTTTTTTTGTGATATAAGGTAACAGGACAAGCACGACGCTCGCCTGATGGTAAGCGATGACATCTACCTATATATATATATAGATACAGCAGCATGCAAAATCCGAGATTGCCAGAATTTTGCATGTCACTGCACTGCGCCTGTTACCTTGAGAGATAAAGGCACCGAGTCTCACATGCCCTGTAATTTCACTGGACACCTTGCCATGTGAACCGAAAAACCTTCATGTTTCACGGCCGAAAATTAATTGGCAAAGTGGTAGTACCGCCCCAGGCGGACTAGCATAAGTCCTAACACTACAAAACTATCCGGAATGCGAGACCTAGAATGGTCTTATCTGATCCATTCTAGGCTTAGCGTGTTGACCAACTTCGAACTATTATCGCTTGCGGGCGAGTAGTGGTCAACCCTAACCTAACAGATATAATAAAAAGGTGGTTTAAATATACCGTTGTCTCTATTGATACCACTAGGTCACTAACTATCAATGGTGCGACACTTTCACAAACAGTAGTACATGTAATTATACCATCAGCATTCTGTGCGCACGCGCGTGGCTCCTAGAAGGTGCTCGAAGGACCACTTTCTTGCGCGGATTTATTTGTTCTAGGTAACTTTTTATTAGATTCACGTGAAGAAAATAAACAGATAAATTAAAGTTAAAAAAAAAACTTTTTTAAACATAAGCTTTTTAACAGACTTCAAAAAAAGGAGGAGGTTTCTCAATTCGACCATATATATAGGTGTATATATACATATATTTTTTATGGGTGTTCACGGATAAATTCGTCGTTTTTAAACCGATTTGGATGATTCTTTTTTTTGTTGGAATGGAGCTATTCTAACGGTGGTACCATAGTAATTTCATCGAGATCTGATAAGTATCTCTAGAGATATAGAGAACTTAATCTTAAAGTTAGTACTGAAAATTAATAGCGCGGCATTTGAAGTCGGTTCTTTTAGTTTTTAAACGATCTTATTGTAAAGCTGTTAGTATGTGGTATGAAAAGTACTAATGATGACAACATATACTAGCCCAAATTTCTATGTACCATTGTCCTACCATTTGCCATTACGGAGTTCTGCATCTTTAACTGTATAACTCAAAACAACTCATTTATAATAATAAGTAACGAATTCAAAAAATTTCAAATACCAATGCTTATGAGCTTTCCTCGTAATTTAACACGAATATCACTCGGATATCACAATAGATAGAAGATAATTCTGGTTATGGACGGTAGAGTCAACGCTCGAGGAAATACCACCTTCCGCGTGATATCTCACATCATTCGGTCACGGCTGTTTACCACTTAATGTAATACTCACTATGATATGCTTGCTGTGTTATGTTATATTGTGTTCTAGCTGCTCCCCGCGGCTCTAGCCGCGTTTAAAACTTCAATTTTATGTATCTGTTGATTTCAATTTTCTTTACGCGAAACTCTATTTTTTTTTTCTAAAATAAAAGAAGCCAAACTTACTCCTCATAACATCAGCTATCTGCCTGTGAAAATCAGTTCAACCGTTTCAGAGATTAGTTAGAACAAACAGACAGACAGGCAGAAAAAAATAAAAATTGTTTTTTTCATATACCTAAGTAACGTACATACTTTCATATGCATTTAGTGAAAAGCTGTTTGATTTGGAATTACAAACAGACACTTCAATTTTATTCGTATATATATAGATGACTACTAACATGCATTTGGCGTGTTGTTTGTGAGGCCTGTGTCCAGCAGTGGACTAGCAGATATAGCCTGATGATGATAAATAATGTATATTATAGAAATCTTTATTATGCGCGTGTATAACACAGATAAAAAATTACATACATACATAAAATCAAGCCTTTTGTCCTGTAGGGGTAGCCACAGACTACTTCTTTCCACATGCTACGATCCTGACATACCTAGCCTTCGCCTCTTTCACTTTCATGAGCGCCTTCATACATGCTCGCCAGTTATATGTACTTCTGACTTGGCCTTTCTTTAAAACTTCTCCGATCTGGTCGTGATACGTTCGCCTAGGTCGGCTGGCCCATTCACACTCGTCTCATAAATCTTTTCATACCCAGCATTCACTATAATAATATATATATATATATATATATATATATGGATAATAAATTATGTGTGCTAACTGCTACAGCTTGCAAGAAATATAATTGTAAAAGGAATATAATTCTTCTATTATAGCACGCCACTGAGCTCAATCTTCAGCTTTTCCAACAGCTACCATCCACCCTATGAATATCGACGCTATTTATTCAGTTAACAGTTATTGTTTTAAGTTTTTTTCACAGAACAGATGAAGTACACTTTTCTATTGTGTTTTCTTTTCTTCCTTTGAAAACTCAAATCTTGACAGGTCGGCAACGCATGAGTGACATCCCTAATGTTACAAGGGTTCATAGACGACGGTGACCACTTGTTTGCTGCCTATATCATAAAAAAAAACGTTTTTCCCTGATCTAAACTCACAAGCTATAAATACTATTACCAAACAAACCTGTAAATGACTTCAGCTATAAAGAACAATAAAGCCAACGCGTTACACGGTCTATTCTTATCCAATAAAGCTATATTGTGGCCACCATAAAAGCCATTCAGCTTGACGTGTAATTGCCCAAATAAAGCAATTGATTCTAATGACCCTAGTTTTAATATGGCTTTGTACCTTGTCGCAGTAAATCTTTCAACGATTGAAGAAGGCCGAAGAAGGCAAAGTAATTAATGAAAAATATATATACTAATGAACATGAGGGTATAGTATTGTAAATTTTCTATTGCACAATATTTAATAATTAAGATAGTTTAAAAACTAAAACAACCGACTTCCATGCCCCGCGAGTCAATTTTAGTAGCAAATTTGAGAGGTTTATTGTCATATCTCTGGAGATACTTATCAGATGTCGATGAACTTTCATATGTCTGATATAGATCTAGATCTAGAGATGTCGTGTTTGGGTTTATTGGAATGATCTCAATGAGCAGATTATACAATACATAGATCAATCGGCGGCGATAAGTTTTAGAATTAAAATATTATAAGTAATTAATTTTCATTCATTTCATATCCCGTCTTTCTCTACTAAACAAACAACCTTACACGACATTGTAACCTACCGTCTCCCCCTGATTCTTATTTCAATCGGATACATTCGAATTCGGAAGCATCATTTTGAAATCCGAATATTTATTATTCCGTGAGCTATTTGGTCGCGGAAACCCACACGGAAACCTTTCCGATTATAATCACTGATTTTTTCAAATTGAAATATCAAAATTAACCGAACAAACTAATGTGAATTGCAAAGATCCAAGTCGAAGGAGAGACAGTTTCCGAAAACAAACTTGCTTTCGAATGATAGAGAATAACCCTGCAGGTGTGGAAGCGGTCAGATGTTTGTCGATTATATTACCGTGGTTTGTCCGTCTCAAAACTGGTAACTAACATTAATAATTTCCCTTCAAAAAGTTTAAATTAAAATTAAAAATAACTCCAATTATTAACTCAGACATGGTATAACGTCAGTATGACACGGTTGGTCGAGTGTAATGGTGTAACATGGCCCACTCGAAAAATGCGTTGCGAAGTGATTGACAACACACTGAGATAATTATACACTCTGTATCTACCTAAATTGGTTACATAATGCAGTGTAGTGAACGTAGAAAGAGATAGTGGACGAGATGAGGTTTTTTTGTGGTTTTTTATATTTTTAATCCGTAGTCACAATGAATGTTTAACGGCCGTATTTATGAAGATTTTGACGAATGCATAGCGGTGCATTTGACACAGTCATGTAATGTCAACAGTTTGAATGATATTATGCGCTCGCAACCACAGATATATATATATATATATATATATACAAATATATCTGTGCTCGCAACATATATGTCAATGGCTCGCAAGCACCATAGTACGTAGTATTATTATCTTTTCTATGACCATAACAAGCACTTATAGTTTAGTTTGTGAATACGGGGGAGTCTTCGAAGTTACAAACTGTTCGAGTTTACCAATAAGGGATTATTATCACTATGTCTCGTGTAAAAATGCTTATTAGTAACTTTACACGGGTCAGAGTAAAGGGAGAAGAAGGGACACGGGGAAGCGTTAGTGAATATTGGGGTCGGGTTTTGGACACAAAGCATCGCGACATGCGTAGTATATACCTATCGCTTATCGCTCTAACTCGCTCGTCGCTTGAAATTACCATGGATTTAAAATATACGGATGATGCACAGAGATGTTTTGACAAATTAAATTTAATCTGTATGCTCTAAACATAAGCATAACATCAAAACGGCCCCAACGAAAGGAACCTAGATGTAGGAGTGTGTCCTTGTCTAACAACCTGCCACTGCTATATAAGTAATACTATATTTAATATATATATATATATATATATGATCCATAGAAAAGAAAGGGACAAACTCCGTTCAAGGTCGGTCTCTATCGAGCTGGAGCGCACCGTCTGGTGTAATATGCCTAGAAAAACGTCGTTGGAAATTACGGTTGTACGCAGTTTCTGTTTTTTTCTATATTCGGAGATGCAGACTTAGAAAACGCCTGTTCACTTGCGATTACTCTTTCTCAGCTATGATGTGAACAAAGTGCAAAGTGAAACTGATTTGCATACGCTCGCGCGTTGACCTTTCATTTCCCGCGCAACAGTTTAGAGGTAATGTTCAGATCCAACCAACGATATATCTTTACCGTGAGAATAGTAAAAAAAAACACTGAATCGTTACCTCACATAAGAATATATCTCTTATTATCAATGTAATAGAGTTTAATATTGAGGATGATAATGCTAATATGCTAAATAGCATTTCTCTATAAAGGTTTTATGCAAATGTATCGGCAGGTTTTTACGGAGTCATCATATGCCGTATGCGCAGTGTGTAAACATTATACAGTTTCTATGTTATGTAAAAGTTTGGTTTTGCTCTAAGGTAATAAATAGAATAAAATCTAATGCTGAAATTTTATACGTAAGTTATTTATTACAAGTTGCGCCCCGCGGCTTGGCCCGCTTTAATCCTAGTTATACATTTTCCTCTTGAATCACTATATCTAATGCTGAAAACTACCGTAAAATCGGTTGCGTAGTTTAAAAGATCTAAGCGTACAGACGACGAGAAGTGACTTTGTTTTATACCATTTAAAGATACATGGTTTTTGTATTGCCAAGTTTTGCAATATACCTACATTACTTACGCAGGAATTAAGGAATTAATTACTTCACATTGGCAATGTTCATATAGTGATAATTAAACTCTAGAGATGCTAGGTACTCTATCTTTCTTATGTTATTTGTACTCTTGTCACAGAATAAATAATAATACAAACCCTGTGCAACAAAGCGTTGCTACTTAACTATACAATGTACATATACCTACATATGTATAATAAGTGCTCAGTACCACGGTAATATTATATATACGATATATATTATTACCGCGTCAGTACATACTAAATACATGGTGGCCCGGGACTTCGCACCAGGATAAAATTAGGCACTTGTAAAAATTAACTTATGTGCCAATACAGGTTATAATAATCTATATGTGTATCAAGTTTCATCTAAAGCTGTTCAGACATTCTTGTATGATTAAGTAACATACATACGAACATACAAACTTTCACATTATTAATATTAGTACGATTGCAAGTCGTGCCATATTAGATTGTACACGTATTAGCGCAATTATCAATAATGATATTCTCGCTACCATGGCCACCCATCAAATAAATTAGATAATAATCTTAAAGATAAATCATAAACATATTACTATTAACACTGACATCGAATGGGAATCAAATTGACCTATGCACCTGCGTTTGCGCATAACATCTCTCTTTGTAGTCCGAGAGGTGACGACCTCGAATTATGAAATGTTTCGAAATTATTTCATCGAGATCTTGGCTTAACAAGAATTTTATTGGGTGTTGTGTTGCTAAGACTATTACAAATTCATGAATGGTTAATAGGAGTATATACTAATTGTTGTTTATTTATAGGAAGGTATACTGATGAAATCAGTCAAAAAAGTTTGAAACTCTTTGACTCCGTCTGTTTATTACCAAATCACGCCTAAACGGACTATCCGATCTTACTCAAATTTAACAAGAAGATACTTAATAGCATGAGGATGAATATAGGTTACTTTTTGTGAACATAAAATCATGATTTTAAACATACCTAACTTATATAACTCAGATCTTACGAATGTTGAGTAACAGACCTTTACAGTGATAACATTTTTGATGTAAGGACGTGAACGAAGTCGCGGATAGCTAGTTATATCAGCTAGCTACACTTAAAATACTATAATGTTAAAGTAAAATTATAATGTAAACGTGAAATACCTGAAATTTAACGTCGTCTTTAAGATGATAAGGCACTTCGTCTTACCAACTATCAAAGTAGCTAGCAGCCATACCCTCCTATCCTATCATTGTTATAATTTTGTATAGCATGATCAAAGTTAAAGTAAAAAATATTTGCATAACTGAAATAAAAAAAACATACCCGCTGTCATAAAACACAGACTTGCATTGTTACTTATGTCTCCTGCCATAATTACAGGTTGCACAAATATTTTTAAGCACCCTGAACTTAGGCCCGAATACCAAACAGCGCATGGTACAGCTGATAGCAGTCAGTTAAGCCGCTTCCGCATCCCTATGACATCTATAATATGCGTACTGCGCAGCCATACGCGCTAACTTCTATGCAGCTATTCTTGAGATCCAGTTCCCATTCTAGGCCTAGCACGTAGTAACTATTATATTATTAACACTTACCAACAAGTAAGATAGTGACCAAACGTTAGCCTATATAATTTTTTTTAAAACTTCCGATGGCTCATAAATTCAGCGCGAATTCTAACTGTCTGTCATTATGTTAATTTGTCAATAAAAAAAATATCTTATATATTTTCTTTTATAGGTACTTAACTTTCCCAGTTAAGCTTTATTGATAGTAACTCAGACATTTATCCATCTCGCTCCTGACCTATTTGCGTAACTTCGTATAAAACAGATTCGGCCAGTCTCAGACGTTTGAGAAATCCGCAGGATGTGACGTAATCATGTATTATTTTACGTTTCCCATATAAAAGAGATCAGTTTGACCCACTTCTGTAATGGGCCATTGTGGGTAGTCAAGTTTATGTTTATGATGACGAGGCAAAGCTTATATCTTTGTACCTACATAATAAAATGTAAAACGTACTTTTTAGGGTTCCGTATCCGAAGGGCAAAACGGAACCCTTATAGATTCGTCATGTCTGCCTGTCTGTCCATCCGTAGGTCACAGCCATTTTATTCCAAAACGATTAGGACTACAGAATTGAAACTTGATAGGTAGATGTAATCTGTGAACCGCTTTCCGATTTTCATACAAAGATAAAAAGAAATAAAAGGGGGCATCCCAAACATGGAACTGATACAAAAAAAAAACTTTAAACCTTTACGTGTACTCTATGGATAGGTCTTTAAAAAACACATTGAGGTTTCTAAAATCCTTTTTTCTCAAAGTCAATCATTTAACAGATAGGCGCGTCTAAAGTGGTAAAATATGTGTCGCTAACTATTAAAGTAAGGGAGTGAAAAATCTAGAAGAAATATATTCTGTAGATCTCAATAAAAACTTTCAACGAAAATTGGTTTAAACGAGATACAGTCAGCAGTTTTTTGTGATATAGGGACCGCAAATATAACTTTGTTTTTCATACAAGCACTATGAAAAACCAAGTTACTTTTTTGGTCGCAAAAAAATCACAGTTATAGAATACTCTACTGTGTTACGGAACCCTACGAGTGCGAGTCCGACTTGCACTTGGCCAGTTTTTTTAAATATCATATAGGCTAGCATTTAACCACTATCTCACCTGTTGGTAAGTGAGGATGCGGTCGAGGATGGTAGCACGCGAGACCTAGAATGGGAACTGGCTCTCAAGGATACCTGCCGGAACACACATTAGATGTTTGGCGACAGATTTTCTAACTTGAGGATGGTAGCTGGCTAGGCGGACACTATACATATAGTTTCCTACCACCAATGCGAGGTTGGGCGTTTTTTTAACGATATTTTCCTTCACCAGAGGGACACTTTTATAAATCGCACATACATTTTTCGATAGAAAATCCATTGATGCACGGCGTGGATAGAACTCGGTACTTCTGGCGTCAGTGCCGACCATTCTCCTACTACACCACTGGGCCCTCAGACTTTAGGAAAGCTTATGTTATCTTCGGAACCTGTGTTACAATCAGTTTTGCTGAGTTTCCGTATGATGTTGGAGTCAGACAGTTCCGAAGATGAGTCGAGATAGATAACACTACATGGATTAGCACATAATAAAAAAAATTCAAATACTTCTACAATTTTCCAAAAGGCAAGTGACCATCACTCATGATTTCACCTGTGCTCCAAAAATTCCAAAATGTTACAAGATGATGACCTACTTTTTTCGAAGCTGGTAAGCTTTTCAACAGGTGACAGGAGCATATAATATCGATGTTCCACCTGACTTGCAACCAAAAATAAGCTTACCTCCATCAAGGAGAAAATCTGCCACCATAACCTTACGGTGTTCCGGCAGCAGATAGCCCTTGAGAGTCAGAGCATTTTCTAGGCCTAACGTGTTTACCATCGTCGACCACATCATCGCTTACGAGGCGAGGCAATGGTCAAATGCAAGCCATATAAAAAAAAAACAAAAATTGTAAACCTATATTGTTATATATCTCCACTTGCTCACTGAATAGAACGAGTGAATGCATCGAATGAATTGTTGCGGAAGGTCGACAAGTTCAGAACAGTCATGCAAGTAAAATAAGATGGCGCTCTCTCCTTGACTATCACATCAGCTTAGCCATAGTTACTATGTACTCCGTGAACCAAGCTAAGGCGCCTAGAGCCATGTTGAGACCAGTCCTGAACTCGAAGTTCCTCTTAAAACCAAGATCGGTATCTATAAGACGTACGTGCGAACACATCTGTGTCAACGATGGTGCAGCGTATGTAACGCTGCACCATCGTACGGTACACACACACACAGTACGCATTATGTTCCAAGACCATTAAGCAAAGACTGCAAGTTGTGCAGAATGTCGTTCTGCGGATGTGCACAGGAGCCGGCCGCTACGTCCGTAATGACGTTATGACGTCATTACGGACGTAGCGGCCTCAGCGAGGGACCTCAAGATGGAATCGATAGAGAAGTTCGTCGTCCGACTTGCTCGCGGAATGTATGACCGCGCTGACAACGGACCACACCCCCATCTGCGTGACATCGCACCTCACCACGCTCGACCACCAGACGTCAGGGCTTGGCGTGCACTCCCTCGAGACAGCATCCCGCCGACACTGAACAACGACGAGGTTGTAGACGGCACACCAGATGAGGTAAACTGAGCCAAAACCATGAAGGCCTACATTACCACCAAGCTATGATGGCCACCGCAACAACCACAATGCCAAGATATGGCCAACATAACCCTATCGGACATAAAAATAGGGTGCTATAAGTAGCCCGCTCCGTTCCCGTGGGGTAGTAGTCCCACGCGCGCGGGAAATGAGGATAACCTCGACCCCGCCCCCAACAACTACATGTGTGGAGTACGAATATTTTCATTAGCATTTGTATCATTTAATATTTATTTGACACCATGTAATCATTAAGGTACCTGCGAGTACAAATTGTTTGTTGGAAGAATAAATGTATTGATTGACATATCTCCACTTGCTCACACAATAGAACGAGTGAATGCATCGAATGAATTGTTACGTAAACTTTATTTTATGCGTTAAGAAATGCACTGTATGTAGTCATATTTTATAGCCAATAATATTGTTACGGAAGGCCGACAAGTTCAGAACAGTCATGCAAGTAAAATAAGATGGCGCTCTCTCCTTGACTATCACATCAGCTTGGCCATATTTATTATGTGGCTTGGCGAAGATTTATTGTCTTAATTGTCCTTTAGATGACATATAATCTAATGTGACATCACAAAGCCTATGACCAGCAGACGAACGAGATGCTTCCAACGATACCTCATTTGTCAAATTATGATAAGCGGTTAAGAAGTTATACTTAAGGCAAAGTTTAATGAAATGAGTTTATTTTCACATGACATAGAGTTAACAAAAGTTGTGATTATGAGTCCGTCTATTTCGCCATGTAAATGACATGTGAAAGAACATACGAGTACTGACATAAATAATTAAAACACAAGCAACAAATGTACAATTTAAATTTATTATTATTAGTTAATAATATTTACGCATATTGCAATTACCAATTAAGATAGTTTAAAAACTAAAACAACCGACTTCCATGCCCCGCGAGTCAGTGTCAATAGCAAGTCGGAGACGTTTATAGTCATATCTCTAGAGATACTTATCAGATCTCGATAAAATTACAGTGGGACCACTTCGGAAACGAACCCTACCGATTAAAAAAAGAATCATTTAAATCGGTTCACAATTGACGTAGTAATCGCGTAACATACACACAAAAAAATAAACATACAGACGAATTGAGAACCTCATTTTTGGGAAGTCGGTTGAAAATAATATGTCAGAGTAAATATTAAATATGAAACATATCAACATTTTAGACGTTAATGAAACATTTATGGCATGTCATTGTCGTTGTCATTAAATGTCATTAGTTTGGTCTGTCTCAATATCGGGTTTTTCATACTTGGGAAACAATATGTCAAAATCATAACCCTCCTGTAGGTAAAAAGATACACCTATCTCTCTATCTAGACTAGGTCAAAGTTGCAATTTATGCTGAATCATCAATTATCTTCAATTTTGAAACGTATTGCAACTAAATAAATAATGTTTGAATGCATCTCAACATCATTGATCTCAAGGTTTTGTGAATGCTCATTTCTTTTATGCATTAACCTTGTATTGAGTTTCTCAAGATGCATCTTTCCGAAGTAAAGCAAATAATTATTGAGATTTGTAAATACTTACGTGTCTAGTAATAGTTATTGTTTGTAATTAGTTAATTGGTTCAATTGGTTATAATATTCAAGGTTATCAATTAATATGATGTTTTATTTCGTATTAATGAAGAAGTTCAAACTTCAGCTCGACTCCGACACATTTAATATCGTTTATACAAAACAAAATAAACTGGCCAAGTGCAAGTGGGACTCACACTTGTAGGGTTCTGTACCACACTACAGTATTTTATAAGATCGAGCAAAAAATACCACTATCATTTTCTGCCAGCAAAAAATAATATGTAATTAATAAACATTTTACTTCTTATAACGCCATCTATGGTCTAACAAAGGTGTTAGGGATCGACATTTCAATATAACGCCATCTATGGACTAACCTAACTAAGCGTTCATAAATGGCATGAAATGAAAAAAAAAAACACGTTTCTTGTATGGGGACCCTCTATTATTTTTAACTTTATTCTGTTTTTAGTATTTTTTGTTATAGCGGCAACAGAAATACATCATCTGTGAAAATTTCAACTGACAGACGGACAGACAGACAGACAGACAGACAGACAGACAGACAGACGGACAGCGGAGTCATAGTAATAGGGTCCCGTTTTACCCTTTGGGTACGGAACCCTAAAAACCGACTTCAAATGCCGCGCTAGTCATTCTACTAATTTTAAGGTATCTCTGGAATTTCTTATCAGATTTTGATACAATTAGGTACATTAGGACCAAGCGTACATTACTCTCTTAAATAAAAAGCAATGATTTTCCAAATCGGTTTTTAAATTATAGAAGTCTGCGAAAACAAAAATAAAAATCAGGCGAATTGAGAACCTCCCCCTTTTTGTGAAATCGGTTAAAAATGTTGTTTAATTTTATTCGATTATTATTTTAACTTTGTCATACCTATATGGCGGCAAGAATTTGACATTGTTTATAACGTTGTTCTTAAAAAAATATTTTTCAAAAAAAATAAAACCAACTTCATAACCACAAACAGGCACTCAAAAGCAAGCTTGCATGGTGGTAGGACACTATCTAGTGTCCGCCTGGCCAGCTACCACCCTCAAGTTAGAAAATCTGTCACCAAACATCTAATGTGTTCCGGCAGCTATCCTTGAGAGCCAGTTCCCATTCTAGGCCTAGCGTGCTTACCATCTTCGACCGCATCATCACTTACCAACAGGTGAGATAGTGGTCAAACGCTAGCCTATAAAGTATAAAAAAAAAAAACAAGCGAAAAATAAATTACTTAATATAATTATTATAAGCGCTACCCACTTATCTATTTGAAGTCGGTGCCAGCCAAGTCTATTGGATAGTAGATAGATCAGATACTATGTATGTAGTAGTAGTAAGTAGGTAGATACATGTAGGTGGTATCTATCTACTACCTATTAGACTTGGCTGTCACCGACTTCAAATAGATAAGTGGGTAGCGCTTATAATAATTATATTAAGTAATTTATTTTTCGCCATAGAGTTGAGTGCCTGTTTGTGGTTATGAAGTCGGTTTTTTTTAAATAATGTATTTTACCCTTTTTAGTGCAAAACAAGTTTTAATTAAATTACATGCATCTATAAAATTTCGTGTCTGGGCCGTTATACACTGACTGATATATACATTGTGAAAATTTCAAGTATGTACCTATTAAGGTGGAAACGCACTAAAACGGCGCGGCCAGAAAAATATTCTTTCCACTGTTTCCTAAGAAATAAGACGCACTACGCGGCGCGGCGCGGCGTAGTTGCCTCCTGGAGAATATTTTGCCGCATCGAACCGCGCCGCGCCGCTGCTGCGCCGCTCTAGTGCGTTTCCACCTTTACGGTTAAGAAGATACAGATCTGTAAAGTGCGCACATATAGACACACGGACGGACGGACGAACGGACATAAAAGTCTCAGAAAGTGTTCATTTGGTACCCTTTGGGTTCGGGACCCTAAAAAATTGACTTCAAATGCCGCGCTAGTGAAAATATTCATTAGTCATAATGATCTCATCAAGGTATCAAAGGACAATGTCCAAAATGGCCCTGTGCAATAAAAGCATCTGACACACACGATAATTAATTGTCTATTTTATTACAATAACTCCAAATACTCTTATAACACGGACTAGTTGTATTCCAAAATGAATATTAAAATGTATTATGTGCGATTATTAACATTAATCGCTGCCATATTGCCGCCATCTTCGCCAAAAGTCATGTCATGTCAAAAAATATTCACATCAAAAAACGTTGCACCCTAAAAAGACTTTACCCGGTAGAACATTCCTGTGAAGACAAATTAATTCTCCCCACCTTTGTTTCTATCTCGCTCACAGTTACCGTAAGAATATCTGTCAAAAACCAAAATCAACGAGAAGAAAGATGTAAAAACATTATTCAAGGTCATAGTTTTTAGTCTTCAAAAGTATATGCAATAGCAACGTCCTTTTTGTATAATCTTCTTGGGACTCTTCTTCTAAAACCATTACATTTTCCTATGTTTGAGGTATTTATCTCCATATCTCTGGAGATACTTATCAGATCTCGATGAAATTACAATGGGACCACCTCGGAAATGTACCCTACCTACAATTGACGGAGTAATCGCGTAACATACAGAAAAAAAAAAGACAGAGACGAATTGAGAACCTCCTTTCCGATCCTCCTTTTTTGTGAAGTTGGTTAATGAAATGTGCTTCTATTATACTTAAGTACAGGTAGAATCAACAGTAAACCGCATTTATAGAGCAATACTATAATACTATAGTATAATGAACTGGAGGCCTACCACAAGCTAAAACATCTCTAAAACATTCTTATTACAACCTTACTATGATTACCAAAGAGAGGAGATACTCAACCTAAGATCGGGCTCAGTGGCGTATCTTGGGAGAGGCCTACGTTCAGCAGTGGACTGACACAGGCTGATAATGATGATGATAGTGGCATGAGCATCTCCCATTCTTCTACTTAGAAAGATTGAAATAAGAATCTGAGTTCAAAAGACGCGTTGGATAGTTGTGCTTATAATACGTTGCGGTGTTCCAGCAGCACAGTCCATGAGAGTCAGACTATTCTAGGCCTAGCATGTTCACCATCTTCGACCACATCATCGATTACCACCAGGCGAGATAGTGGTCAATTGTTATTCTACTCATAATGGTTTCCGCGACCAAGCAGCTCACGGGTTATTCTATATTCAACGTTCAAAATGACGCTATCGATTTCGAATGTATGACAATTGTAGCATACAGGTGATTTTCTATCGTCGAAAAAATGTTTATTATTTTTTTTTTATTATAATTTTTTGTAGGCAGGTCTATTCATTTCTAAGGCTAAGTTGCACCACCTAGTAGTGTGGGTAATGGTAGGACTTCTGCTAGTCCAACTGGGGCGGTACCACCATTTTGCCAATTAATTTTCCGCCGTGAAATAGGAATGTTTTTCGGTTGAAATGGCAAAGGTTTCTAGTGAAATTACAAGGCATGTGAGACTCAACGTCTTTATGTCTGAAGGTAACGGCGCAGTGCAGTGACGTGTAAAATTCTGGACTGCCAGAATTTTGCATGCCGCTGTATCTGTAATAGGTAGACGTCATCGCTTACCGTCAGGCGAGCGTCGTACTTGTCCTACCTTTTACCATAAAAAAAGAACCTTACTTTAACCTAACTATAACCACATTACGTATCTATATCCATATCTGGTATTTATGTATGGAGTTTGACTGACTTTTGACGTTTGTTAATGTAAGATGGTGCAACCCAGCCTAAGTAATGTATGGTAGCCCCCTGTAACCGCTAATTCACTGGCTTACCATCCACCATTTCCACGTAAGTGTTCCATTACATTTACACAAGTAGCGATTTGTACCAGGCCGTGGGAAACCATGGGAAACTGGTCAAGTTCGAGTTGCAGTAGAGCGTGGGTTCCGTACCTATTTATTAGGTAGGTACATCTACAAATTATATGTGATGATAATTTTTAACCGACTTCATAAAGGAGATTTCTCAATTCGCACTCCGGGTCCAACGGTGAACCAGTTGGTACAAATACTACTGCGCTATCTGATCGCCGCCTAGATCACGCACGTGGGACTCTGCGGTGTGTGCATACCTTAAGTCGCTATCAAATACTACCTACACATTCATACCTACACATTCAATGAGATGTCAGTTTCTATTGATTGATCGTCTAGATAGTACGAGAAAGTAATGCCTTAGGCTATGGACGATGAACGTGTTTACGAAAATACAGTAATGGTTATGTTAATTTACTTTCTGTACTTACTCGGCTATTTTTTCCACTTCAACAATCATAGAAAAGTTAAGGTACGGACACTCCGCAGCGTCCTGCGTGTGCGATCTAGGCGGCGATCAGATAGCGTAGTAGTATTTATACCGACTGGTTCACAGTCACACCAAACGCGAACAGAAAACAATTCAAAAGTACTGAGATCGCGCCCGCAGATCGCAGGTCGCCGTGGTGTGGCCATACCTTTAAGGTTATGTCAAGTTAGAAAATCTGTCAGCAAACATCTAATGAAAAACTAAATTAAATGAAAAACTAACTAATAATGAATGAATAAGATATGAATATAAAAAAAATATAAAATAATGAAAAACACCAAAAATAAAACAACATCCGGCAGCTATCCTTGAGAGCCAGTTCCCATTCTAGGCCTAGCGTGCTTACCATATTCGACCGCATCATCACTTACCAACAGGTGAAATATTGGTCAAACGATAGCCAATAAGATATTTAAAAAAAAAAGAGTGTGTGTACTTATGTACACGCGTTAAAAGTTATACTTCTGCGTATGGAAAAAAAATAACTTAAATGCAGTAGTGATTGACGATAAATATTAAAATTAATCACAAAGATTTTATTTAAATAAAAAAGGTTTTAGTAACGTAAAAATATGACGTTAAATATGACATATACAACTTGAACATAGTCATGCCACCTAGAACTAACTTCACGATGTTAAATTTAGGTGTCGGTGTGCGCGCGCATCGTAAAAATTCACTCTCATCATTTTTCTCCATCGCGCCAAAAGAAGTATGACTTCAAAAAATGACGAGGAAAAATATCCTAAACCTTTTGTTAGTAATCTTTTTGGCGTACGTCTTGCTGAAAATATTTATTTGTTTTGTTTTTGAAATAAAACTTCTATTGGCTTCTTTTCTTTTTCGGACGGAAATAACGTAAAATGGCGATCAAACACTTGCCGGAATGACGTAAAAAAGAAACAAATATTGCATTATTTTTACTGAACCCTAAAAATGTGTAAACCATGGCGTGGGGAGAAGTTGAAGACACTTGATTGCTGTCCACGTTCTCTACATTTTGTAGTGTTTAACTTGTCGTATATTATCATCAAATGATATCAACGGGAAGCAGGAGTTTCACTTAATAAATAGTGTTTCTTGGATATAATATAAATTTTTAGACCAATCTAGGTATAAATGACTAGTTTTCGAAAAATAATACTCTTTCTAATCTTGCCTAAATGTATGAGATCCTGCATCGCGCAAATGATATTTTCTAATTTTCCGCGATGTTATAGAATCGGATGCACTTTATTCGTCATCAAACATCCTAAAATTTGAACTCTATGTAAAGAGTGATGATTTGATTCCACCATCCCCATTTTATAATCGGACATCCAGGGACACTAAAAGGCGCCACCGTTTTATGGTAGATATACCATCTACCCCAACGAAGCGATTTGCTTCTTCGTTCATCATACGAACCGCCAAAGAATGGAATACTCTGCCTGAGTCTGTGTTTCCGGTTAAGTACAATATGGGGGTCTTCAAATCGCGAGTGAATAGGTATCTTCTGA
This sequence comes from Cabera pusaria, assembly GCA_954871355.1. NCBI lineage: Eukaryota > Metazoa > Arthropoda > Insecta > Lepidoptera > Geometridae > Cabera > Cabera pusaria. The sequence goes on from OX940902.1 coordinate 21,300,291, forward strand.
GTAAGCACGCTCCATCATCGATCGCATCATCACTTAACATCAGGTGAGAAAGTGATCAAGAGCTACACAGTTCGGTATAAAAAAAAAAAAGTTTAAATTTTCAATTGGAAATGATAGAAGAAAGAAGGATAGGAGGCTTTGGCCATAGGATACTTTTTGACTCGGACGAAACCGCGAGGCACTTTTGAACCGACTTCAAAAAAAGGAGGAGGTTTCTCATTTCGACTGTATATATGTTTTTTTATTTTTATTTTTTTTTATGTTGGTTCGCGGAAAACTTCGTCGTTTATTAACCGACTTCAAAAAAAGGAGGAGGTTTCTCAATTCCACCGTATATATGTTTTTTTTTTTTATGTTAGTTCGCGGATAACTTCGTCGTTTATGAACCGATTTTGATTATTATTTTTTTGTTGGAAAGAAAATGTCCCAAGTGTGGTACCATGTTAATTTTATCGAGGTCTAATGGAGATACTAATCTCCAGAGATATGGAGATAAACATCTTAAAATTGGTACTGAAAACTAATAACGCGGCATTGAAGTCGGTTCTTTTTTAGTATTTTAAACGATATCATAGTATATGTTAACATAATGTTGATCACCAAAACTTCTCGTTACTTTATCCCATTCCATATCTAGGAGACTTTAATTTATTGAGAGAGAAGAGAAAGAGAGAGAGAGAATTATGAGATAGTGGTCAAATACTAGCTTATATTATCGCAAAAGCCAAAAACAAAGAAAATAATAATGATAATGAAAAATAAAAATAAAATCATACATTCCGATACAAATGCTTGTGTGTATTTTATTTTACCTATATTAGAGTAAACTAAGAAGTTATTCTTGCATTCTACCGTATTGTTATAAAATGGTTGCTAGCAATTAACGGTTATCTGGAAGATATCGCTATTTATAGCGATAATACCGCCGTTTGTACGTTAAGTTAAGAATCAATTTAAGTAAAACTGTTCCTTGTATTATTGTGTATATACGTGTATTTTATACACGTGTATTTTATACACGTATAACTATATAAATAGCTACGACTTATAATAGATACGCCACAGTCTCTCTATATCACTATCAGTTTGGTTGTCTGGAAGAAATCGATTTAAGCGATAAGACCGCCCTTTGCATTACTTAGAATATGGCTGATACCTTAAGTCTATGTTACTTGATAAATAAATGAATGAAAAAATTAAGTATTTTCTGTATTATTGGTGTGCAAATAAAGTGTATATCTATCTATTTATCTTGTAAAATATTGTCATTCATTAATTTATCTATACTTCTCTATAGCTATTTACTTACCTAGTTTTATATTAGGTGGATACAGTTACAAAAACCATTCAGAGCCTCGTAACTGGATACATTGGACCTGACCTACACAATGAATTAATTTCGCCTTTACAATACATAAAATGTAGGTAAATTATATTCGATAAATATCGCCGATTTGGCATAATCGCTTCACCCTACATACGATGACCTTTAAAACGGTACCACCAACGTAGGTTTACTTTCTTTATGGCAACACTGTTACAAAATAATATTTTATCAAAATGGAGTAAAGCACTTAAATAAAACTTCATTGTTGCCAGTTTTGGGAGGGATGATTGAGAAATTTGTAATTTTGTTCAATAATGTAGGCACAGGTTTAAGTCCCTGCATGCCAGCAAGACGGACTTAAACCTGCACGTTTTTTAATCACAAATAGGCTCATATTTGACCCCTATCTCGCCTGGTGGTAAGCGATGATGTGGTCGAAGATTGTGAACATGCTAGGCCTAGAATACTCTGACTCTCAAGGGCTGTGTACTGCCGGAACACCGTAAGGTTATGGCGGCAGATTTTCTCCTAACAATCTTCGTTTAAAAAAACTAAATAATTAAGATAGTTTAAAAACTAAAACAACCGACTTCCATGCCCCGCGAGTAAATTTCAGTAGCAAGTTTGAGACGTCTATCGTCATATCTTTGGATATACTTATCAGATCTCGATGAAATTGCAATGGGACCACTTCTGATTAACCGCTGACAGTACCCTGCTGATTAATAAAATAATCATTCGAATCGGTTCCCAATTGACGGAGTAATTAGGTAACATACATACAAAAAACACAGACTAATTGAGAGCCTCCTCCTTTTTGGAAGTTGGTTGAAATAACCGACTTAAAATGCCGTGCTGGACATTTTTCTACGAACCTAGTAAGATTGAGGTATTTTTCTCCATATCTCTGGAGATACTCATCAGGTCTCGATTAATTTACTACGATACCACCTCAGGAGTAGTTATACCTTCTCTTTTGAATAAAAATATATTAATGAAAATTGGTCCACTGTTGACGGAGAAGTCGGTGAACATACAAAAAAAAACGTGCCTACACAACTACAGAGGAACTAAGAACCTACTCCTTTTTGAAGTCAGCTAAAAATGCCACTTTTGCTAGATTTGTAAAGATCAAAATTTCTTCAAATCGCGAGTGAACAGGTATCTTCTAGGCAGTTGCGTAAGCGTGCTATATCGTCACCTCACATCGGATGAGATAGTGCTCAAGCGCTTACCTATTTTCTTATATAAAAATGAATATTTGTCTGATATGTCCTTTATAGAATCGTAAACTATGCATTTGATCATTTGAAAGGTTGTTGTGCATGAGCCAAAGAAGGTCTACTCTGTTCTGCCTACGCGGGTAAAGCCGCGGGGCACAGCTAGTATTGTATAAAAAAAAAGTTGTTCAGAAAGCGAATGTATCTCAAAACAAACACGGTTACACAATACGATGAATTAGACAGTCCGTGTCAAAAACCATTGGATGCCGTCACGTATAAGCGGTTTACTTTTAGTTTTTATGGAATGCCGTCTGACCAGTAATTGCTTAAAAAATATATTTCCTGGATGGTTTGCGTGTGGTATAGAGTTAAAATTTAAGCGATCTATTTTCGACCGATTTCCAGAAAGGAGGAGGTTCGTGTAACGATTACTCCGTCAATTGACAACCGATTCGAATGATTATTTTTTAAATCGGTAGGGTACATTTCCCATTGTAATTTCATCGAGATCTGATCTTCAGAGATATAACGATAAACATCTCAAACTTGCTACTGAAACTGACTCCGCGGGACATGGAAGTCGGACGTTTTAGTTTTTCATCATCATCATCATCATCATCATCATCATCATCAGCCTGTGTCAGTCCACTGCTGGACGTAGGCCTCTCCCAATATGCGCCACTGAGCCCGATCTTCGGCTCTTCTTTTCCAGTCTTTTCCAGTTTTCGTTTTTAAATTTACTCTTAATTACTGAAGTGAAACTTTTATTGCATCGCCACAATTTATTTCGTGCATTATCGCATGTCGCATTACAGCCGGTGCTGATTGGTGGATATGATATATGATATTCAGATCTAGCTTTGATTGGCGGACGCTTCCGCAGCCATATCGATACTTATACATGCCAATGTGTCATGTCAACTGCTGTCATAGTAGCTACCTACCATAGCTACACATAAACAAAAATTTTCACTTGCATCGTGGTAAATTAAAATATAGAGTTTACTGCTCCCTGATTCTCAATCACTCGAAAACATATTCGGATTCGGAAAGTGCCTCATTAATCGAGTCAGTCTTTGCAATTCACAATGCTCCTATCCATAAATTATGAGATGTTAACTCGAAAAAATCAGTGATCAATTCCGCGACAAGGTTTCCGCGACCAAATAGCTCACGGCACGGAATATTATATAATTCGAAATTCTAAATGATGCTTCGGAATTCGAAAGTATCCGATTGAAATGAGAATAACAAACTATGCCAGTTTACTAGTACAGTAAACTATAACTAGTCCAGACGATTTTACTACGACGACGAAACTTTGGAAATAAAGAGCTGCAAGAAAGGGTTTTTAATTAAATATCAAAATGTACCACCTACGCTCATTACCTAGAGCATTTTCATTTTTCCAATATGAGAGTTCCAATATGTTATATATTTAATTTTTTTCGTAACTGATTGTCTGTGCAAAAAAGAGAACCTTCGCAGTAATTAAGGTCGCATCCACGGATAAAGAAGTCGTTTTATTTACCTACTGTTTTTGTTTCATTGACAACACTGCTGTCAATACTAGTATGACTAAAATGTTTGATACTTGGTAGGTAGGTACTTAGGTCTTATCATTATCGTGTTCTACTAGGTAGGTAAGTACGTACCTACCTTCCTTCCTTACCTTTGAATGTTAGTTCATCGTAACGCCACGACGGTTCTCTTTTTGCACAGACTAGGTATAGGCTAGTTTTTTGACCACTATCACGCCTGGTGGTAAGCAATGATGAGGTCGAATATGGTTAACACGCTAGACCTAGATACTAAAAGATAGAATAAACAAATACGCTACTACTACCTATAGTCCGGCTATCTTGTGCGCGACCGTCCCGCGGGGTGACAGACGGTGGCGGGGACGAGGTAGCGGTCATTCTAGCACACGGCTACGCAGTAACTATTATATAATCTGTGACACGGCTACGCACGCTTCCCTTCCCCGCTACACCACCCGCTACCCGCTTACATCTTGGGTACCTCGTCCCCGCACTCCCCGCCACCGTCTGACACCCTGCGAGACAGTCGCGCACGAGATTGCCGGACTATAGTTCTAAAATTAGGGCCACGCAAAAAAAACGCCTAGCGTCCTGGGCCCCTAGACAAAATCCAATTTCCTGTTTGCCTTCACGCTAACGCAAGTTCAAAATGTATGGGAATGACATTTTTGTTGCGGAAACATAAATGTCATTCCATACATTTTGAACTTGCGTGAGCGTGAAGGCTAACTGGAAATTGGATTTTGTCTAGGGGCACTGATCATCACTTTTCGTGGTAAAAAACTTTCTCTGCACAAACATTAACTCATTCATAGACAAACACATCCTTTGTAGAAACATAGCTTGATTGTTGCTTAAATCGATAATAAAAAAATATTAAATAACACTGCAAAGTACTGAATCGGTTTTGTCTACGTTTTAATTTTAATAATTTTAATCCAAGCTGGATACCATTCCTTTAAATCTTAAATATTAATTATGTACTTAGTTGGCTTTGCAACAGTACGAAATTTGGTACGAAACTCTATTCTTCTTCACGAAATCATTTAATTTTGAATTTTCGTACTTCTTCATTCTTAATGACATTTTTGTTACAACTTGCCAGTGTAAAAATATTTAATTTTTAATCGAGTTTGTTTAAATCGATTATTTTAGATTCGTCACAGCAAGTGATTTAAATATACTCATATTAAATAACACAACATTTAAAATACAATACTATAATATAATAATGTCAAACTCTTTATTTATTTATTACTTAATAAAATAAAAATGAAAAACATCTTTAATCATAAAAATAATATGGCAAATCATTAGATGGTTCTTCCAGACAACCTTTGTAGGGACTGAATAAATTAATGCGTGATGGCAGTGGGCAGTTTTCAGCTAAAATAAATTTTGTGTTGCATAAATATCTGCAGACAGTTAAAAATAAGAACCCAAAAATATCTACATTATCTATATACAGATTATTACAGATACATAGGTGCATAATTATCATCATAATTTAATGATCGGTATGTATCTGCCTATATATAGATAATGTAGTATATAGACATACACATTTACATACAAATGTATTTCTGCATAAACAAAAACATACATCAACTTAAAAAACTAATATGTAAAATTTTTGTTTCAGGTCACAGCCCTGGCTGTGCTCAGCATAGCGTGGGCAAAGAATTCGACTACAAAAACGAAACCGAAACGACAATTAGACAGCATACGAACTCCTCAAAACCTACAGTACTCACTTGTACTGCCACATTCAAGAGTGCAACACTTCAGATCACTAGGCAACTCTAATAACAGAAGAATTTCTCATGGTACACCCAGGGGAGGAAAATTACCACCTTATGCTGTTCAAATGGAACCAGTTGTCCAATACTCACAAAAGGATCCTCTTTATGACCCTACACAAGACCATCTGGAAGATTCAGTGGTAAACAAGAATGAGATCTACGCCCAATCCAAAATTCTTAACACTCATGATTCAGAAGAAAGCTTTGGTCCTCCCTACGGATCTCTGCCAACAGCTCCACTATACAGTCATGAACCTCACCCTCAATATTATGAAGCTCCTGAGCCTATCATAGAGATAATTATCAAAGAATCAAACGAGTCTCTCCCCGCTCCAACACCACCACCTGTCCTGAAAAAGAAGAAAGAACCAGTTCATGTCTTCTACGTAAAGTACAGCAAAGATCCCCACTCAAAGGATAAAGTTATTTATGAGAAACCGATACCTGCTATCACACCGGCAACTAATGAAAACGACCCTGAAGAAAATCATCACGAAGAATATATTACAGTTACACCGGAACCATACATTCCTGTAAAAACAACAACTCTGAGGGCTATCATAAAACCTGAGTCTGAAGTGTACCATAGTGATAGCAGTGTAAAGGTAACATTTGGAAATGAAGGTCATCACCACTACAGTGATAGACGAGAAGGAAACTTCCACAACGAAGAGAGAGAAGAAACGGCTCCACGACCTGCCATTGCTTTTCCGAACCAACCTGCTCACCAAGGATATTCTGCTTCAGATAGCCACTCTGCTCGAGCCGTTTCACCCCAGGCCCAATTTAGTCATGAAACAGAAACTAAATCAACAGTTTACCATCCTAATGCACAGACATACAGGACAAACTCACAACATGCTCAGAGTCGCATTCAGTTCCAGCCTCAACCATACCCAACCGAACAGCAGCTCCCAAGTCAAAACCCGACCTCAGTTCCATTTAGAGCACAATCTAACGCACTTCGTCATCCGTTTGGGTCACCTTCTTCCTTAATTCCTAATCCTGCATTTGCAAATGGACCCCCTGGAATTATTACACATTTTGGAGGACCTACTCCATCTACGCCACTGAGCCCCGTTTTCCCTACGTCTTTTCCAAGAACAAACAATGGACCGCCATTCCATTCACGTCCGAGTAATCCTCCTTCATTTAACTCTCGTTTTAATGGCCCACCCAGACCTAGTATTCATTCTGGACCGCAAAGAACTTCCCATCAGCCACAACAAAAACCTTTCTTTGACGAAGCTAAGTATTTGCAAGAAAATTATCACACTATCACTACTGAGCAAGTTGATCCATCTAAAGAACAATTGCTGCCAAGTCACCAAACCCCAACATTTAGTCACCTCCCTCAGGCTAGTCCGAGCCCTACACCAACACAATTTCAAGGCCATTTCAATCGTCCTCAAATCTCGCTCAATCAGCAGCTACCTCAACAGAGACCACAACAGCATTTTGTAGAATCAATCAACAGCAAGCCTTCCCTGACAATAAACCCTAGCAGTTCACCGTTTTTCAACTTGAAACCTTCACCACCACATATTGAAAGCAACCGCCCGCCTTTCAACCAACCATCTCATCAATTTAGTTTCCATCATGGACCTGGGCCATCTGTTATCCCTCCTCAACAAACTCAACACTCCATCTCAAGTCCTGTTACAGTATCTTCCTCTTCAATTTCACATAATCAATTCCTTCCGCAACCATCCTCTCCTCCGTTATATAATTTCCAGTCCCAGCCGTCTCCTTCAGCATCTCCAGTGCTCCACTTCCATCGACAACATTCTCCATCAGAAAAACCTCAATTCCAATCGCCATCCGAAAGGCCACAATTCCAATCACATCAGGGTCCATCAGAACGTCCTCAATTTCATCATCAAGGGCCATCGGCACGTCCACATTTTCAACAATCGCAAGGACCATCAGAAAGGCCACAATTCGCGCAAGGACATGGGCCATCAGAGAGACCTCGGCAACAAAATAATGGACCATCGGAGAGACCTACGTTTACTGAAAATTTTAATCACCAGCAACATGTCAACCAGTTTGTTCCTAACGGCGGTGAACTAATACCAGCCATTTCAAAATATGAGCAACACATAACTGTAAATGGTCCGACTGCTGTACCTAACTATAACGGGCTCAGTGAACCTATTCAACCATCAGGAGCACCTTCCCATAATGAACAGCAATATCATATCCAGCAACAACATGCTGAACGGCACTTAAATGAACAAGAACAACTTCATCAACAGCAACAACAAAATCATCAACAACAGCAACAGCAACAACAAAAACAGTATGAACAACAACAACAACAAAAACAGCATGAGCAACAACAACACCATCAACAGCAGCAAGAACAACACCATCAACAGCAGCAACAACAACAGCATGAACAACAACAACAATATCAGCAGCAACAGCAACAACAACATCACCAGAAACAATTTGAAGCTGAACAAGAGCAAGTAAGACAACAATTGGCTCAAAATGTGAGAAAACAACAGGAAGAAATTCAACGTTTACAAGCACAATTGCTTCACTCACAACACCAGGCGATTCAGTATAACCAGCAAATTGAAAGTTCCTCGCCTAGATCACAATACATTCAAGAAAGGTCACGGCCACACTCTAGTACATCTTCACCTGCATACTACCAATCGAGTACTTCATCACCAGCATATTTTCAACCAACTTCAAGAACCGTTGAGATAAAACCAACAACACAAAAGTACGTCTCATCAACAGCTAACTCTATAAGTGCACCAGAACCTAAAAAAGATGAAAAGAAAAAGAAGCCAACATTTGAACTTCCTGATGAAGTCCCTGATGATCTCCGCGAACAATTACTATCTTCTGGTATTCTAGATAATGCTGACATAAGTGTCTTAGACTACGATAAGGTCGGCGAAACACCGTTAGAATCTCTTCCTCCAGATCAGTTGGCCAATTTCTTCAGTGCAGGTGGTGGTCAACAAATAGCAGCAAGTGAAAATAGGCCGATTTACGTAAAGCCAAGTGGAGATGAAGTCGAATCTAGAATGGTTGACGATATGGAAGAAGACCAAGACATTGCTGCATCAGAAAATGTCCCCAGCTACGTTGCTCCTCCTTCACACAATCAAGCCGTAGAGATGAAAGTAGTTCACTTCGATCCTAATACAGCTGAAGGTCAAAAGATTGCTAATGAATATGTGAAAAAAAATGCCACACAAGTAGAACCAGTTGCATTAAACGATAAAAAGTATAACAGATACTTACCACTCAAAGTAAGTGGTAACCAGTTTCCTTTGCCAGACATTCTAAAAGGTAGAAAAGTGACTTCAGTAGTTGTTTTGGCACCTGTTGAAACTGAAGCTCTGAATGGGAAACATGCGCGAAAAGAACGCTCTACAAATAGCTTGAAAGGCATCAAGTTTGTTGCTGGAGACAGTTTGCAAGATTTGCTAAGGAAACCTACAACAGATAATTTTAGGAAATGGTTGGATGTCGAAAAGAAGACCGCTACAGACCTACAATCCATCATTTTGTTGGTGACAGGGTAAGTTTTCAGTATTTCATTAGAACACTACGTAATAAATAAGTAGCTAAGTGCACCTGAGTAAACTAAAAAAATCTTTAAGTCCTATAAAATCTCGCACATTTATCCGAGCTGCATCTTAATGCTAGAATCTAAACGAATCACGCTATCACATTTGTCTTAGTAAATGCGAAGGAAACAGCTCGTGTTCCTTTATTTGCGTCGCTTGATTTTATCTTGGCATCGTAGCTTCGTAAAATTCGATAAATAATTATTTTTCATGAGAAATAACTATGCGTTCCCCTTATGAAGAACGTTCTTGTATATCTACTGCTACTTTATTTTTAATAATTTATTTTGTTTCCAGAAGCGAAAAACCTGAAGAGGAGCGTGAGATCTTCATGTACGATATTTCATCTGGTAGTGTAAATAAGCTCAATGGTGAACTTTCAAATGCATTCGTGGAAGCAGCTGAAAACAATTCACTAAGCAAAGACATCGAGACCCTGGCTATTGAAGGAGAAGGAACTCCTGAAAACTTTGATAAGGACACAGATGATGTTGATGCTGAGGGTTCCGAAAATGTGCCATTATTTGTAGACTTATCAGGTGTTAGCTTAGACACAGAAAACAATAATTATGTTTCAATATCATCAGGTTACAGTAAAACAAAACTTGGCAGATCACTAAGAAGACATTCATAAAATTATATCACAGCGCCTGTGGCGTCGCATCCTTGTAAATAGTATAGTTTTTAGTATTACTAAATTAAATTGGCGCTTTGTTGCGTATAGTCGTATTTTTTATACAAAAGTGATAATGGTTGTACAATATAAAGTAACTGCCTTTAAAGCTTGTCTATATTTGTTTAATCCCTATAACCTATACTAACACAACAATGAAAAATTTTAATAATCAAGTAGGATAACCTTAGACAGCTCTAAAGTCCGTGGCACGAAATGACACCTACAAACTAGTATTAAAATAAGAAATAAATTGTGAGACAGAGCAAACGCTTCAATAATTGTTTTAATCAAAACCAATAAATTCGAACGTCAGTTTTTATATTTATGTTTGTTACCTTTTCAAGGACACATGGCATGATCAATTTGGCTAACTTTTTGTACAAGAATAGCCAAATAGTTAATCCTAATTCACAAAAGTTCCCTATGCCCTAGCATAGGGAACTTTTTGACGCATCAAAATAACAAATAATTTCTTATAACTAAAATAAATAATAAAAATGAAGAAGTGCAACGATCTAATTATTAGTTACTTATACTTATTTATGCAGTCCATACAGAATTACAGAATTCTATCAACAGAAGAGACAAAACAATACACAAAAAAAGGTGGCAATGACAAAAAATTGTATCCCGAAAGCAGCGCTACGTTAAATACGTTGCTTATAAAATATTGAATAATTATTAAGTGTTTTGTAACTGCATAAATACATAAGCGTCCTGGAACCCTAGAAAAGAAGAGGACAATGCTGGTGACACCCATTAAACATAAGAATATTTAATAATTATTTTATTGACTTGAATACAGCCTGTCAAAAAAGTACAAATTAAATAAAATGGAATTAATAATTATTAAAGTAAGTATAATGAGTGTTGTCACATCACTAAAATTGGTTCACATCACTCACTTGAATGTCATTATAATCAAAAACAACGGAGGGTTTTCGTAGAATAATTGTCTACTAGAATTATATCCTTCAAAATAAAAATCGGGCGCACTCGAACATGCTAAAGTAATATCATATTTTAACAACTTAAAAATAATTACCTAATGACAATATCAAGATTATATAAACTACAATAATAATATCTATACTATAAATAAAAGACAGAACCTAGGTCGCTACCTGCCGGTAATGTTCCCAAAAAGCTAGCGACGTTACCTCGTTATATCATATTTTGTATGTCTATCAAAAAGTCAAATCGTCAATCGTCATAATATTATTATTAAAAACTCAAATTATTATTAAAACTTAAAATTAATTTATTTGCATTTACTATTCATAATGTGAACTTTTGTAACTAAATGTAAACTTTTCATCATGTAAACATTCCACCATACCTTAATTTTTAGCGCTCGAGTATTTCTTACTATTTTATTTACTTTTCTGGTCGGCTGCCCTACCCTAGATGCGCGGCCCTAAATTTTAGAGAGCTTATATGTATGGTCGTAGATGGGAGTATAGTCTGCCTTCTCTCTCTACGTATATGATGGAGATACTCAATAGGAATCCCCCTTATGGTTATCTGCCGCGAATGAATTCCAAATTTTCTTAGAATTTTTACATTTGACTGTCAGAGCTAAGTATCGGTAAAAGTCAGAAGTAAATTAATTGTGAAGGGACTATATTAATGCATCAAACACACTGCCGCGGTCTGCGGCTGCGGTCTGCGGTCCACACTAGTGTGGACCATCTCATTGGGCCGCGCGATTTATGATGTCAGTGTTTTCAATTTCATTGTTTTCCATATATTACAGCTGACCGCAGGCTGGCCCCGCAGACCACTGCCGCTTCTGTGTGAAGAAGGGCTAATCGATAACTACTCTTTTTCCTTGTTCGATGATTTTTTTCTGTTCTGGCAGCACAGTAACTCGGCTGTCAGTGTCACGTACGGTGTCACGTCAGCTGTCAAACATATGGATTATTTATGGTGGAAGGCTTGTACCGCACTAGTGCAGTGTAAAATTTGCAGTATTTTGATTTTTATGAGTTTTTGATAACAACAAACTGTGTTATGATGATGGAGGGTTCATTGAGCAAATGGACAAATGTGATGAAAGGGTGGCAGTACCGCTGGTTTGTGTTGGACGAGAATGCCGGACTTCTATCGTATTACACGGTAAGTGACGTATCAATAACTTTAGGATGTTATCGCCGCGCTGTGATTTCTATACAACTTTCTGGCCGGCCCACTTTCTTATCGATAATAGATTGTTCTATTTGTATACAGCTTCGTTTTGTTTGTTATGAATTATAATATAAATCACACATCAATAAGTGCAACCTCTTTCCTATCTCTGTATGTCGGCTGCATTTTTAAGATCTTTTTTAGATTTCTTAGTTATATTACAAGCTTCTGCATCTAAACAGTAATATTATAGGCTAAGTAGGTCTACATTCGTTCGTAGAAAATATACAGCAAGAAACCTGCCAAGTTTCAAGGTTACAATATCTTAAGAATTCAAGTTGACTTAACCACATCATAGCAATAGCAACATACATCAAGGTTAAGGGCTAGGTCAAGTGCTTGGCAGCCAGTGTAATATTAATAATCAAACGTGCTTACAGCTGTTTTTTTTATTAAATTACATATAAGAAGTTCGTTAATATTCTTTTCTGCAATAAGATAACATTTTTCTTAGTACTATTCTATTACACATTATTACCCCTGTGAGTAATGATGACAAGTGGTGATGAATTACATCAATTTGGGTTCTGGCTATCCATACCAAATATCATCAAAACTAATTTGACTGTTATGATTCAAACAAAATTATTTAATTATAAATAAAAAAAATACCATTATTAAGATTTATTATAATATTTCTACAATAACTTACTAAAAATAAAATTCCAATTCACATTACTTGAATTTATATTCTTATATAAATTTTATATTTTCAATAGAATTTTCTTTTCTGATCTTAAACTTTATTACAAAGATTTTACAGTATTTCTTTTCCTACTGCTTTTCTTGACATAGTTTGATTTGAAGAAATCATAGAACATGTAGTATACAAATATGACATTTGGGAAGTACATAGCGGCAACACCCCAGGGGGCTGGACAGTATGGCAGGAACACTTGGAACGAGTAGATCAGCATTATGGTAAATTGCACCTGAAAATGGAACAAAATCATCATCACAATTAGTCGGTATCAGTCCACTTCTGGACATAGGCCTCTCCCAAAATATGCCATTGAACCTATCTTCGGCTCTTCCTTTCCAGTCACTGCCCATCCCATTGCAAATGTTGTTGCTTTACCGGTTCACAGGAAAATGGAACAAAATATACAATATTTTTAAAACACAGGTCAATCCTACTAATAATACGTATAATAGTAAGTAGATGAGATATGCAAACTTACAATGAAACTATCAACTATGAAACTCAACATTGTATCTAAATGTTTACATGCAAAAATCTTACCAATCACTTACCAAAAGGTGATATAGTGGTTAAACACTAGCCTACATGATGTTAAAAATGTATAAAAAGTTAGTTATAAATCTAAAACCCGACTACTGAAAAGTCACTCTCTTATTTAAGAGATGATTCCCAATCATCGGGTGCATGCAAGTTTTGCTAAAATTCGGTTAATCATTGTTTTATTTATTTTCAACCGGCCAAAACTAGTTTGACTAAAATAGATGGAATATTCAAATATTCATATGATGTTTGAACTGAAACATAAAGAAACTTTATTGTTACATAATCTTACTAAAAGCATATTAATATACTGGGTGGATTTTTGAGATATCACCTTAAGGGCAGGTACCTCTTTCTTCTGTTGCAACGTAGGGGAAAAATCAAACAGAGTTAACATTAGCGTATGCGAATAAAATAGCTATAGAGACATAACCCGACTAAAATGATGAACACGTGATACATATGCCAGCTATAAGATAAAATTAACAACGTAATTTTGTCGGGTTATACATGACAGCGGGTGAAAGCTAATGGGTGCACTAGAACTGGGAGCTGGTGACTGGCTCCAAACATTAAAATCTCATATCCAGAGAAGGATAAAAAAATTGTTGTCCATCTCGCTCTCTCATGAGTGATTTTATAGTTTTATCCTTCTTATATTATTATTGTTATTTAAATTCCAGATCCATTTAATACTCCATCCACGTGTTGCAACAACTGTTAAACATTCTCATGAAACTGTTTATTACTTTTAATTAAAGTTTGAACTGCATTCACAGAATTTTAAAAAATTTAGTCACCAAAAAAAATAGGCCATTTACACTAAATCTGTTTTGATTGATCCGGTTTCTGATAAGATCAAAATACTTCTTCGGTCCAGTTTTAATAAGAATTTCCTCTTAATTTAACCGCTGGGGTAAACAAACTTTTACCATTTTATGTTTCCAATGTCTACATGTAATCAACTAAAGATATTGCTAAAGAAATATCATCATCATCATCAGCCTGTACTAGTCCACTGCTGGACATAGGCATCTCCGATTGCAGCCCTCTGAGCATGATCCTCGGCTAATCTGATCCAGCTCTTGCCAGCCACCTTGTGAACATCATCGCTCCACCTAGTCTGTGGGTGTCCTATGCTACATTTGCCAATTCACAGTCTTAGCTCAAGAACTTGTTTATCCAAGCAGTTCAAAGACATTATCATGTATAATGAAAAGTTCTAATGATAACAATACATACATACTAGCCCAAATTTGACTGTCTTACTATTTGCCATTACAAAGTTCCAGTCCCTACAACCTGGCTCCATCATCAGGTCAGCTCAATAGTACCATATTATTGCATTATCACTGAAGATACGCTAGTATATAAGAGTCCAATCAAAGGCTAGGAAGTGGTTCTAATTTATTATATATTTGATTATTATTCTAATATATTTGACCCAAAAATCTTAGTTACATAGTAAAAACATTTAAAAAAAAATAATAATATAGGCTTGTGTATCACCACTATCTCACCTGTTGTTAAGTGATGATGCGGTTGAGGATGGTAGCACGCTAGGCCTAGAATGGCTCTCAAGGATAGCTGTCGGAACACATTTGATGTTTGGCAACAGATTTTCTTTACTTGAGAGTGGTAGCTCGCCGCACATAAATTTTTCAATAGAAAAATCCATTGGTGTGGATCGAACTCGTTACCTCTGGCGCAAAGCTGACCATTCATCTTTCCCACTACACCACTAAACCCTCGAAAGTTAAAATAAAAACTTGTAAAAATATGAGACTTACCATCTGCAGAACAGTCAACCACAGCTTATACTTGGCCAGGAAGGCTTTGACTCTTGGACTGCCTTCAGCTGACAGAAGGTAGTAGCTGTACATGATGACATGGACAGCATTGTTGATCATCGGCGAGAAGGAGGTTATGCCACCTGAAAAATAAATAGTAATTTTTCAAGGAGACTGTAAAGGCCATTATTATTATAATTCACCATTGCCATACCAAGGCCATCTAATTCACACATGAAAATTAGTAGGTAGATGAATGAATGATACTTTACTACACACCAAGAAAAAAAACAAACAAAAGTAACAGAAAAACATAAGATATCATTAGTACAATGGGCGGTCTTATCGCTTAGACTCTAAGCGATAAACCTCTAAGCCTTAGAGCGATGACTAACAGACAACCTTTGGATGGACAGGATTTACAAATTTATGATTTATTGCGTGGAGTGCGTATTGGGTGGAGCTGCAAAATCGCACGTGATTATAGTCGAACGTGCCCAACATGCTCTTCTCAAAGTAATGATGTCTCTCCCCTTCCAACATCCTACCATCGACCTCTATGATAAATGTCAAGTCCTGTCTGTTAGAAAGCTTTTCGTATCCCAATGTATAAAAATATATCATAAAGAGTTAGTTACCATTTTTACCGGTATCCAATAAGCGGGTAGATAAATGCCCGATACCAAAGACAAAAAGCGCCGTTGCTTGGTGTCATTACAATCGCCTTTCCCCAATCTATACTTCTATACTAATATTATAAACTTATAGATTTAATATTATAAAGAGAGAACATTTGTATTTTTGTATGTTTGTTATGATTTGGCTCAAAAACTACTTAACCGATTTAAAAAATTCTTTCACTAATTCATAGAATGGACTTTCGGAATGAAAATAGGCTATATATTATCCCGTTTAAATCAAGGTACATTTGTGGAGATCTAATTTGCAACCTAAGTCGGCAAAAAACGGTCGAAAAAACGTTTCTTACGAACGCTGCTGAATTGAAAATAGATAGAAGAATATTTTCTATGCAATAGTTGTACAACTTAATAAGACCTACAAAAAAGTCCGCGACAGCATACTCGTATGTCTATCTCTTAAGGTTGACTCACAGTAACCATTTTAATCTTAAAAGTTTTGTTAAAAAATATTACATAACTTCCAAGGCTATTTTCAAGTATGTACTATTAATCCTTATCCAAATAATTACGTTAATTAGCTTGGCCACATATTATTGATTAAAATTGTCCTTTACAGTATATAATTCAAATGAAAACTCTAGAAGATATCACGAATTTCTCATACACGCATCGCAAAATTAATAAAATATTTGCAGTGAAACCACAGATTAGGTCATAGTTACTACGAAAATATTATTATAAGCTTAGCTATGCCGTAGATCCCCATCGATCACAATCAATTTGAAGTCAATATAGTATAATAATATGATCTATTGTATAAAATAATTATCATCTATTTATATAATAATATAATATTTTAAACCACCCCGACTGATCTATGTATAATCTTTTCATTAAAAGCATTCCAATGACTAAACACGACATTTAAAATCTGAGCTGTAAGTTGGTGAGAATTTGAGTATTCTGTAGAGTCCAGGAGATGTCCCAGCATCAGGTCACAATGCTTCCATGTTCTTACAATATCATTGAAGAAGAAGATTTTCGAATTGATCAGACCTATGAAAATTGATTTCATAGCGCAATTAACTAAAAAAAAGCTCATAGTTTTATAACGATTGAACGAATTTTCATGAATCAAAGCTAAGAGCACTCTCGATGAAGACATCTATCAAACAAACAAAAAAATTATCAATAATAAAAACAAAATCGGTTCATCCGGTTAGGTTCTGAGATGCTACAGACAGACACACAGATACACACGTTAAACGTATATTACTCCTACTTTTTGCGTCGGGGAACGCCGTAAGGTTACGGCGGCAGATGTTCTCCTTGGTGGTAAGCTACTTTTTGGTAGATTTAATGATCCCACTACCACTCTACGAAAACTCATGATTCATGAATGCACATAAAACTTTAATTGTTAGGTATATAGCTAGGATTAGAACCAACGACCGTCGGGTCAGAATCAGGGTAACTATCCTTTACGCCAAAGGGCCGTCCAATATCACTACGTACGTATTATAAAACAAAGTCCATCACTGCGTCTGTCTGTCTGTTCGCAATAATCTCAATAGCTACTGAACGGATTATCCTGCGGTTTTCACCAATAGCCAGAGTGTTTATGAGGAAGGTTTAGGTTAGGTATAATTCGTTAAGGTTTTGTGTAAATAGGTTGAAATATGACGATTGTTAAATATGTTCATATTTTATATTCGATGCAACAAACTGATGCAAACTTTGTAAGCATATATGTTCTACCCGTGCGAAGACGGGGCGGGCAGCTAGTATTTTATAACAAGCTTCATTCAATGAACAAAATAAAACAATTAAACTCGTTTAAATTTAAAAAAAAATATCAGTAGCTGGCTAAAAAATCCAGATTACAACAGTGTAGAAACTCTTTTAATATGTACAAATGTAGGTAATTCAAATACATAACAGATAAAAAATAATAACACCACTACACACGCAAGTACACACACACACACACACACACACACACACACCCACCCACACACACACACACACACACACACACACACACACACACACACACACACACACACACACACACACACACACACACACACACACACACACACACACACACGCAACACACAACACACACTTACTCACTTATTCGCATCATCATTCTATCATTTCTTTTCTATAATTACAATAATAACATAAATGTTATTATGTAAAGATTAAACATACAATTATGTAAGGTAACCAGATAAGTTTAACTAAAATAGTTGCTTTACTAAGCTTTAATATAAGCCTTCCCTAAAATTAGAACAATTAATTTTAGGGAAGGCACTGCTTTTTTGCAACACAGTTTTAACTAAAGCCAAAAGGAGGGTTCGCATTTGAAGTCTGTAAACTTTTGTTATTGCAAAATAAAGCAATTTTGTTTTTTGTATTGCAATGAGTAGGGATTTGATACAGCTTTTTAGCGAGATGGTTTTTTGCCACAAGTACCATTAAAAGTTCAATCATGGTACTATAATTTTATTTTAATATTATAATAATTTTTAATTTTATTGTATCTTATTTATATCGGTGTATAAGCCTTATTCTTAGGTGTATGTTTATTTTGATTTATTATTGTTTTATTGGTAAATTTTGTAGTTTATAATATGGTTTTCATTTTCTTAATAATTATTATTTTATTTATCGCACCTATAATGTTACACCACCGACCTTGCTCAACACGCATCTCCCTTCCTCCATCCCAAGGTTGACTGGAAGAGATCGCTTTTAGCGATAAGTCCGCCCATTGTACTGTGTTTACTGTTTATTAAGTTAGTTTGAATTGGTGTACAATAAATAATTTTGTATTGTATTGTATTGTGTATAATTTTTCTCGTAGGTCAGTGACCTTAGAAGTAAAACGTCACAGGTATTTAGTTAGTTTCGCCTTTCTTCTTCCTTTTGCCCTTTCAATGTGATTCACTATTAAATTATTCATGAGATGGTTGATTTCTGGTTGGGCAAGGTAAAGGCCTATAGTTCTCAAACTTCCTAAATTCACTCTACCTTGTTGATTCCAATTGAAATCGTTTGTGGATTTTACCTAACACAAATAGTTTTTTTGTAATATTGTACAGGCTAGCGTTTGACCACTACCTCACCTGTTGGTAAGTGGTGATGCGGTCGAATATGGTAACACGCTAGGACTAGAATGATTACTGGCTTTCAATGACAGCTGCCGGAACACATTAGATGTTTGGCGACAGATTTTCCGACTTGAGGGAGGTTCTTCTTATTCTTCTCTATAAGTATAGTCATATGTTAGCTGGCCAGGTGGACACTAGACAATGTCCTACCACCTTGTAACCTTGTAAAATATTCTCGATTTCTTTTCTGTTTGCTTTAAAGGCAGGTTTGTACATAGGTAGTTAGAGAGGCTAGGCCAATGCTGCTAGGAACAAGTTACTTGAAGCGTCTTAACTGTTTTATTGACGATGCGGTCTGGTAGATCATGCTTGTCTCGAAGTGGAATATCCAACGGTCAATCTTGCAGTATTTATAACACGTCTAGGCGCTACTGTAGGGCTATTCTGTAAGCTAGTTTACGCATCTCGCAACTAACAACTAACTAAATACCTGTGACGTTTTACTTCTAAGGTCACTGACCTACGAGAAAAATTATACACAATACAATACAATACAAAATTATTTATTGTACACCAATTCAAACTAACTTAATAAACAGTAAACACAGTACAATGGGCGGACTTATCGCTAAAAGCGATCTCTTCCAGTCAACCTTGGGATGGAGGAAGGGAGATGCGTGTTGAGCAAGGTCGGTGGTGTAACATTATAGGTGCGATAAATAAAATAATAATTATTAAGAAAATGAAAACCATATTATAAACTACAAAATTTACCAATAAAACAATAATAAATCAAAATAAACATACACCTAAGAATAAGGCTTATACACCGATATAAATAAGATACAATAAAATTAAAAATTATTATAATATTAAAATAAAATTATAGTACCATGATTGAACTTTTAATGGTACTTGTGGCAAAAAACCATCTCGCTCCTATAACAGAGGTTATTAAAACGCCACCATATTTTTCATACTTAAAGCACCTAACCTTGTACAATTATTTATTCTATGACCTAGGGAAAATATGTAAATTCCGAATTCTCGAGCTTTTCATACTTACTTAGTGCTTCTGATCAGAAGGGTTGTCGCTTTACCCTCGGGTACCCTAATTAATTTAGGCCGTATGGGCGCGTGCTTGAAATCTCATTTTCATGAGATCTATGTTCCCTACGCTGACCTTTATAATAAGGCACTTAGCCTGAGTTTGAGTGGTTTTTGTTACCATGAGTTTGTTTTTGTATCGATTTGTAATGTCGTAATTGTTTTGGGGCTTAGGGATAAGAATTAGTTATATAGTAGGTAATATAGTATACAATTACAAACACATATGTAATACAAAAGAATCGAAATTAGTGATTCAGGTATGGCACTTTTTTTCTAGATTGAATGGAAACTGGTTCTCAAGGCCAACTTCCAGAACACATCAGATGTTTTGGCAAAAGATTTTGCAGCTAAAAAGCTGTATCAAATCCCTACTCATTGCAATACAAAAAACAAAATTGCTTTATTTTGCAATAACAAAAGTTTACAGACTTCAAATGCGAACCCTCCTTTTGGCTTTAGTTAAAACTGTGTTGCAAAAAAGCAGTGCCTTCCCTAAAATTAATTGTTCTAATTTTAGGGAAGGCTTATATTAAAGCTTAGTAAAGCAACTATTTTAGTTAAACTTATCTGGTTACCTTACATAATTGTATGTTTAATCTTTACATAATAACATTTATGTTATTATTGTAATTATAGAAAAGAAATGATAGAATGATGATGCGAATAAGTGAGTAAGTGTGTGTTGTGTGTTGCGTGTGTGTGTGTGTGTGTGTGTGTGTGTGTGTGTGTGGGTGTGTGTGTGTGTGTGTGTGTGTGTGTGTGTGTGTGTTTGTGTGGGTGTGTGTATGTGTGTGTTTGTGTGTGTGTGTGTGTGTGTGTGTGTGTGTGTGTGTGTGTGTGTGTGTGTGTGTGTGTGTGTGTGTGTGTGTGTGTGTGTGTGTGTGTGTGGGTGTGTGTGTGTGTGTGTGTGTGTGTGTGTGTGTTTGTGTGGGTGTGTGTATGTGTGTGTTTGTGTGTGTGTGTGTGTGTGTGTGTGTGTGTGTGTGTGTGTGTGTGTGTACTTGCGTGTGTAGTGGTGTTATTATTTTTTATCTGTTATGTATTTGAATTACCTACATTTGTACATATTAAAAGAGTTTCTACACTGTTGTAATCTGGATTTTTTAGCCAGCTACTGATATTGTTTTATTTTGTTCATTGAATGAAGCTTGTTATAAAATACTAGCTGCCCGCCCCGTCTTCGCACGGGTAGAACATATATGCTTACAAAGTTTGCATCAGTTTGTTGCATCGAATATAAAATATGAACATATTTAACAATCGTCATATTTCAACCTATTTACACAAAACCTTAACGAATTATACCTAACCTAAACCTTCCTCATAAACACTCTGGCTATTGGTGAAAACCGCAGGATAATCCGTTCAGTAGCTATTGAGATTATTGCGAACAGACAGACAGACGCAGTGTTGGACTTTGTTTTATAATACGTACGTAGTGATATTGGACGGCCCTTTGGCGTAAAGGATAGTTACCCTGATTCTGACCCGACGGTCGTTGGTTCTAATCCTAGCTATATACCTAACAATTAAAGTTTTATGTGCATTCATGAATCATGAGTTTTCGTAGAGTGGTAGTGGGATCATTAAATCTACCAAAAAGTAGCTTACCACCAAGGAGAACATCTGCCGCCGTAACCTTACGGCGTTCCCCGACGCAAAAAGTAGGAGTAATATACGTTTAACGTGTGTATCTGTGTGTCTGTCTGTAGCATCTCAGAACCTAACCGGATGAACCGATTTTGTTTTTATTATTGATAATTTTTTTGTTTGTTTGATAGATGTCTTCATCGAGAGTGCTCTTAGCTTTGATTCATGAAAATTCGTTCAATCGTTATAAAACTATGAGCTTTTTTTTAGTTAATTGCGCTATGAAATCAATTTTCATAGGTCTGATCAATTCGAAAATCTTCTTCTTCAATGATATTGTAAGAACATGGAAGCATTGTGACCTGATGCTGGGACATCTCCTGGACTCTACAGAATACTCAAATTCTCACCAACTTACAGCTCAGATTTTAAATGTCGTGTTTAGTCATTGGAATGCTTTTAATGAAAAGATTATACATAGATCAGTCGGGGTGGAATATCCAACGGTCAATCTTGCAGTATTTATAACACGTCTAGGCGCTACTGTAGGGCTATTCTGTAAGCTAGTTTACGCATCTCGCAAGCAGTGAGATTTGAATTTCGTATTACGACTCACCGCGGATTCCACTTGCGAGATGCGTAAACTAGCTTACAGAATAGCCCTGCAGCTCCGTAAGCCGTAAGGTGACGTCACCGACAGACTCCACTGGGAGACCAGCTTTGTTCTGATACTAACAGTATGCTGAGTTGGGACAGATTGGTGACGTAGATTACCCATAAACGTTTTTCATTTCATTTCATTTTTCATTAATTTAAATTCTCCCCATTGATTTTATTAAACATAATGATAGTTTAAAAACTAAAAAACCGATTTCACATGCCGCGTGAGACTGTTTCAGTAGCAAGTTTAAGATATTTATCACCATATCTCTGAATATACTTATCAAATCTTTATAAAAAAATAATTTTACCACCTCGGAGATAAACTCTACCTATCTACATGACAAAAAGTAATCGTGTAAAAATAACAAAAAAAGTAATTTGGTAAAAGTCCGTAATAATTCGTAGCATAAAAAAAACATACAGATGAATTGAGAACCTCCTCCTTTTTTTGTGAAATCGCTTAAAAAGCATTGATACTAGCTTTCGATCTCTCTCCCACTTTATCAATAGAGGTACCCATGTTTACCTTGATACCTACATCGAGGCCCAAAATTCTTGTTCCACTACCTTGAAAACGATATTATAGCCATATTAGTCACACAAGTATTATGCAAAACTCTGAAACTGATAACCGGATTGCATACAGCCGTAAGCGTGACATGTCTATTATATCTGCTTACCAAATTATTAACACAAATAGCTATATGGGAAATGGACCTTTCTGGGTCTACGTAACGACTAACAAGTAGTTTTAGACCGTAACTTTCACTAATGGTTGGTTGTCAACAATAAAAAATTGTTTCTGTAAGACTAGCGTCTGACCAACTATCTTGCCTGATGGCACAGAATAATAAATAGTAGCTGGTGGGAAGCGATGATGTGGTCGAAGATGGTAAACTCGCTAGGCCTAGAAAACTCTGACTCTCAAATGCGGTGTGCTGCCGGAACACCGTAAGGTTATGGCGGCAGATTTTCTCCTTGATAATATTAAGCTACTTTTTGGTAGTAGCAAGTCAGGCGGAAGTTATAGACCTTAAAACCTTCTAACTGATGTGCCTCAAACCGGTTTTATTAGAAAGGAAATAATGCAAATATGGTTTTAGACCACTAAAACAATGCATTAGGCAGTTCCCGCCACGTTTCATATTTTAGCGAACGCCGTATATCCGTTAGTCGCATATAAAGTACTTAAAATCCTACATTCTATAATTTAAGATCGTTTAAAAAACTAAAAGAACCGACTTCAAACGTTCAAACGTCGCGCTAGTTAAAGTAGCCACGTAGTAACTATTATATAATCTGTGCTAGTAGTTAGTATGTCGTCCAGGTATGTAAGTGTATCGTAATACAAATGTTGATATATTAAAAATGGCTGGACCGATTTCGTTAAAAATTAAATGGGACCATTTGGAAAGGGTACCGTTTGAGACAAAAAAAGAATTTTCCAAATCGGTTCAGGCATCTTCGAGTAATCGGTGAACATACATAAAAGGTTCCGACGAATTGAGAACCTCCTCCTTTTTTGTGAAGTTAGTTAAAAACTAATTTGCCTATTTTTGATGAGAGCTAAATACTACAATAAATTATTCATACCCTACAGTCTTATTTATAAACGATAACATTAACTAATTAATGCATAACTCGTAATTGCTCCCTGAAGGAATTCCAAACGTCAAAGTGATACAAACCTAAAGTAACTCTTGTCCTAAACAACGTCTATAATTATAACACAGTTTCTTAGAAACTTCTACGGACACTAACTAACTTTTAGTTATAAAATATGTCCTATTTTGTACTTAGTTCTGTATATTTAGGATACAATGTCACTTTTGTTACAGTCAAAAAAAAAAAACAACCGTTTCGTTCATCAGTCAGTCTTCAAATTAGTATCATGATTTTCACGACAATTAACCTGGACTCAACTTGAACCCTTCTCCAAATAAGCATTTGAGATAATAAGGCTGAGGTAAGCCCGAAACCACAAATATAGATTAAACTAGACGCTGCATATTTTTGTATGATGTAAGGTAACAAAAGTAACATGGTGCTCGAGTTGTATGCGATGGCGTTATCATAAAATAGACACTATGCTAGCTATGCAAAACTCTAGATTGCTAAAATTTTGTACGTCACTGAACTTCGTCCGAGAAACCTCGTTACCTCGGCTGTTAAACCTCGTTACCTACCTCGGCTGTTACTTTGAGATTCTAGGTTGATCTCACTTGTTCCGTAATTTCTTTGAACACTGCTCTTGCGACCGAAAATGCTGTCGTCAAGGGTAAGGCTTCGTGACGTCACTTTTTGGGTTTAATTCAAAGAACATAATATCGAGCTGGGTACTGGTTTAAATAATTAAAAATAAATAAAATTAAATGTGTATATTTCAGGCCATATAATATCAAAGGCTAATTGAATAAAATCTACTAATTGAATAAAATTAAAGATAAACTTATCGTCGCATATTTTTTTCTTTCTATTTCACCGTTAAATAACTGACAAAGTGGTGATACCGCCCAAGGTGAACTGGCACAATTCCCACCACAATAAAAAATAAACTGGCCAAGTTCAAGTCGGACTCGCACTCGTAGGGTTCCGTACCACGCCACAGTATTTTATAAGATCGAGCAAAAAATACCACTATCATTTTTCGCCAGCAAAAAATAATAATTAAAAGAAATTTATTTTTTATAACGCCATCTAACATCTAACAAAGGTATTAGGGATCGACATTCCAATATAACGCCATCTATGCGACGATTACCTAACTAAGCGTTCATAGATGGCGTTACATTGAAATGCCGAAAAAAACACGTTTCTTGTATGGGGACCCTCTATTATTTTTAACTTTATTCTGTTTTTAGTATTTGTTGTCATAGCGGCAATAGAAATACATCATCTGTGAAAAAATCAACTGTCTAACTATCACGGTTCATGAGATACAGCCTGGTGACAGACGGACAGACTGACAGACAGACAGACAGACGGACAGCGAAGTCTCAGTAATAGGGTCCCGTTTTACCCTTTGGGTACGGAACCCTAAAAAAATGTGACGAATTCAATTTTATTCAAATTATCGAACTCCGTGCTTGCGAATGTCTATTCTGATGTACGTCTATGGTTTAAAATAACAAGCATGAAGCAGCCTTGCGACCGTTTCGCGAAAAACAAAGAGAATTCTTAATTGCTGGACTCTATTTATAGAGGCGAGAGGCTTTCAGGCTTTTATTTACATACTTTTGTTCAACACCAGCTTTTTGGGTTCCGTAGCTGAATGGCAAAAAACGGAACCCTTATAGATTCGTCATGTCTGCCCGTATGTCACAGCCACTTAATTCCAATTAAGACTACACAGTTAAAACTTGGTAGGTAGGTGTATTATGTGAACTGCTTTACGATTTTTATACAAATATAACTTTTTTTTCATACAAACACTATGAAAATCAAAGTTAAATTTATAGTTGCGAAAAAGTATAGTAATAAAATACTCTACTGTGTTACGGAACCCTACGAGTGCGATTCCGACTTGCACTTGGCCAGTTTATTTCCACAATAACCCAATTCCGACGCATAGTGTGGTACCACGCGGGGGTTGGGTACCTGCACCGGAAGGCCACTGTGAAAAGCGCACATACATTTTTCGATGGAAATTTGCACGGTGGGGATTGAACTCGGTACCTCTGGCGTAAAAGCCGACCATTCTCCCACTACAACACTAGGCCCTCAAAAATAATAAAATATAGTTTTTGTACCTCGTCTGGCTACTGGTGTCTTCCACTTGCAGACAAGGATGTTGCCACTGTTGCCAGGTGAGATGCCGTGCTTTGTAGTTCAAACCATAGAAAATGTATTGAACCAACTACAAATGATAAGTTTGTAATAGTAAATTTACCTTCTTAGGGTTCCGTAATCCTGACAAGGAACCCTTATAGTTTCGTCATGTCCGTCTGTCTGTCTGTCTGTCTGTCTGTCCGAGGTTTTGCTAAGAGACCATTAATACTAGAAAGCTGTAATTTTGTGGGGGTATGTAAATAAATGACGCCGACAAAGTGCTGAAATAAAATTTTGAAAAATATATTTTTTTAGGGTAGCTCCCCTATATGAGAAGTGGGGATGATTTTTTTTTTCATCGTCTTCCCCATCGTGTGGGGTATCGTTGAATAGGTCTTTTAAAATGACTTAAGGGTTGCTAATACTATTTTTCGATTGAATGCTCCATTTACGAAATATTAAACTAAAGTGCAATCCCTCTAAAAGCTAAACTGCTGGCTTGAAAAATCTGGAAAAAATCGTGATAATAGCGCATTTCATGCACTTTAAAGGAAAATTATAGCTGTTAAGATAACTTTATTAGTTTAGCAGTAATAGTCGTTGAACTTGGGTGTTGGATAATTTTGTACCAAATACAAAATCCTTAGAAT
The DNA here is from genome assembly GCA_954871355.1 of Cabera pusaria. Lineage (NCBI taxonomy): Eukaryota > Metazoa > Arthropoda > Insecta > Lepidoptera > Geometridae > Cabera > Cabera pusaria. Next base: position 21,327,217 of record OX940902.1, read on the forward strand.
AAATCCTTTAAAGTGACAAAGACGGAGTACCTAGTTGCTTGTTTATAACAGGTAAAGACTTGCATTGAATAACAGGCTACTACGGAACCCTACACTGCGCGTGGCCCGACACGCACTTGGCCGGTTATTTTGTTATTAAACAACATACATACGAGTATTTACGGTTTTCAGATTTATTCTTTTATAAGTGCTTCAAGACCTTGCTTCTTGCCAAATTTCATGATTCTAGGTTAACGGGAAAGTATTTTATAGGTTTTCGACCCAAAACCTATAGTATAAGGTACAAAAAATGTATGTGCGCTTCTCACAGTGGCCCTCCGGTGAAGGAAAACATCGTTCAGAAGCCAACAACCCCCGCATAGTGGTAGGACACTATCTAGTGTCCGCCTGGCCAGCTACCACCCTCAGAAAATCTGTCACCAAACATCTAATGTGTTCCGGCAGCTATCCTTGAGAGCCAGGTCCCATTCTAGGCCTAGCGTGCTTACCATCTTCGACCGCATCATCACTTACCAACAGGTGAGATAGTGGTCAAACGCTAGCCTATAACGTATAAAAAAAATAAAATAATAATAAGTTGGTCGCTCTATACGTATTTACATTACATTCAAAATAAAAATGTCTTTCTACAAAAAGAACCTCTGACCTTTCGATTTCGTTAACCAAATTGCCTTCATTTTCTTGTAATGCCGAGAGAAGCACAAATATATTATGACAAATCAGGTTGAATGTGACATTTCTCATGGCCTCGAAAAAACAAAAATGATATTCTCCTTTTTTAAAAAGTATATATGTGTGTATATGTTATGAATATTATGATATTACAAGTTGAAGTAAAACTCGTATTAGCTGAGTCAAGTTCCCAGAGGTAGTAGGAGAATTTTATATTAATGTTCCGCCTGACTTGCTACGAAAAAGTAGCTTACCACCATCAATTAGAAAATCTGCCGCTAAAACCTTACGTTCGATGTTCTGGCAGCATAGCGCTTGAGATTCAGACCATTCTAGGCCTAGCGTGAGTAGGTGGTTATTGGGTGTTCTACTCCAGCCACATCTGTTGATTAAACGATATACCCAACTGCGTTCGCTCCGCTTGCTGCGCTCACTTGTTGCAGTTGGGTATATCGTTTAATCAACAGATGTAGCTGGAGTAGAACACCCAATAACTAAAAATTGATTATCTCTCGCCACTTGTGTTTTAGAACTCAAAGCCTCCGGTGTAATAATTTTGGATTGTCTCTCGCCGTTTGCGATGTCTAAACACAATCGGTTAAGTGATCCATGGTAAGTTTCACTCTGGGAGCCCAAGGTCGGATTATCTCCACCGATTGCGATTCCTAACCTACCTGTGTTTTGAGCATATCGTATAGTCAGATAAACCTGTTCTACTACTTCTACTAAAGCCGTAATGACTTTTTGTTGGAATACTTACGATAAATTATCGCGCCCTAACCTACCTGTGTTTTGAGTATATCGTATAGTCAGATAAACCTGTTCTACTACTTCTACTAAAGCCGTAATGACTTTTTGTCGGAATACTTACGATAAATTACCGCGCACTATCCAGTGCGACTTATTACCTTTACCGTGCACCAGTCAGTGCAATTAAGGATAAAAGTATAGTGTGACTGAACCGTACCGCACACTATACTTCAAGATTATAAAGGAAAAGTTTTGGGTTTAGTTAATTAATAACACAATGTCAAATTCTCAGGTTGTTACCAGTATTTTGTTCTGGTCCTAACTGAGAATTTAAAAAAATATAATTTTACTTACATCATCTTACAAACCATAAAACCAAATGAAATGTTCAGTTGTTACTGGTGTTTTTCACTGGTAGTGACTAAAAATTTACTTACTTAAATCTTACAAACTAATTTTGTATGACGAAATATTTATTAGATCAAACAAGATACATTTGTATAATTCCAGAGCGTAGGTGTTCATACTGGAAATCTGAAACAATACAAAAAATATTACAAAATTAAAATCTGCTACCCCTAAAGCACCAACTTTTATATTTTCTGTGCTTTAAAGAAATGTGTGTATATACGTTAATTAAAATTCAAGCGTAGTCACTCACCATTTTCATCTAAAGGATTTTAATTTATTAAATTCATGAAGATCTCATTGTCCCTGCTGCTTGTCGCTCCTGTAAAATAGAAATTGGTACACATTAGTTTAAAACTAAGAATACACAATTTAATTAACAAAAATCTTTACTCAGAATAAATCAAATTAAACTTGGAAATAACTAAACATTAAATCAGTGTGTAGTTAATATAAACAGCAATCGAAAAATAATCATTTTTATGTAATTTTTTAATATTATTTTCTTTACATAACATGTTCAAAATAATTAGGATCGTTTAAAAAACCGACTTCAAATGCTACTGTATTCAATTTGAGTAGCAAGTTTGCGGTTATTATCGCCATATCTCTGGAGATACTTGATAAATTTACAATGAGACCACTACAAAAGTATAATCTTTGAAATAAATATATAATTAAAAAAATCGGACCACAATTGACAGAGAAAAAAAAAATATTTTACAGTGAAACATAGAACATCCTCCTTTTTTTTAAAGTCGGTTAATAGGGCTTTTTGTCGTATGAAGACCTATTTTATTTTTTCGATTTCTAGTTATTGAGAAAATCTTTATTATATAATACGACAGAAATTTGGTTTTTAATTTTATTTTCGAATCAACCAAAAAACTTTACGTTGCAAAATATTATACAATAAAAGCTAGGTACTTACTTGTTATTTCCAAAAAGTTACAGAACTACACTCACCGACACCACAGCCGAAACCGTGCACTTATAGAATGAGGTTTTGTTCACACGCTCGATAGTAGGTACAAACGTATCAAGGTAAAATGGTTTGAATTACAATATGTACATCGTAAGCATTTCTTTTAAGGGTTCGCATACACGTTCGTTTTTAACTCTGCGATTGAACTGTTCTGTAGGTACAGATAAATTTTTATACCATTAAGTTTGCACTGTACAGTTAATTGAATGCTATTTTAACCGACACCTAACCGAGGAGTAGGTTCTGAATTCGTCGGAATCTTTTTTTTATGTATGCTTCTCGATTACTCAAAGATGGCTGTACCGATTTAGAATATTTTTTATATTTGTTTGAAAGGACATGCTTTCCAAGTAATTTCATTTAAATTTCATCGAGATCTCATGACATATCTCAAGAGATATGGAGACAAACACATCAAACTTGGCACATGACTAGCGCAACATTTGAAGTTGGTTCTTTTAGTTTATTAACGATTTTAAATTATAATTATTACCATTCAGTTAAACTATCATTCATATGTATAGTCACACTATTTAGTGAAAACGAGCAGTTTAAACTCAAGGTGTGTAGCGGCCTTAGGACAAATTACTTTTTAACCGACTTAACAAAACGAGGACTTAACAGATAGCGTTTGTACGAATTACTTTTTTGTTTATTATATCATAGCTCAATCATTTATGAACTGATTTGTTTTTTTTTTTTTTTACTGACTTCACAAAAAGGAGGATGTACTCAATTCGTCTGTATAATTTAATTTTTTTGTCACTTCAGAACCTCATCATTTATTAACTGTGTGTGGATTTGGACAATGTTTTTTTTTTATTTTTTTACCGACTTCAAAAAAAGGAGGAGTTTTCTCATTTCTACCGATATTTTTTATGTTTGTTCACGGATAACTTCGTCGTTTATGAACCGATTTTGATTATTCTTTTTTTGTTCGAAAGGAGATATTCCAAGTGTAGTACCATGATAATTTTATCGAGGTCTGATGAGTACCTCCAGAGATATTGAGATAAACATCTCAAAATTGGTACTGAAAATGAATAGCGCGGCATTGAAGTCGGTTCGTTTTTAGTTTTTAAACGATATTATTATTAATAGAATATGTTTACAGTGTAGTTCCATTTTAATTTTAACGAGATCCGATAAGAATCTCCAGAGATATGGAGATAGATACCTCAAACTTAGTACTGAAAATGACTTGCGCTGCATGTGAAGTCGGTTTTTTTGTTTTGCAAACGAACTTTAATTATGTAAGAAAGTAAATAGTAATACTTCCCGTGTGGTGTATTGTACAGTTCAAATAATTAGATACCGTCTTATTATCTAAACACATAAAATATGATTGTAATATTTTATGCACTGACTTTTAATTTTTCTATCTTTTAATCTATCGTAGTCGGGTAATGGTGTGAGTTTTTATATTGTCATCCGAGTAGGCGCTATCTTTCTTTGATCCGATTTCAAAGGTGGTGTGACCATTAGCTTCAAATTTGCTTGTTTTGTTAAAGTACGGGTACTTAATATCTTTTGAATTGGAATATTATTTGCTGACACATAAAAAGTATTTGCTATAAAATCGCGTAAAATTAGAAAACTGACATATTCTTCGCTGGTTCATCATCCTCGAGAATCTCGCTGCCTGCCAGACCCTGCCAACCGCCCGCCACCCTGCTCAGCCACCGCCTGCCACCCTGCTCAGCCGCCGCCTGCCACCCTGCTCAGCCGCCGCCTGCCAGACTCCGCCAGCCACCGCCAGCCCGCCTGCCGCCTGACATTGCGCAGCCACGACACTTCGAGAAAACATCTACAGAAATATGTGAGTGAGTATTGTCTTATTACGTGTTTTTTTAAAATCTTTGTTCCATCCATACTCATTTTTTTTTTTTCTCAGGTCGGACTCTGAATACGAATCTGAAGCAATCGTGGCCACAGCACCGTCGGTGTTGTCGCAGCCTACCAAGAAGCCAAAAGCCTCAAAGCGCAAGATCACCCCCGTCGTTAACGCTGCTGCCCTTGCTAAGCGCGGTCATGCATCATATTCACCATCCTTCACACCACCCGATTTGCAAGAGCCGGAATTTTCGTGGTACGTATATATATATATATATATATATCTGATAGGTTATCGTTTTTATCGCTTGGTGGTAACTACTACTAGGTACCGATGCAGGGCCCCAACCGTACTATAATTAACGTATATACGATAATTTAGGCCTCCGTATTATGTACGCAAATACACGATAAATTCCATACACCACAAAGTTTGAGAATTACGCTCATATTCAATAAAAAATTGAGCATATACTATTGTTTATTGGTCACAGCGCCAGCTTATTTCTTCAGTTCAAAACGTTGGTACGCTTATAAAATCTGTGTACTGTGGTCTGTCTTCTCAGCCCGTCTGCCTGTATGGAGTTAAATATACATTGATTCTGTTCTGTATACACAAACAAAGTGTAATAAAAATTATCGTTTTATATGATTTTTTAATGTATTTTAAGCCATTATACTGAGTGTACGATAATCTTGTTTCAAAAACGTTAAAATACGATAATTTCACGGCCCTGGTACGATAATTTCCTCGCTTCAGGTTGGGATCCCTGTACCGATGATGATAATAATTATTTAACAATAATGTATATTGTATGGAGTGAGCAACTTTAAATTATTATTTAACTCTGAATCTAATTATGATGATAAAAGTTCCTAAATATTATCATAACAGTATTTCATCATATTTTATTTTCTTTATTTTACAGGTCTAAAAAACGCAAGTCAGACATCTTTTCGATTCTGAAAGGGGAAGAAAGCGTTGCTGCATCTAACGCATCACAAAGCGCCGGAGGCAACGTATCGACTTCTTCTTTCACGACGAGGGTTTCCGGAGGGCAGAGCCGACGCACCGCAATAGTCTCCGAAGGCGACTTTTACGTTGAGGTGAAGCTTTACAACGTCGTCGACGTTCAAAATACGCCTCCTCAAGAACGCTATAAAAAAGCGTTGACGAGTGTAAAGCTGCGTCTCAACGAACAAACTAAGGAGTGGGAAATTTTACAAGAGTTTCTCATTACGGTGTTTAAATTATTTAAAGATTCTAAACCAACAAAATATAGTGATAAGATTAATTTTAAATAAACAAAACGTGTGCATAGGTTTATTATGGTTTTTATTTTATTAAATTAAGTTAGGTTCATAAAGGTAGATAGAATTATTATAGTATGTTTTGATATATGTAGTGTAGGTAGACTATATTAAACTTTCAAAGTAAAATTTTTAATTAATTTGAAATAAAAAAGAAAATTAAAAGCGTATAATATTATAATACTGACTTCAAAAAATAGGTAACTTTCTATGTAGGTAGGTACTTAAATTAATAATTATATCTAGTAGGTAAACAAGCAAGTAGCTTCTACAATGCCATTCTGTTCAGTTTGTAACACATCTATAAGCGGTAGGCGCTGGACAGGTCATTTGCGAAGTAATACACATAAACAAAACGTTTTAACTGTACCGCATATCGATGTGGAAGGCGTAGATATTGTAGCGACAGCATTTCAGAACCGAATAATATCTTACAGGATTGCTGCGCAATACGCAAATGAACATTCTATTGATGTATTTTTAGATTCAATACGAAACAAAGTCAAACTCATTTTAGATGAATGCATAAAAAAACATATTTGTGTCAAAGTCAACTTCGAAATATTCTCAAAGTTTTTACTTTTCAAAAATAATGAACAAGAAACTAAATCGTTTATGACAAAAAATATCCCTGCTTATGGAAATTATAATTTTGAGCATTTATATTTAAATGTAATCAATACAATACGCACAAAAATTGACCAATTCGAAGAGCAAGATTCGGGTTGGACTTTTCTTAATTGTATGCATATTGAGGTTAATGTTAATAAATATCAACCACTTCGCGGCTCCACGTATATTGAACTACCAATATTCATCAAGAAAAAGAAAGCATGTTTAAATATTCAAAACAACGATAAACACTGTTTTCTGTGGAGCGTGGTTGCAGCCCTCTATCCAACTAAAAACCATCCTGAAAGGGTTTCGTCATATGTACATTTTCGCAATGTACTAAACACTGAAAACATTTCGTTTCCCATGACTTTATCTGATGTTAAAATATTCGAAGAAAACAATCCAAACCTAAGTTTTATCATTTTTGGCTTAAAAAATAACAAGACTGTTGTAGGCCCGCTTTATAAATCAGAAAGCCATGAAAATAAAAAAACGATTCACCTTCTTTGGATAGAAAACAACACAACATCTCACTATTGTCTCATAAAGAATTTATCGAGACTGGTGAGAAGTCAAATAACGAAGCATAAAGGACAGATCTATTTTTGTGACACTTGTTTGTTGTTTTTTAAAACGGTTGAGGATGTAGAAAGTCATACCTGTAACGGAATTGTCACTGTCCTACCGGAAAAAGGGTCAGTAATTAAATTCAAGAATTTCGAACGCAAACAAGACATTCCTTTTGTAATTTATGCTGACTTTGAAACTATGCTAGAAGATGTAAGCAAAAGTGAATCAGATCCTCAAAGTTCTTATACGCGCACTACACAAAAGCATACACCTATCGCATTTGCTTACAATGTGATTAATTCTCTTGACCCTTCTTACAATAAATTCGTAATCTTTAGAGGTCCTCATTGTGTAGAAAAATTTGTTAGCTCTCTTTACAAAGATGTTCGGGATATCCATGCAGTGTTATCACAAAACGTTCCCATAATTTTTAATGCAAACGATGCAATTGATTTTAGGAATGCAGTTCGATGTCATATTTGTGAGAGTTTTCTATTCGGAGATAAGGTCAGAGACCATTGTCACCTTACTGGACAGTATCGGGGTGCAGCTCATAGCTTATGTAATTTACAGTACAAAGTTCCAAAGTTTGTGCCAATTTTTTTCCACAATTTAGCAGGGTATGATTGTCACTTGTTTATAAAAACACTTGGTGAAGCGCCTGGACCAATAAAAATAATTCCTAAAACGAAAGAAAATTATATCTCTTTCACAAAATTCATTCCAATATCAAGAGACGAGTTTGTTCAGTTAAGATTTGTAGATTCGTTTAAATTTTTAGGAACCAGTCTAGAAAAATTGGTTAAAACCATGAAAACTCATGAGTTTACTCATTTAAGGAATATTTACCCAAATGAAAATGAGTTTTCCCTTCTAACTCGTAAAGGCGTTTACCCTTACGAGTACATGAACGCATGGGAACGTTACAACGAGCCATTTCTGCCAAGCAAAGAAAGTTTTTATAGCTCTCTCAACAATGAGCACATATCAAATAAAGATTATGAGCACGCACAGTCAGTTTGGACCCAATTTGAAATTCGGAACCTAGGCGAATATACCGATTTGTATTTAAAAAGTGATGTGTTGTTGTTAACAGATATATTTGAAAACTTTAGAAAAACTTGCAAACATTACTACAACTTGGACCCTGCATTCTATGTTACAGCACCGAGTTTATCATTCGATGCTATGCTTTATAAAACAGGCATTGAGTTAGAACTAATAGATGACTTTGCTATAGTAGATATGTTACAGACAGGCATACGAGGAGGTGTGGTAATGGCAGCACATAGGCATGCCAAAGCAAACAACGAATTTATTTTCGACCATGATCCGTTGATGCCAGAATCATTCATAGTCTATATAGACTGCAATAATCTTTATGGATACAGCATGTGTCAAACATTGCCCTTGTCAAACTTTAGGTTTCTTGATCAATCAGAAGTTAATAAACTAGATGTAAATAATGTATCTGATGATGCAGAGTTCGGCTTCATTCTAGAAGTCGATCTCATTTATCCAAAAAAATTACATTGGGAACATAATGATTTACCGTTTTGCCCCGAAAAAGATATTCCACCGGGTGGAAAAAATGAAAAGTTAATTCCAAATCTTTATGACAAATTTAATTATGTTATACATTATGTACATTTAAAAACCTGTTTAAGACATGGTTTGATCTTGAGACGAGTACATCGTGCTATAACGTTTCGACAGAGTGCATATTTAAAACAATACATCGATCTTAATACAAATTTGCGTCAAAAAGCAACGTCAACTTTTGAGCAAGACTTTTTCAAATTGCTCAATAACAGTGTTTTTGGTAAAACGTTAGAAAACAACCGCAAGAAGGTCCATGTTGAGTTGATAAATCAATGGAATGATCAAAACAATAGAACTAAAAAAAGAAATAACGCAGAAAAATTAATCGCGAGTCCAAACTTTCACAGTGCTTCAGTTTTTACGGAAAGTTTGGTTGCGATTCAATTAAAGCCTAATCGTATAGTATTAGATAAGCCACTGTATATCGGATTTACAGTTTTGGAATTATCAAAATCACATATGTATGATTTTCACTATTCTATATTTAAACCATTTTACAGGGACCGCTTGACGATGTGTTATACTGATACAGACAGCTTTATTTATCACATCCAAACCAAAAATTTTTATCAAGATGTGAAAAATACGTTTTTGGAGTATTTTGATACCAGTAACTTTTCTGTTGATAATTATCACAAATTACCAATAATTAACAAAAAAGTACCAGGACTTTTCAAAGATGAAATGGGTGGAAAAATAATCACTGAATATGTAGGATTACGCTCTAAATTATATTGTATAAAAAATACTGACACTGAAATTAAAAAGGCTAAGGGAGTAAAATCATGTGTTGTTCGAGATCTTAGTATCTTAGATTATACAAACACATTGCTTACATCAAATACACTACGCAAGAAAAACATATTGTTTAAAAGTATAAAACATGAAATATTTACACGTTCTGTAAACAAAATTGCGCTTTCTAGTAGCGACGATAAACGATTTATTTCGCAAGATAAAAAATCAAGCAGAGCTTGGGGTCATATTTCAATTCTTGGGGTCTAATCTAATGAAAGTAGCTTAAGATTATCTGTAAGATGAAATAAATATGTAATATAATAATAATAATAATAATGTTATAATAATGTAAAGTGAACCTTAAGTAAGAATATAGTGAATAAACGAATTTCATTTAGAATACTTGTTGTTTTTATTTTATTTTAAGAGCCTTAACATCTAGCTTAAGTTAATAATGCAAAATCAATTTAATGTTTGTGAAAAATTTTGTGTAAGCTATTCCTGTAATCTACGTAGATACTTCAAATTCACTAACGCAGCATAAACTTTTAACACCGACGCAGGTGCACTGACATGTCACTACATGATTTTGCACATTCGACAAACATTGAATAAAATTCATCATGCCCTGCTCATTATAGCCTGTTCGAGCGTCGTAGTTAACACACATATTCACATACTTTCAAGTCGACTTAAGACGTAAGTTTTGAACTTTTATTCCTTTATTTCTATTTACTCGATATTATCCATAAAAATGACCCTAATAGTTTTCTATTTTGTTTCAGATTATGACAGACATTGTAATAAATAATAACAGTGAGACTCAAGATGGACTTTTTGGAATTAATACCCAAGACCTTCTTTTCCACTGTGCGCAGAATCCGTTAGAAGGCTTTGACGAAATTTTTCCAATCACTAATCAGAAGAAATCGTCTCCAAAACGTCCAAAACGGAAGACAAAGAAGACACCTGGTGAAACTAAAAATCTTCGCAATAGTATGCGGCGATCATCATTTGTTTTAAACCGTGAAGCATACAAAGGGAGACGTTTGATTCAGATCAAAATAATAGACATTAGTGGTGATAACAGTGACACTGAAAGTGATGTTGTAATATCGGCTCAATATATAGTAAAAGATTTTACGGACAGAATATTAGATCAAACCGAAAGAGTGATTAAAAATATATCTGAAAATATAATAAGTGATTCTGACTGATGAGACGCATAATTGAATAACATTATTTTTAAATAGATCAGTTAAATTAAATTAGAAGTGATTCTTAAGATGTTTAATCAAATCAGTAAGTAGTATCTCCCTGAATGCATTGTACTATTTAATTCATTAAATTTAAGATATGTTTTAATTTTCGATATTATATTAAAAACCTATTCAAATATCTGCTGTATTTTAATTCCTAAATACTCACCACTTTAATTCTTTAAAATATAATTTGGTAGAATAAAACAACAACCAGTTTAGGCAATAATTATTTTATTTTATTTAAAACATTAAATTAAATTCTTAGCTTACATTGAATAAATGTATATTATTATTATCATACCACTTTTTTAAGCACAATACATTTTTTAATGCACACATTTTCGTGTGTTGTACACAATTTAAATTTATATTAGGTTTTTCATAGTCGTGATATAATTTTAAAAAATTAGGACATCCTTTTTCTCCCACATCTATTATTTCACAGTTCTCACAAAGGCCTTTGATCCACATAACTTTCTCAGTTCCTTTTGTTAACACTTTTTTATTATTCAAATATGGTATTATAATTCTTTTGAATTCCCTGTAGTCAATGTGGCCTTCACTCCAGAAATATCCTCGATTTGCTTCTATCCACCGCACTTGTTTCTTTTCTTCGATCGATAAGTTTTTAAATGGATAGGGGGGCTTGACAAGAAAGGTTTGGGTATTTTCTTCGTTTAAAATAGACAATTCTTTTATAATAAAATTATTTTGTGTATCTTTGAATCCTTGTACATCCACGAATATATATTTTATTCTGCAAGGATTCATATTTTAAGATATTTTTTTTACTATATTACTCAACGGTCTGTACTCGATGATGGAATCGTTTAAAATAAGACAATATGCAGCTGTCTGATCAGGTATTTCTGAATGACATTCAAGTTCCACACGTACGCTAACTACAGGACCTGACTTAAGGTTTTCGCTTTGTCTAGAGCAATCGATTACAAACAGCGGTGCTTTTTCTTTGAATTCAGAAGTACTTAGCAGTGGTTCACTTCTGCGTCCATAATAAGATGTCTGAAACCTGACATATTGCTCATACAATAATGAATATTTATGATCATCAAGACTAATATTCAAGTTTTCATATGGAAAATAGTTAGAGTTAAGATATACTTTGACATCTCTTAAATAACAAGGGTCGAATTTTGATATATCGCGATCAGCTAAATTTTTTCTATTTGTTTGTAAGCCTATGATTACATATCTTGGCTTTTCAATCTGTGAGGACGTTTTAATTGACCAAGTATGCTTAGTTGTTTTAGGTAATAAGGGATACTCATATAAATCCCAATTTCTAAAAGCCAAATATAGAGAACGATCCTTTTCCAATAACTTTAGTAAATTAACTTTTTCTTTATCTGATACCTTGACGTGTGGAACGCGCCAAACTAACTTATTTATTATTATATCTTCAAGAACCTCACCAGATGGAACTTTCAAAGAATTCAAATTTGTATTACTGCGTAATAATATCAGTTCATGTTTACAATTCATAATTATTTTCTTATAATCTTCAGCAAAGCCCAAAATATTACTAAGAGGTATTGAGGCAGAAAAACTATTTCCATGGGTTGTTTTTGTTCCATTTATATCCCAACCCCAAGCTTTTGCTATCTTAGCTTCATTTTCATTAAATGATACTAAACTCTTCATTGTTGTAGTCATTCCAGCATTTTTGATTCTATCTATTTCAACTCCATTTAGTTCATAACGAATATCTTGAAAAAGAAACAGTAATGGATTGTTTGTGAATTCCACAGCAGTAACTTTTAGTTTTGTATCCTTCTTTATGATGTTTACTGTTCCTTCTAAATAAAGGGTACTTGCTGATGGTAGTATGTATAAATCCTGCTGATTGATAGGTATGCGGATTTCATCATTCCTGTTAAAACTTGTTACGTAAGGTTTATATGAATGATATTCGATACCGTCTATGGTGTTATCGTATGCTGGTGAACTTGTTATATCCAAAATGTTCATTTTAATAGACCAATTAATTTCAGGAACTTTTTATTTTCCCTGGTCAATTTAATTTTTTTCTTAGTTGTTCCTTTTCGGATTGTTCGATGAGTACTGATGTGTTTCATTATTGAATTACTACTTTTATTGAAGTCGATCATCTTTTCCTGATATGCAAATATAATTGAACTTCTTCACCGCGTAGATTTATTAAATTATTATTAATATCTAATAATCTAATATTAATAGTGCTGACGTCAATTTGATTGACAGGAAAATAAATTATATTCTTTGGCACTTCTATTATTCGGTATCCTGGAGGCACGTTAGGAGCAAATTCATAAAGAATATGGCTTGGTTTTCCATTAATATATGATCCGCTCACTATATCACATTCGACTCTTACCACTGTTGTCGATAAAATGTTAACTGGGAGTTGCGACTCGTGTATTATATTGGCTTTAAGAGTTTTATTACCAAATCCTAGTAAAGTTCCTGGAGAATTAGCTTTTTCAAAATGGATATCTTTAGAGCAGAAGATAAACGATTTCAACGTGTTATTATTGCAAAATAAATTAAAAGCGACTCCTTTTTTTACGTTTGACTTTAGATAATCAGAAATATCTTGCAGTTCATAAGTGCCTTCTGGTATGTCTACGACTTCGTTATTGTCATAATAATATTTATTGTTTCTGTTATCAATGTTAGGTATTGAATTGAATGTTGAGAAATATAACAGAGCACACTCGTATTCATCATCAAATTGTAAAGCTGGATAATAGGTAGTGGATAAAATAGAGGTGTTGCCTGTTATTGACAGCGTGAAAGACATTTTAGAAATGATGGTAATAAAAACACGTTTATAAATATATAGTCACAATACTTTATTAGAACATTTTATACAAATAGTATTAGCATAACATTTTTTCCAAAATTCACTTAGGAACTTTAAACATAAATGACCACAATTAGATGTATTAAAACGTTGATATCTACAATAATTGTATGTTATATTAAATTTTAAATATCTTAGTAACTCAATTGGTGGCTTTAAATCACCAAAGCTATCAAAATACTCACAATAGTTAAAATGTTTTACATAGGCTACCCAATGGGTTCCTTCATTCTCTGAGCTATCTAAATTAACAATCGCACACTCAATGTCCTTAGGCTTTGGCGGCAATTCATTTCTCATGAAAACACCTCTAAAGTAAGGTATGTGTTTAGTAGCATACTCTAATATGTCTATATCAGTGAGAGCACGCTTGGGTAACCTTTCTATTAGTTTTTTGAACTATTTACAAAAAGACCATTGCCTTTTTTATATGGTTTTATATATAAGCCTTTTCCTAAGGCGATACTTTCCATCGTTTTATTATGACGTTGGGCTTCTTCCAAATTCTTTTTAGCTGCTTTATGATCATTTACAGCTTTAGTAATACCTGCTGCACCTCCAACCAATGCACCTAGAGCAGACAGTCCTGCGAATATTGGTATAAGTGGTAAAATACCACCTGTTTTTGGTAACGGTATTACACGAGGCAGACACACTCCTTTTTTATTTTTTATCAGTTTTTTCGCAGCTGAATATGCAGCTTTAATAGCTCTAGAATTGCTTTTTGGTTTTAATTTTTTCAGTCGTTTATGTATTGTAGAGACGATCGATTTAAATGTTCTCACGCCAGCACCATGCTTCATTTTGGTTTTCATCACTTTGCTCACAAGCCACGAAGACAGTTTTTCTCCTCTTCCTGCATTTTTCGATTTCATCCGTTGCTTTGCCATATTTAATAATTCTAAATCAGCTCTGTGTCGATCTTCCAATTTATTTGAATTATCGTATGCTATATCGTGTCTCATGCAAGCATTATCAAGCTCATTAACTCCTTGATCACCTCTCAATAATCGTTTTCTTAATCTGGTACCAGGTCCACAGTAATTGTACCCAGGTAAATGCAATTCAAATGGTAAGTTATTTATGATGCTGTTAACGAGTCCACCACCGTGCATAGCTGAGTTATAAATGAGATAAAATATCTAAATTGACTTAATTTTATATACTTAGGTATGTAACTCTATAGAAAAGATAATCATACAATTGCTCGTTTTTCAATCCAACTGTTTTCAGTACTAGGTAGACCTAACCACTTTACGAATAATTTATTACCTTTTTTTCTTATAACCTTTTCAATTAGATACACATTAGGACACTTAGTTTTTTGAAGTTCTTGTTCATAAAAACTTCCTAAAATTGGTTGATAGTGTAGATCTTCTATGGAATAAGTGATAGGTTTAGAACCATGAACTTTTTTAATCAAAAACAATTCCGTAGACCAGTTTGGGGTGTATCCTTTTTCAAAGTTACCTTTATATTTACTTATACGAACATGGTCACCAACTTCTAATTTTCTGGTCTTTGACAGACAATTAATTTCCTGTGATTTGATTATATTTCTCAATACTTCACTTTGGTTTGATTGGTTAACATCGTTTGGTTTATATTTTATTGTTCGATGTATTGTGTTATTGTATGTTGCCATAACACTTTCTAAAAGCTTTCCAATCCATTTATAACTACCATTCAAACTAAATTTTTTATACAACTTGTTCTTGAGAGTTTTGATTAGTCTTTCTACTATAGAAGCCTTTTTTATGGAATATGTAGAGTAATGATTAATTTTATTTTTTAGCATAACTTTTTTAAATTCATCGTTATAAAATTCTGTGCCCATGTCAGTTTGTAAGTTAACTGGCTTTCGATAATTTTTAAATAATAGCGAACTAAATGCATTTGCTATTTCGGATTTAGTCTTCGTTTTAACAGGGATAGCCCAGGAAAATTTAGAAAAACAATCTATTACAACAAAAATATACCTATATCCATTATTACAACTTTTTATATTTTGAAAATCCATAAGATCAGCTTGCCATAAATCATCAATTCCTCTTAATATTACAGATCGTCGAACAAAGTTTTTACGAGCTGTTTTATGAATTTCATTTACTATTTGTAGCTTACTCATTTCTTTGATTTAATGATTTGGTCTAATTCAGCCTTTGTATAATAATCTGCTTTTAAATTCTCAATGCCTTTTTTAACATCTGCTTTTAAATCGTTGAATATTATATCGACTTCTTGCTTTTTTACAAACAATTGAGATTGGCTGTCTACGTATTCCTTGTTCACAGCATCGGTATTTTTCAATGGAATTGTAATCCCAGTCAACCTTGTATTTTGTAAATCGAACTCTCCGGTTTCAGTTCGCATCAAGACTTTATCAAAATTTTCTAAAAAGTCTGGTAAACGCAATCGTTTATGAATATGATGTCCAAACTTATCCATTATTGTGAACTGATGGGTGTTGTTGACAAAGATCAAATGATACTATTTTTAGAAATGTATGCTATTTATTAAGGTATAATGTTGCTTTCGCGCAGTTCTTCTATAATAGATATTATTTCATTATCTAACCCAGTGTTACCAGCATCTTTTGAAGCAATCAATAGTTTTAATCTTTCAACCAGTTCATTAGGATTGTCCCAGTAAACGTAGTCAACATTTTTCTTCCACTGTTTCAACAGAGGTAGTCCTTTTCCTTGATGAAGTAAATCAGGTTGACTACTGTCAGTGCTCGCTGAAACTTTACGCAACTTAAATAGCGGTTTTATTATATTCAAGTATTTTCGACCTCTGTTACTTCTGATTGGTTTATTTGGATCGAATTCTCTTCGGTGCACATTTGTTTCTAGTAACATTATTTTATAATGTCTCAAATCTTCATCAGTTATTGCAGATATATTAGGTACTTTTTTAAACAGAAGTTCCTTTATACCAGGAGTATATTTGTACTTGTTTGCACCAACTTGAATATAATCATCAAAAAGAGTTACACGCGAAGATCCCATCATGTGTTTACCTCGTTCATTTCTCACGCCAAACGGAACATCTTGTAAAGTTTTGGAAGACATGGACCACGAAGAAATTTCTTGATCACTTGAACCTGATTGCACTGATTTAAATGATTCCTCATTTTCTTCATTATCAGATTTTTCTGAATTCTCATAGCTTTCATCTGAATCATTAGAGTCTCTTGGACTAAATACGTCGAACTCGATGTTAGAATCTCTCTTAAGAGTTTTGTCCTTGTCTAATGGACTTGAAGTTTCAAATTGTACTCCTTTAGTTTGGGAACACGTTTTAGATTTTTCCACCATTTCATTAAGAGGACTTGTAATTGGTTTAAAAACAGATTCCAAAATACTATTGTTTTCCATTTCAATATCTCGCATCTTTTTAACCTTATTTTTAACAGCTGCCGCAGCCTTTACAATTTGTCTCTTTAGATTTTTTTCCATATCTTTAAATTGAATTTCAATTGATTGAACTATTGTCAGTGTTCTCACGAAAGTGATAACATGTGTTTTTACTTCAGCTATTTATAGTAGGCTAGCAATAGAGTGTAATCAGAAATACAATCGTGTTATATTGGCGAATACTCGCCTACAAATTGGACACTTATTACCAATGGAAAAAGCACACTTTGCACAAGCCGCAGCATGACCACAAGGTAAAAAACAAGTGTTAAGCTCTTCTTCTAAACAAATTTTACAGATTATTGAAGATGATGTATTTACTATCAAAGGTAGATCATCCAGTGGAGTCTGTTGGCAATTTTTTTTAATTTCTTCGTATACATAATTTTTCATGCTCTTAACGTAGTCTTTTCCTTTCATTACTAAAACATACGGACATGACTGGAACCAGCGCGCATGCTCTACCCATGGTTGATCTTCAGAGTTCCAGTCTTTAAGCCTTCCATCGCAGTAAAAACAAATAACTCTGTCGTCACAGCCTGCATAAAAAAATCCTGCTTCAGCCATTTCTTGTGGTTTTTGTGTTAATCCTCGAGGCCAGGTATCGAAACTTCTTAAACGTTTGTATACAGTGGAGTATATACGGTTCACAGGATTATTAAACATGATTTCTATATTTAATTATTAAGTTTACTGCTATTAGCTGTTTACTTTTCAACACCTCGACAAGCATTGACATATTTACGACATACATACTAATGAAACACAACAAACGTATCGAATTTCTTTCGGTAACATCCTTTGTTTTTTTCACAATCCTTGTTAATCACTACATAACTGTAGGGTTCTTTCCATATATTTGCACACATTTCTCTAAATTCCTGCCACGTCATATCTGTATTGACGTGTTCATCATAAATATGTCTCATATTTATATCATCTTGCTTAAAGAGAACAATTAAATTTGCATTATCTCTCACTAACTGTTTTGGTATTTTGCTATAAGTCTGATTTAGATAAAAACAGTCTATATATTTATGTCTTCCCATTGCAAAATAGTCGCGCATATTATTTTGATTCTCACACGCTACGTCATCGAATATAATTATTGAGTTACATTTTGCTGCCTCTGGAGTAAGAACTTCTTCATTTTCATGATACTTAGAAAAAGTAACACCAGGAACCATTCGTAATACCTGTTCCAAATACATGTATCTCGGTTGATAAAGAGTTTTTGAATAAACATAAACATTTTTAAATTGCAAACCATTTTCATGTAAGATGAGTCCGATAGCCAAATTAGTTTTTCCACAGTTCGACGGGCCACATATTATACATCGTATTGTATTTGGTAAAAGCTTTCCATGACGAAAACTGCGTTTTTCAGAATTAATATTTATATTTTCGAATTTTAATGATATTGGCTGCTTAACGAACTTCATTGCAAGAGCGCTTTTCGCAGAATGATAAGTAATGTTTAGTAACCACATTAATAAACATTATAATTTTCACCGGAGGCTTTGAGAGTTCTAAAACATGTTGATCAAAATTATTACACCGGAAGCTTTGAGAGTTCTAAAACACAAGTGGCGAGAGATAATCAATTTTTAGTTATTGGGTGTTCTACTCCAGCCACATCTGTTGATTAAACGATATACCCAACTGCAACAAGTGAGCGCAGCAAGCGGAGCGAACGCAGTTGGGTATATCGTTTAATCAACAGATGTGGCTGGAGTAGAACACCCAATAACCACCTACTAGCGTGTTCAGGTTTCCATCATCATTGCTTATTACCAGGCGAGATAGTGGTTAAACAATAACCCATATGAGATAGTGAAAGTGAGGCGAATTTTCTATGTATTTCAACTTGTTATTTGCCGTTGGAGCATTTACCGTGTATAGGGATCGAACTGCAAAGTTAAGTTGGTCCTTTAACCCAGTTTGATGAGTTTTTACGGAACCCTCGGTGCGCGACCGACTCTTTCAACTCGCAATTGGCGGGTTTTCCACTGACTTCCAAAAAGGAGGTTCTCAATTCTTTGTATGTATGTTACGCGATTACTCCGTCCGATTCGAATGATTCTTTTTTTTATTTTAATAATTGAATTGAATAATTGAATAATTGAATTTAATAATTGAATTAATTAAAAATTGAATTAATAATTATAAAGTACTAGCGACCCGCTCCGGTATTACGCGTGTGCATAGTAATAAGCGGCCAATGGCTAAGGCGTCGATCAGGCTGTTTTCATCAATAGATAGCGTAATTCAAGAGAATGAATGTTTATAAACAGGATTCATAATCATAATCAGCCTACGGTTGGACGTAGGCCTTTCCCAAGATACGTCACTGAGCCCGATCTTCGGCTCATTAGGAGGGATATGCCCTAATCGCCACGCTGGGCAGGCGAGTTAGCTATCGCAGGACGTAGCTCCTTGCACCGGTGGCGTTGCTGCCTGTCACCGGCCTTTAGTATTTAGCTGCGCCATAATTTGAAATGGTTATACCGCCATTTGTCGGTCGCCAGAGCCTCGTTTGTCGGTTAGCAGGATGCACCACGGGCAGGTGAGGTTGGCTGGGAGCACTGAGTGGTAGTAGATTGGTATTTGTGCTCCCTTATCTTCTTAACCCGCTTTCCCAGCGTGGCGATTAGGGCATATCCCTCCCAAAAATGGAAAGTCACACACAAAGCCAAGGCCCCAAGGCAGTGACTGGAAAAGGAGAGTCGAATATCGGGCTCAGTGGCGCATCTTGGGAGAGGCCTACGTACAGCAATGGACTGACACCGGCTGATGATGATGGTGATCTGCCTTACATCCCCAATAACAGGATTAAACGCGGGCAATGGTGCGGGTAATTTTGTAAATTATGTTGACCAGTTATCTATCTTTACTAATATTATAAAGAGAGAACATTTGTATTTTTATATTTTTGTATGTTTGTAATGAGTAAGCACAAAAACTACTGAACCGATTTAAAAAATTCTTTAACTAATACATAGAATGGACTTTCGGAATGAAAATAGGCTATATATTATCCCGTTTAAATCAAAGGTACATTCGTGGAGACCTAATTTGCAACCTAAGTCGGCAAATAAACGGTCGAAAAAACACGTTTCTTACGAACGCTGCTTAATTGAAAATAGATAAAAGAATATTTTCTATGCAAGAGTTGTACAACTTAATAGGACCTACAAAAAAGTCCGCGACAGCATATGTCTATCTCTTAAAGTTGACTCACAGTAACCATTTTACTCTTAAAATTTTTGTTAAAAAATATTACATAACTTCCAAGGCTATTTTCAAGTATATAGTATTAATCCTTATCCAAATAATTACGTTAATTAGCTTGGCCACATATTATAGATTAAAATTGTCCTTTACAGTATATAATTCAAATGAAAACTCTAGAAGATATCACGAATTTCACAAACACGCATCGCAAAATTAATAAAATATTTGCAGTGAAACCACAGATTAGGTCATAGTTACTACGAAAATAATATTATAAGCTTAGCTATGCTGTAGATCCCCACCGATCACAATCAATTTGAAGTCAATATAGTATAATAATATGATCTATTGTATAAAATAATATTCATCTTTATATATAATAATATAATATAATATTTTAAACCACCCCGACTGATCTATGTATAATAGCTTTTTCCAATGACTCTAAACACGACATTTAAAATCTGAACTGTAAGTTGGTGAGGATTTGAGTATTCTGTAGAGTCCAGGAGGCTTCCATGTTCTTACTATATCGTTGAAGAAGAAGATTTTCGAATTGATCAGACCTATGAAAGTTGATTTCATAGCGCAATTAACTAGAAAAAAGCTCATAGTTTTATAACGATTGAATGAATTTTCATGAATCAACGCTAAGAAAACTCTCGATGAAGACATCTATCAAACAAAAAAAAACTATCAATAATAAAAACAAAATCGGTTCATCAGGTTAGGTGCTAAGATGCTACAGACAGACACACAGATGCACACGTTAAACGTATATTACCCCTACATTTTGCGTCAGGGAACGCCGTAAGGTTACGGCGGCAGATGTACTCCTTGGTGGTAAGCTACTTTTTGGAAGATTTAATGATTCCACTACCACTGTACGAAAACTCATGATTCATGAATGCACATAAAACTTTCATTGGTAGGTATATAGCTAGGATTAGAACCAACGACCGTCGGGTCAGGATCAGGGTAACTATCCTTTACGCCAAAGGGCCGTCCAATATCAATACGTAAGTATTATAAAACAAAGTTCATCACTGCGTCTGTCTGTCTGTTCGCAATAATCTCAATAGCTACTGAACGGATTATCATGCGGTTTTCACCAATAGCCAGAGTGTTTATGAGGAAGGTTTAGGTGCATAATTCGTTAAGGTTTTGTGTAAATTGGATGAAATATGACGATGGTTGTTAAATATGTTCATATTTTATATTCGATGCAACAAACTGATGCAAATTTTGTAGGCATATATGTTCTACCCGTGCGAAGCCGGGGCGGGCTGCTAGTAATTATATAAATATATTGATCAGTAGAACGTATCTAATAATCTGTGTAGGTATATGTAAAACATTATCTTTATTACGCAGTCGGGTAATTAAAGATCAGTTTATAGCTTATAACACGGTACCGTTCACGTCTTGCGAAAATAACTATACACAATGACATACGAGTACATTATTTTATTAATAGATACATTCATTACATTTTATGTAGATCCACATAATTTGGTGATATTATAAGATGGCACAAGCGTTTTGTAAGGTGATTAAATTTTATTGCAAATATATAATATACTAGCTGTGCCCCGCGGCTTCGCCTGCGTTAAAAACAATGTCTATTTATTTATTTATTTTTTCATAAGAACCATCTCCTGACGATAAAAAACACAACAAAAAAAGAATTAGCAAAATTGGTCCAGCCGTTCACGCGTGATGCCGTGACCAAGGGCAATTGGGATTCATTTTTTATATATAAGATAATTATTTATTTATTTTCATAACATGCGACATTAAACAGTAGACTGGCCTATTAAATCATAATTTTATGTGTTTTTTTAAATATCTAAAAGGCTAGCGTTTGACCACTATCTCGCCTGGTGGTAACGTTGATGTGGTCGAAGATGGTGAACACGCTAGGCCTAGAATACTCTGACTCTCAAGGGCTGTGTTCTGCCGGAACAAGGTTATGGCGGCAGCATTTCTCCTTAATAGCGATAAGCTACTTTATGGTAGCAAATAAGGTTAAACATCGATATGATATGCTGCTGCCACCTTTGGACGAACAGCCGCACTAAGACTTGAACCGAAGCCCTTAGAAGTCAAGCCAACTATCCCTTCTTCAACGGGGCTCAATCATCATGACAGTCCACTGCTGGACGTAGGCCTCTCCCAAGATACGCCACTGAACCCGATCTTCGGCTCATTGGGAGGGGTATGCCCTAATCGCCACGCTGAGCAGGCGGGTTGACGATCGCTGGACGTAGCTCCTCGCACCGGTGACGCTGCTGCCCGTCACCGGCCTGTAGTATTTAGCTACGCCATAATTTGAAATAGTTATACCGCCATTTGTCGGTCAATGGGACGCAATGTGCTAGCTTTATAGAGTAAAAAAAAGTAAAAAAGGCCATAAAAGTTTAGCATAGTCAGCAAAATGTACAAAAATACCTCAAAGACTTCAGGGCTACGGCAGGCTGGTCTCATTACTTCCATAACAATTTAGTCTTAGTTCCCAAAGTCGAGTGCTGCAAATTCTGACAGTTGTAATTGTTTAGGGACCAGCGTTTACATTTATCTCTCGTGCGCCTCCGAAACTTTTGAGCAGTTTCAAAGAGAATTTAACTTGGATACGTTAAGGTATTTCGGAAGGGCTTTTACGTGAAGATAATTACTTTAGGAGTACATTTTCCGAGAGCGTTTTCGCGAGATGTAAGGTTTTCGATTAGGGTAATGTTTGTGAAATGTAATGATGTTGTTGTATGTAAAAAGGTTATTATCGTTTTCTTTCAAAGAATCAAAGCATTTATTCAGTATGTAGGCAGTATTAATATACGCACATATACACGTCAAAATCATAAATCATAACCAATTATCAAGTAAACATAGCAAAAGCAAAATTTTAACGCTTTGAATTAGAAAAAAATACAAAAGTAATAAACCATTCAGCTGTCATCCAATCGTTTACGACAGAATATTTAAAAAAAAATTAAAGTAGGTTAAAACCAACCATACATGTAACTGTGTGTTTCAGTACTTTAGAGAATTTTTATATAAAAAAAATAAAAAAAGTGAAATAGTGAAACACAACTTAAAGCATGTCTTGTCATTTTCTCTTTTTTTTAAATTAATTGTACATGTCCGCTTTAAAATTTTAACAAGATATTAATAATTATAATACAATTTATATTTGTTCATGGAACTTGGGGCATTCAGGCCATGCATTTTTGTCATCCATATAGTCACCTATTGTATAGTATGATTTTTTCATCAAATTGGATTTTACATAGATTTTAAATTTGCTCATAGGCAATTGATCAATATCTTTAGGTAGCTTATTGTAAAAGCGTATACAGTTCCCCATGAATGAACCACTAACTTTCTGCAGTCTGAAATTAGGTATCTATCTATTCTGATGATTATATATTTTTTTATATTATATCTATTTTTATGATTAAAATTATGTACATCAGACCTTTTCTTATAATCATTAATATTTTTGCGTATGAACATAATATTTTCATAAATGTATTGACACGCCACTGTTAGAATTTTAATTTCCTTAAATTTTTCAGGAAGTGAATCTCGCGACCTCATATTATATATAGAGCGAATAGCTCGTTTCTGCAAAACAAATATTGATTGGATTTTAGCGGCTTTCCCCCACAATAAAATGCCATAAGACATTATACTGTGGAAGTAGCTGAAATAGACCAATCTTGCAGTGGCTTCGTCCGTTAAAAATCTAATTTTACGTACTACGTATGCAGCGGAGCTTAACCTACTCGTACCTGCTAGAACAGATATTTGAGAACCTCATTGAAGCTTTGAATCCAGGGTGATGCCCAAGAATGTTGTAGATTCAACAAGTTCTAATGGTACATTATTTATTAATATACTTCTATTTAGGATACCCTTTCTTACATTTGGTAGAGATAAATTAATACATTTTGTTTTTTTTGCGTTTAACAATAAGTTATTGGTTGTAAACCAATTCAGAACCTGTGTTATTGATTTGTTTACATCGTCAAAGTTAGGTGTAGTCCTATCTATTTTGAATATCAAGGAAGTATCATCTGTGAACTAAACAATATCACATAGGTTATGTACGAATCTTTCTTAAATAGGCGGCAATCATTTTCAGAGGTTGCGTGACTCTGGATGTTAAACACAGTCCCTATAGCCAAGCTAGATTCCGCTTTTGTGGAAAAGTCTACATAATTTCTTTTTAGAGTTCCAAACCCAAAGGGTACCAACGGAACCCTATTACTGAGACTCCGCTGTCCGTCTGTCTGTCTGTCCGTCTGTCCGTAGGCTGTATCTCATGAACCGTGATAGTTATACGGTTGAAATTTTCACAGATGATGTATTTCTGTTGCCGCTATAACAACAAATACTAAGAATAGCACAAAGTTAAAAATTAAAGGCTTTAAAACAAAACACGTGTTTTTTACGATAGCGCCATCTAGCTAGCATCATAGATGGCTATCGTGTTTACCTTAATTTCATCTGAATTTGAATCTCGGAAACGGCTCCAACGATTGAATAAAATGTAGTATACAGTGGATTTCGGGGGCGATAAATCGATCTAGCTAGGATTCATTTTCAGAAAATGTTGTTTTATTCGTGTTTCAATAATCAACTTTATCGAAAATCAACTTAAAATATGACTCTTCCCGACATCTATTGGCGAGTAGAAGTAGCTTTAGTTAAAGCAGTTAGATACTCTCAATTAAAAAATTAAATATTATTATTCGTCAATAGATGTCGGGGAGAGTCATATTTTTCTGTTTAAGTGGCAAAAAATACCGAGCAGAGCTCTGTTAACCAGATATATATTAATATTAATTACTAACACCTTTGTGTTAACCACAATGTTAAAATTTACTTAGTTGGTGTTAGAAGTTCATTAGATATTCGTTAGATGGCGCTCGGAACCCTCCGTGTGCGGGACAAAAGTCTGACTCGCACTTGGCCAGTTTTTTTAATATACAACATACAACGAATTTAGAACGTTCTCCTTTTTAGAAGTTGGTTAAAAACAGCACGGCCCACTGAAATCGTATTGCTTTACCACTATAACTTAATACTCATCCTCACTGCGCCTACACCATTTTCAATACATTGGGGCCATAACAGCTCGAGCTTTAAAATATATAAATATATATACCAAAGGTCTTTACGTTTCTAGAAATGATCAGTCTTTTAGGCCTAGCGTGCTACCATGTTCGACCGCATCATCCCTTACCAGCAGATGAGATAGTGGTCAAACAATAGCCTATATTATGGTGTAAAATAATTAAGATTTTAAAAAACTAAAACAACCGACTTCCATGCCCCGCGAGTTTCAGTAGCAAGTTTGAGACGTTTATCGTCATAACTCCGTAGATACTTATCAGATCTCGATGAAATTGCAATGGGTGGTCCGGTCCCCTCGAAAATGTACTCTACCGATTAGATTGATTGAAGAATGATTCGAATCGGTTCACAATTGACGGAGTAATCGCGTAACATGCATACATAAGAAAACAGAATAGAATAGAAAAACATACAAACGAATTGAAAACCTCTTCCTTTTTGGAAGTCGATTGAAAAATGTCATAGTTGTCCTGAACTCAATAGAACATGTGTTCCTGTTGCAAAATACCGTAAGAAAGGTTTTCATGCTAGTTCAGGGAATTCCTGACCGCACTACATTTGCATATATGATATTGCTATGTGGAAAATTGAACGGCGTCGAAGGGTTCCATGTTTTCATGTTAACCCATTGAAAAGATTTCTTTAACAGAATCCGTACGTATTATTTATTATACATATTCGTTAGTTAATAATATCTTCGAGCATTTACCAAAGGAGATGTTAACGCAAGGTGTACCCCTCTGCTGGCCATATAGCCATTTTTGGCCATATGAGCGTGCGTAAGTACGCTGTATTTTTAATACTGTGTGCGTGTTTCAAGCTAGTGTGCGGGATCGTTAAAGTGAGTTATTTGTGTGTGTGCAATGCGTGTTTACCTCGTCCCCCGTAAGTATCGGCAGAAAAAAATGTTTGCGGATTACAACGTTAACATCTCCATTGGTAAATGCTCGAAGAATAATGTAAATAATGTATACTTTTATACACTATTAGCTAGTTCTAACTTAACTTACTAATTAGATTAAGGTCTACCTTAATATTGGCTTTGAGCCTTATTGTACGCCCGAAAAGGGTAAACTGTTGTTACTCAAATACAAAACATACCATCTTTGTACACAGTTAATTTACAATAAATATATTTTGATTTTGATTTTGTTGCTTGATATATATGCTTGATTTTGTAGAATTATGTGAAGATTAATGAATTATTCTTTTCAACCGACTTCCTTTGTATGTTATTTTTTCTTCTTTGTATGTATGTTACGCGATCACTCCGTCAATTGTGATCCGATTCGTATGATTCTTTTTTTAAGGTGCGGCCACACCGCGGCGTCCTGCGAACTGCGGGCGCGATTTCAGTACTTTTCAATTGTTTTCTGATCGTACATTCTGGTATTCATTTCTGGTAGTACATTTCTGAGGTAATCCCATTGCAATTTCCTCGAGATCTGATAAACTAAGTATCTCCAGAGATATGACAATAAACGTCTCAAACTTGCTACTGAAACTGACTCGCGCGGCATGGAAGTCGGTTGTTTTAGTTTTTAAACTATCTGAATTATTTGTGTGGAATTTATAGATCGCTTATCAGTATCCCGATATATAATTTGTCCATTAATGGAGAAGGAAAGTGATACTTAGTTTGAATGGTCTACAAATGAAATCTTGAGCCAAAAATATGGTAAATCTGGCTTCCAATCAAGACTTGATATTCCAAAGAAATTGGCTGATAATATTGATGATGATTTCAAAGATAAACAAACACGCAGCGTACTACGTTTATAAAATATACTCAACTAATTAAGTATTTATTAGACCTATGTTTGTTCATGATGATCTTTGCATTGGAATAGACTTAAAAGAGTGTCCACTTATCTAGTTCGGCCTTATTAGACTACCTGTTTTGCTAATTAATTCAATTACTGCATAATACCGGTAGGCTTGTACTGGCAATCTAGTACGATTCCAAGGATTGAAATCGATGCTTCCACGCCCTCATAGAGTCCGTACAATGTTTGCTGGGCGCGTCACAATGGCCCTATTGTTTGTTGACTGATCGTTTACACGTGAAGTTGTTGAACATTGTTGTTCATATCGGTGGACTTCATTTATATTTACGCAGCGGGCTTTGAAATGTGGATTGCTTTTTCAATCGTAAATTGTGTATTGTTTTTGTTGATTCATATATACGTTTGATTCGAAGCATTTATATTTGATTTTGATTAATGCTGGTCGGTATTTTATCCGCGTTGGATTGAGGTCTATAACATGTTTTTCATTTTGTAGGGTTCTAGATTCTATACGAACTTTTTTTCTATAAGTCCTTCTCCACTTAGCTATTCTTGTGAGTAGAGATGTTGAAGACCACACGAAACCACATATCAGGCGTTCGATTGACCTCAATCACATCTAAGTTACAATGTGGTCTATGGTAAGCTTGTATAAAAGGTTATACCAATTATTATTTGCATTATTTGCAAAATATTAGAATATAATAAATTTAAGAAATCTTTGACTGATTGGCTTCTCAATAAATGTGTTTTATAGTATTATAGAATTTAATGAATGTTATGTTTCTTTGTAGTGTCACACACTTTATATTTTTGTAAATTGTTAAACACAATCCAAAATTTCATCGTACCGACGGGATTGGGTTAACAAATGCAATACACTAATTTCGTCGTATCGATGGATCGAACCGTGGCTTAATTGCCAGAGCACCTGGACGTGTAATCCGGGGGGTGCGGGTTCGAGTCCCGTCGGTACGATGAAATTTTGGATTGTGTTTAACAATTTAATGAATGTCGTTTAAAAGTATATTTTTAGAGATAATTTTGTATTATTAACAAAATATTTGCACGTCTGCTTGCAGATGGAATACTGTCTCAGCAAATATAATAAAAGATCATGCTTATAAGTATTCTTTCAAATAAATGATTTGATTGATTGATTGACAAAGCGCCAGACATCTAAAGTTTATTCCTATCAATCAGTCTTTGGCAAAGGAACTTTATCTCCTGGACTATGACTGTGATAGACAGGAAGTTCAACAAATATTCTGCACTTGCACTAATGATTTCTGAAATCTAGATTATATCGGCTCACGTCGGAAAGGCCGTTCTAACCCATTTAGAAATGCGGTAACAACCAATACCGTTACGAAACTCTCGTCAAAGACACTACACAACGCTGTTACCCCTTTATAGTAATGTCGATACAATATTCAATAGGCTTCATGCCTCCATTATAATATTGTATCGGGCAGATCTTGACGGCATTATCTGAACAGCTGTCGACGGGACTGTGAAGGTGTATTGTTTGAAGTGGTTGAATATTTAGGTGGCTGCCGATAGCCGGAAACTTAGCGTTGGGATATCTTAGCTCCGGCACAGATGAATATACTAATTTAGTTGATGTTCAGATCACTATCCTACTTCCTACTATAATATAATCTAATATATATAAAATTCTCGTGTCACAGTTTTCGTTGCCATACTCCTCCGAAACGGCTTGACCGATTTTGATGAAATTTTTTGTGCTTATCCGGTATCTATGAGAATCGGCCAACATCTATTTTTCATCCCCCTAAATGTTAGGGGTAGTCCACCCCTAAATTTTTTATTTAATTTTTTTATGATACAACATACAAAAATACATACAATCCTCAATTTTCACCCTTCTACGATCAACCCTTATTTTTTAATAGCCATTTTAGTAATTTAATCATATTTCCTCCATACATACTTACAATAAGTAAGCTTTTTTTTGTCTACACTAGAAATTACTACGAAATTATTTATATGGCAAAACAACGTTTGCCGGGTCAGCTAGTAATAAATAAAATACTAAGTTATAAAGGCGAAAGTTTGTGTATATGCTTGTACTTGTTCTTCTTCACGCTGCTGTTACTACTACTACCACAGATATATCAACCACCTTGATGTGGGCATATTTCAGAGCATTCTATCTGATCCATCGTCAGACGCGGCTAGAATGCTCTATCTATGTGTACACAGGGTGGTTGAAGAGCGTTCGTCGTAACAAATTTTTACTTTGTAAGCTAATACGGGGCTGCCATAGCTATATTTAGCCAAAAGCCCCTAAATAAAAGTTGAATAAAATATATATATATATAGAACTAAGCGTTTCGGCGCCTCTTTTATTGTAAGAACTGCTAAGAAATGGAATGACTTGCCGGCGTCTGTTTTTCCACTTAAATACAACCTCGGAGCGTTCAAGTCTAGAGTGAATAGGTTTTTACTGAGCAAGCGTGCTCCATCCTCGACCGCATCGTCACTTACCATCAGGTGAGATAGCGGCCAAACGCTTGCACAGTTCGCAATAAAAAAAAAAATATACAGTAGAGTCCGTTTATAATGACATCGAAAGGAACTGACAAACAAGTCATAATAAGCGGACGTCATACAAAGCGTTTTGTGAAATGAAAAACCTTTTTTATGTAAATATGAATGTACTTAAGTAGTTTAATACATAAACATAGTTCTAAACAAAAACGTGCCACGTGCCGAACGTCGTCGGGAATCAACGAACATTACCGAAGGTGTACAGAATCATGTCGGTCATTATAACCGGACATAATTTACATTTTTGTATTAAAAATGGGTCATAATAAGCGACATGTCACTGTAAGGGAAGTGGGAAGTCATTATATCCGACTATTTATAAAGAATTTCATATGAAAACCAAACTTCGTAGTATAGTTACGTCATAATAACCGGTTGGTCAATATAGGCGGAGTCATAATAAACGGATTCTACTGTATATATATATATATATGCAATATATATCTGTGGTCGCCTTTGCATACTTGCTAGTACTTGTGTGAGTAGTATGTTTGTTAGTCCTGAAAATTACTCCTCCATGCTGAAGCGGCTGTACGGCTTTTGATGGAATAGGGGTAGTTTATATCCTGGATTATGACTTAGGCTACTTTTCATCCCTAAAAAACCGTGTGTAACTGTACCTACTTAAATGTACATTAAAGGATTTTTTAAAGACGTGCGTGATGAAATGTACTAATAATAACAATACCATACCTACTAGCGCCAATTCGACTCTCCTAGAATTTGCCATTACGGAACTTCAGTCCCTATAGCCCGTTTCTTCATCAGCCCCCCTAGACAAAATCCAATTTCTGTTTCCATTCACGCTAACGAAACTGAACGTAACTAACGGAAAAATATATGTCATTCCCATACATTCAAAATGTATGGGAATGACATATTTTTCCGCAACAAAGTTGTCATTCCCATACATTTGGAAGTTGCGTTAGCGTTAATGAAAACAGAAATTCGGCTTTGGAGGAAGTGGGTCTAATTAAGCTGCCAAGATTTGACCCACACAAACTAAAACGGAAAATTAAATAAAAGCTTTGAGAACTCGATTATTACATAAATTTAAAATTGAAATAACGTTAATCGCTTCGGTGGCTCAATATTTACTATTAGAATTAAATAAAAATCAAATGGTTGTTACTCTTCTGCCATCCATTAGAATTAATAAAGCTTCGTGATAATTGGTATTACATTATTAAGTATTATGGCAACTTCGTGATGGTTCATCGGCCCGACCTAGTTTTGAAAGCTCGTTAATTTTTTATTAAGTACGAAATTATAACCGCGAGTTACGTACTTCACGTAAACTTGGTATTTGTTAATCTTGTAAAGTACATCACCTATGTTTACATAATATATGAAAAACATATGAAGTATTGTAACGAGGTATTTCGACTCGTTACATATTTTTCGTTTGGAAGCACATTTCAGCTTCTAAGACTGACAAAATTACCTTTTGGTTTTAAATAATTTAGAACATTTTCGTATTTAGCCATTTTTAGTCGATTTTAAATAATCGAGTTATTACTTGGTCTGTGGATCATTCAATATCCTATAGACAATCTTTCAAAAAAAAAAATGACTTTGACATCTGTCAATTCTCGATCGGAGACGTCACTTTTTCTTGCCCCTAGGCATACAAAGGGCTCATTTTTTAGAAAATTTTATAAATCGGATTCAATTAAGTGAATCCGTATTCCAAATCGCCCTTGCGATAATACTCGGCGTGCTTATGGCGTAGTGCCATATGATAACGTCGTGATTTTGCGGTGAGTCAATTTTTGATAACCTAAAATGTTTCGCGTCATCCTTCATGGCGACAAATTACAATCGGATTTTTGGTTACAGCCTTTTGGCGCTGTTTGAGCTGTTTGGGCGACTGTCGTCAACTGTTTGTTCGACGCTGGAAGACGTCGTTAGTTTGAGGTGTTTGTGCGACGCACATCGTTTGGATGTCGTCGTAGTTTTGAGCTGTTGGTGCGACGATGAATGACGTCTGTTTAGAGTGGTGTGCTCAGACGCCCCCGGACGCTGCAGCTAAGCTAATTTCATTATAACTCTTTTTATTACCCTTAAAACTTTAATTTCATATTCGCAAGATGCAAGAAAGACAATAACCAAATTTCAGTAGTAAAATGTAAAATAAATTAACCTAAAAAGTAACGAAAACCGAATGGTATTTATAGTCAAATGTTTAGACATAGTATTGCGGCTTTAACTAAGTAATGTAACTCACTTTGGAGGTAAGGGACGTTTTGAAGTATTAAAATTTGTCATACATTCCCAAAACAGTGTTATATCATTTGCCTGTCCCCCGGTCCGAGATTAAAAGTCTCAATGACACCGCTGATTTATCCTGGTAAGTTTTATATCTTGGTAGAACAAGGGCGCTCGATATTCATAAATACTGTCTACCTAACATTAATTTTTAGCTTTTTATACTCTATAACCTTCATGTTACAACCAGTAACATATATTTTTTTATAAACAAAAATTTTTTATTACAATTAGCGCGAGAACAGGGACCGGATTTACCTCCACATATATAATCTTTCTTGCATCTTATTTTTGTTTTTCTTGTCACAATTTAGTGCAATTTTTTGTTATTTTTAGCATTTTTACTTTGTTTTGTGTACTTTGAAAACACAATTGTAACTTTGTTTACAACTTTTTTTGTATTTTAACAAAACTAATTAACATACAATGTTCTTTATATGTCTTATATACTGGATAGACTAATCTAAGTGTGTACTTACTATATAATAACATTTGAGATATGCGTTGTTTACATTTTGTAAGGAACTGACCTTGACCACATTGAAAGTGCTAAGTTTTTGTTTGAATTGATATAACTTTGTCTTATATAAAGTTATAACGTTTGTTTACTGTTGAGAAGCATTAAGCTACATTCATATTAGAAAGTACTAGCTTATTAACATAATTATTAACTAGTTTATTGATTTTACTTTTCACAAATAGATATAACCTTAGCCGTTGTTAATAATCTTGAAAATTAAGATAAATTGTGAATCTTTTTTGCATCTTACATACTTCACAATTTGAATGTTTCTTTGTACATTCAAATTTCTTTAAATACTTTTGAACATTATTAAATATTAACATAAACTTTAAAACATAATAACTTAAACCGTTTTTAACTAAAAATCTTATAAACTTTGATGAGTTTTAACTATTCTTTGAATTTTTAGTTGGTTGTTTGTCTTTGTTTCTTTAATATTTTTGATTATTCATCATGACTGACAAACAGGTTCAATTTCCACCCTTGTTGGAAGAGAATTTACCTGGTACTTCTAGGGATGTTATTTCTAATCCGGCGTTGGATAATTTAGTTATGCAGAATGCAACAGAGGTTGACCCTTTCTTACCTAACCTTGGTCATAGTAGCTTGCATAATTTTACACCTTTACCTTCGTTTAACTCGATGAATGTTCAACTCAATGAACAATTGAAAAAGCATTTGCCTTCAACAAATAAACTTCCTGATTTGAAGCGTAGTAAGATATCTTTTGATGGGAAAACTTGTGTTAGAGATTTTATCACTTCGGTTGAGGAGTATTTTTTGTATAAAAACTTTGATGAAAACTTTTTAGTCGGTTCTTTTTCTGATCTGCTCACTGGAACAGCAACGAAATGGTTCCGTAGTATTCGAATTAGGGTTTCTTCGTGGACAACACTTAAAACTGAATTGTTGAACAGATTCGACAAACCTGAATTTGATTATCATTTGGAGTATGAAATGAGAACTCGCAAACAACGGAGTAATGAGTCACTTCCTGATTTCATTACTGAGATTTTAGATATGTCTAGCAGATTAGCTAATCCAATTTTTGAGAATGTTTTGATAACTATAATTAAACACAACATGTTACCTATTTACACACCGTTTTTATTTGGAAAATCAATAGACACTATTGAACAGTTTATCCGAATTAGTAAGGAATTAGAGATTTTAGTTAACCGAAAACCTGTAAAGGAAATTAAACAAAACTTTCATGCGGTTGAAACCAAACTTTCTTGTTTGAAGTGTAAGTCGACTGACCACACTTATAAAGAGTGTACAGAGATTCTTGGACCAGTGTGCTTTAAATGTCATAAACGAGGCGTTTTGACAAAGAACTGTGATACTTGTCATTCTGACAATATTAAAAATAATAATAATTCAAAAAACTTGTAAGGCATCGGGCCCAAGTTTTTGAAGAAACTTCAGGTGCTCCGATATCCAATTATAAACCTAATGATGATACGTGTAAAAGAGAATTTTCAGAATGGCTTGACTATTTAAAAACATTTTTTTCTGTTCATAAAGCAGCTCCTATACTTTTTACTAAACAAAATGATACTAGACCATTTTTAAAATTTACCATTTATAATGAAACTTTTTCTGGATTGCTAGATAGTGGTTCAAATAGCTGTGTTTTAGGTAATAACCAACACTTGCATTTTTCTAAACTAGGATTTCAAATTAAACCTATTGATGCCTCCGCTTGTACTGCTGACGGTTCATCAAGAAAAGTTATCGGTTCTATGCGATTACCGGTTACCGTTGACAATGTTTGTAAACTTGTAGAATTTTTAATAATACCCTCTTTTGATCCACCTATTATATTGGGATTTGATTTTTGGTTGAAATTTAACTTAGCTAAAGACTTGTGGAAAAATATTGAATATGTTCACAATAATAAAATTCAAGTGAACGCTGTTACTTCTACAGTTCATTTAACTCCTTCTGAGAAACAACAATTAGATGAAACCATTGCTTTGTTTGAAGATATTTCTTATGAGAAAAAAGGTTTAGGCCTTACCACCCTTGTGGAACATAAAATTAACGTTACTGGCGAACCTTTTAAAAGTAGATATTGGCCGTTGAGTCCTGCTAAACAAAAAGAACTTTATGATGAAGTGGAAGTTTTATTAAAAGAAGGAATTATAGAACCTTCAAAATCTCCTTGGTGTTCCCCTGTATTAGCCGTCGATATTTTATCGACCATCTTTTTAGATGGTGGAACCAGATTATGTTTAGATTCGAGACGATTAAATTCAATAACTGTTAAAGATTCTTATCCTTTGCCGTACCCTTCTAGGATATTAGACAGCCTTCGTGGGGCTAAATTCATATCTACCATAGATCTTTCTAAAGCATTTCTGCAAATTAAACTTGAAGAGTCCTCTCGTGAAAAGACTGCTTTTGTAGTTCCTGGAAAAAACTTGTACCATTTTGTTCGGATGCCTTTTGGAATCACCAACGCACCGGCAGAGTTACAACGCTTGGTTGATAAACTCTTTGGACCTGAATTTGACAATGTCCTGTTTAAATATTTAGATGATTTGATTTTAGTAAATGATAATTTTCAAAATCATATAGAGTACCTTAAAAAAGTCCATGAAATACTTAAAAACTCAGGCTTAACAGTAAATCTTAAAAAATGTGAATTTTGCAAAGAAAGACTCCGTTATCTCGGTTATATTGTAGACAGTCAAGGCCTACATACTGATCCGTCTAAATTAGAAATTATAGAAAACTTTCCACGACCAGAGTCCGTAAAACAACTTAGAAGCTTTTTAGGATTATGTTCATATTATCAACGTTTCATTTGTAAATTCGCTGATATTGCCTCCCCTTTAACTAAATTAACTTCCGGAAGTAAAAAGATAAAACATACTTTTATTTGGAATGAAGAAGCTGAAGAAGCCTTCATTAATTTAAAAAATGCCTTAATAACTACACCTGTTTTACAGTGTCCTGATTTTGAAAAACCTTTCTTTTTACATTGCGATGCTAGTTCTGTAGGAATTGGTAGTGTTCTGAGTCAAGAAGACGAAAATAATGAACAACATCCAATTGCTTATTATTCAAGATCTTTAAATAAATGTGAAAGAAATTATAGTACCACTGAACGTGAACTTTTGGCAGTTTTAGATTCAATTGAACATTTTAGACCTTATGTCGAAGGAATGAAATTCACAGTCGTGACAGATCATGCTAGTCTTAAGTGGCTTTTAAAACTTAATAACCCTAGTGGACGCTTAGCTCGATGGGCTGCACGTATTTCTCAATTTACTTTTGATATTGTTCATAAAAAAGGATCTTTACATCAAGTTCCTGACGCTTTATCTAGAATCAATATAACTTCAATATTAGTTTCCGCTATAAATATTGTCTCACCAGATGAAGATATAGAAGACCCTTGGTATAGAAAAGTCTTTATAAATTGTCAAAAATACCCTTCTAGAATGAAAAACCTTCGAGTAGAAGATAATACTTTATATCGTTACTGTAAAAATAAATTTGACCCTAATAGTCGTTTGAATTGGAAAATTGTTATACCTAAAGAACATGTTTTAGATACTATTCGTTCTAATCATGATGATATTAATTCTGGACACTTTGGAATACATAAAACTCTTAATAAAATAAAACAACATTATTATTGGAAAGGAATGTTCGGAGACGTTCAAAGATATATTTCTTCTTGCGACATTTGTAAAGCTTATAAACATTCAACTTCTGCTCCTGCTGGTAAGATGGTTAACCCTAAGAAAGTTGATCAACCCATGGTAATGTTATCCGTTGATATTATTGGGATTTTACCTAAATCTTATTCTGGACATAGATTCATTCTTTCAATTGTAGATGTTTTTACTAAATATTGTTGGATATTTCCAATGATAAATGCTACTTCTAAAGTAATTTGTAAAATCTTTGAAAAAGAAATATTTCTTAAATTTGGTGTACCTAAAATTTTAGTGGCCGACAACGGACCCCAATTTATATCTAAATATTTTGTAGATTTCTTAAAAAATTTCAACATCACTAAAATATTTTATAATGCACTATACACTCCACAAAATAATCCAGTAGAAAGATATAATAAGACAATAGAAACATGTATTTCTTGTTTTGTTAAAAATGATCATCGAACTTGGGCAAGGTTTTTGCCTCATGTCCAATTAGCTTTAAATAGTAGTGTAAATCTTGCTACAGAGTACACTCCTAACTTTTTGATGTTCGGTAGAGAACTTATTTTTGATGCATCTTTACACCGTTTTAGTAACTCTTTTGATAACTTAGATCAACTTGAGCTTGGTACTAGAGATACTTATGCTCACTCTTTAAATTCACTTAGTGAAGTTTTTGTTAAAGTTCAAGCTTATCTTTTGAAAGCTTATAAGCGTAATGCTCTTTATTATAATAGGGGAAGAAAAGTCATTTCTTTTGATGTCGGTGATGTAGTTTGGCGTAGAAGTTTTGTACAGTCAAATGCACCTGCATATTTTTCGGCTAAATTAGCACCTAAGTTTATTAAATGTGAAATTGTAGAGAGAATTTCTCCTAATGTTTATGTACTAAAGGAATTTAATAAAACAAGTACTGGACGTTATCATGTTAAAGATATAATTAAATATTAAAATTTTCATTTTTGGATTTAACTTTTATTTAACTTTGTTTTGATATTCTATTTTGGTCCGGCGTTGTTAGTTGATGAATGAGATTTGAAGTATGAAAGAAGTTGCCGGAGATGAAAGATGATCGCCTGAAAGGAAAACCAACACTTTATTGAAATACAACTTTAAATATACTAAACCTAACTTAGGTCTATTTTTGGTAATTTTATTTTATTTTTGATACTTTTGTCCTACTTTTGAACTTTTACCCAACTTCAAAATCTACATCTAACGATTATATTTTCTTTTAAAAATTTTCTTGGCATCAAAAGATCTTATGTATATTTTTGTATATTTTATTATTTTGGTTACTTTGAAAAGCTTTTCACTTTTCAAGTACTCAACTTTCTTTTAGATACTTTGAGAAGTTTTCCACTTTTCTAGTATAAATATTGTTTTAGATTGCTATGAAAAGCTTTCCACTTTTCAAATAGCCTGCACATAGTGTAAATACATTTTTAATATAGATGTGTTTCAGTCTTTGTGAAGCATGTTATATATTATTTAGATTATTTAGTTTGTGTTTGTTGTAGACCTAAGACTTGGATTTGACACTTAGAGCTCTATATATTTTTTACCCGGATTTGCCTCTCGGATTTGACTCTTTTTGAGCTTTTGTCTCAGTTAACCTTTTTGGGTAATTTTTTACTCTTCATTTTTTCCTCGCTTTGACATTTTTAGTTCAAGCGTTGAAAACTTTTTAGATATTGTGAACGGAAAGTCGGTGGTGTTGAGCCGGTCACAATACAACTTTGTTGTTTTCCCAACAAACTTTTGTTAACTTGTTATTGTGCACGGAATGTCGGTGGTGTTGAGCCGGTCACAATATACAATTTTTGGTCTTTTTGACAAACCCTTTTATTAATTTGTTAGTGTTCGGAAAGTCGGTAGAGTTGAGCCGGTCACTACTTATTATTTTTGGTTCTCTATTTTTATGAGAATAATTTGAACTTTTGTTGTTCAACTTTTTCATTGAAAACTTGTTCACTGAATCTTTTGCAGTGAATAATTATCTAAAGTCGGCAGCTAATGCTTAACCGTACTACAATATGGATAACCTTTGTTATTACCTTTTAATTTAGTTAGAATCGTTCTGAGATTATAAAAGATAGAGGCGATGGTGCTTATCTACACTTTTGTTAAATATTTCAGAAATATTTATTTGGTTTGTAATACAGATAGGTAGATGGAGGCTATGGTGCTTATCCACTCTTGAGTATAATTAATTTGTGATGGATTTTAGGATTGAGTCATATTGATGGATTAGTTTTGGTAAACCTTTACATTGTTTTTCACTTAGTTAGAAAGTTTTTATAACTTGTTTTTCTAGAGCAACTTAGTCAGTGGCTAGAAGCTTAACTGATTTAACGTTATGCTTTATTAGTGTCTTCTTTTAGTTTGAATAAATTTCATATTTTGGTGGCGGAATATTTTCTGTTTATTAATTTTTTTGAATAAGTTTTTATTAGGAATTTTTTGGGAGTTCTTCTCAAAAATAAAAGAAGTTTCATTCTTTTATTTTTTTTGGGAAGGTATGTACTGTAACGA
This sequence comes from Cabera pusaria, assembly GCA_954871355.1. NCBI lineage: Eukaryota > Metazoa > Arthropoda > Insecta > Lepidoptera > Geometridae > Cabera > Cabera pusaria. The sequence goes on from OX940902.1 coordinate 21,365,982, forward strand.
GGTATTTCGACTCGTTACATATATTTCGTTTGGAAGCACATTTCAGCTTCTAAGACTGACAAAATTACCTTTTGGTTTTAAATAATTTAGAACATTTTCGTATTTAGCCATTTTTAGTCGATTTTAAATAATCGAGTTATTACTTGGTCTGTGGATCATTCAATATCCTATAGACAATCTTTCAAAAAAAAAAATGACTTTGACATCTGTCAATTCTCGATCGGAGACGTCACTTTTTCTTGCCCCTAGGCATACAAAGGCCTCATTTTTTAGAAAATTTTATAAATCGGATTCAATTAAGTGAATCCGTATTCCAAATCGCCCTTGCGATAATACTCGGCGTGCTTATGGCGTAGTGCCATATGATAACGTCGTGATTTTGCGGTGAGTCAATTTTTGATAACCTAAAATGTTTCGCGTCATCCTTCATGGCGACAAATTACAATCGGATTTTTGGTTACAGCCTTTTGGCGCTGTTTGAGCTGTTTGGGCGACTGTCGTCAACTGTTTGTTCGACGCTGAAAACGTCGTTAGTTTGAGGTGTTTGTGCGACGCACATCGTTTGGATGTCGTCGTAGTTTTGAGCTGTTGGTGCGACGATGAATGACGTCTGTTTAGAGTGGTGTGCTCAGACGCCCCCGGACGCTGCAGCTAAGCTAATTTCATTATAACTCTTTTTATTACCCTTAAAACTTTAATTTCATATTCGCAAGATGCAAGAAAGACAATAACCAAATTTCAGTAGTAAAATGTAAAATAAATTAACCTAAAAAGTAACGAAAACCGAATGGTATTTATAGTCAAATGTTTAGACATAGTATTGCGGCTTTAACTAAGTAATGTAACTCACTTTGGAGGTAAGGGACGTTTTGAAGTATTAAAATTTGTCATACATTCCCAAAACAGTGTTATATCATTTGCCTGTCCCCCGGTCCGAGATTAAAAGTCTCAATGACACCGCTGATTTATCCTGGTAAGTTTTATATCTTGGTAGAACAAGGGCGCTCGATATTCATAAATACTGTCTACCTAACATTAATTTTTAGCTTTTTATACTCTATAACCTTCATGTTACAACCAGTAACGTTTATATTTTTATAACCATATTTTTTTATTACAGTATACTACTTTAAAAAGTTCTTATAATTATTTTCTATAGCTTGCTCCTACTCTCAGCTTGCTATTAAATTATTAGTTTTTCAACTATAATTTAGAGTACAGTTTTAACCCATTGCATACTAGCAAACCTATTTGCATCTGAATACTTTTCCCGGAGTTTTAAAGCCGTGAAAACTGAAAACCGGCAATTACGGGATTTTTCCTTCTGCCTTAATGACCAAAACCGCTAAGTAAACTCGCCGGGAATATTTTTGTTGGGTCGCCATGTTGCGGTTTCTTTAGGATACATTTTAACTTGCTTCTTTCAAAATAATAAAAGACCAAAGTATGTCGTTGACCGAGCGAGCGTAGCGAGAGAAGCATCTCAGTTTCGACTAGGCCAAAAATGCTTTTGTCCGGATGTTTGTCTGTCTGTCTCTTCTCGCCCACAAGTTGCATTTTTCAACCGATTTTGACGAAAATTGGCACACAAGTTCTTGGTTTATTTAAGAATGTCTATTGACCGCGTTTTTTTGATTGGGGGGAAAGGGGAGAAGTTTGCTATAACGTTATATATCAAAGGGTTTCAGTCAAATTGGAAAGGTACAATAAGGACTTCATTCTACACAACATGTTGCGAAAAAAAATCAAAAAGGCGGAGTAGAGGAGAGAAAGAGGGTGAAGTTTGCTGTAGCGTTATATATGGACGGATTTAAATTTTATAAGGGCACGCGAGTTCTACTGTTCTCACAGAACTACTAGTAGTATGTTTTTCTTTATAGCCAATAGGCTAGCGTTTGACGATTACTGTTTAAGTGACAATGTCGAGGATAGTAAGTAACAAGCACTCTAGGCCTAGAATGTGGTTAAAGATATTTTATTTCCATAAAGAAATACAATTTCACTTACATGGAAACTTAGTACAGTATGTAATAATGTTACGTAACTTCGACTTAACTACATTAACAATTAAACTTATAAAACCTATATTAATTCACATACAAAAATTATTTAACTATGTGGGTACCCACCCACTTTACTGACAATAGTTATCGCCGTTCCTACTCACACTACACCTAAAACAAGTTATCTTGATGTGACACAGTGCAACAATTGTACAGAAACTTAGCGTACACTACATTAGCGTGATGTCATTCAGTATGTGACTTTTTAATTTATTTATTAATGGGAATGAATGAATGGGAACTAGATCTCGAAAACAGCTCTAGGAATACATTAGCTAACTTGAGTAGCTGGCCAGGCGTATTACTGCAGGATAATGGATAAGGAAAATGCAGGAGTTTTCTTTTATATATATCATACTGGAAGAGCCCCGCGGCTTCGCCTCGTTTAAAACTCCATTTATTTACTTAAAACTGTTTTTTTTTGTAAAAACGATTCTATCATTAAAGACATCACATAAGAATTTGCCAGCTCGGTTCACCCGTTTTCATGTTATCGCGTGACTAAGGCAAATCGAGATTCATATTTATAAAACCTTTTACCGTTGCCTACCCCATTTCGAAAAATCCTACAACACGTACTTACTTATTTACTTACAGAAGTACTTATGTGTAAAATTTCGAATAAAACAGACTATCTCATCTTGTTTTGCCATACAAACTTTGAATCCCCGGTCCGTATCCAGGAGGATTTTTTAGAAAATCCTTTCTGAGCGGATACCTACGTCATAACAACTATCTGCATTCTAAATTTCAGCGGAATCCGAAACAATATTGATAGTCAGACTTTGTCACCCAGTTCACCTTCTTAAGGTGGCATTTTGAAAAAATCTGAAACTCGTATTTACTTATTTATTTACAGAAGTACTTGTGTGAAGTTTCGAATAAAAAAGACTGTCTAATCTTGTTTCTCCGTACTTTGAACCCCCGTTTCATCTCTCCCCGTTCCCCGTGAATTTTGGAAAATCCTTTCTTAGTACACCCTTACGTACTAAGACAAATATACATTTCAAGTCTCTACGACCAGCGGTTCAGGCTGTGCGTTGTCTGTCAGTCAGTTAGTCAGTATGTCAGGACAAAAATTCTTAAAGTATTAGATAGGCTAGCGTTTGACCACTATCTCACCTGTTGGTAAGCGATGATGCGGTCGAGGATGGTAACTATTACGCTAGACCTAGAATGGGAACTGGCTGTTACTAGATAAAGATAAAGATAAATTTATTTGCAACAAACATGTGGACATTGCAGGCATGCTTGCCGAGGTCTTATAGTTAGCGTTACACATGTTTTGCCTTTTAAAGGCGTACAAATAGAGAGATAGCCGTCTATAATCATTATACTAGTTACAAATATTCAATTAATTACTATAAATACAAGCTTGCCCACGACTTTTTTTTTAACCCAGGAAAATCCTTTATGGATACCAACTCGCCCGGGGGAGCAAGATGATTATGTGGGACTCGCTGCCTAAAAGGCAGGATACCGCACTAAAAACCTGGGGTGAGCCGTCATCCACCGTAGTGGGGCAAGATGGGATCGCGCTGGCATTCACCACCTTGCCCCGGTGGCAAACCCAAATGGGCCTCTGCCGCTGTGGTGGGATAACCTTGCTCACCAAGGTCACCCCTCAACCGTCACGTGGGGTAGTGCAAGCCGTTGAAGAGTCCCCCGACTCTCCAACAGTAACCCCACAATGACAGAGGAGTGTGGCTCGTCTTCTCGTCAAACTTACCACACCCTCTGTCCCTCTGATGACTGGTGTGCGAAGAGCAAATACCCCTACTCGCACACCGTCCGCTGTTCGAATCGCATGCCATTGCCAGTGGCATGCGAGACTCCACTCTACGACCGTCACCGGCCCCACCACTTGGCCCATTGGGCCCACGACCCAGGTACACAATGTGCACCCCTCAATAACAGAGGAATGCGGCACGCGCTCTCCTCAGCAACGCCCCACATCCTCCGTCCCTCTAATGACAGGTGTGCGAAGGGCAGATACCCCTACTCGCACACCGTCCACCGTCCGGCTCGCATGACGAAAGCATGCGAGCAGCCCTCTTTCAGCCGTTACCGGCCCCGCCACTAAGTCCGAGCATTATGCTCAGACCCACCACCGAGCCCGCCCTGCCCCGTCACACTGTGATTTCTGCTTTAGCAGTTGATAATGTTTGCTGATATTTATATCAGAGGGACACGCGGAGGAGCCCCTCATATCGGAACATCGCTATCGGTCGACAACTTAACCCAGTTGACTGGGAAAAGTTGTCGGCCGATACCCAGGGTACACCACGAGGAGGTGTTCCGACCCGTACCCCAAGCTTGCCCACCACCTGTGCCAGCTTAGCCAGAGTTTCCTTACGATTTATTATTTAGACATTACTTTGGAAAGCTTTATTACGGTTACGGAAAGCCATCAATAAAGAGTTAATCAAGAATTTAATGTTTGCTGCGAACATTTATTGTGAGATCTCTTGGGGATATCTTGAGTAGAAAAACACATGTCGAAATAGTACTGTGCTTCTGATAAGCTACTAACGCTTCGCCTTTGCCGATATGGTTTTTATTTTTAACCGACTTCACAAAAAAGGAGGAGGTTCTCAATTCGTCTGTATGTTTTTTTTTTTTTTTTTTTTTTTTTTTTTTGTGTGTATGTTACGCGATTTCTCCATCAATTGTGAACGGATTCAAATGATTCTTTTTTTAATAGGTAGGATACGTTTCCGAGGTGGTCCCATTTTAATTTTATCGAGATCTGATTAGTATCACCAGAGATATGGAGATAAATACCTCAAACATAGGAGAATGTACTAGTTTTAGTAGAAGAGTCCCAAGAAGATTATACATATGGATATATATACACAATGGAGGTTGCTATTGCATATAAGATATTCTTACGGTAACTGTGAGCGAGATAGAAATAAAGGTGGGGATAATTTTTTTTTATATCTTATAGGCAAGCGTTTGACCACTATCTCACCTGTTGCTAAGTGATGATGCGGTCGAAGATAGAGAAGTTGACTAGAATGGGAACTGGCTCTCAAGGATAGCTGCCGGAACACATTAGATGTTTGGCGACAGATTTTCTGACTTGAGGGTGGTAGCTGGCCAGGCGGACACTAGATATGTTCTACCACAATGCGGGGGTTATTGGTTTCTTAAAGATGTTTTCCTTCACCGGAGGGCCACTGTGAGAAGCGCACATATATTTTTCGATAGAAAAATTCATTGGTGCACGGCGGTTTGAACTCGGTACCACGGCATCAAAGCCGACCGTTCTCCCAATTACGCCACCGGGCCCTCAATAAATAATTATATATTAATAGTAAAAATGAATAATTATATATAAATATAAATAATTTGTCTTCACAGGAATGTTCTACCGGGCAAAGTCTTGTTAGGGTGCAAACTTTTTGAACATACCTAATATTTTTTGACATGACATGACATTTGGCGAAGATGGCGGCCATTTCAGACCCGCGACACTGCATACATAATTAAATTACTCAGAATTATGAACGTACTTTGTACCAATCAACACAGCAAAAAAAAATTATAAGCATAAAACCACATATTATATAATAGTTACTACGTAAATAATACTTTCCGTTGTTAGGTTGGCTACACAGTGCTTTCATAATTCGGGTATCCACAATATAGGGAAGTGCCTCTTATAACGTAGATAGTAGAATCGTAGTAGAATTCAGTACTCTGTTGGCCATATGGCGGCAATTAATGTTAATAATTTAATAATTTAAGGCAATTAATGGTAATAATACTTTGTAATATTCATTTTGGAATCCAACTAGTCCGTGTTATAAAAGTATTTGGAATTATTGTAATAAAATAGACAATTAATTATCGTGTGTGTCAGATGCTTTAATTGTACAGGGCCATTTTAGACATTGTCCTTTGATACCTTGATGACATCATTATTACTAGTGAATATTTTCACTTTAGCGCGGCATTTAAAGTCAATTTTTTTAGGGTTCCGAACCCAAAGGCTACCAAATGAACACTTTCTGCGACTTTGTTGTCTGTTCGTCCGTCCGTCCGTCCGTCCGTCCGTGTGTCTATATGTGCGCACTTTACAGATCTGTATCTTCTTAACCGTTATAGGTACATACTTGAAATTTTCAAAAAGTATATATCCGTCAGTGTATAACGGCTCAGACACGAAATTTGATAAATGCATGTAATTTCAATAAAACTTTTTTTGCACTAAAAAGGGTAAAATAAATTATTTTTCAAAAAAAATAAAACCGACTTCATAACCACAAAAAGGCACTCAAAAGCGAAAAATAATTTACTTAAAATTATTATAAGCGTTACCCACTTCTCTATTTGAAGTCGGTGCCAGCCAAGTCTATTGGATATTAGATAGATACTATGTATGTAGTAGTAGTAAGTAGGTACATGTAGGTTAGTAAGTAGGTAGATACATGTAGGTATTATCTATCTACTACCTATTAGACTTGGCTGGCACCGACTTCAAATAGAGAAGTGGGTAACGCTTATAATAATTTTAAGTAAATTATTTTTCGCTTTTGAGTGCCTTTTTGTGGTTATGAAGTCGGTTTTATTTTTTTTGAAAAATAATTTATAATATAGGAATATTGATATTTTAATATGATAAATTAAAATCTGGGAAACTGGCAAGAACCCAATAAATTAGGGTTATAAACTCAACATACTTTTTCTTTTTAACCGACTTCACAAAAATGGAGGAGATTCTCAATTCGTCGTAATCTTTTTTTTTAATGTATGTTCACAAATGACTCGAAAGTGCCTGAACCCATTATAAAATTGTGGTAGTCGCTGAAAAAATCAATGTAGCCAGTATAATCAGTAGCATGACATTGAGGTATATAAATGCATCGTAATACAAATGTTGATATATTAAAAACCGCTCGACTGATTTCGTTTAAATTTAAATGGGGAAGTGGTCCCCATTTAATTATATACTTCAATGTCATGCTACTGACTACTGGCTACATTGATTTTTTGAGCGCGACGTTGGAAGTCGGTTCTTTAAGTTTTTTAAACGATCTTTATTAAATTTTATTTATTTATTTATAAAAATTATTATTGTATCTTTATTAAACGATCTTTATTAAATTTTATTTATTTATTTATAAAATTATTATTGTATCTTTAGATGGCTTGGTTTTGTCTATAAACTTCGAAATACGAGTTAGGATACTTTTGCTTTGTGGAATGGACTACAATTCAGTTGTTAAGCGCAATTAATGTCATTCAAAAGCAAACATGCTCGGATGGACAAAACCGACAAAATGATTGGACCAATCAATGCAAAAACATCGTAAAATAATATTACATGTTTTAATATTGGCATCAGGCAGTGCAATCGTCTATTTTAATCGGTTATATATGTCTATCAGTAACGATGAAAATAATGAAACGACCGGCCAGTTCTTAATCTGTATCTCCGATGTTAATGTCCCAATAACCTTACGACAACCCCTCGCTATCAATAGGTACTTAGTAGACTAGTCTTACAGCCTACTACCTATCCTACTTTCTACTAATATTATTAAGACGAAAGTTCGTACATACACACAAACATGTTACTTCTTCACGCTATAACTACTCAACCGATTGAGCTGAAATTTAGTATGTAGATAGCCTAGACTCTGGAATAACACACAGGGTATTTAAATATCCCGATTTCCCAAGGGAACGATGTCAACTCGGGTGAAACCGCGGGGCACAGCTTGTTACTTATAAATACCACGGTGAATAGGCGAAGAGAGAACTAGAGTCTTTTTTAACTATAGTTAAAAGTAGCTGAAAAGTCGCCCTGAATATGTCTTTTTATCCAAATAAATACTGATGGCCACCCTTCTAGCATACAAATATAGACACACCTTAGTCAAATCGTTGAAACCCAAACGAACATGGCTAAGTATAAAATGAGTGCGATGCACGCGATTCGCAAATAAACGTATATACTACCTGTGAAGACCCGCTCTTTCGACATGTTCTGTTCCTAATGTGGGTGTTATGTGACTTGGTATTACCTATTTTATACTTTTGGAAGCTATAACGGCTTACTGAATACTTTTTCTTCCTAACTATGTAATGTAATAAAATATAACTTCATTATTACGAACCTATTTTAAATTCCTCGGATTTAGCACCATTTTATAATTCCATACTGGTGAAACAATATTACCAACAAACACATTGTTTTTATATCGTATAGGCTAGCGTGTGACCACTATCTCACCTGTTAGTATCAACAACCATCACATAGTATTGTGAGGACTTGTTATGATCGTCACGTCATACCTGAGTTACTCATAATAAGGAATGAGACTCTGATAGTAGAATATTCCCGTATGCTGCCACATGTTATGCAAGTCTTGCAAGCTAAGAAAGTCCCTGCACAATCGTCGTAGGCCACTAGTATATTGTATATTTCATTATGTCTTGTAAAGTTGTAAGTGATGATGTCGTAAGCCACTAGTATATTGTGAGTTTCATTATATCTTGTAAAGTTGTAAGTGATGATGTCGTAAGCCACTAGTATATTTTATATTTCATTATATCTTGTAAAGTTGTAAGTGATGATGTCGTAGGCCACTAGTATATTGTATATTTCATTATATCTTGTAAAGTTGTAAGTGATGATGTCGTAGGCCACTAGTATATTGTATATTTCATTATATCTTGTAAAGTTGTAAGTGATGATGTCGTAGGCCACTAGTATATTGTATATTTCATTATATCTTGTAAAGTTGTAAGTGATGATGTCGTAGGCCACTAGTATATTGTATATTTCATTATATCTTGTAAAGTTGTAAGTGATGATGTCGTAGGCCACTAGTATATTGTATATTTCATTATATCTTGTAAAGTTGTAAGTGATGATGTCGTAGGCCACTAGTATATTGTATATTCATTATATCTTGTAAAGTTGTAAGTGATGATGTCGTAGGCCACTAGTATATTGTATATTTCATTATATCTTGTAAAGTTGTAAGTGATGATGTCGTAGGCCACTAGTATATTGTATATTTCATTATATCTTGTAAAGTTGTAAGTGATGATGTCGTAGGCCACTAGTATATTGTATATTTCATTATATCTTGTAAAGTTGTAAGTGATGATGTCGTAGGCCACTAGTATATTGTATATTCATTATATCTTGTAAAGTTGTAAGTGATGATGTCGTAGGCCACTAGTATATTGTATATTTCATTATATCTTGTAAAGTTGTAAGTGATGATGTCGTAGGCCACTAGTGTATTGTATATTTCATTATATCTTGTAAAGTTGTAAGTGATGATGTCGTAGGCCACTAGTATATTGTATATTTCATTATATCTTGTAAAGTTGTAAGTGATGATGTCGTAGGCCACTAGTATATTGTATATTCATTATATCTTGTAAAGTTGTAAGTGATGATGTCGTAGGCCACTAGTATATTGTATATTCATTATATCTTGTAAAGTTGTAAGTGATGATGTCGTAGGCCACTAGTATATTGTATATTTCATTATATCTTGTAAAGTTGTAAGTGATGATGTCGTAGGCCACTAGTATATTGTATATTCATTATATCTTGTAAAGTTGTAAGTGATGATGTCGTAGGCCACTAGTATATTGTATATTTCATTATATCTTGTAAAGTTGTAAGTGATGATGCAGTCGAGGTTGGTAGCACGCTAGGCCTAAAATGGGAACTGGCTCTCAAGGATAGCTCTGCCTGCCGGAACACCTTAGTTGTTTGGTGACAGATTTTCCAACTTCAGAGTGGTAGATGGCCAGGCGGACAACAGGTAGTATCCTTTCACCATGCAGGGTTGGGGGTTTCTCGACGATGTTTTCCTTCACTTGAGAGCCACTGTGAAATGCGCGCATACATTTTTCGATAAAAATATCCATTGGTGCGGGGATCGAATTTGCTACCTCTGGCGTTAAAACCGACCATTCCCCCATTGCGCCACTGGACCATCATTTAAATAAGTTATGATATTTCGTTACCAACTGCAATACGAAATACCATATGATCTAAAATATTACCACCATTAGATAGAACTATTCTATAAACTCGCAAAGCTTGACCTTTCAATTTTTATTCAATTTGTTGAGCTCGACTTCAACTGAGGAATTGTATCTCAAATTATTACATTTTAATCTAATTGCTTCATCACATGCGTTACGAAGCGATATGCCACATCATGTACTATTATAAAATGTAGCACTAATAATAATGCAATTCGGTGAATGTGGTGCTGTAATGCTCTGTCCCCGATAAAGATATGATTCTGTTACTATAACGTAATCATCGTGGTCAGAAGATTATTTGAAACACTAGCGTATCCATATTATGTAAGTACATCATATTTGATTGTTCCCTTACATTATAAATGATGTACTGATGATGTTGACGCTTCAATTTGGGCATTGGTTTTGCATGTTGGTAGTGGCATTTCACCCTCAAGTTGGGAAATCTGCCATCGACTATCTAATGCGTAGCGTGCGTCCCACTTCTATTACTTGTACTCTGTGCTTCTATTCTATTATTCTGCCTCTTTAAAACCTTCCATGGAAATATTCCCATGGAGGGAACATTCTCGATTAACACATCTGTCAAACGAAAAAAACTAAATCGAAATCGGTTCATCCGTTTAGGCGCTACGATGCTATAGACAGACACATACATACCACGTCAAACATATAACATCCCCTTCTTTCTGCATCGGGGGTAAAAAATACAATTTGACTCATAACGTAGTTTCTCCAACAATGTTCCGACTACAACCGAAAAGCTTCAGGAATAGTAGGTATGTGGGTATGATATAATGTTAACTACAATCTGAAATGGCAAAAGAATTAACATTTCGCGAGATACTCGTAGGTTCATTCCATTTACTAATTAATATTCATTCGTCTAATGTATATACAAAAATAATGTTACGTTTTATCACAGAATAAATAATAGTGCCCTACAAGATTTAAAATCGCAATCCTCATCCATTTCACACTAAATTAAAATCGCAAGATGTACAAGATGGAAAAAAAATGCATTAGCGGCATTAAAAACTGTTTTCCCGCCCTCCAGCCTCCGTTTCCAGGTCAAAAGTAACATAACTCTTTGAATTAACGACTCTTCTTACCTTAATTTGCGACCCGGGTAATGGGAACTCAACTTACGGAAAAGGGCGCTCTGATTTTATTTAGACTTAGCTTAATCTCCTTAATTGTCGTAAGTGTAATGTCTTAATTGTAGTAATCTTTTCTATTTTAAGACAGTATAGAGAGACGCAGAATGAGTTTTTGTTTCTGTGAAATACCGCTTAAGAAATTATCTATGATTTTTTTCACATACTTAGGCCGTATTGTACATTGCTCGTATTGTCTTTTCTGCGTTTAGACAGTAATATAGAGGAAGCAGAATGAGTTTTTGTTTCTGTGATATATCGCTTAAGAAATTATCTATGATTTTTTTCACATACTTAGGCGGCCGTATTGTACCTGCGTTGCTCGGATGCCGAGCTGCTTTCAACACGGAATAAGCCATTTGACTGGTTAACTAGGCAAGATTCAATCGATCGAATATCTCATTCTGTGCTGGAAGCGGATCCGCGTGTGAGGCTGACAACCCACGAAAACTGAGGAAAGAAAATTAATTTCTTTTGACGTGATACTATTGGTTAATCGTTTTAACGCAAGCTGCTCATTTTCCTAGCACATTTTTAGTGGAAAAGCACCCCAGAGACGTAGTAACAATTATATAATCGGTGCTCTGAGAGTTGTGCCATAATATCGGCCTTTGATACGTTCCACGCAAGTCATGTCACGGAATAGGGCGTGGATATCGTCAGATATTACTTAATTAAGCCAAAACTTCTGGCTGAATACTCAAAGGCCAAAACCTATTAACTTTTCTGTGCCAAAACTCCTTCATCGATATTAAAAAGTTAATTTTGTTCGTTCTTACTTCACGGGCAAAGAGGTCGACTAATTTGCGTTTTTATGTAAAGTAGAAAGTAGCTGACGAACTTTGAGTATTCACCTACTGAATACTCAAAGCTGACGAAGCATCGACGTTTAGGAAAAGTAGTACGAAGTCTACCTGCCTATTTTTCATGTTTTTTTTTGGATTCTGTAAAAAATTTTTGCTCTCAACCCCCCCTTAAACTTTGACCGCTTATCTTAGGATTGATTCAGATTATCTTATCGATTGGCTTAACAAAACACTATCCTTACTAATATTATAAACGAGAAAGTTTGTATGTATGGATGTTTGTTTGCACTCTTGCACGCTAAAAATACTGAACCGATTGAGCTGAAATTTGGTATGTAGATAGCCTAGATCCTAGAATAACACATGGAGTACTTTTTATCCCGATATTCCCACGGGAACGATGTCTAAGCGGGTAAAACCGCGGGGCACAGGTAGTTGTAAATAAAGCTTTCAATTCACTAACCTCCAATATACTTAACTGCTGACCATATCATGATCAGAGTACTGACGTGATGCCATACATGAAGGAATGACACCTGTCGTTCCTTCTTCCTCAAAACGAAGAATATTGTCTCGAACAGCTCTAGCAGCTTTAGGACGACTGTCCACCAGAGGAACTTCAGCATCCGTAATGGTTCAGGGTTCATGGAGTAGTCTGGCAGCATACATCCAAAGTGGTACGTGGTGGTCCAACCTGATGTCATTATCTGGAACAAATTGAGTGAATTCATTAATGATCTGTCAACATTCTCTAGTAAGTCCAGACTATTATAAAAACGTTTGTAACTCTGTCAATCTGTCTGTTTGATACCTTTTGTTTAACACTGATCTGGGTAGCAGTTGACCACTATCTCATTTTTTTTTATATCTTACAGGCTAGCGTTTGACCACTATCTCACCTGTTGGTAAGTGATGATGCGGTCGAAGATGGTAAGCACGCTAGGCCTAGAATGAGAACTGGCTCTCAAGGATAGCTGCCGGAACACATTAGATGTTTGGGCGACAGATTTTCTAACTTGAGGGTGGTAGCTGGCCAGGCCGACACTAGATAATGTCCTACCACCATGCGGGGTTGTTGGTTTCTTAACGATGTTTTCCTTCACCGGAGGGCCACTGTGAGAAGCGCACATACATTTTTCGGTAGAAAAATCCATTGGTGCACGGCGGTTAGAACTCGGTACCACGGCATCAAAGCCGACCGTTCTCCCGATTACGCCATCGGGCCCTCACCTGATGTGAAGTGATGATGCGATCGATGATAGAGCGTGCTTACACAAGAAATATCTATTTACCTCATCACGCCTAAACGGGTAATCCAATCATACTAAAATGTAACAATGATATAGGTACTTTATAGCATGAGAATGGAGGACATAGGCTACTTTTTGTGGAAATAAAATCATGATTTTTACAGATATCAGATCAAATTTATGTTGATTGACAGAGCTTTACACTGATAAAGTTCTTGGAGTACGTGAACGAAGTCGCGGGTATCAGCTAGTTGCCGTTTAACGGCGTCTAGCAAGAAACACCACTGACTTAGCTGGAATTTCGGCTTTTTTCATTTAGTCACTGTCTAGTTCCTACTTATTTTATTTTATTATTGCTCTTCTTAGTCGCAGGATCTCCGATCTCCATTTCAGGATCAGTTTTCCATTTGACCTAGAGCAGCTAAGTATACAAGCAGTTATTTTAGAATTAAATTATTAATTAATTAGTTATTTTAGGGGTTAACAAGAATACTAGTAATGTGCAACCCACATTGCGAGTAATCTTTAAAAAAAAGAAATAAAAAAATTGCGGTAATAACGTTAACATATTCATAGAAATAGTTATTTCGTCAGAGGTGCTTGGTTCCCAGTCTACTGTCACTCTAGAAATTATAGCAGTGCCCGTGCATCACAAAATTCTTGTTGTTAGCACAATAATACGTAAACACCAGCTCGGTCTTTCCATTAATTAACAACCCAACAAAATGAGATGTTGATCATATCTAACAAAGGCAAATGGATAGATTTTCAAAACGAAAACTCCCTAAATTAATTTCCTTGTTAGTCGGCCTTCACAGGGCGTTACACGATTATGAAATCGTCCGACCGTGAGGGCGCTCCCTGAGGTGTCCATCAAAATGCTACGCTGACATTACAAGCGCTTTGTAAATCTTACTAGAAAATTTAAAATATATCCTTAAAGGTTCGATAATTTTATAGATGTCTTCTGTCGATTCAGTTTTTGGAATATTTTCAAAATGACGGGGATATGCGTGTGATTGAAAACATTAAAAAAAATATGACGACATACATACGAGTACATATATAGAGTACATACGTTCGAAAAAGCTTTTTTTTGTCTGAACAACTTTTTTTATTTGATAAATCAGGGGTCGAGGGTTTCAGTTCAACTACTTTTATGCTATGCAAAGACAGACCCGTGTGGTCTACAGTCACAGAGCCATTAGTTAATAATGTGTAAACTTGTGGCTCGTAAAAACGTATCTCAAAGGATAAGTAAGCGTGGGTTGGTTATATATGTCGTAGAACTTAGGGGTTAGACGTGTTTTAGAGTAGCTAGATGGAGCGATGATATATGCTTGATAGGCTTGTGTCCAGCTGTGGACAGAGATAGGGAAACAGGTAGAACTGCGAGGCCTATTCAGTTATTAGATAACTAGCTGTTACCCGCGGCTTCGCCCGCGTTATTGTGTCTTTATGACCTTTGAGGTCTAGATCAATAATCTCTTAGCCCAAGTCACCATAGATGACCCCAAAGTCGAACTTAATATCCTCTATTGTTAAAGTTATTAATCATTTTTGTTAGGTATACGAAGTTGTGCTGTTTAATTGTTTGACTCAACACAAAAGTTCCTGATACATTTCTTACAAAGAAATTATGGTAAATAGCTGCGCGAGCAAACATTTTTTATGACTTTTTATGACCCTGACAGTTTTATAACCTAACAATCAAGTCACTGTAGATGACTCTTAGGTCGAACTCGATATCGTCTATTGTTAAAGTCATTAATCCATATAGCCATTTTTGGCCATATGAGCGTGCGTAACTACGCTGTATTTTTTATACTGTGTGCGTGTTTCAAGTTAGTGTGATTTGTGTGTGTGCAATGCGTGTTTACCTCGTCCCCCGTAAGTATCGGCAGAAAAAAATGTTTGCGGATTACAACGTTAACATCTCCATTGATAAATGCGCGAAGGATTTAATTTATTACTCGTTTTGATGCATGTGGTTATAAATATACAACATTTACTGAAATATTACCAACAAAGAAGATAAAACAAATGCTTGCGCGAGCGAAGCGAGCGCGAAAATTTTTTACGACCTTTTATGACCCTGACAGCTTTTATGACCAACTAAGTCAACACCGATAACCCTAAGGTTAAACTTGATATCCACTTATTTGTTCCACGTACTGTTTTAATCTATGACTCGTTTTGATGCATGTGGCTATGTTTTCTACAAAGAAGATATAACAAATGCTTGCGCGAGCATAGCGGGCTCTAACACAGCGCGAGCGCAGCGAGCGCGAAAAATGTTAACGACTTTTTATGACCCTGACAGTTTTTATGACGTAATAAGTCAACACTGATGACACAAAGGTAAAACTTGATATCCACTTATTTTTATGTTAATAATCATTATGATTATTGAAGGTTGCACTGTTTCAATTTATAAACTCGTTTTGATGCATGTGGCTGGCTATTATTATAAAATACAAAAAATGTTGAAATATTACCTACAAAGTTAATAAAAGAAGTGCAAGCGCAAGTGCGAAAATTTTATACAACGTTTTATGACCCATACATTTGTTATGACCTACTTAGTCAACATCGATAACCCTAAGGTTAAACTTGATACTTATTTTATAGTTAATAATCATTTTGATTGTTGAAGGTTGTACTGTTTAATTTATGACTCGTTTTGATGCATGTAGCTATTAATATACAAAACTTGCTGAAATGTTACCTGCAAAGTAGGTAAAACAAATGCTTGCGCGAGCGCAGCGAGCGCTATTACTGCGCGAGCGAAGCGAGCGCGAAAAATGTAGACGACCTTTTATGACCCTGACAGCTTTTATGACCTACTAAGTCATTACCGATAACCCTAAGGTTAAACTTGATATCCACTTATTTTAAGGTTAATAATCTTTATCATTATAGAAGATTTTACTGTTGAAATCTATGACTCGTTTTGATGCCTGTGGCTATTAAAATACAAAAGTTGCTGAATCGTTTTCTACAAAGTAGATATAACAAATCTTCTGCGAGCACAGCGGGCGCTATCACTGCGCGAGCGAAGCGAGCGCGAAAATTTTTTACGACTTTTTATGACCCCAGACAGTTTTTATGACGTAATAAGTCAACACTGATGACACAAAGATTAAACTTGATATTAACTTATTTTAATGTTATTAATCATTATAATTATTGAAGGTTGTACTGTTTCAATTTATAAACTCGTTTTGATGCATGTGGTTGGCTATTAAAAATTACAAAAAAAATTTGTAATATTACCTACAAAGTTAATAAAAGAAGTGCTAGCGCGAGTGCGAAATTTTTTTTAAACTTTTTATGACAGTTGTTATGACCTACTAAGTCAACATCGATGACCCTAAGGTTAAACTTGATACTTATTTTAAAGTTAATAATCATTATGATTATTATGGTTAATAATCTTTATCGTTATTGAAGGCTGTACTGTTTTAATCTATGACTCGATTTGATGCATGTGGCTATTAAAATACAAAAAATGCTGAAATATTACCTACAAAGTAGACAAAACAAATGTTTGCGCGAGGGCAGCGAGCGCGAAAAATTTTTACGGCTTTTTATGAGTTTTAGTTTTGATGACCTACTAAGTCAACACCTATGACCCTAAGGTTAAATGTGGCTGTTAACACGAATGTTTCTGAATTACTTCCCACAAAGCAGATAAAACACGTTGGGCAAGCAAAGCTATCGCGTAAATTTTGATGGCTTATAATGACCCTGACAGTTTTATGGCCTTATTAGGACACATCTTAAGTTTAGTCATTATAGATGGACCTAAGGTCAAACTTTTATGATAATGCAAACTCTATGTAAAGTTAACAAAAAATAAAGGCACCCACACCCAATTGCCGAAAAAAGTATTCCCTGCCCTTTTATGCCCTATTATATACTATACTATTATTCTTTGTACAAAATTTCATCTGAATCGGTCAAACCGTCTGGCCGAAAAGAGGCCACACATTCACAAAATTCCATAATAAAAATCTAGACACCCGAAATTGCCAACCAAAAAAAAGTATTCGTTGTCCTTCCATGTCTTATTGACTGTCTATGTACAAAATTTCAGCTAAAAAGGTTAACCCGTTTGACCGAGAGTAGGCCACACATTTGCAAAACTGGGCACCTAGACTCGACAGCCGGAAAAAAAGTATCCGATATCCTATTCTTTCCTATGAACTCTCTTTATACAACATTTCAGGCAAATCGGTCAAGCCGTTTATTCGATAAGAGGTCTTATATTTACAAAATTCAATTTAATATATCTGGACCCCCTGACTCGACAGCCAGAAAAAAAGTATCCTATATCCTATTCTGCCCTATGAACTGCCTGTATACAACATTGCAGGCAAATTGGTCAAGCCGTTTATTCGAGAAAAGGTTTTATATTTACAAAATTCAATTTAAATTATCCGGACCCCCTGACTCGACAGCCAAAAAAAAAGTATCCTATATACTATTCTGCCCTATGACACGTATTCATGCAACATTTCAGGCAAATCGGTCTAGCCATTTATTCGAGAAGAAGTCTTATATTTACAAAATTCAGATAAAAATATTTGGACCCCCTGACTCGACAGCCAAAAAAACAGGGTCCTATATCTTATTCTACCCTATGAACTGTCTATATACAACATTTCAGGCAAATCGGTCAAGTCGTTTATCCGAGAAGAGGTTTTATATTTACAAAATTCAATTTAAAATATCTGGACCCCCTGACTCGACAGCCAGAAAAAAGTTTCCTAAATCCTATTCTGCTCTAAGATATGTATTCATACAAAATTCCAGGCAAATCGGTTAAGCCGTTTATTTGAGAAGAAGTCTTATATTTACAAAATTCAATGAAAAATATTTGGACCCTCTGACTCGACAGCCAGAAAAAAAGTATATTATATCCTATTCTACCCTATGAACTGTCTGCATACAACATTTCAGGCAAATCGGTCAAGCCGTTTATTCGAGAAGAGATTTTATATTTACAAAATTCAATTTGAAATATCTGGACCCCCTGACTTGACAGCCAAAAAAAAAGTATCCAATGTCCTATTCTGTCCTATGACATGTATTCAAACAAAATTTCAGGCAAATCGGTCAAGCCATTATTCGAGAAGAAAGTCTCATATATACAAAATTCAATTAAATATATCTGGACCCCCTGACTCGATAGCCAAAAAAAAAGTATCATATATTCTATTCTTACCTATGAACTGTCTATATACAACATTGCAGGCAAATCAGTCAAGCCGTTTATTCGAGAAGAGGAGGATATTTACAAAATTCAATTTAAAATATCTGGACCCCCTGACTCGACAGCCAGAAAAAAAGTTTCTCAAATCCTATTCTGCTCTAAGACATGTATTCATATTAAATTTCAGGCAAATCGGTTAAGCCGTTTATTTGAGAAGAAGTCTTATATTTACAAAATTCAATTAAAAATATTTGGACCCCCTGACTCGACAGCCAAAAAAAATTATTTTATATCCTATTATACCATATGACATGTATTCATACAAAAGTTCAGGCAAATCGGTCAAGCCATTTATTCGAGAAGAAGTCTCATATTTACAAAATCCAATTAAAAATATCTGGACCCCCTGACTCTATAGCCAAAATAAAAGTATCCTATATCCTATTCTGCCCTATGTACTATCTTTGTACAAAATTTCAGCCAAATCCGTCAAGCCGTTTGACCGTGAAGAAGTCCCAAACAAACAAACAAACAAACAAACAAATAAACAAACTGACTTTCGCATTTATAATATTGGTGTTGATTGGTGTTGATTGTAATAACTTCTTAATCTTATTATCGCGTCCTTAATCTTAAGCGGTAATAGCCAAATAGCTAAGGAAGCAGCTATAGCCCAATGCTTAAGAAGTTGGCATGGCGATCGAGAGGTCGTGAATTCGATCCTCACCCATTGCACTATTGACGTGAACCTACTCCAGACACAAGCATATTTAGCTTAGTTGGATGGGTTAACAAGAGTACTAGTAATGTGCAACCCACATTGCTAGTAAGCGTACATAAAAAAAAAAAAAACTAAACTAAAAAATAATCTCATAGTTACCCTAAGCTTAATATGATGGATTTTTCATAGTCGCTGTCGCTGGACTTTATGGACTGCGTATAATCCGCCATAAACTACTTTATTGATCAGAGCCATATAACCTAAAAACATGTATACCTAAACAAAAACGTCCTGTATATTTACGCACGTGTAAAACTTCTTTTTTTATTTATAATTTTAACTGCGCCCCGCTGCTTCGCCCGCGTTGAAAAATATCCAGTGTCTTATTTCACCCTATAAGCATGTATTTTTTTCAACCGACTTCCAAAAAACGAAGGAGTATGTTACGCGATTACTCCGTCGATTGTGAACCGATTTGAATGATTCTTTTTTAATCGGTAGGGTACGTTTCCGAGGTGGTCCCATTGTAATTTTATCGAGATCTGATAGTATCTCCAGAGATATGACGATAAACGTCTCAAACTTGCTACTGGAATTGACTCGCGGGGCATAGAAGTCGGTTGTTTTAGTTTTTAAACTATCTTATTATGGTAACAGGTAACGATTAGCACGACGTTCGCCTAGGTTAATAATACTTACATTCAAAATTTAAAACCACCCCCGACTGATTTTCGTATAATTTGTTCATTTGGGACCAATCCAATGAGCCCAAACACGACAGCACTGCTGTAAGTTGGTTGCTTGCATGTTCTTGGTATCGTATAGCTCGCAGAAATATTCTATTATCACACCACAAATAACACTTTGGCGACCGGAACAGTAATTGTGTGGCGATTGCAAGTTTCAATCAGTAAAGTGGGACAGAGCAGGTGCAGTTCCGTACTGACTCATATGACCACAGACATAAATAACACTAGAAGCCGCTGGTGTGCTTTGCGTGACAAGTTTAGCTAGAGTTGAAGTTATATTTCAGCCCGTCTCAAATCAGCTGTGTGTTTAGCGTAAGTTAATTTCATTCAGTCTTTGAAAATGTTCTCACTTTTGAATTGTGCTATTTATTGAGCAGTTCTTCAAAGCTGCCACTGTGGGCAATTTGGCTGTTACCTACGAGTAAATGTATTTAAAAAATCCTTAATACATCTCCACTGATTAAATAATTAAATAGCTTTCATGACGACATACACGTCAACATCTTTTGCCTGTATCACAATTTATTTGAGTTTAACGCAACATGTAATGTTTATCCTATTACTGCCTTATTATCAATTAATGCATCTGTCACTTCTTTAGCTTTCATGTAATTTCTGACATAATCCATCCATCATGTTTTAGTAACTCTCTCCCTTTCTATTAATCTATATAACCATACAGTAGATAGATGTAGGGAACTAACAAATACAGTAACACATTCGGTTCTCTTTGAGTTAATTTGTATGATTTGTATTGTGCCGTAAAATGATAATGGACAGAATGTTAATTTATAATGAGTATCTACTGGTCTATACAAATCTATATCTGTGCATAGTGAGGATTCATCACGTTGCGACAATGGGTGTGGTAGATTTCTATAGGTGTACATACTCATTTACTCTCTTTATGACGCAACTGTATCTTCAAGCATCGCTACTCGACATTCCATTCCATATTTTACTTAGGCAGGTACAACTTTCATCGCGACGAATTTTCAAACGACTTCCAAAAAGAAGGAGTTTCTCAATTCGTCTGTATGTTTTTGTATGTTTGTCTTATGTCCGGATCTTGGAACTAAAATTTCGAGCACTGCGTTATAACTTTCAAGGTAGCTCACAATTCTATGACGATGCATTCTAAATACATTTATTTGCATGCATATCCGACCTAGCAAAAAAAAAGCACAAAAAAAAACTAAAATAACCGACTTCATTTGAAGTAAGAATTAATAGCGCGGCTAATAATAATATTAATTTTGGTTAGGTATACGAAGTTGTGCTGTTTAAATGTTTGACTCAACACAAAAGTTCCTCAAACATTTCTTACAAAGAAAAAAAGGGGAATAGCTGCGCGAGCGTAGCGAGCGCTATCATTGCGCGACCGAACAATTTTTATGACCCTGAAAGTTTTATGACCTAATAATCAAGTCACTATAGATGACTCTTAGGTTGAACTCGATATCGTCTATTGTTAAAGTCATTAATCATTACGTGGTAAACAGAATCAAGGTTTCCCAAGTTTTTCTGTTTAAGTATTTGAGTCAGTTTAATGTTAAAACACGCTATTATTCGCTATATGGCGTAATTACTGCGCAAGCAAAGTGAGCGCGAAATTTTTTTATGACTTTTTATGACCCTGACAGTTTTTATGACCTACAAAGTCAACACCGATGACACAAAGGTTAAACTTGATATCCATTTATTTTAAGGTAAATAATCATTATGATTATTGAAGGTTGTACTGTTTCAATTTATGACTTGTTTTGATGCATGTGGCTATTAAAATACAAAAAATGCTGAAATATTACCTACAAAGTAGATAAAACAAATGCTTGCGTGAGCGCAGCGAGGGCTACCACTGCGCGAGCGAAGCGAGCGCGAATATTTATTACGACTTTTTATGACCCTGAGAATTTTTATGTCCTAAGTCCACACCGATAACCCTAAGGTTAAACTTGATATCCACTTATTTTAAGGTAAATAACCATTATGATTATTGAAGATTGTATTGTACTGTTTAAATTTATGACTCGTTTTGATGCATGTGCTTATTAATATACAAAAGTTGCTGATATATTACCTACAAAGAAGATAAGAGAAATGTTTGCGCGAGCGCAGCGAGCGAAATTTTTTTATGACTTTTTATGACCCTGACAGTTTTTATGACCTACTAAGTCAACACCGATGCAGCGATGACACAAAGGTTGAACTTGATATCTACTTATTTCAAGGTAAATAATCATTATGATTATTGAAGGTTGTACTGTTTCGATTTATGACTCGTTTTGATGCATTTGGCTATTAACATACAAAAGTTGCTAAAATGTTTCGTACAAAGTAGATAAAACATATGCTTGCGCGAGCGCAGCGAGCGCTATTACTGCTCGAGCGAAGCGAGCGCGAAACATTTTTACGAATTTTTATGACCCTAAGAGTTTTTATGACCTACTAAGGCAACACCGATAACCCTAAGGTTAAACTTAATATCCACTTATTTTAAGGTAAATAACCATTATGATTATTGAAGGTTGTATTGTACTGTTTAAATGTATGACTCGTTTTGATGAGTGTGGTTATTAATTTACAAAAGTTGCTGGTATATTACCTACAAAGAAGATTAGTGAAATGTTTGCGCGAGCGCAACGAGCGCTATATGAAGAAAGAAGATGAGAAGAATTTTTACGACTTTTTATGACCCTGAGAGTTTTTATGACCTACAAAGTCAACACTGATGACACAAAGGTTAAACTTGATATCCATTTATTTTAAGGTAAATAACCATTATGATTATTGAAGGTTGTATTGTACTGTTTAAATGTGTGACTCGTTTTGATGAGTGTGGTTATTAATTTACAAAAGTTGGTGGTATATTACCTACAAAGAAGATCAGAGAAATGTTTGCGCGAGCGCAGCGAGCGAAATTTTTTTTTTACTTTTTATCACCCTGACAGTTTTTATGACCTACTAAGTTAACACCGATGACCCTAAGGTTAAATGTGGCTGTTAAATTACGAATGTTTCTGAAATACTTCCCACAAAGCAGATAAAACACGATGGGCAAGCAAAGCCATCGCGTAAATTTTGATGTTTTTAGTGACGCGGACAGTTTTATGGTCTAATTAAGACACTTATTAAGTTTGGTCATTATAGATGAACCTAAGGTTAATTTTTTATGATTATGTAAACTCTATGTACCTAAAGTTAACAATAAATATAGGCACCCACACAGACTTAACTACACATAACTGCCGAAATAAAAGTATTCTTTGCCCTTTTATGACCTATTAAATGTCGTTGTACAAAATTTCATCTGATTCGGTCAAGCCGTTTGGCCGAAAAGACGCCAGCCACATTTACAAAATTCCATAGTAAAAATCTAGACACCCGTAATTGCCAGCCAAAAAAAAGTATTCGTTAGCCTTCTATGTCTCATTAACTGTCTGTGTACAAAATGTCAGCTAAAATAGTTAACCCGTTTGACCGAGAGCAGGCCACACATATACAAATAATTTAAAAAATCTGGACACCTGGACTCGACTACCAGAAAAAAAGTATCCAAAGTGCTTCTATGCCATTTGAACTGTAATATGTATAAAATTTCGGCTGAATCGGTCAAGCTGTTTAGCTGATAAGAGACCACACATTCACAAATTTCAATAAAAAAAATCTGAACACTCAGACTCTATAGCCAAAAAAAAGTATCCTTTATCCTATTCTGCCCTATGAACTGTCTTTATACAACATTTCAGGCAAATCGGCCAAGCCGTTTATTCAAGAAGAGTTAAATTTACAAAATTCAATTAAAAATATCTGGACCCCCTGACTCGCCAGCCAGAAAAAAAGGATCCTATATTCTATTCTGCCCTATGACATGTATTCATACGACATTTCAGTACCCTTAGTACGAGTTTTCATACCAAACTCGATATCGTATATCGAACAAATTTTGTATGAAAAACCGTACAGCGCCTCTAGTGGTTACTACACTTCACTAAATTTAGACCAATTAGGGAGCTAGAATAAGTCGAAAACTATGGGAGAACTGTCAAAAGCTTTACGATAAAAACTCGTACTAGGGGTACAGGCAAATCGGTCAAGCCGTTTATTCGAAAAGAAGTCTTATATTTACAAAATTCAATTAAACATATCTGGACCCCCTGACTCGATAGCCACAAAAAAAGTATCCTATATCCTATTCTGCCCTATGACATGTATTCATACAAATTTTCAGGCAAATCGGTCAAGCCGTTTATTCGAGAAGAGGTCTTATATTTACAAAATTCAATTAAAAATACCTGGACCCCCTGACTCGACAGCCAAAAAAAAGTATCCTATATCCTATTTTGCTATATAAACTGTCTTTATACAACATTTCAGGCCAATCGGTCAAGCGGTTTATTCGAAAAGAAGTCTTATATTTACAAAATTCAATTAAACATATCTGGACCCCCTGACTCGATAGCCAGATAAAAAGTATCCTATATCCCATTCTGCCCTAGTCATAGGGCAGAATGGGATTTATAAAATTTGTATGAATACATGTCAATGTATTCATACAAATTTTCAGGCAAATCGGTCAAGCGGTTTATTCGAAAAGAAGTCTTATATTTACAAAATTCAATTAAAAATATCTGGACCCCCTGACTCGATAGACAAAAAAAAGTATCCTATATCCTGTTCTGCCCTATGTACTATCTTTGTACAAAATTTCAGCCAAATCGATCAAGCCGTTTGACCGTGAAGAAGTCCCAAACAAACAAAACAAACAAACAAACTGACTTTCGCATTTGTAATATTGGTGTTGATTAGTTATTTTTTGAGGCTCCATATCTCTAGAGAGACTTATCAGATCTCGATTAAATTACTATGGTACCAGCCTTGGAATATCTCCTTTCCAACAAAAAAGGAATCATCAAAATCGGTTCATAAACGACGAAGTTTTATACCTGCTATACCTCGTAAAGGGAGCGAGATAGAACAAAAATAACACGTAACCAAAGTTAGGCGTCATAATACTTACAAATCTAGATTACTAATTATTCTAATTTCATGATAAGTAACACATTTCGCAGCTTGGCTTTCTTATTTGTTACCTACCTTGAGTAGAGGGGACCTAGATGGTATTTTTGTAGGGGAAACCAGGGGTTAGAAAATATGTGGTTCTTAGATTAATATTT
The DNA here is from genome assembly GCA_954871355.1 of Cabera pusaria. Taxonomy (NCBI): domain Eukaryota; kingdom Metazoa; phylum Arthropoda; class Insecta; order Lepidoptera; family Geometridae; genus Cabera; species Cabera pusaria. Next base: position 21,391,151 of record OX940902.1, read on the forward strand.
TAAATCCCAATTATTTATTTTTATACATATTAGATTCATTTTGATCAACTTCCGAGTGATATATGGTATTGTACGAAGCGATTTGAATTTATTAGAAAGGTTTGTTATTGAATAATCTTAAGTTCTGTAGGAAATCTTTTGTGTTATGTAATGTAATATAACGCTTTCCGTGTCTTTACTTATTTACATACATATGTACATATTTGGTTTTAGATGTTCAATTGAATTTGTTTGTATAAAGAGGTACTGTACAAATTTATATCGATAGACTCGAAACTCCAAACTCTACTAAGCCTCATATCTTGGGAGGCCGGAATGTGACAAATTCGAGAAACCCATCTTTATATTCTGTACGCCATGACATTATTCATAATTTATGAATCGCAATATGAAATAATTGATCTTGCTATAGACTCTACAACTACAAACTCTCAGACTACAGACGTATACACACTGTGTATACATACATCATGTAGATTGACCAGTTGACCAGACCAGATTAGTCTAGTGGGTGAGCTTGTCAAAAAACCGAAGGTCGTAGGTTTGCTATGGTAATTTACGATGTGTATATACTCGTACTTATATGCTACTAGCTGTGCCCACGTCTTCGTCCGCGTAGAATAGTGTCTTTGGGTAACAATAAAAAATAAGACACATACGTATCCCAACTACACCGCGCCGTACCACGCCACGCTAATCCCCCCTTCCCAACGCCCCTCAAATACCCTCCCCTCCCCCTTCCCACTCACTTCCACATCACCCCCCTCCCCTCCCTTTCCCCTCACTTACCTATCCCTCCCTTTGCTCCCCTCCCCCTTCCCCTCACTTCCACATCCCCTCCCCTCCAATTCTCCTCCCATCCCTCTCCCCACCACCTCAACTCCCCCTACCCATCCCCTCCCCTCCCCTTTCACTCCCCCTTCCCCCTCACAAACATTGTATGTCATATTTATTTATATCGAAACAACAGCCTAGAAATAAAATTTCAAGATTCTAGTGACAAAACTAAATGACGATACTTCCATACAACTTTTCATCCCCCCTTTCAACCCCCCTTTCAACCCCTTACAACCCTCTTTTCGCATTAAAAATATGCCTATGTCCTTTCTCAGGCTCTAGAGTATCTGTGTACCAAATTTTATTTAAATCGGTTTAGTAGTTTTAGCGTGAAAGCGAAACAAACAGACAGACAGATAGACAGAGTTACTTTCGCATTTATAATAATAGAATAAAACCCAGACATGGCGCTAGCGTAGATTTTAATAGCTCTCCGTTAAATATTGCTTAAATGTATGAGATGCATCGCGCAAACGATATTTTCCGCGGTATTGAAACTGATAAACTTGCTTCGCGATGAAACATCTCAAAAGTTGAACTCGTTTAAAAAGGTTTTCTCTTTATAATATTAGTCTGAATTAGCTTCCGACTTCTGAGAGGTCATAGCTTACCATCATGTAATTGTTTTGCTAGTCCTGTATCATAATGCCATAGAGAAAGCATTCCGACACTCACCCCCCAAGTGACAACGGCATTAGCGACAATCTGCACCACATTGTACCACTTGATGACATTCCTCAGTTCAACCGGCTTCCTTCCTCTCATGTGAGCTGGCAGCACCAACTTGATCAGAGTCAGGTAGACCACTATGATGGCCGTCAGCGGCCATGGTGACGTCATAAACAGCCAGTCTTTTACGCGTTGATCTGGAAAAGGAGAATGAGATTTGTTACTGAGCCTGACTTTCTACCATAAAGTAGGTAGCTTACCACCATCAAGGAGAAAATCTGCCGCCATAAGAGTCAGTGTTCTAGGCCTAGCGTGTTCACTATCTTCGACCACACCATCGCTTACTACCAGGCGAGATAGTGGTCAAACGCTAGCCTATAAGATATTAAAGAAAAAACAAAAGATTATATTTGAACCCACGGTGGTGCAACTAATGTTGAAATTTAATAACAATTAAAAGCTGATGTTCCTTTCTCTGACTTAACATTGAGAATTACAAAATCTCCCAGATACCCAAGGTCCTAACTTTCATGTTTTTACCATCACGATACCAATGGCTTTCTCATCGTTCAAGGTCGTGTAAAACAATCGTGCATGATACCATAATGTTGGCTACCATTTGGAATGTAGACTTTTTTGCAATTGTTAAAATTTGATGCAGTTATTGTGTGATTCTGATTTTTTTTTTCTCTTTCTTATTTTTTGTCCCGTTGTTAGGTCCTTCGACATGGGGCCGGAGACTTTTTTCGAGCTGGTTTTAATATTTATCATGTGCAATTGACTTCGTTGAGCTTTCATTCAATTTATAGTGATTCTGATTAGGTATAACATTTTTTTTGGCAATTTATATCGAATACTATGATTGTATTATTCAATCAATGTTTTATCAACCGACTTCCAAAAAGGAAGAGGTTCTCAATTCGTCTGTATGTTTTTAGGGTTCCAAACCCAAAGGGTACCAACGGAACCCTATTACTGAGACTCCGCTGTCCGTCTGTCTGTCTGTCTGTCTGGCTGTCTGTCTGTCTGTCTAGAAAATCTGTCACCAAACATCTAATGTGTTCCGGCAGCTATCCTTGAGAGCCAGTTCCCATTCTAGGCCTAGCGTGCTTACCATCTTCGACCGCATCATCACTTACCAACAGGTGAGATAGTGGTGAAACGCTAGACTATAAAGTATTAAAAAAAAAAAACTTGCCGCTATAACAACAAATACTAAAAGATTAAAGTTAAGAATTAAAGGGGGTCCCCATACAAAAAACGTGTTTTTACTATAGCGCCATCTATTTACGATTGTTTACCAGTGTTTCTCAACCTTTTTCATGACGAGACGCGACCCCCTTAGTATGAAAAAAAATCGACCTACTTGCACTGTTTATAATCTGTATTTTGTTATATTTTTAGCTTCTACCCGCGGTTTCAACGTGTGGATCGCGACACTCGCGACCTCCTAGGGGGTCTCTATAAGGGGGTCGCGGGGAGTCGCGAAGCCTCAGTAAAAGAAAAAAAAAACAAAGTTTGAAAACATACTTTTAAAGAAAATATTAATCAAAGAGCATTTGTAGGTGTTTTGACTGAGAGTGCTTATAATATTTGTTTCAAAAGAAAAATATGTAATTTCTTTCCTACAGGAAACAAATTACATTTTCGTTTCGTTCGTGTGGCCTGTAGGCCACACGAACGAAACGAAAAATAGGAGGTCGCGAGTGTCGCGATCCACACGTTGAAAAACACTGGTTTACCCTTTGTGTTAACTAGAGATGCGCTGAATATTCGTTTGGTATTCGGTATTCAGCGTATTCGGCATCTTTTACATTATTTGTATTCTGCCAAATTATTCGGTTTTGTTGCCAAATATATTCGGTTTAAGCATTTCTATTTCCTTGGCTCATGTAGCCAAGGTGTAGAACTAAAAGACAAAACTTCTTATATAAGATTCTTGTTATATTATAAGTCAAAGAAAACATATTTACTTCTTAACCTATAGTTAGTAGTAATAGTCAACATTTATTTTAAGCCTTAAATCAACATTTAATTTAAATCTCACAACAATATTTATTTTTAAACTTTAAATCAACATTTATTTTTAAACTTAAAATCAACATTTTTATAAACCTCAATTAAATCCACATCTCGTTCCTCATCTAACCAGCAGCGGCACGTAGCGCACATGTTAGAACTTGTTTACGCGGCAAAACAATGTAATGGTAAACCGAATAATTCAGCCGAATATCTGGTTCGGTAAAGGTTAAACCGAATTATATTCGGTATTCGGTAATTCTGTGAAACCACTATACGGCGCATCTCTAGTGTTAACGTTCACTTAGTTGGCGTTAGAAGTTCGTCAGATGGCGTTGTAGTAAATAAGCATGTTTAGTATTGACACGGTATTTATATTATCGATGTACTTTGTACTTTATTTTTCCGGCAAATTTTGTTTAATCGGAACCCTACTTGTGCGGATCCGACTCGGCCAGTTTATTTTTTTATGTTAATCGCAGATTTCTCTGTCAAGTTTCAACCGATTTGAATTATTCTTTATTTCGTAGGTTAATTAATCTGATCAGATCTGATATATCTCCAGAGATATGATGATAAACGTCTCAAACTATTTACTGAAGCTGACTCCACTAAAGAACTTAATTTAAAAAAATATTTCTTTCGTTTTTAAACTATCTTCATTATATAAACTTTAATTTGACTGTATTTCAAAATTATTCGATATTACACAATTAAATTGTGTGGTAGGTAAATATAATTTCCGATATGTAAAGACTTACATACGAGTAAGACCAATAAATGTGATTTCAGTGCAAGCTTTAGCTCTATTCCATACAAAAGTTCATTATACTTTTGAATGGAAATCGTACCCCCTAATGTAAAGGCTACTGAAACTGGATTAAGAAACAGTTTATTTTGAAATGTCTTAAGTTCGAATCAAACGTGACCTCTTAATCAGTCAAAACAAACTAATCTATCGATACAATCGATATTCAACAGATCCTCAATCTCCCCTCAAAGTCATATCGTTGCATCTTATCGATGCATCGACTGTTAACAAAGATACATAAAATTCCGTTTTGCAACCGTTGGCCATTGTGAAAGGTAAAGATATAGATTGGTGAACGTCGCATATTAAGACGCTGGCAGACTAGATATAGCAACTGAAATTTGAGGCCACTGCATGGAAACTTACTACCAAAAATTATGGAAAACTTTATATGCTCGCAATTTTTGGCAAAATATTATCTAGCAGCTAGACCGTAAAATCTGTGTTTTTGTTGGTTTATTTTTATAAAAATAATAAATAGTATTTGCTATTAATGTATTACTAGCTGTGCCCCGCGGTTTTACCCACGTAGACATCGTTCCCGTGGGAATATCGGGATAAAAAGTAATAAAGACCCTTTGTGTTATTCCAGTGTCTATGCTATCTACAAACCTACTAAATTTCAGCTCAATCGGTGAAGTGGTTTTATCGTGATGAAGTCACAAACATACACGCAAATGATAATTTCATTAACATAAAAAATATGAATGTGATTTCACTCTAAACTAGGAAATTAAGAAGTATATTATTTATCCATGAAATAAAACATCAGTCTATGCTGGAATCTTGCAATTTCCGAACAAAAACGAATACAAATTTTAACGATTTTAATACAAAACAATTTTCGCCGGCATAAATGTGTGAATTCACTTTTTATTTTTTGAATTTAGGTAAGTTTTGGACAAAACATTGTGTAGATAAAAGTCAAAAGTCAAAGCATTTATTCAGTATATGGGCAAATTAAAAATTTGCACTTACACACGTCTAATAACATTAAATAGATCATATTCAGTAATAATTATTATTATTAATATAACAGAAACATAACTTATTGCTTTGAATTTACAAAAAAAAACAAAGGTTGAGCCATTTAATCTAGACGTCAAATGTCACACTTAAAACATATGTTTAATTCTCCTGATTAATGTAGGGTTACCAACCGTACTGTAAATACTGTCTAAGTCCAAATAAAAACATATTCAGGAAATATGTGCCACTTTGAAATGTTTTTGGTGATTATGGATAAGTCTAGCGCCGTTTTATCGCATGCCTCTTAAGAGGCTGGCAGACTAGTGATCTCTCGTAATGAGCAGTCTGGCTAATGTGGCATTGCTGCTATCACGACGAGACGATGCTATTTAATGGCCTTTCTGTCCATCGTGCCGTCTTGATCCACGGAGTGTTTTTTTTTTTTGGAACGATTTGATTAATTTTGCGTGTGTAAGGGAGTGTTCAAGTATTACGTAACGCAATTTGGGGGGGCGGGGGGATTCTCTTAAAACGTTACGATGCGTTACAGGGGCGAGAGGGGGTCTTTCTTACAACACGTTACGTAACATTATTTCTTTTTTATATAAAAAATTAGGGAATTAAAACTCCCAAATTGGCAACCCTTTTCGTTTACGTTTTACGGGGAATCCCTCGATTGTATAAAACTATTAAAACTATACCAAGAATAAAAACTATAACATAACTTTTTGCGACCAGGGTAAAAATTATCACTTGAGTGTTACGTAACGTTTAGAGAGGGGGGGGGGGAGGGGTACACAAAAACGTTACGGAGCGTTACAATTTTGGGGAGGGGGGTTACGTAATACTTGAACGCTCCCTAACGTGTCGTTTCGGAGGCATAAACAGAAACAGATTGTGATTGGTGCGTAGCGCACACTATATCTAACAACATTAGTTGGTACTGCTATCACGACTAGACGATTCAGTCAGTTTATTGAGCTGTAGCCTTTCTAGTTTCTATCCACCGTGCCGTCTTACAAGTTGATCTATGGAGTGGATTTTTTTCCGGAACTTGATTAATTTTGATCGTGTAACGTGTAGTTTTGGAGGCATGGACAGCCACAAATTGTGATAGTTAATCCTAAGCAACGTAGCGCGCACTATATCTAACAATATTAGTTGGTGCTGCTATCACGACGAGACGATTCAGTCTGTTGATTGAGCTGTTTAATAGCCTTTCTATCCATTGTGCCGTCTTGCAAGTTGATCCATGGAGTAGATTTTTTTCGGAACTATTTGATTAAGTTTACGTGTGCAAAGTGTCGTTTCGAAGGCATGGATACACACAGATTGAGTGCTTAGCGCGCATCATATCTAACAACAATGATTGGTTGATCATCATCAACTGCCTTTATATAAATATCCATTGAGTGATTTGACTTTATTGTAATAGTCTTGATGAACGGTTATAACGTTTCATTGTACACTTACAATAATACAATCAATTAATACTTACAATAGAAATGAATAGTATAAGAAACAGCCTTATTTTTGTCAAAGATAGCGTAAGGTATTATCGCTTAATTAACAGGCAAGATAGTAGTCAAACGCTAACCTAAAAGATATAAAAGATAAAGAAATAAAGAAAATCGTCTGAATATCAATATTCTGATAAAAAAATATCTCCAAAGAGTCAAGAAATTGCCAGTCCGTGTGGATCTGTAACAAGGTTATGGAAGACATAAAAACAAATAACTTCGTATCAACTCCACATGCGGTGTCCTTGGCATACATTGCGTCAATCTGCTCAGAATCTGTAGACAGGCTTCATTGGATCCGTTCAGGAGTCATAAAGTATATGGATCAATTCTTTAATATTCACGTATCATCTATCTGCAGCAGATGAACTCTTAATGCTGTTCTTTGAATGTTTCGCCACGTTAAAAGGAATATTTAATGACCAATTTTAGGGCATATTTAATAATTAGCGTACTAGTAACGCTAATGGTTAAACTGCCCTTTTAAAGCCTCGTAAAAGACAAGATGAAGGAGATTGACGCTTAGTTTTATAATATTTGCATCACTACCTACTATCAGCGCTGAAAGACGTTAAGCATTTCATTTTCTTTTCGTTTTTAACTGTCTTCAAAACGGAGGAATTCGACTTTTTAACCGACTTCACAAAAAAGGAGAAGGTTCTCAATTCGTATGTATGTTTTTTTTGTGTGTATGTTACGCGTTTACTCCGTCAATTGTGAACGGATTGAAATGATTCTTTTTTTAGTAGGTAGGGTACGTTTCCGAGGTGGTCCGATTTTAATTTTATCGAGATCTGATTAGTATCTTCAGAGATATGGAGATAAATACCTCAAACATAGGTGAATGTACTGGTTTTAGTAGAAGAGTCCCAAGAAGATTATACACAATGGAGGTTGCTATTGCATATACTTTTGAAGACTAAAAAATATGACCTTGCATAATGTTTTTACATCTTTCTTCTCGTTGATTTTGGTTTTTGACAGATATTCTTACGGTAACTGTGAACGAGATAGAAATAAAGGTGGGGATAATTTTTTTTTTATATCTTATAGGCTAGCGTTTGACCACTATCTCACCTGTTGCTAAGTGATGATGCAGTCGAAGAAGTGGACTAGAATGGGAACTGGGTCTCAAGGATAGCTGCCGGAACACATTTTACAGAATTTCTAACTTGAGGGTGGTAGCTGGCCAGGCGGACACTAGATATGTCCTACCACCATGCGGGGGTTGTAGGTTTCTTAACGATGTTTTCCTTCACCGGAGAGCCACTGTGAGAAGCGCACATATATTTTTCGATAGAAAAATTCATTGGTGCACAGCGGTTTGAACTCGGTACCACGGCATCAAAGCCGACCGTTCTCCCACGCCATTACGCCACCGGCCCGGTGGCGTAATTCGCTCATTAAATAATTATATATTAATAATTATTATAAATAATTATATATAAATATAAATAATTTGTCTTCACATAAATGTTCTACCGGGCAAAGTCTTGTTAAAAAACAGGTGCAAACTTTTTTAAACATACCTAATATTTTTTGACATGACATGACGTTTGGCGAAGATGGCGGCCATTTCAGTCCCGCGACACTGCATACATAATTAAATAACTCAGAATTATGAACGTACTTTGTACCAATCAACACTGCAAAAAAAAATAAGCATAATACCACAGATTATATAATAGTTACTACGTAAATAATACTTTCCGTTGTTAGGTTGGCTACACAGTGCTTTCATAATTCGGGTATCAACAATATAGGGAAGTGCCTCTTATAACGTAGTAGAGTGATTCAGTACTATGTTGGCCATATGGCGGCAATTAATGTTAATAATCGCAAATAATACTTTTTATATTCATTTTGGAATACAACTAGTCCGTGTTATAAAAGTATATTATTATTATTGTAATAAAATAGACAATTCATTATCGTGTGTGTCAGATGCTTTAATTGCACAGGGCCATTTTGGACATTGTCCTTTGATGAAATGTCTTTGAATGAATTGTCCTTTGAAGCGCCGCCTGTATCTCACGTACCGGTTATCAAAATCTAATAAACAACGTAACAAAAAGACGTATCGAAATTATAATGAAATTTTCAAGCGCTGTATATTAAAAGCGCAACACATGAATAATACCAAATTTATAATGAATTCTAAAAACCGCTGTAAAGCTTCCTGGCAAATTATTAATAATGAAATGGGTAAGATTAATGAACTTACAAAAATAGACTCAATAAAATTAAACCAAGGAAAGGTTACTGAGCCAGAGCTAATCTCGGATTTATTTAATAAGTTTTTTATAAATCTAGGCAATCCAATTGACGATACAAATGCAAATCATCCTATTAACTATCCCTATTCAATTACTAATTACAATAATACCTTGACAATTGACATTTTTTTTACTCCCATAAACGACACAGACATCTATAAATTAATCAATTCACTAAATAATACTAATTCTACCGGATACGATGACATAAACACAAATATACTTAAAGCTTGTTATAATTTCTTAGCAGGTCCTCTTAGCCATATAATTAACTTATCAATAGCTCAAGGAATTTTCCCTACACGACTCAAACAATCAATAGTAAAACCACTGTTCAAAAAAGGCGCTAAAGATAACATGAACAACTATCGCCCAATTACTCTAATTCCCATAATCTCTAAGATATTTGAAAAGGTTATGCATACAAAAATATATAATTTTTTGACTAAAAACAACATACTAAAACAAGAACAATTTGGATTTAGAAGAAACATGTCCACTTCCTTAGCATGTTTCTCTCTAATCAAACATGTGACCGATGCTCTAAATAGGAAAAAATGAATTGTCTCCATTTATCTAGATATGTCAAAAGCGTTTGATTTCGTCAGTCACAAACTTCTACTATACAAGACTGAAAAGTATGGGATTAGGGGAAAGGCAGCAGAATGGCTAAAAAGCTATCTAAATGGACGAACCCAATGCGTGGAGATACCAACCTTTGTAGGCAACAATAAAATCATGTGCCGATCCACATATCAGAAAAATACACGTGGAGTCCCACAGGGTACTATTCTCGGACCATTCCTCTTCCTTTTGTACATAAACGATCTTCCCGATATTATGACTAACCACAAATGTGTCCTATACGCCGATGACACCACCCTTCTAATAGAAGGTAATAATGACATTAAGAAATTTGAAAACGACATAAATGTTGCATTAATCTCAGTAATCTCTTGGCTTAAACACAATGACTTACAGATTAATATTGACAAGACTAAAATTATTCAGTTTCAAACCTATAACAGCCGTCCTGATAACCTCATCATCACCCATAATAATAATGTGTTAGAAATAGTAGATTCAACCACTTTCCTAGGTATAGTTATAGATAAACATTGCAACTGGAAAGAACATATCAATAAGCTTTGCACAAAACTGGACCGGTTTGTATATGTTCTAAGACGTCTTCGCAATATTGCAACTATGCAAGCGACACTCAGTGCTTATCACGGTTATGTGTCATCTTCGTTGCGATATGGTTTGATAATCTGGGGTAACTCGGTAGATTCGATATCAGCTTTCAGAGCACAAAAAAAATGCTTGAGGTCACTTTGTGCAGCTGATTATCTAGATAGTTGTAAACCTCTATTTAAAAAACACAATATTTTACCTTTGCCTTGCCTATACATTTTTGAACTGTGTATTTTTGTTCATAGCCATAGCTCTTTATTTGAGCTGCGTAATGATGTCGTTAGTAGACAGAACAATCGAAAAAAATTTAAATTGTATATACCACATCAGCGAATTCAAATGTATAGTAAAAATGTAAATTGTATGGCTATTAATGTGTATAATAAGTTGCCAGATGTATTTAAGGATATAAGTGTTTCTAAATTCAAAACAAAATTATTCAATTTGCTAATTGAAAAATGTTATTATTCTATTAAAGAATTTCTTGATGACAATATTAATCGATATTTTGTACAATAATATTAATTTTCTTTTTTTTTTTATTGACATCCAACTTTGTAATTTGATATCTAATTTAACAAAATTTTTATAAATTGACATGGTATCACTAGGTTAACGTTTATCTGACATACAATGTCTCTCTTGACAATGACATTTGAGCAATATTCGATTCTTTTGACCTTATTAGTTTACTATGTATCACACTTCACAAAGTACTTTTCTGTTATGCTAATCAATTTGTAGAAAATGTAGTTAAATAATTAATAAATCTGACTAAACAATCATAAATAATACTAATATTATATCGATAAATTTGTACGCCGGTGACGGCAGAATATGCAGGTTCAGAATGTATTATAGATCTTAAGTATTAACATATTCTGATAAATTGAATAAATGAAATGAAATGAAATGATACCTTGATGACATCATTATTACTAGTAAATATTTTCACTTTAGCGCGGCATTTAAAGTCAATTTTTTTTAAGGTTCCGAACCCAAATGAACACTTTCTGAGACTTTGTTGTCCGTTCGTCCGTCCGTGTGTCTATATGTGCGCACTTTACAGATCTGTATCTTCTTAACCGTTATAGGTACTTACTTGAAATTTTCAAAAAGTATATATCCGTCAGTGTATAACGGCCCAGACACGAAATTTTATAGATGCATGTAATTTAATTAAAACTTGTTTTGCACTAAAAAGGGTAAAATAAGTTATTTTTCAAAAGAAATAAAACCGACTTCATAACCTCAAAAGCGAAAAATAAATTACTTAAAATTATTATAAGCGCTTATCTATTTGAAGTCGGTGCCAGCCAAGTCTATTAATAATAAATAAATAAATAAATTCTTTATTTCTGTTAAGCCTTTCTTACACAATATTTACAAACGATTTTTATGTTTAAACTAGAGCTAAATTATAGTGGTGTACAGTTTGGAACTGTTTTACTATTGGATAGTAGATAGATACTATGTATGTAGTAGTAGTAAGTAGGTAGATACATGTAGGTATTATCTATCTACTACCTACTAGACTTGGCTGGCACCGACTTCAAATAGATAAGTGGGTAGCGCTTATAATAATTTTAAGTAATTTAGTTTTCGCTTTTGAGTGCCTGTTTGTGGTTATGAAGTCGGTTTTATTTTTTTTGAAAAATAACTTATTGTACTTTTAACTTTGTTTGTAAAAGGAATGAAAATTTGACAGACAGTTAAGAGGGTACGCGGGGTGCACTTTTCCATAGAAATGTATTCCCCTGTTTGATCTATAATAAATGATAAATCAATCGAATGCCACAAAAGCACATTAGTAAAGAAAAGTTTCTTTACTCATGTGACAAAAGTACAGGACAAATTCTACAATATACTATATCTAGGGTAAATAAATTATATTCCACAGGTGGTAGTAGCATATTATATCGATGTTCCGCCTGGCTTGCAACCAAAAAGTAGCTTACCACCATCAAAGAGAAAATCTGCCGCCGTAACCTTGCGGTGTTCTGGCCGCACACAGCCCGCGAGAGTCAGTGTATTATTATAAGCATAGAAAAGATAATTATTTATAAGCCTAGTGTGTTCACCAGCTTCGACCACATCATCGCTTACCACCTAACCTATAACTTGCACTATTATTTATTCTGTGCCTATAAAATATAAAAAATAGTGTAAACTATATCTTATTATAAGCTACTCAAGTTCTATTCTGTAGTGCCTGAGCATGATTAAAATAACGGTAGATACGTATTTAAACGACCGAAAATTTTGAATCGCTGCCTCCGTATTCCGCTCTGATTAGTGACCCTTAAAATTAGTAACTGTAACAGAAAAAGATTCTCCTTGTGTGCAAAGTAACCCAATTTTCCCAAAGGGCGTGAAGGATCAAAGAAAATCTTTCACACGTGTATCGTCCTAGGCTTTTTTATTATCCTGCTATTGGTTAGAGGTCGATGATGTTATTTAACCGACTTCAAAAAACAGGAGCAGGTTTCTCAATTCGACCGTATATATATATATATATTTATGTTTGTTCGAGGATAACTTCGTCGTTTATGAACCAATTTTGATTATTCTTTTTTTCTTCGAAAGGAGATATCCCAAGTGTGGTATCATGGTAATTTTATCGAGGTCTGATAAGTATCTCCAGAGATATTGAGATAAACATCTTAAAATTGGTACTGAAAATGTATAGCGCGGCATTGAAGTCGGTTCTTTTTTAGTTTTTAAACGATATGATTATAGAGAAAACGTTCACTCGCATTGTATAAAATTCAGGCATATAACTGTATAATTTAAGATCGTTTAAAAAGTGAAAGAATCTGGCCAAGTGCAAATAGGACTAGCACTCGTAGAGTTCCGTTCCACAGTACTATATTTCATAAGATCGAGCAAAAATGCTAAGATAAATGACAAAATGTGGTTATGAAACTTTTTTAGGCGCATTGGGGTAAAATTTAACTTAGCGTCACGGTCCGAATGCAACGGAAGTGACGATCTAAATTGTCAATATTTCAATTTGAACGAAGTTTCACGTCTAACACGTAGCTTTCTACGCATTTCCGGTTTTTTAGGTTTCCGTACCCAAAGGGTAAAACGGGACCCTATTACTAAGACTCCGCTGTCCGTCTGTCTGTCTGTCTGTAATTTTCACAGATTATGTATTTCTGTTGCCGCTATAACAACAAGTACTAAAAACAGAATAAATTTTTAAAATAATAAGGGGTCCCCATACAAGAAACGTGTTTTTTTCGGCATTTAGACCATCTATGAACGCTTAGTTAGGTAAAATTCCCATAGATGGCGTTATATTGAAATGTCGATCCCTAACTTCTTTGTTAGACGTTAGATGGCGTTATAAGAAATAAAATGTTTATTAATTATTATTTTTTGCTGGCGAAAAATGATAGTGGTATATTTTGCTCGCTCTTATAAAATACTGTAGTGTGGTACGGAACCCTACTTAGTGCGAGTCCGACTTGCACTTGGCCAGTTTATTTTTATTTGAAAATATGGCTCCTTTATTAGTGCTATTTTGACAGATGCTATAACACGACCGGTGTGTTCAGAGCGTCAGACGGTTGTGTTACAGTTATTACGTGAAACGTTTGTAGTCACGCGAGGGTATTGCGTGGTACGTTGGTACAACCTTTACCATATTTGCTAGACTAATGGCTTGTTTATCTTGTACTATATTATATTTTTTTTATTATTTATACGGTTTGACTCACGTGCAATGGTCGACTGTCAGTTAGACGTCCGACCGGTTTCGAGGCAATCGGTGCCTCATCATCATAGGTCAGTGCGCGTACCCTCGCGGAGCGCTGTACCCGCACCATCCGTACCAGTATATCCGTACCAGTGCGGGTACAGCGCTCCGCGAGGGTACGCGCACTGACCTATGATGATGAGGCACCGATTGCCTCGAAACCGGTCGGACGTCTAACTGACAGTCAACCATTGCACGTGAGTCAAACCGTATAAATAATAAAAATGAATAATACTCACGATTCGTTCTATATTATATTGGTTCAGTCTAAAACTGCGAGGTAGAGATTCAAGCCTGTAGGGCTATTCTGTAAGCTAATCTCGGAAGTGAACTTCGCAGTGAGACTTGAATTTCGTGTTACGAAATTCAACCGTATTGCAATCGCTTTATTATTTGAATTTCGTAGTACGACTCACCGCGGATTCCGCTTGCGAGATGCGTAAACTAGCTTACAGAATAGCCTGGCTGTTCTACAACTAGGCTTCATAGTCTGTAGCCGTGGCTCGTACTATTCAAAAATAAAGCATGGCACGGCTTATGCTAGGCTATGGCGGCAGATTTTTTCCTTGATGGTGGTAAGCTACTTTTAGTAGCAAGTCAGGTGGAACATCGATATAATATGCTCCTACCATCTGCGGGTGTTCTAGTTACTTAAAAAAGTTGATCTACTTTTGCATGGGTCTTCCACGGCTTAGAATAGAAAGTAAATCAAATCGACGAAACTTTGAAATCCTGTTTTCATGTTAAATTTCTAAGGATTACTTTACATAATTGTATAAAGGGCGGCGACCCGTGTTCGTTTGTTCCTTTTGTTTTTATTTCGGTCTTATGTCGAGGGAATTGTAAAGGTCAGGTTGGAAATGTTTCGTAGATGCGGATTCTTGGGTATTGTTCGGTATTCTAAATGTGGCTGAAAAATATCGATCAGCATTGAATGGATATACGGCATCTATAGACATCCACGGATATACTTTTTTTTTAATGGAGCACTTAATCACAGTTTTACCTTTTGCCTAATATAATCTGAAAGAAGAATTGCTTTGCTGAAAGCGATACGAGCGAAGCGAGGACGAGATACTTTTCAACCGCCTTCCAAAAAGGAGGAGGTTCTCAATTCGTTTGTATTTGTTACGCGATTACTCCGCCAATTGTGAACCGATTTGACAGATTATTTTTTTTATGGCTAGGGTAAATCTCCACGGTGATCACATTATACAATTCATCGAGATCTGATGAGTATCTCCAGAGATATGGAGATAAATACTTCAAACTTATCACTGAAAATTAACCGAATTTAATAATTCTTGTAGGTGTGAACCTTCATTAAATTTATTCTTCTCTAAGTCAATGTTTTGTGTAGATGATGGATCATGACTAATGAGAATTTACGAGTGTGCAGATTCTGATGATTAAACTATACTAAAGACAAGCACATATATCTTGTCTCTTTTGGATGATGGGACAAAAAGCAGGAAGCACTTATTTAATACTGTCTTTAGATAACTCAACATTGCAATCGACAACATTATCTTCTGTATAATATAAAAGGTAAACGTTACTGGGTATCCGCTAAGAAAGGATTTTCCAAAATTCACCCCTTAAGGGGATGAAACGGGGGTTCAAAGTTTGTATGGAGTAAGTACATGTAAATAAGTTAATACATGTTTCAGACTTTTTCGAAATTTCACCCCTAAGAGGGTGACATGGGGTAACAAAGTGTGAAAGTCAATATTGTTTTATGGGTTTTATAAAAATTAATCCCTATTTCCCTTGATCACGCCATAACTAGAAAACGGGTGGAACGATTAGGCTACTTTTTATGTATTTTTATGAAAGAAAGGTTTTTATGCATGAAACGTTAAAGTTAAAGAAGTTTTTAAAGGGGGTGAAGCCGCGAGGCACTTCTAGTATAATATTAAAACTACTGTGAGTGTTTCATAATTTCAAATTGAGTAAAGAAACCTACTAAAAAATATGTAAAGAAGACTAAAGTCTGAGGCATCGAAGGCCATTTTCGACTCATTTGCCTACGTGAATTCAGTCGGTTTAAACTTAGTTTTAATTAAACAAAGATAATGTTATAGTAGTATCAGTTATTGAATATATCTTACCTGCATATTCATAAAACAGGAAATTGTACTTTTGCACCACAAAATCCATATTCAAGATGTTTACCACTTCGCTCAAGGATCAAGGCGCGATTGACCGAAGTTTGACCGAAGTTTGGACCCGGCATGCTAATGTATTTATTAATTAACGTGTAAAGTACATACACTAAACGACAATGTAAATACTGAAAGAATTTAGGGATTGTGTATTAACTGTGCCCTTCGTTTTCGCCCGTGATAGTGGAGTTAGCAGGTTAAAAAAAGGTTTATCTTTGCCTATCCTAAGTACTTGTTTGTATACAACATTTCTTTTTAATTAGTTGACATGTAGGCCGTGTCGAGGGAACAAGTTTGGTTAAAAATGCTATAAAGGGCAATGTCCATTTTAATCTGCTGCCATAACCTTACGGTGTTCCGGCAGCACACAACCCTTGAGAATTAGAGTATTTTAGGATTTCTAGGCCTAGCGTTTTTACCATCTGCGACCAAATCATCGCTTACCCCTAAGCGAGATAGTGGTCAAACGCTACCCAAAAAATACTATCCAGGACACACTGTTCAGATATTATTTTACTTGGAAGCCTATGCAAAGAAGACATTTATCTGAGGATTTTTCAGGTCAATAAATGTTCTATAACTAGGTGCGTCCACCTGGTTAGTAACCGTCCTCAAGTTGAAAAATCTATTCTTGAGGGCCTATCCTACCATCCTCGACCGCATCGTCACGCATAACAACAGGTGATATAGTGGTCGAACGCTAAATTATAAATTTTTTCTTAACCTGTTGTGTCCCACTGCTGAGAAAAGGTCTCCCCCATAGCCTTCCATGTATCTCTGTCCATGGCAATGTCAGTCCAGGCAGGCTGGTGGGTTACTATATCGTCACGCTACGGGCATGTGGTCCGTATATATCCAGCTGGTCCAGCAATGTGGGCGAGTAATTTCGGCGCCGACGTGGTCGACCACAAAAAATAACTTATACTATGAAAAAAACAAATACTTGAAGCTATTCGCTGTAAAAAAAACTTTAATAGGCATGATTATACGATGGTAAGCTTTCCGATTATTTTACACGCGGGTATACATACACACACACACATACATAGCTAGCTAGATATATCTCTGTGTATTTTGTATAAACTAAGATATAGCTACTGTTAATTTCAGAGTAAAGAAAAAATGACAAGAGGCGTACGTCGAGGCTGCGTCAGATTGCGTGCAGCTGTGATAGGCATCGATGATGAAGACGACTCCACCTTCACCATCACTGTGGATCACAAGACTTTTCATTTTCAGGTTGGTATGAAAAGTTAGTTCACGTTTATCTTTGTAGAACGTTCTTTGTTAGTTAATAAGACAGAAAACGGTAACAGTATGCTTACTAGACAAGAAAAACGCTTAGCTAGCAAAGCGCCATAACCTTAGTGTTGAGCAGACCATTCATAGACCTAATATTTTCACCATCTTCGATCACCCCAAAAAAAGTGAAGCTGAAAAGCAAAATGCGGTAGAGGCAGCACGGGCGGCGATTACTCACAATACCACTCTCTGAGGGCGGCAGATATCATTCCTGCGCAAACCTCCAAACGCCTCGAAGCTAAAGCCTCTCAGTGTTATGCTTGCCAAGGGAGCATCGCAGAGGGAGTTTTTCTTTGAATACTCTTGTCATTGCAACAACCTAGTAAAGAGAGAAAGAGAGAGACATTGTGTGAATAGTAAGGGAACTATTGATAGCCTCTCGTAACTATGTATCTCTTTTATTAAATCGGGACTAGTCGAGAGTAGAAAACAGTCTTAATAGCGATTTAAATAATGAACAAATCGTGAGTATCAGTGCGGGTGTGGCGCTCACCGAGAGCACACGTACTGACCGATGAAGATGAGGCACTCATTGCCTCGAAACTCGTCGGACTTCTTATACTCAGACAGTCGACTCGACATGGTCATATGTATCATATATCATATGACTTGAGTGGTCATATGTAGAATTAATCTATACCTCCATCTATGTCACTGTCTATATCTCTATCTATTATACCTCGTTACGTGGGTAGGTCAAAAAATACTCATTTCTGTGTAATATTTTATGTGAGGTGTGTAGTGTGTGCAGAGGAAAGACACCGTCTCCTTAGTTGGCAATGGCCCAAGCGAAATGTTTATTCTTATATTAACCATGATATCTCTACTTTCCAGGCAAGAGACGGTTCAGAAAGAGAACGATGGGTGCGGGCGTTAGAAGACACGATATCGCGACACGGGCGACGCGAGCGGTGGTCGAGGTCTATGCCTGCGCCTAGGCATAGACACGGGGACCTGGAGCGACGCATATCTGAGGCGGACGCTTACTTGCAGATCATGATCGAACTTGTCTCGGTGAGAATGCTGTCTCTTTGTTATATAACTCGCGTCACGTAAAAATAACGCCGGAAGAGAGTGGAAGGGGTTTGTTTGCGCATGGGTACACTCGCGCACGAATGGGTAAACAGCGCGGTACAGCAAAGGTCGAAACTGACGAACCAATAGCGCATCGTCAAGCATGCGGCGCGTGACCCGCCCGCCCCGCGCGCACCTCATACCACCAAATAGACCGATAAACCGCCTAATGCGCAGCTTCACCGCAAGCGTTCTTTTTACCTGACGCGAGTTATACCAGCGGTTTGACTCTTGTAATTTATTGAAAGAGAAATACAACGGATTTCTGATCCCAAGATTTAGGGACAAACAATGAACTCCAAGATCATGTGATTTAACGACCCTTGATTATTTTGTTGGTGTTTGTGAAATTACTAGTGTATGCAAACAATCCCAGAACTGTGCAAGACCTAAAGAGTAACATAACTCGCGTCAACATTGAGATAGAGGTGCCAAAAAGTGCCAGGTCAAAAAGCGATGGAAATTGGACCTCTCGTATTCACGCTACCATAAAAAGCCGAGGTGGTATTTTAATTAATATGGTATTCCATACATAATGCCATAGAGTAGACCTTAAAATATGAATTGATCATACCAACCTTTCTTAATTTTAACTATAGAATATATTATATATCTGCATATATATTAGCAATGCTGCTAATAGATATTCCTACATGCGTATTGTGGCTGCGCCACTATTAAGCGAGTAGGTAGCTGTTAAATAAATCAGTGTGCTTTCAACCGGCTTGTTTGTCTGTACTGTACTGTTGTTTGTTGTTTGTATGACTCACGTGATAAGGATGAAAGTCGATAGTGACGTGCGACCGGTTTCAGAACGGACCGCGCTCCTTCTTCAACGGCGAGAGCCAGTGAGTCTCGGTGAACGCCCCACTCATACTTTTTTTTTTCTAAAAAACGATTACTCGCAATGTAGATTGCACATTACTAGTATTCTTGTTAACCCCTCCAACTAAGCTAAATATGCTTGTGTCTGGAGTGGGTTCACGTCAATAGTGTAATGGATTGGATGGGGATCGAACTCACGACCTCTCGCCAGTCCGACGCCCTATCCATTGGGCCATTGCCGCCTTGACTTTATACTTTTATATTATACTCATACATTATATGTTATATACGCGATCTCTTTATTTACAACCTAAAACCTTCTTTCAATTGTGACGGCAGACTTCACTCTGTTAGCCATTTTGACATAAGTCACTGGGGAACGAGCCGCCGTCGATAGAAGGTCGGTATTGTGATATATTTTATGTTTTGTGATCTAGTGAACGTGAATAAACCCAGTGTTTTATTTTATTGCAACTCGTTTAATTTTGCATTCCTGTCTGAGGTGTGATCACATCTCAAGTATGAGTGGGGCACTCGCCGTGAGCAGCCGTACTCACCCTTGGCGAAGGTGCGCGGTCCGCTCGAAAACCAGTCGTACGTCGCTATCGACTTTTCACCTTCTCACGTGAGTCATACCAGTTAATATAGATACCTTAAATCTAAAAAAAATGTTTTTTTAACCCGCTAAAAAAGGACTTCCAAAAAAGGAGCTTACTCAATTCGACCGTATATATATTTTTTATTTTTAGGGTTCCGTACCCAAAGGGTAAAACGGGACCCTATTACTTAGACTCCGTTGTCCGTCTGTCTCTCTGTCTGTCAGTCTGTCTGTCTGTCTGTCTGTCTGTCTGTCTGTCTGTCTGTCTGTCTGTCTGTCCATCTGTCACCGGGCTGTATCTCATAAACCGTGATAGTTAGACGGTTGAAATTTTCACAGATGATTTTTGTTGCCGCTATAACAACAAATACTAAGAACAGAACAATGTTAAAAATTAAAGAAAAGTTAAAAAAAAGCTTTTTACGATAGCGCCGCGCCATCTAGCTATCATCAAAGATGGCGCGCTATCGTCTTTACCTTAATCTGAATCTCGGAAGCGGCTCCAACGATTAAATAAAATTTAGTATACAGGGGATTTCGGGGGCGATAAATCGATCTAGCTAGGAGTCATTTTCAGAAAATGTTGTTTTATTCGTGTTTTCAATAATGAACTTTATTGATAATCAACTTAAAATATGACTCTTCCCGACATCTATTGGCGAGTAGAAGTAGCTTTACTGTGTCGGTAAAGCAGTTAGTTTCTCTCAATTAAAAAAATAATATTATTATTCGTCAATAGATGTCGGGAAGAGTCATATTTGTCTTTAAGTTGTAAAAAATACCGAGCAAAGCTCGGTCAACCAGATATTTAATAATACCAATTACTACAATTACTATTACTACCATATAATACTATTCTACCTTTGTGTTAACGTTTACTTAGTTGGTGTTAGAAGTTCGTTAGATATTCTTAAGATGGCGTTCGGAACCCTCCGTGTGCGGGACAAAAGTCTGACTCGCACTTGGCCAGTTTTTTATGTATGATCACCAATTACTCGAAGACGCGTTAACCGATTTGTAATAAGTACAAAGTCAAAGTCAAAGCATTTATTCAGTATATGGGCAAATTAAAAATTAGCACTTACACACGTCAAATAACATTAAATAGATCATATTCAACAAAAAATATAGATATAACAGAAACATAACGCTTTGAATTTACAAAAAAAAAACAAAGGTATTGAGCCATTCAGCTTTCATCTAGACGTCGAACGTCACACTTAAAACACATGTTTAATTCCCCTTATTAATGTAGGGTTGCCAACCGTACCATTACGTGCACCCGCAACCCAGTGCATGTTTCAGTACTTCAGACAATTTTTATCCAAAAAATTGTGAAATAATGAAACATAATAGATAAATAAAACGCAGACTAATTGCAGTACAAATCATGTTCCGAATGGAACTGATTGTCCGACTATCAGCCGCATAATACCGTCGTAACAGGCAACCCTAGATCTGCAAACAAAAGATGAAAACTGATTGACTGTTGAATCTACTGGTGTTTCGGAAGTACTCCCATCAGAGAAGAAACACCAAGAAACTCTATGGGGCTTGTCACTTATTTTAATTCATATTAAATAAATGTTTAATGTACAATAAGTAATTCTATTATCATACAATTTATATTATATCTTGGAGCTTGGGGCATTCAGGCCAAGCATTTTTGTCATTCATATAGTCATTTATTGTATAGTACGATTTCTTCATTAAATTGGATTTTACAAAGGTTTTAAATCTGCTTATAGACAGTTGATCAATATCTTTAGGAAGTTTATTATAAAATCGTATACAGTTCCCCAGAAAAGAACCACTAACTTTCCACAACCTGAATTGAGGTAGAATTAATCTATTTTTGTGTCTTGTATTGAAATTATGTACATCGGACCTCTTATCATACTCATTCAAATTTTTGCGTACATACATAATATTTTCATATATATATTGACATGCCACTGTGAGAATTTTAATCTCCTTAAATTTTTTACGAAGTGAGTCTCGCGACTTCATGGTATATATAGATCGAATAGCTCTTTTTTGTAAAACAAATATAGATTGGATTTCGGCGGCTTTCCCCCACAATAAAATGCCATAGGACATTATACTATGGAAGTAGCTAAAGTAAACCAATCTAGCAGTGGATTCGTCAGTCAAGTTTCTGATTTTACGTACTGCGTATGCAGCGGAGCTCAATCTACCTGCCAGAGCCGATATTTGAGAACCCCATTGTAGTTTTGAATCCAGGGTGATGCCCAAGAATGTAGCGGATTCAACAAATTCTATCGGTACATCGTTTATTAATATCCTGCTATTAATGACACCCTTTCTTACATTTGGCAGCGAGAATTTAATACATTTAGTTTTTTTGGCGTTCAGTAATAAGTTATTGGTTGTAAACCAATTCAAAACCTGTGCGATTGATTTGTTAACATCGTCAAATCCAGGCGCAATCCTATCTATTTTGAATATTAAGGATGTATCATCCGCGAACAAAACAATGTCACATAAGTTTTGCACGAAAGACGGCAAGTCATTAATATAAACTAGAAATAAAAATGGTCCTAAGATCGATCCCTGCGGAACTCCCATTTTTATGAGGGATCCAGATGACCTGACGCCATTGACCTCAACCATCTGTATTCTATTACTGAGGTAGGATGAGACCAGATCAAGTGCTTTTCCGTTAACGCCGTAGTGTTTTAATTTGCAAATTAGCGTTTTGTGACAGACGCAATCAAACGCTTTAGATAAGTCACAGAAAACGCCGATAGCATCTTGTGCTTTCTCCCAGGCATCAAATATATGTTTAAGAAGATCTACTCCAGCATCAGTAGTAGAACGCCCCTTAGTGAAACCATATTGTTTGTGATTTAAAAGATGATTAATATTAAAATGTGCCAAAAGCTGGTCTAATATAACTTTTTCAAAAACTTTACTGAGCGCCGGTAATATAGAGATTGGTCTATAGTTTGAAGGGTCATTTTTGTTCACTGATTTGTATAGGGGAATCAATTTACTTTTTTTCATTACATCAGGAAAGACACCTTCATCGACGCATCTGTTAAAAATAAACGCTAAGTGAGGGCTAATTGCATTAATAATATAACTAAGTACTTTGGTTGACATACCCCACAGATCCTCGGTTTTCTTTTGATTGAGCATTTTAAAAGTTTTGATAATTGATATTGAAGTTATGTGTCTGAACTCAAACATAGAGTCACATACATTCACACACTTCGATAGTAAAACAAAAGCATCCTTAGGGGAAGAGTTTAAAGGCTGAGTAGTAATAATAGGTACTTGTGAGAAGTACTCAACAAATGTGTTAGCGACATCATTATTATCTATGATTAATTTATTATTAACTTTTAACATAATTTTACCGTCCCTCTGCTTAATTTTTCCAGTTTCTGTATTAATGACTTTCCATGTTGATTTTATTTTGTCATCGGCATGCTTAATTTTTCTACTTAGATGCAGTGATTTTGCTGTCTGACAAACAACTTTAAAAGTTTTTGAATACAATTTTAAGTGATTTATGAATTTAGTATTATGTAAATTAATGGTTTTTTGTGAGTACAAGTTATACAAATTGTTTCTACTTTTATAAATACCAGGAGTTGCCCAGTCATCGAAACGAACCTTCGCACCCTTTCTAACCATTTTAATTTTAAAAATATCATTGAACTCTGCATCTAACATTTGAAATAAAGCACTGCATAGGTCATCAGGATCCTCAGAAAATCTTAGGTTCATTAATTGCTTGTCAATGATATCCACAAACTGTTCAACCCGTTTGGTGGTAATGGGCCTGTAAAAATGTTCTTGGCCTTTGATGGATAATTTACATGAAAAAGTGACACTTTGTCCCAGATGGTCCGAGCCAAGTTTATCAAAAATTGCAATTTTTTCGGGTTCACAGTTGCAGAACACATTGTCCAAGCAGGTAGCTGACGAGCTAGTGATTCTTGTTGGCTGATTAAAAAGATGCTTCAGATTGAAGCTTAGAAATAAATTTTTTAATTTGTCGCTGAGCGGAGACTGCTCAATTAAATTAACATTGAAATCGCCACAAACTATTAAAGATTTAGAGGTGTTGAAGACTTTGCTCATTACTTCTTCCATAATTGTTTCAAACATTTTATAATCAGCCGATGGAGGTCTGTATACACAGATGACTATATGTTGCCCCAGCTCTATACAAGATAATTCAACACATCGTTCCACAGACAAAGCTACTATGTCTTTACGCTCTTTAAAGTTACAATTTTCAGTTACATATATTAGTGAGCCACCACGAATTGCCTTTTGTCTAATGAATGTGCTGGCAATTGTATAATTTTTTAATATTGGTAACATAGTACCTTTCACAAACCAGTGTTCAGTAATACACATTATGTCAACTTTATAATAATTGAGAAATAATTCTAACTCTAAGGCTTTGCTGGAGAGACCTTGTATATTCTGATGAAAAATGTTGATTGAGTCAGGCCTCCCCATTGTCTTAGACATTAGTTTAAACTAACTAAGTCTACTACGCTACAATTACCCTGCATAGTAACACCACTACGTTGGGGCTCGTCTTTGTGATCTGTTGCAATATGTAAAACAGGGTCATAAATATTGTATGCTAATAACTTAGCAATGGTCGACTTATTAGTCTTATTGAGATACAAAGTATCCTTTGTCAATATTACTTTACTAATAAATTTGTTGGTTTCAAAATACAAAAAGTCGCTGAAGCGACACGTCAAATTGTACAGTGCCAAGTTCAATTTATGAGCATGCTCATTATAAGAGCAACTACTTGTTTTAAGATACGGGAATGAACAAACTATTATTTTACTAATGCCTCTGCTGGCAATGTCTGACAAAAGTTTAATTAGAATATTAATATCAGCTTTTTTAACGTTTGTGCTATTACCTAGCTGCAATACAATAGTACAATTTTTGTGATACTGAAAGCTGCATATTTTTTTACATAAATCTGTAATTGATAAATTAGGGCAGCAATTGTTATAAACATTTTGGTTCAATCTATTGTCTAATAAGCTACCCATACCTACTCCCATTTCATCGCTGAACACAATGGTCTCTCTAGCAGGCCCCGGCAGTTGTAAAGGACTGCCTGAGTCCACCTCGGAGGCACCAGTGCACTGTAATGATGACACTACTTCCTGCCTAACCAAGTCAGTCTGTGCACGTAAACTTGCAGTATTAGCTGTACTTGGTGAGCTGCTATCCTCTTGGTAGCATTCACTCTGCACACCACAGATAGGAACCCCAATTAAAACTTTTGAGACGCACATTTCTTGTTTTAATAATTCAGCCTTTTCTTTAAATTCTATTAATTCTTTGTTACTGCGATCTAACATCTCTAGGCAATGCTGTAATTCTTTACTTAAGTCGATGTTTTTCTTACAAGTCTTTAAATTTATTTTTTTGATATGGTTAATTTTTTGTAATTTATGCGTATTTTTCCTAATGATTTTCTTATACTTAATGTACTTTTTAATCTTATTGGAACCCTTCATAGATACATTAGTAGAACCTGAGCCGATGAACTCTGTATATAGATCCAAAGTGTTGTCTTGATTAGTATTATTTTGCAATACAGGAGATGTCGTCATTTCTTCTACTAAGTACACCAAATTTGAGTCCAATCGGACATCGGGAAGTGGGTCTAATTTAGATTCCAAGATTCCACCCGAACATACATAGTGACATACATACATTGCAAGTTAAATAAAAGCTTGTAAAATGGCAAGGTGTCCAGTGAAATTACAGAGGGTTGGATTTAGAATCGTTTGGCACAAAAAATGGGGGGTGGTTTCATAACTCAAAAACAATGCATAACCTTGTAATGAGAGTGGTGGGGAAGGGAAGGGGGCCCCTCCCCTCCCCCCTCTGCCCCTCCCCTCCACCCTCTGCCCCTCCACCCTCCCCCCTTTTTCGTGCCAAACGATTCTAAATTTCAACCATTACAGGGTAATGTGAGATTCAACATGTTTGTCTCAAGGTAACAGGCGCAGTGCAGTGACATGCATAAATCTGGCCGTCCAGAATTACTGTATCTGTAATAAGTAGACGTTCATCGCTTACCATCAGGCGAGCGTCATGCTTGTCCTGTTATCTTAAATCATCAAAAAAATATTTTTTGTTTGAAAGGGTATACTTCCCAGGTGGTCCCATTTAAATTTCATCGAGATATGCTCAGTATCTCCAGATATATGCAGATAAGCACCTCAAACTTAATACTGAAAAAGACTAGCGCAATTTTTGATGTCGGTTTTCGCCTTTTAGTTTTTTAAACGATCTTAAATTTTATACTATGTACAGATAGGGTAGCGTAAGCGTTTGACAACTATCTCGCCTGGTAAGTGATGATGCGGTCGAAGATGGTGAACACGCTAGGCCTGGAATACTCTGACTCTCAAGTGCTGTATGCTGTCGGAACACCGTATGGTTATAGTGGTAAATTTTCTCCTTGGTGGTTAGCTATTTTATGGTAGGAAGTCAGGCGGAACATGGATATTATTTATTTTATTTATTTCAGTAATCGTACAGAATTTTTTTAAATTTAGTATTACACATATGCCTTATGGACTATAGCCAAAATTGATTACCATCAGATATAATAGATAATGCTCCTACAAAATATAAATATTTTAATTATAATATTACATTAATTTTAATTATAATATTACATTAATTAAACAATCATTATATTTATTATGTCAATTAAAATATACCCGGCCTCTATTGGAAAACCCTGTTATATACAAAGCAAAGGTCATGTAGCAAAATCACCTGGGTTAATATTGTTCGCGCGATTTAGAACTGTATTGTGTTTCAAGCGCCATCTTGTATCCATAGTTCCATACGAATATTATAAAATCTTTAGTAACTATGTCACTCTGTCTGTTTGTTACCTAATTACGCCTAAACGGATGATCCGATCTTACTGAAATTTAACAAGTAGATACTTTATAGTATGAGGATGAACATAGGCTACTAAATTCTTGGTGTACGTGAACGAAGTCGCAGGAATCAGCTAGTACTTTTATAGGACTGCAATAAATTGAAGAAATTCAAGAATGTACTACTGACATGCCCAAATCTCTTAAAACCTTTTAGTCAAACTTAAATTAATATATTCCTTTATCATATTTATCTAAATTAATATTATAAAGAGGAAAGATTTAGATTTTTGCTTGTTTGTTACTATTTAATTCAAAAACTACTGAACCGATTTCAAAAATTCTTTCACTAATGGCAAGCTACATTATCGGCGAGTAACATAGGCTATATTTTATCCCAGTATTCTCACGGGTACGGGAACTACGCGGGTGGAACCGCGAGGCGCTGCTAGTTTAATAATATTTTTTAATTATCTCTTTTCTTTACAGAAAATGAGCCTCAGAGTGACTGAACTAAGCGACCCGCTAGAGAAAAACAAAGGACAAGTTATATTAGAACACTCCAATGTAAGTTGATTTGGCCATTACCAAATTACACGCAGTTGTCAAGTTCTGGCTTTTCTGCACTGACTTAGTAGTTTTTTGCTTAGTAAAGAAATTTCAAAAGTAACGTAAGATGTTCCAAAAACAACCTTTTGCCAATGTCGCGTATAAACCATCAATGATTCGCCAATTACTAAGAGTCAGTTCACAATGCGACGCGACATGACGATGCTTGTGGTTTCGCGCTGCGCAGAGCGAAGCCGTGCGGTGCAGCAGAACGCGCGACGCCACCAAATTATGTCAATGCAATGTGTATCTTATTGTGTGGTAAATAAAGTTCTAATATGTATCACGTGCCTTCTCGCGCGGCCGCGGTGCAGCGCGATGCCGCCGACTTATCACAATGAAATGTGTATCTATTAAGTAGTAAATAAAGTTGTATTTTGTAAAAAATATCTTAAAAAGTGCGCGCCGCGTCTCGTCGCGTCGCTTCGCGGTCTAAGCTGACCCTAAGGGGTCACTAACTAATTAGGTCTGACACTCATCTACCCGCACAAAACGTTTCGCTTCATCATTTATCATACATACTGCCAATAAATTGAATTCCTTGCCGGTGTCTGTGTTTCCCGATAACTACAACTCGGGTGGTTTTTATTTTATTAAATCGCGAGTGAATAGGTATCTTCTAGGTCAGCGTGCTACAACGTCGATCGCATCGTCATTTAACATCAGGTGAGATAGTCGTCAAACACTTACCTATCTAGTAAAAAAAAATACAGACAAGTGTGATAGGTGGAGATTTTGAGATTTTTTTTTAGACATACATACAATCACGCCTTTTTCCGGTTGAGTTAGGCAGATAATACTTTCCACACACTACGATCCTGACATACGAGTACCTCTTTCACTTCTTCCACTTTCATGAGCGCCTTCATACATGCTCGCCGGTTATAGGTACTTTTGACTTGGCCCTTCTTTATAATGTATCCGATCTGGACGTGATTATATTCGATGATAAAAGGTAACAGAACAAGTATAACGCTTTCTGATTTTAAGCGATGACGTATTACAGATACAGCGGCATGCCAAATTCTGGATAGACAGAATTTTTCATGACACTGGACTGCGCCTGTTACCTCGAGACATAAAGATATTAAGTCTCACATGCCCTGTAATTTCACTAAACGCTTTGTTGTTCAAACCGATAAACAATACAATACAATACAAAAACTCTTTATTGCAAACCAATTAGGTACATATCTATTACAAAAATAAAAAATTATGTCTATGTGGTATTACAATGGGCGGTCTTATCGCTATTAGCGATCTCTACCTGACAACCTTTATCATTCCTATATCACGGCATATATAAACATTCCTATATCACGGCTGAATTAATTGGCAAAGTGCTGGTACTGCAAAAGTCTTACTAGCTGAAGTCACCTTTACAACAGTTTGATGGTATATACGCGTGCTTTAAAACATTATGCTGCTAATTTAAGTTGAACCTACACACCGACTGCATCATCAGATCAGCTCGATCGCACCATAAGATTGTATTCCACAAATAAAAAAAATTATAGGAGGAAAATGTGTAATTTCACTCGCTGTGCCCCGTTTTACCTGCGTAGACATCGTTCCCGTGGGAATATCGGGATAAAAAGTACCCTGTTGTTATTCCAAGGTCTAAGCTATCTAAATACTAACAGTGTTACTTATAAACGTGTCTCAAATTTTGAGCAATTGCTGAACTATTGATCAAGGAAAATCTCACTCATAAACGGTGATCAAAGTTAAGTATTGCTTAAACAGCTCTCAGCTGAGAGGCAAGATGGCGCCGCCACGATCAATCAATCTGATTTATGAAATACGTGTGTCATTCTGACTCTGCGATATTGTTTCATGTCCGCGCGTAAATAGTGAATAAAAATAAAAAAAAAGGCCAATAAAACCATGGAATCCGAAGATTTTATTCGTGATTACCACAGGGACATAGACGAAATAAATTCATTTCAAGCAACAACTTCTTCAAATAGACGCAGAAAAATTTACAAGGCACGGTTTAATCCAATGCAGGATTTGTCAGCGCAAGAATTTAAATTGAGGTACAGGTTCAGCAAAGAAAATATGAGCCGCATTTTCGAACTGCTTCAATCTGATCTGCAGGTGGATGCTCGAGGAGGCGGTATCCCAGTGGAATTGCAAATAATGGCAGTGATTAGATACTGGGGACGCCATCAGGTATAGTAACTTGCTATGAATTTTACTTTATTTGTATGCTCTCTTGTAATGATCCTATTGCATGTCTTAGATTCAAGAAGACTGCGCCGACATTCACGGCATGAGCCAGCAGACATTGTCACACTTGACTCGAAAAGTTGCGGTCGCATTAGCGTCAAAAAGCGCTCTGTATATAAATATGCCGACATCCTTAACCGAAGAAGCTGCAACAATACAAAAATTTCAAGCGATTTGCGGACTTCAGGGTATTAATGGCGCAATAGACTGTACCCATATAAAGATAAGGAGAGTGGGTGGTGATGCTAGCCAGTATCATGTAAATAGAAAGGGGCATTACTCCATCAATACTCAAGTAAGTAGTTATGCCTGCCATACACCATCCATTCTATCATCCAATTAGCAGGACGCTGCCGATCGTATCATGCCGAATGGGCCGTGTGTGGGCGTGGATTGGCATGACCGTTGTAATTGACGCGGACGGCACAAGAACGCACAATCAAAATTTTATTCTTTTCGTTTCATCCTTGCGAATGGATCATGCCAATTGGACCGTGTATGGCGGTCGCGATCGTCGTTCGGCAGTTCAGTCACAGATGATATAATAGTTCTACGTGAGTTCAGTTGAGAAAAGTTTTTGTCGGAGGTAGACGTGCGTACTGCGCTCTCCCTCAACATGTTTGCACCACTGCACACGATCATTTTTTTTTGGGTTCCATATCCGAATGCCAAAAAACGGAACCCTTATACAGGTATGTCTATTATGTCCATCCGACCGTCTATCCGTCTGTCTATCTGTCTGCTGTTCGTCTGTCAGTCTGTCCATCTGTCCGTCTGTCCGTCTATCCGTCTATCCGTCTATCGTTCTGTCTGTCTGTCTGTTTTGCTCGATCTTATAATATATTGTAGTGTGGTACGGAACCCTACGAGTTCGAGTCTGACTTGGCCTTTTTATTTTGTTTTAACACAAGTAAAATGCCCAAGACGGATTAAACATCGTCTTCCGTCACTGGTTTTTGGTTGGTTTTGGTTGAAGCCATGGCGTCAGCCATGGCTTAAACTGAACGTCGCTGCCAATTGGACGATAGGCAGGAAGATTGAATTGATCGTGTATGTGTGTATGAACGCACTGCAGATTGGATCCAATCGGCAGCGTCCTGCCTATTGGACGATAGAAAGGATGGTGTATGCCAGCCTTAAGTAGGTACTTTGGCATATGTAATAAGTAGATCTAATCAACAATTGCTGACATACCCTTTTAATACCCTTTAAACTCGAAATAAACTCATTTTATTGCTACACCAATATTTTGGGTTCCGTACCTCAAAAGGTAAAAAAGGAACTCACTTTCTTGTCCGTATGTCTATCTGTCTGTCTGTCCGTGTCTGTCCGTGAGTATACTGAAGTCTATAGTCCTTATTAGGTGTATAAAAATCAAGGTTCTGATTCAACACGATAAAAAGATATAGGCAAATTTACATTTTCGCGAAAACGTACTTAAGTACCACAATTTAACTCAATTTTTATTTTTTTTATTTATTGGAATTTTTCCTTTATTTGTGCTGTAAGACATTGCAAGGAAAAGTTCCAAAAAAAAAAAAACAAGAAAATTAAAGGGTGTCTCCATACATACATAGTTTACGCCAGTTAAGATAGGCCTCTGAGTTATATGAGCGCTCATACAATTTAGAGGTCTAGTCTTGGTAGTCTTGGTACAAACCGACGTTGGTACGGAAGCCTCAGTGGGCGAGTCCAACTCGACTTAGCCGGTTATTTTTTTGAAAGAGCTATGCTCGGTGTTTTTCTGCAGGATCGAATCCGGAATGAAGTAATTCGCCAGAGAACTAAAGTAATCGACATAGCTCAACGGATTAGCAAACTGAAGTAGCAATGGGCTGGTCATATCTGCCGTAGGAGTGATAACCGTTGGGGTAGTATGGTTCTAGAGTGGATACCGCGAATCGGTAAACGTAGCCTAGGACGCCCTGTGACCGGGTGGAGCGACGACATTCGCAAAGCGGTGGGCAGTGACTGGAAACAAAGAGCCAAAGATCGAGCTGAGTGGCATGACTTGGGAGAGGCCTATGTCCAGCAGTGGACTGATACCGGCTGATTATGATGAACTATGTCTTACTATAATATATTATTAATACAACTACATATGTGACGGGCTTACAACTTGTAGAGAACCAGTATCATTTATTATCATTACTTATGTGCTTGTACTTTCATTTAAATAGTGATTTATAGAAATATATTACAGGTAGTCTGCAATGCAGATCTAAAGATCTGTAACATTGTGTGTCACTGGAGAGGCAGTACACATGATGCGAGAATATATAGAGAAAGCTCTATAAAGAGGAGATATGCAGAAAATGAGTTTATGGGAAAACTTATTGGTGACAGCGGTTACCCAGGTACCCCTCATCTCATCACACCAATACTAAGACCCACAAGTGAACAACAAAATAGTTTCAATAGACAGCATATCCGAACCCGCAATGTCATTGAACGTTGTTTTGGGGTATGGAAAAACAGGTTCCGTATATTGCTGGAAGTGATGAGGGGTTCATATGCTACAATAAAAGTTACAATTGTAGCTTGTGCTGTTCTGCATAACTTGGCGATTTTGTATAATGAAGAACAAGGTGTGTATTAATTTGCAATGAAACGGAATATGTATTGTAATCATTCAGGTAGGCGATGGTGATAGGAAACTTACAACTTTACTAGTGTCCCCCTGGCCAGCTACCATACTCAAGATTATAAAAGGACCAACTATCACACTAACTACTATTTAATATCGACTGTCTCGTACTAGGTTTCGTGCATGTCTGATGCACTTCGGGAGTTTACGCAGCAAGATCGCGACGAAACTACTATACACAAGTTGGCAAAATCTGTCACCTAACATGGAATGTGTTCCCGGCTGTCTTTGAGAGACAGTTTCCATTCTAGTCCTCCTATGCTAGCATCCTCGACAGTATTGTCAGAAGTGAGATAGTGGTCAAACGCTAGCCTATAGAATATAATTAGGTAAGGGGCTGTGTCCGAAATTGCACTGAATGCAATTAGCATAGCTCTGACATAGTTTTTAGGGTTCCGTACGTCAAAAGGTAAAAAGAGGAACCCTTATAAGATCACTTTCTTGTCCGTCTGTCTGTCTGCCTGCCTGTACGTCTGTCTGTCCGTCTTTCTGTCCGTCTGTCCGTGTGTCACCACCGATTTTCTCAGGAACGGGTGGATCTAGCAAGTTGAAATTTAAACCAGATACTGAAGTCTATAGTCTTTATTAGGTGTATAAAAATCAAGGTCCTGAGTCAACACGATAAAAAGATATGGGCAAATTTAGATTTTCGCGAAAAAACTATCTAGCTTATTAAGCTTTCCAAAAAAGTATAACAGTTGGTATTTTTTTACAAAAACAGTTTCATCAAACAAAACTACCACGGACAGTACTCAGTACATATAACATGCATTAACAACGCAATTATAATTATCAGTAACTGGCGTCAACCGGTTTTTAGGGTTCCGAACCCAAAGGGTACCAACGGAACCCTATTACTGAGACTCCGCTGTCCGTCTGTCTGTCTGTCTGTCTGTCTGTCTGTCTGTCTGTCTGTCTGTCTGTCTGTCTGTCTGTCCGTCTGTCACCAGGCTGTATCTCATGAACCGTGATAGTTAGTCGGTTGAAATTTTCACAGATGATGTAATTCTGTTGCCGCTATAACAACAAATACTAAGAACAGAACAAAGTTAAAAATTAAAGAAAAGTTTTAAAAACGTTTTTTACGATAGCGCAGCGCCACCTATCTAGTTGCTAAGATGGCGCGGCGCTATCGTCTTTAGCTTAATCTGAATCTCGGAAGCGGCTCCAACGATTAAATAAAATTTAGTATACCTACAGGGGATTTCGGGGGCGATAAATCGATCTAGCTAGGAGTCATTTTCAGAAAATGTTGTTTTAGTCGTGTTTTCAATAATCAACTTAAAATATACTCTTCCCGACATCTATTGGCGAGTAGAAGTACTGTATCAGTAAAGCAGTTAGTTGCTCTCAATTAAAAAAAATAGTATTATTATTCGTCAATAGATGTCGGGAAGAGTCATATTTATCTGTTTAAGCAAAAAATACCGAGCAAAGCTCGGTCAACCAGATATTTAATAATATTAATTACTACAATTACTATTACCACTATTACTATTACTACTATATAATACTATTCTACCTTTGTGTTAACGTTTACTTAGTTGGTGTTAGAAGTTCGTTAGAAATTCGACAGATGGCGTTCGGAACCCTCCGTGTGCGGGACAAAGTCTGACTCGCACTTGGCCAGTTTTATTTTACGTTGTTGTTGCGTTGTCACCATTCTCGACCACATTATCGGTTACCACCAGGCGAGATAGTGGTCTAACGCTAGCCCTGGATGAAATACTTTTTAACCGACTTCACAAAAAAGGAGGAGGTTCTCAGTTTGTCTGTATGTTTTTTTTTGTGTGTATGTTACGCGATTACTCCGTCAATTGAGAACGGATTAAAATGATTCTTTTTTTAATAGGTAGAGTACGTTTTCGAGGTGGTCCCATTGGAATTTCATCGAGATCTGATTAGTATCTCCAGAGATATGGAGATAAATACCTCAAACATAGGAGAATGTACTGGTTTTAGAAGAAGAGTCCCAAGAAGATTATACACAATGCATGTTAATATTGCATATACTTTTGAAGACTAAAAAATATGACCCTGAATAATGTTTTTACGTCTTTTTAGGGTTCCGTACCTCAAAAGGTAAAAAAGGAACCCTTATAAGATCACTTTCTTGTCCGTCCATCTGTCTGTCTGTCTGTCCGTCTGTCTGTCTGTCCGTCTGTCAGTCCGTCTGTCTGTCCGTCTGTTCGTGTGTGTCACCACCGATTTTCTCAGGAACGGTTGACCTAGCAAGTTGATATTTATACCAGACACTGAAATCTATAGTCCTTATTAGGTGTATAAAATCAAGGTCCTGAGTCGACACGATAAAAAGATATGGGCAAATTTAGATTTTCGCGAAAACTTGTAGGTACCAAAATGTACCATATTAATTTTCAACTTTTTTTATTTTTCGGAATTTTTCCTTTACTTGTGCTGTAAGACCTTGCTTTTCACCAAATTTGACAATTCTAGGTCAACCGGAAGTGCCCTATAGGTTTTGAGTCGAAAACCTATAGGGTACTTCCCGTTGATCTAGAATCATGAAATTTGGTAAGAAGCAAGGTCTAGCACAAATAAAGGAAAAAATAAAAAAAATAACAAGTTGAAAATTAAAGGGTGTCGCCATACATATAGATTCGCCAATATAGATAGGCCTCTGAGTTATATGAGCGCTCCTACAATTTAGAGGTCTAGCTTAATTGGTACCTTCCAATGTTGGTACGGAAGCCTCGGTGGGCGAGCGAGTCTAACTCGACTTGGTCGGTTTTATTTTTTTCAGATACATCACATCAATAGTGAAGACGAACGAATACGTCAAAGTTTAGATGAAAGCTGAATGGCTCATTTTATTTAAAATTCAAAGCAATAAGTTATGTTTTTGTTACATTTAGAATAATAATTATTGATATGATCTATTTAATGTTATTTGACGTGTGTAAGTGCAGATTTTTAACTTGCCCATGTACTGAATAAATGCTTTGACTTTTGACCAGTGCTGATGATGAAGAGCCCATATTGGCAACCCATTTTGCCGTTGAAGCGTGAAGAGGCAATGCATTGGGATAGGTGTACTATAAATTAAATTATTTGAAAATATTTATTCCGACAACTTTTTAATTTTTAGACGTAAATATTCCTCCTCTAATTTCAATATTTTCAGTTTTTCCTGATGCACCTCCTCTTCTCTTCTCATGTTTTCTTCCCGAGCCAGTTTTGCCAGGAGAAAAAGCTGGTGGTCGTGGCTCTGAAGACACTCGCAGCCATCACACCTTTTTCTATTGAAAAAATATTCTAATATAGTTACTACATAAAAATAGATAATTCACATATACAACTTTACATACTTTTTCTTTTGACCTGGTTCATTTGAAGGGTGCAGCACCCTTTTTATATTTTTGGTTGCAGTTTCAGGCTAGAAAAGACATTTAGATTAGTATTACAAAGTAACTTAAATACACACATTATAATGTATAGGGCTATAGGGCAGTGTATTCGCGGTGCAATCACTTGCAGGATACTGTTGCTGCTCCATAACATGCGAGCTACAGGAGTCATGGCTCTGCCTATTCCATCTGCTCGCTTTTGACTGCATTCCGGCTGCAATACGAGAATTTATTGAATTTATTTGAAAATTAATGTGAAATTTGAGTTTTGAATTAGCAGGAATCTACCTGCTGTTTTTTGTGAATTGTGTCGCTGTCAAATTCGTTACTGTCGACAAAAAACTCCTGCGGAATTGCCTCGATTAGCTCCATATCTTCTGGAGGCGGGGGATGCGGAGGAGGCCCTCCTCCAGTCTGTGCCCTGGCTTTTCGATATATAAACTCAGATTGTTTGGCCCTATTCTTCATGTTCCGCCACTGGTTGTGAAGCTGGGCCAAATCTCTTTGTATAATATTTAATGTATTATAGCTGAAATTAAACATGTTGTTTTAATATTATGAGTAAAAATACCTTGGTAGTTCTCAAAACAGAACCAAAAACTCAACATGCTAGCACTTCCTCCCAAGCAAGTTTTTTTTGAGCATTGGTGTTAGTGCTAGTTTCTTTGAGCTCTATTATCTCTCTCGAAGTACTTTCTGAAACATGTAACTTTTGTTAGCGTTTGGACAGTTCGCAAGCGTTGGAACGGGTTTAGAATAAATCTGGATCAATACATACCTTCTCTTGTTCCGTCCAATTAGAAGATCTATTTTTTTTTGCCGCTTCCATTCTTCCGCAGTAACAAAAAAAACTTTACAATTGAATAACACCGTTGATAATTTTACAATTGAATAACATTAAAGAAATGTTTGTATTCGCGCGTTTCGTAATTTATTTCGCCCATAGAGAGCGTATAATGTAGAGAGAACATTAGCGTATGCGAATGAAATAGCTATAGAGATATAACCCGACTAAAATGATAAACACGTGATACATATGCCAACTATAAGATAAAATGAACAACTTAATTTGGTCAGGTCATACGTGACTGCTGGTGAGAGCCAATGGGTGCACTAAAACTTGGTTCCATACAGTGCTGGAACCAGTTTAATCGCATACGCAGAGAAGGATATAAAAATGGTGTTATCTCGGTCTTATACTAGTGATTGTATAGTTTTATCCTTCCCATATTATTATTGTTATTTAAATGCCACATCCACTTAATACTCCATCCACGATTTTGCCATATTTCTTGAACTTTTTGACACGTTGACACGTTGATTTGACAAATCAACGTGGCGTTACAGATAAAAAATAAAGTTTAAGAGCTAGAATCGGTTTTTAATCGACTAATTTGTTTATAATTTTAGTTTTAGTTATAATCTGTGCCAATAGTCCATGGAGCATGTCTATTTGGTGTCTCATACATAGTATCATAGTAGTCTGTGGGTGTCTCAATCAAACAACGGCTGATTAGCGTTTATAAGTAAAAAAAAAGTTGAGCAATGATCAAGTACTTGAGAGCTTCTCAGCTGAGAGACAGTTCAGCAATTGATCAACAGATTTTTATAAGTAACACTGTAACATTTTAGCTCAAATCGGTTGTTGTTGTAGCGTTAAGAAGTAACACACTCACGAACTTTCGCCTTTATAATAATAAGTTGAATGTTTTACCGGCGTGATTTAAAACAGTCTGTTTGTGCTACTTTAGCTAAGCCTGCTTCTGTTTTATGCAACAATAGGTCTCGAATACTTCGCTGTAATTGTTTGCTTTTCATTAGCTTTTATTGTACAAAGTTAATTATGATTTCCGTTTACTTTGCAGGCAATGTTGGACAACATTAAACATTCCATAGTGCTTCTACAAATAGCTAAGGTAATTTGAAACTATAGAACGAAATACAGTTTAAACGTACAAACGTATACACTAAATACAAAACAACTCTAAAAAGAACTGACTTCTTATGCCGTTTGAGATATATTTTTGTTTGCTCTTTTTTGTTTTTTGCTTCACATTATACCTGAAAATAATAAAATATAGATATAAATAAGATAGTATCCTGAAGTCGATCGAAATTGTCCGTTTATACCAGACTGTTTCCGCACAGCAGGAAAAGCGTTTGACCACTATCTCGCCTGGTGGTAAGTGTGCTGCCGGAACACGGTAAGGTTATGGCGGCAGATTTTCTCCTTGATGGTGGTAAAAGCTACTGTTTGGTAGCAAGTCAGGCGGCACGTCGGCTATAAGGCTCTTACCACCCGTGGAAGTGCATTCAAATATAGGCTTTAGCTCCTGGTCCTTAGATACACTTTTCAGTGACAGCTTAAATAGCAAACAGCGCTAGGTAAGCTTGCTTTTCAGGAGCGGTCTGGTAAAAATAAGCTTCGAGCTTTAGGACACCGGTACATGAATAAAGCAATATTTAATCAAAATAATTACCTCTAAGGAAGTTTGACGGACTGCAAAAGAAAACGTTTATAGCAAAGTGTCACCTAAACCCGCACTTTACGCACGCTTTTCCGTGACTTAAATAGTCGATTATTGCACGACGTTTAGCTTCACGCCGTGCAATAATCGAATATTTGACGGAAAAGCGTAGCGTAAGCGTAAAGTGCGGGTTTATGTCACACTGTTATCTATAAAATAACTAAGATAGTTTTAAAACTAAAACAACCGACTTCAATGCCCCGCGAGTCAGTTTCAGTAGCAAGTTTGAGACGTTCATCGTCATATCTCTAGAGATACTTATCAGATCTCGATGAAATTACAATGGGACCACCTCGGAAACGTACCGAAACGAACCCCACCGATAACAAAAAGAATCATTCGAATCGGTTCAGAATTGACGGAGTAATCGCGTAACATACACACAAAAAAAAACACAGACGAATTGAGAACCTCCTTTGTTTTTGGAAGTCAGTTGATAATATACGATCCTCG
Organism: Cabera pusaria; assembly: GCA_954871355.1. Taxonomy (NCBI): domain Eukaryota; kingdom Metazoa; phylum Arthropoda; class Insecta; order Lepidoptera; family Geometridae; genus Cabera; species Cabera pusaria. The sequence continues at coordinate 21,429,930 of OX940902.1, forward strand.
TGACTTAAGTTGTCTATTATTGCACGGCGTACCACCCTCGTAAGTCACACGCATCGTTATATACTATGATTATACAAGATGATAAATGCGGCATATATGTCTGGAACGGAGTTTCTTTATGTCCGTGGCGTAGTGTAGCGTATAAAAACAAGTACATACATTCATAAAAGAGTACAAAATGTTTATTTTTTCAGAACACAGTGAACCCTGTAAATGGCATCTATACCGGACCCGCCAATACATCACAATCACATATCGCAGCAGGTATTTTTTTATGTTTATTTTATATCACAGAATAATAAATAATACTACGGTAGAGAATATTCACTCTTCTATAGCAAATATGCGAGATTAAACATAAAGAGATTGAAGATCAACATCGGTAACGCTCAAAATACGTGACACTACACTGCTAGGTGCTTGGTGTCGACCTTTTTTTATATCTTATAGGCTAACGTTTGACCACTATCTTACCTGTTGGTAAGTGATGATGCGGTCGAAGATGGTAAACACGCTAGGCCTAGAATGGGAAGTGGCTCTCAAGGATAGCTGCCGGAACACATTAGATGTTTGGCGACAAATTTTCAACCACCATGCGGGGGTTGTTGGTTTCTTAACGATGTTTTTCCTTCATATAAGAGCCTCTGTGAAAAGCGCACATAAGTTTTAACCACCAATAGATCAGTCAGGGGTGGTTTTATATATTGTGTATTAATTTAAAGTTAAGTATTATTGTTACAGAATTATCGCCTGCAGTGGAGTTAGGATCAGAATGTAGAGAGCTGACTGTCTCGCCGCTCGCCATCCGGCCGATTGAAGACCTCGACTCACCCAGTACGTAGATACTTTAGCCTGCGTTTCATGAATACCAGGGGGCTTGTGATTGAATTTCACAGTTGATTATTAAATGCACAAAATGAACCAAATGACGGAGACGCAGCTATGCAGGCTGTATAGGTCTATCTCTGTCATTTCGTTCATTTCAATCCCCATCATATTCAATCAATAGGCCTGCAGGTTCAGACCAAAGGGATGTAAAATACGCGCTATAACAAATACTCATTCTTTACTTTTCTATCGCTTAAATCGCGCTTGATTAGCCAACAAAATAGCTTAATTATAAACCTTATTATCGCTCTATGATTCCAGCCTAAATGTTCTTCCGAGACAATTTTTATAATTGACTAACGAGACGAGTTCTTTTAACCGGTACCTACTTAGTATCGATACTAAAAGTACTTGGAATCGAAAGAAAAGTACATCCCTAGAAAGTTGAACATCAAAAATGGTTTGAAGTCTGCGTAATATGCCTATTCCAAAGATATGTCCAACCAGATAAGATCTTCTAGGTAGCGTGCTGCATCGTCGATCACATCATCACTTAACATCAGGTGAGATAGTTGTCAAACGCTAGCCTATATGATATTTAAAAAACCTTCCTACTGAAACCACAGCAACAACTCCCTGCGAGCAAAAATACGAGATTAAACCTAGTTACGTCGGTATCGTTCAAAATACGCTACACGTCTGGGATGCGACCTTGAATTCGTGTCACAGAATAAACTAATAGAATTGGGAACCGCGGGTTGTGCACCGTAAAATGCACCGTAAGTCCGCGCGGCGAGAGTCTGTATCACTCGGTCAGCTCGCGGGCTGTCAGCTGTCTTTAAGACACGGCCCTAAAATGAAGTCCGTAACCGACAGTGCAACAGACTGCTAGTTGATCCGAGATGCCGCCGAATCTCTCAAAACACCAAAATAAGTCCCGATTTCGCTACACACGTGCCGACAACGCTCCCTAGACGATAATCGTCCCTAAATCGTGAGCTCGCCCGAAGCTATTTTAGAGTTAGGGTAAACAATGAAATTCGGGTTCGATTTGCCTATACACGAGGCGATTTATGGTACGATCTGGGTTCCTTCCCACCACTTCCCCGATATCGACACTGATTTTAGGGCCGGGTGTAGGCCTCTTTACTGTGAGGTTGAGTGTTGTGAGAAAACAAATTGAATAGTAAAATTAAGGCGTGCGTCCGATCGAGAGCGCGCGTGACACTACTGACTGAACTTGTAGCCGGCCGGCTGCCGCGTATGTACTAATATTGTCATAGCTACAGCGCGGAGTGCGACAGGCCTGCTGGAACTGACTCGAGCGGCGTGGAAGCCGGTTGTTTTATTTTAATGATATATAAATATACTTGTTGTAGATGTACTATTGGCAAATCAAGTTACTAGATATTAATCAGTGAACGTTTTTGGCAGGACAAGCGATGTCGCTTCTAGTCCCGGACACTTCATATTCATCGTCGGAAGGCGAGGACGACTTCTATGACGCTGAGTATGAACCCAACGAGTCTTCCGTGGCTTCTTCCAGGTAAGTGGACCTATTTTATAGGATAAGCGGCAATAGGGTGTTACCACACCCCGGACACTCGACTAAAACCCCTTACAAAGCCGCGTTTTAACTAACCTTTAATACTTTTACATGACACTACACACATGTCGTTTTTCTACACGCGCACTTGTGTGCGTGAAGTCAAAAGTTGTCACTGTAAGAACCTACTTCATTTTGAAGTCAATTAAGACTTGCAGACGTACTCTCTATGGTTTCAAAGTATAGAAAACTAGCGGCCCGCCCCGGCTTCGCACGGGTAGAACATATATGCCTACAACATTTGCATCAGTTTGTTGCATCGAATATAAAATATGAACATATTATAGCAATCGTCGTCATATTTCATCCAATTTACACAAAACCTTAACGAATTATGCACCTAAACCTTCCTCATAAACACTCTGGCTATTGGTGAAAACCGCAGGATAATCCGTTCAGTAGCTATTGAGATTATTGCGAACAGACAGACAGACGCAGTGATGGACTTTGTTTTATAATACGTACGTAGTGATATTGGACGGCCCTTTGGCGTAAAGGATAGTTACCCTGATTCTGACCCGACGGTCGTTGGTTCTAATCCTAGCTATATACCTAACAATTAAAGTTTTATGTGCATTCATGAATCATGAGTTTTCGTAGAGTGGTAGTGGGATCATTAAATCTACCAAAAAGTAGCTTACCACCAAGGAGAACATCTGCCGCCGTAACCTTACGGCGTTCCCCGACGCGAAAAGTTGGGGTAATATACGTTTAACGTGTGTATCTGTGTGTCTGTCTGTAGCATCTTAGCACCTAACCGGATGTACCAATTTTGTTTTTATTATTGATCGTTTTTTTGTTTTTTTGCCGACTTAGGTTGCAAATTAGGTCTCCACGAATGTACCTTTGATTTAAACGGGATAATATATAGCCTATTTTCATTCCGAAAGTCCATTCTATGTATTAGTGAAAGAATTTTTTAAATCGGTTCAGTAGTTTTTGAGCCAAATCATTACAAACATACAAAAATTCAAATGTTCTCTCTTTATAATATTAGTATACATAAAATAATTCTTATTAACTCTACGCGATGCGCCATTACATAGACACTTGTCTCGCTGCAGACGGATCCACGGATACGCGTGCGAGTGAAACAATTGCGAAAGTTTTTGCTGAACTTAAATCTTGTAAATATTTGATTACGATATTTGAATTGTGTAGAGTTAGGTACGGACATTTCATAAAAGTAAGTTGATTTGAAAAATTGGCGTCCTTGCACACGTCAGCTCCTCGACAGCACCAGAATCGGTGGCGAGGTAAGGAAGCCCCGATTGTTTGGGGGAAAGAGTGTCCGTTCTATACTTAGTATTATTATCTGTTCTGTGGTTTTACACCTATTTTCGAAAAGTGTCTCAATTAGATTCTATAGTGCTAATGAACCACTAAAAAATCACAAATTTTGTATTCAATCGTCAAGCGCCAAAAATGCATTAAAATTTTGCATTTTCAAATTTCGCGCCTAATTTGACTAAAACGCTGGACGCAGTGGACGCCATATTGCTCTGGTCATGACGTCAGTTTGCTGTGTAAACAAATACAGTAATATGATAATTGACAGATGACTAGATTAAGCTATCTCAATAATATATTTTTAGATTTTTTCTTATAAATAGTAAAATACCCCATTTGGAATGATGCCTGAGTAAAAACATTATAATAATAATTTGTATGTCAGTTGGATTATCAAAAAATATTGTATATCTTTAATTTACAAATCAATAGAAATTGACCAAGATAAAGAGCGTTAAACTTAGAGAGTGGGGGCTCGTGACGTCACTAACCGCTAGAAAGTGTAGTGAGCCGTGACGTCACGCGGAAGTTCAACGAGTTCGTCTTTTTTGTATAATTGACAAAATAAAAAAAAACGTATCCAATATTTTTTGATAATGTAAATGACGGACTAAACATTTTTTTTTAGGATCTAGCCTATAGCCCAAACTTTGACGTAATATAATACCTCTTCTTGGTACGGTATACACGCCAATATTTATGTAAGCCGATGCACCATGTAGCAAGGACACTTTACAATAATGATAGTCCGAAGTCAACACGTATTTTTAACCGACTTCTAAAAACGTTAACTTGGGCTGTAAGATCTTGCTTTTAACAAAAATTAACAATTCTAGGTCAACCGGATGTACCCTATAGGTTTTGTGTCGAAATCCTATGAGGTACTTCCCGTTGACCTAGAATCATGAAATTTGGCAAGAAACAAGGTTTTAAGCACTTATAAAATAATAAATCTGAAAACCGTAAGTAAATATGTAGTTTTATAACAAAAAAAGGTGAATTTACTATTACTACCCGGTCACAATATCTGTGCACCTGACCTCGTGACGTCATATCGGCGGTCTAAACCGTAACCGTACCGTCGCACCGGGGAGTGCGCGGAGAGGTGACAGGGGAAGCGGGAGAGGCGCCGCATTCCAGCGAGGTGCACAGATATTCTGACCGGGTTGTACAAACTTATTTGTCGTTTGAGCAATACATTTTCTATGGATCGAACTACAAATTTAAGTTTGTCCTTTAACCTAGTCTGAGAAGTTTGTACGGAAGCCTCAGTTGGCGATTCCAACTCGACTTGGCGACTTGGTTTTTTATAGTGAAATTTTATTTGTACATTGGTACACACAATACACAATTCACACAATTATATTATATCGTCCATTCCGATGTAATATTAAAAGAGCACAGCGTGTTACGCGAGTTCTCGCGATGGATTGGGGTGACTCACTAGCTTTGCACCTACAGACATAACAGAGAGCTGTATAAAATTAAAACAGCATTCTTATACTTACGTACGTACGACGTACGACGCTACATATATAGTTAAGGCGGTCGGCCTGGCGATCGAGAGGTCGTGGTTACGATCCCCACCCGTTGCATAATTAACGTGAACCAACTCCAGATACAAGCATATTCAGCTTAGTTGAAGGGGTTAACAACACTACTAGTAATGTGCAACCCACATTGATAATAATATTTTTAGAGTAAAAAATAATAATAAATTTGTGCTTTCCTGTGCATTGGGCTAGCCGGTACAGGCCAACCATAGCGAACGTATCACAACCAGATCAGAGACGTTTTAATAAAAGCCAAGTCAAAAGTACCCATAACCCATGAAGGTGCTTATATTATTTAAAGGCAAAATTTAATAAAAACTTCACTTCAACTATCAGTGTGGTCATCAAAATCTTTGAAAGGAAAGAACATGGTTCGTTATGAAAACCCGTCAGTTCACAATGAAATCGGGAGTAAACAGGTATCTTCCAGTTAAGCGTGCTTTATCCCAGCCCCCCTAGACAAAATATAATTTATGTTTCCACTCACGCTAACGCGAGTTCAAAATGTGTGAAATGACATTTGTTTTTCCACAACAAAGTAGTCATTCCCATACAGTTAGAAGTTGCGTTAGCGTGAATGAAAACAGAAATTGGATATAGTCTAGGAGCCTATAACCGATACCGTCCCTTAATGTCAGGCAAGATGGAAAATACAGCGCTTTCCTAATAGGTATAAACTTTAAAATAACAACACAGTACACAGACCATTTATTAACCGACTTCAAAAAAAGGAGGCGGTTTCTCAATTCGACCGTATATATATATATTTTTTTTTTTTTATGTTTGTTCGCGGATAACTTTCTCGTTTATGAACCGATTTCGATTATTCTTTTTTTGTTCGAAAGGAGATATCCCAAGTGTGGTACCATGGTAATTTTATCGAGGTATGATAAGTATCTCCAGAGATATTGAGATAAACATCTCAAAATTGGTACTGAAAATGAATAGCGCGGCATTGAAGTCTGTTGTTTTTTAGTTTTTAAACGATATTATTTAGAGCACGTTCTTTCTTCGCGGAGAGTTCAATTATTTCCTCTACTCTACAATATTATTGTAAAAATGTTTTTTTTCTCTTTAGAATTTGACAAAGATTGTAAATACTTATACCTAATAATTTATAGTTTGCTATATAGTTGAAGGCATGCGGCATTTTAAATTCGAAAAGAAGTTGGGAAGATAACTATTTTTTACCGACTTCACAAAAAGGAGGAGGTTCTCAATTCGACGATTTTTTTAAATGTTTGTTACCTCAGAACTCCGTCAAATCTTAACCAATTAGAAAAAATATTTTTTTTGTTTGAGGGATTATGCCTCCCGCCCGTTTTGTCCCATTAAAATTTTATCGAGATCAGCAGGGCTAGCATGGCAAGGGGACTATTTTGGCTTTCCACCTATCCGTGTTTTGTTTGGTGGAGAAGGTATATTATAAGTAAAGTTTTTCGACAATTATAAACGCCCGCTGACTTTTAATCAATTCTTTTTTTCAACTTTTTAATACGAAACAAAATCAAAACTCGGGGTTAAACTTCACCAAGCGTTTAAATTGTGTGGATCTCCTGTCAGTGGCGAAAAACAGGGAAATAATTTTGTCTTTCCCCCGGGATAAGGCCATGCTAGCCCTGCTGAAGATTTGATGATCATCTGCGGAGATATGAGGATAAACAATATTAACAAAATTGATACCTCGATGACATGATTATGGCTAGTGGATATTTTCACTATAATAAATTTGACGATTTGACGATTTTCGCGGCATGTGAAGTCGGTATTTTCGTTTTGTACGATAATAATTTTTTTTTTAATTTCCTGTGATTTAAAAGTTCTTAGTCTGGTCGAAAACCTTTGCCCCAGATATCTGAGTGTTCTAATAACACCGCGAATGTATTTGTGTCGTAAGCGGTATAAATATTTTGCACAGAAATATGTTGGAATAGAATCGTGGCAAATATAGACACCTCGAGCTTACCCCTAAAAATGAACCTATTTAAATAATAGTAGATTAGTAGCCAAGGGCTGTAAGGCATCAATTGCAGCCCGAGATATTTAGGCGCACGAGCGCAGCGAGGGCGCCTATAGTTCGAGGGTGCAATTGATGCTTACACCCGAGCTAACTACTCTGCTTTACATCTCGATTGTGGGGTAAGTAGAAAAAAACCGGCATTACAAGAATAAAACATTTTATTAGTTAAAATTTATAGTGAAATGATTGTTAATTGCTGCTTCAGCTTCCATTTTCATTGAATCGGGAGTGCAGCTTATTTCTTCATCACTTGCAGAACTCATGTTTTTTTCCTAATTAGCACGTAATTATAAAACAATCCCAAAAACAAACAATTAGTAAAAGTTTTCTATTCCCGCCTTTTTTCATCTTTTTTCAAGAACGAAATTGAGCTTCGCCGTTCGATATTCAAAATTGATGACTATTATACTCATACGAAGACAAGGCTGAATAGCAAAGCGACCTCTTTTGTCATTGGGCTAAATGCATGATGTCTATTGCCAGTATGATGGTTAGATGTACGCGAACTTTTTGAAAGAGTGAAGAGTTTTTTTTTAATTACTTACCGCCCTAGGGCTTTTCTAGTTACATTATTACCCTAGAGCGCTAATTGGTTACCTACAAGCCCCTTTTGGGGGTAATAAGGACCTACTTACCGAATATGAGAGATGTAAAGTTATTTTATTCTTTATTTGGGTATATCTCAGGGTCCTCTAATAAACTGTAACAAGATCTGATAAGTATCTCAAGAGATGTAGAGATAAACACCTCAAACTTACCGCTGCAAATTTAGAGGGCCCGGTGGCGTAATCGGAAGAACGGTACTTCGTCGATTATGAACCGATTTTGATTATTCTTTTTTTGTTGGAAAGGAGATATCCCAAGTGTGGTACCATGGTAATTTTATCGAGGTCTGATAAGTATCTCCAGAGATATTGAGATAAACACCTCAAAATTGCTACTGAAAATGAATAGCGCGGCATTGAAGTCGGTTCTTTTTTAGTTTTTAAACGATTTTATAAGACTGTTGTTTAAATGCGGCTGCTATGCATTCTATAGTATAAAGTTACCCATATCCTATTCAAGGGTGGGTAACCCGGTAACGGCAATAAATCGGGTTACGGGGTCAGAGGTCGCCGCCATCGGCCCATGAACCCATCTGCGTGTTCCGATAAGTAAACGGCTGGCTTTGTGCATAATTCGGGTTCGAAAGACTTATACAGTGTGGAATATATTTTTAACAGACTTCATAAAAAAGGAGAAGGTTATCAATTCGAATTTTGTTTTTATTTTTCAACAGACTTCCAAAAAGAAGGAGGTTCCCAATTCGTCTGTATGTTTTTTTTTGTATGTATGTTACGCGATTACTCCATCAAATGTGGACCGATTTGAATAATTTTTTTTTTTTTAATCGGTACGGTACGTTTACGAGGTGCTCTCATTTTAAATCTCATAGAGATCTGATAAGTGTCTCCAGAGATATGACGATAAACGTCTCAAACTTGCTACTGAAATTCACTCGCGGGGCATGGATGTCGGTTGTTTTAGTTTTTAAACTAATCTTAATTATTATTATATTTGTTACCTCAGAACTCCGTCAAATCTTAAAAAGATTCTTTTGTTTGAGAGATTATGCCTCCCGTTTGGACCCATTCAAATCCTGAAATCCATTTATCGAGATCTGATAATCATCTCCGGAGATATGGAGAAACACAATATAAACAAATTTGTATACCTTGATGACATAACACTGGCTACTGAATACTTTGACTATCGCGACATGTGAAGTCGGTTTTTTCGTTTTGTACGATCATAAAATATCACAGATAAAATAGGCTTGTTGACTGATGCTCAAAAATAATATGGTGGCTCTATGGCTCCTTGCGTGTCATTCAAACTTGATATATTTTAGGGATATAGTTGTTATGTTTTCCTAGTCAGTTTCACTCACGTTGCAGTACATTTTAGTTATGGCGTATACTCGTTGTCGTGTTGCTCGTCTTTTGGACCGCGTACAAAAGACGGCATATTATTAACCGACTTTAAAAAACGTTTCTCAATTCGACCGTGTATATATATTATTTTTTCACGTGTGTTCGCGGATAACTTCCTCGTTTATTAACCGATTTAGATGATTTTTTTTTGTTGTAAAGGAGATATCGCAAGGGTGGTACCATCGTAATTTCATCGAGATCTGATAAGTATCTCCAGAGATATGGAGACAAGCGCCTCAAACTTGTTACTGAAAATGAATAGCGCGGCATTTGAAGTCGGTTCTTTTAGTTTTTTTAACGATCTTATCTTTACATAGTATAAAACAAAGTCGCTGTCTGTGCCCTTAGAACTTTTAAACTACGCAACGGATCTTAATGCAGTTTTTAGCAATAGAAAGAGTGCTTAAAAAGGAAGGGTTATAACTAGAATTAAACGCGGCCTAAGCCTAAGCCGCGGGTCGCAGATAGCTTATTATAATAGGCATCACGAGAAATACGAGTGAGTAAAAACGAGTGATTTGAATTGTAAACTAGGCACACTACATCTTTGCCACGTTTTCCCGCGTTCTCTCTATCGACGGGTGCGTTGATTTTTAACCGACTTCAAAAAAAGGAGGAGGTTTCTCAATTCGACCGTATATATATTTTTTTTTTTTTATGTTTGTTCGGGGATTACTTCGTCATTTATGCACCGATTTTTTTATGAATATTCTTTTTTTGTTCGAAAGGAGATATCCTAAGTGTGGTACCATGGTAATTTTATCGAGGTCTGATAAGTATCTCCAGAGATATTGAGATAAACATCTCAAAATTGGTACTGAAAATGAACATTGTAGTCGGTTCTTTTTTAGTTTCTAAACGATATTATTTTAAATAAAGTTAAGATTGAAGCAGCCCAAGGTAAAGTTATCAATAGATCTACGCGCATAGGTAACTTGGTAACGGAATTAAATTAGGTCAAAGGGTCAGAGGTCGTCGGCTCCGAGCTTTGAACTCATCTGCATGCCTCTGTTTAAACAATACGACATGCCTTGTGCATAATTCGAGCATAGTGACTAGAATATTTGCTTGTGATTCTCATATGAAAGAAGCACAATATGAGATACATCATATATTTGTTTTATGATCATATAAGCTAGCGTTTGACCACAATCTCATCTGTTGGTAAGTGATGATGCTGTCGAAGATGGTAAGCACGCTAGGCCTAGAATGGGAACTGGCTCTCAAGGATAGCTGCCGGAACACATTAGATGTTTGGCGACAGATTTTTCTATCTTGAGTGTGGTAGGTGGCCAGGCGGACACTAGATGCGGGGGTTGTTGGTTTCTTAAAGATGTTTTTCCTTCGCTGGAGGGCCACTGTGAAAAGCGCACATAAATTGTTCGATAGAAAAATCCATTCGTGCACGGCGAGGTTTGATCTCGGTACCTCTGGCATCAAAGCCGACCGTTCTCCCGGTTACGCCACCGGGCCCTCAAAATTAAGTATGAGAAAGTTTGTGTAAAAGAAAAATGACTTGACTTCTAAGCGAGAGGTCGCCGGTTCTAATCCTAACACGGGTGTTCGTTCACTGGTGGTAGGAGATTATTATATCGATGTTCCGCCTGACTTGCTACTAAAAAGTAGCATACCACCATCAAGGAGAAAATCTGCCGCCATAACCTTTCGGTGTTCCGGCAGCACACAGCCCTTGAGAGTCAGAATATTCTAGGGCTCTCCATCTTCGACCACATCATCGCCTACCACCAGGCGAGATAGTGGTCAAACGCTAGCCTATATAGATATATTAATACTAAACGTCTTCAGATGTTACATTTGGACTTTCATTAAACTCAAAATATTGGTCCCTACGTCACATATGATATAATAGTTACTACGTAACCTACGTTTCCGCTGAGCGTGATCGATAGCTTTTAAATTTTCTTTCGTCGGTCATTCGAGACTCTTCTTGATAGTTTTTTTTTAACTTCACGTTCTTACGAGATCCTAGTAAAGAGAACCTTCTTCTTTATAGAATAAAATGCATTTGTCCTTATCTCTCACTTAAACATCCGTATACCTGCATCCCTTACAACCCAAACCCAAGTTACGCATTAGGTCCTACAGGTCGAAGTTATTCTTGAAATAGAAGGCCGGCCGTTGAACTCTGAACCCAAAATGTTGTAACTGCATTGTGTTGTAGGCTTCACGGATTAGGAGGGAGGCTTTGCGTTCGGTCATGTACGAGGATAAAGTTAGTCTGTGAGTTTATACTAATTTAGACTATATATTGTGGTACTTACCTACTTAACATTTACTGCAATAATATCGTTTTAAAAAGTAAAAGAACCGACTTCAAATGCCGCGCTATTAATTTTCAGCACCAAGTTTGGAGGTGTTTATCTCCATATCTCTGGAGATACTTATCAGATCTCGATTAAATTATATGGTACAACCCTTAGAATATCTCCTTTCCAACAACAAAATAATAATCAAAATCAGTTCATAAATGACGACGTTATCCGCGAACACACAATAAAAATATATATCTATATATACGGTCGAATTGAGAAACCAACCCCTTTTTAAGGTTCCGTACCCAAAGGATCAAACGGGACCCTATTACTAAGACTCCGCTGTCCGTCTGTCTGTCTGTCTGTCTGTCTGTCTGTCTGTCTGTCTGTCTGTCTGTCCGTCTGTCACCAGGCTGTATCTCATGAACCGTGATAGTTAGTTGAAATTTTCACAGATGATGTATTTCTGTTGCCCCTATAACAACAAATACTAAAAACAGAGTAAAGTTAAAAATAATAGAGGGTCCCCATACAAGAAACGTGTTTTTTTCGGCATTTCACGCTATCTATCTATGAACGCTTAGTTAGTGAAACGTCCCATAGATGGCGTTATATTGAAATGTCGATCCCTTACACCTTTGTTAGACGTGAGATGGCGTTATAAGAAATAAAATGTTCATTAATTATTATTTTTTTCTGGCGAAAAATTATAGTGGTATTTTTTGCTCGATCTTATAAAATACTGTAGTATGATACGGAACCCTACTAGTGCGAGTCCGACTTGCACTTGGCCAGTTTATTTAAGTCAGTTAAAAATAAAGAACATTCTTTTAATGTCGTTGCTGATCCTTCGTTTTATGTATCGTATAACTTTAAATATAACTTTGAAGGCGGCAATAGCCCAATGGATAAGGTGTCGGACTGGCGATCGAGAGGTCGTTAGTTCGATCCCCAACCCACCCATTGCACTATTGACGTGAACCCACTCCAGACACGAGCATGGTTAACAAGAATACTAGTAATGTGCAAACCACATTGCGAGTAATCTTTATAAAAATAAAACTTTAAATGAGCCATTTTTGTATGACATTAAATAGATTGAGTTCGCGTATCTCAGAAACCGCTCTAACGATTGAATAATTTTTGTATTTAGGTGAAGTCATGTTTTTTAAATTGACCTACATAGTATTATTAGGTATGTAAAACGCGATTTAGCACAAAAAATAAAATCCACCAAGTTACTATTATCTTGAATAAGTGTTTCTTAATTTAAAACGATGAAGTTTGATGAATCCTACGAAAACTATCCTAATATTCGCGCTAATACCGTCGCGCGAATGTAGTTGCACCTAGAAATAAACCTTTCGACTTATAAGTCGTATACCTAACTGATATCGCGTCACAGCTATAAAATAAACGCGGTTACACCTTTACAATAAAATGCGAATGTAAGTTTGCTACGTACAGTAACCGTTGGCATGAAACTGTATTAAACAGCTAGACCAGGGGCCTTATTCAGTATGACCAATGAGATAAGCGTTCCTTTACGCGCCACGTTACGTTATTGAAAAATTGTATTCTGTATGCCACACTATAGGTAAATTATACAAAACGCGCGCGTTACACGTCCTCATATGTCACGATATTTTGACAGCTCAAACGCGCCCATAACCTTACCCTACCGCGTTTTAATTGGCATAGAGAATACCATAACGCGGAGATAACGTAACACGGCACCGTAAGACTTTAAAATGGTCATACTGAATAAGGCCCCAGGAGTTAAAATGTATCGAGATCCATAAAAAAACTGATTATGATTAAGTACCTACAAATTTTTATTATGTAGATTTTAAAATATTTGGCGCTACGAGAATCTACCTTTCGCCTGTTGCCGACTGCTGAGTTAGCCCATTTTTTTTACTGTTTAACGCAGACGAAGTCTCGGACAACTAGGCCACCTATCCTGCTTCCTACTAAGGGATCTCTACTAGGACCTCATTATTTCTGTTAAGTCGTTTAAAAACCTTCTTTCGATTCTAAAAAGGTTTTATGTTATTTACCGGGATCACCTGCGTGAAAAAGTATGTATAAAGACTTAGATGCTTTTTACGCAGGTGAAGCCAAGAGGTGCAGCTAATTTATGAATACTGCAATGTCACGTGATTTGACCACTTAGCACTATTATTTATTCTGTGACTTGTGTGTGTGTGTGTATGATCCCCGAATCGTCGCAAAGTTTAAGTGAGGTCTAAATCGACGATAACCATTTAGGACCGTTCTAAATCTGAACTATCTTAATCGTTTGCCATTAGTCTACTTCGCTATCGTTATGTTCTTCACTATGGGCTGATAGTTGATTGGTAGAATAAATAGGACTATTTGTAGCCTGTGCGTGTACTGAGAACGTAGGTTTTCTTTTACACCGAAATGCACTAACATCATGTAAGATAGTAGTCAAGTACTAACTTAACCACTATCTCACATGATGTTAAGTGATGATGCTATCAAATAGTAATTTTAATTACATGAATTCAATGTTAACTATTTGGAAGTGAGATTGCTTCAGTTGCATAGACTTTTTTATTTCGTTGTGTTGGTTAAAAATGTCGATGATAATTTGCGTTTGCGATACACCTGCACTAACGTCTTTTACCTTACAGGTAAGATTCTGATGTACCTGTAAACGTAGCATTGTGACGTTATTGATAATTTCGTAGATGCTCGCGTAGCTCACTCTATAACGGCTGTACCTATAAATATTGTACATATGTAGGCTTAGGTTGACTACGCACGTAGCAATGAAAAGCTACGAATCCAGATAAGCTTTCGCGCCGTGCAGTAGGTAATGTGCCTCGATCTAGCCATTTCTTTTGTTTACACTTTACACCGTCTAGTTACTAGACGGACTAGACTACTAGACGGCACATTATCTACTAGACTCTAGTAGGTAATGTGCCGCGATCTAGCTAGATGGTTGCCATTCGTTTGTTGTTTCATTCTTTATTTACTTATTACTAGACATGCCCTACGGCTTTGCTTACGTCTAATATCCTGTTTTTATCCAGGTTACAAACTACATGTTAGCCAAATTTTATTAAAATCAGTGTTTACGTGATTTGAGTAAAAACGTCCAAACTTTGACATTAATAATATTAGTAATAATGTATATCTATACACGAAAGATCTCTATTAAGAATACAGTTGTTATGAGCATACTATGTCGATGTTCCGTCTGACTTGCTGCCTAGGGGTAGATTACTATCATTAAGGAGAGAGTTTACCGCCTTAGCGTTGCGGTGTTCCGGCAGCACACAGCCCTTGAGAGTCTAGAGTATTCTAGGCCTAGCAATTGCACCATCTTCGACCACATCATCGCTTACCACCAGGTGAGATAGTGGTCAAACACTTACAAAAAAAACACTAGGCTATCAGATATTAAAGAAAAACGTGTTTGCGCTAAGTAGTTGGTTGCTAATTTATCCTACTGCCGGCTTACACTTCCTCTCAAGCACAATAGACCGCATCATCACTTAACATCAGGTGACATAGTGGGCATGTTCTTATCTGTCTCTATTAAAATATAATAAACTGCAATCTAAACGAGGACCCAACGGGGTTAATTAATGCTCAGGTAAATGGCCTTTCGTAAGGCCCTAATTTGTGGCGCCAAATATTAACACTAAATTCCGTTTGATGATATCTTAATTTGTATAAAAAACCGTGCCAAGGTAGTTGTAATACCAAATGTTAGATCGTTATTTGAAGGTTAGTTTGTGACAAGCGATCGCGAAATTGTTAAAGACTATCAATATAATTGTTAATTAGATAAGCGACTTTACGTTTACCTTTACCATGTCTTGAACACAAAACAGCAATCACCCGTTCATAGTTTTCTATCCTCTCTAGCTATAAGTAAAGCCTATAGCCTGAAAGAGATCGCTATCAGTGATAGACCACCCATTGTAACATTTGTTACTCATTATAAACTTAGTTTAGTTTTACTAAGGCGTAAATAAAGAGTTAATTATCAATCTATTTTATGTTTAATCTCCAACACCAATCGAAATCCTTTACGAATTCGACATCTTGATCCGTCGGCATCTGATTTTGATTATAAAAATAAAATCGATAGGCAATCTGAAACCCCAAATATGCCGAAATAATCCAAATCACTTCTCAAATAAGAAAAATATCTTCTACCTAGTCGGTACTAGGTAGAAGATATTATACCCTTTGCGTAGGTATACTTATAAAATATTATACGTAACTGACCTTCGTATTCACAAATAACACTGAGGCATTATTTTTATTAGACCGTATTGGCTAGCGTTTGACCACTATCTCACATGTGGGTAAGTGATAAAGTGGTCGAGAATGGTAGCACGGACTGGTGTCAGAACATGCCAGATGTTTGGCGACTGATTTTTCAACTTGAGGGTTGCCCATGTGGACACTAGACAGTGTCGTATTACCATGCCGGAGGTCGGGAGTTTCTTAGCGATGTTTTTCCTTCTCAAGAATTTCAATTTCAATTTTTTATTCGTTCTTTATACATACACTTTTGAATGTCAAAAAATGTTCATTTGAACTAGAAGCCAGAATAAATAATAGAATTAATGTATAGATCATAGAATAATTCGTCAGAAAAATCCATAAGTGCACGGTTGGGATTTGAACTCGCTACCTCTGCGTCATGTGGACCACTATCCCACTCCACTGAACCCTCTCATTAGGTCTCTCAGTGCTCGCGAAGGCATAGTGTCTTTCAAACTAATATTTTATGACATCAATCGTGCCAAATCTACCGCAAATTCTTTGTTAATACGGCTGGCTGGTTAGTTTATATTTCGCATTACTTCTCGTCCCTTGAAAAGGCGGTCTTATTCAACGTCGTAAATACAAACCTTTTTTGGTACTACGCCTTGAAAAACGGTCCTTCGTGATCCGTACGCTAATAAATACGCTATTTCTGTCAGAGATCGGCAAAAACAGTGTGAATAATATCGAGGCACAGTTAAATGGATCACTGTTTTTATTCTGTAACTGTTTTTTTAAAGTCACTTGCAGGTACGCTTAGCTATACTTGGCGTGTACTGAAATAAAAGAATCTAAAACACATAAACAACACTTTTCATGAATATGCGGCAAGTTCGATTTCTTAGGGCGGAATCATCCTTGAATATCAGAATAGAGACATGTGTGGTTAATTATCACGTCCCGCCTTTCCAGCGCTGTACTACAGAATAATGAATAGTACAAGTACAGCAGACACACTCCCTGCGAGCAAAAATGCAAGATTAAACCTAGTTACAACGCCGGTATCGTTCAAAATTCGCTACACGCCAAAAAAAAAATTGTAAAATGCAACCCATGCCCACGCGGCCAGAGTCTGTATCACTCGGTCAGCTCGCGGGCCGTCAGCTGTCTCTTACTGTAAGGTTGAGTGTTGTGAGAAAACAGATTAAATCGTATAGTAAAGACACTACTGACTGAACTTGTAGCCCGCGGGCTGCCGCGGAGGTACTAACATTTTCATAGCTACCGCGCGGAGTGCGACAGGCCTGGCTGCACTTGCTTCTCGAAGCTTATTTATCTGCCCACTTTGCAAAGTCGCAGCGTCTTTTCTATCAATTCAGCACATTGCCGTCCTACAAAAGTTAGTGCGGGCAAGCCCGAATCTTATTTTAACCTAACGGCCCGCCTAACGGGAAGCAATTACGATCGCCTATAAAAATCTGAACCACCATGAATGATTTTATGCGTTGTTGACTCTTGAGGAATTCGTTATAACTACCGAGTCCGCCAATTCCTCCAAAATTGCGACATTTCGGGAATCATGTCAGTTTTCCGTAATTAGTGAAAGTACTACACAGAGTACGTCCACTGATTATTAATAACGACTAAGGCCCACAATAACAAATAAACACGAGCTGAAAACCATTGAATAATTTATGCAGAGCATGAAATTGTCCTTTCCACGACCTATGTAAGTATGTTTAGGATCCATGTTGTTATACAAGTAGGAATATTAAATAGGGAGTAGTAATTTTACTGTGGAGAACTTTAGTCTGATCATGATATGACGTCATTAGTTAGCCCTTTTTTACGCGATGTATCGCGATGGAAGATTAGTTACTAGACTAGTTAGACTAGAGTTGAGACCACGGCTTGGTAAACGAAGCATAGGACGCCCTCCAGCTAGGTGGAGCGTTGATATACGCTGATGATAAAG
This sequence comes from Cabera pusaria, assembly GCA_954871355.1. NCBI lineage: Eukaryota > Metazoa > Arthropoda > Insecta > Lepidoptera > Geometridae > Cabera > Cabera pusaria. The sequence continues at coordinate 21,447,705 of OX940902.1, forward strand.
CTGGCTGGCAGCGGTTGGAAACAAAGAACTAAAGGTCGAGCTCAGTGGCGTGCCATAGGAGAGGCCTATGTCCAAACTGGACGAAAATTGGCTGTTAAATATGATGATGAGTATCGCCTCATCTATTTAATACCATTCGTTCGGGTTCCGCCGGATGCGCCAGATACCGTTTATCAGACGAGGTCCAAAAGGCTTACGACCTAACTCGAGTTTCCGATTGAAGAAAGATCCAGGGTGCAAAAGGGTTTTTCATTATCGCCAGAGACTCAAATCGACTTTGGGGGTAATCGCGCAAACCTAGTAAGTAGCTTTTCTCCTCTCATCCAATACATTCCGTCTGCTTCGACGCCTCCGTTCTTTTTTTTTACTATTTAGTGACCGCCTTCGATGCCATCATCTTCACCATATCCTTATACCTGGGTATATATTATTTGTACCATCGACAAGCGTTTCACCAATTTCTCGCCTCATGATAATCGACGATATAATTTAAGCAGTAAACTTGCCTAGAATATACCTGTTCTTTTGTTACCCCGGGTTTCTTACTTTGTTGGTATTCTTTAATATCACCGGATATCTCATATCTTCTAAACCTCAGCAATCCTTTCCAATTACTTCCGATATCAAAGCAACGCGACGCCGCGGGCTCTCATAAATTAGAATCGTATAGAATCCTATTTCAGTATATCTCCGCGCCACTATTGATTTATTCTAGAGGGCGGCTATTTCAAGATTAAACTACTGACCGATCTACAGACCATTATTGCTGATAAGTTTCAGAAATAATAATCGTAGGCACAGGGTTGTTTGTTCTAGTGACAACTATTAGCCACGTCAGAGGCTTTTGTTTGTAGCGAGTAGGGTTGCGCTGCCACTGGCATGTACTAGTGATATATATACCTACAGGGTGATTTTTTTCCATAATTCGTTCCTTATTAGCAACACTATCGAATGGTGTACTAATTAATACAGGTTGTGTTTATTTTTTCGAAATCAACGGGTTCGATTCCTGGGTAAGAATATTGATATTTCAAAAATCCAATAATGCAGTTTTAGTTTTCATCAAATTCGGGCCCGAGGACTCCTTTGAGTATATTTCGCTATTCCTCATAGTTTCGGATTTGGTCATCGACTCGCACTTGAAAAATTCACCCAGTATATATCCCCAAATGGGTGAAAACTGGTGGTAGGCTTTGGCTCGAATTATCCACTGGTCAAAGACTCCAACCTGTACCCCTGCCTGTCGACGTAATGTTCGTTTTTTTCATATCTTATAGACTAGCGTTTGTCCACCATCTCGCCTGGTGGTAAGCGATGATGTGGTCGAAGAGCGTGAACACGCTAGGCCTAGAATACTCTTGACTCTTAAGAGCTGTGTTCTGGCGAAACACTGTAAGGTTATAGCGACAGATTTTCTCCTTTATGCTGGTAAGCTACTTTTTGATAGCAAGTCAGGCGGCACATCGATATAATCTGCTCCTACCACCTGTGGAAATAAATAAGATTAATTATTGTTAAATATAGAAATTACCTACATACGTGTATCGTATCTTTATCTTTCTGGAATTTACATTTGGCGTAGATTTATAAAACGTGGAACCGAACGTTTGACGTTGTCGGTAATTCCATATATTTGTTTCGCTTATGATTTTCTATTTCCCTAGCTCAAAAAATGGGAATTTTCATCACTAACGCATCGATCGATTTAATATATCTAACTACCTTCCATTGTTTATTTAGAGATACCTGCTTCTGGTCTATCAATCGATATCCATCCTCCAACAAATATTTTCTTATTGATATAAATAACAATTGTGTTTTCCAATAAGAAAATGACGGGGGTCTTCAATCGCGAGTGAACAGGTATCTTTATATAGGTGAGAGTGTAGTCAAAAGCAATACTAAATAAGCAAAACGCTCTCCTGGTGGTAAGAGATGACGTCTAAAACAGAAACTGTGGCACGCAAAACTCTGGATTGCCAGAATTTTGCGTGTCATTGCACGGCACTCTTTACCCTGAGACATCGAATGCTTAGTCTCACATGTCCTGTAATTTCACTAGACGGACCTGTCCTTCAAACCGAAAAACTTTTCTCTTTTTGTTACCAGCGTAACGAGCGCAAAGTCGCTTCGCAAGACTTCCAGGCCCCGCGAGTCAGTTTCAGTAGCAAGTTTGAGACGTTTATCGTCATATCTCTGGAGATACTAATCAGATCTCGATTAAATTACAATGGGAAAACCTTGGAAGTATACCCTACATATTACAAAAATAATAATTCGAATCGGTTCACAATTGACGGAGTAATCGCGTAACACACATACAAATATATATATATTTTATATATATATACATATATATATGTATTATATATACATACATACATATATACATATATATATATATATATATACATATATATATATATATATATATATATATATGCAGAAGAATTGAGAACCTTCTCCTGTTTGGAAGTCGGTTTAAAAAATATTGAATTTTTACGTCGTGATTATAAAATACCAGCCATTGTACTCATTGTTTTGTCGAACTTCTCGTGGCTTACGTTTAAATAAACTGGCCAAGTGCAAGTCGGACTCGCACTCGTAGGGTTCCGTAACACAGTTAAGTATTCCATAACTATGATTTTTCGCAACTTCAAAATTAACTTTGTTTTTCATAGTGTTTGTATGAAAAACAAAGTTATCTTTGCGGTCGCCATATCTCAAAAACTGCTGGCTGTATCTCGTTCAAACCAATTTTCGTTGTTAGTTTTTATTGAGATCTACAGAATATATTTTTTTTAGATTTTTTACTCCCATACTTTAAAAGTTAGAGGGGGGGGGGGACACACCTTTTACCACTTTAGACGCGCCTATCTTTCAAATGATTGCCTTTGAGAAAAAAATATTTTAGGAACCTCAATGTCATTTTTGAAGACCTATCCATAGACACCCCACATGTATAGGTTTGAAGAAAAAAATTTTTTTTTGTTTCAGTTCCATGTATGGGATGCCCACCCTTAAACTTTTATATTTTTTATTTTTGTATAAAAATCGGAAAGCGGTTCACAAAATACATCTACCTACTAAGTTTCAATTCTGTAGTCCTAACAGTTTCGGAATAAAATGGCTGTGACATACGGACGGACAGACAGACAGACAGACATGACGAATCTATAAGGGTTCCGTTTTTTGCCATTCGGCTACGGAACCATAAAAATGTTTAATATTCGTCCTTAGGGCGAATTAAATCAGATTTATCTAGTTGGAGTATTCATTGTTAAAAAATTGCTCTAAAAGCATTTTCCAGGGAGGAAGCAGGGGAATACATTTGTATGAAATAAACTGGCCAAGGGCAAGTCGAACTCGCACTCGTAGGGTTCCGTAACACAGTAGAGTATTCTATAACTTTGATTTTTCGCAACTACAAAATTAACTTTGTTTTTCATAGTGTTGAAGTAAGTGTATGAAAAACAAAGTTATCTGTGCGGTCGCCATATCTCTAAAACTGCTGACTGTATCTCGTTCAAACCAATTTTCGTTGTTAGTTTTTATTGAGATCTTAAAAGTTAGAGGTGTGCCCCCCTCCCCCCCCCCCCCCCCCCGCACACATTTTACCACTTTACACATTTTACCACTTTAGGCGCGCCTATCTTTCAAATGATAGACTTTGAGAAAAAATGATTTGAGGAACCTCAATATCATTTTTAAAGACCTATTTATAGACACCCCACACGTATAGGTTTGAAGAAAAATTTTTTTTTGTTTCAGTTCTATGTATGGGATGCCCCCCTTAAACTTTTATATTTTTTATTTTTGTATAAAAATCGGAAAGCGGTTCACAAAATACATCTACCTACTAAGTTTCAATTCTGTAGTCCTAACAGTTTCGGAATAAAATGGCTGTGACATACGGACGGACAGACAGACATGACGAATCTATAAGGGTTCCGTTTTTTGCCATTCGGCTACGGAACCCTAAAAAAGCACCCCGCGTTCGCTCCAGAAACATTCCAGAATACTAGGATTAGACTTCCCATAGTTGGTGGGAGCATGTTATTCCGATGTTCCGCCTGACTTGCTACCAAAAAGTAGCTTACTACCATCAAGGAGAAAATTAAATAAAAAGGAAAAAGGCCGACATAACCTTACGGTGTTTCGGCAGCGCACAGCCATTAATTAATTAATTAATTAACAGCCATTCGATCACATCTTCACTTAACATCAGATGAGATAGTGGTCAAACGCTTGCTTATATAAAATAAAAAAAAATAAAAAAGCCTTTGAGAGTATTCTAGGTAATCTAGACCTTCACCATCTTCGACCACATCATCGCTCACCATCAGCTGAGATTGGTCAAACAGATCTATGAATATAACAATAGTACGGTCTAAATGCTATATTGTTATTTTTCAGTATACATTCTTTAAAAACCATTTCTTACCAAAGACACTGCGTTTTTATTATTAGCGTACCATCGATGCATACATATGTATTGTTTCAGGCAGGCGTATAAGAGCAAATAAATTACCTGTTAATTAATATTACGAATACATCATACCACAATATTAAAAAAACACAATCACATCTTACCTTTGTTTTTCCAACCAGTCCAATCCAAATTACCCTCCGAGTTTCCCTAGAGGCACTGAAGCGTTTTCCATTATGGAAAGTTAATCGCGGTCAATTATACACTCCCTACAGAGAAGTAAATGGTTTTCCATTATACAGGGTGTTTATGAATAAATTGCATATGCATGGTGGTAGGAAACTGCCTAGTTTTCGCCTAGTTGGCTACAATACAACCATCATAAGTTGGAAAATCTCTCACCGAAACAGTTTCTTGAGAGCCGGAGCCAGTTTCAGAGAAGCTCTTATTACTTGAGAGCCAGTTCTCATTCTGGGCCTAGCGTGCTACCATACTCAACCTCATCATCACTTAACAACAGGTGAGATAGTGGTCCAACACTAGCCACTTAAATATTGAAAAAAAAATTGCTTGTGTTCGTCGATCGTAGCGCAGTGGACGCAGCGTGCGCCGACGCGATGCGGTGGACGGACAAAGATTAGGTATTTTATAGATGTGACAGGTCATTACTTGCGTAATCATTAAGAAAATCTATCTTCATTTTTTAAGTCACTTGATCGAGGTTTTAATGTACAAGGAATTCAAACTATTATAGGCACGAGAAATTATTATTTCTTTTAGAACAGAAAAAAAAGACTGAACGAAATCGTGAAAAATTTTTTTTTTAGTTTTTATTTTTTCATTTTAATAGGATCTATTAGCACAAAAATAAAATTAAAATGTGAGTGAACATTTAAGTAACTTTACTATTAAGTTATGTGTATTGGCGATGTTTTCTCTGGAGAAAACCTGCAACAGATTGGGTAGATCAATGATATGAATGATGAAACCTCACATCGATTTCAAACGTGTTACTTAAGTAAGACGTATAAACAATTCTTATGCCAATAAGAACTAGACTCATAACAACTTTGATCATTAACTAAAATTGTTTTAGACACGCTACGAAAGTTAATTACTTGCAATGTTTTGGACAGCTCAAAGTAACTTAGAAAACTTTTGTCAACGTCTTGTATTAGAATTGAGAACATCATATTTTTATCTTCAATTTTCAAAGTTTGAATAGGTGTAAGAAGACAAAATAATGAGAAGCGTTTCATTACTAATAAAGAAATATCGACATTAATTCGATGACTAAAAATTGCTTTGTTTTAATTTTTTAATGAATGTAGGTGCTAGAAATGCAGTTACTATATGAAGCTAGCTTAAGTATATAAACATGAAGACGTATTCATTACTTATACTGGTATATATAACAGCCCGTTGGCATGACGTAAGTACATATTGGAAAAGTGTAGACATCATTTAAAAAGTTTTCCCTAGTTAGGAGGCAGTTACGCTGTTTCTTCTACACGACTATACACAACTACTCTTTGCGCATTTCCACCGCTTCACCTCAGTGCATGACGGACCGCGGTCGGAGCGACTCGCTCTGCGACTGTACTCGTATTACATCGATCGATAACAACTGTTACCTCACTTGTGTATTCTACAGTACTTATTAACCGAAGACTTCACTTGTGCTTTCTACCAAAACTTGTAGACAAGAAGAATAGCTCTCGTCGAAGTTAAAGTTACTCGTCAAAATAACGTATGTGTCATATATGTGTTGATTTGTTTTTATTTTTTTTACGGCCTGCAACCGGCTTGCGTTGTGCTTTGTTTACGTTTTGTGAGTAATTGGATTGGAAAGTGTTTTTTAGCGTAATTTGTTAGTTGTATAAATAGGATTGTATTTTTATTTGATAATACCTTGTTCTGGGGAAGAGGGGTGGTGTGAAAAACTAAAAAGCTTTTTCTATGTTATTGCATCTTATCTTGTCATGTAGGCGGATTATTCTTCCTAAAATATTAATAAAATTCTATTTTTTTAGGGTTCCGTACCTTAAAGAAAAAAAAAACCCTTATAGAATAATTTTGTTGTCTGTCTGTCCGTCTGTCAAGACCATTTTTCTCAGGAACGCGTAGAGGCATCAAGATGAAACTTAAACTGAATACTCGGGTCTACTGTATGTTTCGGCTATGTAAAAATAAAACTTGTAAGTCAACGCAATCAAAAGATACCTATGACCGTTTAGGTCGCATACTTTGCGAAAACAAGGGAATCAAAACCTTTAGCAACATTAAACAAAGCAAAGTCTTGAAGCACTTATAAAGGCAAAACTCTGAAAACCGTAAATATGGTACCTAGTTTAGTAAAGAAAAAAAGCAAATTTACTAATATAAACTTATTATTTGCGGTTGGTTCATGAATACTGCCTAGGCATCGATCTAGGGATCGAACTGAAAAGTTAAGTTTGTTTTGACAAGTTTGTACGAAAGCTACGATGCGTGAGTCACCACGAACTTGACCGCCTTTTTAGGGTTCCGTAGCCGAATGGCAAAAAACGGAACCCTTATAGATTCGTCATGTCTGTCTGTCTGTCTGTCCGTCCGTATGTTACAGCCATTTTATTCCGAAACTGTTAGGACTACAGAATTGAAACTTGGTAGGTAGATGTATTCTGTAAACCGCTTTCCGATTTTTATACAAAAGTAAAAAAAAATAAAAGTTTAAGGAGGGGGCATCCCATACATGGAACTGAAACAAAAAAAAAAATTTTTCTTCGAACCTATATGGTAGGGGTGTCTATGGATAGGTCTTCAAAAATGACATTGAGGTTTCTAAAATCATTTTTTCTCAAAGTCAATCATTTGAAAGATAGGCGCGTCTAAAGTGGTAAAATGTGTGTCCCCCCCTCTAACTTTTAAAGTATGGGAGTGAAAAATCTAAAAAAAATATATACTGTAGATCTCAATAAGAACTAACAACGAAAATTGGTTTGAACGAGATACAGCCAGCAGTTTTTGAGATATGGCGACCGCAAAAATAACTTTGTTTTTCATACAAACACTATGAAAAACAAAGTTAATTTTGTAGTTGCGAAAAATCATAATTATGGAATACATAACTGTGTTACGGAACCCTACGAGTGCGAGTCCGACTTGCACTTGGCCAGCTTATTTTTCTTGTTATGTGCATGTTATAACGAAGTTAGTTTAGAATTGCGATCAATATATTATCTGTTTGCGCATTACGTATGCTCTCTATCCATATAATGAATATTTTCCTGGCATCGTTTATTGTTTTCCTCGAATGCATGTAAACAGTACTATCTGTCATTTTCCATTATAATAGCCAATGAATTCGTTTTTGTTGTTTGAACTAAATTCAAAACACGGCTTTACCCGTATTTCTTCTGGCAGGAAAAGAGCCGCTATAGGTATACTATAAACGAGTAATATTTAAAAATAACCTTTTAAAACACACCTTTTTACCTACATAAGCTAGAACCAGAGTAAGTCAAGACAAATCCAACGAGCCCAAACACGACGGGTATAACATGTGTAGTTTAGGAGTTCCTTTGGCCATCTTCCAGCTCCATCATCAGATCAGCACCATACACACATACATAAAATCACGCCTTTTTCCCGTTGGGGTAGGCAGAGACTACTTCTTTCCACATGCTACGATATAACATGGTGCTATAGGGCTATTCTGTAAGCTAATCTCGGAAGCGAACTTCGCAGTGAGATTTGAATTTCGTGTTACGAAATTCAACCGTATTACAATCGTGTTACGATTTGAATTTCGTAGTACGACTCACCGCGGATTGCGCTTGCGAGATGCGTAAACTAGCTTACAGAATAGCCTGGCTGATCGTGTGTCAGACACGATAATATTGCATTGTCACGTGATTTACACATGTATGCGATATTATATAATTAAGATAGTTTAAAAACTAAAACAACCGACTTCAATGCGCCGCGAGTCAATTTCAGTAGCAAGTTTGAGACGTTTATCGTCATATCTCTGGAGATACTTATCAGATCTCGATGAAATTACAATAGGACTACCTCGGAAACGTACCCTACCGATAACAAAGAGAATCATTCGAATCCATTCAGAATTGACGGAGTAATCGCGTAACATACACACAATAAAAAAAAATAACATACAGACGAATTGAGAACCTCCCTTGTTTTTGGAAGTCGGTTGAGAACAATGTCGCTTCCCGACGTCTGTCCCTTCCTCATGTCATCTTTTAAACTTCGCAACGGGTTTTAATGAGGTTTTCACCAATATATAGAGTGATTCAAGAGGAAGAGGAAGGTTTATATTCAGATAAACGTAAGCCGCAGCGTAGCTTGTATTTTATATATTCGCAATAGTTTGAATGAAGTTTTTAAGAAAAGAAAAATTGAGAAGTATGCCCGAATAATTCAGTTTCATGACAAACAAAACTCTCATTTTTGTTTTGCTTTAAAAATACTTAATTTTTTTTATTTACGTTTAGATCTTTTAAGCTTCGCAACTGATTTTATTGAGCTTTTCACCGAGTGATTCAAGAGAAAGAGGAAGGTTTATATTCAGATAAACGTAAGCCGCAGCGTAGCTTGTATTTTATATATTCGCAATAGTTTGAATGAAGTTTTTAAGAAAAGAAAAATTGAGAAGTATGCCCGAATAATTCAGTTTCATGACAAACAAAACTCTCATTTATGTTTTGCTTTAAAAATACTTAATTTTTTTATTTACTTAGATCGACAAAGGTAGACAAGATACACTTTCAACAGTTCCTGTTAAAGTCTCTGATAGTTATTTGACATTATTATGAAGCCATAAGATTGTTTCCGACGTCTACTGACTTACAAAAGAAGGAGGTTCTCAATTCGTCTTTCTTTTGTATGTTTGTTTCCCGATTGCTACGCCAATTGTGACTTGCTACTGAAACTGACGCGCGCGGCATGTTTAATTACTTATATTACATTTTACTGTTTTTAGCTATTCCTATTTTGTTAAGCATTTACTATGTGTTTCTGTTATCTTTGACTAATTAAGGAAGGCTCATTGACTGGCCAGTTGGTGATAGTGAGCCTGTCTACGAAACCAAAGGTCGTGAGTTCGATTCCCACACGGAGCAATGCTTTGTGTGATCCACAAACAATTGTTCCCAGTCTGGGTGTAATTGTATCCGTGATTTGTATGTTTGTGAAGTCCCCGCGACACAAGGTTTCTTAGTGCGGGAAGTTGTCCTTAAACACTTGGTGAAATGCATTTATTTTCTTCATAAAAGCTTACTAGCATGTGGGTTGCCCTCCAACTAAGCTAAAATACTTGCGTCAGGAGTGGGTTCACGGCAATAGTGCAATGGGTGGGCATCGAACTCACGACCTCTCGATCGCCAGGCCGATGCCTTAGCCATTGGGCTATTGCCGTTGAAATACTGCAATGCCTCTAGTATAGAATGTAAATAAATAATTTAAAAAGTTGTCAAATATCTGTTAGCTAAGTTCTTAATAAGGCTATCAGGATCCGGTGAAACTGGTTATAACTACGACTGTTAGGTCAGATACTTGTCGATAAAATTATTATTAAAATAGATCACTCGATTTCGACACAATATTACCAGCATAATTAGAACAGATTAAACATTTTCAAACCAGTTAACACTGTTATACAACGATTGTTAGTTTTTAAGTTGAGTTCGCTAGATCTCAACATAACTAATATATAGTCGGTTGAAAAAAAAAACTTAAGGACTATTTGATTGAAAAAGCTTTCTTTACACTAGATGAATTCTTAATTGTGAAATAATAAAAGGAAAAAAAAACTGAATCGGTCCGTTCGCTCTGTACATTTTGCTATAACCCTTTCAGGGTCATATGTTGATGTTATCCCTTTATGTAAAATCTTATTAATTGTACATATGATGGCAATAAAATATGGAGTATTGAGTATAAAAAATTCGCATTTTTCAAAAACTTTTCCAAAGCTTTACATAGCTCTGGATTTATGCTTAACAAACCTCTAACTACTAGATGGCTTGAGGATCTTATTGTAAAAACTCACGTTCATTTAAAACTGATATATATAATTTGAGATCGTTAACAAAACAAATAAAAACCGACTTCAGATGGAATTTTTTCAGTACTAGTTTGAGGTGTTTATCTCTGGAGATACTTATCAGATCTCGATGAAATTACAATGGGATCAGCTATGAAATTGTACCCTACCAATTAAAAAAATAATCACTCGCAACAGTTCACAACTGACAGAGACATACAGACGAATTGAGGACCTCCTCCTTTTTGAAAGTCTGTTAAAAATCGAGATTTGAACGTGATTATACGGTGTGGATATAGCGATCGCCAATTGTTTCGGCCTATATCGATATCGCGTAAGTCACGTTAAATTCCCATTTTCAAATCAATAAGCTTTAGGGTAGTATTATTATCTTTTCTATGCTTTAGGATCGTTAGTGTAAAAGATCAAACCAAGGAATACATGGGGTTTTATTGGTTACATTTTGGTTAAGTAAGTTTTATTACAGTCTGCTGGGACACGTGAGCGTGTGAAAATCGATACATTGCAGCTATAGTAACTCAACAGTTCAATGGCTGATAGCAATATATATAGTACATGGAGGTAGCCAATAGACTCTACGCATCTGTGGGCAAGTTCAATAGCCGGCGATGATTATTTTTTTATATCTGATATACTAGCTTTCGACCACTGTCTCGCCTTGTGGTAAGCGATAATGTGATCGAGGATATTAGCACGCTAGGCCTAGAATGGGAACAGGCTCTCAGTCTCAAGAACAGCTGCCCGGAACACATTAGAGCACGCTAGGCCTAGAAACGGAACTGGCTCTCAAGGACAGCTGCCGGAACGCATTATATGTTTGTCCACATATTTGCTAAATTGAGGGTGGTGGTTGGCCAGGCGGACATCAGACAGTGTCCTAACACCATGCCGGGGGTTGGAGGTGTCTTAACAATGTTTTTCCTTCACCGGGGGTTAAGTTTTTCCTTTTCCTTCTAATGCACACATGAATTTATTACTAACAATAATTTGACGAGCATGTTTGCAATCTTATCATTAAAGTGACTTCGTTTAATTAGAAACTGCGTTACAATTAATACTTATTGATAGATAAAATGTATCCAGATTCACGATTGGAACACCGAATCATTCGCTATTCAATTGTTTCCAAATTTTACAGGTCAACAACAGCTTATGAATTTTGCTATCATAATCAGCCCGTATTTATTGTTGCCCGTATATATTCTCCTAGGTATAGGCTTCGTATATATGGTTAGGGCTCGGATAAATATGTGCTAAAAATCCCAAAATATGTACATATAATATGGATCTAAAAACCGGAAATATGGAAAAAATATGGACTAAAAAGACTACTGTTTAAGACCAGAAATAAAACTTTATTCAAAATAATTGTTTGAATATTTTATTCAAAAAATCAACGAAATTAAAATGCTTAGCTAAAAAATTTATTCTGCCTCATATGTTTCTTCATATTTTCAAAATTGAAGCTCCTTCTGTTTGGTCGGAAAAACGCTTTATATTGACTGAATATCTGAAATATGAAAATACAGCGCTCGACTCACGAGTCTATCTACCTACAATTCTTGTCTTGTTAGCCGCGCACCGAAAATACATGTATTCCCGCGGCGCTATGTAATCAAAAATCATGCAGTTTTTACTAGTTTAAGTACTAAATATAGGAAATATGGACTAATGTCATTAAATTCTAAAAATATGGTCTTAACCTTAAAATATGGATAAATATGGATTTTAAAACCCTCATTTTCCAGCTTAAAACATCATAATTTATGTAGAAATCCAAATAATGAATGCATATGATTGAAATAGAAAATATGTGTCTACATATTTATCCGAGCCCTAGTTATGGTAAATACTCGTACTATTATATTATATCCATCATGCAGCAGCTTAATCCCAAAAACAAGAAATTGATGTAGATTTAAAAGTGATCCTAAAAACCACGTTTTACGTGCTGTTTTCGCTCTGTCTCGCTTCCTTCACGAGATAAAATAGCTGTTTATATGGTTTATTGGTGTTAGGAGCATTGCATGCTTATAAATGTATTTTGAATGTATTGTCATGGAGTTGTGATTGTTAGCTATCCTGAAAGTTCCAGCCGAAGAGCTATTTGGGCAGTGCTCGAAATTAGAGTTGCAAGAATCCACCCGGATCGATAGACAGACCAACAAGAAAGTAACTTAACAATAAAAACGTGTTAAAATAATGCTAAATACCCAAAGCTTGTGAACTAAAAATATTTAACGTTATACTGCGCAATCAGTAAAATGTAAGAACGCAAGTTGAGTACTTACATGCCGCATGAAGCTATGTTACGACATGAAATTGAAAACTTGGCGGCTTGCCATCGTTTTATATTCATTCAAGGAGCGTTTACGTTCGAATACATTGTTCTTTACTTTTATGGAATTGTTAGTAGGATCCACGCAACTTTAACATAACTAAGTATAACTTTGAACGCTTTATTAAGCTCATTAAGGTACATTACAGAGTAATGAAAAGTCAGAGAATGTTAAATGCTAAACTATAATAGTAACAAAATACAAATAAAAATATATTTTAGTGTCAAAAAACTAAAGTAACTGCCGTACCTATTTATAAAGATTTTGATATGAGCATAGCGGTGGATTTGACAATAATGTAATTGGTTTGAAAGAGTAAAAAATATACAGACGAATTGAAAATATCCTTTTTTTGGAAGGCGGTTGAGAATTAAATTTTTCATGTCTGATAGGCTTAGGCTAGCATGTCGGTTTGACCACTATCCCACCTGGTAGTAAGCGATGATTTAGTCGAATATAAACTAGGTTCTACCAATATTTGTTGAAAATATAGTTGACATAGATAGTCATTAAAGACAATATAACACTCGATAACGCAGGGACACCGTCGAACGCAATTATTCTATAAATAAACATAACAAGTAATATTTAAAAAAACCTTTTTAAACACAAGCTTTTACATAACCTAGGACCAGAGTAAGTTAAAACAAATCCAACGAGCCCAAACACGACGGGTATAACATGTGTAGTTTAGGAGTTCCTTTGGCTACCTTCCAGCTCCATCATCAGATAAGCACCATGTCATCATATTATTGCATTGTCACGCGATTTACACATGTATGCAAAGTTTCAGCTCAATCGAACCCCTGGAAGTCGCTCTAAAATCAATCGCACGATTTGGGACGGACAAATAAATTCGCCGTGAAATAAAGTTAAAAGCTTGTATTAAAGGAAACTATAAAAAGAAGCTCCTAAATGGATGCAAATACATCATATGACTCTGTCTACCTCATCCGGGAGGAAGCATCTTCCGTTCAATATACATCTGCTTATTCCGTGATATTTTTAGCCACGACCGCTGTGCTTAAACCGGAACAAGAGATAGCTGTTTTTTTTTTCATATTGTTCTCCTTCTTTTAACTTCGCTCTGAAGGTTTTTGTGATTACACTGAACACTCTGCATTAAATGGTTTATTTAAAAGAATTTTGAACAGATGTGGAATATTTCTTTGATTTAAAAGGATTCCTAATTTTTTGTGTTTCGAACTTTAGATGTAAAATTGAAACCTTGCTTGCTTTTTAAAAGAGTCGCTCAGTTGTCGGAGTTTTTTTTTTTTTTTTTTTAATAGAAAAGATTTAAATAAATACTCGTTGAAAACCTGCTTAGCTGCTGATGCTTTAATTCGTTCAGAGTTACAAAATTGAAAGATAAATATATAAACACAATTATCGATCACCTAACAGTACAAAGTTTAAACGTATAACCAAACATTTTTTTCGAGTGACAATGTGTGATCTTATCGCTCATAGCAAATCCTTCAGGCATGCACAGAAATAATAACATAATTGCTCCACCGGTCCCAGGACGTCCTACGCTACGTTTGCCGATTCGCGGTCTCCACTCTAGGACAAGTCTGCCCCAACGGTTGTTAGTCTTTTTTTTTTCCAGGAAAATCCTTTATGGATTACCAACTCGCCCGGGGAAGCGAGCTGATTATGTGGGACTCGCTGCCTAAAAGGCAGAATACCGCACTAAAAACCTGGGGTGAGCCGTCATCCGCCGTCGTGGGGAAAGATGGGGTTGCGCTAGCATTCACCAACTTGCCCCGGTGGCAGACCCAACTGGGCCTCTGCCACTGCGGAGGGCTGACCTTGCTCACCAAAGTCAACCCTCAACCGTCATGTGAGGAGTGCAGAGAGTCCCCCGACTCTCCAACAGTTACCCCACAATGACAGAGGAGTGTGGCTCGTCTTCTCGTCAAACTTACCACACCCTCCGTCCCTCTGATGAGAGGTGTGCGAAGAGCAAATACCCCTACTCGCACACCGTCCGCTGTTCGACTCGCATGCCAGTGCCAGTGGCATACGAGACTCCACTCACGACCGTTACCGGCCCCACCACTCGGCCCGAGCATGTCGGATCCACAGCCTAAGAGGAGTGTGGCTCGTCTTCTCCACAAACTCACCACACCCTCTATCCCTCACATGACAGGTGTGCGAAGGGCAACAACCCCTACTCACACACCGTCCACCGTCCGGCTCGCATGTCAAAAGCATGCGAGCAGCCCTCTTGCAGCCGTTACCGGCCCCGCCACTTATGAGCATTATGCTCAGACTCACCACCGGGCGGCTCCCACCACCGAGCCCGCCTTGCCTCGTCACACTGTGCCCTCTGCTAAATATCAGAGGGACACGCGGAGGAGCCCCTCACGTCGGAACTGCGCTATCGGTCGACAACTTAACCCAGTAGACTAGGAAAAGTTGTCGGCCGATACCCAGGGTACACCACGAGGAGGTGTTCCGACCCGCACCCCAACGGTTGTTAGTCCTGCGGCAGATATGACCAGCCCACTGCCACTTCAGCTTGCTAATCCGTTGAGCTATGTCCATCACTTTATTTCCTGCCTATTCTAACAATATACTTCCGAGTTATTACTCAATACTCAGTACCATGAACTTGATAAGATAATACCGTCAATTACTCAGCTGACCGTGTAGTAAGCCCTCCAGGCCTCTAACAATACGTGGTCACAATCAAGACGGTACCACTCTATTACTGTCCAATCTCAGTCGTAGTACCTACCGGTTGTGTGTAAAGACACACATATATAATATATAATAGTTACTACGTAAGTAAAGGGTCCGCCGGGTGGTTGGGCCAAAAACACAGACATTTTTTTTTACATAGACATGCTATCTCACCTGATTGTAAGTGAATATACAGATTGAATCGTGTTTGCCTGGAAATAAACTAATTTAAGTCCAATCGGCGGAAATATCCCAACACGTCGACTAAAAAAAGAAAATTCCATTTCTAAATGTAGTTCTTTTTAATTGATATCCTTAAAAAGGAGGAAATTCTCAATTCGTCGGATTTATTTCTATGTATGTTCACCGATTACTCAAAAATGCCTGATCCGATTTGGATTTTTTTTTTGTTTCTTCTGGTATCCTTCCCGGGTGGTCGGTCCTATTTAAATTTTAACGAAATCTGTCGAGCGGTTTTTAATATATGTATCAACATTTGTATTACGATGCATTTACATACCTCGATGATATGATACTGGCTACTTTGACTAGCGCGACGTTTGAAGTCGGTTCTTGTAGTTTTTTAAACGATATTAAATTATTTTTATTGTTATACTATCCCAGAAATAAATAAACTGACCAAGTGCCAGTTGGACTCGCACACGTTGGGTTTTTTTTTAATATGCCAGGAAAATAAGTTTCTTACGGGGACCCACCCCCTTTAATTCTTAACTTTATCTTGCTATTAGTATTTGTTGTTAACTTTATACCTTTAAGCAAAATTTCATTAAAATCCAGCTTGCAAGCGAAAAAGAGGAAAATAAAATCAATAAATAACAGCATTTTTAATTGATTCTAAAATTATCGTGAATTTGTAACATTATTATTGTTATATACCGGCTGTAATTCACGTACCTTTAGTCGAATTTTCTCGACCTAGGTTTCGAGTGAACATCGCGATCTCACCGCGTGACCTCACTCCTGAGGAAGAGCGACTGACTCGCTCGAAACCTAGGTTACGCAGTAACTATTATATAATCTGTGACCTAGGTCGAGAAAATTCGACTAAAGGTACGTGAATTACAGCCGGTATATAACAATAATAAGCATTTTTAATATTAGTTGGTGATTTAGATGCAAACATAATTTTTATACAGCAATCTATATATTGTTCATTGTTGAAGTTCCGTGCCGATGAAAATGCTATCGGTTCGATAATGTCGGTGGATGATTACGTGATGATTGGTTCAAATATTTACCACTTATTAAATATTATCGGTGGTGCAGCAAACATAATTAACGGAACTGCGTAAAGCGTTGTTCTGTTACCTATCGTTATGTTTGAATGTATAAAATGCTGTTTGGATTTATTTACTTCAATCCGTTAATATTTATAATGCGTAAGTCATTTTGCATGTTTGTTCGATTTGGCTGATATTTTACCCAAAGATAGTATGATAAATAGGTTATATGATACTTCAAAACTACCGTGAGTATATTCCATAATTTATCATTCATTTAAACGGAGTTTTAGCGGGAACGTGAAAAAAGTGTGTGTGCTGTCATTGTTTTTTTTTCCTTAAACTTGTGTTCTTCCGCGAGTTAATGTGTAATAAATGTGGATTAGTAACTATTAAGTGCCGGTGAATGTGTGTGTATGTATGTGAAACAGCGCAATGTTGAAAATGTCCTCTAGAGGACATAAAGTCATGAACTAAAAAACTTTTGTTAGTTAATTTTCGTGTTCGGTATCATGTTAAAGGGCTTCAAAGCACAATTCAACAATTTATATATTGTTAGCTGTTGCTCGCGGCTTTGCTCGCACCAATGGATTTTTCTGTCGAAAAATGTATGTGCGCTTTTCACAGTGGCCCTCCGGTGAAGGAACAACATCGTTAAGAAACCAACAACCCCCGCATGGTTGTAAGACACTATCTAGTCTCCGCCTGGCCAGCTACCAATAAAAGTAGATATCAAGTTAGAAGAACTGTCGCCAAACATCTAATGCAGCTGTCCTTGAGAGTCAGTTCACATTCTAGGTCTAGCGTGCTTACCGTCTTCGACCGCATCATCACTTACCAACAGGTGAGATAGTGGTCAAACGCTAGCCTGTAAGATACATAAAAAAATGCACTCGATAATTGGGAATCATTTCTAAAATTAGAGAGGGATTTTTCAGTAGTCGGTTTTTAGTGTCGAACTTACTTACGAGAATACTTGTTTTGTGTACTTTGGAACGCGGGGTGCACTTTTCCATACAAATGTATTCCCCCGTTTCCTCCCTGGAAAATGCTTCAAGAGAAAAAATTGTTTCTACAATTATCAAGGTCTGCTGCAGCTACCTACGCCCCTAGTCTACTTACCCTTACTCTACTTCCCTTAGTCTACTTACAAGGTACTAAGGTACATCTGGATTTCTTTACAATTTATTTTTTTTATTTTGTCTCCCTAATAATCCTTATAATCCTTATAATTTACATTAAAAACACAATAATAACTTAATAATAACTTTAACGCTCCTCTATAAAACCTTTTTTTTTTTTACCTACCTACAAAAGAGATATAATATTGATGATTTTATAACAAGCTTTTACACAAACTTTTACACATCAAGTCTACTATGATTCTACTTAGCAGCTTATAATAACCCACATTCACATTCGCGCGTAGTTGTAATGAGAAACGAAGACAGGAAAGACACTGATTTCCTAAATACAGGGAAACCTAGTTAGGAGTTAGGGTTCATCCATGTACTCCACTTAATACTTAACTCTATGGAAACGTCAGAATGAGCCAAGTTATTTATGACTTAACCTAATTACTATACTTAGTTTCTGTTTTACTCACAATACTTGTATTATTTACTTATTTACTTATTTTTTTATTTTTTTTTATTACTTTTACTTTTTTATTTATTTTACTTATTTAAGTACATGGATTGTATCATTTGTTTGTAAATTTTTAGAGACAAATAAACTTATTATTTATTTATTTATTTATTATTATTTTCTTTTTTGACCAACCAATTGAAAATAGAAATATGGCCATTCCAGAAGCATTTCCCAGGTAGGAAACGGGGGTATACATTGGTATGGAAAAGTGCAAGTGATTTATTATTATCTATAGTTTTACTGTGTAGACTGGGCTTTAAATATCAATGACGTACTCAAAGTTTTCTCTCCTTATCTCCTCAAAATCGTTTTCACCACTAAACAGTTAACCGAACAATACGGGCACGCGTAAACCCACCGAACCGTGCCAGTTAGGTAATCTGATTTCTCTTTTCATACAATTTAGGCACAATTTAACAAGTCCATGAAATTAGTTTGAACTGTTTTTTTTTTTCTTAAAAGACATCCAAGATTACTCCGTTACAAACTATTGTCAACGTTTCCTGCTATTTTCTATTAAATTTTCTAAAAAAAAGTGCGGGCTTTTCCATGGTCTAAATTTACATTAATTACATTGATGTAAATTTGACCATTTACGTTTTGGAATCATATTACGCCATAGAGTTCCTAATTTTGGCGTAGATAGATAAATGGATGAACCCCTTATTGCAAACCAAAATAAAACAAACGATAAAACTAAAATAATTATGACAGTATAGGTTTAACAGTGCGCAGTCTTATCGCTTTAACCAGCAGAAAAAAAACTATAAGACCAAAATAATAATTACAAGATGTGTTCTACAATGCGCGGTTTTATCGCTTAAAGCGGTTTAATCTCTACCAGACATTATTTCTATGGGACAGAAAACTGACAATTCTTTTTCTACAACACATGTAATTTTCAATGTCATTCCAACACATTTTTCAGTTGCGTTTCGCTTGAACGCTAACAGAAATTAGAGTTTGTCCAAGTAAGTCTTGGGTCGTATAAAATTGGGGGCGAATCTTTCGCACACATGAGTGTATTATACTATTAATAAAGGGCACCTCGCGACGGCACGCGAACAACTGTTATTGTCTAAACCTCATCAAAATAGTTATTAGGTATCATAATAATACATTTCAGTCACGTTCAAACCAGCTCTATACGACGATGACGTCACTTGAGAACCGTCCCATTGTCCGAACACCCTGTATATTCTCACGGAGTTTCTGTGTAAGATGGTACAATGGAATGGCTAGGTATTGATCGTGCTTAATGGACTTTAGAATGAAAGCCAGAGAGAAATGTTGGATTTTTTAATGTTTTAGATTTAATTATTTATGCTGGTAGGAATGTAGCAAACATTTCAGTGGGACCAACTTGCAGATGATTTCTACCCATGAAAAAGAGTCATTCAAATCGGTTCACAATTGAATTGAGAACCTCCTTCGTTTTGGAAGTCGGTTGAAAAACATTTGATGCGTCACAGATATTTAATAGTACTAAGTAATAACGTTCCGAAATCTTTAATGCTAATTACACCTACTTAAAATATGAAAAATTCAATCCGGCTTCTGCCTTCAAATATTTTAACCTTTTTATTGAGAATCGACCAGGGGTAAAAACAACCTGAAGTGAAATAACACAATTTTTCCGTCGCAAAAGTTTCAAGGGCAAAGTAACTTATCACCAAAATACATCAAAGCGATAACTTTCGTGCATGAATGGTAACCTTATGGACCTGTAAAATACGGGAAAAATATTAGAAAAATAGAGAAGAAAAATTAGAATTAAAAATATTAGGTCCCAAGAAAACAAACAAACTGACTTTCGCATAACGTAATCAACTAGGAACGAACGCTCCTTACAACTTTTACAAGCAATTCTAAACCATATAACATGACATATTATTTCCTATTATAGATATTCCTGCAAAGCAAATAACACAACAATTAACAATTTAACAATTTACCAATTTAACAGTTTAACCTTATGGACCTGTAAAATACGGGAAAAATATTAGAAAAATAGAGAAGAAAAATTAGAATTAAAAATATTAGGTCCCAAGAAAACAAACAAACTGACTTTCGCATAACGTAATCAACTAGGAACGAACGCTCCTTACTACTTTTACAAGCAATTCTAAACCATATAACATGACATATTATTTCCTATTATAGATATTCCTGCAAAGCAAATAACACAACAATTAACAATTTACCAATTTAACAGTTTAACAATTTACAACACAACGTCAGATCTTTCATCGATCATAGACTAGCCCTTTGCTGGCGTGTCTATAATAATTTAATACTAGTGGTTCAGACGTTATTTATGCCTGCTGTGACCTACCTAGGCTGCAATTCGACATTGGCCCTGGCACGATCAGATTTGAACATTTTAGCCCTAGATATATAATATCACACCCCTGCGAAGTCTGTTTTGAATAACCAATTTTTAACCCGGAATCGGTAAACGTAGTGTAGGCCATTCTGTGACCAGTGTTAGTCTACTGCTGGCCTTAGGCCTCTCCCAAGATACGCCACTGAGCCCGATCTTCGGCTCTTCTTTTCCAGTTACTGCCCACCGCTACGCGGATCCCGTCACTCCACCTAAGTGCCTAGAACGAGTTTCCTTAGATTGGTTTACTTCTTACTCGATCAAAGTAAACGCAGATTTTCTTAGAATCACACATCAATTCATGAAGATTTTGAGGAACACATAGCGGTTGATTTGACACAAGTAATGTCAATAATGTATTGTTTGAATGACCTTTGCGTTTGCGAGTACTGTGAGACATCATAGTGTAATCTGTTTGATTGTTGTATAAAGTGACCTTAATTTTGGGTGATTTAAATAAAACTGGCCTAGTGCGAGTCAGCATCGCGTCTCTTATCGCACACTTAGGGAGGGTTCCGTACAATAAGAAACATAACAGAGTTTCAACCTCATATATTTGATTAATTGATATTACCAAGAATATTTGGTTTGGTCGCGATCTAGAAAGACGGGGCTCGTTTACTAGCGCCATCTATGTCATTTTGCCGAAACTAATTAGATGGATGGCGTTTAAAAACAGGTTTTTTGTATGGGGACCCCCTTTAATTTTTAACTTTATTTTGTTTTTAGTATTTGTTGTTCTAGCGGCAACAGAAATACACCATCTGTGAAAATTTCAACTGTCTAACTATCACTGTTAATGAGCTATAGCCTGGTGACAGACGGACAGACAGACAGACAGACAGACAGACGGACAGCGGAGTCTTAGTAATAGGGTCCCGTTTTACCCTTTGGGTACGGAACCCTAAATAAAACAAGAAAAAACATATCTAAAACACTGTGACATTAGGACTTCGGGTCTACCGGGGAAAACTTGCGCATGACCCCCCCAACCCCCAAAAAAACTTTGTCGGTCCATCCACCAAACAACCTGTATATTTTAAATAGCATAGAGGCGTTTGACCACGAGATATTTCGCAGCATGCTAGGATGCATGCAATAGGAACTTACTCAGCGGTCCGGACTCACTGTTAAATGTTTGGCGACAGATTTTCCAACTTGAGGGTTGTAGCTAACCAGGCAGACACTAGACAGTGTACTGTCACCATGCAGAAGTTATTAGATTGATATCCCGTCGTTGCAAATCCTATTAGCAGTTCCAGTTAACATGAACGCTTAAAAATCAACGAACTTTATACTAATCATTCCAGCAAAACAACACAGTGCCTAGAAATGTGATACTATTAATACGACGACCTAAACTCAGTGTACCATAAACTCAGTGTCATACAGTGTAATTACGATGGACTTGTTGAGTTTGTAGTGAAGTGAGACAATGTTGCGTGCGCTTACGTCTAGGAGATGGTCGCTTCGACGCGACAGCGAAAGGTGAGGTTTTATTTTATGTTCCTATATTAAGCTTTGCTACGATGCTGTATGTTTAATCTATAGAAATTGCTTTCTACGAAATCGAACGAATCGAAGATCGAATGATCGAAGAGTCCGTATCTTAATGTATCAGCGGTTAAAACTCACAGGCAGTGATATGACGCTTTTAAAGCAACATTTCGAATCCTATTGGAGGTCCTAAAAGGCGCCTTTTAAGCTTACTTTTCCGGAAAGAGCGCGATGCTGCCATACAGCTGTTATAAGAAGGCTGACCATTGGTTAATCATTAATGTAATGAGTAACTGCATCTACGGATTTCTCAATTACTTAAACTAACTAGCCTTATTTTTTAGCAAAAAGTGACTATAGTATAACAATATTTACACAAACATCGGGAAAGTGACCTACCAATCTTCATTAATGAAAACAAAAAGTCTTTGGAGACTGCCGATGTACGATACGAATTGTATCGTCGAGATACACAGGATACATACGTATGTATAGCTCATGCAAAACGTTCGGTGACGATAACGCGGGTTCCATGATTTTTGTTCACCCAAAAAGTGCTCACCTCGCCTAAAGAAGTTTTCACCTAAAAAAACACGAGCTGACTCCACGCTCAAAAAATCTCACTACTCCTACACACTTTTATTTATATTGCAATGATCTTCTCGTATAAATACTTCTCACCTCACAAGATTAATCTGTAATGTCATAACATTAGGCTCTATTTCGCTTCCCACTCAGAAAAAAAATATATTTGACATTTTCTTTCGCCTCTAGAAACAGTAAAGGTCCTGGAGCTCTTAGCTTCACTTTGATAAATGTCAGAGTTGAATCCTGTACTTGACCTTACCTCGAGCAATTACGACTGGCTTAAACTCGTGTGGTTGTCTCTTGGTCTACGCTAGAATTCAGTTTTGGAGCTTTGCTTTTGTTTTTGTTTTTTATTCGAGTCAAGTGTCAAGTGAGAGACAATTGTGGATTGTATGTCTGATAGGTGATTCTTTGTAGTAATTTGTTGTAATTTTATCAAAATCTGATTAGTATCTCCAGAGATATGACGATAAACGTCCCAAACATGCTACCAAAACTGACTCTCGCGGCTTGGAAGTCTAGTTAAAAAGTTTAGTTTAAAAACGAAAACAACCGACTTCAAAGTCTTGGAGCCTTAAAATTTGGCGAAATATGAAGATGTAGTCCAAGTGAACATTTGTAATATATCACTATTTACAAACTTCAATATATCGTTATACTAAATCAAAACCCGTTTAGTTAGGGATCGTCACGGTTCCGTTCATTTGATAAGAAGATGGATGGTGCTTTGTTTTTGTTGACAACCTATTTAACATCCATACTGCGTCTTCTATGATTTTCAAAATCGATTTTTTGTTACGAGACTCTCCGTTAGTTAGAATCTTGAAGGTTTTGTAAACAGCTCCGCCCTTAATGAAAAACATTATCCTGTCCCTATAACACATTATATTTATCGCACTTACTCTCTTAGGTGTTATTGTATAATATTCCCAACAGCCCAATTAGCACAACATTCAGAATTCTCCAACAGTATTTGAACAATCGTTATAATTGCGCACTGCGGGAGTATACCTACCTTTCAGTGGTTGCTATGAATTGTTTAGAGGATTCCTTCAACCACTATACTGTTTCTTAGTTAGCGTAACACTGTCAAGTGTCCGTCTAGCAAGCTAACACTTTTAAGTTAGAAAATCTGTCGCCAAACATCTAATGTGTTCCGGCAGCTATCCTTGAGAGCTAGTTCCCATTGTAGGCCTAGCGTGCCACCATACTCGACCGTATCGTCACTTACCTAAAGGTTAGATTGTGGTCAAACGCTAGCCTATATGACATCAAAAAGAGAGCAATGAGTTAATAAAGGTCTTAAAGTCAGTTGAACTTAAATATCGATTCTCTATCAAAAATAATCACCCGCTAGTTTCTAAATTGCCCACCTGCCGCGCGATACCGTTATAGCCATCGATCAACAATCGAATATTATCAATTGTTATTCGATTGAAACGAACAAACACAGTCGAATATATATTCGATTTAATTAGGTTGGAAGGGAAGACGTGCATGCGGACAGCGCAATATCGGAAAACTTGACTCATGTGCGTACATAAGAGAAAAGAGAGGAATTTACCCAAGAGTACATACATACAATCACGCCTTTTTCACGTTGGGGTAAGTAGATACTACTTCTTTCCACGTGATGATTTACCCAACAGTGCTGTGAATAATTACGGTGATATGTTTGTCGTTGTTGATTTTGAAGAATTTGATATCAATTTAAGATAATACAATGCCAATCAGAACAAGATTTTCTTGATTTTTATCGGTTAGAACTATGTTAGATGCTGTAGCTCGGAATCAGACAAATGGCGCTTTGTTTTTTTTATATCTGTTAGGCTAGGTTTAATTATTTTAGTTAGGTTTAATTAGGTTAGGCTAGGTATAATATCTGTTAGGCTCTTGACCACTATTTCTTGGTGGTAAGTAATGGTATGGTCGAGGATAGTGAACACGCTAAGCCTAGAATGGTGACACTCTCGAGGCTGTGCTGCTGGAACACCGTAAGGTTTTGGCGGCAGATTTTCTCCTTTTATTTTTAAACCTGTTTCCTTAAGTTAGAGTCAAGATATACGTTTTCTTCTAGATCTTTTACTTCTGTGACTTCCATCACAAATATATAACCAGTTTCTTTTCCTGTATTATCATCATTCATCAGTAAGAACATGATGTAAAGAAGATGCAGATAAATGAGTTATAGAAATACTGTTTTACCCGCCTGTCTACCAAAATTTCATGCAAATTGACCCTTGTCATCGAAGAATGAAAATGTAGATCACGTAGGCTTTACCAAATTAGTGTAAAGGTCAAACTTTCAGTGCTCACTGCTGAGTTTTTGTTTTTGTTTTTCATCTTATCAAACTGAAACTATTGCATACGTATATTATGTTTAATTAAGTGTTACACACTTTATATTTTTTTACATTGTTACACACAATCCAAAATTTCATCGTTGACTTCATATTTAGAAAATGCAGATACTTTTAATTTTCTTCCAAGACTATTTAAGCAAAAAAAAATCTATTCACCCCCGATTGATCTTTTTATAATCTTATCATTGAGACCATTCTTATAGCCTAAACACGACATCTCTGCTAATAGTTATTGATGATTTGAGTATTCTGCAGATTCAGGCAGAGAAGCCCCAGCATCAGGTTAAGGTTATCATGTTCTTGCTAAATCACTTATAAAAAAAAACTAAATCAAAATCGGTTTATCCATTTGTTACGATGCTACAGACACTCGGACATACTCTAATATACACGTCTAACTTATAACATACCTCTTTTTGTGTCGGGGGTTAATGATTACGAGAAAGGAGTCCTACGACGAGGTCTAAAACATTCTTATTTCAGCAATACTACACTATGCTTTTTGTTATATCAGCCTTTTCTTTTATACAATATGCTGGTAGTACCACGCTAGCAATAAAAACCTTTTATATATAGCAAAAGAAAGTTAAAGAAAGAAAAAAAACGAAAATAGAAAGAACAAGTCAAAAGTATAACCTATAACCGGCGAGCATGTATCAAGGCGCTCGTGAAATTGGAAGAAGCGAAAAAGGTATGTCAGGGTCGCAGCATGTGGAAAGAAGTAGTCTCTGCCTACCCCAACGAGAAAAAGGCGTGATTTTATGTATGTAGGTTATGTATATTGCAGATGGCTCTCTAGGTTTACCCAAGTCTTATAAATCCACGACACAACATATTTCTAGTCCCGAGACGCCCCTAAATAATTTAACTAGCTACTTAGCTGCTTAAATCTTTGCGTTTTCGGCGCGGGTATATCTGGCAAAGTGCTGGCAATTCCCTGAAGGTTCTAAGCAACGTCCTACACTATCATTCAACCTACGTATTAAGATCCACTGCTGATGATGCTATCCTTATAGACGCTATTGTGGTCGAAGTAGCTTTCATATTTAACAACTGCAAAAAAATACGTACCTATGTATATTTGTTTTCTCATTTTCATCGATTTCACAAAAAGACGAGGTGGTCAATTCGTTTGATTTTTTTGAAAGCTATTATTTGTGCCATTGAATAGTGCAATCAATATTTTACCCATTTCCCTTGAAGCTGTAACTCATTCATTGCCATTGCACTGCGCCCGTTACTGTGAAACAACCAACAGTCAAATTACATATAAGACTCATATAAGACTAATATAATAAATAACAGTCATATAAGACTAAGTTCAGAATTTCGTTGCCGAAATTTCCCCTTCAATTAAAAAAGAGCTATTGCACTTATTGTGCTGCCCCCAGTAGAACTAGCAAAAGTTCTTCTGCTCTAACGTCTGCCATTCATCAATCAATTTTTCATCTATCATTAATTTTTCATTGATAGTGACGTATATGTATGACGTGGCCTTATAAATGTGAAAATATATCCTTAAAAATCTCGCTTACAACGTTTTTAAACGAAATAACTTGTTTAAGCACCAATCATACAAGCTCTAACAATCAACATCAACTGTTCTTCACAAATTAAGTTTCGGAAGGAACATTTCACAAAAACTTCGACGCCTAGGATATGCGAATAAGGGTATAGCGAACAACCAAGTAAAAAGTATAAAATATCGACTCAATTGCTCCAACCCTCCAGAAATATAAGCCCCTTAGCGAAAACTTGTTAAAATAAGAAAATACTTGTGGAATGTTATCAAAATTGGAGAACTTTTGAGACCCTTGAGTGTCTGAGAGATGTCCTGTTACGTAAGAGGTTACTGTTTCGAATATAAAGAACAATATAGAGTAGAAAATATTTATTACGAAGTTCCAGTTTAATTTCCAGACGAGCACTGTATGCTGACATGCAGTAGGTATTGCTCGCACCTCTGAAACGGCGCACCGAGCTGCTAGCTTCATGCTTTTGATCTTCTACTACGGCAAAGTCTCTACACTCTACTCTACAGCCTATATAAATTGTGTCTCGAGCTTTGGTAACTAGTTGGAATAACTCAGTCTCGGTCAAGACATCAAGACATCGGTACGCTGAGCTGGTGCATCTTTTATCGTCTAAATGGAGAATGCCCTGACGAGTTTTTGACCTGATCCCACCATTACCAATGTCTTATCCAACCGCTCAACATCGGGAAAAGATTCTCCCTCATATCTTGCAAACGTGGAGTCTCGTACCACCCGCTTTCACCAAGTATTCCTGCCTCGGTTCTGTAAGATATGGTGTAAGACCTTGGTGCTGTGATTTTTTTGCCTCGAGCTAGGAGTGGAGCGTTTTACGCATGATAGACAACCTTTTGGCCCCTATGTCACCTGATGGTAAGTGACGATGCTATTTATATTATAGCACTCTTTCCTAAAAGGTAGACCTACCGATTTGAAGCCCCTCGGTTTGTAATTACTGGTAAACGCAGACACTGGCAAAGAATTCCGTACCATAGCGGTACGTATGATGAATGTGGAAGGGATTTTTTTTTAAAGCAAAAGATTACTCGCTTTGTGGGTGGCACATTACTAGTATTCTTGTTAACCCCTCCAACTAAGCTAAATATGCTTGTGTCTGGAGTGAGTTCACGTCAATAGTGCAATGAGTGGGGTGGGGATCGAACTCACGACCTCTCGATCGCCAGTCCGACACCCTATCCATTGGGCTACTGCCGCCTCTTTAAATTGCTTTTAAAAAGGTATAAATATATTCCTCCAAGACAGGTGGCGCATGACAAGCGCCCAGATATCACTATTACAAATGCTCATGCTCATAGGCTATAGATAACAGCTTACCAAAAAGCGGACCTTCTGCTTATTTGTCTACATTACCTTACTCCACAGAGTATCCAGAGAGTATCTGTTTTCGGTGCTTACTCCCACAAATGTAATTATTCTTAATTATAGTACCTACTATTCTACGGCAGCTCACAAGGCACTGGTATTAAAATAAGGGGCCTAGAAACAAAGGTATACCAACATAACGACTGTACGAGTATATAATTTCTTGGGTACCCCTGTTCACGCCTATAGGACGTATTCAAAATGAGGATGCAGACTCTCTCTCTCTCTCTCTCTCTATGTGGTTTATTTGTCCTGGTAAACATGGCAATCTGTCTTGGATGTTTAAGATATCGTCTTAGTCTTTGTATCTCTTTCCGCGTTGCGGCATAGTTGTTTGTGTCTTTGGAACATCTATACATTTTAATGTAATTTGGAACGTTGTCTTTTGTTTACTTATTGTTGTTATTTGCGAAGTCATGTTATTACAATGTGAGTGTCCTAAATGCGTTATTTTGAGTAACATTTTCTCGCATCCTTACTGTTATTAATTAATTTATTGAGTTATCCCTGACGTTTCTGACATTATCACGGTTGAACGGCTAGACTGATTTGTCTGAAATACACACATGGATAGCCAATAGTGACAAGATAGGACACTGAAATATTTTTAAAAGTATTATTTAAATATTCATTAAGAAGTATTAATAAAATATTCATTAAATATTATGAGATAAAAGTATGAAAGATATTTTTAAAATATGCATTTCTACTTTAATAGGGCTAGGTATAATTTATTATTTTCATGTTTTACATGTTAATCTAAACGCTGGCTATTTTCGTAAGAAATAGCATTAAATCCAGTTGCTTACAATAATATTTATTGGAAGAGATAGTGACGCTACGTAATTTGCACAAAAAGTCGAACCGCACCGCATAATCACTTAACATCCGATGATACTGTGGTTAAGTTCCAGTCATAGTCATATTGAAATAAACAAAAAGAAATACCTATTCGTGAATCATAATGACCTCATGTCAAAATCCCTTAGAATTTAGGGTCTCGTTGCTTTGTTTCCCTGGTTTAGATAAGGACAATTTAGGGCCCCTGATTAAGGTCATTAAGTCTTTGGTCTCGTAATGTTTTATCTTTGCTTAATTTGCATACCCGAAGTAATCTCTCTTTTGTTAGGCCCTAGACTTGTTTTTTATGGAAGTTAAGTGAGCCTTGGTAATAAATTCTGAAAGCGTCATAAAGAAATAAGCTGAAACGTAGTGAAGTGAGTAGACTTTTTATGCGACTGAAACCTAGGTACTGGTGAAGGTTAGCTCTGCACTGAGGAAATGTAGTGAAATTATTAGATATAGTTTTTTATATGTATAGGCTACCGTTGGTCCGCTATCCCAACTGTTGGTAATTGATGCGGTCGAGGATGGTGGCACGCTTGGCCTAGAATGGGAACTAGCTTTCAAGGATAGCTGCCGGAACACATTCGATGCTTAGTGACAGATTTTCCAACTTGAGGGTGGTTGCTGGCCAGGCGGACACTAGATAGTGTCCTACCGCCATGGTGGGGGTTAGTGATTTCTTAACGATATTTTTCCTTAACCAGAGGGCCTCTGAAATGCGTACATACATATTTCGATCGAAAAATCCACTGGGGCACGGCGGCGATTTGAACCCGCTACTTCTGGCGTCAAAGATTTTCATTTTTAAATGCTTTCAAAAAGGAATTTTCTCAATTCGACCGTACATATATATACTTTTTTTTTGTGTTCGCGGATTACTCCGTCGTTTATGAACCGATTTTCATGATTATTTTTTGTAGGAAAGGAGATATTCCAAGGGTGGTACCATTGTAATTTTCATGGAGATCTGATAAGTATCTCCAGAGATATGGAGATGAGCACCGCAAACTTGGCACTGAAAAGTAATATCGCGGCATTTAAAGCCGGTTCTTTTAGTTTTTTTTATACGATCTTATTATCATGCAGATTATTATAAGATATTCTAATTCCTCCTATTATAAATCTAATAAATCTAAAGTCTGAATAAATGCGATATAGTAGAACAATATTTTAGTTTTGAACAAGTAATGCTTCTATCTATAAGATCGTTTAAAAAACTAAAATAACCGACTTCAAATGCCGCGCTATTAGTTTTCAGTACCAAGTTTGAGGTGTTTATATCCATATCTCTGGAGATACCGATCAGATCTAGATGAAATAACTATGTACCACCCCTGGGATATCTCCTTTTCAACAAACATAGAATCATTAAAATCGGTTCATAAATGACGAAGTTATTCGCGAACAAACATAATATATATTTATACGATCGAATTGAGTAACGTCCTTTTTACCCGACTGCGCGACGCAAAGGAAAGGTAATGTGTTTATCAGTCTATATATGTATGTATGTATGTATGTATGTTTGTTCCTTTGTGGCACACTAGAGACCAAACGCGTGGGCCGATTTTGATAACTGGCACGTCAATAGATTCGCCATGCTAGCGCGAGTGTCAAATAAAACATAAAAAATTGAAAAATTCAAAATGGCGGATTTCAGACGCCAAAATTTGGGGTTCAAAAAAATTTTTTTTTTTTTCAAATCCTATCGAGTGGGTTATCGAATTAAAGGTCTTAAAATGGAGATTCAAAATATATTTATAACAAATAATTTATGATCGTACAAATCGAAAAAAAAACGATTTTACATGCCGCGTTAGTCACTTTCAGTAAGAAGTTTGCGGTGCTTATCTCTGAAGTTACTTATCAGATCTCAATAAAATTACAATGAAACCAAACGGAAATCATATTAACTAAAACAAAAAAAGAATTTTCCAAATAGGTTAAGAACTGATGGAGTTCTGAGGTAACAAACAACCTCTTCCTTTTGGTATAGTCTTTTAATAGTACGGAATTTGCCGTCCTTTACTTAACTAAAAAGTGTAAAATAAAACATTAAATTAAAAAATCAAAAAACCCGACTGCGCAAAAAGTGAAGTGTTAAAAAACGAACTGAAAAGAAAAAACAAGTAAGTCTATTAGTTTAGACTTCTGTTTAGGGATATCAAAAAACTATACCATTTAAATTCTTTCTCGGTCGATACACTCATAAAATAAATTATACATTGTTATATGGAATATAGAGACTTTAACAGTCGGGACACATTAATCCCCATTCGTTAAGCCATTAATGTGTCCCGACTGTTAAAGTCTCTACATTCCATATAACAATGTATAATTTATTTTATGAGTGTATCGACCGAGAAAGAATTTAAATGGTATAGTTTTTTGATATCCCTAAACAGAAGTCTAAACTACTAGACTTACTTGTTTTTTTCTTTTCAGTTCGTTTTTTAACACTTCACTTTTTGCGCAGTCGGGTTTTTTTATTTTTTAATTTAATGTTTTATTTGGAAAGTAGTACATAATCGGCGGCAGGTAGATGTTTATAGTCATCAATTAGTACAGACATTAATTAACGGTAAATTAGCGATATTATCTCGATAGAACATTCCACATGTTACGATAGAGCATAATACATGGATGCGCAAGAGCACATTCCGTAAACACGGTTACGTCGACCCTGCCTATTGTGCATAGATGGACTATTATCAATATCTTCATTTGTTTAATATCATCGTTTTACTAATTATGCCCACGGCTTCGTCTGCGTTAAAATTTATCCATCATATATTTATGGGGGGAATTTGGTATATGTATCCTATTTTTAACCGACTTCTAAAAAAGGAGGAGGTTTCTCAATTCGACCGTATATATATATATATATATATATATATATTATTTTGGTTCGCGGATAACTTCGCCCGACACATGAACCGATTTTAATTATTCTTTTTTGTTGGAAACAAGATATTCCAAGCGTGGTACCATGGTAATTTCATCGGGGTCTGATGAGTATCTCCAGAGATATGGAGATAAACACCTCAAAATTGGTACTGAAAATTAATAGCGCGGCATTGAAGTCGGTTATTTTAAGTTTTTTAAACGATCTTATGTTTTTTATATCTTATATGATCGCGTTTTACAAATATCTCGCCTGGTGGTAAGCTATGATGTGGTCGAGGATGGTGCACACTATAGGCCTAGAATGGTCTGACTCATAAGGTCTGTGTGCTGCCGAAACACCGTAAGGTTATGGCGGCGCATTTACTCCTTGATGGTGGTAAGGTGGTGGTAAGCTATTTTTTGTAACAAGTTTTGTAATACTCCTACCACCTGTGAAAATTTAAGTACTAATCTATATAAAATGTCGATCCAATTTTTTTTTCAATTTGGTGGAAATATGATTATAAAGTTTAAAATATCAGATTGCAGCCGTTTCGAAAAACTTTCAAAAATGTCACTAAACATTTTTGTTACCCTTTTTGAGACGCAACTTTTTTGTCCGAAGTGTCCGAACGTCTGTTTCATCCGAAAAACTTCAAGGAGTATATGTTGTTTTAAGGAGCGCGGTGAAAATTTATTCAGTTTAAGTTATGGTTCTAGAGTGGAGCGACGACATTCGCAAAGCGGTGGGCAGTGACTGGAAAAGAAGAGCTGAAAATCGGGCTCAGTGGCCTATGTCCAGCAGTGGACCGACACCGGCTGATGATGATGATTAAGTTATGCATAGAGAGACTCCCAATGTCTAGAGCTCATAGAAGCACAAGTTTATTATGTTTGAAGAAAAACAGCGTACAGTTTTAACCAATACCCAATATGTCTCGCCCTGTCAGTAAAAAGTCAATAATACTTTTCCTTCTCCATAACCGTGTATATGAAAACAGAGTCTTCCCGTGACGTCACATGGGAATCTTTATTGTCTCTGATTTGGCAGTCCAACGAGACAGTATATGTCTTCAGCTAGACGGCCGGAGACGGAACGTAATTTGGCAGTGGATTCCACATTACGTAGGTCGGAACAAATTATCTCAATAGGTCGTAATCATTGGAGAAACGGTTTTTTTTTTCTTTTGGTTATACGGAATGTTGGGTAAGGTTTTAGAAGTAAAGATTGGCTTGCGTTTGATTAGGACGTATATTACGTTGGAGTAATTGGATCGTTGTAGTTTTGTTATCTATTATCATCATCATAACTCATCTCTATAATTACAATGGCAATTGTTCTCACACAGTGTTGCAATCCTTAGCCATTCTTATAATATTTAGTTATAGTCATCGAATTATAACCTACAGAAACCAAGTACGCGCTCGTCAGTCTCGCCGTTCATTTGGGTCGGAATCCGACCCAATCGACGCCCGCGTAATCAGTACTCCGAGACAAATGGTAGCGAGTGCGTCTCCCGCAAAATTATCAAAATATGACATATTGTACAGTGATTTTGTGCCACAAAGCATCGGAAAAGGATTATAAGGTTTCTAGAGTATCATTCCACAGTTAATACATACATTTAATTACGTAAATTGTGTGATAAAACAAATACAGTGAATCAAATTAAGTAGCTCTGAGTACGAGCGGAGTGTTGCCAGATGAGTGGGTGTGAAATTGGCCCCTATTTAATTTACACATTCTTTACCAAATTTTCTTTGATTTGCAATAATTACAAAAAAGAATTAGGTACATAATATACCTAAACTAAACTTTACTTGTTTACCTATAATAATTAAGTTTTTTAGTAGGTTCTGTTAATTACTTATTAAGTACTTAGGTTCTGTTTAGGGTCGTCTCGAACAGTTACACAATATCTTCGTCGATTGTGAATGTATTATTACCCGACTGCGCAAGGCGGGTTATATTTTTTGAGTGTGTATGTATGTATGAGGTTTATGTAAGTATGTATGTATGTAAAAGATTTAACCGCGATTAAAAATGAAGATGATGATGAAAAGTTCACTTCTCCACCTCACAAACGATACCTATGCAAAAATCACGAATCATCTTTACCCAACTTTCAGCTAAAAGTCATTCTTACTGGCAACATAAGTGCGTCTGTGTGTGTGACATGGCAAGTAAACACAGCGCAGTTCCGCACACATAGCGCATTTTCGGCCTAGCTTCTGAGCAAGCGTTGATTGAAAACCTACTTTCTGTAGGTGATAATTCGATGGTTATAGTACACTTTCAAAACAATATCTATATTTAGTGCAAGTCTAAATTCGGATACATCCTAGAACTAGTATTACTATACTAAGACGATTATAAGACAAGTGTGATCATAAAGTGTGAGCAGCGGATGAATTGTACCACCAGTGGTCATCTGTTAATCCTGCCCAGGTTAGCATCAGGGCTGCTGTATATATTGCCTACAACTGTAAGGGCCAGTTTCACCGGTTCCTGATAATGCGTTAGATAGTTATCTGACAGATGATGCCATATAAAAGCTGTCGAAAATCTGTCAGATTTCTCCATATTAACGCTATTAGGAACCGGGCAAACTGGCCCTAAGTCTCTGGTCTCTCTAAAATTATCAGTCTGACTACTTATATAGTCAGACTGATAATTTTTTTTTACTATGTAAACTCACGGTCATTTAGAGATTCATTATATGTTTAAAAACGGGAATTTATTTAAAAAAACTTATGGTTAGTCCTTGTGGTCGCCTCCGAGTAAAAAAGAGAAACACATAATATCGCCATCAGGCAATTTCCGTCCACTGTTGGACATATGGCATATGTCTAACTGTTGACGAGCAATGGGAGAGGCATATGATATGCCTCTCCCATTGCCACTGAGCTCGATCTTCAGCACTTCCTTTCCAAACAACAAATAAATAAAAGCTTACTAGCCATTTTTCCAACCCACATTGGGTTGCACATTACTAGTAATCTTGTTAACCCTTCCAACTAAGCTAAATATGCTTGTGTCTGGAGTGGGTTCACGGTAATAGTGCAAAGGGTGGGTATCACCACAAAGACAAACCTATGTAACATATATGTAGATACAAACTATATATTTCGCAGCAAACCTTTAAATATTCATAAGACAGAAGGACTTTCAGAACATGCACAATCGATACACCTTCCGAACTTCACGGTCACCGCAATTCATGGAAAACCGTGAACTCTAACTTCTAATGACTAAGGTCGAGTTTCCACTCCTCGGATCGATAACGCCTTGACACTGACCATTGAGAACCTTGGCCACGTGTGTAAGTTCTCAGTCTTTGACGTGGTAATGATGGAGGTTTCATGGAATACGATATAATTAGGTAAATTGTTAGGGTTTTTGCTTATAATGTAAAGAATATTAATACATACTTGTAGTTGTTGTCACCTTCCTAAGCAAATTTACTAGCTGCCTAGAAATATTTACTTGAGTAACTGTGACATGTGTCTATTCGATACTGTCTATATACTTACAGAATAAACATCAACACCAATATTATAAATGCGAAAGTCAGTTTGTTTATTTGTTTGTTTGTTTGTTTGTTTGTTTGTTTGGGACTTCTTCACGGTCAAACGGCTTGACGGATTTGGCTGAAATTTTGTACAAAGATAGTACATAGGGCAGAATAGGATATAGGATACTTTTTTTTTGGCTATCGAGTCAGGGGGTCCAGATATTTTTAATTGAATTTTGTAAATATGAGACTTCTTCTCGAATAAATGGCTTGACCGATTTGCCTGAACTTTTGTATGCATACATGTCATAGGGTAGAATAGGATATAAAATAGTTTTTTTTTGGCTGTCGAGTCAGGGGGTCCAAATATTTTTAATTGAATTTTTGTAAATATAAGACTTTTTCTCAAATAAACGGCTTAACCGATTTGCCTGAAATTAAGTATGAATACATGTCTTAGAGCAGAATAGGATTTGAGAAACTTTTTTTCTGGCTGTCGAGTCAGGGGGTCCAGATATTTTAAATTGAATTTTGTAAATATAAAACCTCTTCTCGAATAAACGACTTGACCGATTTGCCTGAAATGTTGTATATAGACAGTTCATAGGGTATAATAAGATATAGGACCCTGTTTTTTTGGCTGTCGAGTGAGGGGGTCCAAATATTTTTAACTGAATTTTGTAAATATAAGACTTCTTCTCGAATAAATGGCTAGACCGATTTGCCTGAAATGTTGCATGAATACGTGTCATAGGGTAGAATAGAATATAGGATACTTTTTTTCTGGCTGTCGAGTCAGGGGGTCCAGATATATTAAATTGAATTTTGTAAATATAAGACCTCTTATCGAATAAACGGCTTGACCGATTTGCCTGAAATGTTGTATATAGACAGTTCATAGGGTATAATAAGATATAGGACCCTGTTTTTTTGGCTGTCGAGTGAGGGGGTCCAAATATTTTTAACTGAATTTTGTAAATATAAGACTTCTTCTCGAATAAATGGCTAGACCGATTTGCCTGAAATGTTGCACGAATACGTGTCATAGGGCAGAATAGGATATAGGATACTTTTTTTTTGGCTGTCGAGTCAGGGGGTCCGGATATTTTAAATTGAATTTTGTAAATATAAAACCTCTTCTCGAATAAACGACTTGATCGATTTGCCTGAAATGTTGTATATAGACAGTTCATAGGGTATAATAAGATATAGGACCCTGTTTTTTTGGCTGTCGAGTCAGGGGGTCCAAATATTTTTAACTGAATTTTGTAAATATAAGACTTCTTCTCGAATAAATGGCTAGACCGATTTGCCTGAAATGTTGCATGAATACGTGTCATAGGGCAGAATAGGATATAGGATACTTTTTTTTGGCTGTCGAGTCAGGGGGTTCGGATATTTTAAATTGAATTTTGTAAATATAAAACCTTTTCTCGAATAAACGGCTTGACCAATTTGCCTGCAATGTTGTATACAGACAGTTCATAGGGTAGAATAGGATATAGGATCTTTTGTTTTTTGGCTGTCGAGTCAGGGGGTCCAGTTTTGCAAATGTGTGGCCTACTCTCGGTCAAACGGGTTAACCTTTTTAGCTGAAATTTTGTACACAGACAGTCAATAAGACATGGAAGGACAACGAATACTTTTTTTTGGTTGGCAATTTCGGGTGTCTAGATTTTTATTATGGAATTTTGTGAATGTGTGGCCTCTTTTTGGCCAGACGGCTTGACCGATTCAGATGAAATTTTGTACAAAGGATAATAGTATAGTATATAATAGGGCATTAAAGGGCAGGGAATACTTTTTTCGGCAATTAAGTGTGGGTGCCTTTATTTTTTGTTAACTTTACATAGAGTTTGCATAATCATAAAAGTTTGACCTTAGGTCCATCTATAATGACTAAACTTAAGATGTGTCCTAATAAGGCCATAAAACTGTCAGGGTCATTATAAGCCATCAAAATTTACGCGATGGCTTTGCTTGCCCAACGTGTTTTATCTGCTTTGTGGGAAGTAAT
The DNA here is from genome assembly GCA_954871355.1 of Cabera pusaria. NCBI lineage: Eukaryota > Metazoa > Arthropoda > Insecta > Lepidoptera > Geometridae > Cabera > Cabera pusaria. Next base: position 21,485,129 of record OX940902.1, read on the forward strand.
TCAGAAACATTCGTGTTAACAGCCACATTTAACCTTAGGGTCATAGGTGTTGACTTAGTAGGTCATCAAAACTAAAACTGTCATAAAAAGCCGTAAAAATCTTTCGCGCTCGCTGCCCTCGCGCATACATTTGTTTTGTCTACTTTGTAGGTAATATTTCAGCATTTTTTGTATTTTATTAGCCACATGCATCAAATCGAGTCATAGATTAAAACAGTACAGCCTTCAATAACAATAAAGATTAGTAACCATAATAATCGTAATGATTATTAACTTTAAAAAAAGTATCAAGTTTAACCTTAGGGTCATCGATGTTGACTTAGTAGGTCATAACAACTTTCTGGGTCATAAAAAGTTAAAAAAAATTTTCGCGCTCGCGCTAGCACTTCTTTTATTAACTTTGTATGTAATATTTCAACATTGTTTGTTATTTTTAATAGCCAACCACATGCATCAAAACGAGTTTATAAATTGAAACAGTACAACCTTCAATAATCATAATGATGAATAACATTAAAATAAGTGGATATCAAGTTTAACCTTTGTGTCATCAGTGTTGACTTATTACGTCATAAAAACTGTCTGGGTCATAAAAAGTCGTAAAAAATTTTTGCGCTCGCTTCGCTCGCGCAGTGATAGCGCCCGCTGTGCTCGCACAAGATTTGTTATATCTACTTTGTAGAAAACGATTCAGCAACTTTTGTATTTTAATAGCCACATGCAGTTTAACCTTAGGGTCATCGATGTTAACTAAGTAGGTCATAAGAAATGTCTGGGTCAAAAGTTGTAAAAAAATTTCGCGCTTGCGCTAGCACTTCGAGTCATAGATTGAAACAGTACAACCTTCTATAATGATAAAGATACGAACCTTAAAATAAGTGGATATCAAGTTTAACCTTAGGGTTATCGGTGTTGACTTAGTAGGTCATAAAAGCTGTGAAGGTCATAAAAGGTCGTAAACAATTTTCGCGCTCGCTTCGCTCGCGCAAGCATTTGTTTTGTCTTCTTTGTTGGTAATATTTCAGTAACTTTTATATATTAATAACCACATGCATCAAAACGAGTCATACATTAAAACAGTACAACCTTCAATAATCATTATTGTTGTTAACCTTATAATAAATGGATATGAAGTTTAACCTTTGTGTTATCGGTGTTGACATGGAAGGTCATTAAAACTGTCAGGGTCAAAAAAAGTAGTAAAAATATTTCGCGCTCGCTTCGTTCGCGCAGTAATGGCGCTCGCTCCGCTCGCGCAAACATTTGTTATATCTACTTTGTAGAAAACATTTCAGCAACTTTTGTATTTTAATAGCCACATGCATCAAAACGAGTCATAGATTAAAACAGTACAGCCTTCAATAACGATAAAGATAATTAACCTTAAAATAAGTGGATATCAAGTTTAACCTAAGGGTTATCGGTAATGACTTAGTAGGTCATAAAAGCTGTCAGGGTCATAAAAGGTCGTCTACATTTTTCGCGCTCGCTTCGCTCGCGCAGTAATAGCGCTCGCTGCGCTCGCGCAAGCATTTATTTTACCTACTTTGCAGGTAACATTTCAGCAAGTTTTGTATTTTAATAGCCACATGCATCAAAACGAGTCATAAATTAAACAGTACAACCTTCAATAATCAAAATGATTATTAACTTTAAAATAAGTATCAAGTTTAACCTTAGGGTCATCGATGTTGACTAAGTAGGTCATAACAAATGTCTGGGTCATAAAAAGTTGTAAAAAAATTTCGCGCTTGCGCTAGCACTTCTTTTATTAACTTTGTAGGTAATATTTCAACATTTTTTGTATTTTATAATAATAGCCAGCCACATGCATCAAAACAAGTTTATAAATTGAAACAGTGCAACCTTCAATAATCATAATGATTATTAACATAAAAATAAGTGGATATCAAGTTTTACCTTTGTGTCATCAGTGTTGACTTATTACGTCATAAAAACTGTCAGGGTCATAAAAAGTCGTTAACATTTTTCGCGCTCGCTGCGCTCGCGCTGTGTTAGAGGCCGCTATGCTCGCGCAAGCATTTGTTATATCTTCTTTGTAGAAAACATAGCCACATGCATCAAAACGAGTCATAGATTAAAACAGTACAACCTTCAATAATGATAAAGATTATTAACCTTAAAATAAGTGGATATCAAGTTTAACCTTAGGGTTATCGGTGTTGACTTAGTTGGTCATAAAAGCTGTCAGGGTCATAAAAGGTCGTAAAAAATTTTCGCGCTCGCTTCGCTCGCGTAATAATAGCGCTCGCTGCGCTCGCGCAAGCATTTGTTTTATCTTCTTTGTTGGTAATATTTCAGTAAATGTTGTATATTTATAACCACATGCATCAACACGAGTAATAAATTAAAACCTTCGTGCATTTACCAATGGAGATGTTAACGTTGTAATCCGCAAACATTTTTTTCTGCCGATACTTACGGGGGACGAGGTAAACACGCATTGCAACACACAAATCACACTAACTTGAAACACGCACACAGTATTAAAAATACAGCGTAGTTACGCACGCTCATATGGCCAAAAATGGCTTTATGGCCAGCAAAGGGGAACGCCTTGCTTTAACTTCTCAATTGGTAAATGCTCGAAGATTAAAACAGTACAACCTTCAATAATCATAATAATGATTAATCTTAAAATTAGTGGATATCAAGTTTAACCTTTGTGGTATCGGTGTTAGGAGGTCATAAAAACTGTCAGGGCCATAAAAAGTCGTAAACATTTTTCACCATCGCTTCGCTCGCGCATTGATAGCGCTAGCTACGCTCGCGCAAGCATTTGTCTTATCTTCTTTGTAGGTAATATTTTATCATTTTATGTATTTAAATAGCCACATGCATCAAAACGAGTTTATAATTTTAAACAGTTCAACCTTCAATAATTATAATCATTATTTTACCTTAAAATAAGTGGATATCAAGTTAAACCCTAGGGTTATCGGTGTTGACATAGTAGGTCATAAAAACTGTCAGGGTCATAAAAGATCATAAAAAAAATTTGCGCTCGCTTCGCTTGCGCAGTAATAACGCTATATAGCATATAATAGCGTGTTTTAACAGCCTCATACATTAGACTGACTCAAATACTTAAACAGCAAAACTTGGTAAACCTTGCTTAGGTTTACCAAGTAATGATTAATGACTTTAACAATAGACGATATCGAGTTCGACCTAAGAGTCATCTACAGTGACTTGATTGTTAGGTTATAAAACTGTCAGGGTCATAAAAAGTCATAAAATATGTTTGCTCGCGCAGCTATTTACCATAATTTCTTTGTAAGAAATGTATCAGGAACTTTTGTGTTGAGTCAAACAATTAAACAGCACAACTTCGTATACCTAACCAAAATGATTAAAGACTTTAACAATAGAGGATATTAAGTTCGACTTTGGGGTCATCTATGGTGACTTGGGCTAAGAGATTATTGATCTAGACCTCAAAGGTCATAAAGACACAATAACGCGGGCGAAGCCGCGGGTAACAGCTAGTACAGAATATAAAGAAGAAAATACTACTGCACATACTAGTATTCTTGTTAACCCCTCCTACTAAGCTAAATATGTTTGTGTCTGGACTCCAACACAAACATATTTAGCCAATAGAACCCACTCCAGACTCTGGAGTGGGTTCACGTCAATAGTGCAATGGGTGGAGGTCGAACTCACGACTTGATCGTCAGGCCCGACGCCTTAGTTAGACATTGGGCTATTGCCGCTTATATTCACACTTATAACAAGAGGCAAAATGTTCTTATCAATGGATTAAGACAAGGACAGGTCGCCAGTCGGTTCGTCAAGTGCCGGCATGATATTCGGTAGGTACCAGTACTTGCACTATTATTTATACTGTGATACCAGCCAGTATGGAAGACGAGTGCGGATAGTTACGTTCTGAGGATTAGACTGAAGTCAGTTTTCTAGCGCTTCGTTCTAGCCCAGTGCCGTCCTTCAATTTCAGAGAAGCTCTATTCCATCTTAGACCGCATCTTCACGCAACATCAGGGCTCCTAGACAAAATCTAATTTCTGTTTTCATTCACGCTAACGCAATTTCTAAATGTGTGGGACTGACAACTTTGTTGCGGAAAAATAATTTCATTCTCATACATTTTGAACTTGTGTTAGCGTGAATGGAAACAAAAATTGGATTTTGTCTAGGGGGGCAGATGACATAGCGGTCAAATGTTTGACTGTCAGAATAAAACTGGACATTATTTTTATCACTGTGCGGAGCTAATTGGGTTGATAGGAACTTTTTTATACCAAATAACTGGTGAGTTTAAGTCATGTTTTCAATCATTGTAGAGTCGTTGTTGTTGGGTTGTTGGTTCTCACCAAATCTGTGATTCAGCTGGATAAAAATAAATCATGCCATAAATTCGTTGTATAAAGTAAATTAACACAAAACATAGTACAGTAATATAAATTGTATTTCACATATTATTCAACTTCAGCTATTTGCGTATACAGTTTAATGTACTCATATAAAGGACATAATATCCCTAACTTTTAGCATAAGTAGTAGTGTGTCATAAAGTCAGCAAGTAAAAGGGTTCTGGCAAATGCCCTTAACCCTGTAACAGCATCTATTAAGATGTCCGCAACACTCCCCAAACACCTATCACCAACCTTTTGGGGTCAACTCTAATGAAATATGTTTCTGACCCCTGTTGTACTAAAACGCGCCCAACATTAGCTACCCCTAGTGTGAGTGTGTTCACGTCAATGTATTAGGCTTGGGTAACTCCGGACACATCTATATCTTCGGATATATATCCCTAAGCGGATATATATCCGGTATATCTTGATGAAACATATAACTTTTTTGTGAAGTCGGTTAAAAAGTCAAGCCGTAAGTGAATAGTATTTTCTAGGCAACCGTGCTATATCATTATTTAGATCACATCATCACTAACAACAGGTACAAAAACAATGTAAGTTCAAAACACAACAGATACGGTCTAATGTTAGATAATATCGGTTATGAAACGCAGATATGCTTTTGGATATGGGATATACTAATGGGTATAATTTGTCTTTTTAAGTGAGTTTCTCTGCAAAGTCTGAAACACAACTCACATGGGTATACCGGACATACGAAGCAGTTATACTAAGCGGATATATATCTTTATATGGAATGATATACGATATATCCACTCCTCTGTCGGATATACTAAGCGGATATATATCTTTATATGGAATGATATACGATATATCCATTCCTCTGTCGGATATACTAAGCGGATATATATCTTTATATGGAATGATATACGATATATCCACTCCTCTGTCGGATATACTAAGCGGATATATATCTTTATATGGAATGATATACGATATATCCACTCCTCTGTCGGATATAGTAAGCCCAAGCCTACAATGTATGTTTGTTACTTCTTCACGCTAAAACTATTCAACCGATTGAGGTTAAATTCGGTATGTAGATAGCCTAGACCCTGCAATATCACATGATGTCTACGCGGGTAAAACCGTGGGGCACGGTAGTATCACATATACATTTATACATTATATTTATAATATTAGCTTACTTGTATATCGTTTCTCACTACTTAGCTATAAAAGGGAAATAATAAATAGTATAATTTTGTAATGGCATAATTACTGGGTGCCGTACCTCATTCCATAGACCTAGACCAGCAAATCTGACATCAATGAACTCAAATCAATAGTCATCATGATATAATGTACCATCTTTTATTGTTTTATGTATCTCTCCATCCACAAATTATATAGTTAGTAAGAAAACAGTGCAAAAGTACGTAGTATTATTATCTTTTCTATGGTAAAAGGCCTCTTGATGTTGGCTTTAGCTCCTTAGCCTTATAAAGGACCGGGCGTGTTAGGACCCGCGATATGCAGAAATAATATAAAGAAATGCCAGGAAATCAAACTGTAGGTTTTCGAAACGCAATGTAAAAGTTTTCAAATGCAGTCTCGATGATTTTGCCGCCGTAAGAGAATGCGCCGCTACAGTAAGAGTTCAAAACAAATAGAAGGGTTTAAATACTAAAAGAGAGATTGGCGAACTTATCGGTATTCTTTGCTGTGACTACGATTCCCTACAAAACACCTGTATCTCGTTACACGACAAAATAACCATAAGTATTGTTTTCTCATAGAAATACTTGATAAAATGGATCTGATTTGTCACTATTCCATAAGCTAGCTCCAAGACTCCAAAGTGATTCGATACGATAACTTCTAGTATAATATTTCCTATACTTGTCGCCTGGGAAGCCTTTTAGCTGCCTCTCGGAGGGTTTTGCGAGGGCTTCCCTTTCGGTCCTTCCTTTAATGGACAATTTCTAAATCGGCCGTAAAACCTTTGAATCCTTTTGAAATAAACGTTTTATATTGTGTTATTTGAAGATCTGAGAAGGTTTATTAAGATTGCTGTTGATTTTAGATACACTCTAAACATTATTTACGAAGGTCAGTGATTACTGGTTTGTAGCAAAAAGTATTCCTTTCCAAAGAAAATAAACCAGATTTTGGTTGATATTATAATGATTCGTCTAGCAATTATTTTTCTACTTATTTTATCTATTTTATTATTTTATTACTTATCTTATTTTATCTTACATTGCTGTAGCTTACATGGATGGTATAGTATATTTCATTACAAGTGCGGAAAGGCTGTCATTGCAAAGAGTTCCGACAAATGTCTACCCGAGCCGAGGCGCAGCCGAAGGCGAGGGTTGACAGTCGGAACAAGTTGCAATGACGGTTCCGCACGTGTACTGATACAATACTGTGTACTGTACAATAACAAAATTAACATTTATTTCTTGGAAAAGTTATAATTCACATATACATTGAAATTGGTACAGTTTTTTATACTAACGGGGGAATGTCGTTTTAATAAAGCGTTTAATTTTAGGTATTCACTTATATCCACGTTGTTCCTTATTTTCAGCATACTTTTTATCATCGAAAACCTCGACCATAACGTAGAAGGTTTTAATTTTGCTGAGAGTTCGGAGAAGTATGCCAACATAACATTTTCTGAAAAACTATTTGCTTTTTTCTCTTCTCTCCACGCACTAAATTCGTCGTATGTAGATATGTAGCGACTTCTTGACTTTTCCGGTAAAATGTTCTCCGAAGCATTTTGTGCAATTATACTGAGTTCCGGTGGTGTTAATTCAAAAAAACTAGGGTCGATATTACTCATTTTGTGCAACAGACAACTTAACTCGCAAAGAAAATTTCTGAAAAATGGCGCCAACCGTAGAATATAAGCAGAGTTTTTTTTTTTCACGCATTCTGGTAGGCAAAGGGAACTATGCTCATACAGCCAAGTCTTCAGTAGAATTTTTTATTGATATGAAATGAAAATGAAATTTAATGAGATGAAATGAAATGAAACCTAACCTATCTCATTCCATCAAATCATTAAATCTGTTATTGAAACAAATTAGTAGCTTCTTTTTAGAAATATACGTATTTGCATGAATCATAAAAACTTTTTTGAATTTTTTTAGTAAAAACTTCATGGTTGGTTTTTCTTTTTAATAGACATTATTTTGACAGTTGGGAAAGAGAACGCACGAGTTCGGGAAAGGTAAAGAAAAAGCACGAGTGTGTAATAGCCATGAAGCTACTACAAAGAGGAGTTGGCCTAAGCAACTGTGCACTGTGATTTTCAACTAGGTCCTGACGTCATCATGGTGGGCGGGGTCTAAGTTAGTATGCTATCAGCGTTCGTCAGGTGCACATGTGACGAGACTCGCATTATAAGTGTGTTTTTTTACTTTATATCAAGAAAAGGATGAAGTGTTGTGTTTTACTATGTCAAAGTTACTCAGACAGACGTTCTGATAATATGGATGGCATCACATTTCATTTTTAAGTAATTTTATACGTAATTAAATATAAAAGTTCTAGAACATTCACTGCTTTCAGCGTTAAAATTCTACTACTTGACACTAGATGACGACACTTTGGGAAAAAATACATAAGTTTACGTATAACTTTGCAGTATTATATTGTAATAATAATACGTAAATACTAAAAAACTGTTATACATATCTAAATACCTTTTAGTAGCTAAAATAGTACTTTTATAGCTTTTATTATTATATTATTAACGGGCCGCCGTCTATCGTCATCTAGAATAACTATTTTAAACGTAACAAATATCCAGGGCCGTATTCAGAATTAAATTATTTTACCAACTAATTTAATTAAAAGCAATTTTAATTATTTTTATATGTTCGTTTTAGATTTCCATCCGATGATAATTTAAAACAGCAATGGATTACAAAAATTAATAGACCGGATTGGACACCATCAAAATACACAAAGATTTGTTCTTGCCATTTCAATGATGCGGACTTCATAGTGACAAAAAAAGGCCTTAAAAAATTAAAGAAGGGCACTTTACCTAGTTTAAAACGGGATTTATCGGTTTGTTTGGATGTTATTTGTGTAACCGAGTTTTAATTATTTGGGGAAAATGACTAGTTTTCATATTATTTTTATATTACAGCTTAAAAGAAAATTACCAGAGCCTGTAAAATCATCCGTAGATTCTACCACAAGTGATTTAAATGAATTTCTGATACTAAATGATTCGCCTAGAAAAAAGAAACTTAAGCAAGAAATAGAACAACTTCGATATAAAGAAAAAAAATCCGGATTAAAAATCAGAAGACTACAAATGAAAGTTAAGCGCTTGAAAAAGAAGGTAATGACTTAGCTAATGCCACTACTTTTACTTTACATACCACTAAAGATTGTTTTTCAAATCATGACCTACCTTCGTTTTAGCTTCTGTCTTTGTTTCAGGTTCGAAATTTAACAGCAGTTATTAAAGAGTTAGAAAGCAAACACCTTCTGTAGGGAGAGGACGCAGAAATTTTATCAACGATAAATATAAAGATGAGAGACTTGGTTGGGCGACAAGTTTCAGAAATTAAAAAACTTCCCTTAAAGAAGAAATATTCTCCAGCCCTCCGATCATTCGCCTTATCACTTCATTATTATTCGCCAAATGCGTACTCGTATGTGAGAAAAACATTTGATACCTGCTTACCGCATCCGAGAACCATTTCTAAATGGTATGAGACTGTCGACGGTGAAGCTGGATTTACAGCTGAAGCTTTTAAAATATTAAACCACAAAAAGAATGTCTCCGGCAATCGCGCTCTGTGCAGTCTCATGATGGACGAGATTTCTATAAAAAAGCACGTTGAATGGGATGGTAATAAATATCATGGCTATGTTGACCTCGGACTTAACGACGTCCAAAAGGACAACTCAGAACAAGCGTCTCAGGCTTTAGTAGTGTTACTTGTTTCTCAAACTGAGAGGTGGAAATTACCAGTGGCGTTCTTTTTAATTCATTCTATGACCGGGGAACAACGGGCTTTAATAGTGAAACAGTGTCTTTACAAATGCGAAGAAAATGGTGTTGAAGTAGTTTCACTGACGCTAGATGGCTGCGCTTCAAATATTGCCATGCTCAAAAAATTAGGATGTTCGTTAGAACCTCACGCAATGAAAACTACTTTTCCACATCCAAGTGCAGGATACGAAGTAGCAGTCTTCCTCGACGCGTGCCATATGCTGAAACTTGTACGCAACGCCTTGGAGAACAAAAAGAGATTTCTTGATTACCAGGGTAATAACATTGAATGGTCCTATCTCATCAAGCTTAATAACCTGCAAAAGTCGCAAGGTCTACATCTCGGAAACAAGCTAAAAGACAAACATATAGACTTTCAGCGCCAAAAAATGAAGGTCAAATTAGCTAGTCAACTTTTTAGCAATAGCGTAGCCGATGCACTCCAGCTTTGTGAGAAAAGTGATGAAACATTCAAAAATGCAGCCGCAACAATAAGTTTCATACGCTTAATTAACAATGTCTTTGACATTCTTAATTCGAGAAATATGTGTCAGATGGAGTACAAAAAACCGTTATTTGAAAAAAATATTTCTAAAACAAAAGAGTATTTAGACTTCGCTAAATATTTCTTGACCTATTTAGTAGCTCCCGATGAAGATAAGCCTGTTATCGCTACAAATCGAAAAACTGGCTTTATAGGCTTTTTAACATGCATGTTTATGCAAGTACTCTTTTTTTGTACAATCGCCTAATTGAAGAGGAAAAGGTACTGAAGTATCTGACTCTGTACAAATTTTCACAAGATCATTTGGAGCTATTTTTTGGAGTAATAAGGGCACATGGAAGAACTAATAATAACCCAACCTCCCGTCAATTTAAAGCTGCTTACAAAAAAACCCTGATAAATACAGAACTAAAAGAAGGTTTTAGAGGAAGTTGCATACCTTTAGAAGATATTTCCATTTTAAATGAATCTTCTGTGCAAAAAATTAATATTACATCAGAACGTTATCGGATTTTAAATGATACGAGTTTCGAATCTTCTGATAGCACGGATGTCGAGCCTATGCCTGACGATATGTTGTTGGAATTTGATGAACAATTAAATACAACAATAGGTGACTATTTCCGCCGTCAAGTAGTAGCATATATTTCTGGGTATGTGGTCAAATATTTACATTCCAAGATCAAGTGTGAGAGCTGTCTCAAAGAATTATATGCTGATAACTACGACGATAGTGACCTTGATTTGATAAAAACTAAAAATAAGGGTGGTCTTACTTTCCCATCAAGAGATGTTATAAAAATATGTATACGGACAGAATGCAGTATTCGTTGTGCTAAATCACAATCTTTGAATACTTCTATTTTCCGTAAACATAAAATTGTATCGAATACATTAAAATCCCTTATTGGACAAGATTGTTTCAAACAATCGACCAACCATATGTTTGACCAATCACCTACAGTTAATCATATAGTACTTCTGATGAAATCGATTGCAGAAAAATATATTGATATTCGTTTTAAGCATTTTGCAACAACACAAAACAATAGGGCAACCAACCGACAACAACTAACCAAAACTGTTATTTTTACAGGTAATTGAATTTTTTTTATTAAACTATGTTTGTAATAACATGTAACATGCAAGTTAAAGATCCACTTCACAAGTAATAAAAGCATGTTTTTTTTTAATATCTTTTAATTTTATTTATTTAGTTACCTATATATTTTTTTTGAAGATTAAAGTTCTGAGTACGTCCCATCACATGAAAACTTTTGACATCTAGTGTAAGGTAGCTGAACTATGTAGTAACATCAACATCAACCTAAGCTGGTAGTTTTGCTATTAGCCGTTAGATGGAATATTGAAAAGTGGGCGGAGCTTAACACCCCCTCAGTGCCCCCTCATCCCGCAAACTATCACGCGTCGTTTCATATGGAAATTTAATTACCACAACTCCTCTTTGTAGTAGCTTCATGGTAATAGCCTACATCCCGAACGCTATACGTCCCTGCAATACGCCACTTTTTGAGCAACTGTATTAAAAAACCTTTTTTTTCATCGAGGCATTTGGGGTTTGCTAAATTGCTTTAATTTTATGGTGCTCCTTTGTGCTACTGTACGTGTACGTACGTAGCACGTACTACGTACTACGAAGATCGTAGAAATTTCGCATTCTGGTTATGAGGAGTCATTGTTACCCACTTTATAACCGACTTCACAAAAAAGGAGGAGGTTCTCAATTTGACTTGTTTTTTTTTCGTTTGAGAGATTATGCCTCCCGTTTGATCCCATTCAAATTTTATCGAGATCTGATAATCATCTCCGGAGATATGAGGATAAACAATATAAACAAATTTGTATACCTTGATGACATTATTATGGCTAGTGGCTATTTTGACTATCGCGGCATGTGAAGTCGGTTTTTTCGTTTTCTACAATCATAAATTATTTTTATATATCTGATAGGCTAGCGTTTGACCACAATCTCGCCTGGTGGCAAGCGATGATGTGGCCAAAGATAGTGAACACGCTGGGCCTAATATACTCTGACTGTCAAAGGCTGTCTGCTGCCGAAACACCGTAAGGTTATGGCGGCCAGATTTTCTCTTAGATGGTGGTAATCTACTTATTGGTAAGCAAGCAAGCGGAACATTGATATCACCTATGGACGAACACCCGTGGTAGGGTTTGAACCGGCAACCTCTTGCTTAAAGTAAAGCCTTCTATCCATTACCCAACGAGGCTTATTCTACTTATTCTAAAAGAATGTTCATGGAATTTCGCATAGCCGTGGGTAGTGACTGGAAACTAGAAAGAGCCGAAGATCGGGCTTAGTGCAGTGTCTTGGGGGAATCCTACGTCCAGCAGTGGACTGATACCGGCGGATAATTATGTTTATACTTCATAGAAAAGGTCTCTCGCATTATCCGGTCAACGGCGCGAGCGTGTCGACAATCGATTTAATCTAGCTAGACGTTTCCACTTAGAACAAACTACAAATGTCGTCGTTTTCCACAAACTGGTCTAGGCTTTTGATTAACAATCTACGGGTTAAATAGATTACATATTTGAACTTGAATGGTTATTAAGAGCAAATGCAGGGTGCACATTTCCATACAAATGTATTCCCCCGTTTTCTCCCTGGAAAATGCGTCTAGAGCAAAATTTGTTTCTACAAAATATCTTGACCAACCAATTGCAAATAAAAATATGACCCTGCAAAAATCTTAAAGAGGAGACTAAACGGCTTATATTTCTTTTTGCAACCGGTTGGTAAAAAAAAAGCAAATGATAGGGGCCGTAGCTACAGCAGACTTTGATATTTTGTAGTTTGTTTTTTCCAGGGAGAAAACGGGGGAATACATTTGTATGGAAAAGTGCACCCCGCGTTCCCTCTTAATATTCTTAACAGGCTTTGAATATTTTTAATGGATTCTGATCTTGTCGATTTTCGATGGATTTGTTAGATTAAATTATTAGTGGTTGGGTGATTTATTCGATTCGTTATAGTGTGTGGTATGTTTATTTGGCTGTTCTAGTTATTTTATACTTATTTTTACTGTAAATATCCAAATGGAAAGAAAAATAACTATTACTACTATTACTTAATGGTAGACATTGAAATAAATAAATAAAATAATTGATGTAATAGATAGATAGTGAGATATTCTTATGGACCAAAATAACCATAGGAATTGTTTCCTTAACAATAAAATATAAAATTACTCCCAACTACAAAATAACTAGAGTGCTCGGCGATAAATAATGTACTTCGAGACGATTCGAGATTCTGTTTATTATAATACTCTTTATTCAATTCACATCACGGGCTGCAAATCGCCCGGTCCTTTGGAAGACATTGACGGAGCCGAAGCCAACACTATTATCTTTTCTATGCCAACGTCAAGAGGCCCTTTACATTATTAAATGAAATTAAATATGATTTGTGGATGGAGAGATGAAAAACTATAAAAAGATGGTACATTTATTTATTATGGCTATGGATGTGTCCTGCTTGATGTCTGTTTTCTGGTCTATGGGATGAGATACGGCACCCGCCAATTATGCCTAATTTCAAAATATTAAGGCGGGTGGTGACTCGCTATACAAAGGCGGACCGTTATGTCGGCGCCGAGGGGCAACATTGGCGTGGATAGCTAAGGGTGTTGAGAGGTGTGCTGCACTTTCACTAAACGCTACTAGCGGCTTTATGCCATTGACACTTCCACCCTGGAGCTTAGGTCGTAGCTCTTGCGATTCCCACCACCGGCCAGCCGTTCAAGGCAAGCTGGTGGCCAGAGAGTCTCATTTAGCCCTCACGGGATAGGGGTACGCGATGTCGCCACTCACCGTCGGCTCGCCACAAAGCCGCCCCTGCGGGTATTATTATTATTATATTCTTTCTCTGTGCGCGAGGTCTCTATATTTTTCTGTTTCCATGGTTAAATAAAATAATAAATGTATTATCCTCATACATATTCTAATCATATAATGTTATAATACTACTTCCAGATTAAGCCAATAATAACAGGTCTATACTGGTTTTTGGCATTCCGAGTGTGTTTGAATTACTAATGTACTATGTATAATTTTTATTATTTTTAGCCATTACTATCCCACTGTTGGGAAAAGGCCTGCCTCCATTCCTTCCACTTACTTCTGTCTTGAGCTAGTTATGTCTAGTTGCGGTTGAACTTGTCCAGTTCCCGCCATCTCAATAAATACTAATAAATATTATTAGATATAATATTACATCATTAGAAAAAACTTAGACAGCAGCCAACAAAAAAAAACAGATTTAAAGACTATTTTATAGGTTTGAACGTCGACAGAAGTTGACTCAGTGCCTACTTTTACATTGTCAAGGGCTTTGTTTGAAACGAGGAAACTTTAGTGAAAAAACTACATTGAATGCATTTGATTTAAATACTATTTAATTACATATACTATTCAATTCAATTCGTTTATTGTTCAGGCACATAGATCCATTTGGTTAGTACTTATCTATGGGTAATTTATTTCTCAAACACAAGATAAAAGATGCATACTTTTTCAAAAAGTGTATGAACTAAACATAGCTTGTGTTAAACACTAAAACATGCATAATATAAAATAACTATGACTGTACTTCAGTATTCAAATAAACCTACTTAATATAAGAGTATAACCGTAGGCATTGAAGGCCTAATAAGTTTTTGCCAAAATCCTTATTTTCTGCGTAAATAAAGCTTTACATAAATTGGCACGTAGCCACTGATATAATAGTGTTATGAACACTTAGAAAGGTCAGGGCTGACGTTAATGTAGGTATTTGGGTGAACATGTCCTTGAGGGAATTCCCTTTAGGCATCTGATATACGAAACGAGGCATATATTAACTAAGTTAGTTATTTAACACGTAACGCGGCATCGTCACTTTATATATGATTTTTCCTGACATATTTCTGATGATCTTAGAGACCTACGGTGCTTTAAAAAAACCGCCCAAACCGAGTTGGACTCGCCCACATAGGCTCCGTACCATCTTAACTTTGTAGTTCCATCCATAGAAAATGTATTGCACCAACTACAAATAATAAGTTTGTAATAGTAAATTCACTTTTTTCTTGTTATTAAACTACATATTTACGGTTTTCATATTTTTAGAAATATATAAGTGGTCCAAGACCCTTCTTCATGCCAAATTTCATGATTCTAGGGCAACGGGAATTACCCTATAGGTTTTGATTCCCTTTTGAAATCGCAAAATATGCGAAAAATGCTACTTTAACGGTCATATCTTTTGATCGCGTTAACTTACAAGTTTTATTTTTTCACAGCTGAAAGATACCCTAGACTCGAGTATTTGGTATAAGAGTCAACTTGATACCTCTACGGGTTCCTGAGATAAAGGGTCTTGACAGACGGACAACAAAGTAGTCCTATAAGTTTTAAAATTATCGTGAATTTGTAACATAATTATTGTTATATACCGGCTGTAATTCACGTACCATTAGTCGAATTTTCTCGACCTAGGTTTCGAGCGAGTCAGTCGCTCTTCCTCGGGAGTGAGGTCACGCGGTGAGATCGCGATGTTCACTGACACACTGACACAGAATCTTTTATTTTAATTATCTTTTCAATTCATTTAAGTAAGTCTAACAATGTTAAGTTAAAAAAGAACAATTGTTTACGCCGTCGGGTTTTTATTTAAGTATATTATGAAATGTTTTATTTTAGAAAGTTTTTCGTATAACATGTTTGGTTGATTTTCTTATCCGATGAAACACGGAATATTTTGCGAATCTATGTTAGACGATTTCCACATGATAATCAATAAACTCTGTGAGACACTGTATTTCCTCTGCCACTGCTACTGGCTAAAGTACTGACCCTTTCTTCACTTCAAAGATACTTTAGAAAACACTAAAGGGTTACCTATTTTTGTTTGAAGTGTTTTATGTAAGAAAAAGCTAGTTTCAAAAATAGTGAGCTTTTATCAAAGTAATCTTATTTACGGGCGATAGCGGTCGAATTCTTAATGTTAAAAAGGAATAAAATTTAAACCATTTTCTGACGGCTGGAACATGAAAAAACCTTTTCGATTTGTATAGGTTCAAAACAGGAGCTATGACAGGATTTATTCAGTATGGTAGTGACAGACTGCGTTCATTTTTTATGCTATGTGTTGAGTCTCGTAGGAACAAATATGTTTTCTAAAAGCGCCCTATTTAATTCAATGTTAACTTATTCAGATTACATTTGATCCATTATTGTGAGTAACAAATCGCAGTGCTAGGGTTAGTAATTATTAGTATAATTTTTAATTGATTATAGGACATTAACATCAATCATTTCAAAAATAATATCCAGAATTAGAAAGAAAGAAAGAATATACATTTATGCAGACTAAAACTTACTACTCAATCAAAAACAAATCAAAACAAAAGTACATAAACGTTAAACAAAAAAAGAAAATTTAAAATAGATACTAAAATTATAACTTTATAGCACAAGGTAGTTTTTGCTGAAAAGGCCTGTCTTAGCACAAAATGTTCAAGCAGCTAACCACCCGAACGCTGATTTTCGGATAGGCCTAAAGCGGGTGTTAGACTAACACGAATCATCCTTAAGAGCGTTCGTCAAATTTCATCATCATCATTATCAGCCGGTATCAGTCCACTGCTGGACATAGGCCTCCCCCAAGACACGCCACTGAGCCCGGTCTTCGGCTCTTTGCTTCCAGTCACTGCCCACCGCTTTGCGAATGTCGTCGCTCCACCTAGTCACAGGGCGTCCTACTCTACGTTTGCCGATTCGCGGTCTCCACTCTAAAACCAGTCTGCCCCAACGGTTATCGGTCCTACGGCTGATATGACCACTGCCACTTCAGTTTGCTAATCCGCTGAGCTATGTCGATCACTTTAGTTCTCTGGCGAATTACTTCGTTCCGGATTCGATCCCGCAGAGAAACACCGAGCATAGCTCTCTCCATAGCTCGCTGAGCGACTTTGAACTGGTGGACTAGTCGAACCGTGAGTGTCCACGTCTCGGCTCCGTATGTCATGACATGACGTCAAATTTCGTTCGTCGTCAATTGGTTGGTCAAAAAAAGCAAATAATGGGGCATAGCTACAGTAGACCTTGATTTTTTGTAGAAACAAATTTTGCTCTAGAAGCATTTTCCAGGGAGGAAACGGGGGAATACATTCGTATGGAAAAGTACACCCCACGTTCGCTCTTAAGCCTTATAGGCTTCTCGGCTTTATCGGTCCTTATAACTAGGTATAAAATAAATGCCTCATTTTCAATATTGCCTTGTCTCCCCCGTCATTACGGCTCGGATTCACATTTCACTGTGACAAGAATGAAGCTACGTAATCTACGTGATTTAATAACGTAACTTAATATCCTGACTGTACTCTTCTTTCGCAGTCTCCAAGTTATTTGGAACTAAAATAATAGTATTCGAATTTTTTAACCGACTTCAAAAAAGGAGGAGGTTCTCAATTTGTCTGTTTTTTTTATGTTTGTTTCCTCAGTGCTTCGTTTATAATAACCTATTTATATGATTATTGTTTTGTTTAATTATTGATTACTAGCTGGCCCGGCGAACTTCGTACCACCTAACAGACCATGAATGTCGTGTTTTAGATGAAATTAATTTAAGCTTTTATGAACGAACTGTACTGCTGAACTTAACGTAAATGAATACAAACTTTAAGACATATTAAGTTTATTAATGTATTATGGCGGTACAGATATTGAATAAAATATTATGTTTCTTTGAAGTGTTACACACTTAATATTTTTGTAAATTGTTAAACACAATCCAAAATTTCATCGTACCAACGGGACTTGAACCCGCAACCTCCAAATTTCGTCGTAACGTTACTTCGCACCATGGCTTAATTGGCAAAGCACCGGAACATGTTATTCCGGAGGTTGCGGGTTCAAGTCCCGTTGGTACGATGAAATTTTGGATTGTGTTTAACAATTTACAAAAATATTAAGTGTGTAACACTTCAAAGAAACATAATATTTGATTTACGCAGTGCAACATCTCTTGTCGGATTTGAAAACTGTAATGATTTCTTCCGAATGATTAACTTACGTAATAAGTAGTCATAGATGGCGCCACCAATGCATAATTGGGTTAACAAATGCAATCCACTAATTTCGTCGTAACGTTACTTCGCACCATGGCTTAATTGGCAAAGCACCGGAACATGTTATTCCGGAGGTTGCGGGTTCAAGTCCCGTTGGTACGATGAAATTTTGGATTGTGTTTAACAATTTACAAAAATATTAAGTGTGTAACACTTCAAAGAAACATAATATTTGATTTACGCAGTGCAACATCTCTTGTCGGATTTGAAAACTGTAATGATTTCTTCCGAATGATTAACTTACGTAATAAGTAGTCATAGATGGCGCCACCAATGCATAATTGGGTTAACAAATGCAATCCACTAATTTCGTCGTAACGTTACTTCGCACCATGGCTCAATTGGCAAAGCACCGGAACATGTTATTCCGGAGGTTGCGGGTTCAAGTCCCGTTGGTACGATGAAATTTTGGATTGTGTTTAACAATTTACAAAAATATTAAGTGTGTAACACTTCAAAGAAACATAATATTTGATTTACGCAGTGCAACATCTCTTGTCGGATTTGAAAACTGTAATGATTTCTTCCGAATGATTAACTTACGTAATAAGTAGTCATAGATGGCGCCACCAATGCATAATTGGGTTAACAAATGCAATCCACTAATTTCGTCGTAACGTTACTTCGCACCATGGCTTAATTGGCAAAGCACCGGAACATGTTATTCCGGAGGTTGCGGGTTCAAGTCCCGTTGGTACGATGAAATTTTGGATTGTGTTTAACAATTTATTGAATAAAAGTTGGTAAAAATGGTTTTTGAAAATATAAGTTGCTTGTAAGCATACATTTCTGAATGCACGCATATTTGACAATCAATAAATATGTCAAACAATTATCATTACTGACAATATTTGACTTTTTAAAATCTACATGACTTGAATTCACAAAAACTTGAAGTATTTTTACTTACTACTTGACACTGGCTAAATACACTAATCGCGTGAAGCCATAATTATACAAAAAAAAAACGCGATAATCCGAATTTTGTAATGCTATCCACACATGGAGAGAATTTTTATACTTGACACTGGCTAAATACACTAATCGTGTGGAGCCAAAATTATACAAAAAAAATACGGCGGAATAAACAATTGAACATCAAATGATTGGCAGTTTTTAAACCCAGGAACATTTTGGCAAAATATTTTATCTTATATAATTTTTTTAGGTCATTTATTTATTGTTTTTAATACTTATTATCCTATTCCTGACTAAGATACTCGTAATTCCAAAAATACAAAAATCATAAAAATTGGTCCAGCCGTTCTTGAGTTATAAGTGTAGTAACTAACACGACTTTCTTTTATATATATAGATTGTTTGTTTTTGTCCCATAATTTTATCGAAATATGATAAATAGCTCATAGCTGAAAGTGACTAGCGTGGCATTCGAACTATTCGAAGTCGGTTTTTGTTTTTTTTTTTCGTTTCGTTAACGATCATAAATTATTTTGTCCCAAAAATTGTCTTCGGCACCAATCAATCTGACCATCTATCTATCTCCACTCGATTGTCGCTACCATATATACAAATCTCGAACGTTTTTAACCTTAACACAAAATAAATAATAGCACAAGTTATAGGTACAGTCGGATTCCGGTAGGTAATGTGAATGCGGTTGGTCCTACATTTGGATGCCGACCTTAGCTCATACGTCCTTCTTACCATAGATGATTGCATTTTTTAATTTATAATTTATACGCTAGCGTTTGACCATTATCTCGCCTGGTGGAAAGCATGATGTGGTCAAAGATGGTGAACACGCTAGGCCTAGAATACTCTGACCCTCAAGAGCTGTGCGCTGCCGGTACACCGTAAGGGTGAGGACATAAAGAGGCAGGTTCCCGGCACAAACAAACCGGTACCGATCCGTACTGGTAAAATATTCCATTGTTTCATCATTTTCTCCCACCTGTTTCTTGATGTACGAGCACATAATGATAACATAATTTTTGGTAGCAATCCAGGCGGAACTTCGATATAATAAGTTGCCACCACCTGAGGATGAACACCCGTGCTAGGATATGAACCGGCGACCTCTAGAAGTCTAACCATCTATCTTCTCAACGGGGCTCTCAAAATTTACTATGCTTTTTACCATACAAACTCGCTACATCCATAACTGCAAATCATACGATCCTATACAATAAAAAAAGATTAAAAGCCATTTTGACAAATGAAACTGAGTCACCAGTGACCGATGCTTGATGTTCATAAAACGGGACACTAAAATTTTATATAGAGAAAGTTAATATCCGGTTCCCTAACGCAATGTGGGCGTATTGAGGGATACACGTCCTGAAATGGGGGGCCGATGAGATAATATACTGAACTTGGCCCTTTTATTGCGGTCAGCATAGGCTTCCATCAAGAACTTATGGACGAATACAAGGAACGTGCAGATGATCAATGGAAATTTACAATATCTTACATTGATGGCTTTCATAGTTGTCAATCTAGAATGTTACAAAAATTAAAAACACAAAATCATCCAAATAAACAAATACTCTCATAAGTTCTATTGGTAACAAACAAGCCAAGGAAGGAGGTGTGGGAGCGATTTAATGAGATGTCACGTGTATATATTTTTCGTTGAACGCACGATTTATAAACCAAGATAATATTCTGAAAAAAGTCTCCCCCAAAGACTCCATAGCCTTCCACGAATCTCTTTAGGTCTTTGTCTGTCCAGCCAGGCTGGTGGCTACTATGCTGGGGACTCAATCTGTAACGATATTCGCCCACCTTGCTGGATGCACACAACATGCCCTGCCCAGTCCCATGTTAGCACACACATTTCACTTTTGAAACCTGCGTTTATCTGCGACTTACTTATGTGTCAATGTTCAAAAATGTGCTATGATATATGTAAAAGAAATATTACCAACTTGAATATGTCGTCTCCCCGCCTCTTACGATGGAGCATGCATGAACAAACACCGCTCTGAAACTCAGCGAAGCGGTGCTGCGTGTTATTGATCCTTTGTCTCAGCACGGTAATATAATAATATTACCGTGGTCTCAATGAGATGGTAGACCGAGCCACCTATGCCTTTGTGTGTTGTCACTTCAACTGAACTGATCTTCCATCTATCATCGTTACAATCAGTAGAAGTTTGTTATCGTCTTGTACTAAGTTCTACCTAACATAGGAGTTAAGGATGTATGACATTACAACATTTAGGGCTCTCTCAATTTAGACGTTTTGTGTCGGACTGCTGCCGCGCCAAAGTGGTGCGGGTGTCGTACTAGGCACGGTAAGTTGATTCTTTCTGTACGATTTCAATTAAGATTGTTGATGTCGGACTGCAGCTACGGTCCTGCAGTATTGCTGATCGATATAGCAAGCGGCACAGTAAACGTACGGCAGCGGTCCGACAAGAGCGCCTAAATTGAATAAGCCCTTATTGCGGTTTCAGTATTAAGAGCGTACGCGGGCTGCAGTTTCTATACAAACGTATTCCCCTGTTTCCTCCCTGGAAAATGCTTCTAGAGCAAAATTTGTTTTAAAAAAATCAAGGTCTGCTGTAGCCATGCCCCATTTGCTTTTTAAGATTTTTTGTAGAAACAAATTTTACTCGAGAAGCATTTTCCAGGGAGGAAACGGGGGAATACACTTGTATGGAAAACTGCACCCCGCGTTTGCTCTTAAGCTTGAAAAACTGCAAATGATATCTTGATATAATGTACACAATAATTGTTTAAAGAAAAACTATACAAATGGATGGTAGATTTATTCGGTATCATATACATAACAAAATTAATTACACAAATCACTGCCTCCTTTTGTGAAGTGGGTCAAACCCATAATGAATGCGATTTGTCCGACCCGCCCTAACATTAAACCCTTAACTACGCCCAAGCATCACAACATACCGTTATGATGATTGCGTATACAACATGCAAACATAGTGCCTGTTTGAGCAGACTTTAAAAAGAAGGTAATTCTCTGTTTATTATATTTGACATTAGCAGTATAAAAAAATAAAAAAAAACTACACAAAAAAATTTGAATAAG
This sequence comes from Cabera pusaria, assembly GCA_954871355.1. Classification (NCBI taxonomy): domain Eukaryota; kingdom Metazoa; phylum Arthropoda; class Insecta; order Lepidoptera; family Geometridae; genus Cabera; species Cabera pusaria. The sequence continues at coordinate 21,507,195 of OX940902.1, forward strand.
TACTAAAATGTTGTGTTCAATGAACCTGTTGTTAACAAAACACACATAAAACACTTGTTTATTTATGATAATAAAATCTAAAGAAAATGTCATAAAGGTTCCATGGAAATCTGTTAAGATAAAGAATGGAACCACAGACTAAGTAATCAACACCATCATCAACATCAACACCAATATTATAAATGCGAAAGTCAGTTTGTTTATTTGTTTGTTTGTTTGTTTGTTTGGGACTTCTTCACGGTCAAACGGCTTGACGGATTTGGCTGAAATTTTGTACAAAGATAGTACATAGGGCAGAATAGGATATAGGATACTTTTTTTTTGGCTATCGAGTCAGGGGGTCCAGATATTTTTAATTGAATTTTGTAAATATGAGACTTCTTCTCGAATAAATGGCTTGACCGATTTGCCTGAACTTTTGTATGCATACGTGTCATAGGGTAGAATAGAATATAGGATACTTTTTTTCTGGCTGTCGAGTCAGGGGGTCCAGATATTTTAAATTGAATTTTGTAAATATAAAACCTCTTCTCGAATAAACGACTTGACCGATTTGCCTGAAATGTTGTATATAGACAGTTCATAGGGTATAATAAGATATAGGACCCTGTTTTTTTGGCTGTCGAGTGAGGGGGTCCAAATATTTTTAACTGAATTTTGTAAATATAAGACTTCTTCTCGAATAAATGGCTAGACCGATTTGCCTGAAATGTTGCATGAATACGTGTCATAGGGCAGAATAGGATATAGGATACTTTTTTTTGGCTGTCGAGTCAGGGGGTTCGGATATTTTAAATTGAATTTTGTAAATATAAAACCTTTTCTCGAATAAACGGCTTGACCAATTTGCCTGCAATGTTGTATACAGACAGTTCATAGGGTAGAATAGGATATAGGATCTTTTGTTTTTTGGCTGTCGAGTCAGGGGGTCCAAATATTTTTAATTGAATTTTGTAAATATAAAACTTCTTCTCAAATATACGGCTTGACCGATTTGCCTGAAATATTGTATATAGACAGTACATAGGGTAGAATAAGATATAAGACACTTTTTTTCTGGCTGTCGAGTCAGGGGGTCCAAATATTTTTAACTGAATTTTGTAAATATAAGACTTCTTCTCGAATAAACGGCTAGACCGATTTGCCTGAAATGTTGTATGAATACATGTCATAGGGCAGAATAGGATATAGGATACTTTTTTTCTGGCTGTCGAGTCAGGGGGTCCAGATATATTAAATTGAATTTTGTAAATATAAGACCTTATCGAATAAACGGCTTGACCGATTTGCCTGAAATGTTGTATAAAGACAGTTCATAGGAAAGAATAGGATATCCGATACTTTTTTTCCGGCTGTCGAGTCTAGGTGCCCAGTTTTGCAAATGTGTGGCCTACTCTCGGTCAAACGGGTTAACCTTTTTAGCTGAAATTTTGTACACAGACAGTCAATAAGACATGGAAGGACAACGAATACTTTTTTTTGGTTGGCAATTTCGGGTGTCTAGATTTTTATTATGGAATTTTGTGAATGTGTGGCCTCTTTTTGGCCAGACGGCTTGACCGATTCAGATGAAATTTTGTACAAAGAATAATAGTATAGTATATAATAGGGCATTAAAGGGCAGGGAATACTTTTTTCGGCAATTAAGTGTGGGTGCCTTTATTTTTTGTTAACTTTACATAGAGTTTGCATAATCATAAAAGTTTGACCTTAGGTCCATCTATAATGACTAAACTTAAGATGTGTCCTAATAAGGCCATAAAACTGTCAGGGTCATTATAAGCCATCAAAATTTACGCGATGGCTTTGCTTGCCCAACGTGTTTTATCTGCTTTGTGGGAAGTAATTCAGAAACATTCGTGTTAACAGCCACATTTAACCTTAGGGTCATAGGTGTTGACTTAGTAGGTCATCAAAACTAAAACTGTCATAAAAAGCCGTAAAAATCTTTCGCGCTCGCTGCCCTCGCGCATACATTTGTTTTGTCTACTTTGTAGGTAATATTTCAGCATTTTTTGTATTTTATTAGCCACATGCATCAAATCGAGTCATAGATTAAAACAGTACAGCCTTCAATAACGATAAAGATTAGTAACCATAATAATCGTAATGATTATTAACTTTAAAAAAAGTATCAAGTTTAACCTTAGGGTCATCGATGTTGACTTAGTAGGTCATAACAACTTTCTGGGTCATAAAAAGTTAAAAAAAATTTTCGCGCTCGCGCTAGCACTTCTTTTATTAACTTTGTAGGTAATATTTCAACATTGTTTGTTATTTTTAATAGCCAACCACATGCATCAAAACGAGTTTATAAATTGAAACAGTACAACCTTCAATAATCATAATGATGAATAACATTAAAATAAGTGGATATCAAGTTTAACCTTTGTGTCATCAGTGTTGACTTATTACGTCATAAAAACTGTCTGGGTCATAAAAAGTCGTAAAAAATTTTTGCGCTCGCTTCGCTCGCGCAGTGATAGCGCCCGCTGTGCTCGCACAAGATTTGTTATATCTACTTTGTAGAAAACGATTCAGCAACTTTTGTATTTTAATAGCCACATGCAGTTTAACCTTAGGGTCATCGATGTTAAACTAAGTAGGTCATAAGAAATGTCTGGGTCAAAAGTTGTAAAAAAATTTCGCGCTTGCGCTAGCACTTCGAGTCATAGATTGAAACAGTACAACCTTCTATAATGATAAAAATACGAACCTTAAAATAAGTGGATATCAAGTTTAACCTTAGGGTTATCGGTGTTGACTTAGTAGGTCATAAAAGCTGTGAAGGTCATAAAATGTCGTAAAAAATTTTCGCGCTCGCTTCGCTCGCGCAAGCATTTGTTTTGTCTTCTTTGTTGGTAATATTTCAGTAACTTTTATATATTAATAACCACATGCATCAAAACGAGTCATACATTAAAACAGTACAACCTTCAATAATCATTATTGTTGTTAACCTTATAATAAATGGATATGAAGTTTAACCTTTGTGTTATCGGTGTTGACATGGAAGGTCATTAAAACTGTCAGGGTCAAAAAAGTAGTAAAAATATTTCGCGCTCGCTTCGTTCGCGCAGTAATGGCGCTCGCTCCGCTCGCGCAAACATTTGTTATATCTACTTTGTAGAAAACATTTCAGCAACTTTTGTATTTTAATAGCCACATGCATCAAAACGAGTCATAGATTAAAACAGTACAGCCTTCAATAACGATAAAGATAATTAACCTTAAAATAAGTGGATATCAAGTTTAACCTAAGGGTTATCGGTAATGACTTAGTAGGTCATAAAAGCTGTCAGGGTCATAAAAGGTCGTCTACATTTTTCGCGCTCGCTTCGCTCGCGCAGTAATAGCGCTCGCTGCGCTCGCGCAAGCATTTATTTTACCTACTTTGCAGGTAACATTTCAGCAAGTTTTGTATTTTAATAGCCACATGCATCAAAACGAGTCATAAATTAAACAGTACAACCTTCAATAATCAAAATGATTATTAACTTTAAAATAAGTATCAAGTTTAACCTTAGGGTCATCGATGTTGACTAAGTAGGTCATAACAAATGTCTGGGTCATAAAAAGTTGTAAAAAAATTTCGCGCTTGCGCTAGCACTTCTTTTATTAACTTTGTAGGTAATATTTCAACATTTTTTGTATTTTATAATAATAGCCAGCCACATGCATCAAAACAAGTTTATAAATTGAAACAGTGCAACCTTCAATAATCATAATGATTATTAACATAAAAATAAGTGGATATCAAGTTTTACCTTTGTGTCATCAGTGTTGACTTATTACGTCATAAAAACTGTCAGGGTCATAAAAAGTCGTTAACATTTTTCGCGCTCGCTGCGCTCGCGCTGTGTTAGAGGCCGCTATGCTCGCGCAAGCATTTGTTATATCTTCTTTGTAGAAAACATAGCCACATGCATCAAAACGAGTCATAGATTAAAACAGTACAACCTTCAATAATGATAAAGATTATTAACCTTAAAATAAGTGGATATCAAGTTTAACCTTAGGGTTATCGGTGTTGACTAATTGGTCATAAAAGCTGTCAGGGTCATAAAAGGTCGTAAAAAATTTTCGCGCTCGCTTCGCTCGCGTAATAATAGCCCTCGCTGCGCTCGCGCAAGCATTTGTTTTATCTTCTTTGTTGGTAATATTTCAGTAAATGTTGTATATTTATAACCACATGCATCAAAACGAGTAATAAATTAAAACCTTCGTGCATTTACCAATGGAGATGTTAACGTTGTAATCCGCAAACATTTTTTTCTGCCGATACTTACGGGGGACGAGGTAAACACGCATTGCAACACACAAATCACACTAACTTGAAACACGCACACAGTATTAAAAATACAGCGTAGTTACGCACGCTCATATGGCCAAAAATGGCTTTATGGCCAGCAAAGGGGAACGCCTTGCTTTAACTTCTCAATTGGTAAATGCTCGAAGATTAAAACAGTACAACCTTCAATAATCATAATAATGATTAATCTTAAAATTAGTGGATATCAAGTTTAACCTTTGTGGTATCGGTGTTAGGAGGTCATAAAAACTGTCAGGGCCATAAAAAGTCGTAAACATTTTTCACCATCGCTTCGCTCGCGCATTGATAGCGCTAGCTACGCTCGCGCAAGCATTTGTCTTATCTTCTTTGTAGGTAATATTTTATCATTTTATGTATTTAAATAGCCACATGCATCAAAACGAGTTTATAATTTTAAACAGTTCAACCTTCAATAATTATAATCATTATTTTACCTTAAAATAAGTGGATATCAAGTTAAACCCTAGGGTTATCGGTGTTGACATAGTAGGTCATAAAAACTGTCAGGGTCATAAAAGATCATAAAAAAAATTTGCGCAGTAATAACGCTATATAGCATATAATAGCGTGTTTTAACAGCCTCATACATTAGACTGACTCAAATACTTAAACAGCAAAACTTGGTAAACCTTGCTTAGGTTTACCAAGTAATGATTAATGACTTTAACAATAGACGATATCGAGTTCGACCTAAGAGTCATCTACAGTGACTTGATTGTTAGGTTATAAAACTGTCAGGGTCATAAAAAGTCATAAAAAATGTTTGCTCGCGCAGCTATTTACCATAATTTCTTTGTAAGAAATGTATCAGGAACTTTTGTGTTGAGTCAAACAATTAAACAGCACAACTTCGTATACCTAACCAAAATGATTAAAGACTTTAACAATAGAGGATATTAAGTTCGACTTTGGGGTCATCTATGGTGACTTGGGCTAAGAGATTATTGATCTAGACCTCTAAGGTCATAAAGACACAATAACGCGGGCGAAGCCGCGGGTAACAGCTAGTATATACTATAAATAAACTGGCCAGGTGCGAGTCCGACACGCACTCGTAGGGTTCCGATTGAACAAAATTTGCCGGAGAAATTAAGTACATAGTTTAAACATCGATATATATAAATACCGTGTTAATACTAAACATGCTTATTTACTACTACGCCATCTAACGAATATCTAACGAACTTCTAACACCAACTAAGTGAACGTTAACACAAAGGTGTTAGGGTAGGTAATAATAAGGTAAACCAGTGTTTTTCAACTCTATAAGGGGGTCGCAGGGGGTTGCCAAGCCTCAGTAAATGAAAAAAAAAACAAAGTTTGAAAATATACTTTTAAATAAAATATTAATGAAAGAGCATTTGTAGGCGTTGTGATTGAGAGTGCTTATAATATTTGTTTCCAAAGAAAAATATGTAATTTGTTTCCTGTAGGAACAAACGAAACGCGGTTTTTTTCATAGGTGGTCGCGTCATGAAAAAAGTTGAAAAACACTGAGGTAAACAATCGTTCATAGATGGCGCTATAGTAAAAAACACGTTTATGGTATGGGGACCCCCTTTAATTTTTAACTTTATTCTGTTTTTAGTATTTGTTGTTACAGCGGCAACAGAAATACATTATCTGTGAAAATGTCAACCGTCTAACTATCACGATTCATGAGTACAGCCTGGTGACAGACGGACAGACAGACAGACAGACAGACAGCGGAGTCTCAGTAATAGGGTTCCGTTGGTACCCTTTGGGTTCGGAATCCTAAAAGCTGACAAGAATCGCAGCAACATACGTTAAGTTGCTGCGATTCTAACAAACATAATGGTGCTGTGCATACATTTGGTACATTGTTGCTATCTATCAGCATATTCAATCAATTAACAATCACTAAGACCTCTCCCGAGACAAGCCACTGAGCCCATTCTTCGACTCTTCTTTTCCAGTCACCGCTTTGCGTACGTCGTCTCTCCACCTGGCCACAGGGCTTCCTACGCTACGTTTGCCGATTCGCGGTCTCCATTCTGGGACCTGCTATCTATGTATAGACAGAAAAAAAGTAGCACGTGTCACCCGAAGCCAGAGCAATGACTTCAAATGTCAAGGGTTAAGCCTTGAAAATCAAGTTACAAAACCAAAAATGTAGCCTTATAAAAAAGTGGTTATAGAACTTTAAAAAAAAACTTAACGACGCACAGCTCGTATCCGGTCCAAAATGTGTTTAGTCTAGAAATAACTAGGTATGCTATTATAAAATTATTTATTGATATTGCATCTATAAATAAATAAATAAATAATATAATATTTTTCTCCAACATATAACAGACAATATTTTTATGATCATAAATATTCATTGGGTTTCTGAATCTTATTTTGCGCTATTTTATAACAAACATATCTTGTTTTTCTTTGTGGCCATGAAGGGGAAACGGTTAATCTGTCCTCTAATAGAGACATTTAAGCTATTCATTTTTATGTGCTATATATACCTATAATATAAGATATTAAAAAATATTTCCAAAGTGCAAGTTATCTCCATTCTAAATATAATTAAATCCTTTACAGTCATCATTATTTCTTAAAGGATTTTTTGGTGGGAACGCCATAAACTTTTCACCACAATAAGTTTTCATCTAAATTTATTATTCAAACACCACTTCAAAGCTAACTTTTGTCGCTATTGATGAAAGATAAAGATAAATAATTTGTCAAAACATGTGTATTCATTCATACACTACATCAGTGCATGCAAGTTAGTAAATGATTAAGTACAGTTCATACATGTTTTTGCCATGAAGGCATACACATTGTATATACATATTTATATTATACGTTAGACATAATTATTAGTATTACAATATATTACATTAATCCAATATATTTTTAACCTTACTCATAAACAGAATTAGCACATACATTGTAATATGTATGTGCTAATTCTGTAAACACAAAAAATCCGTAGCCAAAACAAAATACAAAATCAAACCAAATGACACAAATAAGGCTCGTTACATTAAACTTCGCAATCGCTGCAACCTAGCCTGCAGGGATGCCCAGCGACGCCATATCTACGCCTTAGTTCAGGATGAGGACTCAGCTAAGGTGTGGAGGTTTCTCAGGTCATTGGGAGTGGGTAAATCGCGCCAGGAAACTATTCCGAAAAATTTAGATATTGACTCCCTGAACCTGCACTTCTCTACATCTTCTACAATGGACATCTCTACTAAAGCATCTACCTTAAACCTACTCTCTAATACGTCTTCTTCTTCTCTCGTTCACCCTTCGTTCATCTTTCGTCAGTTTACTGTTTGCGAAGTTAGAAAGAGCATGCTCGCTATTACTTCTAAAGCTGTCGGCGTCGATAGCATTAGTCGTAATATGCTGATCCCTTTACTTGACCTCATCCTTCCCGTCCTTTGTCAGATTTTTAACTACTCCATCTCCAACGGTGTCTTTCCTTCCACATGGAAGGAAGCGCAGATCATCCCTTTACCAAAAAAGTGCAATCCTAAGTCATATTCCGAATACCGTCCCATATCTATCCTTCCCTATCTATCCAAAGTCCTTGAGCGACTGGTTCATAATCAGATCAGCTCTTTTCTCAACCGATATAACCTTCTTAATCCTTTTCAGTCTGGCTTCCGCCCAGGGCACAGTACAGTTACTGCACTAGTTAAAATCACCGATGACATTCGTCTTGGGATGGATAACGGTCAGTTAACCGTACTGTCACTCCTAGATTTCAGCAATGCCTTTAACACTGTTGATTTCGACATCCTTCTTGCTATTCTTCGCTCTTATAACATGTCCGCTGCAGTAACTGACTGGTTTCATAGCTATCTCTACGGTCGCCGGCAACAAATCCGTCTCGAAGATCGGTTGTCTACGTGGTGCGATACGTCTGCTAGTGTACCGCAAGGTGGCGTCTTATCTCCTCTTCTCTTTGCAATGTTTATAAACTCTATCTCCAATAATCTCACTTCTTCCTACCATCTCTACGCGGATGACCTTCAGCTATACTCCCAAGCATCTATGGATGAGCTGTCTGACGCGATAGCAGCCACAAACAATGACCTGAGCCGCATATCTGATTGGAGCAAGTCCTATGGCTTAAAAATAAATGCCCTGAAAACTCAGGTCATAATCGTGGGTAGCTCCCGTTATATCAGCCGAATCGACTGGAAGAGTCTTCCTAGTGTTGTATTCGAAGGTGTCAACATACCATTTAGCGAGACTGTAAGAAATCTGGGAATAACTATAGATCGCTGTCTATCATGGAGTCCTCAATTGATGGAAACCAGTCGCAAGATGTTCGCATCTGCAGGATCCTTGCGCAAATTGCGCAATTTCTTACCTATTACCAGGCCTGTCGAAACTCCGCGCTGTAGCTATGAAACTACAAGTACCTCCGCGCACCCGCTAGGGTCCAAGTTCAGTCAGTTAAGTGTCACGCGCGCTCTCGATCGGCCGCGCGCCTTACTTGTACCTACCTCAATATTATATTCCTTGCTTCATATAGTAACTGTAAAGAATAACTATGTAAAAAGCAAAGAATGTCACACATAAAATGGTAGGTAGGTATAAATCAGCTGAGTTTCATGTTACAAGGGAATTCACGTAATGATCATTAGGGAATTTCTATCGACATTACATCTTGCTTTATTTAGTTACATATTTCTTCCGTTTGCGGTCGAAACAATGGGCCCATGGGGTCGAGATGCCCGAGGTTTTGTTAAGGAGTTGTCCAGACGCCTAATTGACATCACCCGTGACCAAAGAGCTGGCGCTTACCTCGGCCAACGTATTAGCCTAGCTATACAACGAGGTAACGTCGCTAGCTTTTTGGGAACATTACCGGCAGGTAGCGACCTAGGTTTTGCCTTTTATTTATAGTATAGATATTATTATTGTAGTTTATATAATCTTGATATTGTCATTAGGTAATTATTTTTAAGTTGTTAAAATAAAGTTTATTAATTTCAGTTAGTTCTAAGATAAATAAATAGGGTAGGTACCTACTAACGTTTACTTCAATTTTCCTTTTTTTCTTTCTTAATGATTTTGTCGTGTCATACGATAGTCAGATTTTTATAATCGGAGAGTTAATGTAATTAAAGTACTTATAGATCTCAGATCACTGAGATTCACTGAGATCTGATAAGTATCTCCAGAGATATGACGATAAACGTCTCAAACTTGCTACTGAAATTGACTCGCGGGGCATGGAAGTCGGTGTTTTAGTTTTTAATCTACTTCACAAAGGAGGTTCTCAATTCGACGGTTTTTAGCTGTCCATCTGTCTGTCTGTCTGTCTGTCCGTCTGTCACCAAGCTGTATCTTATGAACCGTGATAGTTAGACTGTTGAAATTTTCACAGATGATGTATTTCTGTTGCCGCTATAACAACAAATACTAAAAACAGAATAAAGTTAAATATAATAGGGTCCCCATACAAGAAATGTGTTTTTTTCGACATTTTACGCCATCTATGAACGCTTAGTTAGGTAAACGTCCCATAGATGGCGTTATATTGAAATGTCGATCCCTAACACCTTTGTTAGACGTTAGAAGGCGTTATAAGAAACGAAATGTTTATTAATTATTATTTTTCGCTGGCGAATAATGATAGTGGTATTTTTTGCTCGATCTTATAAAATACTGTAGTGTGGTACGGAACCCTACGAGAGCGAGTCCGACTTGCACTTGGCCAGTTTATTTAAATGTTTGTGACCTCAGAACTCTGTCAGATCTTATCCGATTTGAAATTGAAAATTCTTTTTTAGGGTTCCGTAGTCCTGATAAGGAACCCTTATATTTTCGTCATGTCCGTCTGTCTGTCTGTGTGTCTGTCTGTTTGTCTAAGGTTTTGCTAGGAGATCGTTAGTACTAGAAAGCTGAAATTGTATAGGTATGTGTGTATATCAATAACGCCGACAAAATGGTGAAATAAAATATTGGAATTTTTTTTAAATATATTTTTTTTATTTTGATATTCAACTATTACAAAATTAAGTTTTCCTAGAGTGAATAAAATACATAATAATTTTTGGTCGAAAAAGTGAGTCGGCTCCTACACTATTATAATGTTACAAGTCAAACAACCTACGATTCTAGGCAAGTGATACTATTGTCGCGTTATTTAACTTACGCAATCTAAAACTTTACTCAATTTTAATTGAACGTCACGTAGTTTAGTAACTGTAGTACTTTTATCCTACCTTGACATTAAACATTAATGTAGTACTTATTATCAGTAATTTACTCATTACATGTTCTACGAGTATTCTTCTACCAATTAAAGGCTTACAAGTTTTCTCATAACATTCAACCCTATAGTAAAGGCCGCGAGTTGACCGAGTTATTCAGACTCTCGCTGTGCGGACTTACGGTGCATTTTACTGTGCGCAACACGCGGTTCATAGTTACTATTAGTTGATACTGTGGCACAAATTCAAGGTCGCACCCGAGGCGCGAAGCGCATTTTGAACGTTACTAGCGTTGTAACTAGGTTTAATCTCGCATTTGCAGACGATACAGCGTTGCTATTTGCAGCTCCAACGTGGAAAGAAGTCTTCGAGGTGGCTGAAATTGGACTTAAAGAAGTCATGTCATGGCTACGTAACAACCTTTTAACCCTTAATATCAACAAAACTAAATATGTAACATTTTCTAAAACCTCAGCAGACAAACCAAAAAACGCAAATACTATTCAAGCACACACCTGTCTTGGACTCAATACCTGCTCTTGTGCTGCATTAGAACAAGTTTCATCTATTAAACATCTTGGAATAATTATTGACCACCAGCTAAAATGGCTGGAACATATAAAAGTACTAGTTGGTAGGGTACGTAAAATCATGGTGATCTTCAGACGTCTTAGGCATATAGGTGACACACGAATTTTGAAGATGACCTATTATGCACTATGCCACTCCCTCCTAGGTTACTGTATTCTGGCGTGGGGTGGGACTCACAAAACATTTCTGCTACGCGTCGAGAGATCCCAAAGAGCTGTTCTGAAAGTTATGCTAGCGAAACCTTTCAGATATTCCACAAATAAACTATACACTGAAATTAAGGTACTTACAGTGAGACAAGTATTTGTACTAAAATCGGTATTAAAGACCCATTCAAATACGCATTTTAACATGATTACCTATGAAAACACAAGACGTAAAGATAGAATAGTTCACCCAGAAAAATTTTCATCTATGTATGCTAATAGGCATTTATGTTTTCTGGGTCCTCATCTATACATGAAAATCAGTAAAATAATAAATATTTATCCACTAACTTTGAATAGATGTAAGATCGTAGTTACTAAACTTCTCCTGACTCTGAGTTACAATGACACTGAGAAATTAATGATATGCTACATCTAAGTTATACACCAACGCATTTGTCCACACTATCTCACACACCCGTACACACACACACACACACACGCACACACTCACACACTCACACACACACTCACACACACACACACACACACACACACAAAGACCCCCCATTTAAACACTAACTCTATACCTAACTTTATTTATAACTTTAACATTACTTATTTTTGTCGCACACATTTATTCATATATACATATGTATATATACATATATATATACATATGTATATATATATATATATATGTATATATATATATATATATATATATAAATATATAAAATTTATAACAAATATCATTACGTACTATTTAGACTACAAGCTATTGTTCTATAGTAGGTAAATACAAACCATAAGATTAGATATAAAAATAATAAAATGCTAAATAAATATTATGTAATCGCAATAGCGACTCCAACATCTCTGTGCCGTGACATACCGCGCCATTGTCTCAGTAGATGCCTACATTGTAAAACTAGGGCGAAGAAACGTTGAAAACAGTTTCGGATCATTTATATCGATAAATAGATGCATTCTGCAAGACTGAATAATTCAATTAATGTACTATTACTCCAGTCAACTGCTATGTATTAAGTATAATAGTAAGACAATGTTTCTCTATACGTATGTTTATGTTTAATATAATTCAATTAAATAATGAAATTATCTGTTATTGAGAGAAAAACAAATTTTAAGATGATAGATATGTTTGGATCAGATTGCGGTTGGTTGTAAATAACTAAATACCTCTTAATTTATTCAAATAAGTTGTATAATCTATAGGTAAATAAGCATCTTTTAAGCACCTCCCTATTATTAATTGTAATTTTTAATCACTTCATCCTATGAAATGAACTAACACATCTATTTCTATTCTATACATCATAAACAATCATATAATATAAATATAAACAATAACTAGCTTCTGTCTAGAAGCGGTCCCCACACTATGCGACCTTAACTAGTTTACCTTATAAACTCGGCTGGAGATATGGTATGGTACCTACCTTAAATTACGGGTATTTTGTCTGTTTATAAAACTACCTGCAATTTTATTTCAACTTTATAAATTTTGCTATTATTTTTGTAGCAATGTCGAACAGACTGTTATATTATTTGTATTATGATTCCTGCACGGATGGAAGACATTAGCAGCTGTAACACAGGTTCGACCTAGAACGGCTGCTAATGCTCATGTACCTTATTCAAAGTAATTTAGTTGTATAAGTAATTATTTTGTTTCAATTAGCTAACTTTAAGGTGTCAAAATGTAATTTCTGTTTTTTGATGAATAAATAAATAATAAAATAAAATAATAAATAATTTTTGCTCTCAGGGAGTGCAATTTCTGTACTTGTACTATTCATTATTCTGTGCTATTACCACTAAGATTGCGCTTGCCCAGTCTCTCCTTCTCCCTATTTTAGATTACACTGACGTCTGCTATCTCGATCTTACTCAAGAGCAGCTGGATAAACTCGAACGCCTGCAAAATTTTTGCATCAGGTTTATTTTCGGTCTGCGAAAGTATGACCACATTTCTGAGTTTCGTACTAGGCTCGAGTGGCTACCCATTCGTCGTCGTCGGGATGCACATATACTGTCACTCCTTTACTCAACACTCTTTAATCCTTCATCTCCCCGATACCTTCAAGAACGTTTCCAATATCTCTACCTATCCCATCCACTACGCCCTTCACTTAGGTCATCAGAGAACTTGAGACTAAAGATCCCTTCACACAGCACTATTTTCTATCAGCGCTCCTTCAATGTTGAAGCTGTAATATTATGGAACTCCTTGCCCGTTGAAATCAGACGGTCCCAAACATTAGATATATTCAAACGCTGTGTCAAAGCCCATCATCTTTCATCTTAGCTACATTTCACTGTCTATTTTTGCTCTGCTATTATTGTATTTATTCATTTATATAACATGTATTGGAATTGTATGTATATATGTGTAAGTAGGTATATGTATATTTTAATATTATTTATATATAGGAAATTATATAAGTAAATCATGATTATCATTTCTTATATATTTTATTATATATATTTTATATTATTTCATATAGTTATTAGTATTAATAAGTCCATTAATTTGTTATTCATTTTGCATTGTCACATTTTTATAAGCCACCGCCTTCCATATAATTGTTATCCTTTCCGTACATGGTTGTCTGGAAGATATCGCTTTAAGCGATAAGACCGCCCATTGAACCTATTAGTTTTATTTATCTAGTTCCTAAGTATTTTTCTGTTTCGTAAGTGGTGTTTCAATAAAGTGTATATCTATCTATCTATCTATCTATGTATATCAGTTAAATACAATATCAGTCATGGAAACAAATGTTTTAAAATTATGGGTTACGAGTAGGTATGTCTAAAAATCATGAAAACTTAACCGTACGAAGCCATAATATATAGATGGTGAACACGCTAGGCCTGGAATGGTCTAAATATCAAGAGCTGTTCTACTAGAATACCGTAAGTTTATGGCTGTGTCAAATCCGTCATGCGTTATGCGTTCGTCAAAATCTTTATGAATACGGACGAGGGTGTAAGGTATCTCTTGTCAATTCACTCACTCACACAATTAAATACAGCGAGCGAGAATATCGCCGTGTGTAGATTCATGTAGTTTCTTCTGAATTTCGCCGCGATATATTCGCTGGTGGAGATGACGCCTAAAGTAAGGCTAAAGCCAAAAAAAATACTGTCACCCGAATCTGGAAGCGACTTCTTAGTAGAGGATGCAGTCTTCAACTTCGAGCATTTACCAATGGAGATGTTAACGCAAGGCGTACCCCTCTTCTGGCCATATAGCCATTATTGGCCATATGAGCGTGCGTTTGTTGTGTTTAATACTGTGTGCGTGTTTCAAGCTAGTGTGCGGGATCGTTAAAGTGAATGATTTGCGTGTTTACCTCGTCCCCCTTAAGTATCGGCAGAAAAAAATGTTTGCGGATTACAACGTTAACATCTCCATTGGTAAATGCTCGAAGGTCTTCAATGAAGCGCAACAGAGTAACCGAGAGCGGCGAATTCTTATAAAATGTTCTAAAAATTATTTGGATATATCACAAACATACCTTGTTTGCAGCATATGAAAATATCACAAAGTAAATGTCTCCTAAAGCAGTTTATTTATGATACCACTCAACTAGCATGTATACCTATATATACATACATTCCTATGATGTATAACCTAGATTTCCTCTGAGACCGATGCCGTATATCACTGCGTACGAAGAAAGAGAAACATTCGACCTTTTGCGCACGAAATTAAGTGGGTATATACGAAACAATATGATTTCTGGGGAATATTAAAATAAGGTTCTGCTACCATAGACATATGTAATCAGGTTTAGTTTAATCAATGAGCAGTAAGCAGTTCAACTGATATTAAACCTGAAATACTCTGGCTGTCGGGGCGTTACCTGTATCTTTAAAGATGTCTGTCTATCTGCCACTAGCTGCCACCGCCTTTAACTTAAACCCCTGAAAAATCCCATGTTAATCCAGGTATCCAATTGTACTTTAATCAATCCAAGATATAATAATAATAATATAACCTGTAAAATACCGTAATAATAATATAACCCGTAAAATACCATAATACCAAATAAAAAAATTCGAAATCCGTTCAGCCGTGATAAAAGAACAAACACACACCTTGACAATAGTAGGATTAAGTCCAAACCATGTACTAAATTTATCTTTTATTATAAAAACTAATGTTCATTGAACTTATTGATTCTGATTGATCTGATTGAAAAACGAATTTAATGTGACTTACGCGATGTCGAAATAGCTATCCGACTAGGATCGGACTAGGATCCGCACTCGAGATCCTGAAGAAGGCCTCCGAATAAGGCCGAAACAATTGTTTTATTGCGTAAGTCACGTTAAATTCCCGTTTTTAAATCAATAAGTTTAAATCATGGAAGTACTATTTCAAAGATATTTAGGATTGTCATTATGATTTTTGACAATTTCAATTTAATCCGCACGATCTGAACATAAGGTTGTAATTGGTACATCGAAACGGCACAAACGAAAGGAACCTAGAAGGTAATGTGTCCTTGTCTAACAACCTGCCTATGTGTATAGTATATATATATAGTGGTTCTTACAAAAGAAACGGACAAACTACGTGCATATGTCGCTCTCTTTCGGACCTCTAGTCCTTGGTTTAAATATATGTTTCCATTGTTACAGTGCAAGCAGAACTTGCGGCGCGGAAGGCGCCGTGGAGCATGACCCGACGCAAGCTGCCGTCGACCTGCCGCGCACCAGGGACGGCGAGATCGACTACGATGGTGAGACTATACAATACACTACTCATTCTCTAAGAGGACAAATAAATATAATGACTAAGAGGGACCAACCAGGGATACTAAGAGGCGCCACCGCTTTATGGTAGACTAGCAGCCCGCCCCGGCTTCGCACGGTTAGAACATATATGCCTACAAAATTTGCATCAGTTTGTT
Source organism: Cabera pusaria (assembly GCA_954871355.1). Lineage (NCBI taxonomy): Eukaryota > Metazoa > Arthropoda > Insecta > Lepidoptera > Geometridae > Cabera > Cabera pusaria. The sequence goes on from OX940902.1 coordinate 21,523,411, forward strand.
GCATCGAATATAAAATATTAACATATTTAACAATCATCGTCATATTTCAACCAATTTACACAAAACCTTAACGAAATATGCACCAAAACCTTCCTCATAAACACTCTGGCTATTGGTGAAAACCGCAGGATAATCCGTTCAGTAGCTATTGAGATTATTGCGAACAGACAGACAGACGCAGTGATGGACTTTGTTTTATAATACTTACGTAGTTGTATTGGACGTCCCTTTGGCGTAAAGGATAGTTACCCTGATTCTGACCCGACGGTCGTTGGTTCTAATCCTAGCTTTATACCTACCAATGAAAGTTTTATATGCATTCATGAATCATGAGTTTTCGTACAGTGGTAGTGGGATCATTAAATCTACCAAAAAGTAGGTTACCACCAATGAGAACATCTGCCGCCTTAACCTAACGGCGTTCCCCAACGCAAAAAGTAGAGGTAATATACGCTTAACGTGTGTATCTGTGTGTCTGTCTGTAGCATCTTAGCACCTAACCGGATGAACCGATTTAGTTTTTATTATATCAATAATCAAAAACAAAACAAAAACTATCAAGTTTTTGTTGTTGTTTGATAAATGTCTTCATCGAGAGTGTTCTTAGCTTTGATTCATGAAAAATCGTTCAATCGTTATAAAACTATGAGCTTTTTTCTAGTTAATTGCGCTATGAAATCAACTTTCATAGGTCTGATCAATTCGAAAATCTTCTTCTTCAACGATATTGTAAAAACATACAACATTGACCTGATGCTGGGACATCTCCTGAACTCTACAGAATACTCAAATCCTCACCAACTTACAGCTCAGATTTTAAATGTCGTGTTTAGAGTCATTGGAATGCTTTTAATGAAAAGATTATACATAGATCAGTCGGGGTGGTTTAAAATATGATATTATTATATATATAGATCATTATTATTCTTTACAATAGATCATATTATTATACTATATTGACTTCAAATTGATTGTGATCGATGGGGATCTACAGCATAGCTAAGCTTATAATAATATTTTCATAGTAATTATGACCTAATCTGTGGTTTCGCTGCAAATATTTTATTAATTCTGCGATGCGTGTATGTGAAATTCGTGATATCTTCTAGAGTTTTCATTTGAATTATATACTGTAAGGGACAATTTTAATCTATAATATGTGGCTAAACTAATTAACGTAATTATTTGGATAAGGATTAATACTATATACTTGAAAATAGCCTTGGAAGTTATGTAATATTTTTTAACAAAAATTTTAAGATTAAAATGGTTACTGTGAGTCAACCTTAAGAGATAGACATATGCTGTCGCGGACATTTTTGTAGGTCTTATTAAGTTGTAAAACTTTTCCATAGAAAATATTCTTCTATCTATTTTCAATTGAGCAGCGTTCGTAAGAAACGTGTTTTTTCAACCGTTTTTTTGCCGACTTAGGTTGCAAATTAGGTCTCCACGAATGTACTCTTGATTTAAATGGGAGAATATATAGCCTATTTTCACTCCGAAAGTCCATTCTATGTATTAGTGAAATAATTTTTTAAATCGGTTCAGTAGTTTTTGAGCCAAATCATTACAAACATACAAAAATACAAATGTTCCCTCTTTATAATATTAGTATAGATTAGTATAGATATACAATTTATTCGTACATGCATACAGGTAGGACACTATTATCCGCCTGGCCAGCTACCACCCTCAAGTTAAAAAATCTGTCATATTAGAAACTTATCTTTCAGATATTTCACTACTTTTATGTGGTGTCTTATTTAAGACTTGCTATGCCCCGCGGCAATGCCCGTGTTAAACACTTCATTTATTTATTACTTTTATTTCGTAAAAATACTTTTTTTTTAAAATAAAAACACCAATTTTTAAAACCCAAAAAACCATTATTGATAGGTGTTATTGGTAATAGGTCTTAGGGGTGGAATTTCAAAAAAGCCTCATAAACGTATTTACTTATTTATTTACAGAAGTAAAGAAGTACAGAAAAAGACTATCTAATCTTTTTTCTCCATACAAACTTTGAACCCCCATTTCATCCCCTTAATGGATGAATTTTGGAAAATCCTTTCTTAGCGGATACCAACATCATAATAACTATCTGTATTTCAGCGCAATCTGTTAAGTGGTTTGAGATGTGTGTTGATTAATTAGTCAGACAGTAACGTTTGCCATTTATATAAACAGAAATAGAAAATATTTAACTGAAACATTATAGATAGATTCGGTGAAACCGGCCCTTAGTCAAATTTTTATTATTCTTCTGGCTTTCCCCTTTGTATACCTTTTCATCCCTTACAATAAGGCACAATTCGTATCCCTCATTCAGAATGGCCAATTAATGAAATGAAGAATACAGTCTACGTGCCTGAAATACCAAAAGCGTTGTACCGTTTTCTCTGTTATATGTCCGTGAAATAGGAATGATTTTTTATTTGAAGGACGAAATGTTTAGTCGAAGCATATGAAACTCAACATATTTGATATCTCAAAGTAATGGGTGAACTTGAGCTATCAATGGAATATAGAGAAACCTTGCGATTTCCTCTATACTCTATTCATAGCTCAAAGGAAACATTCGGGAAGGTCATACTACAACGTTCAGGTGCGCGGTTTTCAGCAAGAAGCCACGGTAAAAACGGGTGGTTCGAGACTGCCAAGTCTGGATTGTTAATAGACCAGTCACTCTGTAAAGTGTAGACTTCGCGAGTCCGTCGTTTCACAGCTTAAAACAGAATAACTCACCTAATGATGAAAAAGTAGATTGGACAAAAAATTTGCGTCATAATAAGAGTGTGAAAAATGTTTTTTGGAATTGGATGAAATCTGTTTTTTTTAACCGACTTCACAAAAAAGGAGGAGGCTCTCAATTCGTCTGTATGTTTATATTTGTGTGTATGTAACGCGATTACTCCGTCAATTCTGAACCGATTCGAATGATTCTTTTTGTAATCGGTAGGGTACGTTTCCGAGGTGGTCCCATTGTAATTTCATCTAGATCTGATAAGTATCTCCAGAGATATGACGATAAACGTCTCAAACTTGCTACTGAAATTGACTCGCGGGGTATTGACGTCGGTTGTTTTAGTTTTTAAACTATCTTAATTATTTATGTTTTCAACCCCATGTACCCGCCATTTTGAATACTTTCCAAAACCTAAATCGACATAAAATTGCAATTACTAACACAAAGAAGAATTACCGCCTTACGTTACGTGCCTGTAATACAAAAGTCGAAGGATTTCTACCTCTATTCCCTGCCCGTCTACCAATAGGTAATTAGCTACAAACTTCGGACCACTTCACTAATTGATTCCCATTTGTCTCACGCCAAAACATCGAGGAAATTACGATAAAAGGACCTGTTACTTGGCAAGATTAATTGTTTTCGCAATTGTATGAGGGGATCTACAGTTCAGCGCGTCTATTCTATTGCTGTCTAATATAGGCAAATAATGGTTTCTATTTGCTTATCTATGACAAAAGGTTTTGAGTGATAGTTTACAACCTTTTCTAACTGTGTTTCTTATAGGTTGAGGGAGTACTAGCGTCTACCCCTGTTGTAAGAGTGTGTAGACCGCTTAACATGGCCTACGATTGTTGTTACAAACAACCGGGACCTACGATTTTACATGTCATCTGAACCACGGTAGCGCTCAGTGGAAAATTATGATCAATTTTATGTAAAAATGCGGGAAATATTCGCTGCTAAAACATTGTACTTTTCAAGCTTTGTCTATACTCCAAGTCTGTCCGACTGTCAAGACTCTTTTCTCAAGAACGCGTAGAAGTATCAAGTTGAAATTTATATCAAATACTCGGATCAATAGTATCTTTCGGCTGAGAAAAGATCAAGCTTGTAAGTCAACGCGATTAAAAGATATGACCGTTTATTTTCTTTCATCATTATGTTTTCAACTTCATATACTAATCGTAATGCAAAATATTAGGGCACAGATCAAAAAGGGTTTGTATAAATCAATTGAATCTATAACTTGGAACAGTTCTCCATAGCAAACGAGTAACAGTCACGGACTAGATCGTAGTCACGTCGGCAACGGCACATGTGAGTCAGGTCGTTAGGGGAACATACATTGTTCCTATTAGCATATAATAAGGGACGTGTTAGTGATGCTAACTTTATGAAAGGATTTATATTAGTTAACTTGATAACACTACAACACATCCATAGGTGGTAGAGCGTATTATATCGATGACATGCTATCAAAAAAGTAGCTTATCATTTTGAAAATCTGCCGCCATAATCTTACGGTGTTCCGGAAGCGCACAGCCCTTGAGAGTCTATGCCCAGCGTGTTACCTATCTTCAACCATATTATATTATCGCTTGCCACCAAGCCAGATAGTGGTCAACGCTAGCCTGTCAGATAAAAAATAATAATAGGGATGTGGTATTGCTATTTGTACTATATTTAATTGAAAGCGGTCGGAGCATTAATCAATGTTCCGCCTGATTTCCTAAGTGCAAGTGCTAAGCCAAAAAAAGCTTACCACCATCAAGGAGAAAATCTGCAGCCATATCCTTACGGTGTTCCGGCAGCACACAGCCCTTGAATCCACAGGAAAGACATGTGGAGATAGCTTTACTAAGAGTTTTTCCTCAATAAAATTTTAAATATCAAAATTGATGAGTGCACGGAACCACACTCAATATTCGGCATCCCAATTTTATCATTGCATCTCTCGCCATAGACTACATGCTCATTCACATAGTATTGAGATCTACGGACTTCGCACACATCTCGATTCAAGCGGTCATTTCTCCCGTAGACCTGTAAAATGTGGAACGAGCTGCCGTCTGCTGATTTTCCGCAGAGCTTCAACATGTCTTTTAAAAGGAGCGTTAAATAATCTTGACAGGTCGGCAACGCATGAGTGACACCCACTTGCAAGTGATCATAGGGCCGTTTGCTTGTTTGCTACCCATAACATAAAAAAGCTAAATATGTTTGTCTGGTTTGTTGCAGCGCTGTACGAGGATGAATCTGACAGCGACCTTGGTTCCATGGAGAACCACGGCTCTGTCGTCACGCACCTGCTCTCTCAAGTCAAGATTGGAATGGATCTCACTAAGGTAACTGTCAATGTCACACCCACCCTTGTACCCCCTTAATACATACACATATAGGTAACTGAACGATATTTAGATTTTTTTAAATAAAAATAGAGAAGCAAACAAGCTTGCGGCCCACCTGATGATAAGTGGTTACCGCCGCCTATAAACACCTGCAATACCAGGGGAAATACTGGTGCGTTGCCTGCTCTTTTGAAAGAGGAATCGGTTAAAGCGCCATTTACATGATGCAAGTTTCTTGCCTGTTGCATACAATAAAATTGAAGCAATAAATTACCTGCATGGTCTAAACAGTACGTAACATTTTGATCCTTTGCGCAAGTTTTGCTTGCCAAAATTTTCTTGGTGTAAACAGCACATACAACTCTTTACAAAACCTTCCAACACTTGAATGAAAAATTTGACAACGCAAATACGGGCAATACTTGAAGCAACCCGCCAATGAATGGTACACGCACATACAACTCTCTATTTAGACAAGTCAAAACTTGAAAGCAATAATCTCCTAAACATTATTGTATTGGTCTAAACAAAAGACATTTGCAACTATTTTTTGGCAAGACTTGCATTCAATAATTGCGTTCAATTTTTTTACTTGTATCCACGTGTAAACAGTTGCGTACAATTCTTGAAGGGCAATTAAGGCACTTAATTTATTGCATTCAATAATTGCACTTGAATGTACAAGAAAATTGTATCGTCTAAATCACGCTCTCTCCTTTTGAAGCAACTCAGATCAACCTTCTGCGGGAAAACATCGGGAGGAAGCTTATTCCACATCTCGCACGTACGCGGGAAGAACAAACTAAAATGCATTGTGTGGGAGGACCACGTGTCTATGAGGGTGGGCCTTCTCAAGAATACGCGAGTTCCTGTGGTAAAATCAAGAGGGTTGGATTGGGATCACATCAATCAAAGAGCTCATCAGAGCATTCCCCATGATAATATCTCTAAGATGTATAAGATTAGATTTTTACTTTGATTTTGTGCGTCCGCAACCATCAGTCATGAATAATGGTTTTGAATGACGGATAACCTATCGTGTAATGGAGGTCTTACTGTTAATATATTTGTTTCCAGGTTGTGCTACCCACATTTATATTGGAGAGGCGGTCGCTTCTCGAAATGTATGCGGACTCATTCGCACACCCCGACCAGTTTGTCAAGTAAGTGCCTACTCATGACCTGAATAAGTTTACAATGACCCTAAAATATATGAAACCGTACTTAATTTAGTATTTCATAATAGGGAATATGAAAGTTTTTTTTTTAAATATTTTTATTTGACTCATTACATCCATATAACATATTTAAAAAAATAAAATACTGCTAGAATTAGTCTAATTATTTTTTAAATAAACGTTTAAATATACAAATAAATTTGAGCAGTTTAAACGCCATCATTTCCCGGGCTCTTTGGTAGTGCATTGTGACGTCACGCACTTACGTCAGACACACGCCGCTTGAAGCAAACTAGTTTTTTTTTTCTTTAACTAAGACTACGCGCGATTATTGTATTTGGCCAATGGCATGTTTTTATTAAATTATACTATTGAATTATTCTCTAATCTCGTACTCATTTTTATCTATATTAAATGGTTAGTAATATACATTTTTGCACAATAATACGCAGCTAACACAATATTTGGAAATAAATACAATAAGACCACACCATACAATTATTTTTATGTTCCCGAGCTCAATGTTTCTATCACGTGGAGTAGTGCATAATGACGTCAACTTTCGATTCGACCAATGATGATCTGTTTTACAAACTTAAATTTCCCTCGCTTAGATTGCATTTTTAATTTATTATTTTAAGCAAATAAAATAGATTTAAATAAAAAAAAAGGTTTTACATATAACCAGGACAACAAAGAATCGAAAAAAATTATTTCCAATAAATGTGAGCTTCATGCATATTCCCTATTTTATTGATAACATCAATGATTGACATTGATGTTATCAATGAAATTATGAAATAATATTCGATGGGTAACGATAAATTAATAGGTATCTGAGGTAAGACTTTTGAGTATGTCTCTGTCTAGAATTAATATAAAATATTCTGTCATAATTTAAAATATGCATGAATGATGCATTGGAAATAAAGTGGCTCTATTATTATTATTATAGGACTTACATAGGCTGACGTCACAGCCCACCATCCAGTGAAAGTCATGCTTGACCCGTAACATAAACAAAAAGTTTGTGCCTATTTGACGTGAGACTTCCAAATTCATTCAATTTATTTCTCAACATCACTAATTATATTATGTTTCTTTGAAGTGTTTCACACTTTATATTTTTGTAAATTGTTAAACACAATCCAAAATTTCATCGTACCGACGGGACTTGAACCCGCAACCTCCGGAATGACATGTTCCGGTGCTTTGGTAAAGCACCGGAACATGTCATTCCGGAGGTTGCGGGTTCAAGTCCCGTCGGTACGATGAAATTTTGGATTGTGTTTAACAATCACTAATTATGTTTTGTACAACTCCCATCTGTTGAAATTTGGTGAATACGTCTTCGTAGTTACGCCGTTCTGCAATAGAGTGCGTTTCTAAATATAAAATATAACATGACGCTTACGTGACTTCCGCTGCCTCCGGAACGTAGTGCTACGTCACTTCTGTCAAATATTACTCCACTGGGCCTAAAGAAGTTTCACTACATATAAAAGTTCACGACTCGTTTACAAACTCACAAAGTTCGGAATCTTCTGCTACGTACAATGAAATTGTTTCTAAAAATCTTTCCCAGCTATGAAAACTACAACACATTTCCAATTTCACCGACATTTCCGGAAACTGTTTACAAAAAAGTTTCCATCAGTCATATGGCTGTCCACCATCGCTCATCCGTATCGACATCCATCGCAGAATTTATTTGACGGTCGACCTATCTGTCAATGTCATCAAGCCACTATCATCCCCTATGTTTTAGCTGGTAATATTTGCCCGCCTTTATTTTGAAATACGCTTGAAAGCTTTTGAGATTAAAATTCTCATACGCTTTTTTATACCATTTAAGACATTTTTTTTATGCTCAGTGTTCGACCACTATCTCCCCTGTTGGTAAGTGGTAATGGCGTTGAGGATTGTAGTAAGCTAGGCCTAAAATGGGAACTGGATCTCAAGGATTGCCGGCTCTTTGCTGTGTTTTCGAACGTGAGGTTGGTAGGTAACCAGGCGGCCATTATAAGACAGTGCCCTGCCACCATGCAGAGGCCGAAACTAGATTTAGACTAGTTTGGCCAACTATGCTGCCAGAAAGCTTCTTAACGATAGTTTCCTTCGGCATAGGGCTTCTGAAATGCTTATTTCGACCTTCTTGACCATGAACCTTGGATATTTTTAAATCGATACTGAGAGTGATTCACGAAGTACATTCAGTTCAAAGCATTATTCAGTATGTAAGCAGTACATACATATTAATATACTAGCTGTTACCCGCGGCTTCGCCCGCGTTATTGTGTCTTTATGACCTTTGAGGTCTAGATCAATAATCTCTTAGCCCAAGTCACCATAGATGACCCCAAAGTCGAACTTAATATCCTCTATTGTTAAAGTCATTAATCATTTTCGTTAGGTATACGAAGTTGTGCTGTTTAATTGTTTGACTCAACACAAAAGTTCCAGATACATTTCTTACAAAGAAATTATGGTAAATAGCTGCGCGAGCAAACATTTTTTATGACTTTTTATGACCCTGACAGTTTTATAACCTAACAATCAAGTCACTGTAGATGACTCTTAGGTCGAACTCGATATCGTCTATTGTTAAAGTCATTAATCATTACTTGGTAAACCTAAGCAAGGTTTACCAAGTTTTGCTGTTTAAGTATTTGAGTCAGTCTAATGTATGAGGCTGTTAAAACACGCTATTACATGCTATATAGCGTTATTACTGCGCAAGCGAAGCGAGCGCAAATTATTTTATGATCTTTTATGACCCTGACAGTTTTTATGACCTACCACCGACAACACCGATAACCCTAGGGTTTAAATTGATATCCACTTATTTTAAGGTAAATAATGATTATTATTATTGAAGGTTGAACTGTTTAAAATTAAACACTCGTTTTGATGCATGTGGCTATTTAAATACATAAAATGATAAAATATTACCTACAAAGAAGATAAGACAAATGCTTGCGCGAGCGTAGCTAGCGCTATCAATGCGCGAGCGAAGCGATGGTGAAAAATGTTTACGACTTTTTATGGCCCTGACAGTTTTTATGACCTCCTAACACCGATACCACAAAGGTTAAACTTGATATCCACTAATTTTAAGATTAATAATTATTATGATTATTGAAGGTTGTACTGTTTTAATCTTCGAGCATTTACCAATTGAGAAGTTAAAGCAAGGCGTTCCCCTTTGCTGGCCATATAGCCATTTTTGGCCATATGAGCGTGCGTAACTACGCTGTATTTTTAATACTGTGTGCGTGTTTCAAGTTAGTGTGATTTGTGTGTGTGTGCAATGCGTGTTTACCTCGTCCCCCGTAAGTATCGGCAGAAAAAAATGTTTGCGGATTACAACGTTAACATCTCCATTGGTAAATGCTCGAAGGTTTTAATTTATTACTCGTTTTGATGCATGTAGTTATAAATATACAACATTTACTGAAATATTACCAACAAAGAAGATAAAACAAATGCTTGCGCGAGCGCAGCGAGCGCTATTATTGCGCGAGCGAAGCGAGCGCGAAAATTTTTTACGACCTTTTATGACCCTGACAGCTTTTATGACCAACTAAGTCAACACCGATAACCCTAAGGTTAAACTTGATATCCACTTATTTTAAGGTTAATAATCTTTATCATTATTGAAGGTTGTACTGTTTTAATCTATGACTCGTTTTGATGCATGTGGCTAAGTTTTCTACAAAGAAGATATAACAAATGCTTGCGCGAGCAAAGCGGGCTCTAAAACAGCGCGAGCGCAGCGAGCGCGAAAAATGTTAACGACTTTTTATGACCCTGACAGTTTTTATGACGTAATAAGTCAACACTGATAACACAAAGGTAAAACTTGATATCCACTTATTTTTATGTTAATAATCATTATGATTATTGAAGGTTGCACTGTTTAAATTTATAAACTCGTTTCGATGCATGTGGCTGGCTATTATTATAAAATACAAAAAATGTTGAAATATTACCTACAAAGTTAATAAAAGAAGTGCTAGCGCAAGCGCGTAATTTTTTTACAACTTTTTATGATCCAGACATTTGTTATGACCTACTTAGTCAACATCGATGACCCTAAGGTTAAACTTGATACTTATTTTAAAGTTAATAATCATTTTGATTTTTGAAGGTTGTACTGTTTAATTTATGACTCGTTTTGATGCATGCGGCTATTAAAATACAAAACTTGCTGTAATGTTACCTGCAAAGTAGGTAAAACAAATGCTTGCGCGAGCGCAGCGAGCGCTATTACTGCGCGAGCGTAGCGAGCGCGAAAAATGTAGACGACCTTTTATGACCCTGACAGCTTTTATGACCTACTAAGTCATTACCGATAACCCTTAGGTTAAACTTGATATCCACTTATTTTAAGGTTAATAATCTTAATCGTTATTGAAGGCTGTACTGTTTTAATCTATGACTCGTTTTGATGCATGTGGCTATTAAAATACAAAAGTTGCTGAAATATTTTCTACAAAGTAGATATAACAAATGCTTGCGCGAGCGGAGCGAGCGCCATTACTGCGCGAACGAAGCAAGCGCGAAATATTTTTACTACTTTTTTGACCCAGACAGTTTTAATGACCTTCTATGTCAACACCGATAACACAAAGGTTAAACTTCATATCCATTTATTATAAGATTAACAACAATAATGATTATTTAAGGTTGTACTGTTTTAATGTATGACTCGTTTTGATGCATGTGGTTATTAATATATAAAAGTTACTGAAATATTACCAACAAAAAAAACAAAACAAAAGCTTGCGCGAGCGAAGCGAGCGCGAAAATTTTTTACGACCTTTTATGACCCTGTAAGCTTTTATGACCTACTAAGTCAACACCGATAACCCTAAGGTTAAACTTGATATCCACTTATTTTAAGGTTAATAATCTTTATCATTATAGAAGGTTTTATCATTATAGAAGGTTGTACTGTTTCAATCTATGACTCGTTTTGATGCGTGTGGCTATTAAAATACAAAAGTTGCTGAATCGTTTTCTACAAAGTAGATATAACAAATCTTGTGCGAGCACAGCGGGCGCTATCACTGCGCGAGCGAAGCGAGCGCAAACATTTTTTACGACTTTTTATGACCCAGACAGTTTTTATGACGTAATAAGTCAACACTGATGACACAAAGGTTAAACTTGATATACACTTATTTTAATGTTATTAATAATTATGATTATTGAAGGTTGTACTGTTTCAATTTATAAACTCGTTTTGATGCATGTGGTTGGCTATTAAAAATAACAAAAAATGTTGAAATATTACCTACAAAGTTAATAAAAGAAGTGCTAGCGCGAGCGCGAAATTTTTTTTAAACTTTTTATGTCCCAGAAAGTTGTTATGACCTACTAAGTCAACATCGATGACCCTAAGGTTAAACTTGATACTTATTTTAAAGTTAATAATCATTATGATTATTATGGTTAATAATCTTTATCGTTATTGAAGGCTGTACTGTTTTAATCTATGACTCGATTTGATGCATGTGGCTATTAAAATACAAAAAATGCTGAAATATTTCCTACAAAGTAGACAAAACACTTTACTACACACTAACATTTACGGCTTTTTATGACAGTTTTAGTTTTGATGACCTACTAAGTCAACACCTATGACCCTAAGGTTAAATGTGGCTGTTAACACGAATGTTTCTGAATTACTTCCCACAAAGCAGATAAAACACGTTGGGCAAGCAAAGCCATCGCGTAAATTTTGATGGCTTATAATGACCCTGACAGTTTTATGGCCTTATTAGGACACATCTTAAGTTTAGTCATTATAGATAGACCTAAGGTCAAACTTTTATGATTATGCAAACTCTATGTAAACTTAACAAAAAATAAAGGCACCTACACTTAATTGCCGAAAAAAGTATTCCCTACCCTTTTATGCCCTATTATATACTATACTATTATTCTTTGTACAAAATTTCATCTGAATCGGTCAAGCCGTCTGGCCGAAAAGAGGCCACACATTCACAAAATTCCATATAAAAAATCTAGACACCCGACATTGCCAACCAAAAAAATGTATTCATTGTCCTTCCATGTCTTATTGACTGTCTGTGTACAAAATTTCGGCTAATAAGGTTAACCCGTTTGACCGAGAGTAGGCCACACATGTGCAAAACTGGGTACCTAGACTCGACAGCCGGAAAAAAAGTATCCGATATCCTATTCTTTCCTATGAACTGTCTTTATACAACATTTCAGGCAAATCGGTCAAGCCGTTTATTCGAGAAGAAGTCTTATATTTACAAAATTCAATTTAATATATCTGGGCCCCCTGACTCGACAGCCAGAAAAAAAAGATCCTATATCCTATTCTGCCCTATGACATGTATTCATACAACATTTCAGGCAAATCGGTCAAGCCGTTTATTCGAGAAAAGGTTTTATATTTACAAAATTCAATTTAAAATATCCGGAGCCCCTGACTCGACAGCCAAAAAAAAAGTATCCTATATACTATTCTGCCCTATGACACGTATTCATGCAACATTTCAGGCAAATCGGTCTAGCCATTTATTCGAGAAGAAGTCTTATATTTACAAAATTCAGTTAAAAATATTTGGACCCCCTGACTCGACAGCCAAAAAAACAGGATCCTATATCTTATTCTACCCTATGAACTGTCTATATACAACATTTCAGGCAAATCAATCAAGTCGTTTATTCGAGAAGAGGTTTTATATTTACAAAATTCAATTTAAAATATCCGGACCCCCTGACTCGACAGCCAAAAAAAAAGTATCCTATATCCTATTCTGCCCTATGACACGTATTCATGCACCATTTCAGGCAAATCGGTCTAGCCATTTATTCGAGAAGAAGTCTTATATTTACAAAATTCAGTTAAAAATATTTGGACCCCCTGACTCGACAGCCAAAAAATCAGGGTTCTATATCTTATTTTACCCTATGAACTGTCTATATACAACATTTCAGGCAAATCGGTCAAGTCGTTTATTCGAGAAGAGGTTTTATATTTACAAAATTCAATTTAAAATATCTGGACCCCCTGACTCGACAGCCAGAAAAAAAGTTTCTCAAATCCTATTCTGCTCTAAGACATGTATTCATACTAAATTTCAGGCAAATCGGTTAAGCCGTTTATTTGAGAAGAAGTCTTATATTTACAAAATTCAATTAAAAATATTTGGACCCCCTGACTCGACAGCCAAAAAAAAAGTATTTTATATCCTATTCTACCCTATGACATGTATTCATACAAAAATTCAGGCAAATCGGTCAAGCCCTTTATTCGAGAAGAAGTCTCATATTTACAAAATTCAATTAAAAATATCTGGACCCCCTGACTTGATAGCCAAAAAAAAAGTATCCTATATCCTATTCTGCCCTACGTACTATCTTTGTACAAAATTTCAGCCAAATCCGTCAAGCCGTTTGACCGTGAAGAAGTCCCAAACAAACAAACAAACAAACAAACAAACAAATAAACAAACTGACTTTCGCATTTATAATATTGGTGTTGACATTCATATTAATATACGCACATATACACGTTAATAGTAGATTAGTAGCCAAGGGCTGTAAGGGTCCCCGCACACGGGCCACGGGCCACAACCACAAAACGCCGCCACCGGCATATTTCCTATAGTTTTCATACATTTTATCATGTAGCGTGTGCGGCGAGTCCATATAAAATGTATGAAAACTATAGGAAATATGCCGGTGGCGGCTTGTGGCCGGTGGCCCGTGTGCGCCGACCCTAAGGCATCAATTGCAGCCCGAGATATTTAGGCGCACGAGCGCAGCGAGGGCGCCTATAGTTCGAGGGTGCAATTGATGCTTACACCCGAGCTAACTACTCTGCTTTACATCTCGATTGTGAGGTAAGTAGAAAAAAACCGGCATAAAATATTGTTAATTGCTGCTTCAGCTTCCATTTTCATTGAATCGGGAGTGCAGCTTATTTCTTCATCACTTGCAGAACTCATGTTTTTTTCCTAATTAGCACGTAATTATTAAAAAATCCCAAAAACAAACAATATTTAAAGTAAAAGTTTTCTTTTCCCGCCTTTTTTCATATTTTTTTTATTTTTTTTAAGAACGAAATAAAGCTTCACCGTTCGATATTTAAAATTGATGACTATTATACTCATACGAAGACAAGGCTGAATAGCGAAGCGACCTCTTTTGTCATTGGGCTGAATGCATGATGTCTACTGCCAGTATGATGGTTAGATGTACGCGAACTTTTTGAAAGAGTGAAGAGTTTTTTTTAAATTACTTACCGCCCTAGGGCTTTTTTAGCTACATTATTACCCTAGAGCGCTAATTGGTTACCTACAAGCCCCATTTGGGGGTAATAAGGACCAACTTACCGAATATGAGAGATGTAAAAATAATAAAATATACGATTATCCTGTAAACACAGCAAAAGCAAAAAGAAAACAAAAGTAATGAGCCATTCAGCTAGCTGTCATCCAATCGTCGACGTCAGACTACTAAACAATAATGAAGTAGGGTTGCCAGTCATTAATTAAGATCACTTCGTCATTCCAGGATAGTCGATCAACCCACCCCTCGTGAACGAATGGTGCAGGTATGTCGGTGGTACCTGAGCTCATACCACGCGGGCCGCAAGTCACAGGTCGCCAAGAAACCTTACAATCCTATCCTCGGGGAACTGTTCAGATGTCACTGGGATATGGATGATGCCTCTCAACATTCAGAAAAGGTAGACATTTTTAGAATTGTATAGTTTAATTTTTAAACCGACTTCCAAAAAAGGAATGTTTCTCAATTCGACCTTATATAGTTTTTTTATGTTTGTTCGGGGATAACTTCGTCTTTTATTAACCGATGTTGATTTTTTTTTTGTTGGAAAGGGGATAATGCAAGATTGGCACCATAGTAATTTTATCGAGATCTGATAAGTATGGAAATAAACTTCTCAAACTTGGTATTGAAAATTAACAGCGCGGCATTTAAAGTCGCTTATTTTAGTTTTTTAAACGATCTTAAATGATACACAGTAGCACTGGTGATAATAAATATTCTAAATTCAAAATGACGCTTCCATATTCGAATGTATCCGTACAATTACTACATTTCGCAGATGTACCAGGTTTCAGTTAAAAATATTATATATATCATTTTCGTATGTATGTATATATATAAGATATAATTATCGTATGAGATATATATATATATATATATATATATATATATATATATATTGTGTATCTGTGTATATTGACATACAAATCTTTACAAATCTTTATTGACATTGACATGACTGGAAGAGATCGCTGTTAGCGATAAGACCGCCATTTGTACTCATTCTTATAATTTGTGTCTGTTTCTATCTGTTATATTTTCTGAGTGTGCAAATAAAGAGTTGTAGTATTGTATTGTATTGTATCCGATTAAAATGATAACTATGCAGATTTCCTAATCCATATTATACAATGTATCTCATTCGTTTCAGGCGGAAGTAGGCGATGGCCCGGTACCCTGGTGTTCTCCCGACCAGTTATCCTTCGTAGCGGAACAGGTCTCCCACCATCCCCCCATATCAGCTTTCTACGCGGAACATGTCAACAAACGGATACAGTTCGAAGCCTGGCTCTGGACTAAGAGCAAGTTTCTCGGACTCTCGATAGGAGTGCATAATATTGGAAAGGGCACTGTGACGCTTTTAGATGTTGGGGAGGAATATACGCTGACGTTTCCTAATGGATATGGCAGGTTAGTACTACTTTATTAGAATGTGTGTGCTTTTTAAGGTAAATAGACTGTATCGGACAGAGAAAAGCTTGTTCTAGAAGCATACATTAATCCAAGATTCCGGGGTTTAAATTTAACGACAAAACTTTGGAGCAGTCGATAGGATATCCACAATATTTAAAGCTTGTAGTAAGGTCTTTGAATATTATACTGAAATTCCATCATCCTCCTGTATATGTTAAAACGTTAGAAAATAAAGGGAGCGACGAAATCTAGAGACTTCCAAGTTCATTCAATTTATTTCTCAACACCACTTATTATTTTTTGTACAACAACTTCATCTGTTGAACTTTAGTGAATACGTCTTTATAGTTACGCCATTCTACAAAAGAGGGCGTTTATAAATATAAAATATAACATGACACTTACGTCACTTCGGACCGTGACGCTACGATACAGTTCGACTTTATCTTCCAGATCAATACTAACAGTCCCCTGGATCGAGCTAGGCGGCTCAGTGTGCATAGAATGCATACAAACCGGTCACAAAGCTAACATCGAATTTCTGACGAAGCCGTTCTATGGCGGGAAGAAACATCGCGTCACTTGTGAGATATTCGCCGGCACGGAAAAGAAACCGTACTATACTGCGCAGGGAGAGTGGAATACTAGGATGGATGGAAGATGGACGGATTCTGGGGTAAGATTTCTTGAATAGATAATTTTGTTGTATCATTTATGTTATCGAGCAATTTTGTCGGTTACATGGTCGGCCATACGTACATATAAGAAGTGGCGCGTCGATTTGAGATTTTTTTTTTATTATCGTCGTTTATTAAGTACTAGCTGTGCCCCGCGGTTTTGCCCGCGTAGACATCGTTCCCGTGGAAATATCGGTACAAAATGTTATTCCAGGGTCTAGGCTATCTACATACCAAATTTCAGGTCAGTCGGTTCAGTAGGTAGTTTTAGCTTGAAAGAGTAACAAACATACATACATCCAAACAAACTTTCGCGTCTGTAATATTAGTAAGGACTTATCAACACCAATATTATAAATGCGAAAGTCAGTTTGTTTATTTGTTTGTTTGTTTGTTTGTTTGGGACTTCTTCACGGTCAAACGGCTTGACGGATTTGGCTGAAATTTTGTACAAAGATAGTACATAGGGCAGAATAGGATATAGGATACTTTTTTTTTGGCTATCGAGTCAGGGGGTCCAGATATTTTTAATTGAATTTTGTAAATATGAGACTTCTTCTCGAATAAATGGCTTGACCGATTTGCCTGAACTTTTGTATGAATACATGTCATAGGGTAGAATAGGATATAAAATACTTTTTTTTTGGCTGTCGAGTCAGGGGGTCCAAATATTTATAATTGAATTTTGTAAATATAAGACTTCTTCTCAAATAAACGGCTTAACCGATTTGCCTGAAATTTAGTATGAATACATGTCTTAGAGCAGAATAGGATTTGAGAAACTTTTTTTCTGGCTGTCGAGTCAGGGGGTCCAGATGTTTTAAATTGAATTTTGTAAATATAAAACCTCTTCTCGAATAAACGACTTGACCAATTTGCCTGAAATGTTGTATATAGACAGTTCATAGGGTAGAATAAGTTATAGGACCCTGTTTTTTTGGCTGTCGAGTCAGGGGGTCCAAATATTTTTAACTGAATTTTGTAAATATAAGACTTCTTCTCGAATAAATGGCTAGACCGATTTGCCTGAAATGTTGCATGAATACGTGTCATAGGGCAGAATAGGATATAGGATACTTTTTTTTTTGGCTGTCGAGTCAGGGGGTCCGGATATTTTAAATTGAATTTTGTAAATATAAAACCTTTTGTCGAATATACGGCTTGACTAATTTGCCTGAAATGTTGTATACAGACAGTTCATAGGGTAGAATAGGATATAGGATCTTTTTTTTTTTGGCTGTTGAGTCAGGGGGTCCAAATATTTTTAATTGAATTTTGTAAATATAAAACTTCTTCTCAAATATACGGCTTAACCGATTTGCCTGAAATTTAGTATGAATACATGTCTTAGAGCAGAATAGGATTAAGGATACTTTTTTTCTGGCTGTCGAGTCAGGGGGTCCAGATATATTAAATTTAATTTTGTAAATATAAGACCTCTTATCGAATAAACGGCTTGACCGATTTGCCTGAAATGTTGTATAAAGACAGTTCATAGGAAAGAATAGGATATCGGATACTTTTTTTCCGGCTGTCGAGTCTAGGTGCCCAGTTTCGCAAATGTGTGGCCTACTCTCGGTCAAACAGGTTAACCTTTTTAGCTGAAATCTTGTACATAGACAGTCAATAAGACATGGAAGGACAATGAATACTTTTTTTTGGTTGGCAATTTCGGGTGTCTAGATTTTTATTATGGAATTTTGTGAATGTGTGGCCTCTTTTCGGCCAGACGGCTTGACCGATTCAGATGAAATTTTGTACAAAGAATAATAGTATAGTATATAATAGGGCATAAAAGGGCAGGGAATACTTTTTTCGGCAATTAAGTGTGGGTGCCTTTATTTTTTGTTAACTTTACATAGAGTTTGCATAATCATAAAATTTTGACCTTAGGTCCATCTATAATGACTAAACTTAAGATGTGTTCTAATAAGGCCATAAAACTGTCAGGGTCATTATAAGCCATCAAAATTTACGCGATGGCTTTGCTTGCCCAACGTGTTTTATCTGCTTTGTGGGAAGTAATTCAGAAACATTCGTGTTAACAGCCACATTTAACCTTAGGGTCATAGGTGTTGACTTAGTAGGTCATCAAAACTAAAACTGTCATAAAAAGCCGTAAAAATTTTTCGCGCTCGCTGCCCTCGCGCAAACATTTGTTTTGTCTACTTTGTAGGTAATATTTCAGCATTTTTTGTATTTTAATAGCCACATGCATCAAATCGAGTCATAGATTAAAACAGTACAGCCTTCAATAACGATAAAGATTATTAACCATAATAATCATAATGGTTATTAACTTTAAAATAAGTATCAAGTTTAACCTTAGGGTCATCGATGTTGACTTAGTAGGTCATAACAACTTTCTGGGTCATAAAAAGTTTAAAAAAATTTTCGCGCTCGCGCTAGCACTTCTTTTATTAACTTTGTAGGTAATATTTCAACATTTTTTGTTATTTTTAATAGCCAACCACATGCATCAAAACGAGTTTATAAATTGAAACAGTACAACCTTCAATAATCATAATGATTAATAACATTAAAATAAGTAGATATCAAGTTTAACCTTTGTGTCATCAGTGTTGACTTATTACGTCATAAAAACTGTCTGGGTCATAAAAAATCGTAAAAAATTTTCGCGCTCGCTTCGCTCGCGCAGTGATAGCGCCCGCTGTGCTCGCACAAGATTTGTTATATCTACTTTGTAGAAAACGATTCAGCAACTTTTGTATTTTAATAGCCACATGCATCAAAACGAGTCATAGATTGAAACAGTACAACCTTCTATAATGATAAAGATTATTAACCTTAAAATAAGTGGATATCAAGTTTAACCTTAGGGTTATCGGTGTTGACTTAGTAGGTCATAAAAGCTGTAAAGGTCATAAAAGGTCGTAAAAAATTTTCGCGCTCGCTTCGCTCGCGCAAGCATTTGTTTTGTCTTCTTTGTTGGTAATATTTCAGTAACTTTTATATATTAATAACCACATGCATCAAAACGAGTCATACATTAAAACAGTACAACCTTCAATAATCATTATTGTTGTTAACCTTATAATAAATGGATATGAAGTTTAACCTTTGTGTTATCGGTGTTGACATAGATGGTCATTAAAACTGTCAGGGTCAAAAAAAGTAGTAAAAATATTTCGCGCTCGCTTCGTTCGCGCAGTAATGGCGCTCGCTCCGCTCGCGCATGCATTTGTTGTATCTACTTTGTAGAAAACATTTCAGCAACTTTTGTATTTTAATAGCCACATGCATCAAAACGAGTCATAGATTGAAACAGTACAACCTTCAATAATGATAAAGATTATTAACCTTAAAATAAGTGGATATCAAGTTTAACCTAAGGGTTATCGGTAATGACTTAGTAGGTCATAAAAGCTGTCAGGGTCATAAAAGGTCGTCTACATTTTTTGCGCTCGCTTCGCTCGCGCTGTAATAGCGCTCGCTGCGCTCGCGCAAGCATTTGTTTTACCTACTTTGCAGGTAACATTTCAGCAAGTTTTGTATTTTAATAGCCACATGCATCAAAACGAGCCATAAATTAAACAGTACAACCTTCAATAATCAAAATGATTATTAACTTTAAAATAAGTATCAAGTTTAACCTTAGGGTCGATGTTGACTAAGTAGGTCATAACAAATGTCTGGGTCATAAAAAGTTGTAAAAAAATTTCGCGCTTGCCTTAGCACTTCTTTTATTAACTTTGTAGGTAATATTTCAACATTTTTTGTATTTTTTAATAATAGCCAGCCACATGCATCAAAACGAGTTTATAAATTGAAACAGTGCAACCTTCAATAATCATAATGATTATTAACATAAAAATAAGTGGATATCAAGTTTTACCTTTGTGTCATCAGTGTTGACTTATTACGTCATAAAAACTGTCAGGGTCATAAAAAGTCGTTAACATTTTTCGCGCTCGCTGCGCTCGCGCTGTGTTAGAGCCCGCTATGCTCGCGCAAGCATTTGTTATATCTTCTTTGTAGAAAACATAGCCACATGCATCAAAACGAGTCATAGATTAAAACAGTACAACCTTCAATAATGATAAAGATTATTAACCTTAAAATAAGTGGATATCAAGTTTAACCTTAGGGTTATCGGTGTTGACTTAGTTGGTCATAAAAGCTGTCAGGGTCATAAAAGGTCGTAAAAAATTTTCGCGCTCGCTTCGCTCGCGCAATAATAGCGCTCGCTGCGCTCGCGCAAGCATTTGTTTTATCTTCTTTGTTGGTAATATTTCAGTAAATGTTGTATATTTATAACCACATGCATCAAAACGAGTAATAAATTAAAACCTTCGAGCATTTACCAATGGAGATGTTAACGTTGTAATCCGCAAACATTTTTTTCTGCCGATACTTACGAGGGACGAGGTAAACACGCATTGCACACACACAAATCACACTAACTTGAAACACGCACATAGTATTAAAAATACAGCGTAGTTACGCACGCTCATATGGCCAAAACTGGCTACATGGCCAGCAAAGGGGAACGCCTTGCTTTAACTTCTCAATTGGTAAATGCTCGAAGATTAAAACAGTACAACCTTCAATAATTATTAATCTTAAAATTAGTGGATATCAAGTTTAACCTTTGTGGTATCGGTGTTAGGAGGTCATAAAAACTGTCAGGGTCATAAAAAGTCGTAAACATTTTTCACCATCGCTTCGCTCGCGCGTTGATAGCGCTAGCTACGCTCGCGCAAGCATTTGTCTTATCTTCTTTGTAGGTAATATTTTATCATTTTATGTATTTAAATAGCCACATGCATCAAAACGAGTTTATAATTTTAAACAGTTCAACCTTCAATAATTATAATCATTATTTTACCTTAAAATAAGTGGATATCAAATTAAACCCTAGGGTTATCGGTGTTGACATAGTAGGTCATAAAAACTGTCAGGGTCATAAAAGATCATAAAAGAAATTCGCGCTCGCTTCGCTTGCGCAGTAATAACGCTATATAGCATATAATAGCGTCTTTTAACAGCCTCATACATTAGACTGACTCAAATACTTAAACAGCAAAACTTGGTAAACCTTGCTTAGGTTTACCAAGTAATAATTAATGACTTCAATAGACGATATCGAGTTCGACCTAAGAGTCATCTACAGTTACTTGATTGTTAGGTTATAAAACTGTCAGGGTCATAAAAAGTCATAAAAAATATTTGCTCGCGCACCTATTTACCATAATTTCTTTGTAAGAAATGTATCAGGAACTTTTGTGTTGAGTCAAACAATTAAACAGCACAACTTCGTATACCTAACCAAAATGATTAATGACTTTAACAATAGAGGATATTAAGTTCGACTTTGGGGTCATCTATGGTGACTTGGGCTAAGAGATTATTGATCTAGACCTCAAAGGTCATAAAGACACAATAACGCGGGCGAAGCCGCAGGTAACAGCTAGTATACTATAAATGGCGATTGGTTCTGATATGTAATGGTAAATAATTCGGTTTTACAATCGGTGGTCTTATCGCATAAAGCGATCTCTTCCAGATTATGGGCTTGTTTAGACACATAGAGTAGGTATTTGTTTGGGGAGTGTGTGTGTCCTTTACATGTGTCTATACTACATACACACAAACACACTTACACACGCATACACACACACACATACACACGCACTCACACACACACACGCACTCACACACACACACACACTCACACACACACACACACACACACACACTCTCATACACACACACGCACTCACACACACACACGCACTCACACACACACACACACGCACTCACACACACACTCACACCCAGACTCAGTACAGACTCTGTAGTAGAAATATTTTTTGTTTTAATGAAAGCTACTCACAAATATTTTCTTCCCCAGCGCTCCGAAGTCCTATTCGAAGTATCGAACATGAAGCCGCGTCGCAAGCGCGTCCTGCCCGTGAGCCGACAGTCGAGCAACGAGTCGCGCCGCGTGTGGCGCCACGTGACGTGCGCGCTGCGGGCCGCGGACTGCGACGGAGCGACCGCCGCTAAACGCAGCGTGGAACAAGCGCAGAGAGATGCGGTCAAACTTAGAGATGCGGGGGGAGAGAAGTGGAATACACAGGTTTGTGTTAAGCTTTTTTATTGCATATTTATTTTATTTATTTATTGGCCATAAACACGATGTACATCAGAAAGAGTAAATTAATATAAACGCAGTATGGATCAGTGGTTAATGTCATCGCAATTATAGATGCAGACTGCATGCGTAGTCGAACAACTAAGTAAAAGCTATGCGATAATAAAAATGTAAAGATACAAAATTAATAAAAAATATAGAATTGTTTAATATTAAAAATTGAGAAATTTATATTATAATTACATTTTTTTTAAATGGGATAAACCATATTTATTCTATCGCATTCCTGATGTTTCTTGTAAATAGAACAACATTTGATTGTTTTGTCGTTACTCCATGTTCGCGAAGCAACGGTGACCACTTCCCATAAGCTCGTTTTTTTTATTCATATTTTTTTTATTGTATAAGGTAAGAGGACAAGCTCGACGCTCGCCTGATGTTAAGCGATGACGTCTACCTATTACAGATACAGCGCCATTCAAAATTCTGGACTGCCAGTATTTAGCATGTCACTGCACTGCGCCTGTTACCTTTAGACATAAAGATGTTAAGTCCCTTGTAATTTCACTGGACACCTTGCCATTTCAACCGAAAAGCATTCCTATTTCACGGCTGAACATTAATGGGCAAAGTGGTGGTACCGCCCCAGGCGGACTAGCAGAAGTCCTACCACTACAAAACGAAACAGTTTGCTACCTGTATCATAAAATGTATGATATAAAAAAAAGCAAGAACAAACGGCCTTAGCAATATCGGCTTTTCACAGAGCGGCCATTAGCTGTTCGACCGCTACTAAACAGCATGGAGCAGGCGTTTAGTTATTCGAAATGAAACAAGACATTTAATATTGAATCCATAGACTCCCGAACTAGCCAAGCTTGTTTGCATAATTTGAATCCATAGACTCCCGAATCCATAGACTAGTTTTAATCCATACACCCGAACTAGCCAATTTTTTGCGTAATTGGAATCCATCGACTCCCGAATCCATAGACTAGTTTGAATCCATACACCCGAACTAGCCAAGCTTGTTTGCATAATTTGAATCCATAGACTCCCGAATCCATAGACTCTCGAACTAGCCAAGCTTGTTTTCATAATTTGAATCCATAGACTAGTTAAATCCATAGACTCCCGAACTAGCCAAGCTTGTTTGCATAATTTGAATCCATAGACTCCCTAATCCATAGACTAGTTTGAATCCATAGACTCCCGAACTAGCCAAGCTTGTTTCAGATAGGAGCCAGTGGCTTCTCCCATTATTTTCTATCTACTTCAAATGATCTCCAGAGATATGGAGATAAACTGAAATACAATTTTAAAATATATTAATCAAACATTTTTTTTATTCCAGTTATTCAGCCCGAAAGGAGAAGACGGCTGGGAATTCATTCAGCCTCTCAAAAAGCGCGCGGAAATCCCTCTCAAAACCACACCGCAACACAAAGTCTCAGAATTAGCTGAAAACACGAGATAATCCACGAATTTACACCCTCACACACAGTACATAAGGTAGAGAATCCTATGACAGATCGGACCTTGTAGGCCCTTTTAGTTTAAGGTAGTGAGTACCTTATAGCCAGCCTATTCGATCGGAATAAGCGAGAGTGACCTCTTAAAATCTCTAGTGTAATGTAGATAACAATCATGTAACTCTAAATCAAAAGTGGATTACAATAAACTATGGACTTTAATGTTAACGTTTTAAGGTAGATATTCGAAGGACCCTCTAGTTTAGAAAACATTGTGACGCACCATTTAATAGCTTTGAGATGGAAAATGCGAGTTATTTGCTGAAACTTGATAAAATATGGGTAATGTTTTAAATATATTTTATAGTAAAAAAAAACGGTTAGAAGTGAAACTTCTAAAGTTAATTCAATTTATTTCTTAACATCACTAATTATTTTTTTGTACAACCCCATCTGTTGAACTTAACGGCTCGAATGCTCGAATTATTGCGAATACGTCTTCGTAGTTCCGCCGTTCTACAATAGAGGGTGTTTATAAATATAATATAACATGACGCTGACGTCACTTCCGTTGATTCGCACCGTGACGCTACGTCATATCCGTCAAATTTAACCTAAGTGCGGCTAAAGAAGTTTCATTTCAAAATGTATAGTTCCACTACATTCGCTAGGTCGCTTTTGATACAAACCTACTGAGATATTTATATTTGCTTATAAACTTTAGCGAACATTTTTATTATTTAAAACAAAGATCGTTGTAAATTACAAACTATATATCCATCTATTTTTCGAGTTATCCAGGATAATGTCAGACTATTGCGTTCATTTTGTTGAGATCAACGCCCAATGTTGGGATCCAGGAATTAATAATAATACAGAAATTAAACTACACGTCGGCCCAAAAACTTCAGAAAAATTGTATTAATTATTTAAAAAAACATGCCGTAAATATTACCAAATAATACATTTGGATCAATGCATTTTAATAATGACCCGCTTTTATTGTTTTCATTTACAGAAAATATACACGAAATTAATTTTGAAAACTATTTTTTTAATTAATTTAGTTTAAAAAAAACTTTGTTTATTGTTGTTAGTAACAGACCCTAATCTAATCTAAGATTGTTAGTAACAAATCTACTCTAATCTAAGATCTGCAACAAGAACATTTCTATTCTGCGTTCGATCACACTCTTTACCTCTAGCCGTAATGTTGGCAAAACCTGGCCTCTGTGTTCCAATGTCACGTACTTGTCATGGTGGCAACCTGCTTACCTATCACGAACTTTGACAGTTAATTATTGAATGAACGAAATGAACTAAATGACGGATGCAGCTATATAGGCTTGTATAGCTCTATCTCTGTCATTTCGTTCATTTCAATCCCTATCAAACTGTTTGCGAACATTCAGCTTGTAATGCCAACATAGTAGAAAATACAATAATTGATAGCTGTCAGAGTTAATAACTGTAATGCGTCCTACGGTCTCTCTACTCGACTAAACTTGACATTGGCGAAATTGTGGTGGCATTATCGCAAATTGTGGTGGCATTATCGCAAATTGTGGTGGCATTATCGCAAAAGCCAAAAACAAACAAAATAATTAGATTGTAAACAATTATATCGTGAATATGTAGTACCATTACCGCAAAAGTCTTTAAATGAATTAAACAAAAAAGCTAACCCCTTATCATTTGCATTTTAGCAAATTCGAGCATTAAAATATTTCCTGTAAAAAATTACTACATAACTCAAAATAAATTACAAAATTTCGGTTTAGAAGTGATATTGTAAGGTATGCGAGATCTCTATATATTAGGTTATTTTATTATTCATTTATTTTTCATGTTACCCTCGTTATGGCCTATATGAGGAAAGTCAGCAATAATGTTAATATTAAAGATAGAGTAACTGGGGTGAAAAGTTAATATAGGCACCGAACTTTGAAAGAAAATTATATTCTTGTATGAAACTCACTCACTGTTAAGACCCCGACCAAATCACGGAAATCTCGTGGATTGGTCGTACTAGTGTGCGTTTACCCTGATCGAAACTAAAGTGGCGTCATAATTGGTCCTATCGCCCTCGTGAACGAACGGTGACTATTGCATTGCTCGTACACATTTGTTAGCTAACGTCTCTACATCTTTATTGAGTGTACTTATTTATGCCTCGGTAGCCTCGGGCAGAGTTGATAGTCTTACTTAGATAGCGAAGCTTCCTGTCATCGCCAACATCAGAGGTTGTATACAGTTAGAAAGCATTGTTCGAAAATTTATCGCAAATAAAATGGAAATTGAAGAAATGGAATTCCTTGCCGGTGTCTGTGTTTCCCGATAGCTACAACCCGGGGGTCTTCAAATCGCGAGTGAACAGGTATTTACTAGGTAAGCGTGCTACATCGTCGACCGCATCGTCACTTAACATCAGGTGAGATAGTGATCAAACGCTTGCCTATAAAGCATTAAAAAAAAATAGTCAGAGACTACCAGCGTTGTGTATAGCCATCGCGCTATAAATCGCCTATTAGAACGCCACTGACGCCACTTAACGCAATAATCAATCTGTGGTTACACTCCGTGGGATTTTTGTAATTCTACAACCAGTCTCGAAAACCAATCATGGATCTAATACATATTGTTGTTTGTAGTACAGTATTGCATATTGTTAAAACGCAGCTTTTATCGCGGATAGGTAAAACTAAATTAAATAATTCACTGCAAGTAAGGTTGGCTAAAGTTGGTTTGGGTTTGTCGTGCACTTGTAGACCAACATTTGTCACAATCTAAAATTTGGTTACATACCAACATTATTATGTATGTATAATTAGAAAAATGGAAGACGTTTAAAATTAATTTGGTCTGAAAATGTTGGTCTATATAGTGCACGGGGAGGTTCTAAATGTTTCAATATCAACTAGTGCCTCTTTCGTTGTTACTAAATAAATAAGGTATACGTATGCGGCGAAATTTCATCTAATTATGTCATTTCTGCTTAATATTTGTTTCAATAGTTTATATAAAAACAACGAGCAATAAATTTAGTAGTGGTTTTGGTTGTGCGCCCAATTCAACAACTAGTTATTCTAAACTCACAGCAGCGCTAGCCAATTAGAATACGTTATTTATAGACTCATATGAGAGCTATCCAATCATAGCGTGCTTTCTCGGCGGCTAACCAATCAGAGTGCGCTTTCTCGGTGGCAAGCCAATCAAAGCACTATGGACGAAAATCAGAAAAATTCAAATCAAATGTCACTACAACTCTAAAGATTATTGCTCAATGTTAAAAAAATGATGTAACTGTACCTCTGGAAATAAAATACAAAGCAATAGTTTTGAATAATAAAAAAAACAACATTAAATATGTATTTCTAATGAGCCGTTTTCATAAAAATAAGTATGTTTGACTACCCTCGATACGTAGTGGCGTTTGATGAACCTTCTGAGATGTCACTGTCAAAAGCGTCAAAGCGAATCTATTGTTTAATATTTTAATAAAATTATGATTTATGTTTTTCGTCTTCTTCAACTTCGTCGAAAACATAGATGAATTAAAAATATTAATTTATCTATGTCGAAAATTACAAATTCTGGATTTATGGGATTTAGGTGGTTAGACATCAATGGAAAACAATAGAAAAAAAAACATGAGGTTATTGTCAGATTTATCTAGAATGACAGTGCCAGACCATTTCGTTCATTTAAAAGCCATTTGAGAGAGGCCTACGTCCAGCAGTGGACTGATACAGGCTGATGATGATGATGATGATGAAAAGCCATTTGTTGTCTCCAGCTCCGTGGTCTCCAGGAACTTACATATTTTTTTTTATGAAAACGCCTCATTACAATTTATTCGTTCTAAAACAAATATTATGCTTAGTGAAAAGACTGAGAACAAATTGTGAACGAAATGAATAACGATTGCAATCGACGGTGACACGTGCAAAAATATTATTAATTCTATCACATAGACTTATTTAATTATATAGTTATTACTATCATGTTGTATATTTAAATAAAAAACTTTAATCATATTGACTTGTTTTATTTCGGATTACACATATATTGTACAGAAAATAATTAAATCAGTAAAAATGCATGGGTGAAAACTTAACCAGTTAGAAAGTAAATCGTTAAACACAATCCAAAATTTCATCGTACCGACGGGACTTGAACCCGCAACCTCCTGAATAACATGTCCAGGTGCTCTGCCAATTAACCCACGGTTCGATACGACGAAAATTTGTGGATGTGGATTGCATTTTTGGATTGTGTTTAACCTTTGAGTATTCAGCCACCAAACTCAGTCAAACAGTGCTTAACGATTTACAAAAATATAAAGTAACACTTCAAAGAAACAAAATATCAGTTAGAAAGTGTTCAGTTCTGCTAGGCATGTGAGAGACATAACATTGAAACGTTTTAAGGTAGAGGGCGCTGCAGTGACACGCAAAATTCTGATAATCTACTTTTGTGTGCCACAGCATTTGATATAGACAAATATGTAGTGTAATTTACCACCAGCAGAGTCTCCGGAGAGTTCTCTTGTTGCACTTTAACAATAATAATGAAAATGGGCTACAACAATTTGTTCTCTAAGGAAGTAACCATTGTCCATCATTAAAAGATGTTAGCCAAGTAAGGGTGAGGACATAAAGAGGCGGATTCACGGTGCAGACAAACTAGTACGGCTTGCATCGATCTGTACAGGTAAAATATTCTAATATTATCACATGCGCTCTGTCTCTAGTCCCAACCTGCGCCCCCGGATGCTTGAATTTGATAGGGATTGAAACGAACGAACATGACAGAGAAGGAGCTATATAGCCTGTATAGCCGCGTCCCCGTCATTCAGTACATTTTGTTCATTTAATAATAAACTGTCTAACTCAAGCATAAGCCCCCTGTATCTTTATGCGTGAGCGCATATGATAACATTGGAATATACCTGTACGGATCGGTACCTACACGTACCGGATTGTTTGCACCGGGAACCCGCCTCTTTATGTCCTCATCCTCAACCTATCTTTGGTTTATACCCACAGTGGCTAACATATAACAAATTTATTTTTTAGCACTGCAAGGTCTTGACAATAAATTAGTTAAAGACTTTATTATGGATGACTTCTTGTCACAAGTAGACCCTTGTATCATCAAGGAGCTCGGTGCAGTGAGGATCCTGAAGTTGACGTCATTGAAGTCCATCACTCCGTACAGGAAGCGAGACTGGCGGTTGCTTAGCAACCAGAGGTTGCCTTCTTGATCCATCTTTAGCAAAATATAAAAAAAACCTGTAGCGATCCTTTTTGTATCTGTTGTTTATTTACCAACCGTAAGGTAGGTGAAGGGCCGGTGGCGTAATCGGGAGAACGGTTGACTTTGATGCCAGAGGTACCGAGTTCAAACCCCGCCATGCACCAATGGATTTTTCTAGTCCCTCCGGTGAAGGAAAGCATCGTTAAGAAACCAACAACCCCCCGCATGGTGGTAGGAGTATTATATTACACTATGTAGTCTCCGCTTGGCCAGCTACCACCCTCAAGTTAGAAAATCTGCCGCCAAAACATATAATGTGTTCCGGCAGCTATCCTTGAGAGCCAGTTCTCGCATCATAACTTACGGTGCGTACAGAATATGTTTCATAACATGTTATAACACTGTTATTTCACATGTTTTAGACACGGAATTTTATAAAACATGTTATAATATCATGTTTTATAACATTCCGTGTCCAGATTGTCTGAGACGTTAAATAACAATTTTATAACACGTTATGCTACATAGTCTGCACGCACCCTTACCAACAGGTGAGATAGCGGTATAACGCTAGCCTATAAGATAATTAAAAAAAGCTAGCCACGGTTTATATACATTTTGAGGGCCCGATGACCCCGATGACGTTAGTAGGACAAGTTCAACTCAATAGGTCAAAAAGGGAAGTCGATCCCGCAGCGTACTTCACAGCCGCCATAAAGATAGCATCGCGCTATACCATCCTCGACCGCATCATCACTTACCAACAGGTGAGATAGTGGCCAAACTCTGGCATATAAGATATAAAAAAATTAATGATACGATGCGGAAATATATACCTAATCTCCAAATAACAAACCTTGAGGTCAATGGGAAATTCCAACATATTGCAGTCGCTAAAAATTAGGGCGTTATTTTCTTCGTTGAATGGCTTGTCCGTATTCCAACAGCCCACGCCGTTTTTACTTAACTACGAAATTAAAATAAATTAATAATAAGTATATTTCCGCAGGGGCGGCTTTGTGGCGAGCCGACGGTGAGTGGCAACACCGCGTACCCCTATCCCGTGAGGGCTAAACGAGACCCTCTGACCACCGGCTTGCCTTGACCGGCCGGCCGGTGGTGGGAATCGCTAGAGCTAAGACCTAAGCTCCAGGGTGGAAGTGTTAAAGGCATAAAGCCGCTAGTAGCGTTTAATGAAAGTACAGCACACCTCTCAACACCCCCTGTCAACACCCTTAGCTATCCACGCCAATGTTGCCCTCGGCGCCAACATAACGGTCCGCCTTTATGGGGGGGGCCATTCAGTGTATAGCCTTAGTATTTTTAAATGAGGTATAATTGGCGGGTGCCGTACCTCATCCCATAGACCAGAAAACAGACATCAAGCAGCACATATTCATAGCCATAATAAATGAATGTACCATCTTTTTATAGTTTTTCATCTCCATCCAAAAATCATATTTTTATTTTATTTAATATTGTAAAGGGCCTCTTGACGTTGGCTTCGGTCCGTCAATGCCTTCCAAAGGACCGGGCGATTTGCAGCCCGTGATGTGAATTGAATACAGAGTATAATATTATGAAGGAAACCTTATTTTTTTAACTTCTATGGATACTTAGTACTCAGATAAGTAGAAGATTGTTTTATTTTAACTGTTGAACATAAGTGTGTGTAATTTATTTAAATGACCGTTTGTTTTACAATTTTTGTGCTACTGTTTTTGAGAATTTAAATCATAAAGATGCTCAGATAAATAATACTCAAGGTAAGGATGGGTCAAAGTCACATTTCAGGTGAAGTTTCAAGTCAAAGTCTAGTCCAATCATAAAAGTCATATCCTAAGGTATGATATAAGATGTGGACTTTACTGAAGATATTCAGTGGAATTTTGGTGAGAAGGCAAATAGCATGTTTTTTAACATGTGCTGTTTCCGTATACTCGCACACATTCACCGGCACTTAATGGTTAATAATCCACATTTATTACACATTAACTCGCGGAAGACTACAAGTTTTAGGAAATAAATACAATAAGAGCACATAGCTCTTGATTAAAAATGCAAAATGGAGAATAGTAGAGTTTTGGCGGGAACGTGAAAAAGTTGAAATTGCCGAAAAGAAAAAAATACAATAAGAGCGTGCTCTTATTGTATTTTTTTGTTACTATTCTCCATTTTGCATTTTTTAGTTTCATTATGTCTCAAAACGATTAGTGTATTTAGCCAGTGTCAAATAATTAAATTCATTAATTTTTGTAAATTCAAGTCTTAAAGATGGTTCAAAGTCACATTTCTGGTCAAGTCAAAGTCTAGTCCAAGTCATACTCTCAGTAAAGATGTAGAGTTTACTGAAGATTTTCAGTGGAATTTTGGCGAGAACGCAAATGGCATGTTTTCAACATTGTGTGGTTTCCCTACACTCGCACACATTCACCGGCACTTAATGATTAATTTAATAATACTTACTTGCGAGTACTTGCACAGACATAACCTCGTAGCTAGGATCATACACCAGCAACTTGCTCTTCAATACGGCCTTGTCGAGTCCGAGCATGTTCTCTATGAGTCCGAGGTACCGTACTATAAGTACGCACCTGCGCCAGTTCTCGAAAATGGTCGTCCTTCGCTCTATTGGGACCGATCTATTATCACGGACAGGACTATTGTCGCCAAAAAACCTGATATCGTGATAGTCGACCGGTCCCAGCGGCGTGCAGTGTTAGTCGACATCACCATCCCGCATGACGAGAACCTCGTGAAGGCTGAAAAGGACAAGCTTAGCAAGTACCTTGACTTGTCCGACGACGAGGTTACCGCCATGTGGGATGTTGACTCGACTAGTATTGGCCAACGGCCTAATAGCGAAGAGTCTCGACCAACATCTCAGGAGACTCTCGTTAGACGGCTGGATCAAGGGCCAGATACAGAAGGCGGTACTTCTTGACACGGCACGCATCGTCAGGAGGTTCCTCTCTCTGCAGCCCTAACCACCGGTAGCTTGGGCCCTACCCCGTTACCGGCGGCACTCTAGGTTTAGGTTTTTTATAATGTTTTATGTTTTTATATTTGTTTTCTTATTTTATTATGAAATATTGTAAAAATCCTAAACTTAAGAAAAATGAATAAATAATGTGAATAATAATTTAATAAAATAAATAATTAATTAAATAATCCATAATTATTACACATTAACTCGCGAAAGAACCCAAGTTTTAGGGAAAAATACAATGAGAGCACACACACTTTTTCACGTTCCCGCCAAAACTCCCAAACCCCAGTTTTGGCGCGTTTCGTTCGATCCATAGACAAACGCACAGACTAAGTAGAGGGACTAAGACTACGCATGTCAAACGTATAAACCCCCCTCTGTAGTCTGTGAACGTATACTGACGCCCACAAAACAATATTATTAACGGGAAACTGTACACTGTGCATCTTGAATGCCTAAGGAGAAGAAACGCACCGCTTTGTGGTCACATGGTTTCACGGTGGTATTACAATATAATGTCAATATTATAGTCTACTGGCGACCCGCCCCGGCTTCGCACATGTAGAGCATAGGTATATGCCTGCATTTTATGAATCCGTTAATTGCGTCGAGTATGAATTAACATCTTCAACAATACGCGTCATAATTAAAAATAAAAAGCGCAATAGGCGTCATAATTATTTCCACCAATTTACACAACACCTCTGTCTATTGGTGAACACCGCATGAAAATCCGTTCAGTTATTAGTTTGAAATGAAATTAAATAGTTTATTTGCAGGAAATATGGTCCATAACCAGGCTCCCCTCACTCGCCTATAGCATAGATTGTCTTTATTATTCTATGCCCTTAGCTACTGCGCTTTATACCTAAACTTTCGAGCAACGCCGGCGGTACTATCTGCCAGTCGGTTGTCACTGCTCACGCGCGCGCAACGCATATTATTATTCAAATGACGGGATAACTGCGCATTCGTATTCTATATTAGAAACGATTTAAGATTTTCGTAGTCGTTTTTGCGGGTTTGACAAAAAACAAGCATAATATTTTTCATTTTTTATGCTAACGATACTGAAATTAAATTAAAAAATAATAATTAAAAAATTAAATTAAAATTACAAGACGGCGTAAAATTCACTTTCTCGACTTCAAATTCGACTCTTAGTTAGGAATTTTGATGTTATTTTGGTGAATAAAACGAATTCATAAACTTTTTTTATTTCATTGAGCAAGCCTTTACTGTATCGGGTGCGCTCCGGTACATCGCGCGCTGACAGAAGCAATAACAACGCTAGGTCGAGCGCCTTAGACACATTTTTGCTTGTATTGTCTGAAATAAACGTTAGTATTGTGTTTTTGTAGGGGAGTAAAATATATGTTACCTAGTAACTATTATATAATCTGTGCCATAACCATGACATAATTTTTATATTGTTCAGCATATTTCGCCAAACTCTGGCATGCACAAGATTAACACAAGCAATCATTTTTTTAACATTGAGAACTTTAGTGATGTTTTTGAGTACAGACAGACAGACGCGGCGGGGGACTTTGTTTTATAATATGTTTATTGATTACCTATTAATGCCTATTGGTTAGTACTATGGTTAGGTTAGAACCTACCTACCTGTGTATAATACAACACATTCCTCTTTAGATCGTAATCAGATGCGGTGGCTTGTGATTTTGGTCCTCTGTCACCTACAATCTGAAAGCGGTTTATTATTCTTATAACCTACTGTTTTTGTCCTAATGTTGGGTATATGGTATTATATATTTCTATAAATACCTACTTGATGTATGTATAAATATTACGCAGCATTGTTACAATATAATGAAATAAGTCAAGCTTTCTGAATTTGAAGCCTACAGTAAAATGACTAGCGGCTTTCAACAACAATCTTTCAACCTTCGACCGCCTCATCACTTATCAACAGGTAAAATAGTGGTCAAACGCTAGCCTATATTAAATTAAAAAAAAAAAACAGTGCTACACGTAGAGTCTGTGCAAAAAGAAAACCGTCGTAGAAATTGAGGGCGCGCGTGGTTCTAATTTACTGTTTTTGTTGCGTTGACAACATTACTCTGTCATTGCCAATACGACTAAAAATGTTTGATACCTTGGTAGATACCTACTCTTATCATTATCGGGTGGTACTAACTAGGTAGGTGTATACCTGCCTTCCTTACCTTTGAATGTTAGTTCATCGTAAAGCCACGACAGTTATCTTTTTGCACAGACTCTACTATTTATATTATCTTTAAGTGCTACCATAGAACCATGGTAAGATAGTGACATTATGTAATCTTGATTATGATCGTGAGCGAAGATTCCTGAAGAGACCGATGGAATGGACTTATATTATATTGTGATCATAGATCAGCTTTTCATTGGTAGATTGGGTAAAAAGATAGGTAGATACTTGAACTCCATTGAACATTTCATCGTCGGTCGTGTTCTGATACCTCAGGAGCCCCGTTGATAAAACAAATTGCTTTGTACTTGCAGTGGGGTGGAAGTACAGGTTACGGTTCCTAAAATGTAAAATACTTTTTCATCCCATCTATTCGAAAAATAGTAGGGGTCCAAGGATTGATACTTGAGGCACCTCACAGGATATAGACTTTCTGTGGAACCAATTTTCACAATTTGTGTTGGTAATGTGGTAAGTGGTAAGGTGATAGGTAAGATTCAAAAAATTTAAGAGCATTACGATCGATACCTATGGCAAGTAGCTTCTGTAAGAGTAGGGCTATTCTGTAAGCTATCTCGGAAGCGAAATCCGCGGTCGAGATAGCTTACAGAATAGCCTAGCAGTATAGAGTATCTACTATTATACAACCTATCAAACTAGTACTATCTACTATTATACAACCTAGTAACAACAGCAATCTAGCAGGTAAGCTAGCCGAACGATCAGTTGGCCGGTTAGGTACATTTGCTGCAGTACCGATGGGGCTGAACGAGTTTTTAAGGTGAAACTTTTACTACATCGTCTCAAAATGTTTCGTCCATCTTACATTTGTTGCATTACAGTAAGATATTTAGGTCTAGCTGTGATTGGCGGACGCTTCCACAGCCATATTTGTATACATGCTAATGTGTCACGTCCACTGCTGTCATAGTACCTAGCTAGTAGCTAGCTACCATAGCTACTAATAAACAAATTGCATCGTGGTTTTTTTGGATGGCAGTATCTCCGAAATGTAAATATTAAATTATCACAAAGTACTTTTTTATACGGGAAACCGGAGAGTTCGATTAACAAAGCACACGGTTGCCCGGGATTATAATTCCATTGAAAAATACCTGTAAATAATGTAAGACAGTGTGAATTGTACCTGTTAGATATATTAAACAAAATATTAAATCTCACCCACTGCTGTCCAGATTTGCTAAAGCAGAGCTGGATATTCCATCATTCCAATTAAATTCTACGCCACCCACTTTAAACAACCCCGCTGTTTCGTCAAAACGGAAATATGGATTTTCAAATCTCCACGCCGCGTCACTTTTAAGGCTGTATACAACGATGGCATTAGACCCCATATCTGTGATGTAAGCGTAAACATCATCACACGATTTTGATGGTTTATCTACTACCTGCAAAAGATTTTGAAAATGTAGGTATAACAGCGTTTGTCCACAGCAACGGCACCGGAACGTCAACGGGAACAAAATGCCGGCGCCGAAGTAGCGGTACATATGTATAGAATGGCAGCTTGTCCAC
The DNA here is from genome assembly GCA_954871355.1 of Cabera pusaria. Lineage (NCBI taxonomy): Eukaryota > Metazoa > Arthropoda > Insecta > Lepidoptera > Geometridae > Cabera > Cabera pusaria. Next base: position 21,559,687 of record OX940902.1, read on the forward strand.
AGCATGACCGGCACCGGGCGACGTCATCCCGGCCGCCGATATATGGAGTAGATCGGCGCGACCGCTAGAAATCGGCCAGAGATTTTAACGGGCCGATGTGCCGGCATTGGTTCACAAGACAAATCACGTTTGATCTTGTCCACACACTGCCGGCGCCCGGCGCCGTTCGATCGGTTATTGTTTTTTTGTCTGAGGTTGTTTGTTTTATTTCTATGGAAACGCATCTGCCGCGCATGACAGCTAGAAGAAACAGAACCATCGGAGTCGGTGGCAGTGGACAAACAATCGCCGGCACATCATTTTCAAATCGGCCCGAAAAAATCTCGGTGCCGGTGACGTCCCGATGCCGTTGCTGTGGACAAACGCTCTAACTCTTATAGGGACCACGATCAAAAACATCGTATTTTTTAATATATATATTTTTAAAAGCTTAATTGCAATGTAGGTTGCACATTATTAGTAGTCTTATTAACCCCTCTAAGCTAAATATGCTTGTGACTGGAGTGTAAGTTTACGTCAATAGTGGATCGAACTCACGACTTCGCGATCGCCAGGCCGACGCCTCAGGGTGCGTACAAACTATGTTATAACATAACATGTTATAACATTGTTATTTAAAATGTTTCAGATAATATGGATACGTAATGTTATAAAACATGTTATAATCACATATAATATTATGTTTTATAACATTTCGTGTCCACATTATCAGAAACATGATAAATAACAATTTTATAACATGTTATGTAACATAGTCTGTATGCACCCTTAGCCATTGGGATATGAAATTGCTAGTCAACGTGTGCAATATTATGACAACAATCTTGTAGGCAAAGGTTTCAGAGCCTTGAGCGTCGCCGCAAAGTGGCGTCTCCTGAACAGGTTGGCGCCGTATTATTCTCGATTGGTGACATATCTTTGTTCGGTGGGTGGCTTATATATTAAACCAAGGAATAAACTTACGATGCTTGTGTATATTGAGGTATCTTTTATTATGTCCTGCCCAATCACGAATTTATGTGCTAGTTCGTTTTTTGCTAGATCGAATACCATTATGGCTGGATCCTTTATATGTTGTACCTGGCCTTTAATAAAAAATATAAAATAAGAAATGGGCTTAATGGTATTAATGGTATTAATTGACGTGAATTTCGAAAGGACAGATAAGTGGCAGAAGTCGCGTAATAGTTTAGACTAGCAGTGAAACACCAAAAGGCTAAAATAAGGGAATGGACTTCTATCATAATATTTGATATGCTTGGAAGTGTCGGCTTAAACACTATATTATTGGAAATTAATGTTACAAATAATAATAAATAATTAGGGAAGGTTAGATGCAATCATATATTTATTTAAAGTTACCTGTTAGATTTGTTACGCCATTGTCCACAACCCAAAGCCTATCGCAACTGTCAACAAATATCTTAAACGCGCAAACCACAGTGTTTTCCGATGATGTACCATTTTGAGTAATGAGCGAATCTTTCCAGCTTGGAAATGGATTTAAAGGTTGGTCTTGGGTGCCATTCAAATAGAGGAAATTAAGGCACGAAGGTACTCCTGAAAAGATATAACAAAATGCCTTTATACACCTAGTAATGAATTAATGTATATTATACTAGCAGCCCGCCCCGGCTTCGCACGGGTAGAACATATATGCCTACAAAATTTGCATCCGTTTGTTGCATCGAATATAAAATATTAACATATTTAACAATCATCGTCATATGTCAACCAATTTACACAAAACCTTAACGAATTATGCACCTAAACCTTCCACATAAACACTGGCTATTGGTGAAAACCGCATGATAATCCGTCAAGAAGCTATTGAGATTATTGCGAACAGACAGACAGACGCAGTGATGGACATTGTTTTATAATACTTACGTAGTGATATTGGACGGCCCTTTGGCGTAAAGGATAGTTACCCTGATTCTGACCCGAGGGTCGTTGGGTCTAATCCTAGCTATATACCTACCAATGAAAGTTTTATGTGCATTCATGAATCATGGGTTTTCGTGGGATCATTACATCTACCAATAATTAAGATAGTTTAAAAACTAAAACAACTGACTTCAATGCCCCGTAATACCTCGTAAACATGGGTATGTTTACGAGGTGGTCCCATTGTAATTTCATTAAAAATTATCAAAAATTACCAAAAATATCAAAAATTACCGATTACAAAAATAATAATCGGTTCACAATTGAAAAAGAAAGAAAAAAGAAACATATAGACGAATTGAGAACTTCCTTCTTTTTGGAAGTCGGTTGAAAAGTAGCAGTAACCACCAAGGAGAACATCTGCCGCCGTAACCTTACGGCGTTCCTCATCGCAAAAAGTAGGAGTATTATACGTTTAACGTGTGTATCTGTGTGTCTGTCTGTAGCATCTTAGCACCCAACCGGATGAACCGATTTTGATTTTATTATTGATAGTTTTTTTTTTTATAGATGTCTTCATCGAGAGTGTTCTTAGCTTTGATTCATGAAAATTCGTTCAATCGTTATAAAACTATGAGCTTTAATCAACTTTCATAGGTCTGATCAATTCGAAAATCTTCTTCTTCAACGGTATTGTAAGAACATGGAAACATTGACCTGATGCTGGGACATCTCCTGGACTCTACAGAATACTCAAATCTTCACCAACTTACAGCTCAGATTTTAAATGTCGTGTATAGAGTCATTGGAATGCTTTTAATGAAAAGATTATACATAGATCAGTCGGGGTGGTTTAAAATATTATATTATATATATAGATAATTATTATTTTATACAATAGATCATATTATTATACTATATTGACTTCAAATTGATTGCGATCGTTTGGGATCTACAGAAAAGCTAAGCTTATAATAATATTTTCGTAGTAACTATGACCTATTCTGTGGTTTGACTGCAAATATTTTATTTATTTTGCGATGCGTGTATGTGAAATCCGTGATATCTTCTAGAGTTTTCATTTGAATTATATACTGTAAAGGACAATTTTAATCTATGATATGTGGCCAAGCTAATTAACGTAATTATTTGGATAAGGATTATAGTCTGGCCATCTGGCGAGACGGGGGGGACGCGCTCCGTCAGTCTGCCTCTGTTTCCCCGGCTCCCACCTCACCGCGCATACCTCAGGGAGTGTACAGCAGTTATGGCCAGACTATAATAATATATACTTGAAGATATGCAATATTTTTTAACAAAAAATTAAAGATTAAAATGGTTACTGTGAGTCAACCTTAAGAGATATACATATGCTGTCGCGGACTTTTTTGTAGGTCTTATTAAGTTGTACAACTTATCCATAGAAAATATTCTTCCATCTGTTTTCAATTGAGCAGCGTTCGTAAGAAACGTGTTTTTTCGACCGTTTTTTTGTCGACTTAGGTTGCAAATTAGGTCTCCACGAATGTACCTCTGATTTAAACGAGATAATATATATCCTATTTTCATTTCTAAAGTCCATTCTATATTTATATATAAAAATATATAAAATATAAAAATGGACCGATTTAAAAAAATCTGTCACATTAGTGAATCCGCGGTGAGATTTGAATTTCGTATTACCAAATTCAACCGTATTACGATCGTGTTACGATTGAATTACGTACTACGAAATTCGAATCTCACCGCGGATTCCGCTTTCGAGATAGCTTACAGAATAGGCCTACAGATCGAAGACGTTTTAAAGAAAGGCCAAGTCAAAAGTACCTATAACCGGCGAGCATGTAAGAAGACGCTCATGAAAGTGAAAGAAGCGAAAGAGTTATGTCAGGATCGTAGCATGTGGAAAGAAGTAGTCTCTGCCTACCCCAACGGGAAAAAGGCGTAATAGTATGTATGTATATTAAAACCGATCTGTGATGTAGGTATGTTCCATATGGACTCCAAAACTTCAAATTCTCTTTCTTTCTTTTAAGGAACATCTAATATACTCACTAAGACTATACTAACATCTAAGATATTACTTATCACGCCGAAACTGCTTCATGAACCCGAATGAAATTTGGTACACTACATTGCCAGGAGGGTAGGTGATACTTTTTAACGCGTTCGAAGCTGCTACCCGCAATTGATAATTAACAAAAATACATGTGACACGCACATTAGGCAACCTAGCACCAACTAACTTACTCTAATCTAACTAATAAATAAAAATTACATGTTAATCATGTTAGTCAAGCCGAATGAGTCAATGGAATCTTGATGTTTTAATATTAAATTAAAAAAATATACAGCGCCTACGGGATTTTAATCGATTATCCTACGAAATTATTTGGTCAATGTAACCGATGGTTCTACGTAGTACCTATTTAGTGCACTTTTAACCCTGCCCCAAACAGGGCTGGATTTAGGGGAGGGCAACCGGGGCAGCAGCTCTGGGGCCTCCACAAAAGCCTCCACAAAGAAAATTACAAACGTCGAAATAATCAACGATTTTTCGGCGAAAAAAGCTTGGAAGATTCCGTTACTTAACGCTAAAATTTAATTTCAGATAAATCTTGTTTCCGATTATATTTATATAATGTTTGTTAAATAATAAAATAATCTATACTGGGTTTCACAGTAAATTATTTAACGGAAAACTCAACTGAAAAAAATTGCGCATTTGGAAAATGGGGCCAAGGGGCCTCCACTCCTATGTTGCCCCGGGCCTCTAGACCTCTAAATCCGGTACTGGCCCCAAATTTCGAGTAAGAAGCTATAAAATTGTACTAACTAGCTGTGCCCCGTGGTTTTACCCGCATAGACATCGTTCCCGTGGGAATATCGGGATAAAAAGTATCCTATGTGTTGTATTTCATGGTCTAAGCTAAAATTAAGCCATCTACAATGTATCTACATGCCAAATTTCAGCTCAATCGGTTGAGCAGTTTTAGCATGAAGAAGTCAAAAACATACACACAAACTTTCGCCTTTAAAAAAAATTAAGCATACTACCTGCTTATTAGTAGACTATGTATGTAGGTACTTATTAGTAGGGATATAAGGGAGTACAAATAGCACCTCAGTGCTCCCAGCCAACTTTACCTGCCCGTGGTGCATCCTGCTGACCAACGAACAAGGCTCTGGCGATCGACAAATAGCGGTATATAACCATTTCAAAATTATAGCGTAGCTAAATACTACCTACAGGCCGGTGATGGACAGCAGCGTCACTGGTGCGAGAAGCTACGTCCTGCGATCGCCAACCCGCCTGCCCAGCGTGGTGATTAGGTCATATCCCTTCCAATGATGGAAAGTCACAAGAAGAGCCGAAGATCGGGCTCAGAGGCGCATCTTGGAAGAGGCCTACGTCTAGCAGTGGACTGATACCGGCTGATGATGATAAAGCTAAAATTAAGCTATCTACAATGTATCTACATGCCAAATTTCAGCTCAATCGGTTGAGCAGTTTTAGCGTGAAGAAGTATAACAAACATACGCACAAACTTTTGCCAAAAAATATTATACTACATACTTATTAGTAGGAAGTAAGATGGGATTCCTATTTTTTCCCATTTCATCAGGGTTGTCGCCTACCTATTATCGCTTACGTAAATATTTTATCAGAATAATGCACACTGGATATAGATAGTTATTTACCTGCTTTCAACCGAGGTATGGTAACAAATAGTTTATCTTTCCACCTCGCTAAACCACCTGGCATATTATTTACAGGTACAAAATCTCCTCTTTCGATTGCTTGGCCACGCGTTTCATTATTTTCCCAAGCAAATTCCATAGTCTTCCATTGAAACCTTGGAGGAATGAGGCAAAGTGTTGGCAGGAAGTAGACGAAGAAAAGCATATAAAAGAACTGAAGTTTCATGTTTGTGAATTGGTTATTGTTAAAAACGTTAACTATAGGGAGATATAACAGAAACTATTTTATTTCAATTTATCGGGTTTATATTTATTTATAACATTTTTGGCATTTTTGGTTTTGAATTACGTAGTATTTATATTCTCTTTGGTTTTGAAATTACAGATTGTCCAGTCAAAGAGAATATAACCACTATCCATATATAATTATTAATATGACCAGTATCCAGTATTACGTTGTGTCCAGTATCAAAGAGAATATAACCACTACGTTATCCAGTATCACAGAGAGGGGGGTTTTCCTGTATATTATTTTACTCCTTGTTTACGTACAGTCCGGCAAGTATAACTTGGCGTGCCTGTGCGCCACTGTGCTTTTACTTTGTACTTTGATAACAGTTTCTCTTAAAGCACTTTTAAATACTTTTGGCATTATTGAACTATTTTAATGTAGCAGATTTATCAACAATAATGTCGCGGTAATCTCTCAAACGTCAAACTCAGTTTCAATTAAAAGAATTAGTTCCAAAAACCACCACCGCCAAGTTTTACTTGTGGCACTGTAGTATTTATATTCTCTTTGGTCCTTGTTACAGATTAAAGTTTTACCGGCTTCTTTGGTGTCGACCAATTGGCCGTGTTTAATCTACTAGGTCTAGATCTAGGTACACTAGTTTTTTTAGAGATAGTCTTACTTGGCGAACCTGTGGTGGCATTATCGCAAAAGCCAAAAACTAAGAAAATAATAAATAGTCTTATTGCGTATTTCCTATCGGGTGTAGTGGGTCGAAATGAAAGTCCAAAATCCAAATAACTGTACTAATGTATTTGTCTATTATTCACCGTTACATATAAATAGTCACACAAATCTTAACGTAATAATTTACGAATTAAAAACCGGTTGACGCCAGTTACTGATAATTATTACTGCGTTGTTTTTATAAGTAATATGCATGCTTAATGTCATAGTGTTTTTTTAAGAAAAATTACATTGTTTAGCTCTAATCACAAGAATTATAAAAAAAATAAAAAACGTTATAAGTCACTGTTATTACCATCACACAGACAAATTTTGACCTAGATTCAGTGCTCAAATGGAGTAAATGGTACGGCATAAGTGTGAATCCGGTGAAAACACAATTGATAGTCATCGGCGGTTCCAGGATGATATCCAAGATTGACTGGTTCCGCCTTCCTCAGGTAATATTCGACGGAACACATGTACCTATCAGCGATACAGTCAAAAACCTTGGGATACTCTTTGATAGGACATTTTCTTGGGCACCCCAAATAGCTGAAGTTAGTCGTAAGATTTTTGCATCTGCAGGTTCGTTACGACGATTACGTAATCTTCTTCCAATTTCCACCAAAACTGCGCTTGCGCAATCCCTTTTGCTTCCTATACTAGATTATGCTGACACCTGCTATTTGGATTTAACCGAGGAACAGCTTAGTAAGCTTGAGAGACTGCAGAACCTTTGTATACGGTTCATATTTGGATTACGCAAGTATGACCACATTTCAGAATTCCGTAAAAAGCTGAAATGGTTACCTATTCGTCTTCGCCGGAATAGTCACGTCCTTTCTCTTCTATACTCTATTCTATTTATCCCGTGTACCCCTTCCTACCTTAAGGAACGTTTCACGTTTCTTCACCTTTCAAATCCGTTTTCCTTGAGATCCGCTGAAACTCTACAACTTTTAACCCCTATCCATTCCTCACTTGCTTATGAAAAATCTTTTACTGTGCAAGCGGTTCATTTATGGAACGCGCTACCAGTGGAGATTAGACATGCCAAATCGCTGGCTATCTTTAAATCCATGGTAAAAGCCCATTACTTGTTCCAAACATGTTAAAACTGCAACACTACTGTGATTTAATATATATGGTTATGTATATGTGTATTTAATATTATATATACATATATATGTATTTATATTAATATATTTGGGAACATTATTATATATATGTAGGGTATTTTTATGTATTATATCTTAATATACTAAAATTTTAGTAGTCTATTTTGTGTATTATTATTATATATATATATTTTTTTTTTCTGACATCATTAATTTGTATTGTACGCTACCCCCAATTTTTGTTTGTATTCTTCTTTTCCATGCCAAGGTTGTCTGGAAGAAATTGCTTTATGCAATAAGACCGCCGATTGTATTGCCTTATTATTCTACTGTCTTTCATCACATAGTATGTACAATTTGTAATTTCTTTGGTGATCAATAAAGAGTTTTTGTATTGTATTGTATTGTTATTACATTCTAAGTATTTTTGGATATTTACCAACTTCTTATCTTTAGCCCTATCACAAAGTTCCCTACGATAAAAATAATATGATTTAATATTTAATCAGTCAATTTTTTTTATTTTGTTTAAAACCTCCAAAATTGGTATTTTTCCAAAAACTGCTAATTTCTAAATATCTTGTAAACTATTCGTTTTCGGCTATACATTGAGGGGGCAAAAATGTTGCATTTTAGCCCCCCTATCTGCGCCTGGCGGGAATAGGTCGAATTACCAATAAATAAAAATAAAAAAAATCATCCATTGTCAGCACTGTCAGGTGTCAGCACTCAGCCAGCAGTCAGTGTCAGCTGTCAGCACTGGGTGAGCGCGCCTCACGGCACGGCTCAGTCTGTCACTGTACCTAGTACATTCTCTTCTCTTTGACTGACTGACTGAAGTCGACGTCGAGTCTCGAGTCAAGTTAGGTCAATGAATGATCATCAAAAATAGTGTATGGAATATTTACTATCCTAAAAGCGAAAACCTTGTGAACTAATTTACCTATTTGTGTACATGTAAATAAGGTTTCACACACAATGTCAGAAGAAACAGGCGATAGTGAAATCAAAGCAGAAAGTGTTGCAGAAAGTGAATTAAACGTTGAGAAACGAATTGGTTGTGCTCATTACAAACGTAGATCGAAGTTTGTGGTGAGTTATTGACGCCAATTACTTCATTAATCGCAGCACTTGTCATTTATGTGGGCTACAACAACAACCGGGTTCAAAACACCCGTGCTATATTTATACATAAGAACGTAGAAAACCCGAGATGATGCTGTTCTGTTCTCAATCAACTAACAAAGAAAAGGCAACGAACTCGACGCAGTTCAGGGAATGACTGTAAATTTCATGTTGCGTAGTTCAAACATCATCGATTGGAATGATGTACCATTGGCATTATTCACTCGATAAATCCGGAAGTGTTTTCGTACCCAACGGCACTGTGCACAGGACTTTTTTATGAAACTAGTCCATCTAAATGAACATTACGTTAGTAATTGTTCTCATCAAGCTCTTATAGGATTTTAGTAGTTCTGAAACAGCCTGAGTACTGTTTCGCAGCCCCAGATCTAGGGGGGCCAAACCGGGGCACTTGCTCGGGCGGCAGTATCAGGGGGCGCCAAAGTTATATTATGTATAGATAAAAATAAAAAACTAACTTCACAAAGCACCTAGCATATGGCAGCCTGGTTGGCCCACTGTCGACTTGTAAGAAACAGTCGCCACACAGGCCTACAACTTAAGTGAACTTGTGGACTTTTGTCACATTCTTATTACCCCATTTATGAGTATTTTTTTAGTAATTTATCTCAAACACTGGATAGAAGGGCACAACTATCAAATTTCGGCCCCGGTTAAAAAAAAACTTAGATCTGGGGCTGCTGTGTAGTGTAAGACATACCATTTACTCACACAATTTGTATTTTGTTATCAATGGTCATATTGGTCATTGAATGTTTTAAGACACGCCGAGCAGTAGTGATGGTATCTAATGCGATTTTGCATTAATTTCATTAGCATGCTATTTCGTGAGTCTTAGCATGCTAATTGCTATTGCTATGCTATTTGCTAATATGACGATAATTAATTAAGTATATAATTTTGTTAAAATGCTAATTAAAGAGTGCATTCGCCTTAGGAGTTTGGACGTCTCCTAGTATGTTATTATTGTATATCGAATACGTAAACTAAACTCTCACTATCATTAGCCAAAATGTACTAAACTTTCACAAAATATGACGCACGTGCCACACAAACTATTATTATAAGCAGTCACACACATTAATGCAATATACGACCCTAAATACAAGCAGATCAAAGATAGTAACGAAATATTTGCTGAACCTAATTTTCCACAGCCCTTCCCTGCTAATAATCTAGGCGAATTAAACACGCATTCATTCAATATACGACCTATACGACCTAAAGTACAAGCATATTAGAGATAATAATCGCTTAACCTCATTTTTCTTATCACCTGACCTGCTAATGTGCTAATAATTTCATTTATTTCACTTGCGAATGAGTTCAAGCAGTCACGTGAAAGTGAGACAGATAGATATAGTATTCCCGTGGTTGCGACGGAGAGCGCACGCTACTGATGAATTCGCTTAGCACTTCACAGAATTTTGCAACTACATTTAATACGCTAACTGCTAATTAAGCATTAGCATGCTAACAATTCATGTGAATGCGAATTAATCCATCACTACCGAGCAGGCTGTGATGTATGCTGCATTAAGGCATCCATTACACAATAGGTTTTGCTGTCAGTATGCTCACAGTCACGGCTGTGACTGATGGATAACTGATCGTGTAATGGGGTGTCTGGCCGATATTTACATACTTTGATTTGCTGCATGAGCAACCATCAGTCATGACTTTCAGTTTTGAATGACGGATTACCTACTGTGTAATGAAACCTTAAGGAAATTCTCTATTAAGTCAAAGTCAAAGCATTTTTATTCAGTATATGGGCAAATTAAAAATTTGCACTTACACACGTCAAATAACATTAAACAGATCATATTCAATAAAAAATATTATAGATATAACAGAAACATAACTTATAGCTTTGAATTTACAAAAAAAAAAACAAAGGTATTGAGCCATTCAGCTTTCATCTAGACGTCGAACATCACACTTAAAACACATGTTTAATTCCCCTGATTAATGTAGGATTGCCAACCGTACTATTATGTGCACCTGCAACCCAGTGCATGTTTCAGTACTTCAGACAATTTTTATCAGTCAGTTTTTAAACAAAGAACACTAAGGCTGAGTTGCACCATCTGACTTTAACCGTAACTATAACTATTAACCGGTGTTTTTGTATGGATTTTGACAGATTTTTGTCGTTTGCTTTAGATAAAGTGAGATGGTGCAACTCAGCCTAAATCAAAATTAGATGTCTGACCGATGTCACCGACAGACACTAAAACATGTCAAACTTTAACATCCCTCTTTATGCATCTGGGGTTAGTGAAAAGCATACTGATTTTCACATTTATAATTTTTGTATTGATATTTGATGTATAAATAGATTTTTATGATTTCTTTTTTTATAAATAAGCAAATGAGAGGCCTACGTCCAGCAGTGGGCTGACGCCGGCTGATGATGCTAAATTAATTTTTTGGCTTCAATCTCACCGTGCAATATGATTTTGATTTGCAGACTCCATGCTGTAACAAGGTTTACATCTGCCGATACTGTCACGATGAGAACGAGCAGCATTATCTCAACAGAAAGCTGGTCACGGAGCTCATCTGTACAGAGTGTGACACTAGACAGAAAGTGCAGGAGGAGTGTCAGAACTGTAGAGTTCGCTTTGGAAAGGTAAATATTTCTTATGTTTTTTTTCATTGGCCTAAAGTAAGTTGTCCTGTACCTGGTCTTTTTTTTGTTTATCGCAATCTGTGCAAGAGTTTGACCATTATCTTAATAGCTTGATAATAGAAGGTTATATAATGAAGCTTGTGTTGTCATTTTCATCATCACAAATGACACCTTCACCAGCAGGAGTGTTATACTAGTAACCCAAGGCTGTGCTACGCTTCTTCAAGGAGCTGGTATGGTTTGGGTAATTGCTGGCAGGGGTAATGCACAATACACCCCAAGCGGGACGTCAGTGCAGGACTTCTAGCTCCATCACCATTTAGAATTAGAATGGACCTTGTGAGACTGGTTGGGTTTGCTGTATTATGTGAATTGGAGTAAAGTCAGTAGTCCTGTGCCACGTCCACGTTACCTTATTGCCATGCTTAATTTCTGTACAAATCCTCCATCTGTCTTCATCTCCATCCAATGACTCCATCATAATTTACAGCCAGTATTTGTCCACTGTTGGACATAGGCCTCTCCTATGGCACGCCACTGAGCTCGATCTTCAGCTATTTGTTTCCAGTCGCTGCCAGCCAGCTTGCATATATCATTGCTCCATCTAGCTAGCTGGAGGGTGTCCTACACTCTGTTTACCAAGTTCTGGTCTCCACACTAGAACACATCTATCCCAATGGTTATTGGTTCTATGACAGATGTGACCAGTGCATCATCAACCACAATATTGTCACTTAACATCAGGTGAGATAGGTAGTAGTCAAGTGCTCATCTATCAAGAATAAAAAAATTATATTTTCTATAGGCAGCCCGTAACTACATGCCAAACTTATCGAGTTAAAACATAATTTGTTCCAACGTTCCAAACAACAATATCTCTATTTCCAGTACACCTGCCTAATATGCAACCTGTTTGACGATGAAGACAAGAAGCAGTATCACTGTGAAGGCTGTGGGATCTGTCGAGTGGGCGGTCGGGATCGGTTCTTCCATTGTGAGCGATGCAACATGTGCCTGCCGGTGCAGCTGCAGATGGCTGGACATAGGGTGAGAAACATTTTTTACTCTACTGAAAAAGGAGGAGGGAAAAGGAGTCTATCCACTATGCCGTATCATTACAAACTGCTAGGGATGTGTCATGTTTCTTTCCATGAGATATTGTGAAGAAATGTGAGATTGAGATGTAGTGCTACTGTTTTATAAGCATGTGATGTGACGTCATCAGAGACGTCATCATTGAATATCACTATGTCTCAGGATTGCAGATGGAACAATTGCTATTTATTTTTATACTTAATATGTATTCTCGAATTAAAAAAATAAAGCCTTTTATTTTGTACATTTTATGTAGGTTTTATAAATGCTAATGTTTTTGGATGCTTGCGTGTTACATATTTTGAATAGTCACAAATACCATATTGTAGTTGTAATCTTGCAATAATCATGGTTGAATCACTACGAATCTCGACTGTGATGCACAAGTCAGTCTCAGACTAAGTTATTCATAATTTAAGATCATTTACAATACAAAAGAAACAAACTTGAAATGCCATGCAAGTAATTTTCAGTGTTAAGTTTGAGGTGTTTATCTCCATATCTCTGGAGATACTTATCAGATCTCGATAAAATTACAATAGAACCAAACAGGAAGCATACACTCTCAAACAGGAAAATAATTTGGCAAATCGGTTAAGAAATGCAGTTCTGAGGTAACAACAAACAAACAGAAAACAGGCAAACTGACAACCTCCTCCTGTTTTTGTGAAGCCGGTTAAAAACGTGGTAAATCAACGTACTAAATCAGTATCTTCTATCCCCAGTGTGTAGAAAACGTGTCCCGTTCAAACTGCCCCGTGTGTCTAGAAGATATCCACACGTCTCGCATCCCGTGCCACATCCCCGACTGTGGCCACTTGTTGCACCGGCCCTGCTTTGAACAACTGTTACACTCGGGACACTACGCCTGCCCAACCTGTCAGACTAGTATGATTGATATGTCTAATGTAAGTATATACTATTTGTTAACCCCCGATTAGGCATGGAACATATAACGCATCACTAGTTAAATCACTAGTGAAAACAAAATTCACGTGCCACGCCAGTTATGTGCATCAAAACCGTATGTTACATATAGCGCGAGCGTGATTTATCACGCGGGTCAAGCTACATTATAATTCGCAGAATCACATCGTGCGAAAGAGACATAGCATTAGCAACAACATTTGTAAGCGACAGTTGCCACTGGCTAGAGGAGAGAATTTGTTTAAGTAAAATTGGATCTTATTCTCAACACGTTTAGTCTTAAATTTATCTTTAGTTATTTTTCACTTACTTCGGTAAATAACGCTGCGTTACAAAAACTTCAAATGAAAATGAGTCTTATTTTAAATACGTTAAGGTTTTGATTTAATAAGTACTTGAAATTTATAATGCCAGTGAAATCACACCGTGGCTCGTGAAGTCGTGAGACAGGAAGGACTTCGACTTCACTCACTTGTAATCTTTACTTGTCGCTGCGCGCCACGCCGTGTCTCACGTGTTTACTGTTTGTTTATTAAAACATACCTTTGGTCCTTGCTTAGCATTAGCTAATATCGTAGTATCGCGTCAATCAATTCAATAGCACAATATCCAATCAATTCAATTTCACTGCGAGTGCGACATGAAACAGGCGGAAAATAAAGCACCACTGTGACAATAATCGTCACTAACAAAATATAACGGTCGTGATTTTTCACGCATGATGAATGATGATTATCACTGTTATGATAATAAAAAATAACTTCACGAAGTGATAGTGAAATAAAAGTAGCTATAACATCCATGCCTACCCCCGATGCAAAACGAAGGGGTGTTATAAGTTTGACGTGTGTGTCTGTGTATGTGTGTGTCTGTCTGTGGCATCGTAGCGGCGAAACGGATGAACCGATTTGGATTTAGTTTTTTCGCGTCTTAATCGAGAGTGTTCTTAACTTTGATGAATGAAAATCCGTTCAGCGCTTATGAAAATATGAGCTTTTTAACGGAACCCTATTACTGAGACTCCGCTGTCCGTCTACCTGTCTGTCTGTCTGTCTGTCTGTCTGTCTGTCCGTCTGTCCGTCTGTCCGTCTGTCTTCAGGCTGTATCTCATGAATCGTGATAGTAAGAGAGATGAAATTTTCATAGATGATGTATTTCTGTTGCCGCTTACCGCTATAACAACAAATACTAAAAACAGAATAACGTTAAAAATTAAAGGGGGTCCCCCCCTTACAATAAACGTGTTTTTTACTATAGCGCCCTCTATGAATGTTTGTTTACCTTATTAATAAAATGAATTACCTACCCTAACACCTTTGTGATAACGTTCACTTAGTTGGTGTTAGAAGTTCGTTAGATGGCGTTGTAGTAAATAAGCATGTATAGTATTGACACGGTAATATAATATAATATTACCGTGGTATTTTGCTGCAGTTCGGGACCCTCCGTGTGCGAGACGCAAGTCTGACTCGCACTAGGCTAGTTTAATTTCTAGTCGAGGTCACTATGAAATCAACTTTAATAGATCTAATCAATTCGAAATTCGATATCCTTTTACTTTAACGATATTGTAAATGTTTGCTATTCACTGCTCGTCCATCAGTGATTATGTAAAGTAATGTAATATTTCCAGTTATGGAGCTACCTGGACTCCGAAGTGGCGGCTACTCCGATGCCCCCTGAATACTCCAACTACAAAGCGACCATTCTATGCAAAGATTGTCATAAGGTGATTTTTTTTAAGTTTCAGTAGAGGAGTTAAATAATTTATGATCTTACAAAACTAAAAAACCGACTTCACATGCCGCGATAGTCAAAGTAGCCAGTATCATGTCATCAAGGTATACAAATTTGTTTATATTGTTTATCTCCTTTTCTCAGGAGATGATTACCAGATCTCAATAAAATTTTAATGGGACCATGCGGGAAGCATAATCTCTTAAATAAAAAAAGAATTGTCAAAAGATTTGTTAAGATAGATTTAGTAACAAACATTTCAAAAAAGTCGAATTAAGAACCTCCTTTTTTGTGAAGTCGGTTAAAAGAGAAAGAGATCCCAAACAGTGATACGTAATTCAAACACATTTTGTATTTATTGACTCATTTACGATAAAATGTAACATCCAGAATACTCTTTCTAAGTTGCCTGATTTTTTTTAATACATTGGGCTTAGTTTTTTTTTAAATACTTATTTATCTACTTAGCATAGATGTCTCACTACCATTACAATCTAGCCTTATAACTAGCTAGGCTAATAAGTGGTAATCGAGGGCCCGGTGGCGTAATCGGGAGAACGGTCGGCTTTGATGCCAGAGGTATCGAGTTCAAGCCCCGCCGTGCAACAATGAATTTTTCTATAGAAAAATGTATGTGCGCTTTTCACAGTGGCCCTCCAATGAAGGAAAAACATCGTTGAGAAACCAACAACCCCCGCATGGTGGCAGGGCACTATCTAGTGTCCGCCTGGCCAGCTACCACCTTCAAGTTAGAAAATCTGTCGCCAAACATCTAATGTGTTCCAGCAGTTGTCCTTGAGAGCCAGTTCCCATTCTAGGCCTAGCGTGATTACCCTCTTTGACCGCGTCATCACTTACTAACAGGGGCCTTATTCAGTATGACCAATGAGATAACGCGTTCCTTAACGCGCCACGTTACGTTATTGAAAAATTGTATTCTGTATGCCACACGATAGGTAAATGATACAAAACGCGCGCGTTACACGTCCTCATACGCCACGATATTTTGACAGCTCAAAACGCGCTCATAACCTTACCCTACCGCGTTTAAATTGGCATAGAGAATACCATAACGCGGAGATAACGTAACACGGTACGGTAAGACTTTAAAATGGTCATACTGAATAAGGCCCCAGGTGAGATAGTGGTCAAACGCTAGCCTATAAGATATAAAAAAAATAAGTAATTTGATTTTAACTTAATTTACTATTAGAATATTACTAAGAATGTGTCCATTAACACTTTTCTTAACAAACAAGAACAAAGTGTCTTCCCTTAAGAGACATCTTAAGGGAAGACACTTTGTTCTTGTGTTCTTTTAAATAGCGTTGGGCTGAGTTGGCTTAATAATAAAATCTTGTGCTAATGACATTGTAACTTTTGCTGCAAACCTTACATATTTAGTTTACTTACATTACACTTGTGAGTAGATTTTTAGGGTTCCGAACCCAAAGGGTACCCAACGGAACCCTATTACTGAGACTGCGCTTTCCGTATGTTTGTCTGTCTGTCTGTCCATCAGTCTACAGGCTGTATTTCATGAACCGTGATAGTTAGATAGTTGAAATTTTCACAGATGATGTATTTCTGTTGCCGCTATAACAATAAATACAAAAAACAAAATAAAGCTAAAAATTAAAGGGGATCCCCATACAAAAAACGTATTTTTTACTATAGCGCCATCCATGAAAGATTGTTTACCTTATTAATAATATTAATTACCTATCCTAACACTTTTGTGTTAACGTTCACGTAGTTGGTGTTAGAAGTTCGTTAGATATTCGTTAGATGGTGTTATAGTAAATAAGCATGTTAAGTATTGACACGGTAATATAATATAATATTACCGTGGTATTTATACTGCGGTTCGGGACCCTCCGTGTGCGAGACGCAAGTGTGACTCGCACTTGGCCAGTTTTATTTACTTTTCTACTCTGTTTTAATGAAATGTGGTTTACTTATATTTCAGTTATCCAAAGTAAAGTTCCACGTGGTGGGACTAAAGTGTCAACACTGTGGTGCCTACAACACGTGTCAAACTAACGGCTTCCATAAGTAAGTTCATATTATTTACGTGTTCATTTACTTGTTTTACGTGTATGTTTACGTGTTCATACGTGTTCCTATTTTTACATGTATGTTTACGTGTTCATATTATTACGTGTCAAACTAACGGCTTTCATAAGTAAGTTCATATTATATTTTACGCACCGTCTACAGAACAGGTGGCTTACACAGGTGGTAGGAGCATATTATATCAATGTTCCGCCTGACTTGATACCAACAAGTGGCTCACCACCATAAGGACACAAAGAGGCGGGTTCCCGGTGCAGATACGAGTATGTGCTCTGACTCTAGTCTCCAACCTGTTTCTTTATGCGTGAGCGCATATGATCACATTGGAATATTTTACCTGTACGTATACGCGTACCGGTTCGTTTGCACCAAGAACCCGCCTCTTTATGTTCTCACCCTAAAGGAGAAAGAAAATCTGCCTCCATAACCTTACGGTGTTCCGGCAGCACACGAACCTTGAGAGTCAGAGTATTCTAAGCCTAGCGTGTTCACCATCTTCGACCACGTCATCTCATACCACCATGCGAGATAGTGGTCAAACGCTAGGCTATAAGAGATAAAAAACAACAGTACAGAACAGTAGTAATGTTTTTGTCTGTCTGACATCATCAGCCCCCAGGGTATTGCAAAAGTTCATAAGCTAGGGTGACAACCTAACATAATCATCGGGCCGTCAGCTTATTTGTCAACTCTTCCATTAAACCTACGATCGATCTACCCTCCAAAAAACAAGAAAATAAATAATTACCTACACTGATATGTTTTGTTAAAGGGACGCAGACACCTCAGAAGCAGATTCGACCGCATCATCGTCATCGTCCTCATCATCATCGAATCCCGCGCCATCGTTCGAAGCGCCACGACAAGAGGACCCGACGAATGAGCTCCCCCAACCCAACGCATTGGACGAGCCGCCGCAGGCCTAGCACAGGCGACACCGGGCGTGCTAACTAGTATGCTGGTAATGTACCCAGGGTTAGATGTGCCCCAGTAGGGTTGAAATATGCCCTAGTAGGGTTTGATGTACCCCAGGAAGGTTTGATGTACCCCAGGATGGTTTGATGTGCCCCAGTAAGGTTTGATGTACCCCAGTAAGTTTTGATGTACCCCAGTAAGGTTTAATGTACCCCAGAAGGATTAAAGATACTTCATTAGAGTTAGATATATTCTATCGGGGTTTCATGTACCCCAATGGTGGTTTAAGCAAAGTCAAATGTACCTTTAACATGGTTAGATGTACCCCAGTAGAGTTATGTCGAACTTTATGGAATTTAATGTACCTTGGGGAGTAAAATGTGTACCAAAGGGTAAAACTAGTTCATAATAACTATGCAAATACTGGTTGAAAGCAGAATTATAATTAACATTTTGGAATCTACCTTTTAAACGAATATTCTCGAAACGAAGAGTGAATATAGATTCGACATATTCACACGTTTTTTCCTACTTTTGTCCATTTTATCTAAGAATATAAATATATAAATAAACTTTATTTGTATATAATATACGATTTATATAAGTAATATAAGCGCTTGTTTTTAAGCAGGACTAAATAGATACCAATATAATATTTTTGTTTCTACTTATAGTCGATATCAGTCTTCGATCAAGAATCTATAGATATAAGGTCGACGCAAAAAGAATGTCCCGACAATTAAGAGCTCACACCGGGCGGTGCGCTCTTATTTTGTTCGTCGAACACAAATACTTTTGTGACGAATAGCCGTAAGTATAAGATGATGTTTTACAGAATTGCGACTTTATTTTAAGGTGTTATGGTCATAAAGATGTTGATCATAAAACGGTTTTATAACTTTTGTCTCTGTTTATTAGTCAGTATACACTTTGGACAGAATTTGGCTTTGATTTTGTAGGTAACCCGTTATCTATAGATTCTTGATCGAAGATAGCAGTCGTAATATTCGTAATGTAAAGACTGGGCCCAGTCTACATTGTATAGCGGTGGATGAAAACTATGTTTATGTTTTATCTACTGTTATATAATGTTGTCTTTTGTCAGTGGATAAAATAATTAAATCCTGCTTTTGTTTACTGACTAAAACATTTTGTCTTTTGCCGGTGGATAAAATAATTATATGCGGGTTTTATTAACTGACTAAAACGTTTTGTGTTTTGCCAGTGGATAAAAATTGTGTCCTATGATTTTGTGTACTGACCAAAACATTAAACATATATCAGATACAATGATTATTCAAAACATACAATGATTATATTCTATTTTTGTTTATTGATTAAACCATTTTTTTTCTTTGAATAGAAATATGGCCCGCTTGTTTTTATCTACTGACTAAAACAATTTTTCACGACAAAATCAAGTAAAAAAAAATGGTTAGGGTAATCCTGTTTAAAAAAATAATAAATCACTTTATTATATTTTATATTGAATCGCTCAATATATATTCTAGCTCTTTACATTTGTTAATGAAAAATTATGATATATTTTAAACGGTTAGTAATGGTTTAAAACTAAAAAAAAGAGTATTAAGAAAAACTACGCGTTAAAAGTGATACTTCCAAAATCATTCAATTTATTTCTCAACATCACTAACTTATGTTTTGTACAACTCCATCTGTTGAACTTTAGCGAATACGTCTTCGTAGTTACGCCGTTCTACAATAGAGGGCGTTTATAAATATAAAATATAACATGACGCTTACGTGACTTCCGCTGCTTTCAGACCGTGACGCTACGTCATTTCCGTCAAATTTTACTCGAGTGCGCTTACTAAAGATGTTACACTTCAAAAACATGGCCGAAAAAATGCAGATAAGATTAAAAGAAATGCATGTTAAAGTTTAGTGTCGTCATTCGTCACACTATATATGATATCGATAAGATAAGATGAAATGTCATATCGATATTTTCGTCGATTATACGATAATTAAATAATCTAAACTAATTTTATAATAAAGAGGAAAGATTAATGCGATTTAACGTAAAAACTACTGGACCTATTTCAAAAATTCTTTCACTAATGGAAAGCTACATTATCAGCGAGTAACATAAGCTATATTTTATCCCCGTATTCTCACGGTTACGGGCACTACGCGGGTGACACCGGGAGGCGCTGCTAGTGTCCTTATAAACTTTAAATAGGGCCGACTTCAAACGATGTACGGGTTTTATTAGTTAATTTTAAATTATCATGAATTTTGTGATAATCAATGAAAGTTATTTTAAAATTAATCAAAAGAAAAGCAAGTTTGTGAGCGTTGTTTGCATACCATTAATATCCGTTTAAAAAAACAGTCTAGCTTAATTTTAAAATTTTCCATGCTTATACAATTAAATTAACATTCTTGTATTATAATTTGTACAAAGTTTTGTTTGTCTGAAGTATGTAGTGTAAATACTAGTAAAATTTATAAAAATAACTAAATTAATACAAATAGGCACAAATCTGTAATACAACAATTGTTGCTCAATCGATCTCAAAAGTCTCACGAGAGAATGGTGGCGATTCTTATGATGTTCTAATAAAAACAAATTTGACTGCACTAAAACTCTTTCCGTCTGTTTTTTACTTCCAAGTTTAGACAAAGATAGCGCTATTTTATTTCAGATCTTTGTCACCTATACTTCATAATTTCAAATCAGTCATATTACAGTTTAAAACTATTAATGGTACTGTCAAATTTAATTACAGCAACATCTGAGTCGTTGCCAATTTAGTTGCAATTTTAGACTAATAAAATCTCATATAGATGCAGCTTTACTTTTCGTTTTTTTTTATGAATTTTAGAATCACTATTTGTTACTAAAACTGTCGTGTTACTTTTTAACTATCATTATAAATTAAAGTCCAGTTATAAATGGCGCTTACCATTATTAAATATCCTTCTTGTATCTTTATATACCTAGTCTAAATAGCTCACACCCATCAATGGCATTAGTAAAAAAATAAATACTCTAAGGGCCACTTTCAGCGCTTTCTGATAGCGCTAATATGAAGATATCTGACTGATTTTTGACAGCTTTTATATGGCGTCATGTGTCAGATAACTATCTAACGCATTATCAGGACCCGATGAAACAGGCCCTTAATAGTATAAATCTCAACTTCAAATGGCTGAAGCTGACGAAAAAATATTAAGTAACTAGTTAAATAGACAACTTGTTTGGAATATACTTAGCAACTCGCCTTAGCATTTAGCTTATATAAAAATGCAATGTAATTTGTCTAAAAAATAATACATTAAGGCCCAGTTTCACCGGTGCCTGATAGCTCTATTAGGAACTTAACTGACATATTTTTGACAACTTTTATGTGGCGTCAACTGTCACTTTATAATGAACTAGGTAGGTACACCTTCCTTCCTTACCTTTGAACGTTAGTTCATCGTAACACCACGACGGTTCTCTTTTTGCACAGACTATCAAAGAACACGCAGATATTATTATTATCTTCTTTATTTACTTTACATCACGGGTCGGAAATCGCCCGGTCTTTTGGAAGGCATTGACGGAGCCGAAGCCAACGGCTCCGTCAATGCCTTCTTCTTCGTCATGAGGCGCTTTACAATATTACCTTAAATTATATGATTTGTGGATGGAGAGATGAAAAACTATAAAAAGATGGTACATTAATTTATTATGGCTATGAATGTGTGCTGCTTGATGTCTGTTTTCTATATTATTATTATTATTAGTTTACAATAGATGGGAAGGATCATAATAACAAGTAGTACAAAACCAAGCAATAAAATGTAGCTTTTATATACTAAATACTAATAAATTATTTGTAAAGAAAACGCTAGATTTATGTAGAATATTATATAGATAAATTATAGTGCAATCTCTATCTGAAGTCTATGTTTAATTGAGCCAAGCAATATTATTTTTAATATTGTTATCAATTAAAATGTGTCGTTTCTTATTTGCGTCAAGAAAGTTCAAGCACGACGTCCTAATACGATTGAAAGTCAAAAACATACATTATAAAATATATTATCTATTTCGTATCAAAACTTCATCAAAAACCCCTGATTCTCAATCATTCGAATTCAGTCCTATTCGGATTCAGAAGTATCATTTTTATAGTGAGAGGATATTGTAACACTTACAGTGTTACTTATAAAAATCTCTTGATCAATTGCTAAACTGCCTCTCAGCTAAGAAGCTCTCAAGGATTTGATCGTTGCTCAACTTTTTTTCAGTCATAAACGTTAGTCAGCCATTGCTTGGTTGAGACACAAAATAGATATGCTCCATGGGCTGTTGGCATAGATTATAACCAAATTAATCGACTAAAGAACGATTCTAGCCCCCAGATATTCACTTTTTATCTGTAACGGACTAGATTTGACAGATCAAGTGACAGAAAAAATACCGCGAAATCCTCGCTAGTCTAGACTTGGCATATATCAGCTGATTGATTCTGCCAGCGCCATCTTGCCTCTCACCAAGTGCTTAACACGGTCCCGGCGGTGGCTAACTTTGAGAGCTGTCAATGCAATTCTCAACGACCTCTCAACTTTGATTACCGTTTATAACTGAGATTTTCCTTGATCAATAGTGCAGCAATATTATAGAGGTATTTTCTCTCTGATCTTGTGTATGTGTGTGTTGATCTCAATTTGTGTTTTTCAACTTTAACTTTACCCCGTATTTTGTAGCAGAAACGTCACTGTTTAATTGGTGCTTTGCCCAAAATATTGTTGTAATTAAAAAGCAGCATATTAAATACTGGGCACCTACACGCCGTCCGAACGAATGCTGAATAGAGGGATATGGAGCTATATGGATGTGTCTTTTTTCCATTCGCTGTTCGTTTGCTTGGTCTGACTCTGAACCCGGCATCATATGCCTAAACTCGGTCTCTCGAAAGAAGTCTCGCAGACGCGGCGCTGCAATCTTGCGACTAAACAACCTATTAATTTCATTTCAATTTCGTTTTAGTAATTAAATTATTTTTTAACACCGTTGCTCGTAAAGTTGATGTAATTCCACCGGTTTTAAATATGTAAAGCGGGTCATAAAAAACGCGTGTGTTACCAAAGCAAATAGTTAAGTTATAGTCCATACAAATTCCATAACAGTATTATTTGCCATTTCGCGCGCTGTTGCTATTCAAATTTCGAACTAATCGCCGCGCGGCGCCAGAGCCTGAGATCGCCTGAGACGGAGTTTACATCAAGTGAGAGTGATAAATCGTACCGTTTTATAACGAATAGTATGCCATAGAATAACTGAAGATATATACATAATCCTTCCACAGAACACTAACATAGCCTTATTAACCTTAGATTGCAATAGATTCTCAATATTTATGACTGAATACTGTAGATGTATTTTAAAGAACAGCGTATATGTATTAGTATTTTAAATAGCCATACTCAAGAATTCTAACTTTGTACGCTAGTAAACTGCTATATATTGAAACGCTCGTCGATATTATCGAGGGCCTGGTGGCCTAATCAGGAGAACGGTTAGGTTTGATGCCAGAGGTACCGAGTTCAAACCCCGCCGTGCACCAATGGATTTTTCTATCGAAAAATTCTCACAGTGGCCCTCCGGTGACGAAAAACATCGTTAAGAAACCAATAACCGCCGCATGGTGGTAGGACACTATTTAGTGTCCGCCTGGCCAGCTACCACCCTCAAGTTAGAAAATCTGTCGCCAAACACCTAATGTGTTCCGGCAGCTATCCTCTAGAGCCAGTTCCCATTCTAGGCCTAGCGTGCTTACCATATTCGACCGCATCATCACCTACCAACAGGTGAGATAGTGGTCAAACGCTAGCCTATAAGATATTAAAAAAAATTTAAATCGAAGTCTATTTATACCGTACTATAACTACCGCACATCAGAAAAGAAGTAAAGTTAAGCTCATGCAACAGTACATTAAAGTATATCAATGTACTGTGATCGTACTCTGTAGGAACACTTTACAATGACAGCATAAAAAGCAGCTAGGTGGTCCTTAATTTTTTATCCCGTTTCAGTTTTTTGCTCGCTAGCGTACAGAATTGGAACTTAACCTGACCTTAACCTCAGTAAATTGTTTGGGGTGATGTCGATTTCAATTTGACAGACATTTGAACAGTTTGCTGTTTTCGTCTCTGTTTGTCTTCAGATGTAAGACAAGGATAGAGCTGTTTTAATACTGTCAAAGTTGTTGCTAGAAATCGGTGCCACGCGCTTTCCTTACCTGGGCCTCTAGACAAAATCCAATTTCCTGTGTTCATTCACGCTAACGTAAGTTCAAAATGTATGGAATGACATTTGTGTTTCCGCAACAAAAATGTCATTTCCATACATTTTGAATTAGCATTAGCGTGAATGAAATCAGGAAATTGGATTTTGTCTAGGGGCCCTGACCCTCTAGAAAAAAATCAATTTCTATAGGCGTACATACATGTCAAACGCCACTTCAAAATACATGCGAATGACATTTGTTGAGGACAAAGAAATGTCATTCCCATACTTTCTGGAGTAGCGTGTGGCTTGATTGCTTATATTCCACACATACAACGTGTAACTTAATAAGCGCAAGACCTCGGACACCCCAGTTAGAATATCGAATCCAAAATATAATAGCAAAGGCGCAAACTCGTTTTGAGACACGTAAGCATATTTTTTCAAGATTTTAGACATACCAAATTAGTACAAAATTTATGGTAACACTAAAAAAATAAAATGGAAAACTTACGTTAATCTGTACTTCTATGGCGTCCTTTTTTTAACCGACTTAAAAAAAAGTAGGAGGTTTCTCAATTCGACCGTATATTTTTTTATTTTATTTTTTATGTTTGTTCGCGGATAACTTCGTCGTTTATGAACCGATTTTGATTATTCTTTTTTTGTTCGAAAGGAGATATCCCAAGTGTGGTACCATGGTAATTTTATCGAGGTCTGATAAGTATCTCCAGAGATATTGAGATAAACATCTCAAAATTGGTACTGAAAATGAATAGCGCGGCATTGAAGTCGGTTCTTTTTTAGTTTTTAAACGATATTATTTCTTCTTCTTTAAACGATATAACTTTCTAAATTTGCATCGCCTTGTCAACGCACATTATTGCACGTTTTTGTAATTGTTGTTTTAAAATATGTATCACTACAGCGTTCGTTTTCATATTATTGCATCATTATACGAGTCGGCTGTACATTGGCTCCTGACTCTTTCCGAGACAGTATTGGGAACACATGTGCCGGAGTCTCGCAGACGATGAGTTGTAGCCAAAATGGTTCTTGTGCTCACCCTAGTTCCGTATCTTTCGATGTACACGTGACACGCTAATACATTGTTATCGCAGAATGACAATGTTCTCACCGTTTCCGTATACGAAAAAGCCATTGCTCGCGAATACCTTCCCAGTCCCCTTGATTCGGGGGCGGAGGGATAGCCCGATAGATCGTAGACGGAAAATTAAACGATAGATACATTTCCTATTAGTGTAATCTTAGCAGGCAGCGTCACAGCGCCCACGTCACCTAGAAGGTTGTTGTCTGTTCGTGAAATACCTAATAAAACTTTTTTAGCGAACCAAGTATAAATGCAGATATCAATACCGGGTGGAGTAGTGACATGGGGCGTTCGAATCAACAGTTTGTAATTATATCACTAAAGACTACTAAGTATAATAGTTACTACGAAAAACGACCGATTTATGACAAGTAAAAATTAACCTTACTTAACTTATGATAAGGTATCAGTTTTTTAATTGCAACCACTCGATGGAATCATCGTAACCATAATTTCAGATTTACTAATCATTGATTCGGTAAAAATGAATATAAACCAAATCGGATTCAGTAGTCGATTCTAAACAAACTAATTTTAGGTCTTGCGTTTATGTTACACGTTGTATAGATCAATTGATATTATCTATATCTATTGTTAACTTAACATATTTTGTTTGACCTATATTGACCTATATTATTACTTGATATTATGTTTTTGTACTGTGTTGTGATGCTTTAAAGATATTAAAATGCATATTGTGTTGAATAAATTACTGATTTTTTAATATTTTAAGTAAGAAGGTAAACAACGAATATGTAATGCTTGCTTATAGTTATCAAACCATCTTGTATATTTAATATTATAATTTAATTAATTTAATTTATACGTTATAGGCTAGGCTAATTTATACGTTTGACCACTATCTCACCTGTTGGTAAGTGATGATGCGGTCGAAGATGGTAAGCACGCTAGGCCTAGAATGGGAACTGGCTCTCAAGGATAGCTGCCGGAACACATTAGATGTTTTGGTGACAGATTTTCTAACTTGGGGGTGGTAGCTGGCCAGGCGGACACTAGATAGTGTCCTACCACCATGCGGGGGTTGTTGGTTTCTTAACGATGTTTTCCTTCACCGGAGGGCCACTGATAGAAGCGCACATACATTTTTCGATAGAAAAATCCATTGGTGCACGGCGGTTTGAACTCGGTACCACGGCATCAAAGCCGAACGTTCTCCCGATTACGCCACCGGGCCCTCAATTATGTTTCTTTGAAGTGTTACACACTTTATATTTTTGTAAATTGTTAAACACAATCCAAAATTTCATCGTACCGACGGGACTTGAACTCGCAACCTCCTGGATAAAATGTCCAGGTGCTTTGCCAATAAAGCTACAGTTTAGTTAAGATCAAATTTTGGATTGTGTTTAACAATTTACAAAAATATCTTGTTTATTATTTGCGTTGTTTTCAACCGCCTTCAAAAATATATAGTACATAGACTCACTTAATTCGACGTGTTTTTTTATTAGCGCAGTGCGTATTGTGTTAGTTTATCATTGAATTGACTGTATGATAATTAAGATCCACCTGTTCCTGAGAAAATCAGTGGTGACAGACGGACAAACAGACGGACAAGAAAGTGATCTTATAAGGGTTCCTTTTTTACCTTTTGAGATACGGAACCCTATAAACGAAAACAACCGACTTCCATGCCCCGCGGTCAGTTTCAGTTGCAATTTTGAAACGCTTATCGTCATATCTCTGGAGATACTTATCAATCTCGATAAAATAATGGGACCACCTCGGAAATGTACCCTACCAATTAAAAAAATAATCATTCGGATCGGTTCACAATTGACGGAGTAATCGCATACAATACATAAAAAAAAACAACATAAAGACGAATTGAGAACCTCCATTTTGCCAGTCGGTTGAGAATAAATCGTCGCGCCACGTATAATTGGACAGCGTAACCACAGTTTTAGAATTAATATTCGGTGTCGTCCGACATCAAAGTCGATTCCCAACTGTTCGGATTGTAAAACCGTGATATGACGACGCCAGTGGCCGCGCGTCCTAGTGCGCGACGTTCATTTTCTACGGCTATCGTCGGTCGGTCGTTGTTGTGACTGGCTGGAGTCGAGGCCGTCTCTAGGGCGCGAGGCGTCTTAGGCGGCCACATGCTTCCGGAATTCCATTTCGAACGCAGTCAATCCACCCATATCTATGGAAATATCACATACGTTTGGTATTTTACGAATATCGGTAGTTAACGGTAGTCAACGGAATTCCGAATGTATGTGACCGGCCTTATGGCTCAACACATCTCCGATCAGCCTCTAGATAAAATACAGGGCTGCGTTCATGTCCTCTGGGGAAAGTGGTTTGGTTGTTTTGCAACTCCCTCGAAGGTCCGGAACGACCGCGGGCGTTTTTCACTCAAATTGTGACTTTGACATTTTGCACAGACTCAAATTTCGAGGTTATGTCAATTTATTTTTCTGAATATTTTCCGTTTGTTTTTACGATGAATGTTTTATCATGGCACGCCTCGGACTCGACAATGCAAATTTCTGCCCGTTAACTTAATCTGTAATAAAAATTATAGCTTTCCCGCGAATTTTTTTACTTTCTGTCACTTACAAACGTCAGAGCAATTTTGAACTATCGAATTTGATAGTCAAGAAGTTGTAACTGGAGTGAACAACCGAGGTCGTGAATGACACGGCTGCGCTGGGCTGCGTTCACGACTTACGCTCGGAGTGCACCCAAACGCTCTAACCCCGTTCACGACCTCAGAGCGTCACATTCGCTAAGCGAGTTAGAAAGAGAGGTTAGAGCGTTTGGTTGCACAGGTTGCACTCCGAGCGTAGGTCGTGAACGGAGCCCTAACCAAATGTGACGCTCTGAGGTCGTGAACGCGGTTAGAGCGTTTGGTTGCACAACAGACGTAGTCGTGAACGCACCCCAGTTTCTGTTAGCGTTCACGCCCAACGCGATTTCAAAATTTATGGTAATTACGTTAATGTTCCATGGCAAATGTCAATTGTCTAGCTTTAGTGTATAGCGGATCTAATTGTGCATTTATAATAATTTGGCATATGGAAAGATTTATTCGTTTTACGCAAGCCCACTGACGCAATACGCCCGTACTTACACCTTATTTTCGCTAGCCTTATTAATATTATATTGCTGTATATAGCAGTAGTAGGTCATTTAATTATAATTTTTTATTAGTTGTTGATTTATGTTGAATCATGCGATGTGATACTCTGTTATGTTTCTCAAATAATATAAATGTATGAAATAAACTTACTATGAACACATACATTGGTGTATTTTTATTTCCCTTTGTGTTTATGCATAGGTAGGCACAGATAGATAAATATATCTATGGTATGGGGTATTTATTTTTTAATTGAAAAGATCGAGCTCAGTAGCGTACCATATGTGAGGCCTATGTCCAGCAGTGGACAAAAATAGGTTGATGATGACGATAGTTATTTTTTATATCGAACTGGGTAGCACTTGACTATAATACTGTCTCACCCGCTGATCTGACCAGATGTTAAGTGTTGTGTCATCAATGATATCTAGAGATTTAGTCATTGCGCAGTTTCGTTCTAATCCCGAATGTCCGCTACTACACCACATTTCAAAGTTCAAACGGGCTCAAGATCGGCTGCATATCTAAATTGCGTACGGCGCGCTGATTAGTTCTTAACGCTTTATACTAAGCTAGCAGCCCGCCCCGGCTTCGCACGGATGAAATAGATACATCATATTGGACAGCCCGTTGGCGTAAAGGCCAGCGACCGTCAGGCTAAAAGTAGAGGTATACCTTCACTTCTAGCCTGACGGTAACTTCAAACAAAGATGTTCAAGACTTGTTGGGGATTCCCTTGTAATTTTTCAATTTAACAAGTTGCCATTATTAAAGTCGCATTCCTGGAATCTGATTTATTTATATTCCGAATGAGGGAGAAATGTTCACTAGTTCAATGTATAGTTTGTAAGTCAGAGTCCGAGGGGCCCCCAGAGCTTGGGCGCCCCGGAGCGCTGTCCCGTCTAGCCCTCCGGTAGCTACGCCACTGTCGTCGTATGTCAAGGTATATAAATGCATCGTTATACTTACAAATGTATGTGGATATATTAATAAAAACGGCTCGGCCGATTTCCTTAAAATTTAAATGGGACCACCTGGGAAAGGGTACCCCCTTTGAAACAATATAAGAATTTTCCAAATCGGTTCAGGCATCATGCATCTTCGAGTATAATCGGTGAAAATACATTTTTTTTTAAATATTACGACTAATTGAGAACCTCCTCCTTTTTTGTGGTCGGTTAAAAATTATGGTTATGTTTTTTGAATGTCCGTATGTATGTATATTTCTTTGTAAGCTCTGGGCTGCGTTCACGACCTACGCTCGGATTGCAACCAAACGCTCTAATCCTGTTCACGACCGCAGAGCGTCACATTCGCTAAACGAGTTAGAAAGAGAGGTTAGAGCGTTTGGTTGAACAGGTTGCACTCCGAGCGTAGGTCGTGAACGGAGCCCCGTAGCCTAAACGGCAATATCTTGTATTTACGTTAGGTACGCGTGAATTGACATTGCCGAATGCGTGGTGCTCAGAGCAATAATTACTAAAGTATAATTATTTATCTGAGGCGTGGTGACCTTGCCGGTCGTGTGGAGTTGCCCAGCCGTTATTGCGGAGATTTGCCAGCGTTGTTCCGCTACGGTGCCGTATCGTAAGTATCGTATCAGTGTGCGTTTATAAATTATAATGATAACAGTCGTCGATAACGGCGCGGTAATATTACTGTGATAACGATAATGATTTGATAAGTGGGATTTTATTTAATTATTCAAGATGAAGCGTTAAATAAATAAAATATAATTTAATATCGTTTACAAAACGAAAAACAACGACTTCACATGCCGCGATCGTCATTTTTAGGGTTCCGAACTCAAAGGGTACCAACGGACCATATTTATTACTATTATATACATATTTATTTTTTATCTTAAGCTTAGGTTTTTTACAAGCTTTTATTTAACTTGCAATGTATGTATGTCACTATTTATGTTCGGGTGGAATCTTGGAAGCTAAATTAGACCCACTTCCCAATGTCCGATTGGACTCAAATTTGGTGTACTTATGTATCGTTGGTGACAATATAATGATATGGTACCATGGAGCTGGTCTGATGATGGAGACGGAAGGTGGCCACGGCATCTCTAAGATAAAACAACATAACCCCACCGAGTTTGGACTCGATTGATTTTTCTTGAAGAGCACTTTACCCATAATCACATCAAATATCCGTGGAATATTTTAAAACATCATGCCTTCTCTTAAATACTTAGGTAGTAGGTAGGTAGTCGGTATTTATGGCGGCAATAGCCCAATGGATAGGGTGTCGGACTGGCGATCGAGAGGTTGTGAGTTCGATCCCCATCCCACCCATTGTACTATTGACGTGAACCCACTCCAGACAGAAGCATATTTAGCTTAGTTGGAGGTTAACAAGAATACTAGTAACGTGCAACCCACATTGCGAGTAATCTTTATATTTAAAAAAAATTAAAAAAAATCTATACCTACCTACTGAAAAGTTAAAAATAAATTATTAGTAAAAAATATTTTTAAAAACAAGCTTTTATCTAGGACAATGAACTAAAATGTTAAAAATAAATTCTAGTAAGTATTTGGCGTGTAGATACTTACCTATATTTTTAAAAGCTTGAGGCACCGAAGTATAGTAAAAACTGAAAAACGGGTAGCGCTTCAAGCTTTTAAGAATATAGGTAAGTACCTACACGCCAAATACTTACTAGTATTTATTTTTAACATTAACATTTTAGTTCATAGTCCTAGATAAAAGCTTGTTTTTAAAAATATTTTTTACTTATAAAATATTACAATATAATATTCAAAAATAATAAACAAATTTACTGTAAAACATAAAATATTATAAAAAACCTAAACCTAGCGTACCGCCGGCAGCGGGACAGGGCCCAAGCTACCGGTAGTTAGAGCTGCAGAGTGAGGAACCTCCTGACGATGCGTGCCGTGTCAAGAAGTACCGCCTTCTGTATTTGGCCCTTGATCCAGCCATTTAGCGAGATTCTCTTGAGATGATGGTCGAGACTCTTCGCTATTAGGCCGTTGGCAGAGACGACTATCGGAACAATGATGGTCGAGTCAACATCCCACATGGCGGTAACCTCGAAAGACGAGTCAAGGTATTTGCTAAGCTTGTCCTTTTCAGCCTTCACGAGGTTCTCGTCATGCGGGATAGTGATGTCGACCAACACTGCCCACCGCTGGGACCGGTCGACTATCACGATATCAGGTTTATTGGCGACAATAGTCCTGTCCGTGATAAGCGATCGGTCCCAATAGAGCAAAGCACGACCATTTTCAAGAACTGGCTCAGGTACGTACTTATAGTACGGCACCTCAGTCTCGACAAGTCCATATTGAAGAGCAAGTTGCTGGTGGATGATCCTGGCTACGAGGTTATGGCTAAGAAAGTACTCGCCGTTAGCAAGATGAGAACAACCGGACATAATATGCCTGACGGACTCTCCGGGACGGCGGCATGCCCGACAAATGTAAACCGTACCGTCCTTCATGATATATTTCCGGTAGTTGTTCGTCTTGATAACTTCGTCAGCAATTGCACAATCAAAATCTTCGGTTTCCCCAAAGAGATAGTAGACGGGCCTCAAACTATCAAACGAACAAAGCAGTGGCGTAGCGTGGGATTGTGCCGCCCGCGGCTGATGCAAATTTTGCCGCCCCCCTTATTTAGGTATAAAAATTAAATAAATACATAAATAATACGTTTATTACCAAAGAAAAACTAAAGATGTTAAATGAGCTCTGAGTATTTAAAACCTCAAAGAAACTTTTCAACTAAATTCAATTTGTTAAAGTTAATAAATGAAAAAATCATGCTATGTAAACATATGTATTGTGTGGCAACAATTTCCCGTAAATCAACTTAGTCAGCAACAGATGATAAGGTAAGGTGAATTCAGTACGCAAGCGTAGCGAGCACGAAATTTTCACGTGATATGATCCTAAATAAATCATTTTTACGCTATGCAGTAAAATGACTAAAAATAGTGGTTAGGTATTGAGCGAAGCGATCGCGAATTTTTTCATAACTAAGCTGAAATCAAAGTCACGCGGAAAGCTTTTATGCGTTTGATTAAGGGTAAGAAGACAACTGAATCTGAACACTGAAAAGTTGCCACCGCCCAAAACGCCTACGCGGTTCGGCTTGTGTCAGCGTGAAGCGCGATTTAGTTTAGTTTGAAATTATTATTTTTTTACTTCATAAATTGCGGCTTGCTGCCGCCCCTTTTCGTCCCCTTCACGCTACGCTACTGGAACAAAGATATTTCGCCAATCGGGACGCCGGATTCCGGTAAGATACTCAGTCTGAGCCAGCCGGAAGATGGGTTGAGAATGTTGTACAATGTAAATTGGATTGGACTTACTAAAAGTCTTGCGTCTCGTCTCAGTATCGTCTTACATTTACAACACTTAACATCAGGTACTTACTTGTACAATATACAGTATATATTTACTATATATCTCCGCTAAAATATAACCTATAAAATATAACTAAAATATAGCGTTCAAATCCAGAGTAAATAGGTATTTACTCGTACTGAGCAAGCGTGCTACATCTTCGGCTACATCATCACTTAGCATCAGGTGAGATTGTAGCCAAACGTTTGTTTAGTCGTAAATAAATAAATTAATAAAAAAAAAACTATCATTTATTCTGTGCATCAGGTGGGATAGTGGTTAAGTGCATGTCTGTCAGTAATAAAATATAATCAGATCAATAAAACATTAAAATATAGTCAACAACATTTATTTGCAGGTAAAATATAAAAATAGGAATGAAATAAGCCGCTTAAAGTTAAAATAATTGAGTACACAATTTCGATGACCAAAAATAACATTACATCTACATAATTTAAAAACATGATATTCATTTCAATTTTCACGTAATTCAAATTGAGACTTAATTTCGTGTGAAATTCTTTATTTTTCAAAAGCTGTACTTATTTCGCAATATAAGTACTAACTTATGAATTACCTAGCTTCTCGAACGATTCTAAGACTATTTGTCCACTGACCCACACACACTCACACACACGACCTACGCTCGGAGTGCAACCTGTGCAACCAAACGCTCTAACCTCTCTCTCTAACTCGTTTAGCGAATGTGACGCTCTGAGGTCGTGAACGGGGTTAGAGCGTTTGCTTGCACTCCGATCGTAGGTCGTGAACGCAGCCCAGCGCCGTCATCTCGCTCTCGTTGACGTCCCGTTGACATCGTCGGTGGACAAACGGTGTAAGACCCTAATCTGTCAGTTTGTTCTTAACTAACGCTAAGCAGGGCTGAAGATTGAAGCTCGGGTATGTGATATTTAGGTCCAGATGCTTCCGAAACGGATTAAGGCCTAAAATCACTATTTTGGCGGGAACTTAAAAAGTGTGTGCTCTCATTCTCTTTTTAGGGTTCCGTAGTCCTGACAAGGAACCCTTATAGATTCGTCATGTCCGTCTGTCTGTCTGTCCGAGGTTTTGCTAAAAGACCGTTTATACTAGAAAGCTGTAATTTTGTGGGGGTATGTATATATATATTACACCGACAAAGTGCTGAAATAAAATTGTGAAAAATATTTTTTTTTAGGGTAGCTCCCCTATATGAGAAGTGGGGATGATTTTTTTTTCATCGTCTACCCCATCGTGTGGGGTATCGTTGAATAGGACTTTTAAAATGACTTAAGGGTTGCTAATATCATTTTTCTATTGAATGCTCCATTTACGAAATATTAAACTTTAATGTGCAAATTTTTGTTCCAGTAGGGCGTCCACCCATTCTAAAAGCTAAACTGCTGGCTTGAAAAATCTGGAAAAATTCGTGATAATAGCGCATTTCATGAACTTTAAAGGAAAACCATAGCGGTTAAGATAACTTTATTAGTTTAGCAGTAATAGTCGTTGAACTTGGGTATTGGATAATTTTTACCAAATACAAAATCCTTAGAATAAATCCTTTAAAGTGACAAAGACGGAGTACCTAGTTGCTTGTTTATAACGGCTAAAGACTTGCATTGAATAACAGGCTACTACGGAACCCTACACTGCGCGTGGCCCGACACGCACTTGGCCGGTTATTTTATTTTGATTAAATGACTTGAATTTATAACAACTTGAAAAATTGTAATACTTTGACACTGGCTAAATACACTAATCGCTTGGAGCCATATTGACACTCAAAAACAACTATCAGCGCGATCAAATAATATTGGTTGTTGATGAACATTACCGTTCAGCTTAGATTCGGTAGAGTCCGGACTTTAGACATTTGGGAGACTCAAGAAAATTGAACATTGAATTACAATAACCGTGCGGCGTTATAAAAAAAATTATCTATGTATAATGATGATAAACAGATATCTTTTCAAGATATCAAATATAATGTATCAAAATATAGTTTTAACATATTTAAAAACAAATGATTACAAAATATGATTTTTAAGTGAAACATGCGTATAGAAATGCTAACGACGGCTAAATTATTTGTACAAGAATACCTGAACTGCTATAATAGAAACATTTATAGCTAAATATCTATAAAATATAATTTACTTAGATTACACCTACGAATAAAAAATAAGCCAGGAAATGTAACTGCGTTAAACATTGACCCAACAAAAGTCGTGACCAGCGCGTCATTAGTCGGTTATTTGTCTAGCACTAGCTGTCACAGCAGACTTGCAGCACAAGCGCGAACCAATCCCTGCTTTCGTTCCGAATTTAAAACCAATCACCAAGCATATCCATTTGTAACTTCGGAATTGATTCTTATTTTGAATCTACGTCGTTTTAGTTTGAAGGCCACTTTTTGTGTGGAATTTGTTCTGAATTAGACATTCTCACTAATTATTTATTCGTAGGATTACACACACAATATATCAGAATCCATTAAACAGCTTAGATAATAAACTCGTCTATCTAAGTTATACAGTGTGTCCGGTCATCAGTGTCGAAGCCTTTAGGGAGATAAAATACAGTAAATTTTATTGACAAATAACCCCATAAGTAGTTGTTCTCCCATAAAAAAATGGCGGCTATTTTGTTTAATTGAAATCGAAACTTTGTACTAACTTCGCCATAACTACCCATGTAAAGGTCCTAGAAACACAAAATAAGTCTGAATCAATAGCTAGATATGTAGACAATATATGAAAGGCAAATATTTTTAACCGTTTAATTAAAAAAAGGTAGGATTTTTTTCTCTTGGCATTCCTCGAAATAGGGAGGCTAGTTCTCTCGAATCGGAATAGACGCGCTTTTTTGTCTATAATTTATTGTCTATCTATCGAATTAGACGAATTAGAATTATTACGTCTTTCTAAGATTGGTAGCTTATGACGAAATGAGTACATAAGTCGTCCTTC
Source organism: Cabera pusaria (assembly GCA_954871355.1). Taxonomy (NCBI): domain Eukaryota; kingdom Metazoa; phylum Arthropoda; class Insecta; order Lepidoptera; family Geometridae; genus Cabera; species Cabera pusaria. Next base: position 21,595,687 of record OX940902.1, read on the forward strand.
AATTTCAAAGAAACAATATGGCTGCCATATTCATATCTAGATTCACACAAGGCTGTATAAAAAGCTACAGTTATACACATGAGCAAAAGTTACCATTGAGCTCAAGGTTGTATAATATTGGCAATGGCTGTACATTACATATTAACTTAAGTATTTATGTATTATTTATTTTCTTATAATTATTTTTAACATTTGTAGAAAAGTGTAAAAAGTAAGCCCCTTGATTGGATTTACGTATAAATATTATATTTAAGCGATCTTAAAACTATATTATAATTAATACTAATTATTTTAATTATTAATATATCCTTATTAATAGCGCCTGCCACACGAAACGATTATGTCGACAATTTTAACGAAAAGAGATGTAGCTATACAGTCGTTTAGTAGCAAATTGCCAATAAAATTGTCTCGTGTAGAGACTTATAATTGCATTGCCAAAGCATGTATCTCTGCATACTTTTTAATAAACATGAGATCGACTTACATAATTTATTTTATTTGCTATGTATAAGCTTGCATTGGAAAAGCTGCAAGGCCTGAAAAATGATTCATAGACTACTAAATATGTATATCGATTTTAAGCGATAGTAGTCCCATACATTATTTTGTTTCTATTAGATTATTTATGTTCTTTAGTCCAAGAACAATATTAAATTATATCATAGCCAACCTAGTAGGCAATGGGTGCTATCGCGTGTGAATTTTTCGCTAGAGGCGTTAGTAGTAGAACTACAAGGTCCGCGACGAAATGTCATCGTCCGCTGTTTCGTTTATGCAAAAATCGTAGTTTTATTTACCCCGATAAAATTTTATTGTACCTATGTAGGCCTACACCTGCCTACACAGCGAGGGCGCGCTACCAGCAAATCATATTCGCAACATTTTTTGGTCCTTCGAGCCGGATCCACGCGCCATTAATATGGCTATATCGCCGGCGTCGATTGAAACTTTGTATGTCGTTTCGTGAGTGTTACCTTATTATAAGGATTTAATCGTGATAAGATATAAGAACTGTGTGTGTATTTAGTGTACCTAGTTTAGTGTACATGTGACATTAAAAGACAAATTCGTAAAAATTTGTGATTTTTTCATGGCAGTGACGGCCATTTTATTTATCTTGGCGTGTCAAAGAACTTTCGGTCATTGATCCCATACATCGTTATCGCGTAGAATTTCGCCATAGATTTAAAACAGTGATCACCGTAAGATCGGACAGGCACATGAAGAGGCTGCAATTTGCGTGTTCGTCTGCCCCGGGAGAAATCGAACCATAGGCGTCGCTTGGAGCGGCCGGACCAAGCGGGCTTGCCACGTTGGATGTCAAAACACGCAGAAGTCAAGTCATGCTTCAGAAAAAGCTTATTAAAGCAAGCAGAGGCTCGAGAAAAGATCGCCAAGGCGAAGTTAGAAGAAGCGCGAGCTGCCACTGCTCTCGCTGACGTCGAACCTGCTAAAGTCGACGCGCAGTGCTGCGACGACTCCAGAGCGAGCACCAAAATAGATAAAACCGAGTTCGTGAAAAGCGGGATCGACGGAATACACGTGGACTGCGTGAACCACGTGGACCAATCGAAGGGCCGCGGAATAAACATCTGCGACAATACTGCAAGCATTGTAGCCGCGATTAGAATCGGAGGTTGGCGCTATTTGAGCTGTTTCGCCCATACTTTGAATCTGGTAGCCGGGCTTTCTGACATTCAGCCAACAGTAACTAAGGTGAAGCATATAGTAGAGTACTTCAAACGCAGCTCTCAAGCCCTGTCGATACTCAACGAAATACAAAAACAAATAAATATGCCCAAATTAAAATTTAAGCAAGATGTCGTGATGGTGGAAGTCTCTACATTGATATCGATGCGTTCTGTCATCGCTAACGTCTAGTAGAGGGAGGTGCAGCTAGACAGTTGTATACTTGCATCTCTGTTCATAACGACAATCATCGGTCGAAATTCATCGCTATTCATGTAGAGACTACAGGGCCAAGTGGAATTCAATGAACGATATGTTAAACCGAATGCTGATTTGCAAAGAGGCTGTTGTAGCAACTTTAGCCCTTACAAGTCATGACTACATGAATTTAAAACCCGAGGAATGGCAAATCGCGGAAGAGGTAGTACCTATTTTACAAACATTTTATGAGGTAACTACGGAGATTTCCACCAAAAAATATGTGAGCCTTTCGAAGCTAATTGTTTACTGTCGGATTCTCAAGCAACGTCTGAACAAAACAAGGAATACTTCAATCCAAACACAAAATATGATAAAAAATCTAAAAGAAAATCTTAACAAAAGGTTTTATGACAACAACAATGAAATTAAAGGCAGTACATATTATACATGTTTCAGCATATAACATATTGCATGTATGTATGTAACATATTGTTTCAGCAACAATACTAGATCCCAGGTATAAAAAAAGGGATTGGCAAGAAACAAAATACGAAAGAGTATTGTCAACTCTAAAAAGAAAGATTGGCCTTAACACCGTCGGAAACTTAAATTACTCCCCCGACTGACAGACAACCCGAGAGATGTGTGTGTCTTCGCTAGCCGTATCAACAATATTATAGCCGTCGTACAAGCTCTGCACAACGTGTACTATCTGTACAACCCGGAGGCTGCGAGATTAGTAGTAGGTAACTGCCCGAAATTTCAACAACTCCAGGTAAAAGACCGATGGCAGCAAGCCCAACAATTAAATTAATGTTTTCGTTGTTTAATCAAAAGAAGCTTTCGTTACCGCTGCAGTTACAAAGTGTGTGGTGTAGAGGTTCTCATCATCCACTCCTGCATGGTGAGCCGGCCCCAGAGGGGAAAATACAGAAATCTCAGACCTGGCTGTAGAAACTTCAGCATGCCAGCGGTCATTAGAAAAATCATTTCTAAAAGTATTACCAGTCACGATTAGGGGACCGACTGAATAAGTACTTATGCACTTCTAGACGAAGATTTCACAGTGACGGTAATTAAAGATAATGTTGCTAAAGCGGTAGGTGCTACTGGGCCCAGAGAACCATTTGAAATTGAAGGAGTCGGGGGAGCGCGCATAAGTGCAAAAACTTCTTCAAGCATAAAATTAAAAATACAAGGTAAACATGAGCAGGAAAAGGAATTCACCGCTAGGACAATAGAGAAACTTAAACTTTCACGTCAGACCGTAGATGCCAGCCTAATCAATGAATGTACACAGGACTGTGAATGTTTACAGGACATAGAAAGGACCTCATCTATCGTGGTGCCACACCGACGGTGCCAGGACAACTGGCAACTTATCGTTACGAGGAGCATAAGAAGTAGCAAACGAGTTCAACTTGTAGCATCGCACACTGTGCTGGGATGGGTACTTTACGGTCCTAGTGGTAAGAAATGGAATGAACGCAGTAAATCCAATTTTGTATCGAACCTTACAGTCCACAATATTGAAGAAGAGAGAATAGATGATCTCATGAAAAAGTTTTTCGTACTTGACAAAATCGGAGTCGAACCTAGACATCCACGGAATGATTCAAACGACCGTGACATAGCAATACATGAAGAACATGGCGACACACCCAGCGCCTCGCTGACATATTTTGGGGGCGCTGGGTCAAAGAATACGCGCCGCTTCTCCACCGGCTTTCTTACCGGCGAGAGCCGCGTAGTTGAGGACGAGTACACCAGGTCGACGACATCGTACTGCTGATCGACGACCACATACCACGCAACACATGGCCGCGAGGGTTGGTCACAGCGACGGTCCTGGGCAAAGACGGCGTCGTGCGCATCATCAAGGTGAAGCTGAAGACGGGTCGAGTCAAGAGAGTAGTGACGAAAGTTGCCGTACTCGCGAGTAATAATGCATAGGATGCACGGCGGGAGACTGTGCACGACCTAACTAAAATAGAACTGTAATAAAAATCTTCGGCGGTTCACGCTTCGTGTTATATTTTGTAAACTTTTATATTTTTAACACCGGGACACCGTAGTAGCGCTACCGTTCTAGGCTCCAGAGCAGTTACTATCCACGCTCCCCCAACTCATTGCGTCGATGTCTGCTGGCGACATCCGAGTGTCTACGACTGTTACGCCCGCGCTCGCGGCGGTATCGAGCACCATGAGCTTCGGCTGCAGCAGCGCGAAAGCCAACTTCACGCGCTGCACGTCGCGTTTCGACGGGTCGTCGCGCGACGCGGAAGTCCTGGAAGCCTTCCACAGACACTGTGGCTGGAGATATTCAAGGAGCACTCCGCGGTACGCACTCCGAGGATTAGCCATCCTGCTACAAGGTGAAGCAGCGATCTGGTGGAGAGGCGTAAAGGGATCCGTGTCGACGTGGTCGGACGCTCTCGCCAGGATACGTAGCGTATACGGCGCCAGCCGCCCTGCACACCAGGTATTTGGAGACATATTTTCCGCTGAACAACGCAAGGATGAACGCTCCGAACGGTTAATATGTAGAGCTAGAGCGCTTATCGCTAAATTGCCATACAAATTAAGTGAAATCGTGCAAATAGATATGTGTTACGGTCTTTTACACCGCCGCGAACGGAAACGAGTGCCGCGTGAGAATGTAAATAGCTTAGACTAACTTCTCTGTAAAGCGCGGATCGCCGAGGATTTTTGTTCGATTCGGCGCAAAAGAAACAGAAAGTTCCATCAAACTAAGCGAGATCCCATGCGCCGATCACTGATCATCCCGTAAATACCGCGTCCGCACCGCGTAAGAATAGAGACAGGCCCCGCTGTTCGTTTTGCAAAATGTTTGGTCACGTAAGCGTACGGTACTCGTAAGCTTATATCGCGATAAAGTACCTAACAGAAAAAGCGTCAATACCCACGGCGGCAGCCAGAAGACTAACCGATGTTAGGTAAAAGGTAGGTTAGGGCATAGGCAGGCGTAGGCGCGCTACCAGCAAATAGTATTCGCAACACATTTACATTAAATGAAATGTGACGTTTTAATAAAAATTGTGCAGATTGACAGCTGTCATCAGGACCATTTTACTCGGTGGCGCCTTCTTTTTAGCGAAAAACAGTATAGCCCCCATTAACTATTAACAGAAATAACTATACAAACTAACATACACATAACTTTTAGTCTATTTAGCAATAAATTAATATTATGTCTTTTAATTGCATTGATAGTATACAAGCTGGTACTTCGCTTGATAGTAATCGAATCAAACAATTACACGTAGACCCATAGCTTTAGTTTGTACATAGCGATCTTGGGCCTGCTTGCACAGACCAGAGTTAATACATATTTTATAATACAGGGTTAGGTATTAATGGCTCTTAGCTCTTAAATAGCTTAAAAATGGAAAAACCCTGGAGAGGATGGTATTACTACAGAGCTCCTGAAAGCAGGTGGAATACCTATAATGAAGGAGCTCCAGCATATCTTTATTACTGTCCTCTTTGATGGGAGAACTCCAGAGGCGTGGAGCAGGAGTGTTGTCGTGCTGTTCTTCAAAAAGGGTGATAAAACTCTTTTGAAGAACTACCGACCTATTTCAGTTGAGTCACGTCTACAAGCTGTTTTCAAGAGTCATCACGAACCGTCTTGCAAGAAGACTCGACGAATTCCAGCCACCGGAACAGGCCGGGTTTCGAGGAGGATACGGCACCATAGACCACATTCACACAGTGCGGCAGGTAATACAGAAGACCAGTGCCCCCCGATGCAAAAAGCAGGGGTGTTATAAGTTTTATGTGTGTAGCTGTGTAGCTGTCTGTGGCAGCGTAGCGCCCAAACGGATAAACCGTTTTTTTTTTTTTTTTTTTTTTAAAAGATTACTCGCAATGTGTGTTGCACATTACTAGTATTCTTGTTAACCCCTCCAACTAAGCTAAATATGCTTGTGTCTGGAGTGGGTTCACGTTAATAGTGCAATGGGTGGGGTGGGGATCGAACTCACGACCTCTCGCCAGTCCGACACCCTATCCATTGGGCTATTGCCGCCTAATAATTGTTTAATAGGTGTCTTCATCGAGAGTATTCTTAGCTTTGATTCATTGAAATCCGTTTAGCCGTTTCAAAACGATGAGCTTTTTAATCGCTACGAAATCAACTATCCGGTCTGATCAATTTGAAATTCAGTGTCCTCTTACTTCAACGATATTGTAAGAAAATTAAGGCATTGACCTGATGCTGGGACATCTCCTGGAATCTGCAGGATACTCAACTCCTCACCGACTTACAGCAGAGATGTCGAGTTTGGAATTATCGGAATGGTATCAATGACCAGATTATACATAGATCAGACGGGGTGGTATTAAATTTTTAAATTTTGAATTTAAGTTTTACTATTAATATATATGTAAACATATCGTATTTTGTCGTTTTATGTTGATTTGTGTCACTCTTGTGTATTGCTTAACACAGGATTTTAAAATATATAATAACTCTGGTCTCTGCAAGCAGGCTTTATTAATTGATCTACTAACATCGAGATATTACACACATTTCATGATTGGCGTAAACATTGCATTGCAAAATATCTACCGCTCTATCTAGCTTAGAAACTATTGTTCAATATTTTACGGCTTATATTAATCTTAATAGGTACTATAAAATTACAACTTTACTAAAAAGCTCTATGTAGGCACTTTGACAAAGTAGCAAAACGTCCAAAGCATGGAGAATAGAGGTAAAATAGTGCAATCTTTCTAGACGAGCTTGTCTAAAAAAGTTCTTTAAATCGGTCGCAGAGATTTAGTACTAGTTCTTGTTGTTGTAGATTTAGTTGTAGTTCTTGGTAACTGATAATTTTATAGTAATTATATGACATTTCCGCTTTCTGCCGTCGATATATTATCGTTTACTAAGAACAGTAGCGACACGAGCGACACCTCGTAGGCCTGAGCACTACATTTCTGCGACAGATTTAAAGAACTTTTTGAGTCGGTAGTTTCAACTCCTTTACTCCTATACTCCATGATCCAAAGCTTCAATATAGACTATCTATACAATAGCAAAAGTTCTAACAAGAAGATTAAACTCTACCTTTTTGTTAATAATTTCTTTCGATTTGACATTGACAGATATTAATTCGGATTAAATGCACCCGGCATTCCGCATTCTACTGAAAAACACTTCGAGCATTTATCAATGGAGATGTTAACGCAAGGCGTACCCCTCTGCTGGCCATATAGCCATTATTGGCCATATGAGCGTGCGTAACTACGCTGTATTTTTAATACTGTGTGCGTGTTTCAAGCTAGTGTACGGGATCGTTAAAGTGAGTAATTTGAGTGTGTGCAATGCGTGTTTACCTCGTCCCCCGTAAGTATCGGCAGAAAAAAATGTTTGCGGATTACAACGTTAACATCTCCGTTGGTAAATGCTCGAAGGAAAAACAGCACTAAAGTAGAGTCGTTTCAAAAAGAGAACCGTCGTGGCATTATGATGTACTAACAGTCAAAGGTAAAGATGGAAGGTACATACCTACCTAGTTAGTAGCACACGATAACGATAAGAGTAGGTACCTACCAAGTATTTAACATTTTTAGTTGTACTAGTAATGACAGCAGTGTTGTCAATGCAACAAAAACAGTAAATTAAAATTACCGACGACTGACGCGAACTCAATTTCTATGACGGTCTCTTTTTGCACAGACTCTAGCCAAGATTCAATCACATTACTTATATGTGACTCAGCTTCTATATATCTCCGTATCGTCGTTGCAACCTCCTATGTATAAAAATCAAATTTATGAGAAAATCGATAAAAACCGTCTACTAAAAACTTTACAATGAAACCAACTGTATGTGTACACATAAGATATTTTATGCACCAGTTCTTAATTAGCAAGCACATTGGAGATCTTGAAATTGGTAAACAAATAATGATTTACACGTCGTATACACATGACAGTTTCACTTGCATTCGATAGAGCTTCGAAATGTAGAATCGTCTGGTGTGTAAGTTATTTTGCCAAAAGTGGCACATAGGTCTTAAAGTCGCAACGACGATACATAAATTCACGATTATCTTACATGTAGGTATAGCTTATCTTTGTATAGAAGAAATACTCACCAAATAGTGTGTATTTCAAGCGCAGATTCAACATCTCGATGTTCAAAAATCAATTGCTCCCTCAGTAACAAATCGCCAGCGATTTTATAAGCTTCACAAGTCCTAGTACTTTGTAAGTTCGTATTAAGGAAGCTCGTGGAAATCAAAGTCTGTATATAGTTGTTGCACTCTGTTGTAGACTTGATCGCAGCAGATGAGAGTTTGTGGTAGGACCTCTAGGGCTGAAGTCAGGCTTTCTTCAGAGCCAAATATCTGGCAAAGATAATATGACATTGTATTATATATTGTAGCAGTAGGACTTGTGCTGTAGTGGTAGGACATCTACTAGTTCGCTTGTAGCAGTACCACTAATTTGTCAGTCAATTCAGCCGTGAAATAGACTTTTTTTTCAGTTTAAATGGTAAAGTGTTCAGTGAAATTACAGGAAAATTGAAATGACATTACACAATTTAATTACCCATTATTCAGCATTAATTACAACATACGATTATTTTAGCACCATATCTACACTAATACTCCCATTTACGGTTGCTACAGAGCTATCCATACGGCGCACGACAGGGCCGCCAGCGTCCGCCAAAGCGTTGCCGCGAAGTTAGGCGAGCGTGTACGACAACTTCCGAAATCAGTTCCGGTTTCGGCAAAAAATTCGGGAAATTTTGGCCTGCCGCCGAACACTAGATACTAGAAAAAACCGACTTCATATGCCGCGATAGTCAAAGTAGCCACTAGCCTGTAGCCAAGTTATCAAGTCAGTAGCCAGTATCATTTTACAATTGAGTTTGTGATGTTTATCTCCATATCTCCGGAGATGATTATCAGATCTACATAAAATTTGAATGGGACTAATCAGAAAGCAGAATCTCTCAAACAAAAAAAGATTTTTTCAAAACGGTCAAGATTTGATTGAGTTCTGAGGTAACAAATATAAAAATAAATTTTTTATTCGTAATTTCGGTTAAAAATGAACTTTATTTACTACACAAAAAGATACAAATTTCATTGATTTAATTCGGCGGCTTCAGGCGCCGCACGGCATCTCGCTGCGCCGCGCTACGTGACGTAGCGCGAAACCACTTGCATCGTCAGTATCGTCACGTCGCATTGCGTCGCGGTGTGGACTGACCCTTACGAACATCCCTGAGCAGTAACTCTTGTCAATTTGCGCTACTTAACACTATCATGAAGCCGTGACCACATGCGGGGATTTGCCGAGTGCCGAGTCGAACCTACTTATACACTCTGTGAAAATGAATAATTTTACACTTGGTTTAACATTTTACAAAAGGATTAATTTATGTAGTTTATTTGATTATTAAAGTTATCGTGAAAGTTACACATATTAAGTTAGGTGCCGAGTTACGTGCCGAGGCCCGAGCATCGCGAACGGGCTTGTAGGCGAAACTCCCAGATGAAGAACTTTAAGAATGTTCGAAACTGGTCGCAGTTAATTTTCCGGTAAATAAAATTTATACGTGATAATAGCCGTTACAAACTTTAATTTATGTAGTTTATATTGAAATAGCTATTACCCCTCGATTTTGCCCAACGTAAAAATTACTTGTAAAAGTATAGCATGTGTTACTACACATTTTTGTGTGCAAAATTCCATCAAAATCCATTCAGTCGTTTTTTTGAGTTCCAAACAAACAATCTTTCAAATTTATAATTTTAATTTAATTGTTTGTTGCAACAACTCTTATAGTGGTAGGACTTCTGCTAATACGCCTGGGGAAGTACCACTCACCTATTTCAATAGCGTGTGTGATTACTTGGTTAGAGAGTGTGAGACACATCATTATATGCCTGTCTCAAATTTAAGATTTCGGGTTGGATTTAGAATCGTTTGGCACGAAAAAGGGGGGAGAGGGGTGGAATGGGTCTACTAGGTCCCTGATTGTAACAATACCATTCTTATAACAAGGTTTGCATATTTTCAAGAAAACGATATTGTTACGTGCGGGGTGGTATTAAAATGCCAATCCGATGAGTTGAACGTTTATTTCCACTTGAACACTAGGTTAGCACAATGTTCCACAGTAGTTGTCCAAATCGTCTTGCACAATGATCAAATGTCCGTTACACACACTGAGGTCGTCGGTAATTCACAATTCACACTTCACAACACTAGTTCACTGTTAACACTTTGCTACTTCACTTGGTCGCTATCCGCGCTTAGATGTTTTCGCTGTCGCTTCCAAAGAATAACTGACTCAACGCCGCGGTGCGACGCTTTATATAGGACACAATAATTATTCTAGAAAATCCTCGATCAATAAAGAATAAAAATGACAGACAAACAAGCAATAAATCAAAAACAAAAGGGGCGGCTTTCCTTTGAACATCTGATGTCAACAACTTTACCATACATGCTAATTTGATCTTTAACTACTTATGAATAAGGCTCAATCTTAACTACAAAACTAGGTACATTGACTAGGGTCGGAATTCCAGGAAGGTTACTTTTATGACGGTCGGGTCGGGTGTTTATAGCCCCTAATTAGTCTATTCTTTCCCACGCTATTTTTGTTCGAGAAGCTTGGCGAAACATCGCGACTCGACGGCGCGATGTAACAATATAAACAAAATCTAACCTAAAAATATACTAAACCATAAAAAACATAGCGCAAATAATAGTTACAAGGGCTAGATAACTGTTCGAAAATGTTACCTCCTCCACCGCTCCACCCCCCTTTTTTCGTGCCAAACGATTCTAAAATTCAACCAAGATTTCTACTATCCGGCTGAAAACTTATGATATTTTTTAGGGTTCCATACCTCAAAAGGTAAAAAAGCAACCCTTATAATATCACTTTCTTGTCCGTCTGTATGTCTGTCAGTGTGTCACCACCGATTTTATCAGGAACAGGTGGATCTAGCAAGTTGAAATTTATACCAGATACTGAAGTCTATAATACCTATTAGGTGTAAAAAAATCAAGGTCCTGAGTTCACACGATAAAAAGATATGGGTAAATTTACATTAATTTTCAGTTTTTTTTATTTTTCGGAATTTTTCCTTTACTTGTGCTGTAAGACCTTGCTTTTCGACCAAAATTTACAATTGTAGGTCAACGGGAAGTACCCTATAGGTTTTAGGGAGGTACCCTATAGGGTCGAAAACCTATAGGGTGCTTCCCATTGACCTAGAATAATGAGATTTGGCAAGAAGCAAGGTCTTACAGCACAAATAAAGGAAAAATTCCAAAAATAAAAAAAAGTTGAAAATTAAAGGGTGTCATTCATACATAGTATACGCCAATTAAGATAGACCTCTGAGATATATGAGCGCTCATACAATTTAGAGGTCTAGCTTAATTGGTATCTACCAATGTTGGTAGGGAAGCCTCGGTGGTCCAGTCCAACTCGACTTGGCCGGTTTTATTTTTATATTTGATAGCATAGCATCTGACCACTATTTTGTCTAAAGGTAAGTGCTGATGTAGTTGAAGATGGTAAACAAGCTAGGCCTAGAATGGTCTGACTCACTCAAGGACTGTGTGCTGTAAAAACACTGTAAGGTTATGGTGGCAGATTTACTCCTCAATGGTGGTAAGCTGCTTTTTGGCAGCAAGTCAGGTGGAACATCAATATACTCCTGGAGAAACAGACAAAGTGTTGGTACAGCCCCAGGATAAATAGCAGAAGTCTTACGACTAGTATTAAAGAGATTGCATTGTAATTTTCTTACCTTTTTCAATAAATCCGGTCTATTCGGCAATGCATGCATCGCCAATGTAGCAGCTTTTCTAATATACCACGGATGGAACGCAGCTAGAGTTGCATTGTATGAGTTTTGACATAGTGTACATGTGCTCATGTGGTCCTCGGCCTCACTTATATCCTTCAGGAATAAACGGATGAAGTCTGAGGACCAAAAAAATTGTTAACATTTGTCTCCATTGAGAAGGATATATTATGTTGAAAGGAATATCTTTTTTTTATGCCTGGGACTCAGCACTGTTCTGCATGGACTGGGTCTACGCAATCACACACAATACACAATCACGAAGATGAGATCATCTCGGGTGTCCAGCGATTAGGTAGTAACCAGGAAACATAATATATATACATAGTAGCTTACTAGGTATAATATAATACATAATACTAGCATGTATGCATGAAATGAAAGCACTCATGAAAGTGGCAGAAGCAAAAGAGGTATGTCAGGATTGTAGCATGTGGAAAGAAGTGGTCTTTGCCTACCCCAACGGGAAAAAGGTGTGTCTTTATGGATGTATGTAGTAGCTCACCACTATAATGAAGAAAAACTACAGCCATAACCTTACAGTGTACCAGCAGCACAAAGCCGTTGAGAGTCAGAGTATTCTAGGCCTAGCGTGTTCACAACCTGTGCCTACCACCAAGCGAGATAGTGGTCAAACGCTAGCCTCGGAGATATAAAAAAAACATAGGTACACAATGAACTTTACAAAGTGTAAACAATGAACATTCAACATACCCAATCCTCGATGCAACCGCAGCATTGTCCGCGAACCAGACACAAATCCATTCTTGTCTAACAAACTTTCCTCTTTTTCATACTTCATCATCCTTTTAAAAGATTCGTAATGCATTGTATTTTCACTCTCTCTATGTTTCTCCATTACTTTAATTTTACTCTTCACATCGCTGCTTACAAATGAAAATACTGTACCGATGAGATTTAAAAACCTAAAACAATAAAGACTTGGTCAGTTCTATTCACCATATGGCTGAGTTTAAATAAAACAAATGCTCACTTTACGAGTTCGTTGTATCCATCGATGTAAGCCTCAATAACGACGTCGTCGTCTTCTTTGAGGCTCCTTTGAAAGCACTCTTGGACGTGATGTAAATTTAAACTATTTTCATTTGACATTTCGATACAAATTTGGATTATTTTAGATAAAACTACACAAGTACACAATCAACAGTGACTGCAAAGAATAAACTTTAGTTCGTAAAGTGGCGAACTCGTAACTCGACTCGCGAGTCGCGACGCGACGCGAAATTTAGGCGAAATTGACGAATGACTTGACAAGACTGACAGACTGAGAGAGTGTTGCCAACTCAATTTTTTTAAAGAGAGTTAGAATACCTTAGAAAAATTGCTATAATAGAGCTAATTTTTTGGATAATAAAAGCTAAAATAAAACTTTCATTATTTATAAAGGAAAATGTAACATGATATTAAATATTGTTAGATTAATAAGCGATATATTTAAAACAAGGATTAATCGACGCCAGAACTATTGACATTGTGCCAAATTCACTAATAAATGGCTTGGAATATCTAGCTTCCTGAAATAACGGTCGATACGAGTTGTCCTTGACGGAGTCTCGTCGGACCAAATGGCTATCAAAGCCAGTGTACCTCAGGGGTCTGTTCTCTCAGCAACACTGTTTTTACTGCACATCAACGACCTTCTTAAGCCTGGTACTTTTGGGTACGCAGATGACAGTACTGTTGCTGTGAGATACATGTCCAATGCACGTGCTGGTAGTGATAAGATTTTGAATGAGAGACAGCACATGTTGGAACAGCTGAATCTGAGGCTCGAAGCAGTATCCGACTGGGGTGAAGCGAATCTAGTTAAATTCAATGCTAGAAAAACACAAGCGTGCTTGTTTTCTGCAAAGAAGAGGCCATTTTCGCTTCAACCCAAATTTCAAGACACGGCAATACCGATTGGTGACCCCCTTGAGCTTTTAGGGGTAACGCTCTCCTCGCTACTGAACTTCGGCTCTTATATCCTGTCCAAAGCCAAAATAGCTGCAAAGAAACTAGGCATTTTGTCCAAGGTTAGGCGGTACTTCATGCTGGTACAGCTCTTGAGTCTTTACCAAGCTCAGGTCCGTTCCTGTATGGAGTACTGCTGCCACCTTTGGGACGGGTCTGCGAAGTATCAGCTTGAGGCTCTGGACTCGATCGAGAAGCGTGCAGTCAGGCTTATTAGCGATGACAAATTAGTGAGATCTAAGCTTCAGAGATTGGCTCACCGTCGTGAAGTAGCAAGTCTTTCAGTTTTTTACCGGTTGCACTTTGGAGAGTGTGCACAGGAACTACACAGCCTTATCCCTGCATCTCCGTTTTATTACAGATCCACGAGACAGACGTCCGGTAGGCATCCATTTATGGTAGACATACCTAAAATTCGCACGAAGCGGTTTAGTTCTACCTTTATTATCAGAACAGCCAATGAATGGAATACTTTACCCGCGAAGGTCTTTCCTCCGAAATACAATCTCGGAATGTTTAAGTCTAGAGTGAATAGGTTTCTACTGAGCAATCGTGCTACACATTCGGCTGCATCGTCACTTACCATCAGGTGAGATTGCAGCCAAACGATTATTCAGTCATCTGTAAAAAAAAAAAACTAATTCTAATCTCCTTGTGTTTCTAAGTTTTCCACATTATAAGTTGCCATAGTACCATTTTTAAGGACTTCTTTTGGCACTTCATTGTTGTGGCCAAGGCTTAGAAACCGGGTTAAAAATTCAAACTGGTTTGGGCGTAAGTACAAATGAACCTTTCTTTTCGGTTTTCGATCCTTCTATAAACCGCTATTGAGCAAAAACAGTTTTCGTTAAGGTTTCGTTGAATAAACCGGTTTAGAACGGTTTTAACCATGATCAGCGACCACTTTTCAATTTGCCGCCGCGTGTGCACTGGCAGCAAGCAAACAACGATTTAGTAATTGTAAATCACGTATTGAAAACAGCGGTCGGCCATAAATTTTATACATATAGCAAGCAAACTTGGAAAAGTGCGATAGCATGTTTTTTTTATCGCCCGTGCCAAATGCAAGTAAGTACGCGTGGGCCTCTCGCGGAATAAACCGGTTTATAAAGGTTTTTAGAGGGGGGGGGGGGACGCCCTACTGGAACAAAAATTTTCACTTTAAAGTTTAATATTTTGTAAATGGAGAATTCAATCGAGAAATAGTATTAGCAACTCTTAAGTCATTTTAAAAGACCTAATCAACGATACCCTGCACGATGAGGTAGACGATGAAAAAAAAATTCAACCCCACTTCTCATATTGGGGAGGTACCCTAAAAAAATATTTTTCACAATTTTATTTCAGCACTTTGTCGGCGTAATTTATATACATACTTCCACAAAATTACAGCTTTCTAGTATTAACGATGTCTTAGCAAAACCTCGGACAGACAGACAGACGGACATGACAAAACTATTAGGGTTCCTTGTCAGGACTACGGAACCCTATAAAAACCGGTTTATGCCGTATTAAAACTGGTTACACATAAACCAGTATCTAGCCCTGCTTTGAGCGAAATAATTGGTTAAAACCGGTTTAAACCTTTAAAAAACGGTTAAACATAAACCGGTTTCAAGCCTTGGTTGTGGCAGCATTTTATAATGAGCTTACATTGTTTTTTGGAGCTGATTAGTTCAAAATAGTGTTCCGGCAGCTATCCTTGAGAGCCAGTTTCCATTCTTGGCCTAGCGTGTTTACCATCTTCGACCGCATCATCACTTACCAACAGGTGAGATAGTGGTCAAACGTTAGCCTATAAAGTATTAAAAAAATAAAAAAAATAGTGCTAAATTTAGCCAACTCAGAGCTGAATTGGCAACACTGGGCTGCGTTCACGACCTACGCTCGGAGAACACCCAAACGCTCTAACCCCGTTCACGACCTCAGAGCGTCGCACTCGGTTGTAGCAACTGTGTCGTTCACGACCTCGGTTGTTTCACTCCGGTTGCAACTTATTAACCATCAAATTCGATGGTTAAAAAACGCTCTGACAATTGTGACAGTAGATTTGGCGGGAAAAGCTGTCATTTTTTTACAGATTAAGGGGATCAGAAGAAATTTGCATTGTCGAGACCAAGACGTGACATGACGAGACATAATCGTAAAAACAAACGGATAATATTTAGAAATAGAAAAATAAATGAACATAACCTCGAAATTCAAGTCTGCGCAAAATGTCACAGTCACAATTTGAGTGAAAAACACCCGTGGTCGTTCCGGACCTTCGAGCGAGTTACAAAACAACCAAAAATCTTTCTCCGGAGGTCGTGAACGCAGCCCTGGGGCTGGGCTTTGCAAATTTGCAAAAAATGGTAAATGCAAATTTCTTCTGATCTCTTTAATCTGTAATAAAATTACGGCTTTTCCCGCCAAATTTACTGTCACAAACGTCAGAGCGTTTTTTAACCATCGAATTTGATGGTTAAAAAGTTGCAACTGGAGTAAAACAACCGAGATCGTGAACGACACAGTTGCTACAACCGAGTGCGACGTTCTGAGGTCGTGAACGGGGTTGGAGCGTTTGGGTGCGTCTCAGAGCGTAGGTCGTGAACGCAGCCTAGGTCGTGAACGCAGCCCTGTGCCAAAGAGTAACATAATAATAATATATTTGTCTGACAGGAGTGGCAGGACTGTCTGACCACAGAACAATATATACACGTGTGTCTGACTGTCTGTGCCATAAATATCATCTGTGCGCGCTTGGGATTTCATATTTTGTGAGAAATAAATATTCAACACTTTGAGATTTACAAAAAATAAACATTGATTCACCTCCTGTGATCGCCTCTCAGCTAGCGGTGACGTTAAATCGTATAATATTGTGTAAATTTGTGTGCAAACCAAATCAAATCAGCTATTCCAACAGGTACGTGCAACCATATGACAATAACTTTAGCTCGTCTACTTTCTACTTACAGTGCATTCTAGTCATATTACTCTTATTAATGGTTTAGTTTTCAAGCGCTTCCGGAAACTTTTATATTTGCCAAATTCTCAAGTAATGACATATCTGCAATTTGACCTTATTTTCACATGTTTTGTCTGAGTAGATGGCACAAAAAGATAAATATAACATCTAATATTTGTGTAAAATATGTCGGTGCGGGATAAATATAATGAACTACTAAATTGCGTTTATTATTACTCATAGCACTTCCACTAATCTCTGCTGTGGGCCGTTAAATTGACTATAAAACACAAGCCAATCTTCACTTTATTGACATAATACACATTATGGGTCTGTTTGTTTTGATAATATTACAGAATTTCTACATTGTTGTCTAAGGCTCTCTTTGGCGTATTACTACTACTACTACTAGAATTACTCGGCATGCATATACAGGAGAGTCTCACTAATCCAACACTGCAATAGTCCGGCATGTCCAATCATCCGGCACCCTCCGCCCCTGCCTCCCAACTTCCACTCCACCACTGTGGACTCCACAGTTGTGGTCTGGCACAATTTATTAAGTATTATTTTAATACTAGTCACTTAATTCCTGTGGTGCTACAACAAAATTGAAGTCATAAATGGGCCCCTGCCTCCCAACTTTCATTCCACAACTGTGGACTCCACAACTGTGGACTCCACAGTTGTGGTCTGGCAATTGCACAATTTATTAAGGATTATTTTAATACTAATCACTTACTTCCTGTGGTGCTACAACAAAATTGAAGTCATAAATGGGCCCCTGCCTCCCAACTTTCACTCCACAACTGTGGACTCCACAGTTGTGATCTGGCAATAGCACAATTTATTAAGGATTATTTTAATACTACTCACTTACTTCCTGTGCTGCTACCACAAAATTGAAGTCATAAATGGGCCCCTGCCTCCCAACTTTCATTCCACAACTGTGGACTCCACAGTTGTGGTCTGGCAATTGCACAATTTATTAAGGATTATTTTAATACTGCTTACTTCCTTCCTGTGGTGCTACAACAATATTGAAGTCATAAATGGGTTCATTGCCACCTATGTAACTAAAGTTCAATGTATTCTTAGGCTTAGTCTTTAATAATGTAATCCCTGGGTGGGGGAAAAAAATTACCACTGGTGGCAGGCTTCATGTCTTGAACCACCTTACAAATAAAAACATGGCATTAATCAGTTCAATCAGGTATAGAATGATGTTTGGTGGCAGTTTTGATGACAGTTTGAGATAAATGCGTGATGTAGATTGTACAAATGTCGGTTCTCCAGCTCCTGATTTTACTGGTCATTCAATTACAGACACGCATGATACTATCCTTGACAGTGGTGTAGCGTGGGGCCATGGCCCCGCGCGGCACACATAAGGGGGCGGCAGCAAGACGCAATTTATTAAAAAAAAAATATAGGTACATATGCCTATGGTCGAATTGAGAAATCTTCTTTTTGTGAAGTGAGTAAAAAAATTAAAGACCCCTTTTCAAACAAATCATGCGGCACATTTTAATGTTAATTAAAAAAAAGTTAATTAATTAAAAGTAAAATAATGATAATAGCTGAGCCATTAATTCTGAACTGTGACAATGTTTGAGATTTTTCTTTTTTTTATATGATGTCACGCAGTCCAGCGTGCCTCGTAGCATAGGACTCCTCCAACATTTTCCACTGGGTTCTGTCTCGTGTGACCCTTCTCTAATGATGTCCTGCTGTCAGTTTTATGTCGTCTTCCCATCTGGTTTGCTGGCGTCCTCTGTTGCGCTTCCCATCTCTGGGGTACCAATCTGACACTCCTGTACTACATTTATTTTGGGCCGCCCGTATCATGTGACCGATCCATCTCCATTTCTGGCTGTCTATTTTTTCAAATATGTCAATGACTTTAATTTTTGCTTTTACAGTGCTACTTCTCACTTTGTCCATCATTTTCACTCCCACCATGCTTCTCTCCATGGCTCTCTGGCAACGTTTTAACTTTTCTTGGTGATGTTTGGTTAGCGACCAGGTTTCGCATGCGTGTTACATATTCATTTCACACGGAAACCGCTGACATGCACATGACACCATTATTGCGCTTCGCGGTAACTGCGGACACGAGGCGCCGACGCAGCACAACGTGACCCACGTGTCGCCAGGTCGCCGCCGATCGAGCACCGGAATATTCCGACACTTTTGGATCTAACATCGACCAATTGACATGTCTTGTAATTTTAATTAATATTGTAATTTTTATAATTAAATTTTTATTCAATAAATTTTGCATTTTTTTGGAGCTCCTGGACTCGCTCATCATAATTGGCGCAGTCTCACGGATAATTTTCAAGTAAATTCAGTAGAATTTCGAGAATTAACAGAACCTACGCGAGTGATAGTTCGGGAGTGATCAAGAAATCGATCTGGCAACCACCAAGATGCAAATGTAAGTGCTTTAGTTTCTATCTAGAGTTGCTTCCTAGTTTATCCTATTGTGTGTTCCTTTTGTTTCCAAGATTTTCCATCCACGGCAATCTCGGTTTTCTAGATTAGATAGATTTAGTCGCTCTAGTTTGCAAGACGCAAATAGAGATTTAGAAGAAAGTAAATTTAGCAGTAGTGATATTATTCGTAATTCAAATAGAGAAAGTGATATGGATAATTTAATTGACCACATTTTCAAGGCGCTGCGCTTAGTGCCTGAATTTGACGGCAATCCAAATGTGTTAACACGATTCATTCGGCTATGTGATCAACTGGTACAGCAATACGTTAGAGAAGGGCCTGAATACGATTTACCTAATTGTGCTTTACTAAATGGCATCTTGAATAAAGTTGTAGGGCCTGCCGCCCGCCTGATTAATACGAACGGGATACCCGAGAACTGGGAGGGCATTCGAGCTGCCCTCGTTAATAACTTCTCGGACCAGCGAGATGAAACTTCTTTGTATAATGATCTCGCATTGCTGAACCAAGGCTCATTAAGCCCTCAGGAATTTTATGAAAAATGTCAAAACCTTTTCAGTACTATCATGACGTATATCACGTTACATGAATCAGTGCCAAGTACAGTAGAATCTAAGCGCGCATTATACAAAAAATTAACACTACAGTCATACCTGCGCGGATTACGTGACCCACTTGGGTCCCGTATCAGATGCATGCGACCTGATACTATTGAAAAGGCCTTAGAGTTTGTGCACGAAGAAATGAATACGCTTTACTTACAACAGCGTAATGACTTCCTGCCCGAACGAAAAATGCAGTCTTTATTAAATGTGCCTAAACCATCTCTACCCTTCCAGCCACCTAATGTTTTACAACCATCACGACCATTTACCTTTCCGCCCGCGTTTAATGTGCCAGGGCCCTCTAAACCCTTCAATTTTCAACCACAGAGGCCAATGCCAATTCGGAGACCCCAAATGCCTCTAATGCGTGGTCCGACGCGCACTCAACAAATGTTTAGTGCTCCGCCGCCGAATTATAGACCTCAAAGTAATGTTTTTAGAATGCCACAGCAAAGGTCAGGTTTTCAACCCTCACATCAAGGCCCTCAGCCTATGAGTGGCGTTAGCCACTACGTGACTAAGACTATGCCACCCAGACAATTTACAGGACATGACTGGACGAAGCACGGGAATCCGCCTCCGTCCAATTACTTCAAATCTCGAGAAATGAACTTTAACGAATTTGCTGACCACTGCGACTACTATGACCCATACACTGACTATTACAACGATTACCGTTACGCAGACTATTATGAAACTGAACCAATGTATGACGCAACTTACGAACAACAGCCTCACTATCAGGACTATGTCCCTGGGTATGTAGAGGAAACTCAAAATGAGACCTCAGCCGAAAATCAGGATTTTCAGCCGGCCCTGAAATCCGAAAAGTCAAAATAGAGCTTAATATTCAAACGCAAAGACAGTTGCCGTACATACATATATTAGATCCCCCTCTTAAACTTTTAATCGATACGGGTGCCAACCAATCGTTTATAAGTCCTGAAGCAGTCGAGCGATTTTATCCGCACATACAATGTAAATATGATCCTTTTGAGGTTACAAATATTCATGCTACCACCCGCAATGATTACTCTATTACAGTACCTTGTTTCACAGAGTTAAATGAACAAAATGATATAACGTTGTTCATATACAGATTTCACGAGTATTTCGATGGTTTAATTGGACTCGATTTATTAGAAAAGTGGGAATCTAATATTGACCTAAAAAATAAGACGTTAGTAACTCGACAAGCGACTAACCCGCTACGTATGTACGACTCGCGTAACTGTAATCTGTACGAGGAGATTATACCAGCAAACAGCTCTAAATTAGTTAGAGTTCCGATCAACTTTCATGATGGCGAAGTTTTCATCCCCGAACAAACTATGTCAAATTGTGTCATAGGGGACTGTGTTACCACCGTTAAAAATAACCGTGGTATCATAGAGGTTATAAATGCATCTCGCCATGACGTTGTATTTTCGATGGATCACCCAGTCGATGCAGAACTATTTAACGTTCAGTGCACACGCACCAAAGAATCATCGGATCGCGTTAATGAAGTACTCTCGCGGCTGAGAACGGATCATTTAAACCCCGAGGAACGAGCTAATCTAGAGGCACTTTGTTCTCGATACGCTGACGTATTTTACATTGACGGAGAACCCTTGACTTTTACTAATCAGATTAAACACAATATACGGACAACTGACGAAGTACCAGTCTATACCAAAAGCTATAGGTACCCATTCATACATAGACAAGAGGTTCAAGATCAAATGTCTAAAATGTTGGAGCAAGGTATAATCCGTCCTTCTCAATCCGCATGGAATTCTCCCATCTGGGTTGTTCCAAAGAAAGCTGACGCTTCTGGGAAAACTAAGTGGCGTTTGGTAGTCGATTTTAGGAAGTTAAATGACAAAACTATCGATGACAAGTACCCCATCCCTAACATCTCTGACGTACTTGACAAATTAGGTAACTGTCATTATTTTACGACGCTTGACCTTGCCAGTGGGTTCTATCAAGTAGAGATGAACCCCGACGACATCCCCAAGACAGCATTTAATGTAGAGCATGGGCATTTTGAATTTCTTCGAATGCCCATGGGTCTTAAGAACTCACCCTCTACGTTTCAGCGCGTTATGGATAACGTGCTGAAAGACCTTCAGAACGTAATATGTCTTGTCTATCTTGATGATATCATCGTTTTTAGCGTCTCGTTACAAGAGCATATGGTCAACCTAGAAAAGGTATTTCAACGACTCAGACAATCCAATTTTAAAATACAAATGGATAAGTCGGAATTCCTGAAATTAGAAACAGCTTACCTCGGTCACATAATAAGTCAAGACGGTATTAAACCGAATCCTGACAAGATCAAAGCCATCGAAAAATTCCCAATACCTAAAACAACCACAGAGATTAAACGATTCCTGGGGTTGCTAGGGTATTACCGAAAATTTGTACCAGATTTTGCCCGTGTAACGAAACCTATGACGCAATGTCTAAAGAAGGGATCCAAAATAACTTATGACGACCCCAGCTACATTGCCTGTTTCGAAAAATGTAAGACTCTATTGACCAATGACCCAATCTTACAATACCCAGACTTTGACAAAGAATTTATACTGACAACTGACGCCTCCAATTTTGCCATTGGTGCAGTGTTATCACAAGGGCCTATAGGAAGTGACAGACCCATAGCTTACGCTTCACGTACCTTAAACTCAAGCGAAATCAACTACAGCACTATAGAAAAAGAACTATTGGCTATAGTGTGGGGAACAAAATATTTCCGCCCCTATCTGTTTGGTAGAAAGTTTAAATTCCTTACGGATCATAAGCCTCTCCAATGGATCATGAACCTTAAAGAGCCCAATTCGCGATTGACACGATGGCGACTAAAGCTGAGCGAGTATAATTTTACTA
Organism: Cabera pusaria; assembly: GCA_954871355.1. NCBI lineage: Eukaryota > Metazoa > Arthropoda > Insecta > Lepidoptera > Geometridae > Cabera > Cabera pusaria. The sequence goes on from OX940902.1 coordinate 21,618,321, forward strand.
CTATATACAAGCAAGGCAAACTTAACACCAACGCCGATGCTTTATCTAGAGTTGAAATTAACAATGAAGATGTTAACTCAATCACTGTCAACCCTCCTGTGTCTGAGAGACCACCCTCAGCTGTAGACTCTGCCACCTTAACAGCTCACACCAGTGCCGAAAACCCAATATTAGAAATCCCGATATCAGACGACCCGCTAAATAAGTTTAGCAGACAGATATGCTTTGTAGTAGTAGGTGACATAAAAAAAATACCGACTGTGACGAAACCTTTTGAGACACATACAAAAACGACTATACAATTGTCAGAATCTAACTTAGAGGACGACGTCATAAAAGCAGTCAAAGAATTTGTGAATCCTAAAGTTAAAACAGGTATTATAATCAATCCACCCTTGGCTATGTATAAAATTATTCCCATTATTCAAGAATCATTCAGAAGTTCAGCCATGAGCTTAGTGCTTACTAAAATAGAAGTAGAAAATGTAAAGGAGTACTTACGACAGCAGGATATAATTAAAAATTACCACGAGGGAAAAACCAATAATCGTGGTATTAATGAATGCTTTCTAGCTTTGTCTCACCGTTATTACTGGCCTAAAATGAAAGAATCTATAACTAAATATATAAATGAATGCAGCATCTGTGGACAGGCGAAATATGACCGACATCCGATCAAACAGAAATTTTCTATAGTACCAACTAAGCCCTTTGAGATTCTTCATCTTGACCTATTTACTGCCCAAAACGAAAAGTTTTTGACTTTAGTTGACGCTTTCTCTAAATACGCTCAAGCGTATCATTTAAGAGATGGCACGGCCTTAAGTGTAATCCAAGGTCTCCTTACATTTTGTACTCACCATGGCGTACCCCTGACAATCGTGACTGACCAAGGACCTGAATTTACAAACGCACTATTCTTAGAGTTCACTAGACTTCATAAAATTCAACACCACAAAATTCTAGCTCATGCTCCTAACGATAATGGTATAGTAGAACGTTTCCATTCAACTATCCTGGAACATCTCAGGATATTGAAGTTAGAGAGAAAATCTGAGCCTGCCATAAACCTAATGCCTTATGCCGTTTTAGCTTACAATAGCTCTATACACAGCTTCACTAAATGCCGACCCATAGACCTTATAACAGGACATTTTGACCCACGTGACCCTATTGATATCGACCTAACTCAACATTTATTACAACAGTACTTACTAGACCACAAGCAACGCATGACTCAAATCTATGACCTGATTAATGAGACCTCTTTGCATAATAGAACTGAATTAACTGAAAACCGTAACAAAGACCGTGAACCTGAAAAAGAATATACCCCTGACCAACAAGTCTTTGTACGGAACCCTATGGCAAACCGACAGAAACTTGCACCCCGTTACACGCAGGACACGGTTCTAGCAGATCTCCCCATACACATTTTTACCAAGAAGAAACGTGGTCCCGTAGCAAAGTCACGCCTTAAGCGAAGTACTAAGAGTCCTGTATTGTTACAGGATACTACTCTCGCTACTACTTCATCTGACTCGAGGACAGGACGTGACAATTGACTCTCTGCAAGATGGCCCAGGACTACTACCATTTAGACTAGGACCCACAAAAATTGTGTCCCACTATCATTCCTTCCTTAGCAAAATTAACCTTGCCAAAATTCATTTACAAGTCACTTTAGTAAAATCTCAATTATCGGACCTGAGACCAAACTTAAACAATAAAACCCTATCATTGTATGATCCTCACATAGAATACTTATCAGCCAAATTAAATCGAATTTCCGAAGAACTGCAGTCATTCGAACCCGACCGTAAGAAAAGGGGATTAATTGACGGACTTGGTTCAGTAATTAAAAGTATTTCCGGTAACCTAGACTACACAGACGCAATAAAATATAATAATGCCATCAAAGTTTTAAGTAAGAACCAACATAAATTAGAATCTGAAATTAATAATCATATTAGTTTAAATAAGGAATGGACTTTACAAAACTATAAGATATTAGAAAACATAACACTCAACCAAGGTAAATTTAATAAAATTCTAGATCATATATTGAATAGTGTTAGTACCAGGGAAGATGATTTAGTTAAATATGCTCACCTAGCACAACATCTTTTAATTCTAGGTGACAACATTGATAGACTATCTGAAGAAATGTATAGGTTAGAAGACACTCTCGCTTTCATCAGGGTATCGGGTGCTCCTCACTCTATATTAAATATTGCAGACTTGAAGGTAATGTTAGATAAGGTACAAGTTCTATATTCTAAGGACGAAATCCTTGATATAGAAACCAGGTACTTTTATGACATAATTAGGCTAGGTTATTTTTACGTAGATAAAGAGATAGTTATAGTTTATAAGATACCGATTGCCTCTTCTTCGACTTATGACCTTTACCGATTATCCCTTGTGCCTAATAGGAATCATCAAATCCTTTTACCTGTCCTTCCTTACATAGCAATCTCTGGAGACGATTCAAAGTACATGGAGGCAGAATGCCCGAAGGTAAAAGAGTGGTATCTTTGCCAACGAACATCCGGGTATAAGGTTCGAGAAGATCCTGACTGCGTCCATGACCTCATCACCAAGCAAGAACTTCATCCATCCTGCAAGATGACTTCAGTTATCCTGACGAGAGAGGCAATGGAACAACTAGATGATAAGCATTATACTATAAGTTTCCCCAACCAGACTAAGGTTAAAACATCCTGTGGACAGGAGCAATACAGAATCCTGCAAGGAAGTTACTTAGCTGTCATCCCGACGAACTGTTTCCTCAAGACACCTACATTCACCATTTCCAACGCAGATGACAGCACCAAAGGACATCCTCTCAAAATTATGGAACTACCAGCATTCAAGAAACAAGACGTACGAGCAGAATATCACCCCGCCATCCTTAACTCAGTGGACCTCGAAAATCTTCATTCTATAAACAAGGAAATTTCACTGCAGAGCCCAACGAAGTTAGAAAATATTTCAGATCAAAGCTTATATCATACAACAATCCCATTTTACATCATGATGTTAGGTGCAATCGCACTCGCCATTTACTTGCTACACAGACTCCGAAATAAATGCAGCCAAGAAATTAGAAATGAAGATAGGAAGAATGATCCACCCACTGAGATCTACTCTGAAATCCAAGAATCTACAAGATGTCATCCACGCCAGATAAAAGTCGACCACAGTGATATTTTAGCGACTCTCTCAAAAATCGTTTCGAAATAGTCGCTGAAGTAAGGGGGGAGATGTTACATATTCATTTCACACGGAAACCGCTGACATGCACATGACACCATTATTGCGCTTCGCGGTAACTGCGGACACGAGGCGCCGACGCAGCACAACGTGACCCACGTGTCGCCAGGTCGCCGCCGATCGAGCACCGGAATATTCCGACACTTTTGGATCTAACATCGACCAATTGACATGTCTTGTAATTTTAATTAATATTGTAATTTTTATAATTAAATTTTTATTCAATAACTTTTGCATTTTTTGGAGCTCCTGGACTCGCTCATCATAATTTGCGTAAGTGATGACGGGAAGTATACAGGTGTTAAATACTTTCCTTTTTATTGACATTTTTAGTTCTTAGGATTTTACGACTTCTTTCAGTGACCAGTACTTCTTCCATCCGTTTGCTATTCTCCTGTTAATTTCTTTAGTGGTTTGTTCATTGTGAGATATTAATTGTCGTAGATAGTTATATTCTTGCACATATTCGAGTGGTTGGTTGTCTATTTCAATGACTATGGGTTTGGAGTTTGTCAGCAGTTTTGTTTTATCTTTGTTCATAGATAACCCTACCTTCATACTTTCTTCACGGAGTGATTTTATCATTTCTTTGAGGTGTGCCGGGTTTTCTTCAAACAGGACTATATCATCCGAAAATCTTAAATGGTGTGGTTTCTCACCGTGTATATTGAGGCCAAAGGCATTACAGTTCAGTTTGCGGAAGATACTTTCCAGTACAGCTGAGAACAATTTTGGTGATAACGGGTCCCCCTGTCTTACACCTCTCATGATTTTAAACTTTTCGCCTAGGGTTTCAAGTTGTACCCTCGCTTCATTATTTGAGTAGATGTTCTTAATAATTTCAATGTATCGCGAAGGTATCCCTTGTTGTTCCAGGCTATCCCATATGGATTTATGGCTTATGCTGTCAAGTCAAAGGCTTTGGAGTAGTCAATAAATGCCATATACAGATTTTTGTTGTATTCCTTATATTTTTATACTATTTGTTTTACTGTGTGTATATGGTCTAAGGTGGAAATTTTTTGTCTAAAGCCTGCTTGTTCTTGAGGTTGGTTTTCATCAAGCTTTTTGCTTATTCTTTCTAGGATAACTTTGGAGAATACCTTGTAGATATTTGACATTAGACTTATGGGTCTGTAGTTACTTATGTCTTCTTTTTGTCCTTTCTTAAATATAAGGATAATATGTGATGTTTTCCATTGTGTGGGAATAGGACCCAAGGAAAGTCAAGAAATTAGTAACGTTTACAGAATTGGGCGACACACCGAATAAGTATAGTATATAAAAATATATAAATAATATATATATATATATAATATATAATATATAAAATAATATATATAATATATAATAGTATATAAATATAGTATAGTAAAAGTAAAAATAGTTATAATAAATTTAAGGTAAGGCGAAGAAAGTTAGCATGATTTAATAACTTATTTAAATTATTGTGCGATTTTGCTGCCCTTACTCTGGAATAGACTGATTTCTACCATCTACATAGTAGAGATGCTAAAGTGTTGTTGAACGGTAGATACATTTGTTTTCTACATTATCTAAATGAATCTCTGTACGATTTAAATAATTTAAGATCGTTTAAAAAACTAAAAGAACCCTCTTCAAACGTCGTGCTAGTCGACAGACTTCGTTCTACACAAGATTCTTTAAAATAAAGTCAAAATGCGGGAGTGGTAGAGGTAAAGTCGGGAGTTTGCTGTAGAGTTATATATCGACAGATTTCAGTCTTTGGAGAGATTGGAGAGGCACACCAACGACTTTATTTTACACTAGAATTCACTAGATGATGCGAAAAAAAATCCAAAGAGAGGGAGTGAAGGGGGAAAGGGGTTGAAGTTTGCTGTAACGTTAAATATGAACTGATTTCAATTTTTTTGTTTACATTGGAAAAAATTTACCTACCCTACACCAATCTGACTGTGCAGTCCTCTTACGAGACAAACCTACCAGATTCAAACTCCTAGGCCCAAGGGAACGCGAGTAATCACTAAAACTTATAATCCTATTTTTTTAAGGTTCCGTACCCAAAGGGTAAAACGGGAACCTATTATAAAGACTCCGCTGTCCGTCTGTCTGTCTGTCCGTCTATCACCAGGCTGTATCTCATGAACTGTGATAGACAGTTGAAATTTTCACAGATAATGTATTTCTGTTGCCGCTATAACAACAAATACTAAAAACAGAATTATGTTTAAAATTATAGGGGTCAAACGTATAAGATACAAGAAACGTGTTTTATTTCGGCATTTTAATATAACGCCATCTATGAACGCTTAGGTAAACGTCCATAGATGGCGTTATATTGAAATTCCGATCCCTAACACCTTTGTGTTAATTTTCAGTTAGATAGCGTTAGACGTTAGGTTACGTAATAAGAAATAAGCACGCGGCTCACAACTCTGTTTTGATAAAATGTTAATTAATTATTATTTTTTGCTCTATCTTATAAAATACTGTAGTGTGGTACGGAACCCTACGAGTGCGAGTCCGACTTGCACTTGACCAGTTTATTTAGTAAAGCCCAAACTCTGAAAAGGCTTTGCTGAGCCATGGAAAAGGGAAAAGTGTCGGTTATTCCATGGGTATAAAGAGCATGCGAGGTGTATTGTTCTCACAGAACTACTAGTTGTATTTTTTGCGAAAACTTGTGATTTTCCGCGAGTAATAAATGTGGACTATTAATAATTCAGGCCGGTGAATGTGGATAAGTGTAGAAAACAGTACATTGTTCAAAAATATGCTAGTTGCGTTCACACCAAAATTGCACTGAAAATCTTCAGTAAAGTCCACATCTTTACTGAGGGTATCATTCGGACTGGACTATGATTTCAACTTGACCTGAAATGTGACTTTGACCCAACTTTATGACTTGAATTTACAATAACGTAAACAATTTTAATACTTGACTCTAACACAAGAAAATCAAAATAAAGAAAATTTTAAAAAGAATTTATTTCTTTTATGCAGGGCTGCGTTCACGTCCTCCAGAGAAGGTTTTTTGGTTGTTTTGCAAATCGCTCGAAGGTCCGGAACGACCACGGGTATTTTTCACTCTAATTGTGACTTTGGCATTTTGTGGAGACTCGAATTTCGAGGTTATGTTCATTTATTTTTCTTGTTCTGGATATTTTTCGTTTGTTTTTACGATTAATGTCTCGTCATGTCACGTCTTGGTCTCGACAATGCCAATTTCATCCGATCCCCTTAATCTGTAAAAAAATACAGCTTTTCCCGCCAAATTTACTGTCACAAACGTCAGAGCGTTTTTTAATCATCGAATTTGATGGTTAAAAAGTTGCAACCGGAGTAAAACAACCGAGGTCGTGAACGAAACAATTGCTACAACCGAGTGCGACGCTCTGAGGTCGTGAACGGGGTTCAGAGCTTTTTTGTTTTGGCGCACTGACATGATATAAGTATTTATGCATTTTCAGTGGATTAGCTAAGTAAACAATTTTCTGTATTGCCAATACAGAAAATTGTTTACTAGAGAGGTTCTAATTTTTAAAAATCTTTCCACGCTAGCGTGCAAAATGCACTTTTGCACGCAGGTTTCAAATGACAAACAGAACATTTCCGAAGTTGTGAGGTTAAAATATCTTTAACCAGAAAATGTCTCACTTTTCTAAATATGATTTTTTCCAAGAATTTATTTATTTAATTTTTTTAATAAGATTTGTAGTATAAAAAAATGTCGCTCTAAATATTTGTCTTCTTGCCCTTAATCAAATGCAAAAAACTGTACAAAGCTTTTCGCTTGACTTTCGTTCGCTACGCTCGCGTGCTGACGTCTCCTGACATTATCATAATTTTACCAACCGATTTCCAAAAAGTAGGTTCGCTCAATTCGTCTGTATTTTATATACTTCTTTTTGTATGTATGTATGTTACGCGATTACTCCGTCAATTGTAAATTGATTCGAATTACTCTTTTTTTATTGGCAGGGTACATTTCAAAGGTGTTTCAGTCTCATTGTCATTTTATCGAGATCTGACAAGTATTTCCAGAGATATGACGATAAACGTCTCAAACTTGCTAGTCAAACTGACTCGAGCGGCATAGAAGTCAGTTTTTAAACTTATTACTTTACTTATTACTTACTTATTTATATCTTAATTTTTTTTCTGAAACTTTTGTGGTAGCTGTATCGTGTAACATTTTAGTACTTGCTACGCTCGCGTACTGACGTCACCTGACCTTATTGTTTAATTTAAATTTTGTTGTCGACTTTCGTTGATATACGGGAAATATCTGTATATACTCGTACATAGCATGACTTGATTAATTAAGTAATGTAACTGTAACAAATTGACTTAGCTAAAACGTTTATTTCGGGTTTTAAATTTTGCTACCTAAATAAGGCGGCGACAAAATTTGCCTCAGCCCCGGGCGGCACAACCCCACGCTACGCCACTGATCCTAGACTACATTGCCAGTTATCATCTGGTGAGATAATCACCAAGTGCAATAATAACAGTTAAGATAGTTTAAAAACTAAAACAACCAACTTCTATATGCGAGTCAATTTTCGCAAGCAAGTTTGAGACGTTTATCGTCATATCTCTGAAGATACTTATCAGATCTCGATGAAATTACAATGGGACCAACTCGGAAAGGTGCCCTACTGATGAAAAAAAGAATCATTCTAATTGGTTCACAATTGACGGAGTTATCGCGTAACATACATACAAAAAAAACATACAGACGAATAGAGAACCTCATTCTTTTTGGAAGTGGGTTGAAAACAAAGTTAGATCATACTGAATACTCATACTGCACCATCTTGATGAATCACCAGGTGTAGTAATTGCAGAATTTCAGTGACTGGGAATTCCACATTCCTTCAGATTTGCCAATGAGTCATGGCCCTTATAATTTTATAATATTTTCAACCTTATGATTACAGATTGATGATTCAAAATGGCAGCGCAGCTTGATAATTTTGACGAGGAGTCATTTATTATCCTCGGCACCTCCCCTGGTACCAGTCTCGACATAAAATGTAACGGAGATGGCGTTATTAAACAAAATGGAGAACTAGACTCTGCCAAGAGCAACTTGGTTCAACATGACAGCCTTGATAAGGCACAGATTGAGGATGCACTGAAGGACTTGTCTTTGGAAGGCAGCATGGCTCTGAAAGCCAGTTTTAAACTTGGAGATTCGGTGAGATTCTTGTTTTTGTTTAAACTTACAAGCTATGTGTATTGCAACCCCTGCAACTAAGCTAATTATTCTTGTGTCTGGAGTGGATTCACGTCTATAGTGCAATGGGTGAGGATCAAATTCACGACCTTTCGATCGCCAGCCCAACGCATTAGCCATAGGGATATTGCCACCAAAATTATTATTCCAGTCGAAAAATAAAAAACTTGTGTTATTTATTTTACCCGACTGCACCAGAGGGAGGGTTATGTTTTTCGAATGTGTATGTGGTAAGTGGTTATTTCTTTTGCACTCTCTGTAGCAAACAGCTTGATGTATTTTATCAGAGGTGTCATTAGATTAGTGTCACTCTCTTAGTTAGACAAATACATTGGACGATTATTGCTCTTTTTAACCGACTTCAAAAAAGGAGGAGGTTTCTCAATTCGACCGTATATTTTTTTATTTTTTATTTTTATTTTTATTTTTATTTTATGTGTGTTCGCGTATAACTTCGTCGTTTATGAACCGATTTCGATTATTCTTTTTTTGTTCGAAAGGAGATATCCCAAGTGTGGTACCATGGTAATTTTATCGAGGTATGATAAGTATCTCCAGAGATATTGAGATAAACATCTCAAAATTGGTACTGAAAATGTATAGCGCGGCATTGAAGTCGGTTGTTTTTTAGTTTTTAAACGATATTATAATATATGTATATTATTTATGTATATTTGCTCTTTTAAATGTAACCACGTAGTATTGTATTCTCTTTGATGTAACCGCGAGAAGGAGCTGTGTCTGGGAATCAGATTTTCTTGTCCAGGCACAGACACACCCTCTAAATACCTGCATTCTTCACTAATGTATTGCATGGTTGTTAGCAAGTTTATTAGTGTTTACGGATGCATTTTATAACCAAATAAAATTATTGATTGATTGATTGATTGGGGCGCTATTTTATAATTATGCTTCAAAAATATTTTGTCTGTATTGCAAGTTATGGATCTTCATATTCACTCCGCCTATCTGTAAATGCAACCATATACTTTTTCATGCATTATTTTTAACCGACTTATTATGTTTGTTCGCGGATAACTTCTTCGTTTATGAACCGATTTCGATTATTCTTTTTTTGTTCGAAAGGAGATATCCCAAGTGTGGTACCATGGTAATTTTATTGAGGTATGATAAGTATCTCCAGAGATATTGAGATAAACATCTCTAAATTGGTACTGAAAATGAATAGCGCGGCATTGAAGTCGGTTGTTTTTTAGTTTTTAAACAATATTACTAAAGTAAAAGTATTCTCTGTCCTTGCTATGTACTAAGTAGCAATATCAAGGTTTTGAGATAAGATAACTATAGATAGTTTAGATAAAATTAATGAATTGCTCGTACCCTGGCTATAGTCTACGAGTGGTCACTCATAATATGTAGTTTTAATGAGGTTTAATCAACCACAACAACAAGTATTATAATATCGTTTAAAAACTAAAAAACAACCGACTTCAATGCCGCGCTATTCATTTTCAGTACCAATTTTGAGATGTTTATCTCAATATCTCTGGAGATACTTATCATACCTCGATAAAATTACCATGGTACCACACTTGGGATATCTCCTTTCGAACAAAAAAAGAATAATCGAAATCGGTTCATAAACGACGAAGTTATCCGCGAACAAACATAAAAAATAAAAAAAATAAAAATATACGGTCGAATTGAGAAACCTCCTCCTTTTTTTGAAGTCGGTTAAAAATAAATACATATAATCACGCCTCTTTCCCATTGGGGTAGGCAGAGACTACTTTCTACATATTATGTTTCTTTGAAGTGTCTCACACTTTATATTTTTGTAAATTGTTAAACACAATCCAAAATTTCATCATACCGACGGGACTCGAACCCGCACACCCCGGATTACACGTCCAGGTGCTCTGCCAATTAAGCCACGGTTCGATACATCGATACGACGAAATTAGTGGATTGCATTTGTTAACCCAATTATGCATTGGTGGCGCCATCTATGACTACTTATTACGTAAGTTAATCATTCGGAAGAAATCATTACAGTTTTCAAATCCGACGAGAGATGTTGCACTGCGTAAAACAAATATTATGTTTCTTTATGGCTTAATTGGCAGAGCACCTGGACGTGTAATCCGGGGGGTGCGGGTTCGAGTCCCGTCGGTACGATGAAATTTTGAATTGTGTTTAACAATTTACTTTCTACATGCTACGATCCACTATCTGTAAATAATAAATAAAAATAATGATATGATAATGATAAATCTGCACTTACACACATAAAATACATGTATAGATATACATCATATCAATAATAATTATTTTAAAAAAAAATTAAGATCGTTTAAAAAACTAAAAGAACCGACTTCAAACATCGTGCTAGTCAAAGTAGCCAGTAGACGGAGTAACTATTACATAATCTGTGCCAGTAGTTAGTAGTACGAGTAAGTCGTCGAGATAAGTAAATGCGTCGTTATACAAATGTTGGTATTTTAAAAACGTCTCGGCCGACATCGTTTAAATTTAAATGGGACCACCTGGGAACCTTTGAAACAAAAAAAAATATTTCCAAATCGGTTCAGGCATCTTCGAGTAATCGGTGAACATACATTAAAAAAAAAAGGTTCCGACGAATTGAGAACCTCCTTCTTTTTGTGAAGTCGGTTGATAAAAAATAACAAAACCATTTTGAATTTTAAAAAAAACAAAAGTATTGAGCCATTTCAGCTTTCATCTAAACGTCGAACGTCACACTTAAAACAAATGTTTAATTCCTCTGATTAATGTAGAGTTGCCAACCGTACTATTACGTGCACCCCCAGTGCATGTTTCAGTACAGTGTATCTGGTTTAGCACTGCCAGCACAATAGAGCATACAAATTCATCATCATTTTTACCCACGACGGAAAGGAGAGACTGTATATGCGTTTGGGGTGAGAGGATGTTTGTTTGTTTGTGCAAACTCATGTTCCCATTTTTCTCCAAAACTACTTGTCCAATTTTGATGCAGTTTTCAGTTATGGGTTCGGGTGTAATTGGTGCATGTTTTTAGAAAGTCGTTACGGTGACAACTAACCAGGGGGCGCTGCAGTAATAATTTGTTGGTGCAAATCGATGTTGCCATTTTTCTTCAAAACGACTAGCCCGATTTTGATGCAGTTTTCAGTTATGGGTTCGTGTTTGATTGGTGCATGTTTTTAAATAGGTGTTACGGTGTCAACTCACCCGGGGGCGCTGCAGAAAACATTTGTTTGTGCAAATCCATGTTGCCATTTTTCTCCAAAACTAGTTCGATTTTGTCTTTAAACGGTTTGTAATTAATCAGTGTTGTTTCTTAGATAGATGTTATGAAGTTAATTTTCTAAAGGACATTGTCGTGGGTGTTTTTCAAAATTTTAATTTTGTTACTTGTTATCATCACAAGTTCACCCTAACCACTGGAAGCCAAACGAAATTATTATAAAGTATTTACCCACTTATGGACAAATCAAAACCAATATCATAAATGCGAAAGTCAGTTTGTATATTTGTTTGGGACTTCTTCACGGTCAAACTGCTGAACCAATTTAGCTAAAATTTTGCCCAGGGATAGCCAGTACCATAAATTAGGCTATAGGATACTCTTTAACGCGGGCGAAGCCGCGGGACACTGCTAGTCTATACATACATAAAATCACGCCTTTTTCCGTTGGGGTAGGAATATACTACTTTTTTCCACATGTACGGCAAAAAAAAAATAGAATAATAAAACTGGCCAAGTGCGAGTCAGCATCGCACAATACGAAACATAACAGAGTTTCAACCTCATACATTTGATTAATTGATATTACCAAGAATATTTGGTTTGGTCGCGATCTAGAAAGACGGGGCTCGTTTACTAGCGCCATCTATGTCATTTTGCCGAAACTAATTAGATAGATGGCGTTTAAAAACACGTTTTTTGTATGGGTCTCCATATGGTCTCTATTTGTATGGTCCTTTAATTTGTAACTTTATTTTGTTTTTAGTATTTGTTGTTCTAGCGGCAACAGAAATGCACCATCTGTGAAAATGTCAACTGTCTAACTATCACGGTTAATGAGCTATAGCCTGGTGACAGACGGACAGACAGACAGACAGACAGACAGACAGACAGACATACAGACAGACCAGACGGACAGCGGAGTCTTAGTAATAGGGTCCCGTTTTACCCTTTGGGTACGGAACCCTAAAAATGACAAAATAAACAACAAAATCAAAAAAAGCATGGATAAAAAAAGTATTGAGTAGGTATAAAATGTAGTCAGTATTTTATTACTGATCAGTTCTTTATCGTAAGGATTGTTATAAATGACGTTTCTATCACACTGGGTCAAGACTCAAAATACCGGATATACCAGTTTTGATAACCTTTTATAAAAAAAATAACAATATCCCGCTCACACGTACATGACTACCTACATGTTCGAGATAACGTTTCGTATAGTACACGACTAATTTAATTTGACATATGAAAGATAGTGATATGATAAGGGAAAGTAAATATTTTTGTTTTTTTTTTATTATTTTAAACCGACTTCCAAAAAGGAGGAGGTTCTCAATTCACCTGTATTGTCTTTTTATGTTTGTTTCCTCAGAACTCAGTAATTACCCGACTGCGCGACGCAAAGGAGAGGTTATGTGTTTATCAGTCTATGTATGTATGAATGTATGTATGTTTGGGCTCAGTGGCGTGTCTTGGGGGGAGGCCTACGTCAGCAAGAACATAAACATGCCAGCACGCGAAATACGACGAGCACAGCCGGAGGACTTAAAAAAAAACAAAATTGAAAACTAAATTTATTTAAAATTACAGAGTTACAAATTAACTAATATTAAAAATGAACCGATCAAGTCAACGATTGACTAAAAAGTGAGGTGGGACGCAACTCGATGTCCGGTCCCACGGTCGATGCACGTTCCACGAACACGTTCCGCTGACACCGCTCCTCGTGTCGTCCGCCTTGTGCATGTGTGCGAAAGTAGGTTGATCTTGGTCAGCGTATTCAGTGGTGTCGAAATACGTAATTCCTCCACCCGTAGATCAGCAATTATTTTCCAACTTTTAGTGAAAATGTTGCTGGAAAATTCGAAGGCTTTCCAGGGTTCTCAGGATCTTCATATAAATGCTTTGGAGAAGTCTGCTCATCGTGAACTTGAGGTTTTTGAGGCTCGTTACATTTCCAAAAATTGTGACGTCGAAGAAAAATGCTCAGTGCAAGTGTGCATGCACCGAACATTACCACGTAGAAGGGTATAGTGGTATGATAAAACGCGTCGGTTGCTAAGGGCTCTCGTTCTAATTTCGGTTGCAACATAACTTGATTGTAGGCTTTGTGGAGCTTTCTTAGGTCGATGGTTTGCAGTGAGATCTTATGTGAGGGTGTAGATCTCCTCCCGAAGTCGTATGAGATATCTGTGATTAGTAGAGGTTGTCCGGAAATAACGTTATTCTCGTTCTCTATAGTGAATTCTGACGTCATCAGTGTGCAGTTCTTCGATAATGTTACTAAGTAGCTTCCTTGAAGTTGCTTGTATTCTTCCCTTCCGCATTGTAGATGGACTTTCGTGGACTGTGGAAAGGTGACGGCGTAGTCCTTGTCGTCCAGCTGCTCCATGGCTTCCTTTTCCAGAGTGACGGTGGTCAGGTTACAGGATTCTCCCAGGACGTGGTTGGTGATGAGATCTCGCACGCAGTCATGCTGGTTTCGAACTTGATTGATGCTGTCTTCTATGCAGAGGTACTGGTGGTCTACCTTCGGGCATTCAGCCTCTATGTACGCATACGCTCTCTTATTGGTTGCAAGGAAAGGAAGGGGAGGAATGAGAATCTGATTATACTTATTTGGAGCTACTGAGAGCTTATAAAAATCGAATATATCTGAACTAACTATTGGAATTTTAAAAACTATAACTATCTGCTTGCCAGCATAATATGACCCGGGTTTTATAATACTATAATAATCGCGTAAATCTAAACTTAATACTCGGCTATCTCCATAGATCGCGCGGAGCTTTTCTACCATTATACCTAAAGTATCTATATCTACCATAGAATGGTGCGTGCTTAAAGCGCGCACAAGTGCTAACATATTTTCTATTCTAGTCAATTCCCGTAATATATCATCTACGTTTTCCGTAATAATTGTGAGAAGTTGAGCAAATTGTGCATATTTTAAAAGGCTTGTGTCCTTATGGGCATCACTATCTAGTAAAAGTTCGAGTGTGGTATTAATAGATTGCTGGTTTTGTACTAACTGGTCGATGACGTCACTATGTTGCGTCATCCATTCTTTACTGAGACTTATGTGAGAATTGAACTCGGAAATGATGTTATTCTCATTATTTTCTAAGTTTTTAATTGCATCATTAAATTTAATGGCGTCCTGATAATCAAGGTTACCTGTAATGCTTTTTATTATAGATCCTAGACCATCGATTAAACCTCTCTTTACCCGGTTAGGCTCCAGACCCTTTAGATGATTTTCTACCTTTCCAATTTTATGCAATAAATAATTTATCTGTAACTTATATAAAGCTACAGTATCATTATCTAATCTAGCCTGGAAATCTAATAACTGGTTCCTAACCGCGAGAGACTTATTTTCTATGTTATCTATCTGAATATATTGTAAAAAGCTATGATAATGGGTAATTCGACGTGTACGACCTAATTTATAAAGCAGTAGTCCAGGACCGTCGGCAAGGCTATCAAGTCTTATCTCCTGCGTGTGAGCAAGATGCGCCATCATCATCAGCAGAAGTCTGAAACAATTTAGCACTGTTAGGGACTCGCTTAAGGCGAGCTTTCGCTACAGGGCCACGTTTGCGTGAGGTATAAATATGAATTGGTAGATCGGCAAGTACCTTGTCCTTAGTGTATCTTGGCGCTAATTTCTGTCGACTAGCTAGTGGATTTTTAATAAATATCTGCTGCTCTGGTTCGTATTGAATTTCCGGTTCCCTATCTTTGTTCCTGTTTTCAATTAACATAGTGCGATTATGTAGGGCTGATTCATTGATGATGCCGTAAACTTGTTTCATCTGCTCTCTATGATTCTGGGTGTACTGTTGCAATAAGTGTTGTGTCAAATCTATTCCTACAGGATCTCTGGGATCAAAATGTCCAGTTATAATATCAAATGGCCTGCATTTGGTAAAACTGTGGACTGAGCTGTTATAGGCAATAATTGCATATGGAACTAAGTTGATTACTGGTTCGCCTTTACGCTGTAATTTCAATAGTCTAAGATGCTCTAATAGCGTGGAGTGAAAACGCTCTATGTGACCATTATCGTTAGGTGAATGCGGGAGAACTTTATGGTGGTTTACTTTATGTGTGCGCAAGAATTCTGAAAATAGTTGGTTACTGAATTCTGTACCATTATCGGTAACAATGGTGAGTGGCAAACCATGATGTGTGGAGAATTTCAATAGGGCCTGTAATACGCTGATGGCAGTGCCATCGCGGAGGTGGTAAGCCTGTCCATACTTAGAGAAAACGTGCATAAACGTTACATACTTCTCACTATCTACCGTGAATAAATCCATGTGGACTATTTCGAAGGGTTTATTAGGAGGTGGTACGATATTGAATCTTGGTTTAACAGGATTCCGATCATATTTCCCTTGGCCACATACAGTGCACTCATTAATATACTTCGATATGTGGTCCTTCATTTTTGGCCAGAAGTATCTATGAGACAACGCTAGATAGCACTCGGTAATACCACGATGGTTTGTCTTTCCATCATGGTAATTGCGAATTATGTCTTGTTGGCGAAGATAATCCTTGACATTTTCAATTTCAGATTTAACTAATACAAGGTTCATAGATGAGCTTCGAAATTTATCTTGCAAAATAGGTATTACAGAATACATACCTAATGGTGGGTTAATTAATATAGCTGTCCTGACTTTTGGGTGGACATATTCCTTTACAGCGTTAACTACGTCTTCCTCAAGGTCAGTCTCTGATAACTGAATGCAAATGCGCGTATGTGTATCGAAGGGCTTAGTTACTGTTGGCCGCTTCTTGACGTCATTAACAAGAGTGAAAATGATTTGCCGGTGAAACTTGTTCAAGGGCTCATCCGAGATTGGAATTTCCAAAATTGGATTTTCCTGACTGGTATGGGCAGTCACGGTTGCAGACTGATCATCTGGTATAGGATGGTCTGAAGGGTTCACTATGAGGGAGTTAGTTTCCTCATTGTGAATCTCTATACGAGAGAGCGCATCAGCATTTGTATTTGCCTTTCCTTTCTTGTACACTACAGTGAAATCGTATTCACTGAGTTTCAATCGCCATCGAGTGAGACGTGAATTGGGCTCTTTTAAATTCATAATCCACTGCAAAGGCTTGTGGTCACTAACTACTTTAAACTTCCTTCCGAAAAGGTAGGGTCTAAAATACTTAGTGGCCCAGACGATTGCTAAGAGCTCTTTCTCAATGGTGCTGTAATTCAGTTCACTATCATTGAGTGTACGAGAAGCATAGGAAACTGGCTTGTCGGATCCTATGGGTCCCTGAGACAGAATGGCACCAATAGCGACGTTAGATGCATCCGTTGTAAGGATGAATTCCCTGTTGAAATCTGGGTACTGAAGTATTGGGTCGTTAGTTAACAAAGTTTTGCACTTTTCAAAGCTTTTGACGTAGTCAGGGTCGAAAGTTATTTTCTTTCCCTTTTTAAGACACTGAGTCAAGGGCTTCGTGATCCGTGCAAAATCAGGTATAAACTTCCTGTAGTATCCCAGTAGGCCTAGAAATTGTTTAATTTCTTTAGGCGTTTTAGGAATCGGGTATTTTTCTATCGCCGCTATCTTGTCGGGGTTAGGCTTCACGCCTTCGCTACTTATCACATGACCTAAGTAGGCAGTTTCTAACTTCAAGAACTCGGACTTGTCCATTTGTACCTTGAAGTTAGATTCCCTAAGTCTCTGGAAAACCTTCTCCAGGTTAATCATGTGTTCCTGTAGCGAGGTGCTGAAGACGATGATATCATCCAAGTAGACCAGGCAGATGTGGTATGTGGTAGAGGGACTATTTTTGAGTCCCATTGGCATTCGAAGAAATTCAAAGTGGCCATGTTCCACATTGAATGCTGTCTTCGGAATGTCAGCGGGATCCATCTCTACCTGGTAAAAGCCACTGGCCAGGTCCAGAGTGGTGAAATACTGGCACTTCCCTAACTTGTCCAGAACATCAGTGATGTTCGGAATAGGGTACTTATCGTCTATGGTTTTTTCGTTGAGCTTACGAAAATCAACCACTAGACGCCACTTTTGTTTTCCCGAGGCATCCGCTTTTTTGGGTACTACCCAAATTGGTGAGCTCCATGCGGATTCTGATGGACGTATTATGCCTTGGGTCAACATTTTACCTATCTGATCGCTAACCTCTTGTCGATGAACAAAAGGGTAACGATAACTCTTTGTGTAAACCGGGATCTCGTCGGTTGTACGAATGCGGTGTTTTATTTGATTAGTGAAGGTCAAATTTTCACCCTCAATATAAAACACATCGGAGTATTTCGAACAAAGAGTTACTAAGTTGGCCTTTTCTTCCTCGTTCAGGTGGTCAGTTCGAAGTCGCGATAAAACTTCACGAACACGCGTTCGAGTTTGTTCGGTAGGCGCGCACTCAAGGTTACATAACTCTGCGTAAGCAGGGCGGTCTAAAGAGAAAACGACATCGTTGTCTGTTGGGTTTTCGATCTCTAGAAATCCTCTGCTCTGATGTACGCTGGTTATACACTCGTGAACTATACAGTTACATAGTAACTGTTCCGGGATGTAAACTTCACTATCTGGGGCGTTGATGGGTATCCTGACCAACTTCGAGCTGTTGGCGGGGATAATGTCCTCATACAAATTAACATTTCGTGAGTTGTAAAGCAAGATAGGATTAGCTGCTAATTTAGTGGCAAGGCATAATTTCTTTAAATCAATTTTGGCCTCCCACTTAGTAAGCAGGTCTAGTCCTATTAAACCATCAAAGTAATTGTGGAACTTGTACACGAAAAGTTTAATTGGTTCGAGGTCATTCATTTCCGAAAAACAGGGTACCGTGATCGAATACTCATTTTGGCTGACAGCATGCACGTTTGTGACCTCAAATGGGTCATAATTCAAGGGCAGGTGTGAATAAAATTTCTCAACGGCGTCCGGGCTCAAAAAGGATTGATTTGCGCCGGTGTCTATGAGAAGTTATAATGGCGGATTTGTAATTTGAATAAATGGCAGCTGTCTTTGGGTCTGTAAATTGACCTCTATTTTGGCTTGTCTGACATTGAAGCCTTCTGAAAATTTTCCTGATAACTAGTGGACGGCTGAGGCTCAATGGGCGAATCGTCCACGTTCGGTACCTCAAATACCTGAGCTGATTCAAAATCGCAATTTTCATAGTCAACATAATTTTCATATCCATATGCAGGATATTCGTAAAAATCAGTACAATAGTTTAGGTCAGGGGCCTTATTCAGTATGACCATTTTAAAGTCTTACCGTGCCGTGTTACGTTATCTCCGCGTTATGGTATTCTCTATGCCAATTAAAACGTAGTAGAGTAAGGTTATGAGCGCGTTTTGAGCTGTCAAAATATCGTGACATATGAGGACGTGTAACGCGCGCGTTTTGTATAATTTACCTATCGTGTGGCATACAGAATACAATTTTTCAATAACGTAACGTGACGCGTTAAGGAACGCGTTATCTCATTGGTCATACTGAATAAGGCCCCAGGTTCCTGGTAGTAATTCGCATAACCATCATTTAAACACTCATTTAAATTCATTTCACGGCTTTTAAAATAGTTTGTAGGCGGTGGGTTACCATGCCTGCTCCAATCGTGTCCGGTAAGTCGGTGAGCCTGAGGCGTTGGAGGTAACACCTTGGGGGTGAAATGTTGTACACCGCTCATAGGCTTTGGGCTTAGGTACTGAGGCTGACGAGGGGGTAATCTAAAAGCATTACTCCTAGCATTGTAGTTTGGTGGTGGTGCACCGAACATCTGTTGTGTACGACTAGGCATTCGGTAACCAGGTTGATTTTGTGGTCCAGCATTAAATTTAAATTGATTATTGTTATATGGCTGGACAAATTTATATGGTTGTGGTGGCATAAGCATAGGTCTATAATTAGGGGGCGCTGACATCGGTAATGGAGGTTGATATAAATGTTTAACTGGAGGAGGCATTTGAATTGGAGCCGAAGCTTTTAAAAACGGCTGAACTTTAGGGTGGACATCATTTCTTTGTTGCAAATACATGATGTTTAACTCTTCCTGCTCGAATTCTAATGCCTTCTCTATAGACAGTGGTCTCATGCATCTTATTCTAGAACCTAGTGGTTCTTGTAGCCCACGAACGAACGCCTGCTTTGTCAATTTCCTATAAAGCTCGCGTTTCGATTGAACGGTGGTAGGTAAAGTCTCGTGCAGACTTATGTACGTCATAAGCGTACTGAACAGGGTCTGACAGTGGTCATAAAACTCCTGTGGGGTCTTATTGCCTTGTGTGGCCAAAGAGAGGTCATTGTATAAAGCCGTTTCGTCTCTTTGGTCCGCGAAGTTATTAATTAAGGACTCTCTAATGCCTAACCAATTATCAGGTATACCATTGCTATTTATTATAGTGGCTGCGGGCCCAGTAATTTTATTTAGTATGCCGTTTAAGAGGCACAAATTTCCTAGTTCACTTCCAATTTCATTGCTCATATAAGTTCTAACTACCTCATCACAGATTTTAATAAATCTAGTAAGTATATTTGGATTTCCGTCGAAGTCGGGAACTGGGCGTAAGGCCTTAAAAATTACTTCAGGGTCGTGCGGCATTTTTATATCTAATTCACTCGAATTTTCTAAATCGGAATCAGAATCGATTTCCCTAAGACTATCTAAATTCCTATTTCGACTACACTCGCGAGACTGACGCAATACAGCCTCCGCGTCACTATTAACTACCTTATGGCGAAAAATTTTGAACACTTATTGGACACACAATGGAACAAAAGGAGCAACACAAAAGAAAGTTTTGCGGACTTACATATACTGCATTTTGGTTTCTTCTTGTATCGATAGCTAGATACGGTCCCCGGTACTGCGGCTCACGTAGGTGTCGGATCTCAGATGAAGACTTGGGAGTCAGCCAGCGACTATACGGAGTCAGCCAACTACGCGATTTTTGTAGCTTTTTGGAGCTTTTCTGCCGTAACACTGGCTCTAAGAATCCTACCGTCTGCGCCAAATACGACGAGCACAGCCGGAGGACTTAAAAAAAAACAAAATTGAAAACTAAATTTATTTAAAATTACAGAGTTACAAATTAACTAATATTAAAAATGAACTGATCAAGTCAACGATTGACTAAAAAGTGAGGTGGGACGCAACTCGATGTCCGGTCCCACGGTCGATGCACGTTCCACGAACACGTTCCGCTGACACCGCTCCTCGTGTCGTCCGCCTTGTGCATGTGTGCGAAAGTAGGTTGATATTGGTCAGCGTATTCAGTGGTGTCGAAATACGTAATTCGCGTGTCAACAAGAACATAAACATTTAAAAATTTCAAAATGGCGGATTTAATATGCCATAATGTGTGGTTCAAAACAATTTTTTTGCTCAAACCATACTGTGTTTGGTATCAAAGTAAAGAACTTTAAAAGCCCATTCCGAATATATATATAATTTAGTAGTGCAGAAAGTGAAAATGTATATATATATATATATATACATTTTCACTTTCTGCACTACTAAATTTGAGCTGTTAATCTCCATATCTCTGAAGATACTTATCAGATCTCGATAACATTACAATGGGACCAAACGCGAAGTATATTCTCTCAAACAAAACAGGCATTGGAAGATTCCAAATCGGTTACGAAAGAAGTGAATTATTAAAAATAATTAAACCCAACTGCATGATTTTTTTTAAGGTACCTACCAACATTACAAAGTGTTATTAAAACAAACTAGGTTATTTTATACCATAAGTGTTATATATATATACACACATATATATATATATATATATATATATATATATATATATATATATATATATATATAATATATATATATATATATATATATAATATATATATATATATATTATATAGTAGCGGATCCGGCAGACGTTGTCTGGCCATATCGGGTCCAATTGTGAATGAATCCAAATCATCTACGGACTAACTTAAACACACATACCAAAATTCATCTAAAAATCTCGGCCCAGCCGTTTAGGAGGAGTTCAGTGACATACACACGTACAGTAGACTTATATATATATAAAAAAAAAATTATATATATACGATCGAATTGAGAAACCTCCTTTTTTAAGTCGGTTAAAAAAAGGAATAATTCGAATCGGTTCAAAGTTAGCGGAGTAATCGCGTAACAAACATACAACTACTAACACACGAATTGAGAACCGCCTCATTTTTGGAAGTCGGTTCAAAACTAAGCTATGTCGTTGCATTAAATAGTTGTAACACCACATTGTAGCACACAGTTGTTATACGTGTATGGATACGTACAAGGCTTTAAAAGGGACTTTACCTGGCGCCTTCAATGTTTTTTAATTTTATCTCATACATTTTCCTGCTTTTGTCGACCGTGAATTCATATCAGTTCTAGAAAGATTCATTGAAATGAATACCTTATGTTATTCGACTTCGTCGACGTTTAGAATATAGAGAGATATTATAATTTAAAATCTAAAAGTCAATGTGTTCGGTCAAAGTCAAAAGGTGTTAGACATTATCGGCCGTATTTATAAAATACTAGCTGACCCGGCAAACGTTGTTTTGCCATATAAATAAAAAGCTATTAAAAAATAAGGGTTGATCGTAGAAGGGTGAAAATTGAGGATTGTATGTATTTTTGTATGTTGTATCATAAAAAAATAGAAATTAAAAATTTTATCTAAAAAATAAAATAAAAAATTTAGGGGTGGACTACCCCTAACATTTAGGGGGATGAAAAATAGATGTTGGCCGATTCTCATAGATACCGGATAAGCACAAAAAATTTCAT
Source organism: Cabera pusaria (assembly GCA_954871355.1). Classification (NCBI taxonomy): domain Eukaryota; kingdom Metazoa; phylum Arthropoda; class Insecta; order Lepidoptera; family Geometridae; genus Cabera; species Cabera pusaria. Next base: position 21,640,841 of record OX940902.1, read on the forward strand.
CAAAATCGGTCAAGCCGTTTCGGAGGAGTATGGCAACGAAAACTGTGACACGAGAATTTTATATATTAGATTGACGACCGCATAGCGGTGGATTTGACACGAAATACATACAATCACGCCTTTTTCCCGTTAGGGTAGGCAGAGACTACTTCTTTCCACATACTACGATCCTGACATACCTCTTTCGCTTCTACTTTCATGAGCGGCCTGCATACATGCTCGCCGGTATACTTTTGACTTGGCCTTTCTTTAAAACGTCTCTGATCTGGTAGTGATACGTTCGCCTAGGTCGGCCTCTAACGGCTGCCCCATTCACACTCGTCTCATAAATCTGTTTCGTCAATCTTTATTCATCCATCCTCTCTAGATGTCCACACTATCTAAGCATCCTCTCTACCACACCACAACATTCCCTTATCATGCTGTTCTATACCTTTATCCATCCCTCAAGTCACTCGAGGCCTGTCGCACACCGCGCTGTAGCTATAAACAAGGGCGTCGCCAGCTTCTGACTAAGGGGGGGGGGGGGAGAGGGGCAATGGGGCAATATTATAGAGGACAATACATATGAACGCCGAGAGCATAAAGCGTTACACTTTGGAAGTCTTTGCCTTCTGAATTTATTTACGTTTTGTCATGCGATGCGGAATTTATTAATAGGTAAGAAGTCAATTGCTCGCACTTTGGTCGCTTTGCGGCTAGCTACATTTGATCTCTAGGAGGAGGCAACTGCCCCCCCCCCTGCCCCCCCTTGGCGACGCCCTTGGCTATGAAAATACTAGTACTTTGGTAGGATGTCGCTGGAGACAGCTAACGGCCCGCGAGCTGACCGATACAGTGATACAGACTCTCGCTGCGCGGACTTACGGTGCATTTTACGGTGCGCAACACGCGGTTCATAGTTACTATTAGTTTATACTGTGACGCAGTTTCAAGGTCGCATCCCAGGCGTGTAGCGTATTGTAACGTTACCAACGTTGTAACTAGGTTTGATCTCGCATTTTTGCTATCAGAGAGTGCATCTTCTGTACTTGTAGGTACTATATTTTTTACTGTGCTCGAGCACACATTGGATGTTACTCGTGTACTATACTCGAGTATAATACACGAATAATATCCATAATGTATTGGTTTGGTTTGTGAATACGGGAGTTTGTCTATAAATATTGACATAGGTGAAACACGCTATTGATTTTTTTCCATTAATATGAAGATGAAGTGACTTTAATAAAAAAGTTGTTAATTTTTAAACTTCAAACGACTTCAAACGCCGCGCTAGTCATTTTCAACTGACTTCCAAAGAGGAAGAGGTTCTCAATTCGTCTGTATGTTGTAATTTTTTTTGTATGTTACGCGATTACTCCTTCAATTGTGAACCTGATGCGTATCTCTAGAGATACGTCGATGATAAACGTCTCAAAATTGCTACTGAAACTCACTCGCGCGGCATGGCATGGAAGTCGGTTGTTTTAGTTCTTCATCCGACTTCACAAATAAAAAAACTGGCCAAGTGCAAGTCGGACTCGCACTCGTAGGGTTCCGTACCACATTACAGTATATTTATAAGATCGAGCAAAAAATACCACTATCATTTTTCGCCAACAAAAAATATAATTAATAAACATTGTATTTCTTATAACGCCATCTAACGTCTAATATCTAAGTGAAAGTTAACACAAAAGTGTTAGATATTTCAGGGATAGGGATTTCAATATAACGCCATCTATGGACGTTTACCTAAGCGTTCATAGATGGCGTTATATTGAATTCCGAAAAAAAAATACTTTTCTTGTTTGGGGACATTATTTTTAACTTTATTCTGTTTTTAGTATTTGTTGTTATAGCGGCAATAGAAATACATCATCTCTGAAAATTTCAACTGTTTACCTATCACGGTTCATGAGATACAGCCTGGTGACAGACGGACAGACAGACAGACAGACAGACAGACGGACAGCGGAGTCTTAGTAATAGGGTACCGTTTTACCCTTTGGGTATGGAACCCTAAAAAGGAGGAGGTTCTCAATTCGACTGTATTTTTTTATGTTTGTTACCTCAGAACTCTGTCAAATCTTAACCGATTTGGATTTTTTTATAGAGTATGGTTCCCATGTGGTCCCATTCAAATTTTATCGAGATCTTATAATTATCTCCGGAGATATAAAGATAAACATCTCGAATTTAGTACTAATAATTTAAGATCCTAAAAAACTAAAAGAACCGACTTCAAACGTCGCGCTAGTCAAAGTAGCCAGTAGGTGTAGTAACTATTATATAATCTGTGTCAGTAGTAAATCGTCGAGATAAGTAAATGCATTGTAATATAAATGTTGATATATTATATATTAAAAACGGCTCGGCCGATTTCGTTAAAATTACAACGGGACCACGTCGGAAACGTGCCCTACCCATTAAAAAAATAATCATTCGAATCCGTTCACAATTGACGGAGTAATCGCGTAACATACACAAAAAAATAAAACAGACGAATTTAGAACCTCCTCCTTTTTTGTGAAGTCGGTTAAAAATGACTATCGCGGGAAGTGAATATGTGAAGTCGGCCTTTTTTTGTAAACTACCTAAAATAATATAAATAAACTATCTTAATTATTAGTAGCTAGCAATTTTGATGTGTTTATTTCCATATCTTTGGAGATTCTCATCAGATCTGATGCGTAAGTGCGAGCGCGCACTGCGATTGCGGTGCGTTTATTCTACCGCACGCATATTCTGTGAAGTATGGAGTGCCATAAAAATGCTCGCATTTGCGGTGAAATAAACGATTTTTTTTTGTATACAGTTTATTCTACCGTAATAAATACACCGCAACCATGTTCGCGATTAGCTTTATTGTGATTTTATCAGGATCTGATAAGTATCTCCAAAGATATATAAAACCCTCAAACTAGCTGAAATATGAAAAGAGCGGCATTTAAAGTCTGTTTTTTTTAGGTCTTGAGACGATCTTAAATTATTGTCTTGTACGGGCAAAGTCACGTGTTTCTAATATATCAGCTAGTTTATTGATAACCTACAGTTATGAATGTAGGTCGTAGGGACTTCCCTACACAATACTAGCCCCCTTTGTGCGAATAATAATATCACATGCACTGCACAGTGCACTTGATACTGGATTACGACAAGTTTAAAAGGAGGCATTGAGGCGCATTCTTTGTTAAATAGTGCTACGGGACAGTCACTGCCAAATTTCATAGTCATTCAAGTCAAGTAAGGATAATTTAAGATCGTTTAAAAAAGCCGCGCAAGTCTTTTATGAAGTGAAAACTTCTTTAGCGGCGTTGTGAACTTTTTGGGATGGGTTAAAAATGTTAAACTTGCGTCAGGACCTCGCGTCAGGACACGTGACCTGATCGCTACGGGGGTCTTGGGATACGGTGCGCTATCGATGTTTGCTTGCCTGCTTTTCTAGCATCTGCATATGGCGTTGCGAACCTTGTCACTGTCATTCTTTCGTCCAATGGTGACAGGACGAGTATACCCTATATGCCCGAGGCGGTATCGGCCTGGTCGGACCACAATGCGAGCGAGCCAATCCCGGATGCTCCCTGTGCTCAACGAGCGTGGGACGATGTAGGAGCGAAAAGGACTTTACGTCAGATGGTGGATCGTGCCACAGGGGCAGAGTTGGCGAGACTTAAGGCTGTGTCGCAGTCAGAATCCGGTGCATGGCTTCACGCTTCCATCGCCTCACCAGCGGTGGAAGTCTCTACATTGAAAGCGATGCGTCTTGTCATCGCAAACGTCTGCTAGAATGAGATGCAGCTAGACAGTTTTTAGCTGCATCTCATTTGATTATCGGTCGAAATTCTACGCTATTCATGTAGAGACTACCGGCCCTGGGCACACTTTTGGACGATGACTCTTTGCGGGTAGCGGTGGCTCTCCGCCTGGGCTGCAAGGTGTGTGAACCCCACATATGCATCTGCCGTTCCATGGTGGAGACGCACTGAGTTGTCGTCGCTGCACAGGTAGGTTCCCACGTCACCATGCACTCAACGACAAAGTACGCAGAGCTTTTGTCTCACCCAACGTCCCCTGTGTGCTAGAACCACCGGGTCTTAGTCGGTCTGACGGTAAACTGCCAGACGGGTTGACCCTGGTGCCGCACTACAATCACGGCGGCCGCGGCCGCGAATGAAGCCGCTAAAAACATGCGCACTAAGTGCTAAGTAATGGAGTCACATTATTATTTTGTGCCCATAGCCGTGGAGACAATGGGCTGTTGGGGTGCAGACGCCAAGGCTCTAATTAAAGAGTTAGGGCGTAGAATAAGGGACAAGACAGGAAAGCCCCGTTCCTGGTCTTTCTTGGTGCAAAGGTTAGCCGTTGCTATCCAGCGCGGTAACGCTGCTAGTGTTATGGGCACCTTTGCACCGGGAACGATCAGGAACGGATTGCCAGACAATTGAAATTGTATTGACTTGTATTAAATATTGACAAATTACCAAATTAGTTCGAAAAGTATTTCGTTCCAAGAGCAAGAACATTTGTTTCATATGACTTTTGGTGCAAAATGGACCCATCTCAGCATAGTGTTGGTCATGACTGGCATTACCACCGCTGGTCTTCCGTTGGGACCCTAAAGTGATATCACGGATGCTCTCACCTCCGACACACGCTCAGTATTCCAAATAAATTGAGAGTCAGAGTATTCTATGCCAAGCGTGTTCATTATCTTCGACCAAATCATCGATTACCACCAGGCGAGACAGTGGCTAAACGCTAGCCTATAAGATTGAAATAAGATCGTTTAAAAAACTAAAAGAACCGACTTAAAATGCAGGGCTATTAATTTTCAGTACCAAGTAGGCGTTTGTCTCCATATTCCTGGAGAAACTTATCAGATCGCGATGAAATTACAATGGTAGCACCCTTGGGATATCTCCCTATTCAACAAAAAAATAAAGAATCATCAAAATCGGTTCATAAGTGACGAAGTTATCCGCGAACAAACATAAAAAAATATATGTATTGTACAATATACGGTCAAATTGAGAAACATCCTTTTTAAGTCGGTAAAAAAAAAATTCCAACTTAATGGTGGTAGCTGGCCAGGCGGACACTAAATATTGTCCTTCCAGCTGGCTGGGCTGGGCTGTTTCTTTACGATAAACTTTTTCACGGCGGGGAATTAAACGCACTACCTCTAGCGTCAGTAATGTCAGTATCTAGCTCAGTGGCGTGTAATTGGTGAGGCCTATGTCCAGCTGTGGACAGACAGATGGACAGACAGATGGACAGACAGACGGACAGATGGACAGACAGACAGATGGATAGACAGACGGACAGATGGACAGACAGACGGACAGATGGACAGAAGGACGGACAACAAGTTGACCCTATAAGGGCTCCTTGTTTCCTTTCGAGGTACGGAACCATAAAAAAGCCTTCTGCGTGTCAAAAGGTCAGACGCCTTAATCGGTGCCGAAGTTACGCTGGCCATAGGATGAAGATATAAAGAGGCGGGTTCCTGGTGCAGACAATCCGGTACGGGTAGGTACCCGTACAGGTAAAATATTCTAATGTTATCATATTATGCGCTCACACGAAACCGATTGGAGAAAATGAAGAAACTATGGAATATTTTACTTGTACGGATAAGTACCTACCCGTACCGGTTTGTGTGCACCGGGATCCCGCCTCTTTATACCCTCACCCATAGACTATATAATGCCCGTAGCTTGCGTTTAGTATTACCTTGATTTTCTTTGTCACAGCCATCACCAGCCAGCATGATGGTTGCAAGCACTATCATAACCGACGACCAGTCCACGGAGGAACTCCAGAAGAAGTTCGGAGAACTGCTGGACGAGAACGTGGTCCTCAAGGAGACGCTGAGGCAGAACAATGACTCCATGAAGGAGCAGTTCCTGCTGATAGCTTCCTGTCAAGAGGACATGATGAAAACTCACACCCTGCACAAGGAGAAGTTTGAGGAGACTAAGGAGCTGGTGGAAAGGGTGAGTTACTTTTAACCTTTTCACAATTATTTTTTGTTGAGGAACTTTTTTTTAAATCTTTTAGGCCAACGTTTGATGATGCGGTCGAGGATGATAGCACGCTAGGCCTAAAATAAGAACTGGCTGTCAAGAATAGCTGCCGGAAGACATTAGATGTTTGGCTACAGGTTTTCTAACTTGAGGGAGGTAGCTGCCCAGGCGGACACTAGATAGTGTCCTACCACCATGCGGGTGTTTGAGGTTTCTTATCTTTTGGACATTATACACATTTACCACTCGTAATCCTACCCTTATGCCACTTAAGTGGGGTCGGTGCAACATGTCTTTCTCTTTCATTTGGATCTTTCCGCAATCGTTTCTCTTTTCACTCCTCCAATTTCCAATCGCTCCACTCCTTTTATATCTATATCTTCTATCACACAGTCCATCCACATTTTTTTCGCTTTTTCTCTCCCCTTATAGCCGTCCACTTATATATACTCATTTACTTCTATTTTACTTCATGTTAAGAGATTTGCGAGAGCGCGGTTAGAGCCAAAATACGACAATAATCTCGTAGGCACAAGGCTAAAGAGTCTTGAGCGTCGCTGCAAAGTTGCTAGTTTATCGGTATCATCAGATACATTTCGGAGAGTGTGCCCTCCAGTTGCAGGAATTCATTTCGCCATCCCCTTTTTTCATCGTACGCACATATATGCGCCATCGATACATCGCAGATATTGCATTCTGTCGCACAAAACGCGTCGCATCCACATTTATCATACGCTCAGCAAAGGAATGGAATTCTGCCAGAATATGTGTTTCCTGTTAAGTACCATCTGGAGGTCTTCAAATCGCGAGGGCAGGGGCACAGACATTTCCTAGGCAAGCAGGCTACACCCTCGATCACGTCGTCACTTTCCATAAGGTGTGATAGTGGTCAAATGCTTGCCTATCTGCAATATAAAATACTAGCAGCCCGCCCCGGCTTCGCACGGGTAGAACATATATGCCTACAAAATTTGCATCAGTTTGTTGCATCGATTATAAAATATGAACATATTTAACAACCATCGTCATATTTCATCCAATTTACACAAAACCTTAACGAATTATGCACCTAAACTTTCCTCATAAACACTCTGGCTATTGATGAAAACCGCATGATAATCCGTTCAGTATTAGCTATTGAGATTATTGCGAACAGACAGACAGACGCAGTGATGAACTTTGTTTTATAATACTTACGTATTGATATTGGACGGCCCTTTGGCGTAAAGGATAGTTACCCTGATTCTGACCCGACGGTCGTTGGTTCTAATCCTAGCTATATACCTACCAATTAAAGTTTTATGTGCATTCATGAATCATGAGTTTTCGTACAGTGGTAGTGGAATCATTAAATCTACCAAAAAGTAGCTTACCACCAAGGAGTACATCTGCCGCCGTAACCTTACGGCGTTCCCCGACGCAAAATGTAGGGGTAATATACGTTTAACGTGTGTATCTGTGTGTCTGTCTGTAGCATCTTAGCACCTAACCGGATGAACCGATTTTGTTTTTATTATTGATAGTTTTTTTTTGTTTGATAGATGTCTTCATCGAGCGTTTTCTTAGCTTTGATTCATGAAAATTCGTTCAATCGTTATAAAATTATGAGCTTTTTTCTAGTTAATTGCGCTATGAAATCAACTTTCATAGGTCTGATCAATTCGAAAATCTTCTTCTTCAACGATATTGTAAGAACATGGAAGCCTCCTGGACTCTACAGAATACTCAAATCCTCACCAACTTACAGCTCAGATTTTAAATGTCGTGTTTAGAGTCATTGGAAAAAGCTATTATACATAGATCAGTCGGGGTGGTTTAAAATATTATATTATATTATTATATATATAGATGAATATTATTTTATACAATAGATCATATTATTATACTATATTGACTTCAAATTGATTGTGATCGGTGGGGATCTACAGCATAGCTAAGCTTATAATAATATTTTCATAGTAACTATGACCTAATCTGTGGTTTCACTGCAAATATTTTATTAATTTTGCGATGCGTGTTTGTGAAATTCGTGATATCTTCTAGAGTTTTCATTTGAATTATATACTGCAAAGGACAATTTTAATCTATAATATGTGGCCAAGCTAATTAACGTAATTATTTAGATAAGGATTAATACTATATACTTGAAAATAGCCTTGGAAGTTATGTAATATTTTTTAACAAAAATTTTAAGATTAAAATGGTTACTGTGAGTCAACCTTAAGAGATAGACATACGAGTATGCTGTCGCGGACTTTTTTGTAGGTCTTATTAAGTTGTACAACTCTTGCATAGAAAATATTCTTCTATCTATTTTCAATTAAGCAGCGTTCGTAAGAAACGTGTTTTTTCGATCGTTTATTTGCCGACTTAGGTTGCAAATTAGGTCTCCACGAATGTACCTTTGATTTAAACGGGATAATATATAGCCTATTTTCATTCTGAAAGTCCATTCTATGTATTAGTGAAATAATTTTTTAAATCGGTTCTGTAGTTTTTGAGCTTACTCATTACAAACATACAAAAATACAAATGTTCTCTCTTTATAATATTAGTATAGAAAGATACGAATTGGACCACGATTTCTCTTAATGTTAAAACATGTGTTCCGACATTTCTGACGTAGAATTGTGCTTGGCTGGAAATCGAACACGACAATGAGGCGATGTGAAAGAGAACTGACTTTATTCAAATCCAAATAGCGAAATTATTTCGACCCGTCTTCCAAGCTGGCTAGCTTGCTAGCTAGCACTAAACATCGTGTTGGAACTCTTGGAACTCGGCGGACCGTTACTATTATTCGAAAGCTTTTACAGTTTTTTTTAAAATACTCAATCCAACATAATTTCCTCATAATCGTCATCATATATCTGTCCACTGCTAAATATAGGATTTTGATTTTAAAATTATCGTGAATTTGTAACATTATTATTGTTATATACCGGCTATAATTCACGTACCGTTAGTGAAGTGTGAACATCGCGATCTCACCGCGTGACCTCACTCCCGAGGAAGAGCGACTGACTCGCTCGAAACCTAGGTCGAGAAAATTCGACTAAAGGTACGTGAATTATAGCCGGTATATAACAATAATAAATATAGGATTAGCACAGTGAAGTGGCAGAGGGCTGGACAACATAACTTATTGATGATTAAATATTTTTGTATTTGTTTTGGTGGTTAGTCAATAATGTTAATCTGTCTGTACATATTTCCCCTATAGCTCCGTCAAGAAAATAAGAAACTCAAGCACGACATAACAGCTCTCGCCGAGTCACCTCCGACGGTAGTGAATGGAGTAACGAGCGAGTTCAAATCTGGACCAGAGTCCAAGTCCGGGCCATCGAGCGCTCTGGAGTTTGTGACGTCGCCTGATGATGAGACTATTGATAAGCTGACTGCGCAGTTGGAACTCGTTGAGAAGCAGAGGAGACAGGTAAAACTTAACTCTGATGCAATGACGGTTTACTATAAACTAGACTGTGCACAGCAGATTTTTGATAAGTTCAATTTAGTCCATAAACTTTAAACATAAGGTTGTGATTGCTGTGATACATCAAAATGGACCGAGCGAGAGGATAGTAGAACGGAGTGTGTCCTTGTCTAACAACCTACCAGTGCAAAATATGTATGTTCTATGTGTATTATACATATATATCTTTAGTGTTTTTTTTTTGGTCCCAACTAAAGAAAGGGACAAACATCCTGCTAGTGTTGGTCTCTTTCAGTCCGGTTTTTGCGCCTAGTGCACAGTCAAGTTTATAGTAAAACGTCGTTGCCCGGATGTAAATTAATTAAGGTATTTTATGAACAGCTAAGGTTAAACCTACGGCAGTAAATTTCAATAGTTTATTAGTTTTGAGTCGTAGTGTAGAGTGTAATCCTCCATTGAAGATCTTATGTTCCTTGCTATAGAGTTGTAATTCCCATAAATAGGTGATCACTGAGAACGAAAATCTGAAATGGCAGAAGGAATCTCTGGAACACATCGTCGATGCTACAACCAAGGAGAGGGACGATCTTAAGGAAAAACTACAAAATGCTGAGGTAAGTGTATCGAACTTACTTTAATGTAACTAGCTTTTTCCTATAGAGTCTGTACAAAAAGAGAACCGTCGTGGCGTTACGATGAACTAACATTCAAAGGCAAGGAAGGAAGGTACATACCTACCTAGTAGACACAATAATGATAAGAGTAGGTACCTACCAAGTATCAAACATTTTTGGTCGTACTAGAAATGACAGCAGTTTTATCAATGCAAGAAAAACAGTAAATTAAAACTACCGACGCGACCTCAATTTCTACGGCGATTCTATTTTTGCACAGACTCTAGTAAGCCCTACGGTGTTCCGGCAGCTTACAGCCCTTGAGAATCAGAGTATTCTAGGTCTAGCATTTTCACCATCCTCGATCACACCATCGCTTGCCACCAGGTGAGATAGTGGTCAAACGCTAGCCTATAAAATTAAAAAGAAAATATATGAAACATCAAATTAAGCTGCGATATATTGGTCCTGACTGATTTTTGACAAACCAAAATATTCTCTTTCGTATGTGAAATGTAATAAACCCGATTTGACACAAAAGTAAAAAAAATCAAAAAGTCAAAGCATTTATTCAGTATATGGGCAAATAAACAATTTGCACTTACACACGTGAAATGACATTAAATAGATCATATTCAATAATTATTACAGAATAAATATAAATTTAATATAAATTTTAGTTTTTATTGTTTTTTTCTTAGGTATATTTTTTTGTTTATAGTTAGGTAGTTTTAAAAATATATTAATGTATATAATATTATGTAAAAATAAATATATAGTAACTTAAAAAAAAATAAAAAAAATGTGTATATATAACAGAAACATAACTTATTGCTTTGAACTTACAAAAAAAAGGTATTGAGCCATTCAGCTTTCATCTAGACGTCGAACATCACACTTAAAACACATGTTTAATTCCCCTGATTAATGTAGGGTTGCCAACCGTACTATTACGTGCACCACCAACCCAGTGCATGTTTCAGTACTTCAGACAATTTTTATCCAAAAAATTGTGAAATAATGAAACATAATAAATAAATAAAACGCAGACTAATTGCAGTACAAATCATATTCCGTCACAAATGATAGTTGCCTGTTACAACGCAATATGGTTGCTTTTCCATACATTCAACCGACTTCCAAAAAGAAGGAGGTGCTCAATTCGTCTGTATGTTTTTTTAAATATTTTTTTGTAGGTATGTTACACGATTAATCCGTCAATTGTGAACCAATTCGAATGATTTTTTAATCGGTATGGTACGTTTCGGAGGTGATCCCATTGTAATTTCATCGAGATCTGATTAGTATCTCTAGAGATATGATGATAAACGTCTCAAACTTGAAACTGAAATTGACTCGCTGGGCATGGAAGTCGGTTGTTTTAGTTGTTAAACTATCTTAATTATTTTGACTGATTTTGACGTAGCAAAATATTTAAGAAGCCTCTTTCCAATTATACATACATACAATCACGCCATTTTCCCGCTGAGGTAGGCAGAGACTACTTCTTTCCACTAAGATCCTGACATACCTCTTTCGCTTCTTCCACATTCATGATATGCTACTCAAAAATGTACTTTAGGTTATTATCCGATTTCTACTTATACTATTGTTGTTGATTTTTGCAGGTAAATTATTCAGTGAAATTATCCGAGAATGCCGCTGAGATTATCAGCTTACAGAATAGCAAGGAAGAACTTGAGAGGCAGTTACAAAATGTAAGTTGCAATATAATTCAAAACTAAAATATATCCATACTCTTAATATACTGTATACTATGTTTCTTTGAAGTGTTTCACACTTTATATATTTTTTTGTAAATTGTTAAACACAATCCAAAATTTCATCGTACCGACGGGACTTGAACCCGCAACCTCCGGAATAACATGTTCCGGTGCTTTGCCAATTAAGCCACGGTGCGAAGTATCGTTACGACGAAATTAGTGGATTGCATTTTGTTAACCCAATTATGCATTGGTGGCGCCACCTATGACTACTTATTACGTAAGTTAATCATTCGGAAGAATACATTACAGTTTTCAAATCCGACGAGAGATGTTGCACTGCGTAAATCAAATATTATGTTTCTTTGAAGTGTTTCACACTTTATATATTTTTTTGTAAATTGTTAAACACAATCCAAAATTTCATCGTACCGACGGGACTTGAACCCGCAACCTCCGGAATAACATGTTCCGGTGCTTTGCCAATTAAGCCACGGTGCGAAGTATCGTTACGACGAAATTAGTGGATTGCTGATATTCTTCCGAATGATTAACTTACGTAATAAGTAGTCATAGGTGGCGCCACCAATGCATAATTGGGTTAACAAAATGCAATCCACTAATTTCGTCGTAACGATACTTCGCACCGTGGCTTAATTGGCAAAGCACCGGAACATGTTATTCCGGAGGTTGCGGGTTCAAGTCCCGTCGGTACGATGAAATTTTGGATTGTGTTTAACAATACTGTATACTATACTATACTATACTATACTATACTATACTATACTATACTATACTATACTATACTATACTATACTATACTATACTATACTATACTATACTATACTATACTATACTATACTATACTATACTATACTATACTATACTATACTATACTATACTATACTATACTATACTATACTATACTATACTATACTATACCATACTATACCATACTATACCATACTATACTACACTGTGTTATGTATAATATAATATTTTTATCCGTATATTATTATCCGATAATTTGATCTGTATACAAAAATTGATTATGTAAAATGGTCAAATGTACTATATTACATTAGCTTGTCTGAGTGAGTCCTTTTGTTGTAGATGAACTTCGGGCCCGAGCTTCAGAAACGCGACGCATACATCCAACAGAGTAACGAGAAGATATCCAAACTGCACGCCGAGCTACAGACTGCCAACTTGAAGATACTGGAACTTGAGAATGTTAAGGTACTTATTGTGTTAGGTGTAGAAGTTGATAAAAACGACTTTAAAAAGGAACTAATTCATTCAGCAGACCTCACTCAAATCACCATCAATGATTTGAGTGAGGTCTGTAAATTTTTCAAATAATTTTTTTAAAGATTTTGTTTTGTAATATTATTGTCATGTGCCTGTTTATAATGCAATACAAATTATTTAGAAGTATTTAAATAACCAAAAGAACCGGCTTCAAATGACAATTCGCGCCAGTAATTTTCTGTTCCATGTTTAAGGTGTTTATCTCCATATCTCTGGAGATACTTATCATATCTCGATGAAGTTTAAATGGACCACCTGGAAAGTATGACTTTTCAAACAAAAGAAGAATATTCCAAATCGGTCCAGGCGTTTTTGAGTAATCGGGGAACATACACAAAAAATACATTCCGCTGAATTGAGAACCGCCTCCTTTTATAAGTCGGTTAAAATCTTATCAAAGTGACAGGTATAAAAATAATGGAGCGAACGTTACAGAATCGCATATGATGCACCTTATGAGGACATCTACCACCGCGCGCGCTCATTGGTCAATTCAAGTAGCGCGCGCTCCCGGGCTTCCTGTTTCACACTTCCGTCCTTTTTTAACCGACTTCACAAAAAAGGAGGAGGTTCTCAATTCGTCGGCTATATTGACTAGCGCGACGTTTGAAGTCGATTCTTTTAGTTTTTTTTTAGTTGATGATAGAGAGCAAACAAGCATGCGGCCCATCTGATGGTAAGTCGTTAACATCTGCAAAACCAGGGGCAGTACTGGTGCGTTGCCTGCTCTTTTGAAAGAGGAATCTGTTAATTCTCCCTTTGAAGCAACTTAGATCAACCTTCTGCGGTTTTTTCAAAGTTTTATAAACGATCTTAAATTATCACGAAATAAATCCCACAGATTGCAGGAAAGCGAGAGGAAAGATGTTACATAATATATAAGAATAGTAAATAATATATTTCAGTTGGAATTCTCGAAGTACAAGTCGGAGATGTCGGAGATAATGCGAACACATCGTGAGAATATTCACCAGCTCAGCCACAAACTGAAGGAAGCAACCACTGTTACTGTAAGTACTTTATTTACATACATACATACATTTGAGGACCCAGTGGTGTAGTGGGAGAATGGTCAGCTTTGATGCCAGGTAAAGAGTTGAAATCCCCGCATCATCGATATATATAAAAAAGGGATAAGGGACCCCGCTCCTCAATGTGGATCGTATGAATTAGGTTCGCGAACATAATTTCACCTTAGTCACAATCGAACTGGCGTTTGTGTAGCACGTACAGAATTACATGTGCAATTAATTATCACAGATCCATTTAAATAATTAGCAATAATGCCTTCCTCTGTTCTTCATGCACATCAAGCAAGACATTAGAAATTCGTGTTTTCATATAGTTGTTTCTAGGTCCATTATGTTTACGTGGCATAAGAGTGAGTCCCGCATCTACTTTTTTATATAGATGCCCCGCAACAATGAATTTTTTCATCGAATAAATGTATGTGCGCTTTTCTCAGTGGCTTTCCGGTAAAGGTGAAACATCGTTAGGAAACCCCCAACCCCCGCATGGTGGTAGGACACTATCTAGTGTCCGCCTGGCCAGCTACCACCCTCAAGTTAGAAAATCTGTTGCCAAACATCTAATCGGCAGCTGTCCTTGAGAGCCAGTTTCCATTCTAGCCTAGCGTGCTTACCATCATCACTTACCAACAAGGGAGATAGTGGTCAAACGCTAGCCTATAGATATGATATATATAAAAAATCACGCTTTTTCTGTTGGAGTAGGCAGAGACTACTTACTAACCGGCGAGCATGTATGAAGGCGCTCATGAAAGTGGAAGAAGCGAAAGAGGTATGTCAGGATTGTAGCATGTCGAAAGAAGTAGTATCTGCCTACTTTACTTAATTGTGGCAAAATTGTAGTTTATGAAACTATGGCATAATGAGTGGTATAAGCGTTTGAATAGGGATGCTACAAATAGTGATTTTGCCGAATACCGAAAGCTAAACGCTCGGCCGAAGCACCGAATATTCCGCGGTACTTTTCGCGGATGACAGGTCCAATTTGTGTAATATAACCTCATGAGCATATTATAACACTGTTCTGCCTGACTTGCTAACTGCTAAAAAGTAGCTTACCACCACCAAAGAGATAATATCGTTTAAAAACTAAAAAAGAACCGACTTCAATGCCGCGCTATTCATTTTCAGTACCAATTATGAGATGTTTATCTCAATATCTCTGGAGATACTTATCAGACCTCGATAAAATTACCATGGTACCACACTTGGGATATCTCCTTTTGAACAAAAAAAGAATAATCGAAATCGGTTCATAAACGACGAAGTTATCCGCGAACAAACATAAAAAAAAATATATATATATACGGTCGAATTGAGAAACCTCCTCCTTTTTTTGAAGTCGGTTAAAAATCTGTCGCCATAACTTTACAGTGTTCCGGCAGCACACAGCCCTTGAGAGTCAGAGTATTCTAGGCCTAGCGTGTTCACCATCTTCGACCACATCATCGCTTACCACCAGGCGAGATAGTGGTCATATGCTAGCCTATCTATACTAATAATATAATAAAAACGTTTTGTAACTCTTTAACTCTGCTTGTTACCTAATCACGCCTAAACGGACGATCCGATCTTACTGAAATTTAACAAGGAGATACTTTAAAGCATATAGATGAACATAGGTTACTAAATTCTTGGTGTACGTGAACGAAGTCGGGGTATCATTTTTTTTATGTTATAAGGTAACAGGACAAGCACGACGCTCGCCTGATGGTAAGCGATGACGTCTACCTATTACAGATACAGCGGCATGCAAAATTCTGGACTGCCAGAATTTTGCATGTCACTTACCTTGAGACTTAAAGATGTCGAGTCTCACATGCCCTGTAATTTCACTGGACACCTTCCCATTTCAACCGAAAAACATTCCTATTTCACGGCTGAAAACTAATTGGCAACGTGGTGGTACCGCCCCATGCGCACTAGCAGAAGTCCTACCACTAGAAGAATTATCATCTAGTAAGATATAAAAAAGGTGTATTTGTTTGCAGACATTCCAGCCAGTCAGTCTGTCAGTAAGCACAGAACCGGAGAGCAGCACAGAAGTGGCCGGCGTGACGTCACATGTCAAGTTGTACGACAGGACGCTCAAACATCTCGCCGTATTGTTGAACAATGTTTCTGCTGGGTGAGTTGTAACACCATCTACAGTGCGATTCTATCTTTATGGCGGCTGTGAAGTACGCTGCAGAATCGTCTTCACGCAGGTAGAGATTTACTACGATAACATGACCCGCCCCTCCGAATTACTGTTTTAATGTGTGTAGTCACATCCTTACGAAAGAGTTTGTATATAGTTGTAATTATACGTGTTCAGTAGCAGGCCGGCAGTACCAGTACGCACACATGCGTGGTGGTGCGTTGTAAATACTTTCATAAATACTTTCAAACGTTTTGAATTTTGGAGGGGCGGGTCATGTTATCGTAGTAAATCTCTAGTTTAAACTTAAAATCTCATCCAATCAAAATCGTGAACGTATCACTCACACACGTACACACTCACTCTGGGAGCGCGCGGGTGTACAGAGGTGATCGGGACGGGTGCCCGTTCCCCTGACCTCTCTGCGACCTGCTCACACCTAGAATAGGGATGTTGCCTGTGTCGAAAAATAGTAATTCTAATTAGTCCGTCAGTTAGATTATCATAAAATATTGGACACGTATTTTTTTATTTTACATATCAATAGAAATTGACAAAGATAAAGAGCGTCAAAGTGCGGGAGTGGAGGCTCGTGACGTCACTAACCGCTAGAAAGTAGTACGGTTTGAGACGTCACGCGGAATTTCAACGCTCAAATCGTTCAAACCTTTGTTATTTTTTGTTTAATTAAATAAATAAAAAATACGTATCCAATATTTTTTGATAATGTAAATGACGGACTAAAAAATTTTTTTTAGTAAACTACTAGCCTACTGCGCAGAGCTTCGCGCATAACTTCACAGCCGCCATTAAGGTTTACGTATATATAGGTCTACTGCTGCACAATTACTCACATAAGCCCATTCTAGGCCTAGCGTGCTTACCATCTTCGACCGCATCATCACCTAACAACAAGTGAGATAGTGGTCAAACGCTAGCCTATAAGAAATTAAAAAAAATATAAAAAATAAGCGAATTAGGTGCGTGCCATTGAAACTACTGACACTTATTGAAAAAACCAGGTAATCCAAAGTTTTGCGTGCAACACTTTCTGTTATAAAGTTATTGAGCTTCTGTGTAAATTACCTCAGGTATGGTCCTTATGTAAATTTTATAAAGAATTGATGAGTCATCATCATCATCAGCCAATTTCCGTCCACTGCTGGACATAGGCCTCTCCCATGGCACGCCACTGAGCTCGATCTTCAGCTATTCGTTTCCAGCCGCTGCCAGCCAGCTTGCGTATATCATCGCTCCATCTAGTTGGAGGACGTCCTACACTACGTTTGCCGAGCCGTGGTCTTCACTCTAGAACTCGTTTACCCCAACGGTTATCGGTTCTGCGACAGATGTGACCGGCCCACTGCCACTTCAGCTTGCTAATCCTCTGAGCTATGTCGAATACTTTGGTTCTCTGACGGATAACTTCGTTTCGAATTCGATTCTTCAGACAGACTCGGAACATAGCCCACTCCATAACTCGCTGAGCGACATTAAATTGGTGAACCAGTTGCACCGTCAGCATCAACGTCTCGGTTCCGTAAGTAATAACAGGTAGGACGCACTCGTTAAAGACTTCGTCTTCAGGCTTTGGGGTATGGGCGATGTAAAGACTCGACGAAGTTTTCCGAATGCTGCCCATCCAAGCTGTATCCTTCTGCGAGCTTCCTTCTCGAAGTTGTTTCTGCCCAATTGCAAGATTTGCCCAAGGTAGACATATTCGTCAACAACTTCGAGAGGAACTCCGTTTAGGGCAATCGGTTCCGGAATAACATGTTCGTTGAACATGATCTTGGTCTTATCCAAGTTCATCTGGAGACCGATGCGTCCAGAAGAATCAGCGAGGGTGGTCAGCATGTATTGCAGGTCCTGCACGGCTTCAGCCATGATGACGATGTCGTCCGCAAATCTCAAGTGTGAGAGGTAATTGCCATTCACATTTATGCCCCGTCCTTTCCAGTTCAGCGTTTTGAACATATCCTCTAGAGCATTTGTGAACAATTTGGGGGAAATAACGTCCCCTTGTCTCACTCCTCGATATAAGTGTATATGTTTAGTCTGCTGATTTTGTACTTGGACGGTCATAGTCGCGGCGTCATATAGACCTCTCAACGACGTATCGCCAATCAACTTGGCACCGTTGCAGAGACTCCAGAACAGACCAGGTTTCAATGGAGTCAAAGGCTTTCTCATAGTCCACAAACGCTAAGCACAGGGGCTGGTTATACTCTTCAGTCTTCTTTATAACCTGCCGCACTGTGTGGATTTAGTCTATGGTGCCATATCCTCCTCGAAACCCAGCCTGCTCGGGGGGGTTGAAATCCGTGATGACTCTAGAAAACAACTTATAGACATGGCTTAAGAGCGAGATAGGTCGATAGATCTTCAAAAGGGGATGAGTATCTCCTGAGATATGTAGATAGATAAACAATATTTAAAACTTATCACTGAAATGAGCCGATTTTAATTATTCGAATGAATTTAAACATATTAGAATGGTTTATAATAGAATAAGGCGATACACACACTGCGGGGGGCGGTGGAGCCACGCGTCTCCGTGCGCGAGTGCAGATCTGCGTCCGCATGCAGATTTTTTGTATGTATTTCTTGGACCCACGCGCGGTGGTGCGTGTTTCTCCGCATGTAGCCGCGGGATCTTATACGTAAAACCTGTACAGATTCGTAGTGACCGTCATCGTCCTCAGTCCAACGATTGTCAGGAAATAAATAGGCACCCAAGAAACAGGCCTAGCCTAGTTTGGGGCCCAATTGGTTAACTGTACAATGTCTCAATACATTTTTGATTCATCTATTATTTATTAAGATTGCAAAACCTATAATCAGTGTAACTACTAATTATTATTGGTTTGTAAATATAAATGTCCAAATATATATTATTTCTAATTTTGAATTAATTAATTAATTTTTATTTATAACATTTCAAATAGCTTTATTTATTTTTATGTTGTATATTTGCTGTAAATAGTTTGAAGATATAATATCTATAGATATAAATGTTTCGTAAAATAGTTAATTAAAATAGTTAAAATCATTTAAATTTAATTAACTTTTAATTTAAAATAAAAAATTTTGAATTTATTCATTTACATAGGCAATTAATTAATTTATTATTGAACTAGCTGGCCCGGCGAACTTCGTACCACCTAACAGACAATAAATGTCGTGTTACCTTTAGATGAACTTGTTTTAGGCTTTTATGAATGTAATAAATGAATACAAAAGAGATATTAAGTTTATTAATGTATTATGGCAATCCAGATTTAGAATAAAAATTGTTAAACATGGTTTTTGGAAATATAAACTTTTTAAGTTGCTTGTAGACATTTCTGAACGCACGCGTATTTGACAATCAATGAATATGTCATACAATTATCATTACTGACAGTATTTCAAATTTATTAACATTTTTAAAATCTACATGACTTGAATTCACAAAAACTTGAAGAATTTTAACTTGACTTACTACTTGACACGGGCTAAATACACTAATCGTGTGGAGCCATAATTATACAAAAAAAAATACGGCGGGATAAACAATTGAACATCAAATAATTGGCAGTTTTTAGGCCCAGGAACATTTTGGCAAAATATGTTTTCTTATATATTTTTTTCTGGTCAATTATTCATTGTTTTTAATACGGACTATCCTATTCCTGACAAAGACAATTCCAATAATACAAAAATCATAAAAATTTGGTACATCCGTTCTTGAGTTATAAGTGTAGTAACTAACACGACTTTCTTTTATATATATATATATAGATGTAACATACATTGAATTGAAATGAAATCATGTAGGTAAAATGTACAATGCAAATGTAAAATTCTAAAAATAAATATCTTATCTTATCTGCAACACTGCGCGTGAATGCGCGTGAAGTTCAGTGTGTTGCAGTACGCGTGTTTTCAATACAAACACAGATACTTGCAAACAACGTAAGACCACGCACTCTCTGACTTTGGCAGGATATTACATTATGCAGGCTGGAATGTTTGTAAAGAAGCACACAAATATGTCCCAGACGTTACAAGGTCACAATGATGTTGCTTTAAGACCGATTAGAAGAGATCCTACCAAGTTAGAAGTCATAAATAGTAAAACGGCTTTGTACGGAAAAAATGGTAAAGCTTATGACAATCAAAATATTCAACAAAATTCCAAAACAAATTAGAGAGCTACCTTTGACGTATTTAAAAAAAAACTATAATTGTTTAATTGAGAACTGCTTTTATGATTTATCTGAATATTTTAATAATAATAATCAACCATGTACTGGACATAAATATTAATTGCATTGACCATGTGACTATGTATGTATATTTTGACTTTCTTATTGTGTGTGCTAATAAATTATTAGGTATCATTATTGTAATTTAATTTGATGTATAATATTGTAAAACATTAGAAAAGATCATATCGCAAGAAAGACGTCAATGTAAACTTATTTTGCTAGTGTTTAACTTTTGCATGCCAAGGTTTGGCGAAATATGCTGAACGATCTAAAAATAATTTCATCATTATGGACCATATTTCATGCAAATAAACAATTTCATTTCATTTCATTTCCTTCGCTACGCTGCGTGATGCGGTGCAGTGTGAAAACCACCTAAGCAAGGTGGTAAGAGACCTTACTTTTTCTTCTGAGAAAAAGGGTCCTGCCCTGCCAGATGGACAGACAGACAGATGGACAGACAGACAGATGGACAGACAGACAGATGGACAGACAGACAGATGGACCAAATCTAAAAAGAGTTCTTTTATTACTTTTGTGGTACGGAACCCTAAAAAGAATAAGACTACTCGATAGTGTATTGCGACGTGTTGATAATACATACATAAAATTTGAAAAAGAAAATCCCGTTGGTGTAGGCAGAGACTACTTCTTTCCTCTGATAAATATAATAATATAATTGATAATAATATAATAAAAATATAATTTTATAAAAATTACAGTTAGGTACTAAAATAAATGCACTGGATTTGAAAACTTAATAATATAAAATTATTAATCATCTATTAAGTATGTTCACTAAGGTACAGCTAATGGCGATAGCAGTGAACGTGCAGACCCTACATTAAGACTAATCTTGTGTCGTAGGGATGATGACTTTCCACTTCCATGATCATAATGATGAATGTGTTTCTCCTTTCCAGGCTGTCAGACAACCTGGTGGAGTCGATAGCACTAATCCTGAGTCTGAACGACTTGACCATCGACCGCACCACAGTGTCACAGTTCCGGTCCTCGCTGGAGCTCGTTAAACAACACATGGAGGCGCAGCAAAGCGACGCCATGGCTAACATGTAACTAACCACATTTCACTACATTACCCGACTGTGCACTAAGGCGGGCCTGGCGCACTCCGCGCGGTAGCTATGTAAATGCTAGTACCTCCGCGGCAGCCCGCGGGCTACAAGTTCTGTCAGTAGTGTCACGCGCGCTCTCAGTCGGACGCGCGCCTTTACTTTACTATTCAATCTGTTTTCTCACAACACTCAACCGTACAGTAAGAGACAGCTGACGGCCCGCGAGCTGACCGAGTGATACAGACTCTCGCCGCGCGGACTTACGGTGCATTTTACGGTGCACAACCCGCGGTTCCTAGTTACTATTAGTTTATTCTCTAACGCAAATTCACGGTCGCATCGGAGGCGTGTAGCGTATTTTGAACGATACCGACGTTATAACTAGGTTTAATCTCACATTTTTGCTCGCAGTTCATCGAGTTCATCTTCTGTATTTGTACTATTTATTATTCTGTGATTAAGCGTAAAACCCGCTCGAAAGAGCCCGACACTTGAACGGAGCTTTCCCCTTTCTTTTGTAGGGAACACACATATATATATATATTTTTACATAGTATAAACAAAATCGCTTCCTCTGTATGTACACTTAGATCTTCTAAACTACGCAACGGATTTTTATGCGGTTTTCATAAATAGATAAAGTCCTTCAAGAGGACGGTTTATAACCAAGTTTCAATACTTACAGCCAGTAAGTACTGTGTGTGCAAAAAGAGAACCGTCGTAGAAATTGAGGGCGCGCGTGTTGATGGTTCTTATTTACTCTTTTTGTTGCGTTGACAACATTGCTCTGTCATTGCTAATACGACTAAACATTTTTGATACCTACCTTGGTAGGTACCTACTCTTATCATTATCGGGTGGTACTAGGTAGGCATATAACTTCCTTCCTTACCTTTAAATGTAAGTTCATCGTAAAGCCACGACAGTCTCTTTTTGCACAGACTCCTACATACTCATATATTTTATTCATGTATTTTTCATGTCGAGCATATGTCGTACTTCTGAACTGTGTAAATCCCATACATATTTGAGTAGTAACAATAACAACGTAATGTTTGTCTTTACAGAGGACAAATCCGCGGCGCTTTATCAATATTCGAAGGCATATTTAACGATTATAAGGAAGCTGTACAGAAACTGGCTGCTACCAAACAGGAAACGGTAAGTACATATATTGATCTGTTTTCTGTATCTATCCATGTGTTTACTGTCTCTATTCATCTATTTTCTGTAGTTATTTATTTATTTTCTGTAGTTATTCATCTATTTTCTATAATTATTTATCTATTTTTTCTCTCTATCCTTCTTTCTTTCTTTCTTTCTTTCTTATTATCTGTAGTTAGTCATCTAATTTATGTAGTTATTCGTCTATTTTCTACAGTTATTCATCTATTTTCTGTGTTTCTTTATCTACTTTCTGTAGCTATTCATCTATTTTCTGCATATATTTATCATTTGTTTTTTTTTTTAAATATCATATAGGTTCTACGAATTAACAATAAGGCTGAGTTGCACCATCTTACTTTAACCGTAACTAATAACTATTAGCCGTTGTTTTTACATGGAATTTGATAGATTTAAGACGTTTGTTATTGTTAAAGTAAGAAGGTGCAATTCGGCCTAAGTAATGATCCAACATAAGCAGGTGAGGTTAAAAGTCGTGTCCAGCGCGTCATTAGTCGGACATTTGTCTTGTTTGACTCAACTATCTTAACAGACAGACATTGCAGCACATGCACGAACCAATCCCTGCTTTCGTTCCGAATTTAAATTAATCTTCAAGCCAATCATTTGTAACTTTGAAAGTGTTTCTTATTTTGAATCTACGTCGTTTGAAGGAGGGCCCCTTTTTGTGTGGAATTTGTTCTGAATTAGAGTTCCTGACTTATTATATATTTGTAGTATAGATAGATTACTGTTTTTGACCACTATCTCACCTGTTGGTGAATGATGAGGCAGTCGAGGATGGTAGCATGCTAGTCCTATAATGGGAACTAGCTCTTAAGGATAGCTGGTTAAATATATATTTTCAACCGACCATAAATAAGGAGGTTCTCATTTCGTCTGTATGTTGTGTGTGTTATATGTGTTTTTTTTTGTATGTATGTTACGCGATTTCTCCATCAATTGTGAACCGATTAGAATGATTCTTCTTTTAATCAGGTACATATCTGAGGTGGTCCCATTGTAATTTCATCGAGCTCTGATAAGTATCTCCAGAGATATGACGATAAACGTCTCAAACTTGCTACTGAAATTGAGTCGCGGGGCATGGAAGTCGATTGTCTTAGTTTTTAAACTAGCTTAATTATGAATTCCAGAAGCCGTCCATGAATATGGAACGTCTCTCGGCGGCGCTGGTAGCCCGAGGACAAGAGATACACAGCCTCGAGGAAGAACTGAGGAAGCTGAGAGGACAGAGAGAAGATACGGAACTGTTGAAAGCGCAGCTTGATTTGTATAAGTAAGTTTATCTTATTTTCAACCGACTTCAAACAATTCGCCAAACATCTAATGTGTTCCGGCAGCTATCCTTGAGAGCCAGTAACCATTCTAGCCCTAGCGTGTTACCATCCTCAACCAAATCATCACTTACTAACAGGTGAGATAGTGTTCAAACGCTAGCTTATAAAATATAAAAAACTCTCAAAAAGGAGAAGGTTCTCAATTCGTCTGTATGTTTTTTTAATGTATGTTACGCGATTACTCCGCCAATTGTGGACCGATTTGAATGATTATGTTTGTTACAGGTAGGGTTTTTCTCCAAGGTGGTCCGATATAAATTGTATTGAGCTCTAATAAGTATCTTTAGAGATATGATGATATATGTCTCGAACTTGCTACTGAAACTGACTCGCAAGGTATGGAAGTCGGTTGTTTTAGTTTTTAAACTATCTTAATTATCACAATAAGTAATGATGTTCCGCCTCACTTACTACCAAAAAGTAGCTAGCCACCATCAAGGAGAAAATCTGCTACCATAACTTGACGATGTTCCGGCTGCACACAGCTCTGACAGTCACGACCATTCTAGGCCTAGCATGTTCATCATCTTCAATCACATCATCGCTTACCACCAGCCGAGATGGTGGTCAAACGCTTGCCTACCCAGACTAATATTATAAAAACGTTTGTAACTCTGTCACTCTGTCTGTTTATTACCTAATCACACCTAACCACTGTAAATCTCTGTCAATAAACATTGGTGTAATCTGAGATATTTAAGTTAAACAACACGAATTTATTATCTTAAAAAGTAACCTATGTTCATCTATATGCTTTAAAGTATCTCCTTGTTAAATTTCGGTAAGATCGGATCGTCCGTTTAGGCGTGATTAGGTAACAAACAGACAGAGTTACAAACGTTTTAATAATACTAGTATGGATTGAATGTATTTATTGTATGTTTGTAGGAGTGACTTCGAAGCGGAGCGTGACTCCCGTTCCAAGATAGCGAGCGAAAAGGACACCATCGAGACTGATCTGCGGAAAACTAAAAAATTGAATGAAGAGTTGAAACTACAGGTAAAGTTTAAATATTGGAGCTACGAATCCAACTATCCTACTAATATTTATTATAGCTACGAATCTTACTATCCTACTTTTACCTTACTATCCTAGTTTTTTGGATAAAAATTGTCTGAAGTACTGAAACATGCACTGGGTTACGGCTGCACGTAATAGTACGGCTGGCAACCCTAAATTAATCAGGGGAATTAAACATGTGTTTTAAGTGTGACGTTCGACGTCTAGATGAAAGCTGAATGGCTCAATACCTTTGTTTTTTTTTTGTAAATTCAAAGCAATAATTTATGTTTCTGTTATATCTGTAATATTTTTTATTGAATATGATCTGTTTAATGTAATTTGACGTGTGTAAATGCAAATTTTTAATTTGCCCATATACTGAATAAATGCTTTGACTTTTGACTTTTTACTTTTGACTTTTGACTTATATTTATTAAGGCTACGAATCCTACTATCCTGCTAATATTCATTAGAGCTACGAATCCTACTATCCTACTAATACTTATTAGGGCTACGAATCCTACTATCCTACTAATATTTATTAGGGCTACGAATCCTACTATCCTACTAATATTTACTAGAGCTACGAATCCTACTATCCTACTAATATTTATTAGGGCTACGAATCCTACTAATATTTACTAGAGCTACGAATCCTACTATCCTACTAATATTTATTAGGGATACGATTCCTACTATCCTACTAATATTTATTCGAGCTCCGATTCCTACTATCCTACTAATATTTATTAGAGCTACGATTCCTACTATTCTACTAATATTTATTAGGGATACGATTCCTACTATCGTACTAATATTTATTCGAGCTCCGATTCCTACTATCCTACTAATATTTATTAGGGATACGATTCCTACTATCCTACTAATACTTATTAGGGCTACGAATCCTACTATCCTACTAATATTTATTAGGGCTACGAATCCTACTATCCTACTAATATTTACTAGAGCTACGAATCCTACTATCCTACTAATATTTATTAGGGCTACGAATCCTACTAATATTTATTAGAGCTACTAATCCTACCATCCTACTAATATTTACTAGAGCTACGAATCCTACTATCCTACTATATCCTACGATAATAATAATCCTAATAATAATCCTATTATCCTACTAATATTTATTAGGGATACGATTCCTACTATCCTACTAATATTTATTAGAGCTACGATTCCTACTATCCTACTAATATTTATTAGGGATACGATTCCTACTATCCTACTAATATTTATTAGAGCTACGAATCCGACTATCCTACTAATATTTATTAGGGCTACGAATCCTACTAATATTTATTAGAGCTACTAATCCTACCATCCTACTAATATTTACTAGAGCTACGAATCCTACTATCCTACTAATATTTATTATGGATACGATTCCTACTATCCTACTAATATTTATTAGAGCTACGAATCCTACTATCCTACTAATATTTATTAGGGCTACGAATCCTACTATCCTACTAATATTTATTAGAGCTACTAATCCTACCATCCTACTAATATTTATTCGAGCTCCGATTCCTATTATCCTACTAATATTTATTAGGGATACGATTCCTACTATCCTACTAATATTTATTAGAGCTACGATTCCTACTATCCTACTAATATTTATTAGGGATACGATTCCTACTATCCTACTAATATTTATTAGAGCTACGAATCCGACTATCCTACTAATATTTATTAGGGCTACGAATCCTACTAATATTTATTAGAGCTACTAATCCTACCATCCTACTAATATTTACTAGAGCTACGAATCCTACTATCCTACTAATATTTATTAGGGATACGATTCCTACTATCCTACTAATATTTATTAGAGCTACGAATCCTACTATCCTACTAATATTTATTAGGGCTACGAATCCTACTATCCTACTAATATTTATTAGAGCTACTAATCCTACCATCCTACTAATATTTACTAGAGCTACGAATCCTACTATCCTACTAATATTTATTAGAGCTACGATTCCTACTATCCTACTAATATTTATTAGGGATACGATTCCTACTATCCTACTTATATTTATTCGAGCTCCGATTTCTACTAATATTTATTAGGGATACGATTCCTACTATCCTACTGATATTTATTCGAGCTCCGATTCCTACTATCCTACTAATATTTATTAGAGCTACGATTCCTACTATCCTACTAATACTTATTAGGGCTACGAATCCTACTATCCTACTAATATTTATTAGGGCTACGAATCCTACTAATATTTATTAGAGCTACTAATCCTACCATCCTACTAATATTTACTAGAGCTACGAATCCTACTATCCTACTAATATTTATTAGAGCTACGATTCCTACTATCCTACTAATATTTATTAGGGATATGATTCCTACTATCCTACTAATATTTATTCGAGCTCCGATTCCTACTATCCTACTAATATTTATTAGGGATACGATTCCTACTATCCTACTGATATTTATTCGAGCTCCGATTCCTACTATCCTACTAATATTTATTAGGGATACGATTCCTACTATCCTACTAATATTTATTAGAGCTACGATTCCTACTATCCTACTAATATTTATTAGGGATACGATTCCTACTATCCTACTAATATTTATTCGAGCTCCGATTCCTACTATCCTACTAATATTTATTAGGGATACGATTCCTACTATCCTACTAATATTTATTAGAGCTACGATTCCTACTATCCTACTAATATTTATTAGGGATATGATTCCTACTATCCTACTAATATTTATTAGAGCTAAGAATCCTACTATCCTACTAATATTTATTAGGGCTACGAATCCTACTCTCCTATTTAATATTATAACTGAGGAACAGCTAAACAAGCTCGAACCAAAACTTTGCGGTTAGGTTCATATTTGGCCTACGCAAATATGACCACGTCTCCGAATTCCGTTCAAAGCTTAAATGGCTACCCATCCGCCTTCGCCGCAATGCTCATATCCTTACCCTCCTGTTTAATATTTTGTTTAATCCTACTTCTCCCTACCTTAAAGACCACTTCCACTTCACTTCGAATTCTCTCTCTTTACGGTCTTTAGAGACTCATACATTGTTGATGCCTAGTCATCATAACTCGTTCTACGATAAATCGTTCGCAGTACAAGCTGTAAGGCTCTGGAATGCGCTACCAGTTGAAGTAAGGCGTTGCCAGACCATTACTACATTCAAAGAACGTGTCACAGCTCACATCTCTCGTAAGATTAAATTTTATTGCTACCTACTGTAATTTTTGTTTTCTCTCCTTGTTATATTTATTTATATAGTATATGTTTTGTTTATTGATAAATATATTATTTATGTATTATATGTATCTGCAGTGTAGTGTTATGTATTTTAGTTTAGGTAAACACCATATTTACCACGCCATGTTCATTAAACAAATCCTCATTACCCAAAGGTTGTCTGGAAGAGGTCGCTCTCAGCGATAAGACCGCCTTTTGTAACACTTATTGTGAATGTTTACTTAAGTTTTTTAATGTTTTCTGAATGGTGTTCAATAAAGAGTTATTCTATTCTATTCTATTCTATTCTATTCTATTCTATTCTATTCTATTCTATTCTATTCTATTCTATTCTATTCTATTCTATTCTATTCTATTCTATTCTATTCTATTCTATTCTATTCTATTCTATTCTATTCTATTCCATTCCATTCCATTCCATTCCATTCCATTCCATTCCATTCCATTCCATTCCATTCCATTCCATTCCATTCCATTCCATTCCATTCCATTCCATTCCATTCCATTCCATTCCATTCCATTCCATTCCATTCCATTCCATTCCATTCCATTCCATTCCATTCCATTCCATTCCATTCCATTCCATTCCATTCCATTCCATTCCATTCTATTATAAAGGCGAAAGTTTGTCAGTGTGTAAGTATGTTTGTAACTTCTTCACGCTAAAACTACTCAACCGATTGAGCTGAAATTTGGTACGTAGATAGCCTAGACCCTGGAATAACACTAGGGTACTTTATATCCCGATATTCACACGGGAACGATGTCAACGCGGGCACAGCTAGTTTTATACAAGGTGTATCATAATGGTGTAGTAATATATAAAGGTCTGTATGTATAGCATGTCACGAATCCCATACTTAGATATCAAACTCCAAATCGAAAGTTTTTGCTACCAACATTTTAAAATATTATTATTCGTAATAAATTTGACAACCCTAACTGACTTTTTTCCGACGGGTCCCCGCTATAATTCTTCCCGCGCTCAAAAAGGCGCGAATTTTATGTTGGCCCGCGGTAGATCAAAGGAGTGATTTGTTTTTAATTATTTTACTATTTTTTTATTTGTTCGATTACATTCTCGGGTCATTAACGCCCGGTCCTTTGTAAGGCATTGATGGAACTGAAGCCAACATCAAGAGGCCCTTTACAATTTTAGCTTATCTATTGTTTGTGGATGGAAAGATGAGATACTTTAAAAGGATGGTACATTTTATCATGCTATGAATGTGTGCTGCTTGATGTCTGATTCTGGTCTATGGGATGAGGTACGGCACCTGCCAATTATGCCTCATTACAAAATGTTAAAGCGGGAGGTGACTTGCTATACACTGAATGGGCCCCCCATAAAGGCGGACCGTTATATTGGCGTCGAGGGGCAACATTGGCGTGGATAGCTAAGGGTGTTGAGAGGTGTGCTGCACTTTCACTTAACGCTACTAGCGGCTTTATGCCTTTGACACTGCTACCCTGGAGCTTAGGTCTTAGTTCTTGCGATTCCCACCACCGGCCGACCGGTCAAGGCAAGCCGGTGGTCAGAGGGTCTCAATTAGCCCTCACGGGATAGGGGTACGCGGTGTCGCCACTCACCGTCGGCTCGCCACAAAGCCTGTATTGGAAATCAATCAAGTTGGAAAATCTGTCACCAAACATCTAATGTATTCTGGCAGCTGTCCTTGAGAGCTAGTTATCGTGCAACCATCCTCGACCGCATCATCACTTACAGGCGAGATAGTGGTCAAACGCTATATAAAATAATTAAAATAGTTTAAAAACTAAAACAACCGACGTCCATTCCCCACGAGTAAATTTCAGCAGCAAGTTTAAGACGTTTATCATAATATCTCATCATATTAGTAAATTAGATCTCGATTAAATTACAATGGGACCACATCGGAAATAGGTTTCCTACCCTACCAATTAATAAAACCGGCCAAGTCGACTCGCCCACCGAGGCTTCCGTACCAACGTTGGTTGGTACCAATGAAGCTAGACCTCTAAATTGTATGAGCTCTCATATAACCTAGAGCCCTATCTTAACTGGCGAAACTATGACACCCTTTAATTTTCAACTATTTTTATTTTTTGGAATTTTTCCTTTATTTGTGCTATAAGCCCTTGCTTCTTGCCAAATTTCATGATTCTAGGTTAACGGGAAGTACTCTATAGGTTTTCGACCCAAAACCTATAGGTTAACCTAGAATTGTCGATTTTAGTTGAAAGCAAGGTCTTACAGCACAAGTAAAGGAAAAAATTAAAAAAAGTTGAAAATTAAGGTAAATTTTGGTACTTACAAATTTTCACGAAAATATAAATTTTCCAATATCTTTTTATCGTGTTGACTCAGGACCTTGATTTTATACACCTAATAGATACTATAAACCTCAGTATCTGGTATAAATTTCAACTTGCTAGGTCCACCAGTAACCTTTTTTACCTTTTGAGGTTTTCGGAATCCTAAAAAGAATAATTCGAATCGGACGGAGTAATCGCGTAACTTACATACCAAAAAAACAGACGAATTGAGAACCTCCTTCTTTTTGGAAGTCGGTTGAAAAAGCACCGGTGCGAAAAAATTTTGCTTCGCGCCTCGAGATCCGTGCCGGGGTATATATCTAGGTCTTTAGACGCTGTTGACATTGAACAAAAGTCAAAAGTTAAAGCATTTATTCAGTATATGGGCTAATTAAAAATCAGCTCTTACACACATCAAATAACATTAAAGATCATATAATTATTCTAAATATAACTTATTGCTTTGAATAAAAAATAAAAAACAAAAATAATGAGCCATTCAGCTTTCATCTAAACGTCTAACGTCACACTTAAAACAAATGTTTAATTCCCCTGATTAATGTAGGGTTGCCAACCGGACTATTACTTGCACCCCCAATGCATGTGTCAGTACTTCAGACAATTTTTATCCAAAAATTTCGAAATAACACACACAATACACAATAACGATGGAACACAATAAATAAATAAAACGCAAACTAATCGCAGTACAAATTATATTTAGAATGGAATTGATTGTCCGTCTATCAGCTGCATAATACTTAGAACTTTAGGTGTTCCTATTTTATATCCAATCTATGTTTATCCCCAACAGTGTTTGAAACCTACGGGGTGTTTAAAACCTACGGGGTGTTTAAAACCTACGGGGTGTTTAAAACCTACGGGGTGTTTAAAACCTACGGGGTGTTTAAAACCTACGGGGTGTTTAAAACCTACGGGGTGTTTAAAACCTACGGGGTGTTTAAAACCTACGGGGTGTTTAAAACCTACGGGGTGTTTAAAACCTACGGGATGTTTGAAACCTACGGGGTGTTTAAAACCTTCGGGTGTTTAAAACCTACGGGGTGCTTAAAACCTACGGTGTGTTCAAAACGTAGTTTTGTCAACAGCTGGAGGAAGTGAAACGCATCAATCCTTCCGTATACCGCACAGCAACCACGAAACGATCCCAGCCTGTGACGTCACGTGCCAACTCATCACCCGCCAGCGCCGCTACCGGGAATATTGTAAGTTAATAATTTATTTAACAACAATTAGAACGGCGTTAGCCAATTACACTAATTAATGAATATCTTTAACAACAATAAGAAATCTTACAAATTAAATTATGCATAACAAATAAATCTTCGTAAAACATTATTATTACAAATTACATTATTATATCAACAATTGTCAAAATAAGAATAAAATGTATACATTCATAATTACTATATCTAAATAAAATCAATCAATTATTCCTGTCACAAAGCTCCAGACATTGTGCAACGATTGCCTTCCATTCATCCGCTAGTAAATCACAATCAGGGTTCAAGTCCAGGGGCCTTATTCAGTATGACCATTTTACATTGTACATTACCGTGCCGTGTTACGTTATCTCCGCGTTATGGTATTCTCTATGCCAATTTCAAGTTCGGTAACGCGGTAGGGTAAGGTTATGAGCGCGTTTTGAGCTGTCAAAATATCGTGACATATGAGGACGTATAACGCGCGCGTTTTGTATAATTTACCTATAGTGTGGCATACAGAATACAATTTTTCAATAACGTAACGTGGCGCGTTATGGAACGCGTATCCCATTGAGCGCCACCAGTGTGCGCGGGATGGGGGACCGAGCGCGTGCAACTGTCCGATGTGCTGGTATCGAAAACAATCTGTGCTTTCGGAAACGGCAGTAATTATTGGGGACATGGAATTGAAGACGCTCGTTGTGCAGATTAGGGCAATCTATTTTCCCGTACAAAATCCTACACATAGTTAAGATTTGGTCGTAAGTTCTCCGTACTTCTAAGGTTTTGTAACCTAAATGGCCCAACAAGAACTTTGTCGGGTACATATATGGATAGTATCCATGGAGCCGTTTGTACAAATATAAAAAATAATAATAAGACGTCATAACCATCATCATTAGCAGCCAATATTCGTCCACTGTTGGACATAGGCCTCTCCTGTGGCACGCCACTGAGCTCGATCTTCAGCTTATAGATTTAAAAACGGGAATTTAACGTGACTTACGCGATGTCGATATAGCGATCGACATATGTTTCGGCCTCATCCGGAGGCCTTCTTCAGGATCTTGAGTGCGGGGCGCTCGTCGACGCGTCGCACCTCGCACTGCGGGCCGCTGCTCGTGCAGCGCGGGTGGACGGAGCGGGCGGCGGCGGCGGCGGTGGTGGTGTTGGTGGTTTACCCCCACCAACACCACGCGTCGACGAGCGCCCCGCACTCAAGATCCTGAAGAAGGCCTCCGGATGAGGCCGAAACATATGTCGATCGCTATATCGACATCGCGTAAGTCACGTTAAATTCCCGTTTTTAAATCTATAAGTTTAAAATGAACGTGAGTTTTTATAATAACGATCTTCAGCTCCTTGTTTCCAACCGCTGCCAGCCAGCTTGCGTATATCATCGCTCCACCTAGCTGGTGGGCGTCATTCACTAAAAAGACTTAACCCTATACTTGGCAAGGAAATTTTTCTCAATTTTTTTTAACTTTGCAGTTAAATTATGTTTTTAGGATCACTAAGGACAGGTGAAAAAATAATAAAAAGTTTAACGTATCTTCCAGTGTACAATGCCAATTTTAGGGTTAAAGTAAAGTAATTTTTATTGCGTAACTGTTAGTACATGGTTATGGGTGACAGTATAATAACTTATAAGCTATTAACATTTCACCCGTATCGGGTGTGCAACATTAAAACATGGGTTAAATATATATAGTTAATTGATTGTTATTAGAATTTCAAATAGTACAAATGTTTTAAACATAATAACGAAAATTGAACTTAATAAGACTTTATTTGCCAAAAAGATTACAGATATTGGAAATACTTTGAGAGTATTTATTTTTTATTGAGAGTTGTATATTTTTACCCGAATACTCTTTTTTTTAATATATGTTATAGGCTAGCGTTTGACAACTATCTCGCCTGATGGTATGCGATGATGTGGTCGTAGACAGTGAACACGCTAGGCCTAGATTGGTCTGACTCTCAACTCTGACAACTCTGACTCTTAATACGACACAGCCAAAAAGGACTAACTATTTTTCACAGGTGGTAGGATATATCGATGTTCCGCCTAACTTGCTACCAAAAAATAGCTTACTAATCGAATCGAAAGATATTAAATCAAAGAGATAAGCTGCCGCCATAATCTTTCGGTGTTCCGGCAGCACACAGCTCTTGAGAGTCAGACCATTATAGGGCTATTGAGTCCATCCTTAACAACATCATCGCTTATCATCATCGTTTCTTTAAGTTGTGTTTCACTACTTCACTTTTTTTATTTTTTTAATAACAATTGTTTTAAGTACTGAAACACACAGTTATCTACGTGTATGGTTGGTTTTAACCTACTTTAATATTTTTTTTAATAGTCTGACGTAAACGATTGGATGACAGCTGAATAGTTCATTACTTTTATTTATTTTTTTAATTCAATGCGTTAAAATTCTGCTTTTGTTATGTTTACGTGATAATTGGTTATGATTTATGATTTTGACTTGAATGCTTTGATTCTTGATTCTTTGATCACTGGGCGAGATAATGGTCAAACGCTAGCCTATGAGTTATAAAAAAAAAAATTGTTGACTTTTTTTTATCGTTGTGTACTGTGTAAAATTAGAGTACTCATCAGCCTTTCACATCTGGAACACTCTCCACTACATCAGAATAAATTGTCAGAAATGATAACTCAAAAATGGAACAGTGTTTATTGATGTCCAACATCATCTATCGGATATGTTCGAAACTTACTCGAGCCGACTTTACCCGAACCAACCCGAACGAGCGTTACATAGCCTAGCTTGACTTCTCCGCGCTTGGTCTAATAAAATAAATTACCCAATAAATAAAGTGCTCAGCGCGCATAAAAAAGTTTTCAATTCAACATTTACTTTGATAGTGTACAATATAATGTTCTTACAATTTTGTGCCGATATTTACTCAAATACCATTACATAAGGTAAAAAAGAAGCCAGCGGCTAAGGCCGAAGACACACAGAAGGAGAAAACGCCGCCGCCGCTACGTTTCGACTGCCCCGTGTGCGACCAGCCTTTCAAGACCTTAGTTTTACTTCAACAACACGTCGACACTTGTATAGCTAATAGTTGAATTTATATACGACGCATTTATGATATAGTAGGATTAGCTGATACCCGCGACCCGCGACTTCGTACACGTACTCCAAAAATTTTATCACTGTAAAGCTCTGTCAATCAACATTTTTGTGATCTGAGTTAATTTAGTAATGTGCTAAAACTTGACTTTATTTTCACAAAAAGTTCATTAACCGACTTCCAAAAAGGAGGAGGTTTATGTTCGTCTGTATTTTTTTGTGTATGTTCATTGATTTTTTCGCCAATTGTGATCCGATTCGAATGATTCTGTTTTTAATCTGTTGGGTACATTTCCGAGGTGGTCACATTGTAATTTCATCGAGATCTTACAAATATCTCCAGAGATATGATGATAAACGTCTCAAACTTGCTACTGAAATTGACTCGCGGGGCATTGAAGTAGGTTGTTTTAGTTTTTAAACTATCTTAATCATTTTGAATGCCTAGTTATAAATATTAAAATACGGGACTTATCACGCCTAAAACATAATTTATTATTTAACTCGACGTGTCGACCAAGTTGCATTGATCGTGGTTGATTGATTGAGTTAAATAATAATTTATGTTTTAGGCGTGATAGGTCCCGTATTTTAATATTTATAACTATTTGTTGTAATCGCGAAAGTTTAAAGTTTACAATTTTGAATGCCATCTATTGAGTCTCCAGATATCTTTCCTAACATGTATTTTTAAGAAAACTCATTGGAAGATATCATTACATCATATATAATAGTATCGTAATAATTAAGATAGTTTAAAAACTAAAACAACCGAGTTCCAAGCCGTTCGAGTCAGTTGAAGTAGCTTGTTTGAGACGTTTATCGTCATATCTCTGGAGATACTTATCAGATCTCAAAGAAATTACAATGAGATCATTTTAGAAATATACCCTACCAAAGAAACAAAAATAAATAATCATTCGAATCGGTTCACAATGGGCGGAGTAATCGCATAACGTACATACAAAAAAGACGAATTGAGAACGTCCTCCTTTTTGGAAGTCGGTTGAAAAAATGATTTGACAAGTCATTTTTAGTAGCAAGTTTGAGATGTTATGTTTTTTTGAAGTGTTTCACACTTTATATTTTTGTAAATTGTTGAACACAATCCAAAATTTCATCTTACCGACGGGACTTGAACCCGCAACCTTCGGAATAACATGTTCCGGTGCTTTTGCCAATTAAGCCACGGTGTGAAGTATCGTTAATAATTGGGTTAACAAATGCAAGTTTGAGATGTTTACCTCAATCATATCTCAGGAGATACTCATCAGAACGCTCCTAATAAATGGTTTTATGTGTGGTATACGCGATATTTAACATAGTATTTTTAATGCATTTTAAAAATAACGTTTAATTTATTGTTGTTAGGTTTATTACAATTGTTTTTATTTTTATAAAAATAAAATCTTGTAAATTAGATTAATTCTAAGCATTTTTACATCCTTTGTATTTTAAAATCTAATTATTTAAGAAAAAAAATTGCGGTAAGATGTGTGATTGATGTGTGTGTCTTTTACTGTCTTTATTATTTTTTATTAATGAAATACTAACTAAAGATCGTAATCGTAACCAAAGAATTTAATTTGTAAATGGGTTGTATTATGTAGACTAAACGTAACATAATTAATACAGAAATAGAACTTAAAAATTAACTACGACTAAAAAATACGAACTACAAATAAAAAAAACCGGTCAAGTGCGAGTCGAACTCGTGCGCCGAAGGTTCCGTACCTACCCATTATACCGTCATTTTCTTTCACACAATAGCACAATTTTATTTATTTACCTTATTTGAGGTTTGTGCCAATTAAGCTAGACCTCTAAATTGTATGAGCGCTCATATAACTCAGAGGCCTATCTTAATTGGCGTCAACTATGTATGTGTGGGGACCTTAATTTATAATTTTTTTTATTATTTTGAAATTTTCCTTCATTTGTGCTGAAGTATAAGGTCTTACCTTATACTTCTTGCCAAATTTCATGATTCTAGGTCAACGTGAAGACCTAAGTTTTGATTCCCTTGTGAAATAGCAAAATATGCGAAAATATGTGGCTTAAACGGTCATATCTTTTTATCGCGTTGATACACAAGATTAATTTTATTTTTTTTACATCTAAAAGATACCGTAGACTTGGGTATTTGATATAAGTTTCAACTTGATATCTTTACGCGTTCCTGACAAAAATGTTCTTGACAGATGGACAGACAGACAGACAACAAAGTGATCCTATAAGGTTCCTTTTTCCTTTTGAGGTACGGTACCCTAAGAAAT
Organism: Cabera pusaria; assembly: GCA_954871355.1. Taxonomy (NCBI): domain Eukaryota; kingdom Metazoa; phylum Arthropoda; class Insecta; order Lepidoptera; family Geometridae; genus Cabera; species Cabera pusaria. The sequence continues at coordinate 21,678,152 of OX940902.1, forward strand.
CTACTCCTTAGATCCTATCTCAAAAATTCACGCTGTATTTGACAAAGCATGTTTGTTGTGCGAATGTCTGGAGTTCGTTCTAGTGTCTCTTTTTGCGTCTTTTTCAGCTTTCATTTTGTAGTAATAACTATTAAATAACCCTATGTGCCCTATAGTTTAGTTATTAAGTGTAAATTAACAATAACCTACTAACTTTACCCTTAGGGCCATTTTCACCGGAGAATATCTGAAATAATATAACGTCATATAAAACTTGTCTTGCAGATCAGTTTCCAACATGCCGTTTTTATATCATTTAGGCTAGCGTTTGACTACTATCTCACCTGTTAACTGTTGGTAAGTGTTGATGCGGTCGAGGATGGTAGCACGCTAGGCCTAGAACGGGAACTGGCTGTCAAGGACAACTGCCGGAACACATTAGATGTTTGGCGACAGATTTTCTAACTTGAGGGTGGTATTATAGCTGGCCAGGCGGACACTAGAGTACTCTTAGAGACTACTTACTAGAGTAGTGTTACCACCATGCGGGGGTTGAGGGTTGCTTAACAATGTTTTTCCTTCACTAGAGGGCCACTGTGAAAAACGCATACAAATTTTTCGATGGGAAAATCCATTGCTCGGCGAGGATTGAACTCGGTACCTCTGGCGTCAAACCTGACCATTCTCCCACCACACCATTGTTCCCTCAGGCTACCCAGGGATTCTGTCAGAAATCGGTGAAAGTGGCTCTCTATACATTACGAAAATCAATCCATATGTTTTATTTTTCAGGTATACACTTGTCCCAAATGCATGCGGTTTTCTTGCGAGCAGTACAAAGTTATGGAAGATCATTTCGACTTCTGTTTGGATGACTTCTAACATCTAGGAGAGTTCGTGTATCAGGTAACGGATGAATGAAAATGTACACTACAATATACCTTACCATGACTGTAATAGTATCTATACATTTATTTTTATATCTTACTAACTGATACCCGCGACTTCGTTCACGTACACCAAGAATTTAGTAGCCTATGTTCATCCTGATGCTATAAAGTATATCCTTGTTAAATTTCAGTAAGATTAGATCGTCCGTTTAGGCGTGATTAGGTAACAAACAGACAGAGTGACAGAGTTACGAACGTTTTATAATATTAGTATAGTAGGATTAGTTTGGATATGCTAGCGTTTGACCACTATCTCGCCTGGTGGTAAGCGATGATGTGGTCGAAGATGGTGAACACTCTAGGCCTGGAATACTCTGACTCTCAAGAGTTGTGTGCTGCCGAAACACCGTAAGTTTATGGCGGCAGATTTTCTCCTTGATGGTGGTAAGCTACGTTTTAGCTTAGTTTAGTGTAGCAAGTCAGGCGGAACATCGATATAATATGTAACTGGGCTGGTGATCTAAGACTAAGTCCTTATTTATCAGGGTATCGCAAATAATTTTCGATTCTATCTTTTCTCACAGTCATGGTTTGGCACGTTGTAGTATAATATACCCCAAAACTGGTCTAGGTATGAAAAATGCAAAACTATAAAAAGTCTTAACAAAATCAACTTAATGCAATAAAATTGAAAGTCAATTACTTTTACAGTAGTCGTCGCGCGATTTAAGTTCACTCCGAGACGTAAGCTTTACCCCATTACTATCGCGTGAATGAAGCGCATTTGAGACTACGCTATAATAGAGTAGCTAATAGCATATATCGCTCACCATACATTTATTTAGAACACTTTCCTATATATATACTATACAGGGTGTCGGGTTTCATATGGTCCAAACGAAAACCGTCGACGGAGGACTCCAAGGCCTACCCAAATAACATGAAATTTGGCAAGCAGCAGGTCAATAGAACAGACAAGTTTTCTAAATCGGTTGTAACTTTTTTATTTAGTGTTTTTTTGGAGAAAATCCTGCCCAAAGTAAAAGTTCAAATATCATTTAGATAAAAAAATGTGACGTTTTATTTTTTTTCTCGGAAAATAATAATCCTAAATAAAAAAATGTTGTTTACCCTGATAGACCTATTCATTGTTCATAGTCCCATAAAAAAACTAGGGCTCTGGTCTTTATAGTTTGGGAGAAAATTGAAATAAATTGTAACATTTCGGCGACTTACTCGAAAACAAGCAAAGCGCAATTTTCTCGAAAACTATAAATTTTCGCGGAACATACATTTGGGTAGCCCTTGGAGTCCTCCGTCGACGGTTTTCATTTGGACCATATGAAATCCGACACCCTGTATGTCTTTTTGGAGTCCTTAGATGTACAAGTTTAAATTGAAACCTATAGTTTGGTTCGTTAACTTCATAACAGCGTAGTATCATATCCTTAAGTGTATGTTTGTATACTTGAAAGGACATTCAATGAATTCGAAAGAAATCCTGAACTTTGATGCAGTTTATTAGTCCGTGAGTGTATTTGCCGGGTTGTTTGTAATACTACTCTAGAGCAGAATAGTATAGCGTAGTCTGAGAGCCGATTGACGAGATTCCCGTTGGATGTGTTATGTCGTGACACGGCATAAATGTATAGTGTTATCCCAGTAAAAACATGTAACGAGTTGAAGCTGCACTTACCCAAAAGATACCTATTCACTCGCGATTTGAAGTCCCCCATATGGTATGTAGCCGGAAACACAGACTCAGGCAGGGCATTCCATTCCCTGACGGTTCGCATGATGAACGAAGATGCCAATCGCTTCGTTCGGGTAGATGTTATATCCACCATAAATCGGTGGCGCCTTTTAGAGTTAATTTCACCATTTATGCTACCAATCGAGATTTATTGAACTAAGTTCTGTTTCTGTTCTGATGTTGATCTTGGTTTACGCGTACTTGATTTCACCACCTCCCATCAGACTCCATTTGATCGCGTTTACCAAAACCAAGATTTTATGCTATTATGCACAATGGAACGTACATTTCGTCATAGAGTTGTCGTATTAGATTGTTTTGGCATTGTCAAACTGACAAATTCATATTACCAAATTAATTTCCGTGTCCGTGCATGGTATATATTTTTGTGTTCAGTATCGTGAATTTCAAATTTTAAAATGTAGACCAAGGAATTAAAATATTTATAATTTTAATAACTAAATAACAAGACGTCTCGTCTTGTTACGCCATGCACGGACACGGAAACGATCGCGCAAAATACGAGTGACAGTGGTTGGAAACAGTGTAAACGGGATCAAGAGCGCTATATGCCCAAATTCTCGAAACTCGAAACTCGTTTTAACTGTAACCACGTTCAGTTTGTGGTGGTGCAATGCAAAAAGCCGGTTTAATCTCAGTTAAACACGTAAACCAAGTTCAAGTCGACCTGATCGCGTTTATATTCACTGGTGAAATCGGCCCTTAGTGTCTCTGGATGTCCGATAATAAAATGGGCAAGGTGGAATCAAATTATGCAGTTCATAGTGCGTGAAAAGCTACGCGTTAGAAGTCAAACTTCCTTCCTTGACATTGAAATATTGACAGTTTAAATTTACGCATACGTTACTTCCGTTGCATTCAGACCGTGACGCTGCGTTTCTTCCGTTTAATTTTTAGAAGCACCTAAAGAAGTTAATAAGATTGTTCGATATCTTATGGTTGGTCACTCTACCAAACCAGTTGCAAGTTTTACGTCGTGAGACGACATACACATCACGCGTTATTCCACTAACAAGATAATCTTATCAATTGTATTGTTGTACCTAGACCATACCACATGGAAACTAGTCGTTTAGAAACACCAATGAAATTATGTATGTCGAGTTTTAGTGTAGGTAAAACGGGGTTTAATCGTGTCATAAACGGTAAAAATTTGCAGAAAGTCGCATGAAATAAGAAAAATAAATGTAGTTTAAAAAAAAATACTCTAAAAGCCTGGCTTTACGTGACTTTTGCTCTTTCTCGTCAACGTCCGCGTTCGACTTCTCTTTCTCTTTTGTTATTTTTGCTCTATCTCGCTTTCTTTACGAGATATACAGGTTTTTATGACTTTTTGAGGTTAGGTTGGCATTGCATGCTAATAAATGTATTTAGAATGCATTGTGTTCGAGGTGGGAGCTGGCCTGAGAGTTTCAGCCGGATACCTAATTGGGAAGTCCTCAAAATTTGCAAGATTCTGACCACCAGAATGACAGATAAACAAAAAAAAAATGACTTAATAAAAAAGAAAACGAATTTTAAACTATTGCCTAAATCTATAAATGCGGTAATTATTTTTAACTTTACCCAGTTTAATGTTACCGATCACAGCTGCTGTCAATGCAGTTTGTTTAATCGCCATATGTAAAAGCTGCGTGTTATTAGTGCCTTATTTTTATTTCGTTGACATAAACTTTAGCTAAATTAAATTGAGTCCGAGTTCTGTCCGTAGGTTTGGGCATTAGAACCAACTCAAACTATCTACTAAGCTAGCACACAGAAATGTCTAAAACATTTATTGACTGTTGTCAAAATTTTATATTTCTGACGCAATTAAATCCCGTTCATAATTATTATTGTTTTGGTTTTTAGTTACTATTAGTTGAAAATTGTGATATAATATATAGTATGTGTAGGTAGATTACTTTTATATTTCGCCTAAAAATATATTTATCCAACGTTTATGTAACTGCAACTTTTTGGGAACATTACCGGCAGATAGTGGCGTTGGTTCGGTATTTTATGAATAGCTTAGGTATCATATATTTTTTATATTGTCTAATTAGGTGATTATTCTTAAGTTGTATACACATATGTACTTTTATCTTAACAACAAAAAAACTGCATCTAATATTGAAACTAATTATTATACTCGAGGACTTAAAAACAGACAGACGTCCTACCGCAAAAAACCGCAAATAAAGATATGCACATATTATGGCGATCCTCTCGTAGGTTGTACCTACGCTTACATTAATAAATACCAATAAAACGCTATTATCGCAACAAATTCTCGTTAGAATTAGACTCAAAAATCTCTTTAAATTGCGTTACGTAATACTTGAACGCTCCCTAAAGGCCGTCACATATCTTGCTGTAATATTATAGGAATACATATTTTTAATCTTATATAAGATAGTTATAATATATTTTGAGATAATTGGAAATTGAAATTGTTAAAAAGGCCATAACTCCTAAACTACCAATAATCGCGTACCTTGAGGTGTTCTAACCGCTTGACACTACTTTCTGGGACATGTAATGCATATTAATATGTATATATATTATAGCTACATGTGTGACGGGCTTTAGGTAATAAAATGTATGTAATTTATAGTTTTATATTTTGACGTAGGTATACTATATGTACTTTAAGGTGCTGTTAGAAATTTCATATCGTACCATTATTTTTGAGTAAGTGCCATTTAAATATGTATTTTGGTTAAAATGTGATCATTTTGTATTATTTTTGAATATGTTAAAAATATTGCAACCGGCATAGACAAGTTTAGGTACTTATAACACCTGTATTAAAAAAGATATTGATTGGCACACGCTTGGCCATCTATTGGTGTTTAGGTCTGTGGTTAGTATAGAAGAGCTCTTTGTAGAATATAGATTTTTCTAAATATAAAAATAAAGGGATGTAATTTTGGACTATGCATATTTTAATAAAGGGATTATCCATAATTAAAATCATCAATATTGTCATCTATTAAGTAATTAAATAAAATTTTAAAATGTGTGTGATTGTTAAAAGACTGTCTTTTATGATTTATCGTTCAAAATTATAGTTATTATTGCATTTTGATGAAATTAACTAATTATTTTTGTTTATATTTTGATCATTATTAATGTTCGATTGCAGAATAATTTTAGTTTTTGTAAAGAATAAAGATTATCTGGAAGACATCGCTTTAATTGGCAAGACAGCTTATAACTGACTAAAATGTATTTTTATTGATTGCAACTGTTATTATGGATTAGTATTTTTGTTTTGTTCAAATATTAAATGGATTATTGTTTATTAGATCTAAGAACTTTGTAATATAAACCATTAATTATTTTACTAACATCTTTTTGAATATAAGGGTGTAATGTAATTGATGTTTTTTTTCTTTTATAACCTCTTAAACGATTATGTTTTTACAGTATTAAGGGTCCGAGCGCATCTGCGGACGGTGGAGCAAGGCATTTTAACATTTGCCGACGTACATTTAGATATATCTAATGACAACAAAAATATAGATTCCATATTTCTTCCTGCCGCGTTCCGTGCCGCCCGCCTGTGTGCGCTGTCCATTGGAATCTATGTCTTGTTATTCATTAAATACATACGAATTTACATTGTCTCAACTCAAAATGCCCCGCTATGCCGGTGTGACCTTAGAGTTCATAATTCTACAATCTAAATAAAAAATAAGTGGTAAAGTTTTTATACTTAAGTACCTAATAATTTCCAATGCAAGAGAAAATCTGCCGCCATAACCTTACGGTGTTGCGACAGTGCAATACAGCCCTTGAGAGGCAGATTATTCTAGATCTATAAATGTGTTCACCATCTTCGACCACATCATCGCTTACCACCAGGCGGGATAGTTTTCGCGTGTACATGTTTATATTTTAAAACTAACTATTTCTATGAACAAGATTCTCAAGATAGTATAAGATTATAATCCTTCTATATGTACCTACTCGTTGGAAGGCCTTTCAGCGTGACTATTTATAATCATTTTAAAATAAATCCTGAGTCGAAAACTGCCTATAGAGAGAGCAAAGTTCCGAGTTTAACCTTTTGAGCGCCACGCAACAAACGCATTCCCGTACCCTGTACGCCAAGCGGTTCGGTAACTTAACATTTCCGTTCGCAAAATCAGTAAGTATCCTTAGTACGAGTTTTCAGACCAAACTCGATATCGTATATTGAACAAATTTTGTATGGAAAACAGTACAGCGCCTCTAGTGGTTACTACACTTCACTAAATTTAGACCAATCAGGGAGCCAGAATAAGTGAAAAACTATGTGAGATCTGTCAAAAGCGTTTACGATGAAAAGTCGTACTAAGGGTACTGTGATTCTAATCGAAACGGTTTTCGCTAGCAAACCGCTCACGGATCAATTAAAAATTAAGCTTTCCCATTCGAATGTATCTATCTATCAGTATTAAATAAGAATAGGTACTATACAGTAGGGTAAAAGGACCAACAATAAAACCAAAAAAGATTTTTAAATGAAATATATTTCATGTAACCCGTAGCGTTTCTTAGCTGATTTTTTATTTATAAAATTGATACAAATTACATTAATATTTTTCTAAAATTCATTTTTTTTAATACAAATATATTTTCTCAAGTTCTACAAATCGTTAAATATTGTTATTAAATAATTAGCTAATATATCTTAGTGTCTCGTCGACATAATTGGCACCATAATTCTATTCGATGTGTTAATATAAGAAACGCTAATAGAAAAATTAAAAGAACATGAGATTCACAGAGAACACAGAGTAGAAAGGCGGTGCTAAACTTTAAAATAAGTATATAATCCGCAACTTAGATATAACAAAAGTTAGAGTAGGCGAACGCACTTGCGACATTTTTCTTATATGCCACCAGAAACAAATTTTTGTCTGTTTTTTTTGTAATGTTGGCGAAGCGGTGTAATCATATTGGCCGTTTATTATCTATTTTTGAATGGCGTTTCGTTATTGTTTTTGTTTTTCAAGATGGCGTCTTGTTTGTCGCACAAATTTTACTTTTTTTTAGAATAAGATGGATTTCGTCAACGATTTTTGATAGGATTCCAACGCCTCATTTCTGCCATTTTCTATATTGCCACTTCCACATTATGTCATATTTTATTATAAATCTAGGCATTTACCATTACGCAATTGCCGATAATTTGACTATAAATAATAATACAACAAAAAATCGCATTTACTGGCTCCATAACGCACAAAAACGTGATTTAAAGTTGCCAGATTATTTTAGATAAAAATCAAATTCATAATTCAATGTCAAATGCCAATCAGATTGTTTAATGTCAAAGCTATTCATCACTTTTGACATTTAAATACAGGTGCGCGCTGCGCAGTGCCAGTATATTGATAATGAAGTTTATTTGCAAAAATAAATGTTTCATGTATAAAGTTGCGAGGCCAATTTATTTGTACTTACATTACTTACATTTTAATTGTTGGACCAAAGGTTATTTACGCCGTACACTGGTGGCATTTTGAGTTAGTTAAAATCATAAGTGCGCGTCAGACCTTAGTTGTATTTACCTAAAACACTGGTATCTTAAACGATGCACTATTTTAAAATAAAAATTAATAAATAAACCGTTAGAAGTAACAAATAATAAATAGGTCGGAATTATATAAAAAAATATTTTTTTTAAATACTTAGGCTAAATTAAAATTAGTAAAATCAATATTTCGCTCGGTACAAAAAACTGATTGTGATTTTTTTGTGTATAACTTTATCATATGTTAATATTACTGTTGTCTATGGATAATTTGGAAGACAATTATATTAGAAATTGATTTAGATTTTGATTACCAATTATTTATTTTTCATGAGTCATATATTGATTACTTTTGTGTTGGTTGACATTGTGATATTTGTGATGTAGTACCTATTTATCCATGCTTATAATAATATGGACTATTGACACGTGCTGCCAGTTTACAAACAAATAATTAATTTAGTATTAACATTTTTATTTAATGTTCAAACATAAACCTAGTTATAACAAATGTTTTATATTTACAGACATTAGTGGTTAAAATAATGAATTAAATAAATACTTCCATGTTATTAATTACCTAATCGAGAGTAAAAATAAAACGCTAAAGAAAAATAATACAGACGAAATTAGAGCATTTTGAGTGATCGTTCTATACAAGTTAAACTAAATAAGACTTATTAGGCTATTTATACAATACCGTAAATAATACAAGAAAAATGAAAATTACTGTATTCAAAAAGCGTAAGTATTTTACAAAATACTGCGAATGGAATGCGTCACAATTAAAAATATTTAAAACAAATCCTTAATCTCAGTCGGATTTTCAAGAGACAGTTAAAAAAAGAGATGACCAGCATCAGTACCAGAAAAAGAGCTGTCTCGAAAATAGTTTTGAATTCCTTTAAAACCTAGGAGGTGACTTATATAGCAACAAATCATTAATGTACTTTATACTCCCATACGAAGCTTACAACACTTAGTAACACAAATATTGTAATATACATTGTAATAAATGTCCTTACATAATCCTAATACAAAAATTAAAATTAGTTGCGAGCATAAAGTAAACTTATGTCGCGGTTAGACTAGAATACGTTGAGGATTTTATAGCAGACGTCTTATGGAGGAACTCTTTTGTCTCTGCTTTATTTTTGTAATGTTGGCGAAGCGGTGGAATCGTATTGGCCGTTTATGTTCTATTTTTGAATGGCGCTTTGTTATTGTTTTTTTTTCAAGATGGCGTCTCGTTTGTCGCATAAAGTTGTGCTGTTAGCGTTTGCCGACGAAGTCGATCCACTGATCTATTTGTTCCTTCTCGTCGTATAGGTACAAAGACTCCATGCATCCCTTGAAGTAGGGCGTTGTGAAGCATTTCGCTCTGTAAATACATAAACATAGTGTTAGTTAACTTTAATCTCGTAGTAGTTGATGGTTAAGTAATAGTTAGTTCACAGAGTGAAAAAGAGAGGGCGCATTTCTCTCAACTGAATTAAGGACTGATTTTTGCCCTGCGCCGAGTAGTTGTAAAAAAAGTAAATATTCGAACTTGAAGATTGATCATTAAAATATTTAAAAAAGGATTTTACATTATATTCAAATCCTACAAAAAAAAACTTTTAGATATAAATCCAGAAATGTTGACTTGACAAATAAATAACATAAAATGTAGTTGTTCCTAAAGACAGTTATTTTTTAATTAAATTTAAAAATAATAATATTTGTTTTTTACTAATTTAAATTTAAAAAAGAATATTCTTATATGACTACTTAATCTTATCATGCAGTTACAGTAGAGTTAAAAGAGATTTCCAAATCCAGTGCTGTAATTGAAAAGGCAAACAATTCATGCTATTATAGAGCGAAGAAGTGTTAGAGCGTACTTAACTAATTTATACAGACTTTGTAAGATAAAGAGTAAGATTAATAACATAGACAATTTACAATAGGTGTAGAATAAAGAGTTACTTGGGAATAATTCAGAGACAAATTTAATTTAGAAATTGGTCTTTGTAATATAGTCTGAGAATTATGCCAACAATAAATTAATTTCTAAATATAGACTTGAATTATTGACAAGAAATCGTTATTAAAAACAAAAAATATATTTGAAAATAAAAGTTCAAACGAATGTAATATTATCAAACAACAAAAACTAGATAGGTAGTTTTACAGTGTGCAAGACTATTTAAATGACAAATTTTAAATTTTGAGTGACATTCATTATTATCTATTTTCATAAATTGACATTGTTTTTATCGGGCAATTTAATTTTACAATTATGTGTGTATTAATAATCTGACATTTTTTAGCTAAATAATGTATTTGATTGTATTTTTAAAATTTTATAATTAATGTTTAATTGTATTATTATTATTTCTATGACTATTATAATGAATTTAAATAAAAATATATTGAATGTCTATATGGCTGAGTACAGAGCACTTTCTTAATCATCTAAACGAACTTCTTGTATCCATATACCTGTATTCTCAATAAAGAAATTGATTGATTAAGAAGAATAAGTTTCAATATAATATTAGTCAGTTATATATTATGCTTAGGTATAGTTAAAATAAATTGTTAGAAAAATAGCAGAAAACCAGCGTGCTGTTATTGACCCCAATTTGAAATCATAAGCTTCATAGTGCAGAATTAGAAAGAGATAGCGTAGATTTTAGTGAAGAGTGAGCGAGATAACAAACCAAAATGGTACCTAAATCTCTGGGTCGGCCCCATGTATTTGTTTTATATATTGCTTGAAAATTTCTAACTTGTCAGATTCCCGCAGCACCTCGACGCAACCTTTGAAGTAGTCTGTTGTGAAACAGTCTTTCCTGTACCCCAAGGAATAATACACTTTATCACATGTACAATAAGGAATCATATCTTAAATCATGAGGCTATAATATTGATTGAATCGAGTTCACAATTTAATAATTCTGAGCTCGATTTAACCAGTACTATTTTCTAATTAATTGTAACTAAAAAAATAAAAAGTAGAATTTCCATAGACTGAAAAACGCCACAACAAAAATACAGACAGCGCCATCTAGTTGACAAATATTTTACACGACCTTACCGTTCGAATTTTGCCTAGATACATTATTTCAAAGGCAATGTTTGCAAGGCGTTTATCGTCAAGAGTAACGTTTATCACAGTTTGGGACAGTTATGATTAGACTGCCGTTAGCACGTTCTTTCAAATGGTATGTTCATGACATGAGATCGTACTACCTTCAAAATAACATTTATTCAGTATCATCATCATCAGCCACATTGCCCACTGGATTGGTCGTAGGCCTCTTGTAAACCCGTAGGCCTATCCTGAATCACGCCAATGAGCATTGAGCGCGTTCTTCACATCTTTGCTTTAAATTACTGCCAACCATTTTTCGCAGCTCAGTTAACTGAATCCAAACATCCTTACTACAAATAAACTATCATTCTTAGCAAAATGATCTGTTTTACATGGGCAATAAAATCCCCGAAGATTCTTCCGATTGAAATTGTGAATCTTTTTTTTACCGTTTCATCAGAAGTGAATGTCGCAAATAGCGGGAGCGTTGAAATCCGAATGTATCCAATTTGAATGCCAGCAGTACCTAACCTTCAAATATAGAATAGTTGTTACCTGCAAAGAGTATACAGCTGAGGTTCACGGAAGAGGTTGTAACAGTCATCGCAGATCCTGTCAAGCCTGGCAAAGATGGCGGCGTCATAGACACCCTTGCATTCTAACGTGAAGAATGATCGTCGAGCGACGTGGTGTGGAGATGTCGCGGGGGGCGCGGCGGCTCCAAGCGTCACCGCCAGTACAGCAGCGCACGCGACTTGGACTAAGCTTAGATGCATCTGGAACAAATGAGGGGTCTACTTAGATTGGGAAGGAGAGGTTTTGTTCTGATCGGAAGATAAACTTGGTTGGCTTAAGCACCGCTAAGGTTGACATAGGATTCTCCCGAGAAGGTCTTAAACCTTCTTGGAGCCTCCTCTTTGTCAGAATGGGCAGAAGAGGTGTGGGCCTTCAAACACTATATTGAACGGAAGATAAATTAGGGTCTAAGCACCGACACAGTTGACATAATTGCCTCCCAAGGTGTTAAACCTTCCTGCTAGTCCACCTGGAGTGGTACCTCTGCTTTCCAAATATTTTTTTTTGGAAATCCACAAGTATTTAACATATAGTATCGGAAATTTTGTATTTATCATAAACATACCAAAAAAATGATATGAATAAATTCAGTCACAAGTCCAAAAGTCACAAATTCTCCCCAGCTAACATAATTTCTTTTGCGTTCTTTAATTTGTGTGAAGTAACATTGCATTCAATAGTTACAACAATATAGATGTAACATGGGTAGAATCATCTGACATGCGCAGATTGGATTGCGTCGCAAGCGCAACAACGGGAACCAATTGTTCCATGTCAAGGCGGTGTACGAGTAACTGGAAACGCAGTTCTAATGGATATGACCATGCCCTGTACAAAGTGGTTAAACATCTGAGAATTCCATGAAAAGTCTTATAAGTCAACGGAAAATGTCTAGTAACGTTTAAGACCCATGAAGAGAACTTGAGATACTCTAGAGCTTACTCTAGAGTACCTAAACTTCAATTATGATTTTGTCGGTGTGGCTCTTAGCATTATATCATTGACCTTGTAGATAGTAAAAGGTATGTATGTAGCAGGCGCATACATGATTGAAAAATGACGTACTAATGTTCTATTAACATTTCAGAAAGATATGTTCTTGAGAGTCAGATAATTCTAGGCCTAGCATGTTTACCATTCTCGATTACATCATCGTGTACCACCCCGGGCGATATAGTGGTCGAAAGGCAGCTATCAGATATGAAAAAACAAAATCTGCAAGTGTTACCTATGGCTTCATAAAGCTTTCGTATTTTGCCAGTTTTTGGCTTTGATGGCTTAACTTTAGGTCTGTTCACGCAATTGACCGATATCAGCAGTCCAGTACATCTTTTCACTACAGTTTTCATTACTGACTCTTCTTCTTTTTATTGACATTGATAGTAATATAATTGGGAAAACCACTTGACATCTAATTTTTTTTTTTATGTTATATAATAATTATATTGTTTTCATCAATTGTAACTGGACTAAATTGTTCTTATAATTTATTATAATTTGACATTGTTATATTTTAAATAAATTATTTGACATTATTATTAGTATAGTTATGTATTCAACCAATAGATTATTTAGTGATGATTATTTATCAGAAATGTGCAGGTTTTAATGTAAATGTATTGCTCATATGTTGTATTGTTCGTCGTTCATATTTCCAACACAATTTTGTAATTGTTTACGGACTAAATAAAATGAAAATGAATACTATCACGATTCAATCTTATTTCACTTCGGCAGTAAAAGCAGCCTTTCTAAAACCAGACTTTCATATGTCTTGTCTTATTCTAACTCCTTAACGTTCTAATAACCCCTCTGTTGGCGACCAGTAAAACCTTACAATCTGTTTATAAAATTCTATATTTAACTTTAAGTTTTTTTTTCTTAACTTTTTGAAATTTTTGCAAACTTTCTCCAATTCCACCTCGTCATCCCTTACTTACATGTCAGATAATAGTCAAACGCTAGCCTATGTGATATAAAATATGTAATTAAGATAGTTAAAAATCTAAAACAACCGACTTCCATGCCACGCGAGTCAGTTTCAGTAGCAAGTTTGAGACATTTATCATCCAGCATATCTGAAGATACTTATTAGACCTCGATTAAATTACAATGGGACCACCTTGGAAATGTATCCTACGAATAAAAAAAAAGAAGTATCCAAATCGGTTCACAATTGACGGAGTAATCACGTAACATACATAAAAAAAACAACAACTGACAGACGAACTGAGAACCTTCTCTTTATTGGAAGCCAGTTGAAAAATGTATCAGTCTGCAATATACCTACTGTTTTGGTAAAAAATTGTGTTTGTTTTTCTTTCATTTTAGATTAGCTCATTATTTCAGGCGCATGGCGAGTTCGCTTCAACCTCAACAATAGATAGATGAAAATTTTATTGCATACCAAACAAAACATTATAATCTAAGAAAAATAAACTAGATTGGTTTGAAAATGGACTGTCTTATCGCTTAGCATTTAGCAATGTGAGATTCGAGAACCTATCACACTTAATAAAGGCAGGCATTAAATATTGAAATATTGTCGTTTTCCATTCGCTAAGGGCAGTATTTAGTTACTAGATAATTTTGTATTTAGCAACCAGAAGATCTGAGATCGTGTTGCAAGTTGTTACGCAGTGGTGCTATTAAAACGATTGGAGGTAATTACTTCTGATCGACTACGTCTTTTTGCTTCAGTTCGGACTTACAATGTAGGATTTAGATTGCTTGATCGTGATTGGATGAACTCTTTTCAGAAAAACGGCCTGTTGAAAAAGGGAATTTTATCGTCGAAATAATTCCACAGGCTTACTACTACCCTACTATGCCTATTATTACTATCCTTACTGCAACCTCCTTGGTTTCTTCTGATTTTAATGCATATTTAAATCTTTTGAGGTTCTGAAGGCGTTTGAGGTTATTAGGCAATAAGCGGGAGGCGTAACGAGATGCCTAAAAGGTCCCATGCCAAAAATTGGTTAAGTATGACACCTTATATAGTTTAACTTTGATATTTAAAGATACCTACATACATTTTCTAAAGAAAATTCGTATGAAATAAAATTAACTACGTTATTTTAATCGTAAAATGCTTGAGTCATTTGCTAGGAGACTACTGGTCTGGGATACTTAGTCCAAACGGTAACCACTAACCAACCACTGGACCGGTCGCTACATGTAAAGTGAGTGCCAATTACCTTATCGACCACACACAAACACCTATCCTGAAGAAATAAGGTTCAATTTCCAAAATCAGAGGTCTAAATATAGTGCGTGAATTAAAGACCGCCTCGGATGCCTTTTGAGGTTATTGGACAATTATCGCCGGCTCGAATTAACTTGTAATCTTTATAATAACTGCCATCACTGCACTGAGATTAGAAAATGATGTCCCACTTCGCAAGAACGGAAGGTTATTGCTTAATTAACCATTAAAAATATGCAGGTTCTCAGTACTTACTGAATATTGCTTTATAGTTTAATGTCTGCTGACATTTCGAATTCAATTTCCGACGTAAAGGGCAAGCGTTGATCGCTTTTTAATCAACGCGGCATTTCTTCTGTATCTACAAATTGAATTGGAACGAGCCTTATTACGGCTTTTAACCAGATTTCACAATTTAAGAGCGTAAAGTGAGCGGTGCCCTTTCATCTGAAATAACAGGCGACAGTTCACATTATCTGTCGATAAACAATGAGATTATCGTATTGGCCGGTGGGAACGTTTCCTCATTCGGCGAACGGGAACCGGTTACCACCGGCAGCCTCAACAGGCCGTAAAGTAGAGGCTTTCGGCCCCTTCGCGATAACGAGACGGCTACAAGGGACGCCCCGGCTCCGCTGATTCATGTCTCTGCTCCGTAATAAACACACAAACGTTAAACGTGTGGGAACCGACCGCGCCGCCTCGCCACACCGTCGACAGGGAAAGTGAGCTCTTCTAAAAAAAAAGTCAAGGAGGCTACGCAAATAAGGCGCTTCATCAATTAAACATAAGATTCCACAGTTTCTAAGGAGTGAACGCACTGCCGTTCGCAACACATCTGCGCTGCAATTTTCCGTCCACGCACTCATGCGCACACCGGGTGCATAGTAATTACGGTCGCCGAGCTAGACTGCTCGGCTGCCACCCATGGCGTAGATAAAGCGTACAGCCTTGCCGGATTACAAAAAAGCTGGAATAATTGGTCCTTCGAGCCGGATGCACCGAACGAGTTAGTCTTCTTATAGACGAGGCGATTAATTCTAAAGTGTTTGCGAGAAAATTGCCCAGTAAAATATACGGGTTCTCGAAGTAAACGACCGTAAGGTGTTATTTTATTATTTTGTTTACACGTTCGCGAGGTGTTTAGTCTCGGTCGGTCCAAACATGTCTTAAAATGTAGGTGGTTTTTGTAGACTGTATGGCACCACTTCGTGAGACGCGGCTCGTGTTGCAACAGTGAAATACTGCAAACTGGTCTCGTGAGGTTTTGAATACTGGGTGTTCGCTGTCTGCTTTGCAGCTTTGGGGAAATGTCTCTACTTGGACCTACCATGTAGTTCGTTGTTGAATGTATGGTTTTCGAATATTCTAGATACGCAAGCAAATGTCTGTAAATAATCGTTTTCTACTAAGATTTGTAAATTACTGCTGATTCTCGTCACTATTATGTAATGTCTGTTGATATCAATTTCGTTACTGACAGAAATACTGATTCTCTTTATTTTATATTCCAGATAGGCAACCGCTTGACCACTACCTCACCTGATGTTAAGTGACGATGTGGCACGCTTACCTAAAAGATGCCTGTTTCGTTTAGTCTTTCTTACCAGCAAAACATTACGCCCATATATTATTGAATACGTAGAGCCCAATCTATACTTCTATATCTATACTAATATTATAAAGAGAGAACATTTGTATTTTTGTATTTTTGTATGTTTGTAATGATTTGGCTCAAAAACTACTGAACGGATTTAAAAAAATCTTTCACTAATACATAGAATGGACTTTCGGAATGAAAATAGGCTAAATATTATGCCGTTTAAATCAAAGGTACATTCGTGGAGACCTAATTTGCATCCTAAGTCGGCAAAAAAACGGTCGAAAAAACACTGTTTAATTGAAAATAGATAGAAGAATATTTTCTTTGCAAGAGTTGTACAACTTAATAAGACCTACAAAAAAGTCCGCGACAGCATATGTCTATCTCTTAAGGTTGACTCACAGTAACCATTTTAATCTTAAAATTTTTGTTAAAAAATATTACATAACTTCCAAGGCTATTTTCAAGTATATAGTATTAATCCTTATCCAAATAATTACGTTAATTAGCTTGGCAACATATTATAGGTTAAAATTGTCCTTTAACGTATATAATTCAAATGAAAACTCTAGAAGATATCACGAATTTCACATACACACATCGCAAAATTAATAAAATATTTGCAGTGAAACCACAGATTAGGTCATAGTTACTTCGAAAATATTATTATAAGCTTAGCTATGCTGTAGATCCCACCGATCACAATCAATTTGAAGTCAATATAGTAGTATAATAATATGATCTATTGTATAAAATAATATTCATCTATATAATTATATAATAATATAATATTTTAAACTACCCCGACTGATCCATGTACCAATAATCTTTTCATTAAAAGCATTCCAATGACTCTAAACACGACTTTTAAAATCTGAGCTGTAAGTTGGTGATGATTTGAGTATTCTGTAGAGTCCAGGAGTCCATGTTCTTACAATATCGTTGAAGAAGAAGATTTTCGAATTGATCAGACCTATGAAAGTTGATTTCATAGCGCAATTAACTAGAAAAAAGCTCATAATTTTATAACGATTGAACGAATTTTCATGAATCAAAGCTAAGAAAACTCTCGATGAAGACATCTATCAAACAAAAAAAAACTATCTATAATAAAAACAAAATCGGTTCATTCGGTTAGGTGCTAAGATGCTACAGACAGACACACAGATACACACGTTAAACGTATATTACCCCTACATTTTGCGTCGGGGAACGCCGTAAGGTTACGGCGGCAGATGTTCTCCTTGGTGGTAAGCTACTTTTTGGTAGATTTAATGATTCCACTACCACTGTACGAAAACTCATGATTCATGAATGCACATAAAACTTTCATTGGTAGGTATATAGCTAGGATTAGAACCAACGACCGTCGGGTCAGAATCAGGGTAACTATATATCCTTTACGCCAAAGGGCCGTCCAATATCAATACGTAGTATTATAAAACAAAGTTCATCACTGCGTCTGTCTGTCTGTTCGCAATAATCTCAATAGCTACTGAACGGATTATCATGCGGTTTTCACCAATAGCCAGAGTGTTTATGAGGAAGGTTTATTTATTTGCATAATTCGTTAAGGTTTTGTGTAAATTGGATGAAATATGACGATGATTGTTAAATATGTTCATATTTTATATTCGATGCAACAAACTGATGCAAATTTTGTAGGCATATATGTTCTACCCGTGCGAAGCCGGGGCGGGCTGCTAGTACCTTATAAGGCTTAGGGCACACTCGAACTTCTATGGAAGAAACGTTCATAGTTTACCATAAGTTATCTTTGGTCCGAACCTTTGTCCTATCTTTTTATATATCGTATGGGCTAGCCTACCACAATCTCATCTGTTGGTAAGTGATGATGCAGTCGAGGATGGTAGCACACTTAGATTGGGAACTGGCTCTTATCATACAACTATCTCTCAGTCAATACAACATTTCGCTCCGAACATCAAGCCCACGTCATCGGTAGGTAGTTTCAAATAGATATGCAAATAAGTCGTGGACAACATCCAAACAATGCGAAATCTTCGCGAACGATCGCAATGCATTGTGGCTGTCAACCTTCGGGATGACCTCTGTTGGTGGCCTTAGCGAATTGACGCTTGAGCTCTCTTCTCCTAATTAATAAAACCCTTTAGATGGTAAATTAAGTATCATTTTAACAGACCTCAAAAAAAAGATTAAGGTTTCGCATTTCGAACGTATATATAATTTTTTTATGTTTGTTCGCGGATAATTTCTTCGTTTATGAACTGCTTTTGATGATTTTTTTTTTTTGAAATGGAGATATTTCAAGGATGGTATCATAGTAATTTCATCGAGATCTGATGAGTATCTCCAGAGATATGAAGATAAACACCTCAAACTTGGTACTGAAAATTAATAGCGCGGCATTTGAAGTCGGTTGTTTTAGTTTTTTAAACGATCTTATAAATATAAGGTCTAAAATTTATTAGGTGTTTGTTATTTATTAGTCTTGGTATCCATCTAATGCTATAGCTTGGAACACTATCTCGCCTGGTGGTAAGCTATGTGGAATACAAATGCGGTAAGATAATGTGGTCGAAGATGGTGAATACGCTAGCACAGTTTTACATGTGATTGTAAAACTGTGACGCTAGGCTTAAAATGGCCTGACTCTCAAGGGCTGTGCTGCCGGAACATTTTTTTTTACATCTTATAGGCTAGCGTTTGACCACTATCTCACCTGTTGGTAAGTGGCATCATCACTTACCAACAGGTGAGATAGTGGTCTGACTGAGAGTGACTTTTTTAAATATGTTATAGGCGCTAGCGTTTGACTACTATATCACCTGGTTGTTAAGAGGTGATGCGGTCGAAGATAGTAAGCACGCTAGGCCTAGAATGGGAACTGGCTCTCAAGGATAGCTGCCGGAACACATTAAATGTTTTGGCGACAGATTTTCTAACTTGAGGCTGGCAGCTGGCCAGGCGGACACTAGATAGTGTCCTACCACCATGCGGAGATTGTTGGTTTCTTTACGATGTTTTTCCTTCACCGGAGGGCCACTGTGAAAAGAGCACATACATTTTTCGATAGAAAAATCCATTAGTGCACGGCGGGGATTGAACTCGGTAGCTCTGGCATCAAAATCATCGATATAATCTGATACTACCACTACTTGTACTATTCATTATTCTGTGCTACCACCTGTGTGTCAGACGGAACATCGATAAGTATAATACGCTTCTCTATCAACTTTATCAAGAAGAACAGGTGAAATTGGCCCCTGTTTAAAATTTTACAATTTGATATTATATTTTGCAACTACTATACGAAGTTTAATTAAGGCGTTGCGGGTTATTATAAGGATTTGTAAGTAGGTTTCTAAATTATTGCTGGCTAGGACTTAAGAGATAGCTTCAGCAATTGCTCAGGCGAATGTTTCGAAATAATGTATTATCATTGGACTCGCAGACGCTATATAATCACTTGTCAGTGCATAAAATACATGCAAATATAGGTACTAAAGCATATTTAAAGTCAAAGTCAAAAGTCAAAGCATTTATTCAGTATATGGGCAAATTAAAAATTTGCACTTACACTCGTCAAATTACATTAAATAGGTCATATTCAATAAAAAATATTATAGATATAACAGAAACATAACTTATTGCTTTGAATTTACAAAAAAAAATAAAGGTATTGAGCCATTCAGCTTTCATCTAGACATCGAACGTCACACTTAAAACACATGTTTAATTCCCCTGATTAATGTAGAGTTGCCAACCGTACTATTACGAGCACCCGCAACCCAGTGGATTTTTCAGTACTTCAGACTATTAAACGTAAGTATTGATGTTATTAAGTCTTGGATATTATTTATAGATTGTCCACGTCTGGGCGTCTATTCTCTGACAGTGTGACAATTTTTCTCAATTATTGATTAACAAGTATCTATTAACAAGTATATAATGATAGGTAACCATAACTTTCTACCAAAAAGTAGCTTACCACCATCAAGGAAAAGATCTGCCGCCATAACCTTACGGTGTTCCGGACAACCATTGAGAGTCAGAGTAATTTAGGCAAAGCATATTAGATAGGAGAGATAGTGGTCAAACATATTAAAAAGATATTAAAAAATAAATTTATCACTTTTTATCATTACATTTATTTACGTAATCGTGCTGCTTTTGATTCAAACAAAATTTAAAAACAAAGAAGGACCGAAGACATTCTTAATCTATACTAATATTATAAAGAGAGAACATTCGTATTTTGGTATTTTTGTGTGGATGTTTGAATTGATTTGGATAAAAACTACTGGACCGATTTTAAAAATTCTTTCACTAGTGTATCTACAAAAGCAAGACGTCTACGTCGACGTTGCCGGTTTTGATTCGCTAGCGATGACAGCATAGCTAAGTGATACGAAATGCAATCACACGTATTTAGTTTACGCAAGCTTCTTATCCGGAATGTGTGAATCAACGGTCAACACAGCTATCTAACTAAGGCATTTATGAGCCTTATTTATGTCATGACTGGTGCCAGTGAACGCAGCTCATGGTTATGCCATGACTACTAGATTTGATTGCATTGCACTCAAAAAGGTTAAACTCTAACTGTAGCTTAGAGGTAGACATTGCTGTGAAGATAAATAATTCACCCCGGTTTTATATCTATCCCTTTCTCGTTTTTTATAGGGACGAGAAAAGATAGCTCGGGCGTTACAGTGAGAACGCTTGTAGTCTTGAGGGTTTGTACTCAAATCAATTTGAGTAATTTACTGGCATCACGTGATGGCCGCACCAACGGGGCCGACCAATAGGTGACAATTAGCCAACTACGAGTAACTAGGCCAACTAAGACCTATATGTGACCCACTGTGACGTACGGAATCTGTTATCACAATGGTACCGTATTTGTACTATTATTTATTCTGTGTCGGTAGGTACTATCAGTAGTATCATCACGACAGGCAACAAAAAATACACATAATAAGATCGTTTAAAAACTAAAAAAGAACCGACTTTACTGCCGCGCTATTCATTTTCAGTACCATATTTGAGGTGTTTATCTCCATATCTCTCGAGATACTTATCAGACCTCGAGAAAATTACCATGGAACAACACTTGGGATATCTCCTTTCCAACGAAAAAATTATAATCAAAATCGGTTCATAAACGACGAAGTTATCCGCGAACAAACCTCCTACTTTTTTTGAAGTCGGTTAAAAATTGAGAAATGTCATTCCCTTGTTATACTCATATGAGTATAACAAGGGAATGACATTTCTCAAAACTTAGATTATATAATGTAAGTTTTGTATAGGCTATTTCATGTGAATTAAACTCATTTCATTTCATTACTAAATGCTGCTTTGCGACATACTTTTGGTAAAAGTGCCAGTTTAGTTTATGTCTTTATTTATTGGTACAACATATTTTTATCATTAAAATATATTGCAAGGTAAAATTTCATTGAAATGTGTAAGTAATAAGTTAATTAAACTCACAAATAGACATTAATTCGCAGTTCAGCAGTATTTATAACAGAAGCCTATTTAAAATCACAAATAGGAGCTGATTAATTTTTAATACTGTATTTTCTAAAGCTCTGTGGGACAGATAAGTAAATGCAGGTGTAGCGTTTGTGAAACGGTTTTCACTTCTAGGTCTAATGTATTTGCATAATGAACTCAGCATAGAACGGTTTTAGCACAGTTTGCATAAATTATAAATTCACTGGTTACCTACAAAATATGCGGTTGCAAATGCAATATGCCCTTTTTAACAAAGGTATGACTCCAAGTTTACTTTATAGACAAAAGTAATTATTTAGATTAAAGAGTATGTATGTGTATGTATTTAGATTAAAAAGATTCGCTTGATTTTTTCTCAAAACGTTACCAATGTAACTGACGTAACGTCTAAGATTTATAGTAAGGTCGTAACTGACATTTTAATTAGACATAATATTTTGCATAGTGAATTTGAGTTTAATTTAAAAATGTCGAAAGAATATATTTAGTTAAATTTAGCAATATGTTTCTATTTCGAATTTAGTTAATTGAATAATTGTAGTAAAAACATTCGTGCTTATTTCGTTGCATCTTCACATTTACTTAGCAATTATCTAGTTAGCAATTGACACACGTGACTCATCTTCAATGTTTGATGCCAATTTATTCATTAGGCATCGTAATATTTCTGTGCGCTATCAAATCTATTTTCAAACGTGTATTTGTGTATCAAGTTAAGGCGCAATTTTCAATAACTTTCACTGCTCTATAAATTCAAATTTAATTATATATCATGTGCGGAATTATTAGCAAAGTAGGTTGATTTCAAATTGAGAACAAGGGCCATAAGACAGCGAGTTTGACTTTCAATCTGAAAGTACTTAATGTACCTATATTATGTTACAGGCACGTTCAATTTAATTGCAACGTTATTATTTCAAATATATTATAGCAAATTGTTGATTCGAAAATCATTCTTAATTCGAAATCTTTTCAAATGATACTAGTTGAAAAAAGCAGCAGTTACAGTGGTCAAAAATCGAACGTAAACCAACTAAATACAGAGTTGACTAAAGTATTGGAACGCGCCTCGCAGTCTACAAGTCTCATGTATCTACGCACGCACACAGATGAACGTACCGGGCTTCGCTTGGACTAGATGCTAGGCTGCCACGCTGCCAGCCTCGACGTGGAAATTACGTGTATTTTCCTTTTTCGCAATCGCGTGGCAATCTCTAATTACCCGCACGTAGCTTAGATTATCTGTGGATGTACGATTTAAAAGGAAACGGTCACATTTTTCTTTTTTCTTTTGATTGCGTGGAAATTGTTATTTGTTTGTAGTGGATCATGCTAAATCCTAGAACTTTACTTGATGTGGGTAATGTTTGTGAACTGTGAATGCAACGAACTTAAATCTCTGAAAGTTTTTCAGTTTTCAGCCAAAAACATGACGATGAATCACAGAAAATGTGTATTTACCTGAACCAATTTCAAATGTTAAAAACAGACGGAAAACCTTTAAATTATTGGCTTAATGTCATCGCACTGGGTAGTGAGTTGTGCCAAGTTCGTGCGAGGCATAGACAATCTACAATCTGCGATTAACATCAACTGCATTTTGCATTGCATGTCATTTAGGCGATCATTTGCTCGATGGTGCTTCAATTTGACTTAATTTCTTCAACTTTAGTGTTTCTAATCATTGGATTTGTATTCCTTTCATAGAAAGAAACATCACGCACAACACAATTGTTTGTCTATTTTAAAACGTTTATGTAATCGTCCGTTGTACCTACTTTTTCAACCATAGAGTTTTCACTTTCATTCATTCATATTGTTCATTCTTCCGCTAATGATTTGCGCGCGAAATCACATCCTTTGTGGCCTTGAATAGTTCCATTAATCATTTCTATTATTCAATGTCTCCTAGAATAAAATTGTCATACTTTCGATGTTAGTTATTGATGCTTAAGTGTTGATAGCCCACGCTTTTGTCATTAAATAAAGGTTCTGAATGAAATTGAGAGCTGACAAGGTGACGTCTAGTCATTATTCGGGTTACCCACATCTTTTGTCAATTTCTCCACTTTCATTTTCTAGGTGATAAATGAATCCTTTTCATCAAGGACTCAGCTTTCGCAAGGAGTATGACAGGTGCTGCATGTGCCAATATTGTGAAGTGAAACCTTATGATTAATATTGACAGTAAAGCGAAACTTGGGACCACTTTAAAGATTGCAGGTTGACCTCCTTAGATATTTCTTATGTAGGTTAGGTACCCTTTGATTTAAAGTCTATGTCGTCAGACAATCGAGAAGTATGTTACTTAAGTTAGAGGTTTGACCTTCAATATTCAATGGGCACCTGATAACGTTTGCCTGCCCACGATGCTGTAAAAGTTTCCTTTTACTACATTGGAACGGGCTTAAAGTTATACATTCACTGCTAAGTAGAAATAGGTTTAAAAGCAAGCTAAGCTCCGCGTAATACCGCACCAGACTAGATCAAGTTTATTTGTGTAAAACTAGATCGCCGTACCAGTCAGACGACTTTATAAAGTGTTTGCGGTTAACTATTGGAAAATTGTCGTTGCCATAGTACGCAGGTATCGAGTAGGAAAGCCGCGGAACGTTCGAGAAACGACAATTTTATGTAAACCACAGAGAACTTATTCAACCTAATCAAACAATAATGAATGAACGACAAGTACGTGGTACCTAAATTGAAAACGTTCGTTAATTTCAACATTTTTTACTGGTTAGAAGCGTCTTTTAAATGACCAGTATTTTTTAATTGTGAATCAATAAGTTTTAATTAAAAGCCGTGTTGATATTTTAACTGCCGTATCTTAAAGAGATATTATCAAACAACAATTATTATAATGTACCGGTTTCAGAACGGTCTTGCTCACCTGAAGTAGGTTTTATGAAGTCATAAATGAGGGTTTACAAGCGCATGCAAAATAAATTAAATTAATTGCATGCTTTGAATGGTGGATTTAATTTGAATGTCCGCTGGTTATTTTTGTGTATTATTCATAGAAACTAGTATTTCACTGTTTTTATTTTAAAAATGGAATGGCTTCTCCAATGACAACATTGGCATATGAGCTTCAGATTAATGTAAAGTAGGCTATTTTATACAAAGTAACTGCGTGTTTTAGCTCCATGAGATAATGATATAGAGTGGCCGCGAGGAGTTGACTCTACAGGCCACCCTGAAAAGAACGATTTAAAAAAGGAACAACAATAACGAGCACATCTACATTCGCGGGCACTGGCATTAATCGCGAACGTCCAGACCGAGATACAGTTTAAAAAAATAAATAAATAAATGGCGCTTTGGCGGCAAAACCTGTTTCCGCTTATTAGGAATGACAACATAGTTATTGTGTGAGTGATAAGGTCGAGAATTGTTTGATTAGCGATTTGACAGGTGTAAAGTAGCGCGGGCTGGTTAACCAGACGGACTGGTTGGCTAGTGCCGTTGAACCGTACAGGTGGGCCTTGGATTACTAGAGATAAATTTAATACGGCATAATAATAGAGTGTTTAACGATTGACATGCCGTCGCCGCGTCGTCGGTCCGAGGCGGCGAAACTGAGAGTCCATGCATTTAGCGGAAAGGGAAAGATGCTGGCTGATAATGTCCCAATTTAAAAATAGAATGATCCTTCTTGGAAGGAACTCAAATTTCAAACAAATTTTCATTCAATAAAACAAAACGAATGTAGCCCTATTTCGCAAAATTTTAAGTTATGATGTAACAATGTTGCGTAAGACAAATTTATAATAAGACTACGTTTTTATAATAAATTATAATGTTATAAGCAGTAATTGGCCTAATGCCGGAACAGTATAGTAGGAGCAGGAAGCGGAAATACAAAGTGTTATAGACAACAATTAGCGACACTAGACAAGTCAATCTACCCGTATTGTAATAATTTGTTATTAACACTTACATTTATAATTATATCCTAAGTACAAAATACAACGCAAAAGTAAACGTATCATACGCATATAAAAAATAGTGGAAGTAACGCCATCTACCGTCTAACAAAGGTGTTAGGGATCGACATTTCAATATAACGCCATCTATGGGACGTTTACCTAACTAAGTGTTCATAGATGGCGTGAAATGTCAAAAAAACACGTTTCTTGTATGGGGACCCTCTATTATCTTTAACTTTATTCTGTTTTTAGTATTTGTTGTTATAGCGGCAACAGAAATACATCATCTGTGAAAATTTCAACTGTCTAACTATCACGGTTCATGAGATACAGCTTGGTGACAGACGGACAGACAGACAGACAGACAGATAGACGGACAGCGGAGTCTCAGTAATAGGGTTCCGTTGGTGCCCTTTGGGTACGGAACCCTAAAAAACAGTTGAAATAAGAATCTCCTCCCGTTCAGAAGTCGGTTGAAAAGACCAAATAGTCAAATGACGTAGGTATATTTGTGACGTTATAAATTACATAGGTACAGTACAACTACGAATAATTAAAGATACGTAAAATATTACAAAATTAAGTTAATTCCTTGGGATTTTCCTGACATTGTTTACTTTAACTTATCAATATAAATGACGCAGTATTTTAAAGATATACTTACAGTGCCACAAGTATAACTTGACGGTGGTGGTTTTTGGAACTAATTCTTTTAATTGAAACTTTGAGTTTGACGTTTGAGAGATTACCGCGACATTATTGTTGATAAATCTGCTACATTAAAATAGTTCAATAATGCCAAAAGTAATTAAAAGTGGTTTAAGAGAAACTGTTCTCAAAGTACAAAGTAAAAGCACAGTGGCGCACAGGCACGCCAAGTTATACTTGCTGGACTGTATTTTGTATTTTTTAATATTTTCTGTGGCTTGTTACATCATCTGAATAGTCGCCTCTTTTTGTATAGGGTTTTCATATTTTTTTATAGGTACCTATAGTGTGCTGGCCATATATTATTAGTTATTGAGACTGTAATATTATTCTGTATTTTATTATTATATTTTAAAACTTCGAGAAAGCGGCCAATATATCAAGGAGACACTCTGCTGCCATAATCTTTCGGTGTTCCGGCAGCAAACAGCCCTTGAGAGTTAGGGTAATCTAGGCCTAGCGCGTGCTCCATCTTCGACTAGCACATCATCGCTTACCACCAGGCGAGATAGAGGACAAACGCTTGCCTATGAGATTAATAAAAAACCTACTGTATAAACCTACATATCGTAATATTCTGATTATGAATTAAAAAATAGTATCATAATGAGAGACTTTATGCATGTATTACATCTGAAATAAAATTAAAAAGTTTTACTACGATACAGATTTCTTAACAATATATGCTAAATAACGTTTTTAGGGTTACGTGCTTAGTTTTGTCATATCCGTCTGTCTGTCTGTCTGTCCGTCCGAGATTTTGCTAAGAGACTGTTAATACAATAAAGCTGTAATTTTGTAGGGGTGTCCATATCAGTTATGCCGACAAAGTGGTAAAATAAAGTATTAAAAATATTTTTTTACTCGTCTAGCCCATCGTGTTGGGTATCGTTGAATACCTATTTTAAAATGACTAAGGGGTTGCTACTACTATTTTAAGAATTAATGCTCCATTTCCGAAATATAAAACTTAAAAGTGCACATTTTTGTTGCAGTAGGGCAATTCCTCTCCCCGCCCTAATAGCTAAAACTGCTAGCTTGAAAAATTTGGGAAAATTCTTGATGATAGTGCATTTCATGAACTTCAAAGTAAAATATATATTTATATACGGAACCTTACACTGAGCGTGGCCTGACACGCATTTGGCCGGTTTTTATTTCTGTTGAACGCTTTGGATCGACCAAGCAGTCAATTATTATTTTGGTGATTTGGTGCCTCATTATTCGAAAAGTCTACTCTTATTTTTTACCGAATTCAAAGCAATTTTAACTTGAGGATGAAATACTATAAAAAAACATTACAATTATAATTAAATACAAAAATCTATGTTTAAAACTGTAATGTAAGCACATTTTGTTGTGACGTACTATACATTTTATTCTAGAGTTCACCATGACATCACCTGTGTCAGTGGACTCAAGGCGGGTTTAGTTATGTAATCGTAACATATTAAAATAACAATATTTTAATTAGGTAATACCTGTATTCATATGTACCTATAGAATATAATTATGGAGTGGAATAAGAAGTTGCGAATAATAACGGTTGTTTTATATATCACTTGAGTAACTTGTACTATTCATTAAAAAAAAAAATGTCTGAAGTACTGAAACACACTCGTCATGTATGGTTGGTTTTAACCCACTTTAATCTTTTTTTAATAGTCTGACGTAAACGATTGGATGACAGCTGAATGGTTCATTACTTTTGGTTTTTGTTTTTTAATTCTGAGAATTTGACGTGTATATGTGCGTATATTAATACTACCTACATAGTGAATAAATGCTTTGATTCTTGATTATTCTGTACTTCAGTGAAAACGTCGTATGTCGTGACACATTGATGCAATAGTAGTTTAAGAAGCTGTTGCATATTGAGGGGTTTCAATACCGCTACTGGATTTCATACAGGAGAGTGTGTTTAAAAACCGAGACTTAGGCGAGGCATGTAATAGACACACGTGTGTTTAATATCTAGTTACGTACAGTTTAATACACTATTTACACATTTATGCAATTGGTAGTTACCTATTCAAATAAAATAAAACTGGCCAAGTGGGAGTCAGACTTTTGTCCCGCACACGGAGGGTCCCGAAAGCCATCTAACGAGTATCAAACGATCTTTTAACACCAGGTGTTAATAATTAATATTATTAATAAGGTAAACAATCGTTCATAGATGGCGCTATAGTAAAATCCCGTTTTTTTGTATGGTACCCTTTGGGTTCGGAACCCTAAAAACAAAGTTAGCAAAAAAGTTAGCTAAACAAACAACAATGGCTCTAAACCCATCGGTAAACCGCGCATGCGTCGTAAACTCGCGCATGGTGAGCCCTAGCGCGGTCCCAATAAACAATTATAAAAATTTAACTTAATACTCCTTGGTCGGCAAAAGTCTGTCATTATGCTTCTAATTTTGAATTCATAATCAGAATTAATGATATGAGTGTGAAAAAAATTTTTTGGTAGGTACTTAAAGACATGCATTTGTAGGTAGGCTGCATAAAATTTTTCGAAGCCGGACATTCAAACTGTTACGAAAGGATTGACCCACAAGAAATTAATGGAGTGTATTTTCTCCATAAGTTCAAGTTTACAAAAAATAGAACAGACACACTGGCTAACATTATTTATTCTGCTAGATAAACTCGTACACAAAATCTCATCCATAAAGATCACCGCACACTTACGCATCCGTGTCTCATGACATGACCGAGGCACCACCAGACGAACTAAACTTGTCAACGTCGTCTGCTCGTCGTACATTAACTTTGTTTATGGACACCGCGAATACATCTACAGTTTACATTGGACCGCTTCCAACCGTCTTATCATCGCCATCGGAAGGATGTATTATTAAATACTACATATTATTAAACAAAGTCCCCGTCGCGTCTGTCTGCCTGTCTGTTCGCGATAAACTCAAAAACGAATGAAAAGATTTTCATGTGGTTCAATGTTTTGTGTAAATTGCCTGAAATTTAACGATGATGAATGATTTGATGATAATGTTTATTCATACGCAACAAACTGATGCAAAAACTGTAGCCATATATGTTCTACCCGCGCGAAGCCGGGGCGGATCGCTAGTCCTTACTAATATGTATTATAAACGCGAAAGTTTGTATGGATGTTTGTTAGTCTGTAACGCAAAAACTACTAAACCGATTGCTACTAAGCTTGCTACTAAGACTACCGATTGCTACTAACCTGAAATTTAGTATGTAGATAGCCTAGACTCTAGAATAACATATGGGGTACTTTTTATCCCAATATTCACACGAGATCGATGTCTACACGGGTAAAACCACGGGGCATAGCTAGTAAATTATAAATGTTCATTCACGTGTTGGACGCGTGGGATTGCTCATTCAGAGTTTGTGTTTAGAAATCGAATTATTTACCTACGTGTTTTTTTTATTGGAGACTAAATTTGAGCACTTGTATCTTTTATCTTACCTAATGTTACGAAGGCTTAGATTCATATGGTGGAATTGTGCTTGGCCTAAATACGAAAATGGGATTAGGTTATAGCGCCAGACAACCAAATTTTTAAAGGACGTACGAGTACCACCACAGAAGAGATAATACGTACAACTATGGATTTTTCTGTCGAAAAAATTAAGCCTAAAAATAATTAAGCCTAGCCAGCTTCTACCCTCAAGTAGGAAAATCTCTCACAGAACATCTAATGTGTTCCAGCAGCTATCCTTGGGACATACAAGCCATGAGTACCGAATACATAATAGTACAGGTAGCCATGACTTGACATATAATTTGCCTTCTATTATAAGCCATCAATAAGCAAGCATATATTATAAGCCATCTCTTGACTATACAGAAACTAATAACTTTTTTTCAATTTACATCATCTACAAAAAGCTCAAAATAATGATATCTGGAATCCATGAAAATGCACGTAATATGTTCAAAGTGTATTCAGCCAGTATCAAGTAAAATGAGGTTGTGAGCTTAACAAAATCTGTAAACAAAAAATGCGCAAAAATACATGCACTTTTTTAATAAAGAAGTTGACATTTTCTCGGTAAGGACCTCCCAACTCGAGACTGAAATCGAGTCTGAATAAATAAAGTATTTGTATAAACGATTACAGAATCAGAATGGATCCGAGAGACCGCGCGGCGTGGGATCTCAGACGTTGCATTCAGAGACGAAATAAGGGTACTTGAAATATGTGTATAATTTTTAAACATAACATTTTTTTAAGTGAAGTTTATTTAGGAAATTGACGGAAGTTACGTAGCGTCACTTTCCGAAAGCAGCGGAAGTGACGTAAGCGTCATGTTATATTTATATTTTTAAACGCCATCTATTGTAGAACGGTGTCACTACGAAGACGTATCCGTTAAAGTTCAACAGATGGAGTTGTACAAAAAAAGTTAGTGATGTTGAGAAACAAATTGAATGAATTTGGTAGTTTTACTTTTAACGCGTAGCTTTCTACGCACCATCATTTTAATATTTAAGGTCACCAGGACAAGCGAGACGCTTGACAGGCTAAGTGATGAAATTTAATACAATAAAAACAGGCGCAAAACTCTACATTGCAAGAAATTTGTTACCCAGGTGTTCCACAGGTGTGTTAGGAGCATTAATATCTAAAATAATTGTAAAAATAAAAAATAATACATTTTTTTTATCCAATCCTCGTCTCATTGCAATTTTACTACCAATTTCAGCCAAGCACGATTCCACCCTAGACCGTAGCTTGAGTTATCCCGGTAGTCTCTACATGAATAGCAAAGAGTTGCTACCGATGATCGTCGTTAAGTTGGTGCTATGTAATTATCTAGCTGCAACTCCCTCTAGTAGACGCTTGCGATGACAGGACGCATCGCTATCAATGTAGCGACTTCCACCTCAGGTGAGATAGCAGCCAAGTGGTCTATCCGATATAAGAAATTAATAAAAAAGTGTGGTGTAGTTTTATGCAACCACGATGCAAGCGACACTTTTTGTTTATGTGTAGCTATGGTAGGTAGCAAGGTACTTGCTAAGATAGCAGTTAACATGACACATTAGCATATATTATGTATATAAATATGGCTGCGAAACCGTCCGCCAACCACAGCTAGACCTAAACGTCATACATAATATCCACCAATCGAGCTGAAGAACCGGCGACAAGCGTCATGCGATAGATGGAAGAAAACATTTGAGGCAATGTAAGTCATCGATATAAAAAGGTAGATGCGGTACTCACTCTTATGCCACGTAAACATAATGGAACTAGAAACAACTACATGAAAACGAATTTCTAATGTCTTGCTTGATGTGCATGAAGAACAGAGGAAGGCATTGTTGCTAATTATTTAAATGGATCTGTGATAATTGCACATGTAATTCTGTACGTGCTACACAAACGCCAGTTCGATTGTGACTAAGGTGAAATTAGGTTCGTGAACCTAATTCATACGGTCCACATTAAGGAGCGGGGTGCCTTATCTCCCCTTTTTAGGGTTCCGTAGCCGAATGGCAAAAAACGGAACCCTTATAGATTTGTCATGTCTGTCTGTCTGTCTGTCCGAATGTCACAGCCATTTTATTCCGAAACTATTAAGACTACAGAATTAAAACTTGGTTTGGTAGGTACATGTATTCTGTGAACTGCTTTCCGATTTTTTTTACAAAAATAAAAAATATAAATTTTAAGTGGAGGCGGAACTGGCACATATTATATATATACTTTATATTATATATACATGGAACTGAAACAAAAAAAAAGTTTTCTTTAAACCTATACGTGTGGGGTCTATATTGAGGTTCCTAAACTCGTTTTTTCTCAAAGTCAATCATTTAAAAGATAGGCGCGTCTAAAGTGGTGAAATATGTGTTCTCCCCCCCTCTAACTTTTAAAGTAAGGTAGTGAAAAGTCTAGAAAAAAGATATTCTTTAGATCTAAAAAAAAACTTTCAACGTAAATTGGTTTGAACGATATACAGTCAGCAGTTTTTGAGATATAGCAACCGCAAATAACTTTGTTTTTCATACAAACACTACGAAAATCAAAGTTAATTTTTTGGTTGCGAAAAATCATAGTTATAGAATAGTCTACTGTGTTACGGAACCCTACGAGTGCGAGTCCGACTTGCACTTGGCCAGTTTATTATTATTTACGATGAATGTAAGTAATAAAAGTTAATCTTTACTATAACTGTATCCTAAGTGAGTCCACGTTTTATTCGACCACAGATTATAACCGGCACGAGAAGGAAGACGATGCCGGTGTCGCGTTACATTCGAGATATCACTGGCCGAGCCTTTCCACTTCACTTTAAAGTTTACTTCTGAAGTACCGTTGAGGGAAGTACCATGGCCCCGTGTAGGGAAAATTAAATGGAGAAGAATTTGGCGTATACGATGAAATAGCTATAGAGATATAACCCGTCTAAAATGATGAACACGTGATACATATGCCAGCTATGAGATATAATTAACAACGTCATTTGGTCGGGTTATATATGACACCGGGTGAAAGCCAATAGGCGCCGCTAGAGCTGGGGGCAGAGCTGGTGGCAAACAATAAAATCACATACGCGAGAAGGATAAAAAAAAAGTTGTCCGTCTCGCTCACTCATACTAGTGATTGTATAGTTTTGTCCTTCTCATATTATTATTGTTATTTTAATGTCAGAACTTTTTAATTATCCATATACGCATGGCCCTGATGCGTGTAATATTACTTTAAGTAACTACTTGTATAAAAAATAAAGTAATATTTATATTTATAAAATTTAAAGAAAGTAAGCAGGTACATTACATTTCTATGTGGTTTCAAATAATTTCGTTTTTTTAAGAATATTTTTAAGAGACCGCCGCATGAGAAATTTTCCTTTGCAAGTTTGGGCTGTTTCGCTTTAAATATCTAAAGATACCTCACTTGATTTTGAAAAAAATATATGCGACCAATCTGCTTTCGCTGCTGCTGCTGCTATAACCTACCAAGGTGAAGGTATGATTCACTGAATGATTGAAAGATGTGGACTCTACTGAAGGCTTTCAGTGGAATTATGGTATGAACGTAAAACGGCATGTTATTCAACATTTTACACAGACATCCACGGTACTGAATTGTTAATAATCCACATTTATTACACATCATCTCTTGGAAGAACACAACTCAAGCTTTAGTAAAAAACACAATTAGAGCACGCATACTTTTTCACGTTCCCGCCAAAATGCCTTGTCACAGATTTTTACATAACTTTTTAATAAATTCATAGAGAATTTTAATGTTTTTTTTTAAAGGTGACATTTAAATGACCTAGTTATGGTTCAGTAGCCTCTAACGAGTGTCACATATGAGCCGTATAAAGTACCTCCTTGGGCGACTGTAAATCGTAATATGATCCCTCTAAATATAGACACATCTTATGGATATATTGCCTCGCTTATGTTGATGCTAAATATAGCTTATATTTTTATTTTTCTTTTGGATTGTTATTCTGTTTCTGTATTGCCATAATACATTACTTTTTCTTTCTACTGTTTCGAGTTTTTTTTCCTAGATAGGTAGGCTACAGCTTTTTATGCGAACTTATTTATTATACCTATATAAATGTCATCAGTGACTCTTAGAGTACCTAATAATTGCGCTTTATTTTTTTTTCTTGTTGCGTTGTTATTCGTTGTTGTTTTGGTATAAAAGATATAGCTGAGATGTAATAGTTTATGGTAGAAGTTTTTCCGTTCCGAATTTCAGCCAAACCCTTCCATTCCAGGCCTAGCGTGTTCATCACCACCTTCAACCACATCGTAATTTACCACCAGGCGAGATGTATAGTGATCAAACGCAATTATCCTCTCAGATATAAAAAAGCTGTTTCAAACATGAAATGCTCAAACACGAAAAATATTTGAAGCAAATGGTAAAAAATTCAGGTAGGTACCTAAGTACTCACTGGTACTAATATATATTCTGAACTAGTGGGCTCGCGTATTTGCACATGTTAGAAAATACGTTCCATATGTCCCATTCCACATTATTGCATTATAATCTATGCAACATTTTAGCAAAATCGGTCGAGCGTGCTTGACCGCGAAGAGGTTGCTAACAAACAATGAATTACAAACTGACTTTCGCATTTATAACATTAATGTTGATAAATCTATGTAGATTACATTAGTTTGTACTTGATTGTTTGCTAGCGACCTCTTCACGGTCAAGCACGCTCGACCGATTTTGCTGAACTTTTGCATAGAATGTTAAGATTGTCAATAATGTGGAATAGGACATATGGAACGTATTTTCTGACGTGGGCAAAGCCGCGGATTAATACTAAGATATATTGTAAGCCCGCTAGTTTACAATATATCTTAGTACATGCACAGAAAAGATAATAGTCCTGTACATGTTTTGCCGGTTACCCCAAAAGATTGAAATATTTAAACTTAAAAAAAATCAACACACAATTTTGCGTCTTACATCACAGCCGTAAGCTTTTATTTCTGTTACCAGTTTGCGTTAACTCTGATTTTATTTTAAAAGTAACAAAGACAAAATGATCCTAATGTCCGCTACAGTGTAAATCTTGTAATGTATTCGTCTGGCCTGTGTCTGCATCCTTTGAAGCGTAATTACATTAAAACAAAACGAAGAGCTCTGCTAAACTTAGATGAGTTCAGTCGCCAATTGCTACCTACCGTTTGGATTCACTTTCTACGAAAATGAGTAATCATTGATATTATCTAGTATCCACAGACCTAGGATTTATACTACGTTAGGAATCCTAAGTCTGTGCTAATATCTAATATTATGGTAGATAGATAACATTCTAGAAGAAACTTGTACTCTCACCTAAGTACCTACTTTACCGCACGGTCCGTAGAATGGTGCCGTGCGTACCTATCCTTTAGGGTTTTTTCTTTAATTCGACCAAAGAGATTCTTATTGCGAGAATAAATGAGCTGAATGTTAGAACCTCCTTGGAAGCGCTTTTGCTTAATACCACAGAATACTTAATAGTACTTCGTATTAATACGTTTGTCTCACTTTAATACTGAAGAGTAAATGCGACGAAAGATGATTTCATATTTTTACAACATGTGGCGCCATTTGCTTATTTGCGCGATTTTTTAAAACTTGATAACTTATTTTTTGAGGAAAAAAACTGACAGGTTCGGAGCCGTTAATTTTCTTGTAAGTTTAGATGTTATGAAGCCTTTTTTGAAATGTTTGTATATTTAAGGTAAGTTCTAGCTTCTTATACAAAAATCTTTGAAAAAGGGACTCGTACTCGCTTCCTTTGATGATAAGCGACTTTGGAGCTACTCTGAAATACCTACTACGATTACTTGTACAAAAACGATATTAGCTAAGTTCACATCGATCATTTAAATACCTGCATTGCCCGAATAAGTTGCTTAATAAGGAGCGTGCCAAATATCTTCAAGTTTCCATCGAAGGAGTAGACATAACGTCGCCGATAACCGCCATATTTGGCAAATGGGTTGATTATGCATTATAATATCAGTTTGACAGTTAGGTATATACAAACGAAATCAAATTATCTTCGCGAGTTTTGGCGGGAACGTGGAAAAGTGTGTGTGATCTCATTGTAGTTTTTCATAAAACTTGTGTTCTTCCGCGAGTTAATGTGTAATAAATGTGGATTATTAACCATTAAGTGCCGGTGGATGAGTGCGAGTGTAGGGAAACAGCACAATGTTGAAAAACATGCTATTTGCGTTCTCACCAAAATTCCACTGAAAATCTTGAGTAAACACCACATCTTTAATGAAGGTATGACTTAGACTAGACTTTTACTTGAAAACTGACCTGAAATGTGACTTTGACCCATCTCTACGACGTAAATTCATAAAAACTTGAAGAATTTCAATACTTGACACTGGCTAAATACACTAATCGCGTGGAGCCATAATAAAAAAATAAAAAAGTTTCTTCGCACTTGGTACTTTACCTATTTTAGTTTAGGTTTGTTCAGATTTTTTATTGCAATTATCAATTTTAAATCTGAAGGAAAATTATCTAATGCAATATGGCGACTTACAAAATTCTAAGAGCGAATTCTCAATAGGATACCAAACCGACCGCCAGTGGTGGCGTAACTAATAATTCTTCGTAGTATTAATACTAATCAGGAATATTGAATTACTCTAAATACCTCAATAA
Organism: Cabera pusaria; assembly: GCA_954871355.1. Classification (NCBI taxonomy): domain Eukaryota; kingdom Metazoa; phylum Arthropoda; class Insecta; order Lepidoptera; family Geometridae; genus Cabera; species Cabera pusaria. The sequence continues at coordinate 21,715,068 of OX940902.1, forward strand.
CTTAAATTGACTTAAATTATACATATACTTAGTTTAAATACTTACTGCAGTTCCTATAGTTGATAATAATACCTAATATATTCGTACTTTACTCAAGTAATGTGTAATATTAGACTTAAAATCATAGAAATATATGCATATTAGATACTAGCGTAAGCCACAGCCCGTCGGTGCGACCGCTTCGGTAACAACTTTTTGGCCCTAAAAGAGCTACAGTAGAGCGAAGAGATGGGTTATCGTTAAATGGTGGCAATCGACGATTCTTACAAAACTTTTTCCCGTCTAATGTAAGTGGACCTACCCCTTGATTCTAGCGATTGCAGGCCCTATTCATTTATCAATTAAATTAAATGTTCTCTTGGCCAGATCTTTACATTTAAATCAAGGCTAAAAATAGTTTGAGATTAATAATTCCAATCTAGAGAACGGAAATTGTTAATCGAAACGGTAGAAGCTTACCCTGTTACTGATTAACTTAGTATATGTAAGTTTTTTAAGCATACTTACCTGCACAAATTGAAAAATATATTTAAGCATACTTATACCTGCACAAATTGAAAAATATTTTTAAGCATACTTTTAGCTGCACAAATTGAAAAAATATTTTTAAGCATACTTTTACCTGCACAAATTGAAAAATATTTTTAAGCATACTTTTACCTGCACAAATTGAAAAATATTTTTAAGCATACTTACCTGCACAAATTGAAAAATATTTTTTTATGAAAAATGCGAGTGGTCTGATTCAAACGCTTGCCTGTATTTTGTGCTCTCAGGTAAAAATAGCGTAAGAACTAAAATTAACAAGTGATAGGACTGCAATCTGGTAACTGCTTGAATTAGGCTTAGACCCGTGTTGGATAACAGCATTTTCCGTCTTAAATAAAAAAGAAATGGTGCCTCATTTTATGTGAGTACATGAAGGTAAAAGATAGCCAGGCAGTCTGTGTCTTCAAAGTACCACTACTTAAAAACTATTAGGATATCGCGACATTTTAACGAGTTTTTAATTAGTAAAACAACTTGACATAGAGAAGAGATGCTCTACTTAATAATTAGCTACGAACTTTAAGGCTTAGCAACAGCCGTTCTAAAAATCGAGGCAAATACTCAGGCATTTGCCTCGACGCCGTGGTACTAAAAATGATGAACGAAAAAATTATGTTATTGCGCAAACCTTTGTTGAATTGACTGTAAAATCTAACTATGTTCTTGGATAAAAACTTTCTTTCTTTCTTTATTTTTTTTTTTTGTTGAAAAGATTACTCGCAATGTGGGTTGCACATTACTAGTATTCTTGTTAACCCCTCCAACTAAGCTTAATATGCTTGTGTCTGGAGTGGTTTCACGTCAATAGTGCAATGGGTGGGGTAGGACATATTATGATTATGATAATATAATATGAATTTAAAGACTCTTCAACCAGAGACTCGACTAGTGTCTCGAGAGCTCTCTCTCATTTTCAACCGACTTCCAAAAAGAAGGAGGTTCTCAAATCGTCTGTAGGTTTTTTGTATGTTACGCGATTACTCCGTCAATTGTAAACCGATTCGAATGATTCTGATTCTGAGATCTGATGAGTATCTCCAGAAATATGACGATAAACGTCTCAAACTTGCTAATTGAAACTGACTCGCGGGGCATGGAAGTCGGTTGTTTTAGTTTTTAAACTATCTTAATATTATACGTGGCAGGCGTTGTTAGAATCATCTTCAATATTGAAATTAATTTTACGGGATCCGCAGTCTTTTATAGTGTACCGCCTAATTTTTTTTGACATGTGCAGCGAGTGTGATAAAACACAGTTACATATTAGCTAGGAATTAGTTTAGCTTAGTAGCTGTGTCACGAGCGAGGCTGTGAGTTACACGTGTCGTTTATATTTAGAGACCTAGGTATGCTAATCTTAATTAGTGGTTTAGTAATTGCTAATTTACCGGTTCCTTACCATCACGCGCCTGACACGAGTTCATATTTTTTTTGCACAATCTGCCGAGAAAATTGTTGGTTGTTTTTTGGTCTACTTTAATTTGTATATTAGTTAGTATTTTTTTTTTTTATTTAGCCTGTTTTGTCCCACTGCAGGGCAAAGGCCTCCCTTCCCTCCTTCCACACATCGCGGTCTATTGCTTGTTGGGTCCAGGTGCTAGAATAGTTATCCAGCTCGTCCCGCCATCTCCGTCTGGGTCTACCACGTCGTCGTCTAACGTTCTGTGGAACCCACTCTGTAGAGAGTTTGGCCCACAGATTGTCCGACATGCGGCATATATGTCCGGCCCATTAGTTAGTATTGGCGAAGTAAAATTATTCGATTATAAAAAAAAATTTGAGTTAATTTTAATTGTAACTGAAGCTTGGAGAATGTCGATTGTTAATATACGTATACGTACACCACTTCCACTCAAGCACAAATAGTTAAATAGCAATATATATATTTTTTCAATTTACCTTTAATTGATTTTGTGTTCATTTTGAATTCATAGAAACGAAATGACACCGGAAACGTATAGTGCAAATGAAAATTGAATTCGCGCTCAATCTAGGTGACCACAGATATCATAACCGCTGCGTTCGCAGAGGTTGCGTTCAATGAGCTATAGTGAAAGGTGTCCATAATCTTTAATTAAATCTGGGTTTCCTTGAGTTGCGATTAATTTAGCACCGTCGAGATTTCGATCTTGTAGAAATATTAATTATTCTAATAGACTGAGTAGTTGTTGGCTTTAACTGCTTAAGAGTTTAGTGGAAATAGTAGTTTTCAAGTCGACGTTTATCTTTTATTTGATGAATAAAGTAGTATGAATTATCTTCAACATCATCATCATAATCAGCCAGCATCAGTCCACTGCTGGACGTAGGCCTCTCCCAAGACACGCCACTGAGTCCGATCTGCGGCTCTTCTTTTCTAGTCACTGCCCACCGCCCTGCTTATATCATCACTCCACCTTCTCACAGGATTATCTTCAACATTTAACATCAACATCATCAACAATCATCGTCATATTTCAACCAATTTACACACAATTTTCACGAATTATACAACTAAACCACGAATTCACGAATCACTCTTTCTATTGGTGAAAACCGCATGAAAATTCGTTAAGTAGTTTTTGAGTTTATCGCGAATAGACAGACAAACAGACTTGGTGAGGGAGTTTGTTTTATAAAATGTAGTGTTTAAAATACCTACATTTATTGTTCACTTTACCTTTCTTTACGGCAACGATTTATATATGTCTAATAAATACCTATACCTACCTAGGTACATCTGCATTATTGATTAATTCAAGAAGTATTTATAGTAATGAATGCGTCGTCGATGAGTTGCTTCTGGGAACTACATATTTAAATAACTTATTATAAAATTGTGATTATAGGTATGACTATGAATAATGGACAGAGGAAAAGAATTCATAAAACAAATTTGTTATTGAATGAATATGGTACAATAATGGCCGAATGGTGTAAGAGATGGTGGCCATTTTTTTTGTCTCAGAAATGCGATTGTTTTTTTTTCTGTTATTTAAGCTATTTACAAAATTTGCCAGCTAATAAGTAGTAGTTTAAGTATGTATATATATATCTTCATTTGATGGCTAAATTTGACGGCTAAAACTATAAATAAATACTTTCTTGACAATGGTTAAAAACAGAAACTGTAAATAGCATCATAATAATTAATAATCCTAAAAACAGCTACCTACTGCCCAGTTTCTACGATATTTTACTAAACATATTTTATTCTTTTGTTCATACTCTACTTGTATTATTAAGGACTAGAATAAAGAAAGTTTTTTTACAAATGTTAGTGATGTAAAGTTCATTTTTTTAATGATAAATGAAAATTTATTTGAGGAGCATTGCAGGATTAACTCGAGATTTGTCTCGTTCAGTCTTATAATGAACGATTAATCTAAGCTACGGGTCACCATTTAACAAAAATATGATTTGAGATGATTTTATCACTTTGATCATTATTTATTTTGGTTGCTACCTTTTGGACTAGTATGTTATAAAAGATGTCACATATATGTATATGTGAAATCATAACGTGTAACTTGCTCTTATGAGTCATATTCTGTGGTTATTTGTTTAGGTTTACTGTTGATATTGTAATTTGCCGGTTAAATTAGTAGAAACACGCGATTTCCAAAGCATTAATTTTATGCCAATGATGCCAAATATGCCATTTTATGAAATGAATGATATGGCAAGCGGCAATAGTTAATGCGGCAATGGCTAAGGCATCGTACTAGCGATCGAGAGGTCGTGAGTTTGATCCCCAACCATTGCACTATAGACGTGAACCCACTCCAGTCACAGCATATATAGCTTAGTTGGAGGGGTTAAAAATACTACTAGTAATATGCAAACCACATTGCAATGATAGTAAGATTTTTTTAATGTGACATATGACGCCATATAAATATTACGTGTTTTCACCTAATCCTGCGCGTTATTTGAAAAAATATAATATCGTTTAAAAACTAAAAAACAACCGACTTCAATGCCGCGCTATTCATTTTCAGTACCAATTTTGAGATGATTATCTCAATATCTCTGGAGATACTTATCATACCTCGATAAAATTACCATGGTACCACACTTGGGATATCTCCTTTTCTCCATCCGCGAACAAACATAAAAAACAAAAAAAAAAAAAATATATATATATATACGGTCGAATTGAGAAACCTCCTCCTTTTTTTGAAGTCGGTTAAAAATTTAAAAACTTTTTTTTATTAAATTTATATAATAAAAAAATAAATATGACGATCAATTCCCGCGAAATTGGTCACAATTTTTATGAACTTTTATAAAAACTTTACATACACATGTTTTATGTAGAGATTTAACTGATGATCAATATAAATTGTAAAAGAAGGTTGTCTTATCTTCTTGCACTTGTACCTACTAGCTATTCACTATGTGACCATTGAAGCTCTTTCCACAATTCTAAATTCAAAAATATTTAAATATAAAATGTGTAACCGACAGGTTACGTAGAGGTCCGATTTTCCCCCGTGCGTATGTGTGTGTGCGTGCGTGGATCGAGTTTCTCACGCGTGTGCGTGTGAGCGTGCGTCCGAGCAGACACGATGGCTACGTACGCTGCGCGGGCGAAGCTTAGGCTTAATGCATATTTAATACATTGACGTTTGACGGGGAGCATTGACATGACTTGATAAGATGCTATTTTTATAATAGAAAGATGTAATAAAATTCTTCTTCTTTTAAAAGTTACTGAAATCTTAAAAAAATGATTTCTCTAACACTTATCTAATTATTCAATTTGTAATTTTTATTTTTGTAATTCCAATATTGATGTCATTTTCAACTGAATTATTTTTCAGATTATTATGATTTAAAACGTTCTGTTACCTATAACTTAGTTGTAATATTCCTTAATTTATGTAATTGGTTTTGTACCGTTTGAATTAAGGTAGGTAAATAAATAATTAAAAAGTTACATACATACGAGTATCATGAATGTGGTAAATTGGTTTTTGTCTCAAATAAAACGGTTTTTTGTGATTCTTGACTTACTTGACTGGAAATGGAATACAGCATTGATACGAGGCGCTGGACAGTTGACTTTACAATACAATACAATACAAAATTCTTTATTGTACACCAATTAAAACTAACTTAAGAAACAGTAAACACTTAAAACTACAGTACAATGGGCGGACTTATCGCTAAAAGCGATTTCTTCCAGTCAACCTTTGGATGGAGAAAGGGAGATGCGTGCTGAGCAAGGTCGGTGGTGTGATTATAAGTGAGACAAAAACAATTATTATTATTAATCAAAATAAGAACCATAACATAAACTACAAACTTTACTAATAAAACAATAATACATGAAAATATACATACACCTAATAATAAGGCTTACATATCTACACATGTTTACACACATAAATACATCTATATACATACATATGTATTATATATAAATAAATACATGTAAATACCTACATATATAGATAAATACAATATATAACCAATGAATATGATATTAGACTTACATTCAGCAGTTGGCAGAGTCAGTCAGATAAAAGTTTTTGACCATTGTCTTGAATGAAGTGATAGACTGTGCCTGCCTAATATTAGCTGGGAGACTATTCCACAGACGCACAGCTTCTACGGATAATGACTTATCATAAAAGCTGGTTTTGTGCTGAGGAAAACTTAATAGTAGGTTTTCAGAAGATCTTAAATAGTGATTATCAGAGCAATATAGAGGAAGAAAACGTTCCTTCAAGTAAACAGGAGTAGAAGGTTTGAAAAGAACATTGTACAGAAAAGTAAGAATGTGAGTGTTCCGACGAAGGCGAATTGGCAACCACTTGAGCTTTTTACGAAAATGGGAGACATGGTCGTATTTTCGAAGACCGAAAATGAACCTTATACAGTAATTTTGAAGACGCTCAAGTTTACTCAACTGGTCTTCTGTGAGGTCAAGATAGCAGACATCGGCATAGTCCAGGATTGGGAGAAGAAGGGATTGTGCAAGCGTAACTTTAGTAGCAGTAGGAATAAAATTGCGTAACCTTCTTAGTGAGGCACCCGAAGCGAAAATCCTTCTACTTACAGACGCCATCTGGGGGCCCCATGAGAGAGTACTATCGAGTATAAGACCTAGATTTTTTACTTCGTTGCTAAATGGTATAATGGAACCGCAGAATACTATATCCGGAAGCGTGGTAAAGTCAAGCTTAGCAACCATTCTCGAGCTACCTACAATTATGACTTGCGTCTTACTGGGGTTGACCCTCAACCCGAAGCGCTTACTCCAATCAGCTATACGACACAAGTCACAATTAGTTTTATCAATAGCTTCTGCCAAGTTCTCGATGGGAGCCTGAGTGTAGATTTGGAGATCGTCTGCGTAAAGGTGGTAGAAAGAAGAAAGAGAATGAGAAATTGAATTAATAAATATGGAAAAGAGAAGTGGAGATAGCACACCGCCTTGAGGAACGCCAGCACTTAAGTTGCACCAGGCAGAGAACGTATCATCTACCCGAACTCGTTGCCGACGCCCATGCAAATAGCTGCGAAACCAATCAACCACCGAAGGAGATATGTTAATAGAGCTGAGCGTCCCTAAAAGGATATCAAAATCTACCGTGTTGAATGCATTGCTAAAATCCAGTAGCGTTAGAATAGTAAGCTGCCCGGTTTCCATGCCTAGTCTAATGTCATCAGTAATCTTGACAAGAGTAGTGACAGTGCTGTGACCAGGACGAAAACCGGATTGCATAGGATTCAACAGATTATAGCGGGTAAGGAATGAATTTAGTTGATCATGGACTAGACGCTCAAGGACTTTGGATAGGAAAGGTAAGATAGAGATTGGGCGGTACTCGGAGAAGGAAGTAGGATTGGATTTCTTAGGCAAAGGGATGATCTGAGCTTCTTTCCATATGGAAGGGAAGTCTCTTTGGGAAATGGAATAATTGAGGATATGACAAATGATGGGTAGGATTTCATCCACAATTAGTGAAATCATTTTCCTACTAATGCTATCGCCACCCATGGCATTTGACTGAATGGATAGAATACTCTTTTTAACATCACTTGCGGTGAATTGATTAAATAAGAAAGGTCCAGAGTGAGGGGGAGAGATATTAGAAAGAACATTGAGAGTATTTGATTTCTCAACAGGATCAATAAAAGAAGATGAAGAAAAATGTTGATTTAAAGAATTTATATCCAGAGTAGTAGAAACAGGTTCTTGGCGTTTTTTGCCTACTCCAAGAGTTCTAAGAAACCTCCACACTTTACCAGAGTCTTCGTTTTGAACGGAATTGTGGATATGGCGGCGAAAAGCATCTCTACACACCCTGTTGCAGCGATTCCGAGTAACCAAATATTTTTTCTTGTTGTAGTCGGAAGGAATACATTTTAATTTTGTTTTTGCAGAAGCTTTTTGATGCATGAGAGCTTTGATATCATCAGTTAGCCAAGGAGCTGGAGCATGTTTAATTTTTACGGCTCTAATTGGCGCATGCGCGTCATATAATTGGGTCAAAAGATAATTGAATATCTCGACTTTATCATCAATTGATGTTGCATCATGGACCTGATCCCAATCAATGATATGAACATCTTGACGAAGCTTATCCATATCTATTGCACTAAAATTACGCTGCATTAGGATTTGAGGTTTGGGTTTTGGTGGACGCATTTTATATGACAAATAGATAAGGTCATGAAAAGAAAAGGCATCGGCATCACATTGACCATGTTTAGCAACATGCTGCTCAGAAGAAACTATGATTAAATCTAAAAGAGAGGGGGTTGCATGAGGACATTTGTGGGTTGCGTTGGAAGGCAGAATGTGCATATTGCTAGCATTCATGACAGTTTTCAAATTAGAGGACCGTGAATCATTTTTGAGGAGACATGTATTGAAATCTCCCATGATAATGGAGTGAGTGTAGGAGGAGGAGAAGTCTTCAAGGATTCTTTCAAAAGAAGAAAAATAGTTAACACGATAGGATGGACTGTAGAAAACACCAAGGAGAATCTTAGTATTGGAAAGAAGAACTTCAATAAGCAAATGCTCGCCCGCATTGGACGGCGGAGGTTGTGTAGACATACTAAGTATGGAGAAAGGGATATGAGATCGTAGATAGATGGCTACACCACCACCACCTTTCCCGGTACGATCATTTCGTATCAAATTGAAGCCAGGAAGAGAGTAAGATACAGAAGAAAGAGAAGGTTTCAGCCAAGACTCAGAGACTAAAATAGCATGAGTATTCTTATCATTAAAAGATGTCTGCATATCGTTAAAGTGAGCCGGAACACTCTGGGCATTAATATGAAATACGTTGAAATTCTTAGGAACATCGGAAAAGATGTCGTTTAGAGTATCACATAAAGTAGGAATACTAGAAAAACTATCAATAGAATTATTTGAGGATGCTGAGTAGTAATCTTCGCTATCACTAGACATATTTAGAAACTATTTAATATACGAATATAATAAATACAAATAAACTACAATGTAATAAACAATATATAATATATATATATACGTATCTTATATAAACACAAATAAAATTAATAATGTTTCGAAAATAAAGCAAAATTTAATATTCTATACTATATATATTATACTTCATCCGCCAGTCGTACAATGTAAAAATAAAATAATAATAATAAGATAGTCAATAAAAATCTGGCTGCCATGCAAAAAAAAAAATAAGAAAAGCAAAAACTGATAAAATTAGTAGATAATAATAAAATTAGTAGATAGTAGACAACCATCAAAATGTTACGAATAATGAAACAACAGATTAAATGCATGTATAACAGAAAAAATAATAATGATTGGAAAATATAAAAAAAAAAAAACTTAATTTAAAAACAAATTATGAAAAGAAAGTACAGATTACGATCACCTGCATTCCATTTGTTCTCTGGCTAATAAATCGGTTGGTGTAGAGAGGCCTTTATCAATGACAGTGACAGTTCGAGCTACAAAGATGGCATGTAAGTTTCTAGTCTATAACCTGGGGCATAAATTTAATCTATGTGATATTATAAGACCAAGTTTGTTTACTTCTTTGTTAACGTAGAAAATAGAAATATTAGAATTTACTACCCCATAGTATATAAATTAAAAAGAAAAACAATCAAAATATTTAAATATAGAGATACCCGTAATGTATGATATAAAATTCTAGTGAAAAATCTACCTTAATATTATAAACAAAGGGATGCTCATTTAATGATAAAAAAAGAGTGCATTATCTAAGCAAAGATGATTGTATCTTGAGAGCAGGTTGTGAAACGTACTAGTGCAGTTTCTTTGCAGCTTTTTCAGCGGCTCGGCGACTCGACCTCGGGGGCAGTGGTTCCAATTCTACTGCCGGCTTGGCTACTGACGAGGCTATCTGCTGCAGCTCTGCTAGGCTAGTGATGCGATGACGGGTGTCATCGGGGCCTAGAACGTACACGTAGCCGTCCCTTGTCCAGCACTTAGCTATTCCAAAGCGCTGCCTCGCGGCCATGAAGGCTTCATGTCGCGGCCTCGTCAAGAATTCAGAGACAGTTATACCGCTGCCCTTCAAGTTGGTCTTAGCTGACCATATCTTGTCACGCATGGCAAGGTCGGTAAACTTTACAAGCAGGGGACGCGGTTTATCTTGGGAAGCACGACCCATACGATGACAACGGCTAATGCAGTCCGTCTTGAAGTCTGCCACCTTAAGTTTTCCAATTATTGTGTTGGTGATGATATCTGAGCACAGCTCCTTCTTGTCTTCGGGGACGCCGTGAAGTAACAAAATTTTACGGCGACTACGCATCTCTTGTTGGTCCACATCACGGGCCAGACCACTCAGCTGATGTTGAAATGCACGTAGTACCTGCACAGTGAACTCCTTGAAGGCAGCAAACTCTCCGGCCAGGCTATCTGTGCTGCTTGTAGGTGGGGTCTTCCGTAGCTCACTCTCAAACTGTGCCATCCTCTTATTTAAGGTTTCCATCACCTCAAACATAGACTGATTTGATGCAGCCATGTTATTTTGAAAAAAAAAATCACAGACTGTTTGTAAAAGGAAAGAGTACACTGGCAGGTGAAGTATTACCACTAAGAGTTAGTAATGCACATGTATTGTGATTGCAAACACTGTTTTATCAATAAATAATGAATTAATAGGAAAGAGCAATTAAAATCGCGTGTCTTCACCTACCGCCTTTTTTTTTTTTTTTTTTTTTTTTTTTTTTTTTTTTTCGTCAAATTATCGCAACTGTAAGAGCGCAACCATCCCAACCCGTCTTCCAAACTATATTATAGGTATTCTTGTACCTACTTATAGTTATATTGTAATACGGAAGACTGAAGTTGTGGGTATCAGCATTGTTATGATGTCTTCTCGTGACCACGGTCAATGCAACTTGATCGAAACGTCGAGGTAAATAAAATTATGTTTTCAGCGCAATAAGTCCCGTATCACAATATAATTATGTGTGTAAATCGCGAAAGTTTAAAAGTTACTACTTATAGTTGTACGGGATCTTCACATTAGGTATCATCGAGTATATATGAATAGACCTTATCACAGTCACTTGCGAATGTGTGCGTAAGGACACACGGAGACTTGACGTCGCCTTTTACTTACTACTATGGATATGTATAATAAACTTACTTACAGTGTCAGGCCAAGAAATTACACATCCACGATCCCGGTGAAGCTGTACAGCCGCAAGAGGTTAAGTAACAGCATAAGTTCGTTTTGAAAATGAACAAAGTTGACAATTTAAGCTTCGGAAAAAGCAGTATTGGTCTGAGATGACTCGTTACCTCTTCCTTTGTAGAGTTTGCTCTATAATACTTAAGGCTCACTTACTTACTTAGTACTTGTCACACAAACTGAGCTGTGATGAGATTGGCTACGAAAGCAGCTCTCGAGACAAAGCTCATAATATATCCGCTCTGACTAATTCAAACAATTGTTACAAAATGAAGTTAACCTGTACCGTAAATAACAAAATTCAATTGGTTGTTTTAGAAGCAGCCTTTTCTCACTTCGTTTATTTCAGCTTAATGGAAACTGCCCCTTAAATTTGTATAGCATTATTGAATTGACAGTTATTGATTTGTGACGTATCTTGTACAATACAAAAAACGCAAACTCAAATGTAACCAATTAAAAACGATACTTTTCTCAAGTTAGATGTGCCATATTTACGGCTGGCACTGTATCTGCACTTTAGTACTACATATGTTATATTCTGTGACTGCATTCAACGTATCCACAGGTATATGAATCGCTATAGCTAAGTGGATATGTGCAGCAATGTAGTTGCGAAACTGTAGCAACTTTGAAAGGGCTTGAGATTCTCGTGTGAGGTATTCAACTTAAATGCAACTTATTATGAAGGTGTTTTAAAATGTGATGCAAGTTTATGTCTTTCTGTGACATCTTTTTTCATTATTTCACAATTTTTTGGATAAAAATTGTCTGAAGTACTGAAACATGCACTGGGTTGCGGGTGCACGTAATGGTACGGTTGGCAACCCTACATTAATAAGGGGAATTAAACATGTGTTTTAAGTGTGACGTTCGACGTATAGATGAAAGCTGAATGGCTCAATACCTTTGTTTTTTTTTTGTAAATTCAAAGCGTTATGTTTCTGTTATATCTATATTTTTTTGTTGAATATGATCTATTTAATGTTATTTGACGTGTGTAAGTGCTAATTTTTAATTTGCCCATATACTGAATAAATGCTTTGACTTTGACTTTGACTTTGATCGTAGCTCCTAAACGGATTACCCGATTTTGGTGTAGTTGTTTTTGTTTGATAGGTGACTTAATCGAGAGTGGTCTTAGCTTTGTTTCAAGAAAATCTGTTCAGCCGTTTGAAGGTTATGAGCTCAGTTCTATACGACGAGGCTATGAGAGCAACTTTATTAGGTCTGATTAATTCGAAATCCAGTATCCTGTTACATCAATGATATTGCAAAGACATGGTAACCTTGACCTGATGCTGGGGCATCTCCTGGAGTGTCCAGAATGCTCATTTCATCTCATCTCTTCAACAGCAGAGATTTCGTGTTTAGGCTCATTGGAATGGCCTCAATAATAAGCAAACGTGCTACATCTTGGACCACATCGTCACCTAACATCATGTGAGGTGGTGGTCAATAGATTGCCGATTGATCATTAAAAAAAATAAACACAGTATGCGTAGGTCAGTTTTTATATCATATAGGCTAGCGTTTGACCAGTATCTTACCTGTTGGTAAGTGATGATGCGGTCGAGGGTGGTAGCACGCTAGGAACACAATTAGATGCGCGACAGATTTTCAGTTGAGGGGAGTTTTAAATTTTAAATTGAATTTTCTGAAGACTTCTATTTTAAGGTAGGGCACCCAAATGTTAGAGTTATCTAGATCGATCACAATGAATGTGTCCGTACCGTCAACAAAAGCATGTGTAAGCCAACGCCTGCAATACTGGGAAGTGCATCGTGTGTTGCCAGACTGTCACTTGACCTAGCCAAGGAGAAATGAACAAGTGATGTTACTTCAATCGAATTGAACAATCAATACGACGTACGACGTACAGTGCCACAAGTATAACTTGGCGGTGGTGGTTTTTTGAACTAATTCTTTTAATTGAATCTGTGAGTTTGGCGTTTGAGAGATTACCGCGACATTATTGTTGATAAATCTGCTACATTAAAATAGTTCAATCATTATTGAACTATTTTTAACCGACTTCAAAAAAAGGAGGAGGTTTCTCAATTCGACCGTATCTATTTTTTTTTTTTTTTTTTTTTATGTGTGATCGCGGATAACTTCGTCGTTTATGAACCGATTTCGATCATTCTTTTTTTGTTCGAAAGGAGATATCCCAAGTGTGGTACCATGGTAATTTTATCGAGGTATGATAAGTATCTCCAGAGATATTGAGATAAACATCTCAAAATTGGTACTGAAAATGAATAGCGCGGCATTGAAGTCGGTTGTTATTTAGTTTTTAAACGATATTATAATGTAATTAAAATTGGTTTAAGAGAAACTGTTATCAAAGTACAAAGTAAAAGCACAGTGGCGCACAGGCACGCCAAGTTATACTTGCCGGACTGTATGTGAACAATTTTGTAACTTTTGACGTTTTGTATTAACAGGAATGTTCGGGTTTTCTTTGGGTCGTGTTGATTGTAAGGTTCACCCAAAAATAGTTTTTAGGTTATTTAGGGCACCAGGCAGTATAAATCAAATACCGGATAAGTATCTCCAGATATAATGTATATAAATACTTCAAACTTATCACTGAAACTGACTAGCGTCGGATGTAAAGTCAATTTTTTTTGTTTTTTACAGATTTTTATTATTGTTTAAATGTTTATTTAGACTGCCCCAATAGCAATCAAAATACTGAAGTATAAGTATATAATTTTTTTAAGTCGTTTTAGTTATAATAAATTGGTAAATAATAATATATTCCCTCTAATTCGGGGCCATCGAAATAAACACATCAAATAAACAATTAACATATAAAAACATCTCACAAGTTTATAAAATTCATTTGTATAATTAAAATTAATAACATTATTATTTATGGTAAATTTTATGTTTATATTTTTATTATAAATTAATTTAATGTTCGGAACACCTGGCCGAAATATGATATTGTGAGATAATGTAACAGATCAGTTTAAAATTATCATAATGGACCCATTTGGTGTCACATTACCGATTTCATCCTCGTCGCAGTTGACATTTACACCTCTAATGACATAAATTATACTTTATCTGTATTATTATCTAGTAAGATAACGGCTATTATAATTTTATTGTAAAGACTGATGTTTGTTTTACAACTTTATTTAGTTATTACGGCCAGAGCGTTTTTTTTAGTCGGCAGATCGGACGATAGAAAGGATGGTGTATACCATCGACGTCATAGCAATGTATACGCTAGCCTTTAAGGCTAGCTTTTTACTATTTAGACTTGAGTTACTTTACTAGAGTTGAGGTAACAAGACACAAATAAATATAAACAAATTAAAAACCCCATCGTTTTGTGCCGTTGGTTAAAAACCAAGCCTATTTACGAGTATCTACGTCGCCTAAAACATTATGTGTAAAATAAGTATAAATGTACAAAATACAAATTCCATGACTGGCAGAAAGAAGTATTCGCTTACCATTTTTTTATATGGCTAGTCTAGCGTTTGACCACAATTTCGCTTGGTGGTACTGGCAAGCGATGATGTGGTCAAAGATGTAGAACACGCTAGGCCTAGAATCACGGACTAACCCTAGAATGGTCTGACTCTCAAGGACTGCCGGAACAACTTAAGATTATAGCGGCAGATTTCCTCCTTGATAGTGGTAAGCTCTTTTTCTTTGGTAGCAAGTCAAGCAGAACATCGACATAATGCTCCTTCCACCTGTGGTGAACCATCTGGTGAGCGCCCAGCTTCTTATGCTATGCATATAGTATAACTTACTCAAAACTAAGAAATAAACTCTTATAGCTGTGTAAAAAGCTTGATAAAATTAACATATAGTGGAAATTAGCGAACCTTATACCTTTATCTAGTGAATATTTAAACCCGATTAATTAATTAATTATGTGTAATTTTATAACATAAACATAAACACCTGTTCAAAAGTAATATTATATAGGTAATAATGATTATATACCATAGAAATGATTTCTAGAAAATGTGAAAAATTACAGTTAGCTTTATAATGTTTCTTGGTATCTACAAAAAGATCAGACCAATAGCACAAAATAAACAGACATGTGTTGATTTGTTTTGTATCGATAGTCTTGTTTTGTTTTTAAAGTCTCGACCGATTGACGTCAAAAAAGTTTTTTTTGTAAACTCCTCATTTTCTTGTTGACATTTTTTTTAAAGGTATCATATAGGCTAGCATTTTACCACTATCTCAGTTGTTAGTAAGTGACGATGCGGTCAAAAATTTGATTTCACTGCTGGACATAGGCCTTTCCGAACGCCACTGAGCTCGATTTTTAGCTGTTCTTTTCCAACCGCTGCCAGCTACAAAGTGCTTGCGTGATTATTATTGAGCAATGATCAGCATCAATGCGTAGAGTAGTATTAAACCCATTTTCCTTGACATATGAACATTAAATAAAATCATAATTAAAAGTCAATTTACTACATTTCAGATAATCTTGACACGAGCCTGTAATTACTTTTTAATGTGAAATAATTTAGGTTGATTTATTAATTTCGTTGCTCACCAAGTTAATTAAATCAAAACACCTATATACAAATAATGTTTCGGTTTTCTCGTAATATTTACCATACTTAAAATAATATTTCCGCAAGCTCATAAATATTTATGTCATATCAATAATATTTATTCTATAATTGTGGGTTTCTAACAGTTACAATTAATATATAGTTTTAGTTAGTCTGTGTAAATGACGTCCTCGCGCATAATTAATTTAAAACAGAATAGTCGAGAAGTTTACGTTCTACTTCACGCTATTTCTCCGGTACGAAAGACTTCAACGCGCGTCGGCGCGCGTTTCGGAATCGAGGGTGGGCCATCCTTCCGAGAACTCTGTTGACCCTCGCTGATCTCAAATATGACAGGTGACGTCAACGGTTTGGCGGGAAACCATCACTATTGATACCATTGACTTGTTGATCGACACACGAATAATTTTTCGTACGACAAAAACTATGATCAGGATAAAAAGCTTTTTATGATTTTGAAAGTTAATCCTTTTCCAACATTATGTAAAGCTTTTGTTTTCCCAAGTAAGTAATTTATTGAGTATGAATATTAGTAGTGGTTAAACCTCTTTCTGTGGAAGTAAAAGAAACACATACATATTATTTGACAAATAAAACAATGTAAATGTGTCAACGTTTCTAATTGCGGATTTAACCAAACTCGGGTAAGGTTACTCTAGACTAGAGCAAATCGTCATTTGTTCAAAGAATTACACTTTTGGATGTTTTGCAATTATTTATTTTAGACGAGTTTAGTAAAATCTGGTGTTAATTGTTAAAAACTGCTTACAACATTTAACGAGGCCTCATACTAAACGATTTTTGTTTTAAGTACTATTTAATGAAATAAAAAATAGCCAGCACTAGTCATTCGTTTAAATCGATCAGACACAATAAAACTAAAATATCTTGCTATTTCTTGGAATATGTTTTAGTCATATTTTCAAATATAGAATCAAAAACGATGTTACTATTTAGTTCTAAACGGTTATTCAAAACAAGCTTCCAAATATGAGTTATAAAATTTTATAAATACCCTACGTTACGTGTTACTACGTTTAGAAAAGTAAATAACATTGACTGACACAGATCACGATATTTCAAAAACCTTTACATTTTATTATGCCGAAACGTATAAAGTGTAGTTTTATGTTTTTAAAAGTGGCCTACAGTTTGTAGAACCTACATGTCAAATATAATAGATCAAGCTCTGTCAAGGAATGTCTCTCTGTGTTGAATTATCTTTTGTTTTTCTATTTTTATTTCATTAGCGTATATGTGTTTGACCACTATGTAAACCGCTTGGTAAGTAATGGTGCTGTCGAGGATGGTAGGTAGAATAGGAACTGGCTCTCAGGAACTGCCGCTTGAATGCATTAAATGTTTGGTGTTAACAAGAATACTAGTAATACGCACATTACTAAGCTTTAAAATGTAAAAAAAAATCCAATAGGCACAGATAGATCTATTAAAACCATCGAGATACATGTAAACGTAAGTATGCACGTAGTACATACACGTTGCCTATTAAAACAAATTATATAATAGCAATATTAATTTGAGTCATAATACCTAGTCTTCTTCTATGTAAATGTTTACAAATCCGCTAAGATCCGGTATATTTAATATTCTAAATCATAATTTAAACATTGTCTATGACAATATTGTATGTAGGTTTTTCATGTAAAAGGCTGCATACAAGTTCCTGGCTGGTAGCGAATAGTTGAATATTGAGCTCAGTGGCTTGCCATAGGAGAGGCCTATGTCCAGCGGTGGACGGACATTCGCTGATAATGATGATGATGATACAATTTACAACCGAGAAGATAATATCATCAGCCTATACTAGTATAGCCTATACCACTACTTGACAGATGTCTCTCCAATAGCATGCCACTGAGCACGATCCTCAGCTACTCTCCTCCAGCTCTTGTCAGCCAACTTGCGAACATCATCGCTCCACCTAGTCTGAGGACGTCCTATGCTACGTTTGCCGATTCACGGTCTCCACTCAAGAACTCGTTTACCCCAGCGGTTCTACGGCTAATGTGGCCGGACCATTGCCACTTCAGCTTACTAATTCGATGGGCTATGTCGATGACTTTAGTTCTCAGTCGGATCACCTCGTTTCGGATTCGATCCTCCAGAGAAACTCTGAGCATAGCCCTCCAACGCTGAGCGACTTTAAATTTGTGGACCAGACCAACCGTGAGTGTCCACGTTTCGGTCGGCTCCGTATGTCATAACGGGTAGGACGCACTGATTGAAGACTTTCGTCTTGAGACATTGTGGGATTGGCGACTCGACGAGAAGATAATATACGTAAGTATAAAATTGTAAACATAACAATCCTTTGAAAAAGTAAAAGTAAAGTCAACCTTTAACTTCAAGGATATTATAATGTTTGCAGTTATAAATGAAGTCGTTGAAAGTTTTTGCTCTTATAAAATGTCTGTATAATTTTTCCCTGATGAACCCACGGTTATCCTCTACATTTACTGGTATAGGAAAAACCTTACGTTAAATTTAGATTTTTATTATTACTTTAGGTACTGACTTCAATATAGTAGCCGTAGTAGACTAAAAGTAGTAGTTATGTACACAGAGTGCCTTGTGCGAGTTTCTATAGACTTATTCTGTAGATTAGTAGTGGTAGGACTTCTGCTAGTCCGGCTGGGGCGGTACCACCACTTTGCCAATTAGTGTTCAGCCGTAAAATAGATTTTTTTTCGGTTGAATTGGCAAGGTGTCACGTGAAATTGGAGGGCATGTGAGACTAAACATCGTTATGTCTTAAGGTAACAGGCGCAGTGTAGTGACTTTTGCATGCCGCTGTATCTGTAATAGGTCGACGTCATCGCTTACCATTAGGCGAGTGTCGTGCTTGTCCTGTTACCTATATCATAAAAACACCTATTTACTTACTCGACCATTAAGGTAAACGCAGGTATGTTAAAAATTACAATGTTACCTATTATGCACACTAAGATGGCGCTTTTTGATTCCATACAAATCGCACTAGACACTCTGTACAGTAATCGACGTAATCTAAAGTAAATACTTCTTTATATTATCTTTGCGAATGTTTTTATGTATGTTATTCAATCTAGTAAAAACGGCTGAACGGAAACGTAGTAGACGGATAGATGAAACAGGAAGCAAACATATAAATGATATATACATTCTCAATAATATCGTTTAAAAACTAAAAAACAACCGACTTCAATGCCGCGCTATTCATTTTCAGTACCAATTTTGAGATGTTTATCTCAATATCTCTGAAGATACTTATCATACCTCGATAAAATTACCATGGTACCACACTTGGGATATCTCCTTTCGAACAAAAAAAGAATAATCGAAATCGGTTCATAAACGACGAAGTTATCCGCGAACAAACATAAAAAAAAAAAAAAAAAAATATACGGTCGAATTGAGAAACCTCCTCCTTTTTTTGAAGTCGGTTAAAAACTAAAAAAGAACCGACTTCAATGCCGCGCTATTCATTTTCAGTACCAATATTGAGATTTTTATCTCAATATCTCTGGAGATACTTATCAGACCTCGATAAAATTACCATGGTACCACACTTGGGATTTCTCCATTCGAACAAAAAAATAATAATCAAAATCGGTACATAAACGACGAAGTTATCCGCGAACAAACATTAAAAAAATATATATATACGTTCGAATTGAGAAACTTCCTCCTTTTTTTGAAGTCGGTTAAAAATGAAAATAAATTTTCCAAGTCGGTCATTTAATGACGGAGTTCTGTTGTAAGAAACACTTAAAAAAAAAATGAAGAAACTCCTTTTTGAAGTTAGTTAATCATTTGACTATGTCTCTCAATCACTGGTTTAGGTCCATCTGCATTTGTTTATATTGCTTTTAGGCTTAGCGTTTGACCACTATCTCGCCTGGTGGTAAGCGATGATGTGGTCGAAGATGATTTTGTGAAAAAGTCGAAACGAGATCTGATAAGTATCTCCAGAGATATGGAGATAAACAACGAAAGCTTGGTACTGGAAATTAATAGCGCGGCATTTGAAGTCGGTTCTTTTTATTTTTTCAAACGATCTTATATCTAATAGGAAATACTTAATATATTTTTTTAATACGGCATGATAAAGCAAGTGTTCGAAAGGATAAAAGTTAACATAATTTATAACTCAATCAAAACTTAACACATACGCTTGCAACATGTGATATTTGCTCTACATTTTAAATTTATTAAAAATAAAGAGATATAGATAAATTTATTGCAAAATATTATTATCTTGATAAATAATGCAACATGCATCTAACTGCACGACCACAGATTATATAATAGTTACTGCACGACTAAGAATTATATAAAAATTGCGAGCCTTAATAGATGTACCTACCTATACTATTTTTTTTAAAGTCTTGTGCCTAGCCGTGGTCACCATTTGGCCTGTTCGTAAGCGATATGATGTGGCTAAAGATGGTGAACACGCTAGGCCTAGAACTCTGACTCTCAAGGGCTGTGTGCTGCCGGAACACCGTAAGGTTATGGCGACATATTTTCCTTGATACTGGTAAGCTACTTTTTGGTAACAAGTCAGGTGGAAGATCGATGTATGCTCTTACCACCTGCGGATAAACACCTGTGCTAGGGTTTGAACCGGCAACCTCTTGCATAGAAGTCAAGTCATTCTTTATGCCAACGGGTTTCTCATTTTATTTAAAATACCGTTTCGATTTAATATTTCTGCTCTAATTTTTAATATTGTAGAGCAAACGTATTTATTTGAAATAACAATAAGATTTTATTAATAAATGTAATTCTAAACTTTAAAAGACTATGTGCTAGAATCTGTGCTAAAAGAGAACCGTCGTGGCTTTACAATTTTGACTCTACGCCGGTTTCAGTGACTTAGATTTAACTTTTCATGTATTAAATTAGTGGAGTTTTGGCGGGAACGTGAAAAATTGTGTGTCTTTTGTATTTTTTCTTACAACTCGAGTTCATCCGTTAATGTGTAATAAATGAGGATTATTAACCATTAAGTGCCTGTGAATCATGCCATTTTGCGTGTTTTTTTTTTTCAAAATTCTACTGAAGTACTTCAGTTAGGTCCACATATTGACTGAGGGTATGACTTGGACTAAACTTCTAATTAACTTAAATGTGAATTTACCTCGACTTTACGAGCTTTTGGCAATGAAAAGATAAACCTATGACTTGGCGCGATATGGCCGTTAGGCTTTAGCCTGTCCCTAGTTGCGAAAAAAATAATTAATTAGTATGTCCAAGCATTCGTCATTCAAACACAAAATTAAAAAAATAAAAACTCTATGACTCATACATTTAGCCACTTTAGAGTTTTTGAATTAGTTTTTTTTTTATTTCACGGTTATTAATAAGGCTCTGCTTGGCATGTAATATCAAAGGAAGTGAAGCGAGAATATCACCCCCCGTGAGCGTGATTCATGTGTGACGTGTCAACTGGACTGAAGCCTCGTTTAAATCGTCTCACTGGATTGAGCAAGTTGGCTTGATGGATCCAGTTCCATTTGCGATATTCATATCCTATGTATGAATACATAGCATCATATGTATGAATACATAGCACTGTGCGTAGTTTTTTTAAGTTTTATATTAAGTTATTTTGATGTTCATTTTTCATTTATTTAATTTAAAAAAATATTTAAAAGTTGTTTAAAAATATGTACTTACTCACTCAGTTACATTTTTACGTAAGTGTTAAAACAGATTTTTCTCGATAAGGAGCATTTTGATATTGAGATAATATTGAGATATTGACATTATCATCGTATGATTTTTACGTATGATAACGCAAATATTTGTCAATATTCAATAAGTGGTTTTATCACGATTTAGTCATTAGATAAACTCGATCTAATGATCGAATTTATAATATTAGGTTACATTTAATATGTAATACTTATAAAATATAGGCTAAAATATAATTTTATATTTTTAGTTAGTTTCTCTGATATTATAGATAATCAAGTTTGCACACAGTATCTACTATTAACAAAGTCTTAAATGAACGTCAATACGTATATTAAGTCATAATATTATAATATATGGTTAAATATTAAAATGTGCCTAAGTATCAAATTATATTTAAAAAATGTAGATTTTGGGGTCAAACATATCAAACTAAACTAACATAAATAAAATAACGACAAATAAATCATCAAAAATAAAATAAAATAATAAAATTCACCCGGCTAGTTAACCACAGTTATGTGCATCCAGTTGGAACCAAAAACATACACAACACCACCAATCCAATCCAGATTCCAAAAGGACACGTACGTTTGGAAAAAAAAAATTACTCACTTTTATCCGTGAAAAAGGGGTGGGTACACACTAACACTTTCGCGCGAACGTAGCAAATTATCCGCGTCTTATTACGTGCGTTCTAACCGACGTACACTGCAAGTTTGTGGCTTCTGATCTGTGGTTGTACGTATATAATACGGCACCGGCGGCGAGCCTCTGATTGGCCGGCTAGCGGCGCGCCCGCTGTCTACGTCACGCAATAAAAGAAAGCCCGACTTTATTAAAAACTTTTTTGTCGTTTTTCTAGTGACACCTTTTTGGGTTTTGAACTTTATGCTACCTACTGTCTGGTTGGTTTCGTGATGAGTGTTTCGAGATATAGCGGTCGTTGGATTTATGATTGATTGGTTTTGGATGGATAGAATCTTCTTGTGAAGCTACTGCCGTTTTATGTATTACGTAAAAAGGTACAACGGACACTAGAGTATTCACTTTTATTTGGCAAGTTTTGAAATTCAGGAAATGACAAGTCTACTGAAAAACAACGATTTTAAAGTATACTTCAGTATAATTTTAACAGTTTTAAAATTCGAATAGACTACATTTATTTGTTTTACTACATCTTGTCACAATTGAGAAGCAAGAAGGTACAAACGTTGTAAGTGTCAGTCTTATCTTCTTAGGGAAGAAAATATGGTTTATTTTCAATGTTATTCTGATAACAGCCACCACTACCCTTTGTACTATTATATATTCTGTGCCACTGCTCTAGTTTTTTTTTGTACTTACAAGACCCAGTGGGAGTAAGTTAGGGATAATAGGACTTACAAGTCAAAAAATCAAATGGTGCATATGTACCTTATAAACCAAATTAACGACTCATCAGATTTTGGATAGTATTTCTCGGCAGCTGTAAGACAAATAAAAAAACCATTTAGCGAAATCATTCAATGCAGTCGGACGAAGTTTGTTTATTTCTTATTATATATGCATACCATATATGTACATAATGACAGAAGTATGTCACAAATAAATCCGCTATGGAAAACCCTGGCGCCAACCGCTATTATGTGCTAATTATAGTAATATACCATAAAACTACATAGGTTGATTCCGTCAACGGAATACTTTGCTATTTCTAGTAAAGAGATAATTAATTATAATAAAACCTATTTTTATGCTCTGTTACTCATTTTCTCGGGTAAAAAAATTATAGATTTAGACGTCTGTGGAGTTTTATTTTTCCAGATTAGATTACTCTTTCTTTGGTTTTATTTGGCGGGAACTCGACCTGAAAATGTAGTTGTAGTGGTTTACTGGGGTAGTATTATAATTTATAAATAGATCGGATCGTCCGTTTAGGCGTGACTAGGTAACAAACAGACAGAGTGACAGAGCTACAAACGTTTAAATAATATTCATCTAGATAATGAGCACGATTTATAATTATTTGATAAAATAAATCTTCAAATTTATGCAATCCACCATGATAATGCTGAACCTAGGATGATCTAGTGCTGAAACTGCTGAACACTGCTAAACGTCAATCAGAAATAATGACGTCACATTATTAGAGTAAGAACAACCTAATGAGAATCTAGTGTTTTTACACCTGATTTACTCGAACGTGACGTCATTGACAACGCCTGGCAATTTTAAGCGTTTTGGCGTCAATTTCAAACTAATTGAAGGTCGTACGAAACGAAAAAAACCGACTTCACATGTCGCGTGAAAATATCGACAACGCACAGCCTAAACTGCAGGACGTAGAGACTTGCAAGTTGGAGGGTATATTTGTTTAAGTACGTAAGGGTGTACACCCTACCAAAGGATTTTCCAAAATTCACCCCTTAAGGGGATGAAACAGGGGTTCAAAGTTTGTATGGAGAAACAAGATTAGATAGTATTTTTTATTCGAAACTTCACACAGGTGCTTCATTAAATAAATAAGTAAATACGTGTTTCAGGCTTTTTCGAAATTCCACCCCTAAGAGGGTGAAAGTGGGTAACAAAGTTTGAAAATCGATATTGTATCGGATTGTGCTGAAATTTGGCATGCAGATAGTTATTTTGACGTTGGTATCCGTTGGCTTTTCCAAAATGCCACCCCTAAGAGAGTTAAGTGGGGTTAAAAAGTCTGAAAATCAATATTGATTCGGTATGCGCTGAAATTAAGAATGCAGATAGTTATTATGTCGAGGGTATCCGCTGAGAAAGGATTTTCCAAAATTCACCTCTTAGGGAGATGGAACGGGGATTCAAAGTTTGTATGGCGAAACAAGACAAGATCTGTTTTGTTCGAAACTTTGCATAAGTACTTTTGTAAATAAATAAGTAAATACGTGTTGCAGGATTTTTGGAAATGGGGTAGGTAACAAAATCTGAAAATCAATATGGTTTTTCGGGTTTTATAAATATGAATACCTATTTCCCTTAGTCACGCGATAACTTGAAAACGGGTTAACCGATTTGGACAATTATTTTTTGATGTCTTTTATGAAAGAAAGGCTTTTAAAAAATAAATGTTTTAAATTAATTAAATAAGTTTTGAACGCGGGCGAAGCCGCGGGGCACTTCTAGTTTTCTATTAAAAAAATCCGTACCCACTAAAAAGTTTGTTCAGTCTTTAGATGAAACTTTTTCTAGTAAATGATAAGTTTTAAGCCTTTTTAACCGACTTCAAAAAAAGGAGGAGGTTTCTCAATTCGACCGTATATATTTTTTTTTTTTTTTTTTTTTTTTTTTTTTATGTTTGTTCGCGGATAACTTCGTCGTTTATGAACCGATTTCGATTATTCTTTTTTTGTTCGAAAGGAGATATCCCAAGTGTGGTACCATGGTAATTTTATCGAGGTATGATAAGTATCTCCAGAGATATTGAGATAAACATCTCAAAATTGGTACTGAAAATGAATAGCGCGGCATTGAAGTCGGTTGTTTTTTAGTTTTTAAACGATATTATAGTAAACCAAATGACGCACTGGCCTGTTTAGAATGTTACGGTATAAAAATTTCCATTTTACAGAAATTGGTTTTTCTCAGGTTTTGTGTTCTGAAACTCTTCTAAGAAGGATAATCTTGTGTACTCAGTATGGGGTTTAAAACTAAAAATATGCGTTGTTGCATCTTGCAGTTTTTAGGGTTCCGTACCGAAAGGGTAAAACGGGACCCTATTACTAAGACTCCGCTGTCCGTCTGCCTGTCTGTCTATCTGCCTGCCTGTCTGTTTGTCCGTCTGTCACCAGGCTGTATCTCATGAACCGTGATAGTTAGACAGTTGAAATTTTCACAGATGTTGTATTTCTGTCGCCGCTATAACAACAAATACTAAAAACAGAATAAAGTTTAAAATTATATGGGGTCCCTATACAAGAAACGTTTTTTTTTCGGCATTTCAATATAACGCCATCCATGAACGCTTAGGTAAACGTCCATAGATGGCGTTATATTGAAATGCCGAAGCCTAACACATTTGTGGCAACTTTCACAATAATAACTTTAAGAATTAGACGTTAGATGGCGTTATAAGAAATAAGCACGCGGCTCACAACTGTTTTCATAAAATGTTTATTAATTATTATTTTTTGCTGGCGAAAAATGATAGTAGTATTTTTTGCTCGATCTTATAAAATACTGTAGTGTGGTACGGAACCCTACGAGTACGAGTCTGACTTGCACTTGGCCAGTTTTATTTTTTATTCATTGCATAGGTAGGCTAGCGTTTGACCACTATCTCGCCTGGTAGTAAGCGGGGTGATGCGGTCGAGGATGGTTAGCACGCTAGGCCTAGAATGGTCTGACTCTCAAGAGCTGTGTGCTGCCGGAACACCGTACAGCTATTTAATATATAAAGCGGCTAATTTTCAAGAAGGTGGTTCTCAATTCGTCTGTATGTTTTTTTGTGTGTATGTTACGTGATTACTCCGTCAATTGTGAACCTATTCTTGATGATGATGATTCTATTTTTAACCGACTTCACAAAAAAGGAGGAGGTTCTCAATTCGTCTGTATGTTTTTTTTTTTAATCAGTAGGGTACGTTTCCGAGGTGGTCCCATTGTAATTTCATCGAGATTTGTTGTAGATAGCCTAGACCCTAGATTAACACATAGGGTTTTACTTTTTATATATTCCCACGGGAACGTTGTCTACGCGGGTGAATCCGCGGGGATGGCTAGTTTAATGATAAGGTAATCTAATAATGTTAAGAAGTAATATTAAGTTCTCAAAATTAATAATAGTGTATGTCTCAAACAGATGAACTGATTTTGGTATACATTATTTATCAACCGACTTCAAAAAAGGAGGAGGTTCTCTATTCGACTGTATTTTTTATTTATGTGTGTTATCTCTGAACTCCGTCATTTTTTTTATGATATAAGGTAACAGAACAAGCAGGACGCTCGCCAGAGGGTAAGCGATTACGTCTACCTATTACAGATAGGTACAGCGGCATACAAAATTCTGGACTGCCAGAATTCTGCATGTCACTGCACTGCACCTGTTACCTTGAGACATAAAGATGTTGATTCTCACATGCCCTGTAATTTCACTGGGTACCTTGCCATTTCACGGCTGAGAATTAATTAGCAAAGTGGTGGTAATTAATCGATTTGGCTAAGTATTGTTTTGTTTAAGAGAATATACGCTTCCCGTTTAGTCCCATTGTAATTTCATCGACATCTGACAAGTATGTTTAGATATATTACTATGGAGATAAACACCTCAAATTTGGTACTCCTAATTAAAATATTTTAAAAACTAGAAACAACCACGCTCGTATGATTTTATACGAAACACATACCGCTGGAGTCAGTTTCAGTACCAAGTTTGAGACGCTTATCGTCATATCTCCGGAGATACTTATCAGATCACAATGAAATTACTATGGGACCACCTTGTAACTAGTAACGTAGGTAGTGTAGTGTAACAGTACTCTATCAAATAAAAAAATAATCATTCGAATCGGTTCACAATTGACGGAGTAATCGTGAATCCAACATATAAAAAAAACTGACGAATTGAGAACCTCCTTTTTGGAAGTCAGTTGAAAATTACTGGCGCGGCATTCGAAGTCGGTTTTTTAACTTTTTACCCGACTGCGAAAGAAGGAGGGTTATGTTTTTCGAGTGTATGTATGTATGTATGTATATTTCTTTGGCACGCCCTAGAGCCTCAACGGCTTGTCGTATTTTTAACCGACTTCAAAAAAGGAGAAGGTTTCTCAATTCGACCGTATATATATATATCTATATATATTTTATGTTTGTTCGCGGATAACGTCGTTGTTTATGAACCTATTTTGATTATAATTTTTTTGTTGGAAAGGAGATATCCCAAATGTGGTACCATGGTAATTTTATCGAGGTCTGATAAGTATCTCCAGAGATATTGAGATAAACACCTCAAAATTGGTACTGAAAATGAATAGCGCGGCATTGAAGTCGGTTCTTTTTTATTTAGTTTTTAAACGATATTATTATGTGAGTGGTGTCAATAGATTAGTCTTAGTCGTGAGAATGACGTTATATACATTAAAATAAAAAAAAATAAAAAATTAAGGACCTATTAAATAAAGGATTTTTGGCGCCAAAAAGTAATCTCAAAATAACGAGATGAACATTGCGGTTCGACTATTTGGAAGGAAAACCAAGTCACGCGTTGAAGTGTTTTGTATCGTAAACTTGCAAATCGGGATTAGCAAAACAATAACACCAACAAAAAAAAAATATTTTCAAAATATGTAGGTGGAAGTGGGGCTCCTTCATACAAGGAGCACTGTCATACACTAGAGATATCTGTTGTTAGGCGCGCATTAACTGAACGACTTATGCGTAAACGCGTGACTTACTTATGTGTGTGTTGGCTCACGGAGTTTGACAGAAGTCAGTTTGAAACTCGCGACGAGGTGACACGGAACGTGATTCGGCCACGCGTAAGTAATTCTATAACCGCACTTTAGACATCTTTATTTTAATAAAAGCTTTTATCTAGATTATTCAGTACTATTTTATTTCAAAGATAATAGGATCAAGTTTGTGAATTGATAGGTGAATAACGATATATATGGTTGGTTTTTTTTTTAGGAATATTTTTATCTAATTTTCTTTTGATGGGGTAGTTTCACACAGCAATAAGCGGGGTACATTCATACATACATACTGTCTATGCATAGTATGAGAGTGTATGAGAGTGCCCCGCATGGGGGTACATTCATACATTTCTATTCATCATATATTCATGTTAATTATAGCATTTTTTCAAACTTTTATAAAATAGCCTCACATGTGTATTTACACAAATTACAAGTTTTTGATCCAAAGTCAGATAGTTAGAGTACTAGTTTTTAATGAATCTATACAGATATTGATACCAGAGAAAATTCTAAAAGACGAAATAAAAAAACTGTATGAGGCTGCCCCATAGCCTGTATGAGAGTGCCCCGCATGTGGGGTATATTCATACATTTCTCTTTTTTTTAATTGTATAAAAATCCTCACATGTGTATTTACAGAAATTACATGTTTTTGATACAAAGTCAGATAGTTAGAGTACTAGTTTTTAATGAATCTATACAGATATTGATAACAGAGAAAATTATATATATGAGACGAAATAAAAAACCTGTATGAGGCTGCCCCATCTTCCTCTATGTACTTCGAGTGTGGTATCAAAATAAAGAATTTTTAACGGTGATTACGAATATAAATATAACTTATATATTTTATTGGAGTTTGGAATAGTTTGATAACTAAATGTTTATCACGCAGTAGGGTTTTTTGTTTCTAAAATAATTTACTTGTTCAACAATCTTAATTACTAGGGCGAAAATCTTGCAGTAATCTCATAATGGTCTATTTATTAATGTGTTAAATCCGTAATTTTATATTTTTGTTGATAATAATGTAATCACTACAAATCGTATTATAAATATTTAATGTAATCACGTGAAACGTCTTTCTCTACGGTATTTGCTTATATTTTATGTGCGTTGCACCCATCTGATAAGCATCTAGCTAGATCAGTGATTCCGAAACAGTGGTCCACAGACCACCGGTGGTCCTAATATGGTAACTTAAATAAAGTGGGTGGGTACCCACATAGTTAAATAATGTTTGTAAGTGAATTAATATAAGTTTTATTGTTGATTTAGTTAAGTCTCATAATTACATATTGTACTAAGTTTCCATGTAAGTGAAATTGTATTTCTTTATGGAAATAAATATCTTTAACCACAATATGGTCCGCAAAATATTTCAAGACGAAACAATAATTATGGTGTTTATATAAATTAGCAATAATATCAACCCTATTAAGAACTTGTACAGAAGATGCCATGGTCACAAATCTTGTAAACAATTTTTTTCTCAGCCTGTTCTGTCCCATTGCAGTGCAAAGGTCTCTCTTAAAAAAACTAAATTATCTACTAAAAAAAATATTGATACAGTTTACCATTTTAATTTGTGGTCTCTGCTACTAATAATTCACATAAACTGGTTCCGTGTCTCAAGAAGGTTGGGAACCACTGATCTAGATTATCAAGGCCAGGAAGAACTTCTCTCATAGTTTAAAAGGGATAGAACGCAGCTAAATAATAGCCCATGTACTGATTATTTAAACCGACTTCCAAAAATGAAGGAGGTTCTCAATTCGTCTGTATGCTTTTTTCAATCAGTTTTAATAATCTTCTATCAGTTCTTATTAAAATCAGATGAGGCGGAGAAATCCAGGCACATTACACACAAATAAGTGTGTTACCTCTGATGCACGACTGGAGTTTACTCACTTACTCTCCCTCTAAATAAATTGTCTTCTGTATATATAAAAGGCAAACTATACTGATTGACTGATTGAAATATATCTAGCGGATTGCGCTCAAACGTAGCATGCAGATAGTTATTATGACGTAGGTATCCCCTAAGAAAGGATTTTCCAAAATTCACCCCTGCAATGGGGCTGAAACGGGGGTTCAAAGTTTGTGTGGAGAAACAAAATTAGGTAGTCATATTTATTCGAAACTTAACACAAGTACTTCTGGTAAATAAATTAGTAAATACGAGATTCAGGCTTATTCGAAAGCTTTTTTCGAGGCTTTTTTGTTATTATTGTTATTCCATGTTTTATAACATTCCGTGTCATCCACATTATCTGAAACATGTTAAATAACAATTTTATAGCATGTGATGTTACATAGTCTGTACGCACCGTTAGAGGGTGAAATGGGGTAACAAAGTTTGAAAATCAATGTAGCTTTATGGTTTGGTCACGCCATAACTGGAAAACGGGTGGACCGATTTGGCTGATAATTTTTTTGATGAGTTTTTATTAAAAAAAAAATTACGAAAGAAAGTTTTAAGTAAATGTGAGGCACGAGTTATTAAATTTGATGCAAAAAGATTTACAGTAACATTTGACCAACTACAGAAAACATAATGCTTTTATTTAACGCGATTAATCTTACTCCTCACAAAATGTCACTCACACCTCCGTCTATTGTCTTCTTTTCTATAAGTCCTCTCCATCCAAAGGTTGCCTGGAAGAAATCGCTTTCAGCGATAAGGCCGCCCATTGTAACACTAATAAAATGAATGATTTGTATGTTATTTTTTAAGTTATGAGGTGTGACAATAAAGAATTTTCTATCTATCTATCTAATGTCCATACCGGAAGGCCTTATATTGAAATCGATTCTTAAGGGGTTAACTCCAATAACACACAGAGGAATCAATACTCTTCTCATTTTTTAAAATCGGTTAAAAATGTGACAAGAACATTCATCCCAAGTTTGATAAGCAGTAGCTTATTTTCTATTACAGAATAAAATGTAGGCACCTAAATATGTTTGTGGTAATGCGATAAAAATGTTACGTTGCAGATAAGAAGTGTCAAGACGTGAGAGATTAAGTGGTATTCCGATTCACCGCTATCAAGATTATGAACCATGACGTCGACTTTATTTGTAAATATTGTTCTGAGTCAGACCATTGTGCAGAGCATTACAAAAGTACGCTATTCTTTACATAGGCAAAATATTATATAACACATTTGCTATACTCAATCGAATTCAAATAATATCGTTTAAAAACTAAAAAACAACCGACTTCAATACCGCGCTATACATTTTCAGTACCAATTTTGAGATGTTTATCTCAATATCTCTGGAGATACTTATCACACCTCGATAAAATTACCATGGTACCACACTTGGGATATCTCCTTTCGAACAAAACAAGAATAATCGAAATCGGTTCATAAACGACGAAGTTATCCGCGAACAAACATAAAAAAAAATATATATATATATACGGTCGAATTGAGAAACCTCCTCCTTTTTTTGAAGTCGGTTAAAAAGGAGATTTTTCATCATCATCATCATCATCAGCCGGTGTCAGTCCACTGCTGGACGTAGGCCTCTCCCAAGGTGCGCCACTGAGCCCGATCTTCGGCTCTTCTTTTCCAGTCACTGCCCACCGCTTCGCGTTTTGAATTTTGTTAATTATTTAATTATTGTTTCTTAATTCCGCCGTATATATAGTCCATATATTTTTTTATGTGTGTTCTCGGATAACTTCGTCAATTGTGAAACTAAAACAAACAACTTCCATACCGCGTAAGTCATTTTCAGTATTGAGGTGTTTATCTCCATATCTCTGGATACAATTATCAGACCACGATGAAATTACAATGCGACCACCTTGAACAAAATAATTATTCAGTCAAATCAGTTCAAAATTAGCGGAGTAATAGGGTAACAAACACACATAAAATAGAACTGGCCAGGCGAGTCAGACGTTTGTCTCGCCACGGAGGGTTCCGAACCGCAGTCAATTATTTTGTTTTCTATTATTATTTTTTTACACTTTATAGGCTAGCGTTTGACTACTTTGACACTTACTTACTTTGACACTATCTCACCTGTTGGTAAGCGATGATGCGGTCGAAGATGGTAAGCACGCTAGGCCTAGAATGGGAACTGGCTCTCAAGGATAGCTGCCGAAACACATTAGATGTTTGGTGACAGATTTTCTAACTTGAGGGTGGTAGCTGGCCAGGCGGACACTAGATAGTGTCCTACCACCATGCGGGGGTTGTTGGTTTCTTATCGATGTTTTCCTTCACCAGAGGGCCACTGTGAGTATAATACCACGGTAATAATATTATATTATATTACCGTGTCAATATTAAACATGCTTAACTACAACGCCATCTAACGAATATCTATCGAACTTCTAACACCAACTAAGTGAACATTAACATAAAGGTGTTAACCCTAGGTGTAGGGTAGGTAATTCATATTATTAATAAGGTAAACTATAGTAAAAAACACGTTTTTTGTATGGGGACCCCCTTTAATTTCTAACTTTGTTCTGTTTTTAGTATTTGTTGTTGTAGCGGCAACAGAAAAACATCATCTGTGAAAATGTCAACCGTCTAACTATGAGAAACAGCCTGGAGACAGACGGACTGACAGACAGACAGACGGACAGCGGAGTCTCAGTAATAGAGTTCCATTGATGATACCCTTTGGGTTAGGAACCCTAATAAAGAAACAAGGAAATATGCACTTTAGATTAGATAGATATACAATCACAGTGATTCAGTATAATTCCGGAAAATCAAAACGCGGAATTTTACTAACACTTACTCGTATCTATTAAGGATATAGCCTTGGAAAGGGAAGGTAGTTTTCAGTTAGTGAAATAAAAATAATAGGTGATAAAACATTTTTTTTAACCCCCGATATAAAAAGAAGGGGTGTTATGAGTTAGATGTGTGTGTGTGTGTATTTGTGTGTCTGTCTGTGGCATCGTAGCGCCTAAACGGGTAGAGAGTGTTCTTAGCTTTATGAAATCAACTTTCAAACAAGGCCACTAAAAACGTTATCACTTCAAAAATTTAAGAATTTCATTTAGTGTTTATTGCTAAATCTATTGAGTTCTTGCCGTTTCAGTGATTAGTAAACGTACCTAATCGAGGAAGTAAATAAATCTAAAGGAATTCCCACTTAGGACTCGGCAGTGGGGCGATTAGAGAGAATATTACTCTTAGCTACTTGATTACTTTTTGCCATCGCATCACCGTGGCAATTTGAACGAAGCTTTATTGGTAGGTTAGGAATATGAGTGATTAAAAGAGAATAAAAAACTTAACCGGTGTATGAATCATAGCCAAAGTGTGGCGTGCTGTCACGGTGCTGTGTAGCCCCATTTTTTGTTACAATAGTTACATGAAATATTAGTCATATTCTTTAAAACGAGATGGCGCCGGCGCTAACGTAGTGGAAGATTATTTAAATATATTATACACATTTCTGAAAGCTGGTTTAGTTTAAGGAGTTTAGTCATTTAGAATCACTAGATTCTATTCTATTCACAATTGAAGGAGTAATCGCGTAACATACACAAAAAAAACATAGACGAATTGAGAACCTCCTTCTTTTTGGAAGTCGGTTGAAAAGATAGCATGGATAGATGCTTGTCATTCTTACAAGGTATTATTGAGTTATACCATAGAGGAAAGCTTATCGTTGGCAAGACATTTTTTGGGCGGGTAGAAAACGACTACGGCCGAAGCCTACCACAGAATAGTCTGATCTCAAGGGTTGTGCAGCCGTAACACCGTTGACTTTTGACCCTCAAAAACTTCATGGTACTAAAGTAAAAGTTAAACCGAAACTTGTAAAGGTATTGTGCTAAAGGCACGTAATAATAAACCTTTTATGTACAGTGTTACGACTGTAATGGTAACAAACAATGTTTGTTTAGTTATTAAGGGTCATTTCAGTTTACAAAGGGCATTCTCACGTAAACTAATATTTTGTATGAATGAAAATAATGGACGCAAATTAATCCAAATAAAAGGACAATATACACTATACAGGCTGTTTTATACTTATCGACTATATTTGAGGGCTGGGACAATGATCGGTCAGATTATAGTTTGGTCAATTGACCCCTCAAACTTGCTTTAAGTATACGTTTAATTGACGTTGAGCTTTTAGGGTATTCTGATATAACCACACACAACAGTCAGTAATAGTTCGCACCAAAGCTATAGATTCTAGAGCTACAAATTCCCTCACTAAAGGAAGAATGCAGAATGCCATAATATAGGCGAGGTCTATGTCCAGCAGTGGACAGAGATAGGCTCATGATGATGATGATGATGATGGGATAATTGCGCTCTGTGGATTGGATTAAAGTTAGTATTCCAGCGCCTTGTCTCAATGTCGTCTTTCAATTCCAGACAAACATGAAAAATTAAAGGCTTGATCTAACAAAGGTGACGTCAGTATCGTTGCAGAGGGTTATTGTATTGGCTATCAAAAACATGTACCCATCTGCGCGGTTGTCGTCGTTGTCAACATTACAGTGCGCAACTTGAAAAACGTAATATTCAAACGTATTCGTAGGTGTGTTCTTCATCAGTAGATGACGTAAGCAAGACTTAACTGTAGCTAAAAACTGTAAGTGTTTAGTGCGTGCGAAAGTCAACAGTGCAGAGGCAGAGACTGAAAAGTGTAATTAATAAATAATAATAATAATATATAAACTAAAAAACAACCGACTTCAATGCCGCGCTATTCATTTTCAGTACCAATTTTGAGATGTTTATCTCAATATCTCTGGAGATACTCATCATACCTCGATAAAATTACCATGGTACTACACTTGGGATATCTCCTTTCAAACAAAAAAAGAATAATCGAAATCGGTTCATAAACGACGAAGTTATCCGCGAACAAACATTAAAAAAAAAAAAACGGTCGAATTGAGAAACTTCCTCCTTTTTTTGAAGTCGGTTAAAAACAGTTTTGCTAATGGCTGTGACGAGTGACAAGTGTGCGGTGGCCTTAAAGTACGAGTATTTTTGTCCTTTTAGAACAGCCTGTATAATGTCATTAACACAGAAGTGTTAGTGTTATCTATGTGTCATTTTGTTCTTGAGTGTAGTAAAAGACGAGGCATAACTTAATTTCAAAAGTTTCATTGACCGGTTCAGTTTTGACAGCCAGGTATGAATCATATTCTCGGAAATGTGATTTCCTGAAACGTTGATAATGTAAATCGTTATTCCTTATCCGCTTCAGTAATAAGACACTGGTTCTGATTGTTGCGAGTCTGAAAAGGAAAACGAAACGGCATTTTTGCTTACATGAATTTCCGACTAGGAAAATTACCTCAGTAATAATTAAGATAGTTTAAAAACTAAAACAACCGACTTCCACGCCGCGTTAGTCAGTTTCACTAGCAAGTTTGAGACATTTATCGTCATATCTCTTATCAAATAAAGAGAATATACGTATCAAATCTCGATAATATTTAAATGAGACCACCTTGGAAACCCCTACCTGTAAAAAATAATCATTAAGCTGAAAATTACGAGCGTGGTTTTTAGGGTTCCGTAACCAAAGGGTAAAACGGGACCCTATTACTAAGACGCCAATGTCCGTCTGTCTGTCTGTCCGTCTGTCACCAGGCTGTATCTCATGAACCGTGATAGTTAGACACTTGAAATTTTCACAGATGATTTGTTGCCGCTATAACAGCAAATACTAAAAACAGAATAAAGTTAAAAATTATAGGGGGTCCCCATACAAGAACGTGTTTTTTTCGGCATTTCAATATAACACCATCTACCGCCGCTTAGGTAAACGTCCATAGATGGCGTTTTATTGAAATGCCGATAAAATATGTCCTAACACCTTTGATAGACGTTAGATGGCGTTATAAGAAATAAAATGTTTATTATTTATTATTTTTTGTTACGAAAAATGATAGTGGTATTTTTTGCTCGATCTTATAAAATACTGTAGTGTGGTACGGAGGCCTACGAGTGCGAGTCCGACTTGCACTTGGCCAGTTTATTTAGTTAATTATTTACTTTATGTATTTAACAACCCACTTTCTATTAAACGCTGACTGAGGACGTTTCTAAAGAAATTAGCTACACCGTTATTTACATACTAATTATATTTATTATGCCGTTCCGTGACGTCACTGAAAACAGTTCGTATGATTCATAATACACTTTGACGTCATCATTTTAGCGGTAGATTTAGGGGAAATTTTACAACGAAGTATATACAACGAGCTTGGGAATATTTATGGAGTGATTAATTTATTTGTGATTGTCTACCTAATACTCTTCAACGAAAACTGTGCTTAACACGTCACATGTGGTTAAATAAAAATACCAAAACAAAAAAAAACAAGACACTATTTTTTGTTACATTTTTGTGATATTTGTTTATTTTTACTTTGTACGCATATTAATTAATACCATATATGGTGGCCTTTATCAAAGGCAAGAGGGTAAACTGAAACTAAAATTATTAAAAAAAAATGATACTTATACATTTATGTTTTAAACCTACTTACTTGACACCTTCTTCTTCTGATGTCCGAACTAAAACTGAATAATCACAAAAATCAATAAGATTGTTTAAAAAACTAAAAGAACCGACTTTAAATTCCGCGTTTTTTAATTTTCAGTACCTGCCAAGTCGGAGGTGTTTATCTCCATATCTCTGGAGAAAGTTATCAGATCTCGATTTTTAGAATTAATCAGATAAATTACAATGGTTACCACCCTTGTGATATCTCCTTTACAACATATTTTTTTTAAATCAAAATCGGTTCATAAACGACGAAGTTATTAGCGAATAAACATTAAAAAATTATATACAATCGAATTGAGAAACCTCCTCCTTTTTTTTAAGTCGGTTAATAAAATAAGACCTATATTCTAAGACTTGAATACTGTGTTTACATTTTATAAATCGTTGAATTATAGTATTGGTAGAAACTTGTTACGACGTAAAAACAACATTAATAATTAAAAATAATGTATATAAAGAACATAGTTAAAAAGGTGCTAGGTAAAGGTGCGTTCAAGTTTAGGGTAATAATTGTACGGAAACTTTTCTACTACGATATAACACTCGGAACATTTTCATTTGCTACGAAATAATTAAGATAGTTTAAAAACAAAACCAACAGACTTCCATGCCCCACCAGTCAATTTCAGAAGCAAGTTTGAGACGTTTATCGTCATATCTCTGGAGATACTTATCAGATCTCGATGAAATTTCAATGGGACCACCCATTGATCTAATCGAAAACGTGCCCTACCGATTTTAAAAAATAATAATCCAAATCGGTTCACAATTGACGGGGTAATCGCGTAATATACATACAAAAAAAAGAAAAAAAAACCATACAGACAAATTGAGAACCTCCTTCTATTTGGGAAGTCGGTTGATTACTAATAGTGCGAAATTGCAAAGCCGCAAAGAGAGCAAAACCCGCGTTCGATTTCCATAACCATTGACCGTATTTCAAATATTTAATAATTATGGTTTTCCACACCAGGGGCCTTATTCAGTGTGACTAATGAGATAACGCGTTCCTTAACGCGCCACGTCACGTTATTGAAAAATTGTATTCTGTTTGCCACACGATAGGTAAAATACACAAAACGCGCGCGTTACACGTCCTCATATTTCACGATTATTTTGACAGCTCAAAACGCGCTCATAACCTTACCCTACCACGTTTTAAGTGGCATAGAGAATACCATAACGCGGAGATAACGTAACACGGCACGGTAAGACTTTAAAATGGTCATACTGAATAAGGCCCCAGTACCCTGATTCTCAATCATTCGAAAACCCATTCGGATCATATTTATCCTACTTTGTTCCGGGCTGGTTTAATTACTTCCGAGTCAGTATTGGGTCTCCATAATTACAATAATTATATATCAAATCTCAAGCTTTTTCAACCTCGATTTTTATGGTCTCAAAATTAAATAAAGGTTCATAAAGGTGGGGCTAGACAATTTTACTATACCCACCCAAAATAGCTACTAATTTACCGTTATACAAATTGATGAGTAAATGAGAGAAATACTACAATACAATACAATACAAAATTCTTTATTGAATACCAGATATTTACATATTATACGACTTATCTAGTATACAATAACAGTAAGGCAATACAATCGGAGGTCTTATCGCATAGAGCAATTTCTTCCAGACAGAAATATTTTTTATTTTCAAAACAATTTTGACGGGCCGTTGGCGTAAAGGATAGATGATTTCTAAGCGAAAAGACGCTGGCTCAAACCCTAGCACATTCATATTTCGTAAGAGTATTAAACCGATTTTACGCCTAGCTTGCTACCAATAATTAAGATAGTTTGAAAACTAAAACAACCGACTTCCATGCCCCGCGAGTCGGTTTCAGAAGCAAGTTTGAGACGTTTATCGTCATATCTCTGGAGATACTTATCAGATCTCGATGAAATTACGATGGGACCATTTTAAAAATGTACCCTACCGATTAAAGAAATAATCATTCGAATCGGTAACAATTGACGGAGTAATCGCGTAACATATATACAAAAACATACAGACGAATTGAGAACCTCCTCCTTTTTGGAAGTCCGTTGAAAAGTAGCTTACTACCGTCAGCAAAAAAATCTGCCACCAAAACTTTACTTGGACAGCTGGCAGCACAACTCTTGAGAGACTTGAGAGTCAGACCGTTCTAGGCCTAGCGTGTTCACCATCCTCGACTATACCATCGCTTACCACCAGGCGAGATAGTGCTGAAACGGTAGCCTATATCTAATACACTTAACAAAGAAAAATCCATTGATGCACGGATAGGATTTGGACTGGTGATCACCGGGCTAGAAGTTAATATTTTTTTTACCAATTCCACTCAAAAATGAGCACTTTATTCAACGATAGCAGTGAATAAAACCCTCTTTTACTCACCCGGTGAATAAAAACGTTTTGAATTTGGAACAAGCACGAAATACGAATTATGTACAAAAAATTAAATAAAACTTGCTGAAAGTGCCTACTAGCTGGCTTAATGGAGGTAACCATAGAAGCTATATAATAAGAATCCCGCCACTTTTAGGTATTTTTTTTTTGTTTTCATTTTGCCCCACACGATTAGTGTATTCAGCCAGAATCGAGTATAAAAATTATTCAAGTTTTTTTAAATTCAAGTCATAAAAATGAGTCAAAGCCACATTTCTAATCCGAGAAGAAGTCACAGTCTAGTCCATAACATACCCTTAGTACAGATGTGAACTGGACTGAAGATTTACGGTGCAATTTTGGTAAGAACGCAAATAGCATGTTTTTCAAGATTGTGCTGTTTCCCTACACACACATTCACCGGCACTAAATGGTTAATAACCCACATTTATTACACATAAGATAAATATAAATAAGTAGCAATCACTATAAGTAGGCACTACTATTTATTGTCTCGCAGTCAATGGTAAAATAGTAGATTATACAACAAGTGAATAAAAAGGCGAGAGAGCGAAGGATTCGAGAGTAGGATCCTGAGCGGAGCGAGGGATACAAGGACCGAGACAATTTTTTTTATTCACGAGTCGTGTAATCTTTCTTTTTACCATTGACTTCGAGAAAATAAATAGTAGTACCTACTTATAGTACCTATTTATATTTATCATATGTTATTATTCATATGCAATAGATGTGGATTATTAACAATTTAAGGTACAGCCACACCACGGCATCCTGCGATCTGCAGATGCGATCTCAGTACTTTTCAATTTTTTTTTCAAAAGTTTTCTGATCGCGTTTGGTGTGAACCAGTCGGTACAAATACTACTGCGCTATCTGATCGCCGCCTAGATCGCGCGCACGCAGGACGCTGCGGTGTGTCTGTACCTTTAGTGCCGGTGAATGTGTGTGTAGGGTAACGGCTCAATCTTGAAAAACATGCTTTTTGCGTTCTCACCAATGTTGCACTGAAATTCTTCAGTAAAGTTCACATCTTTATGACTTGGACTAGACTGAGACTTCATCTTGATCAGAAAGGTGACTTTGACTCAACTTTATGACATGATTTTACAAAAACTTGAATAATGTTTATACTTTATTCTGGCTGAATACACTAATCGTGTAGGGCAAAATAAAAACAAAAAATAAACAAAATTGGCGGGATTTTTATTTTTATTGCATTATAAAGCTTCTATAGTATACCTCCATTTAGCCAGTTAGTAGGCACTTTCAGTAAGTCTTATTTGTGTTTTGTACATAATTCGTATTTTGTGCTTGTTCAAAATTCAAAATGTTTTTATTCACCGAGTGAGTAAAAGAGCGTTTTATTCACTGTTGTCGATTAATATAGTGCTCTTTTTTGAGTGGCAATGGTAAAAAGAAGATTACACGGCTCGTGAATAAAAAATTTAATCTCGGTCCTTGTAT
The DNA here is from genome assembly GCA_954871355.1 of Cabera pusaria. Lineage (NCBI taxonomy): Eukaryota > Metazoa > Arthropoda > Insecta > Lepidoptera > Geometridae > Cabera > Cabera pusaria. The sequence goes on from OX940902.1 coordinate 21,755,361, forward strand.
CCCTTGCTCCGCTCAGGATTCTAATCTAGAACCCCTTGCTACGCTCGGGATTCTACTCTAGAATCCTTCGCTGCTCTCGGGATACAACTTTGTCCCTCGAATTAAATTGCCTTTTTATTCACTTGTTGTATAATCTACTATTTTAATAGTCTTTCATAAAAACGATTGGATGACAGCTGAATGGTTCATTACTTTTGTTTTTTTTTTCTAATTCAAAGCGTAAAAATTCTGCTTTTGCTATGTTTACTTGAAATTGGTTATGATTTATTTTATGATTTATGATTTTGACGTGTATATGTGCGTATATTAATACTGCCTTCATACTGAATAAATGCTTTGATTCTTGATTCTAAGGTACCCTTACGCCAGCGGGCCGTCAAATCAGTCATTAAAACTTTTTAGAACTGTATGATATAGGTACCTATTAATAAATATTTCAAAGAGACAATTTACGATTTCGTCCTCGACCGCGTCATCACTTACCAACAGGTGAGATAGTGGTCAAAACACTATATTGATAGCCTATATGATATAAAAAAAAATACTTGAGAGATATTATATTTCTGTGGTATAAAATCGAATAAAAAAGTAAAGTTATAGACGCGACATAACGGCATTGCATGGCCGTAGTGATTTTCCGACTCGGAAATTTCCGAAACTACAAATAGGTATTTACTTACACGAAAAGGAAGCCGCGTGCTTTAGTGACTCAGTGAGTGAATAAATACCTTCACAAATATTAGGCACCTTCCTACTACCGGGTAGCCTAACAAAAATAGCATATTTCTCAGAAGTTTTTTACAGTGTGCACTTCGCTTTACCATGTCTAACCGCAACTTCTGAGCTAATTATAAGTTAACCGCAAAACTGTAGTTTTTTTTTAAATACTTGTTGAAAAACCTTTTTAAAATAGCGTAGCGACGTCATCGGGCTTTACGTTGGTTCAGTGTCAGTTTGTTGGGAGTTTTGGCGGGAACGTAAAAAGTGAGTGTGCTCTCATTATATTTTTTCCTTAAAATTTTGTTTTGCCACTAGTTAATGTGTAAAGGTACGACCACACCGCGGCGGCCTGCGTCTGCGTGCGCGTTCGCGATCTGATGATCTGATTCTGATCGCCGTAGATCGCGTTTGGTGTAAACCAGCTGGTACAAATACTACTGCGCTAACTGGGCCCCTAAAGAAAATCCAATTTAAAAAAAAAACTATTTTCGTTTCCGCTAACATAATTTCAATATGTATGGAATGAGATTTATTTTTCCGCAAAAAACTTGTCATCCCCATACATTTTGAAGTTGCGTTAGCGTGAATGAAAGCAGAAACGGGATTTTGTCTAGGGAGGCTGATCGCTGCCAAGATCGCGCACGCAGGACGCCGCGGTATAGCCGTACCTTAATAAAGAAAAGCCTTAACTTCATTTTTGTCCAAAATTACTTGTATATATATATATATATATATATATATATATGTATATATACAGCGGCGTCCTGCGTGCGCGATCTTGGCGGCGATCAGCCTCCCTGGACAAAATCCCGTTTCTGCTTTCTTATATATATATACATATAAATTCGGAATCAGCAACGAAAATGTTGTTATAGGCTTCTCTTCGACCACATCATCGCTTACCACCAGTCGAGATGGTGGTCCATCGCTAGCCTATAAAATATGAAATAGAGCCACATCACAACCCCAAATTGGAAAACCTATCGATATAAATCAACAAACAGCAGCTGTCCTTGTGAGCCAGTTCTAAGCCTAGCGTGCTACCATCCTCGACCGTATCATCACTTACCAACAGGTAAGATAGTCAAACGCTACTCTATATATTAAAAACAGTCATCATTATATGGGTAAGAAGACAACATATCGCAAAAGTAAGTATCTCGTACCTTTCTCCGCAGTACAAAATTAAATAAAAAGAATGATGATGCAATGCCAGTACATCAAAAATCAGTCAGTACATTGGCAGTTGGTTTCGTTCCATATTTTTTTTTATCACAGTAAGGACACCATTCATAGTCAAATTTAGCTTAGGCCTTCGAGCATTTACCAATGGAGATGTTAACGCAAGGCGTACCCCTCTGCTGGCCATATAGCCATTTTAGGCCATATGAGCGTGCGTAACTATGCTGTATTTTTAATACTGTGTGCATGTTTCAAGCTAGTGTGTGGGATCGCTAAAGTGAGAGATTTGTGTGTGTGCAATGCGTGTTTACCTCGTCCCCCGTAAGTATCGGCAGAAAATAATGTTTGCGGATTACAACGTTAACATCTCCATTGGTAAATGCTCGAAGGCTTAGGCTGATACATTTGACAGCTCACAGTATGGATGGTAGTGTATAATCGTTAATCGAATTTATCCGATTATTATCGATTATTCTCATTGAACTTGGAATCGATAGTTGGATTCTAATATTTAATAATCGATTAGGTACTGGAGTTTATATACAGAACTTGGCGGTAAAAATAATTTTCAGAGATATAGTCGCTAGTTTCTCTCAACCATCCAATTATGTTTTTGCTATAATATACAATACAATACAAATACTCCTTATTGACACCAATTAGGCACAATGGGCGGTCTTATCGCTAAAAGCGATTTCTTCCAGACAACCTTTGGATGGACATAACATTATAGATAGAACAAGGACGGTGGTGTGTATCTTAAACATTTTACTTAGAATGATTATATTTATAGACTACATAAAAACGTTACATATAATAATATTATATACGAATACATATGCACATCATAAACTTACATATACATAAACAATATACTTGTAAGTTGCGAAATGATAGGAAAAGTTATCTGGCAGAAGAGAGATAGAATTTGCGAACTTGTTCTTTGAAACTATGGTATCTATGGATTGTGCACGTCTTATAACAATAGGTAGTTCATTCCACAGGCGCACGGCTTGGACAGTGAATGATGAGTCATAAAAATTCGTACTATGAGCCGGGGTGTCGAGGAGCATGTTCTCTGATGACCTTAGGGAAAGGGAGTTAGAGGAAGAAAGAAAATGGAATCGAGCTTTTAGATAAGGAGGAGTCGAGGGGTTGAACAAAATTCCATAGAGAAACGAAAGAATATGAGTATTCTGGCGAAGACGAATGGGAAGCCACTTGAGCTTTGCGCGAAATTCTGAGACATGATCAATTTTTCGGAGACCGAAAATAAATCGAATGCAGAAGTTTTGTAGTCGCTCAAGCTTATTTAGCTGATCCTCCCTGAGATCAAGGTAACTGGCGTCGGCATAGTCAAGGATAGGAAGTAAAAGAGATTGAGCTAGCGCAGCTTTAGTAGCTGTGGGTAGAAAGTTTCGCAACCTCCTAAGCGAGGCAGCTGATGCAAAAAGTTTACAGCTCACGGATTGCAACTGCGGGTCCCATGTGAGATTGCTGTCCATAATCACTCCCAGATTTTTCACATGTTTGCTGAGTGGTACAATGACGTTGTTAAAAGTAATATCCTGTACACTTGAGAAGTCAATTTTAGATACTAATCTAGAGCTGCCTACAATTATGGCCTGTGTCTTAGTCGGATTAACAGTAAGTCCATAAGATCTACTCCAGTTAGATATACGACAGAGGTCATCATTGGTAGTTTTGATAGCGTCATTTAAATTTTCAAGTGAGGATTGCGTGTAGATTTGGAGATCGTCTGCATATAGGTGATAAGAGGAAGAAAGGAAAAAAGATATAGAATTTATGAAAATAGCGAAAAGAAGAGGAGAAAGCACGCCACCCTGTGGTACACCAGCACTCGTGTCACTTCAAGAAGAAAATACATCTTCAATGCGGACACGCTGCCGGCGCCCATACAGATAACTGTGAAACCAGTGAATCACCGATGGAGATATGTTAAGAGAGCGGAGTAAGGCAAGGAGGATTTCAAAATCTACTGTATTAAATGCATTGCTGAAATCAAGCAATGTAAGGACAGTAAGCAGTCTGTTTTCCATACCTAGCCTAATATCATCTGTGACTTTGATAAGTGCAGATACAGTGCTATGGCCAGGGCGAAAACCAGACTGGTAGGGATTGAGGAGATTATTTCGGTTAAGGAAGCAGATGAGTTGGGTGTGGACCAAGCGCTCGAGGACTTTGGAAAGAAGGGGAAGTATGGAAATCGGTCGGTATTCAGATAAGGATTTTGGATTGGATTTTTTTGGCAAAGGAATAATGTGGGCTTCCTTCCAACAGGAAGGTACGGCACCCTCCGAAACAGAGCTGTTCAGAATGTGGCACAAAATTGGTAAGATTTCATTCAGAATCGGAACAAGCACGTTACGGCTGATGCCGTCACCACCGATGGCATTGGAACAGATGGATAGGATGCTCTTCCTAACATCACATGCTGTAAATTCACTTAAGACAAAAGGTAGGTAGTTAGGAGTTGGAAGAGAGGAAAGATAGTTAAGAGTGGTAATTTTGTCATTCGCATCCATTGTGGAAGACGACGAGAAGTGTTGGTTAAGTGAGTTTAAATTTAAGTTAAGAGGCATGGAATTTTGACGTTGTTTTCCAACTCCTAGAGAACGAAGAAATTTCCACACTTCGGCAGGATTTTCATTTTGAACTGATTTATGGATATGATGGCGTTGTGCATCTCTACACGCTATATTGCAGCGATTCCGAGCCAAGACATATATCTCGACATCAGAGGCATTAGGTCGGATGTATAGATCCGACCAAAATGACTTTTTAATACAGCAATATTAAGGTTTTGTTTCTCTTTCTAATAATCTGACCTTGATATTTCTAGCTTATACCGTTGACAAGATACACAGATGCATAAAGTCGGATTTACAGACTTATTGAAATGCCTGGGAGCCATAAGTTTCCATGTTTACTTCCAGCTCTATGCACCAATTAATTAAAAGTTGTATGAGCCGTATTTCAACATACACTTTTATGGATTTAAAATTTTTGGTCTCACATACTGGACGTATCAGCAGATAAGCCTTTATGCATCAAAAGATACATATGGAGAAAAAAGTTTGTTAATTTTATTTCTGCTCGCCTGTAAAGTAATACTTACAAAATCCTCATTCTTATAACAATAAAGTTACTGATAGCACACTTTATGCCTTAGTAGCGTTAAGCAACATTTTTTAAAGCATTATGCTTTTTTTGAAGAAACGCACTATTATACTTCCAGCCTTATGCATCAAATAATTAAAAGTTTTATGAGTCGTATTTCAACAAAAAATTATGCATTTTAAATGTTTGGTCTTACATACTGGACGCATCAGCAGATAAGTCTTTGTGCATCAAAAGACAAAAATGACGAAAAAACATTTGTAAATTTAATTTTTGCTCTCCTGTAAAGTAAGAGTTTTGTACATCCGACCTAATGCATCTGATGTCGAGATATATTTTTTACGTAATAAATTCATTTTGTTAGTCTTGAAGTCTATAAGCTTGTTTAAGTTCAAATGAAAGAAATATGCTACCATCGGTGATAGATACATTTTTCTTTCGTTTGAGGTCGAAACAATGGGTCCGTGGGGTCGAGATGCCCGGGGTTCTGTAAAGAAGCTGTCATAGACGTCACTCATGACCAAAGAGCTGGCAATTACCTTGGCTAATGGATCAGCCTAGCAATTCAACGAGGCAACGTCGCCAGCTTTTTGGTAACGTTACCGGCAGACAGGAACCTAGGTTCTTTTTTTATTTAAAACAATTTTTTATTCATAACATTTTATTTATAAATAGTTTTTAGCATAATGTTTTTTTAAGTTTATATATGTACTATTTGTAAATATTTAATGTAAATAAATTAAAGTTAAAACATCTTATACTGCTCATGTAGAGAATGCTTTGAACTTTGAACACGGAAGCTTTTACATAGAGAAAGTTTCAGACGGTTTAATGTATGTAGAATGTACGAATGTGTTTGTGTGAGATGTGAATGTACTAAATAGATAGTTAGCTCTTACTGTTAATACAACCCACCGACTGCACTTACGCAAGTAGGTATTAAGGTCAAGAGCAAGACGGTAAAGAATCTGATGTAAGGTGATCAGAAACTTGCAGTTGTAGGCGTGGCCTGCAGTAGGGTGTTAGAGGTCAATAACCGTACCTCAAGCTGAGGGTGAGAGTGTAACTTCACTTTACTACCTAAATTTTTGTTTTAAATTATTGCCTTTTCAACCGACTAGCCAAAAAGAAGGAGGTTCTAAATTCGTCTGTTTTTTTTTGTGTGTTTGTTACGCGATTACTCCGTCAATTGTGAACCGATTTATATTATTCTGTTTTAAATCGGTAGGGTTTGGTTTCGAGGTGGTCCCATTGTAATTTTATTGAGATCTGATAAGTATCTCCAGAGATATTACGATAAACGTCTCCAACTTGTTATTGAAACTGAGTCGCAGGGCATGGAAGTCGGTTGTTTTAGTTTTTAAACTATCTTAATTATTATCGAAACAATCTTGTCATCTAATTACATTATATTTATTTATGTCTATATATATATGTATATATACGAGGGTCATTCAATAAATACTTAGCCTACAAAAAGTAAACGAAAATTTTGGAAAAGTGGCAATTTATTTTTCAACATAGTCTCCTTTTAGTTCGATACACTTAGCCCAGCGATGCTCCAACTTTTTTAACCCGTCCGAAAAATAGTTTTTGTCAAACTCTGCAAAATAGGCCTCCGTGGCGGCGATGACCTCCTCATTTGATCCATATCTATTCCCAGCGAGGGATTTTTTCAAATTAGGAAACAGAAAGAAGTCACAAGGGGCCAAATCTGGAGAATACGGTGGATGGGGCAGCAATTCGTAGCGTAATTCGACCAATTTGGCCATGGCAACGGCAGACGTGTGAACCGGTGCGTTGTCGTGGTGAAACAGCACTTTTTTCTTAGCCAGATGGGGTCGTTTTTTCTTCAATTCGGCGTCGAATCGGCCCAATAAATCGGCATAGTAAAGCCCTGTAATTGTTTTACCCATCTCGAGGTAATTGATGTAGATCACACCTTGTGAATCCCAGAAAACGGTGGCCATAACTTTTCCGGCCGATTTTACGGTTTTCGCCTTCTTTGGAGCACGTTCCCCGGTCTGATCCATTGTTTTGATTGCTCCTTGGTCTCTGGTGTGTACCAGTGGATCCAGGTTTCATCGACGGTCACAAAACGACGCAAAAACTCCGCTGGATTCCGTTTAAACAGTGCCAAACTCGTCTCCGATGTGGTCTCACGGTTGCACTTGTTTTCCGGTGTGAGTAAACGCGGCACCCATCGCGCCGACAGTTTTCTCATGCCGAGTTCCTCGCGAAGAATATGATGCACTGTTCCTTCTGAAATGCCTACAGTCTCAGCTAGCTCCCGAACCTTCAATCGGCGATCTGCCAATACGAGATCATGGATTTTTTTAATTTTTTCCTCCGTATCAGCTGTTTTCCGTGCACCTGGACGTGGTTCATCAAAAACCGACGTACGGCCACGTGCAAACTCGTTAAACCAATTCTTGACGGTAGCCATCGATGGAGAAGAGTCACCGTACACAGCATCCAAGCGCTCTTTGATTTCGATGCGCGTTTTCCCTTCCAAAAATAGGAATCGAATCACCGAACGATATTGCTCTTTTTCCATTTTTGTAAAACCGATCGATACGTTCGCTTCCATAAGTTGTCAAAATAAAACAAATGAAGGGATTGGAATGAAAATTTGAAAAAAGAATTAAAAAAGAATGTGCTACACTGTGGTAAAACTCTTTTGAAACTACAGCGCCCTCTGGCGATGAGGCTAGGTACTTATTGAATGCACCTCGTATATATATATAAATATATATACATGTTATGTATAGTTCGTTGCAATCTAACAATAATGATCAATGCAGGAACAGACTTAATGTCACATAACAGGGTTTTCCTAGTTTAATATTTAAAATATCAGTTGAAATAACTTGAAATAAACTATTTTCAACAGACTTCAAGTTTTTGCAGTCTGTTGAAAAGGGGGCTAGTTTCTCAATTCAACTGTTTTTATATGTGTGTTACCTCAGAACTACGTCATTTATTTACCGATTTGGAAAATCATCTACACCATCTACATCTTCACCAATCACTAATACTATAAATGCGAAAGTCAGTTTGTTTATTTGTTTGTTTGGGACTTCTTCTCGGTCAAGCGGTTGGATTTTGCTGTTTTTGTACAGGGATATCCATTACTATGGATTATGCTATAGAATACTTTATAACGCGGGCGAAGCCTCGGGGCATAGCTAGTTATATATATATGTAGATAAACACCTCAAAGTTGGAACTGAAAACGACTAGCGCGGCATTTGAATTTGGTTGTTTTCGTTTTGTAAATTATATTTTTTATCTATTCATTAGAGTATGCGATATACACACATTGTGCAACACTGTCAATCACCTTTATTCAAAGGTACCCCTAGTACGAGTTTTTATCGTAAACGCTTTTGACAGATCTCACATAGTTTTCGACTTATTCTGGCTCCCTGATTGGTATAAATTTCGTGAAGTGTAGTAACCACTAGAGGCGCTGTACTGTTTTTCATACAAAATTTGTTCGATATACGATATCGAGTTTGGTATGAAAACTCGTACTAAGGGTACGGAAACCCCAAGTCACTTTGTGGGTGTAACTATTTGATTCATCTTACAAAGTCCTAATTGTCCCTTCGTGGAAACGTTCTGATAATTACTGACAGGTTACAGAGAAGATGTGGAAAACCTCGTATCTTACAAAATATAGGTATACGAGTACCTATAGATATACTATTGAAAGATATCCCTTCGTGGAAACGTTCTGATAATTTTATTATTGTTATATACCGGCTGTAATTCACGTAAGTACCTTTAGTCGAATTTTCTCGACCTAGGTTTCGAGCGAGTCAGTCGCTCTTCCTCGGGAGTGAGGTCACGCGGTGAGATCGCGATGTTCACTGTTCTGATAATTACTGACAGGTTACAGAGAAGATGTAGAAAACCTCGTATCTTACACAATATATACCTAAAGATATATTATTGAAAGATATATCTTCACTAGTATTATAAACGCGAAAGTTTGTATGGATGTATGGAATAATAATATTTGTTACTCTTTCACACAAAAACTACTGAACGGATTGAGCTGAAATACGGTTTGTAGATAGCCTAGATCCTGAAATAACACATAGGGTACTTTTTATCCCAATATTCTCAAATGAGCGATATCTACGCGGGTAAAACCGCGGGGCACAGCTAGTCTATAATGTCATAAAGTGGTTCACAGAATACACCCACCTACCAAGTTTCAACTGTGTAGTCTTAATAGCAGCTCCGGGTCTACAATTTTTTCGAACCGGGGCTGAAACTTGATAGTGGCGCCCCTCTCTCCAGCGTTTGAGATGAATTACTCATAAATCTCACATATATATAATGATTAGTATTTTTTGTGAATAGGACAATATGAATCCATTATAATTCGCTTAAGTTGTGGGCCTGTGTAGCAACTGTTTCTCACAAGTTGTGGGCCTGTGTAGCAACTGTTTCTCACAAGTTGCAGTGGGCCAACCTCTCTCCAGTGTTTGAGATGAATTACTCATAAATCTCACATATATATAATGATTAGTATTTTTTGTGAATAGGACAATATGAATCCATTATAATTCGCTTAAGTTGTGGGCCTGTGTAGCAACTGTTTCTCACAAGTTGTGGGCCTGTGTAGCAACTGTTTCTCACAAGTTGTGGGCCTGTGTAGCAACTGTTTTTCACAAGTTGTGGGCCTGTGTAGCAACTGTTTCTCACAAGTTGTGGGCCTGTGTAGCAACTGTTTCTCACAAGTTGTGGGCCTGTGTAGCAACTGTTTCTCACAAGTTGTGGGCCTGTGTAGCAACTGTTTCTCACAAGTTGTGGGCCTGTGTAGCAACTGTTTCTCACAAGTTGCAGTGGGCCAACCTCTCTCCAGTGTTTGAGATGAATTACTCATAAATCTCACATATATATAACGATTAGTATTTTTTGTGAATAGGACAATATGAATCCATTATAATTCGCTTAAGTTGTGGGCCTGTGTAGCAACTGTTTCTCACAAGTTGTGGGCCTGTGTAGCAACTGTTTCTCACAAGTTGTGGGCCTGTGTAGCAACTGTTTCTCACAAGTTGTGGGCCTGTGTAGCAACTGTTTCTCACAAGTTGTGGGCCTGTGTAGCAACTGTTTCTCACAAGTTGTGGGCCTGTGTAGCAACTGTTTCTCACAAGTTGTGGGCCTGTGTAGCAACTGTTTCTCACAAGTTGCAGTGGGCCAACCTCTCTCCAGTGTTTGAGATGAATTACTCATAAATCTCACATATATATATAACGATTAGTATTTTTTGTGAATAGGACAATATGAATCCATTATAATTCGCTTAAGTTGTGGGCCTGTGTAGCAACTGTTTCTCACAAGTTGTGGGCCTGTGTAGCAACTGTTTCTCACAAGTTGTGGGCCTGTGTAGCAACTGTTTCTCACAAGTTGTGGGCCTGTGTAGCAACTGTTTCTCACAAGTTGCAGTGGGCCAACCTCTCTCCAGTGTTTGAGATGAATTACTCATAAATCTCACATATATATAACGATTAGTATTTTTTGTGAATAGGACAATATTAATCCATTATAATTCGCTTAAGTTGTGGGCCTGTGTAGCAACTGTTTCTCACAAGTTGCAGTGGGCCGACCTCTCTCCAGCGTTTGAGATGAATTACTCATAAATCTCACATATATATAATGATTAGTATTTTTTGTGAATAGGACAATATGAATCCTTTATAATTCGCTTAAGTTGTGGGCCTGTGTAGCAACTGTTTCTCACAAGTTGCGGTGGGCCAACCAGCATCCGTACCACGAAACCCATTGAATGAACGAAATAACGGGGTCGCTGCTATATAGTCTGTATAGCACCGTCCCCGTCATTCAGTTAATTTCGTTCATTCAATGGTTTTCGAGATACGGGTGCAGGCTTCTGTGTGCTAGGTGCTTTGTGAAGCAAGTTTTTTATTTTTATCTATACTATATTACGATTTTGGCGCCCTCTGAAACTGCCGCTCGGGGCAGGTTGCCCCCATAGATTCGGGGCTGCTAGATTCGTTGTTGCGATTTCTCCGTCTATTGTGGACAGTCTTTAAAAAATCTCATTTTATTTGAAAGAGTATGTTTATTCATGAATTGAACTCATTGTAAATTCATCAAGATCTAATGAGTATATCCAGAGGTATTAAGTCATTTTCAGTAAGTACCAATTTTGAGATATCTGGAGATACACATCAAATCTCGATTAAATCACAATGGGACTACTTAAACATGATGTTCTTAGATATAGGTACTCTCTAAAACAACTAAAGAATGTTTAAATGACGGAATTCTAAACATACAAATAAAACAGTCGAATTGAGACCCTCCTCCATTTTTAATGTCGGTTCAAAAGTTTTCGGCTTGTTTAATTCAACTTATTATGTAAAACAAATTATATTACTCTTATATTTTTTCCCAATTGTACAGCACGTGGTAAGGCAAATATCTCGGCTCACCACGCGCAGTACAACGTGGTCATTATTACTGTGCAAAAACGTGGTTTCAATTAATTGGAGGTGTCGGATAAATGCTGTAAGTGGAAGACTTACGTCTAAAAATATGGCACGACTACGCAATCGGTACCTACTTCTAGGATTGCTCTGAACTTTTTGATGTTTTGAACATCGATATTTGATCCGTAAGTCAGTATTTTAACTTTCAATATTCAAATATGTACCCTTATAACACTGTTGTTCATAATTACTTACACTACTTAGGGCCAGTTTCACCGGTTCCTGATAATGCGTTAGATAGTTATCTGACACATGACACCATATAAAAGCTATAAAAAATCTGTCAGATTTCTTCATATTAGCGCTGTTAGGAACCGGTGAAACTGGCCCTTATTCTTGTAACATATTTTTTTGTTCATGATAATTCTTTGAATTGATTTGTGTACGAACACAAAAATATTATGACAACATACAAAAGGACTTATAACCGTTATGCTCACTACCTATATGATAAGCAAATAGTGCATGAAACTATAAGAAATATACTTCGATCAAGATAGATTCTTGATCGAAGGAAATATATAACCATTATTCTCATTAATAATAGGACAAGCAAAACATGTGCCGAATAATTATTATGACCACGACATAATTTAAGATCGTTTACAATACGAAAAAAAAAATCGACTTCACATGCCACGATAGTCAAAATAGCCAGTAGTATCATGTCGTCAAGGTATACGAATGCATATTATCATCAAGGTATGTTATGTGTTCGAGATGTTTATCTCTATATCTCCGGAGATAATTGTCATACCTCGATAACATTTGAATGGGACCAATCGGGAGGTATAATATCTCAAACGAAAAAAATAATTTTTGAAATCAGTCAAGATTTGACGGAGTTCTGAGGTAACAAATATAAAATAAACTGGCCAAGTGCAAGTCGGACTCGCACTCGTAGGGTTCCGTACCACACTACAGTATTTTATAAGATCGAGCAAAGATTACCAGTATCATTTTTCGCCAGCAAAAAATAATAAATATTAAACATTTTATTTCTTATAACGCCATCTAACGTCTAACAAAGGTGTTAGGGATCGACATTTCAATATAACGCCATCTATGGGACGTTTACCTAACTAAGCGTACATAGATGGCGTGAAATGCCGAAAAAAACACGTTTCTTGTATGGGGACCCTTTATTATTTTTAACTTTATTCTGTTTTTAGTATTTGTTGTTATAGCGGCAACAGAAATACATCATCTGTGAAAATTTCAACTGTCTAACTATCACGGTTCATGAGATACAGCCTGGTGACAGACGGACAGACAGACAGACAGACAGACATACAGACAGACAGACAGACAGACAGACAGACAGACAGACAGATAGACGGACAGCGAAGTCTTAGTAATAGGGTCCCGTTTTACCCTTTGGATACGGAACCCTAAAAAAAGGCGAATTGAGAACCTTCTCCTTATTTGTGAAGTCGGTTAAAAATATGCGCGTCCAATATTAGGACTAAACCCTATTATGACGAATAACGTGATGCAGAAAAACTTAAGGACATAAAACTTTATCCGAAAGAATAGGACACCGTGCCAATCTATGTAATCCGGTATTCTGTGCAATGCCCGTAACGTCCAAGCAAAGTATACGGCAATATGAATGAATGAATGAATTTATTCAGCTTGTGTCCCTAGGTTACAGAGTTGTTAGAGTTAAAATTACAAATTTAGTGTCACTAGGTCCTACTTTATCAGTATTTATTTATTTATTTATTTATTGGCACACAAAACAGAATTCCCTTAAAACTAAACAAATATAAACATTGTAACAATTTATGAGCTGAAAAGAATTCCTAGACTATGTGTACACAGTATACAAGCATTAAAGTGTTAAGTACTATAATAATATAAATCCTTTTTACAAAATCATAGATATTAATTGCAACTTCAACTAAAAAAAAAAATAATAATAATAATATCGATATGTCAAAAATTAAAAATTTAGCATCACATTGTTATCTTTAAAAAAGTCGTCAACAGAACAGTACGCCTTGATCATAAGAAATTCAATATAGTCCAATGGTTAAGGCATCGGGCTGGCAATCGAGAGGTCGTGAGTTCCTTCTCCAACCATTGCACTATTGACGTGAGATCACTCTAGACATAAGCATATTTAACTTATTTGGAAGGGTTAACTAGACTACTAGTAATGTGCAAGCCAAATTGCTAGTAAACTTAAAACATAATGTATGAAATATTTCATACTTGGCATTCTATAATACCACAGTACAAACAATACTAAATGTTCTCCGAAAAAAAAATAATTGTAAAGGGCCTCTTCCTTTACAATTATTTTTTTTACACCGAACTGGGTAGGACTTGATCCCTTTCTCATCTGATGTCAATAATAATTATTATTATCAACACCAATATTATAAATGCGAAAGTCAGTTTGTTTATTTGTTTGTTTGTTTGTTTGTTTGTTTGTTTGGGACTTCTTCACGGTCAAACGGCTTGACGGATTTGGCTGAAATTTTGTACAAAGATAGTACGTAGGGCAGAATAGGATATAGGATACTTTTTTTTTGGCTATCAAGTCAGGGGGTCCAGATATTTTTAATTGAATTTTGTAAATATGAGACTTCTTCTCGAATAAAGGGCTTGACCGATTTGCCTGAATTTTTGTATGAATACATGTCATAGGGTAGAATAGGATATAAAATACTTTTTTTTTGGCTGTCGAGTCAGGGGGTCCAAATATTTTTAATTGAATTTTGTAAATATAAGACTTCTTCTCAAATAAACGGCTTAACCGATTTGCCTGAAATTTAGTATGAATACATGTCTTAGAGCAGAATAGGATTTGAGAAACTTTTTTTCTGGCTGTCGAGTCAGGGGGTCCAGATATTTTAAATTGAATTTTGTAAATATAAAACCTCTTCTCGAATAAACGACTTGACCGATTTGCCTGAAATGTTGTATATAGACAGTTCATAGGGTAGAATAAGATATAGAACCCTGATTTTTTGGCTGTCGAGTCAGGGGGTCCAAATATTTTTAACTGAATTTTGTAAATATAAGACTTCTTCTCGAATAAATGGCTAGACCGATTTGCCTGAAATGGTGCATGAATACGTGTCATAGGGCAGAATAGGATATAGGATACTTTTTTTTGGCTGTCGAGTCAGGGGGTCCGGATATTTTAAATTGAATTTTGTAAATATAAAACCTCTTCTCGAATAAACGACTTGATTGATTTGCCTGAAATGTTGTATATAGACAGTTCATAGGGTAGAATAAGATATAGGATCCTGTTTTTTTGGCTGTCGAGTCAGGGGGTACAAATATTTTTAACTGAATTTTGTAAATATAAGACTTCTTCTCGAATAAATGGCTAGACCGATTTGCCTGAAATGTTGCATGAATACGTGTCATAGGGCAGAATAGTATATAGGATACTTTTTTTTTGGCTGTCGAGTCAGGGGCTCCGGATATTTTAAATTGAATTTTGTAAATATAAAACCTTTTCTCGAATAAACGGCTTGACCGATTTGCCTGAAATGTTGTATGAATACATGTCATAGGGCAGAATAGGATATAGGATCTTTTTTTTCTGGCTGTCGAGTCAGGGGGCCCAGATATATTAAATTGAATTTTGTAAATATAAGACTTCTTCTCGAATAAACGGCTTGACCGATTTGCCTGAAATGTTGTATAAAGACAGTTCATAGGAAAGAATAGGATATCGGATACTTTTTTTCCGGCTGTCGAGTCTAGGTACCCAGTTTTGCACATGTGTGGCCTACTCTCGGTCAAACGGGTTAACCTTATTAGCCGAAATTTTGTACACAGACAGTCAATAAGACATGGAAGGACAATGAATACATTTTTTTGGTTGGCAATGTCGGGTGTCTAGATTTTTTATATGGAATTTTGTGAATGTGTGGCCTCTTTTCGGCCAGACGGCTTGACCGATTCAGATGAAATTTTGTACAAAGAATAATAGTATAGTATATAATAGGGCATAAAAGGGTAGGGAATACTTTTTTCGGCAATTAAGTGTAGGTGCCTTTATTTTTTGTTAAGTTTACATAGAGTTTGCATAATCATAAAAGTTTGACCTTAGGTCTATCTATAATGACTAAACTTAAGATGTGTCCTAATAAGGCCATAAAACTGTCAGGGTCATTATAAGCCATCAAAATTTACGCGATGGCTTTGCTTGCCCAACGTGTTTTATCTGCTTTGTGGGAAGTAATTCAGAAACATTCGTGTTAACAGCCACATTTAACCTTAGGGTCATAGGTGTTGACTTAGTAGGTCATCAAAACTAAAACTGTCATAAAAAGCCGTAAATGTTAGTGTGTAGTAAAGTGTTTTGTCTACTTTGTAGGAAATATTTCAGCATTTTTTGTATTTTAATAGCCACATGCATCAAATCGAGTCATAGATTAAAACAGTACAGCCTTCAATAACGATAAAGATTATTAACCATAATAATCATAATGATTATTAACTTTAAAATAAGTATCAAGTTTAACCTTAGGGTCATCGATGTTGACTTAGTAGGTCATAACAACTTTCTGGGACATAAAAAGTTTAAAAAAAATTTCGCGCTCGCGCTAGCACTTCTTTTATTAACTTTGTAGGTAATATTTCAACATTTTTTGTTATTTTTAATAGCCAACCACATGCATCAAAACGAGTTTATAAATTGAAACAGTACAACCTTCAATAATCATAATTATTAATAACATTAAAATAAGTGTATATCAAGTTTAACCTTTGTGTCATCAGTGTTGACTTATTACGTCATAAAAACTGTCTGGGTCATAAAAAGTCGAAAAAATGTTTGCGCTCGCTTCGCTCGCGCAGTGATAGCGCCCGCTGTGCTCGCACAAGATTTGTTATATCTACTTTGTAGAAAACGATTCAGCAACTTTTGTATTTTAATAGCCACACGCATCAAAACGAGTCATAGATTGAAACAGTACAACCTTCTATAATGATAAAACCTTCTATAATGATAAAGATTATTAACCTTAAAATAAGTGGATATCAAGTTTAACCTTAGGGTTATCGGTGTTGACTTAGTAGGTCATAAAAGCTTACAGGGTCATAAAAGGTCGTAAAAAATTTTCGCGCTCGCTTCGCTCGCGCAAGCTTTTGTTTTGTTTTTTTTGTTGGTAATATTTCAGTAACTTTTATATATTAATAACCACATGCATCAAAACGAGTCATACATTAAAACAGTACAACCTTAAATAATCATTATTGTTGTTAATCTTATAATAAATGGATATGAAGTTTAACCTTTGTGTTATCGGTGTTGACATAGAAGGTCATTAAAACTGTCTGGGTCAAAAAAGTAGTAAAAATATTTCGCGCTTGCTTCGTTCGCGCAGTAATGGCGCTCGCTCCGCTCGCGCAAGCATTTGTTATATCTACTTTGTAGAAAATATTTCAGCAACTTTTGTATTTTAATAGCCACATGCATCAAAACGAGTCATAGATTAAAACAGTACAGCCTTCAATAACGATTAAGATTATTAACCTTAAAATAAGTGGATATCAAGTTTAACCTAAGGGTTATCGGTAATGACTTAGTAGGTCATAAAAGCTGTCAGGGTCATAAAAGGTCGTCTACATTTTTCGCGCTCGCTACGCTCGCGCAGTAATAGCGCTCGCTGCGCTCGCGCAAGCATTTGTTTTACCTACTTTGCAGGTAACATTACAGCAAGTTTTGTATTTTAATAGCCGCATGCATCAAAACGAGTCATAAATTAAACAGTACAACCTTCAAAAATCAAAATGATTATTAACTTTAAAATAAGTATCAAGTTTAACCTTAGGGTCATCGATGTTGACTAAGTAGGTCATAACAAATGTCTGGATCATAAAAAGTTGTAAAAAAATTACGCGCTTGCGCTAGCACTTCTTTTATTAACTTTGTAGGTAATATTTCAACATTTTTTGTATTTTATAATAATAGCCAGCCACATGCATCGAAACGAGTTTATAAATTTAAACAGTGCAACCTTCAATAATCATAATGATTATTAACATAAAAATAAGTGGATATCAAGTTTTACCTTTGTGTTATCAGTGTTGACTTATTACGTCATAAAAACTGTCAGGGTCATAAAAAGTCGTTAACATTTTTCGCGCTCGCTGCGCTCGCGCTGTTTTAGAGCCCGCTTTGCTCGCGCAAGCATTTGTTATATCTTCTTTGTAGAAAACTTAGCCACATGCATCAAAACGAGTCATAGATTAAAACAGTACAACCTTCAATAATGATAAAGATTATTAACCTTAAAATAAGTGGATATCAAGTTTAACCTTAGGGTTATCGGTGTTGACTTAGTTGGTCATAAAAGCTGTCAGGGTCATAAAAGGTCGTAAAAAATTTTCGCGCTCGCTTCGCTCGCGCAATAATAGCGCTCGCTGCGCTCGCGCAAGCATTTGTTTTATCTTCTTTGTTGGTAATATTTCAGTAAATGTTGTATATTTATAACTACATGCATCAAAACGAGTAATAAATTAAAACCTTCGAGCATTTACCAATGGAGATGTTAACGTTGTAATCCGCAAACATTTTTTTCTGCCGATACTTACGGGGGACGAGGTAAACACGCATTGCACACACACAAATCACACTAACTTGAAACACGCACACAGTATTAAAAATACAGCGTAGTTACGCACGCTCATATGGCCAAAAATGGCTATATGGCCAGCAAAGGGGAACGCCTTGCTTTAACTTCTCAATTGGTAAATGCTCGAAGATTAAAACAGTACAACCTTCAATAATCATAATAATTATTAATCTTAAAATTAGTGGATATCAAGTTTAACCTTTGTGGTATCGGTGTTAGGAGGTCATAAAAACTGTCAGGGCCATAAAAAGTCGTAAACATTTTTCACCATCGCTTCGCTCGCGCATTGATAGCGCTAGCTACGCTCGCGCAAGCATTTGTCTTATCTTCTTTGTAGGTAATATTTTATCATTTTATGTATTTAAATAGCCACATGCATCAAAACGAGTGTTTAATTTTAAACAGTTCAACCTTCAATAATAATAATCATTATTTACCTTAAAATAAGTGGATATCAATTTAAACCCTAGGGTTATCGGTGTTGTCGGTGGTAGGTCATAAAAACTGTCAGGGTCATAAAAGATCATAAAATAATTTGCGCTCGCTTCGCTTGCGCAGTAATAACGCTATATAGCATGTAATAGCGTGTTTTAACAGCCTCATACATTAGACTGACTCAAATACTTAAACAGCAAAACTTGGTAAACCTTGCTTAGGTTTACCAAGTAATGATTAATGACTTTAACAATAGACGATATCGAGTTCGACCTAAGAGTCATCTACAGTGACTTGATTGTTAGGTTATAAAACTGTCAGGGTCATAAAAAGTCATAAAAAATGTTTGCTCGCGCAGCTATTTACCATAATTTCTTTGTAAGAAATGTATCTGGAACTTTTGTGTTGAGTCAAACAATTAAACAGCACAACTTCGTATACCTAACGAAAATGATTAATGACTTTAACAATAGAGGATATTAAGTTCGACTTTGGGGTCATCTATGGTGACTTGGGCTAAGAGATTATTGATCTAGACCTCAAAGGTCATAAAGACACAATAACGCGGGCGAAGCCGCGGGTAACAGCTAGTATTATATATACGTGTCTAAAAAAGCGCGACTGGCTGTACATAGGGGAGTGTTGGTTCCCACACTCATGTATGGTAGTGAATGCTGGTATGGCAGAAGAAGCATGAAAGTAAAATTAATGCTGTAGCAATGAGAAGTTTGAGAAATATCATTGGAGTGACTCTGATGGATAAGGTGGAGAACTACGTGATAAGGGAATGTTGTGGTGTGGTAAAAGATGTAGTTATATAGATAGAGAAAGGGATGCTTAGATGGTTTGGACATCTAGAGAGGATGGATGAAGAAAGACTGACGAAACAGATTTATAAGACAGGTGTGAATAGCCCAGCCGGTAGAGGCCGACCTTGGCAAACGTATCACAACCAGATCGGAGACGTTTAAAAGAAAGGATAAGTCAAAAGTACTTATAACCGGCGAGCATTTATGAAGGCGTTCATGAAAGTGAAAGAAGCGAAAGAGGTACGTCAGGATCGTAGCATGTGGAAAGAAGTAGTCTCTGCCTACCCCAACGGGAAAAAGGCGTGATTTAATGTATGTATTATATATTAATTACCTATACTCTGATTGCTTATACTGTAGAGAAGTAGGTACACCTACAGACTCTGCAGGTATCAATTTATAACATTACCTTATTGATTGATGATTGATCTCTCTCGATGAAGTATTCTTAGAAAATTATGTCTCACCTAGTAGACTATAATTAGGTACGTGCAACTGTTCAGATATTGTTATATATTTATACCTATATATTCCCAGTTCCTAATAATCTACAATATTCAATTTAAGATCGTTCACAAAACGAAGAAAAAAGAGTTTCAGATACCGCGCTGTCATCAACCGACTCCCAAACAGGAGGAGGTTCCCAATTCGTCTGTATGCTTTATTAGGGTTCCGTACCCAAAGGGTAAAACGGGACCCTATTACTAAGACTCCGCTGTCCGTCTGTCTGTCTGTCTGTCTGTCTGTCCGTCTGTCTCCAGGCTGTATCTCATGAACCGTGATAGTTAGACAGTTGAAATTTTCACAGATGATGTATTTCTGTTGCCGCTATAACAACAAATACTAAAAACAGAATAAAGTTTAAAATAATAGAGGGTCCCCATACAAGAAACGTGTTTTTTTCGGCATTTCACGCCATCTATGAACGCTTAGTTAGGTAAACGTCCCATAGATGGCGTTATATTGAAATGTCGATCCCTAACACCTTTGTTAAACGTTAGATGGCGTTATAAGAAATAAAATGTTTATTAATTGTTATTTTTTGCTGGCGAAAAATGATAGTGGTGTTTTTGCTCGATCTTATAAAATACTGTAGTATGGTACGGAACCCTACGAGTGCGAGTCCGACTCGCAATTGGCCAGTTTATTTTTTTAATTATTATTTTCAGCATCACAGACGCAGGTTTTAAAAGTGCAAAGCTCAAATGGGACTGGGCAAGGCATGTGGTCTCTATGCATAAAGCAAGGTGGGCCAAAATCATTACAGATTGGGTCCCCACAGATGGTCGGTGACGACGTGGTCGGCCATGAAAGAGGTGGCGTGACGATATAGTGGCCCACCAGCCTGGCTGGACAGACATTGCGCTGGAGAGAGATTCGTGGAAGGCTATCGGGAAGACCTTTGCCCAGCAGTAGGACATTACAGGTTAAGAAAATAAAAAAAAAATGTTGTGTGTATGTTACGGCATTACTCAATTGTGAACCGATTCGTATTATTCTTTTTTTAATTGGTAGGGTACATTTTCATTGTAAATTTATAGAAATCTATTAAGCATCTCCAGAGATATGACGATATATGTCTCAAACTTGCTACTGAAACTGACTCGCACGGCATGGAAGTCCGTTGTTTTAGTTTTTAAGCTATGTTAATTGTTTTTAGTACAAAGTTTTAGGTGTTATCTCCATATCTCTGGAGATACTTATAAAATCTCGATAAAAATACAATGGGACCAAACGGGAAGCATACCTTCTCTCTCAAACAAAAAAATATTTTTCAAATCGGTTTATGAATGACGGAGTTCTGAGGAAAGTGGAAACAAACATTTAAAAATTACAGGTGAATTGAGAACCTCTTCCTTTTTTTGAAGTAGGAAGAAAATACAAGCCAATTTTCAGGCCGAGCTACGGTATCTTGGAAGCGCCAAACTGTCACATTAGGAGCATTAATCAATGTTCCGCCCCGACTTGCTACTAAAACTTAGTTTACCTACCACCTTCAAGGAGAAAATCTGTCACTATAACCTTTTTGTTCTTATTTAAGTGTCATGCATTATTCTGGCTATCTAGTGACACTACACTGCGTCTGTTACCTTCATGCCGGCGCCAGACTTAAAGTAGTCACAGACGATCGAACTTGGTGCGGAGCGCACCACGAACTGCACGGTGCGATCTATACAACAGACGATCGCACCAGACTTCAAACCGTCCAGTCGTATCGTGCTAGCGTTGCGTGAACACGTCTCCTCGAAATGCCGCCCATTCTATCAAAACAAGCCAAAATTGCTTTAGTTGCGGCAGCTATCGTTACTACATCGCCGTTATATAACCAACGAAAAACTAACGATGTGTTCTTGGCGTCGCTCCGAATCCATTTTTGTGAACGCGCAGCGACGTGTTGCGCGTACGATAGCACAATAGCGACTAAACCGACATGTGGTTCGGTGCGCCGTCCACACGATCGAATCGGTGCGGTACGCACCGCGTTCGATGTGCAAGCGCTCCGAACCAGCCGTACCGATATTAATAATAATAATGTCCGCCGGACCGTGCGCCACACGATCGTATTTGGTGCGGAGCACACCATGTTCGTGGTGCGCTCCGCACCAAGTTCGATCGTCTGTGACTACTTTTAGCTTCACATGTTTGAACACATGTTTGATTGCTAAGTGTGGCACGGGACTCTGGGTATGTGTTCAAAGTTTGAACAAAGATTTGCACTTTGCCATGCGGTGTCGGTCTTTTTCGACACATCAAAGCGTTCAAATGTTTGCGTAGCTTGCCACACTTGTTCAGTGTTCAGTTGCTCGAGCGTTGTTGAGCGGAACGGTTGTGTGCGTGCTACATGCGTGCGGCTATATAATTGACTGGAGCAGCGAGTGCACATGTAAAAAATAATTACATGCACACTGAGTCTACGAAATCGTCGTCCATCTTGTTTGTTGTCTACCAGCATACTGTGGAGAAAAATGTTTGCGAAGCAAGTCGGGCAGGTTACGTCAATATGTGTTCAAATGCTTTGCAAAGTCGTCAAAGATATGTGAAAACCTTTGAAGCTATGTCTGGCGCCCGCGTCAGACAAAAAATTTCACTGGACACTGCCATTGATACCGAAAAACATTCCGGACTATTTCAAGGCTGCAAAGTGGTGGTACCGCCCTAGGCGGACTAGCAGAAGCACTACAAAAAATTATAATTTATTTATACTTAAATTAATTACGTAAAGAAATGTGTCATATCCGTCCCTGTCATTAAAAAAAACTTAAATAATGATAAGATGTTCCAAGAAATATATTTTATTTTTATTATCCTTATTCTGAATTGTGATAAGTCACGTAAAATAGATGTGATTTATTGGAGACGATATTAACAGACATTCCATTCCATCACCTATTTTATTAGATACATAGGTACTAAGGATAATAAGTCTACGCAGATGGTAGGAACACATTACTATATCGATGTTCCGTCTGACCAAAAAAGCTACCACCATCAAGGAGAAAATCTGCCACCATAACCTTACGGTGTTCCGGCAGCACACAGTCCCTGAGAGTCAAACTATTCTAGGCCTTGCTTGTTTACCATCACAAGGTGTGGCAGTGTTCAAACGATTGACTATCAAGAACAATAAAAAGAAATAAAAAAAAAACCTACAAACCTTTGTCAAGTCATCCAGCCTTTCTAAGTCATCCGATATAAAAAAGCGCGAAGAAAAGATTATGTCAACACTCAATACGCGTGATAAAAACTTATTGGCTTTAGCAGAGCTCAGCTTAGCTTTGGTGGATATCGACCCGTAAGACCAAAGATCAAGCGGCTAATCTTCAAACTTTTTGCGGCAATCAAAATAAAACTTACACCTCATATTTGCATACTCAAACTAAATATTTACACTTAATCATCGGTGCCAGTGACTATTAAAACTATTCATATTTCGTTCCGCCTCTTCAGACAATACTTTTTATTACCAAACTTTTTCGATATTACTTTTTTAAAGTTGAAGGTCGCCGACTTCTTCTTGTAGATGGCGCCAATTTTTTTGTCTATGTTTAAATTCTAGATAGTCAATAAATATTGTATGAACACTCGAAGCTGATAAAAACGTTTTCTCCTCGATCTTTAGTACTTACATGTGTTTATTTTATTTAAACAGAGGTCAGGATTTTGTCTTTACAAAATCCTAAACCCTGGTGGCGATAGGAGGATCGATAGGAGCATAGTATGTTTGGCAACCCTACATTAATCAGGTGATTTAAACTTTTTTTTAGTGTGACGTTCAACGTTTAGATGAAAGCTGAATGGATCATTAATTTTTTATATTTCTTTTTTATTTCAAAGCAATAAGTTATTAATATCGATATGATCTATTTAATATCATTTGACGTGCAGATTTTTAACTTTCCCATAAACCTACTGAATAAATGCTTCGACGTTTGACATTATTCGATGTTCCGCCTAACTTGCTACAAAAAAAAGTGCTATCCACCATCAAGGCGAAAATCTGCCAGAACTGGCAATCTGGCAGAACACGTCCCTTGAGAGTCAAATTATTCTAGGACTAGCGTATTCACACCTTCTTTTTCCACATCATCGCTTACCACCATGCGGGATAGTGGTCAAACGTTGGTCTTCAAGATCTTCTAGCTAGATATCTAGTCGTCAAGATATAAAAAATAGATATTAATAAATAAAAATTTACAATTGTATAGACTTGCATAACATTTGTAGAAAAACCATAGTAATATTATTAGTCATATTTCTGTGAGAAAAGCTGATTGATTGATTGATCTGTGTCATATTCTTAAGCAGCAATTGCCCAGTGGCTAAAGCGACGGCCTGGCGATCGAGAGGTCGTAAGTTCGATCCCCATCCATTGCACTATTGGCGTGAACGCACTCCAGACACAAGCATATTTAGCTTAGTTGGAGGGGTTAACAAGACTAATTGTAATGTGCTACCCAGAATGCTGAAAAAAAATCCCGTACCTATTCCCGTGAAAATTTTCAGATAAATCGATCCAGCCGTTTGACCGTGAAGAAGTTCCAAACAAACAAATGTCATTGACTCTAACTTAGGTACCTACCATTCCAACAATTCCAAGTTGGACCATCTACAAAGTACTTGAATTCGTTTGAATGAGTGGAATGTATTAGGTCGAAAGTTGGACCATCTACAAAGTACTTGAATTCGTGTGACGTCGCGCAGTCTGGCCCAACACATTATTTCGTCAAAGAACACAATGTAAGCTTTCATTGCTTCCGCAGTAAGTTTCTTTTTCCCAAAATATGTAAAAACTACATAGTTGATAACCGCGACTTCGTTCTCATTCGCCAAGAATTTTGTCAGTGTAATCAACATTTGTGTAATATGAGTTATTAAAGTTTTGTGTAAAAATCATGATTTCATTTTCACAAAAAGTAGCCTATTTTTAACCGACTTCACAAAAAAGGAGGAGGTTCTCAATTCGTCTGTATGTTTTTTTTTTTTTTTTGTGTGTATGTTACGCGATTTCTCCGTCAATTGTGAACGGATTCAAATGATTCTTTTTTTAATAGGTAGGATACGTTTCCGAGGTGGTCCCATTTTAATTTTAGCGAGATCTGATAAGTATCTCCAGAGATATGGAGATAAACACCTCAAACATAAGATAATGTACTGGTTTTAGTAGAAGAGTCCCAAGAAGATTATACACAATGGAGGTTGCTATTGCATATACTTTTGAAGACTAAAAAATATGAATGAATAATGTTTTTACATCTTTCTTCTCATTGATTTTGGTTTTTGACAGATATTCTTATCATCCCCATCAGTCGACACGACAACCACATTTCTATGCCACTTCCGTTCGTTTTAATGGCTAATCCGATTTTGTTAAAATGTACATACACAATGACATCCAACATGTGAAGTAGGAAAGTAAGTAAAATAGGACATAGGATAATTTAAAATTCGGGGCGCAAATGCCACATATTGACAAAACCAATTAGTATACGCTGCGGTAAATAACGCACTTCAAGACAGCGCTCTACGAGGCCAAAACTAGCCAAATTATCTCCCTTATTAACTCAAGTGCATTATTTTTACCGCTGGGTAATGCATAAATATAATACCCAGTTCATTACACTTATACAAATTAAAAGAGATGAGCATAACCTACAAGCATCGCAAGGCAGGACGTGTTGGCGAACGCCCCACTCTTTGTGATCCGTAATATGGCTTCCGGATGAAGCAGAAACAATTGTCGAATGCCATAGCGTTAGCATACCTACATGTGTTCTGTTTTTGCAGTTGTGCTATAAATATATTAAATGTTTAATAATAAGAAATGTGGATTGCACATTATTAGTAGCCTTGTTAACCCCTCTAACTAAGCTAAATATTTTCGTGTCTGGAGTGGGTCTATGTCAATAGTGCAGTTGCTTTTACGTCATTGTACACAGGATTATCAAAAATCTGGGGATTTACCTCAATCTGTTGACGTAGGAGAGTGTAAAGCGTGTTATACAAGCTATAGCACACTTGTTCCAGTATTCCAATTACTGGCCGAGTTTCTAGAACTAATTGCCGGCATCTGGCTGCAATATTGCACCGTAATGTTTCAGAAAAATGCGTAATTGGATATCTTCTAATACTATAAGAATCTTTGTCTGTCAGTCAGTCAGTATGTCAGGAGACATACTGACTGACTGACAGACAACGCACAGCCTAAACCGCTGGTCGTAGAGACTTGAAATTTGGAGGGTATATCTGTCTTAGTACGTAAGGGTGTACTAAGAAAGGATTTTTAAAAATACACCCTTTTAAGGGATGAAATGGGGGTTCAAAGTGTGTATGGAGAAATAAGATTAGATAGTTTTTTCTATTCCAAACTTTGCACAAATACTTCAGTAAAAAAATAAGTAAATATGTGTTTCAGGCTTTTTCAAAATTCCACCCCTAAAAGGGTGAAATGGGGGAACAAAGTCTGAAAACCAATATTGTTTCGAGTTGCGCTGAAATTTGGCATGCAGATAGTTACTGCGACGTTAGCTCCCTCTGAAAAATGATTTTCTAAAATGCACCTCTTAAGGGGATGAAATGGGGGTTAAAATTTTGTATGGAGAAACAAGATAAGATAGTATTTTCTATTCGAAACTTCACATAAGTGCTTCAGTAAAAAAATACGTAAAGACGTGTGGCAGGCTTTTTTGAAATGCCACCCCTAAGAGGGTGAAGTACGGAAAAAACATCTGAAAATCAATATTGTTTCGGATTGCGCTGAAATTTGGCATGCAGATAGTTGTTACGACGTTAGTTCCCTCTGAGAAATCATTTTTTTAAATTCACCCCTTAAAGGGATGTAACGGGGGTTCAAAGTTTCTCCATACAGAAACAAGATTAGATAGTTTTTTCTATTCGAAACTTGACACAAGTTCTTCAGTAAATAAATAAGTAGTAACGAATTTCAGGGTAACAGAGTCTGAAAATCAATATTGTTTTGGATTGCGCTGAACTTTAGCATGCAAATAGTTATTGTGACGTTGGTATCCGTTAAGAAAGGATTTTCCAAAAGATCACCCCTTAAGGGGATGAAATGAGGGTTCAAAGTTTTTATGGAGAAACAAGATTAGATAGTTTTTTTTTAAACTTCACACAAGTACTTTAATATATAGATAAGTAAATACGTGTCTCAGGCTTTTTCAAAATTCCACCCCAAGACGGTGAAGTGGGGTAATAAAGTCTGAAATCAATATTATTTCGGATTGCGCAGAAATTTGGCATGCAGATAGATGTTTTGACGTAGGTATCCGTCAAGAAAGGATTTTTCAAAATTCACTCTTTTAGGGGATGAAGCGGGGGTGCAAAGTTTGGATAGTCTTTTTATTCGAAACTTCACACAAGTACTTCAGTAAATAAATAATTAAATACGAGTTTCAGGCTATTTCAATTAGTTATTATGAAGTAGGTATCCGATAATATATATTAAAAAATAAATAAAAAAAATTCAGCGCAATCCGAAAATCAATAAACATATTGATTTTCAGACGTTTTTTCCGTACTTTACCCTCTTAGGGGTGGCATTTCAAAAAAGCCTGCGACACGTGTTTACGTAAGTACACGTCTTAAGGAGACGGAACGGGGATTCAAAGTTTGTATGGCAAAACAAGATGAGATAGTCTGTTTTATTCGAAACTTTACTTAAGTACTTCTGAAAATAAACAAGTAAATACGTGTTGCAGGTTTTTTTAAATGCTACCCCATTACAAAAAATCCTGCAATTTGAAAGAAATTTGGCATGCAGATAGTTGTTACGACGTAAATTCCCTCTGAGAAATTATTTTTTAAAATTCACCCTTTAAAGTGATGTAACGGGGTTTCAAAGTTTCTCCATACAGAAGCAAGATTAGATAGTTTTTTCTATTCGATACTTGACACAAGTTCTTCAGTAAATAAATAAGTAGTAACGAATTTCAGGGTAACAAAGTCTGAAAATCAATATGGTTTTTCGGGTTTTATCAATATGAATCCCTATTTCCCTTAGTCACGTGATAACTTGAAAACGAATGAACTGATTTGGTTAATTATTTTTTGATGTCTTTTATGATAACAGAAGTTTATAACGCGGGCAAAGCCGCGGGGCACTTCTAGTATAAATAAATACTTAAAGTTACGTATCAATGTGGAGACTTCATCTCCACATTGATACGTCCCGTCATCGCAAACGTCTTATAGAAGGAGAACACAACAACAACAGGTGAGACGAAATAAACAATATACATACGGCATACAGAACCGAGACGTTTAGGACGATTTAACACGAATCGCCCTAGCAAGACGTGGACAATGACGGTGTGACTGATCCACCAATTCAACGTCGTTTAGCGAGTTATGGAAAAAGCTATGCTCGGTGTATCTCTGAAGGATCAAATTCGAAACTTAGTCATCCGACAGATAACCAAATTATCACTGACATGGCTCAAACAAAAGATTAGCAAGCTGAAGTGGCAGTGGGTCATATCATAGAATCGATAACCGTTGGGGCAGATGTGTTCTAGAGTGGAGATCACGGCACAGTAAAAGAAGCGTAGAGCGCCCTCCAGCTAGATGGAGCGATGATGATATATATGCAAGCTAACTGGTTGCGGTTGGAAACATAGAGCTGAAAATTGAGCTCAGTGGCGTGCCATAGGATAGACCTATGTCCAACAGTGGACGGATACTGGCTGTTAATGATATTGATGCAAAATAAATATTGGTTAAGACATAATGACAAGCAAGATGACTGATGATCACCGTGATGACTGCATATAGCAGGTGTTGAGACATACTCTGTAATTGAACTGGGCACTTTGCCCACCATATCAATTTCAAAAAATTTACTGACGAAGACGAGGTACCGACGCAGGTAGACGAGCAAAAGCTCAACCACATTAAAAATATTCAAATATTATTGTTAAATTTTTTGTATAAGGCTTTTTTAACACTAATAATAATGATGCTTTGCTTTTAAAATCGTCTGTGACTGAATGTACTTACTGTGTATGTGTTTTTTTCGTATTGGTTTATGGCTGTTTGTAAAAGTGTTTTAGGACGTTATAAAGGTTTTCATATTGTTCGTAAAATTATTAACAATTTTTTTTATGATATAAGTTAACAGGATTAGCATCACGCTCGTCGTAGATACGTAGATACCTACAGCGGCACGCAAAATTCTGGATAGCCTTACATTGTTTAACCTATAGAGAGTTCTTTCTAATTATTACCTACATATATAGTTTTATTACTACCCCTGGGCCTATTCACTATTGCTACCTATTTGCTATACTACACGCGATAACGCTATCAAGTTTAGTGCAAATATTTTTATTTCACGGGCGTGTTTAATTGTATTCTATCGCAATCTGTGACACGGACCCGGCCCTGTCAAAACAGTAACTTGTTTTTTATTATAAAAAATAAAAAGTAAATTATAAATTATTCCAGTCCTACAAAATGTACCTACGGGAAAAGTTTTCTGCGATTTCTGATCGACTGCGATTTTGATCAGAGCCGGTAGTTTCCACATGAATAGCGATGAATGTCGAGCAATGATCGTCGTTATGAGCGATGCGTAAACGTTTGCTAGAATGAGATGCAGCTAGACTCAAAGAGCTAAACAGTTGTTATCTGCATCTGTTTTCGTATCGACGATTATCGCTCGAAATTCATCGTGTAGAGAGTAATACCGGCTTTACACTCGCGCTTCGTCCCTCGCCTCGTGGCTCGCTCGTCCCTCGTGCGAGGCTCGTGTTGATCGATGGTAAATGAGTTGCCTGTTTACACTCGCGTGCCGAGTTCAGTCGTCTTTGTAAACATCCACTCGCGTGCGACGCGAGGTCCTTTGACTCGTGCCCCAAAAACCGCTCCGGACGCGCGAGTGACGAGGCGAGGGACGAGGCGAGCTACGAGCGTCTGTTCACACTCGCACCTCGCCCCTCGCCTCGTCACTCGCCTCGCGACTCGTACGCGAATGTAAATGTGGTATAAGAGACTACCGGCCCAGAGATGCTAGTATACAACTGTCTAGCTGCATTTAGACGTTAGCGATGACAGGACACATCGATATCAATGTAGAGACTTCCACCCCAGGCTTTGATCCCTATTATAAACTGGCTCAATTAGTAATTAGGCATCTACAAACATTCTGTATAAATGACCCGTTTTCTATCTAACTTTAATTTTTTCGAGTTCAGGAAATACCGCTCAAAATAAAGTCAAAGTAATCTGACTGATATGACCAGTATGGCTATATACTATGGAATGGTAGACCTACCTGACCGTACAGACCTATCACAAAATGTAACATGTATGTACCTATATCATTCACCTAACTCGGATCACACTATGCTAAAATGTATGATACAATTACAATTATAAATGCATAATAGGAGTGTAACAGCTTTTTTTACTCATATGGCTTCACACGATGAGTGTATTTGGCCAGTGTCAAAATTTAAGAATAGTTATAGTTTTCGTTAGCTTTAGAAAAAAATACAATGAGAGCACACACACGTTTTCACGTTCCCGCCAAAACCACAGAAAAGATACTAGTCCGCAACAGTTTTTGTCCAAGTGACTTGCTATACAAGTAAATTGATCAAACCAAAAGAGGCTTTATTTATCTTATCAATTGTGGTTTCGCATTCTTCAATATTCTTCTCATCTTAACCGACCAGTAATTCATAACGCATGTTACTACAGACTTTATCTGATTATCAGATCTCGGACCACAAGCCCAGACGATGACGCAAAGTATTTGCACCGATCAAAAAAAAATTGCAAGACCGTAACTTTTTGACTGATCACCGTTTGAAAACCAACATCCACCTGCAGCTAAGAAACTCAACATCAAAGAAGTTGCGACCTAACCTCGCGGTTATAAAGTTCAGTATGCTGATACTGATGTTGATATTAAGTTGGTGGTAGTAGACCCGTCTGCAGTGTGGTCTTGTACACGTGAATTGACAGCTTGGAATGATTCGAAGTCCGGAGTAATGAAGTCATGAAGAAACCGGTCTCTTTCAGGCCAATGAATTTGGTGCGATTTAAAAAATGTTTTGCGTAGAGTCTTTAAGGCTTAGTTGTGATGATAAAAAGCTGATATATAGGTGATGTCTTCATGGCTGGTACAGTACATCATTACACCGTTAAATGAAACAGTACTTAATTAAAACTTAAAGTCTAAATGAAAGACTTTAG
Organism: Cabera pusaria; assembly: GCA_954871355.1. Classification (NCBI taxonomy): domain Eukaryota; kingdom Metazoa; phylum Arthropoda; class Insecta; order Lepidoptera; family Geometridae; genus Cabera; species Cabera pusaria. The sequence continues at coordinate 21,786,501 of OX940902.1, forward strand.
TGAGACGAGGCGAAAAATTATATCATATTGAATTTCCGCAAAATATAATACTGTCTGAATCGATCGTGTAGGTATAGATAGTTATAATCTATATATTATACTAAGTGCACTGCACAGTTTTCCATAGAGTTATTTACACAGCTCTGTAATTATAAACAATAATAAGCAGTTATATGTCTGTATTTAGATTACACATACAATGCGGGTTCTTCCATACTACCAAGAATTAGGCACGCTTGAGAATTTTCCTTTTAATTCTCCATTCGAGGTTTAATTTAATTACATATCTTATCTATATATATATATATGTATATATATATATATATTATATGTATATATATATATACATATGTATATATACAGGGTCCAAGGACTCCAAGGGCTACTCAGAGAACCCCCATGTTCTCTGGGTAGCCCTTGGAGTCCTTCGTCGATTTTGGTTTTCGTTTGGATCATATGATTACTAGCAATGTGGGTTGCACTTGTTAACCCCTCCAACTAAGCTAAATATACTTGTGTCTTGAGTGGGTTCACGTCAATAGTGCAATGGGTGGTGATTGAACTCACGACCTCTCGATCGTCAGACCTACGCCTTAGCCATTGGGCTATTGCTGCTAAGATACCATAGATGGGTCCCGTGACTTTGCCCGCGCACATAAGTATTCCATATCTTATTCTACTCTGCGGCCAATTTATACAATATCTATATATATTATATAATATATAGCCTTTGTGCTATTCTGATGTATAAGCATAATATTGTAATGTAAAGTTTCATCAAAATCTTTTCAGTAGCTTTTGCGTGAAAGATTAACATTGTCAATATTTTCATATTTTTTTAACCGGTTTGTTTCATTTTCGTCGGTTTTTTTATTATGTTCACCGATTACTCGAAGACGCCTGAACTGATTTGAAAAATTCTTTTTTCGTTTGAAAATTTGACTTGGGCTAGCATGGCCTTATCCCCGGGGGAAAGACAACATTATTTCCCTGTTTATCGCCACTGACAGGAGATCAACACAAACATTTAAACACTTGGTGAAGTTTAACCCCGAGTTTTGATTTTGTTTCGTATAAAAAAGTTACAAAAACAATTGATTAAAACTTTAAGCTTTCGCAATTTGAAGACATAACAATTGATTATATAATTAGATTATATTATAATATAGTTATAAATATTAAAATAAGGGACTTATCGCGCATAAAACATAAATTTTTATTTAACTCAGTTAAATAAACTAACTTAACTTAAGTACTTATAACCGGCGAGCATGTATGAAGGCGCTCATAAAAGTGGAAGAAGCGAAGGAGGTATGTCAGGATCGTAGCATGTGGAAAGAAGTAGTCTCTGCCTATCCCAACGGGAAAAAGGCGTGATTGTATGTATGTATGTATGTATTATATTGCTAATAGTAGAATGATTAACTAAACGATCAATTCCTGAACATAACCTACCTACTTATACAATTTTTAGGGTTCCGTAATCCTGACAAGGAACCCTTATAGTTTCGTCATGTCCGTCTGTCTGTATGTCTGTCTGTCCGAGGTTTTGCTAAGAGACCGTTTATACTAGAAAGCTGTAATTTTGTAAGGTTATGTATATAATTTACGCCAACAAAGTAGTGAAATAAAATTTAGAAAAATATTTTATTTTAAGGTAGCTCCCCTACATGAGAAATGGGGATGAATTTTTTTTTCGTCGTCTATCCCATCGTGTGTGGTATCATTGAATAGTTCTTTTAAAATGACTTAAGGGTTGCTTATACCATTTTTCGATTGAATGCTCCATTTACGAAATATTACACTTTAAAGTGCAAATGTTTGTTCCAGTAGGGCGTTCCCCACCCCCTCTAAAAGCTAAACTGCTCGCTTGAAAAATCTGGAAAAATTCGTATTAATAGTGCATTTCATGAACTTTAAAGAAAAACTATAGCGGTTAAGATAACTTTATAAATTTAGCAGTAATAGTTGTTGAACTTAGGTGTTGGATAATTTTGTACCAAATACAAAATCCATAGAATAAATCCTTTAAAGTGACAAAGACGAAGTACCCAGTTGCTTGTTTATAACGGGTAAAGACTTGCATTGAATAACGGGCTACTACGGAACCCTACACTGCGCGTGGCCCGAGCCGCACTTGGCCGGTTATTTTATGTAGATACTTAGATTTCAAAAGAAAGTAGTTGAGGAAATTACAGGATAAGCTAGACGCTCGCCTGAAGGTAAGTGAGGATGGCCATTTCAAATACTTTGGCACTACTCGTAAGTCTTTGACAGAGTTCTGCACACTTGGTGATCTTGTGAATTTTGGTCACAGAAAAGATTAAAATGCTTCATGGTTACTGTTCGTAACGATCGGAATATATGTTAACTGGCCTACAACAATTTGTTCCTATTTATATGCAATTTCAATTTAAACATCAACAAAAAAATTGGGTCAGGACGGGCATCTATATAGGATCGTTTAAAAAACTAAAAAGAACCGGCTTCAAATCAAATGTCATGCTATTAAATTTCACCATATCTCTGGAGATTTTTTTTTAAAGATTACTCGCACTTTGGGTTACACATTACTAGTATTCCTGTTAACCCCTCCAACTAAGCTGAATATGCTTGTGTCTGGAGTGGGTTCACGTCAATAGTGGGGATGGGGGTGGGTATCGAACTCACGACCTCTCGATCGCCAGTCCGACCATATATCCATTGGGCTATTGCTGCCTTAAGATACTTTTCGGATTTCGATGAAATTACTATTATACCACACTTGAAATATCCCCTTTCCAAAAAAAAAAAGAATTATCAAAATCGGTTTATAAATGACGAAGTTATCCGCAAAAAACCATTAAAAAATATATATTACGGTCGAATAGAGAAACCTCCTCCTTTTTTTGAAGTCGATTAAAAATAGACGCTAACTACGTTTCCATTCAGAAAAACCCAAGCAATCTTCTAACAAACTTCACTTTAGTTACAAAAAAATCTTTAATTAACGTTTCCTGAACAAAAACCTCCAAAATTAGCCGTGTTCGAACTGTTGTTAGTAGTTAAACGAACCTTTTTCAGTAATTGCTGAAGCCTTTGAGATGTAACTTTTGCATTTCAATTAAACGCTCAGGGCACGTAACGCTAACCTGGTCTACCTTTCCACGAGGAAACCTGAAAGGTCACATGGAGTGACATTTACCTAGTTACGAGAGCTAGGTCACATGTTCAATCATGGATTTTTATTGGGAAGGAGCCTGTTTTCATCTAATATCATTTTAAGAACTAAAAACTTATACCGCTCTAGTTATTTTCAGAAGCAAGGTGGTTATCTCCATATCTCTGGAGATACTTTTTTTTAAATTACTTGTAGGCTAGCGTTTGACCACTATCTCACCTGTTGGCAAGTGATGACGCGGGCAAAGATGATAAGCACGCTAGGCATAGGCCTTTGGCGACAGATTTTCTAACTTGAGGGTGGTAGCTGACCAGGCGGACACTAAATAGTGTCCTACCACCATGCGGGGGTTGTCGGTTTCTTAACGATATTTTCCTTAACGGCACGCCGGGGTTTGAACTCGGTACCTCTTGCATCAAAGCCGACCGTTCTCCCGATTACGCCGTTCGATCATGGATTGGGAAGGAGCTATTTTCATGAAAAAACCGGCCTAGTGTAAGTGTGAGCTCGCGCTTCGAGGCCTCTGTACAAACTAGTCAAAACAAACTTAAATTTGTAGTTCGACCACAGATTATATAATAGTTGTTCGACCTCTAGACCACGTCTACTCGTAGACCGAAGCCTAGACCACTATGTATATGCAATGAACCAACCGCAAATAATATTTAAAAAAAAATTAAAGGGCAATAGCCCAATGGATAAGGTGTCGGACTGGCGATCGAGAGGTCGTGAGTTCGATCCCCACCCCGCCCATTGCACTATTGACGTAAACCTACTTCAGACACAAGCACATTAAGCTTAGTTGGAGGGGTTAACAAGAATACTAGTAATGTGCAACCCACATCGCGAGAAATCTTTAAAAAAAAAAAAAAATTGTTATAGTAAATTTGCTTTCTTTTTAACCGACTAAAAACCGACAAAAAAATTGGGTTTCTTAATTCGACCGTATATATATATCTTTGTATATATAATTCTACTGTACGTGTGTATGTCACTAAACTCCTCCTTAATGGTCGGACTGAATTGGATGAATATTAGTTTGTGTGTTTGAGTCAGTCCGTAGATGGTTTAGATTCACAATTGGACCCGATAGATGGCGCTGCGAGACAACGTCTGCCGGATCCGCTAGTATAGATATATACTTCATTGTTTATGAACCTATTTTGATTATGCTTTTTTTTTGGTTGGAAAGGAGATATACCTAGAATGGTACCATAGTAGTTTTATCGAGATCTGATAAGTATCTCCAGAGATATAGAGATAAACACCTCAAACTTGGTACTGAAAAATAATAGCGCGGCATTTGAAGTCGGTTGTTTTAGTTTTTTAAACGATATTATTATTGTTATTAAACTACGATTCACGGTTTTTATTCCCTTGTGAAATCGCAAAATATGTGATTGAATATGCACCATAAACGGTAATATCTTTTGATTGCGTTAACTTACAAGTTAATTTATTTTCACAGCTGGAAGATACCAAATAGTTACCTCGAGTCGCTGCCGACTCGAGTAACTATTTGGTATAAGTACAGATTATATAATAGGTACAACGTAACAGATACTTCACTCCCCTACAAAAACACAATACCAACGTTTATTTCAGACAATACAAGCAAAAATGTGTCTAAGGCGCTGGACCTAGCGTTGTTATTACTTCGTTCAGCGCGCGATGTACCGGCGCGCCCAGATACAGTAAAGCGTTGACTCAATAAACTAAAAAAAAAGTTTACGAATTATTTTATGCCGGAAAAGTTAATTTTACGCCGTTTTGTCATCGTAGTATCGGTAGCATAAAAAAATGAAACATATTATGCTTGTTTTTTGTCAAACCTGCAAAATGACTAGGAAAAACTTAAATCGTTTCTAATATAGAATACGAATGCGCAGTTATCCCGTCATTTGAAAAATAATATACGTTGCGCGCGCGTGAGCAGTGACAACCGACTGGCAGATAGTACCGGCGCAGGTGTCGAAAGTTTAGGTATAAATCGCAGTAGCTATGGGCGAGTGAGGGAGGCCTGCGTATAAGTTTCAACTTATATCTCTACGCGTTCTCGAAAAAAAGGTTGTTGACAGACGGACAGACAGACGAGCAATAAAGGGATCCTATATAGGATCCCTTTATTGCTCGTCTGTCTGTCCCATGAACCCAAAAATGAACCCATATGGGTTCATTTTTTTCATTTTAAGGTACCGAACCCTAAAAAGAATAAAAACTTAAAATGCCGCACTATAGCTAGGCATTTCCAGTACGTAGCAAGTTTCAGCTGTTTATCTTCATATCTCTGGGGATACTTATGAGATCTCGATGAATTTACAATGGGAATTTATATCCCAGGCCAGAAAACATCTGTGATGGTGATGTGGTTTATCTTTACCTACCATAGTACTTTACATAGTATAACGCAAAGTCGCATCCCGCTATCACTGACGCTTAGATCTTTTTAACCGACTTCACAAAAAAGGGAGTGGTTCTCAATTCGACTATATTATTATTTTTTATTTTGTTTTATTTTTATGTTTGTTACCTCAGAACTCCGTCAAATCTTAACCGATTTGAGAAATTCTTTTTTATTTAAGAGATTATGCCTCCCGTTTGGTCCCATTCAAATTTTATTGAGATCTGATAATAATCTCCGGAGATATGGAGATAAACATCTTAAATTCTAGATCGATGCATTTGTATACCTTGATGACATGATAATTAATTAAACTAATTACTCGCTAATTTGACTACCGCGGCATGTGAAGTCGGTTTTTTCGTTTAGTACGATCTTAAATTATGTACTTCGCAACAGATTTTATTGCGGTCTTCAGTGATTCAAGAGGAAGTTTTGTAACCAGGATCGAACGCGGGCAAAATAGCGGGACGCCGCTAGTTAAAAATATATAACGAATAATGTATACATCGATTGATCGACATTTTGCTCTATCCGCGAAGCTCCCATAAATATGAAATAAGCTGTATAATGTAGGAGACAGAAAAGTTTTAATGGAATAAATTTTCCTTAGAAACTATTTTATCACCGTATCTTCCTACTCTTGCCATTTCAAACTTTAATAACTACCTTAACAAGACCGCATGAGTAGGTAGATAGATATATTTTGATAATTTGAATGTAAGTACCCACTATGTAGTTCTATGAAGTCGAAAGAAAACTTTTTCTTGCATACATTCATAACAAAAATATTAAAGCATTATAAAAATACCTAATCTAAACTAATATTATAAAGAGGAAAGATTTGTTTGTTTGTTTGTTACGATTTAACTTAAAAACTACTACACTAATTAAAAAGAATATTTCACTAATGGAAAGCTACATTATCAGCGAGTAACATAGACTATTTTTTATCCCCGTATTCTCACGGGTACGGGAACTACGAGGGTGAAACCGCAAGGCGCGGCTAGTTAAAAATAAATAGAAATATTTCGGACATTTATTTTAGTATGTATTTAATTTAGCGCCATCTGTCGTCGCAATGAATAAGCACGTCAGCGTGAATTAGACCCTGAATCAACGCAGTTTTGAATGAATCAAACAGATATCGCTTTACGCAATAATTTGTTTATATGTTTACAAATATTAAATGTTGATCTATTATTGTAAGTCTGTGATTATTGTACGTATGAAACAGCTGATAACATGATAAGAAGCCGTGGAATTATGTACATTTAGTTATACTTAACAGTAATGAAGCAATATTGTGTATAATGTAACCGAGGGGTGAAGTGTGTCAGTGCAGTGGAAATTTTACTAGTGTTGTGTAGTGACCATAAATCTGGGACAATTCTAAACATAACCTCAAAACGCGACAAGGCCAACAACGGTTTGTTGATTTTATATCAATATTAGTTGATTATTAATTAATAAATTGATAATTAATAAGGTGGGTTAGATTTGTTTTCGTTATTTTTTTATTTTGTAGTAGGTATACCTACTTAATCGTGAGCGCTAACAAACAATTTCTTCAAACATTATGATTTAATATCAACGTTCTCGTTGTTTGACACAGATCATTTTATTATATTATATACAAATAGGAAGAATCTAGCAAGGTAGGTATTTAAACTAGGTACCTATGCTAATATTGTAATCCGTTTAGGATCGGTTAGATTCAGTAATGTTTTTTTTTGATGTCGTTTTTTAAATTTGTTTATAATTATTACTAATGTTATATACCTTACTAATGTTGTTCATTATTAGGAACTTAAACGATTATGCTTAGTATTATTTAATTTTCACTAAGTACCTCCACTATAAAATCTTAAAAGGGATTTGTATAAAACTGTAGGAACGCTTAATTATGAAATGCTTAGTTTAGCTATACACTAAAATTTTATATAAGTATGTACTTACTTAATAGAGCGCAACAGTTTCAATGAGATAAAAAAACAAGTAAACGGTGCACTCACCTCAGAATGCAGTGATAACTACAAACGGCTAAAATTAGGAACATTTCTGAGCAAAGATAAAAACCTCTAAAAGGAAACACCTGTTCACTACAACTAAGCTAAGTGGTCATAATTCTTAGAGGATACTTTACACTAATGACTTTTAAAACGGACTCACCTAAAACGTTATCGCGTCAAGTATATAGAACTGTTCGAATGACTCAACAAAGTCGTCGAAAGTGACTTCTTTTTTTTGACACTGGATGCCAGACGTCGAAACACAGGCATGTCCGTCACTAACACAGCACAGAGAGCCGCTTCAACACCACTATTCCATATCCTTAACACTGCATTCCACGCGACACGTCCGGGGAATAGAGCGAGTTTGGAACTCTCGAAAGTTTTCGTTATCGTTTTCGAAATCGCATCAAGCGCATAGTTTGTAGGTAATTGACGACGGCCGTCGAGTGCCCTAATGTGACCGTACCGAGAACGACCCACGCGAGGATGACCACAATAACGCCGAATGTGATCACACAGTCCAAGAAACGATACAATTTAAGACTTTGGAACCAGTACAGGTTACAGGGGAGTGAGAGAAACGAGCTCTTAGCAGTGACTGGACTGCGCTTGGGCCGCGCAGGATGCGGCCCATTAGGTAAAAGAGCGACCATTATTGTATTGTCGTGGGCTTATCGTAGTGCTAGTGTCTCGTTGGATTGCAGGGAACCAGCGAGGCGGTCATCATTTTAGATAAGTCATTAACTTATCTCAACTTTTAGCATGTCATTTCTGCTATATATATAATAATTATCAAAGAAAAAGAAGAAACTCAATATAGAACCCAAGGAACAGCAGTGTATATCCAAATAAAGTAGTGCTTATTTCATTATATTTGTGAGAAATATATTTTTTTTTATTCGAAATATATTTTTTTAGTATACATATTCCAAATTTTTAGTTTGATGTGTAATTTGGCATTAAGTGGCCACATAACAGTCACGGGACCGGATCCAGGGTTACTCACGCTCATTTGTTCAATTGGACAGTTAAGTACCCGCCCGAGGCTCTCAAGCAGACCGCTTCCGCTCACACAGGAACAAATTAACATTCATAGACTGCATTTAGAACAATGCATTTGGATTACAAGAGGTTCTTGTGAACGATCATAGCTGTGACCTGTGACATAAGCAATAGCTGATAACTGATTAGTGATTATTGATATAATTATGCTCGCATTTTTATAAAACAGCTGAATATGACTTCGTGAATCGGTTGATTTATAATTTACTCTTACATCCATAAAATCATGTATTGCGCAGTATGGAAATCAGTTATTCCAGTATTCTGCGTTGCGAATTGGGCACTGACCAAGAAATCAACCAACCAACCACCCAACCAATTGGTTAACTAGTCAGTGGAATTGGGTTAAGTCAAGAAAATGATCTCGCAAACAGACAGTTGGAGTTTTTGAAAGGAATCTTAACCAACACTGAAAGATGTACTGTAATATGATACCACTAAAAGAAGATGAGAACCACACTAAATAAATATCCAAGTCTGTCAGGCGTTCATAACCTTCTAGCCCTTCCTTAATAATTATAAAGAGCTGCAGATCTGATAAGTAATATTTATCACTTAGTCTTGTTAAGCGCCTTCTATTCCTGGAACTCGATATGTGATGTAGACCATATACTGCACGACTCTGGTTCTATCGAGAGACAAATAAGGTGATCCCTTAAAGTGTCGTCGCCCGTTCGAGTTGAGACTTCCTTTGCGTGAGGTCGGGACCGTTCGTTGCGACCGAATCCGACCAAGGATAACTGTAATGGGCCTACAAGGTTGGGATTGATGATTGGAGATTTATTTGTATCGAAAAAAGGTTCTGCGGTACAATGTGATTGAAAACAGACATGTAAGGTATTGGTAAAAGTGGGCAAGACAATAAGTAAAATCATTCCATAACTTTGACATTACTAGTAAATAATAGTGATCTATCTACATACACTAGTCATTTTAGCGAAAATAATTAACCAAGCATTAGCAGAGAATAAATAATAGTACAAGGATTAGTTACCTTTTTTTAAATTTATTATATCCCTTTTTTATATCCCGTTTTACTAACACCATCTCACCTGTTGGTAAGTGATAACGCGGTCGAGGATGGTAGCATGCTAGGCCTAGAATGGGAACCGGCTCTCAAAGTATCAAATGAATATACCACTATGCCGGGAGTTCCTTAAGGATGTTTTTCCTTCACCGGAGAGTCACTGAAATACACACATACTTTTTTCTATAGAAAAATATACTGGTGCACACGGCAGTGCTGGTGATTATATATCGACTATCTTTGACGTCATAGCTGACGATTCTTCCACTGCGCCACTGGACCCTTGAAATACCTAACGCCATAAGGAAGCTGTCATAAGTCTGTCAGATAAGTTCATATTAAGCTCGTAAGAAACCGGTGAAACGGGCTCTAAAACATGAAAAGAAGAAACGGTGTAAAAATGTAACGTCTAAGGAAGGAACGTTAATTTCATAATATGTAAAGATTATTCTTAATAATGCTTAGGTGTAAAATATTTCATGCAAAAAATAAGAACGTGAAAAGTGCTATTTCAAGTATATTAGTTACGTACTTTAAGAAGCGTATATTAACTCTTTTGTGGTACTTAGGTACTCTGACTCACATTAGAAAGTTAACCCAACTACTATTTCACACATTTAGATGTAACCCGAAGACTAGTATTCGAGTTATTCGCAATAAGTCAAGGCGTAGTAACATTCCCACTAAATAGCTAGAGTCACACCACCTTTTCCGACCAATCAGAGCCCGTGCTCGAAATGTACTCGTAGGTATGGCAGATAAAATTGGTGCTAAACATCTTTCTGTAAGGGCTTATTACCGGACCGGGCCTTAATGATTTAATTTGCTTATTTAAATTCTTATCGATCTACACAAGCCTTTACTGTCAACGGCTCCTTTTGTGCTTACTTGGATTTGTTCATTCATGGCATTATTTTAACAAAATGTTGATTGTTGATAGAATTTTTTGAACCTGGCACTTTCATGAATTCACTAAAGAGTGACGTAGTTATGCACGCTGTATTAGTTGTAATGTCTTTTTATTTAACCAGATACACAGACTGATGTTCCCAGTATTAGAGTAAAAATAATATGTTTGCAAAGTTTTGCAGTTGTATGCTCAAAAGATAAAATTTTTTACACGAATGAGTCATAAATTAAAAAAATGACCGTAACACAGTATTTTAACCTTAATCTGCCACCAATAAGGCTTCGTAGACTTAAGTGATTTGTCAATGTGTCAATGTCTATAGGATGTCAATATTCAATTATGAACAATTAATTTATTGCATAGTACCAAACCAGCAGTCCAGCCTACTGCCTAAACAATATAAATATAAAAATGAAGCACTATAACTAATTGAAACCTCGAACGAAATGTCACACCACTATCCAAAAACTTATTAGTAAACGATAGTTGCCTACTAATAAGAAAACCAATTAAGTTGTGTTAATTTCTATTTCTCCTCGAGAACTTTCCATGCTCGTTACGCTGCCTTGATGGTAAAATATTTTTTGAAATATTCCTAAGGCATCTTATGTAATAGCGATTACTGCTCAAAAACACGGAATCCTTTGCAATTAGTTTCCTGTTTCTGTTAATTATTCAATCTACCAAAACATTACAACAGCTTCATTTGAATACCTGATAAAATATTTATAAAAATATAGGTCAGTCCGAAGAAGTCGATTGATTATAAAGCCGGCTTTTCACTATGGGATATAATGTAATGTATGTTATATCCTGAGATAGAACATTTTATCGCTCGTCATACATTTTGTATGAGACCGTTAACACTATGCTATAATATATATTACATCCCAAGCTTTAAATATTATTTCGACTGACTGAGCAATATTTGAACCTCACATCTCCGGACACCGCGTATCCTCCTGCCTCGCCCTCAGTTTTTATTTTGTTTTTATTTTATTTTTATTATGGCTCCACACAATTAGTGTATTTAGCCAGTGTTTGACTGAAACTATAGACAACCAAAGCTGAACTATACATCTTTACAGTGTGAACAGCAATCACGGGACGTAATATATAGCTCAAGATGTAATTTACATTATATCCCATAGTAAAAAGCCGGCTTTACAGGTACATTTTTATTTCAAACTAATCATGTCATTGTCGTTGATGAAGGAATTCTATGTCACTGTCATGACATGACCAACTACATTCATTGATCATCATTCAAAGAGGATCTGGACCTCATTCATGTGTAGGTAGGTCGTTAATATGTATCATGTGTGAAGGTACGCGTATTTAATAGTTTACCTATAATATATGTAATCCATTACAAGATAAGCACATTGCTATCTAGATAGATAGATAGATTACATTTTGATGAGTTTTAACTGTCTTAACTCAAACATAATACGCAAAAATAGCTCCTACGAAATGCACCGTAGTGTACATTGCTATAAAATTAACCGGAATAAATTACGTATACATCTCAAATGTTAACTTATTAGAATTTAGATAGCTTCATGCTTAGCGAGTGTGCTAAACTAATTATGTCCCAGGAGTTCACTATTTAAAATAATTATAGCACATAACTGCGACAAAGATGCTTACTACTAGGAATTAGTGAAAATATTGAGATAATCGCAGGCTAATCTCTCTGAGAGTAATTAATCAGAATTCAAAATGCTAATATATAATAACCTACGCCAATTTAACGCCCAAAAATATGTTGATAGCACAGTAAAATCATGCGAACTATTTCTAACAAACGACTTAGACAAAAATAGAACTATTCGTCTAGCTTACATGAATATATTCACGGCAAGCCAATTCACATCAAAACGGCGGCACTAATGCATTCAAAAATGTCGCTCTAGTAACTAGTTCAATCTGGATCGAAGTGGAACTTAGATTAAAGTAGTTTAGAATAGTTTATACTAAGTCAAATATGCTAAGTTTAATGGATCTGGCCCATGTCAGTTAATGAACCACGCATTTCTAGTCAATATCCAGTTAGTTGATGATAATATTTTGATTAACACGTTTTATTTGTAACTTATGATTGCTTTTCAGGAGTACAGAGATGATTAAATACATTATGCTGACAGGTGTCATTTAACAAAGGTTAACCTTTAAAGGTAAAACTACGTGCCATGCCATCATGACAATGATGATTAGAAGTTTGTTTGTTGATAACCAAGTTCAGTATATTTTTCTAAAGTTTTTTTCTAATAGAACGTACTATCAAGCGTAACTTGCTTAGTTTTGATTATTCTCTATAATAAATTTATAGTGATACTTCAGGATCAACTAGGTCCGAGGTGTTACCTACTTAATACTTTAAAATAATAATATTACAAAGTTGTTTATGAAACTAATTTGACTGAACTAATTCGTTGTATACAAAGGATTTTTAGTTTTTAAAAGCAATGTATTTGCATTATTTCAAAAAAATCTACGTGTAGAAATGAACCTAGCACATTGAAAATCAAATGCTGGTTATCCTCCTTTTGGGCGAAGAGTAAAATATATATCTATCAACATTCAACAGTGCCTTAACTTCATAGAATCACAATTTTTTAAATAAATGTTAATGTATTTATTAATGTACCTACTAGAGTATGCATAGTGTGTGCATAAATGAGTAATAATTATTCCTATACTTTCATAATCTACAATGTGTATGTGATAACAAGTTTAAATACATAATAAAGATAGCCTCCTGATCATCGGCTTAATTCTAGTAAAATGCAGTTTGTAAAACTTGTATCTTTGTAAATAAGTAGATACCTAATTATAGAATGTACACAGATAGCATGCTTCTTGTGTAAGTGTCATTAATGTTCTGGCCGATGTCTTATTCTTAATTAGCTGCTGGATTCTAAAACCATTTTAAGATAATATTTATATGTACTCCCAGAATTTTTTAAATAGTTTTTATTTATTTTATCTCACTGATTGGTATAGATAACTCTGCACATTATTATTATTTAAAATGTTATAATTTATGTGTATTTTCATTGCTTGTTATAATAATTGTATCGTCTTTAAAAATATCATAATCATGAAATCTTCAATTAATTTATATGATAACATCAGTATTTATGAATGTATATTCAAAATCAGTCTCATTATATTAAAATTTATGGATATTCTAATTTTCGTTCAAATGGATACAGATGCTTAATTTCGTGCTCACCCTCTAGCCTTCGATAGCTCAGTTGGTAGAGCGGTGGACTGTAGTTGGTTAATGACGGTAATCCGTAGGTCGCTGGTTCAAATCCGGCTCGAAGGAAGCTCGATGAGTTAATTTTGTTGCACTTTTAATGCAAAATAAATAAGTGACTACTCCGTTTTGCACATACAAATGAATATATTCGATAGTAGCAAAATAGTATTCCAAATTATTTTGTTTTATTGTTAATTATTGTAATTAATAATTATTTGTTACATTACAACTACAAAGTATTAAACTTAGGTCAGATATCAAACAATAATACGTACTTACGTTTAACCTTTGAAAATGCTAGTTTTTCCTTAAATAAATATTGCAAGAGCCGAGTGAGTAATTATTGTAAAAATAAACTATAGACTTTTACATATAACTACTTTTTACAATTTTGTTAATTAAAACAAACATAATTGTTGACTACGTTTAATTGATTTTTATCATTTTGTTAATTAAAAAAACATAGCGCAAAAAGTACTGTTTCCGCCCGGGATCGAACCGGGGGCCTTGTGCGTGTGAAGCACACGTGATAACCGCTACACTACGGAAACGTCGAGAAAGGCACCGAAAATATCATTAGCTTGTAACTGTGACGAAAAGATTACCTTTCATAATTTTGACACTCCATAACGAAAATAATGATATAAACAAAACATTTCATAGTTTTTAGAAAGTTATTTTACCAACTTACCTTAATACCAGTAAAAACACTACCACAAAACGAGAAAATGAACAGACACCTTCCCTGAAGCGGGTTAGAAAGCTGATGGACGAGAAATGAAAGAATTTGCCTTATATACCACCACAAATTGAATGAAATACAGACCACCCGCTGAATAAGCATCATTATAATAATATTTTCTTCTGGGTGTGTCTCTATCATACATTTGCTATTTGATCGCACCCTGTGTTCAAGTCATCTTTGTCTTGTACCAACAAAAACATCCCACCCTGCCGCTGTGTTTGCATTTCCCCCAGTTTTACATAAATTGCTGTTTTTTTGCTAGTGGCAACTTTTTGTGTAGCTATGTAGGAAGCAATGGATGTTATTTTATCTGTAAAGCTTTTTGTATTTTGATAGGTGTGAAGCAGTAGTGAAGATTCAAGGCGACGATTTACGTCAAGTTATTTGGTTACTGAAGGCAAAAGAATTATAGAATAATTTTGATTTCTTAAGGTTCTTTTTCTTTAATAAGATTGTTTGAAAAACTAAAAACCCGCACTAGTAATTTTCAGTAATTGCAAGGTAGGTATATCTCTCTATATATCTCAGGAGATATTCATCATACTAATATTAATTGATTGTACAATGGGACCAATCGGGAAGTATCCTTCTTAAACAAAAGATTATTTTTTTATTTATTTCTGGCGTAGGTACCTACTTAACAAACATTAAAAAAAACAGTTGAATTGAAAACCTCTTCCTTTTTAACCGACTTCACAAAAAAGGAGGAGGTTCTCAATTCAACTGTTTTTTTAATGTTTGTTTCATCAGAACGCCGTCAAATCTGAAAAAATATTTTTTTGTTTGAGAGATTGGTTTCCTTCCTTCCTTTCCTTCCGTTTGGTGCCATTCAAATTTTATCGAGCTATGATAATTATCTTTGGAGATATGGAGATAAACAATATATGCAAAAAAATTATGTTTCTTTGAAGTGTTTACACACTTTATATTTTTGTAAATTGTTAAACACAATCCAAAATTTCTGTAATGATTTCTTCCGAATGATTAACTTACGTAATAAGTAGTCATAGATGGCGCCACCAATGCATAATTGGGTTAACAAATGCAATCCACTAATTTCGTCGTAACGACACTTCGCACCGTGGCTTAATTGGCAAAAGCACCGGAACATGTTATTCCGGAGGTTGCGGGTTCAAGTCCCGTCGGTACGATGAAATTTTGGTTTGTGTTTAACAATTTAATATAAGCAAATTGGTATACTTAGATGACATGATTATAACTAGCCAGCACTTTGACTATCGCGGCATGTGAAGTCGGTTTTCGTTTTGTACGATCATAAATTATTGGAAATGTGTTAAAAACTGACTTCTCGTGCCGCGATAGTAATTTTCAGTAGCAAGTTTGAGGTATTAATCGCCATATTTTTTGATAAAATTTAATAAAGGAATAATTAAATACGAATATGAAGAATTAATTGACCCCTTTGTCGTAAAGGCTTGACTTCCAAGTGAGAGGTCGCCGGTCGTTATATCTAAGTTCCGCGTGACTTGCTACCAAAAAGTAGCTTACCCACTTCCCAAAGAGAAAATTTGCCGCCATAAATATACTTAAGTACGGTGTTTCGGCAGCACAGCCCTTGAAAGTCAGATTATTCTAGACCTGGGGCCTTATTCAGTATGACCAATGAGATAACGCGTTCCTTAACGCGCCACGTTACGTTATTGAAAAATTGTATTCTGTATGCCACACGATAGGTAAATAATACAAAACGCGCGCGTTACACGTCCTCATATGTCACGATATTTTGACAGATCAAAACGCGCTCATAACCTTACCCTACTGCGTTTTAATTGGCATAGAGAATACCATAACGCGGAGAGAACATAACACGGCACGGTAAGACTTTAAAATGGTCATACTGAATAAGGCCCCTGTTGAATTATTCTATGCCTAGGCGTGTTCACAATTTTCGACCATATCATCGCTTATTAGTACCACCAGGCGAGATAGTGACCAAACGCTAGCTTAAAAGATATAAAGAATAAGATTGTTTAAAAACCTAAAAGAACCGACTTCAAATGCCGCGCTATTAATTTTCAGTACCTATTTCGATGTGTTTATCTCCATATCTCTGGAGATACCTATCAGATCTCGATAAAAATACTATGGTCCCACCATTGAAATATCCTCTTTTCAACAAAAAAATAATCATCAAAATCGGTTCATAAAAGACGAAGTTATCCGCGAACAAACATAAAAAAACATATTATATATGTACGTTCGAATTGAGGAGCATCCTTTTTAGGGTTCCGTAGCCGAATGGCAAGAAACGGAACCCTTATAGATTCGTCATGTCTGTCTGTCTGTCCGTCCGTATGTCACAGCCATTTTATTCCGAAACTGTTAGGAATACAGAATTGAAACTTGGTAGGTAGATGTATTCTGTGAACCGCTTTTCGATTATTATACAAAAGTAAAAAAAATAAAAGTTTAAGGGGGGGCATCCCATACATGGAACTGAAACAAAAAAAAAATGTTTTCTTCAAACCTATACGTGTCTATGGATAGGTCTTTAAAAATGACATTGAGGTTCCTAAAATCATTTTTTCTCAAAGTCAATCGTTTGAAAGATAGGCGCGTCTAAAGTGGTAAAATGTGTGTCCCTCTAACTTTTAAAGTATGGGAGTAAAAAATCTAAAAAAAAATATATGCTGTAGATCTCAATAAAAACTAACAACGAAAATTGGTTTGAATGAGATACATCCAGCAGTTTTTGACATATGGCGACCGCAAAGATAACTTTGTATTTCATACAAACACTATGAAAAACAAAGTTAATATTGTAGTTGCGAAAAATCATAGTTATGGAATACTTAACTGTGTTACGGAACCCTACGAGTGCGAGTCCGACTTTCACTTGGCCAGTTTTTTTTGGTAGTCGGTTGAAAAAAGTTAAACAGGCACAAATGTAAGCACGTGTTGACAACGTGTTTCCACGTGCGTTGTTTTTAATATAACGATCTGTGAAGTATTCCAGCCACTCAGTAGGTATTCCTAGTTAAAGTCAGTGAGTGCCTATTTATAGTGACTTGTTGAGATCTTGTCGAGACAATGATGTCTTGGATACGAGACCCACACGAACGTTCACATCCTGATTATACTATTGTAAATAACCAAGTAAGTGAGTACTTAAAACTTAAGTGAAGTCTACTTTTATAGAGTTCCGTACCCAATAGGTATCACCGGAACCCTATTACAAAACTGTGCTATTATAGTACTATTAAGTATTCTGTGCTATTACTAAGACTTCACTGTCGGTACATCCGTATATAAGGGTGGAAGTCTCTTCATTGATAGCGATGCGTCTTGTCATCGCATACGTCTGCTAGAATGAGATGCAGCTAGACAGTTGTTATCTGCATCTCTTTTCGTATCGACGATTATCGCTCGAAATTCATCGCTATACATGTAGCGAGGCTATCGGCCCAGAGCGCTGTATCTTATAAACCGTAATTTTCATAGAGTATGTATATACATACTCTGTGAATATTTCAACTGTCTAGTAGACAAGAGTTAAAGTAACAATAAAACAAAAATCGGTTTTACAATCGGCGGTCTTATCGCATAAAGCGATTTCTTCCAGACAACCCCATTCAATTCAACTAGTAATACTACTATAGCCGCTAAACTAAAAATATTAAGACAAAAAGTTAAAAATTGAAGCGGGTCCCACAAGAAACGTGTTTGTTTTAGGCGTTTTTTCTTGATCTAACAAACCGTAATAGATAGCGACTTGAAATTTGCTCATAGCGTGTATGACTATGGCTGCTATAACAACATATAATAAAAATTAAATTAAATTAAAAATTAAAGGAGTATCCATACAAGAAACGTGTTTTTGTATACAACATTTGTTCAATCTTATTTATTGTATACTGTGGTACGGAACCCTACGAATTCAAGTCCGACTTGCACTTGGCCTGTTTATTTTTAACCTCTTACTACACCAATAAGGCGAATTTTTCAAATAATAATAAATTATAAGTAAAACATATTTTTAAAAACAAGCTTTTATCTGGGACAATGAATTAAATGTTAAAAATAAATTCTAGTAAGTATTTGGCGTGTAGGTACTTACCTATATTCTTAAAAGCTTGAAGCACTACCCGTTTCTCAGGCTAGGTAATTACTATACTTCAGTGCCTCAAGCTTAGGTGTAGATACCGACTACCTACCTACTAGGTACCTAAGTATTTAAGAGAAGGCATGATGTTTTAAAATATTCCGACCCGACTATTCCTATTCGAGTCAGTGGGGCTATGTTGCTTTACAACAGAAATCATGGCCACCCTACAGCTTCATCATCAGATCCTGGCTATCATTTACGTGTAAAGTGCTCCTCAAGACGAATCATTTAAGCCCAAACTCGGTAGAGTTACGTTGATTTATCACAGAGATGCCGTGGCTACCTTCCAGCTTCATCACCAGACCCTGGATATTATCTAGGTGAAAACTTATCTTCAAGACGAATCAATCGAGCCCAAACTCGGTAGGGTTATGTTGATTTATCACAGAGATGCCGTGGCCACCTTCCAGCTTCATCATCAGACCCTGGACGTCATCTATGTGAAAAGTTATCTTCAAGACGAATCAATCGAGCCCAAACTCGGTGGGTTTATGTTGATTTATCACAGAGATGCCGTGGCCACCTTCCGTCTCCATAATCAGACCAGCTTCATGGTACCATATTATTGTATTGTCACCGAAGATACATAAGTACACCAAATTTGAGTCTAATCGGACATTGGGAAGTGGGTCTAATTTAGCTTGCAAGATTCCACCCGAACAAACATAGTGACATACATACATACATACATACATACATACATACATTGCAAGTTAAATAAAAGCTTGTAGTAATTTATACAAATTCAAGGTCGCTCTCGAGGCGTGAAGCGCATTTTGAACGTTACCGGCGTTGTAACTAGGTTTAATCTCGCATTTTTGCTCTCAGGGAGTGTAATTTCTGTACTTGTACCATTCATTATTCTGTGACAATACTTAATAAATTTTTATTTTAAATAATAAAAAGAAAGTTGAAAGTAAAAAGTATTTATTGTAATACATAATATCGTTTAAAAACTAAAAAAGAACTGACTTCAATGCCGCGCTATTCATTTTCAGTACCAATTTTGAGATGTTTATCTCAATATCTCTGGAGATACTAATCAGACCTCGATAAAATTACCATGGTACTACACTTGCGATATCTCCTTTCGAACAAAAAAAGAATAATCAAAATCGGTTCATAAACTACGAAGTTATCCGCGAACAAACATAAAAATATATAGATATATATATATACGGTCGAATTGAGAAACCTCCTCCTTTTTTTGAAGTCGGTTAAAAAGCTTACTAGCAATGTGGGTTGCACATTACTAGTAGTCTTGTTAACCCCCAACTAAGCTAAATATGCTTGTGTCTGGAGTGGGTTCACGTCAATAGTACAGTGGGTGGGGTGGAACTCAATTTAGACCACTAAAACAATGCACTATGCACATGCAGTCATATTTCTTTTTAACCGACTTAAACAAAGGAGGAGGTTTCTCAATTTGACCGTATACGAGAATATATTTTTTGTATGTGTGTTCGCGGATCGTATAGATGACGATTTTAAATTATTTTGAGGGGCCGGTGGCGTAATCTGGAGATCGATCGGCTTTGATGCCAGAGGTACCGAGTACAAACACCGCCGTGAACCAATGGATTTTTCTATCGAAAATGTATGTCTTCTTTTCAAAGTGACCCTCCGGTGAAGGAAAAACATCATTAAGAAACCAAAAACCCCCGCATGGTGGCAGGACACTAGCTAGTGTTCGCCTGGCCAGTTACCACCCTCAAGCTAGAAAATCAGTCGCCAAACATCTAATGTGTTCCAGCAGCTATCCATGAGAGCCAGTTCCCATTCTAGACCTAGAGTGCTTACCATCTTCGACCGCATCATCATTTACCAACAGGTGAGATAGTAGTCAAACGCTAGCCTATAAGATATTAAAAATAAAATAGACCACTAAAAAATGCGCTATGCACATTCGGTCATGACTTAAACAAAGGAGGAGGTTTCTCAATTTTACCGTATACGAGTATATATTTTTTGTATGTGTGTTCGCAGATAATATAGATCGGATAATCATGAACATTCTTAAATTATTTAAGGTTGTTAAGAAGTCCTTCGACCAACATGCGGTCTTTCCATTTCATTTCCAGTGTAATCCAAGATGTCGGTGGAAGGTGTGATGGTGTCATACAACTACTCTGACGAAGGCGAGCATGCCAACATTCTGACAGTGTCAGCTTCGGGTATCCGTTTCTCTGGACGATGGGTCCTCACTCACGGGTCTATGCTATCACCATTAAAAGAGGCTAAGGTAATTTTCAACCTTTGAGTATTCACCAAACTCAAATTCTTCAACGGACTTCCGAAAAGAAGGAGGTTCTCAATTCGTCTGTATTTTTTGTATGTATGTTTTTTTACTAACCGACTTCACAAAAAAAGAGGAGGCCTCCTCTTTCGTCGCATTCGTCGTAATTCGAGGGAACCTTTTTTTTACTGGCACGGATTATATAATAGTTACTACGTCTACTGGCTACTTTGACTAGTGCGACGTTTGATGTCGGTTCTTTTATTTTTTAAACGATCTTAAATTAGGTATATCATAATTATAGGCTAGCGTTTGACCAACTTACCAACAGTTGAGATAGTTCCAGGGAGGGAACGGGGGAATACATTTGTATGGAAAAGTGCTTCCCGCGTTCCTTCTGAAGATCGTTTAAAAAAACTAAACTAAAAGATTTTAAACGTCTCGCTAGTCAAAGTGGCCAGTAGCCAGTATCATGTCATCGAAGTATATACAAATGCATCGTAATACAAATGTTGATATATTAAAAACGGTTCGATCGATTTCGTTAAAATTTAAAAAAATCGTTTAAATGGGACCACCTGGGGAGCTATAGGGTACCCTTTGAAACAAAAAAACAATTTTCCAAATCGGTTCAGGCATATTCGAGTAATCAGTGAACATACAAAAAGAAAAAAAGATTCCGACGAATTGAGAACCTTCCTCCTTTTTTGTGAAGTCGGTAATTTTTAAAAAATTTAAAACGGTTCTCCTCCTTTTTGAAGTCGGTTGAAAAAAATACATACAGACGAACATAGAACCTCCTCCTTTTTGTTTGGAAGTCGGTTAATGACAAGCGCGGGCCAGCGCGTTATCTTTTTTTTTTAGAAATCTTATAGGCTAGCGTTTGATTTGACCACTATCTCACCTGCTGGTAAGTGATGATGATGGTCGAAGATGGTAAGCACGCTAGGCCTAGAATGGGAACTGTTTTTTTACTGTTTTTTGAGCATCTGTTTTTTTTTCGTGTTATGAACGATATTAAACATATCATATTCCCAAAGATGATCCAAAACGCCCGAGGCAAGCCGATCCTCAACGAAGGTTTCTACAACAACCTGCCAGAGATCCATGTCACCTGCGAGAAGAAGCGATCCAAGAAGCCCTCCGTGTATGATAGTGTGGAAGCTCTCAGCCGAGAGAGAGACCTGAACAGTGAGGAGTTAGAGCATAGTAGCTATCAGATCAGAGTGTTGACTGGCAGGTGAGATATTGCTCTATATTATTACATCTTCCTTTTTAACCAAATTCACAATATAATTAACATAGTTTAAAAAGTAAACCGATTTCCTTGCCCCTCGAGTCAATTTCAGTAGCAAGTTTGAGACGTTTATCGTCATATCTCTGGAGATACTAATCAAATCTCGATGAAATTACAATGGGACCACCCTACCGATTAAAAAATAATTATTCAAATCGGTTCACAATTGACGGAGTAATCGCGTAACATACATTAAAAAAAACATACAGACGAATTGAGAACCTCCTTCTTTTTGGGAAGTCGGTTGAAAAGATGAAAGATGTCTTAAAATAATCAGCTGAGTGTTAGGGTCAATTTATACTAGAGCAGAGTCGAAGAGCATCGAAGCGTCGATCCAAAACTGAACATAACAAACTTAACCTTAATTCCACAGCGTAACGCACACATTACTTCTGAGATTTTAAATCAGCGTTGGTCACGCGCAGACGCGCGAATTCGTAAGACAGCGCGCGTCTTTTTAAAATCTCAGAAGTAATGTGTGCGTTACGCTGTGGAATTAAGGTTGAATTTGTTATGTTCAGTTTTGGATCGACGCTTCGATGCGCTTCGACTCTGCTCTAGTATAAATTGACCCTTATACGTTCTTAACTCCAGGGTAGTCCACGTGTGGCAGTGTCCAATCCTGGACCGCTGCGTGGATGACATCCTGTACAGCTGGACGATCGGACACCGGGATGGAGACGTCGAGAAACAGACGCAGCTCGGGAAGGCGTTACTGTCTGTCTTCGTCCTTATTGACTTAGAGAGCGATGATAGAGGTATGATGTGACGACGTCTTTTAACTACTTCTACTCAGATCTTTAGAATTCACATTTCAATCCGTAACATAGTCCTAATCGGAAAGGTCTTCGAGCATTTACCAATGGAGATGTTAACGTTGTAATCCGCAAACATTTTTTTCTGCCGATACTTACGGGGGACGAGGTAAACACGCATTGCACACACACATATCACTTACTTTAACTATCCCGCACACTAGCTTGAAACACGCACACAGTATTAAAAATACAGCGTAGTTATGCACGCTCATATGGCCAAAAATGGCTATATGGCCAGCAGAGGGGTTCTCCTTGCGTTAACATCTCCATTGGTAAATGCTCGAAGGGAAAGGTGGCCGCGACAAAATAGCTCACGGATTTATCAATATTTAAAATTAATAAACTGGCCAAGTGCAAGACGGACTCGCATTCGTAGAGTTCCCTAATACAGTAGAGTATTTTATAACGATTATTTTTTGCCAGCAAAACCAAAAATACTTTGTTTTTCATAAAAGTCAAAGCATTTATTCAGTATAATGGGCAAATCAAAAATGTGCACTTTCACACGTCAAATAATATTAAATAAGTAGATCATATTCAATAAAAATATTACAGATATAACAGAAACATAACTTATTGCTTTGAATTTACAAAAAAAAAACAATGGTATTGAGCCATTCAGCTTTCAGCTTTCATTTAGACGTCGAACGTCACACTTAAAACACATGTTTAAATCCCTTGATTAATGTAGGTTTGCCAACCGTACTATTACGTGCACCCGCATAGTAAATTGCATTAAAAACCAAAGTTATATTTGCGATTTTGAAAATGTGCTATATCTCAAAAACTGCTGACTATATCTCGTGCAAACCAATTTTCTACAGCATATATATTTTTAAGATTTTTCACTCCCTTATTTTAAAAGTTAGAGGGGGGGACACTCATATTTTACCCCTTTAGAAATTTCTATATTTCAAACGATTGATTTGTGCAAAAATAGTTTTAGGAACCTCAATGTAAT
This sequence comes from Cabera pusaria, assembly GCA_954871355.1. Taxonomy (NCBI): domain Eukaryota; kingdom Metazoa; phylum Arthropoda; class Insecta; order Lepidoptera; family Geometridae; genus Cabera; species Cabera pusaria. The sequence continues at coordinate 21,810,527 of OX940902.1, forward strand.
TTTTAAAGATTATAGACGTATAAGTTTGATGATTTTTTTTTAGCTTCAGTTCCATGTATGTTATTTCCCCTTAATATTTTGTTTTTTTATTTTTAACCGTTCTCAAAAAAAGCAGGATGTTTCTCAATTCGACCGTATATATATATTTTTTTTTAAATGTTTGTTCGCGGATAACTTCGTCGTTTATGAACCGATTTTAATTATTCTTTTTTTGTTTGAAAGGAGATATCCCAAGTGTGGTACCATGGTAAGTTTATCGAGGTCTGATAAGTATCGCCAGAGATATTGAGATAAACATCTCAAAATTGGTACTGAAAATGAATAGCGCGGCATTGAAGTCGGTTCTTTTTTAGTTTTTAAACGATATTATTATTTTTGTAGACACATCGAAAAGCGATTCACAGAATACATACCAAGCCACTAAGTTTCAACTTTGTAGTCCCGATAGTTTCGAATAAAGTGGCTATGACATACGGACGGACGGACAGACAGACATGACAAATCTATAAGGGTTCCGTTTTTGCCATTCGGCTACGGAACTCTAAAAATGAAGCTTCCGAATACGAATAAGTTTTTAAATGATTGAGAAACAGGGGCAGTATATATTATGTTACTCTTTGATCAAGGGGCTGAATCATTTTATATACAATTTTATGAGTTTAAACTTTTCTCAGAGAGCGAAGTGTCAATGACTTTTACCAAAGGTTGTCTGTCTGTGAGAGATCTATTGGCCTTTTGAACTTCCACAGTCCTTGCCTGTCTTAACTGTCTCAAGAGGCAATTTAGGACGTTAATGTGGGACAACCGGGCAACGTCCTACCACATAAAGTGGGCCGCGATGAAAGCGGGTCGGTCACAAAAACCTTAATAACTTACAAACTACGAATAAATTTATTCATAGCTCATAGCTTTTTTTTTATTCAAAGCTCATTTTTTTTCATTTTTTTCTCTTTTTTTTTTCATTTTTTTTCTCACTTTTTCATTTATTCATAGCTTCCAAAATAGGATTGGAAGCTTGAGCGGAATTGGGAGCTGGCTTTGTGAAATAAATATATACATGTGTATATACATTCAATTTTTCTAAAAACATTGTTTATTGATAGAATATTTCATCTAAAAAATACAATTTTAGATTGTATAAATAACAATGTACAAACTATATATAAAGTGTTGATGACACTTAAAAGAAACATAATATTTGTTTATGTTGTAAAGTTCAAGATTGTAAAGTTAATTGGAATAAAAGTTGTCTCTTAATAATATAGTTTAAAAACTAAAAAACAACCGACTTCAATGCCGCGCTATTCATTTTCAGTACCAATTTTGAGATGTTTATCTCAATATCTCTGGAGATACTTATCATACCTCGATAAAATTACCATGGTACCACACTTGGGATATCTCCTTTCGAACAAAAAAAGAATAATCGAAATCGGTTCATAAACGACGAAGTTATCCGCGAACAAACAAAAAAAAAATATACGGTCGAATTGAGAAACCTCCTTTTTTGAAGTCGGTTAAAAATAATAAAAATTATAAATCGATTAATAAGTTCTAACGTGACAAACTAAATAAACTGGCCAAGTGCAAGTCGGACTTGCACTCGTAGGGTTCCGATTCCGTACCACACTACAATATTTTATAAAATCCAGCAAAAAATTCTGAAAGAAATCACGTTTCTTGTAATAAATTGACAAATCGAATCGAATCGAAATAGGTTTTCATTTTCAGAAAATGTTGTTTTATCCCTGTTTTCAGGTAATGAAAAACTCCTACAATATAATTAGAATATGAAGGTAAATTTCGCCATTGCTGCATTGTTACGATAGCTCGGTGGGACATCGTTCAGATGGCGATCAGAAGGATTCCGGTTCGAGTCCAGACGTGATGTTTAATTTTTCCAAGTTTGTTCTTTTGTAAGAAGACTATTATTGGGAGCCAAAAAATTACATAAAACACGATTTACAAAAAAAAAAATTGCTAGCAAAACTCGGTCATCCAGATATTATTATATTATATAACCGTGTCAATTCCAAACAATTATTAAAACAGGATCCGCGTCCTTATTCAGTACAACGCCATCTTACGAACACTAACGCCAACTAAGTGAAAGTAACACAAAGGTAATTAATATAACTAGTACAGTCAAATATTCATAGATAGCGTTATAGTAAAATGCCGAAGAACACGTTTCATGTATGGAGATCCCCTTTAATTTTTAACTTTATTCTGTTTTTAGTATTTGTTGTTATAGCGGCAACAGAAATACATTATCTGTGAAAATTTCAACTGTCTAATTATTATTAAATATCTGGTTGACCGAACTTTGCTCGGTATTTTTTGCCACTTAAACAGACAAGTATGACTCTTCCCGATATCTATTGACGAATAATAATACTATTTTTTGTCATATTTTAAGTTGATTATCAATAAAGCTGATTATTAAAAACACGAATAAAACAACATTTTCTGAAAATGTCTCCTAGCTAGATCGATTTCTCGCCCCCGAAATCCCCTGTAGGTGTACTAAATTTTATTTAATCGTTGGAGCCGCTTCCGAGATTCAGATTAAGGTAAAGACGATAGCGCCATCCTTGATGCTAGGTAGATGGCGCTGCGCGATCGTAAAAAACTTTTTTAAAACTTTTCTTTAATTTTTAACTTTGTTCTGTTTTTAGTATTTGTTGTTATAGCGGCAACAGAAATAGATCATCTGTGAAAATTTCAACCGTCTAACTATCACGGTTCATGAGATACAGCCTGGTGACAGACGGACAGCGAGACAGACAGACAGACGGACAGCGGAGTCTCAGTAATAGGGTTCCGTTGGTACCCTTTGGGTTCGAAACCCTAAAAAGAAATATACCCGCGAATTGAGAACCTCCTTTTTTAAGTCGGTTAAAAATTTAAATTTTACGAATTCGAATCGATGCTGTTTATGAAAAAACTGGAAAGCCAACAAGGTTTCTACGCCAATCATTTATGTCACCTGTACGAATTAATTTTAAATATAAATCGATCGACAAAAGGAGTGTTCACAGATTTCTCTTTCAAAAGAGCAGGCAACGCACCAGCATTGCCGTATTAACCACTTAACGGTAACCACTTACTATCAGATGAGCCGCATGCTTGTTTGCTGCTCTATATTTATATTAAAAAAAATATATACGGTCAAATTGAGATACCACCTCTTTTTTTTGAAGTCGGTTAATAAGGTACACACCTCATATGTATCGCTTTTATATTAACTAAGTCAATAAAAAGACAACCCTCCTCCAACATAAATGTATTTCATTAATTGAACATATAGTAAGCAAAACAACACGCTCCCGCCATCTTGTCTTAGCATGGCTTATTCTTTCCACAAGTGTGTATAAGTGCTGAAAATAACACAAATATTAAATATTGAAATAAATGGATAATTATGGCAATATGTTATGTGCGAATCGATAGGCGATCCATTTATTAAATTACACGGCACAAACAGCCCATTAGATGGCATCTAATGAGCTGATTTCATTTATGGCCACTATATTTCAGCGCAGTAGTTATTTAGCCATAGAGAAAGTATATAATATGTAGAGAGAACATAAGCGTATGCGAATGAAATAGCTATAGAAAGAAAGAAAGAAAGAAAGAAAGAAAGAGAGAAAGAAAGAAAGAAAGAAAGAAAGAAAGAAAGAAAGAAAGAAAGAAAGAAAGAAAGAAAGAAAGAAAGAAAGAAAGAAAAATCATTTATTCAGCATATTCAAATAAAAAATGCTTAAAGTTAAAGAATACAGTTAAATATTATGAAATGCTGAAACAGGCCAGTCTCAGCACAAATGTCACGACTTCCAGGATCATCGACCCTGGAAATACTGGACGCTGATGTTCTGAAAGGCCTGAAACGGGTGCTGGACTAACGCAGAAAAATAAATAGATAAATAAATAAGTAATAAGAACTTAAATAAAATAAAATAAAAAAATAGATGAAATAAGATATTTAAAATATATATATATCATAGGATATTATATAAATAAATAAAAGAAAATGGGATACTTAAAACGTAATAAATAAATATATATTTTGTAAAATACATAAATATTTTAATATAATTTTTATAGATATTTTATCTATAGGGATATAACCCGACTAAATGATGAACACGTGATACATATGCCAGCTATAAGATAAAATGAACAACGTATTTTGGTCGGGTTATACATGACAGCGGGTGAGAGCCAATGGGTGCACTAGAACTCGTATCCAAACATTGCTGGATACAGTTTAATCGCATACGCAGGTAAAGGATAATAAATTGTTGTTCTCTCTCTTCTCTCTCTCTCGCTCTCTCATACTAGTGATTGTATAGTTTTATCCTTCTCATATTATTATTATTATTTAAATGCACATCCGCTTAATTTTTAATCCATTTATTTAGCGATACCTCCGCTCCCGTGACGGATATTCCGATCGCGTAGCGGGGAAATATCAACCAAGCCAGCTAGCGAAAGTGACACAAGTACTACTTCGAAAACGCCTCGCGGGCTACTGAAGTGAGGCGCGCTGGCCGCTTTATTATATAATATTGTGTTAAAAAAAATAAGGACTATTATGGAAAAAACTATCCATTAAATTTCCTTTTAAACTTCCTTTCCTAATTTTTGTGAGTCAGAGTTTAATTCACTTTACCTATACCCAGAAAACGATTTAAATTTCTTTGTTTTCATATTTTTTTATGATCGAGTGAAGTCGTAAATATCGTGTTTTGAACCATTAAATTATCAGGAATGTTTCTTGAAATACATCATTTATTTTTTCTAACCAAAACAAATAAAATTTCATTGTTTGTTGTTGAATCAAAAACTTGTCGATATGGAACATTTAAGCCTTAAAAAAAACTACTTCATTACACGCGCTAGTTGGCTTTTGATGCGAACCTACTGAGACGTCATTGTCAAAAGCGTCAAAGCTAATATTTGTTCATTATTTTTTAAGTGACAATAAAACACATGATAAACACTCATAGTACAGCAAAGATCGTCGACAATTACAAATGTTTGGAATCTCAGGAATGATAGCAATAATTATGTATACATATTACAATTACTTAAGTATGTTAATCTATACCATAAATCTAAAATTACTAAGTAAGCAATATGACATCAATCGAAATCAAATTAAAAGAAAACAAGAGGTTTGACCGATTTATTCATTATGACAGTGACAGATCTCTGGATTGACTTTCTAAGAATCTGAAGTCGCCAGGAACTTTTTTTTTGTTTTAAACGCTTGATGAAGAAATATTCTATTTATAAAATGCCATTTTGAACTGTATTTTATTCTTCCCCGCACCATGAAAACTACTTACGAAAAACTACTGAAACCGCCTTAGGTCGACCATAGACGCCATTGACGCTTGGAATGCTGACGCTAGATTGTGTTTTGAAATGTTATTTTCTGTTGGTTTATTTTAGTTTTTAGTATATATCTAGTGTAAATTCTATTCATTTGTGTTTTGTGAATCCATCTTAGCTATTGAATTCTAGAAATATCATCGTATTTGTGTGATCGTCGGGTTTTCTACCAAGTGGCGGTTTTCCCGCAATTTCGAGTTTCTGTGTTGAATAAAAAGTGAAATTAGTGAAAATAATGAATGAAATAAGCATTTCGAATATCATTGCAAATAAGTAGACGAATCACTAAATAAATTCAAGAAATCAATTCAGGATGGTATGAGTCATGCTGACGAATGTTTATACAATCGTAAAAAACGTAAGTACCTACTTAGTCCCTTTCAAGTGGGTCGGGTTTCGAGCTCGGTTTTTATAAACATTTACGCAATAGGATACCGAATTCTTTGTGTATAGTGGTAGCTGGGTTCTAGAACTTTGATTTGCGTATTGTATTTTTAATATTTCGGTTTTGAGTATCTCATATTCAGGCAAAGATCCAAGATATACATTTCAGGGGTTTTGAGGTGTAAATAAAAAATAACAAAACTAAATATAAACTTTATTTTTATACAACAATGAAGTAAATCTATTACAAAATAAAGCACAGTTTACAGAATAAGAAAATATGGTGTGATTAGTTTTGCATGCGAAGAATTACGCGACGCGACGTTCGCGCCATTCCGCTACTGCACACATTTTCAAAGTGGATTAATTTTTTTTTTTGTTTTAAATTCCCGATCCCTGAGGGGTTAAGAAGACGCCTTATTAAAAAAATATCGGTGCAATAGGTACTTCACGCTGACCACGATAGGAACCGTGATTGTTTGGTAGAATGTACTAAAAATCTCTAGGATTTTCAGGCATCTTCCAGTCATCCCGCCATCCATTGATAGTGCTAAAGTGGTCGGGTGTGGTAGGCAAGATGATGCCGTACTTCACTAACATCTTCTTCATGAATACGACTAATAACGTTCTTATTTTGTAGGTAGTACTTACAATCTTTGGGATCTTCAGGCAACGTCCAGTCATTCCGCCATCCATTGATGGTACTGAAGTGGTCTAGTACGGTAGGGAATAAGGTGACGCAATGCTGCACTTACATCTTGATGACCCTGGCTGTTTCTTGTAGTACTTACAATCTTTAGGATCTGCGGCCAACGTCCAGTCATTCCGCCATCTATTAATGGTATTGAAGTGGTTCGGTATGGTAGGGAATAAGGTGACGCAATGCTGCACTGACATCTTGATGACCCTGGCTGTTTCTTGGTAGTACTTACAATCTTTAGGAGCTGCGGCCAACGTCCAGTCAATCCGCCATCCGTTGATAGTATTGAAGTGGTTTGGTGTGGTAGGGAACATCATCAATAAGGTGACGCAATTCCGCACTTGCATCTTGATGACCCTGGTTGATTCTTGGTAGTACTTACAATATTTGGATCTGCGTTCAGTCATCCCGCCATCCATTTAACGTATTGAAGTGGTCCTGTACGGTAGGGAACAAGGTGACGTTGTAATGCACTGACATCTTCTTGGTGACCGTGGCTGTTTCTTGGTAGTACTTACAATCTTTAGGATCTGCGGCCAACGTCCAGTCATTCCGCCATCCATTGATGGTATTGAAGTGGTTCGGTATGGTAGGGAACAAGGTGACTTGGTGCTGCACTGACATCTTCTTAATGACCGCCGACACCCCCAGAACTAGACCGCCAGCCACGATACCGTGCTTGTTTCGGAGGTAGAGGGCTAGTAGAGGACCACAGGCTACACCACCTGTGAATACCGATTATACACTTTTCATGGGCTTCCAAGTAGCTATGGTCAGGCGTCATTCACTCGCTGTTTTTGTCCTACCGCGTATCGTGGACGACACAACAGATGAAAGTCGTATTTTGAATGTTATCGACGTTGTAACGAGGTTTAATCTCACATGTTTGCTGTCAGAGTTGCTGTCATAGAGTGCATGTTCTGTCCGTAGGATATCTTTTCTGTGCTACGGTAAGCTGATGAAACAAAAACGCATACTGACGTGAAAGTCATATTTTTGTAAATTGTTAAACACAATCCAAAATTTCATCGTACCGACGGGACTTGAACCCGCAACCTCCGGAATAACATGTTCCGGTGCTTTGCCAATTAAGCCACGGTGCGAAGTATCGTTACGACGAAATTAGTGGATTGCATTTTGTTAACCCAATTATGCATTGGTGGCGCCATCTATGACTACTTATTACGTAAGTTAATCATTCGGAAGAATACATTACAGTTTTCAAATCCGACGAGAGATGTTGCACTGCGTAAATCAAATATTATGTTTCTTTGAAGTGTTTCACACTTTATATTTTTGTAAATTGTTAAACACAATCCAAAATTTCATCGTACCGACGGGACTTGAACCCGCAACCTCCGGAATAACATGTTCCGGTGCTTTGCCAATTAAGCCACGGTGCGAAGTATCGTTACGACGAAATTAGTGGATTGCATTTTGTTAACCCAATTATGCATTGGTGGCGCCATCTATGACTACTTATTACGTAAGTTAATCATTCGGAAGAATACATTACAGTTTTCAAATCCGACGAGAGATGATGCACTGCGTAAATCAAATATTATGTTTCTTTGAAGTGTTTCACACTTTATATTTTTGTAAATTGTTAAACACAATCCAAAATTTCATCGTACCGACGGGACTTGAACCCGCAACCTCCGCAATAACATGTTCCGGTGCTTTGCCAATTAAGCCACGGTGCGAAGTATCGTTACGACGAAATTAGTGGATTGCATTTTGTTAACCCAATTATGCATTGGTGGCGCCATCTATGACTACTTATTACGTAAGTTAATCATTCGGAAGAATACATTACAGTTTTCAAATCCGACGAGAGATGTTGCACTGCGTAAATCAAATATTATGTTTCTTTGAAGTGTTTCACACTTTATTTAATTGGCAAAGCACCGGAACATGTTATTCCGGAGGTTGCGAGTTCAAGTCCCGTCGGTACGATGAAATTTTGGATTGTGTTTAACAATTTACAAAAATATAAAGTGTGAAACACTTCAAAGAAACATAATATTTGATTTACGCAGTGCAACATCTCTCGTCGGATTTGAAAACTGTAATGTATTCTTCCGAATGATTAACTTACGTAATAAGTAGTCATAGATGGCGCCACCAATGCATAATTGGGTTAACAAAATGCAATCCACTAATTTCGTCGTAACGATACTTCGCACCGTGGCTTAATTGGCAAAGCACCGGAACATGTTATTCCGGAGGTTGCGGGTTCAAGTCCCGTCGGTACGATGAAATTTTGGATTGTGTTTAACAATTTACAAAAATATAAAGTGTGAAACACTTCAAAGAAACATAATATTTGATTTACGCAGTGCAACATCTCTCGTCGGATTTGAAAACTGTAATGTTTTCTTCCGAATGATTAACTTACGTAATAAGTAGTCATAGATGGCGCCACCAATGCATAATTGGGTTAACAAAATGCAATCCACTAATTTCGTCGTAACGATACTTCGCACCGTGGCTTAATTGGCAAAGCACCGGAACATGTTATTCCGGAGGTTGCGGGTTCAAGTCCCGTCGGTACGATGAAATTTTGGATTGTGTTTAACAATTTACAAAAATATAAAGTGTGAAACACTTCAAAGAAACATAATATTTGATTTACGCAGTGCAACATCTCTCGTCGGATTTGAAAACTGTAATGTATTCTTCCGAATGATTAACTTACGTAATAAGTAGCCATAGATGGCGCCACCAATGCATAATTGGGTTAACAAAATGCAATCCACTAATTTCGTCGTAACGATACTTCGCACCGTGGCTTAATTGGCAAAGCACCGGAACATGTTATTCCGGAGGTTGCGGGTTCAAGTCCCGTCGGTACGATGAAATTTTGGATTGTGTTTAACAATTTACAAAAATATAAAGTGTGAAACACTTCAAAGAAACATAATATTTGATTTACGCAGTGCAACATCTCTCGTCGGATTTGAAAACTGTAATGTATTCTTCCGAATGATTAACTTACGTAATAAGTAGTCATAGATGGCGCCACCAATGCATAATTGGGTTAACAAAATGCAATCCACTAATTTCGTCGTAACGATACTTCGCACCGTGGCTTAATTGGCAAAGCACCGGAACATGTTATTCCGGAGGTTGCGGGTTCAAGTCCCGTCGGTACGATGAAATTTTGGATTGTGTTTAACAATTTACAAAAATATAAAGTGTGAAACACTTCAAAGAAACATAATATTTGATTTACGCAGTGCAACATCTCTCGTCGGATTTGAAAACTGTAATGTATTCTTCCGAATGATTAACTTACGTAATAAGTAGTCATAGATGGCGCCACCAATGCATAATTGGGTTAACAAAATGCAATCCACTAATTTCGTCGTAACGATACTTCGCACCGTGGCTTAATTGGCAAAGCACCGGAACATGTTATTCCGGAGGTTGCGGGTTCAAGTCCCGTCGGTACGATGAAATTTTGGATTGTGTTTAACAATTTACAAAAATATAAAGTGTGAAACACTTCAAAGAAACATAATATTTGATTTACGCAGTGCAACATCTCTCGTCGGATTTGAAAACTGTAATGTATTCTTCCGAATGATTAACTTACGTAATAAGTAGTCATAGATGGCGCCACCAATGCATAATTGGGTTAACAAAATGCAATCCACTAATTTCGTCGTAACGATACTTCGCACCGTGGCTTAATTGGCAAAGCACCGGAACATGTTATTCCGGAGGTTGCGGGTTCAAGTCCCGTCGGTACGATGAAATTTTGGATTGTGTTTAACAATTTACAAAAATATAAAGTGTGAAACACTTCAAAGAAACATAATATTTGATTTACGCAGTGCAACATCTCTCGTCGGATTTGAAAACTGTAATGTATTCTTCCGAATGATTAACTTACGTAATAAGTAGTCATAGATGGCGCCACCAATGCATAATTGGGTTAACAAAATGCAATCCACTAATTTCGTCGTAACGATACTTCGCACCGTGGCTTAATTGGCAAAGCACCGGAACATGTTATTCCGGAGGTTGCGGGTTCAAGTCCCGTCGGTACGATGAAATTTTGGATTGTGTTTAACAATTTACAAAAATATAAAGTGTGAAACACTTCAAAGAAACATAATATGTGAAAGTCATATTCCGAATAAAACTGATCGTCTGTTTGTCAGCCGTTAGATAATATCTGTCAATATCGTTCAAGTAAAAATGACAACCCAAGACGATCTGCGGAAGAAGTTGGGCCAGCAAGAGACCTTGGGCGAGCATTGAGACACAAACTGTTACTAATAAGAAAAATATCTCGTCTTTTCGAAGTAAGGTGCATCTACAGATATCTACACCGTGATGATATTTCGACAGTTAAAAATCGCTTACCACCAGGCGAGATAGAATAATGGTCAAAACACTGGACTATCAGATACATAATATGTAATACGCTGCAGGGATTTCTGTGCGAGAATATTGTGACGACGATCAGATCTCGATAAAATTTGAATGGGACCAAACGGGAGGCAAAACTTCTTAAACAAAAAAAAATTAAAATGGGTTATGATAAGACGGAGTTCTTAAGTAACAAACATAAAAAACAGTCGAATTGAGAACCTCCTTTTTTGTGAAGTCTGTTAAAAACATATTTTTACAATATAAATTTTACCAAAGAAGTAGTTCCATCGATCATCAATCTGACGACTGATCAAAGATCCGTTGGAGACCAGAACGAAGGTTGCTCCCATCATTCCCAGGGGAAGCACGTGACGAGCATACCTAAGAAAAAATACTTATAATTAATTCAATCGGAGTTCCTCAAGGAAGCGTATCGGGACCATTATTCTTCTTAATTTATATCATCGAGGTATGTTAGTACGATGATTTATATTAATGATGACTTGTCGGAAATAACACATCATAAATGCACATTATTCGCTGATGACAGTGATGAAATTTCAATAATTGTAAAATGTATTTCATTTCAAAAAATATTTTAATCTTTTACTTAGTAAAAGTATCAGTAACTAGTTATCCCCGCTGAAGTACTCAAATGAAGAACAAGCCTATTTTGTCAACAGATTGAGACCAATTGTACTGGTATTACAATAGCAGTATTTGCGTCTGCGAATAAAATAAATTGAAAATTGGTTGGTAAATAGGAGACGTTTAGATTCGATGCAATTACTTACCTTTTTAAAATCTGTCCTAATCCGACAGCATGGGAGTACATCAATGTGTCGTAGGTACCCAGAACCAGACCAGCTATCACGCCATAACGGGTGGTCACTAATAGCTAGGAAATTTAAATTATTCAATTTTATTCCATTCTATAAAACAAAGTTAAGATAGTTTAAAAACTAAAACAACCGACTTCCATGCCGCGCGAGTCAGTTTCAGTAGCAAGTTTGAGACGTTTATCGTCATATCTTTGGAGATATTTATCAGATCTCCATGAAATTACAATGAGAACGCCTCGAAAATGTATCCTTCCGTTTAAAAAAATAATCGTACGAATCGGTTCACAATTGAAGGAGTATCGCGTATATTATTACTAACATACGTACATAAAAAAATCAGACGAATTAAGAACCTCGTTCTTTTTGGAAATTGGTTGAAAACCGCATTAAAATCCGCTGCGTAGCTTAAAAGATTTAAGCGTACAGAGGGAGGGACAGACAGCGGGAAGCGATATTGTTTTAAGAGGGAGCGCGGGGTGCACTTTTCCATACAAATGTATTCCCCCGTTTCCTCCTTGGAAAATGCTTCTAGAGCAAAATTTTATTACACAAAAAATCAAGGTCTGCTGTAGCTATGCCCCACCAATTGCAAAAAGTAATATAAGCCTTTTAGTCTCCTCTTTGAGATTTTTTAAGGGTAATATTTCTATTTACAATTGGTTGGTCAAAAAAAGAAAATGATAGGGGCGTAGCTACAGCAGACCTTGATTTTTTGTAGAAAAAAATTTTGCCCTAGAAGCATTTTCCAGGGAGGAAACGGGGGAATACCTACGTTTGTATGGAAAAGTGCACCCAGCGTTCGCTCTTAATTAATTAATTTTTCTTATAATGTAAAGTACGTAGTATTATTATCTGTTCTGTGGTAAATATTATCAAAAGTACGTATCAATTACTTCACAGATACTCTTACCTTTTTATCTATGTCGCAACCATCTGGTGTATCATAATATCTGTAATAGTTCCTTGGCTCTTGGCAATCACACGGAATATCAAATTTCATTGCAACTGCAAATAAATAAAATTTGTAGGTTAATTTTATTATTATTTCTTTGTTTTTGGCTTTTGCGATAATACCACCACAATTTCGCCAATGTCAAGCTTAATTTTATTTATCCTGCCATTGGTCAGGATTCAATCTTAATGTCATACCTTGTGACTTCTATTATGTTGCCAAGAATCTGATGAAAGCAAAAAGGTTATTTATTGTACTGAGTAAAACCTTATTTATTAAACCGTCGTCAAAATGTAAGGTATAAGCTTCTGACCTTCTTTGAACATTATTTTACATAAGTCACAGACCTGCTACATATTAACTTGATCGCGTACACCGGGCCCCATGAAAAACGGAGTTTGTCCCTTTCTTTTGTATAGAAAACTTATATATATATACCATACATATAGTATAGAACATATATAGGACTAGCAGGTTGTTAGACAAGGACAAACTCCCACCTGGGTGTCTCTCAATTGGGCCGCTTTGTTCTTTATTCTTCTTCTACAAAGCAATTACAACCTTAGTGTTAAAGTATACGGATTAAATTGAATTGGTCAAAACATCTGCAGTGCACTAATCTTTTTAACCGACTTCAAAAAAAGGAGGAGGTTTCTCGATTCGACCGTATATATGTTTTTTTTTTAATGTTTGTTTGCGGATAACTTCTTCGTTTATAAACCGATTTTGATTATTATTCTTTTGTTCGAAAGTAGATATCTCAAGTGTGGTACCATGGTAATTTTATTAAGGTCTGATAAGTATCTCCAGAGATATAGAGATAAACACCTCAAAATTGGCACTGAAAATTAATAGCGTGGCATTGAAGTCGGTTCTTGTTAGTTTTTTAAACGATCTTATTTATATATTACGTTTATGACATAAGTAGTATAAAACAAAGTCGATTCCTCCGTCTTTATGCTTAGATCTTCTAAACTACGCAAACGGATTTAAATGCGGAAAAAAATATTCATAAATAAATAAAGTGATTAGCCGTTCAATCAACAGCCTAGCCTCTTTACTAAACAGCGCCGTTCAGCTAAATTCCTGAATGTTGATTTTGAGTTCCTGAATTTCCTAATTGTTTCCTAGACTGTTGATTAAACGGTTAATTAAGCTAGTTGGCTGCGACATATATAAACTTACATATTTTATTTTGTAACTATTTAATATACCACCAGAATATCGACTTGGGACTTACAATGTCAAACTTGGGATGTCAAACTTCTCTGAGAGAGGCCTACGTCCAACAGTGGACTGACACCGTCTGATTACGATGATCAATATCAAACTATTTGAAACAATTATCTCCTTTCATTTCAGGTTTAAAAACGCTACGACCACTATCGTCACTTTTAGACATGGTGCGACCGCCGACTGACAGGGGTTCTACAGTTGAAGTACATTCTACTCCTTTCGGATGTGAGGTATGTATACGCAAAGAGTTACATAATATACTGTGTATACTATGATTGGTTTAGGTTATCATCAACTTTGACTATACAGCGTAGACAGGTTGCCTTCTCCATCTACGCTATACCACAGAATACTTTTTTTTATATCTTATAGGCTAGCGTTTGACCACTATCTCACCTGTTGTCCCTTTTGGTAAGTGATGATTCGGTCGAAGATGGTAAGCACGCTAGGCCTAGAATGGGAACTGGCTCTCAAGGATAGCTGCCGGAACACATTAGATGTTAGGTGACAGATTTTCTAACTTGAGGGTGGCAGCTTGCCAGGCGGACACTAGATAGTGTCCTACTACCATGCGGGGGTTGTTGGTTTCTTAACTTTGTTTTTCCTTCACCGGAGGGCCACTGTGAAAAACGCACATAATTTTTTTCGATAGAAAAATCCATTGGTTCACGGCGGGGTTTGAACTCGGTACCTCTGGCATCAAAGCCGACCGTTTTCCCTATTACGCAACATAATTAATAGTACTTATTTATTATTATCAATAGTACCCTTAATTATGACACATGACGCCATATAAAAGCTGTCAAAAATCTGTCAGATTTCTTCATTTTAGCGCTATCAGGAACCTTCGACAGATGGAGTTGTACAAGAAAAATAATGGGGAAGATGTGTAATTTTTTTATTATCTAGAAAAATCTAACTAATAATTTGAAAAATATTGGCGAAAGAATTTTTGCGATATCTCAAAAACTTATTTTTTAGCAATTTTTCAAAGTTAAGAGATATTAAATCCAGAGCTAACTTGACCGCTCAACGTGTGACGTCACATCGCTTGCCCCTGATGTCATTGCTCGGCCGCGTGTACTCCAGTGTTTTTGCTTTATTCGTGGTATTTTCGTAGTTATTGTGTGAATATGAAAAAAAAATACCGTACAGATATTGTATAGTACCTCTATGTAACAGCAGTTACCACTTCGTAAATAAACATTTTCATGTCCCAAATGAAAAAAAGTGAGAAATAAATGGTGTAAAGTAATGAAAAGGGAGGAGCTGTCACGTACAAAAACAAGATAGATCGATAGATAACACTTTATTTGCACACCAATTTTAAATATACATAACCTAAACCTAATGACCTAAAAAATAAAATGCTTAATGTAATACAAATGGCGGTCTAATCGCTTTAACCGATTTCTTCTAGACAACCATTTGACTACAGGCAGGATCCACTATCCGGAAACGCAGTAGTGCTCTAACGCCCAGTACAAGCATAAAATAATTTTTTGGAATGGGGACCTGAGAAATGGCTACACCATCCAAGGAAATCAGCAGGCGCGCAAATTAGCTACTCCCATAAGAGCAACCATGCAATGCATTGTATTGTATTGTTGCAGGTGTTCTTAAACGCTGTGACCCGGGGATCTGTTTGCGGCGTAGTTGGCAAGCGGCCGTCGCTGCTACTCACTGATGCTGCTACTGCTTTAGGCTCAGAAGGTGGACCAGTCTTCACTGAGGGACCTACGTAAGTAGAAACAATGTTATATATACGGGTAGAAATAATTGCGGGACATGGAGGGAAATTACAATAAATTCACTCGCTATTAAATATACTTTTGCTGCATTAAAGAACTTAAAGATCAAGGTGACCCGCATTCACCTCTCTTATTTAATTTCCCATTGTGACACTTACGAATCAAAATGATCTTTCATTTCAGCAAAGAACTAATAGGTATAGTAGTCTGCAGCGTGTCCTGGTGGCGAGGAGAGTGGGTAGGACTCACACTGACAGCTCCACTGGTCTCTGTACTGGCGTCTAAATTGCGGGTAGCTCAAAAACCGGCCAGGAGTTTAACTGCACATCCCCATCACGGTATCTTAGGTGAGTGTATTGATAAGTGTAAGCTTCCATTAGTCAATACCATTTTTACCAGTACTCGTTAAGCAATAATTAACTTATTGAGGATGAAATGTGACCAGAGGGAATGACGACATTCGCAAAGAGGTGGGCAGTGACTGGAAACAAAGTGTCGAATATCGAGCTAAGCGGCGTATCTTGGGAGAGATCTATGTCCAGCTGTAGACTGCTACCGGCTGATTCTAATACTGATCATGAAGATTACCTTAAGGATCAAGTCTTTTATCCTCAATTTCAGATTCAATAGACCGCACCACGGTGCTAGTGAGATGTGGAGCAGCGTGGGGTGCAGGGGTGTATCTAGGTCGAGGATACGTGCTGACCTGTGCTCACGTCGTTAGACATGTAAGTTGTGTTTAATAAACGCTTAAAACTAACCTTTTTTTAATACGCTTTTATTAGGTTCAGACGTATGTATGTTTGTATGTTAGTATGTAACGGAATCTTTGAACATGATTTTAACCCCCTTCAAAACGTCTGATTAACTCGAAATTTGGCATACTTATTAAGGACCGATGACAATTCAATATTTTAAACATTTTGACCCGTTATCTTTACTAGGATTAAAAAAAATCGACTAAAAATGAAAAATAAATAATAGTTTAAAAAAATTAAAAAATACGCTTTTATAGAAAATCCAACTAAAAAATAGAAAATAAATTTTAATAAATTTGAATTAAAAATAGTGTAAGAAAAAATGACTTTATTGTAAAAAAAGCGTGTTTTTTTTTGTAAAAGGTATGAATGAATGATTTATTTTTTGTATCACAAACTTGTTATACACATAAACTTATGTACTAGTTTAATACATAGTATTATCTAGACTAGTTAGTCATTGATACCCAAACTAGGATAGCCTGTGTGATGGCGTATCAATGCCCCCGCCAGACAAGAACAAGTATTAATAAATATATAATAAACATAGATGCTTACTCGTACATAATTTAGCACTATTCATTAAAATCACATCAGATTTACAAGCGGTTACATCCAAGATATAATACTATTTGTATATATGGTTTAGAGATCTATTACTTATGGTGTATTCAATACAATAGTGTGAGTAATCAAATTATATCTCTATGAACGTATAAAACAAATAATACTTGAAGCGAATTCTATTTTATATAAAGTACACCCAAACTTTTTCACTTTCTTAAAACCTTAATCTTAATTTTATAACCTAGTTTTTCTGTAGCAAAGATACAATTATATGTGTACTTCACTTAAAAGTATGTATAATATGCATATATATGAATAATATGTATCTAATAATAAAACTTGCATGTAATAATTCCATAATAATTAATGGTTTATAATATAAGTAATTTAGTAATTTTTATTTATTAAACATAGCAAAAAAGAAAGAATATATGAATAATAATTACACTATAAAACTATATTTATCGCTGTTGTAACATGTATTTCTGATATTTGGTATTTGGACCATTAATTTATTTTAATTTATTTATGTATTGTTGAATGTAAAGTATGCATACGAACTATAATCATAGAATAATGAATAGTACAACTATAATATAAATAATATATAAACAAACAAAAATATTTACTTTTGTAATGTATACGACGTTAAAACAATCATAACATCTTACAGACGATTATATATACAAGTAGTCGAAAATCTGTCGGATAAGTTCCTAATAGGGCTAACGGAAACCGATGAAACTGGCCCTAAGTGTTATATTTTAGCCATTTGCTTTCTGAAAATATTGGCATGTAAAATAATCATTTCTATATAATATCTGTCTTTAATATATATATAATATATATAATAGTCAATAAAAAAAAATTGTTGTTAAATTTTATTACTCGAAAGTTACTAGTGATTCTGTTTCAATATAATTTTTACTCATGAGCCATTTGCATATTAGTGATTTACACATATTTCTGCTAAAGCGATGAAAATGCAGAATTTTGTTAATATTATTATATAGACAGCCTCCGAGAAAGGCAGAATGTCTGCTTGCGAACACTGTACGGCATTTTGTAATTTCACAGACGTTTTTTTGAACTCGTTCTGGAGATTTAGGTGTCATATCGAACTTTATCATTTTGTGTTGATACAATAATACGTTCATGATATATAGTTGTCGAACTGTTAGTAACTGGATTTCTTGATAAAGATATTCAGTGGGAAAGCGAAACGGCTTGAACAGCATAACCTTCAGTACAGATCGTTGAGCTCTTTCCAGAGAAATTAAATGCGTTTTGCAGGCACCACCCCACACACTGACACAGTAACCGATGATCGACTGGCATAAGGCATAATAAATCATTTTGAGCAAATCGATTGACGCAACATTTCGCTTCGTTCTCCGTTCAATTTTTAGGTAACAGGATAAGCACGACGCTTGCCTAATGGTAAGCGATGACGTCTACCTATTACACATACAGGTCACTGCACTGCGCCTGTTACCTTGAGACATAAAGATGTTAAGTCTCACATGCCCTGTAATGCGGAATAACAGAAGTCCTACCACTACAAGCTACCTGTGCTCACGTCGTTGGACATGTAAGTTGTGTTTAAGAAACGCTCAAAACTTGAAGGTTGATGATTAGACAGGCAGCCACAAAAATAAAGGGTCCAAAACCTGTTGCAATGATATATAATAATGAATGTTGCGATTATCCAGAAAATTATGGTCGCAAGACTTAAAGAAAAATATAATAAAACTAGCTGACCCGGCAAACGTTGTTTTGCCATATAAATAAATGGCTATTAAAAAATAAGGGTTGATCGTAGAAGGGTGAAAATTGAGGATTGTATGTATTTTTGTATGTTGTATCATAAAAAAATAGAAATTAAAAATGTTGTCTAAAAAATAAATAAAAAAATTTAGGGGTGGACTACCCCTAACATTTAGGGGGATGAAAAATAGATGTTGGCCGATTCTCATAGATACCGGATAAGCACAAAAAATTTCATCAAAATCGGTCAAGCCGTTTCGGAGGAGTATGGCAACGAAAACTGTGACACGAGAATTTTATATATTAGATAGCTATATTGAATGAATTTAGAAATAATAATGAAGTGATTTTGGTAATAAATAACGAAGTAAGTAAATTAAATATTTTAACAATCTCAAATGAATTCAATCAACTTAAAATTCTTAAAAAGACATTCAAAATTATTAATCTAGCTGGTAATAATGAACTATTATTTATTGGGAGTGTAATAACGCCTTCGCGCCGATAAGTACATTAATGTTTATTGTCGAGGTTTTTATTAAAATTAACTAAAGTTTTTGCACAGCATCATTAATAGTAGGTACTACATTTTATGCATGCGACCGCTTGCGCGGCTAGCGGCAATCGCACTGAGTAAAGACCCTGGAAGGCCCCGCAGCCGGTACATAAGTACATGGAGTGAGACAGGCCTGGTGTTATATAAGTTTGACGTGTGTGTCTGTGTAATGTGTATATTATCCGATTTTTATTTAGTTGTATTTGTTTGATAGGTGACTTAATAAGGAATATTTTTAGCTTTATTTAAAAAAAATGCGTTCGGCCGTTTGAAGATTATGAGCTTTTTACTTGTGGATGAGGCTGTGAGAGCAATCTCCTGAATTCCACAGAATATTCAACTCCTTACCAACTAAGATCAGAGATATCCTGTTTAGGCTAATTGGAATGGTCCTAATGAACTGAACAAACATAGATCAGTCGGGTCGGGGGTGGTACATTTAAAAAATATTTTCTTTTCAAATTTAATTCTTAGTTTGTAAAATTTCATTTTGGGGTAATTTAGTACAACACAGCATTTGAAAAGTTTATATTGACTATCTATCTTTATTCAGGTAGGATAGGTAGGCTACCTTCTGCTGAAACTACACCACGTAACCTGAATACATTATCTTCTATTTCAGTACGCTCAATACAAGGTCTCTCTCTTTTGCCAAGGTGTAAAAGAGACAGCAATAGTCCGGTACAAAACTACGGATGATAAAGCTTACGATTTAGCTCTATTGTACACCAACCCTCATCATTGGGGGCATTTGAGGCCCGCTGAAATATATGAGGGAACATCTGAAAGAGGTAACTTCCTAATTACTTTTTCTTCTTTCGATTACTTAAAATTTTTCTTTCGTTAAAACCCTTCTATAATAAAAAAAATATTTAAAAAAATTAGTCAAATTGATTCACCCGTTTTCAAGTTATCGCGTGACTAAGGAAAATAGGGCTTCATTTTTATAAAACCCGAAATACCATATTGATTTTCAGATTTTGTTACACCACTTCACCCACTTAGGGGTGAAATTTGAAAAAGCGTGAAACATGCATTTACTTATTCATTTACAGAAGTACTTGTAAACTTTACAGTTTCGAGTAAAAAAGGCTATATACTCTTGTTTCTCCATACAAACTTTGAATCCCCGTTTCATCCCCTTAAGGGGTGAATTTTAGGAAATCCTTTCTCAGTTCGCCCTTACGACAAATATACCCTCAAATTTCAAGTCTCTGCGACCAGCGGTTTAGGCTGTGCGTTGTCTCTAAGTCACTCAGTCAGTCAGTATGTCAGAACAAAGATTCTTATAGTATTAGATTATTATCTTTTATCGTACACCCTAGTATCTTTTATGGATAATATAACACAACGGTACAAGTAAAGCCCTTGCCAGTTCGTCATTGTTAATAATTCGTTATTGTTATCGTTCTAGTCGACTACATAAAACATTTTGTATGCCTAATTATAGCCAATATTTTACGCGACATTATACTGTGTTTTCCCGGCATCTTTACGTTTGCTACACATTTTATTCACAGTTTACCTTACAAAAGTTTACTGTAATAATTGACTTCATCCAAAAAGTAGGTAATTTACTCTTTTACCTAGGTACTTATATTTTCAAATAAAAAAAATCTTATATAACATTTTATATTTTAAAGTTCAATTCAATTTATTTATTCATCAACAACCAATTTTCGCACGCGCACTATTTAATGTATCGTGGGCCTTAATACTATTGAGTAATAAATGAATAATAAAAGTTATATAATAAAATGTTTCAAAATTCCAGGAGAGTCAGTATTAGCAGCGGGCTACCCTTACTTCAACGAGAACAATCTAGAAGACCTTCGGCCCACAGTGACAGGAGGACATATAAACAACGTGTCACCTTCGCTTCTGCAGACTTCTTGCTGCGTCCAATCTGGCTTCAGGTCATTCAAAGATTAAGAGCCTTCTATAGCCATAACTTACAGTTCAAAATGTTCTAATCCCCGCCGAGCACCATTAGATTTTTCTACAGAAAAATGTATGTGCGCACAATGGCCCCCCGGTGAAGGACAAACATCGTTAAGAAACCAGCCAGCAACCACTTTCAAGTTAGAAAATCTATCGATAAACATCTACTGTGTTCCGGAAGCTTCCTTGAGAGCCATTTCCCATTCTAGGCCATCACTTACCAGTACCTATTATCATCATCATAATCAGCCGCTATTAGTCTACAGCGGGACATTGGTCTCTCCCAAGTCATGCCACTGAGCCCGGTCTTCGGGTCTTCTATAGTCTAATATAGACATAGTATAATAATAATACCTATTACAGTCCTATTTTATTTAAATGTATGATTATAGTAGATAGTAGTCACACTAGCCTATACAATATATAAAAAACTACTGTGAAAGATACTTCTATTTATTGGAGTCAAAATAAATATATAAAATTCAGGCGCTAGCACATCCTCGAGTACGCGCGAGGTAAAGCTCTCATTCTGCGTCAAATTTTGTACTTTCAGCAATACTGATACAGTCCTTTATTCAGTGACGACAAAGAAGTGCGCAAGGATTTTTCCTAATGATGAAAACTGACTCATTGTCCAGATAGAATCCTGCTTGTCAAAACATTCAAAGACGGCAGGGAGACGAAGCGCTGGCTGAATGAAAATGACTTCAGCCCAATTTACAATGTCATTATCAACCTGTCTTTCAAACTGTCTAGCACTAAACATCATGCCAGAACTCAGCAAATCGATTGGCAATATATCTATCTATTCAGTGGGTGGTTTGAGCCTCGCCCGAAACATCTAACACCACCACCGGTCTCACCGGCTTTTACTATTATTGTGCGCAGTTAGTCGTAGACATTAACAAGGTGACCCACATTCACCATTGCTATTTAATTTCAGCGGCGGTCCAATATACCGTATAACAAAGACCCACTTGGTGGAGTTATTGGCCATTATAGTCAGTAACGCCAAGACTGAGACCGGAGCCTGTTACCCATACATTAACATGGGAATACCAGTGAAGGTATTTTGGAACTCTGTACAGGGCTTCATTCTAGACAAAGGTACGTAAAATTTTACATATATTAAAGTTTTGGAGTGTTTTTTTTTCTACTTTTGATTGCGTAAAACATAATGCCTTGGCCTTTGTTTCGCTGAGTTCCAGCATGATTCATGATTGGTGCCAGCGAGCTTGAAAGACGCGTTGACCGTACGCGTCATCGCTGACCATCACTCGAGCGTCGTGCTTGTCTTGTTACCTTATTTCATAAATAATTAAGATAGTTTAAAAACTAAAACAACCGACTTCTATGCCCCGCGAGTCAATTTCAGTAGCAAGTTTGAAACATTTATCGTCATGTCTCTGGAGATATGTATCAAATCTCGATGAAATTACAACGGGACCACCTCGAAAATGTACCCTATCGGTTAAAAAAAGAATCATTCGAATCGGTTCACAATTGATGGTGTAATCGCGTAACATACATACAAAAAAGCATACTGACGAATTGAGAACCTCCTCCTTAATGGAAGTTGGTTGAAAAAATAAAATGTTGGTACCGTAAATATCTGTGACTAGATGGAGCGACGACATTTGCAAAGCCACGGTAATATTATAATATATTACCGTGGCAAAGCGGTGGGCAGTGGCTGGAAACAAAGAGCTTAAGATCGGGTTCAGTGGCGTGACTTAGGGGAGGCCTACGTCCAGCAGTGGACTGATACCGGCGGATAATGATGAAATAAATTGACTTCGTATTAAACAAATGTTCTCTGTTTCAGATGAATCAAAACTAAGTACAATAGAAAACAAACAAGAAATGATACAGTCGCAGTGGAGGTTGCTGCCCTATAGGTCCAAAATATGAGCCTACTACTATTCAAACTTGTTTATTATAAAGTTACCAACTTCGGTTCTTCACTGTGACTTTTAGATCTTATTCGATCTTAGTATCTTATTACTTTTATATCAAAGAAGTTAAGAAAGTCGAGGCCGGTCCCAAAAAACATATATATTATTATTAACCATAGAAACGTCCTCACTGCAATCCTGTCCATCTAAAGGTAGTCTGGTAGAGATCGCTCCAAGCGATGAGACCACCCATTGTTTTTATTATTTCACCCATTGTATTTAGTATTGCCATTGTTTTTAATGTAATATTTTCTGTTATGTTTAATTTGGTATGGTATAAATCATTTTAATCTATACAAACGTCATTCCAAAATAAAATGTAAGTGCATGTATCTGTCACTAAACTCCTAAACGGCTGGACCAATTTTCAGTGTTCTTTGTGTGTAGGTATGTTTCAATTCGATCCATTTTTTTATATTTAACTGACTTGAAATAGCACAATGTTGCCTTAATAAACTTTTCATTCATATTTTAGAGTTCCTTACCTCAAAAGAAGGAACCCTCAGAGGATCACTTTGTCCTAGGAATGTGAAGAGGTATCAAGTTGAAATTAACATCAAATACTTCGGTCTACAGTCTCTTAAGGTACGGCCATACCGCGGCGTTCTGCGTTCTGCGGGCGCGATCTCAGTACTTTTCAATTGTTTTCTAATCGCGTTTGGTGTGAACCTGTCGGTACAAATACTACTGCGCTATCTGATCGCCGCCTAGATCGCGCACGTAGGACGCTGCGGTGTGTCCGTACCTTTACAGCTGTGA
Organism: Cabera pusaria; assembly: GCA_954871355.1. Classification (NCBI taxonomy): domain Eukaryota; kingdom Metazoa; phylum Arthropoda; class Insecta; order Lepidoptera; family Geometridae; genus Cabera; species Cabera pusaria. Next base: position 21,834,478 of record OX940902.1, read on the forward strand.
AAATATCAAACTTGTAAGTTCGCAATCAAAGGATGACAAATTACCGTTTATGCCGCATATTTTGGAAGTTCATAGATAACGTCGCAGCAGCCCTAACATGATATAAATAAGCTGTTTTTTAAAATTATTATTGAATCTCTAGCTATGTGTGTACGCGGTTTTACCCGCGTAGCAGTGCCGGATTTACATTTTTTATAAGTGTAGGCAGTTATTTCCACCGCTCCATGTACCTCTTTTAGTTTTTGGAAATCGAGTGGGGCGTCCTCTTTAATCTGCCGCCTTTAGGACGCTGCCGCCCCTAGGCCGCGGCCTATACGGCCTATTGACAAATCCGCGTAGACATCGTTTCCGTGAGAATATCCAGATTATTCCAGGGTCTACGCTATCTACATACTAAATTTCAGCTCAATCGGTTCAGTAGTAAAAACTACTCACACAAAAGTGTGAGCGAGTAACAAACATACATCCATACATTGTTACAAACTTTCGCGTTTTTCTTTATTAGTAGGATATAACGACCTATAAGGAACGAATACTGAGGCTCGCAAAACTCTTGTTGTGGTATTTATTAACCGACTTCACAAAAAGGAGGAGGTTCACAATTTGACTGTATGTTTTTTTTTTATGTTTGTTACCTCAGAACTATGTCAAATCCTGACCAATTTTAACAAATATGTTTTTTTTTTGTTTTAGAGTTTTTTTTGTTTAGAATAACACCTCTTTGTAACCATATCTGATGCGAAATAAATAAATATGAAAATATGAATATGAGATTATGCCTCCCGTTTGTTCCCATTAAAATTTTATCGATATGACAATTAACCTCAGAGATATGGAGTTAAACAATATAAACAAATTTGTATATATGACATGATTATAAATAGCCAATACATTGACTATCGCGGCATGTGATGTCGGTTTTTTGCGTTTTGTCGATCATAAATTACTTAGCAGTAAAATATTCATAATTAGCTAAGACTGAAATTGTTTAGGTATTGTTAAATTAGGTGAATGTTTGTGGTGGATTTAAATATAAATAGGATATGTTATGTTATTATTTTTAGTGCAATCAAATATTGTAATAAAAACTTTTATATAATTGTGTTTGTTTATTATTAAGCCTGTGCTTACCCCAATCATAGAATAAAAAAAAACAGAGAATGTCACGCCTACCCTAATTGGTAATGATTAATTCAGGTACATTTTATATTCAAAATCTGCATATAGGTAAACTCAATCTGCAGCGCTGTCCCCGTCACCAGTTCTGATACTTTACATACTATTCATGTTGAAGAACCTTTTATAAAGAAGCTTAAAAATACAGATCCTAATAAAGGTGCCGGAAGCGACATGATACCATCTGTTTTTTATACTAACTGTGCTAATTTTCTAGCCAAACCTATCACGGTTTTGTTCAATCGCTGTTTTCGCGAAGGATGCTTTCCGAAAATTTAGAAAACTGCCCATATACCTAGTCCCCGTACATAAAGAAGGCACCAAAACTGCAATAGAAAATTATAGGCCAATATTGATTCTTAATACTTTATGTGTACTTTATGTATCTGTATCCTTTCATATGTCGCAATATACCAGATAAACAACACGGTTTCATCCGGGGTCGCTCGACTAATACCAACCTTGCTATTTTTACCAGCGACGTGTTGCGTGGTATGGACGGAGGGTCGCAGGTCGATGTCATCTATACTGACGAAAAAGCCTTTGATCGCGTTGACCATATTATTCTGCTCCGGAAGCTGCAGGAACTGGGAGTCTGTGGAGATCTACTAAGATGGATGGAATCCTACCTTCGCAACCGCTGTCAAGCGGTAGTTGTTGGTGGACATCGGTCTGACTATATGAACATCCCTTCAGGCGTACCCCAAGAATCAATCCTTGCCCCGTTGCTCTACGCGGCATACCTTTACGATGTCAGTACATGTTTCCGGCTAAATACCTATTGTACATAGATGACACTAAAATTTATCTCAATGTTCAAACTAAATCTGACTGCGATCAGTTTCAACACGATTTAAATAAACTTTATTTATATCATAAAGAAAATAAAATTACCATAAATATTAATAAATGTACGTGTATGACATTCACCAGAAAGAGAAATCCGATAATATACGTACTATATACTTATACTATACTAGCTGGCACTCCCATCAACCAGACTAACTTAGTAAAAGATCTTGGAGTTCTCTTAAACACCAAGTCATCATTTAACGATCACATATCAGACATTGCTAATAGATCATATAAAAATCTAGGCTTTATTTTACGTGTCAGCAAACCTTTTTCCGATATTATGTGCCTTGTATGCCTTCGCCTTCGTCAGAAGCATTATAGAATACTGTTCAAATATCTGGAACCCACATTACGTAAAGTACATATGAAATACACATACTTGAAAGAATACAAACTTAATTCATAAAACATCTTAATTACCGCTCACACCGTATGTATGATGACTATAATGAATCTTGCAAAATCCATAACATCCTTAGCTTACATGACAGACGGACACTCTTAGATATGATGTTTCTCTATAAAAGCTGTGTTGGAATGATAAACAGTACTGAGCTTCTAGAAAACTATCTGAGATTACAGGTCCCAGCAGTTTGCAAAAGAAGCACAAGAAGTAGTCCCTTTTTAGGGTTCCGTACCCAAAGGGTAAAACGGGACCCTATTACTAAGACTCCGCTGTCCGTCTGTCTGTCTGTCTGTCTATCTGTCTGTCTGTCTGTCTGTCTGTCCGTCTGTCATCAGGCTATAGCTCATTAACCGTGATAATTAGACAGTTTAAATTTTCACAGATGGTGTATTTCTGTTGCCGCTAGAACAACAAATACTAAAAACAAAATAAAGTTAAAAATTAAAGGGGGTCCCCATACAAAAAACGTGTTTTTAAACGCCATCTGTCTAATTAGTTTCGGCAAAATAACATAGATGGCGCTAGTAAACGAGCCCCGTCTTTCTAGATCGCGACTAAACCTAATATTCTTGGTAATATCAAATGAGGTTGAAACTCTGTTATGTTTCGTATTGTACGGAACCCTCCCTAAGTGTGCGATAAGAGACGCGATGCTGACTCGCACTTGGCCAGTTTTATTTCGACCTCCCGCGCTTGCACACTAATTATTATCAAAACTCAATTATTTACAGAACACAAAAAACGCATTATAAACAGTTTAGCAGTTAAACTGTAACAGTACAGAGCAGTACTCCCGTAGTTATTAAAGAGTATGTTTACATCGGGAAAACTCTGCAGTTGGGTAAAAACTACTTCGAGAAAGAGGCCAATACTATTTGAATTTCACAGTACAAAATTAAAATCTCACCGCGGATTCCGCTTGCGAAATGCGTAAACTAGCTTACAGAATAGCCCTACTGAAGTTGCAAGTGGGCCAGACATATCAGCCGAAGAACCGGCAACCGTTGGGGTAAACGAGTTCTTGAGTGGAGACCGCGTGTCGGCAAGCGTAGCATAGGACGTCCTAAGACTAGGTTGAGCGATGATGCTCGCAAGGTGAATGGCAAGAGCTGGATGAGAGTTGCCGAGGATCGTGCTCAGTGGCGTGCATTGGAGAGGCCTATGTCCAGTAGTGGACTAACATAGGCTGATGATGATGATTTTAGAGAGTTATATAAGCTAGTCGTAAACCACGTCCTGTAGGCGCACACCGCGCACCCCCGAGGAGACCGAGATAATATAAAATGCTGTGTATGTGTTAGTGATAAAATAAAAATCGCTAATCCTGAACATGCTGGTCATAATGGGAGACTAGTTTTTGAATAATCGACACTTGTACTTGAATTATTATATTGTCATCGGTCCTTATTAAGTGTGCAAAGTTTAAACCCAATTCGACCTTTCTAAGTGGGTGACAATTGCGTCCAAAACTTCCGTTAAAAACAGGTGAAACTAATAGTGTAAAAGTAAAAGTCTGTATTACAAACAGGCAGGTACTCTTCTACTTTATCCAGCACTGGCAAACATTGACATCGAATCAGTCACACTTTTATTTTTTAAATTCCGGAAAGAAATTAGTAACTGTCCCTGGAATTCGTATTTATATTGGTGAAGAATTAAACAAGTTCATGAAAGATTGCAAGCACAGAACAAGCCGATTTCATCATAACAAGCTTTGCTCGCTGCTTTCCAAGCCTCAACACGCATTGTACTGAATATCTTGTATGCAAGTTTTTGCAAGTAACAGTTGCTGTAACAGTAACACCTTCTTAATATATTATCCGCCTACATTTATAGGTAAAGACAAGCCAACATTTTTGTTCTTCACTATCAAAATCAGATACATTTTCGTGGACCCCCATTCATAACTTGTGAACCCCCATTTTTTTTTCATGCCAACGTAGACCCCCGTCGAGTCTCCCGTGGACCCTAGGGGTCTACCTGAACCACTTTGGGAATCACTGATTGAGCTAATAGCTCAATCGACTTATTCAATAATAATAGACAACAACGTAATAATCTTGTGACTAATATATTAACAGATAAATAGGTTGCACACACGCACGCAAACACTCTACACACACACATAGACATACACGCACGCACTCACACACACGCATAAACATAGTAAGTGTATATCTAATATATAAAATTCTCGTGTCACAGTTTTCGTCGCCATACTAGCTAGTATATATATATATATATATATAATCTGGATATTGGTTGCAGGCGTTACCTTCGTCCAATATAGGTACTTTCATGGATAACAACAGTTTTTGTATAGCAGTGGGACTGCGTCTGGGCATCCCTTTAACAGAACCGCATCTCTGTCGCTGCGGTGACCAGGTGGATAGACTGGGTCACCACGGTCTTTCATGTCGTCGCAGTGCGGGACGGCTTTCTCGACACGCCTCACTGAACGACATCATCCGTCGGGCTCTTGCCACCGTCAACGTGCCGGCTATTTTAGAGCCGAACGGTATCGCACGTGATGATGGTAAGAGGCCTGACGGCATGACGTTGGTTCCTTGGTGTCGTGGGAAGCCGCTAGTGTGGGATGCGACGTGCGTCGACACATTGGCAGTTTCCCATCTCCATAATACTTCACGGGCGGCAGGAGCAGCTGCAGACGCAGCAGAGGCTCTCAAACGGAGGAAATATATAAGCATCGGTGATAACTATGCTTTTCTTCCGTTTGGGGTCGAAACCATGGGCCCGTGGGGTCTAAAGCACGCGGTTTTGTTAGGGAGCTGTCTAGACGCCTAATCGATGGTTCCCACGACCAAAGAGCTGGCGCATACCTCGGGCAACGCATTAGTTTCGCGATTCAAAGAGGTAATGTCGCCAGCTTTTTGGGTACTCTACCAGCAGACAGCGACCTAAATTCCATTTATTATTTGTAGTTTTTATTTGAATTATTAGTCATGGTTAATATTTTAGTTTAATAAGTTTTTTAAATTGTCTTAATATATATTTAAATAATTGATGATAATAAATATAATATCGTTTAAAAACTAAAAAACAACCGACTTCAATGCCGCACTTTTCATTTTCAGTACCAATTTTGAGATGTTTATCTCAATATCTCTGGAGATACTTATCATACCTCGATAAAATTACCATGGTACTACACTTGGGATATCTCCTTTCGAACAAAAAAAGAATAATCGAAATCGGTTCATAAACGACGAAGTTATCCGCGAACAAACATAAAAAAAAATATATATATATATATATACGGTCGAATTGAGAAACCTCCTCCTTTTTTTGAAGTCGGTTAAAAATACTATATACATTTTTGAAAAGTACGAAATATTATGAAAATTATCTTTAATTATTATACTTACTATATATAACTATCTATATATAACATCTCTGCTCTCTATTTAAAATAAATTATATAAAGTAAATCCGTTATTAGATGTAAGTAATAGTACCTACATAAGCCAATCTATGTTTTATAAGATCTGTGGATTTTGTAATAAAGAAAAATAAAATAAATGATTTGTGTCTCCCGTTTTAAAGAACATGGATAACCATGGCACACTATCACTCCGAGTCTTCTGAGTTCTACCTGTAAAGAGGATGGAATTGAAAAAAAAACATACAGACGAATTGAGAACCTCCTCTTTTTTTGTGAAGTCGGTTAAAAATACGCAGAACCTGTGTTAGAGTAGGAGTTTTACCAGCTTGTAAGAGCTCCTTTGTTTTTCCAACCTCCAAATAGATAAATGTTATTTAAAAACTTTTAAAATTATTTAAGCTTTTGGTCAATATCATTTAATATAAACAAGTTAATATTCATCCTAATTATAAATTATAAAAAGCAAAGATAAGCCTTATCCAGTACCAGTATCCAGCTACCATAATTATGTAAACAAGAAACGTACGAGTGCTTCGAGCATTTACCTAAGGAGATGTTAACGCAAGGCGTACCCCTCTGCTGGCCATATAGCCATTTTTGGCCATATGAGCGTGCGTAACTACGCAGTATTTTTAATACTTTGTGTGTTTCAAGCTAGTGTGCGGGATCGTTAAAGTGAGTGAGTGATTTGTGTGTGTGCAATGCGTGTTTACCTCGTCCCCCGTAAGTATCGGCAGAAAAAAATGTTTGCGGATTACAACGTTAACATCTCCATTGGTAAATGCTCGAAGTACGAGTGTGATAACGACAGAGTATATAAATGCGTGTGATTATCAATATACGTTAGTGATCGCGAATCTACCCCTCCGTGGTAGCTCTTTCGAAAGTTCAAAATGGTGCGGCCAGTGCTTGTTCTACTTTTAGCCGTGCTAGTGTTTCTTAGCGGGTAAGTTTCATAATGATTTTGATATTAATCATATTAATATGCAGAGTGAATTTTTAATAACCTTATATAGGATACCTTATAGACCTTATATAGGATATTATATAGGAAATCCAGCGAGTCGCTTGTGTGTCTTTGCACTGCGGCCGTAACCTGAGACATTAGGCTGTGCGCGCACTGCGGTTTTCATCCGTCAACCTGTGAACAACGGCAATGTACTAGCCTAGCCTATACTGCAGAAAAAAGTAGTTCGTATATTTTGTTCGTATACTGCGATTTATTGCCGCAACAAATAAAATCGTGGTGCGCGCTTAGAGTTGAGTCACACACCACTTCATGTCTAATTTAATTTACAAACTCCTGCTTTACATATTGGGGCCCAAACTTTGTAGATTTTTTGGATCAAGGGGATATCATACATAAATATAATAAATTAAATTTGATGCAATGTCCAACCTCCAACGCAAAAATTAGGGCTGTTATAGTTTGAAGTTTGACGTGTGTATCCACAGAAGTCTTAATAATAAATTAAGACTTCTGTGTATCCGTGTATCTGTGTATGTGTGTGTCTATATGTGGTATCGTAGCGTCCAAACGGATGAACCGATTTTGATTAAGTTTTTTTTATAGATGTCTTAATCGAGAGTGTTCTTAGCTATGATTCATGAAAATCCGTTCAGCCGTTTTAAGGACTATGAATTTTTTTCTAGTTGATGACGCTATGAAATCAACTTTCATAGGTCTGATCAATTCAAAATTCGGAATCCTCTTACTTCAACGATATTGTAAGAATTAAATTCATTGCAATTGCATTGACTAGACTAGATACTGGGACGTCTCCTGGAATCTGCACAGTACTCAACTCCTCACCAACCACACCGCGGCGTCCAGCGTCCACGTTCTGATTATCAATCGTTTTCTGATCGTCGTAGATATCGGTACAAATACTACTGCGTTATCTGATCGCCGCCTAGATCAAGCACGCGGGCGCTGCGGTGTGGTTGTACATTTACAGAAGAGATGTCAAGATTGGGCTCATAGGAATGGTTTCAATGAACAGACAATTCACAGATCTGACCTTACTTTATTTTCTTTCTTACTTTATGAATATGTTTATTTTTTAGAGTTTTTAGCTGATTTGGCTTTTTTTTCTGACGATAAAATCAAACTCAAAGCATATAATAAACTTATACGTGAAATCATATTCATAAATTAAGATCAGATATAACACTTAAATTCAAAATGTAAAATATTATATTTAGACATTGTTTTGTTCTTGCGCTAAAATATTTTTTAATTTATTTTATTCAATATTTACAAATATAACATATATACAACTTAAAACTAAATTAAGATATAGATTTAAATTAAGACTATTTTAACATATATAAGTTAAAATAGTGCGCGGGTGCGATCTCAGTACTTTTCAATTGTTTGGTATGAACCAGTCGGTCCAAATACTACTGCGCTATCAGATCGTCGCCTAGATCGCGCACGCTGGACGCTGCGGTGTGTCCGTACCTTTTGTGAAAATTACTAAAATAATTCGTAATTTTTCTTAGCACAAAAATTCAAGGATGTGGGAATTATAGGTGTAAGGAAAGTCCTGCGTCCGATGGCTTAGACCCGAATCTACCCACCGGATAAAGATAGGCCGCAAATCGGCTCTCCGAGCTCCAGCATGATGTTCGGTAACATCCTGTATGGAACACGGGGCGAGACAGCTGGGCTGTGGATCGGACTGAAGTCAGTTCCAGACAAACACGATTCCATGTTAGAACGCATCTTCAGTTAGCATCAGTTCCGATGCCGGTTAAGTGCTTATCTGTACGAAATATTTTTTTTACATATTATCTTTTAGGCTAGCGTTTGACAACTATCTTGCCTGGTGAAAAGCGATGATGTGGTCGAAGATGGTGAACTCGCTAGGCTTAGAGTATTCTGACTCTCAAGGGCTGTGTGCTGCCGGAACACCGTATGGTTATGGCTGCAGCGGCAATCAGTATTAATAAGTATTATTACAGAATATATATTGATGACTTGATATGTTGTATTGTATTTAAACAGTTTCAAGTCGATCCAATCGGAAATGGAGGTAATAGAGGGCGGTGGCACTGAAGAAAGTTCCGACGACTGCGGAACAATATTAACGTCAGTAAAAATGAATAAAAAACAACTGGATACGTTGAAAGAAGCCGTACAAAGTGTAACACCCCATCTAAGAGAGACCATAGAATATAGATTGTTTAAACTGCAAGAAAAATTAGAACATTTCATGCAGAGTAAATTCGATGAGTTGGATAAAAAAATGGACACCAAGTTTCACGAGACAAAAACCTACATAGATTCAAAGCTCACTGTGATAGAGGACAAGATATCCGAGTATACCTCACACGTTGACAGTAAGCTAAAGGGCATGGAATCAACACTAACACACGCACTGAACGTGAGTGACACTTTAAATAATACCAACGCGTGTTGCCAAGCATCCTTAGAAACCACCGCATTTGTGAAAAACACAACAACTAAAATTAACGATATGAATATTAGAACTCTCAACATTACCGTTAAATTACAAGAAATGAATGAAGCAATACAAAACTTGACTGACATAGTTGTACCGAGTTCTTATAACAAAAATATTTCCAAGCAAAATGATAGCACAGTATCGACGGAGCCACCTCATAATGTCTCGGCCATTATTACAACTACGGAAGTCAATAAACCAGGTAAATTGTACATTTATATGTCTGACTAGTTGCGTCCCACTCGCCCTGTCATTATACCAAATACAGCGGAGCTTATAAGATTCTACAACTAATGCATGTGTGTCCTTCTGTATTATTAAAATACCATTAGATCCACGGAGTTTGCCTGATGTTAAACGACATCTTGTTCAAATGCTCACAACAAATACAGACTCTCAGAATTATAATATATTTATTAACGTGTATAATTCAGAAATATTTCCTAATACATTTTACGCTGGTCATTTATCTGATGGTAAACGCCACCCTAATATGAGGGCCCCTTGGTGCAGTGGGGGAAGGAAGACCGGTTTTGACGACAGAGGTAGTGAGTTCAAATCCCCGCCATGCAATACTGGGTTTTTCGTGGATTTTTTAATCAATAAATCTATGTGTGCATTCCACACACATTCCTCCGGTGAAGGAAAAACATGGTTAACAAACCCCTGCATGGTGGTAGGACTATCGACTAACATCTAATGTGTTCCGGAAGTTGTCCTTGAGAGACAGTCCCATTCTAGGCCTAGCGTGCCACCATCTTCGACCGCATCATCACTTACCAACAGGAGAGATAATGGTCAAACGCTAGCCTAAATAATATAAAAAAATGTGTTCCGGAAGCTATCCTTGAGAGACAGTTCCCATTCTATGCCTAGCGTGCCACCATCTTCGACCGCATCATCACTTACCAACAGGAGAGATAATGGTCAAACGCTAGCCTAAATAATATAAAAAAATGTGTTCCGGCAGCTATCCTTGAGAGGCAGTTCTCATTCTAGTCCTAGCGTTCCACCATCTTCGACCGCATCATCACTTACCAACAAGTGAGATAGTGGTCAAACGCTAGCTTGTAGCGACGTACACGCAAAACAAATAAAAGAATATTAACGTTTCTAATTTTGGTATATATTCCTAACGATGTAAAATTGCCGGTGTCAAACAAAAAAAAGTTAATGTATAATTTTAGTTCTCATTGTGTAACGTTCAGTATTAACATAGTGTATGTACTGTGTTACAGCTCCCAGCAAGTGTGACCACAGTCAGCAAGAACAGTGCTGTACTGTAGCTGATGTAGGTGACGGCAAGTATAAAGTGTACACAGAGATGTCCGCCAGGGGGCGCCACACAGTGGTGAACATGACCAGCGCCGGCCTGCAGGGGTACACCATGTACCTCGCTGTGAGAGGAGATTGGGTCGATATGTTACTGTCATCTACGTCACCTCGGAGTGATCTGTATTATGAAATCTGTATGTACTACTATATCTAATACTATAAGAATCTTTGTCCTGACATACTGACTGACTCACTGACTCACTGACAGACAACGCACAGCCTAAACCGCTGGTCGTAGAGACTTGAAATTTGGAGGGTATATTTGTCTTAGTACGTAAGGGTGTACTAAGAAAGGATTTTCCAAAATTCACCCCTTAAGGGGATGAAATGGGGGTTCAAAGTTTGTATGGAGAAACAAGATTAGATCGTCTTTTCTATCCGAAACTTCACATAAGTGCTTCAATAAAAAAATAAGTAAAGACGTGTTTCAGGTTTTTTTGGCATTCCACCCCTAAGAGGGTGAAATGGGGTAATAAAGTGTAAAATCAATATTGTTTCGGATTGCGCTGAAATTTGGCATGCAAATAGTTATTACGACGTTAGTTCCCACTGAGAAATGATTTTCCAAAATTAACCCTCGAAGGGGATGAAACGGGGGTTCAAAGTTTGTATGGAGAAACAAGATTAGATAGTCTTTTCTATCTGAAACTCCACACAAGTGCTTCAGTAAAAAAATAAGTAAACACGTGTTTCAGGTTTTTTTAAATTCCACCCCTAAGAGGGTGAAATTGGGTAATAAAGTGTGAAAATCAATATTGTTTCGGATTGCGCTGAAATTTGGCATGCAGATAGTTATTACGACGTTAGTTCCCTCTGAGAAAGGATTTTCCAAAATTGACCCTCGAAGGGGATGAAACGGGGGTTCAAAGTTTGTATGGAGAAACAAGATTAGATCGTCTTTTCTATCCGAAACTCCACACAAGTGCTTCAGTAAAAAAATAAGTAAACAAGTGTATCAGGTTTTTTTGAAATTCCACCCTTAAGAGGGTGAAATGGGGTAATAAAGTGTAAAATCAATATTGTTTCGGATTACGCTGAAATTTGGCATGCAGATAGTTATTACGACGTTAATTCCCTCTAAGAAAGGATTTTCCAAAATTAACCCTCTAAGGGGATGAAACGGGGGTTCAAAGTTTATATGGAGAAACAAGATTAGATAGTCTTTTCTATCCGAAACTTCACACAAGTGCTTCAGTAAAAAAATAAGTAAACACGTGTTTCAGGTTTTTTTGTAATTCCACCCCTAAGAGGGTGAAATGGGGTAATAAAGTGTAAAATCAATATTGTTTCAGATTGCGCTGAAATTTGGCATGCAGATAGTTATTACGACGTTAGATCCCTCTTTGAAAGGATTTCCCAAAATTAACCCTCGAAGGGGATGAAACGGGGGTTGAAAGTTTGTATGGAGAAACAAGATTAGATCGTCTTTTCTATCCGAAACTTCACATAAGTGCTTCAGTAAAAAAATAAGTAAAGACGTGTTTCAGGTTTTTTTGTAATTCCACCCCTAAGAGGGTGAAATGGGGTAATAAAGTGTAAAAATCAATATTGTTTCGGATTGCGCTGAAATTTGGCATGCAGATAGTTATTAATTACGACGTTAGTTCCCTCTGAGAAAGGTTTTCCAAAATTCATCCCTGAAGAGGATGAAGCGAGGGTTCAAAGTTTGTATGGAGAAACAAGAATTGATTGTCTCTTATATTCGAAACTTCACACAAGTATTTTAGTAAATAAATGAGTAAATACGTGTTTCAGGCTTTTTGAAATTCTATTCCTAAAAGGGTGAAGTGGAGTAACAATGTCTGAAATCAATATTGTTTCGGATTGCGCTGATATTTTGCATCCAGATAGAAATTTTGACGTAGGTATCCGCTGAGAAAGGATTTTTCAAAATTCACTCTTCAAGGGATGAAGCGGGGGCTCAAATTTTGGATAGTCATTTTATTCGACATTTCACACAAGTACTTCTGTAAATAAATAAGTAAATACGAGTTTCAGACTTTTTCAAAATGCCACCCTAAAAGAGTGAACTGGGGTAAAAAAGTCTGAAAATCAATATAGTTTCGGATTGCGCTTTATTGGGTTTTCGGGTTTTAAAAATATGAATCCTGATTTGTCTTAGTCACGCGATAACATGAAAACAGGTGAACCAATTTGGCTAATTTTTATTTGATGTCTTTAATGATAGAATCGTTTTTACAAAAGAAAAGTTTTAAGTAAATAAAAGGAGTTTTTAACGCGGGCGTAGCCGCGGGGGACTTCTAGTTCGTTATAATATAAACACAATAATAATCAGAAATACTTGAATATACTCTGTGCTATAGTCCGACCGCGGTAGCTGTGCCTGAGGAGCGATGGTATGTGTAGGAACAGAGCGAGCACGACTACATGCTAGAGAGAGATAGCATGCTGATCTACGCGCCCCATCTCCTGAGGCACGGACTGTACTATGATCACATTTATTTACATTGGAAGTTAATTGAATATCAACCTTATCCAGTTCATATAGAGTAGGAAAATGTACGCAATAAATGTGTTTATTCTCGCGGCAGTAATTATATAAGTGGCGGTTTCATACAAGTTATTTACGACTCTATTTGAATCAGTTGAGGTTTACATTCAACTGACGCACAACTCAAATTTAAACTTTGTGATCATTTTCAAATGTCATTTTCATCTACTGTTAACGACAAACCTTTCGTTAACAGTAGATGAAAATGACATTTGAAAATGATCACAAAGTTTAAATTTGAGTTGTGCGTCAGCGTGACGTCATGCGCTGTGATTGGTGTTTCAATCAAAATGGCAGAATGCAGTATTTTAATGTTTTATTTTACTGAAAATCTTAATAATCTCAATTTTTTAAGTAAAACTAAACTAGTGTTTTAAATATGTATTTTCCCCTAAAATCATCAAATCTTTGATTATTTGATACTCTCGTCATGCCTATTATGAAGGACACAGGAGCCAGTGACATTACAGGGCCGCGGTCACGAGCGCACCACGCGCACTCTCGTGCCGCTCTATTTGTTATAAGCAGGATAATATTGTGGTGCTTAATGGCTGACCACTGGTGGCTTCGGGCGTGCCTTGAACCACCCACCGAACAAAGTTTCCGTGTGTTCATGCAGTTATTCTTGAGAGCCATTCTAGTTCTAGCGTGTTACCATCCTCGACCGCATCATCACTTACCAACAAGTGAGATAGTGGTCCGGTGCTCGTCTGTACAGAATAAAAAAACCAGATAGTTCAACTGTCCTGACCTGGCTTGGTGGCCGATTCGCGATATGTCTTTTTTCAGTTGGTGGTGCAAGTCATGCCAAAGCCTACCACTAGTGGTCATTTTACCACCACCCAGGTTTTACGTTTGTCACGACTCTATTTGAATTAGTTGAGGTTTACATTCAACTGACGCACAACTCAAATTTAAACTTTGTGATCATTTTCAAATGTCATTTTCATCTACTGTTAACGACTTAACAGTAGATGAAAATGCTTACCACCAGTGCTCAGCCATTAAGCACCACCCAGGGATTTCGACTAGGGTTGCGTTATATTTTTTCCGACTTACCACACGTGGTATGAGCATTATATCGATGTTCCGGCTGACTTGCTACCAAAAATCACCTCAAAATGCTACTGAAAATGACTCACGTGACATGTAGAGTCAAACGATTTATATGCGTCAGAACAATGAAAGAATATCAGTCAGCTCTAGCAATTACCTTAAATTGCATCAAAATCAGTCCAGCAGTAACGTCTTCAGATAAATTATTATTCGGAAGAAGTAACAGTCCAGTACTGAGTGTAAGTAAATGATACATTTCATATATCTTGTAAGCTAGAGCTGACTGTTTACTTTAACTACTAGTACTATTCATTATTCTGTGCTTTAACAGGGTTTTACAACGCCAGTGGTGGTCGCATCGGGATGAATGAACAACTGCCGACCGTCTCTGGAAGATATGTCCATGATATCTACACAAGCAACATCATCTCTAGAGAGAAGTACAGCTACTACTACGTGACTATATCCGGCGGTAAGTGATCATTGTTATCATTATTGTAGTATAGTGAAATGAAAGACGGACTATCGCAGACTGACTGTATTTATGCTCTTTACAAAGGAGAACGAATGTGAACCTTACATATAATGAGGGTAGATATTTCATATATACCTTCAAAAGTCATACATTACAATTATGAAGGACACAGGAGCCAGTGACATTACAGGGTGACGAGAGCACCACACGCACTCTCGTGCCGCTCTATTTGTTATAAGCAGGATAATATTATGTTTTATTTTAATGGTAAAAGGTACCAGGACAAGCACGACGCTCGCCTGATGGTAAGCGATGCCGTCTACCTATTACAAATACAGCAGCAGTCGTACTCGTACCTTCAACTAGAGCGGTCGCTGCAAAATTTGCCGATCGCTCCGACGCTGACTAACATTTTACGCTGCGCTGACTAAACGCACGTAAAGTAACTTGCGATGCAAGCGCTCCGATATTATATTGGTGAACGAGTTTCTGGCCTTCGTGCAGAACAAACTGGACATCATGGATGAAGTGAGTCTCTCTCAGATCTGTACGATCGGAGTAGCACGGAGGCTGAGATCATCGCCGCCAAGAAGTTCTTGGCCGACACTGCTACCACTTCCATCCGGCTTGCTACACGACATAAGGACGGAACCGGCCAGAAGGACCTGCAGAAGGACATAAAATTTTCAAGGAGACTGAACCTGACGACGTCCCAACGTACGCGGCGAAGACCTCTACAAGTAGTCGCCAATAACGTGGGACCATGTGGACACCACCCGCGTATTGAAAGAAATCATGCTGTTGAGGGCTGACGTCACCGATCTAAGGATGAAACTTGAGGCATCGGAATCCATGGTGTCCGAGTTACGTGGCGAACTCGTGGCGTTGCGAAATAGTGCTGCTCAGGCAAAATTGCCGTCGCCAGCCTCGACACAAAACGTCACGGTGCGCCGTCCCGTCCAACGCAACACGCAACTCAGCACTCCTGCGGTGTCACATGACACAAAGACTCCGCGGGCTATGACCGACCTACATTATCGACCTCGGCAACCGACACACTTTCGCCTCAGCTACTGGCTTCTCCTGTGTTACCTGCACCATCCCGGAAACAGAGGAAGTCTTACGCTCAGGTGACCGTACCAAACCGATCTATGGATTCGAATACCACCTTAACTGATAAATATGCAAGATAGGTTAATATCCCGAATATAGATGCTGATGGCTTTATTCTTGTAGAGAGAAAGGTCCGGTCACGAAACAACCCGCAACCAACGCGGTACCGCCAAGGGTACAATATCCTCACTACATTTTGTACCCCCGACCACCAAACTTTACAGCTCGCGCCTGGATAACGACACGAAGACCGACGATGTCCAGCGATACATCTGCGGGAGGCTACAACGGGAGGACAGCATGCGTATGTGTTTGAAGGAGCTGGAGCAGAAGCGGCCGACAGACTTCAAGTCATAGGTGCTGCAGGTTCCAGCCGAGCACATGAACACGTTCCTCGTACCGGAGTTCTGGCCTGCAGGGGTTGTATACCGTAAATACAGGGATACTAGACCGGCAAAAATCCCTGAAACTCGTTGTGCTCCTATAGTAAAATAGTTATATTTATATGTATGTTAGTCTGTAAGGTGTTTATAATATGGGTCTTAGAATAACATGTACTATTTTCTTAAGTTACCTGAATTAAAGATTTATTTATTTATTATTTACAGCGGCATGCAAAATTCTGGCAGTCCGGAATTTTGCATGTCACTGCACTGCGCCTGTTACCTTGAGACATAAAGATGTTTAGTCTCAGATGTCCTGTAATTTACTGGACACCTTGCTATTTCAACCGAAAAACATTCCTATTTCACGGCTGAAAATTATTTGGCAAAGTGGTGGTACTGCCCCAGGCGGACTAGCGGAAAAACTAATGTCAAATTTAATGTTAATAAAACTAAATGTATTATTAGATGTGTTAACAGGAAAAGCCAGACGTTCGCTTGATGGTAAGTGATGATGTCTGCCTATAACAGATACTGTGACGCGCAAAACTCTAGATCACTAGAGATAAACCTTCCAGCGCATCGCCCACTGCCGTCTACTAATCTATCTTTGCTTAACGTAGGATGAGATAGCGGTCAATAGCTTGTCCTTCAGATGTAAAAATAGCAATGTTTAGGATATTTATCTCAATCTCTTTTATGTCGGACCGACACTTGACCACAGTTTCACCTGGTGATAAGTGACGATGCGGTCGAAAAGTTGGGTCTACAAATTGCGAGTGAATAGGTATATTCTGGGTAAGCGCGCTCCATCACCGATTGCATCATCATTTAACATTAGGTGAGATAGTGCTACCTGGTTCTGTGTAAAAAAGTTCGATTACATCTTGTATAAAATCGTCAGACGGTGAGACGAGGCGCTGGACAACTGACTTCAGTCTAATTCACGGAGATCAACTATTACAACATATCTTCCACACAGGTTATTACACGAATTCCCATTGACATTCCCCCCATTAATGGGGATTTATGCAATTCTTTGCCACAAATCCCCATTATGAGCTGTACAAAACGACATTAAGAATTTGTGAAAATAAAGTTCTCAAATCCCCATCCCATTTGTGGAATAATCCCACACAGGCCGGTACCGTCATGTACATAACGTCTGTACAGTAAATCATGTCTTAACTCGGCGAACGGATTGGTGACATGTCTTCGCTCAATGGGTGGTTGGAGCCTCGGCTAGAGTCTACCACCAGTGGTCACCCATGTAGCACCACCCAGGGATCACGTGTAGGGTTCATTTAGGTGTACGGACGCAGGCAGGTAACAATGACCTCCAAATAATAATGTAGATATAATGTGACGCTCATTGATGTTATTATAATTTCAGACACACTGGAGGTGGGAAGGAGAGGAGAGCCTCCATTGATGACCCACACTAGCACTGAGCTGAGGAGACTCCGGTACATCAGTTTCTTGCGGTATGGCTCCACGGGCGAGGCTCTGTACGACTGTACCGCGGAGTGAGGTAATGTAACACATCGTGTGTATATCACGACCGACGGTGGATTGTCACCTATATATGTGTGTCAGACTAACCCGCGAGTGAATAGGTATTTTTTTGTCTCAGCGCGCTACATCATCGACCGCATCATCACTTTACATCAGGTGAGATAGTATACAAGCGTTACCCATGTTTGCATAAAAATAAAATTATGAAATTGTATTACTATTGTTTAGTGGTACGGCTGCTAGTCCGCCTGGGGCTAAACCACCACGAAAACTAATAGCAATGTTTCCCGTGTGAAACACAAAGTGTCCAGTGTAACAACAGGCAAGTGAGACTCAACATATTTTTTTTTTTTTTTTGTTTTTTAATTTATTTATTCGATTAAAACGGTATCATACCAATTACATTAATCTAAATCATTATTACATTATTACACAAAAGTTAAAAAATTATATAAATATCAGAAAATGTCAATTAAAATGTCAAAAAAAAAAAAAAATTAAATGTCATACAAATAAAAATATCAAAAAATTAGATAATATCATATAATAGTCTCGTGGTAACGGACGCAGTGCAGTGACGTGCTACATCTATAATATAAAAGAAGTCGTGTTAGTTACAACACTTATAACTCAAGAACGGCTGGACCAATTTTTATGATTTTTGTATTTTTGGAATTGTCTTTGTCAGGAATAGGATAATATATACTAAAAACAAATGAATAATTACCCAAAAAAAATATATAAGATAAAATATTTTGCCAAAATGTTCCTGGGTTTCAAAATTGCCAATCATTTGATGTTCAATTGTTTATTCCGCCGATACGGTAAACCGCAAATTAAGGTGGTTCGATTTCCATACATAAGTATATTTACAAATACGAGTAAATGGATCTAAACATTGCAAGGAAATCACATCTATTAGCCTTTATACAACTCTTAACATACGGGAAATCATATTTTACTACATAATTTGATTAAATAAAATGAAAACTAAGATCGAGATTTTAATTCTTTTTTGTCAATATGTGAGTGAAGTGTTTACAGTGTCATACACTAAGCTCATTAGTGTGTATTATCGCGATTGTGGGACGTTGCCATATCGTGCGCTCGCTGAAAAGGCGACGTTGCCAGACCGCTGACATGCGAGTCGCCGCTTTTTCAGGACTTTCAAGTTTTACCTATTATTGTAGTTTGTGGTCTTCAAATATTTCGTCGGTTTTTGGTTAGGTTAGGCTCTAACAAACTCAAAAGTAAATAAAAATCTGTTTTATGTCGCGTGCTGCACAATATCTTTAGTTTTCGATTCGTTTATTAAACCGACTTCAAAAAAAGGAGGTTTTTTTATATCTAGGCTAGCGTTTGACCACTATTTCACCTGTTGGTAAGTGATGATGCGGACGAAGATGGTAAGCACGCTAGGCCTAGAATAGGAATCTAAATTTAACCGTATATATATATATATATATATAAATATATATAACATACAATATTTATAATATATATATATATATATATATATATATTTTATGTTTGTTCACGGATAACTTCGTCGTTTGTGAACCGATTTTGATTCTTTTTTTGTTGGAAAGAAGATGTGATGGATGTATGATAAGTATCTCCAGAGATATGGAGATAAACACCTCAAACTTGGTAGTGAAAATTAATTGCGTGGCATTTGAAGTTGGTTCTTTTAGTTGGGATCACCTGGGAAGAGCCTTAGAAACAAAAAAGAATTTTCCAAATCGGTTCAAACATCTTCGAGCAATCGGTTAACGTACATTAAAAATAAATAACGGGCCAAGTGCGTGTCTGGCCACGCGCGGTGTAGGGTTCCGTAGTAGCCCGTTATTCAATGCAAGTCTTTACCCGTTAAAAACAAGCAACTAGGTACTCGTCTTTGTCACTTTAAAGGATTTATTCTAAGGATTTTGTATTTGGTACAAAATTATCCAACACCCAAGTTCAACGACTATTACTGCTGAAGTAATAAAGTTATCTTAACCGTTATAATTTTCCTTTAAAGTTCATGATACACTATTATATATGATGCACTATTATCACGAATTTTTCTAGATTTTTCAAGCCAGCAGTTTAGGTTTTAGAGGGGGGAACGCCCTACTGGAACAAAAATTTGAGCTTTAAAGTTTAATATTTCGTAAATGGAGCATTCAATCGAAAAATGGTATTAGCAACCCTTACATTTTTTTTTAAAAGACCTATTCAACGATACCCCACACGATGGGATAGACGATGAAAAAAAAACATCCCCACTTCCTCATATAGGGGAGCTGCCCTAAAAAATAATATTTTTCAAAATTTTATTTAGCACTTTGTCAGCGTAGTTTATATACATACCCCCACAAAATTACAGCATTATTAACGGTCTCTTAGCAAAACCTCGGACAGACGGACAGACAGACAGACAGACAGATGGACATGACGAAACTATAAGGGTTCCTTGTCAGGACTACGGAACCCTAAAAAAGATACTTTTAGTACGTTTACCGAGTCGTGGTCTCCACTCTAAAACATTTCTACCCCAACGGATATGGGTTCTGCGACAGTTGTGACCAGCCTACTGCCACTTCAGCTAGCTAATCCTTTGAGATATGTCGCTAACTTTGGTTCTCTGACGGATGACTTCATTTCGAATAAGTATTAACAGGTAGGACGCACTCGTTAAAGACTTTCGTCTTCAGGCTTTGGGATAAGGGCAATGAAAAGACCAGTCGGTGAACACTACCGGTGTTGATCCTAGTGATCCTGATCACTGTGACATCTCTAAATATACGCTTCTTGTCCGTCATTATGAAATCAATCTAATTTTTAACGGTTCCGTAGCCATATGGGAAAAAACGGAAGCCTTATAGTTTCATCATGTCTGTCTATCTGTCCGTCCATCCGTATGTCACACCCACTTTATTCCGAAACTATTTAGACTACACAATTAAAACTTGGCAGAGGTGTATTCTGTGAACCGCTTTACATGGAACTGATACTAAAATAAAAATGTTTCATCAAATCTATACCTACGTGTGGGGTCTATAAATAGGTCTTTGAAGAATGAAATT
This sequence comes from Cabera pusaria, assembly GCA_954871355.1. NCBI lineage: Eukaryota > Metazoa > Arthropoda > Insecta > Lepidoptera > Geometridae > Cabera > Cabera pusaria. Next base: position 21,855,248 of record OX940902.1, read on the forward strand.
GAGGTTCCTAACACCATTTTATCTAAAAGACAATCGTTTGAAAGATAGTCACTTCTAAAGTGGTAATATATGTGTTCCCCCTTCCTCTAACTCTAAAAATAAGGGAGTGAAAAACAAAAAAATATATATGCTGTAGATCACAGTAAGCACTTTCAACGAAACTTGGTTTGACCTAGATATAGTCAGCAGTTTTTGAGATATAGCACCCGCAAATATAACTTTGTTTTTCATACAAACACTATGAAAAACAAAGTTAATTTTTTGGTGGCGAAAATTCTATATAAAAAAATACTCTACTGTGTTACGAAACCATACGAGAGTGACTTCGACTTGCAGTTGGCCAGTTTTTGGTCATATAATTAGGGCTTTGAAACGTCTACTTCCGTCGAGGGTCTTTCTGAATCAAGGATTTCATCAGAAAAAACCCCTTCTTTCTAGAGGAAGTTGACGAGCATTTGCCCTCCTAGATTCCTGCTTCCAAATCCGTGTGGTCTTACTACCAATTCGCCGCTTGTTTTGTACTCCCACTTTAGCGTTAAGATCTCCCATGACAACGTTGAAGTCGGCCTTTTGGGTAGTGTACAAGACCTTGGAAATATCGTCGTACATTTCCTCCACTTCATTGTCCGAGAGTGCTGAAGTCGGTGCGTATATTTGGATAACCTGAAGCTACCACTCGGCGAGTTTGATCACAAGATACACTACCCTTGTCGACACACTGGAGATTTCTAAGACATTGTCAGAGAGGACCTTGTGTACTAAGAACCCCACACCGCCTTGGAATGGTTGGTCTCCCTCTGTGAAGCACTAGGGTTACGGTATCCTCCTTTTCGGATTTCACATAATACCAGAATGTTCTATCTTATCTATCTATCTTCTGTTCTATCTTATGTTCTATATCTATATCTTATGTTCGGTATGCGAGTAACGCCAGATGTTAGTCGGGCCGTAACGTGCGTCCGTTATACGTAGCCAGAGTCAATCAGTGATAGCGGCCTACCGCAGCCTGGGGATATCAAAAATGAAGTATTGCTATTTTTAACCGGCTTCACAAAAAACGGAGGAGGATTTCAATTCGAATTTTTTTTTCATATTTGTTACCTCAGAACTCCGTCAAATCTTAACCGATTTAAAAAGTTCTTTTTTTGTTGAGAGGTTATGCCTCCCGTTTGGTGCCATTCAAATTTTGTTGATATCTGATAATCATCTCCAGAGATATGGAGATAAACAATATAAACAATAGATTTAAAAACGGGAATTTAACGTGACTTACGCGATGTCGATATAGCGATCGACATATGTTTCGGCCTCATCCGGAGGCCTTCTTCAGGATCTTGAGTGCGGGGCGCTCGTCGACGCGTCGCACCTCGCACTGCGGGCCGCTGCTCGTGCAGCGCGGGCGGACGGAGCGGGCGGCGGCGGCGGCGGTGGGGGTGTTGGTGGGGGGTAATGATGCGGTGTACATAGTGGAGGCGCGGGATTAGGTTGGAGGGCTTCGTCTTCATCACTGCTGTTTACTTCAGACGAGACCTCATCCAACCGGCAGACGGAACTCACGGTGTCCTCCTCACTGTTGCCACTGGTGACGTGCTTTCCATGAAGAACGGTTTTCCACGTATTTGACAGGTACCACCCTCTGTCTCTGTTGAAGTTACGACGACGACTGATCTCAATGGCTTCTCGGATTTTGCGGGGTACAAAGTACTTTTCACGCGCCAAAATCCGTGCCTTGTCAAATCTGATGTAGTGCGTCGTCCCAGATGTGAGAGCGTGCTCTGTAACCGCCGAGCTACCGCTGTCCACGTTCTTCATGGAAGCAATGTGTTCTTTGAGTCTTGTGGACACGTTTCTTCTGGTCTCGCCTACGTAGCTTGCACCACAGTCGCAAGGAACGACGTAGACCCCAGGAGCTCCTAGGGGATCCTTATCCTTTGGAGAGCGCACCAATTGCCTGACACGTGAGGGGGGGCGGAATATCGTCTTGATGCTATATCTTCGGCGTAACAAGTGTCCAATTTTGTCCGTGACCCCCTTGACGTATGGTAGGTACGTTGCTGCTCTCTCAACCGATGTTATTCGGCACTTTGTGGAGTTTGCTTCCATGAAGAACGTGGACAGCGGTAGCTCGGCGGTTACAGAGCACGCTCTCACATCTGGGACGACGCACTACATCAGATTTAACAAGGCACGGATTTTGGCGCGTGAAAAGTACTTTGTACCCCGCAAAATCCGAGAAGCCATTGAGATCAGTCGTCGTCGTAACTTCAACAGAGACAGAGGGTGGTACCTGTCAAATACGTGGAAAACCGTTCTTCATGGAAAGCACGTCACCAGTGGCAACAGTGAGGAGGACACCGTGAGTTCCGTCTGCCGGTTGGATGAGGTCTCGTCTGAAGTAAACAGCAGTGATGAAGACGAAGCCCTCCAACCTAATCCCGCGCCTCCACTATGTACACCGCATCATTACCCCCCACCAACACCACCACCGCCGCCGCCGCCGCCCGCTCCGTCCGCCCGCGCTGCACGAGCAGCGGCCCGCAGTGCGAGGTGCGACGCGTCGACGAGCGCCCCGCACTCAAGATCCTGAAGAAGGCCTCCGGATGAGGCCGAAACATATGTCGATCGCTATATCGACATCGCGTAAGTCACGTTAAATTCCCGTTTTTAAATCTATAAGTTTAAAATGAACGTGAGTTTTTATAATAATATAAACAATATTGTATACCTTGATGACATGATTATGAAAACTGGCTATTTTAACTACCGCGGCATGTGAAGTCGGTTTTTTCGTTTTGTACGATCATAAATGATGTTGGCTACTATCAAAACACATGACATCACCATTCTCAAAATTTTACGTGACAAAGATTTTATAACGAACGTAGCGTAGGGTGTCCTGTGACTAGGTGGAGCGACGATATTCGCAAAGCGGTGGAAAATGACTTGGGAGAGGCCTATCTCCACCAGTGGACTGGTACCGGCTGATCGTGATGATGATGAGGATGATACCAGCGCCAGTTCTCGAAGATGGTCATGCATAGCTCTATTAGTCCGTTCTATTATCATTTACGGACAGGACTATTTAGCGAATAGCCTTGATCAACATCTCTAGAGGCTCTCGCTAGACGTTTGGTTAAGGTATAGACACAGCAGGCAGTCATCCTGGACACGGCACATATTGTCAGGCAGAACTCCTCACTCTGCAGCTCTAACTACCAGTAACTTATGCCCTGCACCCCTGTTTAGGTTTTTAAGAAATTTATTATTTTTATATAAATATATTGTAAATGAAAATAAAATATTGTACACGAATAAAAGAGGAAAGCATACCTATGTAAGTAAATTAATATACTTTATATATGACCTACTCTTTTTAGGGTTCCGTACCCAAAGGGTAAAACGGGACCCTATTACTAAGACTCCGCTGTCCGTCTGTCTGTCTGTCTGTCTGTCTGTCTGTCCGTCTGTCTGTCCGTCTGTCTGTCCGTCTGTCTGTCTGTCTGTCTGTCTGTCTGTCTGTCTGTCTGTCTGTCTGTCTGTCTGTCTGTCTGTCTGTCCGTCTGTCACCAGGCTGTATCTCATGAACCGTGATAGTAAGACAGTTGAAATTTTCACAGATGATGTATTTCAATTGCCGCTATAACAACAAATACTAAAAACAGAATAAAGTGAAATATAATAGAGGGTCCCCAAGAAACGTGTTTTTTCGGCATTTCACGCCATCTATGAACGCTTAGTTAGGTAAACGTCCCAGATGGCGTTATATTGAAATGTCGATCCCTAACACCTTTGAAACACACAGTTACATGTATGGTTGGTTTTAACGTACTTAATTTTTTTTAAATATTTTGACGTAAACGATTGGATGACAGCTGAATGGTTCATTACTTTTTTTTTTCTAATTCAAAGCGTTAAATTCTGCTTTTGCTATGTTTACTTGATAATTGGTTATGATTTATTTTATGATTTATGATTTTGACGTGTATATGTGCGTATATTAATACTGCCTACATACAGAATAAATGCTTTGATTCGTTGATTCTTTGATTCTTTGTTAGACGTTAGATGGCGTTATAATATAAGAAATTAAATGTTTATTAATTATTATTTTTTGCTGGCGAAAATGATAGTGGTATTTTTTGCTCGATCTTATAAAATACTGTAGTGTGAACCCTACGAGTGCGAGTCCGACTTGCTCTTGGCCAGTTTATTTTTATTTTGTCCGTAATTTATAATCAGCTAATGCCTTCTACTCGCTGTCGTAGTCACATGACAAGAGTAGCTTGATTTAATATCCGACTCATCCATATCCTAACAAAGGTAACATTGATTATAAATTACCGACTATTATACTCACTAATGTTTGTTGTCGACTGTCTCGACCTAGGTTTCGTGCATGTCCGATGCACATCCTCGGGAGTTTACGCAGCAAGATCGCGACGACCACTGCGGGCCGCTGCTCGCCGCGCGCGGCTCGTCGGCGGAGGGGGGCTCTGCGAGCGGCGCCGCTCGGTGATAGAGGGACTTACCTACTGAGTTCATAAGTGGACAGAACTTTGTCTCAAAAGTGGGTACTTCATGTGGAGAGGAGAATACTACTTGCAAGTGAATGGAGTGGCTATGGAATCTCCCATTGCACCTGTGGTGGCCAACTTATTTATGGAGTGGTATGAAAGTACAGCACTAGCGACAGCGTCAAACAAACCGAGACAGTGGTGGCGTTATGTAGATGATATTTTCGCGGTTATAACCAAGCAAGGACTACCAGACTTCGTAACACATTTAAACAGACTGCACAAAAATATACAAATCACGGTTGAAATGGAGAAAGATGGAGTGCTGCCGTTTCTGGACGTGCGCGTGATTCGCAGATTGGATGGTAGTCTAGCGCACACTGTATATCGCAAACCAACCCACACAGAGCGTTATTTGCATGCAGACTCCCATCATCATCCTGCACAGTTGTCCTCGGTACCTAAGTCATTAATTAACCGAGCTCTGAAACTATGTGACCCTCAATATATAAAGACGTTAGGGGTGTGCTAGAGGACAACGGATATAACTGGAGACAGTGTGCGCGCTTGGTTAACAGCAGTGAGCGTAACCGAGCACCGTGGGTGGAACGTTCTCCAACGTACTTGCCGTTCGTAAGAGGAGTAACGGACAAAATCGGATATCTCTTACGACGGAAATATAACATCAAGACAGTCTATCGTCCACCGGGCCAGCTCAGACAAATTTTGCGTTCACCGAAAGACAAGGATCATTTGAACGTACCTGCAGGGCTAGCATGGCAAGAGGACTATTTTGTCTTTCCACCTATCCGTGTTTTGTTTGGTGGAGAAGTCAAATTATAAGTAAAGTTTTTCGACAGTTATAAACGCTCGCTGACTTTTAATCAATTCTTTTTTTAAACTCTTCATACGAAACAACATCAAAACTCGAGGTTAAACTTCACCAAGTGTTTAAATTGTTGTGTTGATCTCCTGTCAGTGGCGAAAAACAGGGAAATAATTTTGTCTTTCCCCCGGGGATAAGGCCATGCTAGCCCTGCATGGGTATATAGAATACCGTGCGACTGTGGCAAGAGTTACGTGGGAGAGACTCGACGCAATATCACGACCAGATTGACTGAGCATATCAGGAGTATTAAGAATATGGACATCAGTAGCTCTGCCTTAGCAGAACATGCACATCTCTCGTATACCAAGCACTACATTCGGTTCGACAAGACCTCCGTATTAGCAAAAGAAAAGTACTTCGTACCTCGAAAAATACGTGAGGCCATCGAGATAACCCGCCACCCGAATATCAACAGAGAAATAGAATATAACAGAGAAATAACTGTCTAATATTTTTAATACGCTTTTATTAGCTTCAGACGTATGTATGTTAGTATGTAACGGAATCTTTGAACTTGATTTTAACCCCCTTCAAAACGTCGGATTAACTCGAAATTTGTTTGCCTTATGGATAGGACTGTATATATAAATTGGCTATCACATTCTTGCATATCTCTGTATTTAACTACATTCTGACAAAATATAAAATTGATTAGGCATTATTATTGTTTTGATTGCTTGTAAGCATACATTTCTGAACGCACGCATATTTGACAATCAACAAATATGTCATACAAATGTCATTACTGACAGTATTTGAAATTTATTAATATTTGTAAAATTTACATGACTTGAATTCACAAAAACTTAAAGAATTTTTACTTGACTTACTACTTGACACTGGCTAAATACACTAATCTGTGGAGCCATAATTATACCAAAAAAAAAAGCGGTAATCCCGAATATTGTAATGCTATCCACACAACAGATGGTTTTAATTAAATATCTTGCAAGCTTTCTATTTTCTCATGTTCTACTAGCTATTTCGGCCATTCTGTCGAAGGAGATAGCAGAAATGAAGGCCCACACATCCAGCGCGACTCCATACTTAGAATATCACGATTAACACGTGTCGCATCATCAGCAACATTGAGGCCGGTGGGAATCCAACGCCATTCAGACAGCGCAGAGTTCTCTAGAATTTTTCCAACACGATTAGCTACGTAGGGTTTGAACTTTCGAGCACCACTACGCAACCAACCCAAGACGGTCATGGAGTCGCACCAGAAGTAGCGTCTTTATGTATCGTTATGACATCGGCAGCTAGACGAGCTGCATCATACGGGCTATCAATACTACATATGAAATCGTCCATGTACGTATCGCTCTTGATGGGTTCTACGGCTTCGGGGAACTCATCTTGGAACTTTAATGCGTTCGAGTTCATAATATAGATTGCCGTCGATGGGCTGGAACATACGCCAAACACCATCGAGGACATGCGGTACACCTTAATGGGCTCGGAAGGATCGTCGCGCCAAAGGAATCGTTGCGCGTCTCTATCTTGCTGGATTATTTTAATTTGTGGAAACATTTCCTTAATGTCAGCTGTGAGGGCAATCCTTCCTTCCCTGAAATGCATTAGAATCCCAAGCTGAGATTGTAAAAAGTCAGGCCCGGGCAGTAACATCGAGTTCAACGAGACACCTCGCGACCGCACCGCAGCATCATGAACGACACGTAACTTATCAGGCTTGTTGGGATTTGTCACACCAAAGTGTGGCAGATACCAACAAATACCTTTCGGCTTTAAGCCAGTACACTTTTCGGCATAACCTTCGTTGAGAATATCACGGATATTGTTTCGATATCATTTTGCATAATCCGATTCTGTCGACATCTTAGCCTCGAGACTCTTAAATCTAGATAGCGCCAACTGATAGCTATTTGGCACCATTAAACCGTCCGTTTTTCAGAGGAGACCTACCTGGAAACGTCCGTCAGGAAGTCGGTGAGCCGTGCGTTCTAAGATTTTAAGCGCGCGTTGGTCATCGGTACTACGCACTTTGTGCTTGGATATTCCTATCGCGTCTAACTTATATTGCGCCTTAATCAAATCATCGAGCTCAAACTTCGGGTTGTTAAATTCGGTAAGTTGTGCATGGCATATTGTTTCGACAGGCCTAGTTTTGTTACTCGAGAAACCGAAAAGAACCCAACCTAATGCTGTTAGTGTCGCTACTGGTTGCGATTTTGTGCCTTTTCTCGTGGCAGCCGCTATTGACAGGTGCCAATTATCAATCCCTATAGGGATTAAGTATAGGCCTAGCGTTTTCGTAGCACAACTGTATCTACACTTCCTATGGGGCCTGAAACTGTCACTGCTACTACCTTCAAAAGGGGGCGAAGAGTAGGCCTATTATCTAGCGCGCTCAGTGTATCTGACGTAGCGGTGGTATGTGCAGTTACCTCTCTTGCCGAACCATGTCCTGAAGCGCTCGAAGTGGTTGCTCGGCGGAAACCTGAAGGGTAGAAGCGTTAGATGAGGAAGCTACATTTTCATTAACGTTAGCCATAGTTGTAGGAACAAAATTAGGATCGTGCAATAGACTATGATGTTTACGATTACAACCTTCAACTTCCCACTTCTTTTTGTTCTTGTTACACAACCTAAAAACATGCGGGCCTTTTTTCAAACAGCGATAGCAAATTTTATTTTCTTTTATGAAATGCCTTCTGTCACTTACTGACATTGCCTTAAAAATGTCGCAAATTGAAATGTCATGGGTTTGTTTACAACAAAGACACCCATAATTTGTTTTCATGTTTCTAGATGGCTCACGTAGAACCAGATTTGATTTTGATACAGCGTGAGTACGTTCCCTCGGCATGTTACCATGAGTCTCCACCATACTGTCGAACTTAGCGTGTAAGTCTACCTCGCGCGCAAGGAACTCTGACAGCATCTCGACCCGCGCGCTGCTCGATGTAGGACCGTAGGTGGCTTGTAATGCGGCGTAGTCTATCCATCTTGTGCGTAGCAAAAGGGGCAACTTATTGATAAGCACCGAGAACAATTCTGGGGAATATAATTAATCTTGTTTCATTAAGTAATTTGACTATTTCTACACAATTGCGTAGACGAGATGAAAACACGCACAATTCCTTTAAATCGCTATTAATTTTGGGTAAGGCGCGAATCGCTGTGACCTCCTGTAAGACAATCTTCTCTGGACGGCCAAAACGTCGATCTAACTCCTGGATTACGATACTGGGTTGTAAGGCCGTAGCTAGAAGTACACATACGGAGTCACGCGCCGTTCCTTTCAACGCTACACTAAGACGTGCAAGATTTTCAGAGGGTGTGTACATATTTTCGGAGTCTTAGTAAGATCGTTTGAACACTAACCAATCTAGAAGCGATTTGCCATCAAACGTTGGAAGACAGATATTAAGTCTCTGACGCCTATTAGTGAGTTCTATTTTATCAACTATCAACGATCAAAAACGGAGACGAGCCGTGACACTGGATCTGCGCTTTCTTGCCACTCATGCAATTAATGAAATTTTTAAAAATTTAAATGTATTTATTTTAGGCTCATGCCTATATTGTACGAATTACAATAGTAGTACACAAAATATTAAAATAAAAACGTTAAAATAATAAAAATGTCACAATCACACACTAAAAAGATTAAATTATAAAATTAAATTACAATTGTCATACAATAATTAAAAGAAAATTAGAATAATAACTACAATTAGACATACTCGAGACAATACATTAGACATACTCCTAAATATACTGACACTACTACAACATACATCTGACACTACTGGGTACATGTCTATTGCAGCAGTGACGGATATATGCGCAGTCCAACCTTTCTGCGATCATCCTGAGGACGATGTTTGTGCTGCCCCACACCCTGCGCACCAGGGACGCACTGCGTCTGCGCATGCTCGCGTGGAAGCAGCTGGTGTGTGCATCCGCGAACATGCCTGAAGCGCTGCAGAAGCGGGGCAGCCCCACCACCGCCCTAAAAGCGTTATTATATTGAACGCGAAGGGCTCCATAGGCACGCTGTGTGTAGTTGGCCCACAGACTACACGTGTAGAGGGAGGTGCAGTACGCTCTGAAGAGCGTTACTTTCACCTCCCCCGAACAACGTGCAAACCTGCGGGCAATCATGTTTGCTCTTCTGGATAGGGCCCTTCTTTTGCGATCAATATCGTCATTGTCCCTTAGGCCGGACGTAACTATATGCCCTAAATATTTAAAATGCTCCACCCGCTCCAAAGGGACCCCATTGAGAGAAACGGGTGGAACGTTTCGGAGTTTTTTCGTACCTGCCTCAAACACTATATATTGGCTTTTAGCCACATTATACATTAGCCCATGATAAGAGGCGTACTCCTGGCAATGCAAGAAGCAATGGAGAGGGCACGATTGGCACGAAGTCGCCTCGCTGGGGGCAGGTTTCTGATGTCAATGGCTTTCCTGTTTCCTGAGCATCATTATCGACATCGTTATAACGCGATGTTGATGCCTGTGGAAAGTCGACATTTTTAATACTGGGAAGGCCTACCTGCGTTTTCATACTTTGTGTTAATGCTACTTCGTTGCTTTGTTTGTTCACAACAGCGTCATTATATTTATTTACGTCGGGTAAAACAACACTTTCGTTACCTTTCTCTAGCCAATCAGTAATACTACCTCTGCTTCGACTGCTTCGTGTACCGTGCTCACTGTATTCAGCATGTATTGCAGCCAGTTCCGCCTGATGTTCGAGTTCAGCAGCATTTTTTTCTAGCTACAACCTTTTAGCAGCCAAGTCAGCTTGCATCTGTGCTTCAAACTTCAAACTTCAAATTATTTATTGTTGCACTACAGGTAAAAATACAACTGGTGGAATATTAAAATTAAGAACACTGAGCTGTAGCATGCCTTTTAGGCGTACAATATTGAACAGCATGTATAATATTCTGTATCCGTGTATTCTTTAAATTTTACAATATATGAAAAAATGAAATGAAATAGATAAAGAATCTATGTCAAATCAACGCTAAAAAATAATTGTTGCTTGGTGCCCTGGTTGGGTTGTCTGCGCTTCACCCACTGCACCTGCATTTTCGGGCTGAACTTGTGAACTTATTTTATTACTTATAACTTAACTTAACTTATATTATATTTACTTTGTGAACTTGTGCTGCGCTTGCAGAGGATGGTACTATGCGAGATTCGCTACGTGTGACGACCATTGTGTCACATTGAGAAAAATTACGTAACAGAAAATAGAATAATATTATATGTGTTTTAAATACTGTTTTGCGTTACTCTGGTTCAATAAAATTTTCTTCGTGAAGGACCACTATATAAAACAATATTCGTAAGCCAAAATAAAACCAGCTTTTCGTTTCATTATTTTTCGTGTTATTTTCTATCAAAATCCGTAACTTAACAACCAAACAAAAGAAGTATCAAAAAAACCTAAATAACTATCAAAGAGGTTAGCACAGTCGTGCACAGTCTTCATTGTCCTGTTAACATCATAACACCATGTGTTGCTCTCCCTCTTCTAATTATCCTCCGACGCAAAAAGAAGGGGAGTTATAAGTTTGACGTATGTATCTGTGTGTCTGTCTGTGGAATCGTAGCGCCTAAACGGATGAACTAATTAGGATTAATTTTTTTTTGTTCGATAGTCGTCTTCATCATCATCATCATCAGCCTGTATCAGTCCACTGCTGGACATAGGCCTCTCCCAAGATGCGCCACTGAGCCCGATCTTCGGCTCTTCTAGTCGCCTTAATAAAGTGTTATTAGCTTTGATTCATCAAAATCCGTTCAGCCGGTTAAAGACTATGAGCTTTATTCTAGATGATGACGCTATGAGATCAATTTTCATAGGTCTGATCAATTAGAAATTCGGTATCTTCTTACTTCATTGCTTACTTTATTTATTATTATTCCTTAATCTTATTACATTGTATGAACATGGTAGCATATTGATATCTCCTAGAATCTGCAGAATACTCAACTCCTCACCAATTCAAAGATATCGTGTTTGGGTTCATTGAAATGGTCTCAATGAACAGATTCTACATAAATGAGTCGGGGGTGGTTTTAAATTTTAAATTTAAGTATGATTGGTTTGTTGAGCACAATCTCAGTTGACGACGCGCTCTAGAAGTCTACACGTAAAGTTACACTCGAACTGTACGATTCAGTTCGCATTCATCACCGCTTGATATATCTTATGTTATCTAGTTACAGTAACGAGGTTTCTTTTATTTTACAGGAGCAGACTCATCGCATTGCGGTATTCAGCATTTTTTTCAATTAGTATATTAATAAAATAAAATAATAAAATAATACAATATTTATTCAGTAAATAACACAAATCTAGTACATGTACCTTAAACCTATATACCATATAAATATAATAATAATAAACACAATCACTAATATACAATGTGCAATTAAATATATCTTATAATAATGTTTAATAATAAATTTATCTAATATGAGGGTACAACTGAACATTGTCAGCCGTTCTAGGTCGAACCTGTGTTACAGCTGACAATAATGTATATTTTTTAAATTGAAATGACATAACTTTGTATCTGATAATATAACACCGTAACACCTTAACTGCTACTTATAGATTTACAAGATTTTGTAAAGTATTCACTATTGCAATAGTCACATATTTGGTAATAAACTAAGCTCGCCTTCATTTTAAACTATGTATTACGGTTTCCGCACTCAAGATCTTGAACCGTTTTCAAACTATAATAGCTCAACAATACTTTTATTGTGCAGATTTCTAATGTTCTTTTATTAGCTGTCTCTGAAAGTATAACACCAATTTATTAATTTTGTTTGTACCATTTTTTAAAGTTTTACATAAAAAATTTTGCTTGTGTTGTTTTACTAAAGCTATGTAAATGTCTACGTTTACATTCATATATCCGAATATATTATATAGATTATTATATTACAGAAATATATTATATATTATTTTTATTCAAATGATGACCTACATGGTCGTGGCCACCTCCTTTCTTCCTTCTCACTTCTCTTATCTTTTAACTTAATTGTTAGCTTTCCGTACCCAAAGGGTAAAACGGGACCCTATCACTAAGACTCCGCTGTCCCTCTGTCTGTCTGTCTGTCCGTCCGCCCGTCTGTCTTCACGCTGTTTCTCATGAACCGTGATAGTCAGACAGTTGACATTTTCACAGATGATGTATTTCTGTTGCCGCTATAACAACATTTTCGTTAGATGGCGTTATAGTAAATAAACTCGCGGCTAAAAAATGTTTTCAATCGACTTTCAAACAGAAGGAGAATCTCAATTCGTCAGTTTTATTTTTATTTTTTGTATGTATATTACGCGGTTACTCCGTTAATTGAGAACCGATTCGAATGATTCTTTTTTTAATCGGTAGGGTACATTTCCGAGGTAGTACCATTGTAATTTCATTGAGATCTGATAGATATCTCCAGAGATATAACGATAAACGTCTCAAACTTGCTACTGAAACTGACTCGCGCGGCATGGAAGTCGTTTGTATTAGTTTTTAAACTATCTTATCTATCTTACCTATCTAACTTATGAGAAACGTTTAGTAAGTACTATACTGTGGCACGCGCAGGTCGAACGCTAGGACAATGGATCATGTGGTACGGGACCCTACGTGTGCGTGACTGCGAGTCTGACACGCACTTGGACAGTTTTATTGTATTTCATTTTCCTTTGAACTAGATCAGTTATTTCAAAATAAGTTTTTTAGAATGTTACATAGTTCATGATTAAATAAAGCTGTCTTTCATACGTCAATGTCACTGTATTTCACTGACCAAGGAAACTGTGCACAAGATGCGAGTCACACAACGTGCCATGGAGCGTGCCATGTACACATCACGAAGTTCGTAATACGGAGATAAGAAGAGGAACCAAGATGGTAGACATCGGATCCCGTATAATTAAACTGGAATGTCAGTGAGCTGGACATGTTGTGAGATGTGGTGATGGTCGGTGGAGTAAGTCTCTCACAGAATGGTGGGCTCGTGTTGGGAAACGAAGCCGCGGCAGACAAATACAGCGGCGGGTCAACGACATAGACAAGTACGCAAATAGGACCAAGAGTAGCACAGAACAGGGATGAGTGACGTAAGAGGGAGGAGGCTCATGTCCTGCAGTGAGCTGACAGTGATGATGGTGATGATAACTTCATAGGTAACCATAGAAACAAGGACGTCCCCAGTTTTGTTCAGAAACCTCAGTTTAACAATTAATTAAGTATTGAGGTTCGCAAAACTCTTGTTGTGGTATTTATTAACCCACTTCACAAAAAAGGAGGAGGTTCTCAATTTGACTGTATGTTTTTTTAATGTTTGTTACCACAGAACTACGTCAAATCATGATCAATTTTAAAAAAATATTTTTTATTTTAGAGATTATGCCTCCCGTTTGGTCCCATTCATTTTTTTCAATATATGACAATTATCTCCAGAGATATGGAGATAAACAATATACACAAATTTGTATATATGACATGATTATGACAAGCCAGTACTGATTGGAAAACTGTGCCAGTACTTTGACTATCGCGGCATGTGATGTCGGTTTTTGCGTTTTGTCGATCATAAATTATTTAGCGGTAAAATATTCATAATTAGCTAAGACTAAAATTGTTTAGTTCAAAAATTAAATTCGGTGAATGTTTGTGGTGGATTTAAATATAAATAGGAAACGTAATGTTATTATTTTTAGTGTAATCAAATGTTGTAATAAAAGCTTTTATATAATTGTGTTTGTTTATTATTAAGCCTCTGTTTACCCCAATCATAGAATAAAGAAAACATAGAATGTCACGCCTACCCTAATTGGTAATGATACATTTTATATTCAAAATCTGCATATAAGTATGAAATATTTAATAATAGACATTCTTTCACCTAATGAGGACTATAGACCTCAGTATCTGGTGTAAATTTCAACTTGCTCGGTCCACCCGTTCCTGAGAAAATCGGTGGTGACACACGGACAGACGGATGGACAGATAGACAGACGGACAAGAAAGTGATATTATGAGGGTTCCTTTTGTTACCGGACTGCGACAGAAGGAGGGTTATGTTTTTCGAGTGTATGTATATTTCTTTGGCACGCCCTAGGGCCAAAACGGCTTGTCGTATTTTCATGTGAGTGGTGTCAATAGATTCGTCTTAGTCGTGAGAGTGACACTGGGTAGTACATCAAATTAAAAAAAACAAAATTAAGGATTTTTGGCGCAAAAAAGTAATCTCAATTAACGAGATAAACATTGCGGTTTGACTATTCGAAAAGAAAAACGAGTCACCCGTTGAAGTCTTTAGTATCGCAAGCTTGCAAATTTGGATTAGCAAAACAAAAAAATAATGTTTTAAAAATACATCTAGGATATCAAAATAAAGATTTTTTAACGGTGATTACGAATATATATTGTACTAGCTGTTACCCGCGGCTTCGCCCGCGTTATTGTGTCTTTATGACCTTTGAGGTCTAGATCTATAATCTCTTAGCCCAAGTCACCATAGATGACCCCAAAGTCGAACCTAATATCCTCTATTGTTAAAGTCATTAATCATTTTCGTTAGGTATACGAAGTTGTGCTGTTTAATTGTTTGACTCAACACAAAAGTTCCAGATACATTTCTTACAAAGAAATTATGGTAAATAGCTGCGCGAGCAAACATTTTTTATGACTTTTTATGACCCTGACAGTTTTATAACCTAACAATCAAGTCACTGTAGATGACTCTTAGGTCGAACTCGATATCGTCTATTGTTAAAGTCATTAATCATTACTTGGTAAACCTAAGCAAGGTTTACCAAGTTTTGCTGTTTAAGTATTTGAGTCAGTCTAATGTATGAGGCTGTTAAAACACACTATTACATGCTTTATAGCGTTATTACTGCGCAAGCGAAGCGAGCGCAAATTATTTTATGATCTTTTATGACCCTGACAGTTTTTATGACCTACCACCGACAACACCGATAACCCTAGGGTTTAACTTGATATCCACTTATTTTAAGGTAAATAATGATTATTATTATTGAAGGTTGAACTGTTTAAAATTAAACACTCGTTTTGATGCATGTGGCTATTTAAATACATAAAATGATAAAATATTACCTACAAAGAAGATAAGACAAATGCTTGCGCGAGCGTAGCTAGCGCTATCAATGCGCGAGCGAAGCGATGGTGAAAAATTTTTACGACTTTTTATGGCCCTGACAGTTTTTATGACCTCCTAACACCGATACCACAAAGGTTAAACTTGATATCCACTAATTTTAAGATTAATAATTATTATGATTATTGAAGGTTGTACTGTTTTAATCTTCGAGCATTTACCAATTGAGAAGTTAAAGCAAGGCGTTCCCCTTTGCTGGCCATATAGCCATTTTTGGCCATATGAGCGTGCGTAACTACGCTGTATTTTTAATACTGTGTGCGTGTTTCAAGTTAGTGTGATTTGTGTGTGTGCAATGCGTGTTTACCTCGTCCCCCGTAAGTATCGGCAGAAAAAAATGTTTGCGGATTACAACGTTAACATCTCCATTGGTAAATGCTCGAAGGTTTTAATTTATTACTCGTTTTGATGCATGTAGTTATAAATATACAACATTTACTGAAATATTACCAACAAAGAAGATAAAACAAATGCTTGCGCGAGCGCAGCGAGCGCTATTATTGCGCGAGCGAAGCGAGCGCGAAAATTTTTTACGACCTTTTATGACCCTGACAGCTTTTATGACCAACTAAGTCAACACCGATAACCCTAAGGTTAAACTTGATATCCACTTATTTTAAGGTTAATAATCTTTATCATTATTGAAGGTTGTACTGTTTTAATCTATGACTCGTTTTGATGCATGTGGCTATGTTTTCTACAAAGAAGATATAACAAATGCTTGCGCGAGCAAAGCGGGCTCTAAAACGGCGCGAGCGCAGCGAGCGCGAAAAATGTTAACGACTTTTTATGACCCTGACAGTTTTTATGACGTAATAAGTCAACACTGATGACACAAAGGTAAAACTTGATATCCACTTATTTTTATGTTAATAATCATTATGATTATTGAAGGTTGCACTGTTTAAATTTATAAACTCGTTTCGATGCATGTGGCTGGCTATTATTATAAAATACAAAAAATGTTGAAATATTACCTACAAAGTTAATAAAAGAAGTGCTAGCGCAAGCGCGAAATTTTTTTACAACTTTTTATGATCCAGACATTTGTTATGACCTACTTAGTCAACATCGATGACCCTAAGGTTAAACTTGATACTTATTTTAAAGTTAATAATCATTTTGATTATTGAAGGTTGTACTGTTTAATTTATGACTCGTTTTGATGCATGCGGCTATTAAAATACAAAACTTGCTGTAATGTTACCTGCAAAGTAGGTAAAACAAATGCTTGCGCGAGCGCAGCGAGCGCTATTACTGCGCGAGCGTAGCGAGCGCGAAAAATGTAGACGACCTTTTATGACCCTGACAGCTTTTATGACCTATTAAGTCATTACCGATAACCCTTAGGTTAAACTTGATATCCACTTATTTTAAGGTTAATAATCTTAATCGTTATTGAAGGCTGTACTGTTTTAATCTATGACTCGTTTTGATGCATGTGGCTATTAAAATACAAAAGTTGCTGAAATATTTTCTACAAAGTAGATATAACAAATGCTTGCGCGAGCGGAGCGAGCGCCATTACTGCGCGAACGAAGCAAGCGCGAAATATTTTTACTACTTTTTTGACCCAGACAGTTTTAATGACCTTCTATGTCAACACCGATAACACAAAGGTTAAACTTCATATCCATTTATTATAAGATTAACAACAATAATGATTATTGAAGGTTGTACTGTTTTAATGTATGACTCGTTTTGATGCATGTGGTTATTAATATATAAAAGTTACTGAAATATTACCAACAAAAAAAACAAAACAAAAGCTTGCGCGAGCGAAGCGAGCGCGAAAATTTTTTACGACCTTTTATGACCCTGTAAGCTTTTATGACCTACTAAGTCAACACCGATAACCCTAAGGTTAAACTTGATATCCACTTATTTTAAGGTTAATAATCTTTATCATTATAGAAGGTTTTATCATTATAGAAAGTTGTACTGTTTCAATCTATGACTCGTTTTGATGCGTGTGGCTATTAAAATACAAAAGTTGCTGAATCGTTTTCTACAAAGTAGATATAACAAATCTTGTGCGAGCACAGCGGGCGCTATCACAGCGCGAGCGAAGCGAGCGCAAAAATTTTTTACGACTTTTTATGACCCAGACAGTTTTTATGACGTAATAAGTCAACACTGATGACACAAAGGTTAAACTTGATATCCACTTATTTTAATGTTATTAATCATTATGATTATTGAAGGTTGTACTGTTTCAATTTATAAACTCGTTTTGATGCATGTGGTTGGCTATTAAAAATAACAAAAAATGTTGAAATATTACCTACAAAGTTAATAAAAGAAGTGCTAGCGCGAGCGCGAAATTTTTTTAAAACTTTTTATGTCCCATACAGTTGTTATGACCTACTAAGTCAACATCGATGACCCTAAGGTTAAACTTGATACTTATTTTAAAGTTAATAATCATTATGATTATTATGGTTAATAATCTTTATCGTTATTGAAGGCTGTACTGTTTTAATCTATGACTCGATTTGATGCATGTGGCTATTAAAATACAAAAAATGCTGAAATATTTCCTACAAAGTAGACAAAACACTTTACTACACACTAACATTTACGGCTTTTTATGACAGTTTTAGTTTTGATGACCTACTAAGTCAACACCTATGACCCTAAGGTTAAATGTGGCTGTTAACACGAATGTTTCTGAATTACTTCCCACAAAGCAGATAAAACACGTTGGGCAAGCAAAGCCATCGCGTAAATTTTGATGGCTTATAATGACCCTGACAGTTTTATGGCCTTATTAGGACACATCTTAAGTTTAGTCATTATAGATAGACCTAAGGTCAAACTTTTATGATTATGCAAACTCTATGTAAACTTAACAAAAAATAAAGGCACCTACACTTAATTGCCGAAAAAAGTATTCCCTACCCTTTTATGCCCTATTATATACTATACTATTATTCTTTGTACAAAATTTCATCTGAATCGGTCAAGCCGTCTGGCCGAAAAGAGGCCACACATTCACAAAATTCCATATAAAAAATCTAGACACCCGACATTGCCAACCAAAAAAATGTATTCATTGTCCTTCCATGTCTTATTGACTGTCTGTGTACAAAATTTCGGCTAATAAGGTTAACCCGTTTGACCGAGAGTAGGCCACACATGTGCAAAACTGGGTACCTAGACTCGACAGCCGGAAAAAAAGTATCCGATATCCTATTCTTTCCTATGAACTGTCTTTATACAACATTTCAGGCAAATCGGTCAAGCCGTTTATTCGAGAAGAAGTCTTATATTTACAAAATTCAATTTAATATATCTGGGCCCCCTGACTCGACAGCCAGAAAAAAAAGATCCTATATCCTATTCTGCCCTATGACATGTATTCATACAACATTTCAGGCAAATCGGTCAAGCCGTTTATTCGAGAAAAGGTTTTATATTTACAAAATTCAATTTAAAATATCCGGAGCCCCTGACTCGACAGCCAAAAAAAAAGTATCCTATATACTATTCTGCCCTATGACACGTATTCATGCAACATTTCAGGCAAATCGGTCTAGCCATTTATTCGAGAAGAAGTCTTATATTTACAAAATTCAGTTAAAAATATTTGGACCCCCTGACTCGACAGCCAAAAAAACAGGATCCTATATCTTATTCTACCCTATGAACTGTCTATATACAACATTTCAGGCAAATCAATCAAGTCGTTTATTCGAGAAGAGGTTTTATATTTACAAAATTCAATTTAAAATATCCGGACCCCCTGACTCGACAGCCAAAAAAAAAGTATCCTATATCCTATTCTGCCCTATGACACGTATTCATGCACCATTTCAGGCAAATCGGTCTAGCCATTTATTCGAGAAGAAGTCTTATATTTACAAAATTCAGTTAAAAATATTTGGACCCCCTGACTCGACAGCCAAAAAATCAGGGTTCTATATCTTATTCTACCCTATGAACTGTCTATATACAACATTTCAGGCAAATCGGTCAAGTCGTTTATTCGAGAAGAGGTTTTATATTTACAAAATTCAATTTAAAATATCTGGACCCCCTGACTCGACAGCCAGAAAAAAAGTTTCTCAAATCCTATTCTGCTCTAAGACATGTATTCATACTAAATTTCAGGCAAATCGGTTAAGCCGTTTATTTGAGAAGAAGTCTTATATTTACAAAATTCAATTAAAAATATTTGGACCCCCTGACTCGACAGCCAAAAAAAAAGTATTTTATATCCTATTCTACCCTATGACATGTATTCATACAAAAATTCAGGCAAATCGGTCAAGCCCTTTATTCGAGAAGAAGTCTCATATTTACAAAATTCAATTAAAAATATCTGGACCCCCTGACTTGATAGCCAAAAAAAAAGTATCCTATATCCTATTCTGCCCTACGTACTATCTTTGTACAAAATTTCAGCCAAATCCGTCAAGCCGTTTGACCGTGAAGAAGTCCCAAACAAACAAACAAACAAACAAACAAACAAATAAACAAACTGACTTTCGCATTTATAATATTGGTGTTGAGTGTTGATTTCAAAGATTATACTTTTGTAGTGGTCTCATTGTAAATTTATCAAGTATCTCCAGAGATATGGCGATAATAACTGCAAACTTGCTACTCAAATTGAATACAGTAGCATTTGAAGTCGGTTTTTTAAACGATCCTAATTATTTTGAACATGTTATGTAAATGTTATGTAAAGAAAATAATATTAAAAAATTACATAAAAATGATTATTTTTCGATTGCTGTTTATATTAACTACACACTGATTTAATGTTTAGTTATTTCCAAGTTTAATTTGATTTATTCTGAGTAAAGATTTTTTTAAATTAAATTGTGTGTTCTTAGTTTTAAACTAATGTGTACCAATTTCTATTTTACAGGAACGACAAGCAGCAGGGACAATGAGATCTTCATGAATTTAATAAATTAAAATCCTTTAGATGAAAATGGTGAGTGACTACGCTTGAATTTTTATTAACGTATATACACACATTTCTTTAAAGCACAGAAAATATAAAAGTTGGTGCTTTAGGGGTAGCAGATTTTAATTTTGTAATATTTTTTGGTTTATCTGACTATACGATATGCTCAAAACACAGGTAGGTTAGGGCGCGATAATTTATCGTAAGTATTCCAACAAAAAGTCATTACGGGTTTAGTAGAAGTAGTAGAACAGGTTTATCTGACTATACGATATGCTCAAAACACAGGTAGGTTAGGAATCGCAATCGGTGGAGATAATCCGACCTTGGGCTCCCAGAGTGAAACTTACCATGGATCACTTAACCGATTGTGTTTAGACATCGCAAACGGCGAGAGATAATCCTGCCTTGGACTCTCAGGATGATACTTACCATGTTTTATCCAACCGTATGTGCTGAGACATCGTATGCGGTGAGAGATAATCCTACCTTGGGCTCTCAGGATGATACTTACCATGGATCATCCAACCGTATGTGTTACGAACACAGTTGATCAAAACTATTACTCCGGGGTCATTGAGAGTTCTAAAACACGTCGATCAAAATTATTACACCGGAGGCTTTGAGTTCTAAAACACAAGTGGTGAGAGATAATCAATTTTTAGTTATTGGGTGTTCTACTCCAGCTACATCTGTTGATTAAACGATATACCCAACTGCAACAAGTGAGCGCAGCAAGCGGAGCGAACGCAGTTGGGTATATCGTTTAATCAACAGATGTGGCTGGAGTAGAACACCCAATAACCACCTACTTGCAAGTCGAGCTTCCGGTAGGTCTCCCATAAGTGGTTGCATAGGGCTTCCGCGTACAAGCTTGCAAAACTGGCAGTTGTGTAAAATCATATTGACGGCATTCCTCAGGCCCAAAATCCAATACTGCTGCCGGAGTTCGTTGACAACTGTTTCTGTGTTGGCATGCGCAAACTTGCTGTGGAAGTGCGAGATGAGGAGGCGTACAGCTGGGTCTTTTCCATCCAGTAAAATAGGCTCGGTATTTGTCGTGACATCAATGGCAGCAATTGCTCGTCCTTGTGCATGTAATAGGCCATTCAAGTTTATGGCTGGGGTAAGGCTCATGAGTCTGCTTTTCGGCGGAATAGGTCGTCCACGATGAAGGCAAAATAATTCTTGTTGGAATGTGGTGTCTCGGCTCTTTCGTAATATGTGGACCTCCGCGTATTTTCGCGTATTTTATTTCCGCGGTTTGTACTGTAAGTGGTCGAAGGGGAGTCGAAGAAGTGCGTGGAGTCGAGCTATGTCGGGGGAGAATAAAATTATTAGAAATCCCCCTCACCCTGGTGATACATGCGGCAATGAACTGGTGAGCTCTAGCTGTTGCCCTTACCAACCTAAACCACAAACTGAAGTGAGTCGGATCAGCCGCAATCGGTTGCGGAAACGCGTTTTCATTATTATAATTACAAGCAAAGTCACTAATTAATGGTGTCGATAATGGCGTCAATTTATTGTTACGTGCAGATGGTTTTAATTCAATGTCTTGCAAGCATTCTATTTTCTCATGTTCTACTAGCTATTTCGGCCATATCGAAATCGGTGGGAATCCAACGCCATTCAGACAGCGCAGAGTTCTCTAGAATTTCTCCAACACGATTAGCTACGTAGGGTTTGAACTTTCGAGCACCACTACGCAGCCAACCCAAGACGGTCATGGAGTCGCACCAGAAGTAGCGTCGGTGAGGTTTGTGGCGATGAGTGTCAGAAATGAATGTTGCAAGACGAGTTGCTATTAAAGCGCCTTGCAGTTCCAGGCGTGGTATCGAGAGCGACCCAAGACCTACTACTAACTAGAGCTACGCCTACTTTACCATGAACATCAATAAATCGCCAATATGCGACAGCGACGTATGCAAATTCACTCGCGTCGCAAAACAAGTGCATCTCGCGCTGTGAAACTTCTGTACCACATAAATTATACCGTCGCGGTACGCATATCTCTGTGATTGATTTTATGCTCTCGAACCATTCCTGCCATATTTTACAATCAACTTCGTCTAACTTCTCGTCCCAGCCCAAACTTTTACGCCACAAGTTTTGGAAAAGAATGCGGCCCTTAACTACGACTGGCATTAAAATGCCCAAAGGGTCGTAGATCCGAATGACTTGAGTTAATGCTTGGCGCTTGGGGACTGGAGCCGAAGAATCAGTTGATACTCCAGATTTGAAAATTAGCTTGTCCTGAGTAGGTTGCCAGATAAGGCCTAGTGTACGAATGACAGCGTCCTTACACAGCTCCACACCCTTGCCATTTACAACATGAGATAGCAGTTCAACTGGCAGCAATGAAAAAGCTACTGGATCATTCGCTAACCAGCCACGCATCTTAAACCCTCCGCGTTTATGTATCGTTATGACATCGGCAGCTAGACGAGCTGCATCATACGGGCTATCAATACTACATATGAAATCGTCCATGTACGTATCGCTCTTGATGGGTTCTACGGCTTCGGGGAACTCATCTTGGAACTTTAATGCGTTCGAGTTCATAATATAGATTGCCGTCGATGGGCTGGAACATACGCCAAACACCATCGAGGACATGCGGTACACCTTAATGGGCTCGGAAGGATCGTCGCGCCAAAGGAATCGTTGCGCGTCTCTATCTTGCTGGATTATTTTAATTTGTGGAAACATTTCCTTAATGTCAGCTGTGAGGGCAATCCTTCCTTCCCTGAAATGCATTAGAATCCCAAGCTGAGATTGTAAAAAGTCAGGCCCGGGCAGTAACATCGAGTTCAACGAGACACCTCGCGACCGCACCGCAGCATCATGAACGACACGTAACTTATCGGGCTTGTTGGGATTTGTCACACCAAAGTGTGGCAGATACCAACAAATACCTGTCGGCTTTAAGCCAGTACACTTTTCGGCATAACCTTCGTTGAGAATATCACGGATATTGTTTCGATATCGTTTTGCATAATCCGATTCTGTCGACATCTTAGCCTCGAGACTCTTAAATCTAGATAGCGCCAACTGATAGCTATTTGGCACCATTAAACCGTCCGTTTTTCAGAGGAGACCTACTTGGAAACGTCCGTCAGGAAGTCGGTGAGCCGTGCGTTCTAAGATTTTAAGCGCGCGTTGGTCATCGGTACTACGCTCTTTGTGCTTGGACATTCCTATCGCGTCTAACTTATATTGCGCCTTAATCAAATCATCGAGCTCAAACTTCGGGTTGTTAAATTCGGTAAGTTGTGCATGGCATATTGTTTCGACAGGCCTAGTTTTGTTACTCGAGAAACCGAAAAGAACCCAACCTAATGCTGTTAGTGTCGCTACTGGTTGCGATTTTGTGCCTTTTCTCGTGGCAGTCGCTATTGACAGGTGCCAATTATCAATCCCTATAGGGATTAAGCATAGGCCTAGCGTTTTCGTAGCACAACTGTATCTACACTTCCTATGGGGCCTGAAACTGTCACTGCTACTACCTTCAAAAGGGGGCGAAGAGTAGGCCTATTATCTAGCGCGCTCAGTGTATCTGACGTAGCGGTGGTATGTGCAGTTACCTCTCTTGCCGAACCATGTCCTGAAGCGCTCGAAGTGGATGCTCGGCGGAAACCTGAAGGGTAGAAGCGTTAGATGCGGAAGCTACATTTCATTAACGTGAGCCATAGTTGTAGGAACAAAATTAGGATCGTGCAATAGACTATGATGTTTACGATTACAACCTTCAACTTCCCACTTCTTTTTGTTCTTGTTACACAACCTAAAAACATGCGGGCCTTTTTTCAAACAGCGATAGCAAATTTTTTTTTTTTTTATGAAATGCCTTCTGTCACTTACTGACATTGCCTTAAAAATGTCGCAAATTGAAATGTCATGGGTTTGTTTACAACAAAGACACCCATAATTTGTTTTCATGTTTCTAGATGGCTCACGTAAAACCAGATTTGATTCTGATACAGCGTGAGTACGTTCCCTCGGCATGTTACCATGAGTCTCCACCATACTGTCGAACTTAGCGTGTAAGTCTACCTCGCGCGCAAGGAACTCTGACAGCATCTCGACCCGCGCGCTGCTCGATGTAGGACCGTAGGTGGCTTGTAATGCAGCGTAGTCTATCCATCTTGTGCGTAGCAAAAGGGGCAACTTATTGATAAGCACGGAGAACAATTCTAGGGAATATAATTAATCTGTTTCATTAAGTAATTTGACTATTTCTACACAATTGCGTAGACGAGATGAAAACACGCACAATTCCTTTAAATCGCTATTAATTTTGGGTAAGGCGCGAATCGCTGTGACCTCCTGTAAGACAATCTTCTCTGGACGGCCAAAACGTCGATCTAACTCCTGGATTACGATACTGGGTTGTAAGGCCGTAGCTAGAAGTACACATACGGAGTCACGCGCCGTTCCTTTCAACGCTACACTAAGACGTGCAAGATTTTCAGAGGGTGTGTACATATTTTCGGAGTCTTAGTAAGATCGTTTGAACACTAACCAATCTAGAAGCGATTTGCCATCAAACGTTGGAAGACAGATATTAAGTCTCTGACGCCTATTGGTGAGTTCTATTTTATCAACTATCAACGATCAAAAACGGAGACGAGCCGTGACACTGGATCTGCGCTTTCTTGCCACTCATGCAATTAATTAAATTTTTAAAAATTTAAATGTATTTATTTTAGGCTCATGCCTATATTGTACGAATTACAATAGTAGTTCACAAAATATTAAAATAAAAACGTTAAAATAATAAAAATGTCACAATCACACACTAAAAAGATTAAATTATAAAATTAAATTACAATTGTCATACAATAATTAAAAGAAAATTAGAATAAATAACTACAATTTAATACATTAGACATACTCCTAAATATACTGACACTACTACAACATACATCTGACACTACTGGGTACATGTCTATTGCAGCAGTGACGGATATATGCGCAGTCCAACCTTTCTGCGATCATCCTGAGGACGATGTTTGTGCTGCCCCACACCCTGCGCACCAGGGACGCACTGCGTCTGCGCATGCTCGCGTGGAAGCAGCTGGTGTGTGCATCCGCGAACATGCCTGAAGCGCTGCAGAAGCGGGGCAGCCCCACCACCGCCCTAAAAGCGTTATTATATTGAACGCGAAGGGCTCCATAGGCACGCTGTGTGTAGTTGGCCCACAGACTACACGTGTAGAGGGAGGTGCAGTACGCTCTGAAGAGCGTCACTTTCACCTCCCCCGAACAACGTGCAAACCTGCGGGCAATCATGTTTGCTCTTCTGGATAGGGCCCTTCTTTTGCGATCAATATCGTCATTGTCCCTTAGGCCGGACGTAACTATATGCCCTAAATATTTAAAATGCTCCACCCGCTCCAAAGGGACCCCATTGAGAGAAACGGGTGGAACGTTTCGGAGTTTTTTCGTACCTGCCTCAAACACTATATATTGGCTTTTAGCCACATTATACATTAGCCCATGATAAGAGGCGTACTCCTGGCAATGCAAGAAGCAATGGAGAGGGCACGATTGGCACGAAGTCGCCTCGCTGGGGGCAGGTTTCTGATGTCAATGGCTTTCCTGTTTCCTGAGCATCATTATCGACATCGTTATAACGCGATGTTGATGCCTGTGGAAAGTCGACATTTTAATACTGGGAAGGCCTACCTGCGTTTTCATACTTTGTGTTAATGCTACTTCGTTGCTTTGTTTGTTCACAACAGCGTCATTATATTTATTTACGTCGGGTAAAACAACACTTTCGTTACCTTTCTCTAGCCAATCAGTAATACTACCTCTGCTTCGACTGCTTCGTGTACCGTGCTCACTGTATTCAGCATGTATTGCAGCCAGTTCCGCCTGATGTTCGAGTTCAGCAGCATTTTTTTCTAGCTACAACCTTTTAGCAGCCAAGTCAGCTTGCATCTGTGCTTCAAACTTCAAACTTCAAATTATTTATTGTTGCACTACAGGTAAAAATACAACTGGTGGAATATTAAAATTAAGAACACTGAGCTGTAGCATGCCTTTTAGGCGTACAATATTGAACAGCATGTATAATATTCTGTATCCGTGTATTCTTTAAATTTTACAATATATGAAAAAATGAAATGAAATAGATAAAGAATCTATGTCAAATCAACGCTAAAAAATAATTGTTGCTTGGTGCCCTGGTTGGGTTGTCTGCGCTTCACCCACTGCACCTGCATTTTCGGGCTGAACTTGTGAACTTATTTTATTACTTATAACTTAACTTAACTTATATTATATTTACTTTGTGAACTTGTGCTGCGCTTGCAGAGGATGGTACTATGCGAGATTCGCTACGTGTGACGACCATTGTGTCACATTGAGAAAAATTACGTAACAGAAAATAGAATAATATTATATGTGTTTTAAATACTGTTTTGCGTTACTCTGGTTCAATAAAATTTTCTTCGTGAAGGACCACTATATAAAACAATATTCGTAAGCCAAAATAAAACCAGCTTTTCGTTTCATTATTTTTCGTGTTATTTTCTATCAAAATCCGTAACTTAACAACCAAACAAAAGAAGTATCAAAAAAACCTAAATAACTATCAAAGAGGTTAGCACAGTCGTGCACAGTCTTCATTGTCCTGTTAACATCATAACACCATGTGTTGCTCTCCCTCTTCTAATTATCCTCCGACGCAAAAAGAAGGGGAGTTATAAGTTTGACGTATGTATCTGTGTGTCTGTCTGTGGAATCGTAGCGCCTAAACGGATGAACTAATTAGGATTAATTTTTTTTTGTTCGATAGTCGTCTTCATCATCATCATCATCAGCCTGTATCAGTCCACTGCTGGACATAGGCCTCTCCCAAGATGCGCCACTGAGCCCGATCTTCGGCTCTTCTAGTCGCCTTAATAAAGTGTTATTAGCTTTGATTCATCAAAATCCGTTCAGCCGGTTAAAGACTATGAGCTTTATTCTAGATGATGACGCTATGAGATCAATTTTCATAGGTCTGATCAATTAGAAATTCGGTATCTTCTTACTTCATTGCTTACTTTATTTATTATTATTCCTTAATCTTATTACATTGTATGAACATGGTAGCATATTGATATCTCCTAGAATCTGCAGAATACTCAACTCCTCACCAATTCAAAGATATCGTGTTTGGGTTCATTGAAATGGTCTCAATGAACAGATTCTACATAAATGAGTCGGGGGTGGTTTTAAATTTTAAATTTAAGTATGATTGGTTTGTTGAGCACAATCTCAGTTGACGACGCGCTCTAGAAGTCTACACGTAAAGTTACACTCGAACTGTACGATTCAGTTCGCATTCATCACCGCTTGATATATATTATGTTATCTAGTTACAGTAACGAGGTTTCTTTTATTTTACAGGAGCAGACTCATCGCATTGCGGTATTCAGCATTTTTTTCAATTAGTATATTAATAAAATAAAATAATAAAATAATACAATATTTATTCAGTAAATAACACAAATCTAGTACATGTACCTTAAACCTATATACCATATAAATATAATAATAATAAACACAATCACTAATATACAATGTGCAATTAAATATATCTTATAATAATGTTTAATAATAAATTTATCTAATATGACGGTACAACTGAACATTGTCAGCCGTTCTAGGTCGAACCTGTGTTACAGCTGACAATAATGTATATTTTTTAAATTGAAATGACATAACTTTGTATCTGATAATATAACACCGTAACACCTTAACTGCTACTTATAGATTTACAAGATTTTGTAAAGTATTTACTATTGCAATAGTCACATATTTGGTAATAAACTAAGCTCGCCTTCATTTTAAACTATGTATTACGGTTTCCGCACTCAAGATCTTGAACCGTTTTCAAACTATAATAGCTCAACAATACTTTTATTGTGCAGATTTCTAATGTTCTTTTATTAGCTGTCTCTGAAAGTATAACACCAATTTATTAATTTTGTTTGTACCATTTTTTAAAGTTTTACATAAAAAAATTTGCTTGTGTTGTTTTACTAAAGCTATGTAAATGTCTACGTTTAGATTCATATATCCGAATATATTATATAGATTATTATATTATAGAAATATATTATATATTATTTTTATTCAAATGATGACCTACATGGTCGTGGCCACCTCCTTTCTTCCTTCTCACTTCTCTTATCTTTTAACTTAATTGTTAGCTTTCCGTACCCAAAGGGTAAAACGGGACCCTATCACTAAGACTCCGCTGTCCCTCTGTCTGTCTGTCTGTCCGTCCGCCCGTCTGTCTTCACGCTGTTTCTCATGAACCGTGATAGTCAGACAGTTGACATTTTCACAGATGATGTATTTCTGTTGCCGCTATAACAACATTTTCGTTAGATGGCGTTATAGTAAATAAACTCGCGGCTAAAAAATGTTTTCAATCGACTTTCAAACAGAAGGAGAATCTCAATTCGTCAGTTTTATTTTTATTTTTTGTATGTATATTACGCGGTTACTCCGTCAATTGAGAACCGATTCGAATGATTCTTTTTTTAATCGGTAGGGTACATTTCCGAGGTAGTACCATTGTAATTTCATTGAGATCTGATAGATATCTCCAGAGATATAACGATAAACGTCTCAAACTTGCTACTGAAACTGACTCGCGCGGCATGGAAGTCGTTTGTATTAGTTTTTAAACTATCTTATCTATCTTACCTATCTAACTTATGAGAAACGTTTAGTAAGTACTATACTGTGGCACGCGCGGGTCGAACGCTAGGACGATGGATCATGTGGTACGGGACCCTACGTGTGCGTGACTGCGAGTCTGACACGCACTTGGACAGTTTTATTGTATTTCATTTTCCTTTGAACTAGATCAGTTATTTCAAAATAAGTTTTTTAGAATGTTACATAGTTCATGATTAAATAAAGCTGTCTTTCATACGTCAATGTCACTGTATTTCACTGACCAAGGAAACTGTGCACAAGATGCGAGTCACACAACGTGCCATGGAGCGTGCCATGTACACATGTACACATCACGAAGTTCGTAATACGGAGATAAGAAGAGGAACCAAGATGGTAGACATCGGATCCCGTATAATTAAACTGAAATGTCAGTGAGCTGGACATGTTGTGAGATGTGGTGATGGTCGGTGGAGTAAGTCTCTCACAGAATGGTGGGCTCGTGTTGGGAAACGAAGCCGCGGCAGACCAATACAGCGGCGGGTCGACGACATAGACAAGTACGCAAATAGGACCAAGAGTAGCACAGAACTGGGATGAGTGACGTAAGAGGGAGGAGGCTCATGTCCTGCAGTGAGCTGACAGTGATGATGGTGATGATAACTTCATAGGTAACCATAGAAACAAGGACGTCCCCAGTTTTGTTCAGAAACCTCAGTTTAACAATTAATTAAGTATTGAGGTTCGCAAAACTCTTGTTGTGGTATTTATTAACCCACTTCACAAAAAGGAGGAGGTTCTCAATTTGACTGTATGTTTTTTTAATGTTTGTTACCTCAGAACTACGTCAAATCATGATCAATTTTAAAAAATATTTTTTATTTTAGAGATTATGCCTCCCGTTTGGTCCCATTCATTTTTTTCAATATATGACAATTATCTCCAGAGATATGGAGATAAACAATATACACAAATTTGTATATATGACATGATTATGACAAGCCAGTACTGATTGGAAAACTGTGCCAGTACTTTGACTATCGCGGCATGTGATGTCGGTTTTTGCGTTTTGTCGATCATAAATTATTTAGGGGTAAAATATTCATAATTAGCTAAGACTAAAATTGTTTAGTTCAAAAATTAAATTCGGTGAATGTTTGTGGTGGATTTAAATATAAATAGGAAACGTAATGTTATTATTTTTAGTGTAATCAAATGTTGTAATAAAAGCTTTTATATAATTGTGTTTGTTTATTATTAAGCTTCTGTTTACCCCAATCATAGAATAAAGAAAACATAGAATGTCACGCCTACCCTAATTGGTAATGATACATTTTATATTCAAAATCTGCATATAAGTATGAAATATTTAATAATAGACATTCTTTCACCTAATGAGGACTATAGACCTCAGTGTCTGGTGTAAATTTCAACTTGCTCGGTCCACCCGTTCCTGAGAAAATCGGTGGTGACACACGGACAGACGGATGGACAGACAGACAGACGGACAAGAAAGTGATATTATGAGGGTTCCTTTTTTTACCGGACTGCGACAGAAGGAGGGTTATGTTTTTCGAGTGTATGTATATTTCTTTGGTACGCCCTAGGGCCTAAACGGCTTGTCGTATTTTCATGTGAGTGATGTCAATAGATTCGTCTTAGTCGTGAGAGTGACACTGGGTAGTACATAAAATTAAAAAAAAAAACCAAATTAAGGATTTTTGGCGCAAAAAAGTAATCTCAATTAACGAGATAAACATTGCGGTTTGACGATTCGAAACGAATCACCCGTTGAAGTCTTTAGTATCGCAATCTTGCAAATTTGGATTAGCAAAACAAAAAAATAATGTTTTAAAAATACATCTAGGATATCAAAATAAAGATTTTTTAACGGTGATTACGAATATATATTGTATATATAACTTATGTGTTTTATTGGAGTTTGGAATAGTTTAATCACTTAATTTTTAAACGCATATGGGTTGTTTGTTTCTAAAACCATTCACTAGTTACCTTTTGAGGTACGGAACCCTAAAAAGGTAAATTTACTATAACAAACTTGTTATCCGTAGTTGGTTCAGTACATTTTCTATCGAACTACAAAGTTAAGTTTATACTTTAACCTACTTTGACCAGTTTGTACGGAAGCCTCGGTACGCGAGTCCAACTCGCTCTTGGCCGGTGTTTTTATGTATGTTCACTGATTACTCGAAGATGCCTAAACCAATTTGGAAAATTCTTTTTTTGTTTCAAAGGATACCTTTCCCAGGTTGTCCCATTTAAATTTTAACGTAATCGTATATCAACATTTGTATTACGATGCATTTGTAATTGTATACTTCGACGACATACTAATTGCTTGCTACTTTGACTAGAGCGACGTTTGAAGTCGGTTCTTTTAGTTTTTTAAACGATCTTAAACTATTGGAAAATAAAATCATGATTTTTACACAAAATATGTTGATTGATAGATCTTAACAGAGATACAATTCTTGGTGTACGTGAACGAAGCTGTAGCTGTCAGCATAGTATTTATATTTTCTTTGGCTGTCAGCTATAAGCTAGTAGTTTTGAGGGCCCGGTGGCGTAATCGGGAGAACGGTCAGCTTTGATGCCAGAGGTACTGAATCCAAACCCCGCCGTGCACCAATTAATTTTTCTATCGAAAAATGTATGTGCGCTTGTCACAGTGGCCCTCCGGTGAAGGAAAAACATCATTAAGAAACCAACAACCCCCGCATGGTGGTAGGACACTATCTAGTGTCCGACTGGCCAGCTACCACCCTTAAGTTAGAAAATCTGTCGCCAAACATCCAATGTGTTCCGGCAGCTATCCTTGAGGGCCAGTTCCCATTGTAGGCCTAGCGTGCTTAGCATTTTCGACCGCATCGTCACTTACCAACAGGTGAGATAGTGGTCAAACGCTAGTCTATTAAATATTTTTTAAAAAACTTACAAGTATTTCCTCAAGAAATCATCTCAGAACAAATTAAAACAATAGGTATAATAGGTTTAGGTATAAACAATAACCAGTTCAACTTAAGGAAAACCGTAAAGTTATCTGTTTCGGCCCACCTAGCTACTTTTTTTTTCTTAACTCGTCGCAGTCGTCGTTGGTTTGTGTAGTAAACATGTTGTTATTTTTGTGCTTGTTCGTTTTACCCGGTGAGTTAACTATTACCCTATTGCTTAAGAACTTAAGACCTAACCAGTTAGAAGGATGAGCTTGTATATCAGTAGATTAGTAAGTACATATTTACCTACCTAAGTACTTATTTATGTATTAGTAAAACAAGGAATATTTCTTGTACAAAAGAAATGCATATGCTCATCTTTTCACAAAGAACAGTGTAGTGCGTTATTATTGAATAAATGTTTTTACGAAAACAGTTTAAATAAGTTTAGGTAAATTTTAAAAATCGACTGACAAACCTATGTCAAAATGGAAAGTTTGCAAATAACTGTATTATTGAGGCTTGTTTTTATCTATTAAAGGAATGTTTTGTGTTCATATGCTTTCTAACCTAAAAAATTTAATATCAACGAAACAATTTATTTTGTCCCGCTTAATGTAAATTATTTGTAACTTAATCAGAGAACATATTCCAGTACGATTCTTTTTTAAGTAAATAACAATTTACATTTTATCACCGCAATAACAAGTTATAGTAACTATTATTTATTCTGTGCCCGTGCGAAGCTGTGGTTGGTTGCTAGTAGCACAGAATATATAATACTCTAAGCGAGTGTAAGTGCAAAGTTTAGTCCGTGGGTTTTCCCAGAGAGCAAAATGTAAATCTTGAGCCTGAGTCACAGAATAAATAGTATGTTGTTTTATTATTATATACTCGCTGTGCCCGTAGTTTTACCCGTATAGACATCGTTCCCATTGGAATATCGGAATAAGAATCTATGTGTTATTCCACAGTCTAGGCTATCTACATACCAAATTTCAACTCAATCGGTTCAGTAGTTTTAGCGTTAAAGAATAACAAACATCCATACAAACTTTCGCGTTTATAATTTTTTTTTATATCTTATAGGCTTGCGTTTGACCACTATCTCACCTATTGGTAAGTCGAAGATGGTAAGCACGCTAGGCCTAGAATGGGAACTGGCTCTCAAGGATAGCTGCCGAAACAAATTAGATGTTTTGGTGACAGATTTTCTAACTTGAGGGTGGTAGCTGGCCAGGCGGACACTAGATAGTGTCCTACCACCATGCGGGGGTTGTTGGTTTCTTAACGATGTTTTTCCTTCACCGGAGGGCTACTGGGAAAAGCGCACATACATTTTTCGATAGAAAAATCCTTTGGTGTACGCGGGGTTTGAACTCGGTACTCTGGCATCAAAGCCGGCCGTTCTCCCGATTACGCCACCGGGCCTTCAATAATATTATATAGTAGTAAGGATTCTGTCTAAGTGTCACATGCATGTTTTACCCATCGAGTGCTAGTCTGACTCGCACTTGGCCGGTTTACTAAACGATATTATTGTCCAACAGTATTCGCACAAGAGAGTGGGACTCGGAATGTAAATCAATTGATGTGTACATCACCGGATGTTATAGTAAGTATATCATAGACGTAATAAAATGGATGGTGCACTGCAGATGTTTTGTCAAATTCAATTTAATCCGTATAATTTTATAATAAGGTCGTAATTGCTTTGTAGAACAAAGCGGCCCAATTGAGAGACACCTGCAGGGTGGGAGTGTGTCCTTGTCTAACAACCTGATAGTCCTATATATGTTCCATACTATATGTATGGTATACGTATGGTATATATATAAGTGGTCCATAGAAAAGAAAGGGACAAACTCCGTTCAAGGTCAATCTCATAGGGGCCGGTGTACGCGATCGAGTTTAATATGTAGCAGGTCTGTGAAGTATACATAATGTATCATGGCCTACTTAATTTTTTTTTAATATCTTATAGGCTAGCGCTTGACCACTATATTGCCTGGTAGTAAGCGATTATGTGGTCGAATATCTTGAACACGCTAGGCCTAAAATACTGTGACTTTCAATGGCTGTGCTGCCGAAATACCGTAAGGTTATGGCACTAGATTTGCTCCTTGATGGTGGGAATTTATTTCTTGGTAACAAGGCAGGCGGAACATCGATTTAATATACTCCTACCGCCTATGGAAAACTTTATTATAATACACTAGGTAGCTATTTGGTCTGTATAAAGTGCAACTATCATAACCCGTTATCTGAACAGGATTTTTTTTATGACATAAAGTAACAGGACAAGCACGACGCTCGTCTGATGGTAAGCGATGACGTCTACCTTTTACAGATACAGCGGCATGCAAAATTCTGGCTTCCATGACACTGCACTGCGCCTGTTACCTTGAGGCATAAGTAAAGATGTTAAGTCTCACAGGCCCTGTTATTTCACTGGACACATTACCATTTCAATCGAAAAACATTCCTATTTCACGGCTGAAAATTAATTGTCAAAGTGGTGGTACCGCCCCAGGCGCACTAGCAGAAGTCCTACCACTACACACGATATTATAACGGGGAATGTTCTGATAAAATCTTTAACCTTATCCCGCCATCTCGCTTTTATCATCGATTTTCGCGACACCGCGAGAGAGCTCATCCATGTAATATGTTCCAAATCGGTTCAGCAGATATCTTGGAGTAATCGGTGAACATACATAAAAAAAATCTGACGAATTGAGAACCTCCTTTTTTGTTAAGTCGGTTAAAATAGCACTTATATAACTGCTTCAAGACCTTGCTTTTTGCCAAAATTTCATGCTTCTAGGTCAACGGGAAGTATAGATATTGATTCCATTGTTAAATTGAAAAATATGCGCGATATATACGGTCATATCTTTTGATACCGTTGACTTACAAAATTATTTTTTCACAGCTTAAAGTAAAGAGGCCGTAGACCCATGTATTTGATATAAGTTTCAACTTGAAACCTCGACGCGTTCCTAAAATAAACTGGCCAAGTGCAAGTCGGGACTCGCACTAGTAGGGTTCCGTACCACGCTACAGTATTTTATAAGTTCGAGCAAAAAATACCACTATCATTTTTCGCCAGCAAAAAATAATATTTAATAAGCATTTTATTTCTTATAACGCCATCTAACGTCTAACAAAGGAGTTAGGGATCGACATTTCAATATAACGCCATCTATGGGACGTTTACCTTACGGACGTTAATCTAAGCGTTCATAGATGGCGTGAAATGCCGAAAAAAATACGTTTCTTGTATGGGGACCCTCTATTATTTTTAACTTTATTCTATTTTAGTATTTGTTGTTATAGCGGCAACAGAATTACATCATCTGTGAAAATTTCAACTGTCTAACTATCACGGTTCATGAGATACAGCCTGGTGACAGACGGACAGACAGATAGACAGACAGACAGACAGACAGACAGACAGACAGACGGACAGCGGAGTCTTAGTAATAGGGTCCCGTTTTACCCTTTGGGTACGGAACCCTAAAAAGGGGTCTTGACAGACGGACAGACGCACGGACAACAAAGTGATTCTATAAGGGTTTATCTTTTCCTTTTGAGGTACGGAACCCTAAAAAGCTTTCCAATACATATAAAATCAGCATATCGTCTATATCGCTGATTACATGTTTCAGAGTGCTGGTGACGAGTTCATACAATGTTACAATACATACGTACAGAATAGTGTTAACCATGAAAACAAGTAAGTTTTTCTTTTAATATTTTATTTAATTGATAATTTTAATTAAAATTTTAGTTAGTAATTAATTTTGGAATATTTATAATGTAAATTGTAATACGAATAATTTTAAATGGTGAATTATGGGGTACATATATGTGATATATATGAATTTTAATTTATAATTTATTTTTATTTTTATTTTCGATATTAGATATTCACATTAGAAAAGAGCATTTCATCCAAATTATTTAGTAATTTCACCTTTTTAGGGTTTCGTACCCAAAGGGTAAAACAGGACCCTATTACTAAGACTCCGCTGTCCGTCTGTCTGTCTGTTTGTCTAGCTGTCCGTCTGTTACAAACCGTGATAGTGATAGATTCTGTTGCCGCTATAACAAAAAATACTAATAAATTATTTTTCAAAAAAAATAAAAACCGACTTTAAAACCACAAACAGGCGAAAAATAAATTACTTAATATAATTATTATAAGCGCTACCCACTTATCTATTTGAAGTCGGTGCCAGCCAAGTCTAATAGGTAGTAGATAGATGCTACCTACATGTATCTACTGCTTATGTATGTATGTAATTACTACTGTTACTACTACATACATAGTTTCTATCTATATCTATAGCCCCATACATACATGGTTAACGCCAGGTAGGCCTCTGAGTTATATGGGCGCTCATATAATTTAGAGGTCTAGCCTAATTGGTACCAACCAACATTGGTATGGCCTCGATGGGCGAGTCGACTTTGCCGGTCTTTATTTATTCTTCAAAAGTATATGCAATAACAGCCTCCATTGTGTATAATCTTCTTGGTACTCTTCTTCTAAAACCAGTACATTCTCCTATGTCTGAGGTATTTATCTCCATATCTCTGGAGATACTAATCAGATCTCGATAAAATTAAAATGGGACCATCTCGGAAACGTACCCTACCTATTAAAAAAAAGAATCATTTGAATCCGTTCACAATTTACGGAGTAATCGCGTAACATACAATACAATACAAAAAAAAAGAAAAAAAAAACATACAGACGAATTGAGAACCGCCTCCTTTTTTGTGAAGTTAGTTAAAAACAGAATAAAGTTAAAAATAATAGAGGGTCCCCATACAAGAAACGTGTTTTTTCGGCATTTCAACATAACGCCATCTATGAAAGCTTAGGTAAACGTCAATAGATGGTTTTTATGGCGTTATATTAAAATGCCGATCCTAACACCTTTGTAAGACGTTAGATGGCGTTATAAAACGTTTATTTATTTTTTTTTGCTGGCGAAAAATGATATTGGTATATTTTGCTCGATCCTGTAAAATACTGTAGTGTGGTATGGAGCCCTACGAGTGCGAGTCCGACATGTACTTGGCCAGTTTATTTTTAAATCTTATAGGTTAGCGTTTGACCACTATCTCGCCTGGTTGTAAGCGATGTTTACCACCTTCTAGACTCGAATAAGAAAGCTAATAATATAAGAAGCTTGAAAAGCTTCTCTGACTCTCAAAGGCTGTGTGCTGCCGGAACACCGTATGGTTATGGCGGCAGATTTTCTCCTTTATGGCAGTAAGTTACTTTTTGGTTGTCATCGATTTGTGAAATTGTGGAAATGTACTCTACCGAAAAAAAAAGAATCATTCGAATCGGTTCACCACTGACGGAGTAATCACGTAACATACTAAAAAAAACATACAGACGAATTGAGAACCTCCTTTTTGGAAGTCGACAGTAAAAAAATAAGTTTTATTTTAGGTCTAAGGCTCACTTGCACAGACCAGAGAATGACACAAATCAACATATAATGACAAAATACGATATGTCTACCTAAATATTTAAAAGAAGGATTGGCTTACCTACCTTAAAGTATTGTTCGAGACATAAACAAAAATATTGCAATTACTCATACAAATTTCGATCGTAGATATTGAATAACCCTGAATTATAACAAGTAATATTATAAAAAACCTTTTTAAACACAAGCTTTTACATAACCTAGGGCCAGAGTAAGTCCAGACACATCCAACGAGCCCAAACACGACGGGTATAACATGTGTAGTTTAAGAGTTCCTTTAGCCACCTTCCAGTTCCATCATCAGATCAGCACCAAGCCATCATAATATTGCATTGTCACGTGATTTACACATGTATGCCAAATTTCAGCTCAATCGAACCTCTGGAAGTCGCTCTAAAATCAATCGAAAGATTTGTGACGGAAAAAATAAATTCGCCGTGAAGTAGATAAAGCTTGTACAAATATGTGTTAACTCTGGTCTGTGCAAGTGAGCCTAAGTTACTAATAATAAATAATAAATAAATAAAAAGTTTATTTTCTCTCACAAAAGGTTCTTAAATTGTATATCCGAACTTACAGACAAGGTAAAGAATATTCAGCCTATCTTTGTGAGAGACTGGTGCCTGAAATAAGTTTAAAAAAAACCTGTAGTACAGGTCACCAGTGCCCTCCCGCGGATCGTTGTACATACTATACTATATTGTTCGTGTCTTACTATAAGTTAGTTAGCTTATATACGGTTTATGAACACTGTAGCGAGAAACACAAATTCTTAAAGATATAATTATTTACATTAGACAAAAACCTACTCGTTAAAAAAATAATGAAATAATATGGAGTTAAACAAATAATTGTAGTATTATACTATGAGCACGTGTGTCTGCGTGTGTGTGTTCGTGTGTGTGTATGTGGGTATGTTTGTATGCGCGCAAGTGTCTGGGTGTGTTTATGTGCGTGAGAGTATGCGTGTGTGTATGTATGTGCGCGTGTGTGTGTGTATGTGTGTTAGTGTGTTAGGCCTATATGAGTAGTCTTAGTTGGTTTGAAATAGTTAGAATACGGGTCATGAGGTAATGAAGTAAAAATGAGGGAATCGATAAAATAGGTTAGGTACACTAGATTAGGTATTTGTAGTAGTCATGGACAGATGTTCAGAATTCAAATCTTCGCGCCACCCGTTCATACACTGCATCTAACTTTCGAACGTAGCTAACGTATGCAGCCTTATTATGTACCTTCATTTTTTTATTATGTTTTTCTTCCTACCTGTTAAATTTGATTAATCACTATTGGATCGATTGGAATACACGTTGTCGACAAATTATATCTATTTTAATTTATAAAATATACCTGGCCCCGAACATGGTCTCACATCTACGCCGGATTGAATTACCAGCTAATAATCAATATAAGAAGAAGATACCAAACAATATTGAAGCCGCGGTGTGCAAATAAATAGAAACGGGGATTGCACACGCCTTTGGAGAGTGGTCAGGAGTTCAAGTAATTTGTGTGAAAACTTGAAAAAACTTGTGAAGTGAACTTTTGTGATTTAAATTTGAACCCAACACTCTAATCAGGTCAACCGTGCCAGTCTCCCAGAATGACCGAGGATAAGGAATTAATCAAAAAACGCGGCAGTATCAAAGGTCGTCTAACTGCATTCGCGAGTTATTTAAAATCATTAAATGTATCAAAGATGACTGCCTCGGACGCCAGGGAGTTACAATTGCGTATCGGTAAGATCGAAGCCTTATATGAACTATATGATGAGGTACAGTTAAAAATAGAGTGTAGCTCTGAAAACATGGAACTTCAAACAGAAGAAAGAACTGAATTTGAATCCCAATTCTACATGTTATGCGCTCATGCTCAGGAAGTTTTAGACACTTATAAAAGGGATCATGATAATATAGATAATATCTCAGTTAAGTCACATTCTCGCGCTAATAATCATGGACTCGTTAAGTTGCCGACTATCCAACTGCCGAAGTTTGGAGGCTCATACGACCGTTGGTTGGAGTTTCATGACACTTTCTCAAGTTTGATTCACAATAATGATGACATGGATGAAATAAACAAATTTCACTACTTGAGAGCGTCGTTAGAAGGTTCGGCTGCTGTGGTTATACAATCCATTGAGTTTTCTGCGAATAACTATTCTGTAGCATGGAAGCTCTTGTGTGAGCGATATGACAACAAGCGACTGTTGATACAAAATCACGTCGCAGCCTTGTTTAACATTGAATCGGTCACAAAAGAGTCTTCCGTCACTTTAAAACGAGTGATAGATCAAATAAATAAGAATTTACGTGCACTTCAATCACTGGGAGAACCTGTCACGCACTGGGACACTCTTCTGATTTACATTTTTACGCACAAGTTAGACGCGAAAACATACCGCGAGTGGGAAGAGCGCAAAGGTAATTTATGTAAGGACAAAAATAGTTCTATTAAACTTGATTT
The DNA here is from genome assembly GCA_954871355.1 of Cabera pusaria. NCBI lineage: Eukaryota > Metazoa > Arthropoda > Insecta > Lepidoptera > Geometridae > Cabera > Cabera pusaria. The sequence goes on from OX940902.1 coordinate 21,895,372, forward strand.
ATTTTTAGATTTTTTGCGTAATCGAGCTGATTTACTCGAGACGATTGAACTGTCACAAAATAATGTGACAACAAGTGGTAAGCAAGCGACAAAAATTAAGGCTATGGTTTCTGTTCAAGGTGGTTCTAATAGCCAAAATAATTCTAGTGCGCAGTCAATGAAACCGTGCCCTAACTGTAATGAAGAACATTATTTAAATAATTGTTCAAAGTTTCTCGCATTAAGTAGTGAAGCGCGATACAAGTTATTGCCTAATTACAAAATATGTTTCAATTGTTTCCGAAGTGGACATTATGCAAACTCGTGTAAGAAACCGGGATGTAAAGTTTGCAAACATAAACATCACACACTTATACACATAAGCGACTTTGGTACGAAGTCGACAACTGCATCGATGCCAGCTGATTGCAATAACGCTAGTTTCAGTGGCTCGACTCAATCAACGCAGTTGCAGCCTTCTGTCCCAGCTTCTGTTGTTACGAATAGTTCCCAGAATCCGAGCGTCGCACTAACGGGGAACGTTACTACAACATGCGAGTATACAGGTCAAGGTCAGTCTGATGTTTTATTATCTACGGCATTAGTGAAATTATACGACAGCGATAATCGTGAAGTCGTTGCCCGTGCAATTCTTGATAGCGGTAGCACTTCGTGTCTCATGACCGAAAGATTGCATAAACAATTAAACTTACCAGCTGATCGCACGGATAAGTCTGTTATAGGCATAAATAATATAACAACACACATTAGTCGCATGTGCCGCTTGCCAATTAAATCGTTAAATGAATTTTTTTTTAACTTATTTAAGTTGTTTTGTTCTGCCGTCTATCACTGATAACGTGCCCAGCTGTTAGATAGATGTAAGGAATTTAAATATTCCATCAGATGTTTGCTTAGCGGACCCTCATTTTCATTCGCCCGCCGCCGTTGATTTGATCATCGGCGCTGATGTTTTTTGGAATATTTTAGGTTCGCAAAGTATTAAACTGGGAGATGGAAAGCCGATACTTCATGAGACTAGACTCGGTTGGATAGTCTCCGGTCCGGTAAACAGCGACCATGTATCGACTTTTCCACATAAAATTAATTGTAATTTTACTCAAGTTGATTCGATGACTTCTCATAATTTTAATGATGACATTCAAAACCAATTAATGCGTTTTTGGCAGCTCGAAGAAGCGTGCCCTCAGTCAAATCAGTATTTTCCTGAAGAGAAGTTATGCGAAGAACATTTTGGTAAAAACACAACTCGCCTCGCAGACGGACGGTTTTGCGTAAGAATCCCATTAAAACAAACACCCGATGTATTGGGAAATTCTTATCAGCGAGCTAAACATTGTTTGTTGTCATTAGAGCGGAGACTTAAGGGTAATGATTCATTCAGTGAGATGTACCAAGAATTTATGAGTGAATATGAAAGGCTTGGTCACATGACAGAGTGCAAACCACTAATCGAGACGCCTCATTATTTCATTCCACATCATGGCGTCCTCAATGAAAACAGTACGACCACCAAATTGCGTGTCGTATTTAACGCAAGTAGCCCTACTTCTTCCGGAGTTTCGTTAAATAGTCTTCAGGCGATAGGGCCTATAGTGCAAGACGACCTTGTGTCAATTTTATTACGTTTTCGGCAACACAAGTACGTCCTTGTAGCTGACATAGAGAAAATGTACAGGCAAATCGTGGTTCATGAAGCTGACAGACCGTTGCAGCAAATCCTTTGGCGCAAGCACGAAACTGACCCGCTCAAGTGTTATGTTTTAAACAGAGTTAGCTACGGGACAGCTAGTGCACCTTATCTTGCGTGTCGGTGTCTGAAACAAGTCGGTTTAGAATGTAAAGACCCTAAAATAGCGGAAATTATTATTCGCGATTTTTATGTCGATGATTTGTTGACCGGAAGCGACGTCATGAGTGAAGCCTTGCGTATACGTGAGCAGGTTACTGCCGAGCTCGCATCAGCTTGTATGCCTCTGAGAAAGTGGAAGTCCAATGATCCTCAATTATTGACAGAACCTGGTCTGTCAACCACTGAATTGAACCTCGGAGACGCCGAATTTAATAAGACGTTAGGACTCGGTTGGCATTCAGGGTCAGACCAATTTTATTTTCCTGTCAGTTCTGTCATTATCAAGGGGAACACAAAGCGTGATATTCTCTCCATCATCGCTCAAATTTTTGACCCTTTAGGGCTCTTGTCACCCTGCGTCATAATCATGAAAATTATTTTACAGAAGTTGTGGCTTCAGCGGCTATCTTGGGATGAGGAGTTGCCTCCTGAGATAAGCCAAGTGTGGAACGAGACACTCGAAAGTCTGCCGGGCTTGAGCAGCTTGCGTATACCGCGCCGCGTCATCTGTGACTCATATTCCCAGCTTGATTTGCATATTTTCACCGATGCGTCTGAGCGTGCGTATGGCGCTTGTATTTACGTTCGTAGTATTGACTACAACGGCGAGGTCTCAGTTCACTTACTTCTCGCTAAAAGTCGAGTAGCGCCTATAAAGCCCACAACTATCCCCAGACTCGAGCTCTGTGGTGCGTTGATCGGCGCTCGTATTTATGAAAAATGCATCACTGCTTTGCGAGCACCAATCAGTCGCGTTATTTTGTGGACAGACTCCACTATAGTTTTAGGTTGGCTTAAGATGTTACCGTCAAAGTTACAACCTTTTGTACGCAATCGTATTGCTGAAATTTTAGATAAAACTGGCAGCTGTACTTGGAGACACGTTCCTACTGATGAGAATCCCGCCGATCTGATATCGCGCGGTGTGAGTGTTGCTTCTCTTCAGTCTCACAAGTTATGGTGGCATGGTCCAGATTATTTGAAGCGCAATGAGACGCACTGGCCCACCACCCCAAGTACTGTCGAAAAGTTGCCTGAAACTCGTAATGAAGTTTCATTACTCACGTCATCTAATGCCCCTCGCGAACTTATAGATTTCAGTCGCTTCTCAAACTTTTCAAGGCTTATGCGCACCGTTGCTTACGTGTTGCGATTTGTAGATATTTTAAAGAAACGGACTCAGCGTAACACATATTTAAGTGCTGACGAATTGCAAAATGCTAAAGTTTTAATTATGAGACAATCGCAAATCGAGTCGTTTCCAGAATACGAATTATTATCTAAAAAGCATAACTTGCCTAATAAAAGCCCACTGATTAAACTTAACGTTTATCTAGACCAAGATAGGTTAATTCGCATTGGAGGTCGATTAGATAATTCAAACTTTCCATTTGAAAAGAAACACCCTATTGTTTTACAGTCCACACATCATGTCACAAAGTTATTATTTGAATATGAACACAAAAAATTAATGCATGCAGGCCCTCAACTTTTGTTGGCCACAATCAGAGAAACTTACTGGCCCATAGGCGGTCGTAATTTAGCTAAAAAATGCTATCGTCATTGCGTACGGTGCAACCGCATAAAAGGTAGAGTATATGCTCCATTAATGGGTAATTTGCCACAGCAGCGACTCGAACCCGGAGGTTATGCGTTTGAAAGTGCAACAGGCGTGGATTATGCAGGTCCCGTCTCATGTGCAAGTCGCACTGGTCGAGGTTGTAGACTTATTAAATCGTATATTGCCATTTTTGTATGTTACTGTACTAAGGCAATACACTTGGAACATGTCGGCGATTTAACGAGTAATAATTACCTTTTAGCGTTAAGTAGATTTATATCTCGTAGAGGAAAACCTAAAACCATGTTTTCAGATAACGGTACCTCATTTGTAGGAGCGTATAACGAGCTATCGAAGTTTCTCAAAACCAATTATGATTCCTTGGCTGCTGATTCAGCCCAGGATAATATAAATTTCCATTTTATTCCGGCGTATAGCCCTAATTTTGGAGGTCTCTGGGAGGCAGGTGTCAAGTCGACCAAGTATCATTTAAATAGAGTGCTGGGCAATTGTAATTTAACGTTCGAAGAGCTTACTACTGCTTTGGTCCAGATTGAAGCGATCCTTAACTCTCGGCCACTCACTCCTCTGTCCTCGGATCCAGAAGACTTGACGCCTCTCACGCCTGGCCATTTTCTCATCGGCCGGCCACTCACTTCCCTGCCCGAGAAAGACTACGAGGACTATACTGTCAACAGACTCTCACGATACCAGCGTATTGAACAGATCCGCCAGCATTTTTGGACTCGATGGAGTAAAGAGTACATATCTGAACTTCAGCAGCGTGTCAAATGGCGATCCTGCAAGTACTTTTTAAAGACTGACACTCTTGTTGTTATAAAGGAAGATAACCTTCACCCCATGAAGTGGAAGCTGGGACGTATTGTCACTGTTTACCCTGGTACTGATCAAATAAACAGAGTTGCTGACATCAGAACGGCTAACGGCGTTGTTCGAAGATCTTTCAGCAAGATTGTGCCATTGCTGCCCGAAGATGACGGTTCCTGTTGAAAGACTTTCAACGCGTGGGGGCATGTTCAGAATTCAAATCTTCGCGCCACCCGTTCATACACTGCATCTAACTTTCGAACGTAGCTAACGTATGCAGCCTTATTATGTACCCTCATTTTTTTATTATGTTTTTCTTCCTACCTGTTAAATTTGATTAATCACTATTGGATCGATTGGAATACACGTTGTCGACAAATTATATCTATTTTAATTTATAAAATATACCTGGCCCCGAACACAGATGATAGATATTTGTATTAATAAAATGAGTTTAAATACCTATAGTTAATTGATTAGTATGCCATATGAAGTAGATTCTCAGTAGAGTCATAGTTAAGACTTTTGAGGAAAGATGTCACGAGTTGCTTGCACATGTATGTGTTTGTCGGGAATATGGAGAGTATGGTATTGAGTTTATTGTAGAGGTATTGACCTTGGTAACAAAAGAAATGTTGGGAAAGAGCTGAATGAAGGAATTGTAGTTCCCACTTTACTTCTCGTCTACGTCGGTCCTTTATGAGATTTGAGTCGTAGTGTGTCTGCGCGTGATATTTCAGTACTGTTCGCAGGATGAAGCATTGTCTCACACTAAGATTCCATCCATCGTCCCATTTTTCAAAAAGATCCGTCGTTGAAAACGTGTAAGGAAGACCCAATTCAACTTTTAGTATTGCGCGTTGCGCTCTCTCGACGTTAATAAGATGAGTTTTTGCAGCGCCTCCCCATGAAGTGATGCAGTATTCGATGAGGGACTGACAGAGGGCATAGTACACCATCTTAATAACTTGGAGATCAGCGACGTGTCTTAAATTTTTAAAAATATATATAAGCTTGCGCAGCCTAGTAACAAGCGTATCGATATGAGGTTTAAAGGTTATAGTCTTGTTTAGTGGAGGACTTATGAGATTTTTCACCTACTTGGGAGGTCCTCCTTTGGGCACCGCTTCTTTCTCTTGGGGGGCGCGTCGTCGTTGGAAGCCGCTTCCTCCAGCTTCGCGGCAGCGCGCGCGCTGCGTTTGATTTCGCGGGGCGAGGGTCCACCGACGCGACCTCTCTCCTCCGATATTCGTAGACCACTAGTCCCTGTAGGCTTTATCTCTGTCCCACTCTAACAATAGGTTCCGTCTCATCTCGCATATTGCACACGTTCTAATTACCTATCTATTTAGCCTACAGCGATTCACTATTTATTTTGCATAGATAACAAAATCTTGTTTCGGTACGGAACATGCCGCTCACCTTAAAAGAATTGATTCTTTTAACTTTAAAAGGAATGATGCTAAATCTCTAACTAGTATGAAAACACTCTCACTCTAAACAAATAAAAAAATAAAAATAAAATTCTATACTAAGTATGTACTATGGAACTAACAAGTACGCTTTCGAAACTATTCAATAGGCAGTTTACACAGTTTCACGACTGCTCGTTTGAATTGATTTTTACCAATTTGCAAGGTCACCACTCTCACGATACCATCCGTGCCTGGATGGAGTGTATGCACACGAGCAAGCTGCCACTGTAATGGTGGTAGGTTGTCTTCTCTTACTAATACAATGTCTCCCACACCGATCGGAGTTCCGTGATCTAGGTACCATTTGCTACGTTGTTGTATTTCATGAAGATATTCATGACTCCATCTCCTCCAAAAATGTTGAACGCATTGTTGAGTCCAGCGCCATCTAACCAATCTCCCAGGATTTTCATTTATTAAGGATACGTCTGGTATTGCCGTTAAAGGGTCACCAACTAGGAAATGCGCGGGAGTTAACGGCAAGGGATCGTTCGCGTCCGAGCTCAACACGCACAAAGGTCGCGAATTTAATATCGCCTCAATTTGACACAACAACGTATGCATCTCCTCATAACTCAACGTTTGAGTACCTACGACGCGACGGAAACAATGTTTAAAGCTACGCACAGCCGCTTCGAATAAGCCACCGAAGTGCGGAGCATACGGGGGTTGAAAATACCAAGTTATACACTGATTCAAGGTTTGAGAATTCAAAACGCATTGAACAGAGTCCGTTCTCAAAAAGGTATATAATTCCTTCAAATAATTGTCACAACCGACAAAGTTCCGACCACAGTCGGAAAAGATCTCTTTGATTAAGCCCCTGCGCGATACAAATCGACGCAGCGCAGCTAGAAATGCATCGGTAGACAACTCCGATACAAGTTCTAAATGAACCGCCTTGACACTCATGCAAACAAAGACGGCAACATAACACTTAGTTATCTTTGCATTCCGTACTTTGTTATGTTTTGTATAAAATGGACCGGCGAAATCTACCGAAGTTCTCACGAATGGATGTTCGGGACGTAGGCGAGAGGCCGGGAGCGGCGCCATAGCAGGCTGAGTTCGTACGGGACGCGCGCGGAAGCAACGCACACAACGATGTATTTGTTGACGTATGACGTCACGACTCGATAAGATCCAATATTTTTGCAATAACAAATATAAAACCGATTGGGTGCCCGCATGAAGATTCGTAAGGTGGGCATCATCGATAATTAACTTAGTCAATGTATGTTTCTTAGGTAGGATCAGTTGATGTTTTGACTCGTATGGCAACAATGATTTATGCAGACGTCCACCTACACGTAAGAACTTTAACTCGTCAACAAAGGGATTAAGACGTATCAAATTGTTAGAGGGCGGTTTTCCCTTCGAAATGTTTTTGATGTCTTCATGGAACACTTGATTTTGTACTAGATAAATAAGACGTTTAAGCGAAACGTTAAATTCGTGGACTGTAATATGACTCGGATATGAAATATCATTTTGTTTGTTTACTCGCGATTTTAATTTATTGTAAAATCTAAATATCAAAGATGTGACTCGTACTAGTTTGTTCAAGGTTGAAAAACGGTTTATTATCTCAATTTCATCCGGCTGTGTAGCCGGTGCGGTCGTAACTGACAACGTGTTACGTTTCTCCTCGTTAGTACTCGGGATGGTGTTATGCAAAGGCCAAGCATTGGGTTCCTCACGAAGCCAATGTGGACCATGAAACCACAACTCATTTTGAAGTAATGCGGATGGCAGTATGCCCCTCGAGGGAGCATCTGCGGGATTACTGGGCGATGGAACATGTCTCCAAATAACATTTGGAATTCGGGAAAGAATCTCACTCACGCGATTGGAAACAAAAGTTTTCCACTCGTATGGAGGGGATCGAAGCCACGCCAACACTATAGACGAGTCCGACCACGCGACTACTTCTTCAATATTGATACGATTTTTATAGGTTTGTAACACCTTCTCAATTAATTTAGACAACATCACGGCTGCCATCAACTCCAAGCGAGGGATAGTTAAGCACGGTGATATCGGTGCGACTCGTGTTTTCGCTAACAATAGAAAAGTCTGAATGTTTTTATGCTCATCTATCAACCTAACATAGACGGCTCCCGATATACCGCGTTCACTCGCGTCACTAAATCCGTGAATGGACACGTTACCTGAACACGGAAAAATAAATCGAGGTATTACAATTCGAGACAAGAGTGGCAACTCTTGGTTGAATGCCGTCCAAGCGTTTACGATCTCGAGTGGCGGGCGTTGGTCCCACTCAATGCGCGCGCGCCACAACATTTGCATTAGATGCTTGGCGACCATCGTAATGGGAGATAACCAACCCATTGGATCATAAATCTTGGCGATTTGTGACAGAATGGTTCGCTTGGTGATGTCACCATCGGCCGAACATTGGACACTAAACGAGAACTGGTCAGTCTGAGGATTCCACCGAAGCCCCAGGACCTTCGTTTGGTTGTCGTTCTCCATGGGCGCGAAGGACACTTCCTGCCGCTCACCCTGAATAAGTGGCGCCTTAATCGCAGCGAGTATCGCGGGCGAGTTACTGTGCCACTTACGAAGCTCAAACCCGGACGACTTACAAATACCGATCAACTCCTTTTGAAGCGCTAAGGCTTGAAACTCATCGTCAGCACCGGAAACAACATCGTCGACAAATACTTGGTCCAACAACACTGTGGACGCAAGTGGAAAAGTGGATTGTTCGTCATAAGCCAATTGCTTAATGACACGAAGGGCTAAATAAGGTGAACAATTAACACCGAAGGTCACCGTTCGTAGGCGATACTCAACAATAGGATCGTCACGCGAAGCGCGCCATAGAATACGTTGTAAGTCCCTCTCAGCCTCGTGCACTAGAATGTTTCTATACATTTGTTTTATGTCGGCAGTAAGCGCGACACGATGAACTCGAAATTTCAATAGGATATCAACAATATCCTGATGAAGCTTAGGTGCAGTCAGAAGAATGTCGTTCAGACTGGTACCGTTAGAACTCGGTGAATTTGCGTCGAAGACGACACGAATTTTTGTCGTCTCGGACGCCTCTTTGACCACAGCGTGGTGCGGAATGTAGTACTTAAGACTACCTAACTCGGGAGGGTCAGAGCGGTCGTAAACCGGCTCCATGTGATTCAACTCCACATACTCTTGAAGACACGAATGATATTCGTCCTTGAGGCTCGGATTTCGCTCCAAACGTTGCTCCAATTTGAGCAACCGAGCGTTTGCAATCTCCTTTGAGTCACCTAAGGGTTGAGTTTCAGGCTTACGGGGTAATGCTACTGAATAACGCCCGGTGACGTCACGACAATGTGAACTCTCGAAAATAGATTTGCATAGACGTTCCTCGGGGGTTAGTACCTGCACTTCAGGTACTGACTCCAGTTCCCAGAATTTTTTCAAGTCGCCGTCATTGAATAATGAGCTAAAACAAGCTTGAACTGAGGACGGAGTCGAAGAATCGAACGCTAGCTTTCTCAACAATAAATAGCCAAAAACGCTATTCATAGCTATAGGCGTACCGGGGGGACCGGTAATTACATCATTTAATAAAATGTGAGATAAAACATCTGCACCTAATAACATCTCCACAGGCTGCGGAGTGTGAAAGGAAGGATCCGCCAACTTTAGATTTTTTATATGTGACCATTCCGTATGAGGTAATAAAACACTCGGCATTAGAGGTATAAGTTTCGGCAAAATTAAACAATTAATCTGTATATTCGGGTCCGATGCATTTTTTGGTGAAATACTACACGAAATAATGCCCTTAGGATGTACCGGTTTCTTATCACCAATCCCGAAAATAGGTACGTCGGCAAAGCGTCTCTTTAGACCGAGTCTTTGCGCACACGCGTCAGTCATAAATGAGGCCTGGCTACCAGTATCCACAACGCATCGCACCGTAGATCGCTTCAGTTCACCTACATATACATCGATGAGTGCTGTAGAGAGCAACACCGTACTAGCTCGAACAGAGCGCGCATTGGATGCCGTGCAATCGGAGGATAACGTATGACGCGCGGATGTCATGACGTGCTGGGTACTCGGATCAGGTTTGTCATTTGACTGACTGACAACAACGTTATCTCTAGGAAAATGTATAAGAGTGTGATGTTTCTTTTGACATGAACGACACACACCTTTCAACTTGCAATTTGAAACGTTATGACCTCTGCCTAAACAATTAAAACACGCGTCTTTGCCTTTTAATAATGTATATCTCTCGAAAGGCGATCGACTTAAGAATAACGAACATTTTATCACGGAATGTTCATCTCCACAACACACGCATTGATTGTTTTTATTCTCAAAACTAGACGGACTAGACTCGTTCGCACTCGAGTTCGAACTCGCTGGATTAGCCGTGTTTACCGCGAGAGATCGCTTGACTTCATATCTACTTGTATTTAAAACGCGATTTGAGCATCCGCTCTCATTACGATTACGATTTTGATGATTTTCGTTACTCAGTAATAGTTCACTGGCTATTAATTCTCGGTTTAAAAACTCGATTAATGTGTCGACATTAGGAATGTCAGATACGTTAGGCAAAGATAATTCGAATCGTTGGCGAATAGAATTAGGTATTTTACGTAGTAAAATATGTAACAACAAAAAACTCCACTCTCTCGTAGGAAAGCGCATCGCTTCGAGCGCTTTTATATTTTCTTGGTAAGTATTTAACAGATTACGCAAACTACGGCTATTCTTATCAGAACAAGACTCAATTCCAATAATACGATCAATATGTTTGGTGGCGATCGCTCGTTTGTTCTCATATCGTGATACTAAAATATCTAACGCGATTTGATAGTTCTCATTAATTATAGGTAACGACTTTATTAAGTTGAAAGGCTCATCCTTTAATGTAAGCAGTAGGTACCTAAATTTCTCAGCGTCAGTGTAAGCGTCATTGCTGTGAACCATAGATCTAAACAAGTCGTAATATGGAGTCCAGTCGGTGGAATCCCCAGAAAACGATGGAAGTGGTAGTGTGGGCAATTTCTTTATATCACAGCTAGCGTGCCTAGGCTGTCTAGGATATAAAGCGGCTCGACTCATGCGCCGACACTCCTCGTCTACATTTTTAATTTCGTCGAGATTACTTAGAATAGCGTAATAGATATCACTAAACTCGTTTCGAATGCGTAATTGTTCCTCTCGATCAAATGTTTTTAAATTTAATAATGACTTTTCAATTTTAGTTTGCAATTTTAGAAACTTTCTTTGAGTGGCCTGAATATCTTTAGCTCGTGCTCTAAATTGATTCTCATCAGTTTTGTAAATATCTAATGTACGTTTTAATTCGTCAAAAATGATTTCTCGCTCGAAAATATCTTGTTCCGCCATTTTGATGGATACGTAATATCGCAATGCAAGAATGGGCAAAGATACAAGACGCTACAACAAAATATGCACAAATACACAACACTATTTGTACAAACACAAAAAATAAACCCAATTGAACGAATTACACTCAAAAATATGCAAGATTAAACGCGATTTTTAGAACGGTGCTCAGCAACTAAGAAACGACGATCCGGCTCGAAGGACCAAAATATGTTTAGTGGAGGACTTATGAGATTTTTCACCTACTTGGGAGGTCCTTTGGGCACCGCTTCTTTCTCTTGGGGGGCGCGTCGTCGTTGGAAGCCGCTTCCTCCAGCTTCGCGGCAGCGCGCGCGCTGCGTTTAATTTCGCGGGGCGAGGGTCCACCGACGCGACCTCTCTCCTCCGATATTCGTAGACCACTAGTCCCTGTAGGCTTTATCTCTGTCCCATTCTAACAATAGGTTCCGTCTCATCTCGCATATTGCACACGTTCTAATTACCTATCTATTTAGCCTACAGCGATTCACTATTTATTTTGCATAGATAACAAAATCTTGTTTCGGTACGGAACATGTCTCATCAATTAAAACTCCTAGATATTTAATCGAATTTGTACGTTGTAGACTAGGGCAGGACTGGCTAACATGTTAAGGTAAACGAAGCTTCGCGTGTCAGAACTGTTCGGGCTAATATCAATGTTTATATCTCCGCAAATTATGATATTTTTAAAGATTTTTAAAGAGCAGAGAAGTGTATCTAAAGAATTAATAAAATTTGTCGTGTTACGTTGGCTCGGTGGACGATATATCCCGATGATGCAAAAATCATTGCTTATTTTTAATATAAGACAGTTGGCGTCCGCGTTGGCATCGATAACGCGCAGATTTTTGCGATAGTATAGTACCACCCCCTCGTTCTGTGTTCTGTGTGTGCTTGTGTGGTACATTTATAATCATCGAGCTGGGGTGTAGTCCTAGCTGAGGGAAGCCAGCATTCCGTTAACACTATGAAGTCCCAGGTTATTTCTGAACGGTGGAGGAGGGAAACGAGGGATGGAAAGTTATGGTTGATACTTCGGATATTTTGAGAAAGAAGATTGTAAGAGAGAGTATTGTCTGTATTGTTTGGGAGTATGTAATTTTTGACGTCGTCAATGTCGCATGTAATTGTGGTGGCCACTTGCACAGAGTCCAGATCCAAGCTTAGGGTTTCTATGTCTTGCATATTGTGTTCCAATCAGAGGGAGATGTTTGTGATAGATAATCGTCACGAAAGACAATCATCACGTGACGCTGACTCTGCCTCTTCATATCAAAATAAGCTCTGATCTGGACAATGCTGGGGGGTGGCCAGTCAACTAGGACTGTGTTATGGCGTTCAGGAAGTGCCATGTTTCTATACATATGAACATTACAATTTACTCGCTCGTGTGTGTTGGTGAATGTGTGATGTTTGGGTGTGAGAAGTAGTAAGTGATGTGTTGTGTTGTAGTGTTGGTGGCTGCATAATACAAAGTAATTAAGATACAATACAAATGTTGAATAATATGAATGGATATTAAACGATAGTTTGTGCAAAATATGTAAACAGTTCACATAAATAGACAAATGTAAAATAGTTAATATAATTAGTCACAATAGGATTTCATCAAAGGCTGTTTCTTCGTTTATTCGAATGGGCGCAGCCTCCTTGTTTGATTTGATGTATACATTTCCGTGCGCGGTCCAGGCTGCGTATAGTTTACGCTCCTTGACGTAGTTGCGTGCAACAAAGAAGATGCGTTTCATTTTCGTCGTTAGGTACTCAGAGATATAAATTGGACGCGAGTCCCCGGATATACCAATGTGTTCAGAATTCAGTAGTGGTTCTCCGTTTTCACGTTTCTTTTTGTTGTAGGACCTATACTGTGCCATGAAAGCCTCTTTTCGAAGGGACGTGGTGAAATCGACTACTACATTTTCGGGCTTTCCTCGACGAACATCTCTTATCTCAGATTCATCAATTGAGCTCTCAAGGCCCAATGTTGTACCAATATTTTGTATTATGCAAGCCAACTCAGTCTTATTGAGTTTCTCTATGTTGGGTATGTTTCGTATTTCTACGGAGGTGCAGCGTGAATGTTTTTCCTGCAAATCTAGTGCGATTTCTAGCTTAGAAACTTTCAGTTTATATTCTTGATTTTCTTGCTTTAAACTCATAACTTCTAATTTAAGATCCTCGTTACTACGAGTTAAGGATGCTATGGAACTAAGTATGTCCTGGTTTTGATTTATTACGGTGGTAAGTGCCGTCGATAATAGTTCGAATTTGTTTTCGTTGTTATTTTTCATCTCTGACACAATGGTTTTTATTTCGGACATGGGAGACCCAGGGTTGCATGGTAATTCAGTATAGGTGCGTTTTTGTCGCTTGGTAATGTTAAAGTTATTTTCTTCGAGTTCATTACTCGTCCTATTGATGGCCGAGTCCGAGTTGTAGTGGGTTGAAATACGCTGTGGGTTTAGGTGTCCAGGCGGAGATCGCTGCGTCGACATCGCAAGTTAAGTATAATAAATAGTTTACTTTAAACTAAGAGTTATAGGTAACAGCCGCAATGTCCAGCGCACGTGTACGTGCTCAAAAATTCTATGTTACAATACAAAATGCGCGGGCGCTTGTGAATCCAGTTCCGAGCTACGGTTTTTGGTAGGCCCTGGCGACGCGGCGATTGGCGTGGGCAAGTACACGATGACGTAGTCGGGCTACGACGAACCGGTCAGGCGGATGGCGCGTTCAGGTGAGTTTGGCTCACTGGCTTGTTGTAAGCAGGAGCTGTATAATTATTACTGTTCCACGCACTCTTATCTTACGATGATGGGCTGTTTGTCCGCTTCTGTTCGCTCACTGTACGTCGTCTTCTTTGAGTTGTGTGCTCCAATTTTAGTAACACAAAAAGTGTCGGTTCGCTGGGGCTTGAACCCGAGTTGCAGTGTCCAAGCAGAATCTAGTCGGACACCGTTACCGAGGATCCAGCAATCGTTAGACTTTGTAGATAAAATTTACGATTCGTTGATTCAACCCAGTCACGATAAAAACCACAGGGCGGTAGTAATATGATTTTTTCGATGCTATACCCACAACACTATTTTAACACAGTCAGATTTCACACCAATTTATTTTAATTTAATAAGTTTTACACACTATTTTTACACAGTCCTTATATACAATCGATCATTTAAAGGTCTTGGCACATTGTTTTTCACCTATTTTAACAAATAAATCACTCTTTGAGCCGTAATTGAATTAAAATATAGGAATGTTTGAGAATGTAACTGCTTCTATTGAAGTCCGCAGGGGGGATCAGAACTAAGGCTGAGTTGCACCATCTTACATAACTAGTGTTTTGTATGAAGTTTGGCTGACTTTTGACGTTTGTTATGGTTAAAGTAAGATGGCGCCCACCCAGCCTAAGATTTTTATGCTTTACAATGCTTTACGAAATACTTTATTCCAGGAGCTGCGCGACCTCATTTCCTGGCAGCATCTTCAAGTTCGTTGACTTAGCCAACAGGACCTGCTACTTAGACCTGGTGAATCGCGAGAGAGATGCACTGGAGTTCTACAAGCTGATGAAGTTCAGTCTCAGAAATGATTTGTATAAAGGTAAGCTTTTTTATATTCCATTTTTTAATTTATCTCAGAAAGACAATCAAATTGATATACATACAGGTTTCCAAAAACATAAGAGTATTCGCTACAAGAGTAAAATTATTATTTTTTGTATAAAGACAAAATATTTAAGTTTCAATAAATAATTATTTACCATTTCAGTATTTTAAATTTAAATTTAAAATTAGAGGGTATTTAATCCTAGTTAATAAAATGTATTAAATCTTACAATATTTGAAATAAATTATTATAAAAAATTAAAATTTCACGTAACAATTTTAATTTTGAATTATTAATAAAATGTTTATAATAATTTAATTACTAATGACATTTAATTTAATTTCTGTATTAATTTTTTGTAAATTTATTCATGGATTATCAATTAATAATCAGATTCCTCTAAATAAACTAAAATACCGCCAAAATATTTAAGTATAAATAAATAATTATTTACTATTTCAGTATTTTAAATTTAAAATAATAGTGTATCTAATCCAAGTTTAATATTAAAATTTAATATTAAATCTTATAATATTTAAAATAAATTAATATAAAATTAAAATCTCAGTAAATAATTTAAATTTTAAATTATTAATAAAATATTTATAATAATTAATTTTCGGATTTAGGCGAAGTGTATGTAATATAAACCTTTTAATCCTAGGTTATCTCGTGGGTCCCAAACTAGGCATCGCAATAGCCAGTGCGAGCATTGCCTTAGTCTATACTATATAATAATCTATACTTATATTATAAAGAGAGAACATTTGTATTTTTGTATTTTTGTATGTTTGTAATGATTTGGCTCAAAAACTACTGAACCGATTTTAAAAATGTTTTCACTAATACATAGAATGGACTTTCAGAATGAAAATAGGCTATATATTATTCCGTTTAAATCAAAGATACATTCGTGGAGACCTAATTTGCAACCTAAGTAGGCAAAAAAACGGTCGGAAAACACGTTTCTTACGAACGCTGCTTAATTGAAAATAGATAGAAGAATATTTTCTATGCAAGAGTTGTACAACTTAATAAGACCTACAAAAAAATCCGCGACAACATATGTCTATCTCTTAAGGTTGACTCACAGTAACCATTTTAATCTTAAAATTTTTGTTAAAAAAATATTACATAACTTCCAAGGCTATTTTCAAGTACATAGTATTAATCCTTATCCAAATAATTACGTTAATTAGCTTGGCCACATATTATAGATAAAAATTGTCCTTTACAGTATATAATTCAAATGAAAACTCTAGAAGATATCACGAATTTCACATACACGCACCGCATAATTAATAAAATATTTGCAGTGAAACCACATATTAGGTCATAGTTACTATGAAAATATTATTATAAGCTTAGCTATTCTGTAGATCCCCACTGATCACAATCAATTTGAAGTCAATATAGTATATAATATGATCTAAGGTATAAAATAATATTCATCTATATTTATAATAATATAATATTTTAAACCACCCCGACTGATCTATGTATAATCTTTTCATTAAAAGCATTCCAATGACTCTAAACACGACATTTAAAATCTGAAAGGCTATTCTGTAAGCTATCTCGAAAGCAGAATCCGCGGTGAGATTCGAATTTTGTACTACGAAATTCAATCGTAACACGATCGTAATACGGTTGAATTTTGTAAGACGAAATTCAAATCTCGCCGCGGATTCCGCTTCCGAGACAGCTTACAGAATAGCCCTACTGAGCTGTAAGTTGGTGAGGTATTTGAATATTCTGTAGAGTCCAGGAATGTCCCAGCATCAGGTCAATGCTTCCACGTTCTTACAATATCGTTGAAGAAGAAGATTTTCGAATTGATCAGACCTATTAAAGTTGATTTCATAGCGCAATTAACTAGAAAAAAGCTCATAGTTTTATAACGATTAAACGAATTTTCATGAATCAAAGCTAAGAAAACTCTCGATGAAGACATCTATCTATCAAACAAAAAAAAACTATCAATAATAAAAACAAAATCGGTTCATCCGGTTAGGTGCTAAGATGCTACAGACAGACACACAGATACACACGTTAAACGTATATTACCCCTACATTTTGCGTCGGGGAACGCGTAAGGTTACGGCAGCAGATGTTCTCCTTGGTGGTAAGCTACTTTTTGGTAGATTTAATGATCCCACTACCACTGTACGAAAACTCATGATTCATGAATGCATATAAAACTTTCATGGTAGGTATATAGCTAGGATTAGAACCAACGACCGTCGGGTCAGAATCAGGGTAACTATCCTTTACGCCAAAGGGCCGTCCAATATCACTACGTAAGTATTATAAAACAAAGTCCATCACTGCGTCTGTTTGTCTGTTCGCAATAATCTCAATAGCTACTGAACGGATTATCATGCGGTTTTCACCAATAGCCAGAGTGTTTATGAGGACGGTTTAGGTGCATAATTCGTTAAGGTTTTGTGTAAATTGGATGAAATATGACGATGATTGTTGAATATGTTCATATTTTATATTCGATGCAACAAACTGATGCAAATTTTGTAGGCATATATGTTCTAGCTGCTAGTATAAAATAAAGTTGTATAAACATTGATATAATGGTATACAACTGTGTATAGCTAAATAAAGACACCGATTTGTATCGTTGGATTAAAATAAAACTGGCCAAGTGCGAGTCAGACTTTTGTACCGCACACGGAGGGTTCCGAACGCCATCTATCGAATTTCTAACGAACTTCTAACACCAACTAAGTAAACGTTAACACAAAGGTAGAATAGTATTATATAGTAGTAGTAGTAATTGTAGTAATTAATATTATTAAATATCTGGTTGACCGAGCTTTGCTCGGTATTTTTTGCCACTTAAACAGACAAATATGACTCTTCCCTACATCTATTGACAAATAATAATACTATTTTTTTTAATTGAGAGCAACTAAAGGCCCATTTAGACGGGGAGAGTTTCTCGTCTCGAAGATACAATTATCGAAGGAATATAAAAAAGATTATATGTCTAAACATTCACACCTCTCGCTCTTCCACTCTGGCAACAATTGACTCGCAATAGAATATTGATAGTGTCGGTCTAAACAGAATTTTCTCGTATTTCGATTCCAGCACTCAAAACGGTTCGACCCGATTTGTACGATACTCGTATGAACTTGAAAAATGTCATACGAGATTGTGTTTATACAAGTCGAGACTCTCATAAGCAAGAATCTGCTTACTATACTTTTGTTGTGTAAACAAACATAGGCAATTATCGCCTAGCGATAAGTCTTATGCGAATCTCGTGTGACATAATCTAGATAATCGAGATTTTAGTTCTTGCTTGTATGTAAACATTTTAATACGATTGTGTTATGGCGATTATTGCTTATGATAGTAGCGTATGGTTTCTCGTAAGGAAACGTACGAGAAACTCTCCCCGTCTAAATGGGCCTTAATTGCTTTACCGACACAGTACTTCTACTCGCCAATAGATGTCGAGAAGAGTCATAATTTAAGTTGATTATGGAAATCACGAATAAAACAACATTTTCTGAAAATGACTCCTAGCTAGATCGATTTATCGCCCCCGAAATCCCCTGTAGGTATACTAAATTTTATGTAATTGTTGGAGCCGCTTCCGAGATTCAGATTAAGGTAAAGACGATAGCGCCATCCTTGAAGCTAGGTAGATGGCGCTGCGCTATCGAAAAAAACTTTTTTATAACTTTTCTTTAATTTTTAAATTTGTTCTGTTCTTAGTGTTTGTTGTTATAGCGGCAACAGAAATACATCATCTGTGAAAATTTCAACCGTCTAACTATCACGGTTCATGAGATACAGCCTGGTGACAGACGGACAGACAGACAGACAGACAGACAGACAGACAGACAGTGACAGACAGACAGACAGACAGACAGACAGACGGACAGCGGAGTGTCAGTAATAGGGTTCCGTTGGTACCCTTTGGGTTCGGAACCCTAAAAACTAGGCATCGCCTGTATTTTGGTGACACTTGATGTATCTTGTAAGAGTTATGAACATTGTTTTAATTTCCAATCACTCTATTATGTATGTTCATTCTGTTAGTGTACGTGTGCATGCGAGTGTTACATGCGTATGTGCGTGTATACGTGTACGTGCGCGTGTGTGTGTGTGTGTGTGTGTGTGTGTGTGTGTGTGTGTGTGTGTGTGTGCGTGTGTGTGAGTGAGTGTGAGTGTGTATGCGCGTGTGTGTATGTTAGTCTTTAGTGTATCATTTGTGAGTAGTATTAGTGAGTAGTAGTTGGTGGTGTTTATAAATCAGATTTCACAACTTTTTCTGTTTCTTCATACCTACGATAATTACTTTTTTTTTTTTTTTTTATACCTTATAGGCTAGCGTTTGACCACTATCTCACCTGTTGGTAAGTGATGATGCGGTCGAAGATGGTAAGCAGGCTAGGCCTAGAATGGGAACTGGCTCTCAAGGATAGCTGCCGGAACACATTAGATGTTTGGTGACAGATTTTCTAACTTGAGGGTGGTAGCTGGCCAGGCGGACACTAGATAGTGTCCTACCACCATGCGGGGGGTTTTGTTGGTTTCTTAACGATGTTTTTCCTTCACCGGAGGGCCACTGTGAGAAGCGCACATAAATTTTTCGATAGAAAAATCCATTGGTGCACGGCGGTTTGAACTCGGTACCACGGCATCAAAGCCGAACGTTCTCCAGATTACGCCACCGGGCCCTCAAAAACTACTAACCATTTGGTGACTACAAATTTAGTTTGTCTAGATGTGTGTGGTATAATGTCGCATCGGTTTGTGATTAGATTATATATATATATATATATATATATATATATATATATATAGATGGATATGTATTTAGATATTTTTCTGGCAAATGCGGATCTTGTTCAAGGAAGAGGAAGTTTAGTATATCTATTGCGTTTCTTGATTGTTTCATGTTTTGCTTTTTTTATGTAACCTCTAACATCGATCTCTGAGCAGGTGTAGAGATGTCGGGTCTCTTTTTGTAACTTCTACCGCATTCGTTTATAAGTTAGAATAGTTCTTCAGAACATTTAGCGTTATACCTTTGTACTATTATTTATTCTGTGGTTATACGCAAAATATTGTAAAGAACTATTCGCGTCCCATTTTATTATGGAAAAGTAAATTCGTTTTTTTTTGTATTTAATCTAGTTACATATATACAGTTTCAGATTTTTTCTGTAAAAGTGCTGCTAAGACCTTGCTTCTTGTCAAATTACATGTTTCTACGTCAACGGGAAGTACCCTATAGGTTTTGATTCCTTTGTGAAATCGCAAAATATGCGACATAAACGATCATAAGTATCTTTCGATCGCGTTGACTTACAAGTTTGATTTTTTTACAGCTGAAAGATACCGTAGATCCGACTATTTGATATAAGGTTCAACTTATCTACGCGTTCCTGAGAAAAAGTGTGACAGACAGACGGACAGACAGGCCCGGTGGTGTAAGTGGGAGAATGATCGGTTGTGATGCCAGAGGTACCGAGTTCAATATGTGGTTCAATTCCGCCGTGCACAAATAGATTTTTCCAATGTGCGCTTTTTACAGTGGCCCTTCGGTGAAGGAAATACATCGTTAAGAAACCATCAACCCCCGCATGGTAGTAGGACTCTATATAGTGTCCGCCTGGCCAGCTACCACACTCAAGTTAGAAAATATGTCGCCAAACATGTAATGTGTTCTGGCAGCTATCCTTGAAAGCCAGTTCCCATTCTAGGCCTTGCGTACTTACCATCTTCAACCGCATCATCACTTAACAACAGGTGAGATAGTTGTCAGACAGACAGACAGACAGACGGACAGCGGAGTCTCAGTAATAGGGTTCCGTTTTACCCTTTGGGTTCGGAACCCTAAAAATGGACAGACAGAGATACGTACAGACAGATAGACGGACGGACAACAAAGTGATCCCGTGATCCTATGAGGGTTGCTTTTTAGGGTTCCGTAGTCCTGACAAGGAACCCTTATAGTTTCGTCATGTCCGTCTGTCTGTCTGTCTGTCTGTCTGTCCGAGGTTTTGCTAAGAGACCGTTAATACTAGAATGCTGTTATTTTGTGGGGGTATGCATATAAATGACGCCGAAAAAGTGCTGAAATAAAATTTTGAAAAATATTTTTTTTAGGGTAGCTCCCCTATATGTGAAGTGGATCCCCACTGAATTTTTTTTTCTTCGTCTACCCCATCGTGTGGGGTGTCGAATAGGTCTTTTAAAATGACTTAAGGGTTGCTAATACCATTTTTCGATTGAATGCTCCATTTACGAAATATTAAACTTTAAAGTGCAAATTTTTGTTCAAGTAGGGCGTCCCCCCCGCCCCCTCTAAAAGCTAAACTGCTGGCTTGAAAAATCTGGAAAAATTCGTGATAATAGCGCATTTCATGAACTTTAAAGGAAAATTATAGCGGTTAAGATAACTTTATTAGTTTAGCAGTAATAGTCGTTGAACTTGCGTGTTGGATAATTTTGTACCAAATACAAAATCCTTAGAATAAATCCTTTAAAGTGACAAAGACGGAGTACCTAGTTGCTTGTTTATAACGGGTATATATATATATATATATATATATATATATATATATATATATATATATATAAAATATATATATATATATATATATTATAGATATTTAGACCTGCATTGAATAACAGGCTACTACGGAACCCTACACTGGGCGTGGCCCGACACGCACTTGGCCGGTTATTTTTTCCTTTTGAGGTACGGAACTTTAAATATACTTACTATATACCGTATCATTGATTTCAGATTTCGTATCAACCGACGGTAAAATGTGCATAAACGCAATAAGGGACAAAATCGATGCATGTGTGACGAACAACATCGGCCATGTTAATGGAGCCCACGACAAATACTACTCACTGTGGAAGAGAACAAATTTGTACATCGAAGTTAGTTCTTTTGATCCCTTTAAAGGTACGGACACACCGCAGCGTCCTGCGTGCGTGATTTAGGCGGCGATCACATAGCGCAGTAGTATTTGTGCCGACTGCTTCACACCAAACGCGATAAGAAAACAATTGAAAAGTACTGAGATCGCGCCCGCAGTTCGCAGGACGCCGCGGAGTGGCCGTACCTTAATTGTATTATTAATCGACTTCAAAATAAAGGATGGTTTTCAATTCAACCATATACTTTTTTTATGTTTGTTCGCGGATAACTTCATCTATAGCGGATAAATTCTTTTATGAAGCGATTTTGATGATTCATTTTTTTGTTGGAAAGGAAATATCCCAGGGGTGGAACCATAGTAATTTCATCGTGATCTGATAAGTATCTCAAGTGATATGGAGATAAACACCTCAAACTTGGTATTGACAATTAATAGCAGTTGAAGTCGGTTCTTTTAGATTTTTAAACGATTCCTTCCTGCCCTTTTAACCGACTTATAAAACGGTGAAGGTTCTTAATTCGTTTGTGATTTTGAAGTGAAAACTTTTACATATCATAAGCCGTTTGACCACTATCTCACCTGTTGGTAAGTGATGATGCGGTCGAGGATGCAGGTAGCACGCTAGGCCTAGAATGGGGATTGGCTTTCAAGTATAGCTGCCGGAACATATTAGATATTTGGCGACAGATTTTCGAACTTGAGGGTGGTAGCTGGCCAGGCGGACACTAGATAGTGTCCTACCACCATGCGGGCTCGGGGGT
Organism: Cabera pusaria; assembly: GCA_954871355.1. Classification (NCBI taxonomy): domain Eukaryota; kingdom Metazoa; phylum Arthropoda; class Insecta; order Lepidoptera; family Geometridae; genus Cabera; species Cabera pusaria. Next base: position 21,917,790 of record OX940902.1, read on the forward strand.
TTCTTAATAATGTTTTACCTTCACCGGAGGTCCACTGAGAAAAGTGCACATACATTTTTCGATAGAAAAATCCATTGATGCACGGCAGGGATTAAACTCGGTACCTCTAGCATCAGCAGACCATTCTCCCACTACACCACTGGGCCCTCAACTATTGCAAGTATCACAGTGTGACCTAAACCCGCACTTTACGGACGCTTTTACGTGGCTTATATTATCGATTATTGCACGACGTTTAGCTTCACGCCCTGCAATAATCTTCTATTTGATGGAAAAGCGTAGCAATCGTAAAGTGCGGGTTTATGTCACACTGTCAGCTATTCAATAATATACGTATAATGGTCTCCGTGCTACGTACGGCGTGCTACGTACGGCGTGCTACGTACGGCGTGCTACGCCGTGCAATAATAGACAACTTAAGTCACAAGTATCGTTATCTATTACTATTATCTATTGCAGAAAGAAGAATGCATCAAAGCTGACAAGATAAAGCGATGTGTTCTGAACGCGATGAGAAACGAGGGATGGTACAAGTGCCAGTACGGAAGTGATAGCATTTTCTATGTGGGCAGTATCTTTGACTTTATGCTGGAACGCTGTACCAGGCTTCGACCGGGCTGGAATGGAAAGGTAACGCATTCATATTAGATACTAGCTGATACATAAGTGTACGATGTATCTACATGAAATAAACAATTTGAAATTGATATCCCCACGGCTTCGTTCACGTAAAAAGTGAAAGCATTTTATATGTGGGCAGGATCTTTGACTACATGCTGGAACGCTGTACCAGGCTTCGACCGGGCTGGGACGAAAAGGTAACGCGCTCATATTAGGTACTAGTTGATACCCGCTACTTCATTACCGTACAACGTGATAGTATTTTCTATGTGGGCTGTACCAGGCTTCGACCGGGCTGGAATGGAACGGTAACATGTTCATATTAGGTGCTAGTTGATACATGTCACTTTTTTCACGTACGCCAAAAATTTTAACACTGTAAAGCTCTGTCAATCAACATTCGTAGTATAATCACAAGTAAAGTGTAAAAATCTTTCTTTTTTACGGCAGATAGGTTTTTTCTTTACTCCGAACAGGATAGCACTTGATCACTATCTCACGTGATGTTAAATGATGATGATACGATCGATGATGGAGCGTGCTTACCCAGAAGATACCTATTCACTCGCGATTTGACGACCCCCATATAGGCTTACCTATGTACATAGGTGAGATATACACTATACTACTATACACTATACACTATACACTATACACTATACACTATACACTATACACTATACACTATACACTATACACTATACACTATACACTATACACTATACACTATACACTATACACTATACACTATACACTATACACTATACACTATACACTATACACTATACACTATACACTATACACTATACACTATACACTATACACTATACACTATACACTATACACTATACACTATACACTATACACTATACACTATACACTATACACTATACACTATACACTATACACTATACACTATACACTATACACTATACACTATACACTATACACTATACACTATACACTATACACTATACACTATACTACTATACACTATACTACTATACACTATATTACTATACACTATACTACTATACACTATACACTATACACTATACTACTATACACTATACACTATACACTATACACTATACACTATACACTATACACTATACACTATACACTATACACTATACACTATACACTATACACTATACACTATACACTATACACTATACACTATACACTATACACTATACACTATACACTATACACTATACACTATACACTATACACTATACACTATACACTATACACTATACACTATACACTATACACTATACACTATACACTATACACTATACACTATACACTATACACTATACACTATACACTATACACTATACACTATACACTATACACTATACACTATACACTATACACTATACACTATACACTATACACTATACACTATACACTATACACTATACACTATACACTATACACTATACACTATACACTATACACTATACACTATACACTATACACTATACACTATACACTATACTACTATACACTATACTACTATACACTATATTACTATACACTATACTACTATACACTATACTACTATACACTATATTACTATACTACTATACACTATCTTACTTTTGGGTCAGGAACCTAAATAGTCCCTCTGGTGCGCAGGGTTTGGGCCAGCTCCAACATTGTCCTGAGGATGATATCTGACAGGCTGGACTGCACATATATCCGACACTGCTGCAACAGACATGTTCCTAGCGGTGTCGGTTGTGTATAGTCAATGCTGTATAATTTAATTTTATGTAGTATAATTCAACTTATTTTGTATCAAATTTTAATGTATATCCTCAATTTTTTATTTAAATTTCATTACTTATTTTAATTTTAAGATTTTTGACATGTACTTATGTGAGATTTATTTGCTATTTTATTAATATGTGACATTAATTATAAATTACCTTTTCTTACGTTCCTATCAAAATGTGTGTTGAAAAATTGTTATAATATGGGTTACAATCTGAAATAAATGAATTTTAATTTGTAATTTAAAAAAATTTAATACGTACGGAACCATAATAGGTTCCGTACGTATATACGTACCCCAACGGAACCCCATTACTGAGACTTCCTATCCATCCTTCTAGCCGTCTGTCCGTACATCTGTCCGTTTATCAGAGGGTTGTGACTCCTAAACCGTAATATTAGTATAGGCCACTGAAACTTGAAAACCCCTGCATACTAAAATTTCATGAAAATCATTGGAGCCGTTTCCTTGATTTAGACTATATATACTCTATACAAGAATTGCTCGTTGGAAGGTTTTATATCAATCTAGTCTTTAAGACTAATAAATAGTTTAAATTTGACCGCATCAAAATCTGTTATGACTTTATTTTATACTATGTAGTCATTGTAATAAATGTATTGTTACAGGATGGCAACAGTGGCTCGCAACTACATCCCCTCGGTCTACTCATGATCGGAAGCATTGTTAAATTATATGTCTTTTAAACATAATAGTTACCTGTATTCACTATCTGTGGTAAATTAAGTTGAAATTATAATTTGCTTTCGAATCTGTCTTCTCATTTTCAACCCACTTCAAAATGGAGGAGGGTTCTGTGCTCATTTACTTGTATGTATCTTTTTACCCGACTACGGCGAAACAAAAGAGAGGATAGCCGTTGTCGTATGCCACCTAGATCGTAAAAAAACAAGACATTTTGCAAATCAGCATACGACCACGGTTATCCTCTGAACACCAATATGAAAATGTATGAAATATAATAAAATCGGGGGGCACGGCAGTGCCCCCGCCATGTCGCGAACAACAAAAGCCTAAAATGAAACACTAGCGTCCAATTACCAATACCAGTATGGGCTATTATCTCGCTTAACAAACATAGGTAGGTAGTTACAACAGATATATAAATAACATTACGTGTAAACAAAATTGACTTGTACC